>OU612079.1:0-4800000 GCA_914767735.1 Anoplius nigerrimus | reverse complement strand
CCCGACCATACCTCTGGCACAGGAATTCCCCAAAGATATTTGATGGGTTACAAATCGTGTCCGAACAGCAATTTATATCAATGAAACTTCAGAGGTAATACGCAATTAAAATGATTCCACCTAAGTACTGGCAAATATCGATCCGTAGCTCGAAAAACAAAATCGAATGAAATGTGGAGAAGGTTGAAATTTGAGGAGCTCTGTTGTAACCTACGTCACTGCGCAAACTTCGACAAACCGACCGTATGAAAATGAGCCCCCCCCCCCCCCCCCCCTCTTCACCGTCATTCCTATTTCACGTACGAAGCCTAGCGCGAGAAACTTTTATTTTACGTTTTTCCATTCATCGTGGCAGTCTGCTTGGCGAACGGCGCCGCCATGACGAGATTTGCAGAGCACCCTGTATAAATACAATCGCGGCCATTAACATCGCTCACTCACTTTATTCCAACTCGGCGCGGCCCGATTTTGCCTGAACGGCGTGAGCTGGTGAACGCGAGGGAAAGAGAGACTCGCGTAATCGCAATAACCTCTCGGCGTGGCGCACATTCGCCGGCCGAAA
Source organism: Anoplius nigerrimus (assembly GCA_914767735.1). Classification (NCBI taxonomy): domain Eukaryota; kingdom Metazoa; phylum Arthropoda; class Insecta; order Hymenoptera; family Pompilidae; genus Anoplius; species Anoplius nigerrimus. The sequence goes on along the minus strand of OU612079.1, from coordinate 4,799,438 downwards.
ACGAGATTGCCGATTTAGAGTACAGTGGCTCGTGATTAGTAGCGCGAATCGAATCGGCCGACTCGTGAAATTGCGTGTCATCGGGAATATTATTCGCTGCGCTCCAGTTTATTTATTTATTTATTTATTTATTTATTTTGGACTCTGCCACTCCGACGCTCGACCTTATCTCGCACCAAGCTCGACCTATTTGCCATGGATTTACGCTCAAAACTTTTTTCCATATCGCCGAACGATGCATAATACGATATAATGTATCGCGAGCAGAGAAAACAGCGTCGACGATGGCGCGGATAAGATCGGCAGTACGTACCTTTATGACAACGAACACAGCGCCGTAAACGACATTTGTAAATCTCGACCCGCTGGCAGCGCAGATCTGATCTTGTCGACTTTAAATGTTTAAATGATTTTCGAGCAAAAAGCCGAGCTCCGACTACCTAATTCCGCGCATCCCAGCTACACTGCCGCTCTCTGCGCCGGTTTGCCGATTTTCCACGGTGCGCTAGTTTATTCGGCGAATGCAAATTAATCCACATTGTTCGGATCGACTTTCGGGCGCGCAACATTCACGATTCGCCGGTCGGCAAAAATTTGTGCGCATCGCGCGCGCCGTGGACGTCCGGCGAAGCTCAGCGGGGCGTTGTTCAGATATTCGACAATAAATTCGGCCCCGGAAAGAGCAAATGCACGATTCGGCGCGTTTCCCTAGCTGCACGGTGCACGGGACTCGGTGGCTAATTGATCGAACGGCCGAATAACCGCAGCCGTTGGCCCCAAACCTGCTATCATCCTGGCCTCACTTTTCCTCTCGATTATATCTTCGCACCCCCTGATTTTCGAGCGGATTGCGTGAGGGCGGAGGGTTTCATCGCCGGCGTTGCCGTCGGGATATCTGCTGAATGCGAAAGGCCTCCGCCCTCCCCTTAGCGCCCCTCCAGGAGGGATGAAATTGCAGATTTATGTGCGAACGATCTTCGCGCGATTCGAAAAAGCGGCGAGCAAGGAATGGCGAAAGGTGTGAATTAAGCCGCACGTATACTTTCGATATGATTTATGCGCCGATGAGGATGTTTCTGACTTTGCATATAAATGATTCCGATAAACTAGAATGCTTTTTAAAGATTACATTTATTTCAGAAATTTATTTCGTGCACCTATTGGCTCGGGTATAGAAATTCGATATGATTAGAGATCATTTTGGCAGATACTGCATTATTAAACGAACATGCGGACATAATGATTGGGAATTCTATAGATATACCGCGAAACGTGTCGACACGATAATCATTTCAGTTTTTTGCCCAAAATATGTACGATATCGACTATATTGTATGTACCATGTCGATATAATCCGAAACATGGAAACGTTACAATCTGACATTGCAATGTACATCGTATCCCGCAGTTATCGGGTTAATAGATTCTAATAACTTTATACCTTTTAAGCCTTTTAACCTGAAACAAAAGTCCGAAGACAGAGGCTAATTGTACCGAATTTCTTGCCCTTTGTTTCCTAACAGTTCTATTATCATTAGCAAAACGCATTTTGTGCACGAGCTGCGGAAAAAAAAGAAAACTCTTACAACTATCCGCCGCGACGAAACGGATTACGAAAGTTGCTCGTTAACGGTAATTAATCCATTATCCATATCTCATAAACAGGGAGATATGCGGAAACGGGTATTTCTCGGTGCTCCAGTTCGCTCCGAACTCACCCCGGGCGGAGTTATAAATATCAATGTCCCTTCGACAAGGGCGCACACTGCCTTCGGAGGCAAGACGTTACCCACAATTACGCAGGAGACCATACGTTAAAGGATGAAAAAGTTTTAATACTGTCTTGACTCCCCGCGGCGCACTATATTTTCATGAACTTATTGCCATGCGAGTAGGAAGCATGCCGAGGGAGTGCGCGAGAGGGACGGACGTATGGGGAAAGCTGTGGAAAGACAGGGAAATGCTGAGGCAGAGGGTCGAAGGAACGAGCGTGGGAGAGGGTGAGAGGAAGAGAAGCAGAAAGAGAGGCGGAGGAACGAGAAGGGGCAGACTGGCGAAACTCAGCTTTTTGCGGGACACGTGTTGCCTGATGTATTCCAGGAGCTCGAAAACTTATTTGCCCGAGGGACCCTGGGCCACATTTCATAATGCGTCGGTATATCCCCCAGAACCGGACGCGTAACGTCGCGCGAGAATCGAAATAAAGACGAAAAGGCGCCTGCCGAATCGCGTCGCGCAGCTTCGTTTTCCAGCGCCATCCAGCGCCATCCAGCGTCCTCCAGAACCGCCAGGAGCGGAGTCGATCGTCCGCACATAAATCTCCAATTTCAGACCCGCCGCGCATCCCGACGTCGACCTTCCAGTTAAATATTGGAGAAGCCTGCGCGACCAAATTCTTTCTCCCTTCCGTGAACGGATGCACCTGAGTGACAGACCGGCACACCGGCCAGATTGAATGCCACGATCGCTACTACGGCTGCGCACTTCTCTTTTGCAAGCATTTTTCATCCCACTCTGTCCTACCTCGATACGGTACGCTGCAACGGAGAATACCGAAGGTCTTCTCCGGGCATCTACTTGCGTCATACAGCGATTCTGTGGTCTCGGCATTTCGAAATAAGCAACTATTAACTGAGCGAATGCGCGGAGCGTACAGGAAAAATTTTGCTTATTGAAGTTCCATGATTGGGTCTTAATTGAAAAGCGAACATATCGAACATCTGACAGATAGATCAAGATTCTGGCCAGATTGAATATATACCTACTTTTTCGTCACGCTTTACTTTTATCATGCTTCTTTATGATACACTGCTGAAGAGAATGTCACAAGAACGTATCCGTTCAGACATTGCCTTCCTTCGTGAGTAATGTATGCGTGTGAGGACAAATCAGTTGTTTGTTTGAAGATAAAGGTTCAATTTTCTACATTCTTTACATATTAAGTTACAAACACATAGTTATTAAGCCTATGTTTCAAATTGAACTAAGAAAAGGAACTGCAAGTATAGTGTAATTACATTGATCAAGTTTCTAAATTAATGATCGTATGTAACATAAAATCAAAGATAATAAAGAAGGTGGTGGTTCATTAATTCCAATTTGAAAGCAATGGATTGAACGGGCAGCGACGCCATCAAAACGCGATGCTGTACGTTAATTTCGACGACGTGCCCTGCTCGCTATTAGCGCGATGTTAATTGGAAGGGATGTTGACTTAAAGGGACCTTGATATTCGGAACTTTGTCGCGGAAGAGTTCGCCGGAAACTCCGAAGGCAAAAGTGCGGGCGTCATCGTGGGCGCAATTAGCGGGGCTTGCGATCGAAAACGAATTATCGTCCGGAAATATTCGGCGTTAATTGTCGTAATATCCCTCACGGGCGATTAAAAAGCGAAACGGTCCGTAACGAGAATTCCCGTCTGACTTTTATGTTCCCGCGGTCTACTTTAAAACAAATCCCTTTCCCACCCCGAAATAAATCAATATTAAAATAGATTGATCGCTCGCCGAAACCAATCGGACGTGTGCGATCGCACCGGCGCACCGTAATGGGTCACTTTGCAAATTTCAATTTCGCCATTTTGTTTTACGATTTTCGCTCTGCTTGCGGTTTAATTGTATACGTAACATGCGCGGCGAGAATGGAGTACGCGATTGATTAAAGCGAGATATCGTCTAATGCGAGCGGATCGGATGATACTTAAAAATCTCATTGCATTGAATTTCTGAACGAAGTCCATATAAATTTGAAATAAAATTAAATGTATAGCCGTACATTTCCGACTCGCTTTATTGGACGCAAAGAAAGTTCCATTTGTAATTTCCCGTAGCTAGAGTTTTGTCAATTGACGCAAGCTACGTAGCTGCGTACGTAGGATGGTGCGTTAGGTGCGGACGGGCGTTATAGGAGCGAATCGTTAAAAAACAATCGAGATGCAATCGCGAAACGTTGGGGTCAGCAGAAGTGCCGAATGAGGAATTACAGAATCGCGTGAAGAGAAAAGCGGACGACCGACGTTGTTGGCCGGACTTAACAACGCAATGACGGCCGGTCGTGAACGAACCCTCCTACAGCGACCGAAACTTCGCACAAAGGGTGTGTCTGGGAAACGTGAGACAAAATTTCTGCGGCACCCCTTCTCGATCATTTCACTTTATCTCCCCTGACCAACCTTCACAGAGACAGAAACGCTATGCTTGACCGTAACACTCTTGCAAAGCTGTAATCTTTGTAATTATTATATAATTCCCGGCAGCGATGTACTTGATTAAGCACAGAAGATGTTTGCAGCAACAGAGAAGAAAAATCACATCGCACAGTTTGCGGCGCTGTTCTGTGTATCGATTTGAGTTTTCAATATTACCGGCCGCGTGCTGTAACTGGACAAAAACCTGAGAATGAACAACTTTTTTTAACGCCAAACGCGGGCTATCGCGCGGATCTACCATTTTCATGCAAACCGCATATTTTAACCTCGACAGACTTTATCTAATTCTCTGATTTATTCCGTCGTAACGAGGATTGTAATACTTTCGAACGGCGTTGTTTTACTGCAGCTTTAAAGTGTACAACTTCTGTCCGACCCGCTTCTCTTGAGGAACGTTATCGGCTCCGAATAGCACCGATAACTCGAACTGCCCGCTCGCGTATAACAAATTATTCGAGGAGCGTGTTTAATTAACTAAATTTCACTGATACACCATATTTCGATGCAAAACCCGAATGCAGAGGAGTTTGCTGGCAGATGTAATCCTGCGACAGACGCCGAGCGGAGAGACGATCGCAGGAACGATAGCATTGTTTGCGGATGTTTGAAAACGTTTCGGAGTTCCGGGCGCGCAGCTCAAGATACCGTGGAAGGCATGCAGTTGGTAGGATTCTAAGGAAGCAAAGAACCATACGTAATACTCCATGCATTACGGCGGTATATAACTTGCACAGTCCGTATCTTGCGTAACGCGTCCGTATGATGGGCCAGCTTCGAAAGAAGCGGAGAAACTGCGAGATTTATTTACGCCCGAACGGCTCGAATTTACTTCTCGAGGACAGGGATCTTGAAAAATTACTTAGGATTCCGGATTTGCCCCGTTCGGTTCAATGCCGCCAGTGCCCGTCCCGGAGTTGGTGCTGGCTTCTATTTTTTTGCCCCCGATGGGCCGAGTTTCGTCGATATATTGGGGAAAAAAATTGATAGCCGCGATACTCGTAGGAGTATCGGTACACGTGTGTGCGTGTCTGTCAAAGGATTGAGGCGGAATAAATGTTTTACATTATAGGCGGGCCAATATACAGGAGTGGTTCAAGCGCCAAGCTGACAAGCAACCCTCGAGGATATACGGCGAATTATACGGGATAGGGGAAATGTCGAATAAATCGTGCCGTTCGGTAATTCGGACCGACCTTTTTACTTCGAACCGGCCGCATTACAATGGCCGGCAGCAATGTATACTAAAAACTACCGCATTTCTCATGCCCTCTTGTCATCTCCTTCAATGCCGTCGCGGTGCTAGTGCGCGCTCTCCAAACTTATGAGAGTGATTATTTTCAATAACTGGCAGCCACTTTTTAACAGATCCCGGAACAATGATCTCGCACGGACGCTCTCCAACCGCATCAGACTCTATCTCTGCGTGGAAACAGATTTGCCAGGAATCGTTGCAATCCCCTAAACCTGCCGCGCAATCTTATCGAAAGCAACCTGCAATTATTCCGCTAAATATATCTCGGGCCCAAGGGAAGGTATTGACCCAAGAGCACGGTAATCAGGAAACACTTCGGCTCACCCGAAGAGAAATCTATTGCGAGTATCTGCCAGAAAGTGCACCTGAAGCACCGACACGAAAGCCTATGCACGATCTTTCGAGGAACACATCAGCCCTCCACAATTAATCGCCTCCCATCCGCGAGTAGGTGCTCCGTGCAGCTCGGTTAGCCTTTTAGCACGTTGTATCAGCCTTATTTACGACGTATTCCGGCGAGCCTCCTCTCGGATGTCTATAATGAATGGTGATGTTCTACAAAAACGGGAGCGCGTATACAAAAGGAAGCGTAAAAGGTTTACGGAGGACCGACCCGGTTTGCGAGGGTGCCGTAGACGCCGATGTCACGTCTGCTAAACAAAGAGGCCTTCAATGAGAGTGAAGGGGGCCAAGAGCGATGGAGGAAGGGAGAGGGTGAGAGCGGAGAAAAGTAAGCCACTTAAGTTCAAGGAGCTACAAGCCACCCCAACGATGAAAGTGGAATAATCGGGTAACGCTTCGGGATATTCATTACGTTACACAGTTTGGCGACGATTAAATAAACGTTTGGGGAACGTTCGCTGTAAAATATGGACCGAGAGGGGAGAGCACCTTTTAACGGGGAAGGGCGCGCCCTCGGGCGGATGCCAGCTAACTCCCTTATCATTTTGAATTGATATGCGAACGGCGACTGTCAATACCGGATACTTATTTTTTACTGCTTTCCTTCGTTTCAGTCATTTGCGCTGTTTTGAGCGTATCGGCATTCGGGATTTATATCGATATTTATTTTATACCTACGTAAGATTAAAATTACTTACACACCGTATCTCAGCCGATCAAATACCAATTATATGTAATGAAGAATTGCGGCTTTTACATTTCAGGCTACGATTGGATGAACACAAACAATTTGTTATCGCTGTATTTATCGTATCGACATGATGAGCTACGTTGTCATATACAAATACTTGTACTAGTACGGATCCTTCTTGTTTCATCAATCTTATCGTATGTTATGCAAACGCAAGCAACTTTCAATTTACCGTGTCCGATACAACACAAGTTACAATATCGCTCAGCAACGAACCTGATCGAGTTGCTCCTGATTAACTTAAAGACCCTAATAGACGCGTCTCCGCCTTGTTTATCACTCCGTCGTTCTCTCTTTTGCCATCCTCACTCGGGCGCAGAAGTGATTGACTGCTCCCGGTCGCGTCGATCGCGTCTCAGGCGCTCGTCCAAAGTAGCTTCTTACAGAATTACGTAATGGAGTTTAATCATCTAACGCTCTCGGTTCTCTACCTCTTTCCGCGTCGGCTCGAAGTTAATGTTTACTCGGTCAAAATAGCGGCGTCGGACCTCGCTTCCGCGGTTTCCTAACCGTCCGCAAATAGCGGGCCGTACAATATTAGAAGTCAAATTCCCTCGTTAAATTGGATAAATTTGCATAACCCAGTTCGGCAAGATACGGGGCCGAGTCGCGGACAAGGGGTGACGTTCTTTTTCGTGAAGAAGTTAGCCGTCTAATTTGAAGTACAACGCCCCCCTGACCCCGGCTTAATAATTCACCGAGCGAAGGTCGAGCTGGGGCGAAGCGGGGGATGGGGGAGGGGCGGCAGAGCAATGTGGCTGGCCGCATAACGTCTGACAAAGCGATTCATATTCATAAAGGGCCAATGAGGCGGTATCGATCTACTTTTCACTTTATGCCCGATCGAATTTACGCGTCGACAGGCCGATTTCTGGGTTGGTTGGCCGGCACTTGGCTCTGCAGCCCGATCGATGTGCCAATTCAGGTTTGCCCTACTGAGAAAGAGTATTTCCGAGCTCCGCTATTCAATGAAAATGTATGCGATCGCGGTAAAACCGAATTACCGGCGTAGGGATTACTCCGTGGGACGGGGCTAATCGTGTAATATAGTATGGAAATTAAAAAATTTTCCGAACCCCGCGCCCCTTCCATACCGGGGCAAATATGTACTTTGGGAGTCACATGAAAGATGCAATGAAAATCAATATACCTATTTTATCAGAAAATTGAGATTTTATGGAGCGTCAGGCTGAAATATACGTACAACCTGCGCGGAGCGGATAAAAATATGAGGATTTTGGCGAACATAAATTACGTGATTCGATCAAAATATAGATCCCCTTAAATAGAATAAGTTAATCGCATCTAAAACGATTGGTGCCGTTTTTCTCGGGTCTCTATCTTTTCCCACCAGATTTTCCTGAAGCGACGTTAAAGGACGTGCGCTGGAAATTCCGCCGGAAACGACTCTTCAATTTGAGACGACCGATCGATTAATTTCAGCGAAAGGCAGCGGGCCGAGTGGATTCTCTTCTTCTTGGACAGTTACACCGTCCCACCCACTGTAACTATATTTTACACACATCCCCGCCCCCTTATTCCCCTCTCCCTCGTTTTCTCTATCCTTCTCTTATCCTCACTGTCCGTACCTTTAACTTTAAGTCGTAAGACATTGACTTTACCGGTTTAACCGCGAACCAGTCGGCGATCTTAAGTGCCTGCAGAGCTCGTAGCTGCATCTATATACGGTCCTCGAGAGGACCTCTCGAACGTCCTCCGCGCAGGAAATTAATTTCTTGGAAACGACCGTCGGTATACGTCGGGGTCTACTGCTTCGATATATATTCAACGTATAGGTACACATATATTATATACGCGCAGCCTTTATATATAACGAACGCATACAGACAGCAGGTGCAAGGACACACACATGTGGTTCCTGCCGCAGGTCGTACTTCGCATGTATATAGGTATCCCAACATATGTCTCTGCAGACGATATCAACCGAATCGGGCTAGTTTCGGAACGCGGAAGGAAAAGAAGCATGGTACTCGCGAGCCACGAAGGAGTTTGTCAGCTCGTCCGAGAGTTCTAGCGGGGAGAGAGACGACGTGCGAAACAGGGAGGGGGGAGGGATAGGGGAGGAGAGCGGGAGAGAGAGAGAGAGAGAGAGAGAGAGAGAAAGCGATATCGCACAGTTAATTTACTCGGGTAATAATGCTCGGAATCATAAGCCCCAGGTGTTACGCCGCGAATCTTCGACCCTCATAAACACCGAGCAGTAGGAGCAGATAGGGAAACGAAGACAGAGAGGTGGCTGCGGGATGCGTGCGAGAGGGAACGAGATAGTGGCAAAGGTGGCGGGAGGATAGGGGGACACAGAGCGAGAGAGAGAGAGACCCTGATGAGAGAGTAGGATAGAAAGCGAGTGCAAGAGTGGGGGGAAATCCTGAGGTACCCACAGCTTTGCTCCACGTTACAATATCAGTGGATATAGTTGGGTGGAAACTGGTTGCTGGAGCAGAACTAGAGGACAGAGCGGCAGTAGGGCGAAGGAGGGGGACGGGGGAAGAGAAACGGTAGCGTGAACAAGGAAGAATGAAGAGTCGAACGGAGAACGAGGAACGCGAGAGCGCGCTGGAGGGGGAGAAGAGGGAGGGCGAAGGTGGCGGAGGATGGAGGGGAGAGGGCGGAGGTAAAACACCGTTAGCTGTATAGCAATTTCCCTGCGCGCCTCCCTCAATTCCCAAGACTAGTTTCCATCCAACTCCATGCAGCGCGCCAGTAATTTGTACCTGACCGTCGGTCCCATTTTCCCTTATCATTTTTTATAACCGGCCGACGCGCTAAAGCAATTCGGAGTGAATAAAAAGATATGGCCGGGGAACGAGAGCCGGCGGAAAATTTCCACTTAGTTAAGGGCGTGCCCCGCGGCCGGCCCTCCGTCTGCACCTTTTCTTCCCTCCGGGCCGACCACCCGCCTCGGCCACCATTCTCTTTCCTGTCCGGTCGATCATGTCCGCGAGCAACCGAGCCCGGCACTTCGGGACGAGTCTTGACCGATCGACTGACCGACGTTCCCCCGATATTCGCACGCCTTCTCGGGGTAGGTACGTCCTATAAATCAAAAATTCCCACGAACAGCGGACGATCGCCGATGCTGAAAGCCGGATTTTTCGGGGACGTTTTACGACCGATATCACGGTTATACGAGAAGGGAATACGTCGATCGACGTATGCGACAAACTGGCAAGGGAGGGTTTAAAAAGTGCGAGGAGAAAATATCGATCGACGGGGTATCGCCGACGCGCATTCGCGACTCTCCGTCTCTCTTTGTCTCCTTCCGGCATCATCTTCCACTTCTCACTACCTGCATCCCACTGTCGAGGAAAAATTAATTGGCGTATGACTTATACATGGTAATGATCTTTTGCAACCTCATGTCTGTTGCGTACGCCAGGTTGGCATCCTCGTGTATTTCGCGTTTTCTTTCTTCCTGTTCGTCGTGTGGTGGGCGGGGGGGGAGGGGGGGTGTGTGCAGGAAGACAGGATGGTCGATAAGCTCTCGGCTGCATGCACCTGAACAAGTTCATAACGAGACCACGTCGGGACCTTACCTCTCTCCATTGAAATGTGAGTATGTACGGGGAAAATGAACGGAGAGAGAGACGGACAGGGGAAGAGATGTAACGGAGATTGGAAATTGATAGAGTGACATTGAAACTCGCTCCACTGATCCTGTAAGGAAAACATACTTCGTTAAATCAACACCGTAATTACTTTTTAACTCCGTGTACCTAATTCCAGAAACTCTGTCGGCTTCGTATTTTTCATCGTTTTCGTACGTCGACGATTATGCCCCTCACAATTTTCAACATTCCGACAAAGTTCGCCGAGGGCTAACGGAAAGTTTGGAAAAACCTGTGGAATATCGAAATTCTCAAGGCGCTGCTGCTCCGATCGAAGTTCGACGGGAGTGGCCTGAAAAAGCGTTCGAAATGTTCGCGCATCGCAAATTCCCCAGCCGCACTCGGCAGACTAAACAATTGGACGAGAACGAATTTTGCCTGTATCTCGAAGGAAACCGCCTGAAATAGCTGCTGATCACGTTTTGGTAAAATGCCAGACGATCCAATTTCGTACGGGGGCACCTCGGAGCATCGTGTCAGAGTATATCAGCGTCGTCTGGGCCGGCACATACGCGTCACATAATGAAAGGCTTCCGGCATTAATGCGATTCCGTTCGGACCCGTAGGATCCGCGCAAGTGTGTGTTCATATCGATAATGAGTTTCGCCGGACTCACCGTTCGACGACTTCTGCGACTCGGCTGCTCTCCCATTCCCGTTGTAATAGCAGCAGTAATTAACCGATATTGACCGATCCTCGAATATCGGCGCATCGAGCCCGAAAGCGTAACGATAAAAGCACGCGCAATTATCTTTAGCAATACAAGCCTCCCCATTCTTATATCCATCGAGAGGATACGATAAATCCGAAATTAGAATTCAATCGAACTTGTCGCACATCATAATCCGTATTTCTACCGACATTCAGGATACCAATCTGTATAACGGCTCGAAATGAAAACCGATCCACGGAACCTGTTACTGTATCTTGCCCAGACCGATTATCGAATATCGATTCGTTCCGAAGGCGCCGGGACGGGTGCGAGGTACAGCGAAACGTAGTTTTACTCTTCTTCGGGGATACCATAAATTCGAAAGTTAGCATTCATTCGTTACGCCGGAGATGGACCGTCGATATTCCACTCTACGCCGCCGACGAACGGGAAGCAGACAGTGGGACAACGTAAGAAATTCCGATGGCGTGCGCGCTTGTTCGCCGGAATATTTCAAAGCCGCGGCAATTCGAACGACGGACGTGCGTTTCAGCTTTCCGCGAGCTCCCCACCTTCGGGCTTCAGCCTGAAAACTCAGGAACGGGCGAACGAAATTTTGCGCCTATAAGAAAAATGGCTGACAGCGTTACCTTACAGCTGACACTTTACGCCGAGGGTGTAGCTAACGTATCACGGGAATGGTGATTCCGCGAGCGAACAGCCACCAACTATGCGCCATTTCCCTCCAATTCCGTTTCGCTCTCTTTATCCTCTTCGAGCCGCATGTCCCCACGCATCTATCCGCCTCTCACCCTTTTCCGCTCGCCATCAGAATGGACGTTCGCGACGGAGTGCGACTGAAATGGCAGCGTAAGTAGAGGCATGAGCGCAAGCAAGGAAAAATGCGTTGCGCGCAGGGGGAGGGAGGAGGGGGAGATTCACGAGATAGGGAGGCGGCAGGCAAAAACGTTCGTCATAATGCTTGTGCGAATAGCGGCGGAAAGAAGTTCTGTCGGCAGTGAAGGTAAGAGGAACAAGCGGGAAGTACAGATCAGATCCACAATAATAGATACGTACTGGATCTGCGAAATGCAGGAGCGATTGCCGCAAATTTTCATTTTTACCTTGCCACATACTTCTTCGAACGACAAATGATTCGCTTCGCAGGAAAGCGCTGTTCGACACCAAGTGGTCATAGACGCAAAGTAACGGGAAACGTATTTGACCTTTCAGCGTGAATCGATCGGTTCAATTAAGAAAATACCCACGTTCGATCGAATTTTGTCCGCACTGCTTAATACCGTTCGATTGATCGTAACGCGCTACTTTGCGGGCCGAGCTTAGCGATAATTCATGGCTCAATTACCATCATAATTGGCGCAACAATATTCCCTTCTCCAGGCATCAGTTCAAATTTCATAGATACCGTGTTAGCTGGGTTAATGTCGATAGTACGGTTAATGCCGCGTTTCGAGCCATCGCAGGTCGCTGGTTAATGCGCCGATCCGATACACTGCCGTTAAGAACAGGGAGCGAGAAGTGAAAGAGCTGACATGGCAATGATTGTTAAAGGACCCGCGACTGTCGAAGGGGAAGACCGTGGGAAGCGTACGGCTCTCTCGGAAGATTGCTTCGAGGCCGGGAATGCCGAAAGTCGCACTGCCTACCCGTTACGTCCGAATGAATATGCGATGAAAGCGGCAGCCATGGGTATTTGTCATACAAAGAGGGAGTCGCGCGAGAAGGCGCAGAATGCGCGACACGAGGAGAGGAGAAACGCATTCTTACCGCATCTATGACGCAGGCAGTGACCCGTGCGACCTACGCCCCACCTTGCATAGAGTTCGCATCAGGTAGCTTTCCATTCGAGCCATTCTACCCCAGACATTGAACGACATAAAAATGTTGCCTTCCCCGTCGCCTCTCCCGGTCGTGTCTCTCGGCCTCTTTGTCTTGTCCTCTGCCTCCGGCTCGCATGAGACTCTCGACTCCTCTCCGTTACTCTCTTCTTTACTCTCTCCTTTACTCTCTCCTTTACTCCCCCCGTTCCTTTTCTCACCCACCCTTGACGGAACGACACTGCAGGAGAAACCGATAGTTCGTGCACCGACTCCCGTTGGATACGCGCGTAACGGGGGACATCTCCAGATAACTCGGCCGGGAGTCGGCTACGGTCGCAGCAAAAATTGCAGCGTCGAGTCGAGTATAAGCGACTCGACTCTTGCCTACCACCGAGAAAAGGAACAAAGTGGAGAGGGGAGGGTAGCGGCTACGGGGGTAAGGAGGCTGGGACCGAGCTGCGAGGCTACGCCAGCGACGGGGATGGAGGCAGAGGGTAGGGAGAGGAAATCGAGATAGAGGAAGTTAACCGAGCGAACGGGAATCTTGAGTCAGTTTAAAACATGAGGAGATAATCGCGCGTACTCGCTCGACAAATATTTGACGCTCGGGTATTTGCAAAACGACGATTGCGAACTACGAAGTTTCCGTCCTCTCCCGCGCTCTGCGTCTCTTTCTAGCTTCGCCACCGCATTCTCCCTCTTTCCCTCCCTCCTTTCTACCGCTCTTTGTACCTTTCTGCCTTCCGTCCGTCCTTCTCCAACGCGCCATTTTTGTCTTCGTCTCTCCCCTTCTCCCATTCTCGCGCTCTTTCCGTCACTCTCGTTCTTCTTCTCTCTCTCTCTCTCTCTCTCTCTCTCTCTCTCTCTCTCTCTCTCTGCCGAGCCTGACTTCCTATCTGGCAAGTAACGGTATACGTATATACGCGACTGCGTGTTATCCACTCCCTGAATATCCTCTTTCTCGCTCGGGACTTCGCCCTCTCGCCATCTCGCTCATCCTCTTTTCTTCTCGCGGCGGCAGAGGCGACGGAGGAGGCTTGCGTCTATCTCGGCAGATACATCGAAAGAGGGAAGCGAAAAGGATATTCGCGGACAACATTCAAACAGCCGGGAACAGAGGTCGGAACAAAGATCAGGAGACTCTCGAGATCGACGCTAAGTACACTCGCGCGGCGCGCTCCCCAACCTACGAATCTTTCCGCGGAACTTCGAGAATCGAAACGTCGCTTCGTCGGACCATGAGAATCTCGAACTACTTTTCCACCGGTGCCGCTCATGCATATGCACAGCCTGCTGGCGAATCGTAAATGATTATTCCAAGCATTTCTACGGCCGAGATGTGCTACGAAAATTCGCTTGAAACCCAACCGTTGGCATACACACTCTCCGCCTCTCTCCCTCCCTCTCACATACGCCATTTTATTCTCTCTCGCACACACATGCGCGTACGCCAACGTAAAAGGTAAAAAGTGTGCTGCGGCGGCATATCAAATGCTTGTGGCACGCAAAAGGGACGTCCCGATCTCGAACACAGTTCGCAGCTTTGAGACAAATAATTCCGGGATGTGCGTTTACTGAGATCCGTTCGTTTGCTTTGATGAATATCGTCGGTCTTCGATGTTTCACTGAAATCTTTCGGTACACCCCGTATGCGTACGTGCAGAGAGCCTACCATTCGTTCAACATCGGCCTTACCAACACTCAGAAGGCAACCGCTACAAACCCGACCCTTCGCGTCTCCCTTCATTTCAAACGTTGTGTCTCTTTCCACCCCACCTCGCGGCCTCCGTCGCTCTGTCTCTCTTCCCTCTCTCACTCTCGCTCAGTCTCCCACCACAATCCGTCCTATATACCCCATCCATCTCTCTTCCTCGCCAAGGCGATCGATTACGGACGCGGTGCCATATAGAGTCGCCGAATCGGATTTCAGGACGACTCACCTGAAATTCTAATTTAAGACGCGGGAACAGGGAGCGAGAGTGGAAGAGTGAGAGGTGGGAGGGGGAAGATGGAGGGGGATCTGGCTCGTTTGCCCGTAGGAATATCACCTACGTGCCTGCGTCAAGCCCGACGAATCGTTCGGCTTAATTGAGGGCTCACCGGCTAACGCCGGGGTCGTACCCCGAAATTCATCGAATTACCGGCGCGCACTGGGGCGCAACGACACGCCAGGCCCGGGCTGCGGAAGGGGTGGCAAAAAAAGAGGCTGATTCGTTCTGTTAGAGGCGCGATTCACTGTTTCCACCTCCTTCGCCGCGAATCACTGTAATCGGGTCACGCATTCAGTGTAAACCATTCGCTTCTTTGTGGGCTAATCTGGGGCGCGACAAGCTGGAGTGGATGTAATCGTTGAAGAGCGAAGCGAGAAAGGTAGCGTAGACAAAGAAGGGTGGACAAACATGGAGGAATCGAGCGAGAGAGCGACGGGGAAAGCAAACAGAGCGAACGGGCTAGGAGAGGCTAGAGGTGAGCTGAAAAAAAAAATGATTCCTCTGTTAGGGCAATTGCACAAATCCCTGTCGGGGGGAGGGGGGAAGGGGAGGGAAGGGTAGAGTGGGATTTAATCGGATTTTAAGCCCGATGGAGCAAAACCGTTAATAATCGGGACTCGTAAGATTTAATTTAATGACGTTAATTCGACTACGTGGAAACTGAAATTCTATGTGTGGCGAAATGCGCGCGCGCGCGAGCGCGACCGGAACATTCTTTGAAAGTACCTTCCGCTTCACATATCGGGGCCGATGCCTTTGATAGCGGGTCCAGCGGCGTTGCCCAATATCAAAATGCGCCAATGGGTAATTTCAATGTTTTCCCTCGTTACATTCGCCCGCGGTTAAAATATTACTCACGTTATTTCTCGCCGCCCTCCCGCTGACCATTCGCGTCGTTCTTGGGCGTATAGGGTCCGCAAATTGATATCTGAATTGGTTGATTCGCAAAAGGGAGAAAATGTAGTGAATAAAAAATGTGTATATTTATATACAGTCTCAGAGATTTTTTAGCATCGCTCGTTGGGTCATGTTTGTGATATTCGAAATCATAAAGATGGATTAGCATTTAATATTAACATCTAAAACCAAGCGACGTTTTTGCTATTGAAAACACGGTTTAATATTAACATTTTTATATCAACGTATAATGATTACTTGAATTGGTAGATTCATATGACATGTTTATCAGTCGCTGCTGAGTTTCCAAAACACTCTCAATGAATTATTTAAAATTGTGCACTTTTCTTTTCTTTTCGTTCAACGAACACGAAAAATTCGTTGTCAAACAATAAGCTCGATTCTCCTTTCGGAGTGACAGCAGAAAGAAGTCACTCTTCATTAATTCAGTTGATGAACTGTGAACGACGCGTGATCTTTGAACGCATGCTGAAGTGTCAACTGACGGAAGGCGCTGAAAATGAAGGTGCGCGGCAGATTTGACTCAATAACGATGTCCCCTTGAAAATTGAAACTACGCCCGTATTGAAGTGAGCATTCGACCGTCCGTCTCGGAACTAGCGTCAGAGGTAGACCATTAGCGACTTAGTAGCGTGCAGTCTATACACACACGCTGACGCACACACACCTAAGTACGTAGCGCCGGGTGCTTCTTATTACGGTGACCAACTCGACTTTCTTCTGTATTACAAGAAACGGCAAAGCATCCCGAATATGAAAGACGTTTTTATTGACACAGAATTTCAAGCCCAACCTCGACACAAAGGGCTCGGCTGTTTGCAAACGTACGCCCGTCTGCTCAATTCTGTGTCATATAAACCATAGAAATACTTGGGCAAAGAGTGTATTCCGGGAAACACGACTTTCGTACTTGGGGATTTATGTCTAATGACGTACGCCTTGTTTGCTGATACATCACGAAGTGTACGTATAATCGCGCGCATACTTGTACATAACGTGCGCGTGTAAAGCGACGTGGTTCGCTTAATGATTGTAATGTTATCACCATAAACCTATTGGATGCACTGTGGAACGAGGCACTCGACCTACAAAACGCACGATGCCATACTTCCCACACACTCGCCGTAATTTAGAGCCTAAACAATATAGAAACTCAAGTGGAACATGGAAAGCATATATCACGCCGGCCGACGGGAATCCCTAAGACAGTACAGCCTCTATATCACAAACTCTATATCACGCGGCAACTGAATACTTTAGAGCTTACAGTGCGGCGAATTTATTTACCGCGACCCCCGCTCATTATAAATGCATTACACCGCGCAATCGATAATATATACGCGTAATTTCTGGGCGCTATAAAATCTATAACGCACGGACTATACTTACGCCCGAAAGTTTATATCCTACAGGGGAGGGGACATAACTCATAAGCAGGCTCGCATAGAATGAGCTCGCACAATGAGCCATCGATACGTACGTACACATATACGTGGATGTGCTCGTATATGTCGGTCGCCTTACAAGAATCGCCCTGTACATGCGGCCATGGAGTCCGAAAGGCAGTTGGAGGCGAGCGTTAAGCCAGAAGTAGCGGGGCCGTATCATAAGTCATACCGTGGAGAGGAGCGAACACTTACGCTCGCCCGAGGTTATGGAACTCGAAACGAGGGAGAGGCGAACGAAAGGAACCCTATCCCCTACGACAAAGAGAGCCCACGGTCCGAGGGAGCGTGACTCGGAGCCATCTGGACTCGAGCTAATTTGACGATTGACCCAATGCCAGAAAACCGGTTCACTAACGCTCGCTTCACGGGATAGAGACGTGGAAAGTTCGAATACGAAGTTTCGCTCGTCTGCCTCGCGGATCCTTATAGCTCACGTTCCAGAGGGTAGCTACCTACGTTCGAGATAATACTTTTAATCCGAACCCGACGATAACGGGCCGACGGACTCAGAAAGTAAGATATTTGGGGATGAATTTTTCGACGAGATTTATCACCGGTTCGTTGCTATCAATTTTTAGCACTCTTTTCGAAGAGAGACGTTATGTTCGGGTGTGTCGGTGACTGATGAACCTATTTGCTTTACGGGTAAATACAGCTCGGCTTTCCAGCACGCGTCCGTTTCAAAGAGGATAAAGAGTTGTGAGAAAGATTGGAAATTGGAGAGAATTATTAAATGGAACATTGGAACAAAGTTTCGGGGCTGAATCCAGTGCTCGCTAATAGAGTTGGTGAATCCGGTTTTGGGAGAGCCTGTGGAAGGATGGTAGAAAAGAGAAGAATAGGCAGTTCAGTTAATTTAGTGAATTGAGAACGTTCGTCAGAGCAGTAATATTAATTTGATAATACGGCCAAATAATCAGAGTGATTCCATTTGCATGCACGAACTGTACAGTCATTGAACGCGAGTTTTCGCGCTGATAATAGCGAAGAGCGGCAACGAGTGTGGTGTTATCGCAAGAACGATCTCTCCCTTCTCTGGCCCTGTGACATTTTCCTTCGAGAGTGGTGTCCCTCGCGAGCTATCTAAGAAAAGAGCTTCCTAGGTGAAAAGTTAAGGGAGCCGCCAGTCATCTCGGACTGGTGCGCTCGCGCGTCGGCAGAAAATCTCGACGAGGAGAGCTCGATTTCGCGAGATAACCGATAAGAACGTTCATAAATAATACCGCGCGGTCGGGTAATTACGCTGTTTCAAGCCTTCGGACCTGAAAGCGGACCGAGAGGGGGCAGGTGGGAAAGAAAAGTGGAGGGGAAGAAGAATATTCGAGTGGGATCCTACACTCGAGTCGAGGTTGAGAAAAATTTCCAATTCCTCTGTCCTCCGCCATCAGGGGAACACGCTTGTCCTTGATCGGATTTCGGACGTATAATTCCGACCAATTACTCGCGCTAAGGTTCGGATAACGACGAGCGCGAACGATACGAGTTGCGGAGATCAAATTTACGAATCCGAGCGGAGGGCAATAACGAAGATTCGGAAGTATCGCGAATCGATATTAATTTGCTAATGGCCGAAACGAGAACGTTCACGGTTGAATCGGCACGGCAAATGCCCCGGGAACGTATGCGCAGCCGATAAGTGTGGCCGTAAATGTTATTTATGAATAGTCGGGTACGAACGACATTAGCGGAATGGCGCGCGCGAAAAGAAAATCGATTACAATCACTTGTTCCGGTCTGCGTGTCTCCCACCCGCGTCGCTCGATTAGTATTAATACACGCTGGCGATGGGGCGTACGTCGAAACTGTGACGCGTGTCCAAACATAGCGCTAAAGCGTTAATTGGACGCAACGAAGTGTCGATACCGCATGATTCTTGTTCGATGGTAACTGCCGGTGGAAATTTGGCGCTATTTGTCAGGGAAGGGATACGGTATCCGGTCAAAAGTATAATGCTGGAAAAGCAAATATTTCCGGCCGTTTACATGCCGGGACCAAACAATTTGGTCACGCGCGGCCGATTTCATCTTTTTGACGGGGAAAGGGCTTATTTAATACGCGTACAAATAGCGGTGCGCGGCTGCGATAGACGGGCCCTGGACTCGCTGCTGTTTATCGTTTATATCTCGCTCGCCCTGTCAGCGAAACCATCGGCGAGATGGCAAAGGGCGCGTCCTCCAAATTTTCCCCAGACACGTGTTACATGCGTGGATGCTTATCTGTTCGGCCGTTTAATGTTTCTGTCTGCGGAGCTGGATATATTTTATCGACGCGCCTGCACGACTCAGTTGTTGAAAATTATACTGGCAAATAAGTAACGCAAGCCGTTACGCGTGTATAACAACTTGAAAATTATTTCGTAAATTTAGTCAGGGACACGCGTTTTCCTGAATTTTGCGAAAAAATAGAGTGGACGCAGCTGTGAACGAGTCATTTTAAAAATTGTGACGTCAACTATGATCAAAGTACGCAGTGACATTATCGCTTTGGAACAGTGATACGGAAAAACGTAAAAGAAGCAGTTGGTTAACACCTAAGAGGCAGAGAACTTGTTTCATCCAATTTCACGATTGTCTAAGCGTCTATAAATTTTGGCCCGTACGTTTCACGCAATCGTTACACAATCGCTCGCAAGAATTCCGTTTGTCGGTGGACGTTACGAGGTGGAAGTCGTAAATCAAGGCATCGTCCGCGTCTTATGGAGGACGAAAAGTGCAGAGGACGAACAGAGAGAAGGAAAATGGCGCTGAACGGAGAGACAGAGAGGGATGATTGGAGCGTGACTTTAAGCCATCTGGAAGCGAGCTAATTCGACGAATTGAGCTGCTGCCAGTATAACCTTCCGCGGTCGTTCGACCGAAGAGTAACGGGAAAAAGTGCACGTGGTTCGTTCAAATGCATACACAAAGAAGCTTACGTCGAAGCAGTCGCGAAGGGATGCACCGACTAATTTGGTGAAAAAAAACGGCGAGGGTAAAAGCGCAAAAAGGACAGAAACGGAAAGCGGTAGCAGGAATGTACATTACGAAAGGGCGGAAATAAAAGGTAGGACCGGGCAGAAGGAATAAGCAAGCCGCAGCGTAACTAACGCGAATCGAGTCGGTATTCGATCGCTGAATGATTAAACACCGACGTAAACGCGCCGACGGAAGATCAAACGCGTTTTGATTTATCTTGGTGCCCGGCCCAGAAGTTCGGGCACGCGCCAACGATTTCGGCCATCGTAGATGAAAAGGCTTATGCGAGCGCGTAAACAAGTTAATCCGAATACGTATCCCTGCGCTCAGTCCTGAACGGACTTTTTATCCACTAGCCGACGATGTTTTGTTTTGAGACTACTCCCGCTACCCACCCCTCCATCCGCGCGCAAGTATACAAATATATTTACTCCTCGCTTCCCGTGCCCTGTCTTTTTCGCCCCATCCCTTCCCCCGACACTGTCTCCCTTCGTCCGAACAGCCCGAGGGAGAGCTTCGAGAGCAAAGCCAAGGCGGATTATACCGAGCCCCACGTGATGCACCGCCTTCAAGGGAACAATTCTGCGGTTCGCGTAATTTTCCGCAGTTGCCGCAACTGCCGGTGCCCCCCCAATGATAATGGCGGGGTCTAAGACGTCGGCAGACAGTAGGAAAGTCCATCCATAGTACGGCCCTGCTGCTAGCTACCGGCCCACTGCCTGCCACCGTTGCTACCGTCGCTTCTGCCTGCTCCTGCCTGCTCCTGCCTGCTCATGCTACCGCTGCTTCTGCTACTACTGCGATTTAACTGGAAAGCGGCTTAAATCAATTAAATGCTCGGAAGAGAAAAACGGACGCGGATATATGAAATCGGATGTCGGACGCTCTGTCTGACCGCTTTGTTCCCTCGCGAACGTGGGCGGAAAGAAGAATTCTATCCTGAAATAATCCACTCCGGCTCTGATGAATGCTCGTCATGAGGCGACGTTAGCGAACCGACGAATGTCGAAGATGCGAACGACAAAGGGAAGATGAATAATGTTCTTCAGTCTTTTTCTCCTCTTTTCTCGTCAGTGCCGCCAGTAGGTGGAGTTACGGTGCGTGAAAGCGCGTTCAAATATTTCGCTGGGGCCAACAAGCAGAAATGGGGCTATCGCGTTCCTTTCGCAGCGCAAACGAAATAACTGATGTCAGTAGTCGACCGACTAAAGCCCAAAGCGAGGGCAACGGCAAAGGTGACAAAGTTGTGGGAAGATTTCCAAAGGGGAAGGGTGGACTTCAAAGGGTTAATGGAAAAACACAGGCGCGGTCTGTGAATGCCACTGCACGGCCAAGAGATAGATAGGTACGGAGATAAAGAGATGCGAGGAAGAAGAGGAAACGGGAGAAAAGGCGAACGGAGGTGGCAATGAGAATGAGAGAGTGAGAGAGAGAGAGAGAGAGAGAGAGAGAGAGAAAGACTAGCGAAGCGTGTCGCGGGCCTTCTACACAAGTCCAGAGTCAAACCATAGACAGTCAGAGGTTAGCGTTCGTCGGAATAATTGCTTTGTGCTTGCAGTCGGGAAACGGCAGTGCGACGTCTACCTCTGTCCCTTTCTTAAGATTTTCTTCTCCCACCCAGTGACGGCCCCTCATTGTTCTCTCTCTGTTCCTCTCTCACGGAGCATAATAAACATCGCTGCCTCCTTGCACTTTCGTACCCCTTCCCTGCCATTGCCTGCGGAGCGTACCCTTCCGCCGGAGAAATACCCGCATTTCTGAAAAGGAGTCCGACGAGGCGAGCCTGTAAAACGATTTGTCCTACACGCCGGTGCAACCTGCTCTTCGTTCGCGGTGCCTTCCGTACAAGAACGAGAGATTCTCGTTGGGGGAACGACGAGTAGTAATACAAGTGAATTACGCGGAGCATCCGTGAGCTTTGGGTTTGTCGTGGCTGCCGCTTTGGTGCGGGGGTATTTTAAGGCGACCGCATGACGATATAGACGTAGACGTAGCCATCGACACAGACTTAGACATAAACTTAAACATCGAGGGCGACGGCACCTGCGCGAGAACGTATAATCGTCCGATGCCGCTGCGAAATTCATCCTCGTCGAGCGGAATGAACGACATATCCACCCTTCTTCATATGCATTGAGGCTGATCGAGTTAATTCACCGAATTTTCCTCACGGCGTCGGCAAACGGTCCGATCTCGATCTTTCCGCGCTAAACCTAATTAGGTACGACCGCATGTGCTCTTCAGCTCTAGCCGCCGGACGAAATGTCAACGTATTATGCAGAACAGGGAGAATAGAGTCCTCCAAAGTGAAGGTCAGAATTTTTCGTCCCATATAACCTACGCGAAAGAGCATCTGAGTTTGTATGGAAATCTGTTCGCATTAAATTATCATTTCCATTTTATGGTATATAAGAGCACCTATCGCTACCAGATTTCATTACCCAGATACTGATTTCGCGTATTCCGTATAACGACGGGAGTCGAAGCAATACCATGCATACACGTATAGGCACATACACAAGTCGAAGATAAGCCCAATGAGTACGCCCTTGCTATTATCACCGCGTAATACACTGCGTCTACGTAGAATCCCCAGGCACTCACACCGTTGTTCAGAGCACACTTTTCGCAATTGCGCTCTTGAACTGCCGCGATTTCCTGAACTCTTAGAAAATATTCGTAGGCGGGGTGGGAGGTTAATTTCGTCCTGCCTTCGCCGTACCTTTCCTTTCTCTATCTTTCTTTGTGTACCTTTATTACGATTTCCCTGCAAAATCTTTTCGCCCCTTCCTTCCTCCTCCACTTTCCCCGGCTCTCCTCCTCTCTCTCTCTCTCTCTCTCTCTCTTTCCCTCTGAGACCCCCCACTCCCGCGACCGTCCCCCCGGCACCACGCCACGTTCTCGGCGGCTTTCACGCCCTTATAAAAGTACCCTGACGTGCCGGGACTCGGCTACGAGCTCGCGTGGAAAGGCGCCGGGCGACGCTCTTAAATAAATTCCGCGTACATGATCCTTTTGGCAAATCTGCCATTTCCATAATTGATGTGATAACTCGATACGGGCCTGAGAAATTTGGCGCAAGCGTCAGAATACGAATCCGGACCAGCGATCTGGGCCCGTTCGCGCGTTCGTTTGCCGACGCGTAAAAGATGAAAGGCGAGGAGGCAAGAGTGGGAAAAGGAATGAAGAGGGGTGTTGGTGGGGGGTTGAAGGAAAGGTGGAAAGGCAGGCGGCCAGACGAAGACGGAGGGCAGCTATCGGCATTCGCGGAGGAGGGACTCAGTCTTCCAGAAAGTAGACGCTCGATCGGACGCCGAACGACGAGGAACGCTGTCGCGGTGAAAATATGATATGTAGGGAGACGGCAGGGGGAATGGACGAGGGGGGAGGGGGGTGCGTCCGTGTGCGCGAGCGTGAATGCGCGGGGGCCGTTACGCAACGGTGTGCGTGACACGTTGTCGTCTGACGTCTTTTCTCTTCATTTTTATCGCCGCACGCTCCGCTCTCAACTCCCGTCGATAGCTACGTGTGCATTCGCCTCCTCGTACGATATATTCTATTCTATTCCACACGGAGGACACCGCCTTCAACGTGTGGGACGCACACTTACGCAACGCGAATATGAATTTATTATGCGTAAACTCCGTAACGCGATCTATATAATATAAGCGCGACCCGTGCTGTAAGCTTCGTAACGGTGCCGGGTCTGTCTTTTTTTACTCCTTTCCTGCATGGCTTTTTTATTTCGCACACATTTGCAGACTAACGCTGAGTGCGAGATAGGAGCATGTGTCGTTCTTGGAAATGCACGCCGAGCGTTCAAGAATCGATCGAACGAAAGACGTGGACGTTGTGTAACAAAAGATAAAAGGCGAAACGGCGTGAGACGAGCAGTCAGCGGGGCCGGGAAGGGGCGGTAGGTGGAGGTTGCGAGGGGTAGGAAGTAGAATAGAGGTGGCGAGAGATGACGGGAAGGGAGTAAACACCTGAGGAGCTTTTCGACGATTTTCATACGTGAGAATGATAGGCGCCAGTGGTGACTGGCTCGGTGATCAAAGGAAACTGGGCCTTGAGATCATTGAGCGGCGGGATCCTGAAGGAGGAAAATGACAATCGCGGCCTGTGAAATGGGCCGCATTAGCGATAGCTAATGGCGAAGGAACTGGGTCGACTGGTCAGAGGCGACGAACGATTCGTCTAACGACGACCTTCCGTTTCCCCTGCCTTCCGTTCAACTCTGTTGCCCTCGCTCAAATTGTGCGTCAAGTACAAATGCGCGGAAGACAGTTAATAGTCGCTTCGCGGATTCCCAAATTGGAATACGTTTAACCTATTTTACTCTCTCGACGCGCTTCATCAGTTTTCGCTGAATATCTTTCTCGTCGACGCAATTCATCGCTAATCAAGTTTAAGCCAAGAATGCTTTAATCGAGTGTTTGCGGTTGCAAATCAGTTTTTGATGATATCGCACTTGAAAATTGAGTGTCATTGTTGTTAAGCTCCACGATGATATCAGGCCAAATTGCTCTCTATGAAGGCAGTTTTTTTTCATCACATTCTCCTCACAGATACGAAATTGCATCGTCAGGCCTTATCTTTCTATCGCGATTACAGCTCTCCGCTTTAATTTGCTGAAATTCGTGATTACGTAAACTCTAATGTCCGTCCCGCTGATGATTTCGCTATCATCAACCCGGCGAAACTGTTTCCAATAGCAATTTCATTCAGGAACGCGATACTGTGGAGAAGTTCGCTGTGAAACGTGACGATCGTATAAAAGGTGCTTTAAATTGTTTCGCAAGTTTTGCAATTGTCAGAATTTAAATGCTTCCCTAGTTTCAACTGATTCTGCCCATACTGTTGGAGTTCCATTACAATCAAACGGCAAATTTTGTAACGCGCTGCTTTTAATGCTTCATGTTTACAATGTGAGTGACTTAACTTACAAATATCATGCTGAAGTAGTTTTAATTTCAATAGCCTCGAAATCGCAGTTTCTTAGAAACGTTACTGATCAATTTGGTGATAACGACGGCTGGCTCTGATTATTATACAAATACTTTGCGATCATGTAAACTTCCATATTTCTATTTGTCGATAATTGAATTTTAATTCCAAATGTCCATACATGAAAAGAGTACAAATTATACAATAAACCCGAATCTAAGTCAAACCTAGCAAGTGAATAAAATACCCATTGTAAAATCCACCATTGAACATTATGAAACTGGCGCGCATGTACGTGAAGCAACATAAACCTCAATTACCAATTCAGCCAGCCCGTTGGTACACATTATGCTTACTAAATTACATTCAACCGACATATGAACCGAACGCTTCATGAAAAAAACGACCGATATTCTCCTCACTGGAAAATCGAGCGGACCAACCCAGCGACCGATCTTACCTTATTCAGCTCACATTTAACATCCGCCATTTTTCCGGGAATCCCTACATTGTAACGTCGTCACTCTCGCGGGCAAGTTTCCGCTCGTTTGCATAAACCGCAGTTTCGGGTACGATGCGCCGAGAGGAAAGGAACGCACGACATCGGGCCGTTGAGAATCGACGAGCCGTGAAAATGGAAGAGTATCAGTGGCCCGTGTGTTCGCGCGATGGCATAAGGGTCGCGGGGGTAAGAGACTGTCGGCAAAGAAGGTTCAGTGTCAAAATCATTATCCGAGAAGACAGCCACGCGACAATAGCACTGGCAAGCTGCGACAAAGGCTCCGCATTAGCGAGGCTTAACTGCCGACAACGGCTGCATGGGCCGGACATAGTGCACTGCAGGGTCTGACTCTAACCTTTAGTTTCCCCTAAGTTCCACTTAACGACTCTCTCCGCCTTCGCCAGATACCCTGCGACGCCTCTTTTCTCGGACGAATGTCCTCGCACGTGTGTAAACACGCCCGCCGACCCTGCTGCGAAAACATTTTATTTCGGATTTTACACTCATTCCGTCATCGCCAGTGAATGGAGAGCCCCGATCAGTTTTTCTAAAATGTTTCGAAGTAATATGTACATTTTACGATTGCGCATTTGAAATTGTATACACCGAGCCGCGTATGGAAAAATTTCATTCGACGTTTTACGGTTATTTTTGGGGGGGAAACGGTCGCTCGAGCGATCGTTTTTATGTCTCGTCAATGTTTTATCGAGACTCGAGTGCGAAATAGTAGACGCGAATCGCAGTACACTTATGTTCTTATAGAAGATTGCGCACGGCTCGGTTTAATTCGTTTCATTATCGTAGACAGTGCGATGTAGTTTCCGATAGAGGTTGTTTTAATGATTCGACAAAATCAGAGCCTCGCAGCGCGAACAACGATATTACGGTATATATAATTTCTCATGGCGCTTCCAACGAATGCATTTTCTCCGTACATTGATATTCCCCGATCCTCGTTCATGCAAAATTCATCTGACACATGATCATGACGCAATTTCAATTAGCGTACAATACGGCACGAATTCGACGGAAGTCGGACTCGATGGCGGGTTATCGCAAGCGGGTTAATTGTGCGATTTCGAAACTGAGACAGATTCGGGGAATGAGCACTTTCACCGTTTCGCATTGACGTCTGCGTGTTATGATACGCTCCGTTAATTTCGGCCCTCCCGGGTAAGTGCTAGTCGACGTACCCGGGGCGACAATGGTAAGGGCGGCAGAGACATTTTGCCGCTGGAGGATAGAGTTCGGCGAGCGTATGTGTCAGAGTGCTTGACATCGATCGAACAAACGGACTCGCCGGGAGTGGCGAATCGAATAAGTCGGCCGGGGTGAAGATGAAAAGTCGATCTCGAGTTATTTCTACGGTTTCGCGAGGAGAGAGCTTTCGCCGGTTCGTTCGGAATGAAATTATTTTTACTACGCGCGGGCTACGAACGATATGTGAAGCCGAGATCGGCGTACGCGTTCGAGTTACGCTCCGACCGCAAAATGCGGGTTAATGCAAAATTTATGGCCCGCGGATGGACGTGCAGCTTTGCCAGAAATTTGACCCCGCCGCGTGTACGCGAGAACGCAAATCGATGAGCTCAACTTGTGCAAAAGAGATTGAGCGAAGTAGCTTTCCCTGCAAAAATTTATCCCTCCTCGTATTAATCCGAATATTCGCTACCATCTCGTAGAAATAATATATTGGAAAACTGCGCAATGTTAGGTGCATGATGTGGATCTGGAAGTAATGTATAAAATTGATGCTTGAAACTCAAAGCACGGTGTCTCTTCACTGTCATTTACTGTGTTGATAACTCAAAAAGTTGCGATGTAAAACCTTCAAAGAACGTGGATTATTCATTCTGATCTACTGTGCTGGTCGTAAGAAAAATAAGTTTATAAGTATCTAAACTCATATTGCTTTCATAATCATCGGCACTAACCTATCACTATCGCGTTGTAACATGATGGTCATTTTACGCCTCACGTCCATTTGATTTCCACTGAAAAAATATAACTATCTTAACCTTCGCAAAACTCCATCTGATTACAATCTCAGAGCTGAAGAAAGCATTCACCGACGATAACTGTAAAATCAACAACCGCCGTGAAAAACGAGCAGCCCGAATAAATAGTCAATTAATTCGAGGGCGAGATGTACCTAACACGATCATGGACGATAAGGGGCGTCCCAAAAAATTGGCGCAGTGATTACACGATGATACGAAAATATCAAACGTTCGGCCGACGCTCGCAACTCATTACGGTTCAAACGAGGAACCCTACCGGCCGAGGGCAGGGGGTTGGTGGTTGAATGTTGAGGGTTGGTCGGGGGGGTGGGCGCTGTCGAGGAGGGTGTCCCGGCAAATGTGTAAACCCCAGCCTCGCGCCGCCATTCTAGTTACTACACCAGTTGACAGCAATTACGCGCGCGCGATTGCGCCAAACGATTTTCTGCAAAAGAGACAAGTTCGATCGGCCGGCACGCGTGTATACCGGGCCTCATGATTCCTGCTCGATATTCACGCGTGTTCGCCACGCCGTACACGCGCTTTACACACGCTATACACACGCTAAACACGAGGCGCGGAAGCGTCAAATGCTCTAACCGATTCATTGCAATCACTGTATAACGTGCGTTAGCTACGTGTGCTTGTGTGCACGCTTGTGTGAACGTTTGTGAGCACGTTTGTGAGCACGTTTGTAAGCATGTATGTGTGTGTCCACACGCGTGTGCGTACGGTCCGGCCGCGGCGTATAATTAGCGGACTGCTGATGCGGTTGCTTGTAATATTTAATAGCAATTATGCACGAGCCATTACGGGAGCGGCGTGCCACTGAAAGAGGATGCGTCGCTCGCATTTAATTCCCGATGCGCGCGTAATCCCCGTAAGGG
Organism: Anoplius nigerrimus; assembly: GCA_914767735.1. NCBI lineage: Eukaryota > Metazoa > Arthropoda > Insecta > Hymenoptera > Pompilidae > Anoplius > Anoplius nigerrimus. The sequence goes on along the minus strand of OU612079.1, from coordinate 4,771,057 downwards.
GCTGATACGCACCGATGATCGACCGACAAAGAACTGCCGCCGAGTAATGGCTTCGAATTGGAAACAGTGGCCGCTTCCCTGCTTTAACTAGTCAGCGACTCGCGAGGTACATACGGCACACCGTTTGTCGGGCAAGCCGGTCTGTTGAACAATCGAGTCACGCGCGTGCTCGCTATAACGCGCGGAAGTGTGCCAGTGGGCAACAGTGGAACAGGAGATTCGTACAGAATTCTCCTCATTTATTCGGATCGTGACATATTGTTATACCCCTGTTATACGCTCACAGTTTGCCGACAGCTTAATTAGACGCGAACCTATTCGCGAAGCGGCGTATCCGATAAATTAATAACTGCGATGATGTTACGTTTATACAGCCGTAGCGGAAGACGTAATTCGCTGACGCATGGGAATTCTTTTCACGGCAAATCGGTGGCCTTCGTTGCCCGATTCAAGGCACATTTTCGGACAGATTTCCCTCGGAGCAGTCAGGGCTCACTGAGCGAGACGGTATGAAAATAAACTTCCGGTCGATATGCATCCACTTCCGTGTTCCGTGGCAATCCAAGTGTACACACGCTCGGTATAATATATCGAAAGATGGAACCGTAGCGGGTAGGGTGGGTAGAGAGAGAGTGGGGGCCAAAGCGGAGGATAGCAAAGGGACGAAAGCGGGATTGACTAGACCGTCGACGGCGGCTCAAAATTTCATGAAAATCGTACACGCCCCCGCATACACGTATGCAGAGAGCCCGAACGTGTGCATCTATATGCGAATGCGATTACCGTGGTATTACGGCGTCGTCGCGACGCTCGCGCACGGCCCATGAAAGCGTCGTTCTTCGATCGGGAACGTGATCCTCCTGGCAATTCCATGCCATCGAAATTGTAAAGTTTCGCGGGCACGGTGCAGGGTTACTGCCGCTCGCTTCTTTTTCGCTATCCGCTCGCAAGACCGCACGCCACCCCCTTTCCCCGCTCTCACTCCGCATCACATTGCACCGATTCCTCTGTCCACTTCCCCGTCCCTCTCCCGCCATCATGAAAATGATACGTGGAGTTACCCAGATTTGCATCTCGATCCGTGACTCGCGTCCGCACAAACTTTTTACTCGCACGCTAATTATCCATTCATCGTCAAGCGGCCTTCGAGGGTCTAAGCGACGATCTTATGTACAGACGGTGCAAAATGTCGCTCCACCCCTTATCCCCTCCCAATTCCGTTTATCACAAAAGACGCGCACGTCCGACTGTTCGTTTATCTGACCGGACGACGCTTTCGAATCTACTCTGCGGATCAAAATAGATTGCTGGCGAGTTCTCTGTCTTTGCCGTGCGGCATAAACGTGGTGCTGCCTCTCTCTCTCTCTTTTCCTCTCTCTCTGTCTCCCTTGTTCTCTGCTGGTGCCATCTGCTCCGCCTCTTCCCCGTTTCAGCCCCTCGCACCCTTTCGGTGCATGAAGACATCGCCCTGACCCGCATTATCGCGTTGACCTCCCCGGCCTCGCTAACCGCGGAAACATCGTTACATCCGGTCGATAGGCGCTGCCGTGACTGAGTTCCGGTTTACAGAAACGTGCGCGAGCGCACCGAACGCAGCCGCGAACGTGACCAGGGACTATTCTGCCCGCGCGCGCCATTTTTTTTCAGTTGCCCAGCTCTCAACGCAAAGAGAGGAAAGGAAGGCTTCGCACGCTAAATTTCGAATAAAGGTTGCCCTCGTCAGAGCAGTAGCTAAATATTCGTCGAACGAGGATTGCGGAACGTGCGTGAATTTCGATTGTACTCGCGCAAATGGTTAACTCGGAGAGCTCATAAGCTTGTATGGTGATCCATTAAAAGTTAAACCTACGAAAATTTTATCCTTTCCATTATATTGGCCGGAAATATTACTTTTTTTTATGAAAAATTTCACATATCGAACATGTTTTACATAGATTTTGATTAAATTTGTTGAAACGACGTGTATGAACAAATGGAGGATAACAAATGGCAATTTGCGAGTGAAGATCAATTATTTCTCAAAAATGCTCTTTCCACGTGGATTACAATAATGTCACTCAATCTCTCAGCGCAGATAAAGGTTTCGAAAATCAACGTTGTTCAACACGCTTCATTCAGACTCTAATCCCACACTGGCTTCTCCGATTCAAATAAGGTGAACATATTCAGCGATGTCAGTCATTGAAAAACCAGTAATACGTGCACAGTATTGTACATTATCGTTAGAACATGCAAAGAACAAAATTTTAGGAAACTGTCACGTCAAAGAAAATAACATGACACACCGCGTATTGGGAACAAAATAATTCACTTTCCAGCACGGCGTCGGTACACAACGGTAGCGTACATCCCAGGGTAAAGCATTAGATGTGCGCGTGCGCGTGAGCACACGGTACACAAGACATAAGTCGTACGCAAAGATAGCGCTAAACATCCTCAGGCGATAATACGAACGGCGATTGTTCCGGGATGAAGAGAACGAGCGTTTTACAAGCGTATCCGCGATATTCGCCTGGCCTATGATAATGCCGTGCTTTTGGTCGATACACACAGCCCCCCCCCCCCCCCCCAAATCCACCCTTCAAGCCTTATGGCAATTCCGACGAACTAACACTCATTCCACAACTACACAACATTCACACAGTATGCCCACGCATCCAGCCGTGTTTAAAGTTTCAAAATCTTTTCGCCCGCCATCGGGTACCATCACGATCTATTAACTATCCCTGTCAATCGGCCAATGGCAGTGCAGGGCAAACGAATGGATTGCCGTGGTGCAGCCGGCGGCCAAAGATTGTTTCATTATTCCGACGTAAAGCGCGAGTCTGCCGACCGGTTGCTCGATCGGCGATACGTTCGGCACAAGCGTGCACGATATCCGCATGGCTTACGATAACGTAGCCGCTTCCGGTCGATACACCGACTCACGTGGCAATTCCCATGTAACGCCCGCGTACGGCCTTCGACATCGATGGCGGTCGGCTGCCTCGGATTTCCCTCGCCAGACAATATGGACGCTGTAAATATGTGCGGTCGCGCGCTCTAGGCCGACCTTTAAGCTTCGGAATTGCGGCTCCCCGTGACGTGTATGGCGCGGATAGGTTAACAGCCGACTCGGCTTTCCACACAGAGTCAAAAAGCAGCGGCGGCGGCGGCGGCGGCGGCAGAACCCCAAGACTTGGAGAGCGTCAAGCAATAATTACCTAACGAAGTTTTCGCATCTCGCCTCATACCGAGCCCGTGTAACACGAATCGCGCTCGGATAGGAAATGTAACTCGCGGAATGCGTAGCGGATATAAGTTACGCACGGTGAAAATGTAGTCGCGTGTCGCTCAAATTTAGCGGGAGGTGAACTTCGCGAAATGCGAAGCGAGCGGTGGGCGTGCATGTGCGTGCACATGCGTGCATATGCGCGCTCCTCGAAATGGCGCGTCCGGCGTGTGTCGCATTTAATATTTTCGCGCGCCTCGCACCGGCGTCACGCAGAGCGTATCGTAAGCCTAGTTCGGCCGAGGGAAAGCCGCAGACAAGGCGTCCGCCGAGACTGTCGGTGACAAGCGTTCGTACGCGAGATGGACACCATCCAGGCCGGACATTGTACTCGACGCGCGTCGCTCCTGGTGGCATGTAAAATTTCATGGCGGATTATACGGACGACTACTGTGCGTCCGGGGCTCTTTTTTCCGCGAGAGTGGAAAACAGGGAGGGCGCGCGAGAGCGGGCGAAAGGGGGAGAAAAGTCAAGAGAGAGGGGAGGGGAGAGAGAGAAAGACGGGGAGATCGCATAAAAGAAAAATAGAAAGAGACAAACTCGCCTAGCCGTGAGGCCGTCCAACGGCGGGAAAGCACGTCGTTATACGGCTCGTAGTGATTACGAGCAAAGAACGAGTCGGAGGCCGTGTATAACGAGCGAGGACGATTCTCGGACCCCGAAAGTTCAAGTCGCTCGTGCGTCGGTGCGCGCGCGTGCACGCAGACTCTACTCGCTAGCTGGCTCGCTTGCCGCTGCTCGGAGAGAGAGAAGGAAAAAACATAAGGGAAAAAAGAAAATTGCAGCACGTACGGTTAAATAATTAACGAGCTCCCGAGCGGAAGCCCTACACGCCCCTCTTGCCCTCCCGGGTACACGTCGCTAGGTCCTCCTGGCGCACCCCTTTTCTACCTGGCCTTTTCTCCCGCCACCCCTCCGTGCAACCCCTTCGTCTACCGTTTCTCGTGGATCTTTGTAACAGGCATCAAGCGAGAGGTTGGCATAAAAATTTCACCGTTCCGTGACTGACCCGAGTAACTAGTAGCGAGCAAGCCGTTCAACCACTTCGCGCCGGTTACGTATACAGATCAGTATGTTAATAATGGAATGGCCACGGAGGAGAGCGGATGGGGCGGGTAGAAACGGGATGGGAAAGTTAATAAAACGAACGGCGCGTAACGCTGAATCGTATCGCGGGGGGATTCTTCCGAGATAGCTTCCGGGCGAACCATAAACAAAAATCACTATAAAAACGCTGCCAGGGGAAGAAGTAAAAAATCGAAAATCAACGGACGCGTAACGATTGGGAATTGTCGAAGGAGAAGAGCGTACGTGACCATCGCGCTGCCAGTTGACGCGTGCATCCTTTACACCTACGACCCACCGTTACGTGTTCTACAAGTGTATGAAGCTATATAAAGTTTTCCATACAACCAAATGCTCAGCCTTACTTCAGTGCGAACGATGATAAATCTTCGTCGATGATTTTTGTAGTAACGAGGTTAATATCGCAGTTGAAGATTAACGGGTGAGCACATATATCCGCGTTAGTCACCAGCGCCGTCGTTGCGGAACGCAGCTGGGACACGCCGCGACGGCACTGGATGCGCCATTTAAATATTCACATATCGACTAGTTCTCAGCGGACAGAAGTTATCCGCGGCGGCCGATAGTTTCCGGGCGGACGAGAGCAGCGGGAGGAACGGACAGCATAAAAATTTCAACGACCCCCGCCTCCGAGGGAGACGTTCCCCGAGTTACGGCCCGCAGTGAGAACTCGCCAGGTAGAACTCGTCGAGCGGAACTCTCCGCGAGGAGAGCACGACTCGCGCGTCCCGCTTATTTATTTTCCCCGAGGCATTTCATTTGGCCCCTTAACGATATTATCGTCGAGCATTCTCTCTTCGCGAGCGCGAGTCGGCAGAGTGGCCGGCGGAGTGGCCACCACCGCCGCTTCTGTTATTTATTCAGCCCTTAATCCAGATTTCCTGTCATCGTTTTGCCGACGACGAGCGTCGTCCGCGTCCCACTCCCATGAGAAGGACGCACAGACGATCGCGACTTGGCCTCCTTTAATCCGTCGATCGAGCGTCGCGGCCGAACGCCAATCTCCCACATCTCGGCCCGCTTGTAAATTGATTGAAATATCAGTCGTCGGAGGGTAGGCGTAATGAAGTAATTAAATTTACCACCCTGCCTCTCGCCCCGCTCGAGGATGACGGTATCGGGAGAATGTTTTGACAAGATAATTTGATCGGCCCGCCCGGGCTAATATGCGAGCGAACGTTTTGTTATCGTCTGCCGAGCGGAGGGTGCAGCGAATGGTGCAAGGAGAGGGTGGCTTACGAACGTGTGGGTGCGATCGTCGACGCGTTCGTGTCTGCAGAAAAATTCGACAACGCCGTACCTCTACGCGGCTGGCAGTACGCGAAAAAAGCGGGTCGACGATTAAGTTATCGGGCGGAAGGTGGAAAAACAGGTTGAAAATCGCGTCGGTACAATTGGGATTAAGCGAATTCCGGCGCTTTTTGCCGCTCGGGCGTGCGTACGTTTCAAACAGAACCTCCCCCTCCAACCCGCCACCCTGTTACAGTTTCGCACTCTTTGCCCGGGCGTATGTACCGGCATAGCGAGTTAACAGATTATATTCGAAATTTATAGGTGCCAACGGGGCGCCGTGAGAGAACGTATAACGTTTCATCCGCCGGCGCTGTTACGTGACCTCGTTTCTCCACCCTGGCGTGTATCGCGCGGGGTGGGCTGGGGGGAAGCCGACTAAACGGGATGCAAAAATTGGGCGAATCGATTTATTTAGAGATCGTCCCATTCGGCGAGACTCGCCGATCGGATGTTCATCGATGGACAACGCGAGCATTAGCCAGATGAAAAGCGATCGCGAACTTCTCGGCGACAGAGGGGAAAAAGCGCGGCTATCCGTCGGCTATCCGTCGACTATCCGTCCACCAGTACGTCTCATGCTCCTTTTTCCTTCGGCGCTTCGTTGTGCTTACTTCCCTCTCGACGCTCCTCTATTTTTCTTCCTGTCTTCCCACTGACTCGCCGCGGCCCTCGACTCGTCACCCTACAGTTTGCTGTTTTTCGCCGGCCGTCCTCCTGCGCGCCACTTTTCGAGGAGATATATAGTTTCGGTTCGTCATTAACGATCGCGCGATCCTCGCCCTTTTCCGCAAATGAAGGTCTCGCCCGGTTATCGCGATATCGTGCGAATCGTCCGCTCTCGGCGAAGGGGAGAAAAAAAACGGCGGAACGAGCGGCGCAATTTGTGGGCCGCTTTAATTGCGGCGCAATTTCATTGCTTCACTATTTTAGACGACGCCCGCCGACGCCGACGCCGCTCGGATGTCGGCGCTATTTAATTGCCGCGCGCAATTTTATTTTGACGCAGCTTAATCGCGTCACGCACATTATACGCTCCCCCGATTTCGTGCACGGTATACTGTTACGAAGGTCGAAACACGTGTTTAATCCTGGCTGTCGCGATGACGCCTGCTATCCCGGGAAATAGAACGAGTCGCGCAATTTGTGGGCCAATATAATTGCAAGTGCGACGAGACTTAATTGTGGTGCAATTTAAGCCCGCGAGCGCCACCCGGCTCGTTCGATTTCTGATGACAATATACCAATTAGCACCGGTGCTCTCTGCTTCCAGCGATTCGGAAGGATAACGAGCCCGAACTCGACATTTTCCGCGGCTTTAGGGTCGAAACGAAAAAAGCCAGTGGCCGCTTCGTGGGACAAGACAGAAAGCGTCATAACTTGTGAAATTTCGGAAATCGAGGTCAAAATTTCCCGCAAGAGTTACGAGGGCAATTCATCAAGCTGCCCGTCCGGTAATTATAAATCACCGTAATGCAACTTCCGTCCGTGTTACCGACGATTTTTGCTTCGTACGCCTTTTTTCGTCGATGATCGACCGCTCGCTGAACATATCGCAAGCGGAGAATAGCGAAGCAGGTGGGATATACGAAGCACCATACAAGAAAGCGCAGAACGACGCTAACGCTTAGCATGCCACGCGTTAGCGAAATAAGGCAAAAATTTTCGCCAATAATGACACAAGCCGTGAAAATCTCGATACCGCGAGGCACGGAATCGAGTTTGATTCGTTAGGTTGCCTACGATTCGAGCTGGGCGTGCGTGGCCGAGCCGTCGTTAACGATGGAAAAAATCCGTAGAGACCGTGAGCCAGGTCGCGAGGTGCGGTTAGGTGCTGTGGCCGAGGACTCTGTCGAAAAGGGCCTCGAAAGAGTCAGGGACGCAGGACGATTCGCGTCGTTATTTGCGGTGCAGGCACTTCATCTGCCGCTCGAGCGACATAAACGAGTGCGAGACCTTTCTGTGCCCTCCTCAATTTTCTCTCCCCCCCCCCTCCCCCTCCCTCCCGCTCCCCGCCCACTGCCCTCGCCTTCCCCATCCAGCATCTCTTTCACTCCCCCTGTGCGTCTCTCTCTTCACGATCCTCGCTGCGGTTCGCGCAGGAAGGGAAGGATCCGGCGAGCGTTTCTGCGTGCAAATATTTGCCGTCCCAGAGCAGTAAATATTATTTCACCCCGACGTTCGTCGCCCTCAACCCGCGCCCCGACCAGCCACCCCCTTTCCACCCTCTCAGCACTCTCTGACCCTTCTGCTCGCCCTTCGTCCTCTACCCACCTCGGACCTCTTCCTCTTTCATTGTCCGCGTTAAGTGACACTGCTAAATATGTATAAGCGGCGAGTACGTAATACGTATGCGTAATACCGAGCGTGTATGTAAATACCTTTACGGCTTGGTAGATTCTTGTGCGCGAGGAGGCGCGAGTGTACGTTCTTGTGACGAGCGGGAGTGCGTGCTTCGTGGCTGTATGCCAACGTCTACGCGTGTATATGCATTTTCAATGACGCACCCTTGCCGTCCCGCTACTCGTCATTCTGCGGCTCGCTCGGCTCGCATTTTTGGAATTAAGCGAAAAAGCCTCCGGCTCTCTACATCCTCACTCCGCCAGCATTTATATACGGGGTGATTATTTCGGCATGGCTCGGATCATCTTCCCGTAAGCGCGATCAAAGACCGACGAGCAAAGTCCGGCACGAGACTCGCTTTTCCTCTCATCTCGCCGAAAAACTGACTATTCTCGTTCCGACCATCGTGCTACGGGTAAATTTTGATTCCACAGGCTTCACTTCACTTCATTCTACATACCTGTCTCGCATCTTTAACCCGAACAGCCCATACCGCCGCTACTTTCCAATAATTCTATAACGCGAGGAAAAATTGAATCTGTCATCCGATAAGAAAACACCCTGTACGTAACTGGCGGAAAAATTGCGTCCCGACATCGAGCCCGAATGTCAGCCCTGCCGGGTGGTACGTTCGGACTTTCGGGATGGCGGACGGGCCGAGACCGCCGGTACTTACTTCGGGATTCCTGGAATAAATACGTCGGAGGTGAATGGACCGCGTGGCGCCCGGGGTGGCCAGAGATATTTCTCTCGGATCCTGTCGCCCTTGCTTCACCTACCCCGCCTCCTCGCCACCCCATCCACCCATTTTCCCTGTCCTCTGTACGCTTTTTTCCCTTCCTTTGTCCCGCTTTTTTTTCCCAACGCTCTTTCTCCGTCCCCTTCTATTTCTCGGGCTCTTCCACTTGATCCCTCTCTGTCCCGGTTTCTCCGACTCTTTCGCTACCGGCCATCGTATCCCGATAAAAGGTAGGCCAGGCGAAGCCGCACTAAAGCGAACGTTTACAACGCTCATATAAGCCGACGTACGTACGCTCGTACCCGATGATCGCCGCTTAAAACGGAGTGGTCCGAAATGCAGGCGCGTCGGAAAGGTCTCTGCCCAGGGTGTACCGAGGCGCTGCCGATAGGCGGTGGACAGAAGGGGATGAAGAAGGGCGAGGGGTCGGGAGAGAGAGGGAAAGAGTTGGAAGGGTCGCGGTAGGGTGGGAGTAACGCGGGGTTGAAAAGAGAAATAAAACGGGAGGTATATAGGTATACCTATGTATATACATATATATTGTTACGTGGGCGCGGCATACCGAAACGATAAAGAAATGGACTAGTTTATAAAAAGGCACAGATAACATTTATTAGTGGAACACGTCCGATCTCTTTCGTGTCCAGACTAAGACTCTGTAACTAACAACAACTTGACTAACAACGCTCTTCTAATTTATTGATTAAATAGTGTTCGTTGACATCTTGACCCATCTTCACGACCGTAACACTGCCTCCCTCTCACGAAAACGGACGTCCCGGCCGTGTTTCTCAATAACTTCAGATGCTTTGATTTGGGAACCGGTAATAATTGGTAGTTGAACTAGCAGTGGTCTTTCCCAAATCGTGATCTCAGTATTCACTCAAAGTCCCAAGGGAAAACCACGCCAAAAACCTTGGGCGAGATCACATATGACTGCATCACTTTGTTTCTGGTAAAGTTCCTTCTTCAAGTCGGTGACTTGTCAACAAGCACAACAAGGACCAATAAATTGAACAAACAGGAAGATGTGGTATCCTCCATCTGCAAATAAAGTAACGAGCAAACAACTTTTCCGATCAACAATTATTACTACGGTATCCTCAGCTCAACTTCCTCCCCCCCACGTAAAAAGAGGCTCCACCGGAGACTGGTCACCAATTTAAAACTTTAGGACCATGATATTTCGCCAGTCTGTTTACGTGAACGACCTTAAGTTTCCTTTTAGGGGACTGTTGAATACCGTAAATTACATCATTTAATCTTTTTCTAATTAAATAAGGACCTTCCCAATCAGATTGCAATTTGGGACATTTTCCTTTCACTCTACGTGGTTGGAACAACCAAACCTGATCTCCTACATTAAATGTAATTGACGAGTATGTAGAATCATGTCGAATTTTCATTCGCTCGGAATTTTTAACAATCTTCCTCCTTGCAGAGCTATAAACATCAGCTAGAACTCTTTTGAGTTTATCAACATACTCTATTGAAGAAACATGCCCTGGCTTACTGCCTCGAAGAAGATCTAAGGGCAAACATAACTCCCTACCGTACAACATCCTAGCCGGACTCTGTTTGGTAGTTTCATGTTCCGCAGAACGATATGCTAATAAAAATAAATGTATCCAATCGTCCCAATCTTTTTGGTGATGTGATACAAATAACGATAAATACTGATGAATTGTGCGATTCAATCTTTCCACTAACCCATCCGATTGTGGATGTAACGGAGTCGTTCTAGTCTTTTTAATTTCAAGAATCTTTAACACTTCTTGAAAAAGTTTCGACTCAAACGAACGTCCCTGATCGGTATGGATCTCCGCAGGCAAACCATGTCTACTAAAAACCTGTGATACCAAAGCTCTTGCTATTGTTTTAGCTTGGTAATTTTCCACCGGTATAACTTCTGGCCACTTAGTGAAATAATCCATCACCACTACCAGAAATCTGTTTCCATTACGCGTCTTGGGATATGGTCCCAATATGTCAAGGCCTATTCGTTCAAATGGAGAACCAACGTTATAAATTAGAAGCTTCGCTTGTCCTTTCTGCCTCGGTCCTTTCTTTGCCGTGCAGACATCACAAGTTCGACACCAATCCTCCACGTCCTGTTTACAACCAGCCCAAAAGAAATTTTTCCTTAACCTGGCCAGTGTCTTGTTTATACCAAAGTGCCCAGAGGTTGAAGAATCATGAGCTTCTTGAAGAATCTCTTCAATACTGTTCGATGGGACCACGAGTTGAAAAGCATCTTTTCGCCCGTCTCCGGATACCCATTTCCTGAACAACAGCCCATTCTTTACCTCTAATGAGTCCCAAATTCGCCAATAGTATCTGGTCTTTGGTCCCATAATTGACACTTCCTCCTTCACCGGACGATGATTGAGTCTCTTCGCTTCTAAAATAAATTTTAAATTCGAGTCTTCCATTTGTAACTTTTGCCATTTTCTTTCTTGATCTTCGTCGCTAAAACAGATTCTCTTGCACGTGGCCTTCTCAGAAGTTATTCCTTCTTTGTTCTCTGCTTTATTACACGATTTACAATTACCACATGGTTTTCGAGATAAAGCATCCGCATTACCATGGAGTTTACCATACCTATGTTCAATGTCAAAATCATACTGACTCAATTCCTCTAACCAACGAGCTATTTGACCTTCGGGATTTTTGAATGAAAGAAGCCAACGCAAAGCGCTATGATCTGTACGAATTAGGAACTTTTTACCATAAAGATAATGATGAAAATGACGTATGGCTTTAATTACAGCCACTAATTCCTTTCTTGTCGCACAATAATTCCTTTCCGGTTTACTCAAAACTTTACTAAAATATGCTATAACTTTCTCCTGACCATTATGGTCTTGTGAAAGAACTGCTCCTATTCCGAAATTTGAAGCATCAGTGTCTAAGATAAATAACTTTTCCACATTTGGATATACCAAAATTGGTGAAGAAATCAAACTTTGTTTCAACCTATCGAATGCTACTTGACAATCTGGATCCCATTTAAAATCTTGATTTCCCTCAGTTAATCTATATAAAGGTTTCGCGATTTGTGCAAAATCTTTCACAAATCTCCTGTAATATGAACCTAATCCTAAGAAACTTTTGACTTGTTTCCTACTTTTTGGAATCGGCCAATTTTTAACTGCTGATACTTTTTCAGGAACTGTACTGATTCCTTCTGCAGAAACTTCATGACCTAAATATGCAATCTTTCTTTGGAAAAATACGCACTTTTTGGGATTCATAAGCAACCTTGCCTTTCGTAGACGCTGAAAAACCTGTCTTAAATTGTCTAACTCCTCGACAAAATTTCTACCATAAATTATTACATCGTCTAAGTAAACTAAACAAATTTTCCATAACAACTGCGATAAGACCTTATCCATCAATCTTTCAAATGTAGCCGGTGCATTACATAATCCGAAAGGCATAACGAGAAACTGATATAATCCATTCCCTACTGTAAATGCAGATTTTTCCTTATCTTCCTCTGCTAAAAGTATTTGCCAATAGCCACTTTGTAAATCTATCGTTGAAAACCAAGATGAACCTGCTACTGCATCGAGAATATCCTCTATCCTTGGTAACGGGTACGAATCCTTCTTGGTAATACTGTTAAGTTTTCGAAAATCTACACAAAATCTGGTTGAACCATCTTTCTTTTTAACTAAAACAATTGGGGATGCCCAAGGACTTGAAGATTCTTCAATGACTCCTTGTTTTAGCATTTTTTGAACTATTTCTTCAGCTACTTTACGTTTATGGAACGGCATTCTACGGGGTTTTTGTCTAATGGGAGGATGATCTCCTGTTCTAATATGGTGATTGTCTAAGTCACAACGACCAACCTGCTCGGAATCTTTTGCAAAGACATCCTGGAATTCAATAAGAAGGTTTCGAAATTCTTCTTGTTGTGGTAAATTTAAATCTTTACTACTTTTTTTAAATAAACTCTCCAAAAATATTGGAAATTCTATTTTTTCTAATGTAAGGTTCCCACTTCTCAAAAATTGATTTGGATTTGTACATATAGGTAACCGACCTCCATTCTTTAATTCCAAAATGCCTTTTTCCAAATCTATTAGTCTTGTTGTTTTGATAAGAAAATCTAACCCTAAAATTCCTGATTCCTTAATGTCAGCCAAATATACCTCATGACCTATTTTCATTGGTCCGAAATGGAAATCACATTTCTTATTCCCTATAATAATTCCCATCAGCTCTTTACCATCGACGCCGTAAATTTTCCTATTCGACACTGATAACCCTGGTTTATTGTATTCAACAATCCTATCATTTCGAACGAGCGTCACTGAGGACCCCGTATCTAACAAAAAATTAGATGGTTTTCCATCTATGGATCCTTCCACATAGAGTCCTGTGTTCGAAAATCTCGGTAGCAACTGTGTAACATTTTCTGATATTCTTTGGATGTTACGGCTATCTTTACAAATTAACATTAATGTTTTAACATTATTTATAACAAAGCAACAAATTAACCAAAAAATTTGTTTAATGAGTTCAAAAGTAGCAGACATATCCCGATTACTTTTACTAGCAACTCCAGAGTTATACGTGGAAGAATCCAATTTTCCAACTCTGGAGGCATTAACATTTTTGTTTAAATTTTCCTCCGCAAATTTAAACTTCAATCGTTTTTTGTCTTTTTATTGTAATCACGATTGTATTTTGGTCTGTTTTTATCATTCTGTTTGCATTGGTATTGGCTGTGCCCAGCTTTTCCGCATTTCCAACATGTTATTTGCACACGTTTCTTTATGTTTTCCGAAATTCTATTTTCTTGATCAATACGTTTATCATTATCACGATTAAACAATTGTTTGTTTGCATTAAATTCATACCGCGGTTTTTTATATTGATAAGAATTTTCGTTAACCTTGGTTTTATATAAATTTTCAATTTGTTCAATTTCAATTCCGCGTGCCACAACATCTTCAAAACTTTTACAGTTTGAAAGATGTAGTTGTTTTTTTATATCAATATCTTTTATAGCATTAATAAATTGAGATATTAATAATTTTTCGCGTATGTTGGATGGACAGTCTGGCAAAGCCAATAAAGCTAACTTTTCCAATTCATTTGCTAATTCTGGTAAATCTTGTCCAGATTTTTGAATATAATTTTGAAATCGTACATACTCAATTGTAGATGATTTCTGCTTTGCAAATCGTCTTTGCAAAACAGAATATAATTTTTCATAATTTAATCGCTGTTGAGCCTCCAAAGTTGTTAAAACGGTGCGAGCGGGTCCTTCTAATGCATTTAATAATGCGGCAGCTTTACTATTCTCGCCCCAATTATTTATTTGAGCAATTGACTCGAAATGTGCGATGAATTCATCCCAATTTTCACCGTTAAATTTTGAAGGCTTCACCGAACATCTTAACAAATTCAAATTGGGCGATTCACCATCGAAAGATACACTCGCACTGTTGTCTCTATTTCCTGTAATGTTTGTAAAATGTTGTTCAATTTGATTGAATTTAGCCTTGTAATTATTGTCCATTTCCTCCAGTCGCTTTAGGAGGCCTTCCTCTCGCCGACAAACGTCCTCTGATTGTCTTTTTAAACCCTCGTAGAAGAGTTCCTGTCCTCTGTGCATCCTTTCCTCCAAACGATCCAAGGCTGCACAAACGGTCGTCAAACAGTTTTCTTCCATATCAGGGTTTCTTGGCGAGTCTTGACCATCCCGAACTTTTTGACTGTCTCTCGTTTCCGGTATCTCACTTAATTGCGTAACTTTCACATTATTCGCGGAATTAGAGCGCATCCATCGACCACTTCTGACACCAGTGTTACGTGGGCGCGGCATACCGAAACGATAAAGAAATGGACTAGTTTATAAAAAGGCACAGATAACATTTATTAGTGGAACACGTCCGATCTCTTTCGTGTCCAGACTAAGACTCTGTAACTAACAACAACTTGACTAACAACGCTCTTCTAATTTATTGATTAAATAGTGTTCGTTGACATCTTGACCCATCTTCACGACCGTAACAATATATATATATATATAAAGTGAGACGTTCCGATGGTACAGGACGCGGGGGCGTAAGGAAGGCCGGATTAGAGGGAGAGGGAAATGGAATAAGCAAGAGGAGAGAGTAAGACAGAGGGTGAGCAAATATAGACTCGCAAGAATGCCGCAATGTAAAAGGAGAACCGAAAAATCCAAGAGAACGGGATACGTACAAGTTGAAAGACATGATCTAAAGAGCTACACCGAAAGAGAAGGGGGAAGAGAAAAGCTGCTCTCCAAACAGAAAGAGCGCCCGACAAGACGCAGTCGATACAGAACGGCGTAAGGGCGGACGAGAGGTAGATGTTACAGTATTTGGTCTCTCGTTACTGGATATTCTATCGGACGGAGTCGACTTGATGTCGGTCAACATTCCAGTCGCCCATCGTTACTTAACTGTTGCCCACATTGCAATCTTAGTAATAAAGTGAGGTGACGGCTGCGGGGTGAATCATAAATATTGGGAAAAAAATGAAACGTTGCGACTTGTTGGCCACGAACTCCGGCCGTCGGCGTCTAACGATGCTCGGCGAATGGGAGTATTGAACTCGGCTGGCGGAAAGATAATAATCGGCCGGAGCCTCGTTGACTCTCGCCCGGAATTGTATTGAATCCCCGCCTGCTTCTTAACACTTTGTGCCCGTGTAATGGGATATAGTCGACCGCAGAGATTCACAGCTTTGTGCCGGCGCGACTTAAGAAGAACGAAGAGATGGGAAACGTTCTGGACTGCGACCGAGCGGCTTCGCTTTCAACTGAAAGTCCATCAACAGGAATTCGTCTTCTTTGTTTCTTTATTTCGACCACCCTCATCAAACGGATTTATTCCAACATTTCATTCTTTGCATGACGTAATTTGCCTGGTGCTGCGCAAAGAAGAAAGACGAAAGAAAACTATTTCCGACAGTAATCGATATTTCGTACGTAATGCAGGTTTTTTAAGAATATTAAACTTAACGAATGAGCTTATACGGTTTTGCGAGTAAAAGGCAAGTTCGCTTCATTGCTATAAGGATTAACGTAATAAGTCCGAGGAAAGAGTTAAGCGTAATAAAGCATAACGACTGAACAGAGAGAGCCAAAAGCCATATTTCATTGACAAGTCGAGAAAAGGCGATATTAATTTTTCCGCAATCGATCGCTTAGCCGTTAATTTCCCTAGCTCGGAAAGTGCCGTCAGCAGTTGTATACCTGTTTCCACTCACGAAGCCGGCCCCCCTACCTTTATCGCCGCGGAAGTTTCCAAGATTCGCGATAAGATTCATCGTGCGCGCGGTTAATCGTCGACTCGCCAGGCGGCGGGTCTCTGATCGACGTCGATTTACCGTGTCCGACTTTTGCATCAATCAGAGTTTGAAAAGTTTCGCGCGAGGGGGGCCCTGGATTCGCCCTACTCCACCATCACTTAGCAGTTCATCATTATCTTTCACTTTGGTAACCGTAGTCCCGAAGCTTGGCGCATTTAATATCTGTAAAATAATACCTGCCGTTATAAGTTTCGCGATTAGTATTTGTATGTGTGCCGCGTCAGTGCGCGCGGCGGTATACTCATTAGTATTTAAAACTTTGTCCGCTAACTAATTTCGGTTATTAGATGGAACGTCTTTTAAAAGTTAAATGAAGGACTCTTCGTTCCATACCGGCTTGCGCTAAGATCTCTTCGATGACTCTACGAGGTTGAAGATCAAAAGTGAGATGGGACATGTCGGTGAATCGTTAGATCAATTGCCGCGAAAGTGGTCGTTGGCCGGCGACAAAGGGAGGAAGCATTCAAATTGAGCTTGGGCAAAAAACTGTCACGTCCGGTGGACTTTTAACATCGCGATATCTCACCGAGGACGTCGGGCGGTTGCCGATAAAAAGCCTCCACGACATTTACCTCGCGAAGCGATCGTGGCTACGTAGCCGCAACGATGTCCAAGGTTAGCCGTTGGCGTTCATTAAAAGTAAATAATTAAACTGTCAGTCCGTAAGCGGTCGACGTGGCCCGATAAAAACCGCTCGCCAGTTTTTCGATCACGCTACCGGAAAATATTTGCTCCGCGCCGAGCACAACGTAACTATACGGAACAATCAGGAAGAGCTGACTTTTGATAAAAACGATCGAGCGAAAGGGAATTACAGTCGTACACCGGAATGTCATCGTATCGCACAGAAGTTCGTCAGGTGCGTAAAGAACTTTCGCTGGTTTAACGTGCAAATATTTAACGTCGCAGGCTCATTTCATTTATGCCGAGACAATGAAGTGTAATCGAGACCGGGGGGAAGATTACATTAGCGGCGGGCGGAAAATTGAAGGCAATACGGCGAAAGATTGCAGCTGAGAATGTATCAAAGATGACACCTTCGAATCTGGACACGGTACATATATTGCGACCGCGTGACCGCCCTATGAAGGCACGTCGAACTCAATTATAGTGTCGAGTTTACTCTGCGCCACCGTCACTCTCCCCGTCCTGTCTCAAGAAATCGATGGTGAACGATGGCTTCTTTCTCTTTATCTTCCTCTCACCCCATCGCTCGGAGAGGCTCCCTCCTTTTCTCGTCCCCTTGAACGTTCTCCTCCTTTTTCCCAGCCTTCCATCTCACGGCGTGTACTTTCTTTCACGAACCTTCTCTCTCTCTCCCCCACCTTTCCCTATTTCCCACTCCTCCCGATTCCTCCCTCGCGAAAGTTCGAAGCCCGCGCTCGTACACGCTTCAACATCCTCGTTGAAGGTAGAAGAGAGAAAGAAAACGTGTGACCCGCCAAAAAAAATTCTCCGGGGGGCTCGTTAGGCGAACGTTTCGCGCTTTATCCGGAAGGAAGAAATATTTCAGGATTTATGAATTTATGAGACGGACCAGGTCACCATAACGATATCTAACGGGCCGTAACACTGAGGGCACATGCCGAAAGAAGCGGGAGGGGCGCGAATAAACAAGAGTGAGAAGTGGGAGAAAGGAAGAGAATGACAAATACGTATATATATATTTTAAATGCATACACTTAGTGCTAAATAGTTATATTCGATATATTTATGTATACTTACTGTTTAATAATCATTATTGACATTTATATTTTAATTAAACATTTTTTAACTATTTATCTATATATGTACGCGTGTTACGGTAAATGCGATTACTCCGGTGATTTCGTATAATTGATAAATATTCAAGAATTCATCACATTTATCAAATTTAGTAGTGATCATACATAATATTGATAATATTCCCTTACTACCTTTGTTTGTTTAAAGAAATGGACGATAGGAAAGATGTAAATAAAGGATTTTATTTTAAGAATAATGTTGTTAGTCATGTTTCTGTGTGATAGAATTCTTCTTGCGGTTTAATTCCATTTACCAAACCATATACATATATATAGTGTAATATGTACGCAACATAATAATATACATAATATAATATACTTATATGTAGTACATTTTTGTAAGCTGTAAATAAAAATCTCCGTCTCTCTCGCTCTCATATATATAGAATGTGGTGAGAGAGAAAGAGAAAGAGAAAGAGAAAGAGAAAGAGAGAGAGAGAGAGAGAGAGAGAGAGAGGGACGTAACGTGCGCGACTGTGTAGGCGGCAGAAACCGCATTTACGTTGCCATGGGCTGGCAGAGGGTGAAACTTCTCCGCGGGCCAGTGCGCCGGTGCACAATGGAAATTGCGCCCGCGAGAGAGAGTCGAACATTTTATAATCCGGCGGCAACAACGGGCCGCGCCGCCGCGCTGAAAACTTCGACGTCGCGGCGCACCCCTCGCATCCGCTTTGCGTCCGGTTAATACGAACGACGCCGGGGCGAGAGCATACGGCTCGATCCCGAGGTACTAGCCGAGGTATGAGCAGAGGGAAAAAGTGCGCAGCCCTGAATCGAGCCTGCGCCGACTCGAGGACGTCCTCCGGAAAATTTCACTTCGTCGCTCCAGACCGACGCTCGAGACCGACGCTCCACACCGGCGCTCGATGATCCTGAGGGGCTCGGGATAATTGCCTGGAATTTTCGGGCAAAAATCGGAAGGGGGTAGGCTAAAGGTACTCTCGTTTACGCATGTGCGCACGCCAATATCACTTTCGGAGGTTTTTCAACGAATTTAGAGGGAACGGATTGCGTTAAGGGGTCTGGCCACCATGTGCGCTCGCCAGATGAGTACTATTCTTAAAAATTCATAAACGCGAAAATAAAGCACAAAATTCTTTTATTTTTTGTCACATACTTGAAAACGGTTTAGTGAACAAGTGAAAAAAATTTTGTGATAAAAAAATAAAAAACACCGGCGTTTCGTTCATTTTGGTGAAGGCCCTCGGCACGAAACGCACGTGGGCGGTTCCATGGCTACCTGCTTCATTTTGCATCTGAAAAAAAATAAAAAAAATTAGCTTATTCCTGGATCTTATTGCAAGGGCGTAACGTAGGGAAATTTTTTTTTTTACATTAGGGAAATTATGGTGAGCCGAAGAATTTTTTTTCACGATTTTCACCGAAATTTCACGAGAAAAAACGTCATTAAAAAAAAACTAATCAAGTAATCGCAAAAATCGTACGTTACGCTTTAGATAATGTATCTAGAAGTACTGTGTTCAAATTTCAGAGTAATCGGACCGATAGTTTACGAGATTTATTCAGAACCGTTTCGAAAAATGTAGTTTCGAGATAATCGCAAAAGAAAGTAAAGGTGCGGTTATTCGGCTGACGGCGCGGTTTTTGTGAGTCTTACCTTCAATCAGCGATTCCTGGTCCATACATGTCCTCTTCGGCAGCTGTTTGAGCATCCTGGGCGTCTTTTCTCGAAGATCTACGTGCTTGGCGTGCTTCTTTCGTACCTTTTTGCGCTCGGACATTTGCTGTAGCGCAACGTTCCTCGTCGGCTGCCCTACACAAATCGTAGCAGCGATCTCCGATGCTTAGATCCATGAGTTTCATCATCAGCAAAATACTGTTGTACCCATCGTTGAAAGTGCTGATAGCAATGTAACTGGCAATTTCGACGGTTTTCGCACCGCTGGAACTCGTTTTTGGAGCCATTGACCAGATGACGGAGTTGACGCTTTCGTTCGCGTTTTGCGTGAAGCCTCCTTCGCACCGTTCTAATAATTCATCTGAAGTGAGGTCCTCATAAACAGGTCGAATGGCATCTTGAACAATTTGAGGCAGAGGATTCTTGTGTAGATATTCATCCAAAGTGCCAATCGCTTTTGATATTTGCCAAGAGCACCACGAGTCTTCTCCCGGTGGACAATTTTCATGCTGCGGGATTTCGTCGGTCGAGCTCTTGTGCTTGAATGTTGCCCAAATAGCTTTCTTCATTTCGTCTTTAGAATTAGAGAACCTTCGAATAGCGAGACCGTAATAAACTGTTAGCTCGTTAATTAGTTTATCGGTGAGCTTTCCTTTGCCAGCAAGACCTTTCTTTTCCTTTTTGATTTTACGAAGTCGTGTGCCCATCCTTTTCTGCACATGACCTACGCATTCTTTTTTCATCACTTTTTCTTCGTATGGATTCGAGTAGACAATTCTACTAACCCATACAAATGATACAATAGGGCAGCTGCACGTACTGAACCGTGCGAGTTGCATACACTGATCGAGCCGCGCGGTCGACCGCTCGCAGCGGCTCGACCTTTCTACCGAGAAACACCTGTAACTTTTGCAATTTTGCGATTTTCAGTACCAACTATGGATTAACTGATGCGTAACATTTCAAAGATTATTATAACACAATAAAAAAAAAAATGAAAAAAAAAAAATTGCATGGTGGCCAGACCCCTTAATCGTTGGTTTTTTCGTACGCAGTGCGCGTTGGGTCAGTTTGCGAGGGAAGGGACGAAAGCAGGGGAAGCGTGCATTTGCTTTGATGAGTAATTATGACCATGTGAGGAGCGACAAAGTATTTTGTGCTTGTTACATGGATATTCATGTTTGAATTTAGTGCATTAAGGGTATTAGAATGCATGAAATAAGCGATAATGAATTTAGTATGCGTATTTTAAACGAGTGCCGATTTGTCCTGTAAATGACAACTGCATTCTAGACCTTTAAAGAATACAGTACACGGGGTGCTTACGATTATTAAAAACTGAATATTTTTTTGACGTACACATATACCTAATGAATACAACCTGAGTGCGCACATATACACTATAGCACTGAAAGTTGAAGTTATCTTCAAACTAAGAATTACCAATCTATTACAAACAATAATAACAGTTCTTGATATGTAACCAGTTAGTCAGCGATAATCATAATCAAATTCACACTGAGTATAATGATTTTCTACTTTTTATTGCTATTACCTACATGCCAACTAATGCGCTAACAGAAAAAACTGTAGTAAGTAATTTCCCATTTTTCATGAAGATAAACATAGCAAATTAGAAATTTTACAGACTTAACCAGAATTTCGCTGTGAAGGGCCCAACGACAACAAACATTCTTAAGACGCTGTAGAAACCTAACAGGAAGGAATAAACGTGTCGCCGCGAGAAAAGCGATTCTGTAGGAGACCCACTTTCTTCTGCGCACCTCGTCCCATTAATTCCATCGTCGCAGAAACGACCGTGCCGGCGAGAAACGATCTCCATAACAGGGCGATAAAAATAATCCATCCTTCAGCAAAAACGACACGCCCAAAGATTCTCTGCCGAGCACATAAAGTGGCGCACGCGTAAGTTCGGCGCACGGAAAGAAGTGTGCATGTCGTCTGGAGTGCACGGAAAATGGCGGCCCGTCTGACTAATATCGGAGTCAACGACGGGGGCGTCCATCAGCCAGTAAGCGTTACCGGGCGACGCCGAGAATATCGTTTCGGGGCCACGAATGTGTGATTTTTCACAAAACGGGCTACCGTGACCTTAGACGAGCCGGCCGCGCTCGCTATCAAACTGCAGTTTCGAACTTGCCGGAATATCCGCGGGACGCGCAGCTTTGATTTTCGCCGAAATTGAGTGTACTCGGGAAGCCCCGGGGGGACTGTTTGAAAGTGGTGTTAGGAGCTTCCGAAACAGTCGCTCTTTCCGAGTAAAAAGACGAGCGAGCGGAGAGCGGCTGGCGGAAAGGTAGCGTAAGGAATGCTGAGAGAAGTAGAAAATGGCCGGACTTTGGAGGAGGTCGATAAGATGCGCCATTCGAGAGGCGAAAGGGTGCAAAAATTGACAACTGTGTCACATCATGCTAAAGAACGTAAGATTTTGTACAGCACCATAGATAGGAGAATTAAATGGTTGACAAGTGATTGACAGAAGTAAATGAACAATGATAAGCGGCGACTCTCCTTAAACTTAAGCAGTTTATTCAATAAAATAACATCACAAAATACAATGCATTGCAAATTTTAATGTAAAATTAAATGGTTATTAACCGTCAGTGTAGATGTATAATAATAAGTTTTCTTAAATAACGAATTACTTACAGTCAATGTCTTTCTACTAAAATTCATTGAAATTTAGTAGTCGAAAGTACAACACTGACCGAATATGCCGAACACTTAATATTATACATTGCAAATTTCGTCCTTGTTTTTATGACGACTAGTCTCCCTCATTCTCTCCCTCTCTGAAAAGAGACGCATCTTCCTCTTATTATCGTACCAAAAAAATGTGCAGCTAACAAGCAAGGAACTCCAGAGAACTCGACCGACGTGCGATGAAATTTTCACTCAACACCCGTCAGACCCTTACCAGCTCCCCTCTCCTCCCGCCAATCCCGTTGATACAAAACCATGAAATTATCCGACGATCGTTATTCACGGCTTACGCCGCTTGCTGGAACATGCCGTCAGATTTGCAAAACGTTGCACGGCCGGTCCGGCGCTAAATCCGAGGCACGAGAGTGTGAAAAGAAACGGTAACGCAACAGTACTTTACGAGTTTTAACGCTCGAGGAAATTTCGGCCCGGAAAAACGCTCCAGCGCGCCTTTCCTCAGCCCTTAAACGGCATGGGGATGAGCGGCGGGCGGGGGGGGGGGGGGTGCAGGAGAAGGATGAAACGGGGAAGGGGAGAGCGGGCGGAAGGGTGAAATCGTGGACTGCATCGCGTTTGAGATCCATCGCCGGCTTCCGCGGCCGCGTCCGGACACGGTCGCCTCCTTCAGCGAGGGAGATTAAACCGGAAAGGAGGACGAGAGCGTCGATTTTTGCGCCGGCCGAATTCGGCAACTTCACTCGAACTTCCGGCTCGAAGCGACGCCGCGAGCGATATTGCGACCGCGTCGAGGCTAATAACTCGGCATCAAACTGCAGTTAGAAACTTCCGCGGGACGAGGAGGGCGCGAGGAGTGTGGAGGTGGAGAGGGGGAGGGCACGAGCGGACAGGTTCGATTTTTGGCCGAAATTGGCCGCGGCCAGTCTGTAACCGGCATCGCTCGCTTACGCCTCCCGCTTGTAGACAGACTGCTTTCCTGCAGCTTCATTAACCGAAATCGGGATATTAGTTTACCCTCTCCCACCCTCGCCCTCCCCTCCACGCGGCCCACTGCATCACTCGGGACACATTGGAGCGGACTCCGCGCCCAAATGTTCGGGTCAACATTTGGATTATTCGTTTGACGAGCGCATTAAAGTGGGAGGTGGGTCGAATCTGTCTTTTGCCATTGCCGCGCATTTGCAATTAAGCGTCCTCGGTATCGCGGCCGGGGGACATTATATGACTGACGTGTGCAGCGATGATGGCCAAGCGACGAGGGTCCACTTTGGCTAGGACATCATTCGACGGCTATTGGGGAGGCCGTTCGGGGCGATAAATTGCATCGGCGCGCCGGCGATTAGCTTTCACGAGGGTGGGGGGGGAAAAAAAGGGGCGTCCCACGTTCGTATATCGGCCGATTCGTGTATCTATGGACGCGCGATTCTCTGAATCGACGCGTTTGGCACTTCTCTACGCCCAGCGCCGTTCGAAATGTGCGCCGCGTAGTTCGACGATCGTGGACGAACTGGCTGCTTTATAGATTCGGCTGTCCCTTTACTATCCGGCCGGACATGTCCGACACGTTCGCTTTCCATGTCGTCCGAGGCTGCTTTTTCTGCCTCTAACTCTTTATTCATGACTTACACCCGCATTTATGCGTATTTTCGCGTACGTGCGTTTATGACAGCTGGGTCAAAGTGCTTGAACCACAATACGTCAGATTCCATGTTCGCACTACAATCTATAGAGACCAATAAAATTGTTGATTAAACATTACGGAGGGTCGTACATCGAAACGAGGAAGGCGCGTGCGAGCGCGTGAATTATGTAATTACGAGCGGGCGGAGTTCGGATAAATTCACGTATCGCAAGTTCGACTTGCCCACGCAAACGACGCGCCTATAATTACGTTTGTCCGGGCATTTACGGAAATGCACTCAGCGTCGGTATATCATGTCGTAGGAAGGGGACGGCAGTATCTTCGAAGTACGTCATTCGGCGGCTGGCGGGCACTATTCGTGACGATAAATTGCAATGAAACGCCGGCAGCTGATTGGCCCGTCGGAGAATAGGCAGGGTGGTAGATGGGGGTGGAGAGCGGGAAGGAAGGTGTGCGACTTGGCAGGACGGAGAACGAGCCGGGCACCTTCGATCGCCGGTACCTTAACAGTGTCGTGATTTATAATTCAGTCCGACCTCGTCATTCCGCGACGTAATTAATCAAAACCCGTCCGACTTGGCGACGTTACGCGATTATCCTCGGTAGAGAGCGGCGGGATAATTAATCGAATGATTCGACGCTAGGCGAGTCGAGCATGGCCGACGCTAGGCGAGTCGAGCATGGCCGACGCTAAATTTTTCGAACGACGACGTGCCGAATCGGAAACTGAGCGCTGTCAATGAATTTTCTAAGCAGTAAGGAGATTACTTCCGCGGCGAATCGACGACGGCGACGACGACGACGACGACGACGACGACGACGAGAAGGACGAGGAGGTGGAGGACTAGTCCCCCTTCGTTACAACTTCCGTTCTACGCTTCTCGTCTCCCCAATTTATCCTCCGTAATCCGCCGGCACTGCCTAGCTAACGTTTCATTCGTGCAAATCCGATGTCGTACTACCGGGTGAAAATGTAGCGGCAAGCTCCTATATAGAGTTTAAGCACCGATGGAGGTGCGCGCGCATCCCGCTCAAAAGTAGTCGTCATTATTAAAATAATAAATCCTTAAACGCTTTCGGCCGCTAGGGTCGGAGAGAAAATTCGCATGTTAAATTATTTTGGAGAAAAATTTTTTTCCTCCCTATTTACATTTTTCCCGCCACGCTGGACGGTAGAATGTATTTAGAGTGCAGGGAGGTCGAATTGATGCTAATGAATTTATTCAGCGAAGTGGGAGAGAAATGTGCAGCGGCGGGTAGTCTAGTTTGGAACGGTCTTCTACATTTTTCAGGCTCTTTCAGCTAGTTGAGTTACGCGAGGAAGCGCGGCGATACCGCGTCAGTAGACAAAGCCCAATTGTTTCGGCGAAAAAAACGAGAAAGCCGAGTGAAATAATGCAGGGGCGCACACAAATAATCAACGGCTCCGCCGTTACAAACAATTTCGTAACTTTGTAAGCATTTTTTTCGGAACTTCCGGGATATGGAAGGAACGTTCCGGTCATATTGCCGTGCATATCCATTGTTGGCCGAGCGCGCGTCACCGCTATGCAAATGGACCTAATGCGGCAAATATGTGCATCTTTGATCGCGGCCGCTTTTTTGTAAAAAAAAAGTCTGAGTATCGCTTTTACGAAATAGTTCTGACCCTTCAGTAGGGCCGCCGGCAGCCGCGCAGGCGCAAAAATCAACAAGCCATACGCATTTCGCGCAATTTCCCTCAACAAAGGCGATGTTGATTATACGGTATCAAAAGTGTATTCTCGCCGGAGTGAAAAAAGCTTGTCCGCGCGCCGCCTCGCTTTGAAGCGTTTCAATCGGCGAAACAATGACGGTTAATCGATTCCAGCGAATGCGAAATGCCGCGGATGCGCCCGACGCCGTGTCCTTGCCGAAGAATCCTCCCTCTACGAACGGCATCGGGCCATTAACGCACCCGGCCTCGCTCATTATATTCCTCGACGCCGGTCGCTTTGATTAATTGCCACTTCCCATTCCGGCAATTCCGCGCGCGTAAACGATTTCGATTCGACGCGGCTTCTAGGTGCGATAGGAACGAACTGAAAGACATACGGGCAGCAAGAGAGAGCAAAAGCAACAGAGAGGGAAAGGGAGAGAGAGAGAGAGAGAGAGAGAGAGAGAATGTCTGTGTGGAAAGTGAGTGTCACAAATGAGGGAGAAGGGCAGAAAAGCATATTAATTATGCCCGCGCGCGACTATTAAAGGAGCCGAGAAAACTTTTATCCGTCGTAATGAATAATGAATAGGCGGGAATCGCTTTCCTTTTTCGTCCCTCGACCTTACTCGCTCCGACTTTCGCCCACCCCCCTCTCAACCCCGAACATCCGAGGCGCAGAGCTTGCCGCCTCTTTCCCCGGCGGCCCGGTAATTCGCGGCGTTTTAACGTCAATGAATAAAGTTATTTAACTGACAAAACGCATGGGAAGTCGGGCGAACGTAGCTGGGCCGCGAGCTCCCGCTGTTGCGGGGGCGCGCGAAGGGCGGCTTCGACTGTGAAACAAAAGAACCGACTCGGCGTTTGCCGGAGCCGGACATGAATCGTGCATAAATGACTCGCTCTCACACCCGCGCCTTTTTTTACGTACCCGAACGCGAGCTCACACGCGCGGGAGGACGCTTACCGGCGCGCGCGGTTGGACGCGCGTAAAAGCCGCGCGGATACCAACACGAATTTACGATCGCCCCGCCACCATCGAAAAAACTGCGCAACGCCAGAGTCGTTCGTGCGCGCGCGGGCGCGCATAAACCCTCTCTCTCGTTTTCTCTCTCTCTCTCTCTCTCTCTCTCTCTCTCTCTCTCTCTCTTCCTCTCTCTCGTGCTTGTTTATTTGTCACCGACAGAGTTGCAAGATGTGAGAGTGAAGGCGCATCAGTTTATCTCGCTCGTTACACGTCACCCGGTAGAGTGCGAGGCCGAATCGTCATCCGCGCGGCCGCGATTTCGCATAAGTCAAAGTGCGACCGAGCTCGAAAGTGTGCGAGACTGGTGTAACGTACGCACGATGGGTACCCGCATCGCGACAGGAGCCGTACATATGCACGGCTGTACGCGTGTGAACACGCGCGCGATCCATCGTGGCCCCCCTGTCTCACAGCCGGCAAAATGTTCGGCATTACGGACATTTTAGTGTGTACGGCGGACTCATCGGTACGATATGTACTGAGAAAAAGACAGCGTGAGTCCGTGTGTGAAAAAGAAGAAGAGAGACAGACAGAGAGACAAAGAGAGAGAGAGAGAGAGGGGGGGGGAAAGGTAGACTCGGATCGAGGCGCGCTAGGGTATGCGCAGTTATTCATAATTCCATTGAAGCGTGGAATTTCCAGTTTGTTGAGAGTAGCTGATACCGACGCAGAGCAGCGCGCATCGTTGAAAGGTAGAATAGGAGCAGGGTGAGGGGTGAAAAAAGTGAAGTCGCGGGCAGGAATGGAGAAATTGAGAGAGACTGCGCGAGAGCGAGGGATGAAGCTGGTGATATGACGGCGGTTCGCGGGGGTTAGGAGGGCTGTCGGGTGGGGTAGGAGAGGAGGAGGGGGGGGGGAGATGGAAAAAGATAAAGGTAACGGTAGGCGGAGATGAATAGAGAAAAGGACGAGTGTGCCGAGAGAGATGGAGGAAAAGCGTTGGCGAGGAGAGAAGGTGGGATACGCGAGGGGAAGAATGCTGACGGAGGGAGGAGGGGGGGGGGGGGGGGGGCAGGGTGAACGAAGGACGCGAGACAAAGACGCATGCAAAAGGTAGAAAGAGAGAAACAACCGCGAGGAAAGAGAAGTTTCACTCGTTGTACCTGTGTCACCACATACTCGCCAAGCCCACCCGCGCGCAAGCGAGAGGTCTGGAAATCGGGAGAAAGACGCACGAGGAGCGCGGGAGGTTGGCGGCCCTGGAGAGAGAGACGAAGAAACAGTGAAAAAAAAAAGGAGGATTGGGGAAGGGGGAGGGTGAGCGCGAAATACAAAGAGTGGGTCGCCGTCGTGATTTCATTTCTCGTACGTTGCATTCGCGCGGGAAGCCACCATTAATTAAAATATGGGGAGAAAAAAGGGTAACGGAAATGCTGTACACGGAATGTATAAAAGATTCTCATTTAACCGAAGCCCCCGCGTCGTCTGCATAACCGCGGGAGGTGGATTCTGACAATGCAGGTGGATCCGGCGAATAGATTTGCGCGAGCGCCGTGCACAGCATTTATACTCCCCCCCCTCTGCTTCCCCGACCTTCGCCCTCTCGCTCCAGCCGAATTACGTCTCCATATCTCTCTCTCCTCTCTTCTATCTCCTCCCAAACGGGAGAGGTCTCCGTTACACGCTCTTGTAGAGACACCAAGCGGTAGAGGGACAGACGGACAGAATGTCTGGGGGTGAGAGAGAGAGAGAGAGGGAAGGATGGAAGTGGCGCGCGAATTCATAATTTTCTCCGCGTGTGGGAACACTTGCAGGCGTATCTAACCGAGTCGAAGAACCCTGAAGCGTTTTGGGTACCGCTTGAAATTCGAGATCGAAATTGCTCGTTGTACGTTGTGTCAATATACCGGGAGCGCAACACGCACTGTCTGTATCCCGCTGCCTCGCCCTGCACGTCCGTCTCTATCTCGCAGGCGTCCGTTCACCTGTCCGTCGGCATGGCGGGAGGCGGAAAAATCGAGGATACGAAATAAAATGAGCGTGTACGTGCGGCGCCGTCCATTCGCGGAAAACTCGGTGACCGATGCTGAGAGCGCGGCTCGTTCAGCGTCGAGCGTTCAGCGTCGAGCGTTCAGCGTTCAACGTTCAGCGTTCAGCTCGCCGTCGCGTTTCATAGAATGGGTTAGCGAGAGAAAAGGGGGTGGCGGGCAGGAGACCGCGCTTGATTTGGACTCGTTCCGCCTAGGGGCGCAGCTTCTGCGAGCGGTAAGAAATTTCGAATGCAATGGACGTATTAAGCGACTGATATGTGTGCGCTGGTGTTCAGATAAATTTTGGGAATTCGCTCGAAAAGGACGTTGCTGACCGATGTCAATATACCACACTATCCAAAATTGAAAAAAGAAAGTTGGCGTTACCTGAGATCTACCAACCCGTTAAGGAACTCAATGTGAATGCAGCAGATTAACCGGCGGACATGAGCACCTGTGACTGCGGCCCTTGAAATATTTTCCGCTACTAAATAACGGGCTCACAAATCAACCGGTAAAGACCCACCCCTATGAAATAGTACGGGTTTACCAGCCCTTACGGTTCCGGTCAAGTTTTTTAATAGTAGGTATTATTACGTGGAGACGCATTAGGCTATAAATCCGGACCCTTTGTAAAAGCAGCGGTCCTCGAATGACACGTTCGAGCCAGAAGCACTCGCGTCAAGTGCGATGGACCCTGTACGGATAGATGCTGGTTCCGTACGAGGCACATATGAAACGCACGAAATCAGCTAAACTGTCATTGGCCTTGCGCAGGAGCTCGTGAGAGCGCCGCTGGACCGAGCAGGTCCAACGTTCGTCTAGCATTTTTCAGTGTCGGAACGCGTGTGCACCGGACGTTCTCGTCGCGCTCGAGAGGAGAAACGTTTCTCCGCTCGATGGATTTCCCCGGCGGGCACTCGTCGTCACGCTGGCACGTGCGTCGTCCTCGTTAACGGGCGACGCGTGTCCTAAACCCATTTGCATAATTACTGCGTGTCGGTTGCAGCGAGTGCGAGCGAGAGCGAGCGAGAGAGAGAGGGAGAGAGAGAGAGAGAGAATGCTTTGCCCGGCGGCCAGCGTTCGCACACAAGCACGCTTCGACA
This sequence comes from Anoplius nigerrimus, assembly GCA_914767735.1. NCBI lineage: Eukaryota > Metazoa > Arthropoda > Insecta > Hymenoptera > Pompilidae > Anoplius > Anoplius nigerrimus. The sequence goes on along the minus strand of OU612079.1, from coordinate 4,741,444 downwards.
TTTTCAGAACACGCTGTCGTTGACGAATTTTCAATCGATTGCCGGGAGATGGAGATATCGAGCGCTGATCGATTGTGAAGGCAAATAATGGCATGGAATTTGCATCCGAAAGACGGCGGATCAAATGATGATGGATGATGGCCGAAGGAAATAATAACATAGGATTAGCATATAAATTTCGGGACTATGAAGAGGAAGGTGACGAATGGAGCGATTAACTAGGAACAGTTCGGGGAAGTGATAACAATCGAATTTACGCGCTGAACGAGTGGTAAAGTTGCGTGTCGCTGATTAAACAGCGTCGGCGGCGGAGCGTTGAATTTTCGATTAAATCGCGCAACGCTTTACGGGAAGGAGAGCGAACGGCAGCTAAGGCGATGGAATATTTGCGCGCCGCCTCGTTCGGCGGTGGTAAGAAGCGCGCGTAGATTTTGGCCCATAGATCGATAGAGGCGGGCGATTTTCAAGTTCCGAGTTCCGACCGATCCTACTTGAGGGCCCTCGAACGTTTGACGCTTCAATGGCGTCCGCCTGAGTGCGGATCTCGGCTCGAGATTCCGTCTCGCGTAAGCGAGTTTGGGACGCGAACTTTTCCCGGAGAATTAATCGAACTTTCCTATATCCTCCGCCGCCCGTGAAGAGAGTTTCTTGCCGCTCGAAGACCGTTATGTCGAGGGCCCCGCGACGGTGTGTTGAAGTCAATTACACGATCTTCGCGTGCGACAGACACTGGCTGACACAGCGCGGATCTTTATCACTGGCGAGCATTGCGCTCTGACGGTTGTACGCCGTGTAGGTTACAACTGTGGCTGATGTTACAAGCGGGCGTATACCCTGATCCATGGATATTGCCGCTGTCCACATATCGCGCTCGCCATGTATGGAACGTGCGACCTGTACGCCGTTCAATTTATACACTATATGCTGCTGTTCGCGACGATACAAAAATCTATTATGGATCGGACGTACACTGCAGTACGCACCCATCATTTTATTTCTCACGCTGCTGCCTGTGCGAAGACACGGAACGGAATTGATGCACGATATAGTTTATCTATTTATTGTTTCCGCGCGAGTAACCTAGAACTATGTCGCGATTAACTACGCGATTTATGTAACATTAACGATAGAACTATCGGTGATTTATATCCGAATTTCTGCCCGAGTTGGCAAAATTAGCCCGCTCCGCGTTCGTAACTGTACTTTGTAGAATTGAGGCGACGATCATTATAAATAATTCGTAAGTTTAATTCTACAAGCTTTAGAATAAGAAAGAACAACTCCTTTCTCTATTGGAATCACAGCACTCCATAATGATTACTCCTAAAAACAGTAAATAAAGTTAAAAAAGTAGCATATAACATGGCTTTAGCTCATGTTGTACTTCATTAAACATGTCGCTGCTAAAAAATGTAAAGTTTCACTCATAAAACCAAAGTGTTACTTGCAAATCACCACAATGCTATCAGATAATATCTGTATAAGGTATGACATTTCTAAGAACAAACAAATTAAGTACGCTGTAGAATACTTCTCCGAATAACGTGTAGGTTAGTAAATAACTGAACAAATGCTTCCAAACACTGTGTAGCAGGGAAAACGTTTCGCTTAAAACTAGGTAAACACATTAACCCGTGGGTTAGTTCATCATAAAATTCTTCAATACTGCACTTAAACGGGTTATAACTTATGCGTTCATTATTATGTGGTAAATAACGAAGACTTCAGCCACGCGATGCCAGCCGGCAACCGTGCCAAGGTAAACGCGAAGCAGTACGCTGCCGAGGAAGCGTCGTTCGCAAAATAGACGCCCGTGGCGGAAATAATACCGTCCAAGCCGAACATTGTACTACACACAACGTAATCCTGGTGATACTATAAATCTGGCGCAACTAGTGAGCGCCCCAACGAATACGTGCCGCAACTTGCCTTTTAATCGTGCCGCATAGTATCGCCTCCATCACCTGTCCCCCATTAAATATCCAAGTACACGCTTTATTCCAGCAGTTTATCAAGTTTCCCTGTGCTTTCCGCAACGAGCGACAGCGCGACAAAGCATTGAGTGCCGCCGGTGTAAATAGTTGAGAATCGAAGCTGAACTAACTTTTCCCACGAGGAGCGTATTGAACTTTTGTCTGCGCCAGTTCGGCCGACATGTCGACTTTCGTGTCACAAATAGGGATCTGTTTATCTATAGGGACGCGCGAACAGGGAAGTTTATCGAAGGTACGAATGATCCGAAAGACTGGAGGAAGATCGAATAATTGTTTATGAATCGGCCGAGCAAATGGGTTTTGTAGCTTATGTTTCGAAAAGAGACGAACGTACGGCGTCGTTTAAAGAATAGTAGCGTCAGCCGGCAAGAGTCGCAGCAGGCCACAATGCTCAATCCGGAAGTCAAAGAAGATTTAGCCAGAGCATTCCCTTCCGGCCGCCATTACTTTCGGCGATATTCAACCCCAGAAACTTTTCATGTGGAACACGCCGTATGGACATACATATATTCCGGCACTCTTAAGACCGGAGGCTTTCACAAAGGCGCAAAGTTTTGGGGCCGACCCAGATTCGTCCGCATAATCGTGGCCGCCGTAGACATCGGGAGCGGGCAGCTCGGGACATTGGCACTTCCTCAAGCCCTGTGCATGTCCGCAAATCGATTTGCTAGTTCAATGAGACCCACGGCCACCGACTCGAACAAGTTGGACAGCGGACAGCCTCCTCTGGTCAGGCCAACTTCTCGGTCCTTTTCCGCGTCCCATCCACTGCCGATAGAGAGCGATGAGCGTCATTTGGCGAACAAAGACCGATAAAAAGAGATAAAGATGCAGGTAATGCTCGTATAGCACGAGATCCATATAACACGATGTGCGAACGGCGGAAAACTTCGCTTTACGCGGATTTTTGTAATGAGGCTTCTATTTAAGGGGTCTGGCCACCATGTGCGCTCGCCAGATGAGTACTATTCTTAAAAATTCATAAACGCGAAAATAAAGCACAAAATTCTTTTATTTTTTGTCACATACTTGAAAACGGTTTAGTGAACAAGTGAAAAAAATTTTGTGATAAAAAAATAAAAAACACCGGCGTTTCGTTCATTTTGGTGAAGGCCCTCGGCACGAAACGCATGTGGGCGGTTCCATGACTACCTGCTTCATTTTGCATCTGAAAAAAAATAAAAAAAATTAGCTTATTCCTGGATCTTATTGCAAGGGCGTAACGTAGGGAAATTTTTTTTTTTACATTAGGGAAATTATGGTGAGCCGAAGAATTTTTTTCACGATTTTCACCGAAATTTCACGAGAAAAAACGTCATTAAAAAAAAACTAATCAAGTAATCGCAAAAATCGTACGTTACGCTTTAGATAATGTATCTAGAAGTACTGTGTTCAAATTTCAGAGTAATCGGACCGATAGTTTACGAGATTTATTCAGAACCGTTTCGAAAAATGTAGTTTCGAGATAATCGCAAAAGAAAGTAAAGGTGCGGTTATTCGGCTGACGGCGCGGTTTTTGTGAGTCTTACCTTCAATCAGCGATTCCTGGTCCATACATGTCCTCTTCGGCAGCTGTTTGAGCATCCTGGGCGTCTTTTCTCGAAGATCTACGTGCTTGGCGTGCTTCTTTCGTACCTTTTTGCGCTCGGACATTGCGCTGTAGCGCAACGTTCCTCGTCGGCTGCCCTACACAAATCGTAGCAGCGATCTCCGATGCTTAGATCCATGAGTTTCATCATCAGCAAAATACTGTTGTACCCATCGTTGAAAGTGCTGATAGCAATGTAACTGGCAATTTCGACGGTTTTCGCACCGCTGGAACTCGTTTTTGGAGCCATTGACCAGATGACGGAGTTGACGCTTTCGTTGGCGTTTTGCGTGAAGCCTCCTTCGCACCGTTCTAACAATTCATCTGAAGTGAGGTCCTCATAAACAGGTCGAATGGCATCTTGAACAATATGAGGCAGAGGATTCTTGTGTAGATATTCATCCAAAGTGCCAATCGCTTTTGATATTTGCCAAGAGCACCACGAGTCTTCTCCCGGTGGACAATTTTCATGCTGCGGGATTTCGTCGGTCGAGCTCTTGTGCTTGAATGTTGCCCAAATAGCTTTATTCATTTCGTCTTTAGAATTAGAGAACCTTCGAATAGCGAGACCGTAATAAACTGTTAGCTCGTTAATTAGTTTATCGGTGAGCTTTCCTTTGCCAGCAAGACCTTTCTTTTCCTTTTTGATTTTACGAAGTCGTGTGCCCATCCTTTTCTGCACATGACCTACGCATTCTTTTTTCATCACTTTTTCTTCGTATGGATTCGAGTAGACAATTCTACTAACCCATACAAATGATACAATAGGGCAGCTGCACGTACTGAACCGTGCGAGTTGCATACACTGATCGAGCCGCGCGGTCGACCGCTCGCAGCGGCTCGACCTTCCTACCGAGAAACACCTGTAACTTTTGCAATTTTGCGATTTTCAGTACCAACTATGGATTAACTGATGCGTAACATTTCAAAGATTATTATAACACAATAAAAAAAAAAATGAAAAAAAAAAAATTGCATGGTGGCCAGACCCCTTAACGCATACTACTCGTTTAACGCAAAAGTCGAAAAAACAGTTACTGTGGAGAGTTAGTAGGGCACAATAAATGATATTACAGATTCCACAGTAAAATGAAATTAATAAGCCTATTATTTTACAGGACATAAGGACAGAAACTTAATTTCATGTATATAATAATTAAAAATTAGAAATTGATTTTATTATACCATTTGGTAATGTTTATTTTATGAGTCTTAAAATATGCTTTGCTAATATTTTATACGGAGAAAAAAATATTTGGCACGCAACCCTTCATCTTGTATGGATGGTGAGTTTTTCAAAGCGCGATTTACAAAGCGTAGAATTTTTGTTTAAAGAAATCTCGCTATTCGAAGGTTACATGTACAACCGTACCATTTTTCTGATTATTATATCTGCTGGTAATGGTCCGAGTCAGAAATTCAAGGAATTCTTTTGCTATTAATTACACTTGGACCGCTTTGAGAATTACTGACGCACATGGGAGCATGGTTTGAAGTGCGCCAGAAATATTTCTGATTATATATTTTTGCAGTAAATGTAGATACGCTGCATAACGCAAAATTAGTGGAACCATTTTACGATAATTCTTTGAAATATATATTATATAATTAACGTAGAAATGTGGTCCCGCCAAATATTTAAAATTCTCAGTATACTTATAATTACTTTAATGTGCTTAGTATTTTATACGTTTTCCAGAGGTACAGACCTAACACATATTTTATAAATTTCGCAGCGATGGACGGGTTTGTTTTAAACTTTGTTTATACCAGTAGTGTAATACAAATACTTTACAACGTTTAATGCACATTCAATATTCATACAATTTTGTGTGACAAGTTTTCCAATGCTTTGACCCGTCACCGTATGCACCAATCTTGCACTCTTCCCGTTCACCAAACACGCCTCGTATAAGCAGCTGGGAATTCGACGGTTCGAAAGCACGCCGCCGAATGAATCGAAGTTTCGCGGTGGGAAGGTATACGGCCATTTGGATTTTAAAGTTTAAATTGCGTCGCCCGCCGTGGGATTTTGGCTGCTCGTTGCCGGCCGAGGTCAAATATCATTGGCCGCGAGCGGCGTTTGTCGGCCAGAGAAATGACTGACCGTGCTTTCGGCATCGCGGTGGTCGCAGGGCTTCGTAGCGGGAGTAGTTAACGCCTGTCCTAAATCCATTTGCATAATCAGTGCGTGTCGGGTGCAGCGCCCGTCGTGAGAGACTAACGCAGACGGCCTCCGTTCTACAACGGAACGTTCCCACTTCGGAGGAGCCACCGACACTGATCAACTTGGCGGACACGCTTCGTTTCGTCCCTAATGTCGCTGGTTTCCGTCCTCATTGCCTGCTAATCGTGAGTAACGCGCGCGTCTAATCTGCAAACGCATTCTTCCGTGCCACGATACTATGCTAATTTCCGTTATTCTCGGTGCCAAGCGACTCACACGCTTCGAGGATTCTTTATTCCCTTGTGTTTATTTTTCAAGGTAATGTCATAGTGGATAAAACCTTTTTGCCACATTGCAAATCAAACTCATGATCTGAACGATCGGGATATTCGGAGAATTGAATTTTTCACTATCCTTTCCATCACGCGTGTACTTGCCACGACTTATTTAAGATTGATCATTGATATTATTATAAACTAGATTCTGTAACTCCGTTTTTGTTGTATTTTAGTCTGTTGAATCTCTTTGTTGTGTGTATGTGCCAAGGGGTCCAAATCCGTTTAATAAACTAATTTATATTTGACTTAAATTATCATGTCGTACCTATATGAAGGGTATCTTTAGCTGATAACGTTGACGGGTTTGTTTTATTTCGTCTCGGTGTCACTGATTCCTGTATCCATTGGCTCAAATCTGGGAGGGCGTATTTGATACATGAAAATATTTTGCGAGTCAGAATGCGATGTATCAGCATCACGAATTTTGGTCGTTCTTGGTCTTCTGGCAAGTAAATTTTCCCGAAATATATATCTTTTTATATTTGACTTCCATTACTTCGTAAGAAGCGTACACGTCGAATGCGGAAAGGTATTCCTCCGTACCAAAAGAGGAGTAAACGGATTTAGAGGATTTTTATTTTTATGTTCGACTTACACTGCTCCGTTACGGAAGAAGAATCCCTCTAGCCATTTGAGAACGTTCCTAGACCTAACCCCACGGTCTTCTGAATAAGTGAAGTTTAATTAAGGATAGGGGAAGTGGCGGAGAGCAGAATTTATTTCCAACTTGATCACGCCGAACGAACTTTAGACTTACAACTGATATTTGTACCTATATAGTGTATGTGTACATTAATAGCGTGCGTGTTAGCAAACATCAAAAATAAAATTGTGCACAATATACGTAACACGAAAAATGAAGTGAAACCACAACATGATACATAAATAAATCTGTATTCAATCTGATCCTCCGTACCTGACGTTATGACAAGAACAAGATGTAAAGATGTGACAGTAATAGCATGAACCTATATGTTTCTCATCTCCTTTCACGATGATTTACAACACTATTACACTGTCACATTTTACAGCACTCTTATAAAGAACTGCCTTCACCCTTCCGTAAAATATGTAGAACTGTTAAATAACGTGATACAAATGCAAAAGAACAGATATTTGAGCTCGAGGGGGTGACGTAACAACTCGCAATGATATGCACATGAACGTAATCTCTCGATAAACTACTGACACGTTGACAGCTTACGCTTCGCTCTCTCCAAGCTCCACATTATTCTCCCGTATATTTAGGACCCGATAAATCAACTCAGGTCCATAAAAAATATGAAGAGTCTGGCGTGAGAGCGATCGCATGTTTTGACAGACGACGGATGACGATTTTTCGCCTTCGACATTCAACGCCGCATTACATCGAATCTGGTATCGTACTCCAAACACTCACGACATGAGATTTAGGTAATGCCAACAAACGTAATTGAAGCTACGTAAAATTTGTAAAAATAAAGTTATCTACAGTGACTCGGAATCAGTACTTCGGCGAGCCAAAGGTAGAGACGTTCTAACGAACGTAAAATCACGTTGCAACAACCGGTTATTGACCTCCGTTTAGATGTATAATATTGTGTTCTTGGCGAATTCGGTCAGTCTTATGCTTGTAACTATTACAAATCAATTATTTTTAAGTGAAAACCATCGATTTTTAGTAATCGAAGCTAAAAATGACATCATTTAACATATTATAGATACCTATACATTCTATATTCATACCTGTATATTATAACGAACTGTAACAAATAAAGCTTTGGATCGATTCCATCCATAAATACTAAAAATATCCATACTCGGGTATGTATGTATTGTATTTCTTAAGTGTCACAGTATGAACGTGAACAGAGAGCATATTCCGACGAAATAAAATGGTTGAAGAATAACATATTATTGCCCGAATCGCTGAGATCTTCGCCGAGGGCCATACACCCTTCCGTGCATCGACGTGTACGTGCACACATACACGCGGCTGATCGAACGTGAGCCGGACTCTTTGACGATCCGCGCGCTCGCAGATCGTGACTGCGAGGTATTTGCGTTCGGAGCGCGCGACCGACAGCCAGAGTTTTCCAATTAACCCTCTCGCGATCCGCACAGAGGAGTCATTATCATACTACCGTAAATGGCCCCGAACAATGCCGTCACGCCTATGACGCGGCTGTGCCGTTGAACGGCATCAATTTTCTCTACCGACCGCCGCTCGTCCGCTCCGGTGACCGGCGAATTTTCCAAGGTCGTCGCTGCCGGCTCTTTTCAAAAGCGCGATTTCGTTTGCGCTCCTCGCCCCTCGGAGCGGTTCATCGAATTTCCCCCTCTCGGCGATAAAACCGATTTTCCGCTTTAGCCGCGAAAAAAAGGTCGAATGAGACGGATTACGTTCGGCCGAGCAGAGCTTGCAAAATAAAGTGCCGATTATAACTATTTTGTCGATCCACCCCACCTCCCCCCTCTCCGCCTCCCGTGCTCCGCCCAGAACTCGAGGACGCAGCGTTTGCTCGCAGGAGATTGAAGTGCTTGACAGGAGAATAATATTGTGCGGGTAGCGGTTCGGTAGATTTCCGCGGATATGAATTAATTTCGTCTGTCAACAATGTAGATTCGCCAGGCGGAGGGAGAACGGTCGCGGAAAGCCACCTTTGAACGGAGAATATTGACAATTTTCGGGTGAGAGGGAGGGTGGCCAAAAAAATCGGGAACCTCTGCCGCGCCTTAATTTCGCGCGCTCCTGTCGGAAAAAATATATTTCTCCCCCTAGACGGGGTCGCATTTGATTGCTCGGAACAGGCTAAAAATGTTTCCGCCGCGCAACGACAACGAATGCAACGGTCGGGCTGATTTCACGGGTAAATGGATTAATTTCGCCTGCCAACAATGCGGAGCTGACAGGGAAAACAGATACGCGCCAGCAAAAAAAAGGACGGGAAAGGTAGCGATTTAAAAAATCACGACCGCCGCCGACCGCGCATTTTTCCCGATGCTTTAATTCCGCGAAAAACTTTTGTCTACCTATTTTGCCCCACCTCCCCTGCCCACCCCATGCCCCCTCCCTTAAGAGGATCAACCCGGAAGGTTATGAATTTCGCTCGCACGCCGCACTTATGACACAAGTGGCCGCCACTCGCGGTAGACGCTGAGCGTAAATCTAGGAGCATGATATTAACAATTTTACGCTGCGAAAGCATTGCCTCCGCTCAAGCTTTGTAATGTTACGGGATCCCATGTTCTTCCGCAGGGTAAGGGGGGGTGGTGTGTCCTGGTCCACGAGTCGACCGAAAATCAGGAGGAACCGGTGGTGACCGAGACTCTCATTGTTCAAACTGAACCACTTTTACGAAGCCCGCCTGGGATGCTCCGGATTTATATTCACTACGGTGGAAAGCCATACCGAACGAAATTTAGAGTATAGCCGGCCGACGTTCATTTTTTTCCCCACGACTAAGCGAATAAATGTCGAGCTGTCCGCCGCATCGAGGGGCTTCGTCGTCAATTTTAAACGCGATAACAATGTCCCGTCTGGCTCTTCCTTTGATTTCGACTTTCCGACGTTGTTCACTCATTAATTCGCGCCATTTTCACTCACATATAAAAAGAGGTTCGCGTAAACGCATTAATGGCTAAACGAAGATACGCGTAAACGACGTTTCAGTAGGGAAACAAGATTAGTCTTGTTTGCTCAGCGTACGGTTTATGTATCGGGTAGAACATCGTTTGCGTCAGCCAATGCTTAACAGAAGCACTAATTAATGCACGTTCGAGAGATTCTTATTTTGACACGAAGCTTCGTACGCAAAAATATGATATATCGGGTACCTCGCTTTGCGCGTCGTCATTAAAACGTCAATTATTAATCGATACAGTTTCAGTTCGTTCGAAATGATACATTGGGCAAAGTATGTGGGCGGAATTTAAATACGGTATATAATATATACCATGGAGAATTGTAAAAATACATAACTAGATAGGCTTCTTTCCGTCGTCCATCGCTTATCCGACGTGCTTTGTACATTTTTACTTTCAAAATCAAAATACTACGGAATGGCGAGTCGTAAATGTATATACATGTTCTTATTTCCATGAGAGCTGTATTTTGAGGTATGAAAGACCACTTTGAGTAATATGACCTGTTCAAATGTGTTGCGTATGAAGCAACTCTATTTTGTCATTAACGATATGTATAATTAAATTTTATTTAGATAAATTGGCGACGTTTCTTGTCGTCGCGATATCGACTTCGAATTATTACATTATTTATTTGAAAAAACCCAGTCATAAGGCCAGGCATAATTTTCTGCAGTTATAGTAATCGTCGATTTGCTTTGAAACGTAGCGCATACATCTGCCGAATGAAAACAGAAAGGATTTGAAAGAAAAGACTGAATGCTTTGTGCTCAGATTAAATCAACTGTCTGCTCTCTAAGCTTCGTCCCAAAATAATCCCGTTGCTCATCCATCCTGCAGCTAAAATTTAGCATCGAAAACACATACTACCGTTTCACGATGCCTACACTCATAATTGATATAATTAATTTATGCATCAAGCGTCGTATCCGTGTGCAATTATTGAAACACACACGCCCGCGCGTGCTTCAGTTGCCTCCATATTTTTCCAGCGTACGATGCCAATCTCGTTTCGGTCGATAATACACGGTGCTCTTGTCAAAACGGAAATATCCGCGAAAAGAAGAATTGACTCGATTACACGCATCCCGCTCTCTCCGTGTTTTCTCGTCCGTTCACGCGTAATTGCGTCTCGAGCCAATATCAACTCATTTCGATGCAATGGCACAATGCTTGTCTTCCGTTTCCGATGCGGCCAACCGCTCGGCGAGTTCTGAGAAAAAGTCTAGGATCTAATAATCGTCTGGAGGGCAGAAATCGAAGACGGAGACAAAGCGAGAACCCAGGAAAACAGACAGGCCAGGCAAAGATAGTTGCAGAGAGAAACGAAAGCAGCCAGCCAGAGGTACAGTATCAATGAATAGGTGCAGAAAAATTCAACGCATCCGAGGAGTACGATGAAAGAGCTGAAAGTTCATAGCTGAAAAAAGGATGATGCGGGGGAAAAATGGTAAAGTCAAATTGATGAGAGAGGGCAACGAGGCGAAACAGTACGGCGAGCAAAACGGAGGCGTGCAAAGAATTGCGGGAGGTGGGAATAAGGAAAGGAATAAATTGTCAGAGAAACACGGCGCGAGCACAATGCGACGAGAAGGAGGCAACAAGGTGTTCAAACTTCCAGAAAGCCGGGAACGGACAATCGGAGGCGAAAAAGGAGCAGGGCGAGAGCATAGTAAGATCAGCGTGGAGAAAAAATGGAGCTGATAAAACGAAAATATGACGAAAACTGAGGAGAACGGCGGAGCGGCATAAAAAGTAAGCGAGAACGAGCCGAGTAGAGAAAAAGAAACGGCTAAAGAGCCCCGGAGCGAAGCAAGAGGTGAGCTTGCCTAGGAGCTGGAACGAAGGGTGGTGAGGGAGGGGGAGGGGGAGGGGAAGAGGTGAGCGAGGCGGAAGAAAAAGGTAAGTAAAGCGGGGCGCGAGCATCGGCGCGATCTAAATTTCTAATCTGAGAAAATAACGAAAGTTCGTTTCGCGAAGTTCGCCGTGCTTCCGGGCCGCTTACGGCACAATTTCAGAACGACTTTGAGCTATCCCAGGGTTTGCGACTCGCGGCACGTGATAGAGCGATCCGGAAGTTGATGGCACGCGCCGTTCAACTTTAAACGATTCCGCATTGATTTTGCCCGATGCTTCCCGTCCAAGTGATAAAGTCCTTCGCTCAGTCCGACGCCGTCAGTCGTATAACGGCGAGTGGACTCGAGACGTGGCTTCGCCGGTCCTCTCAAACTCGGCCAATTCATAGCTGATTGCGAGTCATAAGTAACGAGGACACGCCTGTAACGCTCAATTCTGAAGCCACCGTCGCCCAATTTTATCACACTCCCCACTCGGGATGCCGATGTGCGATTAATACGATACAATAATTATACATTTCACGTGAACGTCCGAAAAGGGGTGCTTAATAACGAAATTTAATCGACGATCTGATAGAATTAGAGATACAGGATATTATATTTATTGTATGCAGAGCTCCGTTCCAATGATTGTTATAAACGATATAATGCAGTATACATCGGAGTCTTCAATTATCAAAGCGATACATGTCATCGAGGTACATTGACCAAGTACTCTGTTACCATTTGAACGAATGGCGCGTTATCGTATCTTGTTTCGCACCGGAATATAACTCACTTAAAGCACCTTTCGCCGGAAAGAACATATCAGCCGTATCGTTCAATCACTTATTTCATTATATCATATTCAATATCAGTGATCTTTCCGCGCTGCGAGCTATTGTTCGATTATCAACGGTTCGTTACAATCGTTTTAATGTATCGCCGTATAAACGACGTAGCGTAAGGGTTTACCGAGAGGGTAGTTAACGCGTGTCCTAAATCCATTTGCATAATCAGTGCTTGTCGGTTGCAGTGCGGGGCGAGCGACTACTGCAGGCAGTAGCTGACCTGGCGTGGAACGTTATCACTTGCACGAAAGCATCTCGCCCGAGACGGCTCGATGAAGTCCTCCTAAGTCCTACTGAGTTACCTATCCACCATTCCCTGTTCCTGAACCGCTCCATTGTGACCTTACCTTTGCAACGTAAACATTCGATGCACTCGCCGTTTCCGAGAAATGTTTAGTGAAAGCACGTAATTTATTAGGCGCGGATCATTTGTCAGTATACAGCAGGAAACAGCTTGAAAGGTCACAGTATCAGAGTTCCTTACATTTGACAGATGCCAACTTATCGAAGAGTTGTCAAATCGTAGCACTTGTAATACTTATTTCGGGCAAAGTAACGAAATATATTTTCTATGTTTATTACATTAAAATATAATATTCACAAAACTCTTAAGATAGACTACTTCCATAGTTACGAGTATATTAGAGCACGTTTAGCCAGGCATGCTATTTGAATAACACTTCAGTCGTGGATTTTCATTTAATGGGTCAACACCCTTTCTCTTAACACCAGTATCGTTCCGTAACAGGCATATCCCGCGAAGAACGCTTATACGCAGTCGATTATTCATGAAATCACCGACATCATCGAAACCGAACATTATCCGAACGCGAGCAATAAGTGCCAGGCAAGTAGAATAGCCGACGATTTGTCATACCGTCTCGTATCGGCCCCTATTAATGACCTCGTTGACCCCACCCTAGTGCGACACACGCTCAAACTGAACGGTTCGCGGGTAAAAAAGCGGCTCTCACGGCATGTCCAGCGTAATAAGTAAAATGCACCGCCACCCACACGAATCCGTGCCTCGCATTCACGTGCGCACACGCGCCCAGAGGCGCGCGCGCGCGCACATATCCAACCGCGGGACGATTATGAATTTTTCTCACCGGCAAGGTCCGTCTCGCCACTTACGGCCGCAACACGTCAAAAATCGTCGCCGAGAAAGATAGAGAGTTCCACAAGCGAGAGGGGAAGGAGAGCTCGTAATGCAGGTGGGTTGTGCAAGCGGATGATGCGCGAGTGTGCGCGCGCGCGCGCGCGCCTGCGAATGCAAATCCTCGCCCGACAACTTTAATAGCCCGGATTATAAAACGGATCCGAATTCAAATTCGCGTGCGCGCGTGCGTGAGTCGCTGCTTTAAAATTCAAATCTTCCATTATGCGCGCATTTGTAGCAAAAAGGGGCAAGCTTATTACGCGCGGCAGGAAGCGGGTGGGAGATGTGGGATAGCGAGCTGGATGGCTTGAAGGCGAACAACGCTGCCTGGGGAAGCTGGAATAACAGAGATAGAGGAGGGAAGAGAGGGAGAGGGGAGGATGGTCGGCAGAGGGAGAGGGAGAGAGAGAAATACCAGGTTAAGGGAACGGTAACGAGAGTGCAGACTGCATAATAAATCGAAACAATAAATTTCAAGTCGTCCTTTGAGGCGGGCGCGTGGAATCTCATAGAAATTTCGGTTAATTGCAGTGCCGGGCGGTTAATGGAAGAGTGGGTCGGAACAACGTCGTAACCTGCAATTAGCGCGAGATTCGGACACGACGGGGGGTGGAGGGGGCGGGTGGGGAGGAGGACGCTGCAGGGGCGTAGTGGGAGTGGGTGGCTAGAGTAATGGAAAGGATAGAGAGACGGCGCGAGAGGGAGGTGGCTGGAGTTGGCTAAAGAGAGATCAAAGAATGGGCGAGAGTTTGACCGCGAAAATCCAGCATTTCGCGGTTCGGCGAAGCGAACGGGTGCCAGGTGGTGGAAAAAAAATGATTAGGTTGGAAAATTATTATCGCCCGTGTGTATCCGACGTTTTGGGCCATACGAGAATACGGAAGCGGTCTCGAGCGGCGGGCCAATGGCCGTTCCGCTTTCCGAGCTAAGTTTGCCAAGGGCCGAACTACCTTTAATACGCTTTAAATATCATTCCGGTGGAATATCTGAAGATTAACGGCTTGGCTCGCTGTACGCCGACTTAGGTATGTCATTAGGGGAACGGTTTTGTTGCCGATACGTCACCGAAACTTGACTAATTTACGCGATCATAATATCGTAGTTTCCCTTTAACGGGGGTGCGGGACTTGCTTGCGTGTTGTCACATTAATTTTGCTAAGACCCCACTACACTCAAAGTAATTAAAACCGTTGTTCCACTTTGAATACGCTTCCTACGCACGACGTATCGATCTCCTAAGCACATAGTTGAGGAGGCGCACGGTGCCTTCGGCAAATAATTAAATACGGCTCCGCGAACGAGCCTCCACGAAAGCTAAGCCTCGATCCTACGTTGACCGTCGTCACGCACAATTTATGCCGAGCCGCTTATTAAAAGGACCGCTTCGCGACGTTAACGGAGAACAATACGTTCCGCGGCAAAGGAGACCTGAAAATGAGAAAGAATAAAAGGGAGCGATAAGATACACGTTAGCATTTATACGCGTTAAGCGCTCCGACCTCCCACACTCCTTCCCTATCCCTCCTCTACCCCCCTGTCGATGCGCGTCCGAGATTTTAGTCTGACACACGAGGCTAGGTGCTGAGAGACAGACAAAGGAATCGGGCATAATGAGTAAAAGAGAAAGCGTGCGGCAGCGTGGTTCACTGCGCGGAAACATTTGTCACGCGACACGGCATGACCTTTCCCGTGCTTACTGCATTCGTAATTCCACGCTTCCACGCTGAACCACCCCCCCTATTTCCCCTCTCACCCACGTTCAGCATCCGCGGCCCTTGCCATCCCGAGTCAGAAACGGCAGTAATGAGGGCAGATGCATGCCTTTTGTACCATGCCGCTCGTGAATGTACAATGTGCCGATGTCAAACAAATTTCTCGACAACTCGCGACCCGCTCCGGAGATGAGAAAAAGCGAAGGAACGCGGGGATGAGAGGGAGATAGGGGAGGGGAGCGAGAGAAGTAGAACGACGATAAATAATAAAGAGATTCGTTTCTCACGACGCGTTCCTTAACCGAGAGTGGGATTAAAATGGCGAGCGAAGAGGATAAACCGAAGCGGCCGAAGGAAACAAAACGTAATCCAGCAGTAAAGTGTCGGTACGCTCTTCCACCGCGACTTGTAAAATATTTTACGTTCCGTTTCGGCCGAATTATTCTCCGAGCGCTTTAACAGTCCGCGGGTTCTCCCTTTCGGCGCTCTTTACGGCCATTTTTATAGTATGTGGAGCTTGGCTTAAAAATACCTTCACCAGCTGCAATTCGAGGAAATTGAATCAACGCAAATGTGAACGTGGACGCCTCTCATCGTATCTGGGTTGTCACTTTTGTCGAGTCAGAAATTATGCCTGAACGGAATATGCGCGGCATAATTAACAGAAATTCAAACGCCGCATCTGCTTTCGTGCCTTCCTATACTGTATTCTGAGACACCCTTTCCACGTACGTCTAAGGTATACAATAGACGCGTCTTACACGGCCTTCGTCTTTTTTCACTTCTGCCGCCCGTTCATCCACAACCTGGCCACCGATTTCTTTCTCGACCCGACCATCGATTCCCCTCCCTCCCACCCGCGAATCACATTGTTCCTCTATAATTGATAAGGATTTCATTCGTCTCCCGACAGTGCAGCTCCATTCTCCCGAGACCGGGATCTTCACTCCCCTCAATCGCATTCCGCCAAACATCAGCGAGCGCCCTCGGCCGTGTCCCACAAGCCAGAAAAAGTCGGAAGGGCGGCAAAAAAAAGTTGCACACCCCGACGTCTGAAAACAATTTCCCTCTCCTTTTCTGAGCGTCGCCCCCCCCCCCCCCCCCGCTCCACCTGACTCATACTCATTCTCATCCGCAAAGTCATCCCCCTTGCCCCGCGTCCTGCCGTCCTTCTCCCCCAACTCGTGCGTCAATTCTCCTTCATTTACGAGTGGCTCCTCCTATCCAATTAACGGCCGACCGCCATGGCAGTCGGACTTGGTGCCAAAACGCGGTGAACGAACGACCGAACGAACGGCCGAGTCGTGGGGGAAATAATAAGAATTAAAGACTAATTACCAGCTGACCCCGTTGTGCCTCGCGTGGAATGTCCCGAATAAATGACTCGTTTTCTAATTATTTTTATCTACCCCCCGTCCTCATTTACTTTTTCCTCTCCCACCTTTCTTCTCGTCTCGCTAGACTTCCGGCTCTGTGTACGTACACCCGACGTTCATCATTCTCTTGCCCACTCGGTAAACCACTCCCCCGTCTTTCAATCGAAATTGAATGAATCCTGAGTACACTGTTTTGCTTGAATTGTATTAGTTCTCTGGTTGCTACCGGTATCGGTCGTCGAATTAATACAGCTGCGCCGCACGCTGCTCTCTTATTCCACGCTGTAATGTAGATTATTTTCCAATACCCACAGTAGCTTTTTCAAATATAGTATATTCCTGTATCCGTTAAACTCTATGCAAGAAAGATACTTTTAGCAGCGGCACGTGACACTAATCTATATTCGCATAAAAGCACTTAGAGTCGGAAAACAAAACAGACACGATGCAGACATCTTTCGCGATGCACACAGGGGCCGAAGAAGAACAATACATTAATGACGCCGGCAAACAAACGGGCAAAGCGATCGAATCGATTGAAGTTGCATACCGTTCACCGAGGCCGGATTCCGCAGTGCATTAAATTTACGGGCACGCTGGCAGCCGGGCTCGTATTGTTATTCCGAATCAAAGCGAGGCGGCCGGGAAAAACAGAGCAACCGATCTTCGCTGCGGGCGTCATTCGTAACAACAGCGTCCAGGCAGAACCGCATGGCGTCCGACAACGAAGCCAGGAGCAACTGCAAAGGCACCTACAACCTCCCCCTCCCCCTCCCCCTCCTCGCCAAATTGCTTCTAGTAAATTAATGCGTTTATCGCGCCACCGTAACTCCGGCGCCTCGCGAGCTTTTTTTAAGAAGCACCATCCGTTTCCGCGATTATCGAATAAAAATGCCTGTTCGGCGGCGGAGGGGAAAGCAACGGCCGGGAATAAAAAAAGGGTGCTCAGAAAGGGGTGGGGTGGGAAGCGTGTGCGAAGAAGGAATTAATTAACGACCCCTGTGGCTGCACACGTGCCAGAGGTGCACACAGTTTTCCAGCCGCGCACACATTCGGCCTCCAGCGAGGACTTAAGCTCGCGGCCGAGGTACGTACCGCGCGAGTTATCGAAGTTGTTACCTAATTTCACTCCCCACCCTACCCCCCCCCCCCCCTCCCCTCCATTTACTTGCCGGGCCGCGGGAACGACGCCGTTACAGCTGCGTCGGATCGGTCGGCGAGCGGCTGTGTTTCCTGGCGAGTATAAATACCGCTTTAGACCGCCATAAAACTGCAGGCACCCCACGCTGCCGCCAACGCCGGTTACTTCGTTATCGCGCGAACGATTATACGCCCGCGGTGTTTGCCACGGGCGTTTCATCGTCCTCTGCCAGGCAGGAGGCTTCCTCGCCGCGGAAGGCCACGGCTTTTACCTCCGTCCGAGGGAAGATGCGTCTCAGGCGCAGTCTTAAGAGTTCGGTTAACGGCTTCTTTGTCCCGGATTAATAGACGGACGCGTCTCAAGGGATGGCGGAGAGCGATGTTTGCTTTGGCCAATTATTTCGGTGTATCAAAGTTCTTTCGTTGCGAGTTTTGCGTTTCTTCGGCGGGGGTACGTCGTGCAGTTTCTGCAGGATGTGGATGGGAAGCAATTTAGGCGGAAACGTCAGTAAAGAAAAAAGGTTTGAACAGTATTTGGAGCACAAATGTTTCGATATGTTATACTTTAACATTTTCATTCGACGCTTCTTTCAGAGTAGTTGAACCAATCAGCGGGTAGTATATTGGCACTCTTTCCTAATCTGTAAATCGTGCACATTTCCAACCATATAAATCGTATGATAAGGTCTACTTCAAAGCACAGTACCTAACATTTATCTTACTACAATGTTTTGTTTAGAATGGCCACTCAGTCTAGGTAACATACTGACCTTTTCCCCTATCACGCCTCATACATATTTACCGACCGAATAAATCATATTACACAGTACACCGTAACAAATCCTTAGACTACTCTCACACAATCCACATCCATATTCCACCGAGCAACCATCCAGCGGTGAAAAACTGTATCAGTCCATCCCTAGATGCACTGAGCCGTCCTGTCCATAAACGGAATACGCCCCGACACGCTCCACTTATCCGTCAATCCGCGTAATTATTCTTAAAGCTCGTGTCACGAGCGTCTATCCTCATCTTGTCACAAGGCGCAGTCACAGGCTGTCTCCCCGCTCCCCCCTACCCCTCTACCGTCCCTTACTCGGTGTCTTCCCTCGTTGTCCGCAGTCTGCCGTGCCGGCTTCGAGTAACATGCGCCAGAAGCGGCAGCACGATATTACAACGGCGTCGGAAGGTACAGGGAGTGCCGAATAGCAACGATGTTACTTTCCTCTCCTTCTTGCCGCCGACTCCTCCGCACTCGGCGCCCACCCTCCGACATTAATTAGGGGAAAACACGGTACGAAACCACGCGACATTCACGGCTTTTCCGGGAGACTGCTGCTTTGTCGTACGACGCCTTGATCACGACGAACGTCGCAGACGCCGTTCATCTCCGCAGTTTTCGCGTCCGCGACGGCGTCTTCCGTTCCCACGGACGCGCACCGAGTCGCGGCTAGGTGGAATGATATTTTTCGAAGCCGTCCGCGCGAACGGAAGGGTCCTCCTGAGAAATTCAGCTCGCTTTTCCATGCCGCTCTCGCTTATTTCCTTAACGAAAGCAACATGTGCGTGCTGAGTTACTGGAAGCGGAATACATAATTGTGACGTTTCAGTTTGAAGATGGAAGTGTTCGCGTTACAGCGCCGGTGGAGGTATATAAGACAATGAATGTTACAGCCAAAGGTGGGGTGAACAGTGTTGTAGGGGAAATGTAAACGGGGATGGGATGTACAGGAGACTAGGGAAATAACATAAAGATCCAGGGATGGAAAAAGGGCTTATTTTAGCGAGTTTGTGAGCATTTTTTAACGGTAAGATGGACTTATGACAAATTAAGAAATTCGATGATGCTATAAAGAAAAAAGTGTTAAATTTTAAGTTATGCGTGTTGACTCACCCGGTATAATCCTTGCGCAAGCTCTTCTAGAAAGATGTAATTGCAAATTCTGTATGTATACGTGCGTTTGCATTTTGATGGAGTTGTTTAACAAATCTTAGATACCCCCATGTAACATCTTTGAGTCTTTTGACATGAGCATGTAGCATGTTGCTAAATTTCGCATGTTTTGGTATTCCATATTGGCTTCATATATATCGGTAATACTTCAGTCGACTGTACTTTTTCATTTCTAATTCAACGCCGCTCGTAATTTGTAGTGCGGGAGTAAAAAATGTGGAAAAAACATGTTGCTTCAGGAGTTAATTTCCTTGCGTGTACCGTTCAAAGTTCTCCTGCGTTCTGTGTTGGTGGCACAGTATGTACCACACACTTCCGTTTCCGTGGTAAAAACTTTAATCCAATGTCTGCGCAACGAGATACACACATATTACACAAAAGCAGAAATACATACATCTATTTAATTACTCTTTTATATTTCTTATAGTATCGTCCAAGAAGTTATATCTTACATTCTTAATAATGTACCTTGTACAATTTCCCATGGCAATCTTTGAAAGTCTTGCAATTAACGCACTCAATCAGACCACGGTTACCATTGCACATCTAATTAGTAGAAAACAATCTCGAGTATTTTCGTTTAAAGGGCAATGTTCCGGCAGACACAGTTTATTCATTCTATACACCAACACTCACTCTGCCCATACAAATAACTGACGAGTAAGGTGAGTCATTAGAAAATACCCTTTATTTTCGAGCATGTACATTAGGGTCGTCTACGTTTATCTAAACCTAGAGCCGTAAAGTAACTACCACGACAGTCACGCGATAGTATAAATACACGTACCGCGTCCGACTTTCTCAGCGCAGCTGACTACCCGACCATACGTGCATACATACACTATATATATATTTATATACACAACACATACATTTATACAGGGTGTCCCTCGAGTAACGCCATAATCAGCGAGCGCCTGTCTTAAGGACAGGGCATAGAAGAGTAAGAGAAATACGTAACGTATCTGAACATTATCGTCTTACATTTGTAGAGCAGCAGTTTGCGAGAAGGGGTGGTATGCGGGTCGATCCGGCGTCGGAGATTAGGCGAAAATGGAATCGGTCGCGACGCCACATGGACCAGCGTTTCTTCTTGCAGTCGATGCCGCGTTCGGCTCTGACGGCAAAACAAGCCGGGAAGCACCAGTGCAGCGGCCATTGCCGTAACTGTAAGCTACAGCGACGATCGTCGCTAATTTGGCCGTTTTGTATCGTCGAGCCCGATCGTCCGAACGAAGCTGCCGAGAGAGACAGAGCGAGCCGGAAGCGTCCTTAAGGAAAACAAGCTCGCTCCCACCCCCTCTCCCTTCACTGTGACGAGAGATTTCCGGTGGCAGAAAACCGAGTCGATATATGGCGTTTCATCGGGACTGCGTCGTTCGGCGGAAATCGCGAGATTATCGCCGTGAGATTTGATCGAGGGTCCAAGGTCGCATTCCTCCATCTTTATCTCCCTCGCTCCGCTCCGGAACGATGGCCGACGATAGTCGCGATAGTCGTAATCTCGCGGGTCGCCGACGATATCCCCGGCGAACGAACGGGACGTACGACGATCGGATCCGTGGTTTATTGCGTTACACTGATTCGTCCTGGAGATTTATCGGTCGCAGCTGCTGGCCGCACTATGCGGGCTTCACGACTATCGTCGTGTCGCTCTCGTTGTCCTGCGAGTTCTTCTCCATCGCCGGCCCCCACCTGCTCGACGGTCGGAACAAACTGCGGTCCCTCTGCGGACAATTAAACGGCCAAAGACAAATCGTTAAGAGACAGCGAACGGTTTGGCGCGCCGGCGGGCGCTTAACTTTTTTTTCCCTGCCGAGAGTCGGCAGGGGGGCAAGGTAGATCGGCCGATACACTTTCCTTTCGCAAGTCGACTGATGGAATATTTTACCCCCGCGGCCGGAGGGGGTTTCTATTAAAAATTCGATACGGCGCGTGTTTCGCCCGCGCACGAAAGAACTTGGAAAGTTGGGAAACGCTGAACCGCTAAAACTGCGCTGCCTTATTAATCGCCGCGTGCGTAGAGCACGTCGGCGGATTATGCTGCGGATTTTATTCAATTTACGGCGTGGCGCCGTATCGATCCTCACCGCTTTTCGGATACAAAGCGCGGGAATGTCGGGAAGTATGTAAAGCTTCGAAAGTTTCGCGAACACTTCGCGTTGGCCTTAACGATTGCGCGGCCGATAATGGTGCCGCTAATCGTAATTTAATATAAAATCGTGCTAAACATCGCGTGAAGAACGATCCGCGCCGCGGGCGTTCTTTTTGCCAACTTTCCACCGCCCTCCTTAATCCTTCTCCGCGAACTTGTCGGGTTGGACGTTTAATCCGAGTTTACCGCGAGAATATCGCTGGGGACTCGCTCGATAAATCGGCGTAAGAGGCTAACCGTCGAGATTTCCGACCGACTCGCAATCTTCCACCTCGAATTTCGCGTCTCTCTTCGCGAGAGTCGATCTTACGAATTTTCATCTTCAGTCTTCGCAAGGGCAAAAAGGTCAACCCGTGAGAACGAGTGCGCAGAATGTGCAGTGGCTGCGATTGGCCGTCTTCACGAGATCGAAACATCAACTTCTCGATATCTACTCTCGATGAGACCGCGGCCGATGTCTCGGACAAATTCGCGCGCGACCGAACTGATCTGGGCAACAGAACGAGAAATCTCTGTTCGCAGGCCGTTGAGAGTTAGTGTAATCGCATTACCGAAAACGTAACTCCTTCTGGTCGAGGGAGGATGGGGGATGGGAGGGGAGGCCGTACGGTACGGCTGCCAGAGATTCTGCTCATCCTCGGTTTTGAGAGGGAACCGTGCGAGTCGTCGTCGTGCACGGCGTGTGTTTCGGGAGATTGGTCGGGACCCGATGCCGAATGGAAATCTCTATCGACGCCCGTGTGAAAATTGAATCGTGGCACGCGCCAGGCTAGATTGCCTTTATGCAGGTTTCCGAAACTGTCCCGTTTTCTTACGAACGATCGCGTTTGGCCAGAGTAATTGGGAGGTCATATGGCGCGATAAAGTTAGACGTGCTCGGATTTGTTTGTCTGGCTAGAACTCTCACTTTCTAAGTCTGGATTAGAGAATGAGATTCAAGGGGAAATATACTTGACTGACAGTGAGTACCTAATTATTGTAGGTAGACGTTCTAGTTTTGTATCTGCTACGGTACATTTATAATCATGAATTCTCGTCAGTGTATACTGTAATATGATTAGAAGTTGAAGTGCGGCTAGTTGACTTTCATGTTTCTTTCTGCAAATGAGAAGCTTTTAGGTCCTAATTTGGAAAACTGGTTATATCTTTAGCAAAACGAATAAAAGTCTGAGTACAACTGTGCGCGGTGAGCTAGCACAATTTCGGATAATAACGTAATTTACGATAAGTGCTCTTTACGGCATGAAGTATGTGCAAAGAGATTATAGCGTCCATTCCGTCTCTACAAAGGAACAACAGAACTGGAATAAGAAGTGAACTTTAAACAGCCGCAATATTTAACCGGTGAAAACATTGCTGGCGAAACGAGTACTCTAAGCGTTACACTAAAGCCAACGTTTTCTACATAGAATACCTCTTACGACCCCCGGCCCTTAACAGAGAAATGAAAAATTACACTCCGCCCAGGTTAGCAGCCTCGAAATATCTAATTCATTATCCCCAAATAAAATTTTCTCCCCGACGCGAACACACTCCCTATTTACAATGTCCATACGAACATTTTTCAAGCCGGACATTGTGCGCGCTACACTGGATATTTACTCGGTATTTTCCCGTAATATTCTTTTCCAAGCGGAGCAAATATTATAACGGCAATATTACGGTGGAACTCGACGTACCTATAATATTGACCCAAGATTTCTCGGAGAATGCGACCGCCGATGTCAGAGGGTCTCTTGTCTACGCGTCGTTTGTCGACCGAGAGACGGAGAGAGAACGGTCGATAATCCTCCGAAGGACCTTCTTCTGTCCGTCATTCTCCGACCAGGGGACGCGCGACAGGGGACCGAAAGTTGTCAGCTTCGGAACTAAGGCGAGGACGAGTGTCCGCCTCCGAAAAACGAGAAGAAGAGATAGGGAGTAATGGCAAATTTATCGGGCTCCAAAAACGAAAGCGGTCGAGGTGTTGAGGTTGCCCCGTGAGAGTGTACAAGGCCAAGGATGCTAAACGTTCACCCGGGAGGAGACTCGAAACATGGGAAACGGGTGCGACCCTGAATGCGGCAGGGAAGATAAAGAAGAGAGAGAGAGAGAGAGAGAGAGAGAGAGAGAGAAGTAAAGGGAGAAAGAGAGAAACCGGCGGCCACGCGCTCGAAAGTTTCCGTTTCAAAGTACGATTACGTACGTACCGTTCGAAAAACTTGTATTAAGACGTTTGGAAGTTTTTCAAGATCCAACGATGTAGCGTGGGGTTAACGTTCGGCAAACAGAGAGAGAGAGAGAGCTTGTGCAAGTTCTTAAAGCGCGACCGTCAATCGTACGTGGCTTTCAAAGAATTCGCAGGTCGCTGAGTTTTGCGCTCATGGCAGCGCGGTCAGAAGGGTCTGTCGGTCTTGTCAAGGGGCTTCGTTAAATGTCAACTCGACCTCCAACATTGGAATCAGTTTTGCCATTGATTCCTACCGAGGAAAACTCCGCCGCGATTTTCCTCTCCGGATTTGTCTCCAGATTTCCCCGATTCCTTCTCTTTCTCTTTCTCCCTTCCTTTCCCTGTCCTTTCGATTTTCCGCCAATAGTCTACCTCTGTTGCTCGCATAATGAATCCGACTAGTAGCGGAAGAACGGCTCGCGATACAAAGGCCTCGGATCCTCGTAATAAACTTAGCGGAACTCCAGATATTAAGAACCGATTGAACTTGCGCCGGCTTGCACTCGATTGGCAAATAAGATCGCTTCGTTTCAGCTCGAAGTTTCGAGCGGGTAATGAGATTATTTGGGATCAGCCCCGAATACGCGACTAATAACACGACATCGCGACAAGTCGCCATGGTTGTGTTACGCTGGCCTGAGGAGGAAAGTTAAACGGCTCCGCCATTAATTACGTACTGGCCCGTTCCGCGGCTTACTTCAAGGATACCGCAACATGCCATAACGTAATTCAATATGACGCGGCGTCTCCATGTTCAATTTTCTGATTTTCGAAACTGTTTCGCGGAGCTAAAACGCTATTAATTACGCGTGCGCAAATTATCATGCTTTACCGTTTGACATATTCTACACCGTGCCCTGAGGTTATGTTTAAAGTAGATCTATTGTATGTGTGAATGGTCTTAAATGATCTAAATATTAGGTAGGTTTCGTTACGAAAAGTTGACTTCTAATTTGAAATATATGATTAGACTCCATCGATATAAGATGATTAATAGAAAATATTGCTGGCTTTGTATACTTTGAATTCTTTAGCATTTACCAAAGGTAAGTGTAATGTTTATGCTGTTACTATTTGCGTAGTAAATAACATTGATATTGTGTTAACTGGTAAAACTCTTTGAGTTCTCCAGTGATGTTAGTAAATCAATTTTTCCTCTTAGTGGGTTCAATTAAATAGATGAACTTCTTATAACAGCCTCCAATATGCTGATCAAATAAACCCGCATTATACACTAGCATTGTGTTTGCAGAGTAAAGAAGTTGTTTACAGTATAAAACTTAATGTAAATACTCCAGACACGGTGTCATGCCTTTATATACTTTAATCGAAAAATCGATTTACCACACCGCTTCACAGTTTGTGAGAAACCACGTATCAATACCAGTTCAATATTTTTAGTCAGCAAATAATGTCAGCCCCGTCACGCGTCATTTACTTTTTACTCTTTCTTTGTTTCATGCTAAACTACGCAGAAACTCCCGACAATTTTTGTTCAAAGGCAAGAGAGACTGTTTTAACTCCCTACTACAATAATTTAACGATCCCTACACGAAATGTGCCTGTACTCACAAATCTAGACGATAAAAAAAAATCCGTGTTTCAAAAAACACTTATCAAATTCATCGTACATTGTTTAATGGAACATCTTTCAAAAAATATATCTTGCATCGTTCTGACTTAAGCAATGTTGATAATCATTGGCATAAACATCCGTGAGTATTAACAAGACGTTATCACCGTAACGAAATGTTCAGCAAACTATTAATAGGCCCCCATCAGATAGAAGCCGTCCCATATCAGTTTTCTGTAATGGCCGGTTTATCGCGATTGTTCGGAAACAACTTACCGGTCCTATCCACAGACGGCGTAGGAAAAAGATCGGCATGGGCGCGAGGGTCGCCAGTCCGATCAGTATTCCAATCGCGTCCGCCCAGCTAGGGAACGTGTACGAGCCGTAGCTTGCCAACTTGTAGATATACATCTGGTACAGGAAGACCCCCTGCGAATGAAAACGAGAATGTATTATTCGTACGGGATAATCCCCGCGGGGACCAGCCGTGCGCGTGCGTGATTGCGAGTGAGAAATGATTAAGGCCGGCGAAAAATTGCGCCAGATAAGGCATCGTTAGGCCAGCCAGACGTTTTCAGGTAAAATTTCGCTTCGACCCGCAATTAAAATCTGGGCCTCCGTCGTAAATTTGGTTCCACCGATTCGGACACTGCCGATTTTGCGGGGCTGTGCCGGAAGATATTTACGCGGACGTTTAATTATCGACAGAATCTTAAGCGAGATAAACTGTATTATGCACTGAACGCTGCAAGAAATAGTTGTGTCACTCAATTTGCGAGGAATGTTTAGATATGCACGTAACGACGATGCATCCCTATGTCGGTGTCTGTAATGATATCGGTAAACTGTCGAGTTGATTTCGAAGGAGGATACTCTGAAATAACTATCACATCGGATAAGATGCCCGGGTCGATAAAGCAAAGTGCACTTTTTATGGAGTTGCACAATGCGCGATTGTAACTGATCATCGTACAAAGATTACTAACAGACCGACTATAGTGACGTAAAATACATATTGAATGTAAAGCCACATGAGTGTGTTTCGTCTACTATGTATATTACATACTTAATTCTTGTACTGTACCTATATCATCATCATAGATTGTTTTTATTTTGATATATATCAGATCCTTAGTATGAATTTTTTAACTCAAATAATGACCTGACGACGAAGTGGAATCGGTATTGAATGTTCAATCTTCGCCAATTTGAGAGAATACGCTTCGCAGTTCACCCTCTCAACTAGTATCCCACGACGCCTTCTTATTAACGTCGAGCGACTTATTTCCTTATTACCCTGGTTCGTTATTAAATTACAGTCTTCGCGCTGCATTCGATATTTAAAGACAATATATCTTTACTCCGCAAAAGCGCAGTCAATACTGATAAAACTCGTTTATTCTTTATATAAAACTCTCAAGTTTTAAAAAATATTTTAAAATAGAATTTCAGCGTCATTGACAGCTTGAAACAAAATCAACTACCTTCCTCTTATTTTCGCTTATACAGTGTAAATATCATAACAGCAATCAGCAGACAGCAGCATTCAATCGTTAACAGTAAGCATCCCAAACATTACGTCGCCCTTTCACATCTCCTTCAGTTCTACGTCCCCACAGTCGTCGCCAACGCATTCTCGCTCACTTCGAGATCATCCCCCCGTACAAATACCGAAAGAGTCACTCAGTCAACTCCCCATAGCTAGCAGACCCTCAAAACCGTCGCCTGCTTCACCATTCCTCGACAACCCACCCTCTGCGGAAGTACATTCGCCAATTCTCTTTTCCTCGCCTACCTCCCGCCTCTGTTCCTCGTTCAGCATCCCGGCCCCGGATACTTATCAACGTCGAGCAACTTATTTCCTTATTAGCCTTTAACGGCCCGCACCCTCGACCCGTCCGTTTCGTCGGCGTGGCTCGTCGGCAGTCGACAGGGCGAAGCTTCGCGCCCGATTGGCCGCATCGATACGTATCGATCGGCGTCGCGCGTTGCGTAACGCTCACGTGTACGCCGGCGAGCGACTAAAAAGGAGCCGACGCCGGATATGCCGGCGACTGATTGCGAAATAATACCGCGCGCCTATACCTCCTCCATTCAGCGATCGACCCCAGACTCTCCTCTACTTTTCCTCGGACCTTCTACCAACGACGACGACAGCGTGGACAACGATGACACACACGATGACGACCACGAAAATGACAGATTCGGCGACGACAATTACGATGACGACGACAACAATGACAACCACAGGGATGAAAACCGCGATAACAACGACGGCAACGACGACAACGATGATAACGTTGACTGCGATGACGACGACAGTAATGATAGTGTCGACTACAATGGCAACGATAATCACAATTACAATGACGATCTCAACGACAACAACAACGATGATAACGTTGATTACAATGACAACGACAACGATGATAATGTCAACTACGGCGACGACGACAATGACAATGATGATAACGATGATAACGTCGACTATGGTGACGACGACAACGACAACGATGATAACATCGAGTACGGTGACGACAACAAAGACAACGACGACAATGATGACAACGCTGACGACGACCACAGCAGCGACGACCACGATGACGACGACGACTCACCAATGCACAGCCGCGTGCCGTTGGCAACGAAACGGCTCTCGCATAGAAACGGAAGACCGGCACTCGCCGCCGGTTTCCTCCGTTTCCGCCGCTTTTCCTACCTCGACTCGTTCGTCTCAGGTTGCCGAGAATGGTGCGCGCGGGAGAGAGAGAACGCGCCCTTTTACGAGCCCCTTCTTGCGGCAATCAATTTGACTCGTGCGTGCGACAGGAGGTTATCGATCTATGGGGCGGAAAGAGAAGGGTGGAGGGCGAGTGGGAAGAGACAGGAGTGTGGCGAGGTCGGTGCGACTCGTGCATATCGGTCCCTGTTTGGCGGCGGAACGCACCTCGAGCCGCCGTTCAAATCCGGGTCTCGTGATTGGTGGTCGCGCCCTAGAAAAAGGCATCGGCCGCGGCCTGAGACGCGCGATCATTTATTTCGGAACGGATCTCGTGTCTGCGGATGGGACGTGACGGAGAGAGTGCGGTGGCTTCGCTCGGTTATCAGGTGAGGCGTCGCGACGGTCAGGTGCCAGTTTAATACGTGCTTACTGCCTTTTTGTCTGATTGATCGCACGATGATATTGTGTGTCCCGTCTTTATGATGTCGTTTGGCGCAATTGACGGAAATGGAATTGGATACATTCTACTGTTTTATCTCTTACTTTAATGTCCATTTATATTATTCGGCGATAAGTGGCTCAATGAAAAAAAAAAAATATACTTCTAACTCATATAATCATTGAATCGAATATCTATATCTGCAACTGCAGCCATTATCGCAGTTCTCCTAAAGAGTGTCGAGCATGTGAAATCCAATTATTGGCAATGTCCCCGCTGATTACGCAACTTCTTATCCATATCGCATATGGCGTTGCATAACACACCCTGTAATATGCTGTCTGAAAAGTCAATAGACTCGGAAGCGGCACTATCCTCGCACAGCATTGTACGCACGTGCGCACGTGCGTGTTACCGTACGTGTGTGAGTGCTCGTAGCTAAGAACTGTAAAAAGTATACGGTCGTAAGGGTCTGGCAGAACGAGCAGTCGTGCTTCCTCGTTAGGGCGATCGTAGTCTCTCGACGGTATACCGTACCAACTCTTCACACACGCACACTTCTACATCTCTCTGTCTGCCTACGCTAGCACCATGTCGGGTGCAAGTAGAGAAGTGAGGACGAGTCGGCTATTAAATTAACGATTCATACGGTAGCAACATCACCCGACTCTAATAATATAAAAATATGGATAGCGAATAAGTGGTAATAAGTTTTTTTTATAATGATACTGTTGAATATCAATTTATGTACGTGTGTGGAATAAGGCAGTAACATGACGGAATGCAGCTGAATTATATCCGTGATACGTACATCTTAATATTTGAGACATTGATATTCCCTGGTTGCATCAGTTGTTAAACAGTTGACTACAAGTAAACAGACTTATTAACGCTTAAGATAGAAGCGTCCCCGAAAACATACCGATGAGAAAGATGTTTATAAAATCTTTCAGTGTTTTACAAGAAACTGGCCATGTTTACTGAAACCAATCTACAGCTTCCTTTAGGAGCTCTCATTAATTGTTGCACAATCTAAAGTTCGATTGAATACTAATGTGCACGTATTTTTCTTATCGTGCGTCTTAATTGGAGGTTCTATGCGCATTCAAACATTTATTGAAGTTCGTATCTAGTCTGCAGTGTTCTTGATACTACAATTGTAATACAAACAAGTAAAAAAACAGCAAATTCTTGAAAACACAATAAACTCAGTGGATTACTCTCAGCGACAATTAGAACAATTTCTGTATATACAATGTAATAGTTCGTCCAGTGTTTACGTAAAACGTATCGTTTTTATTATAAAGCACGATATCCCTTCGTTGCCGGTTGTGCACACAAATATCTGCATGAAACGCATAAATCGTACATTTCCTATAACTACACCGTTTATTTTTACATAGGCAAAAAGCAATCGAACCGCTTCCAACAAAACAAACCACCAAAACGTTCATGTCAGTAATCCCCGAAGCTTCGCAGCATCCGAACATCATCTCAACACCGCGTAAAAGTAATTCCCGGCCAACTACTGCTCAATCAACGTTCTCCGATCGGTCATAATTAGCTAGATCACTCGCCGCGGCCGCATAAGCGGGGAAAAAAGAAACACATCGAGCATACTCGACATAATTCACCATCGGAGGTAAAATTTTTGCCCGAGCCCATATTAGTCTGAGTAATAGCGTCGAACCGTGGCTCACGATCGAGCCATAACGGTCGCTTCGCTCAGCGGATGATTACTAGGCGATCGAAGCCGTTAAATCAAAGCACCGTGACTCGGCGCGTTTTTGCTCTGGTAAAAAAAGAAGGAAAGAGTGAAGCGGGGAGAGAGAAAGAGAGAGAAAAAGTATGAGGGGTGGGAAATGTGTTCATTTAGCGGTGCACGTTCATTCACCGGTCGATCCTAGCCGCAATCTCTACGCACGCGCGCGCGCGCGCTCTGTCGCACGAGTAAACAGGCAGCCGGTTAACTGTATTATACAGGTGTGTTTGCGCTGGGCTAAAGGTTTGTGAGCCTAGACTAAGCGGCGGGGCGTACGACGCAGCGAAGGAACAACGTTGCGGATTGGAAAAGGGCCTGACGTAATCCGGCTTTGGCTAATTCAATTATAGAGTTCGCAATATATATCGTCCGTTATGGAGTCCACGGTTATCGAGTTTCCATGTCGTAACGTCTACACGGACAATGATCGTTCGCCGGGGCTGCGTGTCGCGGAACGTGCTCATTACATTCATTGCTTTCGTACGGCGAGCTGAGTTTCGGCCCGACACAATGCCGAATCTGCATGTTTGCGCGCGCCGACCGCCCGGCCATTCCGTGTTTTACCGTTGGCTTCGCTTGTTTGCCAAGACGCCGATTGTGCTTCCGTATTTGTCGCGAATACGACTTGCAAACGAGTGGCTACGGATTCGTCGACGTAACGGGCGTTACAGCGCTGCCGCAAGGTAAATCGCCGGGTCTCCAATGGGGATTACGATGAAGACGAGATTTTATATTATCGCGCTGTCATTAGCATGCCAAAGACGTCGGAGAATTATGAAGGCCGCCGTAGCGATGAATATTCCTCCCGGTTCGGCCGGGACTCGCGCAACTCTCGGTCACATTATGCATCCGAGTACATATCGTCTGCCGAAGAAGCTCGATGTAACAACGCGCGCAATCGTCGCATTTCACGGCACGTCCTGCGTGCAACTCTCTTTCATGCATACCTCGCGCGGACGGAATAAAGCGGGGGACCTTAACAAGGCCGGAGGCCGGCATATAGGGAGCGTGTCCGTGCGAATACCTGCGCCACATGCACGCGTGCAGACGGGGGCGCGCGCGCGGGTGGGGGTGGGACGACGTCGTGTCCGTAACGACGCCAGAATGAAAAGGCATAAGGCTGAATGGACTACCCGGCTCGAGCGAAGGAGTCACGACTGGGACAGAATCGAGTCGTATCACGCACCGCTCGCAGGCTCGATTCTCCTCCTCGATTCTCTTCCTCAATTCTTCCTCCCGATCCCACCTCCTCTCTTTCTCGATTTCACGCTCCCGCTGCTTCCGTCGCGGTAGACGCCATTCGTAGAAATAAGGGAGCGCTCGTAAAGTGACTGCGGACGATGATCGTGTGCGTCCGCCCGGTCCGACGACGTCGCGCTCTTTAAAACGCTTTAAGGCGGTATCGGTATCGATCCGACGCTCCTGCATTGTGAGCGGCGTGAAAGGCGCAGTGGATAAAGATCGCCGCGAGCGGACAGGTTACGCCAATCGACCTAACGTCGAGCGTCCTTCTCCCGGCATTATGCCGCATGCTCCGAAGGAGCCTTTTAAAGAGGAGAAACGCGTCGGGGATTAATGATTGCGTCCTCTATGGGCTTTATTTATGTTCCCGCCCTGGGGAAGACTCCCGACGCCATTAGTAGTAGGCGTATCAACGCCAGTGCTCCTGATTATGTATTTTCTCGGATTTACGTATGATTTACGCGTAAGGCGCTTATAAGGTTGTTGGCATCGCACGGCCGATAACGAACATACGTATTTCGGGTATTTGTACATGACGCACGAGAGAAGCATCGGCGAGATAGTTATAAATTCTGTTTTACCGTATGATAATGGCGGTGTATAAATTTCGGCCCGCAATATCGGCAATGTTAACGTTTGTGTGTTTTACAGTATTTTTCTCCTGCGCAAAGCCCGCATTAAGTGTTTATACCGTGAATGCAATGCGCATATTAATCACTATAATGTACGCTAAATGTTTTACATGATGCTCCGGTTATATTATTGGCGCAATTTATATAGAGTGACCTATGGATCCGATGAGCTGTTAAGAGCCTTTCGTCGTGCGCTCTACCTTAAAACGTATTCATTTTGCGACTCGCACGTATTACAGAAATCACCCCGTAATGCAAACAAGCCAGCGTCATCGTTACGTAACATATCTTGCGCCGTGCTTTGCTGCCTCGCTGATTTATGCAGCGCCGTTTTAGTGCACATCCAGCGTCGCGTCCTACATATCAACGAATTCTGAATTCCTTCGCCGGGAACGCCTCGCCGCAACCGCGAATTAGGCACACATTTAATTACCCTTACCGCCTCATCTCCACCCCACCCCCCCCCCCTCTTCCCACCCACCTTTCGTCGCCCGGCAGCGACACCGACCGCCGCAAAGGTCAATAAGCACATGTGCCTACCGTAGAAACAACATCCGCGCCGAACAAATAGAAGGCAACCGACGCGGTCGCGATTCGAGAAACACGCCCGAAGTCACATGCAATGTGTGCACGCTCGGCAACCGCACATTGGAGAGACTTTACACGAAGCGAAAACGTTCCGTCTAACGATAGGTAGAGGCGGTAAGGTGTAGGGGGGTGGTAGGTGGTCTCACTGCGAGGACAATCCGCGCTCAAGAAGTGCCGGTGCACGCGCGAGCTAACGCACGGCACCTGTCGACGTTCGGAGAATAAAAAGTTAAGCGTGCCGAGCGAGTCGTACCGAAATTAAACCGTCAAGTTGTTCCCTCTCGTTAGTGAGACTTAACTCAATGAGCGCGCGCGCGCGCGCGCGTCAGAAGGGCTCCGTTCGTGAAAATAAAGCGTCGAGATCCCAGCGAGACCGAGGGAATAATCGTCGAATAGCAAATTGTTCATGTTTGTTCCCTGCAAGCGATTATGCATTTTTCGTATTGGCATGAAATGATTTCATACCACTGGCGGTGACAGTACAGTATTTGCTCGATCTTCAACTTCGGTAGGGTATCGAAGAATGATGGAGAATTGTGGGAAAAAAGCAGCGTTAAATGACGTAAATAGTGCAGCATGATTAGTGAGAATGATGTAGTTTAGCATGTAACGTCGGTGGATAGGGCAGAGTAGTGAGAGCGTGTAACGCTGTTTAATTTACATTAGGCGCTACGCGAACGTAGTTATTTAACGTTATTTAACGTTAGCATTAATTTACATTAGATTATACGGACGCAGTTATAATAATAGCCGCAACTGGCCTGCTGCATCGTCCTCTCGTCAAACGCTGTATATTTATTGCTCGATTAGTAGGACTAAAGCGCTAGACAGAATTAATGTCAAATAAGCGGAATGCAGCCAACTGCCATGGAGAGATGCGGACGGGAAGATATTTAAATACGTGCTCTACCGTTCGCGGTCAGCTGCATCAAATTTTGTCCGTCATCCCCTCGCTGTAAGGCGCACGTTTGCCGGGAATATTTCTTTGACATACTTTCCGCGCTCCGAAAATTCTCCACCGACCCACCCTTTCCTTCTCGCTGCCGACCATATCGGGCTGAGATTCGCGGAGCACGCGCGCCAGGTCGGCAATTTTAATATTTGTTCTTTCGGAAGTGGATCAGGAATGGCAATGCACTGAGCGCAACGAGAGAAGGGTTTTCCTCAAAGACGAACTTTCGCCAGTGTGCGGAAGCGTTCGAGATCACGCTGCCAAAATTTCGTTAATAATCAGTCGCCGGTCGTGTAATATTTACATGCAGCTCCCTCGCCAAACAGGTACCGTGCTATCAAGAATCTCGATTCGGAATCGAATTCGAGCGTGCACACTTGACGAACGAGCGAAAACGTAGGCGTCGTCAATAATTAGACGGCGAGCGATCGTAAAAATGTAACGCCGCGCCTAACTTTTTGCCGCGAACGGTAGCATCCGCTCGCACGAATGAGATTCAAAGCGTGCAATTATAGAATCCCTGAAACGAGATGTTGAAAAAAGTAGACGACTCACAG
Source organism: Anoplius nigerrimus (assembly GCA_914767735.1). Lineage (NCBI taxonomy): Eukaryota > Metazoa > Arthropoda > Insecta > Hymenoptera > Pompilidae > Anoplius > Anoplius nigerrimus. Next base: position 4,706,872 of record OU612079.1, on the reverse strand, counting down.
CGCTGCGTCGTGGAAAAAGTGTCGCTCTTGCGGGGAAACGTTCTCCGCGTCAATTTCGACTCGACGGCAAGTCGATTTAGAACATCGAAACGAGCGCTGAAGGGTGGATAGCAGACGCTGGATGCAGAGGCGAAGGTGGGAGGTAAACCGTTTGCCGCTGGCGGCAACGATTAACGAGTCGCAGATGTACGGCTTGAAAAGCGTATATACAGTGACTCGCAGATTTGTTCACCCGTTCGCTCCCGTTCCCAATATTAGCGAAAGGATAGAAGTCGGATCAAGATTATACATTAACGCATCCGAAATAACGCTTTTAGCTTCGAATTCGCAGTTTAAACCATTATCGTAGACCTTCGTACTCGCCGACTGGAGGCTCGGCGAAAATAGCAGGGCGAAGGCGAACAAACCTATGAGTCACTGTATACGCGGTTGAACATGATGCACTTACCAGACAAGTGAGAGGCGCGAGCACGACCCAGCTGAGCCACCAATAGCCGCGGAGTAAACGGCCGAACTTCATTTGCATTTCGCCGATGTTACGCAGGAATTTGTTGCACCCGTAGCACCAGGAAGCCAGCGCGACCTCGGCAATACCGATCAATAGTATCGCCCAGGAGGCGGTGTTCCAGTCCATCAGCGTGAACAGGTAAATACCGCCGTCGAATACCATCGGCAGGGCGAGCAGCCAACAGCCGATGCATATTGCCAGTATAACGAAGGACTCGTACTTTCGCAAATCCGGCCGCACGTCCAGCACGGCCGCGTTTATCGCCTGCACGCCTGCGAACTGTATCGTAAAAGAGGAAAAAGAATAAGTAGCGAGCGTCGATGGGAATGAGAAAGAGAGAAAGAGAGAGAGAGAGAGGGGGAAAGGACCGCTGCGATGACTGCAAGGGGGTAGGATCCGTATACGAAGGGGTGCGCGAGGGGTTGTACTCGAAGGGGAAGGTAACGACCGCGTCCGTGTTTTCAGGCTCCTCACGATGAAAGCCCGTGGGAGGTGCGTTGTTAATTCTGCCTTCTCTCCTCGTTTTTTCGCTACACCCTGTCTTAATTACCCTCCTACGCGCCAGTGCGCGGAGGACAGCGAGCGGGGAGAAACAAAAGCTGTCTCTCTCTCTCTCTCTCTCTCTCTCTCTCTCTCTCTCTCTCTTTCGCTCTCCATGTGCATCCGTCTCAACAGACTCGCGCTTTATCGCTCCGCAGCTCGTCTCCCTCTCTGAACTCCTCCTCCTACCATCCTCCTCTCTCCTCATCTCTCCTCCCTCATTCCCTTCCTGTCTGCCTTCCTGCTCCTCTTACACTCTGGCTTTTCTGCATTCTATCCAGTCTTCCTCGTCACCCTTCCGAGCACTGCCTTCGAGAAAGGAAAAGCGTCAGAGAGAAACTGAGAAGGACAGAGAGGGATGGGACGGAGGAAGACAGACAGGCAGGCAGGCAGGCAGGCAGGCAGGCAAGCGGGCAGGTGAGGGTGGAAGAGAAAAAGGTGGCTGGTGTAGGTGTGGATTTCACTGAGACGGTAAACCATAACTCTTTCCATGATATACGAGCGTCGAGCTACGGAGACGCGAGACGATGCAAAAGTAACGCGGAACGATCGCCCGGCTACTTGGAGGCACATTCTCGCCTGCAGCCTCTTTGACAAATACAGGCACCCATCCTCCAACCCCTCGGACGACCCAGCGACCAACCCACTGCTTTCGCAAGGTGCTCGAATGACGTCTTCTTAGCTGCCGCGGATCGGATATAATATTTTCCGTCCTCCTTTCGCGAGCGGATATACGGAGTGCGAGAAAGGGGGGGGGGGGGGGGTGCCATTTTGAAATTTAAATGCCGCCGGGGAATTCGGCGCTGCCGCCGCTCGACGCTGACTTTTTGTATTGGCGCCGTTGTTATCATTGCATTATGTATCATCGCGCCTCCTCCTTCGCCCGTCTGAGCTCCGCATTTACGGACTTACACGCTGCGTGCTCGCGCACCTGCGTCGAAGTAGAATGGCCTCGTAAAATGGTTGCCATACCTGAGATCGATCAGCGTCATGGCGTTCGCCCGAGGTGGGGTTTGCCAGAATTTAAAAATTGCCTCTTAATCGGTCGCGGAACATAGCCGCCGCAAGTATTCATTTAATTACCGACATATACCTTAGCAAGGTCATAACTGTATATAAGTACGCTGAGCCAAAAAAAAGTATAGATTCGCGCGATCGGATGCCTATGTGCAATTTAATCTGCTTATCCATACGGGCCAGCGAATATCCATAAACCTAGCGTGCGAGCACAAAGAAGGCTCTCTGCAAAGAGTCGCGTCGACGGTATCGAAAGGTCCGCGCAGACTTTACCGTTTCTTCAAGCTTGTCTCTTCTTTGTCGTCTGGAGAGACTGCGGCGAACGATACAGCCCTTCGTACGCGTCTGGCGACCCCTTTTTATGTGGCCCCTATTATCATTGCATTATGTATAACCGTGTATTTTTCTTGGCGCCATTTAGCGAGCGGCGATAACCCCGACGGTAGGAAAGGTGAGCGTAAGAAATCTCGTAGAAAGTTCGCCCCCGCTCGGGGATTTACAATAATATTATGCTCGCCTTTATTTCGCGGCGATTTGTTCGGCGAGATGCTAATGTAGTCCGCGCCGAGATCCCGGCAGCGCTATCTCGAGCATCCACCCTCGCAGCCCTTATACTTACTTGACTGCCGAGGCCAAGAGTGAAGAGCATGAAGAAGAACAGGATAGCCCAGAGATTCGGAAGTGGCATCTGTACGACGGCTTCCGGATAAGCGATAAAAGCCAATCCCGTCCCGCTTTGGACGACCTCCTCGATCGGCATCTGCATCTGCTGTGCCAGGAATCCCAGTATAGAGAATATCACGAAGCCGGCGAACACGGACGTGAACAGATTCGTGATACTGACAAAGATTGCATCTCTACGAACAGAGAGGAGACAAAAAGAAAGTCGCGGCAACAGGGTGCACAGTCGTTCGCGGGGCATTGTGTTGGAGATTAAATTCGGTATGAGAGAAACAGGCGCAAAGGAATAGAAAGCGAGAGAGAGGGGGAGAGAGAGAGAGACAGAGAGAGAGAAGGGAAAAATGGATAAAAGGAAAAGTGGCTAGCGCAAGTACTCTCGTGGAACATAATAGTGCGTGCTCTCGCAGCGTATGGTCGGTCATTAAGATTTGCGCTAATAAAATTTGGCCAGCGCTCGTCAGCCGCGGGAAATCACTCGACCGCATAACGTACTTTAACGCTAGTCCTGGAACCGCCAAAGCGTCGTTTAATTAAGAATTATTAAAAGCAGACTTGGTTACCAGTTCTCGGGGTGAGGTCACGCTGAGTGCCTTCACAGTTATATCGAATATCGCGAAACGTGAAGCAGATCTGCATCGCGACTCACCAGACTCTATCTTGCCAAAATTATCGTACCTCGCATCGATCCGCTCATCGTTCACAATCGCATTCGAGCTTCCAATTAATTTACCGACCAACTAAGAAATTTAAGCGCGCCGTTACATCACGGAACTAGCCCGGTCAACAAAAACATACAAAGGCGCCCGATCAGGTGGACCGAAACAGAGAACCATAATAATTATCCCCTCGAACGTCGACGTAAAACTCGATATTTCGCTCGCGAGCAAAGAATTACGTCCCATAATGCAAAATCGGCGGACAATGCCGAGGCCACAGCCGGCCGCATCGCAGTCGCCAGTATAAATATTGATACGCATTAATAACGGGCGAGCATTTAATCGTGCGGTTTGACGATTAACATGAAAATGCCGCGACACTTTATATTTTAATAAGCCCGAGCGCTACATTTATTATCGTCCTCCGTCCGGACGGCCGCGACCCCGTCCGGCATTAATTCACATTGCGGCCGATAAATTAGCGCGCAACTATATAAATTGCCCGCTCTAATTTCTGTCATCCGAAACGACTGGCCTCACCCCCGGCTTCCCGGCTTTTCCCGGCTCGCTCGGCCACCCTAATAATACGAAACGCGCAGTCGTAAAGGAAGTAAAGCGTCGAGAGCCGGACCCAGGCGGACGGGTCGCGACAATTAATTAGCGCTCATAAAACTTGGCCACCCGGCGCGGCCGAATTAAATCTCCGATGCCCCGATTATTTCTGACGGTAGGAGGGCTCCTCCCGCATCCCTCGGATCGCGAACGAAGCCCGGATTCATCTGCCAACGCCGCCCGAAACGACAATTATGGCTAAAAGCGTCGGCGTACAACAAATATCGGACGTATCGGCGATCTTGTCCAATTTCGAGGCGACCATCTCGTCTGCGGCCGAGCCCGGCTTGTCGGATGTCGATTTTTAAGGGTGGAAACGATAGACGCGTGTTTGCTTTTGCCCCTGCGAGGGGGGATTAATAACTTAGAGCGGCAAATTCGACCGAAACGCAGCGCCGGCACGTACGATGGACAGGTTTCACCTTTTATCGACAAACTACTCCGTCCGCCAAACGAGAGGATTACGTATCAAAGGATGATACTACGAGTTGAAATCTTATTTCATATGCCATAACTTTGGTCCATTGAGTTAATTGGTAATGAACGAGAGTCGCACACGCGAATGATCAAACATTTCTTGCCGCTCGAAAGTTGGGTCCCACATGTTCGAGCGCGTGAGCCTAAATAATGGAGACCGTTATAACGTACGGACTTTGCCAGACAGATCGTGTAACTTACAAAGTCTGTAACGCACCGAACCTGGCCACCGTAAACCGTATAATGCAGGGGGGGGGGGGGGGGGGGGAAGTCTTATAATGTGACAGTCAGTGCGCACGAGCCGGACAATGCATCAATTGTCTTTGGCTATCCGTACGTATGCGCCGTTGAATTGAAACGTTTGACCCGTGATACAAATCCAACGGGACAGCGTTCAAGCAGCGTGGGCCATAGGATTATTCATCATCGCCGGCTCTCGCAAGCGTTCTGTCAATGCTAGGCCAGCGCCGACGCAAATCACTTGCTGCGACGGATGATGCAGTTTGCGCCAAGCAGAATTTCGTCCTCGGACGCCTCTTTCTGCACTTGTACCGAATCGGCCAGGTCGTCGAATCAGATATTGGACGACAGACCCAGTCCTGCAGAACGACGCGAAAAGAGTGGCAGTTCGTAAAGTGACCGCAAAATTAAGCAAATAAACGTTGGAAAATGTTTCGTCAGTAACGTCTAATTGATATCCACCGCCACTCCGACGAGTGACTAGAATCACCTACGGGTTTCCTTTATATTTTCAAAAGCCATTGAACATGCACCTTCGACCACTGGCAAGTACGTCGACAATGATGTCTCAATGTCAGAGTAATGTCTGTCGTGCAGCGAGTCCGTTGCGCAAATTGGGAAAGCAGACACGAATAAATATTTCCACTGACAAAAGCGTTAATCTTATGTGCAAATTCTATGGTCGTCCACAGATTCGCTTTCCAGTGACGACATTCGGATTAATTCTATGTTTAGATTCACTTCAGGCTTTCCGAAATAGGCCTCCTTCATTGAGTTGTCGGCTAACTATATTAATTGCTCTCGTCGCAGATAATTTACGCTCCCCGTATAATGGAGGTACTTTGCATGTTTCCACATAACGTATTCAACACTCGCGCCCGTGATTACCGTGATAAATTGTAGCGTTTCCTTGCTTACGAATTAATCTCGCCGACTCTTAGGTCCGATATTACTTCGCTCTTCATCGGGCGCTCACTTTATTTCGTTAGACGCCCTCGGCGCGCGCCGCTTTGTCTGTTCCCATTTTATTTCATTTTATCGCAATGCCGCCGTTACCAATGCTCGCGCAAGAACGTGCTAACGCGTGTCTCGATAAATTTAATTAGCCGCAAGCTTTTCCAATACATTACCCGCGCGTATTGCGTTCGATCGCGTTACGCTGAAGTACGACGACGTCTATTTCGAAATTAATATCCCACCCCCGCGATGCTGGTTTATACATCCGCGCATTACGTTTCTTGGCTCGCTTCCAATATTAGTGTTAATATTCGGCGTACAATAAATACGAATAATCTCGACATTCGGCGAATATACAGATATGGCAATAGGTCGTAGTACCATCAATTGTTTCGAGTGTAATTAGTGTCCATAGGCAATCTGATACATCCCAATCATTTCATTCGCTTTGGACAAATATCGGCGATAATTCTCGTTAGGAATGGTACGTTCTCAGAACACAGTTTATTGATCCTGGTTTTGTACCCTTCGTGAAGCTTATAAATAATGTACGTGGGTTAAAGGACTTGTATGATTCCCGGGTCTTCGAGTGCGTTATTAACTTGGTGCTTAAACGCCTATATTTTTGTGGATTAAAGATCTACGAACCAGAATATTGGGATGCGCATATAGCTGGGGGCCTAAATGGCTATATGCCTGACTGTCTAAATGCCTAAACGCCTGATTAAGCATCCGTAATCGAGGTAATACGAACTGTGCGCTGACCCTTAGTCCATATTCATCCCGTAAGCGCATAGAGGATGACTCTACAAAACCCCGCTAAACTTTGAAAATGTGCTCTATCAATTAGCAGGCTAAAAGTGGAACATCGATTTTCCTAAAATATACATCTACTTATCAACGTATTAAAGTATCTACCAAAACATCAGACTTCTCATGCTACTCTAGTGATTACCTATTATTCAAACAGCCATTATAAAATAAATGAAGCAAGCACTAGGGAAATAAATTATACGTTTTGCAGGATCCTGAACTTTCTGCGAAACGAAATTGCAACGAAAATCCAGCGGTCTCAAAATCGCAAACTCGAAGATCATCCCGTGGCAGACACTGCATACTGGCACAGTTTGACATCGAATATCAGAACCCGACGTTTCCCTTTCTCTCATTGTCAGTGGCTGACGTCGAACCGGGCGCATTACAGAAAACGTCTCTGCGTACACTCACCTGTGACAGTTGTTGGTGAACGCGCTGTAACTGGAAAGAGTGACTAGCGATCCGCAACCAATGCCGAGAGAGTAAAAGATTTGCGAGGCCGCGTCACCCCATACACTCGCCTCCTTCAAAGTTTCCCATTTCGGGGTGATGTACCAAAGAGCGCCCTCGGCTGCGCCTGGCAGCGTGACACCTGAATGTCAATCGAACGTTAACATTATCGGATCTCCAGCCGAGTGTGTTCCTGTGTCTCAATTTTAGACGCTCAAAATCGCACTCAGACATCTAACAGGCGCCAACAATACGAATGGACATTTAGTACTAGGAAACTGAGAGGATCGTGTGTACCTAACTGAGATGAAACGATGAAAAGATTGGTCTATTTTTTAATTTCCCCGCTAAGTTGACAAGTTCGATGTTAAGACCTAGTTTGGAACAGTCAGAAATTTTCATTTCTGTCGGGCTATTGTACTATGGAGTCCGAAGGGAAAGGTTGTCGAGGGTAAAAATGGTGGTGTAGTTATGAATGGAAGAAGTTAACCAAAAGTTGAAGTATTCACAGTGGATTAATCGTGGATTTCTGCATTGTCGCCGCTCGCCGTTTTGGAAAGTGAAATAAACTGTCTGGAGGTGGTATTGCATTAAACGGCAATCTGGTGAAAGATACATTTGTACTGGAAATGCATTGGTAATGGTTTTCTTCGAACTCACCGGCGCAAGCATTAAAGCTGTGCTGCGGCAAAATAATTACTAAGGAGCCAACGTACAATTCTTGCCAAGTTCAATTGTTAGGTTGCACCGCATTCTCATTATTACTAATAGTTCCAGACTGGCCGATGTAAGTATTACTGCGTCGTGTAAAACATGCATTAATGTTTTGCGTGCAACACGGTTCGATCATTAGAAGCGATCACTGTGCAGGTCCGCCAGCATTGCATTATTATTTCATTAAATTACCGACCATTGCCAACGCAAATCATTCGAGATATTGTCGGTAACAGAAACAACGTGTTAAATGCAAATTTAGAAAAAAAGCAAGCAGCAAGAACGTCCCATGCAATGCGTACGCGTACAAATGCGAGAAAGTTGACGTCATAATGCGCACGTAACACCAGAACAACGTATAGCGTCTACAAATACAGAAGCTGAAGCTAATGAAATTACAAGAATCAACAGTGTAACCCTGAAACAAGAACATATCTCTTTAAAGAAGGTAACATAGAAAGTGTAATGTGTCCAATTACCAAATTGAAAGATCTTTAACGTATAAAGAAAAAACTTGAGCTGGCACCAGCCCAAACAATAAAAGTCACGTTAGAACATAAAAGGCGCGTAAAAAAATGCGACTCTGGACTTTCAACCTCGATCGGACACCGGGATGCTACCGACCGCAGCAAAAACATGATTTCCACATCGTCGAACATACCGACATCAACTTAGTAGACCGTCTCCCCTTAAATCTGTACAAGGGTCCGCTGTATCAGTGAAGTTAACTGAGAAGGGTAAATCCCCCAGTATCAATCTGGAATCAGCATCCAAGTTGGGGGTGGAAGGGCCTAACCGTCTCTGATGCCAGAAGCGAACGATCCCTTCTCTCTCACGACTCGAGAGAAGACCGAGTGGGGGTAAAGCTGACACAGAGCCCATATATGTTTGCAAGAGAGGGAGAGTGAGTAGGAAGAGAGTGAAACCGGCTGCGTAAGAGAAGGATCTCGCGGATTCGTCGATTTCTCAACTTGGCGGCCTATCGGCCCCTCGACTTCCGGCCGCGTAATTGCACGCTCTGCCCGTTTCGCGACTTGTCGCACGCTTGATGTACGAGAGCATCGGCGTCATAAATACGCGATAAAACTGCCCGACAGACAACCGGTGATTTTCTTCGCTCGCGTGACGAATATAGTCTCGCTCGCGGCCGACGGGGACGTATTTCACGCTCACCGGAGCGCGAATTAATCGCGGACCCGTTAACCGTTTAATGGTTCCTTTCGGCGGCGTTTACGAAACTCTGATTTACGGGCCCGCCGGGCTTATCGATCCGTGAATCCGCCCGTTCGACGAGGATCCCCGATGCGCGGATTTTACACACCGCTCTGAGCCTTTACGGGCCGGCGAACTCTGGGACCTCTCCACTTTTGATCCATTCACTCATTCTTGCCGAGGGGTGAAACTATAAATCGCCGGAGTGCAAGGTATGCAGATCTGTATCGCGGAATAACTGGGTGACTATGCTTCTTCCGATCGATGATGCTCCAAGTTCTTCCGGGCGGAATGTATGAATTTTCATACCCGTGTCGAGCCCAGCATCATAGATTTCCGTACATGCGGAGTTGTACGCGTTTATAGGGATGAATCGTTTTAATCGACGGAACGAATATCTTGCTATGAAAACGACGGATAAAGGTGCTACGATAGTTTTATTCAAGGTCTATGGCTGGCAAAGACAATAACTGAATTGGTTAGAGTGGAGTACTAGGTTTCCGGTGATTCGTCTGTTGAAACCACATCGATATGAAAATATGTCATTTTTCAATTTGTGTTTTTATGACTGTGGACGTTAAAATATCGTATCAGGTTGTGTCTATTGGACAGACGGCAAACCAGGTATAGCCAATAAAAGCACGATTTAATAATGTTTGAAAAAGGGGTTTGAAAATATTAAATAATAATTTTCAGTTATTACGATTGACATTCAAACAAGTAAACATTAAATATTCACCGAATTCATGCACACTTTAAGTACTGTATCACAACTTAATTGAAATTGAGTACGCGTTCTTCAATAAAAAATGCACGATAAATTCCATTACATGAATATGTAGATACATCTATTTCTCATTGGTCCTTTGAATTAAAATTGTACTTTACCAACGCTCTGTGTAATTATTCTACCAGTTTCCGACCAAGCTGCATAACCAAATACATTATGAACGTACAAACTACTACGTTTGCACACTTCATGAGATTCAATTCTTTCACTCGATTACGTTAAATCTTCTATTTTCTCTGAAGAATAGATGATCTAATTCCCGTTTCGAGATTGCCAGTCCAACAATACCTCCATTCAACTTTTCGCCCGACAGATTGCATTCTCCAAAAGATAAGCCGCCCATTCGTCGAAGCGATGCATTAACACAAAAATAAAAATTGACAATGGACCCGGCATTGTGCGCCGTCCGAATCTACGCCGGTAAGAAGTCATTTGCTCCGGTTTCGAGATCGAAAGCAATAAGACTCCGGTTCCTTATCTTTCGCTACTGACGTATTCGAAATTAAAAGTCTCTTTCCCTCTCCGTTGACGACGCACAGTTACTCCCGGCTTTAATGAAACGCCGAGCTCCGTCGAGGAGAATAAAAGTATCCCCACGAAAACGGGAACGTGGCGGCGGAAGAAGATCGGCGAGGAAGAGAAAGCGAAATGGGAAGAGAGAGAGATCGGCCCCCGTAGCGTATTAATGTCCTCCTCATTGGAATCCCTCTCACGCGCCGCTTGCAATAATACCGCGAGAGAGATAATATCGATTTTATAACGGCCCGTTTAACGCGAGCGCAAACTTTTCTCTCCGGGCAACGCCCGACGCTTTCAGCCCCCGTCGAAATAAATATGTACCAGGCAAGCGGACGGAATAGCTAGTCGAACGACGCACAAACACAGCCGAGCCGGGAATAAGAAAGCGCAGCGTGACATAGACGAGTAGACACGTAAGTAGCGGGAGGGAAGAATGGCTCCGATCCGAACGGACGCAAAGAAGGGAGTCGGGGGAAAAAAGAAAGAGGAAGATTCGCCTCCGCAACACTGCCGCGAGAGAAAGGAAATTGATAGACAGATCTGTAGGACGGTGAATGAGTTCCGCCCGATCTCGAGATGGGAAAATGAATATGTACCGAGACAGCCTGCGACGGGGATGCGCGAGGACGGAATGAAACATGGAAAGCGTATGCCTTAATAAAAAGAGGAAAGCTGTACAGAGAGGGAGAGAGGGAGGGGGGGGAGGAAAAAATACGAAGAGAGAGCCCACCGTTGCCTGGCAAGATTATGCGTTACACGAGAATCCTTTTTCGGCTATAGCGCCCCATTCCTAGCATTCCACTTACCGCGTATCAGGAGGGCCAGCAGGACGAAGTAAGGGAAGATGGCGGTGAAGTAGACGATCTTGCCGATGGACTGGACGCCGCGTATCAGGCAGAAGTAGCAGACTATCCAGGCGAGGGTCAGGCAGCCAAAGAGTTCCCATCTTATGCCGCCAAAATTCTCCCACGTAGCGCCGCGAACACCGAGAACGTAGTCGCTGGACGCGATCAACGACCGTGTCCCGGTTCACGATTACATGCTTTGCGGAACATTTTTTTCTCTTTCTCATTACCTGGCCAAGGCTTATTACCTACCGCTCTAGCGGGAGATTCTCGAGATGCCGGTAAAGGATCGTTACCGCAGATTGCGCGTTACGACAGGGGTGGGGGTGGGGGAGGGAGGGGGGGGAACTCACTGAATGCGCGCTGATTATAAGTAGTTTTGTTCGGAACTTTGTTCGGAAGTCCGCGCACGCGTGCAAGGCGACTCTTTCGATGGAGAGTTATCGCTGAAAAATTGTGCGCACCGGCGAATTTATTAAACGCGGATGTATATCTAATGAGTCCCACCTCCCTCCGACCCTCTAGGCGAGCTTTTTAAATAGAGAGTTATCGCGATGAAAAAAATTGGTTGACTACGAAGTTACTAAATTCCGGTATTTATTCAACCTGTTTACAGGTAGAACTGTGCGAGTTAACTCTCTTGATAGAGAATTATTGCAAAGAGAGGAAACGGTCTGCGTAATTCCACTGTTTATGTATTATGCATAGTGTCCTACGCACAGGCGACGAACGCGAAACAACTATAGAATCTCGAAACTGTAATCGCAGTAACGATACTTTGCCAGAGTTTCAACCCTCCAACTACCAAAGCACTCAATCTCGCGTACGGACCCAAAAAATTTCTCGCAAAAGCGAGCTAACAGAACGAAGGCTTTGCGCTTATTTATTCAACCATTCTTAAGAGATGACGACGAAACGAACGGAAAAAATCTGAAGATTCGGTCCGAATTCTGCACGAAACATAGAAGCCGCAAAATCATCATTGAGCGAGTAGTTGCAGGGTTAACGGCGAGTAATCGAATGTCCGGACAACCCGATCTTAATTCGGGCTCGCGTTGCTGTCTCGTCTTACCTGAAGTACTCCTCCGATGCCAGAACCCGCTTGTACAAATGCCGCAAGAGTCCCGCCTCGGTACCGTTGAAACAGTGAGTGATATTTCCGCCATCGTTGAAATTGAAGCTGCGACAAACGGTGTCGATGTTCATGCAGGTCCTGTTGTAAAATATGGACGACGAATTGTCGCTCTGGCATCCAGCGTCCTGGAGGCTGCTGTAACAATCTGCTCATCGAGCGAGCGTTATCGCGTTAGGATAGGTCAGTGGCTCGTTAACCTCGTTACGGGATAATTAGGAGGCACCGCGAAAGCTTAATAAAGATTATCGTCCCTCCGGTGGGAGAGGAGCCGAAGGGGCGATGGAGGGGTGGGAGAGGAGTGAAAGAGGGTGAGTGCAGGACCGAAAGGGGTGGCAGAAATATCCGAATCGCACCTCCGATGAGGCAATAAATGGTGCAATTAGAACGTAATTTCATCGGTAATACGTTTCCGGTAGAAGTACAGCGTGGAAAGGGGTTGAAATGAGAGGGATGAAGTAATGTAAACGCAAGAAAAATGTGGAGAGAGGAGATGAAGGAAATGGGAGAAAAATAAGTACTTATGCGTATCGATATACTAACTGTCGGTATTGAAGTCATTATCACAGTAAGCCCAGCTAAGCCTAGGGAAGAAGGAGGCAAAAATGTAGAAGATGGTCCACGCAACGATTACCATGTAGTAGACCATTACTAAGCCGATAACGACTAGGGTACAGTAGCCAAGGCCTTCGAAAGCCGGCGCCATACGTGAGAAGGCCTCGTTAGGTCCCAGTCCGGAGTATTGGCCGATCACGAGCTCCAGGAAAAATATTGGTAACCCCATAGAGATCAGCATCAGGATAAACGGTAGCAAGAAGGCGCCTGTGAATGGAAATGGTTGAAACGTGAGGAGTTTTAGCGAGAAGCGTTTGTGCGCACGACGCTTCTCCGATATTCCAATACTTTGCGCATAACAAATACCGGGAACAGAAATACGCAATAAACTTATTGCAGCCAGTGGAATTCTTGTATTCCACAGTCATGATTCATACATCCGACAACTGTATTTTACAAATTTAACAACCACAAACTAGTGATGAGGCTCGTAACGATTCGATAATCTTTGCCACTCGGTATAATATAAATAATATTTTTATTAACCTAAAAACAGTACACCACGTATAGATAAAACTTTCTAACGACATTGATAAAGTTACAGATGCTAATACAAACGTTATAATTGTTCATAACCAAACGTTAATATATAGCTGTTTATGAATATTCTTCAATATTCCTTACTTTCGCGCAAACAGCCCCAGTGGAAGAGGGCCGGGCTCATTCAAAAATAACCTACACCATCAATCTTAATGCCTCGCAAAATCCAGCCGCGCAATTACTTTCCCCGCAATTATAATTTCCAGCAAATTTCTTCCAACGAACCGCGAACTTGGTCACGCCCCTCGAAGACTGAGAATTCTCAGAATTCCCCCGACAGACATCGTTCCGTGGGAGACAAAAAAAAAGGCGTCATTACGCGGTCCAATCAGGTCGAGCAGTCCTCCGTGTCACGTATATGCGTCGCAAGCCTCGACAGCCTTCAGAAACGGGCCGCGGATTCGAAAATTTGACATCGCCCCCGTCGGAAAATTATGGTAATCCCATCTCTTTCGGCCGGCAGTCCCCTTTCTCTTTGACCCCCCCGACTTCATTTCTCCTGGCTGGGGGGCTGGAAGGAATGCTCGAATAATAATCGAATGAGTCTCGGCAGCTCGAAGTCGAGATGGGCGAACTGGATGCGATGCACGTTCCTCCCGCACGTCGTCTACGTATTCACGGTAAAGCGACTGCGGTTTTGCAGGCACCTTCTTCCCTCCTCCACCTTGCCCGCCCACCCCCACTTTCGTCCTTTTGGCAATGGTCGAAGGGGCAGAAAAACTCGAACCAGTTTAAAGACCCGCTCGCGACGGCGTAAGAAAGGATGAGGGGGAAAAAGAGCGGGAAATCGTGAGTTCAATGGCAGAGGGGGAGGGGTAGGGAAAAGAATGGAGAGGGTGGAATGGCCGCCGCGAATGAGCGCTGAGTCCTATTCGAACGTTTTCATCCAGTTTTTACGATCTTTAATTTCATGCACGGGGACGATGTGCTTTTCGTTTCGGAACAGAAAGCGTATGATCGATGAACCTTACATTGTTTTGGACGCGTATGAGAAAATACTAGGTCAGTATTTACGGCAACAACTGTAAATATTCAAAATATGCGCTTGTAGCGCACAAGACACATTCTTTTGTCGTCAGAAGTCGTTACGCCGGTCACCAGACGACGCATGAATTAAACATATCGACTCTGAGCAATTTTGGCAGAATCCAAACGGTACGTCGTGCACAACAACGATCACGAGAAAATTTTACGACCTCCAAACAGCGCGAACCCATCGATACCGGAGACAAGAGAGTAGATCGCCCTATAAGAAACAGACGCTGACTCGAATGAGTCTCATGCACGCGATTTTCAGCGATCTTCGCGTCCAAATCCACTTTCACCGCCGACTTATCGGAATAATGTCCTGAGAGCGTCTTTGAGAAGCGGGTCAAGACGGTGAACGCACTCGTCGCAAAGCGCACATAGGAACCAGCAGCGTATACGTACCACCGCCATTGCGATACACGAGGTAAGGGAAGCGCCAAACATTCCCAATGCCAATGGCATAGCCCACGCAGGATAGAATGAACTCAATGGGGCTGGACCATCCACCTCGTTCAGCCGGCAGCTCCACCATAGCTCCTCCGACCCCGAGTGAGACCCTCTTCGCCTGTCAATAACACAAACAACGACATATTTGCATCATATAAATGATCGTTTGCTCTCCCAAACAAAGCTGCTCATGGAGGCGGAGATGGGGACGTTTTGGCCAAGCCAGCTTCGAGGAGCCTGCGAGGGGTCGAAATAAGGTAGGGGAAAGGGGTAAGGAAGGGGTGGGTGTAGGAGGCTGGAACTGGGAAGGCTCGCCTTCCGATGAGGGCTTCCCGAGGTATTTACGTAACGAGATTAGGGGAACGCTCTTGGATCGGGGGAATTTATCTCGAAAGTCTTACGGCCGCCGAGCATCGGCTGGCAGGCTTAATCTAGTCGGCGCGGCGCGCGAAGGAGAGTGTAGATAAGGATTCGTTGCTGGGCCAGGAGCGTTCTCGGGTTGGCGATCGCGCGGCAATATGAATTTTCAGAAGGACCGTTTCCGCGATCCTCCGACCGGATAAGGCTCGAAGGTAAATTCCGACTCCCCGGAGGCCCCCTTAGTTTTATGTAGTTTTCCCTCTTTTTTCCTCCGCCACCCTCCGTCACCCTTCGCCTCCCTGCGCCTCCCTTCGCCTCCCTTCGCCTCCCTCCGCCTCCTTCTACCTCTGTCCGCCTTTTCACCCTTCTGTTTTTCTTTCCCCTTCTGCTTTCTTTTCTTCCATTTTCGCCGAGACTTCATACGCGCGCCACGGAAAGTTTGATTGATCGAGGGAACGATTTTGTTTCGTGCCAATTTATCTCGAGGGTCTCGCGATGGCAAAGCGGCGATCGACAAGTTTAATCTGGTCGTGGGCAAAATCGGTGAATACGAGAGATAAGAGTTTGACGCGGACGCAAATTTGGCCGATGAATCTTGATAGAATTATAGATAGGTGTGTTTCGTTGCCGTTCACTGAGGACGCGAAAGTCCCAATCTGGTATACGGGCTCGCGCGCGCACCTGTCATCGATATTCCGTAAGTCTCGATACCGAGGTGTTAACTTAATTCGTCAAGGAACGTCTATCTCTCGCGTGACATGGATTTCCCGAAAATCTATAGTGTCGACTGGCGCGCGCGCGCCGGATTTGAACGGAAACTTTGTAAAGGTGAACGTTACTGCCCACCGATTGGTATCTTTTAATCTCGTCGCCCTAACGACAAACGGGAAGATAACTTGCTCAGTACGTACACATGGCCCCGAATTTCGAGGAACATGCACCGATTCGTCCTCATTGTTGGCGTATTAATGACTTTTTCGTTACAACTGATTTCTACCGGGTACGGACCTCGTCGCGTATACGACGTAACGGAAATGGACTGGATTTGGAAATAATTTACCTCTCGAATGATTCGAAGCTATCGCTCTTAATCGGCGCTTCGATCTCTTTTGTCTCCCGAGCTGAACGGAATGCTCGCAACGAAAGGGTCGTTAGCTGATAGCGTGGATAGGAACGGTGAGTGATTCACGCGACTACGATTTCCCGATAGCGAGAAAGCTCGTATTGACACGCGCAAAAGGTAACACTCAGCCTCGAAAATTCGTGGCGGCTGACGTTTTATCATATCGACGTGACGCCCTACGAACCCAATGAAAATTGAATTATTTCCAACCGCCATTAAATTATTATTTACGTGACCAGAAAGTAGGTATCATTAAAAATTCGTATATCTACAGCAACAATACGTATAATTGAAAGCACTCAAGACGAAAATATCTTGATATAATATTGGTAGGTATTAGGAAAATTTGGAGGTATAATCGCAGATAATATACAGATAACAATATTATTCACGCCGACGTTTACCGCGCTTTTCATTCAATGACCGAGATTACAAGAAGGAAACAAATTCATCAAACTTTCCGTCATAAGCAATTCCCTCGGAAATGTCCTCGCCCGCCAAAAAATAATCGTCGCCCCAGAAGCTAAGAGAAGCGGACATGAAAAATGGACGCGTCGTCTCGCCGTAAACCCGCGAAACTTTCCGATTCAGCGAATCGCAAATATTCGAACGAAACCCTCCGCGCATCGATCAGCGATCGCTTAAAAATCGCGCAACGTGAAGAAAAAAATGTGCTCGCCTCCATAAAAACGGCGATCGCATTCTACCAAAAGCCGGGCAATTACGTCGCAGTACAAGGCACCGAGAAGTACCCGCGACACTAAGTACCATTATCCTTTCTCTAATAAAGACTTGTTTACCATCGAGATTAGTTGGTCCGACAACGCTGGCGCACGTCGAGTTTCACGTAACGCACGCGATAAGAGTGCTGCGAGGCAAAGGGGCCCATGGTAAAAACGTAATTTCGGCAGGTACATACCTACATGCTTGCTCAGCGAGCACAGCGACATCGATCGCTACTCGTAGATTAGCGAATAATAATCCCTCCAGATAGCCAGGCTCGCCCGTAAAACTACAGTCTCGATTATCGTCCGCTTTCGAACGGCCATTCGGCCAACGCTCCAACTCTTCCCCTTTTTAGCGCTCATTGCCGATCGCGCGAGCATGCGAGAGCCGAATTTTATATGCCCGAATGCATTATCCGATTTAGTACTGACCTTAGACGGTCGTTCGGCGTCGGCCATCGTGACCTCGTAAAAGGGCGAAACTGCTGCCGGTGGGTAGCGTACGTGCGACTTGCTTCTCCCGCAAGCTTCTCAGGACGTTCGAGAGGCTGGACAAGGGACTCTTCTTGGTCCAATGTTGACGACGACGACGACGAAGACGACGACGACAACGACGACGACGATGATGATGACGACGGCGATGACGATCCTCGCAATCCGTCCGAGCCTCTTCGCGACGGACGCACAACTGGATACGCGTCGTGCCCGATATCTCGATAATCGGGGACAAAACACATTATCGAGAGTCGAGTTCCGGATCCACTTAACAGCGACGCTACTTATTGTCGCTCGAGCGTAATCGCGAACGGGAGACCCCAAGAGTCGTGGGACGTGCGGATCCAAGGTATCTTGCCAAGACACTTGCACCACTCCTCAGACACGCATGCCAAGTGACGACGCACAGATTTTCGCGCCTTCGAGGTTATTGACGTGCTCGACGCGAGGCATTCACTTCTGTCGAGGGCCGATAATGAGAAAGATGTAACGCCACATTTTTCGCCTGTTCAGTGATTCGAACGATTGGCCAGGGAATTAGCGAATAGATTCACTGATAAGTCGACATACGGTCGATATTATGAACAAATTTTCGACTTTCGATGACAGCCGATATTGCTCGATGATCAAATTATTTTCCACGTACGATGACGAATAATCTTTGACGCAAGCCAAACCTGTCGTTTATCTGCGACTACCCACACTGTCGTTCGTTATTAAAATAAAGCCTGTCGGGGAATTACGGAGTGAAACTGTAGATTTCCGAACGCGCTGATTTGCTCAAGAACACTTCAAGATGATACGTTGCCGAATGCTATCGGTAATAATTGAGACGCTACAAAGTTATAAAGTTGATAGTTAACTTGTTCATTTCTTTTTTCTTTAAGCGGCGCGATGATGAGAGATAATGTATCGGCACGCGTGTGCACTGAGAACTGACGTAGATGCAAAGACTCGAGCACCTTACACGCGGACAGCTGCCCCAGTATGTTCACATTCAGTTATCTACTCGAAGTGCTCCACATTGATACACGATCATATGATGCCAAGGGCACCGTATCTACAACTTTGACATATTGCCTTTTTGCGAGAAACAGACGACGTGACATCGACAATTAATTAGAAAAAGCAGTACTGTAATACAAGCTCACGTAGCATACCTTTAACATACACCATTACTATTCCTCAATACTGTCCCGCCAGTTCCACAAACTGCTCTGAGAGATTCGGTAATCAGCATGATTGTAACCTGTCATAATTTCCTTTCATTATATGATATAATTTCCTAAAAAAAGAAAGATACTTGCGAAAGATTGCGAGGAAAGCTTATCGGCGAACACATTGCCTTAATCGCGTCTCGCAATTAATTTGCCTTAATCGTTCGCCGCGCAGAAAGTATGAGACTCTCGAGAGATTATTACGATCTAATATTAAGCTCGATCGTCGTCGAGCAGCTTGTATAGCAGGATTCCCCGTTCCGTCCCGTCTGGAATTCGTGGCTCGTGGCTCGCGTCTCAGGAAGGATGACGACGATGCACTTATTATCAGGTGACTGCCTGGCAGAGATTGGGACTTTCTAAACGATATCCGCGAGCATCGTCGGGCGCGTCATAAGAATCCTCGCGTCAGATTTTCAAACGATATTACGCAGGCCGTTCGGTAAGAATACTGTAAGCGCCGCTACCTACTAATTACATCGCTCTTCTGCTCTCCGCATTTTTTATACCCACCCCTTTCCTCGGAATTCTCGACCGTTGCAGATGAAGTATGCGCCAAGTTTCGAATAACGACGGAAAGAGTTGCATATTACGCTGTAACTTTGATTTGCGGACGCTCCGCAGGAATGCACATTTAAATTCTCTCCAATTTATCTTTTAATTATTGCTTCTTGGACTTTACGCCGCACCGCTCGCTCTGTCAATACGCACGATAATCAAAGGATAAGCTCACTCAGTATTCCCTATTTACAAAAGAGCAGGACAACATTGCCCCATCTGTTCGCGCAATGTATTATCAATCCATTTCGGATATTTTTCATTAACCTTGCCGTTGTCTCATTATCTCATCGAGTACCTTCAATTATTACGTATTTTTCTGATAATTCGACAGCTGCCCGGTTCCACAACACTCCGCCCATTCGCTGCGAAGCAAATAATGACATTGCAACCAGAGTCCTTCGGCGTAAACTAAGCCATATCGATGATATCACAGCAAACTCCTCTCAAACCCAAGCAGCCGACCCACCATACTGCGAGATCCAATTCGATGAAGAGAAGCATAAGGCAAAAGTGTCGACGGCGGGCAGAATCCTCGATGACCC
The DNA here is from genome assembly GCA_914767735.1 of Anoplius nigerrimus. NCBI lineage: Eukaryota > Metazoa > Arthropoda > Insecta > Hymenoptera > Pompilidae > Anoplius > Anoplius nigerrimus. Next base: position 4,687,052 of record OU612079.1, on the reverse strand, counting down.
AGTCCGGGTAAAATCGTGAAAATCGCGGGAAATTGTAGAGGGCAAATAGCGAGAGGGATCCATCACGTTCGTTCTCGCGACATTTCCGCTCGGGGCCACGAGGCGAAGAGGTGGAAGGGGGAGGAGGGGAGGCAGAGAAGCTCCGGTCGTATATCGGTGATCGGGTGAATTTAAATTTAAGCCCCATTTGAATTTTAAGTAGGGCCGCGCCGACGAGCCCGAACCCGCGCGATGCAGTTCGTATCTCGAGGAGGGTAACCGAAGGCAGTAAAGACAGTCGAGAGATCCCGATGGCGAAATCTGATTGGCGGCCCCGCCGTTTCCGCGACGGGAGCCGACGTCAATTTTTGCGCCCCCCGGTATAGGCCAAATATAATTTTCCGCTCGCTTAACGTCGCTCTGCCGGGAGTATTGCTGGGATATTTTGTCGGCGATCGACTCCTCAACTTTCGCCGCCTAATGTGCCTACTTACGATAATATTATCTTTCGGCGAATATTCAATCTTGCACTACGATAATTGCTTCGACGCGAGGAGCGCAATCTTGGCGCGCGAGCGGAATCGCGTGAATCGCTTACGTGTCGGATAAAAGTGTCTTGAACTTTATTGTTAAGAAAGTCGAGCGCCCCTGTGTATTGTACTCGCCTCGCAATTACGATAACTGATTTAAAAGAAAGTGGAAAGGCTTGCCACGGTGTGCGCTGGTGTCAAACTACAGCCGCTCCAAATATAAAAGTGGGAGCTAATTGAAAGCGTGAGAAGCAAAGTGACTGTGTCATGAGCGAAATGCGTATCCGTAGAAACGACAAAACCTGATGTAATATCATAGAATAGGAAATGTTGTATTACATTACTCCAGATCTTTTTTACGTACGTATTACGTCGTCGACGCAGCTTCAACGATGCGCCGCACTAAGATAAGCGCTGCATAAACAGCGTACTCTTATTCCGCGGCAGGGCGTTATCGAAAATGAATCGACCCATATCACCTCAGAAACATATGAGACGTCACGTACGTTGCCCCGATGCACCTCGGATCTCGGCCACCTTCCATCCTGAAGATTGTGAAAATGAGAATACCGTCTATATACGTTTGACTCGCATATTTCGCCGAGGTCGACGAACGGATCGCAGAATTTCCTGAGCGTCGAAAAATCTTCGCTGACCGCCGATGCCGGCGGAATTTATCGGAAAGCGTCTGTTCCCCGATAAGGCTTAAAAAGGTCCCGAGGTAATCTTCCCCGCGAACGACGCCGACAGTTTTGTTACGGCTCGTTGGCGTAACGTCCGGTTTGAATGGGCCAGGGCCAACTTGAACGACCATTCACGCTCGAGGGTCAGTCATTTCTCTACAGCGTTCTTATCGCCGCTTGCTTTACGATGTAATATGGACGGTATGAATGTCAGAGAGTCCGTTTACACGGAGCTTGTAAGTTACAAGATACGAAGCGCGAGTGCGTTCTGCCGGATTTAACTTCCGGTCTAAACGAGTTTCGCAGCGGCTCAACTCCTTAACAGACGTGTTTGATGCTTCGTACTTCGTCTACGACTAATCAAATGTACTCAGACACTTGTTTGCTGATGCTCCCAAGTGTTAACCCGAGAACGGTGCTTTCAGGTTGATAAGAGCAATCGATCCACCGAATTTAATATTCCAACAGCCCATACAATGTTAGTTGTTTAGCTGGTAATTAAGAATAGAGTGTATAATGCTTATTCAAATAAACACAGTTTATTGATGGCATGTTTGGGTAAAATATATTTTTCGTGTGCAAATATTACGCTACAAACAAGATCATTAATTTCCTTTACATACCTTTGACTGCCTTTACACATACTTGTAGTTTGATGACATACGAACCCATATTCCAAGCTTATACCAAAACAAGCGCCCGAATGTTCCACAGGCGATATAAGAGGAGGAAATCTCAAAAGAATGCGAGCCTGATTGATAGAATTTTCTGCTATCATATATGATTGCCAAAGGAAGCCGTACGTTCCACTGAAATAGTTCCTTTTCACTCTACGCCACCCTGAACGCTATCTTTTCAGGTCCAGGTCGCACGCGCGCCAACTTAGCCAATGCATAATGAAGACGACTCGACCGAAAAAACAGGCACGTCGAAGGACCGCTGTTCGAAACGGCGTTTAAACGAGAAACGTCGTCGACAGAGCAATCCAACGAAGAAAATCGACGCGATCAGTCTGAGCACGCGGTCGGGAGCCAGCGGCCAATTTACACGCCTGGCCATGTTCCCCGAAGTATCCCGAAAGTAAAATATATTAGAGCCGAAAGAAGAACGGGCAGGAAAAGGGAGCAGCGTACTATTTCACCGCGGGAATGTCGGCAGCGTGGAAGTGCGCGAGGAAAAAAAGAAACTTTTATACTCGGGAGACTCGGGAGGAGGAATAATCTCGCTATCTCTCGATCGCGTATGCACGGTCGTCGTACGATAGAGGGATGTGGGTGGACGAGAAAGGGAAGTGGGTTGAGGGGTGGTGGACCAGGAGGGAGGAGGGAAGGAGGACGAGCTAAGAGAGACTTTCTAAGCCAGAGGGAGAGAGAGAGAGAGAGAGAAAAGAGGTGGGTAGAGTGGGGCGGAGAATGGGAAATGCCGAGCAAATCTGTTCCACGGAGTCCTGGCGATAAAAGCGACGATTTGCAAACTCGGTTTCAGTGGCACACACGGAAGGCCGGCCTTCGGTGATCGCGGGCCAAACAAAAGCGGCGAGCTTAACGTTCATAAAGATCAGACCGCAAATTTCCCGACTAACGGAGTTTCTCATTCGGCACTTCCCCTTCGGACAGCCCCGCGTTCCACGCACGTACCTAGCGCTTCCTTTCCACATTGTACCCTCGCGACCGTCCACATGCGAATTTTTCTGCCCCGCAACGAGTGCTTCGGGAAAACGGTACGGCAAATTTATTCCACGCGAGACGAGGACAGGGAGGAAGGCTGAGTGGTTACCGAAGACGCGCGTCTCGGTATAGGGATGTGTCAGAATGAATGACGATTGGAAGCAGGGATCTCAGTGTCAGTCAGCCGAAAGACGATTGAAGCTGGAAGAGTTATCGGCGAACGCCGAGAAGTGGGACGATAACGCGGAGGATGTCATTTTTCAATGCGAGGGCATCCGTTGTAATGTATACAGTGTTTACGAAAGCGCGTCACTGTAACTTTGGATCGCTTTACGTTGATATTCATACTTTTAGGTTAGGAAACCGATTTTATTGTTACTCTTGCGTCAAAAAAATGTCGCCGCTTATGATAACAAAGATGCGATGCCAAACTTGTTCGGTCTAACATGTTAGTAGATCGTATGAAATATCGTATTTACTTCCTCGGAATACCAAATTTAATCTGCCATACAACTTAATAACACGTTGAGTGCTATCCGTTAGATATATTCCCGAATCCGATAATAGTTCCGATGTTAACGAAGACTCAGAGTTCGCCAGAGACCGAAAACCAGGTCCAATTGTGACATTTGCCCCGGTCGCTAGCGTTAATTATAAAGCCCTGCAACATCTAAACTTCGCCGAATACATAATGAATCGATTCTACGTCTACAGCGAGGCTCATACGCTCTTGATGAAATTCGAAGGTCTGCATCCTCGACAAGGGTAATTGTCCTTCGAAAATGGTCTCCTCGCTGAACGATACCAATTCTATACACACCCCGCCTACGTAATACAGGTGACGCACACACGTACATAAGCAAAATATCGGGTGTCTATATATCATTGCTGAGGCTGTTCTAGCCTAGACTCGAACTTTGTTAATGCAGCGTCGGTTCTCTGTGGCCCAGTACATTACGTCGCTACTAGCTCGCTAATGCAAATGTTTTTCCCCTTTCCACCCCCAGCGTGATCGCCGCTGCAGGCAGATGCGATCAATGTTAGCAATGCATTAACCGCTAAATCGTAGAATGTATCGGGTGACCTCGAAGTCAACTACTAATACCGCGGATGGTATTAACAGAAGCGACCACCGGCGGAAAGGACGCTATTGGGAAACTTGGGAAGCTCGCGTCAGGAACAATGCACTGATGCTGCAGTATCTACTTTCTGCCTGCATATATAAACAGAACCGTGTACCTATAACTGTAACGTGTTCGTGCATGGTTCTACGCAACAATATGTACTCTCGGTACGTCGGTGACAGCTCTTGAAATATGTTACTTTCCCAAAGTCTGGTTGCTAATAATAAGCGTCGGGGTAGATTAGAGGTTTTTCACTAAACTCATTTTCTTGTCTGTAATTTAACACGTTCTGTAGCTGAAACTGTTTTTCACGTTCTTGTTATATTCGGACGGTGTACTAGAACATGTTCACACTAAAGTTTAGTTTGGAATTAACACTAAAGTTCGTCAAACGTGACCTGTTAAGTTTGAAGGGGTAAACGCTACAAGTGCAAAGAATACTCTGTTGCTTCTTTGTCATCGACTCGAAATTACGAAAATCGATGAAAGGAATAGAAGGCGTAAATCTGTTTTACGTATTCGTGAACGGTTACGCAAGTGAAAAGTTTAGCATTTGTCCTTTGCGGCAACTTTCACCACATATTATCTTTATTATTTATTTCCAACAACTATTTACATCACCAGAGTGACTGGTTAGGAGAATCAAGTTCCAAGTATTAAATCGACAAACTCACATTTTTCAGTGCTGCCAATTTAAATGCAGCAACTTTGTATTTTTAAAGCAATATACATTTTTTGCGGAAAATGATAGTTATTTCAATGGTATGCTGATTATTCATGATAGTAAATAGAAAGTGCACATCGCGTAACTAAAAGGACGTGAGTACCAATCAAGAACCGAAAGTAGGGTTCGAACGGCAACAAATAACGTATCATCATTCGTCAAATAGAGCAATGCTTAACAACCCGGAAATCACTCATCATAACATTTCCGTATCTTACCACCGGCGAACGAAAGAGAGCTCGAGACGCCAGGCGCAGCCAGATGTCAGACCGAACCCATTGCACGCGATTATCGCGTTTCCGCATCAGTCGAATGTGCCTGTGCGGAAATGTTCACAAATTGAGCCGCAAGCGTGTGGCAATCACGCCACTATTTCGTCTGATAAAGTATTGAGGGCCCGCGACGCAGGAGAAAGTACATTTCTAGAACACCACGAATTTTTCATACATATAGATGTAGCTTCTTTACGTTTCCTCTACAAACAAAGATGCTAAAACACCAACTACACTAAGAACTCACAAAGTCTGGTCAGTGTGAACTGCCCGTGAGTAAATAAGTTAGTGAACATAAGTGTATGTTTATAATCACACACGTTTGTTACCTTAAGGAAATTACAGCTGGAATTAGTTCAAACGTTGCTCACGACGTGGCAGCATCTCGTTGTGCGACTGTCCGAAAGTGAAATCAAATTCGTGTCATGTTACGACGAAATGTATGTCTCATGTCATATATTTTCATTTGTTGCAAGGTCATAGGGTTGCAATTTCACCCGGGATCATTATGCTGTCATGGAAGTAAAATTATAATACTGAAAAAAATGCGCCAATATGCCGCAACGAAATAGTATATACAAGCAAAAATGTTTTCTGTAACTCTAAAAAACATTTTTCTTTTCGTATATATATTATACTCAAAACTTAAAAATTGAAAATAAAGTATATAAATCAGAAGGATGTAAAGGAAAGAATGGTCAGTAACAAACTGCCAATTGTCTATATATAAGCATCAGAGCTTGTCCAAGACACGACGTGTACTTGTGTACGACGTGCCTCGTTGAATGTGGGAGGATTTCAATATAGGACACACAATGTCCTATTTTGAATTAAATATTAAACTGCGGATATTAAAACACCAGCATAATTAAATATTTAATTTTTGTTTAATCCATCATTCTTATTACATATACGTATTATGCATACATTTATGTAGAAACGGAAAGTATTTTTGCGCATACATTGCAACATCCAATATGTACATTGTATAAGATGCATGAAGCGGTGCAAGAACGATGTCGTAAAAAATATGTACAATTTTTTCCTGAAGGGTTGTCAATACATACGTACCTAAATAGAAATAATTGATGTTCTCATTTACACTAATCAATCAAAATATATTATATTCGGGACAAAAGATGTATACACTATTTTACAGCTAGTTGCAAATCATTGTACCTATATTTATGATTGATAATAGTAGAAGTATAACCCAACTTATTCGCACCTTGTAAAAATACTCAATGCGTAATTACTTTGGACCGTGCGCGTGTTGCAGTTTTGCCATCTCAGACCACGTGATTAACAATACAACAATAAATCCTTTCGCACAAATACAACTCCTTTCTTGACTACCCGTATTGCACGTTTGAACAGGCTCTTCCATACTCCAGCGCCACCAAAAACTATAAGCGAGCACGCCGCTGCATACCCTTTACTCTACACGTGACAGAGAAATGTGCTGTGAGGCCTCATAATTTGAGGTTCCCAAAATTAAAGGTTAGAACTCTGATTATTTGTTCGTGAACAGCAAATACACTCTGCGTACGATGTCAAATGACACTGAACATAAAAGCCAGACGTGCTATGCAATTTGGAAGGAAAAAACTAAACGGAATACCGCGGTTTGTTTTAAGGAACCATCTATCAAGGGAATAGGAATAGAAGAGAATTGAAGGTTATGGCCAAGTACCTAGTGCAAATAATAGTGATGGGCGCGCAGGTGGTCGGGAAGGCTTTCACACGCGCCCTTAGACAAGAATTAGCTGCCAGTAGGGAAGCGGCGAAGAAAACAGGAAACACGAGACAGACAGTAACAAATTTGCGTACGGGGATGCCTCTAGACGAAGCGCTGCGGATACTTAATGTCGACAGTGTACAACAGAAGGAGCTGATTGAGAAGAACTATAAGCACCTCATGGAAGCGAATGAGAGGTCAAAAGGAGGCTCCTTCTACATTTTATCTAAAATAGTGCGTGCTAAGGAAAGAATTGACATGGAGTTAGCTAGCCAACCACCCCCACCTGACATAAACGCATCCAGGCAGAAGCAAGACTTTAAACAAGTCTAGTAATGTAAAGTAATTCTAGTGTAATGAAATTCAGTTTAAATTTACTTCCTCATCTCACTTATCTCTTATCCTCTGAATACTGGCAAGTGATTGTACATACTTTTATTATAATGTATTTGCCTTGCATAGTAATAAATGACAAGAGATTATCAAATCCTAATTTACTTGACGCATGAGAAAAAAAATCTGCAGTCATAATACTATTTCAATGATGATGTTGTTACAGAATATACAACATCCTCATATTCTCTCAGGTTGCTTCAAAAAAGTCTGCTTTATTATATGGATTCCAATATCCCAACATTATGTTCCTACAAGATTTGGATGAAAAATTTCTATAAACATGTAAATGTATAGATTGTGGATATAAAAGGCATTGAACGCAAATAATTGTATTATTTTTTCCTTTAAGACTTGCTGACCACAAATGACTAATATTTATGGTATAAAAAAATACAAAGAAAAGAAGGAAATACGTCTAAAATCATTATTATTCAAGAGATATATTGGCTATGTGACAGTCTTTTAAGTACAAGTACTCGCTCACATACGAGACCTTCAGGTACAATTTTTTCTTCTCCATAATTATATACATTTAACAAACTAGTCCAGCTATCTTCGCGTCTTCCGGCTCTATCCTATTTTGAGTCTGACGAATCGCTAATCGTTCCATATTATGGCAAACGGACCATAATCTGGGTAAGTACTTTGGATTCATAGTCAAAAGAAAGTGTTCCCTCCACATTCGTTCAAGCACCACCAGTCCACCTTCCTTTTTCTGAAAGTACTCTACAACCTAGAAAACATAATCAATGCTGCAATTGTAACCAACACTTTTACAAATATAAATAATCTTAGTCTAACATTCACATTGTGTTTAGAACAATCTAATGTAAATATAGCAATTATGCATGCGCAGAATAAAGTTTAACGTACATGCCTTACTGTATTCACATTTTGTATGTACAACATGTACACATGTAACTGACATAATAAGAATACCTTTAAACCATGTGGTTGACTCGAATCTGTTGTATCAGGATGAAGAGACATATGTTTGAGTTCCTCACTCAGATCTGCCAGGAGTTTGGGATTAAGATCCTGAAGTCCCGTACTGTCAGCAACGTAACATTCCAACTCCTTTCGTCGCCTGAGAGGCAGCATTGATTTTCCTTGTAATGCTTTCACTGCGGAATGCAACTTACGCAAGTTATTCGTGCGCTTATCTTTGCCATGTGTCATCGGTACAATCAACGGCGCATCGCACATATCTGCTAACTTTCTTTTGAGCTGCAGATCATGCGAATTGCTGATTTCGTGACACGGTGGACATAACAGTAAAACATCGTGGGACTGATGAGCTTTCATTATCACTGGAAATAAGAGAACAAATTGTAAGAAATCACATAGTGATGTAACTAACGTAAACCGACATAATTATTTGTACCCTTGGCAGCGAGTTTCTCTTGTACGGCTGAACAGTTTTCCCAAATAACGCAAACAATTATTAAGAAAACATAACGCAATTACGTCGGAGAAAACGGCAGTGAAATCACCACCAATATTGTAAGAATTGTACTATCTCATCTCAACATAAAAGTGTTATATCCGTTTAAATGAGCGATTAATTTAAGTGTATGATAGAATGTACGTTATTGCCCCTGAAATGTCGAAGTGGCGAAAAGAATAAAATGTCAGAATCGCATTCAATATTAAAAAATATATGGGGCGTCATATGTACTATGTCTTAATTGAGATAGCATAAACATACAAATTGTTCAACTTTGTTGTGCATATACCTTTGTCGACCGGATACTTACAAGGAAAATATTTTCGGTATTCTCTTGGTACAACATTCTTCCGAATAAATTTCTCTGAGGATCCACAGACTACGCACTGATTGACTTTTACTTGCGTATAATACTGGCCGACTTCACCTAACGCACGTCCGGATGGCTCGAAGTTTAATTTGACGGTAAAGGGATCGTCGCCTACTACCACACCTAAGTTTCTGGCAACATACCATTCAGCCTTTTTCCTGTCACAAGTACACAATATATCCCCATCAGGTGCTTGGAGATAACAATTATGATACAGTGGTTTGTTCCGCGTTGGTATACTACTAGTTTTAAGCGTTATGTTTTTTCTGTTTGTAAATCCCAAATTCGTGTTTTTACTTGAATTATTATTTGGTGTATTTAATTTGCGCGCCTTGAACCTAAAACATCATTATTACTTTTAAGATAGATATACTACAATAACTAACGATGAGAATTGTGAGAACTTTGCGTCTACCTCGTATCGATTATCCCTTCGGGTATTTCACAAAATTGAGTGTTTCCGTTTTTACTCCACATACTTTTTACGCGAACTCTGAAACTCTCCCATAACGACTGCTTTTGCCTAGCTGCCTTCATTATCTGTAACAAACACAAATTGTAGGAAAAACAAGAAAAAAGTGTCCCCCTTCTGCAGTGTCGTAAGATACATAAAAACATAAATATTTCTTATTCACTCAGTTTTAATGAGGAGACTAATGTTTTACTTTTGTAGTTATTTATATAACATTGGCATATGATTATAATAGGAAATGTATCACAACACTTGTGTGACTGTATTCTACAAATGTCTTAACAAAAAGTACACATCTATTACACACTATTTGTATGGAAAACAAACAGACGTTTTTTCAATGTTAAAGTATCTGCCAATAAACAAAAGTAAACAATTTCGTGCCTAACACAGCATATCCGATTTTAATTTCTTTTCTTATAAAAAAAAGAAGTAAAGAAGTGAAATGTGGTTCATGAGTATAACATTTCTACTAGGTTCCTACCTGTTGATAAATGAGGACTGATGCAATAGCATCACATGCAGCATAAGCCACCTGTTCGTCAGTAAGTGTATTGGCATTCCAATCGCCACATCTGACTTCAATAATCTTGTCCATTTCTAGACTAAGATATTGTAGACTAAGTGCTGCTAAGCTTTTAGGGCATGGAAGACCTAGGCGTTCTGCCAAAGTCCTTAAGTCTAAAGTTCCAAACACTCTGCATCCATAGTCATTGACTACCTTTTGTCCATCCTCAAATGAGGCAACTCCTACTTTAAGTATATTTTTACTGGCCAGCAGTTCCTAGAAAAGTTATTAACCTTAAGTAATCGTTGTTAGAACAAATTCTTGAAATAAAGAAAACTGAACATGATGCTCACTTTTAACTTAAGAGGTACATATCCGATTTTTCCAATACGAAACAGAGCGCACACCCCATTGTGAGTTGCTAGTTGGAGCAATGCAACAGGTCCTTCATTAACCCACTCACAGTCAAAACCTAATACTCCATCGGATGAGTCACTGTATATGAGAAGGTTTGTATAATTACACAACAATCTGCTGTAAACATGTGTAACGGTACGTGAAGAAGGTTAGCCAAAAAAAAAAATATAAACAAGCCATATTCTTAATAGACGACCTTGAAGAAGGAATCTAATTAAACGTAAACACAGCGAGCAGATATGATATACTGTTACAGTGCTTATGACGGTAAATTTTTAGTGCAAAATGTTAATATCAACGGAATTACCAACGAATCCGCTGAACGGCGTAATCGCATTTCTCCGGGGAGTCCGCGAGAATAATTTTGTCCAAAGCGATTTTAAATTCCCCCTTGTCCTCCGTGGCATCTTTCTTCTTATGATCACCACCTCTGTTCCTTATGCCGTGACAAACATGTTTGACGCTTCGAAGTACGTTATTGCGATACTTCGAGGCCAACAAAACGAGCCCCACCGTCACACAAACCAGAAACATACTTTGTGGTTGGGGCATTAATTAACGCGCAATATGTTTATATTAAATAAGTTAGGTATCAACTTTATTCGATTTTATTCAATAGATTTCGGTGCAATTGAATTTTTACAGAGAATTAAAGTTCTAATTTTATCTATATATATGTAAATATATATGTATGTATATATGTACATACAGTGTTCCGAGGCACGTTTCCACGCGCTTAAGGAAAATTCACGTACAAAACTAAGAGATATATACAATTTGATCGAATAAATAGCTTAAATAAATTAGGTTTATACACATCGATAACATTAAATGCGGCGACGTGTTCAAAATGGATTTGTTAAAGGCGTGAAATGTCGTCACTCAAACACGATGAGAAAAAACGATTGCGGATAACGATAAGATATTCAAAAGTTGAACGGCACGTGTGATTGATGATCATCACTGAAAGTGGACTTGGAAAATTCATTGCGATTAACGATTATCGAACGCTCGGCATTACGTTTCACAAACGAGGTTCAAGGGACCCCGTAGCGGAATTAAATAAAGGAAAAGGGAAAAAAACCGTGTAAATGACGCGCACGGCTACGGGTTTCACGCACGACTGTTATATTGAAGCAAGTATCCCCTAGGCCCACGTGCCTTCATCCACCTTCATCTCTGAGGGTTTATTGTTCCCGCGTACTATTCGCTGACGAATCCTGCGCCGTTATTCGTTGGACAATGAATCGGGGACATCTTTGATTGTTTTCATGAGATAACTGGAGATAACTGACAAATGTCGCCCGCACAAAAGTACCATAAAACGGTTTATTCATAGAGTTCATATGCTCTTTACACACTCTCAGCTCTGATCTTTGTTTTGAACGCTTCTTTGCCTTAGATTCGAAAATTTCCTATTGCCTGAACAAATTGCGTCATACATTTCCGAAGCTAGTGATCTCATTCGCTGCTCAAGCTTCCATCATTAAGCGTTGTTCGCGTGTAGACGTTGAAAGAGAGTCAAAGATGAAATCCAAGATTGATGTGATACGTAAAGACCGCAGAACGAACCGCAAAGGAAGTCTAAAGTTTCCGCTTCAATCTCGTTCCCTGTCTTCGTTCTACATTGCTCCTTACTCTACCTCCTAGGTGCGAAGCCTAGGTGCATGCAAACTCGCCATGGTACAGTATGGCGGTAATTCCATCAGCTGATATCGTCTGCTGGGATGACGGATCGAATTTTGGTTAATTGGTTAATTCGAATCGAACGACGTATCACAGTCGGAGAAACACGCGTGCCTCCCGATGATCGGCCCGATTATTCTGCACGTATGCAAATGATATTCGTGAGGGAACCTTAACCGGATGACGCATCGGGATAATAATAATAGTGCGCGTTGCTCCCATGCTGACAGTACTCGGAGTTGTCACGATCACGATCCCGTGTGCGTCACTGACAGGTGGTGCAGTAATGTGGCAAAACAGATAGGACTGGACGGCTGTTAATTACGATACATACACAGACACATACACACAGCTACACTCTACGATAGGAGAGGAGCATAGCCAATAAACCGAGTCTACGCCGGACGACGTAAGGATTCGGCTGTAATGAGCGACTCCGAACAACGGCAATTGCACGTGCCTTATCGAGAATATCATAGTCAGAACAATACCAGTACCCCCGCCGCGGCGGCAGCGACTCTGCTTGAGACCGATGCGCTGGTCGATCTGTCGATCGCAACGAGCAACTGTCTGCCGGCCAACGACGAGTCCTCGGAACTCCTGCCGGACGTTGAGTTTGTTCCGAGCCTGGGAAACGACCAAACTGTAGCCATTGATTCTCCTGGAATTGACCGGGAGAGCCAGCCTCTCCTCGGTCGGCTTGAACTTGATGTAACCTTTAATAGGTTTCCTGGTGTGTGCCTTTTGTTTTAATATTCTTTTTTGGGTGCAAGGATTAAAACTAGATGCGTCAACAAGTGGGATCATTTGATATTTGAAACATGATTGTGCTCAAATTTTCCGTTTGCCTAATAATTAAACAGGTAGTAGATGTCAAGTTTAGTTGATTCCGTAACTAGTGTTATGTAACAAGCTATAAGCGGGAACGTAAATGTTTGGAATGTGAAATAACAAGTGGTTAGAACGCATGGGAGTAATGTTCAAGATTTAAATATAACTTTGGTCCTATTTGTATTCACAGATGATCCACAGTTCTCCGAATTAGTATGGCAGGCAGAATGTGCAATAGACAATGGAATTTTTCCTGAGCGGATATATCAGGGATCCAGTGGCAGTTACTTTGTAAAGAATTCAGCTGGGGTAATGAATACGTTGACAATATTTGATTAAGTGGTAGTGCCCAACAACCTGTTCAATCACACATTTGTTCTTTTCATATATGCAGCAGAAGGTAATAGGAGTGTTTAAGCCTAAGGATGAAGAGCCTTACGGAAGGTTAAATCCCAAGTGGACGAAATGGATGCACAAATTATGCTGTCCATGTTGTTTCGGCAGAAGCTGTCTTATCCCAAATCAGGGTTATCTCAGCGAGGCAGGAGCCAGTTTAGTTGATCGCAAATTAGGCCTTGGCATTGTGCCCAATACTAGAGTAGTAAAACTCGTCAGTAAAACATTTAACTATCCGCGTTTAGACCGACAAAAGGCGCGGATGAAGCAGGCCATTATGGATCAATTTCCTACAGTCGGTTCACACTTCAACCGTATTGGTTTGCCACCAAAAGTTGGTTCCTTTCAAGTATTCGTTGAGGGTTACAAGGATGCAGATTACTGGCTAAGACGATGGGAAAGTGAACCATTGCCATTACATCTAAGTCGCGAATTTCAATTACGATTCGAGCGCTTGGTCATTCTCGACTATATTATTAGAAATACAGATCGAGGTAAGTACGTAAAATATAGAAAATTGTAGATACGGTATTTTCCGAACTGTATTCGGTACGATGTAAAGACGTGTTTTATCGATGCAGGAAACGATAACTGGCTAATTAAATATGACAGTAACGCGGGAAAGAATGGAACAGAAAGGGGAGACGTGAAAATTGCTGCTATTGATAATGGCCTGGCCTTTCCGTTTAAACATCCTGACTCCTGGCGGGCATATCCTTATCACTGGGCATGGTTAAGTCAGGCGAAACAACCGTTCAGCGAGATCACAAGGGAATTAGTCTTGCCACAGCTCTCCGATCAGAATTTTGTACAAGATCTTTGTGATGATTTATATCAGTTGTTCAAGGTAATTCTAGTCGTCTGAACATCACATGAACATCGGTGACCGGGGCACTTTTTTGTGTTGTATGAAATGCGACATGTTGGATTTTATTTCATGCAGCAAGACAAAGGATTCGATCGACACCATTTCGACAGGCAAATGAGTGTGATGCGAGGGCAGATACTGAATCTGCAACAGGCTCTTAAAGATGCGAAAAGTCCTGTGCAACTAGTTCAAATGCCTGCTGTTATTGTTGAAAAGTATGTAATTCGATTAACCATCAAAGCAGACCTTTTATATTTTTTTTTGTATTTCATCGCAGGGCCAAAGGAAACGGAGCACCAAGGCTGTTCTCATTCTCAGACACATTCACTCAGCGCTTCCAGAATAAGAGTCCCTTTTTCTCTTGGTGTTAAAGAACGACAGCCTTTATTCATCCTCCCCGAAGTACATATTTGGTTCAGTGTCAGAGTCGAACAGAAAGCGAGAAAGTGTGAGAGCTGTCCTTTGCGTTGTTCAAAACGAACTACGCGTTTTGTTTGTATCCTTGCTCCCCACCAGTTGACATTTTAACTATTGTTTCGCGCTCCAACTTAAACCTACCTCTTCCCCCGGACATTTAATTTTGATCGCCCATCCAAAGGCAAAACTTAACTTAATCAACTTTCACATTCATTGCGTAATCTTGTATTTACGATCTCTTACTTTAATTGGGATATAAATATCATTCATACAATTATATTGTATACAGTAAATATATAATGTTAAAACCAGATTGCTCTAATATTTATGTACGGAGTAACAAACGTTAAAAATGTGGAAGTACAACAGCAAGCAAATTCGGCACAGACACTTATTGGACGCTTTTAAGAGGCGAAGTTCGTCAAAAAAATTGAACGAAAACACTATTTTTCTGAATCTACAATATACTGCGTTGTTATCAATCCAATACCAAACGTTGTACCGCTGATTTCATTCTACCAACAATACCTGAAGTTACTTCGAGTTATGTCTGAGGTTTCATAGTTTGCAGAGGGGTCCCAAAAATGTCGCACGCGTTTGACATTTGTAACCTGGAATTTTAGAATTTTATGAATCTTTTACACCTAGAAACGTATATTCTCGGCGACTGTTCTTGACTGGAGAAAACATGGAACTAGTGGACAATTCCGCAAAAGGCGCTGTACAAACTCGTATCATAACATGCCCGTGCAATGTTAAGGTAATATTTTTTTTGCATCATCTTTACCAGTGTGTCTCACAATGCAAAGACGTGTTATGATATACAGTGTACAAGACGTTACGTGCAACCTCCCCGCACGAAATCCTATGCTCCAGAAAGAGCTTACTGCGCTCCTCAAAACCCTTTGGAAGCCAATACGACGTATCACCTGTCTTATCAAGCTGATCGGGACACAACACGCCATGCCAGATCACAACCATTTAGACCGACTAATGCTCTCTCGAAGGCAGAGGGAAAATTTGATCATGAAACTACCAATAATCTGAGCTACAGGCCTGTGCGCAACATCGTCAAAGCTAAACCGATTATTCCGAAGCCTAGGTAATCATCAATTCATCTCGCAGCGATCATAGTTGACTGTTCCAGACGATAATGAATGTCGAAGCTTTACATATTTCATCTCCTTTACAACGTAGGCCAGTGGGAGGCAAAGGTCGCATGGAAGACGTCACAACGTCGAAGCGAGATTACGCAGCAAAGTTCGTAGACAGGCCCGAGAAGATAGTGCCCTGCGGCCACATACGTACCAGTACCGGACGATTTGAAGGCAAGACTACCGCTGAACTCTCCTATGCCAATCCAGGATACGTTGAACCTGCTACTAACTATAAGCCAGTTTTGATGTACTGTCCTCCTACCCAGCCCCTTGTTAATGACACTACGCAGAAACTGAGCTATCAACCCTTTTGCGTTCAACAAAAAGAGGTGCATCCCTGGGCTTTGAAACCTACGTACAGGTCCGTAATCTTTGAGCATAGAAGAATAAATGTGCAAGTGTCAGATAATACAAATCATACATTTTACTTACGTAAGGCCACCCGAAGTACCTCTATGTGCAAAAACTACCTATACGGAAAGTTATTTGGAAAATGAAAGACCGGTTGTTGAAAAGCCAATTATTCCTGTGGGAACGAATATATGGCCGTACGGAGAGCAATTTGCGGGGAAAACGATATACAAAGAAAGTTTTCTACCTACTGTGATACCTGAAAAAGTTGAACTATTTCGACCTCGCCCATGTCTGAATATACCTGAA
The DNA here is from genome assembly GCA_914767735.1 of Anoplius nigerrimus. Lineage (NCBI taxonomy): Eukaryota > Metazoa > Arthropoda > Insecta > Hymenoptera > Pompilidae > Anoplius > Anoplius nigerrimus. Next base: position 4,670,710 of record OU612079.1, on the reverse strand, counting down.
GGAAAAATAATAGCAGACACGGTTAACAAGGTACGAACATCGCCATTAAATTTACCAATTACAGAATATTTGACTTGAAATTTAATTTGTTAACCTTCTAGTTGAGTTACAAAGCTGTAAAAGGTGAAAAACGTACGCCAGTCAGACCAAAAGTTAGGTCAATGATCGGAGTTGGACCAATGCAGACAGAAACTACGAACAGACACGATTTCTTTCACAAAACTACCGTCAAACCCGACCTCGTCGTGCCTTGTAATAATATACGAATTTCTACGGAACCGATAAATGACAAAACAACAGCATCGTTGTCATATGTCGCGCCTGGACTGATTGACCCTGTTCAAAATTTCAAACCAATTGCACAGTATTGCCGGTAAGCGTTTTTTAAGGACTATTTTTAGGTCGTGTGGTATGTTTTGTATAGAGACTGATTGTTTCACACATGGAACAACCTGCGATTACATGTAAGTATAAAACGTGTATGAATAAGATTCTTTTAAGAACGGCATTATACTTACGAATAAGTTGCTCACATGGACTTGTTACACTAAAAGAGTTAAATAAGTAAGATTATTGAACAAGAATTTGATACTTATTAACATATCACAATTTTTAATGATCAGACCTACCACAAAAATTGAGACTGAGACCGTAAATCAGCTCTCATATCAACATTGGACTCCACAACCGAAAATGGAAACTCCCTGGGCGAAGAAAGCGCAGTACCAACGCTCGGAAGATCGTTTCGCTGGTGATTCGGTTTATCACATGAGTTACCCTGCTCCAGGATATTATGTTGAAGAGGACTGTACAGAGGCAATGTGTGCCTGTCCAGAAGAAACCACTAATTCCATGTGTATACCTCAAACGTGTGCCACGTAGTTGTGACATTCGTACATATAACACGTTAAGACGTATCTGCATAGAACACCTTATATACTAATACTGAATGCTTTAGACATATTTACCTGTTTGGATACGTTATCTTCGGCTATTTTTTGTAAATGACATACAAATAAATTGTAGATCTTGTTGTTACGATAACATAGCATACAATTCTTTTGATGTCATTACTGCAATCCTTATTGGCTGAGAGAGATATTTTTGCTTGATGCCTATGGGTTGAATGTGCATCCTATTCATTTAATGAACATCGTAATGTTGGGTGAAATAAAACATACTTTATTGCGCATACATGTACGTGTGCGCTGGTCTTATGTTACACTTATGTAGCCACTACTGTATACAAGATGAATACGAAGTATACTGTTGTTCTGTCGTACTTTTATCTCTTTACAGATGGTAAAATGTTCGGAATAATAAAATAAACTCTAATCTTTGACAAAAAGATCCATAGACAATATTATAACATACGCCCGCCAAATATACGGTTTCATATATTATACAATGATAAATATAAAGGGATAACAGGATGTGTACAGAGTGTCATGTCGTATGTGTGTCTGTGTATATGTTTGCGTGCAGAATATGTGTGCATATCTCGTTGTAGTATGTCGTGTACGGTCTTAGATTATGGGACGAAACCTAGTGTTACACTTAACGGTTTTCCTCTCGTATGCGCAACAATTCTTAACTTTTTCACTTACTTCTTTCCTTCATAACACATTACATGACAGGGGAGGGAACAGAGCGTTAGAATATACGAACAATTAACTATGCAGGCTAATAATATAGATATATATATATACTCATTTTTTTCTCACCTCATTCCTAAAACCTAAACTCCTTGTCATGAAAAAAAGGTTCTCTCATAATCTTTGATATTCCTCTGCGTTCTTTTGCACAAACAGCCCCCTCTCTCGTATTTCATTTTCTCCTTACATCGCTAAAAAATCGGCAAACAGTTTTATAACAAATGTAAATATGCACACGAACGTATTAACTCGCTAATTCACGTTCACATTTGACATAAACGTCAACTAGAAAACTGATCTGTAATACTCCTCAACTAAATTACATATATTTTCGAAGGCAACGTAAAACTGACCCAGGCACACGCCGATCGGCAGAACTTTGCGGTAAGAAATTCATTCTTCTGAGCGTAAGTTTTCGAAAGTGTAAGGCACATATACATAGGTCACATCAATTACACAATAAATCCGCGTCTGCGTCTGTTACAAGACTTCGTTCCATTATAATAAGTTCGAAAAAGTCGATGTCAGAAAGCAGTCAAGAAAATATAGAAATATACTCGTTTCGCCTCTTTTTTTCCACTTCACTTTCGTTCACTTTCATCTCATTGACCACCAGTAAACATTACTCTAACTCTTCACAATTTTTTCCCGTTTCTTAATTTGACTAGCTATGTGTATGTATAAAGATGATTGTCCATTTTATACACTGTATTGTACTATCTTGAAAAGCTATTGTCAATTGACCTCTAGATCTTTAATGTCATCACTTCTTAATCATTAATTGCACTTCACTCATTGAAACTCCTTAATGATCCCTTTCCAACTACCCAATTACCACACTTGGTCGAAGTACATACGTGAGAAAAAATTGATATTTTAGGTATAATCAGTGCATATGTGTTTGCCATGTGGTGAAAAGAGATCATTGCAAGAATCTCGCGAGAATTAAGATAAAATTGCTATAAAACGAGAGTTCAATTGTTTGGTGGACCTTCAGAGTAACATGTGTATGTATGTGCTGTGTTATTATACCCGACAAATCCTCGTCATACGTTTTGTTCGTTCGTTCATTCGTTCGTTCCCTTTTCAGTTGCACAAGGAGCAACTTCAGTTTGTTAGTTACATATATAACGCATCCCCTATAACAAACGGCTAAGAACTCTATTATCATATCGCGCATATGATTTCCTTTTGTACCAATGTTTCTCGTTTACTTTACATAATCTTATCGTAGCAAACTTAGGCTAAAAGCGAGATGCAAGTATATTCATTAGAACTTAAAATCTTATAAAAAAGAAAACTCTGTTCACGCGACGACACAGTACTAAAAAAAGACGACCCCTCCATTGCGCTTCATGTACAATAAAAAAGAAAAAAAATCTCGACGCCCGACATTTCATTAATTGACGATATATATCGTTTTGCATGTATGCTCGTTATCGTTGATCGCACCTTGACACTGGAAAAACGACGCGGAATATCCCGTCATAAATTATATTAATCGTACGCACGTACAACTAATTTTCTAATAAAGTCACATTAACTATGATATTTAATTACGAACCAGTGACATCACTAATTGTGTGTGTGTGTACCAATATACAGGTTCTATGGATATTCGTATTACACCTACAAGATGATGATGCATGAAACAAAGGATATGATATAATGAAATTTCATGAATGTCTTTCTCCTAGTATGGAAAAAACAAATAATTTCCAGGAAGAATGTTGTCTGTAATTTTGATATGCAAAATTATCCTTGTTCCTGGTGTATTATGCATCATAAACTTCCTTGTATAGTGGTATGAAAGTACACGCCGATCTGGTATATATCAATTGGTTAACGGATAAAAGATCACTATGAATCGTTCTAATCTTGCGTACACGCGATTGCAACAATCTCATCGCACCTCAGTAAATATTGCACTTGTACGATCGACGGAATTTCATTCGCACACCGCTCGTGAAAAGAAACTCAGTCGCCACGCGATTTTAAAATGGACAGATGTCCCCCCTCTCTCTCTCTCTCTCTCTCTCTCATTCCTGCTTTCTGTCTCTGCACAGTTAGGGCTTAACAAAGTTCAATATTTAAGAATTCGATTCATTAATCGGCATAACAACGCGATGTCACCATATTGAAGAAGAAACTGAAATGTTTAATTTTGAATGATTTTAAACGATGTAAAGATTCTCTTATGATAAACCGACTATTTCAAACGTTAATTAAAAATATTGACAATTTCTAACACTGCAAAACATGGCTTTGAACATAAAATGAACCAATTACTTCATGTACGAATAAATGTCCGTGATTACTGGTGACGTCGCATTCTCAAAACAATAATTTCGTTAATAATTATTGCATTGTACCGACGGCACAGTACAATGATTTGCTTTGCTCTGCTCTGCTCTGCTCTGCTCTGCTGTGTTCTGTCCTGCTTTGCGCTTTCTTGCCCTCTCTCTTAGTTTCCAAAATGATGCCATCACCGCTGCAGCGTCCCTCCCCCGTTAAATATAACAAACTCGTCGGATTACATCCGCATGGATCATATCCATGATGAAAAGAAGAAGACACGGTGGAGAAGCGCCGATGAGTAGACATCGAAGACAAACGAAGGGAAAAGGGTTTGGGGCTTTCGCGGCCATGGTCAATCTCTATCACCAGCTTTGACTGTCCAAAAGTTCTAAACACCCCTCGCTTTCGATTGCTGTTTCGCAGAATACCCGAGCAGTGCCGCCAAACTCGACACTCGCAACGATTCCCGATGAGCTGACAACGCCTAATGACGAGATAAGAGAGGTAAGAGTCTGGAGATCAAAGCTAGCAATAGCGACACGCAGGTGTGCGTCAGTGGAGACGTTATAATCGATCAACGAATCTTTAGAAACTACTCGCGACCGACATACCTATTGCGGCTTGGCGTTGTAAGACTGCATGAACTCGGAGAAGCCGAAGCTATTCAATGGGTCCAGGGCGAGACTATCGTCGATCGAGGTCAGCTCGCTGTGGCTTATCAAGTCCACGTAGTCTATGTCCGTGTTTGATCGCCCAACACCTGACTGGCCGAGACCCGGAGCGTGGCTACCACAGAATCAAAACACAACCCCAATCACTGGCAAGTCCCTCAACGTTCGATAAAAACGTTTCTTTTCCTATTTGTGGCGCATGGTGCAGGCGGTCAAGGAAAAGCACAAATTCATACTACCTTCGGCATTAATGCATGGCGGTGCTTGTTATGTTACATGATCATGTTACTTCTTAATCAATTTTCATCTACTACTGTATTAACTGGAAACGATAATTGTCTATATAGAATCGTGTGACCGATATTAGCCGGATAGCCGGTACAACGCGGCAAAGGGGTACCCAACAACAACCACAAAAACGACACCCCCTAGAAATTGACTGAGATTACGGTCACTGTAGAGATCCTAGTTTATACTTGATCAAAACCGGGACACAACGACGTTTATGAAGCGGGCATGATTACATTATGCTTTGTCGCTACTTTCTATTGATTGTAAACTAATGAATGATGCAGTCTATTGCCAGTCGAGCTCTGTCGAGTATGGTGATTGGAGTTGCGTTTTGGTGGGTTACAAACTTATGGACGTTTGTGGGTTGAAAATCTTTTGCTTCGAAATGTGGTTGTACCGGCTTGCTCCAGGCCTTTGCCCCATCTTTCTCGTTCGATATGCTCCCGGAAATTCTGCACTATGAACTTGCCAGATTACCGTGTCAGCGTGGACACCTAAATATGTCGCGTATGCGTATTCAATACGCAGTACGCGCCATCATATCATGTATATAAGAATAAGAAATTTAAACATATATAATGTCGCACGTCAATGATCTTCGAAATAATTCGCGAAAGCCTTGGGTAAGCCGTATATCAAGGAGACTACGTAGACTACTTGGCAGTTCCAACGAAACCTCTGTGTAATCATGTGCGTAATTAGAGCTATGGAAAAACTTTCTGCTCCATGCGCTAAACTAAAAATTATACGTGATCATATTTGGCGGCATTCCATTTAGCGGTTCAACGTTTTAAATGCTTTCAAAGGCCCTCCAAATACACCTGTCGCATGTAAAAACAATAGAACGACAAGTTTTTGGTCGAAAGCTTCTCATTAGTCTTGTTAGTCTTTTCAAAATGCATTCACGCTAATAGAAAAATGCGCTTGCAAAAATTTATCACCGACTTGCAGGACCCTTTCGACAATATACACGTGTTGCTATAAATAAGTGTCTGTTTTCAAATAAAAGCAACTGTTTAAATACTACATTTCTTCAATACTTACTGACAGATTAATGTCGATATTTCGCGCAAAGTACTGGGTGAAGTACAAGCCTTTTTTTATAACACACGCTAAGTTTAGGGGAATATACGAGCACCATACATTTTTTTTAAAAGTTAAGTTTTGCGCTAACGCGATTATAAAAAATAAAAAAATATAAGTAACATTCATGGGTGACTACACAGAATGCAAAGTACCTTAATGTCATGTGTAAAGAGCATGTTTATAAAGCAATACTTTGTTTGAACACCCAGCACTCTCCGAAATCGGACTAAACGCGCTTATCGACCTAATTAAACGAAATAACTTAACGTGTAACATACGCCACATTTCTCTGCCAATATATCGTAGCTTAATATAAAATCCTAATTATTTCATAAAAAGGGCGTACAAAAACAATTTGAGTCAAAAATGGACCGCCTGGTTACTTTCTCCATTTACTCTCATACTCACTATCACGATCGCTCTCTCTAACTTTCTCTCTCTCTCTCACTCTCTCACTCTCGCTCTCCCTCACTCTCTCTCCCTTCTTCTCGTTACCTCTATCTCTCTGTATATAATATTTCGTCACAGAAAAGATGCGTATAAAAAAGAATACTGACAAAATATCTGCATAGATATGATTTTAGGGGCGTGTAGAGTATCAACACAATTCGGGAATGTCAATCATTTTGACTGGAATCAATGCGATTAGTGTGAAACGTCATTGTGCCACGCGAAAGGCATAAAAGTACTCTAAATTTGAATTAAGTCGAAGACGCATAAGTAGAAAAAGTTAGGCAAGACTTTACGCGCCCCTCACTATGTCCATGGCAGTTGATCGCACGAAGAGAATAATATGCTCATTATTCTCGACAGAACGTAAGATTCTTCGACACTTTTAGACCCAGGGAACTGACCTGGAAGCGACAGAGGGTGTGTCTCGAGTGACAGATGGATCCGGACTGTGCGCCTGAAACATCGTGGACGGCGTAGCTGGATAACTTCCACTGTTGCTAAGACCGCTTTGCCCGCCACTGCCGACCCCAACGACACTAGAATGCGATGGAGTTTGACCGCCTACGCCTGGACCACCCCAACCTGGTACGTGCGTCACTAATAATGGCTTCACGTAGCCATTCGTCGACGTAGACTGACTTTCTACAATGAGGGAAGAACGAATCGATGAATAAGTAAACTTCCTGTGTACAAGCACCGGCGGGCGTGAGTGTTGGTAGGTAGCAAAAATAATGTCGACTAACCACTGAACGGTGTGTAATATTTGGAGAACGCCTGCGCTTTCGATAAGTCCGGGTAGAGATATAACAGGTGCTGCAAGTCTGAGACTCTGTCGGCAAGACTACGGATTGCAAAGTCTTTGCTCGTGAACGGTTGCAACATAAAAACTTCGGATTGCTCTGAAAATAAATCACGGTCAAGCAGTAATGACACGTTCATGATATTTTAAGAGAACCGAAGAACTGCTATTAAATATCCCATGTAATTATTAAATACCTCCAACCCACGCAATGGTCACTCCGCCGAGCTCCGAATCGGAAAACCTCATCAGGAACGTGCCTGACGCACAACTCGCCAACATCTCTTCCGCCTGCTTCTTCCTGACGAATCCTAAAATATATCCATCTATCCATGGGCCTCGAAGATGCTCCCTAGTCAGCTTCATAACGGCGTAAAACCATTCCCAAAAGGTGAAATTCCTCTCTGGCAGTGGTTCTTTGCAGAATTGAGCCCAACTCAAAAGCAAATTTGAGTGATCTTGCCCAGCGTTTCCGCCTCGGAAGGCCTTCTCTGCTAAAAATCTCAGGTTGTCCTCTGTTAAACTCCGACCCGTCGCTGACCGAAATTTTACGTTAAGAGCCTCGGCGACTTGACCCCAGGGTACTTTATCAGGTACTGCGAATGGCACTCTCCCAGGCTCCGCGAAGGCATTGTCCCATGTAACCGTTGCCCATGCGTGAGGTTCCTGATTCCCGTGCACGATCACTACAACTGGTAAGCTCAGGGTCCATACTTGGAAAACAAGTTCACCGCCGCCAACATTGAACTGCGACTGAAAGAGCAGTGAAAACTTCTCGTCCATCACGGACTCCGTTCCCTTTTTCTCAGCCCTCTTAATTTTCTTAAGCTGCATATTTCGGAAACTCACGGAGAGTTGTCTCGTTGCCTAAAAGAAGGTGGCAAAACACCTATTTGTATTGAAATATGCTAGAAATTTATACTAGCAGATCATCACTTTTATGCATAATTTATATTAATATTATTATTAATGGTTGTAATTTTTATGCATATATATATATTCTTTAAGAAATATAAACAAAATTAGTGCAGAAACATAAATTAATTTTTCAGAAAAGATGATGGTATTAGGTAAAGTAGTAAACATTGGTCATTGATATTAATGGTAAGAATTTCACGAACGTTTCCACTCACCTGGTGATACTCCATGGTTCCAGTATTGTTAAGAATCTCACCGCTGGCTTCGCCATTTTTCGTTATCTTGTCACGATTGTTTTTCAGCAAACCGTTGGCTTGTGCTTCACTTATTATGCTCACTTTTACCTGTGGCGGTGTCATATGAACATTCAACTTTCCGCCCACCAACAATCGCACGGTGCTCGTAAAGCGTGTGTTAGTCTTCATTACTTGCGGTGGCTGTTTCTCGATAATGAACGTACTCGTGACCAACGAACTAAGTAACTGTGTAATCTGAGAATTCAGTGTTGGAAGTATGTCTTGCATGCCAGGTGGATCAAGCGCTAATTTCTGCTTAAGCAGTTCAGCCTCCTTAATCTGTTGTCGATTTAACCAGATTAATTCTGCCAAATTTTCACACCATTCCTGAATAGAATCTAGATTGTTGTTAAAAAGGGCACCGTTTCCAGCCAGTTGCTGGTCCCTTTTCCATCTAATAAGCTCATCGTCCAACACCCTTGATTGCAAGCTGTTCAACCTGGCGATAGTATCTTTTAATTTATCGGCCAACGTTAAACGCAATTGCATCAAACCAGCGGCTTTATGATTTAGTAACTGTTCTTGTTGCTCCTTTTGCCTTCTGATCTTCTTTTCTATATCCAGACTTTGTTGATTCTGTGGCTGAGTGGCAAGGTGTTGAAGATGAGCATTCAATTTTGTACACTCATGGTAACTAATTGCAAATGCTTCCTGCTCCTGTTCCATTTTTCTCAGATCTTCTCCAGTTTCCTGTGTCCTCCTTCTGACTGCCTCAACTTGTTGAGCTATTTCTGCTACTGCATCTATACTGCATTGCATAAGTCCTACCCTTCCACCGGCCATGTTCATTAGGGTCCCACCTAAGTTTTCAACTTGTGCAACTAATTTCATTTCTGTACCCAAGCAGTGCCTAATTATTCTAAATAGTGTTCCAGGATTTTGGCTGTATCGTTGCTGAAATAAATTACATTAACAAATCCATATGTCCACATTATTGTTTGACAGTACTAATGCTGAAATACTTACACGGAACATTTTAGCAGCCTCTACTAATTTTAATTTTGTTAAGAATAAATCTTCTGTGTTTAAGGAAGCTGCTTTGGATTCTAATTCTTGTATGAGAGCCACAACAAGATTTGCAATGTATTGTTCATACTGGGGATTATCAGGCTCTATGTCAGTCCTATAAAAATAAAATACAATTACGAAAGTTGAAAAAACTTGTATGCTAATAATATTTGTTAGACAATGTTTCTTACCACATTTTTTCCTCAATCCATGATGACAAGAAATGTCTAACTTCAATGGGAAAGTGTTCTCCATAGACAGAACGCACTTGTTGCAGTGCCTCTGGGGGCAGTTGTTGTGCTTTTGCCCACAGCGACATGTTGCTAGTTCTAAATCAACTTCTTGGACCTTTAACATACAATTTTATAACTTGTTGGGTTTATACACAAGAGAACAATTAGAAAGTTCAGATGCAGTTATTGTTTGAAGAAAATACGATGATAATCATTCAGGATATACACAACATAACCTACAACAATTGTAATAAAAGTGAAAAAAGAGAAATGTTAATAACTGCACAAACGTAATACAAACTACGCAACAAATGTAAGAAAACCGTGCGCGGCATACGTTGCGAATGATTAAAAAGGTAAGAATCGCGCTATTCACACTGCAGTTAACTCCACAACGCACGTATGAATTTACCGACAACCAATGATTTCACATAAATTGCTTGTATCAACAGACTCAACGCTCAAATATCAAAGTATCAGCGCTCCATCTCTTAAGACTATACCTTCGTATTAACAATTTTGGAAAAGTGTACACAACCATCAGAATAGTACAAGACGTCTTTCTGCCACCATCGTCACTGTCGGGTGACGTACTTTGATAACGCATAAATAGATAAGCGGGAGGGGAATTTAGCGATGGAAGGAGTAGTGGAGGGGAAGATAAAGGAGAAGATCACGGGCTGAAAATCTGCTCACCTGCTTCTGGGTCCGCAGACAAGGCACCCGGAAACTGTTCCTCCCCCCCCCTTATCTCCCTCGCCCTTCTTCTATACCCTCGACTAGATTCCTATAGTAATCCCCGATAAACAAACCGACCCCGGTACCGACTATACGGTTCAACGACTAACCGACTCCCTGTATCACTAGAAACCCAATGCCCGGTGTTAGGTAGCGCGCGGGCTCGTTTGCTCGCTCTGTTCCTGTCCGTCTTTCTCTCTCTCTCTCTCTCTCTCTCTCTTTCCCTCTCAGTCTCCCTCCCTACGTCCCTGCCCTTCCTTTCTCGTCAAACGTTATCCGCCAGGAAAAATTGATTCTTCACTGTTCCACACACCGTCCGTATTGTTGAAATGCGCTCGCCCGCTATCGTACCCAGTGACGGGGAGTCGACGGTCGCCAGTGAATCGACTGGTAACTGGATGCCCGGTCGCGGGAGCAGCACGCACGAGTCTCATCAATAAGTTTTAACCCCCCTTCTCGGCGCTACTCCCAACGCGGACGACGACGGAGTACCGCGGGCACGGAGGAATTCCGAGAATTAGATACCGTACATGGAGTGCGGGGGGTATGAGAGGGATGCGTCACGTGATCAGACACCGACGCCATCACGCTTGCGCGCAAGTGGACAGAGGTTTTTGAGGATGAGAAGTCCGATGTTCGGCGAATGCCGTACAATATGTACGCGAGTAGACTAATCTTTTAACTTTGATCATTTTGCTTTTGAAATGTGGAACTGTTCCTACTTCGAGCTTCGAACATTTTGACCGACGGTTTTTCAAGATATTTATGAGTATAGATGGCGAAGACTACGGAAAAAGCGGTTATTGCTAGAAAGTAATCGAATTATCGTGTAATTTGCGCCGAGTTCCTTTCTTCCAGATTAAAACACACGTGAATCTGAAACCGTTTTTGTAAACAACGCGTAAGAAATGATATGTCACACTATGCTAGATAGATAGTAACGAAGTATGTAATTCCTTGAAACCTGACTCATCAAACATACCATTCATCTAATTTAAACAAAAACAGTAAAAATTCAGTTTATACACGAAAATGCCGCCGGTAATACGATATACAGGACTCGTGGAAGTAAATAATTCGCATAAGTGTAGATCAAGGCATATATTGCACATAAGAATCTCATATTGTAAAAATACTTTCAGTAGTAAAAGTAATATATATCGCTGTATATATGTATAAATAAAAATACTATTTATAAAAAGAAGTATGTCGAGGCACTTTTTAAGCATGTTTACGAATACTGACAAAGGTACCGTCGCGGGAAGCACTCTCATTCTCGTCGGCATAAAAGCCTGTCATATAATGGTGTTTTCTGTTGCAAAAGTTACAAGAAAATCACTCACAGAGAACACACTTTTCGAAGTATGAGAGGGGGCAGTGCGAGACAAAGGGCACCGGTTAAATACGTTGTCGTACTGCCAAAACACCAGAAGGCTGTGAAACGATATGTATGTCAAAAAATAAATTATACCAAATGAATAGAATATTGAACCATACCTGTTGAGGCGACGATTGGTCCGCAGGCACGAGCTAACGCTCCTAAAGAACGGAATATACCCGTTATAGTCCCCTTCTGATTTTCAGGTCCTATGCGTGTGACCAAAGTCATCATGCATGTCACCACCATAGCAGTTGCTAAAAACAAAGCAATTTTACGTAACATCATAGTTTTTTACATAATCCTAATGGTTAAAACGATGCGTTAAACTTACAGACTGCAAATAAAAATATACCAAAACATAGCATTGGTACATCCTTCGCGACAGCAATGGACGCAAATGCTGGTATTATTAACCATAGACCCTAAAACATTTGAATCAAATTGTAAGCGTTTTTCAAGACGAACGTTCAATGAACAGTGAAATATATGTACCAGTTCGCTGACGGTTTTCGTTTTTTGGGGCGGAATTGACCGTACCCAGGTACCCTGTAAAATTGCCATTGTCGAACCAATTCCAAAGAACATCCACCCTTGCTGCATACTCGTAAATCCGAACGCGTAATGAGTTAAGAATGATAGGGTAAATTCCAGTCCACTGTAGATAAATAAGTACAAAAAGTACACGTGTCCTAATGTGATCAGATTTTGCTTATCTGTAAAAATGGAAATGTATATTGTTATAAAAATATAAAGTTAATAATGATACATTGTAGTTATGAATTGTGCATATTTGAATTTACCTTTTTCACCTAGCCCAACTACACTGTTGAAACGAAAAATGTCCACAGGATTTATATAAGTAGAAACAGCAGATATTTCAGAAATTACATTTTTTGCTCTGTACTTTGATGGCAAAGTCTCTTTCAAGTTAAACACAACATACAGTAAATCACTGACTGCAAGAAACAGTGCGAATAGAGCTGCAGATGCATACCAAGTACCTTCTCTGTTCCCACTTGAGAGCCAAGCAAAGAATACTCCTATCATTGGACCCACAACAAAGCCTATTGAAAATGCTATTCCCACCAGAGCCTATAAAGACAGTACAGTTAAAAAACATAATTTTTTAAATTATTATTGCATGATATGTATTATTTAAGTAAGTAGTTGACAAAATTTAATACCATTGCCTTTCCTCTGGTTTTTGGAGATGTTACATCACTGATAATTGCCATTGACAAGCTAATATTACCCTTGCTGATGCCACCCACAATTCTTGCCAATACAAAAATGGTAAAGTTTGCAGATAAAGCCCACAATAAATATGACATTGCAACTCCTGTTAAACAAAGTAGCATCATAGGTTTTCTGCCATATACGTCAGATAATGCTCCAATAATGGGGGATGCAAGAAATTGTAAAAATGAATACATTGATCCAATTAGACCTGAAATAATAATATAAACATTATTATATACTTCAAATACACATTTTTGTTCCTTGATCTTATTCGTACCAACCTCCATAAAGTACAGTACTAATGTTCTCAGGAGCATTGAGAAACACTTGTATGTTCCTAATATGTTGTAAAATAATAAAATAGAGACCACTGTTATTCTCTATTTCTTTATAGTGATCTAATAACGCAGGTAACAGCGGTAATATCATGGTAAACGCGAGTAGATCCAACAGTAGTGAGATAAACACTACTGTCACCATATTATCATTCTTTTTGTCCGTATTTTCTTTCTGCCCCATTGTAAAATATAGGTACACTATCGTTTGTTTAGAATGTTGCTACCCTTCGATACACATCTATCACAGAGTTCAATACCGGCACATACACATTCGAGACGACGTTTATTACGAATAAAATAAGATATCCTTCAGAGAGTATTTACGAACAGTAAGTAGATATCAAAATCTGAGTTGCTGACGTGGAATAAAACCATGTCAGTACAGTATTGATGGAGAAATAAGGAAATCCCACTGTACACTTCTTCTGTCGTATTGTTTATCACTTATGTTGACTCAACTGCATAACAATTGCCTAATCTGTTCTTGCACGTAGTTGTTACTCGTCGTATAAAAAAACCGTTCTACCGAATGGATTGGTACCTTTACAATGATAGTACATCGAAAAATGGGAACACTTTCTAGCTGCGGCATCGTGCCGGAGATCAGATGCCTGTATTCAAAAGTGAAAGGTTCGTAACCTATTTCTTGACAGGTCCTGTGTGCGTTGGTGAGAATTAGATCATGCCACAGTCGATATTAAAGTCACCTAAAATATCTAAGGCGGAAAAGAGCAAGCGAGAGTGTTAAGTTATCGACAACAGTGGCCCGCGTGACCGACGACAAATTATAGGCACCTGCTTTGCACCGAAAACTTGAACCTTTCTCTGTATACCCAAATTATGGTGCCAACAAATATAACTAAAGTGATGAATCACAATTGTTAAAACTACTGTTTGCGACAACAAGTTACACTTATGCAATCATTTTATCAGCTTTCAACGCGAATACAATCAATTATCAGCAACGTGTAGTCCCTGTTACATTCATATACGTACTTGCGCAGCTGTGAGTGTGAGTCGGTCTTTTTCGGAAAAATAAACGTATCTCGTTTTCTAATATGCCAAGGAACATGCGCTATGCACGTAGTTGTTCTTGATCATTACATTGTTTTTATTTGTCAGTGAAGCGAAAAATAGCTTTGTCGTGGCGCACCCAGAAACATTATATACATTCAACTTCCGGCTGGTGCGCGACATAGTGATCACACATACTCGTCACGCGTACACACCAACAGCCGCCGATGTGCAGCGGACCCACTTCCTCGACGAACAAAGATCTTTTCAAACCCGTCCCAAACTGTAACGTCGCCTCGGAACGAAACGATCGTTTTCAAATGCGCTCTCCGCTCGCTCACTGCAATTCAATACATACTTTTTCGCACGGACTCCCCCCCCCCCCCCCCCCCCCCCCCCCCAATGGGGGAAAAGATCGTCACACGATCTCTACCCCATGGGTACTACTGGTAGAATAAGTGCATTCACAAAATATGGGGTGCTACTTTCTTGAGAAGGAAAAATTCGTTATTTCGAGGTCACCGGGTGCTCGCGGGTTCTTTCTGGTCACGTACACGTTTCGAATTTAAAATTTAATTGACAAAGGAAGATTTAGATCCTTTGATCAACAAAGAAAAACTTTTGAAAACCAGTTGCCAATGAATTTCAAATATATCATAACTACGCGTCTTAAGTACAATTGGAAATGCAGATACAGATCAGGAATTGAGATACATTAAACGCTGCAATAAGTAAATTGTAATGCATATACATGTTACGTCGGCAACTGAACGACGTAATTGTCATAGATACCCGAAAATACTTAATCATCCAGCTACGTCGAAACAGATTTTTGCGACGTTTACGTGGTGTACGCGTGGCATTCGATCGGCGCCTAGCTAGGCAGTTCTGAAAATGACAGAGATATATTCATAATCGAGATACTCGCGAGTGCACAGGGTGTTTACATTTCCAAAGTCGAGGCATTTAAGGAATAGCACCGGCGTGTATAGAGCAGGTGGCACCAGAGGAAAGGAAAGGCAGCGGGCAGAGCAGAGCGGCGGTGTATCGCGGTTAAAATTTAAGCAAGGGATCCAACGCTTGCCATCTGGACTCTACCGGGTTGTACAGCGCATACGGCATATTGATGGCACCGAGGTCTCGCTCGCGCACGTATCAGTACACCTCGAGATTCCTTTCCATTCGAAAAACGAAAATGCCACGAGGGTGGAAAGGGCGGAAGGGCCTATTATTCTGTGAAGATCGTTATCGATACGCGCGATTAACGCGTTCCCGGGAAATGGGAACAGCTGTCATTGAAGTTATATAGGAAGAGAGCACAGTGCGTGGAGGAAGATAATCGATGTGTCCTGAGAATAATTTCTGTGTCAGCGTGCACGCGGCGGCAGCGTCATCGTTGTCGCGATCCCCGTCGTCGTCGTCATCGCTAGCGTCGTCAATTCATCCCCGAAAGGACTCGGTGCCATAAAGTTATGACGGAGTACACACGTTACCCTTGAACTGTACCTTCTGCCTAGACAGTCTACATTTTATTAAATCCCAAATGATGAAAGATGACAAATGGGATATTGTAAATCTAAACATGCTGATTTATTTAGTTTCAAACAATTGCACGCTGAATATGTGCAACATAATATTTTTCCAAGGTAACGATGTTAAGCCTGCGTAGAAAATGTACTTGACTAAATTGTCCTATTGACCGATTTTGGGAGAACGACCGAATCGGCGTATTTGAGAGAAATTCGAGCAAACATTAATTGCACGTTGCAGCGACTGCGCAGCCAGATCTTGACATTCTTCAAGTTCACAAATGACATCGCAATTTGCTGCGAGGGAGGACGGTGGTCTGTTACAGGCGTACTATCACTGGTATTAGGCAGGTGTTCCTATTGATCAAACTTGGTCGTTGACTTGCCGTATCGACATGTGTCCGCTGATAAATATGCCGCAAATCGAAGTTACAGAGATACAAATAGGAAGCAGAGGTATTCCCATCCGATCATAATTCTTGCATGATCGGAATCATTTTCCACAATTATTCACGAACTTGTTTGTTTTCCTGAGATGTATTTGAATAAGCGGCTTGAACGGGCAGTGACAAGAAAGTCTAAAGGGTGATTGAGATTGCCGATTAGCAACTGTTATTCGCACAAGTCGACACGCCTTTCGTGTCGTGATTTCAACTATTGGAACCGACGGATGCACATTAATTTTCGCTAAACAAGCTTTGTCGTCATCCAAAGTGGATCTATGCATTTAATGCCTAACAGGGGCAACAGGGTTTTATAAAGTAACGATTCTTTCTCTCGTCCTAGCCGTCTGTTTCTCTCTCTCTCTCTCTCTCTCTCTCTCTCTCTCTCTGTCTTTCTCTCTAATTCTCGTTCTCTTTGTGACACAGTAAGAAACGTAACGTACAGGCCGGACATATTTCTTATTGATTAATTTTTGAAGGGAGACTCCGACCACGGTCGGATAGCTTCCCTGCAGTATTTCAGGATCTTCCACGCTCGGGCACGATCGAGCAGCGAGAGTTAGGTTATTATTGTATGAAATCGGGGCGCTGAGGAGGGAGGGGGTTTATCAGGCAAAACGGGAAAAACACGTCTTGCACATTTTCTCGCAACAAGGCGCATTGTCGTTGTCCGTTACCGATCGGTTCCTCCTCGTTCGGAATAACAAGCAACAAGACAGGTATACACAGAAGACAAAGAGCTGCTCGACTCCGGGGAGGGTGCTGGGGTGCGAGGAGAGAGCGGCGTTCGGAGCGAGACAACGATAGAAAGGTGCGCGCGAGGGGTGGCATTATGGAGAAGAGGCGGATAGAGAAATCCTCGCGGCGGTAGGCAGAATCCGAGAAATTTCTGAGAACGTTCCTACCGCGCGAGTGGTACCCGGCCCCCGGTGGAAATCCCACGGACAATGGGGACAATGAGAATTTTCGGGTGCCCGGGCATGTCGAACGTGTACGAACCCCGAGAAGGGGCAAGCTGCAATGTGCTACCACCACTACCACCACCACCACCACCACCACCACCACCACCACCATCACCGTCGCCACTCAATACCGTCATCACCACCGCCGAGTGGCAACCACCGGCCGATAGTACGGACGCGGACAATAATCGCTCTGGCACAAAGTCCTACTTCCACAACGCCGGTTTAGGTAGACAGTTTTAGGTACGAGACTTTCCAAGGCATCGCTATAAACACTGGTTCCGTCCTCCTTCCGCCCCTTCAGCTCCTCTCCCTTTTCTGGTCCCGGCGGGACCCTCTTCTTCACTGAGGGTGATATTAAAAGGAAGAGACGGTCTGTCAACCCCCCCGAAGAACGAAAGGAGAGGACACGCGTATCGTCCAGCTGAAAACGGAATCCGGCCGCGGGTTCCGTGCACGGTGTGGACCTGTGAGAAGACGCGGGGACCCGTTAATACGAGCGGAAAGAGAGGGAAACGGACCGAGGGTAGACAAAGAGCAAAGAGGAAGGAGCGTAGAAACGGGCGGGAAGAGAAAAGCGCAGGAGAGCTGAGAGAATGATGGAAATAAGGGGAGGGAGAGTGAGGGAACCAAAGAGAAGAGTAGGTATGGGAGAGCGGGTGGACGAAAGAAAAAGAAAGGGAGTAGAAGACAGAGAGGAAGAGAGGAAAGAGAAGAGAGGCGAGAAAAAAGGGAACGAAGAAGAAACGTGGAGGAGCGCAGAAAAGAATGATGGAAATCAGGGGTGGGGGAGTGAGATGAGGAGAAGGATGAGGATGAGGAGGAGGAGGAAGAGGAGGATGAGAAAGAGACAAGGGAGGAAGGAAGGAGGGAGGTAAAGAAAGGAAGAGAGAAAGAGCGAGGAAAGGGCCGAAGAGAGAAGGAATATACACGGAGCATCGAGCGCAAGCTGTGTGGACGCGTACCACAACGTAGTATACCTGCACATAAGCGCGTGTCCGTATAGTTGAGAGTAGGTATAAGCATAAGTATATGTAAGCGCGTGCCCGCGCAACCGACAGCAGATGCGCTCACTGCGCGCAGCTGTCCTCCTACAAGTGGTTCTCAAACCATCCCCTTTGGCGGGCGTTTTCTTACCCCTTCGGCCAACGTACACGTGCGCCACCGTTCCCAAGCACAAAGGAAAGGAAAAATCCCTCCGAGCGGTCGGTGGCTCCTCTATGACTGATCGCCATTATGCTTTTTTAATAAAATACCGCGCTTTCTCTCCTCAATCGTTCATCGTCCAAATAAAAATACATCAAAGTGGTAGGCTTGCCGCACACGCCGTTATTACTTACCGAAAATAATTGTGATGTAAGGGAACGGTGTATGACGCGTGCCAATGAGTACTTCCATCAAAGAATTTATAGCTAAAGCAGAATCAGACTATCAGTCCCTTTTAAACGTAATGGTTTGGGACAATGTATAAGTACGTATGAAGTAACGAATGAAGGTACTTTTGAAGTGAATTCTATCTTGAATTGAACACCATTACATTCGGACGAGGCGTGGGAATATTTCAGTTTATAGGGCGCATTCGTATGACCGAATATTGAATTATGGTTTCCAAATGTTTATACATGTAGTTATCTTCATGTTGAGACGTCAAACGCGCGAACATAATCGCCCGGCGTGTGTCTAGATCAAAAGACTGGCCGCGTCGCGTAGAACACCCATGCCTCACGTTGACATGTGACAACTTAACGCGCCCGCAATACGTCAAAGGGCATAGCTGGGTAAGACAGTGAAATGTGCCCCCAAACCAATTGAAATTCTGAATGGGCCATTCGATAGCTTATGAAAAAATAAACGTTTTTGTGAATTTTCAACTTTTTATCTCGACCGTGGGGGGCGGGGGAGGGTAAAATGTAGTGTTCGCTTCTCCCACCATTTTCTCGGAATCTATTGAATAAAAAAAAATGAAAAAAATCAGAGATACATATGGTGATGGTGCTCACACTTGAGATTTTTTTCAGATTTTTATATAAAAACCCCAACTGGAAAAAAAATAAAAACCAAAAAGTGAGTCACAAAAACATTAATTTGACACCGAAGGAGGTCCAGATCAGTGATGCCGCTTTTTTCTGTGATGTAATATTAGAATTAACGTCTCCCTGATTTTTTTCATAATTTTTGTTAAGGTGCCACGGTGTCGGAAAAATCAAAAACCGCGTCTCTGGTCAGTTTTTGCCTGTCAGAACACCGTACGAGGTAAACTTTGGTTTCCTTTTTGCCACATTACTATGTCGTAAGATATTTAATGTTATTAAGTACATTGAACAGTCGTAAGAGTGCAAAAAAAACGAAATAAATGGAAAAAGTCGATGTTATAGTGTAGGCTTATATGCTAAAAGATTGAAGATTAACCCAAGAACGTCGCTAGCGCAACTGACAAAGTTTCAGGCTTTTAAGTAGGAGGGAAACTTTTTGTCTGGGTTTCGAATCCTATTAGATCCATTCTTTTTTTTCATTCTTTTTTTCCTTTCTCTGTGCATCAATAATTAACATTAACTGTCAGACGTTATTACAACATTTTTGCAACTTAGATTCAAGAATTGTAAGCACACTGAATTAATCGGGGCTACTGAAGCACTACGCCAAAATACAATGTTGCGTTGAACTAACGGTCAAAAACGTTTTTCGACAAACTACGTGCACGTGTATTACACATTAAAATGTTGAGAAAAACATTGTTAAAATAGCTGACGTGTGAAAATATTTGTAAATGTTAATTATTGTTGCACAGAGAAAGGAAAAAAATAATGAAAAAAAAGAATGGATCTAACAGGATTCGAAACCCAGACAAAAAGTTTCCCTCCTACTTAAAAGCCTGACACTTACTCAGTTGCGCTAGCGACGTTCTTGGGTTAATCTTCAATCTTTTAGCATATAAGCCTACACTATAACATCGACTTTTTCCATTTATTTCGTTTTTTTGCACTCTTACGACTGTTCAATGTACTTAATAACATTAAATATCTTACGACATAGTAATGTGGCAAAAAGGAAACCAAAGTTTACCTCGTACGGTGTTCTGACAGGCAAAAACTGACCAGAGACGCGGTTTTTGATTTTTCCGACACCGTGGCACCTTAACAAAAATTATGAAAAAAATCAGGGAGACGTTAATTCTAATATTACATCACAGAAAAAAGCGGCATCACTGATCTGGACCTCCTTCGGTGTCAAATTAATGTTTTTGTGACTCACTTTTTGGTTTTTATTTTTTTTCCAGTTGGGGTTTTTATATAAAAATCTGAAAAAAATCTCAAGTGTGCGCACCATCACCATATGTATCTCTGATTTTTTTCATTTTTTTTTATTCAATAGATTTCGAGAAAATGGTGGGAGAAGCGAACACTACATTTTACCCTCCCCCGCCCCCCACGGTCGAGATAAAAAGTTGAAAATTCACAAAAACGTTTCCTTTTTCATAAGCTATCGAATGGCCCATTCAGAATTTCAATTGGTTTGGGGGCACATTTCACTGTCTTACCCAGCTATGCCCTTTGCCCTCCTACGACCGTACTGTGTCGTCCAACGTGTGCCCAGGGGATGATTCCTTCGTCAACGTGTTTATTTAACTCCGCGCCTATATCATTTGTGTTGAACGTTTACGTTCAGTTCAATTGATAAACGCTCACTCTACGAAGACCTTACGAAAGTATAGAGGTCCACCTCAATACCGAAAGTACGCGTTGGATTGATCGAGAAAGAAAATGTTCGACTTTAATGTACGCAAACCGTAGTCGTTGCTGCAGAGAACTATTGTCCTCTGCCCATGATTTTCCTTTGTGGCTATAAAATAGGGGGGTTACGTATGCGCTTTCGATGAAGGGTTGAACGTATATGTTTTTGCGCGGCACTACTTTATGTACTCTCACTTCATTTGTCAACATGAAATGTAAGGTGTTCTTTATGGGACTCATTTTTGACGAGTTTATATGGTCAAACTGGGTATCCCCGACAGCACCTTTCGGAAGCTAGACATATTGATTAAAAAAATGTTGACAAACGCACGTACGGCATTAGCTAAAGAGGATTCTCGTCACAGTATGTGGAGCGAATGTTATGTCATCCGTGAGTCGCTTTATCGTCTGCTCTTTATCTCCGCTTCCGATTATCGTGCGTTGTAAATTGCGGCGCCACGCCGAAGTGAGAATTGATTTTCTCTCTGGCTAACACGCAATAACCGATTAAAGAGCCAATGTTACCGTCCCTTTGAAATGTCCTTAGACAGCACGGTGATCGCTTGGCTCTGTCACTTGAAGAAATGCTGTAATTAAAATCGTTCATGCGCTACGTACACTGAATTATTTCACATAATACTTGAGAACTTGTCTTGCTACCTGACAACGGGCAGAGCATGAGAAAAGGGAGGCAACTAAGAGTAATCGCGTGAGAAAGGAGGAACGAAGAAAGGGTCGATATATGTCACGGTTTTCAAAGCCGGGGCAAAATCCAAGACAGCTGATACAGTTTTGGCGGGTTCCTCCGGCGGATTGGTCCCGACAAAGGGAAGCAAGAAGAAAGGACAAGGGGTGATGGGAGGGGGGCGTAGGGCGCACGCTTAAAAGAGTGACAAGGACGATGAAGGGGGGGTGCAAGGGAGAAAAGAACTTAGGGTTATACCGGCAGAAGCGAGACAGAAGAAAAGGGACGAAAGGAAGGAAAAAGGGAGGAACACGTTGTTGCTGCTACTCCTAGCAGCTCTCTTCCTTTCTATCGTTGCCTCTCCCTCTTTCTCGCGCTATTGCTGCTGTTAAATAAGAATAAGTCCCCCACCACTGACGGTCCGTCACCACCGGCAACAGCACATAAGTGTGTATGGGAGGTGTACCTATGTAGGCTCCGGGCTTTCATGTACTTGGGGCCCAAAAGGAATAAAGAGGCGAGACACCTGGCTACGGGCAGCAGTTTGCTCGGCGGAGCCCTACGTGAAACATCGTCTTCCTTCCGCGGCCTTCTCAACTGCCCGTCCACGTTGTGAACCTATCATCTTTCAACTCGGCAAGTCCCTCCTCTCCACCTTCGTCGGCAGCAGCCAGCAGAACCCAAGACGGGTCGGAAGGGAAAGAAGCAGTAGTGACCAAGTGTTGTGAAGTGGCATTTTCCGGGCGAGAGTTTCAGTACTTTTTCGCCGCATTTCGCCAGTTCGTACGGAAAGCCGGTAATCGACGTTACGCGACACAGATTTCGTAAGAGTACATAAGTATGACCGTATACGCTCCTCGGGACCACGTTTCCTCGGGATGTCAAAGCGTGGCGCCCTTTTTCAACGCTCGGACGCGCTGACGAATCGAAGAAAACGGCGTCGCAAGTTCTTCGTTACTGCGTACTGCGTTATACACGCGTCCAGAGATACAGCGTTAGCACGGAGTTCTTCTTCACATTATTAGCCCACTTTTAAACATTTGACTGCAGGAAGACCTTGTGCCTCGTATAAAGTACCTTTAGGCTTGTGCTTACAAGCGTCTATTTTAATTCGGAAAGTATTAAAAATATCGTTGAAAAGTTACGCGTACGTTTTCAGTAACTGATATCATTCCATAATTGTAGAGTAGAAGAAAGGTAGCTGCATTCGGCAGCAGCTAGAACACTACAATGTGCGCATGGTTTCGTTTCTTTTTGGCGTCGTCGGCCGGTGTTATTCTGCGGCAGAGAATCCGGCGCGAACTGAAATCTCGTGCAGGAGTATTACGTCACTCGTTTCGCCGACCATAATATTCGTCAATCACGCGTTCATTGTAAAACAAAAGTAGATCAAATCTTACGACTTTCCGATAATATTCTTTGTGCCCAGGATAAGTCACATTATAAAGTCTATCGGACTTATACTGAAAAGAGAACAGAAATTGTTAGTAATAATACAGCGCGGCGTATAACTAATAGTAAAATTCACTTATGGTCTACGCGGAGAATTTGAAATTGCTCTGCTCAAAGTCCGGTACTCACTATAAAAACATTTTCCGTTTTAGCGGCGTACATGCTCTTCGCGTACACGTGACAAAATCAGCAACACACGAGGGACAAGTCGCCTATAAAAATCACTCGGGGGCGCTATCTACTGCTTTGTGTGCACATATTAATACATACCAGTATGAGTAAAATGCTGAAACGAAGAAAGAAGTTTACGACGCATTACGACGCATGTTGCACTAGAAAGCCGGTACGCCACATTTTAGTTCAAACTCCACATAGTCTTCAACAACAAACTCGTGTCAAGTTTAGACTGCGCCAAAATATATAACTTCAAACAAGAGTGCCAATTGCGAAGGGGTGGAACATTTAGTATTATTTGGCGAATGTGCTCGATCAACTGACATTGAATACCAATGTTGCTTTCGCCTCGTTTTATCATGCACGTGATTCAATCTGGTATTTCACTGGAGAGTTCGCATTACGTACGCATCGTTTATCCCGCGATCGGGTATCATATTGCGACGGGGAGGGAGTCCGACACGGAGGTTGTCATGTGAAATAACGATTAAATTGGCGGAAGGGTCCCAGTTTTTCGTTTCTTAGAAATTCTGTTCAGGAACCTTCCCCATCTTTATGCCCTTCCGCTCTGCTGCCTCCCTGCTCCTCTGCCTTCCTATCGTAGTCGTGTCTAAGAGTCGCACGCATTGTATGACCTCGGGCTATGATTTGTGATTCGAAATTGACGATAGTTCTCCGATTTGGAGACTGACCGCCAAGGCCAAGTCGGAGAGTCCTCATAGGCGTGCGCTCGTATACGCAGCTAACACGCATGACACGCACGTGCAGTGCGGGGAACGAGAAAGCCCCTGAGCCCGAATGCACGTGTGCGCCGCGTAATCTGTCCACGTTTTTTTGCCTCTCCGTCGCCGTTTGAGACTATAGCGCGAAAAAAATCGTTCAGCCTCAAGTTCATCGAATATCGAATGCATATTGATTGTAATCGTGTGTACTGCTCTCTTTCATTGTTCCAGTGTCATAATCTTCCCCATAGCGGCGCAGAATCAAGTGGAGAAGGAGATTAAGTGATGCGGACAAATTTGAGAACGTGCATACGGAAATGTTTCTAAAGACTCGACGGAACTGTGTAAACGCTTTCATTGATTTCGGTTCCAGGTTTCTAGCACTATGGATGTTGTTCGGGGGAAAAAAGTAGAACGAAAGCATCGGGCCTTTGGACTGAGCAATGCAGCCCTGTCGATTCTCGTGCGACCCTGGATCGCAAATTGGAGCAGAATGACTACCGTCGAGTCGAAAAGTATATCTCGTCGTTCAGGCGAGATGCTCCTTAAAACCTTGCGAGGGAACCAAAATCAGAGAGGACTCAATGAAGCAGCGGTACAAATCATGATAAGGAGGAATTCTGCTGAAATTCACTGGTTTATTATAAATTATAACTTTCCTCATTAACTCAACGCTGCAACTCTATTAAGATTAACTTTTTGTTACGGTTTTTTCTGCATGAGCTGCGTGCGTTTACATATGTTGGAACTGGCATGTCAAGAGTATTGCATTGAAGATAGGTCGAGATTGGTGGCAATGTTTCGTGATGCTATTGTTAATCAATATTGCACTTGTCCCGGCCTATCGGAATGCTTTGCATTACAACGGAAGAAAAAATGCAGGCGTGCCCATACCAATGATTGAGGAAGATCCTGAACATCAACTCGAAGACTTCTAATGAATGCAGCAATATTCAAATGGATTACACGTCTTGGGAGAATCTTCTCAGTAAACGAGGATTCCGGCAGGTTTGGACGGGGGCATTATTTGTGGTATTTGAACAAATTGCACTCGTCCCGGCCTGCTGGATCGACTCGAAATTTCATCTCTCTACAAGATCATCCACAATGTTGAAGCGGAGAAGCTGCAGTTAACGGAATGCTTTGATCCAGATTATCTACCACTGATAACGGGTTCAACGCACGTGTTTGTTTATAGCGTTTTAAACATGCTCATAGAAAAAATAGAGTATTATGAAGTACATTATAGTTTTTCTAATATTTTCAACGTAGAATAGAGAAACAAAAAACTTCATACAGGTTTTGAAACTAAAATTTCCATACATTCTTAGTAACCTGTTAACTGTTATGTTCGAAGTTCTTCAAGTGAATACAGGGTTGCGTCATTGGTAAATAGGAGCAATTTGATACGTAATGGAATTTGTTTTATATGAGCGTACTGTGAACTTGAATAATCAAAATAAAAATTGATTGTATTTAAATTTCAACATCATTTTCTCCCATATACCGTCACAGTTATTGCGATTGTTATCAAGTACCTGTATATTGTCCTTAGTCTCGTGATATTGCCTGTCCATTAACAATCAATACTTATAAATAGTCTAAGGTACATGACATGTGTATCGTTTAAACATAGTATTTTTAGGGAACATTGTTGTTCGCGCGTTACTCCTTATGGTCAAAAATCAAGGAAACAAATCCTTGGTATCTTGTTATTCTAGGCATCTACATTACCTACATGTACTATACGTCGTAATACCAAAACGACAATTCAACACTTTGAAACACATACATCAAGAATATCTTAAATCTATGATTTTAACTTTTTTGTGCATTGCACGATACCATCTTAGCTTTCTTTACAATATATAATCGACAAGTTGTTAAAATTAATACGCATGAGTTTATAAGATTCAGGAATAAGAAATACTGATGCAAAAAAATGGAATAGTGGCAACTGGTTGACAAAACAAAAAATAATTGTGGTTTTACTATCCCTGCCGACAATATTAATAATTATGGGAATATAAAAGTAGCAACGTTTATTCCTTTGTGTACGTTGCACGCATAATTCTTCCACGGTAACGGTTGCATCGAATCAGAGTGTAGGAGCGAAGAAAGAAAGAAGAGCGGAAGGGCGTGTAGCGAAGGGAAAAAGGAATGAGAGTTCGGGGGAGAAGAGGAAGAAGAAAGAAAGGCAGGAGAAAAAAGGAAAACAATTCACGTCATTGTGAGAGCAAAATTTGTGAGACTGCGTGAATGAGATCCTAGATTCGGGTTTCCCTGTATAAGGTGCGAAAAGAAATGGACTGCCGATAGAGTGTATATAGATGCCAGATATCTTTGAGTACACGCGCACATTCCTGATACTAATTTAAGTTCTTTTGTCATTTCCGCAACTCTTATACCTCTCAATCTCTTCGATTAAGCGGTATCTCTTATTGATTGAATTGAGACATTTTTATGCACTGTTAGTTTCTAAAAGACACGTAAACGACCGTGAGAGAAAAAGTTGTGGCAAGAAGGAGGGAGAGGAATGGATAGAAAAAAAGGGAGATGAAATGTGGATCCGGGTGAAAAGAACCCCGTAGAAGAAGGAACAGGCGTAGGGTTACGTTACGTTCAATCGAATAAGAAAACACAATGAAAGTAGTGTGTCCCTTTCCCCCCTCCCGTAACTCGCTCACCATGCAGAGACGAATTCTGCTTTTCATTCATTCACACTCTTCATACGTAGATTTACATGTGTACATATAGATTCCTCAATTCGGGACCCAGGAAGGCGAAAGTGCGCACATTCAGGCAAAGCATCCCCTTTAAACAGTCCCACGGTTTCAAATAAAGCACCTGGCTTTTTGTCTACATGCGTACCGTCGCGTACGAATGCATTACCAACACTCTCCCTCATACGCTCTGACACGTCTTAAACTTCACACACTAATATCCGTAGGTATATTACTCGTGCATAGCAAACACGTGGATTCCTGCCCGCGGAAAAAGAACTCTCATTATTTTCTCTCCTCTCTTTGCCTCCTTTCCTACTCACGTCCCCTTTTCTTACCATCTCTATCCATACTCGCATACGTACCATCGCAGAGACTGGTTTCGGCTTCCTTATAAACTTTATTCAATTCTTTGTAATATGCCAAAGGGTTTCAGAGCACGCCATACCCTCCATTCATATGCTAAACAATAAATTCGTTGGAAGAAACGAATCTCTATCTTGCGCGTATCGTTGCGAACAGCTGTCGCACGTTCTTAGGGCTGCTTGCAAAAGAAAAAGCAACTAGGTTAGAGCTTAAGCGATAAAAGACGACAGGGATGAGTTATTTGCAGTTATTTGATTCAATGCCTTTTCGAAATATGGTAGTCGGTATGATTGCTTTATTTATTCCAATGAATGACGAGTCTAAATGCAGACCTATTTGAAACAACTTTTCATTTTTATTTTCATACGCGGCGCATATTTAATCAATTTAATTATAATCATAAACTAAATGTGCGTGATTTTATATTTCTTTCATGACAAATTTGAGTGATTAGATTGCAATCATTAAACGTTTAAAAATTTGCCCGTTTTCGGAATTGACAAGAGTCTACAAAATTATCGTGGAGAATTTGCAACGATAAGTTCTTACCAATAAATTACAATAGTAACATTTGTACTTTTATAAACTGTTATTACTAA
This sequence comes from Anoplius nigerrimus, assembly GCA_914767735.1. Classification (NCBI taxonomy): domain Eukaryota; kingdom Metazoa; phylum Arthropoda; class Insecta; order Hymenoptera; family Pompilidae; genus Anoplius; species Anoplius nigerrimus. The sequence goes on along the minus strand of OU612079.1, from coordinate 4,642,906 downwards.
CATTTTTTCCAATTTGAAAAGTGTATTTCCTTCGTAAAACTATTGAAACTTCAGCGGCCGGATAATCTATTTTCAATGTAATGACATTTCGAGAATTTATCAATAATTGCAATTCGCCCTCATGTTATACGAAATTTTCATTCCTGCTTTTCCTCTAGAGTGTTTATAACGATATATTACCTTAATATATATAGTTCAGATATTATTATATATTTGAGAGACCATCTTGAGTCGCACATGCGCAATGGAATGTAATATTTGGTGATGTGTGCTCTGAGTTCTCATAACCTTGTTCGTCAATTCAGTGTACATTCAATTTCATACCGGTGTTATGATGAACTCACTAAGAAAACCATCATCATGGCGGTAAGTGTTTATAACATTTTATATTATTTTGTCAAGGCCATATCGTACAATGCCGTATTTGTTATATCAATTAAGTATATTTGCAGGAGAGTGTCTACAAATGTTACAATTCGATGGCAATCATCAGCGTCTTCAACCACAGAAATTCAAATACCTGAGCGGATAGAACGTAATTCTACAGATATTTTAAAGGTATCACAATAACACTAATATTAAGGTTCAAAATTGATATTGTATTAAAAATTTTAACTCTGCAGGCACTTTCCCGAACTGTACCTCCACAAAGAAATGTACCACATTATGACTCCCAATGCGATTCGTTTTTAAGGCCAGTAACATATAAACATTGGAGAGAGATAACCTTATCCAAAGATGCTGGTCGCAGAACAGCGTTGTGGATAAAATCAAAGCATCAAAAGTTTTTTCCAAAATATTTGTCAGAGCCTGCTGTTCCAGTACTATTTCAATTATTATTCATTATCTACATATTTATAAGTTTCCATTTTTCTAAATGATATAAGATGATGCTAACAACATTATAATTGTGTTGCAAAAATTTAGCTGTTCCACGCTTGGCCAGAGCATAATGACTACATGAAGATGACAGATAATGATATGAGGAAACTTATATCTGAGGGTCGTTCTAGAGAAGCTGTTCGTCTCTCCTATGTACTAGGCCCAAAAAAGATATCCCTAGAGGCAAAGCAGTCTCTTCTAGAATTATTGTGTTTTTATAATGGGGAAAACACTTATCCAAAAATAGAGTATTTGCATCAAAAATGGTATGAAAGGGGAGATAGTAATGATACATGCACTTTTAGGTAAGACCCTATCTATAAGAAATGAATATGAAAAGATACGTATCGGATACGAAATATATCTTTTTGAATCTTCAGGTATACACGTTTTATGAAAAGATTGTTTACTTTTTTGATAAGTCAAGATGAGAAGACAGTTTCTCGTGCATATAGTGCATTAATCTGTGGTTCCAGTCATCACAACAACGTATGTATATATATATATATACACATATATATTTAGTAGAAACAAATGATTATAATTATGACTGTTAATATAAAATTTTTCTTATAATTCATCTCACTTTTAGAGGCAATTAGCATATGATTTGTATCAAACTTGTGCTAAAGAGAAAATACCGCTTAGCCGCGACGCATATAATAGCATTATTACAGTCATACCATACCTGAAAAGAAATCCAACAATAGTTATCACCGAGATGCAGAGCGTATGCGCAGAAATGGTCGCCAACGGAGTTGGCGCAAATATTGACACGTACAATGCTATACTCTCATCAATAAAGCACAAACTTGGAAGTAACATTTCTATACTGATTGCCAAGAGCGTCTACAACGATATTCGTAAACAAGGCTTAGAATGCACATTAGCAACTTACACTAACTTGTTGTTAATTTTTATGCGCAACCGTAAGTTATTTTTAAATTCAACATTAAAGCTGTGATATTATAAATTCGTAACAATCGATACTAAATATATGGAACTTGTACAGTTGGGGAATGTGTAAATGAAATTGGAGAAGTCATTACGGCGGCGGCAACAAAAACCGAATATCGAATTAGCCATGTAGATGATTGTATGTTCTTCAGTCTTGCCATGAAACTTTGTTGCAAAGTTTTAGCGGATCGCAAGCTTGGTAATTTGCTTCATGAAACTCTCATGACAGGCGACAATTATAAATTTCTTAACACCTTTTATGAGGTGCGTTGGTGCCTTCAAAACAACATGTTTAATGCTTATACCTTGATGTTAACTAATATTGAAAAGCAATGAAGATGATTCCTATTTTTACTCTTGCATTTCTTTTTGTCTAACAGTCGGCATTTTATTATCGCCACTATTTGATACTGATGCTAGAAAACACGTCCTTTGAGCAGTTTGACCAAATTTACGACAGAATTGTTCCGTACGTGTATCAGCCCGAAAAACAACTTTTTGAACATATAATTGAAGTTCTTCAACTTCAGCCATCCTCTGTCGCCACAAAATATATCGTAAAGTACTGGAATGACTTATTGACATTCTTTCCAAGCTATTCACTCACGACATCGGCACGAATGATGTTCTTAATGTCTAATAAGTGTGAGCTGCCTGACGATTCCCCTCTTCATAAAGACTTTGGCAATGCAGCTTGGAATTTATGGAAGATAATGCAGGTAAAATTTTATATTTTAATATTACTCTTTAATTTTTGTACATTATATATGCACGGTAAATATCCTCTGGATAACACGAACGTTCAAATTTGTTTCCCTAACAAATAGAGCCCTGACGATAAATTCTCAGTTAAAAGATGTATGCACGATGCTGATCCGTTGGCTAACATAGTCATATTACTTTTGCGAGCTAAAAGGTATAATGACGCAATCGAAGTGATGACCTACGTGAATCATCCTGGTGCCGTGATACAAGGTGTCATGTTACCTGGAGTTATTCAGCAAATCTTTACGATAAGCGTTGCCGAAGCAAACTCACAAATCGTCTTTGTAAGTATTTTGTGATAAATGATTGACTCAGGTTAACAAATTGTGTAATTTAGTATAGAAAAGACAGTGACAATGCCTACACCACTACTTCGTTTTTAGCTTATATTAGAATACGTAATGAAACATGACCTGCCGGGTCTTCATCAAATGGTCAAAAAAGCACGTGCACAATTGTCCTTAACTTCAAAAGAGACAGCAAAATTGAATCAAATGGTAGATCCTTACTTGGACCCAATAACCGCGAAGATCCTAGAGGATAAAAAAGAAGACACAAGCGTGAAGGATACCACAAATATGTAAAAATAACGTATTTATATAATAAAAATAACGTTGATTAGTCCGATTGCTTGAATTTCTCTCGTGTCTCTATTTGAATAGCGTGTATATATTATCTATCTTCGATCAAAGATGTAGGCTGTAAAACAATTTTGAGATACATAAACAATTCTATACCGCAATACATTCTTGTAAAACGAATTATTAACTTGATTTTCACGGTGAATAAAAGTGTACTGTGCGTCATGATGATAAAATGACAAACGGTAAGAGAATGTTGTATCTATTAAACTGCTTGTTGAAGTAATAATTGATGGTGGGACTTGCACAAGGGGAATTGATTCGTACTGAGGGCGATCACTTTGCCGCAGAGGAATGTAAATTGCTTAAGCGATCGGCCATGCATCAATGTCCTTGTCCCTTGAAGCTAGCATACAAGCGATTAATGAATTAAGTTCTACAACGGTGGGAGGCTGCAGTCCCCTTGTCTCACTCAAACGCTCATTTCCTGCATTGTGTGTCGCAACGTCACAGTACCAGAGTTCATTTTAAAGTCCAGCAGAAGGTTTCATCGATAGGCTCTTGTCCAAAGAAGTCCTTTTTTACACGGCTACGGGTTTAAACGCACGTTCAGCTAGCCCACGATCAAAATCAAGTAACTGTAACTGGATCTTAAGCACGAACTAAAGGTCAAGATATTACAAGTGATTAACATCCCAAAGAAAATAATCAGTATGAACATTAGAGCCAGCGGAAGGCTGACACTGGAGGAAGTTAATGAGTTATTGATCAAGGATGAGGAAGATGTTGAAATTACGAGTTTGGTGGAGGAACCTGGATCTGGAAGAGGAGACAACTACACGTCGATGCTCTATCGCGTGCGTGCAAAAGGTCGTAAACAATTGGAAACCAGCGAATGCATTAATTGGGAACGAGCATTTATCTACAAAGTTTTACCGCAATCAAGGGAACATCGTGAGGCATTTAAGAGTGAATTACTATTCCGGAACGAAGTCGCGTTCTATACATACGTCTGGCCCGCTCTAAATAAGCTTCAGACAGAGGTTGGAAAGAAAGTGTTCAGTGGAGTAGCGAAGGTGTATGCCGCAAGGGCTGACTTAATTGCAATGGAAGACTTGCGGGAGAGAGGCTTCAAGATGGCAGATAGACGAAAAGGACTTCAGTACGATAAACTGAAACAAGTGCTAAAATCTCTAGCCGGATTTCACGCTCTCAGCTTGACGCTCAGGGAACGAAGGTAACTGTGGGTTATCATCTATTGGGGAAATTATTTGCAGTAGTTGCTGTCAAGAACCCATAAAAACCTTCTCCTAAAGATTCACTAAAACTAAACAGGCAGAGTATAGATTAATTTTATTTCGCAAAATAATAAACACATAAATATGAATTTGTCTTACGGTTGTTAAGTGCTTCTTGGCGTTACTAGACGCGTACGTATGTGTATTGTATATTAGTTTTAAATCAGCGTCTCATTTTTTTAAGGCCGGAAGAGTTTGCGAGGCTAACAAATCCAGACGGTGGTCAGGGTGTGCAGGAAGCCTTATTTAGACCGGAAAACGAGGAATGGTATCGGCAATATTACCGTGTCGCGTCAAAGAACGCAATTGGTATGGTGTCGGAGTGCCTTCCGGCACACATGGAACATAAAAGAAAGGAAATCATGGAAAAGCTCACAGTCTTCCTTAATGATGACGTGTTTTTTCGTACCATGAGTGAGCTTGCTTCTGCACAAGGTCCACTCACAGTTTTTTGTCACGGAGACTGCTGGACGAACAACATCCTGTTTCGTGAACAGTCAGACCTTAGTGAAGACGTGGGTATCTTTAAAGGATATGTATTTGCTAGTTTGACTAAGGCCTTTTAATCCTTTAAGTGCAGATGCCATATATTTCTAGCGAAATATTTGCCCTCATGCGCTGCATTCCTTCACTTGGAGACACCATTTTACTACCTAAAGATTACATTTCCCGAATCTATATTACAAGAACGTTGAACGCATCAAGAGCTCTTAATACACAAAAATATGGACTTGAACCGTATTGTACTTAAATTAATCTGCAGTTAAAGGATTAATCATGTTTTTCAGTGTCTTGCTACAAGAATTCCAAGTCAATGATTGTACGTATTTTTACTCAAAATGTGTGAATAATCTGATTTACAGACAGTCTGCCTAGTCGACTTCCAACTAAGTCGTGTCGGTTCTCTCGCCCTGGATCTTGCAAACTTACTGTACTGCTGTACGAGTGGTGAAGTTAGAAGAACTCACATGACACAGTTGCTCCACCATTATCATCACCATTTGATGTCGTCGTTGTACATTCTCAATCCAGACAATCCGTCCAAGGATCCATCCGTCATGTGGGACTTGTAAGTAAAATTTGAGACTGCATCCCCGCGTGCACGTGACGAAATTTCAAAACGATGCAGTGCATTAGATTCGTACGTCGCTTTTCGCTCCTTTAATCATTTGTATAAATATAATCTGAGGGAAGTACGCAGTGCGCGAAATATTTTATTTGCAACGTCGAAGATTGCTTACTTCGTTTTGAAACATTTGTCCCGCTATGTTACCTTACAAATGAGACACTGATTTTCGAAATGTCATGACGCACAGGTTGAACGAAGAGATGAGGAGGTGCGGACGATTTGGAGTGGGATTAGCGTTAGATATCTTGCCAATTAGCACGTGCGCCAGCGACGAAGCACCGGACTTGTATGAGAGAACGGAGAGTAGCGATGACCAGCGCAACATACGCGCACCTCCACGCGGCGGTGCAGAATGCGCACAGCTCATGACTGACTTAGTATTGGAACTGGTGCACAAACACGCCCTATAGTACAAGCAGTATTTTTTACGACTGTCGAATTGTTATCTCTATAAAAAGGTACAACTATTACAAACGTCCAATATCTTATGTTCTTATAGTACAATACGGGAAAGTAATACCGCGAGGAAATACAAATTTTCATGAAGTACAAGTGCGTTCACACGCGTGTCATTCACGCACACATATAAATATACCTACATTTATATCGCATTTACAAAAATGAAAAAATACGGACCAAAGATTAGTGTTTACTTTGCATAAGAAAAGAATATTGTATTGTAATACTCAAGATGCATAAACGGAAGATAAACAAATCATTCCTAAACACCTCTTATCTTAAAACTTCATTTATTAAAAATGAATCTAGTCCCACGACATAGTCGGACAATAGGAAGATAGACATGGATAATCCGTGAAAATAGACTATCCGTTATAATGGGCCAAAATGAGGGAAAATAGAAAGGGTGAGAGGATGAGGTCCTGTGTTAAACAGAGATAGATAGGAGAGACTGATAATCCTTGAAATGAATTCACTCCCGCGCGCCCGTTATAACAAAAAATTAAAATAAAATAAAATAAAGTAATACATAGAATGATATATATCTGCAAATATCTAATTCACATGTATTATATCCTAAATTAACCGAAGCCAGTGATCCCGGGATCACAGAGTCTCACAAGATCAAGTAACGGGATGAATCTCACATAACAAATCTTATACCTATTGCGGAGGAGTGTGAGGAGGTGGTTGTTGAACTTGCGCCTGCGGACTTGGCGGTTGTTGTTGCTGTTGCGTGGCACTAGATTGCCAAGGCGGGTGTTGGTTCTGTTGCTGTTGCTGCTGTTGCTCTTGCGCCAACCTCTGATGAGCCTGTTGCCGCGCCCGGAATTCGGCGGCCTTTAATTGCTCGAGATGGAATTGTTGTCTCTCGGTAATCAGCTGTTGTCTTTGATATTCGAGACCTTCCCTTTCCCGTTCCATTGTCGTCTCAAGCTCTTCGAAGTGACGTAGCTTAATTTCTAGCTTCTTCATTTGCGTCTCCACTAGAAGCGCAACCAACGATTTTATCTTCCTCTCTTCCACGGCGGCCAAGTGTTTCGCCTTAACGGCCGCTGCCGCTAGAGCTGCGGCTGCTGCTGACTGGAGCTGAGCATCTCGCACAACCTGCTTTAAAAGCTGTTATTTAGTACGGCAGAAAGTATATAATGTTCATTCACAATATAAAGGGGCAATTTATGTATAATAACATCAGGAAAGTAACATCACACGGCAATAAACTGTAGTATGATGTTAACGGACGAAATAATAATGTAGTTACTACAATCTGCCATACCTTGTCTTTCTTCTCTTTCGCTTCCGTCGCTTCTGCATCCACCGTACTCCTACTGTCTTCCTCGCTCTCCTTTGATTCCTCCTCCTTTCTAGCAATCTCCAACGATGGTTGTTCGACATCGGGCGCCTCTTTGGGTTTGTCTGGTTCTTCCTTCTTAGTTTCTACAGGCGCTGCACCCGTGGAATGCGGAGAAGTAACAGCCGTTGTTGGGGTAGTACCAGAGGTCGAAGGTGTCGCAGACTCTTCTGGTGGTTCTGGAGAGCCAGTTCCAGCTATACCAGACTGTGCTAAGCCTGCTGCTGGATCAAACTTACCTGCCAATTTAAACGATAACTTACAGTGTGGACCATATAAACATTCTAAATCGCATACTTAAAACAAATACATGATCTAGTTGAACGATTTCTGAGTCTTGACCGAGATATTGTAAGAAACTTGAATAGAAGAGATTAAAACAACAGTTTAGTTGTTAAGTATTATTAATAATGACTGGATAAGTAAAAATGTTGAAAGATTGATCTGAATAAAAAGTAAGAACAATCTCTCTTAGATCTATGTAATTTGCACCGTTTGCATCGCCAATCGTTTACGTAATTTCGGGTGATTTCTACAAGTATGTTGAAACAAGGAGGAGGCAATATTCAAACATATGAAAAAATTTACGTACCATCGGAATTAGCACTCGCTTGTACATTTTTTAAGTGTTGATCTAACAAGGCAGCTGGGACTTGATCCTTAATGGCAGCAAATTCCTCCATAGCTGCTTTCGCAGCGCTGGCCGCCACTCTCGGATCCACGACAGACGCCAAGAAAGCAACTGTGCTCATTACAGGATTTCCAGCCTTTGAGAATGGCACCGGCTGGTATGCCAGAGGTCCCAAGCCTTCTGGACCACCTTCCTCCAAATAAGGATCCTCTATTGGTAGTCTCAGGAAGTGCAGAATACATTCATCCTGCGTTCGCGATCCAACATGTTCACACACTTTGTTCCAATCGTCTTTATGTAACTCCAAACCTTCTAATAACAAGAGAGTCTCTTGTTCCGTCCAATCTCGCGTTGCGCCAGCCGCTTGTTTATTCTTTAAGACCGCCGGTTTTCTCGAATACTGATCGATCTTCAAACCGAAATTGGCCATTGCTCCGGCTGAAACTTTTTCCTCGACGGCAAGGGCAGCAGATTTCTTCTCGAGATCGAGTAACGTCTTCGCTGCTGACGGTTGTGGAGTTTTCGGTGGATTGGGATTAACAGGTGCTAGTCCCGATGGAGTATCTGATAAGACGTGGAAATGCGATGTCGGCGGTGGGCCCATTGGCGTTGGCCTAGATTCTGCATCCACTTGGTAATTTATTAAGCCCCACTGTTCAAGGAATGCATGTACCCGCATAATCGCGCAAACATCTCCTGCCAAGTTTCGTCTGTACACAAAAAAAAAAGGATAGCCAAAATGCGGAATGTACAATTCATTAATCGTAGCAATCGCATAATATTATAGTTGATCAACCTGCATGCTGTCGATGTAATATATTCAGTTGGATTGAGTCGATACGTATCAATCATAAAGTTCCGATACGCCAAGTAAATTTCAGGCGTCTTCGACTTATTTTTCCCATTAAAAAATTCCGATAACGCTCTCTTTTCTATCGTGTGAATAGAATTATAATCGAACCAAGCTGAATAACTTGGCACAACGATGTGATGAGTCTGTTCTGTTACATTATCTTCCGGTTCATCTTTACAACCTTCTCCTCTCTCTTTGCTGACGTCCCTCTCTTCTCTGTCTTGAGTTCCTTGAGAACTCCCTTTGTCACCTATAGAATATGAAAATGTTCTCAAACAAATCGTTATGTTGTTAATTGTGCGTGGCTTCGTATTAACACTGACCTTCCATAGGTTCGTCCAAGTCCGCCATATTCCCAGATTTAAGTGGCTGAAGCTCACTATCCTGTTTTTTACTTCCAGTCGACGTTAAACTACTGCTACCCGTGGTAGAACTACTTTGTCCAGTGACTGGTGGATTTGTTGGCGTAGCAACTACCTCCACAATCCTGGGTTCTGCCGGTGGGTCCTCCATGCCTTGAGTTAAGTCTTCGTCTTCTTCTCCACCACCACGAGATTTCTTCGGAGTCGCAACCGATGACGCCGATGATGCACTTTGTATCCCCGAGGGCGCCCGACTACTAAATATAAGAAAAGGCTTCGAATGACGTTATTGTCAAAGATTTCCGGCTTTTACACTGTTTCTGATCGTTCCTTAAAAGAAGAGTAAATAACACAATTTTAGGTTCCTATAGCATTAATGTTATTCGTACCTTTTCCGTTTACTAAGTTTTGGCGGTGGACTCGGTGACCGTTTTCTTTTTGGTTTCTTTGCTGGTGGCGGATGTGAAGGCTGTGCCATTAGGTCTTCGACCGATAATCTATACTTGTGCACTCTCTTCTGTCCAGTTTCGTCTACTTCGTAATCCTCTTCATTCATCCACTCGTTGTACTGATCCAGATCCAATGCCCATGTAGCTGACACTTTGTACATAGACCTGAACATAAACAAACACATCAGTCTACTATACTGTGGAAAAACTTATAAGAAAATCACCTTGTATTTGTTGCTGTTAATGTTCCTTCAGGGAACTCCCACGGTAAATCCAATGTCGTCCAGGAATCATAACTATCCGGAAAGTAGTACCAATGTAACAGAACGGATCTTTCTCGTCTCATGCATGGACGTGCGTACTCTTCTTCCATAGGATCAACTGGAGGGTAAATTATGTGTGTTGCATCTGCTTCACTTTCAACAACTGTACCCTGATGGCGCCTTACAAGCTCTTTTACTTTTGTTGCGGTTGATTTATCAACGTCTGGTCTGACAAATATGCTTGGTATGGTTATGCATCTATTTTGTACTAAGGCACGTTCTGCTGCCATCAACATTTCTACCGTGCGGTCCATACGAGATCCTGACTGTATTGAGCAATATTCCTAGATCATTTACATGCCATAGGTATAAGAGGGGGAAAATGGTACCAGAAACATACTATTACCTTCCCAACAGGAAAATCGAAACGACGCCATCCTTGTTCTTGCTTAAATTTATATGCAGTTGCTAATATGTGACACAATCCACCTCCGGGTTTAAAATCTAAGAAACATTTCATCTAAAACATGAACCAAATACCGCACATGTTCATGAAGAATCAACAATCCTTGAAACGTAATAAAACTTTATACATACTGGAAGTCTTGTCATCGGTGGTTTAGAAACATTTTTTCCTAAATTATCCTCTTGAAATTGGAGTAACTGAACCACTAGCGTAGCTAAACTTTTGTTGGTAGGTGGATCAGTTTGAACATACTAAAAGAATATCACGACCACATTTTCAAACACAAGAACCATAGAAATATGAATGACCCATTGATTAAGCATTATTTCAAGCCACACCTGAATAAGCACACAATTTCTTAAAGGCAGAAAAAAATGTAAAAACAGCTTAACTAGACACAATTGCAATGGGCATCGAACATGGGGGACGTATCCATATTAACCTTACATCTTATCTTAGGACGCCTCGCAATGGAAGATGCCCACACACGGTTACCGAGCGATCTAACTGATTGAAATTCGCACCGCTCGAAATATTAAAGCGATATCCCGGAATATCAGCGCAACGTCAAGAGTGGCCTGTACGAATGAGTAAAAATTGACGCAGGTCTTTTCCCCGGAAAGGGGGGGTAACGCACCTTCTTGCAATTCTTCAACAGCCACTGCTTCACCCCGTCCAACTGCGTAAGTATCTCCGGCGACTCGAAAAATTTCCCGTTTGGTCCGCCATCCTTTTTCGGGCCTAACGTGAGCATCTTTTGTGCACTTCAATCTTAAAAAATTGTCGAAAGCTCTATCAGAAACAACGCCGCGCTAGTCGCAAACATGACACGCCTCTGAAGTTGGTTGTGGCTGGTTGTGCCCAGTGAACGAACCTATGTCGGACGTACTGTGTATAATGCGTGACTAGAGGGTATTGGCCAGAAAAGCTTTGAGATCGGATAACCCCGCCAATCGAAGAACATAAAATACAAAATTATAATTTTTACCGGCTTGCAAAAATCATTTACACGGGACAATCTTAAACAGTTAAACAGAAAATTAATTAAATGTTTACTCTTATCTGTAATGCTAGTGTATATGCTACGATACTACACACACTACAGTGCCATGTAGACTTGATGGGAGATTATATTTTTAAAGTGCATTCTCCGTATAAGAATCAACCTAAAAGAAAAATATTGTAAGCGTATAAATAACATTAAAATCCTACAGACGACGTTTGTGTAATACCATTGTATGCGACTCGTGAAATAAAGGAAAAAGTGTAACCGCTGTACGATTGTGCTACATTCTTAAAGGTTATATTTTGCTTAACACATTGGTGTAAAAGAAACATAATGACAACTGATATTGTGGAAATACTGAAAGAACCCAGAATGGTAAATGTGTGTGCACCCATGGTTAGATATAGCAAGTATGTTAAATTGTATTTACAACCAAATTAAACTTACATCACTGTAGCTTTTTACAATTTTATAACATTGTCTTTAGATTACAATTCAGGACATTAGTCAGAAAGTATAATTGTGACATTTGCTTTACACCAATGATTATGGCAGACTCATTTGTCCAATCTGACAAAGCAAGGCAAAATGAATTTACAACAAGTGAAGAAGATAATCCACTTATTGTACAATTTGCAGCAAAAAATGTATATGATTTTGTTTGTGCCTCAGAAATGGTCTCACCGTAAGTTACCCAAAGAAACGTTACTATGTTAATATCATGATATTTTGACAAGAATTTCATGATCGCTTCAATGATTGGTATATATGATTTGCAGATATTGTCAAGGAATAGATTTGAATTGTGGTTGTCCACAGCGGTGGGCGATGAAAGATGGATATGGCGCACATTTACTAACAGAGCCACAACTCGTAAAAGATTTGGTTCAACAAGTTAGAAATCGCATATTGAAACCTTTTAGTGTTTCTGTAAAAATTAGACTACTAAAAGATATTAAGCAAACAGTTTATTTATGCCAAATGTTAGAAAGGGCAGGTGCATCTTTTTTAACAGTACATGGAAGGACACCTGATATGCGCAATGAACCAATACAGTTAGATAATATGAAATTAATCAGGGATTGTGTACAATTACCCTTGATTGCTAATGGAGATGTAAAGTGCTTAAAAACTGCAGAAATGCTTTATAAGGATACCAAATATGATGCAGTGATGTCTGCAAGAGGTATTTTGGCAAATCCTGCAATGTATTCTGGATACTCCAATACACCACTTGATTGTGTTCAAGATTGGTTAAACATTACACATAATATGCCTACCCAATTCCTGTGTTTCCATCACCATTTGGTTTTCATGTTGGATAAAGTTTTGCCAAAAAAGTCTAGATTAATATTTAACACATTACAAAGCAGGGAAACTGTTCTAGAATTCTTATACAATGAGTATAATCTAACACCAAACACTTATTTTGAAACCTTAGAACCATCAGTATGTGACTTTAGTAAATGGAACTATCTTAATACCGCAAAAAAAAGCACAGCTCAAGACAATGACTGCAATGACATCTTTGGAAATATCTTTCAAGAATAATATCTTGTTATAACATATATGCAATTATTTTTTACAACTCCACCGTTTCACAACGAATAAAGAGTAGCGAAAAAATTCATGAATGGCGAATGGCGCGAGAAAGCTATACTATTACCAGTTTTAAACTTACCTAACCAACTTCACTGCATACTTTGGCGCGCGCCACTGGTTGTAACATATCAAAATACGAATTATGTGCGATGAGAAAGACCGCAGATATGGTTTTATACAATATACGCTAATTGTCAATCGTAATACCAGTAGATGCAAAAAAGAAGTGAATTAAGATGGTATGTCGCTTTAACAGCACCTTTTTCGTATAGAAATTCACATATTTTTTACATAATGGTACTTAAATCATTGCTTTCCTCAGGTTATGATTTCGGAACGTATAAATATAGAATATTTAGACGTGTACTTATTTCGTTCATTTTCCTATGTTTTCTCTAATATCATTTACAGACATGCTGATATTTTCATTTGCAACATGTATATTTCACAATAAATTTCTATATTCCTCTGTCAGATGCGATCTTCTGCACCCAGTCAAAGGGGTAAGCGACCACTGCTGTTAGATATTTCCAATTCCAGTACTATTAAGTCACCTACAGTAATTGTACAAAGAGAAAAAAGGCAGCGTACTCATGCAAAAGATATCCACATAGCAGAACATAAAACTATTACGCTTACCCAATCCGATGTCTCTGCCACACAAGAAGCAGTATCTGAACATGTGAGCAGTTATTGACATATACTTATAGTTTAGACAATTGTTATGATCTTTGTTCTTAATATCATTAAAATTATAGGAAGAGAAAGTAAAAAAACTTTTAAGTAAACCATTCAGAATTCCCATCCCAGGCTATCAGCCATCAGGAAGATCACTTGGTATAAGATTACCTGGACCACCTAGAGCTTTACATGATCCAGATGAACCTAATGCATTAATAGTTTATGCTCCACCAGAACTCTCAGAGCACGAAAGGTTGAAGGCAGATGCGTAAGTTTGAGTCCTATTCTGGAAACAGAATATAACTTTTAATGTTATTGTACTATATATGATCTTTATTTACAGAACAAAGCAATTAGTACATGTAGTAGTAGACCCACTATTATGCAATATATTAAGACCACATCAACGAGAAGGTGTCAAATTTATGTATGAATGTGTAACAGGAAAACGCATCAACGATGCATATGGGTGCATCATGGCAGATGAGATGGGTCTTGGGAAGACTTTGCAGTGTATTACATTATTATGGACATTACTGAAACAAGGTAGATGCCAATTCAAATACCCTTATGAAATATGTGATCATTGAAAACATTCAGTAAAGTCACTTGCCAGGTCCAGACGCCAAACCACTCATAGAGAAGGCTGTTATCGTTGCCCCAAGTTCTTTGGTAAAGAATTGGTACAAAGAAATTTTTAAATGGCTCCAAAACAGAGTAAAACCTCTTGCAATTGATGGCGGTAGTAAAGCTGAGATTGATGCGAAACTTTTAGGCTTTATGAAGACATATGGTCGCAGATGCGCAAATCCTATTCTAATAATTAGTTATGAAACATTTAGACTCCATGCACACATTTTACATCAAGACGAAGTGGGTCTTGTATTGTGTGATGAAGGACACAGATTGAAAAATTCAGAGAACCAAACGTATCAAGCTCTAATGGGATTGAAAGCAAAGAGAAGAGTTTTACTTAGTGGAACACCAATTCAAAATGATCTGCTGGAGTACTTTTCCCTTGTAGAATTCGTTAATCGCGGATTATTGGGTACTGCGCAGGTAGGAAGGATCATAATTCTTAATGTTGATAATGTCGAGTATATGTACGTATATGTACTTTAGGAATTTCGAAGAAAATTTGAAACTCCCATTCTGCGTGGTCAAGATGCAGCAGCAACAGATACTGAGCGCAAATTAGCTCAGGAACGATTAGCCGAATTGGTGTCGATTGTTAACAAATGTCTTATTCGACGTACTAGCGCTTTATTATCAAAATATTTACCTTTGAAATACGAACTAGTTGTTTGCATAAAAATGACAAAACTACAAACGGATCTTTATAACAGTTTTTTAAAAAGCGACAGTATTAGAAAGTCAGTAGAAGGTAAATCAATATCTTCTGGATGAGATATATATCGATATAAGAGCTTGATAATAAGAAGGAGACAATAATTGAAAATTTAAGTATATTATTTTCCTCCTACATAGGAGATTCTGGAGCAGGCAAAAAAAATTCGAGTTTGTCGGCACTATCCGCTATTACTCTGTTAAAAAAATTGTGTAATCATCCGGATTTAGTATATGATAAAATTTCGGAAAGATCAGAAGGATTCGAGGAGGCAGCGAAACTACTTCCTTCGAACTATAACACAAAGTAAATCATTTAAAACTTGATTACACAAATATACATCTTTTCATAATTACATGTTTTGTTGGGTTTTAGAGAGGTGCTCCCAGAACTATCAGGAAAATTAATGGTACTCGATTGTCTCTTGGCGTCAGTAAAATCAACAACATCGGATAAGATTGTCCTGGTCTCAAATTATACGCAAACACTCGATTTATTTGAGAAACTATGTCGCAAGCGATCGTACAGATATGTGCGGTTGGACGGTACCATGACAATAAAAAAAAGATCAAAAATAGTAGACAGTTTCAACGATCCAAACTCGGGCGATTTCATCTTCATGCTAAGTTCGAAAGCCGGTGGTTGCGGATTGAATCTCGTGGGTGCGAATCGTTTGATCATGTTCGACCCTGACTGGAATCCAGCTAATGACGAACAAGCTATGGCAAGAGTGTGGAGGGACGGTCAGAAGAAGCCCTGTTTCGTTTATCGATTTTTGAGCGTACGAAACTCTTGCTACTACATATGTGTCCGTTGCGGTGCACGTTGTATGCATGGATGTCAAATATTTTAATTATGTTGCAGACCGGTACAATCGAAGAAAAGATTTTCCAAAGACAGGCGCATAAAAAAGCACTAAGCTCAACAGTCGTTGATCAAGAAGATGACGTTGCGAGGCATTTTACATTAAATGATTTGAGAGATTTATTTAAATTGGAGGAAAATACTGTTTCCGATACTCATTCAAAGTAAGTGAAGAATTCGAAATAATATATGTATATAACGAAGTTAACGTAAAATGTAATTTGTAGGTTCAAGTGCAAACGCTGTATCAATGGTATAGAGGTAAAAGGTCCTCCGGAGAATTCTGATTGCAATTCAGACCTATCAGAATGGCGACACTCTCAAAATCCTCGACATTTACCAGATTTATCATTACGACAATGTTGGTCCAGTGGCATTTCTTTTGTGTTTCATCATCGCTCGCATGAGCAAGTACAAAAATCTATATCAATCGTACAAGAATCCGCAGAAGACACGAACAAATCTTGTCAAAATGAGAACGTTGAAGAAACCTAGTGTTATCGTGATAACAATTAATTTATCTGTTTGTATATATGCTGACGATTGTGAAAAAGGTTTGAATCAACGTCAGAAAACTATTGTGTTCTTAATCTTTCGTTTTCTCGTACTAAACATTGGAGATACAAATAAAGTCCAACCAAAAAGAAACTCGATGCAACCTGCATCACGCCTTACACAATTACCCTCAGATGTGAAAAATAAAGTTATTGTAAAAGTAAACTAACATATAAACACATAATTGCGAAAACGAAATATTTACCCGGCGCTTATTAAACTTGATACTTCCACGCTACCTCTTGCACAAATATAAATTGATGAGATTAGCCGGCAGAATAATGGATTTAGAATGATCTGAATATTTTCAAAATTACGAACATATTTTGTATCAACCGGTAAGAGAGGGTCTGAAATTCAAGTTTCCGTTTTTTTATTGGTCGGGTTTTTTTATTATATAATAGACAATTCAGCTTCTGATTTTTTGTTGAGTAATCATGATCTAGCTTTGTGAAAAAACTACCATTAAAATAAGAGATATTTTAGCAACATATAACAATTCTTTCATATTGTCTTAAAAAATTATTTTTAAACATACCGCAAAAAAAATCTGGCGTAACAGAAATTGACTTATTACTGAGGATGTAAGCAAAACGCTACAATTTAATTTATAAGTTATAAATTTTTGCTAGGCTAATTAAAAACCGAAAAAGTTATTCATGATATGATGCATAGTAATACAATTTCGCAATAAATATAATAAAATATTTCTTACAATAATAACATTCGATTGGATGTAATAATTTTAACGTGTTTTTATATACAATATAAATGAACAACGACCTGAATCGATTAATGTAAAAAAAATATTCGCTCGAATTGGGACGCTGCTTACACATTAGTTCCAAACATTCAAGCGTACATTTCCAATCAGTAACGCGCGGCGAAGGCGGTTTGTAACAAAGAAAATGCCTCAACGCTTGGTGAAAACGAGCGGGAAAATGTTCGTGTGATTCACGGCGTATGGGTTGATGTTTCTCAAGCGAATAGTATTCTGGTTACAAGCCTACTTTCGAAAGTTTCACACGACGTGGCAGGTCGAGCGTGTGAGAAGAAAACAGAGGGAGAGGGAGAGAGAGAAAAAGAGAAAGAGATAGAGAGGAACGCTTAGATCTGTGAGAGTGACATGACAAAAGGGGGGAGCAGGCGGGTTGAAAAGGCGAACAGCGGTAAAATTCAGGTATTTTCTTTGCGGCATACGCGTAGTCAGCGGATGGAAGCATGCCGACGAAGAGGGGTGGGCGACGCGAAAGGAAATTGTGAGAGGAACGCGTCGAGTGGGGCGAGCGAAATAAAGGGTGGAGGTGCACGTGACCGGGAAGATCGTTCTCTGATTGGCAGAGAGTCCCATCCACCCGCTGTCCCTCCTGACCCGCTCTCTTGGCTTGGTCTGCCGAGGTACCGTGCAACCGTCCGCTCAGAATAGTTCCAGATGTGGCCATGTTTAGTTTGATCTTTGAAGTTTTCGCCGTCGACGACGTTATACATCTCATACAAAGATTCTTTGACTTCTGCAATAATCTCACATTGCCATCTTGCCGTTCTCAAATAGTAGTAAAGGACAGAATGACGCTCTGTCCAACGATCGTAAAACTCTCCACGCCTGCCTGCCTGCCTGCTTCACGAATCTAAAAAGCCGCACAGCTCTTGTTATATCCTCTCTCCGGCTGCTTCGAGAGATTCGAAAAACGTCTCAATCGTCGCAGATAGAAAAGTAGACAATTTCCGCGTGCAAAGAGCCGAGACAGGCGAACAATTAAACGCAACAAACGGTGAAACTGAGAGAAATAAAGGGAGAGAGAGAGAGAGAGAGAGAGAGAGAGAGAATCAAAGAGCCAGCAACGAAAACCCCGCTGTCAGCCAACGGAAGAGAATCACGCAATTCGTGTGCCTGCATCGCACCATGACCAACCATCACCTACATATATGTTCTGACATTCACGCTCAATAACGGAACATCCACGTACAGTCGCGCGACATTCAACAGAATTCGTCCGTCGTTTCCCGTTTTTTTCGGACACGCGACGGCGCCATAAGTCGCTGTTGCGTCCTTCGTTCTCTTTTGCCTCTTATTCTACGTTCGCAGATTTTTGAGCGATCCGCGTCGCCGGAGTTCGCATCAATTGTAAACGCACGCAAAGCGGGAAGTGGAAGCGCGTTCCCACGGCACTTTGCTCTTCTTTTCCTTTTGTTATAATCGTTATCATAATTAAAAACGGATAAATCGAGACTTCGTCTACGTCTTATGACCTCCGCTCATTTAATCACGAAATAGTTTTTCTTTATTCAAGGAATACGCGCACGCGCTTTATGTTTTCTCGGTGTCGCATTCCATCAAGTAGCGATATAGACGTAGCTTGGCGTGTACGCATACACACGAGCGCCGACGTACGTATCTCTTCTACGCACTTGTATGCAGGTGGTATAGATATATGTACTCCGGGTACAAGTATTCAATGTCCACGAGTCATATGCCACGTCAGTGGGAATGACGCGCGTGGCTGAGGTCAAAGAAGAACCGCGCCATTTTCTCGGGTTTTAATTAACACGCGAGGCACGCGCGTGCAGCCACGGCGAAGAGGGAAAAAGAAACATGCGAGCATAGAAAAAGAGGGAAAAAGGCCAGGGAATGTACGCAAGTGTAACAAAAAAGTATTTTTCGTCGGGCGCCTAAAAGTGCAAAATCATTGCCGTTGCGCGCGTTAGATGTAAAGACGCACACGCTCGCGCGATCCGCGAAAAGGAATAGGGAAAAGGATAAGGCAACTCTCTTGTAGCCTTTTAGTCCTTCCGAATCTCTTCCCTGTAACCCAGCCGAATTGGTGAGACGTTCGAAAAAGACAGGGGTCGCAGCCAAGTCCAAGAAACAGAGAGAGAGAGAAAGACGATTTATTAAAGCAGCACAGCGTTCGCGCGTGCGTGTTAAAGCTAGAAGTGGAAGAGAGAGGGGAGAAGGAGAGAGACAGAGATAAAAAGAGAGACGGAGGGAGGGAGTATCGTGAGAGGACAGAGAGACACACAGGCAGAGCAAGCAGACATTTTAACTACTCCTCCGGGCCGAGAGATATATCCTTCGGCGCCCAAGTAGAAACGAGTATTTCCAAAGTCTCAAATGCTAGAATTCAGGTACGCGATTTCACGAGGGAGAAAGAGCTGTCGTGTGTGGTCGCGTCAAATGATAATCGAATGATCACATCGTTCCGGCCATAGTGGTATAAATATCATACGTTTTAACAAAACACAATCGATCGGGACAAAGCAATGGCATTAGAGAGTGTTTCTGGGGCTGAGACTCTAATCCAAAGGTTTGCCACCACATTTATTTATTCAGACCAACAGATACCATTTGTTGGTATATATTAAACAATTACTACTTACTCTATTTCGGTATTATGACGTACTATTACGAATACTACTTACTACGACACTACTACGTTACTATACTACTACTACCAACTACTACTACTACTACTACTACTATCATTACTACAACTACTTCTATGAGTATTATTTTTTTTCAATCACTATAATTACTAGTTACTATTACTATTTCTTTTTACCACAATTGCGTCTCTTAAAATTATCTGATAACAAACTTTTATTACTTCTACGTGGACATACTTATTACACACGTTGCATCACACACATCCATGCAAACATCGCTCTTCTACAAAGCTTCCATCTCCCGGCTCTCATTCGATATACGTCCATTGACTTTTTGCTGTAAAGGAACTGTGTTCTATTTTATGTACGCTCAACCATCTCATCTACTTTAATCTAAATTAACTTTTCTTTGCCCCAGGGTTGACGTGTTGAGAAGACCAATCAGCCATGTATCGTTAACAGTAATTTTTCTATTCTGATACTATGTTTTTGAAAACCGAAAGAAAACGAACCGTCGATATTCGCGGAGTGTCAAGGTGTCAGGTTTTATCTCAGGCCTGTGCGGTCGTTACATGTCACTTGCAAAATAACGTTTTTGTTGTGTTATTTTCAACACGTTGTTTACAACACATGCATAAGCTTCGTAAAATTTGGAATTATCTCTTCGATGACGTTCATGCGCATGCTACGCAAAAGGAAACGTCAAGTTTTGCGAAAATTATATTCTTTCAGGAAATCGTTTTGGTACATCACGATTCCAGCAGGATCCTATTAGTTTTCTGTTTTGAAAATTATGATTTTGACACTGACTGGCTTGTAACTTCAGTAACCTCGAACAGCTGTGAGGATTCATGTTCGTATCACGTCTCCTTCAAAAATGCTTTCTCAGGTGCAGTTTCACAATCTCGCTACATCGGACGGATTCTTCAGGGAGTGGTGGAGCTCCTTTTATGTTTTTCTTTTGACCTCTCTGTTCATTTGCATTTTATGCGTGAGCGTGTATGTGTTATGTGATTATAACACCCATTACACTGGTACAAAAATAGACGTATACACACGTGCGCATCATGTACACGTACACACACATATACACATCTGTACACGACATTGCGAAAAAATTCTGAACAGACTCGACGATAGAAATTGACTGTCTACTAAATGGACAATGCTGCAATGATGATGACAACGATAAAATGCTACAGAATATGCGATGCAACGTGTATCAACGTACATATGCTACGATTTGATGAAACTTATGAATTATGATGATCATGATGATGATGATAATGATGATGATTATGATGATGATGATGATGATGATAATTATGATGAGTTTTATGATGAATGAATGATGATGATAATGATGCCCCGATTGCGGTAAGGCGACTCTGAAACGTATTATTTTCTAGGGCTACACACAACAAACTTTAAGCACAATCTTGTTGGAATCTGTCGTTATGTGTTCTTTCGCGACTATGAACGCAAAAATTCGTCGTTCAGTTGGGTGAAAAAGGGAAAAGGCGAACAAAATTGGCAGTGATAAATAATGTTGGTTCGTGACTTTGAATATGCATACCCCCCGGCGACGCATGAAATATTTGGACATTATGTAACCGACTCATTTCGTAAGTCCATTATACACATATATGTCATTCGTGAAATATGCGTAAAACTTTATCTTTTACGCGCGGGCAACGGGTGCTGTCAAGACTAGTGACACGTAAAGGAAACTAAAAAGGAAAAGATGGTGTGCGTGATTTACACCATCACACACGGTGCCGCGTGTGTTCATCGGTTTTCTCATGTAATGGTAGTAATGGTAGTCTGCTCAGACTTCTGGGTTGCATCGATCCGTTAACAGACGACATGCCATTAGGCGTATCCGGTGGGTGTTGCTAGACCAATGTTTTCAGGACGATGCTCTTTTCGTCAGAGGCAATCAGGTTCTGCTGCGCATATAGTATGCTCGACAAAAGTTTTCGGCTACCCTCTTTCCAACGACGCCACGGCTCACTCTCGCTTGTACAGTTCCAACGACATTGTCTTTTACATGATCGATACCAAATCTCGCCCTTGATTTTAATAATGAAGCTCGCCGAACTGAAATTTGACCGATGAACTTTAGATTCACTTCTTTTCGGTATAAGAAAGAGACCAATACACGCACGCACAGTGCGACGCATCGTTTGTAGAATACGATGATAAGGTGACCACATCAAAACGCATCTTTGGATCGTTATAGAAACAAACAATTTGGTTTGTTCGCAACTTGAAACTCATTGCGCAAATAATGACTGTTCCGATGTTTTTTCGAAGGCTTCTAGAGCGTCAATATCAGCGACTTGATATAATTGACACGTTTTTCCTAAAAAAGCGTTTGCTTCTGATATGACACCTGGAGAGATCTTCAACTTTTGTCTTCTTTGTGTAACTTTTGTTTCAAAATTCTGATGTACAATTGTTTATAGTTTGAAGAAAGGCAAACCTATAAAATCAAAATAATTTATTGCTATTTAATTTCAGAATAAACATAAATAGCTCTCAACACTTAAACATTAACACTTAGCTCGTATGAGTTATGTAAGAGATGTTTCCCTATTAAGATAATTCTATTGCTTGCTTAACCAGGAATGTTCACTCTAGTTTGTTGCAGAGTGTTGTACCAGAAATTATAAATAACATTCTCCGTGTAGTTAAAACCATATATTTTAAAATTGTTGTCATCATTGCAGTCAATTGTATGTCAATATAGTGTCCAAAAATTTAATTTCTGTAGCACAATGAGTGTCAAGCGAAAGAACTCTCCTGTTAACAAAATATTTTTATTTATGTATGCAGTAATAATGACAATGACCTGGAAGATGGAGAAATTCCATCTGATGAAGATGATGAATCAATTTCACCGCCTGTGCATCCTCCGCCTGAACCACCCAAGCCTGTCACAAAACCGGAAACCCCAAAGAACAAAAACTTTGATTCTAAGTTCAATAAGAACAAAAAACAGCCTATTCAGGGCAGCGGTAAGCATGACAGGTTTGTCAAATATAAGAGTCCAACGGAAGATTGGGCAGGCGATGTGGAGAAGGCCATCAGGGCTGTTCTCGAAGAGGATGGAAGTAGGAACCAAGAATCCAAATCGAAAAATAAGAATAATAGGAATAAAAATAGAAAGAGAATACGGGATGAGAGAGATGAGGACCGTGGAAAAGATCAGAAGGTTTTTGTCCTTTTTCGTCTTAAATACATTATCATGTTGCATTCATGATATTTACTTGAATATCCATATTGTATAGAACTTATCATTTTAATGATTAATATTATTACAGAGACGTAAAATGAGCGATGATGAAAATGGCAATGATGACGAAGATGAGATGCTGTTCATTCGAGGTGCTTCACCTATTAGAAAAGATGCGCAGGACAACAATTCCCCAAGACATGCTAATGAGCATGAAACTTTTGACAGTAATTCGGACTACGAAGAGAGGCCGAATTTAAATCGACATAGAGAGAATGATAATAAACGAAATGTTGGTCGTGGTGGTGGAGGTAAACAATATATCTACCAATTGTTAATGCGAATTTAGGTATGCATGATGTTAATTACAAAATTCGTCTTGATAAACAGGACGACGAGGAGGCAAAAATGAACGAGGCGGGAAAAATAAAGGACGGGGGCAAATGAGAAATGATCGTAACGGTCGTAGAATCCAGAACATGGATCAAGACCCTGATGCTATCTGCTTATACTATATGCAGGGAAAGTGCCACAGGGGAGACGACTGTCCTTTCTCACACAATGCTCTACCACCTCGAAAGATGGAGCTTTGTAAATTTTATTTGATGGACTGTTGTGCCAAGAGAGATAAGTGTCTCTATATGCATCATGATTTTCCATGCAAGTTCTTCCACACTGGATTGAAATGTCATCAAGGTGAAAACTGCAAGTTCTCTCATCAACCGCTGAACGAACAAGTACGAGAGCGAACCTTCTTTTACGAACACTTATTTTAATTGATGAATTTGCAAGATTGAAGTTAAAACAATGTTATTTTTCTTTTAGATAAAGGGAATTCTTTTGAAGCACTTGGAAACTGCACCGAAGGAGATACTCGGTGACTTTCCAAGGTTGAGTCGTGAAGGTGCTATGCTCATGATAAATAATACTGCAAGATCTCTAGCACAGGGGCACGATACTGCTAATCAGAAGATTCCAAGCCTGTTCGAATTAAATTTGTCTGCACCTGGAAATACAATTACGCCAGACAAGAACGACGACAAGAAAGATGATGGTATTCTATATTGTGATGAAAGACTAACATAAATGATTTTATCTACAGTTTTAGACTATTGCGTAAATTATCCCTTGCTTATGTTTTAGAAGATTCTGTCCAGCCAAAAGGTTCGACAAGAGAGAGAAAACCTTCGGGAAAGAAGACGCGATGGGGTTCAGACGAGGATCGTGTTCCGTACGAGCAAATCATGTTACTTCAGTCGGCGAACGAACTGGGTCTTCAACTACCCAATGCAGCTTTGGGTTTGGCTACTCAGCAACATCAACACCATCAACAGCAGGCAAAGAATTTGATGCAGCATCAATGCATGCCCGGAATGGATTTCTACACGGAAGCAAATGCGGATTCTAAACAACCTGTGAGTAAGACAAGGGATAGCGAAGACTTCACAAAAGATGTGCAGGAAGATGAGATTTTGGCACAGGTACAAACCGGATGTAGGCAAATTGATATTCTTACTCTACCTTGTGATGTTCGGTTACAGGCTAAGAGGAAAGAAATCCCCGTTATGGAAAATTCCAAAGATGTGGATTTGCGGCAGTTACTTAAAGGTGCAAAAAAACCACCGCCGGTCGTTAGTATAGCGGACGAAGTAGCGAGTCTTTCTAAAACAAAGCCTGAGGAAGAAAGTGATCAAGACGAGGAAACGGACCTTGTCATCGAAATGCCAGCCGAAGAAGAGGATAAGGAGAAGGAGAAAGAGAAAGAGAAGGACAAGAAAGAGAAAGAAAAGGAGAAGGAGAAGGAGAAGGAAAAAGATGCTTATAAAGAAGGTAAGCTGCTTTTTACAGACTGATTGTACATATTTGTAATTTGAGGTAGCGTCAAATAACTTTTTCATATAATCACTTTTAGATGATCAAGACGTCCCATCACACTTACCAAAAAAAGCACAGGAATTATTTATGCGAATTCAACAGCAGCAGAGGGCTGCTCAAGACAGTTTCCGAAATATGGAAGACGAAGGAACAACGAGGAGTACGGATCAGATTTTGGAAGATTGGTACTCTGACGATGAGGATGACGATGACGATGAAGGCGGAAACTTAACCATTGTTCTCTCTAAGGAAGCGCAAAAAGAAGAGCCCGAGAAAGAGTCTGAGAAGGCACAAAATCCTGTACCAAGCGAAGAACTTCAACCAGCGAACCCTGCGCCTAGTATACCACAACCAGCAGCTATAGTAGATAAGCTCGGAGATTTGAGCAAGATAGATATTAGCGCCGAAGTATCGAAACTTTTATTCACGTTAAAGGCACAAAGTAATTCTACGAATGGCAAATTACAGCCGAATGATCAAAAATCTCTTGACTCATTAACGTCAAAATCTAAGGACAATCCAACATCATCTAATTATAATGTGGCTAACAAGAGCAACACATCGTCATTCGGAGTATCAAATCAAGTTAGTCAGATCAAAGTTGAAAACGAAACGTTAAGTCCTAGATCTTCACCGGGTACGAGTTCAATGCCCGTATCTAGAGACCCACGAATGTCAAGAGATCCAAGGCAACGTAGGGATGAACAAAAGTCTAGTAGTCCCAGCAGAGTGGATTGTAAGAAAGAATCGAAACCATTGAGATTAGAGACAAGTATTTATACTTCGGGTATTACAGCCGTAGACAGTAATATGGATACCGATTTGAGAGCAACCAGGGATCAGGATTTGAGGAGGAAGGACATGGATTTTCGTCAACGTTTTCAAACAGGCTTTGGGGACACTGATCTTAGAGTAGTCAGTTCCAATTTCCCGGATGGATCTAGTAAGTCAGATACGGACTTGAGACAGATATTAAGCTTGCCATTTAAGCCTGCGCCTTCTCACGTTCCGTGTACCGAAATTGATGCTAGCATATCCTCACATCCACCCATGACGTATAAAGTGTACATTGTTGACATACCGAGACCCGATTATACTGGGCTGAAATTAACGAAAAATGATCCACAAGTAAAATATGATCCCCGGCTGAGGAAAATCTTTAGACTCGCAAAAGCAGAGTTGGCAGATTCTCCTATGTCCCCACCGCCAGTGAAGCCAGACACACCTAAGTCTCCCCCGCAGATTCGCTCAGATCCTAGGAGAAAGGCACTAGAGGCGTCTCAGGCAAGCAGCCAGTCTCAAAACGTAAGTGCTTCCATGTTGCAAAGTCAGCAACAATCAATGGAAATGCCGGGCGTCAGTCTCTGTCCACCTGGTATGCCACCACAAGGAATGCCAGGACCACAGAACATGTCAAGTTCCCAAGGCATGATGATGGGCCCAAACCCTATGCTAGGGAATATGGGACCAATGGGTCCCATGATGAATCCACCTTTGCCACCGCAAAACATGCCACCTATGGGTATGACGGGGATGCCGAATATGAATCAAGGAATGCCTATGAACGGACCGCCTGTAATGCCGCAAAATCAGATGAATTTTGATCCGAGATATAATGCCCAGCATAATAATGGAGCTGGTCTTCTTGGCCCAGCACCTGGTGTCAATTACGGCTCTGACGTTCCACCATCGTATGATGGTCCGGCACCTTATCCAGGCGGAAACTTCAACAACTTTGGACCGGGTCCTGGCCCAGGACCAGGACCTGCAGACCCATCTATGATGGGTTTTAGTCCAAATGGACCGAATCCACCCAATTTTGTCATGGACGGCGGTGAGTGGAGTGGTGCAAATCAGAATAGAAGAGGTGGGCGAGTTAGAAGACGAAACCGTAACAGACCGACAAATATCGTAACCAATAATTGAGGCAATAACCACCGGGTCGACCTTAACAGTGTAGGTACATAGCTTAAGTACCTGATGATATAATTCTCATAAATGATGTGTATGTATAATTATAAGCGCTTGCGTATTTAATGATACATACGATGTCCATTGCCGGTGAATAATACATCGACGATGTTCACATTGTGTTAACCGTAGTCGTCGTTGATTTTGTCATTTCATTATAACTGATTGTACAAAGGTGAGTTTAATGGACAAGAATTGATGACGGGCGTAGTTTCGACGTGCGGCGTGCATATATAACTTTTATTTAACTGTGCGTTGCTACGCTAGCTTACGTGGGCATCAAAACTCTGTTCTTCTGAATGACGTGAAAGTGATCTGTACATACCGTATTCTCTTCTCCACGTCTCTGAAAAAGACATTTTAGGGGATAAAAAGGGCTGAGAACTAAGGATTGAATTAGATCGTACTATAATTGATTTATATATACATATGTATATCTTACGTACTTTTTTTTACGTCTTCCATGCGTAGTTATGGACATGCAGAAGGAGGATGGATGTACTTTGATAATATATCCCGAATAGTTAAGGTGTATTGTTCACACGTTCGATGATTCTATGAAAAAACGTTACACTGACATTCGCTCTACACACTTCCATGTTTAACACTCAAAGCTAAGAAACATCAACACAAAAAATACACTGTTAACATACCACTATATTTTCTGTTTAAAATGGCGCAAACTTGACACAACTGATTATGCTAATTATTTGTTTTTTTTTAACACTTCAAACCTTGTTAATCATGTGGAGCCATAACGTGCAGCATCGATGGAAATTACCTTGTTGTATGTAGTTTCTTAAATGAGAAGTATCGTGCGTAGTTGCAATCAGAAATAACACATGCACCGATTTGCGAAACCATATCGGAATACAGGTCAAATAGCGAAAACCCAATATTTCTAATCCCATGATGTATTATGGACGTATTGTATAACCAAAAGAGTTCCATTTAAGGAAGAAATTTCAACTATTACGTACGGACAATTCCACGTTGCATAGGCTTGAACGATAGAAATGTTATATTTTATAATGTTAGCGCATCTACGATTAACTCACAAGATTATTGTAAATAGAAACTACTTTTCTACCGTGGGCTGTACGGAAAAAGAATATCTGGGACTCACGATATATATAAAGAAAAAGAGCAATGTCCCTTTCCGATGTTTCGCCGAAAACTTTAGAGTTTTCACGAATCTGACTGCAGATTTTTAAATCTTGTAATAAATCGATTATAAAACAATATACTGTTTGCTGCCCGAATATAAAAAAAACTACCCAGTTATGTTTCTATCGAACGTTGTACGGTTCTTGTTTAATGTGACGTGATACAGAATTTTATATCATGTTCAAAGAGACACAGACACAAAATATTTTAAAGGCGAAAAACTATCTTCATTCAGCAAGAGTTGTCCTTCCACTAACGTAGAAAATGAAAACAAGGAATGTGCAAACTGTAAAAATTTGAATGTAATTAAGGTCCGACAAAGAAACATTTAGAAATATTGCAGTACATCAGAATTCATAGCAGGATCTATTATATTTCGTTTATTATAATAATTATTATCGCTAAAAAAGTTATTAAGAGGAAGTAACATTTGTATAAAATAAAGTTTACTATTATATAGTAAAAAAGTTTTGTACAGTTTCAATTATTGATTCATAATGTTATTTTTTACACTGTACTTTACTAAATGTACATAATGCTGTATTTAACTCTGTGCACTTTTTTAAATACAATTCATTTCTGCAGAACTGTGAAAGAGTTGTTGATTCCTCAATACATGTGAGCGCATTCTTTTCCATGAATTATCACCATGTATACAGAACAGATTTTCTGTGCTTACTCTAAGTTTTAAATTTTACCTAAATTAAACTTATAACTGTATAAATGTGTACATGTACCAACTTAATGTGTTATAGAACTCAGGGGATCAGCTCTTATCGCTGATAAATCTAATCTGGCATCCATCTCATCGTCTAATTCGCCTACAATCGCTCTAAAAAAAAAAGAAAAAAAAAGAAAAATTTAATATAGGTATAGATATACTCGATTTGTGGCATAGGTTTTTTGCTGAAACACTGCAATTGATCTATTATCAAAATTGTATACTTTTTCCTGATATATAATATTAAATAAGATAGTCAAGTACTAACACATTGTCACCTCTGATAATGTGAAGCCCCAGTACAACTTGTTCTACACCTTGAGTTGTACTGTATACTCTTTCATGTGATTCATCCAGTATAAGATTTATTGTCTGGTCAAACCCCTTTAAGGTACCCTGGACAAGGTAAACATTGAATTTGAGGTTGTGTGTGCAACATCGTGAAACGTGCACAGACATAATTGTACTGTGAAGTTTCATTTCATTAACGTGTTATCATAAAATAATCTGCTAAATGATTATGTACTTACAATAAAATTTCTACCGTCTGCCGTAATAATTGAAACTGTGTCTATAAGCTGAGCTTAAGGAAAAGTACATTTTAAACTCGAATGTACAGTATTATGTATATCGGGTGTATTATTTAAAAGGATACGATTGACATAACTCTCTAAACCGGATGCCATGGTTATTTGTAAACGATCCAATGTTGATTACTGCTCGTTATTATGTTAGAGACATGTGTATTTCGCAAACAAAATTTACTGAAATGCAATTTTTGTTATAAGCGGCAAATGACAACAACGGAGACTGTAGCGACATCTATGTGACTTTAATTGTACTAATCTGGTCATCGAACGTAGAATTCTGTAGACGTTCGATATTTAAATTTTGTTGGATTTCCAATATCAAGAATCGCACCAAGTTAAATGGGTGGGAAACATGGACGTCCAAACTGTCAACACACGAAGAAAAATATTGAACCATGTTGTATGCAGCATTCTTGTGGAATGTGGTTACGATACCTGTGATAAGCAAGCCCTAGAAACTTTAACAGAAATGTTACAATCATGTAAGGCACTTGCCTAGATTATCACTATCCAATTTTTGTAACCTACCACTGTGCGCCTGTTTGTAAACAATCGTCGTATTTACCTAATATTTCTCTCTATTAATATATATATATTCATTTCACATATCGTTTTCAGTTATTGTAGAACTTGGAGAGTCTTCAAAGAATTACTGTGAACTCTCTGGTAGGACAGAACCTCTCATAGCAGATGTCATATTGGCCTTGGTGAATATGGGAATTAAATTGGATAATTTAGAAACGTATGGGAAACGACCTAATAGGACTGTCCTCCCACCTCTTCAACAACAAACGCAGTCCAAGCAACTCAATATTTTACAAGCTGGTGTCAAACAGAGCCATCCTTCTCATATTCCCAGCTATTTGCCACCTTTTCCAGATCCTCATGCGTACATTAGAACACCAGTAAGTTAATAAAACTGTTCTATGCAGAGAACATATAATTAATTTACAACAAACACACAATCTTATTAGACACATAAACAACCTGTGACTGAGTATGAAGCTATAAGGGAAAAAGCTGCAACTCAGAAACGTGACATAGAAAGAGCTTTAACCAGGTTTATAGCCAAAACTGGTGATACACATAGTTTGTTTCTTACAGAGGACAACAGCATGTTTCCATGTGAGTGAATCTCTGCAAATCCATAGAAATACAGTCTTTCCTTAAACGTTGTGTTACATAGTATTAATATATGTGCTCATTAAATTTTCAGTAATATCTTGCAAGGCGCAGTTCCCTAGCTATCTTTCTGCCCTTCTTCCTCAAGATCAGATATTTGAAACCGATCAAGACTTCCAATTTGAACCTAGTCCTGTAAAAAAGAAGAAGGAACAAAAGTCGGAAGATACAGAAGAAGGTAGGCTTTCAATTCAATTATATAAAGTATGTGTTTTAAATAAACTTTTTTATTGCATTTGTAATTTAGGCAAAGCACAAAATGAAACAACCGAGCAAAATGGTGAACATACAACACAGCAAGACGTCATTGATAATCCGTATTTGAGACCTGGCAAAATTCCGAAAAACAAAATACCAGGTGTAACTGTACCTGGTCAACATTCAATGAAAAAAGATCCACTGGATTCCTGACTATCACAATGTACATAAATCACTGAAAAGACTGTATATATTTAATAATATACTGGACAATGGGTAGATGTTCAATAAAGGAACAGTTCTGCACTATTAAGAGATGTAAGAAAAATTCTTTTATTACATGTAATATATATACGTTCCGTAAACAGGAGTTTTAGTAATAAATATATTGGCTGGAAAAATGAAACTCGTATCAATCCTAGTATTTCATGGCTAACACATTGACTGTCACGTTCAATGGTGTACTGCTAGAGGCCACTGCGCATTATTTGTTTATTTTTTTTTTGTACGGTATAAGCGTCTATAGTTTAACATATTCAGACTAAAAAGTGGTGGGAAAACGCCAAATTTTGAATCCAAACACAATGATGCATCGAGACAAAACTCGTCCATCACACGTACTTAAGTTACGAAAGTTTCTCAAAAAAGTATGTATCACCTTTTTCAGTGGTTTAGATGCGACATTCAATGTATCAATCATTTTTTGCGCATTTTCAATACAATCGATTTTTTTTTCATTTCACTATTTTTCTATCTGTCCATTTTTAATCGGCATACATCCATAATTACTATAAAATATTGCCGTATCCGATATTGCACATGTTACATATTTAGCACCAGTTGTAAGGAAGAGTGGTAAAAACTTAAAGGTGACTATTCCGAAATTTTTAAGTCATCCCAGTCCTCTCATAAAACTTACAAAAATATACCTATGTTTTCTATAATTAGTACGTTTCTAGGCATTTGATTTGTGTTCATTATTAGCAATAAGCGTCTAACGTTAATTAATTACACTCTTAATCCATTTAAAATATACGCTTACGTTGTTGTTCTCTGTCAATGAATTTTTTACTTAGCGATTTTCTCCTTTGGGTGAGACATTTTCATTCTATAAGTTTTCAATCTAATATTAACATGCATTTGATTATGTACTATATGTTATAAAAGTGTCACAAATTCATATATTTATCTTCCTTTCTTGTGGACGAGTGCTGGTAGAAAGCTAGAAAATGTGACCTTCTTCTAAAGGTCACTACATTTTTGCGTACTAAAATAGATCTGTTCTTTCTAATTCCATGAGGTGTCTTGCTTTGGGGCTGCCAATATCTTATCCGGGGACTGCTCCAATAATATTGTACTTTTTTTTATCATATACTTTCATTTAATATTGGTACCATGGCTGCCGACGAACCCAGCGCAATTTCATACCAGATGCTGTGCGAATCTTTATGCTGGCACATTCTGCAGCACGTACTGTTTCTTTTACGCTTTGCATCAAATTTTGAGCGTTGCCGACCAACATATCTGTTGCTTCCTGATCTTCTTCCGTACCTATTTTTAAACAAATATTTACCTCTTGATTGAATTATCTCAAGTCGTTCACAAACGAATTCGTCATTCACATTACAGCTACTGACGAAATTACAGTGTGACTTTTATTCTATAATATGTAAATGTTTTGTGAGTAAAGTGGTCTATGAAATCTCGTACAAATAAAAGCTGAAAGAGTTTGAGAATGCATTTTATACTAGTTTTTGTGTTTTAGTTCCGAGTTCGAACACAAGTTCTAAATACAATAACATGCGATGGTAAAAAATGACACAAAATAATGATTACGATCGCAAGCTATAAGCTGGCTTGTGGAATAGGTGAAGCATTGTAGTAGCAAGGGATGTGATTGCATTCACGGAATGTAGTTATACAGAAAGTTAACTTCATGAAATTTGACCTATTACTTACAATAGCCTTCAATCGGTAATATTTATAAGTAATTTCATGTAACTAACGTGATCATGATCGAACTACTCTATTTCTGATACTAGTATCAATAATCAACTTACTGCACCCAATCATATCGCCTAGACCATGGTGAACAGAAGCGTACCAATAACATATTATTCAGAATTTAAACAATAACAGAAAACAGAAAACAGAATTTAAACAAAATACATTAACAGCAGTTTATACGTTAATAATGAACATTCTTCATATTAATTGTATAGTTCAAATATTTTTGTCATCTTTTTGTTTTAACAATGCTTTCATACGTTCTAAAATTGTCATTTTCACCGATAGAGAATACAAAATTGTGGGATATTGCGGGATTATCATGCATATGCTGACGCAAGTGACTTTGCAAAATCTCAAAAAAAAATATATGAATTGAACAGAGAATAAAATATTGAACAAGTGTCAACAAGAATAAAGAAAGAACAAAGAGAAAGTTATTTAACGACCAGGCATGATTTAACCATTTTACCATAAAGCATCAGCTCTTCCCAGGTGGGGAGCGTCTCTATATGAATAAGAATTTCATTTATTTATTAATTACGTTTGATTGCCCCGTATGATCGTTCGCTAATAACACGTATTTGATTTTCGTTAGTAAAGAAATTATTCTGGCATCAATTAAAACTTAGCGGCGTGTTATCAGTATATTTGCTTAAAGTTCAAGCTTTGAAGATAGAATTTCGAAACTTTACCTTGTGCTCCCAGCATAGTTGCTTTAACGGTAGATAAAATTTTAAGTTGTGTTCCTATGGTAGGAATACGTTCACACACTTGAAGAAGATTCTGTAATGTAACGAAATATAAAATATTTCTCAGCATTCCAAAATATAAAATCAGTTTATGCTATAAATTGAGAGTCTTCAATACCGTCCGTATCCGTTTATCCGTGCATTCCCGAGCTAGTTCCTTGGCTAGACGTGTTACTTCTTGAGAAGCCTCTGCTATGGCTTTGGCACATGCAATCAGGTCCCTTTTATTACCACCTTCGCCTCTCACTAATCCAGATAATCGGCCCATGAGAATAGCCATTTTCTTTGCCGCAGCAATGATTTCGTTGTCCTTGCTAGACCATTGCCGAACTTCCTGATGCAAGCCGTGAGCCGCCATCTAAAATGAACAAGCACGATAAATAAGCATCGATATAGTCACGGTCACAAACACGTCAAATTGCGTGTTTTTAATCAAATGTCGCAGATTGGGAAAGTATTCCAGTACCATTATAGGCTGATTCGGTTGAGGAGCGTGCATAAACATTTCGTCTTCATCGTCGGTTTCTGGTGGCGGTGGCCTTGGAGGTGGAACATCTCCGGGTAGAGGAGGACGTGGCGGTGGTACTTCTAATAAGATCAATGTAAATGTTACAATGAAACGAGTATAGATTTCCAGACCATCAAAGACAATCACGTTGAGTATTCAACGTACAATAACGACACATACACCTAAAGTGTGTTGATATAGACATTCCACACGTTCATTCACGCATATTTTTATAAGATTGAGTTATACTGATATAGATATAAGGTATGTATAATTACCATCATCATTATCATTGTAATCGTAATAGTCTGATATACCACGCAGCATTAAAAATATGAGATTTATGAATTAGTAGCATACACATAGTTATGATTTGTACTTTAACATGCACTCATGCAACGTTCATATGATTATTACAACCATATTTTAATTTCACTGACTCATCAGTAAAATTGGCGTAATATTGAAACAATATCATATTTTAACCATTTCAATGCAAGCAATAAAGGAAAAGATATCAATATATGTCACTTATGCAGACATATGCCATTCAATGGGTATGATTATGTTATTTTTCATGATATTTAATATATCATCTGAAAGGTACTCCTAATGAAGCAACAAATTATAGTTGAAAATTTATGCATGCTATCTTATTACAGTGCAAATGACTGGCACTTAGTCATTTTTGCAATGAACAATCTCTATTTGATAAATTACCTCCAGTTGACATGAAATTTTTTAAGTCATCGTGGGAAGCCAATTCCTGGTACAGGAGATCAGGGTTATCTCCTGATAATGAAACAAATGGTGTCATGATTTCAAATGGACCAAAGCAAAGGTCGTGAATAAAACAACCTGACTCTTAATACTTTAGGTATGAAAAGCTGTATATTTTTTTATTAGATATACCTCCACGCGCCCATTTTGGCAAAGGACTCATGGGCCGACGCTGTGTTTTATTTGTGCCCAGTACTGGGCTTGTCACACGTAAATTGCTCGGCGACGGTTGGTTTCTCAAAGGCTCGCCAACTGGCATTAACAGAAGTATTCATGGATTTTAAGAAATTGATAAAATCCTATTCAAGCTATGGCTAAATTATTTCGCGAAATTGTTTGAGTCAACAGATTCACATATTACGACTGCATTGTAAATCTTTTCTTTAAATTCGATCTCAAACATGTTTCGATAATATCGACCAAATTTAGTTTATGCCAACTTGGCTGATAAACATGCATAAATAAACGTCATGCTAGTAAAGGTACCTTTCTCTGTGAAGTAATTATACTGTTGGGATGGTATTTGTTCCTCTGTAAAAGACATGTCGTTTCCATATTAGCCAAGCTATTGCAACTTTATTTTGAATACTTAAAAATCAACGTAAACTGCCCATTGTTTTGTGATATGTACTTAGTTTCAATAGTGATATGTGTGCATGACTACTACACTATATACATACATTACCAAACCCAACATGTTATATTGCCTTTCGCCTTTAGTATAACGTTATTATGATCAACTAAGTTATAATAATCTACCGCGATAAGCATTTGCGCAATATTGCACGTGATTCTTGTTTACATAAGAACTGTAAATGAAAACTCATAGCTATTTTCTACCTCATTCAATGAATCCAGATCGACCAGGAATGTTCAAGAACGAACGAACAAATGAAAAAATTAACTTACCGTCATTGATATGTAGTTGAGATATCGGCACAATTTGTTCAGGATGAGTAGTAACTGCTTTACGAACTTGTCCGACGTTTGCTAAAAGCTATGTAATTTTTAACACGTTAATGCACTACACTTTTTTATGCACTTATTATAGGGTACTTTGATTCATATACTTACCGCTCGGTTACTTTCCCTCCAACGTGATACTGCTGCACTATCATTGATATTAATAGCAACGAGTTTTGCATCCTGTACCATTGGTGCCACACCTAATAATCAAGCGATGACAAACGTATTAGCAACGAATGTAAAACATACAGTAAACTCTATATTTTTCTTGTACCTTTTTTGGTATATTAGTACTTATACGAGAATTTTGCTCTTCCCAAAATTCTTTAACATTCTAGGAAATAAATACCAACTTACTATTTTGAAGAATGTCAGTAGCATGATTGACTCTTTGAATGAAAGCTGGGTCTTCACTATTGTCGCTTTCTTGCTTAGCGACTAAAATAACTCTATTTGCCAGTCTTGCTATCGCGGCTGTATTGTCCACCATTTTCTGCGGATGGCTTTTAGCAATCGCTTCTTCACAAAGAAAGGCATGTTTTTGCATCTGTTCCTCCGAAGTCCGGATAAAGTCTCCACTATCTGTCGCCTCATCGCACAAAGCCCTAACTCTCTGCAACGTTTCGGCGTATTGCTGTCGCAAATTTTCGAAATGTTCATCTGCCGCCTTGCTATCAGCATATGTCATACGAATTCTGCCAGCGTTTATTAGCTGGGGCGTTAAAGACTCTACTTGAGATGCACTGGCAGTCAAAGCTTCAGCCAATTTTTTGTTTCCTCCACTTCCTAAACAAAATAATTAAAAGAAAAAATAAATGTTCATTCTACCAAGTTTTGTAGTTTATACGATTTTTATCCTTCTCTGCTAACATGCACGTCACAATTACTTTAAATTTGTGAGGACGAATATGGGGTCCTGCAAATTGCATAGTATCCGAACATTGTCAGATAGTCATCTTGCATTTGATTTTTAGACTAAACAAGAACTCACCTCCTGCTGCCACCATCCTAGCTGTTTTAGCTGCCCGATTAGAAAATGTTTGAAGGGCATGCGTCTTATCGTTAAAATTCTGATCTCGTCCTGGTGTTCCTTCAAGAGTTAACACGGCGTCGGTGAACTGTTTCAAAGGCGTAGTGATATCAATGAAATCCTCTACTACCCGATTTACCACTGCCTGCTGTATCCTATTCTTGAGCTCATACAGTTTGTGTGATAACTGCCTGGCAATTTCTTGAGCGCGTGGAGTATTTCCTTGTCCGTGTGCGCACAGATCCCCCAATTGGTGAGAGAGATTATCGACTTCGTCACACAATTGCAGAATTTCAGCCTTGTGTATACCAGGCAAACCCTCAGCAACCTAAGTGCGAAAATAGCACATGCATATTTCTGGTAATGTAACTCTTGCCGAATTCAACTATTCGTCATCCCTTTCAAAACATTCTTGTCTTTAAGCCCAATGATGCTAACTCAACTCACACTTGCTATGTGCTGTTGATTCTTTCCGTTTGCAGCATTCAGAAAGAAAATGCTACGGATTATTCACAGGAAAACGAATGTTGTTATCCACATAGACCGATAGATGTTACACTTAATTTTTTTCCGATTTGACTACTTAAATAAAAAAGTGTTTTACCACCGTAAATATACCTTCTTGCCTTCGTGAATAATTAAAGCGATAGCGCGTTGACCCAGTCCTTTGTCATCGTGTTGCGGATTTAGGAGCCATTTGTTGGCTTGCTCCAAACGACCAGCAACGGTATGTGCTGTTTGTGTTGTGCCAGCTTTATCTGCAGCTACCAATGCTGAGGCTACAGAGCTGCGAAGCTCATTTAATTTTTCCTTTATACCACGCGCTAAAGCTTCCGCCTGTGGAGTGGTTCCTGCACCCCAAATAGGAATATATATACATTTTTAACGAGGAATAAATTTTATACGATGTAATACTAATTTATGTATATAAATCCATATTGTCTTGCACAATCCGTGAATAATCGTACAATTGATGAGTGATAGTAAGTTATGGAATTTTTGAACATTTGAGCAAGTATGGATATCCAATGAAATATTACGCTGAAACCTTTTTCGTTTTGACGCAACTCGCAAAGAGCGTCCGTCATTGTCACGATTTGAGATGTTAACTTCGACATCGGTTCTGCTTGAGATGGCGGGAGATATCTATCCGCTAGTCTCGATGCTTGTTCGACGATTTGTCGCAAACTCTTTTCACCGACTCCACCACGTAGCGCTAAACCATCATCCAACCAGTCATACGCTGCTCTAATTCTGGATTCTATTGCACTCTGCGCTTTTTTCAACACCTAATTTAAGCAATTTGAAAAGTTCGCATGTATCAACAATAACATAAGTCTCTTGAATTTAAAATATGGCATTCAGTATGACGGAAAGTTTCTATTCTTGGTTCTGTTAGTTTAAACAAAAACAACCAGGTAAACAACATATGTACAAAATTACTTTTACAGTAAATACGATATTGTAAACTGCAAACGTACTGTTAGTTGATCCGCATCCCATTCTTCTTCATCATATGTTGTAAGTTGCAGAACACGAATTATTTCGTTTAATTCATCTGACATACGTCCAGACAAATAGTTACGATTCTCTGCAGCTTCTTCGGCGCCTTTACCACCTTGGGATATGATATGGATAAAGATTTTCATAGAGCAGATCAAGATTGGTGCCAAAGTTTTCACCTAAAAATCAAACATTTGTAAACACAAATTATTTTCTATTGTTGTCACAATGTGATACTCTGTAATTTGATTTTATTACCTGTTCTAAACACCTGACAAGAATTTCTCTATGTACTTGGTGGGTTAATTCTTTTTCCCTAGCACTAACTTCTCTCGAGACTTTGCTAAGGCATGGGCTCAAGTTTTTCAAGAAGTGTACTAAATCCTCCATTGTCTCAATGACTTCAGTAACAGCTAGGTAATCTAATACACGCTTGCACTCTCTAATTATTTTTCGAACTTCACTTTCATCAAAGCATAGAAGTAGAGAGCTTGTCCCTTGGAGAATACCGCGTGATCCTTCTATAAGTTTTTTTCTGAAATGATAAGGATAAGACATTAATAAAAATAACAATAATCTGCAAAGTGGAAAATTATGAATTAAAATATGGTTAAACACCGAACATTTTCATAGACTACCTAGCTGGTCCAGAATAAGGATCATGTTTCAACATGGCAGATGCTTCTTCCAATAAACGAGAAGCGCCTTCTACACGTTGAAGTGCACCAGGCATGTCTTGCTTCAACAAAGCATCATCTGAAGAATTTATTGTTTCCTTCCCAACCTAATTATTGAGCAATAAGAAATTACAATTATATGCCATTGACACTTGAACTGAATTACAATTATTTTCAGTATCATTTACCTTCACGAGGTTGGTTACTGCCATACTAACAGCCTGCACAGGCCTTTCCAAATCAGGCATAGCATTGCCATCCTCTGCTTCTTCATGTAGAATGACAAGTCTTGACACCTATATACAAGAGTGAAGTTTGTATAAAAAAAATAAGAGAATATTATCATATTGTGGTTTAACATACATTTTGCTTTTTATTAGCTTGTATAAAAATGAATATCTACATTTATTAAACCTGTACATTGTATTCAACATCTCTACTTTTATATTGGTATATATGCATTATCATATGCAACAAACAGATCCATGTTTGGAATAGAGTAGGACTTTCATGATTCCTATTAATCTAGTAGGCACATTAGCAAGGTCTTTTTGTGTTCATGCCCATTTATGTATACGATGAAGGGGGGACAAAAGATGCATTGAGAGGGGCTGAGATGTATCATAAGTCTTGTAGTCAATCTTTCAACTCTCCCACTTGCCATTGGAGAGATCTTTTATTTCAACAATGTGTATAAATAGATCTGACTATAAATTTAGACAATTGGTATTGCCTAGTAGATGTGGCTCAGTATGTTTGAATAGATTTAAACTATTACAAACCATTAACTCAAAATAAATGACTACTATAAATCAAAGATATGATTACTAACAAAATATGAATGATATTATGATATATAATGTTAACGCTTGTAGGACAAATATTTGTCAAAATTATTATTTGAGCTATTTGGAAGTTTCTCTGCAAAAGCAAGGGATTAGATTTCATGTTGCTCAATGTATCTTAAACCTAAAAATGAATGTAGCATCCATGCCCCATATTGAGAGAATGATGTCATACTTCTATATAAAGGAACAGAACTCAGCAGACATTAAATTTGAGTCACAGGAAGCTGTCTTAAAAGTTGATATGCACAAATACATATATTATGAGGAAAAAATTAATAATAGTATCATAACGGAGCGATAACGGGATTGAAATAATATTCGCCGCGAAGTATCATGTTGCAGGCATGATATTCTAGATCTTTGCAAGTTTAAAAAAGTTGCAAAAAATTCAAATACGCGGTTTTGAATGATTTTACTCTCTTACGTATGCACCCAACGTATTATTACATACATATAAATTGTCTTAATTGTGTCAAAACCTGAAAATTCTGCAGAATTTTTTTTATTTGAATCCTCTCATTTGTAAAAGTAAATAGAAACAACCATGAACTAACAATTTTATTACTTTTCGAGTTATATTATTGGTACCTACGCAAAAATTTATTCTAAAACTTACCTGCTGTGCCACAGGCTCAAGAATACTTTCTATGGTTTTTGTATGAAAGACCGGCATGGTACTGTTGTTGATTACTGCGTAAAGAAATAAACAATATCGCACAGTAGAATACTATCAATCGGTTATCAACGTCAAATTTGTGTGAAAAGGCACTGTGACTCGTATGCAGATGTCAAAAAACACCACGATTTGTGTATAACAGGGACCGTACTGGTGCTGACCACTCGACGGCACTTTAAACATTACATACTATAGTCTGCTTACAGCTAGTAGACCAAGGTAGGTTATTAAAGATCTACGTTCGGCAGATGTCGCCACCTGACGGTTGAAAAAGTAGTGGGCGGGTTGCTTGAATACCGCCATCGACCTATACATAACATTAACATAAAATTTGTGAAAAGTATTTTAAAGAGTCAGTAGAGAGCGCACATAAAACTATACATTGTAAAACACCTAAAATACGCAACACACTGAAGCATTACCAAATTATACTCTAGAATTATACAAAAATGTGAACCCATCGCAATTAGAAAAATGTATCTTATTTATTTACAACATTGTGTATAAAGTATTCCTGTTTATCATATATTATAGAGGATATTACTGAAACTTCGGATCATGTTCCTACCCAAACTGGGTATCGTGTGATCTGAAACACACTGTTATAGTTTCCTGTCTTTCTTATACACTCATTGATACACAAGGAGATGCATCTTTGTAGTCTTAATAATGCACATATGAAATTTATTTGTGCTTATTTTTTTGCAAAAGATATCTTCATTGCGTGTGAAGGCGTAATTTTAAACCCTTGAAGGGCATCTTTGGCAGCTCCAGACTGGACTTCGTTTTCGAATTCGACAAAAGCGATATCATGCCGATTTGGTAC
This sequence comes from Anoplius nigerrimus, assembly GCA_914767735.1. Lineage (NCBI taxonomy): Eukaryota > Metazoa > Arthropoda > Insecta > Hymenoptera > Pompilidae > Anoplius > Anoplius nigerrimus. The sequence goes on along the minus strand of OU612079.1, from coordinate 4,601,505 downwards.
CAGGCGAACCTCTTTAAAGCCTGGGAACTGGTTGAACAACATTGATAACATCATTTCACTTGTTTCGTCTGGCAAATTTGTTAAAAAGAGAATTTGATTTGGTGGCTGTTCTGGCACTGCTGTGTTCACCAAACCAGGATGTTGTGGTACACCAGCGTGATAGCCAATTTGTTGAGAATGTTTTGCTTGTTCTTTTGCTCTCTTTTTAGCACGTTTTGCTTCTTCATCTGCAGCAGGGACCACTCGTTTTGGTTTCTTTGGTCTTTCTGCAAATGTTCCTTTCATCTTGGCTATCAAGTCACTATCAGTTTTAGCATACTGTATCCTCTGAAGTTGAAGTAAAATAAAAATCAATATAAACAAATACCAAAAATTTAAATATTCTAATAACATGAGAATTAGACATACCATTGGCTTGTCATAGAAGGGAAATCCTTGCATGGACCTGAGTGCATTTGTTGCACTGGCTATTTCCTTGAATATGACAAATGCTTGACCGCGCATTTTTAATGTCTTCAAAGCCACTATGTCAAGAATCTGCCCGAATTGCGAAAAGATCGCGTACAACGACTTTTTCAGTTCATCTTTTTTAACTTTTTCATTCAAGTTATTGATGTAAATTGTATTGTTTGGTCGAATATCCATTTTGGAACTATAAGAGAATTTACCACAGTTTCAGTACATGCATTTTATTTGAGGTTAGTGATTATGTGTTTTGTTAAAGATATTAACAGGATGACGAAAATATGATATACTTACGACAAATATGCTTCTGCAATAGACTTCAGAAATAGGTTAACCAGATAATACTGCCGTTTACACAATTTGTCACAAACTTCTTTAATGTTTCAGCATCGGAGCTAAATTCGTGTGAGTGTTTGCATAGGTTATGTTTTCCAATTACTATCGAAGCGGCGCCATAGATCAATAGCTTGATGTGTATGTATATTCTGTACAGCGCCACGTATGGATAAAACAACGAAGTTCACAGCAGGAACGAAACGCATTGCTAACAAAAATATTGAGAATCAGCATCAAGTTTACAGGACGCAAAAGTATACTTATATATACAGGGCTAACCAGTTTCCTTGGCAAAGTTATATTTATGGCTAGACATATGAGATAAAAACTAGACAATAATGAATACGCCACTGCGAAACAGTAAAGGGGCGAATAAGCCATTCCGATCTCCGTTTAATAATGCCGGTTCATCGCCTGCAAATACATGTTCCAATCTTCGACAGAAAAGACATGTTCCTCAGGAACTGTCCGTAAAAAAACTACGAACAAGCAATGAGGATAATGAGTGTCTCACAAAAATGTCAGATTTAGACAAAATAAACACAACTATCGACGTCAGTCAATTAACACGCGCTGACTTAGAATCGAAGAGACAGAAAGTACAGGACATGGAAAAAACAGCAACTGAGCTTAAAACAAAATTACTTTATCATAAACGTGTAAGATACTTCTGATCATTTCTATTAAATGAGAAAATCTCATTGTTTTCATATTTTAGACTAAAGCGGAAAATTTGGGAGAAGATATTAAAAAATGGAGGGAAGTTTGTCAAACAGCTTTGGAAAACCTGCTGAGAGAGACTAGAGAAAAATATGATACGTCGTGTACTATGAGTCAAATATTATCCTCACTAGACATACCTGAAACATTGGTCAAGTACTCAAATGTGACTGATGAGTTCTTTCAATAATCTTTGATTTTAGCAAATATTGTATTTCTTCATGTGTCTGTTATTAATAGTTTATTTTGAACATACAATAATATTATTGCAACCTCAAGTATCTAATATTTATGGCTTTTAAATGGATGTTTTGGATCAAACAACGGTGGATCATAAACATAGTTTATATCTTTCGTACAAAATCCCATTATACCTAAAAACAAATTTGTATATCACATTCGTGCTTTAACAAATCTGAGCTAAAATGGTGCATATTTCTACCTGCATGTTGAGCTTTACGAATTTCACGTTCCACTGCTGCTTGTTTATGTGCACACAAACCTGTTATGTGCTTTTCAAACACTCTACCTGTGTGACGACTTTGGAATTGAGATAGTAAACGGACATTTTTATAGTTAGGCTCAATATTTAATCTGCACAACAGGCATTTTGGTTTCACTCTTGTGAAAGGATTTTCTATTTCCACAGGCTACGACAAATGTATAACGTTAACACACACTGAATATGACTTAATGAATTAGACAGTACATATCTAATTTATTATGTAGTTACCGCATCAGTGTCAACATTTAATGTAGGTTCTGTGGCTTCTGGTTTTTTTGCAGTAGATAGTGTTCCAAGTTCTTTAGTCTGCAATTTTTGTGGTTTAGTCGCTATCAACCGGTAAATGACACTCTGTGTCTTACATCTAAATACATTAGTAAACATATTATAAGCAATCGTGGTTAATGTCATTTTGAGTGCGTTTCACAATGTGAACAACAATAGGTGTTTTCGAAAATAGAGCTTCGCTTAACCCAACAATTATTCTGTTTTGTTAACAGTTAACTACCAACTGCTACCAACCGTTGACGAATTTTTAAACAGGTAGTTTATCGGATTGGCACCACTGCGAGATTTAACACATCCCCATCTAGCGCTTAAAATAAGTACCAAATATACATATTACAATTATTGCACAACGTTTTATTTTTTCGTAAATGATGGTTAAAGTCAATTTAAATATGTAAGACAGTCAACCAAAAACACGAAGGTACTAATGAAACAACGGATAAAATTTGTGTTATGAGATATTGATGTTACTGATTCACCCTCGCTAGTTTCAGTTGGTACCACCAGGTGTTCGTAGAGATTATAACTTCGTTGGTTGCTTATCTGTCTACGCGCACATAATTGTTCGGTTTGTCATCGAACTTGAAAGTCCTTTTCCACTCTGTTTCGACAACGCGGAGGCAGGGGTTGCGCCTTCAAAGGTGTTGTATATAATCTCTCAGAGTGCTGGTCTATTTGCTTGTGAACCCTTATTTCATCTCCTTCCTGCATTTTATTGATCTTCCTTAGGTGGAAGCTAGTAATTCTCAGGGTCCACGATGTGGTCGTCAATGTTAGAGGCAGCCAAAATGAATCCGTTCGGCACACCGTTCGTGACGGCTAAGTGTCAGGCACAGGACGAAGGAAGTCAACAGGGTTTGGTCAAAAATCGAACAATTGCTGCTGCCAGTGTCGCACCGGGTGGTTCGTAAAATTTGACACACTTCACGTTATCTAACGTCTCATACTTTGCGATTTTATACTGACACTGCCGATGTCACCATATCAATTAATTTCGCTCATTTAAGTTTGAATGAAGTATGACATTCAATTTTCAACCGTATAAAAGGATTTGATGATGAGTGTTGCCATAGGAAGTGGATGAATTTAATTTCGGTTATGTTACATAATGTTTGAATTTAACGTAAAAATCACTATAGCAGTCCACTCAAACGTGTGACGTCCAGCGTTTCGCTTGCTATTCGCCATGTGCATGAGCGTACTCGTCGCACAGTCGCTGCTCGTCACATGTTTCCTTGCCAACCGTCTCTTCGTCACATTATAAATTTCTTTTTTTATGGTTATTTTTCTCTATATATATATATATACATATATCCTTCCTATATTCTTTATCCAGGTTCAATTATGTAACACGAAAGTATATAATCTTGCAATATATGCTAGACAGATTAAGAAGGATTGACACTTTTCAATGTTCAATTATGTAATGCTTAATACATAATCTATTTAACAGATTCCGCACAAAATTAGACCAGTGAGGTTTACTCCGATCGTGGACATTTATTGTAATTCCATTAACATAAATTTTATACCTTACATAAAACATACGGCTTTACCGAAAGCTGCACGAAGAATATATAAAGTATAAAACATGGATGCAGAATTGTACCAATATTCTTATATTCAGATTCCTTCCTATAAAAAGAGTTGCATAAGGTGCCGCCATCTTGTCGAGTGTGCTGATCATAACCTTGGTTGATGTTAAGTAAAAATAAGAATGGATAAGCATCATCACAATGTTTAGTAGATGACCGCGACCGAGAAACCAAACAGAATACGTTTATAATTAAATTAGGGCAAGGTAGCAAGTTCGTTGAAGACAGTCTTGACGCAATGCCAAATTCGAATTCCACTTAAGCGAGGGTCGAACAGCTGATCAGGAAAGCACTTGTGGCTATTGTCAATGTTGTCATATCAATTAGGCTTTGTTTCTAGTGCATTATTTGTAAACTGATCACTAGTCTATATTATTCACATTTATTCAATACATTGATCATAATCTTGTTTATTGTAACATTATAATAATTTATATTTTCTGGTGGTCTTTTGTGTAAATAGATAGTTGCGAATTTGGTTCAAACCACTATTTCATGCTATGTGGTCTTGGAGGAATACTATCATGTGGTCTCACCCATACAATGGTCACCCCATTGGATTTAGTGAAATGCCGTATCCAAGTAGACCCTGACAAGTACAAATCTGTAGTAAACGGATTCAGAGTGAGTGTCTAAGCTTGTAGGTTCTACATTGTGTACTGTGTATGTCATTCAATATGTTTTTAGGTCACCCTAGCTGAGGATGGAACTCGTGGTATTGTAAGAGGATGGGCGCCAACGTTCTTTGGTTATTCCATCCAGGGAATGTTCAAATTTGGCCTGTATGAGGTCTTCAAAGTACAATATGCAAATTTGCTTGGTGAAGAACTATCATATGAATATAGAACCACCTTGTATCTAATTTCCTCTGCTTCTGCAGAATTCTTTGCGGATATTGGTCTTGCACCTTTGGAGGCCGCTAAGGTAATTTTTTTTTTATCAATGAGTTACTTTTATTATTATTTTGAAAAAGGACTCTTGAATTGTTTCCCTACTTGTTAGATAAGTAATACCAAGTTGCTTGTCTCTTTTTTCAGTCTGTTTAATGTTTATTGTTTACTTATTTTATATTGTTAGTGGATATAAGTAGCCAAAATACAAAAATTGTTGATTATGTTAAAATGCAAATTTATTTGTAAGTTTTTTGTTTTACATATATATTTTATAATAGCTGTTATACTTTTCAGGTGAAAATTCAAACTACACCTGGGTTTGCTAACACTTTGCGTGAGGCTTTCCCTAAGATCCATGCTGAGGAAGGTCTTTCAGGGTTCTATAAGGGCCTGGTGCCCTTGTGGCTTCGGCAAATTCCGTATACGATGATGAAGTTTGCCTGCTTTGAACGAACGGTCGAATTATTGTATAAGTACGTCGTACCTAAACCTAGAGGTGATTGTACGAAAGGGGAACAGCTTCTTGTTACATTTGCTGCTGGTTATATCGCTGGTGTATTCTGCGCTGTCGTATCTCATCCTGCTGATTCTGTAAGTTTTATATATATACGAAGCTATAAAATGTATATACGGAAGGATCGGACATGGATGGGCTTGAATTCTAATTGAGATTTCACGAATCCTTGGTTGTTCTACCAACCAAGTTCGCCAAGTCTCTTGTCTAAACTTTTCCTATAAGTACCTCTTAATATACAATGCATCACAACTTCTAGAACTTGTATATATGTGATTTAAGATATGTAACAGAATACGATTAATTTCGCTTGATGTATAATTTATATAAAGCCTAATAACGCCTTGTTTGTGTAGGTGGTATCAAAATTGAATCAGGAGAAGGGTGCTTCGGCTGTTGACGTTTTGAAGAAACTTGGCTTTGGCGGTGTCTGGAAAGGACTCGGCCCTAGAATTGTAATGATCGGTACCCTCACTGCAGCGCAGTGGTTTATCTACGACGCCGTCAAAGTCTGGCTGCGCATGCCACGTCCGCCACCACCAGAGATGCCTGAATCCCTTAAGAAGAAGTACGGCGTTGCTTAAAAACAGCGATGGCCTTCAACTTTTAAACTGGTCGATCACTAAGTGATTGAATCATTAGGAGACGAACCATAGAACAATGCAATTACTCTCCCAGCAGTACATTGTTGAGCAATGTTCTTCGTAAATACCTTATTTTTGTCAGTTTTTTTGTGTATTTATTCTGTAAAAAGCTAAACGCGCTCGCATAGGCGACACTGCCGCAAAACAACAGAAAGGATTAAATATTAATTTCAAAAGTTGCAAAAACACATTATCGTGTACGATCTTAACACTGCTCCTGAGTCTACGATTGTCGAAATGGAGCGTAGAACTGAATTAAGTAAATGAAATTGCATCGTGACAGTGACGTTGCAACTACTCGATGTAACTAAGAACTGTTACCTTGTACATAACGGAGTGATTAGCTGTGAATAAACAGTCTCATTACTCAAATGAATACAGTATATTTGTACTTCCCATATCCAAAATGAAGGTATATAGATGTAGAAGGGAAAACAAGAATGGACCCATCATAAGGTGAAATTTCCAAAAAGAAGATTTAATTATACTTCGGTTAATAAAGGCAGTTGTACCTTACAACTAACGTGACATAAAACTTTTGGTCGAAATTATCATTTCTCATACTTGCATTCGTACAATCTTCGTTAAATACTAACTCTGCATAGTATTGCGCGCAACGATATATACAATAATGTTTGTAAAAAAATATTACATATTCTTATACAATTCTCTCTATCACCCGAAATTGTAAAAAGAAGAAAAAATAGTATCTCTGTATTGTCCCCTTAAGTACGAAACGCGTATCTTAAGTACACATTACATTCTCGGTTTCTATCCCTTGGAAAGCAAATATCTGGTAATGTGTGCGGGGAAGACGTATTTGAGGTACGTACGTGTCAGTAAATACTGTGTATCCGTTAGTATCAATGTTACTCATCATACTTATGGTTATTAATTATCACATTTGAGTTTGATCGTAAATATTCAGCTATGAGTTGTAAATTTTGTATAATTAAGTAGTGGCAGATTTCCATTCATTGTAAATGAATAGATTTCCATTGTAACGGCGAAAAGTAATTTCGCTCGGGTAAGTTGAACAGCTTCGTCTTACAAGCTACACTGACAGTATTTCGTTCTTTACGTATGTAACTGCGTCAGAAATCGTGGCAAAAATTTTGAACGTAAGTTCACCGTGAATGTGTAAATCGCATTTTTTTATCATTTCAAACACAGGGCTTGAACAGCTGGCTAAGTAAAATTGCACATGAATTTGTCCATACTCTTTAACAACTGAACGTAGAACGCTAACGCTTGTCGGATCCATATAATTGACTGCGCTCATGTCCATGATTATGCAGCGTACGTCTCTTACATCCTCTAAATCACGTTCATCAAGGTCAAGCCCTTGTCTCGCCAACTTAGCACGCCGTTTCAGAACTTGCTTGGGCGTTAAACCAATCAATCTGTACAATTCGGATTTGAAATATACGCTGTTAGCAAAGTTCAGACTACCTGAATAATGGAATATTTTAATTCCGTCAATTTCTACAGCCTGTAAGTTAGAAAGTATATATGACAAGACCACTCCATTTCGGCAAAAATGTTTTGGGAGCAAACATGCTTCAACATTGTGGAATACTTACAGCCTTGTATCTATTTAAGTCTAAATACAAATCAGAATTTGGTATATGTCCGAGCAGACAAGTGTATGGTCTGATACTTTGTAACAGTAGTGATCCAAGTGATGTCATTAATCCCACTAACAAGCCTGTATCGATATTAATTAGAATAACTGTTAAAAACGTGATCATCCAGATGATTGCGTCAGATTTATTTAATTTCCAAAATCTTTTGAGTTTGGCTGCTTGAAGGAGCATTCCCTTCAGAGCTACCTATAATCATGTTTGAACAGTACACATTTCAATTAATTTAATAATAATCTGTTTGATATAATATTATTTCATTTTTACATACAACTATAATTGATCCTAGTATACACCTTGGTAACGGTTCGAAGAAAGGACCAATCCATAAGAGAATCGATAATAGTATAGAACAAGACACAAGACTAGCTAATTGAGTTCGTCCACCAACGGTTTGTTGAATCAAGGATCGACTTAATGATGCTGACACCGGCATGCACGAAAAACATGATCCAACTATGTTGCTAATTCCCTAGAGACAATCAAGCAGTTAGGAAAACAGATATAAAACATAAACGGAAGAAACCTACCATCGCAAGAAGTTCTTGATTCGAGTCCACTTCGTAGTTCAGTTTCTGTGCAAATATCAATGCCATTGACATTGTTATTGTATACGAAACCATCGTTATAGCCAGACTATCTACTGCAACAAGTGGTAATAATTCGAATGGTGGTACTTCCGGTGTCGGCAGCCTGTTTAATTTTCGGGCCTTAAAATTTAATAAGATTTCACTGTCTCGCAAAATTAAGCATCAAAAGGAAACAAATGTACATACCCTGTAGGTATGTCACCGACTGTTTGGATGTTGTACTTTTCTGGTAATCCACAATATCTTGACACTAAGGTTCCGCTTACTACGGCTATAAGCTCAATAGGAATCGGAATACTGCTTTTTTTACTGATCCGTGGCTATTATACGAAACATCATTTAATTAGAGTCACGCAACAGGAACAGTAAGTAGCGTAAAAATAAATTATACCTTTAATAATTCATTATTTATCACCATAACTACTATTGCTATTGTTGACATAATCACAGCTGTAATGTTGGTGTTTGCTATTTCCGTAAAAATGTCTATACAAGTCTGTGTAAGTAGAGATTCATGAGATTCCTATGATCCAAGTTCAACCTTACTCTTGTACCGCCTATTTTATACTCACAAATATTAGTTTGAAATACTGCCGCTGCTTTGGCAATTTTATACCTAGGAGATCTTTCACCTGGGACAACAATACATGAACTGCTGCTCCAGTCGTAAAACTATTTACCAGAGGTTCACTTAACAATGTGCTTATCACTCCTAATTGGAAAATGTACATTAGAATCTGGAAACAATTTATATTGTGAGTAGGAAACAGTTTCATAAATACTGTTCTCAAAATTTGTGAATGTACCTGAAAAAATCCAACCATTAGCGCAACAGATGTTGCCACCTGAATGGGTGTGTATGAATGTAAATGTTCTCCATAAAAAGAAGGTACTGCATTAGTCAAATTTCCATTGCTTTGATCAGTTAATGATGTTGAATAAGTATCTACTGTTGTACTTGTCATAAGGCAAATAACGGCAAATGTACCTGGTTATTAATTACGATGTTACATAATCCCATGCCACCATCAAACTAAATTTAGAGCCAGTATTATATTTGGCAGGTTTGAATTATACATATATACCTCAACTCTTACCCATTGAGACATGCTTGGATGTACCAAATAGGAAGTATACAAGTACAGGAAAGAATGCTGTATATATGCCAACTACTGGTGGCACATTACCCAATAGTGCATAGGCCATACCTTGAGGAATATGCATAATAGCAACTGTTAAACCGGAGATTATATCCGACAAAATGTCTTCTTTCCAACTATATTTTTTGAGCCAACCTACTGCTGGAATTGTCTGTCGTAGACATTGTTTCCAGTTTTTCGATGTTATACTGCTTATTATATTTTGAATTGCTAGAAACAGTAATTATATGAGAATAAACAAATATCTGCCAATCATAAAGAAACAAAAGTTTTACTGAATTATATACCATGATTTTTAACACTTACAAAAGACTGTAGGCTTTTCATAGCGATAATCTTGATTCAATGCATCTTGTTCATATAATGGACGCTCAACATGCAATCGTAATAGAGCAGCACTTTTTTCCATTTTTATTACCTTTTACCTATTTGGCATTAGACATAGATGTATTATGAAGATTTTTTCTTATCTCCGTGAGTACCTTCAGAAACCACAATTGCACATCTGTAATTGAAGAAAGTTATCTACAATGAGAACATAAATGTAGAGACTACACAAGCTAATCAAATCATACAAAGATCGATAAAACGATCTATGTAAAGGGATGAAAAAGATTTATATAGTAACACGTATTTTTTTACTACATGCTGCATAAAGTATTTATTATATTCTTGTCTAGTTTTATCCACAGTTAGAAAATAATCGTAATAGGTGGTATTATAGTTAATGAATAACGTAATTTCAATACATTTAACAATTGTTTGCCATACCTTTCCTAATCGTGATGCAGTATACGGTTATAACAGGCTTATGTGTGCTTAGAGAATGTGTCCGATCACGAGTTATTAATTAATTACGTGGACTACTCAAATATGTCACTTGAAGTAGTGGGTCATAAAGGCGCGAGCACCATCTTATCTTATTCAACACTTCAACGTCTTTGACAGTGCTAAATTCAAATTTTCAAGGACAGTCATCAGAATAATCTTCATTCAACTGCATCATCCTTGTTCATCACATACCACACTATCTAATCCCAATAAAAATGTCAGTCTAACAACGCGCTGTCATTAGACATTTCTAGGTGATTCAAATTAAGCGTTACGTATTCCGACACAATGCGTTTGTGACAGATGACTTTAGATAATTTGCGAATGATCTTGACGGTAGGAGTTTAATCGACAAGTTGGCACCACGTGTGTTTGGTTTCACAATGTGTGTGCGCACGTGATGGGCGCAAAGCTACTTCCTTGATGATCGACTGAAGGTGTTTTATTATTATTTCGAATAACGATAAGTAATGGCCACGCCGCCTGTTCTAGAGCACAGCAGCAACTGAATAAACGGCGCATTATGTTATGCAATTTTCCACCTCATCAATTCTGTCAAAATGGCAATTTTTATATTTATGCAAATGAAAGGAGTCTAAATGTACTACATTGATATACTTTCCACTTTCAGGCTATGTATAGTGCATTTGGGAAATCCAATGTTAGTATCCTTTAATACTGTGTTTTCGAAGATAACTTGGTAAATCATGGAAAAAAAGCAAGAACCAGCACCTGGTGATGGGATAAGGTCTCTTAGAAGTACGGGTCTTTTTCGTGCTGTTAATTATGAATTGTATGTTAGGCAGGTAAGATTCCATAAATTTGATATAATGTCTGATTTGTTTAAGTCTAATTTATATGCATGACTTATATATTTCAGAACAAAGGTGTTATGCTTTTTGGACTTCTAGCTATGCTAGGTTGTACTAGTTATATATTGTATATGCGTTATAAGCATGATGGAACTGTGTACTACACTGCCGTAGATGGAGATGGGAGTCTTACCATGAAGAAAAAAGTATCACGATGGCATGACTGAAGGTGTGTAGAAATTGTATATAAATGTACATATACTACATATGTCTAGCAATGTACTATATTTATAAATTTAAAATTTGATTTATTTATTCCTCAACAAAATGTAAACAAATAAACTTGATTAATGTGTGAACACAAAAGTATATATAAGCATTAAATGTCTCTTGTGAGGAATTGATAACAACAACAAATATTGAATGTATGACTAAATATTGCCAAATAAAATGCTTAAATTTATGTAAATGCTGCCTAACTTTTTGTGACTTTCTATTCTATTCTTTCTCTGAGGATAATAATTGTGCACAGATCTAAGTTGCCTGTGCACCTCTGTATAATGGTATGGTCAAATGCACACAGTTATCATTCTGTTTACATTCCTTGTACAAATGGTGATCATTTGGCTTTACAATGGAGCATAATTTACACCACACTCCTTTTAACAGTATACATGCGCACTTTATTACTTTATATGTTCCATGTGTTCCTTAAAATATATATGTGTATATATGAACTGTATGTTTGTAAATATATGTATTTTACATTTAGATATCTCTGATGTATAATTTATCTCTTAGATATTATTGTACATTTTGGTATATTTACACTATTTATATACCCCAGAGACTATATGGACACTATCGGTGGTAGTTAGAGGAATTCATTGACCATCTTATTGGGTTTGGTCAATTATTTGCCCATACCAGTGCATGCCTGGCCTGCGTTTGGCTGGCTGACCCATGCTTAAGGCACATGTCGTATCCGGTTTCAAAACGAGAATTATTGTCGCCAAGATACTCATAGCCCAGCATCAGAGCCGGTGCCAATTGCTCTTCAAAGGACGGAACTGTGGTGTTCATGTAATACGCCGTCTCAGTTTCTTCGGGATCGAATAGATCGGGAAATCGAACAACCTGTACTCAAGATCCTACTCCAGTGGTTATATCAAACTGAAGTAAGAATCCAGGCTTACTCTCCATCGAAGCGATAATCTTTAAAAAGATATTACGCTCAACTGAGGTGATGGTAAGGCGGCCCCAAAAGTCAATAGTTCGTTCGTGTAAACGGACGAATTCGACCTGTTGTCCCTGAGCTGCACCCGGTCTCATCTCGGTTACCCAGTCAAATCCTCGTAAATCATCAAGCCCTCGCGCGATCTGAACGAGAACTCCGTCAGCCTGCACGGCAATCCTTAATGCTGCACAAATAGATACTAATCCACTCGGAGCCAGATTGTGAGCGCCTGAGGCACCCACAGGGTTAATCTGCTGAATAGTAGGTACTACTGTTTGTGAGTCGACCACAAACAGGCCAATCGCTTCGAGAAGTATGACAAAAGGCATTGGAAGTCGGGAAGCTAAAGACTTAAGACTGCGCAATTCCATCTCACTAAAAGTAGTGAGAGACGGGAGTGCAAAAGGCGAAGATTTGCATTCCATGTGCGCATAAGCGACTTTTGCTTCACACAAAGTCAAAATGACTTTGAGAAAAATCTTATAGTTGGCTTCAGTGGCTATGGTGACAAATCGTCTTGTGCCAATAGTCTGCATACGATCCCAAACAGCTCGTACGAGCGTCTGAACTGCTCTGAACGTTATGGCGATCCTACTAGTTGTAATTGTTGAGGATAGCTTCATTTCTGAAATATTGATGCGGTCTGACACTTCAAGCCGACGCAGCGAAGTAGCGGTGAGTTCAGTCTGGAACGAAGAAATCTTTCTCGCTGTAAACTTCTGTTCATTTTACGTTTTCGCCGGTTCTCTTTTCCTGTCGGACGTTCCAATTTTCAGCGATATGGTTTGATCTGGCGGTGGTCCGTCCATCTTAAAGAATAGAATTTCTGGGTTCTCTCTGCAGACTCGTGAATCTATCACGATTTTCTGTGGAAAAAAACCGCTCTTAGATATTATGCATGTGTCAATATGGACACTTGGTTCATCTCGGCAGTAGACCCGAGGAAGATGAGAAGACAGTCTACTATGATGTAACTGCTGAAGCTGATAACATTTACCACAATCAACTTCAGATATATTATTTACAACTTCATTTAGAAAGCATGAAAATATTTAAAAGATATTCTCATCCTATTTATATTATAGAAGTGTACTTAGTTTAACTGGCCCATATGAGGAAACTTTTCTAATCAAAAATCATCAAAAAACAAGAATTACAGGCATGGAAGATAGCAGATCAAAGCGAAATTGCAGCGTAAATGCACGATCTACGTGTTCATTCAACAATAATTATGTTTCATTATTTTTTATGCTGCACTGTAATTAAGTTTCAAACACAGGGTCAACTGGGAACACTCGGTCAATTCTTAAGGTAGTACCTCCGCGATATTCCAGATAAAAAGTTTTGACTCAGTATCCACATTATATGTACATATGTACATATCAGCAGGATCAGTCTATACCTTGTGTTTTTTTTTACGATATGTACCTCTTACACTATTATGTTCTTTATACGAATACACACATCCTATGAAAAATTATTGTGTGAAAATGTAACAACGTCGCATACATACTTTTTCGGGTGGGATAACGTGGCCGGCGATCAAAACACACGCACACTCGCGCAGCGCCGACAACGCATCGTTTCCGCGCGACTACTCTGATATTCCCTCCACAAAAAATAATCGTGTAACTCTGATATTCTTTTTAATGTTTCATTAAAACTACATTTCCATTTTTTTGTAAGATATTCCATATATATTACTCTAACAAATATTAGTTTCTCATCAAGTTGGCCCAAGTCCTTCAATGAAAAAAAATAAAAAATAAGTCATTTTCCTATGCTTCTCCTATGCTGTATGTACAAAACATGTAATTTTTAATTAAATTATCTCATCTTGGTGTGGTCAACCGTCTCCAAATTTTAACATCGTGTGTGTTATGCATTTAACTACTTACACTCAAAATTTTGAAGACTTCTGCCAATGTTGCAAATGCGGAGGTACTACCTTAAAGTATTTCGGCGGGCAAATATTCATAGAAGATGGGAACGGTTGTATGCAAAATTGGCCAAAATTAGTCTCAACCGCTTTATATACCGTTGTCCGTAGTTGATACAATTATACAACATATGTGCAACTCATTCATTATAAAAGCTCATTTTGAGGCCGCATCCCCTAAGTGGAATAAGAAGAGGGTCAAATTTACGATTTGCAAAATACGTGACGATAAAAACTTTTTAACAAATTTATATATTTGTTGGATTTTAGTATAACAATAAACCATAAAAAATGAAGATTCATTTTGACGTTCTATGTTACATACTTTAGATTTGCAATACAAAATATTCGTTCGATTTAAAAGAAAGAAAACTCTTATTCTCTCCCAACTCCAAACTCACATTTTTATACTCTTTGAAATGGTGTGATATATAACTTGGGGAAATTGTTAGTTTTTAAATTACAGCATTAAGTTCAAACAAGGGCGCAGTTTAGAGGCGGGACATCTTAAGTGGAAGACAGCTCGTTTTTGTAAATCTTAAACTAACAATTTCTTTACATTGTGCCTTACACCACTTTAAAGGGCGTAAAACAGATATTTAATGCACAGTTTTTCAATGAAGAGAGCAAAAGAGAACCCCATTATATTATCATATTGTTTCTATGAAATCAACTCTAATAGGTCTATAAATAAATCGAAGTTGAACAAAGTTCGTTTTGGAAAATTTTGGCCCATTTTGCAACCATTCTTACTATTTATAGTATCAGCATCGGAGTTTAATTGTTCGCAATAATGCATTTAGTCGCACTGGATGATTATCATATGATTGCTCCGATCTTATAGGTTTTGTGTAGTCAAATTTTCATTTTCTATTTTGCACAATCCATACGATCACAAATGTACGTCCTACATTCCGTAGACTGCGACTCTATCAATGGAACGTACAATTTTCACTAAACTGCAGTAAAATAGATTCAAATTCTTTCGCCGCAGATAGCAAAATTTGGTAGCTGCTAAATTTATCGAGATACATTGTAATTTGTACTTTCATTTCATATGTAAGGCTGCTTGCGTATAAGTAAATTATTCTCCAGTACAATGTCGTCTGCACACATGTGCTGCTTGTAGAAAAAAATGGGTTCATAAAGCACGAAAATTTAGTTATAAACTGTATCCTAAAAAACTGTTGACAGAAGCCGATGGCAGTCGACGGGAAGATAAGTCCATGGAGTCGTTGTCACTGGTGCTTATTTCGAATGTGTGATTGTATACAAAATATTGCCGTAACCGAGCGTTTGTCCCAATACTGAAGCTCGATGAGGATTTTGTACTTATAATAGTATAGCGCCAGGTATCAATGAGATATTTTAGCAGGTGCACTCCTTTTGCGCCTGTGGGAATTGTAGAATTGTTTCGTGAAATGCCTTTGCCACATAATCAAGATTACTCTCGTTTAGCCCGCACATATTTATGCGACCACTGCGTAACATATAAATGTGATAATGGTTTCTTAAATGCTCGACCTGTCTCTCTGTAACGAAATACATGCATCATTAGATTCGAGAAGAATTTCTACATCTTGTTTCGAATAATTACAACATTACCGTTTAATCCAGTGTATGAGAACATGCCGATTTGTTGAGTAATATGATCCCAGGTACCTGGAGTCCCTAGTCTGATCAGTCTTTCATGTAAACCTGCCCGCATATCTTTTATCCTATCTGACATTGTGCGAATATGATCTTTCCTGCGGGTAATAAAATCTTCGTAAGAATAGTTATATTGTTATTGAACTCTCTACTATACTGTAAAGAAACATGTACCATTCTTCGACTAAATCTGGATTTCTCAATACAGTTGCTACGACTCTTGCTCCATGATTCGGTGGTGTGCTGTACATGCCTCTAATAATCAAAGTCAATTGAGACTTAGTTTGAATAATCTCTTTCGTGTTCGCCATCACAACGGTGAGATTTCCAATTCGCTCATTGTACAGGCCAAAATTTTTGGCAAAACTCTGTGTACACATCAACTCCAGCCCGCGTGAGGCAAACAGACGCACGGCATAAGCGTCTTTATCAAGATCTCCACTAGCAAAGCCCTGATCGCAATTTTATCACATGATAAGATAATCAATGGTACATTTTTTTTAAAGGAGACATATTTCAGCTTTTTTGATCTATAAAGATGTTCAAGGCTTATCTTACTTGATATGCGCTGTCAAACAATGGAAACAGATGCCTTTGCTCAATGACATTGGCAATTTGAACCCATTGCTCAGGAGTTGGATCACAACCTGTTGGATTATGGGCGCAAGTATGTAGGATGATCACAGAATTTTCTGGTGCTTGCCTCAAATCTTTCAACATCCCTTCTAAATTTATTGTCTTCTTGTCGGGGTCCCAATAAGTGTACTCGCACGCATTCTTAAAACCTCCATGCATGAAGACCAATTTATGGTTCTCTGTAAATGTTCTTTAATGTATTATATCACAATATTTACATGGTGTAATATATATGCATTAGTGTGATATAGTTCAAACAATATTTGCAGACATGTAATATTTTTATGTGATAAGTGTAATTATAAAAGGTTTAATTTACCCCATGTTGGTTTGCTGTAGTAAAAAGTATCATAGTGTAAAACAAAATGAAGAAATTCAGCTGCAACTCTAATAGCTCCAGTCCCAGAAAGTGTTTGAATTCCAAATGCTCTGCCTTGTGCAAGCACAGGTGAATCTGGTCCAAGCAGCATCTTTGTTGCTGCTTCGCTAAATGCGTCCAGCCCCAAGACAGGCAAATACTCGTGATTTTGTAGTTCATCTGCTGCTAGCGATTTCTCAACCTTTTTTACTACTGGTAGAACCCATGGCTCACCCTTACTTGTACGATAAGCTACAGAATTTTAAAGACAAAGCACATACTTTATTTTTAATCGACAAAGGAAAATATTGAATCATCAATAACAAACTTTAAATGGCGTTGATAAAAGCAATGTATTACTATCATGAGTGTTGTAACAAAACTTACATAACCATATGATTACCCTGGAGGTCATTTCAAAGTCAAATGGGCAAAGATTATTGAAGTGATCATCAATTTTTTAATTTTTAGGTACATTTATAACCAGCAGAAGTAAACAAAAAGAGTGCCCAAATTCAAAATAATTGAGAGTTCAAAGTCTATCGAATATTCAGCTTAAATGAGATTGCGATATCATTTAAAAATATGTCGCTCAAGATCCAAACATTTTCATCAAAAAACTTGTGAGTTTGACCAGGAAAATCATATTTACATACCTCCGATTGTCAAGTTTACTTTTTTCTCGTGAGTATCATCGGTATAACTCTTTTGTAAAGAGAAAACCTCGATACTTGCTCCCAATTTAATCCCTTGAAATCTCGTGCTCATCTTTGGAAAAAAGATTGACAGGAGACGAATGAATAACACAGGTTATTCAAATTTACGGATACCCGAATCTTGATAATACGTGTGCGAATGTCAGCGACACGTATTTCCTGATTGCACAAATACTTTTTCCCTGGCAGAAGTATGACTTTTACATGTAGGGTCACTGCATAACTGTATCACTTAAAGCTTGTTAAGACACTTTCATACATTCATACCTCACAGATCCTGCCGCTATTATCTTGTGACCAAGGAGACTGAAGCTGGAATGATTGTAGGCTGGTACGCCATCTTCCGTGCATAAACGCGTATTTTCATCGGTTTATTACCGACAATATTTTATTCTATTATCAGCAAACGTCAGAAGGCACCTGCCTTTCCAATAATGCAGAGATCCAGTCTGAATAGTTCCTCAACTATGCTAAGGTTCAAGCACGGCGTGACAGGCATTTAAATGTATGCACACATAAACTTTGGCTGTGAAATAACATCAGGTATCGGCGTTTTTATTTATTTAAGAAAGTGCTCTGCGATATGAATAAAACGACAGTTAGGAGTGTCAAATTTAAATAACAGTATATAATATACACACAGTTTTTTCTACTCATTGAACCCCTTCGTACTTTAGCATTATATTGCAGAAAATGTACATATGTATATGCATTTGGTATCGAAAATTATGATTAAAAACATTATAATGATTAAATAATAAGTAGCTATAACCTATGTACAAATAACGAACAGTCACAAATATACTATCACTGGAAAAAGATGCACTTTTCCTGTATTTCTTATTTATACAGAGGCCACATAACTGATTACAATTATCTTCATTAAGTGACAAAATTATGATGTTTGTTGTATGATGAATGTTGCAGGATAGGGAAAAATGACAGCTGTGTTAGGTGGTGGCATAGCCGGCTTAACGGCTGCATATGAGGCTTTAAAACATCCACGACTAAGTTCAATTGTGTTGTTTGAGGCAACTAACCGTTTGGGTGGTTGGATCAACAGTAAAAAAATGCCTAATGGTGCTATATTTGAGCAAGGGCCTAGGTTACTTCAAATACGCTCAAACCATCTGCCTATGTATTCATTTATTGATGAATTAAATCTAGCAGAAAAAGTAAATCCTATATTGAAAATATCTCCAGTTGCACAGAATAAGTTGGTTTATATGGGCAATAAGATGCATAATATGAATGTGCCAATAATAAAATATTTATTCTCAACTGTACCCCCATTTAAACGTCCTCTAATCACAGTAGTTTCGAATATCTTGAACTCACCCCCAGCAGATAAAGATGATGAGAATATATATACATTCATTAAAACACGATTTGGGAATGATTTTGCAGATATAATTGAGACTTTAGTGTGTGGAGTGTTTGCAGGTAATGCACATAAGATAAGCATAAAAAGTATATATGCTTTCAACAAAATTTTTGAACGAGAGCAAATGGCAGGATCTATGCAAAATCTTGTGAAAAACGCTGTAATTGATACCTGTTTTAGAAGAAACAAAGAAACAACTGAATTGAAGAATATTGAACAAGTAAATTTGTCTCCTACCACTGTGAAGGCTTTAAAGGAAAAATGGTATGGATTTACATTGCTGGGTGGTACGGAAGAAATAGTAAAATCATTAATTGACAATGTAAGCAGGGAAGGTGTTGAAATAAACACAAATCATTGTTGTGATTCAATTACATTTCAGCCAGGTCATATAGACCTGGTGGTTAATGGTAAAACTGAATCATTTGAGCAAGCTATATCTGCATTACCAGCAAAGAGACTTGCGCAACTTATAGAAAAACAACACCCAAAACTTGCAAACGAGTTGTGTGCTATACCTACCGTTACTGTTGCTATTGTCAATCTTCAATATTCTGGTCAAGTCTTGCCTATGGAAGCATTCGGCTTTCTTGTTTCACCCAAAGAAAATTTACCTATTCTTGGCATTACCTTTGATTCCTGCTTTATGGCGCCTCACGATGTGTCGACGACGGTATGTACTATGTATACGATCAAACAGACTGACTTATGTTTTCAGAAGATTTTTTGTTCTTTACCCTGTATTTATTACAAAATTTGCTTATTGTCTTATGTATAAAACACATTGTTCATTTTCGTTCAAATAGAGCGTGCTTCATTAACATATTCTGTACTAAGTTTGATTGTGTTCATTTAATTGGAAATTGAGGTGACATGTACTAAAATGCAAACAAATGCAGGTGATGACTGTTTTGATGGGAGGTGCTTGGTACGACAAATATTTTGGTAAAAATACATCAAAGGACCACCTGTTGAATGCAGCTGTCAGTCAGGTGAAGAATATACTGCACATAAACCAGGATCCCATAGCGTACAGTGTCAATAAACTCGAGGATTGTATTCCGCAATACTATGTCGGTCATAGCAAACGATTATCTCGCATCCAGAATTATCTTTCTCAGCACAAAATTCCTCTACAATTATGTGGTTCTTCATACCATGGCATAGGGGTCAGCGACACTATTCTGTCAGCAAGAGAAGCTGTTTCTTTCAAATCTTCAGAGTATTCGAAAAGAATAGTTAAGCATTTGCCGAAAAACATCTAATATTACAAATGGAAATTCCAGGTTCAGGCAGCATTAGCATTTCTTTTTGTCTTATCTAAAAATGCGATTCCAGTAATATACTACAAAGCTTTAAACAGTCTGCAAATGGTGCTGTCTGCCATAAAAAAGAGAGCCTTATGATTTGTGGTACGTGCATGCTGTACTACAATATCAGTGTAGCGCACAACAAATTGAATATTTGAAAATGCTCTAGAGAACTGTGTAGAAAAGGGTGTGATACACATGGTTAATAACAAGATTGTCTATAATTCAAAGAGTTGTATATTTCTTAGACTAAACTATTCCTGTTTATCAAATTACAATTTCTACAAAGTGCATAATTATAGTATAGATGTAAACAGCACCACACAAATATAAAAATAAAAGAAAAACAAGACAATAAGAATACATAAAAATATGATCACATAAATTAATAAATAAATTCAATCTCATTGTGCTTATCAGAATGCATTATCATGAATTGGGTAGCATTGCACAGCCCGAAAACAACTCATATAAGCAAAATAAAACATGTAGCCTATGCAATTTATGAATCCACGATTCAACACATTTAATATATGTGTGCACCGTAATAAAACACATTCATTCTGTTTTTCTACAATCAACGATATCATACTTTGCAAATAAACTTAATTACGGTCATTTTTGTATTACAAATATGACTAAAAAATTAATATGCATAAGTAGCTTGCACGCACACGCACACGCATTGAAATTAAAACTTGTACAAACCAATCTTTACTGATTGACAGTACCTGCATATTTAACCTCATCAAAAGCTTTTCGTGCCTTCTTCAATTCTTCATTCATAGTCAACAAATCTTTGACTCTAGCATACTTTCTAGCGTCTTTCCTAACTATAAATGTTCAATTGATAAATTCACATTATACACTGATATTGATTATATTAAACAATAATAAAATAAACGATTAACAAAAAAAAACTTACCCAAAAACACGATATCCTCAACCTGAACGCGGCCTGTGCGCCCAATTTCCATTGCTCTATGTGTCATTTCTGTTATGAATTCGATAACCAAATCCTCTAGTAAATCTACACTCTCTGTGTAGGGGTTCTGATCATCTCCGAAACCGTACATCATACAACGAAGTTCCTTTGAAAATAGTCTCTTTCGTCCTCCAGGTAATGTACCTCCGATGGCAATTTCGGCTTCTTCATCCTCAAACTACAATTATACCATTACGGTAAATTAAATCTCTAGAGTGCAATCAGGTTAAGTTGTCACTAACGAAGCACCACTAGTAGAAACTTTACGTTCCATATAAACTAATATATTCATATTACAGGTATTTATTCATCTACAAAGATTTTACTTGTTCAAATCCTTCTTCTGCAGCCATAATTCAAGTACCTAAATTTTATTGCAATTAAATATGTACATGCGACGCGGTATACAACACATGTAATCTCAACCAACAATTCCGGGCAACTGGGGCCAACTGGGGCAAACCGACTATACATATGTAGTGTGATGTAGTGCGAGTGAGTGCGAGCAAGTGCGAGTAGCGCTGAGTAGCGCAGCCGTAACTAAAGTTGTATCGTTGAAAACAACAACCATACGTTTCTCACACAGATCATTCGTCCAATGTTTGTAAAATAAATCGATGATAGTACGGTAAAACAATTAAGTTAAGTAATGTCACCCGGCGAAGTTCAAGTGAAAACGTGGAAGGAGCATAATCGCATTCGAAAAGAAAATCGTAAGAAATGGAAGGAAGAGAGGTTAGTAAAGAAAGCATTAAAGGAGGCGTTGAAGCACGATGACGAAAAAATAGGAATAACGACAGCTGAAGAGAAGCCTCGAATAAAGAATATATCCACATTGAGCATCGCAGTTCCAGGTTCGATTTTGGACAACGCACAATCTCCAGAATTACGAACTTATTTGGCAGGACAGATCGCACGTGCCGCGTGTATATACAAAGTTGATGAAATTATAGTATTTGACGACAAAGGTGAAGTACTTGACAGTGAAAGGAAGAAAATAAAAAAGGATGACACGTTGGGAGAGGCAAGGGCAACATGTTTGCAGCTGGCCAGAATCCTACAGTATTTAGAATGCCCACAGTACTTGAGAAAATACTTCTTTCCTATTCACAAAGACTTACAATATGCTGGATTGCTGAATCCTTTGGATGCTCCTCATCATCTCAGGCAAAATGATGAATCCAGATACAGAGAAGGAGTGGTTTCTAACAAGCCTGTAAAAGCTGGGAAAGGGTCATTAGTAAATGTAGGATTACTGAATGAGATTCGGACTGATAAGATATTGACACCTGGCATAAGAGTAACAGTGGAGATTTGTAGTGAGCAAGAAAAGACTAAGAAAATGAATGGTATTATAGTACCACCAAATGTTCCACGAATTGAAACAGGAACATATTGGGGGTATACTGTCAAATTAGCTGCTAATCTCTCGGAGGTATTAACCAAGTGCTCATATAAAGAAGGATATGATTTGACTATTGGAACTTCAGACAAAGGTGTGTCAATAGATGATGTGGAAACTGGATCTTTAGAGTATCATCATGCATTGGTTGTATTTGGTGGATTATCAGGATTAGAAGCTGCCTTAGATGTTGACCCTAACTTGGATGTGGATGATGCTGCATTAGTGTTTCACAAATACTTGAACACATGTCCACAGCAAGGTTCAAGAACTATCAGAACAGAAGAGGCGTTGTTGATATCATTAGGAGAATTAAGAACTAAATTGCAACCAAAATATGTTGGACAGTGTATATCCCAATAATTAAATGCATAGTGTAACTTAGTCAACAAAATAATCTTATAATTTTTTGTTAAGGAATATAAAATGCATTTATATTTGTATATTAAAATAGGTATACATCTTTTTTTCAAACAAACCACCAAATAAGTTTTGTTATTGGAATAAAGAAGTTTATACCCAATGTGCTATGTGTTATGTTTTTAATGCTCTAGTAACTGTTTCTCTTAGAGTTTTTATGACTTTCGCTTGATCATTGGATCCTATTATCGCTGTTCCTGATACAATCATATTAGCACCAGCCTATGGGAAAAACAAACATCAATATTTTGTTTTTAATTCTTTATAGCAATATGCATACCTTTGCACAGATATCTATAGTACTAGGACCAACACCTCCATCAACTTCAATGTCTAAAGTAGGATAATTTTTTCTCAGCCAAGTTACTTTGCTCATCATAGATTCCATAAATTTTTGACCACCAAAACCTGGTTCCACAGTCATAATTAATACCATGTCAGCTTGATCAATGTAATCTACTATTACATCCACTGGCGTTCCAGGTTTTAATGCTATCCCAACCTGGGTAAAATAAGCACTATTGAATGTGTCTCAGTAATGTGTGAACTTTCTCATGAGAAAGAGCTAAAAAAGTTAAAAAAAGAAGAAACGTTTTGTTGCATGTACTACCTTCATGCCTGCTTCCTTTACTTTTCTGCAGACTGAAGGTACATTTGTTATAGGTTCCACATGAAAAGTATATTGGTCTACACCTGCATCAGCCATGGGTTCAATCCACTATAATGAACATTTAGGATTGGTTTATGGTTTTGATATAAAGGAAATATTATCATAATACCTGTACTGGGTTAGACACCATCATATGTGTTTCCAGAAAAGCATCTTTCACTTTATTACGAAGGCATTTTACAACTGGATGCCCAAATGTGAGGTTAGGCACAAAATGCCCATCCATTACATCCAAATGCAAGTAATCCGCTCCATTATTCAATAAACGTTGTGATTCTTCAAACAATCTTGACAGATCGGCGTTTAAAACAGAAGGCCCGATCTTTGCTGACAATTTTTTTGCCATCACAGGTTAAGAATAAAGCAAGTTGCTTAAAAATGTGTTGAACAGAGAATGATAAGTATTATTTACACGTGATAGCTGACCTCGTGAACTTTACTAAAATAATCTCACGCAGTTCATTCTGGAAGCACATGTGTCTATTAATCTATCTACTTGTCGATTAATACATTTTCAAAGCCCATTGCACGTTGCAATTTACTCATTACATTTGACGTACCAATTTACGACATATATACGTTAACATATGTCATTACCTTTAAAATTTTTACCACTTAAAACGTAATTTTTTGTTTTGCATTTGTCGATTTCAATTCCCGCCTCGGCTTCGTTGAACATTGCTCTAATTGGCTGTGCCGCTTCAAATTTCTCGGAACGTATACTTTCATATCAACCAATGAGAATACTCTAGCCAACTGCTTTTCTTCGCGCGCACCGCCGACGTTCGATCCAGACGACAAAGTGTCAGGCGAGGATACAGAACTCCGCTCCACGTGGATAAGTTGTATCCACTTCTAATAGCTTTCGTGAACGTGAAGTGTTGTCAACAATGAAGTATATTTTGGTAACGGGCGGCGTTATAAGCGGAGTCGGGAAGGGTGTAATTGCAAGTAGTTTTGGTACAATTCTTAAGCATTGTGGTATTCACGTTACTTCTATCAAGATAGACCCCTATATAAATATTGATGCGGGCACATTTTCACCATACGAGCACGGTGAGTATTGCAGGAATCCATTCTTTTTCTCGTTACTATAGTACGATACAACAAGAATTGTTATACTATATCAATATATCATTATATTCGCGCGGTGTCAAAGATTTTGAGTTACCCATGCGGTTTTACCGGAGCCATTTTACATGCCGCATTACCGCGCGACTAGATAATCACGTGTTCACTATGAGAGCTCATTTTAAAATTCATATTCTGTTCAATACTTGTTCAGAAAATGTTCATACATTTTATATGAGCGTCGTTTATATGGGCTTATATTTTCAAGCTCTTATATGACATGACCAGAATGCGTTTATTTGAAAAATTCTACTAATTTTGGTATGGACAATTGTTTGTAAAGAATGTCATTGCTGTAATTGAACACCCATTGTTTCCTGTCTCTATTTATAACTTTATTCTCTAGAGTTTCTTGCCACAATGAGAATAATATGACTCCAATAGAGCAGGTATCATGTTGTATGAGACATTTGAGATTATCAGTATACATTCTTCCATAGGAGAAGTTTATGTGTTAGATGACGGAGGGGAGGTGGATCTTGACTTGGGTAATTATGAGAGATTCTTGGACATTACTCTCCACAAAGATAACAATATTACTACTGGAAAGATATATCAACATGTCATCACAAAAGAAAGGCATGGAGATTACCTGGGAAAAACAGTGCAAGGTATTTCAATGATTTTTGATATATAATATT
This sequence comes from Anoplius nigerrimus, assembly GCA_914767735.1. Taxonomy (NCBI): domain Eukaryota; kingdom Metazoa; phylum Arthropoda; class Insecta; order Hymenoptera; family Pompilidae; genus Anoplius; species Anoplius nigerrimus. The sequence continues at coordinate 4,576,030 of OU612079.1, read as the reverse complement.
TTGGTTACATTGTATTTGCATTAACCATATGCTTAGAATATTGTTGCATTCTTATTAGAGTAATATTGTAATACATATTTATTTTTAGTGATACCCCATATTACGGATGCCATTCAGGAATGGGTAGAAAGAGTTGCCAATCAGTCTGTAACAGACGATGGCGATAAACCGGATGTAATGTCTGCTAAATTTCTTTATTGTACCTATCTTTTGCTGAATAGCTGAAAATCATATGAATTTGTTCTTTCCCAATATAGGTCTGCATTGTTGAACTAGGAGGAACTATAGGAGATATTGAGGGTATGCCTTTTGTAGAAGCTTTTAGGCAATTTCAATTTAGGGTAAAAAAGGACAACTTCTGCTGCGCTCATGTATCTTTAGTACCCCAGGTAAATTAGCTTAACAATTGCAATAATTTTCAATGCATCCTATACACTCACCTGACCCTGAATTAGCGCCAAACAGGCAGCAATTTTATTTTTAGTATCGTAGCCGTGGCGTACCTTCCGTGTTATAGCTACAGAACGATCCCGATTTATTAGAATATTTGTTTAAATCACGAATCTTCGTTTTAGCCGCGATCTACCGGTGAACCGAAAACCAAACCAACTCAATCTAGTGTTAGGGAATTACGTGGTTTAGGTCTTTCCCCGGATCTTATCCTATGTAGATCGGAAAAACCGATAGGTGATACCGTCAAGGAGAAAATTTCTAATTTCTGTCATGTTGCCCCTGAACAGGTAAGGCTTTTGTCATTGATGCCATGACTAGTCTAGTGGGAAATTCAGCAAGTGTTACAAGTTCAATGTTACAGGTGATCACCATTCATGACTTATCGTCGATATATCGAGTTCCCTTATTAATGGAAAATCAGGGTGTAATTGAGTTTCTGAACGAAAGACTGCAATTGAATATTGCAACACCAAGGCCTCGATATTTTATGCGAAAGTGGAGGGATTTAGCTGATCGGATAGATCATCTACGAATGGATGTTAATATTGCTCTAGTAGGAAAGTACACAAGGCTGGAAGACTCATACGCGTCCGTTATGAAAGCCTTACAACATGCTTGCATACAAGTTGGCTATAAGCTAAATTTGACAGTTAGTATAATTGCACAGTATTAATTACATATTACCTGTTCATTATATCGATAAATAATGGTTTCACTTTTACAGTTTATAGAAGCAGCAAACTTAGAACAGGCTACGAAGACCGAGAATCCAGTTTTATACCATGAGGCTTGGCAGAATCTATGCAGAAGCCAGTGAGTAGATATAAAAGTTAGATAAATGAAGAAAATAATGAGATGTACATTTCGATATTTTTTTGTACAGTGGTGTGATAGTGCCTGGTGGTTTTGGTAAGAGAGGCATTGAGGGTAAAATAGAAGCCTGCAAGTGGTGTAGAACGAACAATAAACCCTTCCTTGGTATCTGTCTGGGACTTCAAGCTGCAGTTATTGAATTTGCTCGAAACATTCTTGGTTTCCAAGACGCGAATAGTACCGAAACCGATCCAGACACAACGTGTCCCGTTGTCATTGATATGCCAGAGCACAATCCGGGACAAATGGGAGGAACAATGAGGCTTGGAAGGAGAAGCACGCGATTTACGGAATATAATTCTATAGCGAGTGTGTTTTTGTGTATTTATAATGAAGGCGTTCTGCATTAATATATCATGTACAATGAAACTATAATTTTGCAGAGCAATTATATGGCAATAAGGATTATATTGAAGAACGACATAGGCATCGGTACGAAGTCAATCCAAAGTATGTTAATGATCTGGAATCTGCTGGTCTCAAATTCGTTGGTCATGACGAACAAAACGTTCGCATGGAGATAGCTGAATTGGAAGGGCATAATTATTACATTGCCACTCAATTTCATCCGGAATATTTATCTCGACCATTGAAGCCATCACCAGTTTTTTTGGGGCTCATTCTTGCCAGTGTTGGTAAATTGAAGCAATACCTTGCCAGAGGGTGTAGATTTTCGCCTCGTCAAATGTGTGATAATGATTCAGGTGACTAATGCATCTTCATATTTCATTTCCGACGCAATGCATGAAATAAGTACGTGTGTTTGTTATAGATGGTGAATATCCGGTTGATGCTGTATCAAAGTTGCGCATGCCAAGTGAAACAAGTAGGAGTAGCAGTACGACGTCTGAAACCAATAATTAGCATACTCAGTGAGCATTAGCTTGTTGCAATCAACGGGACATTTGCAACTGTTTACCTGTAAATTGCATTAATTTGGACATCGTTATTATCTTAATGAGGACATCGCTTACTGAGATATGTTTTTCACGCGTTTAAGGATTAACATTATAATGAGCTCGCACAAAATTTTGGAACTGTGCCCATTGGTGTAAGACAAGTTCGATTATTCAAATAGTCAAAAAAGTCTGATTTTTACACTTACATTAATTATAGTAAATTTATGTTATGCCCCTCAACTTGTATAGACGGAGAAATGCACAAGTTTCAACGGTTATTTGGCACTATCGCGCTACAACTCATTTCCATGAATACTCGTGTTTTATGAATCGACGAATAAATACAGAATGCTGTTGAACAATTCGAAATTTTAAAGTATTCATACATACATATAATAGCCTTTTATTTTTATCATGCCTAAGGAATAAGTTTACACCTAATGTTGTAAAATATATATATATATATATATAAAATCTGTACATACTTAATTTTCATTTATTTTCTTAGGTACAACATATGAAATACATTGTAATGGTACAAAATAATAAACATACTTCCTCATATAAAAATGGTATATGTACATTCTTCACTGTTACTTATTCTTTTTTTCTTTTTAGTGTACAGTTTTGCGCAATGCAACTTCCACGGCTACATTCACTGTATGAAATTTACATTGCCATCAGGTTTAGCGTGAAATTTAAAAAACTAGAAACACGTCTGTAAAGTTTAATAAAATAAGTAAAAATAAAAATTAACTTAAAAGAAAAGCGTTAAATGCACTTTGGACGGTAAACATTACAACTAATACTGAGTGAATTAGTATTAAAAAAAAAACAAGATAAACGGAAGAAAAGGGAGCCGCTGTGGCAGGAGTTCGTTTATAAAGAATTTTTGCGAATAAACAGGTAGAGTATTGAATATGTAGAGAATTCTTTAAAGTTCACTATTCCGCCAATCAATATTTTAAAGGTAAAAGTCACAAAGTTGTCGGTAAAAAAGAATTGGCACAATATAACAAAATAAATGTAAATTTGGGAGCAAAAGTGGACCGTGCAACAAAAAAAGAAGGTACTTGTTACCACCCGTGTTAAATCCGTGGGTAAGAATAAGAATCGTTTTCTAACAATAAGTACCAGGTTTTTTGTTATTATTCCTTCATTTTTTTTCGTTGCAACTTAACTGGTGTTCTTGTCATCAATAACATTATTAAACATAGTGACGCAGCTATACCTAATTGAATATCTATATAAGCTTATAAATAGGTTATATTCAGGATCAATCCTAATTTAGGATTCATCTTTGTTAGAAAAAAATGACTCGGCTCACGTCTAACCTCCGTTTCGAATGTTTCGTTTCTTAATTAAGGATATATTACTTTGTAGAGGATACTTCGATAAGATTGTAGAATTATCTTTACCTCGCGACGATGTTTGGTTTACAATATTGATTCAAATAAGATTTTTTTAGGACAGCTGCACATTAATGCACCATCGTAAAAATGAACTTAGTTCCACTTTATGCCAATACCTTAAGTATGTCTGGTAATCAATTTTTTTTTCTGCTTCAATCTGCGCGAATATTTTAGGTTCAATAATATCAAAGTATAAGGCTGAGTATAAAGCAGTGTACAAAGATCAAAACAATCCCGGTAAAAATTCCGTGACATTTCGCGAACTGTCATGAAAGTCCTGGAATTATCGGAAACGTGGAGAACAGACAATGGAAAAGTTCGGTATTCTTACTCGATGTATCCCTCTCCTTCTCTTTATCTTCAATTCTACCCTAAGCGATGAAGGCGCACTTTTTGACCAAAGAGGTATTTCATATAAACCATTCCTTCTTCTTTTGAACTTGATGACCTGTAGCAGAATTAACGACTGCAGAATCCGGGTCCAGTGCGATTTCCGCACCTTTGTCTTCCTGCGTTAAATATTCGCCCTTGTGCCGGGACATGTAACGACCGATCAGCACAGCCATTATTGCAAGGGCTATCAGTATAACTGCCAGAACACTTCCTAATATCGCTGTGTCAGTTTCGTTATAAGCTTGTCGAACCTTTTCTTCGTCTACATCAGGTGGCGGTCGCGTTTCCACGAGATTTGGCGGATGTGTAATCGGTTCAACGCCACAAAAATCTTCTGTTAGCGGTGTTCCTAAAGATCGAACGTTTACGGGACCGTCCTCTTGGAACAAGAGTTTCAGAGGATAGATGTCATCAAATTCTACTCTGGATATACATCCCGCGAAACCTTCGGTCATTGATTCATTCTTCCCAATATACATGTATTGTATATTATTAAACTGGGCATCTGCCGATGCTTTGATGTTAAAGTGGAATTCCTTTGGCTCATAGTTGTCTACTTGCAAGACTAATGTGGCGCCGGAATTCTTTCTGCTAATACGAACGTCATGATATTGACCCATGCCAAAGTGTTTTGATGGGAGTATAACTTCTTGGCGCTCAAAACCGAAGTCGAAGATTACACGTAAGTGTCCACTGTTAGACACCATGATAGTCATATATTCGCCAGATATGTTTGAGAAGAGGCCGAGCAAGAATCCTTTAGGATTTGTCGTCGTAAAACCAACTCGAATTTTCTCGGTGATTGTTGATCTCCAACTTCCCATAAAGTCGTACTTTATCATTGAACTTGGACGCATATTTACCCCAATTTCTGAAATGCATAAAATTTTATCGTATTATTGTGTAAATGTGAACCGCAAAACAGTTATTTCTTTAAATAATACAGTATACGTTAACAAGAAAACATTCCATAATACGACAAATCTGTCTTGCATTATACGATAATTGACATTAAAGGGCATAGCCGGGTAAGATAGTGAAATGTGCCCCCAAACCGATCGAAATTCTGAATGAGCCATTCGATAGCTTATGAAAAAAGAAACATTTTTGTGAATTTTCAACTTCGTATCTCGACCGTGGGGGGCGAGGGGGTGTAAAATGTACTGTCCGCTTCTCCCACCATTTTCTCGGAATCTAGTGCACAAAAAAATTCGAAAAAAATCAGTGGTATTTCTAGTAATGGCGCGCATATTCTAGATTTTTTTTCAGATTTTTAAACAAATAATTCAATTGATAAAAAAATAATAACCGAAAATTCAATCAGAAAAAAATCGATTTGATACCGAAGGAGGTCCGGATCAGTGATGCTGCTTTTTTCTGTAATGTAATATTACAATCAACATCTCTCTGATTTTTTTTATAATTTTTGCTCACCAGCAACAGTGTCGGAAAAATGAAAAACCCGTTTTTTCGTCAGTTTTTGGGTGTCAGAACAACATATGAGAAAAACTTTGGTTCAATTTTTGTCACATAACTGTTTTATGTAATGTTTAATGTTTTTGATTACATTCCACAGTCATAATAATGCAAGAAAATTAAATAAATGGAAGAACTCGATGTCACAATGTATGCCTTATGTTCTGAAAAATTGAAGATCAACCAAACATCGTTGGTAGCGACACGCGTAAGGTGACAGTCTGTTTTGTCGAAGCAAACTTTTTCTTTGGGTTCGAAGCCTGTTAGGTGCCTTTTTTTTCATCGTTTTTTGTCCTTTCTCTATTCAACAATAGTTAATATTTAATGTCAGATGACTTTCTCTGTGCAACACATTTTTGTCATTGTTACTGCCAAAATATATGACAAGAATAACGGAAACATGGAAGGCGATTTGAAGGCACATGCATATTTATTACAACATTAAAATGTTGACAAAAATATTGTGAAATCATTTGACAGTAAATATTAACTATTGTTGCACAGAGAAAGAACATAAAAACGATGAAAAAAAAGGCACCTAACAGGATTCGAACCCAAAGAAAAAGTTTGCTTCGACAAAACAGACTGTCACCTTACGCGTGTCGCTACCAACGATGTTTGGTTGATCTTCAATTTTTCAGAACATAAGGCATACATTGTGACATCGAGTTCTTCCATTTATTTAATTTTCTTGCATTATTATGACTGTGGAATGTAATCAATAACATTAAACATTACATAAAACAGTTATGTGACAAAAATTGAACCAAAGTTTTTCTCATATGTTGTTGTGACACCCAAAAACTGACGAAAAAACGGGTTTTTCATTTTTCCGACACTGTTGCTGGTGAGCAAAAATTATAAAAAAAATCAGAGAGATGTTGATTGTAATATTACATTACAGAAAAAAGCGGCATCACTGATCCGGACCTCCTTCGGTATCAAATCGATTTTTTTCTGATTGAATTTTCGGTTTTTAATTTTTTGTCAATTGAATTTTTTGTTTAAAAATCTGAAAAAAATCTGCAATATGCGCGCCATTACTAGAAACACGTCTGATTTTTTTCGAACTTTTTTGTGCCCTAGATTCCGAGAAAATGGTGGGAGAAGCGGACAGTACATTTTACATCCCCCCGCCCCCCACGGTCGAGATACAAAGTTGAAAATTCACAAAAATGTTTCTTTTTTCATAAGCTATCGAATGGCTCATTCAGAATTTCGATCGGTTTGGGGGCACATTTCACTATCTTACCCGGCTATGCCCTTTAGGTTGTCTAATTAAATTTGTGTAGAGTATACATACCGTCGGCACAAATCGGTCCCTTAAATGCTGTCCATCGACAATCGCACCAGTAGCCATCGTATCTTTCATGACAGGTTCCATTGTTCAAGCATGGGCTGCTTTCGCACCTTCCAACGCACTCCTCGCTAACTCCGTAAAGACCGCGACGAGCGTAACTTCTCAAATCCTGCAGGTGCCCATTTAATAACAACGCACGGATGCAACCAACAAATCCTTCCCGATAGTCAGTCGTGGCACCAATCACAAGATCAGAAGTCAGGTGAAGTGCTCTGACCGGACCAGGGGGTTCTCTTACTTCATTTTTCAAAGCCCCGTCAATTACAATCCTCGCCTCTTTCCTGTTCCTTTCAACTGACACAGAGTGCCAGCGATTGTCAGCCAGTCTGTAAGATGTCTGAACACTAACGGCAAGTGGTCCACCGCCTGCTTGATATTGGAACTGGATTTGATTTCCACTATTGATGGAGACTTTGATGTAATCCGTGGGACCTTTGCTGTGTATGATTACAGCGTCATCAATTGTAGTCTTAAACTCAAAATAAATATCTCCGCTGTGCCCGATGTCGAAAGTTGGAAGATTGATCGTTGCGTCAACGATACGGAATGTTACAACATTTTTGAACAGATCTGAAAATACCATTAACGATGCGAATGAGATTAGATGGGCAAGGCATAATAAAACTACCAGCTGAACAAACAAGTGACATGGATGTGATGCTCTAAAGGAAGGGTATGAATATGAGACCTTAGCGTCATACGGGAAACATAGGCGATATCTGCGCGTGATACGATAAAATACTGTGCCCTGAAGAAAAAGAAAAGGATAAAAAAGATGCTTAAATACAGGGTCAGAAATTGCAATAAACTGCATACCTGATCCGACCCTGGCAAAAAGCCAAGGTTCATCGAAGACTTAGAAGGAACATACAGATGAACAAATGAAAATGTTGAAAAATGTCGGCATCTAGTAGCTGAAAACTTAATGGCTTACCGTCTCCTTCGCATATAAGCGGCCCAAGTGTGTATCGGCCTTCCTTTTCGTCCAGAGGTGACCCCGTGTCGCCAAATCGTAACTGTTTAACAGGAAGATGCTCTTTCTCGGTAATGTCACCGCCGTCTTCCAACCAACCTTCTAAGTCGGCATCACAATTGCACCATTTTGTTTCATCTGCACAAGTTCCCACAATACTACACGCACATTTGCGCGAACCCGGCAAAGCGCCGCCCCAATAATCCATTTTCTGATTATTTCTACTGACCCACCACGAATTAGGCCTGAAATAATCTCCTTGTGGTACTGAACATGTAAAAATTAACATTAAAGTGTTATATTCAAACACTATTGAAATGTTATTAAGCAACAATAAAACATAAAATATTGACTTTTTACCTGGACTATTAAAAAGTTTAGAATGTTTACAAGCATAATTAATTGCCTGCCTGCATTCTGTGGATCTATTGAGCAGTGCTTCGATTTGATCTAGATCAGCATCGTAATTAATGTTTTGTACAAAAGTGCCTGGCTCCTGGAAACCATCTACAGGTGTTGGTAGTTCATTGCCGTGTCTTAATACTGTCAATACACGTCCATCGGTAAAGAATTCGCATGTAACTGGGAATGGCTTTAAAGGCCCACTACCATCAACATCTATTTTGATATCCGCTCTTTGATTAACTGAATTCATATTCTTGTATGCTTCACAAGAAAGTGGGTTTAAAGCTGCGAAGGTAATAAATAGAGCATATTACGCTATGTATAGATGCGGTATGTAGTATAAAAGTAGTGTAAGCTGTGACACCAGGTATGCATATGAAAAAAATAATAAGATTTCTAAAATTCAGCCTTAATTACATGTATGGCAAACAGCACCAGCATATCCAGTATTGGCACAATCGCAGAAGAATTCATCAGAGTTTTGTCTGCAAACCCCGCTATGTTTGCAGGGATTTGGATTACAACGGTCAACCATCTGACATGCGTCAAAAACCACTTCGTTCTTACAACAATATTCCTCCTCTTTCCAATCTGTCGCTAGTTTGTAATTTCCGTCAATGCTTATCATTCTCATGCACCCGACGAAACCTCGATTGCTTTCCAATCCCGTAACACCACCAATAAAATAAACTGGTCCTGTAGTCATTTCCAACAGTCGTTTGGTTCTCATTGGTCTTCCGTCCACATTCAACACAAGAGTATTTTTAGCGATAGTTAGAATAACTTGATGCCATTTTCCATCGTTGAATTGTTCATCGAAGTTATCCAGGATCGCTAATGGATTTCCTTTGGTTTGAATTTCGGCTTTCAACTTGCCTTCTTCTAAAAATAACTATAACCAAAACATTTAAATCAGGTGAAAATAGATAAAACGTAGGTAATTATATAATTTGATACTTTACGTACTTTCACGTAACCAGGAGATGTAAACTGATGATAAAGAATAATTCCACGGTCCTCGTAGCTTCTGAACGCGAGTGAAACATTTAAAGAAGATACTCCTTCATATCCCTTCAGTCTGGCATACGATCCGGGGGTCAAGAATGTAACAGGAATTATGGGTGGTTCTGGACAGTTGTAAACTGCATTAATTTTATGATATTTCAAATTTTCGCCCGTTAGCTCGGCATCCTTTAATTCTCTGATAATACTGGTTGTATTTAAGTAAAAATTTTCAATGCAGCCAGTAAAATTTTGTGTAACAACTAAGCCGTCTTGTTTATTAGGCACTCCACCGATGTAAAGCTGGAATCGACGAAAATAATTTTACATATTTGAAATAACGTTTTATACGTTACTTTGTAATTAAAAATTCAGCAAATCGTACTGCTCTGTTCAAGTCCAATCGATGAAATTCCCCCTTAATCCTGCCTTTAATGAGAACACGATCTACAGAGAAGGAAATGTTCTTCCTGTTTCTTGATATAACTACATCATGCCACATGTTATCATCCAGTAAACTACCAACGGATAGACTGGTCATTATTCCAGATCCGAGATCAATGTTCAATAACATTCTGTTGTCACGCAATTGTAAAGCTATAAAATCGCCCTGTGTACCGCGAGAATACATTAAAACGCCATCCGCATTGTTTGTTTTAAATCGGAAACGAATGGAGTGTCGATCAGTCTCAATAGGTTCTCGAAGCAGATCCAAACGTACAAGGGAAGAACCATTGAAGGAAAGCACGTCGGATACTGAACATCAGAAATTAAAAAAACATTATACTCCAGTTCTCAACAGATGATCACATAACATTATGTGTTCCGAGTATCTTACCATAATCGCAACCGTAAAGTTCGATGCGTAATGATATTCTGTCTCTCCATCGTGTAGGATTTATTCTTATCCATTGTGCAATAATTGGAACTTCGAATTTGTTCAGCTTTATGGTATCGCCGTTCACATTACCTTTGAACATCTAAAAAGACAATTTTCATAAGATATTGAATTGTGCATACGAACGCAGAGTATTAGGGGAGAAAATAAATTTCTCTGTCTTTCGTTTTCATGCGAGTTAATGTGTTACAGTATCATAACGTATCGTGTCATTACAGCAAACAATTTTCTTTTTCGAATATGATTTGTGCGTTAAATATGAATAGTTTGATGTATAGCGTATCATGCGGATGCACTCATGTTAGTATAGCAAGACCATTAGTAATATTCGAAGCACACACGTATGAAGAATAGATACGGATAAATAGTTCCAATTGAATTCAGTCTACACGGAGTTAAATTTTTTTCCGCAAAATTCTACTCTGCATGAATACTAACTGGTATACATTACACTTTTTGCAGAAATCACACTAACTTCACAAATTGACTCAAATCATCAGGTTTATCAGGTCCAAATACATGGAACCTCTTAACTAGGTTGTAACTAGTTGGAATACCTCATCCACGCCATCCTGACTCTCATAACTGGTCCAGGCCTGACCGTCATCCGAATATTGGACAATATATTCTGTGACATATTCATTAGTGTGAGCACGGCCCCGCGTTGCAATGCTTCGAATCTCGTGTCTCTCGCCCAGCTCGATGGTAAGATGTTGATCGTAACTGCTAAGTTCTGGCGACCACGCCGAATCCCCTGTAAAGCCCAACCCAGTGTCCGTGTGTGAGAGAGAAGACGGGCAAAAGCAGAAGCAGAGATAAATGGAAGGGTGACAGGTGAAACACATGACATTTTTTGCCATAATGTAATCCAGTAGGTTTCTTGTTGCCTTTCGACAAAACAATCGGGTGGTCGTCACTGTTACAAGTGATCTAAATTGTGACTCGATTTACAATTTTTTCACAACGTTGTTAAAGAAAATGCATACCGATTATGATGAACATGCTGTACCAACAAACTTGTAGAAGAAGCGTGCATTCAATACTTACCTTTAGATCGTGTCGATGTTATCAATTACATACTGAGAACACAGGATTAATAGAAAAAATCTAAGTTGGTTAGCAGCTTTGTACTAGGATTATTAAGCGTTTCACTATTTTTGTCATGCATTTTGGAAGCGTTAATGTTAAGCTTATAATACAACATATACGACTCCCGCAAGCAATCAGAGTCAGAAATCAGGCAGATCAAGAAATACTATGAACCTATGAACTTACCTTAAAATGACCGTCTTCTTCCTTGAAATCGACATAATCAAGCCCGTTGGTACCATAGCCGATACCATATTCCATAACATACTCATTTTGGTGCGCTCGTCCTTGGGTCGCCACCGATGTGATGTTCATTACTCGACCTAGGTCGATTATCAGGTGCTGGCCAAAGTCTGAGCTGCTAGCCGTCCATGCGTTTGGGCCTACGCCACAACATTTACTCATGCATGCAACTCAAAATGAACTGAAGAAGATTGCAATTATATTGTAATAAAACTGAGCGTAGGTGCTTTCCTCGGTATTATACGCAATTTTACTTTTTAGATTTATTCAGATGCTCCACGAATTGCAATAATGTGGAGGTGTTTAAATTTAAGCTAAGGTAATAACTTGGAAGAAATAAGGCGCGTATAGGTCGCTACAGTGTTCCATTCACCAAATACCCGGTTGCATTCTACTCCATGCAGCGTCTGTTTTCTGAGAGATGGAGCAAGGGGTACATCTACTTTCGCAATGAAATTCCCAAACAATGGTAGTATATTTTTTATGTTTTGACTAATTTTGTTTGTTACATGGTGATAGCTTCAATTTTAAGTTGTTTTGAGAATTTCGAATATATCATACGTTCATGCAGACATATAACGTACCTCTGACAAATAAAATTATATAATACAAAGTAAGGTGATACCCACTGATGAGATTAAATGAAACAACTATTGATGTAGGGTTTGCTTTGATCAATAGTATTTCACAGACCATTTTAATTTAATTAGAAGAGAACATTTATACCTGACTGCTAATAAACTGTCATTGTTGTATAAACTTGTAAGGAGAAAACATGACAAGGTAATTTATTCAATTGGTTCAAACATTGTAACATTGTTTTATTCTCTTCTCCTTTACAAACATATACAATAACAACACTTACAGGATTGTAAAAAGGTACATTTCTAAATTGGACATTGACACGTAGAAATATTTCATAGCTGTTGAAAGTTTTAGATCACCATGGAGTTTCTTCCTTGTCGAAATATGCTTTCACGTACTCTGGATCATTTGGAAAGAGTGGAACTGCTTTTGTCATGAGATCAGTGTATTTTAAGGTCTGAAACGTTGTATGTTTAGAAATTGTTTCTTTACAATTATCTTTAATTGCAACTGCAACACAATGATCGTGATCAATCAATGATTCTTCAAACAACCAATTTTGTCTTATACCATCAACATGAAGAATTGTATCATTTACAGCAGAATCAATATTTAATTTAGAATTGACTGTAAAATTGATTTTCTTGAGATCCATAATTATACCTATACCAAGAGCTTTTACAAAACTTTCTTTCAATGCCCACATTCTACAAAATGTAGCAATTTGTTCATTCTCAGTTGTCAATGCATTCCCCCGAATTTGTTTCCATTCTGATTGTGTAAAATTACTGCTCATTAATCGAAAAAATTCCGATGTGGTTTTACCACCCGTGTATTCGAACTTCATCACATCGACGCCTATCTTTATATCATTTAGTTCTCCTGCTAATACAGTATAATTTCCTTGATGTGATATATTAAAACTTATAGGTACAGCATTATTTTCCAAAATAGGTTTATTATTGTTATCCCGTAAAAACTTAATATTATCATATGGAATATGAGCATATTCGTTGACAAATTTTCTCATCATCAGTCTGCCTATCAGGGATGATCTAACATCCTTACGAAAAACAAATCTACCTAATCTTTCCTTCTCCTCTATCTGTATGCATGAAATTGCTTGCATAAGTTCCTCTCTGCTTGGGTTCCACTCTTTCCAATTAAATGCCCAGCGTATACTATCTGACATCTTTATATAACGAATATTGGCTATAGTCATTAAAAGAAACTTTTCCTATATATCTAATTTGTCTCAGTATGCGATAATTAAAAAATAACACAGAATTCTTTAGTATCTTGTGCTATGAGATCCAGCTAGCATTTAGTATCCACCTGAAGCAAATGCATACAAGAACGCATGAAATATATTGTCAAATGAAATTCCCAGTTAGTAGTGACATTTGTACATGGGAATGTCTTCAATTGTGTGCTATTAAAAGAATGACTCATTGAAATCTACTCAAACAAGTCTGCATTATATAAATTGTGTGTGAGGGTATGTGTGATACAATGTGCAGTGAGGTCACAATAAAAGGAAGAACACATGTTCTAATTCTATGCATAAATATATCATTCAGCAAATATCACTCCAGAACTTACACATAATTTCGCTTAACAATTATGGGTATAATATGCATAAAAGCTGTCTACAGGTGTACCTCATTATGAATAGGCAAATCAAAAGTATCAGTAAAATGATACATGTACATAATGATCTTTGCAACTTTGAAATTACAAGATATATGCTACAACACATGGTGCAAACCTGATAATATCAGGGATATATCATGAACAATCACTAAATTAATTTCTTACCATTAAGTCTTGCATACTTAGGACCTCTTTCAGGCAAGGATGTTGTTGCTGTTAGCTGAGCTCTATCCAGAAGAGGTACATTACACTCATAATCATCTAAAACAAAAACAACATTCTAGGATCAGAAAAATATAATTAATTATGCATTAGTAAATTCAGTTCATATTTACTATGTATGATACTATGAGTATCAATTATGGTATGTACAAGCTAGTGTAGCGTGACATTTTATCTGACCCGTACCTACACCAAAACCTTAATTGTCATAAGCGCCGTAATTGTGATTAACGGTTACGACATTCCAATTGCAGCGGTAGGCGATATAATAATATCGTTCAGTCATACTTAAATTCTTACAAAAATGTAATTATTGTTACAACATAACAGATGAAAATTTTGATTTACGTATATTAATACAATGTATTTATTACACTCCAAACATTATACAAGCCGCTTACGCCATATTGTTTCTGAGTGGGCTTGGTCGGATGAAGAGTCATGCTTGAAATATGTTTCCAATATGATGAAATTACGAAAAATTGGTACTTACAGGCACTAGTGAAAGGGCAGATCGCAACGGCGACAGCGAACAAAAAATACCTGGAAACGCTCATCATCGTACCATTGCCCTTTCCGTACTTATAAAACACGATTGTCCGCGAGCGTTAGACACCCTACCGCTCGAACAGGACGCGTAGTCGAAACTGGAACTGTGTGTTACTCAGTGTTACTCATTGTCAGTGTTACTACTACATACAATGAGATTTCATTCGCCGTACGATGCACAACCACTACATTGACGTTCAATACGGTGACATCACGTGTCGATATCTACACCACCTATACCAAAGATCCATTAATGTGTATGGTCGCAAGTTTACGGCGCGGAAATAAACTGTACAAGAAGAGCAGCTTATCGGTTATTTTATAAATTGCTCGTCCACCTGCCAGAAATTATTATGACCTGGGGACGTTAGAAATATAATCGAAGATTAAGCGTTCTTATCTCGCGGACCATTTCAAATGCGCGAAATGTCTCGTATACATAGTTACGCTCAAAATCGTTTCAGACCGTATGAATGAAAAATGTTTACATATTCGGTAGTATGATTTGGATGATATACGAAATGATAGGATACGAGAATAGTATAAAAAATAAGTGTGTCGGTTGATATTAGCAGATCGTTACATACATTGAAACACGCTTTTCATATCACATTTGCGCCGACTAACCTAATTCATTGTTATCAGTTGGGTTTCGAAGACCTTTGCGTCAGACCTACCGCGATTGTTATCTGAACATGCATTATAGTGCTGATTAGAATTGTCCGTGCAAGTGTAACGGTATTTTTCTTTTTTTCTATGGTTGACAATAGTGGTGAATTGCTAAATATAAAGGAGAATCGTTTGCGAGCCGGTACTTAGGCATATATATATGTATACATATATATGTAGTGTTTAATTGGCACATGCTACCGAAACTTATCAATCAAAATGCAGGCGGAAACTGGTCTTATGTCAAAGTATATTTACATTGCATCTGTTGTTGCTGCTTATTGGTAATTAGTAACCCAACTTTGACAAATAGAAAGTAAAATCTAATACTTATGTACAAATACATGCCATAATGATTTTTATAATTTTTTTCAGGGTCATTTCCATTTTAACAGTTTTTGTGAATAAGGCATTACTGTCTAGTGATACTGTAAATTTAAATGCTCCATTATTTGTTACTTGGTTCCAATGTGTTGTCAGCGTAGTAATATGTTTAGTGCTGAGTACATTGTCAAAGTGGTTTCCAAGGTATATCAAATTTCCTGCTGGTACTCCTTTCAACAGGGAAACTCTAAGAAAGGTTTGTTTGATATTTGTTTTTGATTTTACCAATTCATGCTTGCGCTAATATATCTTTACATGCAGATTCTTCCACTCTCACTGGTCTTCACTGGAATGATAGCTAGTAACAACTTGTGTTTGAAATATGTAGGTGTTGCATTTTATTATGTGGGAAGATCTTTAACAACAGTGTTCAATGTTATTTTTACATATACAATTTTAGGTAAGTCTACAATTTTTTAAAAACATATGTACGGTATACCTTTGTATGCATAGCATTATATTATTATCCTATTGTAGTATTCTCATTTCAATTGAATGTTGTACATTTGTACTTGTAAAGCACTACATATTAATTATTTTGCAGGTCAAAAAACTTCCCTTAAGTGCATTGTTTGCTGTGGGATGATCATTGTTGGATTTTGGTTGGGAGTAGATCAAGAACATGTAGCTGGTTCATTGTCCATTTTGGGTACATTCTTTGGAGTAGTTGGATCACTAACATTGTCACTCTATTCCATACATACTAAGCAAGTTCTTCCTACTGTTGGTCAAGATATTTGGCTGCTTTCTTATTACAATAATGCATATAGTGTTATTTTGTTCCTCCCCTTAATGTTTCTGAATGGTGAATACGAGGCAGTGTACAACTATGATAAAATTGGACACCCTTTGTTCTGGTGCGCAATGCTGGTTGGTGGTGTTTGTGGATTTGCCATTGGTTATGTGACTGCACTTCAGATTAAGGCAACGTCTCCATTAACGCATAATGTTAGTGGAACAGCAAAAGCTTGTGCACAAACCGTTTTGGCCACATACTGGTTTAATGAAGAAAAATCATTTCTGTGGTGGGTCAGTAACACAATTGTTTTAGGCGCGAGTGCAATGTATGCAAAAATAAGACAGTTAGACCTTAGTAAAGAGTATAAGGAGGAAAGACAGCAGACCAAAATATAAAGTGTTATAATAGGCAAACAAAATTGGCCCTTACAGGCTGTCAATTGTAAATAACTGTGCAAAGGTCAATTAGCAGAGATTAATCAAAATATCTTTTTGATGGCCAATGATATTACTTCCATGAAGTAATAGGTGTGTAGAGTAATTCCCACAGATGGTTTGTGTCCTAAATCATACAATTAAGAAATAAGTTAAGTGTACCAAGGGCATACTGTGATTTAAGTTTATACATTACTCTTCTTAAAGTTTATACAAAATGTCGGTTTTGGATGATATTTGTACGATAATGATACGATAGCTTTAAAACCTCGACGCGAGTCCACCGCCACGACTGTCAGAATGACTAGTCATTGAGTCTTTGTGTTTAATAACACCGTTGATGCTTTTTAAAATTAAACTAGCATCGGTTTTGCTTACGGGTACTATCGAGCTTAGACTAACGCGTAATTGTGCGTCCATAGCGTACTGCTGATTATTCTCAATAGCAATGCCATCCGAAAGGAGGTAGTATCTAAACACAAATATGTACATATATTTTGGATCTTTTTTTGGGGGTTTTACGCACACTGGTAGAAATACAGATTTGCACCTTGGGTATTCAATTGTTGCCGAAATGTTGAAGGATCGAACGATAAGATTGTACAGAAACTGGGAACTTAAAATCGCATCGTCAGTTCCGAATATACCTCGTAATCCACACAATGTCTCGTTATTATGAAAGATAATTGGCTGGAACGCAGACAAATAATTTTCATCATCAGCTTCATCCAATATGAAACCGGCGTCCGTTAGGTATTTTAAACCCAGCGATGTACTGAGACCGCTGAAAGAATTGAATGTACAATGCATTTGTATAAGCTCATGGGTAAAATACATAAAGTATTTTAATATACTAACGTGACGACACAAACGTATTTATCTTGCCAGTCCATAGCAACAACATCGCTGTATCTTTCCTTTTGAACTGCAAATAAAATTAATGTAACTTTATTTTGAAATAATGTTTTCTCATACAGAATATTATTATGTTTTTGTATCAAAAGTAACCAACTATGTTGCATCATTTGCGGGGGTATAATATTTGAGCGTATCAATGTCTGTGCGACGAGAATTTGAGTTTCTATCGCGGATGTTCCTGGTGGAATTTCTAGTTTCTGCAATGCTTCCAATAAAACTTTTAATGATAGAGCCTGTGGAGGATAATAAATGGTATGACCGTAAAAGTTTGCCCGTTTAGCGACACTAATTTCAGGCTCGTAAGTCGCTAACTGTTCCAACATTTCTGTACTATCTATGGTGCTGGACATAAGTTTATGTGAAAGACTACCGTTGTATAAAGCTAAAAAATATAATAAATACAATCAAATAAGAAAACGAAAAGAATATTTAAATTATAAACGTTGATAGTAACGTCATTAATAATAGAGTACCATCAGTGCCACTGTGTGCGATCAAATCTAATGAATCTGCAAGGTCGTGTATTTGCAAGATATCGCCGGCGTTGAGTTGGCCGTAAAGATTATTGCTGGTCATTTTCGATGCTTCATTGGCGAATTCTTTAGAAATGACAAACCCTTCTCTTGCAAGTTTAACAGAAGGTTCAACGATTTCGCGCCATGGTAAATTGCCGTACTTGGATTGTGCAGTTTCCAACCCACGTAATAAACCTGGCAACCGTTTACCGTTCGCCGCAAAACTTCCTGTTCGATCAATTAAAATAAATTGATATTAATGGAACCGTACTTTCATTTCATATCCAGTACAACTGACCTTTAATAGTGTTATGGGCAAAATCAATTAATAATGGCTCTGAACGTTCTCTGTGATTGTATATTAGAACATATCCGCCTCTGTACAAAAATTGAAGATTATTACACGAATTGAGTAAATTATTTATGACTCGAAGATTTAAAGCATACCCTCCAAGACCAGTTTTATGGGGTGCAACTACTGTCATACATATTGTTGCGGCGATTGCTGCATCAATAGCATTGCCACCCTTTCGTAGTATTTTAGTGCCAATCTGCGAGCAATTCGTATAGTCTGTTGCTACTGCGCCGTGAACGGCAATTTTGCCCTAAAACACAACATGAGAGTTTCTTGATGGTGTAGAAATTGCCATATTTTTTATGCAGGTGTAAGGAATGTACCTGAGGTGCATTATCGGCATAAAGTAACTGTAAAATTAATGTAGCAGTAATGGCTAGTGTCAAAACAAGAAAACTACAGATGATAAACTTAATACTGCCATTACAGCAATTCCCGAATTTACAGCTATGACTTTTATCCGTTGTCAGTGGGCAGTCTTCGGTTAATCCTTCTGAAAGAATTGGATAATATCAATCATATCAGCGGGATAATATCAGTCGGTTTCTCCAATACGTTAAGTGAGGTTAAGTGGAAATAAAGTTTCAGCAATTGTTGTGCTGTTTCCATCCAACTTACGTCTGTCGCTATAACTCATTATCAGAGTACTTTAATCCTAATCTAAAATTACAAGAATAAAGCACAGTTAAAAGAAGTTGCAACAACGGTAATTATTACTGTATGAAGAAGCACTCTCAACTTTATCGAAATAACTGTAAAGTCAGTTGCATTCGTTTAGAATTTAAATTGCGACGGTGTACATGCCTTGAGAACTTTCTATGACCTAAATAATTGGGAAAATTAATTGTAAGGTTGAAAAAATAAAGCCACAACGAGATTTCTCCGAAACACGGAAGCATTCATCTCCTGCCTTAAACATATGCTTAGAAAATGCAGTGTAACGCATTCTTCAAAAAAGACACGCAACGACAATGACACTGCATTGTGTTTCTTATTAGAAATTTAACATTACCCTAGGAAACAACATCGGCGCATAAGTATTATCTTACATTATATTTTTCACATAAATCGGCACGTTCCGCATTATCTTTGCACAAATTTTCAATTTTGAATTTTCGACTATCGATACTTTATGTCAGATGACCTAACTAAACCTGGTATATTGTTTTTGTTAGACTTAACCAGACTTAACTAACCTAGTTTGGGTAAGAAAACTGCAGATTTGATCAACTGTGATGGTCTTATAAAATGAGTCGTTTTCGTAATGTTTTAGATAACGAGATTATGTCACAAAAGGATGAGACCGATGTAAATGACGCTTTCCAGAATCTTTTATTTGCTGAAGAAACTGCGGAAAAAACTGGCTATGACAAGGGGCTGAAAAATGATAAAAAAGTGATTGAAGGTTACCATCTGGGGTACCATAGAGCTAGTATAATAGCAGCACGATTGGGCTATTATTCTGGTGTTGTTGAATACTATTTGCAAAGTACGAAAAATGCACCCGAGAAGGTAACATCTGTAGCAAAAGCTATACTGCGAGATATAGAGAAGTTCCCCAAACATAACGATGAATCTATTGACATAGAAAAAACAGTGGATGATATAAAATCAAAGTACTCAAAGTTTTGTTCATTGGCAAAAATAAATCCACTTTATCCAGAAGAGGACAAACTCAATTTTTAACATACAACTATCGTTTTTTTTTAAATTTGGATACAAATTAAAGGAAGAAACATGAATTTTGATACTTATGTTGACAACGTAGCAAATTTTCTTCATGAATATAATGCATTAATAGACTGTCATTTAGTGGATTTTCTCACTAAAGAAATATGGGAAAGTTGCTTACCAGGACAATTAAGATCTCAATTAGAAAATTGTAACTATAATTATATACAGTTGCATGAGAGCAAAGAAGCATACGACTTCATACAACGAGCGCAATCTCTTTCCTTAACTGCTTGTCTCGACATTGTAAATGGAAATAGTAAGCAGATTAATTCATTGAACTCACATATTCGCAAAATAAAACTTCAACATACTTTGAGGAATCAAAAGTTTGATTTTATGAGAGCCAAGAAATGTCACGAGGTTGAAATTCTTGGACAGATTGTGGCAAAGATTGCAAATGAAACATCATGTTTAGTCATAGATGCAGGTGCAGGGAAAGCATACTTATCGACATATTTATCTGAAGTTTATGGGATTCCTGTTTTCGCAATTGATTCATCAAAAACATGCCATAGAGGAGCCATTATTAGGCAAGAAAAAATGCGAAAAGGGAAAAAACTAGCTGCACCTATAGTAAAGTCATTTTCAATTCTATTCATTTTAATGTAATATGCAATAATGATAATAATGACAATGATGATGATGATTCTTTCAGGTTGACTATGTAGTTGAGGAAATAAATGATGCGACTGATTATTGTTTTATTATAAAACAACATTTACCTAATTGGACCATTCAAGAAAATTTAATGCTAACTGGTCTACACACCTGTGGATCGCTTGCTGATTCTCTAATAGCAGTATTTTCCCGAGAGAGACATTTTCAATCTATTCTGATAGTACCATGCTGCTACCATTTGATGGATGAACTAGTGGGACAAAGATTTAATTTATCAAGGAATGCTAGAATGTTAGCTCAGCAATCAGTCCAGCGAAGAATTAAAGACGGCTGTTTGCAACCTTCACTATTTTACAGAGCTGTGTTACAAGTCCTTTTACATTCCATGGGTACAAATGCAAATATGACAAAGTCTTGGACTAATTATGATTTAAATTTATAATATTATCATGTTTCGTAGGATTATATGACGTGAGAGTTGGCCGTGGCGGACCGAAAAATAACTTTTCCGCTTACGCAAGATGGGCTTTAATTAAGATTGGTGTAGATGTTGAAAAGGTAAAACTTGTACATTGTGTATCTTTTATTTTCTAATCTTCAAAATTCTTGTATTACGAAGGTTCCAACGGATGAAAGTTTAGAGGAATTGTTCCAAAGGTACCAGTGTTCACAAAGAAAATTTGAAGCATTTCAAATGTTACGGATATATTTAAGCGACGTAGTGGAAGCCGCCATTATGTTGGAAAGGATAATATCTTTAAAAAATAGGGGCCAATGTTTGGATGTAGGACTGTTGTGTTTATTCGATCCATTATTATCACCGAGACGTTACGCGCTCTTAGCAACTAAATAAGAATATCACTTGTACAGGAGAAGGAATTTAAAAAAACAAACAGAGTGAAAAATTTAATAAAAAATATTTTTAAGACCTTTCACACATATGGGTTCGTAATTTCATACACAGCACGAAATAAGCTTAACGCCACGTCAATGTGATAGTTGCAATTCATTTACAATTGAATTTTTGTATCTTTTTGCCACTAACCTATTGTAACCGAATTACGTGTCATCCGTTTCGGCCGATTGAAGGTAATCCATCACAGATGAATAGCCTTCCTCGTGTGCAACTGGTGCTAATATTCCAGTGGGGGGTAATCCATTTCTGGTTCTACAAATACTGCAGTTACAGAGACCTCGGCATGGTGGGCAGGCCCAATTCTATCAGATAAAAAGATATATATTTGCATGTTATCATTGTACCACTCACGAAAAGACAAAATAGAATATCGTGAACCTGTCTATTCTTGAACAAAATCAACTTACAGGGTCTTTTAGCGCTTCAAGTGCACTTTCTCCATATCTGCCTTTTAAACAAGGTCCGCAGAATTGGCCTCTAACGCCAACACACTCTCCGGATCTGCATACTGTTTTTGTATCTAATGTTTTCTGTCTACATTGATGACAACTGGTGCCCCTTATCTTGCAATATTCTTTCAAGGAACTTCTTTCTGCCACATTGTTCAACATCTTTTGTGTTATTTCATCGACAGATGGAATTGACTCAGGATCATACACTGATTTTGTAATTCTCATAACTTTTTTCTTTTGTAAGAAATTAGACGAATCAGAAGAATCAGAATCACTATTGCTTTGTTCTTCTTCATCTACATCTAAGACTACATTCATTAAGTCAATAGATCTTTGAAAAGGCTTTGCCCAAGGGAACAAGACTTTGATCTTGCGTTTATTATTTTTTGGTTTCTCATCATCCTCGTCAGATTCGTTCAAGTTCTCGCTTAATGATTGTCTTGTCCTACTTCGCGTATGATATTTTCGGCGCACGTCCACGCGTACGTTTGCTGCCCGAAATGCTTCATCACCGTTACCACCACTGATTCTTCGTCGTTTTTTTGGCGGTTGATTTTCTGTGTCTTGTACGCTAAAACTATGTCTTCTGTCGAACTCCTTTAATTCCTCTTTGTTTTTCTTAATATCATTAAAAAATTCTGCGAACTGAAGAATGCGGGTAGTCGGTTAATTGTGTTTGGTAAACATTGAAGTATAACGGACAATGTGACCAAATTCCGAAACAAAGACAGGGTTATAAGATATTAAAATCAGCTAAAAATAAAAATAAATTACTCACCACAGCATTTCTCTTGGCGATGTTACGTTTTCGAAGAGTCTCATAATCGTTCTCGTCCATTATTAGGAATTACCAGGTAGTCTAATACCCTTAAATAAGGATGCTCGTGCTTACGACAATCGGAGCTCACACCGTGTTTGACTTTGGGTTTACTTTCAAATGTATCGCTGTGGCGGGATATGATCCCCCAAAATTCTGTAGGTAAAATCATTTTTGGCGGGATTTACATGTCGATACAGTTGTCTGAATACGAAGATAATGTAGTTTCCTAACTTCTTATATTCGATATGAGGAACTCGAAATTTCAAATGTGTGCTCCACGTATAACATCGCATTGTTCATTCATTATGGCACAAACAATTTTTTCAATAACATTTGTATCAAGAGGATAACAAGAAACATTAAAACACAAGAATTCTTATAATATTTATTAATGTATTTACGTACACAGCGGTAGTTAACATTGTCCTTGTCAAAGTCAAACAATGTAGCCATCCTACAACAGTTTCAATACGGTACATGAAACAGTTCAACTTCATTAACGAGCCAATTATCTGGCATACTGGCGTGCAATGAAATTGAGCCTTGTTCAAAGATCTTCAAACTATTCCATCGTCGTTACCCTTACTCTTTCATTCACTCTACAGTCCTTACGCAACATGACTGTAAAGTAGGACCTGTTTACTATACATATGCTGCTTAATGATACGCTGAAAAGGCAAGCCAATTCACCTTTGCGGTAAACAAAAATATTTTCGATGGATCTACAAGCGGGAGGGACGGAAAAAAAGTTTTCTTCCGCCCATCGTAGTATATCGTCAGTCTTATCACAGATATGAGCGCGTGACACGATTGAAATTCTATCGGCGCTATACTTGCGACCCCGTCGACGAGCAAGTAAGAAATGCCGTGAATCGAGTCAAGTATCCCGACTCCTTCTTTTCCCTCGTTAGTTCGTCGACAGGACGGGCATAAGTTAAACGATACAGGCGTTCGAAGACGCGCGTCAGTTGCACTCGAGACTCGAATCAATTACGCGCGTACGGCTCTCTTTATCGCTTCCACGTTTTCTCCGCGGAAACTTTTCTAAGCTGCCCACGCCGGTACGTAATATCAGACGACGAGATTCGATTTGCCGAAACCGGTTCACGCGGGTACCAATTCTTCGCATCGATAATAGTGCGAGAATCACGTTTGTATATTGTGGATGAAAGAACCGATATTCAGACTTGAGTCTGCCGTTAATGATGTGTCGCTTTTTAATGTTAGGCGAATGGTGAAGGATTTGATAGGTTGTGCCCGTGATGGTCGGTTGCGTTCGTGATGAGTAGGACATATTTTTGGACATTCGGGAGATTGAAGTCAATTGAGGTAAATTGTGACTGATGCGCGTCGAAAGGACAACTGTGGTTCTTGTGGTGGTTCTTAGTGGACGAAATATTTTACTTCGGAGAAAACTGGATTGCTGAATCTTTGTATCAGTAGTATCATCCAAATATTATTTTTCGGTTCCGAATTCGCTCAAGTTTATGGTGCTACAGTATTATTGATTTGCGCCAGAAGGAGTATTTAATTTTCCCATCATTCTTGAGTCCAGTTTACCGCTTTATAATTCTATGTTTTGGCAATCGACACGCCACTCCATTGAAAATGACGTCTTGTTTTTTATATCTTATCAAATCCTACCCATTCGAACTTTCACTTTCACCGTACTATTTCGTACATTAGATACACGTATTATTGCAGAACACTTTCGTGTATCAAGGAGTGACCCGAGGAACTAAGCAGTAATCAATTATACAATCATGGAGCCCCTACGAGCAGTGCTTCGAAATGTGAGAGTACGCGGTGGATCAAAATTGTTTAAAACACGATCACAGGTAATGTTGGGTACCATCAATCCAGTTAAGAGTGGCCAAAAGCGAGTTGGTAAACCTTTGCGCCTGCCACAAAATAAGCAATGCTGGCCAAAAATTGTTGTACAAATATATCGATCTTTTACAGAATAGCCAATGTACTAGGACGCTTACTTCCCAACAAGTCTTTGACCGAGAGTCGAAATTTGGTGCTCACAACTATCATCCACTTCCGGTGGCATTGTGCAAAGGAGAGGGCGTTTATACGTGGGATGTCGAGGGTAAAAGATACTTCGATTTCCTAAGCGCTTACTCGGCGGTCAACCAGGGCCACTGCCATCCAAGGATCTACAAAGTTTTAGTGGAACAGGCTAAGATCCTGACATTGACTTCAAGAGCCTTTTATTCGGATGCCCTGGGAGAATTTGAGGAGTATATCACAAAGTTGTTCGGGTGCGTCATGATCAATTTCCTTTCATCAAATAAAGTTGAGCGCTTGAACTCGATTAAGCATGTCGAAATATTCACTCCTGATATTGCGTCATCGTAATGATACCAACTTAATTCTGGAACACGGTATTTTGAGATACCTATTTTACGATCTGCTCTACTAATATCTGATACGCATTGTTACATAGCGATAACGAACATTTTTTATTGTCACATTTCGTTTTCTGATGTCTCCATTCAATGCTTCACAATACATTTAGCTGTCCATGTCGGCATCTAGTTTGTTAAGATCGGTAAGATGATTCTGTTTATAATCCTCAAAAAGCAATTCGTTTTAATCAAAGAGATATTAGTTCTCGCTTATTTGGCTGGTATCGGACTCGTGACATTGTTAAGACTGAGTTCCAATTATTCTCTAGTTATGACAAATGGCTACCGATGAATACGGGGGTTGAAGGCGGCGAGACAGCCTGCAAGTTGGCACGAAAATGGGCGTACACGCGTAAAGGGATAGCGCAGTATCAGGCAAAGATCGTTTTCGCCGAGGGTAATTTCTGGGGTAGAACAATGAGCGCCGTCTCGTCTAGCACGGATCCAAGTAGTTATGACGGATTCGGACCGTTCATGCCAGGCTTCGAGGTAGTGCCTTACGATGATCTACCGGCTCTTCAACAAGCATTGGCAGATCCGAATGTCTGTGCATTCATGGTAGAGCCCATTCAAGGCGAAGCTGGCGTGGTAGTGCCAAAGGTAACGAGATCTGATGGTTAACAACGGTACTCCAACCTGACGACTTTCAACTTTTTACAAAAAATACACGTTACTCATCTTGCGATGCTTGCTAGAAGCGTTTGCGAATACCTTGCATCTGCCTGGCGTACTCAAATCGCTTATGCGTAACAAACGTATGACATTAATCGCCTTGCGTGTACACGTTTTCCTTTTATCCTGATGATACGCGATTAGACTGGATTACACGTTAAGCAGGCCGAACACTTTGCCGCCGAGCACTTTATCTTACTAAATAATCGAATGCATACCGATGTTTTAGGATGGATATCTGAAAGGTGTAAGAGAACTCTGCACGAAGCACAACGTTCTATGGATCGCCGATGAGGTGCAGACTGGGTTGGGAAGAACCGGGAAACGTTTGGCTGTTGATCACGAACAGGTGAAGCCAGACATTCTTATTCTCGGGAAAGCGCTCTCCGGTGGCTTCTATCCCGTTTCCGGCGTATTGGCGAATGATCCCGTGATGCTCACGATAAAACCTGGCGAGCACGGATCCACATATGGCGGTAATCCCTTGGGCTGTAGAATAGCGCTCGAGGCGTTACGAGTTTTGGAGGAGGAAAAATTGGCGGATAACGCCGAGAGACTGGGAAAGATTCTCCGAAGTGAACTGAGCAAACTGCCGAAAGACGTGGTTACGCTGGTCAGAGGCAAGGGACTCTTGAACGCGGTGGTGATTAACGAGAAATTCGACGCTATGAACATATGTCTGAAGCTGAAGGACGAGGGACTGTTGGCGAAGCCCACTCATGGGCACATTATTAGATTGGCACCGCCACTCGTTATCAACGAGGAGCAGATTCGCGAGTGTGCGGACATTATCTCCAGGACGATCTTGGAATACAAACAGTGACGCTGACGGGGCTAACAGTGGCGTAGAAGGTAGAATTAAGTTCTCAATAATTGCAAATCTCAGCAATTGCATTTCCAGAGTCTAATGTTAACCGTTTCTTTCGGCAGGTCACGGGACCAGGCGTATTCTCAGCATAAGTGGATCATAGGCAGTAATTGGTCCAATGTCTCACGTGCCAATGATGTACGCGCCGAAATCGATACGAAAATATTTCTCGGCGAGCGCTGAAAAAACGATTACCAGGCACTGCTCTGTGCGAAACGAGATTCGGCAGAAGTTGACGAACGAAACGTGCCGACTCGGTGACGCAACGAATATCTATACGCTTCCTCAAAAATAAAAATAAAGGCTGAGCGGAGTTTTGCAGCAACGACCTTTGTTTCCTTAACGATCCCCAACGAGTACTTCGCGAATCAAAATGTAATCGAAGGCAGAATAAAGATATTATAAATCTACTCGAGATGCTCAGGTGGCTCAAGAGCTAGGCATGCTTTGACAATCTTATTTCGAAGACGCACAACTTTTCTTACGGTCAGAAAACCGGTCTCTATTCGGTGTAAGAGGGACATGAACTTGCACGCGTGCTAACCAAATTTGGGCAGCCAAATTGATTTCCCGTTGACAACGGGAGATAAACGTGGCATTGCGCGCGAGCGTGCGCGCGTCTCAACGAGATTATCGCGTCCTATATACAAAACGTATGACGCGGGCAAGTACGCGAAAGAAGTTCGACGCTTGGCATCCTATTAATAGTTTCTCGATAAGGCATTACCCTTCATTCGCTGCTTTGTTTTCTTTCGTATCGATGAAACTATGACGTGAGTTCACTTTGACGTGAGTTAGCTCCGACGAAGACTTTAATGCTGCTTTCAGAGCGATAAACAGTGTAGCATGCAGGCCGTTCCGTTAAATCGTAATGTGCAACGCACCTTAACTCGGACGCGACTGTGATTACGGATCGTGAATAAAATATGCTGTTTATCCTATTCCCTGCGACTTTGCGCGATATCGAATAACATGCTTAGGATAGCTTCTGACCGGGCAAGTAAGGACGCAGGGCGAACGACTGATAACCGATAAGAATACAATAATCTTCCTCGACAGCTTTGATTCTTGCCTCCTGTATAGAGGAGAATTCGTTCTTCCTCGATTTTATATCAATTTTCATAGCGCAGGTTAATATTCAATCGTGAATCAGTCGGATCCATAGAGCGAAAATCGAGGATTTAACGAACATTCGGATTAGTATGGATTTGGCCTGAATGCTTTAAACAATAAATTTAACGACGCGAAATATATTTTGCTATATAGTTGTGTAGAAAGATTAGTAAACAAATTGATTCTCGAACATACACGAAATTATCGTTGCCGTCGTGCGTTGGCAGCAATGTTTCGAGGTGTCTGTTATGCTACAATTCTCATTTTTAATCCAAGACGGATTTACGATGTCAGAAGTTTTAGGCGGATATTTGTTGACTGACTGTTCACAGTCCGCAAAGCATTCCTACTTGCAAGTGTTTTTCAAAGGCGTATCTCAGCTGCCTGCGATTGTTATGTCAAACTTTCGCACGTTTATCGATTGAATTCTGGAACGATTTTTACAAAACTAGTGATTGGAAAAATTCGTGAATAAACTAGGCTTCCGATAACGGCACGGTACATTAGCATAGTTCTCGGAAACGAAATTATCAGTTCGGACATAAAGAATCTGAAATGCGTACGATTGCAATTGTGTGTATACGATGTCACCGGGGAGATTATTCTATTGTTTGTCGATTTTCGTTTACTCTGGTTCATTGGCGCCTTTGGTCGCGATTATTCATTATCAGTCGCGATTGTGTTTGTTGCACCGACGGTATTACGGCGTTTATTGTAAATCCCCTTGTCGCATCGATTGTGTACAAACAGGTATTTCTGCAAACAACAGATCCATCTCCCATATCTGTCACCGCATTAATATAAACGATGCCGACGCACGCTTTCCCCTCAGAACGAGTTTTGCCGCTAAACCCTTTCACCAAATTTCTCCCGCAAGAGTCGCCATACAAAATACATTTCGGGACAAAAAAAAATCCCGTCATCCGCATAGAGAACGCTTCCGAATTCATAATACGAACGGAGCTTTGAGCTTTATCGGTATTATAAGTTTCGCGCAGCAAGTGGTCTATTCACATAATTGCCAAGATGCAATCCGTGAGGCAAAGAATATTACAAGCGGTTAAGGAAAACGAACCGAGGCGGTTCTTGAGCTCGCAGGAAATGATCGCAAGGGATGACAAGTATGGCGGACGACATTTCAAACCGTTGCCAGTCGTGTTAACGAAGGGCGAGGGTGTTTATTTGTGGGATCTCGAAGGCAAGCGATACCTGGACTTCCTTGCTGGTTTCTCCACTGTCAATCAAGGACATTGCCACCCCCGACTGGTCAAGGTAATGAGAGATCAGGTGGGAAAGTTAACGCACACTGCAAGGGCATACTACACTGAACCCCACGGAGAGCTTGGGGAATATCTGACTAAACTCCTAGGGTGGGACAGATTTTTACCAATGAACACAGGTAATTAAATAACAAACTATATACGTTCGAATTACGTTCTTTCTTTCGAATAGATCCAAAATAGCTCTGGAAAAATAGTAGTCAAAATATGCAAAAGTAACTTGAAGTTGTTCTGATGGAATTAGAAGCTGCTAACGTTGTGTGTACTAATTACGAATAATGTTTTTAGGTGTGGAGGGTGGAGAGACGGCAGTGAAAATAGCCAGACGTTGGGGTTACAGAGTGAAGAAAGTGCGGGACGGAGAGGCGACAGTTCTCTTTGCGAGAGGAAATTTCTGGGGTCGATCCTTCGCTGCGTTGTCCGCATCTACGGATCCGAATTGTTACAATCACTTCGGACCCTACATGCCATGCTTTGACAAGGTGCCTTACAACGACATCCCTGCCCTCGAAGCGAAATTTAAGGAGAACCCGAACATTTGCGCGTTTATGGTCGAGCCCATTCAGGGAGAAGCTGGCGTTATAGTGCCCAAGGATGGATACCTCAAAGCGGTTCGGGAATTGTGCACGAAATACAACGTTTTATGGATAGCAGATGAAGTACAAACTGGATTGGGCAGGACTGGGAAACGTCTGGCTGTAGATCATGAAAATCAGAGGCCTGACATTTTGATCTTGGGAAAGGCGCTTTCCGGGGGAATGTATCCTGTTTCTGGTGTGTTAGCGGACGATGAGGTAAAATAAAAATATGTTATGTCTGTAGACGTCCGATCATGAAGGAAGACTTTGGCTATCGTTGCACCGGAATATTGATTGATCCGATAAAAACATAGAATGTGTATGCGATATAAATGCGATTTATCATCTCATTTGTAGATAATGCTGTGTCTGGAAACTGGCTCTCACGGTAGTACGTACGGCGGAAGTCCTTTAGGAAATCGAGTGGCTCTGGAAGCTGTGAGGATTTTGGAGGAGGAGAAATTGGCTGAGAACGCTGCTAAACTGGGGAAAGTACTGAGGAACGAATTGGAAAAATTACCGAAGGACATGGTCACGGAATTTCGAGGTCGCGGTCTATTGGCTGGACTTCTTATCAATAAAGGTATCAACAGTCAAATATCGATTCGGCACGCAGCTGATAAATTAATCGGTTAGCAAGGCTGACGTGTTCGCAAATAGTTATTTTTCTGATACTGCATTATACTCGACAATGCGACTTTGTACCGCTTACGACACTCAACCCTGTTATGCAAGAAGCATTGTGTCCAGATTATCAACGCGTGTGTTTGCTCCTAATCGTCACGGCCAGCAGCGAATGGTCAGATATCATTAATTCGATTCTGTGTACAGAATTTGCCGAGGGATGGGAGATATGCTTGAAGCTTAGAGATGCCGGATTGCTAACAAGAAACGCACACGGACAAATCATAAGGATATCACCGCCATTGACTATAAACGAGGAACAGTTAAGGGAAGGATTGCACATTCTCACGGAAACTCTAAGAAAGTGTTGAAAAATATTTTCTTGACGCTCGCTATTTTTCAATTGCGTTAAGATACTTTTTATCAAATAATTATGAGATGATATTTACAATGCAGAGTTCGCAAAACTTTTGTACAGTGGCAATAAATGTGTAATTAATTAAACATGCGACTCGCTGTGTCGTTTCAAGTGTCTCGATAAACTGAAGGCCTGAGAAAACATTTGATTACACTGGTTGCATTTGTATGCTTTCGAACCTGTGTGCAAGTTCAGATGACGCTTGAGATGATTCGCTAACTTAAATCGTTTCCCGCATAATCGGCACTGATGTTGTCTGATAGAATTGTGTGTCGCTTCGTGACTCTTCAAATGACTCGTTTGCGAAAATCTTTTGCCACACAGTTTGCACTCATACGGCTTCACTTTCGTGTGCACACGCAAATGCTCAACAAGATTTCCCTTTTGGCTAAAGCCCTTATCGCAAAATTCGCATTTATGCATTTTCACGGCCTTGTGAGCACGGACGTGTACCTTCAGATTATAAGACTGACTGAAACGTTTATCGCAAATTTCACATTGAAACAAACCTTTTCCCGTATGCAGTTTCTCGTGCGCCTTTAAGTTCTTCGCTAGCCGAAATCGTTTCTTGCACGTTGCACATTCAAAGTGCTTGTTTTGCATGGGATTTGAGGACTCAGTGGGCTCTTTGTTATGAGTCTTTACGTGTTCTTCTAAATATGACGGATATGCAAACACCTTATCACATATCGTACATTGATGAACATTAGTCTTTGTATGTAACCTCATGTGAGCATTTAACTTACTTTTGGATGCGTAAGCCTTTTCGCAGTTGAGGCATTTGAATGGCCGCTGACCCGAGTGTGATAATCTGTGAGCTAAGAATTTCGATCTTTGACCAAACTGCTTTGTGCAGAGCTCACATTTATACCTTTTTTGCGATTCGTTCTGCTCTTTATAAACATCATTTTCCGGCAAGTGATATCCGTTTATTATTTGCCTATTGTCTTCATCATTTACTGACTTCGGATACCGTAAATTATCATTTATCGATATCGTATCTTTGTGCGTCATCGAAATACTTTGGAGACGATCAGGACTACTTTCTTGAACACCGTCCAGTTCGATGTTCTCTGGGAAGCCTAAATTTTGAATCTCATCACCGTCGTCAATGGCCGGCCGTGGATAAGACAAGTTCTGTATTTGATTGTCGACAGAGTGAATGGATCTTTCATAGTTTAAGTTCCGTGCTATCTGATTGGAATTCTCGCATATCTCAATATTCTCATTGTCACAGGACATATCGATAGTGTCTGAGGTATGAGCAATATTGTGGCTTATCAACTGCGTTCGATTCGTAAATGTGTGATTGCATAATGAACAATGAAGAGCGCAGGCGGCTCGACTCGAACTTTCCTCGCTCGTCATTTGCCTTATTGACGGTCTAATTAACGGTGATAATTCTCCACTTTGAACATTACTTTCATGCCCTAAATTATTGTTCAGATGGCCAAAATTCAGATATGAGTTTTGGGATTCAACAATGTGCATGTGCTGCATTGGGAGGTTGTCTTGAACAAGAGGAAAATGTAATCTACTATGAATGCATAATTCTTGGTACGTCATAAAAACAGCACCGCATTCTACACACTTTAAAGTTTTTTGTGAATTTTGTACTGGGACGAAACCTTGATTCTGTTGGTATAATCTGCATCCAGATACAGTCGTGTACGATGTTAGGCCAGATACCTAAAAAAACAAAATTACGTTATAATTATAACATAGAGATACATTTTTTTGACATCATAGGAATCTTTGATTTACCTTCAATGCAGCCTGCCTTAATGCTCTATCAGCTGCTCTACACTGTTCTCTGTACAACAATGCTGATTCTGCTCTTGTAACACAGCGGTCACACATTTTTTCTGGCAAACCATCTCCTTGCCAAACCTGAAGATTATACATATTCCTCAGACAGTTGTTAATACTGTTCTTTATTCGGCAAACTATGAAGTAATGTTAATGTTACCTCCAAGCATGAGAGAGACCTTAATTTAGCAGCTAAAGACGAACCAGCCGGGCCCATGAAGAGACAAACCATTTTATCGCCGTCTTCTCTAAGGCAAGTGCGACATAATTTACTAATATTTTCACTATCTATCTCTTTTGTTACGATAAACATGTTTACGACAGAAGGACTGTCAGTATCAAGTGAAACATTATAGGTTATGTTTACAATTTCACGACGCTGATTTCTTTATCGTTTGATAATGCCGGTATGTCACTCAGTAGTTTCCGACATTTACTGTTGGATGTCGCCATGTGGAGGACTCTCGTCATCGCGGGAATTATTCAAATTTATGCGGCCGATTTATGCAATTATAATGAGAAATTACAGGCAGCGAGGGGTCTAATTTCACGTCCGTTGTGCGATGCGACAAAATTACGGTATCCCGGAAAGAGATTATGGCAGCGCGGGGGCAATATTGTCGGACCATAATCTCAGATTAAATGCCGTTTTCGATGGGGCTCTCTATTGACGCGTACGATTAATTCCAGAAATTTCCATCAATTTGAATGAGAGTATCCTCGCTCGCCGTCAGTGGCCCTATCGCCTTTTGCAAATTCTGTTTTCTTTTCATCCCGCATCGGTAATTTAACGTCTCGCCCGAATAATCGGCCTGCGCCTAAATAGATATCCCGTTTTTTCCTCTCTCGAGCAGAGACGATTAATAAAAACGTTTTAGACACGTTGACGTTCATGGAATCGCACGTACGTATGTTTGTACCTTCCTGATGGACGGTGCGAAAAAGCAAAAAAAGAGGAGAAACGCGTTTCAGGCGTCAAACGTACCTGTCGACAAAAAAATCAATTGAGGGTGCATAACGAGTGCTCGGTTCGAAATACCGAGCAGAGAGAGTACAATCGATCGTACCACGAGCGACATTTGCGGACAGAGAAAGAAGGTCCGAAATAGGGAGACAGTTGGCTCACGCGGCTGGTTTCCGATTCTTCCGAAGGATTTAACCGAGTCGGCCGAAAAAAAAATCGGAACATGACAAAGCTAATCGAGGCTCGGTCAGTGAATACGAGAAGCGCGGTCGTTAAATATTTACATTCGGCACCGATCGACGGCGCACTTTGCGAAGCGGGCCGTTCGCCAATTCTCATCCCCGCCTGATCTAAAATTATCGCTCGCACGCGACACAAAGGGAATAAAGAGAGCAGGTGACGATTTAAAAAAAAAAGTGGGTGTTCGATAAACAAAGAGAGGTGAAAGATGAAAGTTGACTCGCGAGCGATTGGGAATCGTGATTGGATTACGCGAGCGACTAATCGAATGGGCAAACGGCGCTAATAACCGGCGAACCTCAAAGCTAAATGCACTTCAATATCGGACGTCGGCCTTAACGGGTTTTCGGGACTCGTCAATGTGACGCACAACTTTCATGGGACGCACGTTTTCACGGAGGGAAACAATTTTCGGAGGTTTGAAGCACGCACGGCTCCATGGCGAGTGGATGAAGGGTGCGACGCTGCTGGCGTTGAGAATCAGTCAATTTTTCGGGGAATACGCGGATGCGCGCGAGACAAATTTTCCCATTCCCTCTCATGACGCAATTTCGTTTACGTCGCTCTTCGGCACCGTTCGAATATCAGTTTGCGCTCGCTGACAAGTGAAGGAAGATTGCCCACTAACCGCATATCGATAATTAACGTCCGATTCGGATGAATATTGATAGGGTATATTAAATTGATAAACGTAATTTAAGCGGAAGCGGAAAATCACATCTATGTCGGTCACACCGTTAATATGCACTGCGGTTAATGATCAATCTTACATCGATTGTTGCCGAAAATATTAGCATTAGTGCACCGTCCGTCCATTCGGCATATCCATAAATTATCGTATAGATATCGGAACTTTGTCACCGAGTTTGCCGATGTGTGTAGTAGGGGGTAGGTATTCAAACGAGATTTACCCCAGTGCGGAGCACAAAAAAAAAGACAAATTGCATATAAAGTCGCCGATTCGATTCGAACCGATTTCTATCCCTGGCAAACTATACTATTCATTTATGTAAACAAATTCTGCCGAAAGCCCGAGGTACGTGAGTCGATCGCCGAGAGGGTCGAGATGAAAATTTCAACAATCTAGTCATTTGTGCCATGGCGTACTGGCGGATGAGAAGAGGAGTGGGGGTGCGGCAGCTTCCATCCTATTTTTCAGCGGGCAACGTTACGCACGTATGCGCCTCCCACAATTTCCGTATTTCTTTCCCATCCTCTCGCTCTTATCTCCGACTGAAATTCCCGCCGCGTTTTCCCATTGACGTTTTGCAGTCACATTCCTCGAATCTCCGATGAGAGCGCGACAGCACTTCATTCGCGATGTTCTCAACGTTGGCAACGTGCGTCGATTGTCGAACTTTGGCAAATATTTGCAGCGGAGCGGTTCGCGTATACGAGAGGTTCGATCTGGGCGTGATACACGAGCATGTGGCCTGCATCGCGCCATAAAGAGGGACCGAGATGGATACAGGATGGATACAGGGTGAGTCTATGTCGGAAGCAGTGCGAATAAACGATCTTATTGAGCCTGACGCGTCGGTCGTATATACGAAACTTGTTCTACCGTGCGAACTAATCCGCGAAACTTTGGGGCGAAGACCGATTGTTGCGGACGTTTATACTGGTCGGAGAATCTATCTTCCGTCCCCATCCGCAATATTCCTATCCGCCAACTTCCAGAGCGAGTCGTACGATTCGACTAGGCACGGTAACAGCAAGTTTAACACGTTGACGCCGGCGTGACCCACCGGTGGGTCATGCTTGTCTGTTCCATGGGGCGGCGTGACCCACCGGTGGGTCATGCTCGATTGTTCCATTGCGCTTGGATTTTCTCAAAATCTGAGGGTGATGGACAAAAAGGGATTTTAGACTCGTTTTTGGATCGCCCAGATCTACAAGAATCACCTAATGGGTATCGCCGCGCAAAAATTATATTGAGCAGTATGTATAATCTGACGCTACGGCGCCTCACGAAGCGCAGCATGAATTCAAACGCCGCCTCACAGGGAAAAACCTGAATATCGGCGTCGGCGTCAACGTGTTAATAAACTCCTAACACTTTGGACGGAAGGTGCGGATTGAGCAGTAAAAATTCTGACCGAAGATGTCCGAGGTCGCGGTCTCGACTTACGTCTTTGCGAGCCCGGATCCTGAAAGGACGGAAATTTGCACGTTAAGCGACGTAAAAAGGAAGTCGATGTATCCGGGACCGTAGCGCGTTTCCCATTTTGCATATCGAATACTCGAGACATTCTGAGTATAAGGGCCTCTTACATGATTACGCCACTCCCGATGCGGTTGCCGATATAAGGCGGAAAGTTGAGAGATGCGTTCTTCGGCAAGCTTCGTCGCTTCGTCTATTTTCCGGAGATTATCAAGATTGAATTCGCTCGTTTCCCCGAAAAGCCTCGCTCAATTGTATCCTTCCGTATCCGAGATCCGTGCCTCTTGCCGGCTCACCGCGCCATTCTTCTTTCCGGGCGCGTATACGATGCCGGATATGTTCCGAGGCACGCGCGAACGAGGGATTCCCTTTGAATTTCCACGGAACGTGTTCCCACCGTGGAAAGGACGCTCGCGAAACAAGTAAACGTCATATATAAGTCCGGGGATGCTTCCGTATTGAAAAGCCGAACCGCCTACGAGCGGTCACGGCCCTTGGCGTCTGGAGCCGAACTGAACTGTCCAACTTGCGAGTGACGTCAGCTCTTCCTCCTCCGAATTTCGCTGCACAAAGCATGTGGACACACCGCGAACATGCCCCATTTCTAATTCCTCCGCGCACCCTTCATACGCGATCGAATGTATTATTCAGCCCGTACATAAATTTTACGCACAACAACAGCGAGCGTACCCAATCGGAACAATAGAGTCGGACGTAAAACTGCGGAAATTTCGAGAGCGGAGCAGAACGACAATATGCATATATAGATATATCTGATACATATGCGCGCAGGTATTTCACGCGTATGTACCATAGCGATCCTAAGTGCCGTGCCCGATTGATACCGCGCGTAGAGTCGAGTTTTACTATTTCATAGGCAGCCCGTCAAACGGCGTCCAATAAAGGCAGGCCGAGAAATAAATCGCGGAACGTGCCAGGCACGAAACGGCGCGCGCGGCTCCCTTTAAAAGAAATTTGTCGTCCTGGAACAGTGAGCGGAAAGCTTGCGACGGAATGGAAAGAATGATCTTGCGCGCGTCCTTTCGGAAGTTGGCGAGGTGCGAGATGTTCTAAGCGGCGGAACGAGCGAGTCGTAGGAGAGATGGGGATGAGGTTTCGAGGGTGAGTGGCGTGCGGGAGTTTAGGTGGTCGTTGTCGCGCGTTACAGGCGTATAATTTTAATGGATCGTATAATACGCTCCGGTCCTGTTCTCTCGGGAAAACCATAGCGATATCTCTCCCGGCGTATCCTCCGCTGCCAGGAGAGTGCGGAGGGCTTCAAGAGGGCTGGGGCACGATACGGGGGCGGTTGGCGAGGGGTGGCGATGCGCTTGTGCGCGCGAGCGCGAACGCATTATTGTCCACGATCGTGCCTATTACCGGGTGTGCGCGATATAGTCACGCACAGCCAAGCGTCACACGCGGAACACGATTTCTGTCTAACTCAACGGTTTGCTGGCCATCGTAGACGGCCGGTTGAATTCGAATAGTTTGTTGCTCGATCAATTCTTTTAATGATGATGACGGAAACACGGGGAAATTTTCTATGTAACGCGGCGGTTTGTCTGAGTCGTCCATCGGACACAATTCGGAATTATGGCTGTGTAATGCGCAAAACGTATCTTCCTAATGGCGTGACCAGCTTGTTATTCTGTGGCTACAGACGCGCAATTGCACTGTTGGTTGTGGAAGTGGTCTAGGCCAAAATAGTAAAATTATCATTTCGCTGATTTGGTTCGATAGTAGATAATTCGGGAGAAGATTAATTATTGGTTTCAATTCCTGGAAGTTTTTACTTAGATTGCTTCCGCAATGGCCATACTTGTGAAAGTAATTTACTGCATTTACGATAATGGTATTTTCACGTCAATACACTTGTACAATATTGATGCCCACATGAAGTTTGATTACGTTCCATTACATTATTATTATGATTACGTGAGTGGAAATTACGGAAAGTAATGGTGATCGTTCTTTCCGTTACTTGTGAAGAATAAAAATAACGAACTTCTTATATCGCCGGTATGAGCTGTGTATGTGTATATAGCGACATGTGTGGAAAAATGGCTGAGAAGGTAAGAATACTTTGTAGAGGGTCAGGAGAGTCGTAGTAATACGATAGTTTGATATAAGAATGGTACGATTCGAGGAAATCGATGCCCCTGCAAGATACTATCGAAAATGCATTGCTGTAACTTAAGAGATTGCAGGCATACAGGGTACTCCCGGTCGAGAATATATACTGAACGCAAACATTTCTGTTGGTCTCCACGGCGAACAAAATATAATTCATTTACCTCGTAACGTAGAGCGCTCCACTTCATGAAAAGTGTTTATGGCACAATTTGAGTGGTTTCGAAAAATCAATATCGTAAAAGAAAAATATTTCTTACACTGTTATTTTTTCCAGTTCAACGGAATCTGTACTTTTTACAGGAACGGTATATGGACCGTTTATTTATAAGAAAAAATAAATAGGAACGCGATATGAGAACGGTATGTCTATGTACAATGCGTGTTATTATTTAAAGAATCTTTTACTTGTTTCCTGTGCGACAATACGATCTCCGATCATTTTCCGGGTGTTACATGTTCTCATTCAGTTTCCCTTAATCATATCAGTTACATTCATATTCAGTACATTTCTTAATCAGACTGTGATCCTATGACATTTGACCCAATAATTTTATTATGCTTAAAATTGCACAAATGCCAGTCAATAACCTCAGTTGCGGTTGTCCAAATTCCAATCCTGTAATTGTTGACGATGTGACAAATAAAATGGATACCATTTTGTAGTTTAAACGTACCTGCTGTGCTCAATTTGTATATATTAGTTTCTTGATTCAATCGTTTGATGCCATCGTACAGAATTTGGTTAAGAGCAGAAAAGGTACTTCTTAGATTATCTCGTATTGAATAATTACACGTCTGTGACCATTTCTGTTTTTACCCCAGCCAAGCTGGCAAGATTTTTCGGTCACTTCACTCTATAAGAAATGCGACAACTGTTACGGTCGGAAACTCATAACTATAAATTCTATTTTATTTGTTATTTAACATGACTCTGTGTAATCAGATTCTGCCAAACCTAAATCTTGCACAGTTGTTTCCTTTTAGTATATAAGATCATGCTCACACCTTGGACTTTCGCAAAACTCTCGTTATTCGATATAGGCAATAGACAAGGACGTGTAGCGAAAAGAATTTCGTGTACCCAATGGCGAAGCATATACAGTGACTCCCAAAAATATTCGGACACTACGCTGCGCCTGACTTTATGACTCTATATTTTGTTTGTATATCAAACAATCGACCTTATGACTTTTCTTAACGATAACTCATTTAATCATGATGCCAAAAACCCAGAATTTATTTAAACAATTTACGTACATTGTATAATAAACAATGTCGAAGCAAAAGATACCTCGTTTTCAGGCCACAAAAATATT
The DNA here is from genome assembly GCA_914767735.1 of Anoplius nigerrimus. Lineage (NCBI taxonomy): Eukaryota > Metazoa > Arthropoda > Insecta > Hymenoptera > Pompilidae > Anoplius > Anoplius nigerrimus. The sequence goes on along the minus strand of OU612079.1, from coordinate 4,536,395 downwards.
CGGACACGTATTACATTTTTCTGTTTCTTCGCTTCTGGTGACCCGATGTTTAAAGAATGCAAAAACGTATGTTTGTAAACATTGCTTAGGTGGGTGTTAAGTATCCATGCCTTTTGTGTTATCCGCAGTAGTACATGAGAATTCGGTTAAAATGGGTCGCAAAGGTAAAAATCCGTCGTTTAACGTGCGGCAGCTTGTGATTTTCCACCGGGAAAGAGGAAAATCATACCGGCAAATAAGTGAAATGCTTAATATAAGTAAGAGTACTGTCGCGGACATTGTTCGACGTTTTAATACCGAGGATCGGATTGAGTCAATCCCTCAAACGGGACGGCCAAAACTGTTAACGGTGAGAGACGAAAGACAAATTGTGCGGAAAATACAAAATAATCCACACAATAGTGCCCCAAAAATAGCGAGCGTGGTATTGGGGGAAACAGGGAAACAAGTGTCTTCTGAAACCATTCGACGAACATTACAACAAGCCGCCTACAATGGTACAGCAGCTAGGAAGAAACCGTACATTAATGTAATAAACAGGGAAAAGCGATTCAGTTTCGCAAAAGAGCGGATTTCCAAGGATCAATCATGGTGGAAGAACGTGATATTTGCTGATGAAAGCAAATTTAATTTGCACAATTCGGATTGCAGGACCATGGTGTCGCGAAAAGTTAATAAAGAGTTTCAGTTTAAAAATACAAAAGGCACAGTGAAACACGGAGGAGGTAGCGTAATGGTTTGGGGTTGTATTTCAGCAAATGGAGTGGGTAATTTAGTTTTTATTGACAGTATTATGGACAAAAATGTTTATTTAAACATTCTCAAGAACAATTTAATTCAAAGTGCGGAAAGAATGGGATTTACAAGGGACTTTAAATTTTATCAGGATAACGATCCGAAGCATAAGGCACGAATTGTCCAAGAATTCTTACTGTATAGATGCCCCAAAGTGCTTCATCCTCCACCACAATCTCCAGACCTTAACCCCATTGAAAATTTATGGGATTACTTAGACAGGAAAATTCGGAAAACTCCAATTTCCTCAATTATAGAATTTAAAGAAAGATTACAGCACGAATGGGACAATATAACCGTAGAATATTTAAATAAAATTACAAACAACATGCCAAAACGCTTAAAAGAGGTCGTTAAACAAATCGTCTATGCAACAAAATATTAAATTTATTTTGTAACCCTGTGATTAGTTAAATAACTGACGGAAAAGAGCAGTGTCCGAATATTTTTGTGGCCTGAAAACGAGGTATCTCTTACTTCGGCATTGTTTATTATACAATATATGTAAATTGTTTGAATAAATTCTGAGTTTTTGGCATCATGAATAAATGAGTTATCATTAAAAAATGTCATGAGGTCGATTGTTTGATATACAACCAAAATATGGAGTCATAAAGTCAGGCGCAGCGTAGTGTCCGAATATTTTTGGGAGTCACTGTATTTAGGTGGCCTCCTTTGAGTCAGGACAGCATGCTCGCCTACATGTCATGCTCGCAAAGTATGATCAACGTCGTCAATTATAAAAATTGAACCAGCGAGCTATTACGTTCGGCATTGTCGGGTTAAGAGCTCTCATTATTATCTTATTTTTATGGAAGCGTGTAATCGACCGTGACAACGCTGATGATGATTAACGCAATAAATTCATCGAATTTACGTGTTCAGTATGAAAATGCGATAAGGCAAGTCAGTGGATCTCACGTAGCAAATTATATTTGAACGGGGACGGCTTAAAGATTGAACGTCGTCTGCAGGTTACTGCGCACGAGGACATTTTCCGTGCCTTTCAAAGCGTCGACGTGTTGCGAGCGTTCTTGTTATAGCAAGAAACGACGCATGCCAATGTACATTTAAAGTCTCGACGAAATTCCGATTATTTCCGATAATTTCATTGACTCGAAGTTTGTGTACATTCGCGATACGGCACAGCACAATACTTAAGGGATTCAAAGCTTCTGTTTCACGGCTTTCGCAGTTGTTAAGCTCCAAACAATTCGAATAGAACAGCCTCTTTGGCGTTTGTAAACAAAAATAAATATTACATGTTATTTAATTGAAGATTATTATTGTTCGTACCTATAAAGAATTGTTTTCTTTTAATAAACAAAGAGCTATTTCTCAGGTAAATGCTTCGTTAGAAAGTATTGAAAGGTATAAATTCTACAGGAGTAACTAATTAAATCCTGTCGTATTATTAATTTGTATATTATAGATATCGTTATGGAATGATGAAAGTTGGGATAATAGCAATGTTTATCTTCTATTATAAAATTAAGCTTGGCTGCGAAAAAAAGGGGGATGAAGTCAAGATTTACTTAAAATCAGCTCGTTGCATCGTTCTGCGTGAGCTTGCACCAAAAGTAGTTTTATAAGAAAAAGCGTTGCGTAATACTGTGCGTAGAAAACTTAACGTTGTTTCCTAGTTGAGTAATAAACTTGGCACATTGTAGAATATACTGGAATTTTCTTGGCTTAAGAGCGTGTAAAGCTTTTAGATTAAAATCTAGAATGACAACAGATCTAAATCTGTACATCTGGTTGGAAAAGGAGCATTTATCCGACATACCACAAAATTACCATAAAACAAAACTGTAAAACATAGACGTCAACGAAAGGTCACTAACATAGATTTTGCTTGCATTATAATCGACCAAAAAATTATCTAGGGAACAACATTATACAACAACCTTCTACAGGAAATGGGACAGAATGAAACCGAAGTCGTTTATTTGGGTGAAAAGTCGGACAACAGCGTTAGGGTAGGTGCGTAATAATAACAGACGCCAAACTGAGTCATCATACCAGTGAGTCGATTAAAGTTGAGTGCGAGCACGTGGCTTCTGTCTGGTAGTCATTTCCTTCCTGTCATTCCTCTTGCACTTTGACAGCCGAATTCGGTAGGGGCACACGCAGTAGAAAAGTCTGGCTCGACATAGTCTCTTATCATCGAAAAGAATTTTACGAAACCGAAATTGAACGTTAGGCGTTTCGTTCCGTCAACCTTGTCAATAATCCTTCAAAACTGAATTACAATCTTTTTTCGACATCGTGCACAAATAGAGGGTTACTCGACGGTCATAAAATTGAAATTGAGCAATTTCTTTTGAACCAAAGGCCTTAAATACATACTTAATTCCAGCGTAAAAATTGAACGCTTCAGTGCACGCGACCTCATTCGATTATTTCGTCGAAACGCACTCTAGGTACACTATAGGATCCGTTATTTAAACGAATCTGATGTTATCTCCAAGACGTGTCGTGTGCAGCTACGGATCAGATTAGCTAACTCAGAGTGGCTGTAAAAATTGTGAGCGCCACCGTGCGAAGTTTTCCTTTTCCTTTTACCCGCATAACCTGACATGTATCCCCGAAGTACTCGCAACGTGGCTCAAAGTGTTAAACGTTGGAAAATCAGCTTTCTCGCGGGTGGCACGGATCAAATGCAGCGCGTAACAAGTAGCCGTTCGCTTCTCTCGACTTCCACCGGAATCGTAACTCACCGTTGCGGCGAATAATATTCCTCTGCCTCTGTCCTTGGCTCTCCTCGTTGACGAAAAGCCGGGCAAACGCTATCTTCTTCAAACGGTCGAGAGCAGCCCGCAGCGCCGGGGGACGGCATCGAATGCAATTTATTCTCTGCGAGATAATGTCCATATTGGACGTCTCTTTTCCGCGGCGCGACGGGAAATGAGAAACAGGGCTCGGTAACCAAAAGTGGGGGATTGGCTTGGGGGTGAGGGGGCCGAAGGGAGTCGGCGGAATTGAATTTTCTCTGCACGAAGTCGCGGCCCCGAAACAAACGACACACACATACACGCGCGCGCCCTCGCGCGCACACACACACTCGCGTACAAAGGGAAAGGAGAGTGACGACGGGTCGGCTTAAAACGCGACCGCGGATATTATTAATTTTTCTCCTCCACTGAGCGTGTGCGACGCTCATTCGCTTTTTAGTCTCTTTCGGAAGGAGCGAGCTCTCCGCACGAGACAACCGAGTATTAATTTATAACGGATAAGATGCGCGGGGATGATCGATCAGAAAACGCTTACCGATAAGGCGGTTGGTCCGAGTCCTATTGGGGTCGCTCTATTCAAAAATTCTCTTCCCAGTCTTGATTTTCATCGGAAGCCCGCCTTTCTCTTCCGGCCACATAATTTTCGGCGCTACGATGAAATGACGACTCCGCGGAAGGCGTGAGCCTGCCGAGAGCCGGGAAAAGCGGGAAAGCGAGTAGACGGTTAAATTTATCGACGACGGGAAAATGGATGAACCGCCTCAAGAGAATTTTCCGATAAACGAACAGAAAAATATGGGGAAATATGATTTACCGCGGGGGCGAGAGATCGATCGTGTACCCGGCACTCTTGACTATTTTCCTCGCCACCCTCCCGGTATATGAAGAGACTATGGCCCCACTGCGACATCGTGTTACGCGCCTTCTTATGCGATTTCAACCACCGGCAGCGCCCCACCCCTTTCCCCCACACTCCTCTCCCACTCTCTACCCTTTCTTCCGCATGCGGGCGTAGCTCAGACAAATGGTAGCGTGAAAAAAATTTATGTCGCGCGAAATAAGGCGGTCGGACAATAAAAATCGCGCGAGTCAGCGGGCGAGTTTAAGACCTTATTATCGATGTGCTCCACTCGCGGATATATAGGTTGAGTTTCACGGATGGCGAGAGCGTGCTGTAACGAAATATCACCAGTCTCGCCTTCCGTATCCGTCTCGCGGACTCACGCGTATTTCCGGGGATCGCCGGTGCACTTTCATCACACGCCGTGAAATTTTGCTGAATCGTTGAAACTTAACGGAAAGCGGAAGGCGATGGGATCCAGCGCCGTTAGAATGATAAAAGCTCGTACGTAGATAGAATTCTAGAATCATAGACGGCTTGCCGTTTACGGCCTCTGTTTCGCGAGTAACGTCGCATAAAAGAAACTATGATATAACAGACGCATGACGGGCATAAATATAGTAAAAACTCGAAGGGTAATGCCGTAAGATGCGAGACAGAGTTTTATATCCCGCAATATAAGTTCGACGGATTTGGATGGGGCAATAAGAATCGCATGAATTATCGTTTGCCGTTACATCGTTATTACTCGATCGCATTTTCTATTCGGACTATCGAGGAGTTCAGCGGCGTGTGCATAGGTAGCATAATAGTGGCGTTCAGCAGACGAAAGCTCTGTGCTCGATGCGCTCGCTGCCGAGGGAAGTATGTAAGCATTCTGGGAATTGCCGGCTGTTACCTCTCTTTGGTTTCCTCACTTCTTCCACTCTAGATCAGTCCAGCCTAGTCTAAATGAAACGGCGAGAAAGCTCGCCAGCCACTCCAAACATATCACATAAGGACTACATAGCCGTAGTTTGTCCGACTCTGCTCGACTTTGACACCGTTCCCATCGAACCAGTGTCGCCGATCTCACTGCAATAATCTGCCGATCGTAAGGGGTAGCATCAATAACTTTTTACTATCACAGTCCTCGCGAACCATCGCTCGCTGAAATATGACTAACTACGGATAAGTAGCAGAGAGAAGGTTGCCCCCACTGAAATGGTTAAGGTGAATCGTCAGAGTGACTCCGCGTTTATGAAGCGGATAGAAGATATAATGTCTACGGAAGGAGAACTAGTACGCATACGCGAACGCGGCAAACGATTCCGAGTTTCGAGACTCAGGGCGTTCCGGTATCTGCATATAGCCGGGAACAGAGGCGCGATACACAATTCAGTTGGCTGAAGGCAAAGAGCATCTCACCCTCACCCCCCCCCCCCCCCCTTTCGTCCCACACCCCACCGACGTACGACGTAACCGACGCGTTAGAAACCCGTGGGTAGTATTAACGTGATGTATCGGAACATTATGACTTCTCGCTGGGGTTAGGCACCTCCGCGTGTACAGCTATGCGCGCACACATACACATACATTCATAGGTACATTATCGTGTGCACGTGTACCGTGGCATAGGGCGGGGGGTCTTCTCCTGCGATTATACGACGCTGGCTTATCCCGCAGCGTCGTTTCACTCGTTGACGTATAAATATGCGCGCGTATTCGCGTATGCCGACGTACCGACCCAACGTACGTGTGCGTGTTTATAGTGCCTCGTACACGTCATATCGTTATTATGACGGCGACACTTATAAATAACGCGACGGTGCGCAGTTATTTTTAGGCGACGCGAAAATTTCCGATGGGCTTCGAGCGATAAAGCTACGCTGCCAAATGAACGATCGCTGAGAGGTTGCATGTGGAGAGGAGGAGGGGGGGGGTGCGCGGGGGCGGGAATTTGTATTACGCTTACATTAGATTGCTCCCCTGCCGTTCTGCAGCTGCTCGCGGACCCGGTGCAGCTTAGTAGGTTGTATCTCGAGATTAATCGATGAAAAGTGGGCGCTCGGCCGGCTAAGGTCGACGGATTCATTTCGGCACGGCGGTATGGAAATGGTTGCCGGTCGAGTGAAATCAGCGGAAATTTCCCGTTAGCCCGGTTTGCCGGGGCGATATCGATAAACGGCGGTTAGCGGCTTTTTTCCACGACTTTTGCCGTGAGAACCTTTAACCAGCGATTTTACACACCTTTTTCAATTCGCGCGATCCCTAATTCTCTTTCGACGGAATTCCGTGACCTTCGACGGTTCCGATGCTTTCACTGCTTCCTCGTCACCCGCCCGGTGGAAGTCCGTTTCCCGAAATTATGACCTCGCGAGATTTTGGCGGGGAGGGACGGACAAACATTTGTAATGTTGCCTTCGGCACTTGATACGGCGTACAATTTTTCGACCGCAATTATATTGTCTGTCCCTATTTTCGCGAAACGGCACTGCCATTATTCATTCCCATTGTCGCCGTTGTCGCGAAAGTGACAATTTCCTTATCGAAACGCCCGTTAATAGGCAAGTCGTCACGAGATTAATCGCTGAAAAGTAGGCGCGGAGCCGTTTAAGGCCGACCGTTTCGTTTCGTGCCCAGCGAGATAACGCCTTGAAAAGGAACGAGTGTGCCACGCAAACGAATCTTATTGTTAGAACGACGAGTCAACGTTTTAAGAAGCCACTCATCTTTGTCGCCGCTGTCTCTGAAGGCACTAATCATTTTTCATACATCAGCACGATCGAGAAACATAATACATTTATTGCGTCCGTACGAGATTCGCACACAAGTAGGCATTTATCTGCGAGAAACTATGTGTTCAGCGAAATGTGTACATACGTACGGGGTTACACATACACGCGCGGGGTTGTAAAGGGAGAACGTAAGGTAAAAGAATAAAGGGTGATTTCCGCGTGAGGGTAGGCGGAGGGTAAGGGGTAGGGACATGTTCGGTGCGTTGAGTATGTGCGAACGAATCCATAAATCATAATCCGTGCAAGAAAGTATTACGGTTTGATGGTCGTTACCGCGGACGTTGATGGAGTTTTTCTGGCACTTCACCCTTTTATGCGCTCTTTTTATCATGGCCAGCGTCGCTAAGAGAAATCGGTGTCTCGAGGCGCATCTCAGGTTTAATTCCATTGACGTGGTACAGTGGCTGTCATCGATGCTGCCGAGACTTTCCCAAACCTTATTTACGTCACGCCACCCTTGGTGCACGCAAACAATTTTAGATAGTGGAAAATTACATTGAAACATTGCATTACGCTTAAACCTGCAGCACTCAGGCGCGAATACTTTCAATATAGGCTGCTCGTGCAACCAGATTTATAGTAAAAGCGTTGTAATTGTTAGACAGGCTTAGCTCGTGCATTTCTTCCATCTGGGGATTCATTACCAAACGATTGCTTCGAATAACTCTTTTTCACCACATTACATGACAAATGCGTTTGTCCGCTTCTCGCTCGCAAATGTAAATAATAAAATACGATGCTGCGCTTACTATATTCAAAATTGGAGTCAGAAACACGTGCCTCGATATTGGGCGGGCCTCTCTGCGTGTAACGTAGATCCAGTTGCATAGAAAATCGAGAGGAAAAAGATGTCTACCGACAATGGAGGTCTGCGCCGTCGAAGGTGGACTTTGTACGGAGTCGGCAGGCGTAAAAAGGTGCCCGGCATAGATCGTATCGATTTTTATCGTATGCCACGGGTGGCTGTAGGTGTATGCATTGGCCGTTGCAAGGTGCGGGTCGGAACGTCGATAACTGATAAAAGCGAGCACGTTGTCGTTGACTACGGGAATAGCCCCTCATCGATCGCGTTCATTCCGCGAGCAAGCGCGCGAAATCGTATGTTGCGCATGTAACGCTTCCTCCTTTTCGGGATGGCGAACAACTATTCATTGTGCACGTTGAAAAATTCATCGGCCTCGACTTGCGACACCGTGGGATCGCAGGGCGGAATCGAGCGAATACAGCCGGCTTCTGGAGCTGGGGAGAGCCTTTCCAAACTATGCTGAACCGTGTAAGTTACACAGTGTCATCGAGCGGACTCAAAGGATATTGAAATATCGATGAGGATGGGCAGCTGGAAAATTCTCCATAAAGTATACGCGTAAAAGTTCTGCCATCTGAATACAATAATGCACTTGTACCAACGTAGCTATCTCTTCCGTTTATTATTTACCGTGTCAAATGTTTCTTCCTTCGATGCATATAGATCATCTCCATCCGCTTATCTAGACAGTAGTTATAACCTCTAATTATGACAAAGACACTCGTATCATTCGGTACTATCTTGACGCCGTGAGCGTAACACATTTGTCCCCGTAATTACGAAAGTGCTCCAAGCTCAAAATTGGTATGGTTTGAAACAATTCTCCACTTTTACCTACCTTGTTTAGTGACAAAAAATTGAAATAAAGTTCTTTGTTAATACCCCGCTTTCAGACAGATTACCAAAACTACCGATTGTTATGAAACAAGACACTAATCTTCGGCTACTGTTGACGCTGCATGCAGGCGATCATTGACAGTTCGCAGGCAGGATATTCTGCATAATCAATTGTCGAGATGTCGAAGAGGTTCCGCTCGTTTCTGGATCAAAGAAGACCGCGTTCTCGTCCAGAATCGCGGTTCGTCATGCACTCGTATGTGGCCGCTTTATCCAGGAGGACGTGGAAAAGCAGCCGCCTCTGAGGACGCCGGTGCTCACAGAGGGTGCGCGTACAGGCGCGAAACGAGGCAATTACAGATCGTAATTACAGGATCGAGCCAGTTCCTGACGGCGGTCGCTAGTTCGCGTCTCATTAGCCCGATTCTTTCGTTGCGCGCGGATAGGACGAGTCCTGCACCACCAACTCGTAGACTGGCTTCTAATTTGGAAACTTGTTTGTCCCAAAAGCCCGGCCTCAGGCCGCACGGAGACTTTGCTCAACGTGAATCAACCGGAGAAATTGATACGCGCGCGATATGTACGTGGGGGAGAGAGGAAGAGAGAGAGAGAGAGAGAGAGAGAGAGAGAGAGATGCGACCAGCTTGCGCGAAGAGAGAAATGGTCAAATGGTTCGTACGTGAACGCGGACAACGTCCTACGGGAGTGTATTCAGTTGACGCTGGTGTACATGGCAACTGCAGTTTGTCTTACACGAGGTCGTACTGCATGTGTCGTTAAACGATGCTCTATAAGTTATGCTCGCGGAAATTGTCTTTCAACGAAACATTATCAAGAAAAATTGCACTTAGAGTATGTCAAATATTGCAATGTAGTAGTGCAAATACTTAATTGATGTTAGTCTTTGTATTAATATATGATGGAGCATGGATATCTTGTTCAAAAGCGTATGTAAATTGTGTGGTTTTCCAACGCCTTAGGTGAAGGCACCCAACTATCTATGAAATAAAAGAAAATTCTGTTAATTATATCAGTTTTCGTTACTTTGGCTTTTCGGTAGGATGTGCGGCTATTGGCGCTAATATTCCTTTACGTTGAGATCTTGTTACGTTGAAAAGATGTGAAGGTATACTCCTACCGCGTGTTATGAATACCTCACCCATTTTTCCACCGTCTTAAACGAATCGACGCTACGTTAAACTCGTGCTATATGGTCTAGTGTATCTGAATATAACAAGACGAATGGCGTACGTATAGCCCGACTAACATTTCGACCAACGAATGTTCACAACTCGTTCCCGTACCTTGCACCCAAATTGTACGATTCCGCTCGTGCGGATAATTACGAGAGCACTTAGCTGAGGTGCTTGGAACTCGGAACAAAATCGAAATTGATAGGTCCAACGGGCGAAAAAAGAAAATGTCCTCGATATTTCCTGATTCCCGCGAATAGGCGGTCAGAGCTTGTTTCGCCCTGGATCGAAGCCGATTTGTTCGTTAACCAAGAAATGCGTTCTAGCAGTGGGGTGGGCTTTTTTAGGTTTACGTAACGGAAAGAAGAAGGTAGCTCTTGACTCCGGTGAAATTTCAACAAAGTTACCTAACCCCCGAGCGCTAAGTTCAATTGTACGCTTTTCTGACATCTCGTGCAGATAATTGCACTTAAGTGCGCGAACAGGGCTCGAGTGGAAACGGAAATCGATAGCATTGCGGCTAAACAGAGAATGTCATCGACAGCAATATTTTGCGACCCTTATGAAATTTCTCAATACAGCCCCGCCGATTCACCCTTGGCAATTGTCGCCTTGTCAATCAACGTTGCGAAACGACACAGAAAGAACCTTGTCTTTGCCGACTGATTGTTCCATTCACTCCGTAGGCCATTAGCAATCTCGTACGAGAATAAATCTCTGTATGTTTATGTCGATGGCTGTGTGTGTAAGAGAGGTACAGACAAAGGGTGGAAAGCAGATATTCTCGTCCGAAAAGGAAAACGTTGGCACAGACATTTACATTGCAATCCAGTCGAATGATGCCCGTCGTGGAAATGATATTCCACGATCGTCAGGCAATCCCATCAGAAAATTTATTTAGCGCGCGGGGGCGAACGCGGGTAGAATGCAGCACGCGAATCGTAGCAGGGCAGGGGGAGGGGTGGAGGGGTGGAGGGGCGAGCCTAGTTAGTGTGGGTGAATAGGCGTCGATAAATAGCCGCCATTCGATGGCACATTGTGGTCCCCCATATGCAAATCAAAATAGGTCCGGAACCGCGTCTGAACGTAATTTACGGCGTGAACGTTCCCGGGCGCCAAACGGGCCGGGCTAAAAGTACATTACGAGCAGAATTTCAGGTTCGTTGTTTTAAAACGCGGGGCAAACGGTAGCGTTGCTTTGCCGAAAATAATGCCCGTTATTATCATCGTCGCGCATCACTCATACGGAAGCGAGCGGCCGTATACCTACCTATCTGCGTGCATACTGAGGGGATGCTCATGAAGAGAATGAGGAAGGGGGGAGGAATGCTCCCGCGAGACTTTACGCGTATCTGTCCCGAGGTTCGCCGACGTGTTCGCTGTATCGTAACTCACTCTCGTGCACCAAGGCGTTTTAACATCCCCATCCCCTCCCGCCTTCATCGAGATCCGTAGTATAAAATGCGTTTTCAACCTAACCCAGGCGGTAAACGTTATTGAATGTCAGATGAAAGCGCACGAAAACGTTGCGGTGCACGAAGGGAGGTTATGAAATTACCGTCTCAGGGGGGGGGGGGGGGGGCAAAAGGGAGAAATAAAATTGTCATTAATTCCATCGGCTGTTATTATCTGTTACTGGGCAATTCCGGATCGCAGGGCGACGTCGGCGTACCGACGCATGTTCGCGGAATGATAAATTAAGAAACGACATGCAATGTCAGGGCTCGATCGCGATGCAAGACTGTACGATGATGCATGCTGATAGCGCGCCTGTATATGTGCGTGGATATGTGTATATCCATGTGTACATAAACGGCACGGGTTCGAATATACGCGAACGTTTAATTCATTTTCAGCGTTGGTCGTAACCGGAATGCAAGTGTGGGGGGAGGGCTTACGCTTTATCGTTTCTCCATTAAAAAGGCGTGGCCCATTAACGTTTCCAACAAATTTTTATTTTTTCCTTCATTTTGCAACTTCCATTGCATCATCCTTGTAAGCGTTGATCCCACAAAGGTAAACTTGAAACGATTCTATCTCTGTATTCATGTAGTAAAGTGTACTCGGCAAACGTTATTTATCTCACTTTACACGGACGCGGGTAGACTTTTTCACGATGACTTAAAAAATTACCAAATTTTAATGCTTTCATGCTGTGAAATTTCGCGGCGAAAATTTCTCTTTGCACGAAAGTACGGCGAGGGTGAGGATAATTTACAGCTGTTCTTTGAGTGCGCTCTGATCTATTAGATTCGGTCAACGGGCGTCGGAAAATAAAACGGACGTTGGATAATGTTGTCGGGCGTGCAGCGGTCGAGCGCTCTTAATAATCTCGTAAATTATTTCTTTCGATCGTTCGGCCGAGCGCGTTAAGGATGAGGAGGGTCGGGGTTGGGGAGGAGGGGGTTGCTTGCGGGGAGGTTGGAGGAGACTTTGTTGGTTCGATCGTGGTAATATTGATTTTACCGCCTGACGTAGGGACGGACCAGCGGCGAGTTCTGTCGGTTCACATTGCGTCCTGCAACCAGCAAGAACCCCCGGTCGCTCGTAACATACATCCAATTTCATACGCTACACGCCCGTCTGGTACCTATCCCACTACCCCGCATCCACATAGAGTACACCGCCGGAAAGCGATGCCTTCGAGGCTGTCTCTACGAACATTAAATTCTACCTCAAGCAAACTCTTACCTGCAGCCACGTGCATGCATGCCTATCTTGGGCGTTTATCCTTTGTCGACGGACTCCTTCGCTACTACCTGTCAGGGATACCTATCATAAACTGTCAGGCGTAGATTTCAAAAACGACCATAATGCTACCAGGATTGGTTGATTGCGAGAATAGTGTCGCGGCGTAGGTGAATCTTTTAAGGAGAGTCTGCCCTTCGCAAGTACGCGTATGCAGACTCCCTATTTGTGCTGAGTTCGGTTAGGCAATATTTCTAAAGGATCTCCAGCGAAATACGATTCAAATTGAGTCGTGTGCCAGGGAAATTTCCCAGAACGAGCAACGTTTGCGATCCTCGGGGGGGTATCTTTAGCGCGCATAAAGTAATGATCGCGAGATAAAAAGTAGCGGTAAAAAGTCGATAATCGCGTGCCAGGCCTACGGTCGATATCCTTAGCGGTCGTAAACGTGCGTGGTGACTAAGTTCAAACCGCGTCCGCGATTTTTAAGAGGGGCCCCACTCCTACCGCGCACTTACGGGCCTGCCGAAGAAAACGGGCGTGTAAAAAGATGATGATCGTGCGTAGTCGAGCAGAGTGATTCACGCTGAGGTCGCCCCACTTCTGCCGCCAATGACGTGGCTGCATTCTTTCGCGAGAGTATTTCCGGCAAGATGGCGACGTGCAGGATGTCTCTAGGCCGGACATATAAGCGGCGAATTCCAGCGTGCTTCCAATCGAATTTATTCCTTTCGTTTTCTCATGGAGTCCCTCCCTCTTTTTAAATAACCTCATTCCTGGCCATTAACGAGTCCGACGTCACATTGCTTTCAATACGAACTTTGTCACAGACGGCGCTAACATAATATTTAGTAAAACGTACATTTTTCATTCCGCGATCTGGAAATGTTTAAGTACTCCTTGATGGAATTTCATAAGATCTTAAACATTTTAACTTTTAGTAGAAATAAAACATAGGGATTTGTCGTTTTTATTGGAAATTAGTATCTTCTAAGATAGAATGCAAAAGGAAATATTACCTATAGGAAATACGATATACGGTGTACCTATATATATATATACCTATGTATATATATATACACGAAAAAATCAACTTTCGACGACATGTTTTCATAATGAGAACAAAGCATGACCTGTTCGGGAAAGTAATTATGTTATCCACACTTATCCAACGTGGCAGTCAATCTGTTAATAGGTGAAATTACATTTGAATTCAATATAATATATCGGGCAACGATTAATGTGTTAACGAATATTATTGTTTACTCGTCTATGATTATTTGATATCGACATGACCATTGCCAGCTAAAAATCGTTGTCGAACAGAACGTACGTAGTTATAATTGTCCATCGCCAAAATGTATTTGTTCTAGAAAGTGACGAGACATAAACAACAATTTCACATCAATACTTTAATAAAGCCCAGAACTGTTCGTCAGATAGTGTTGCACAGGATTTTGACGACCCGATGATCAGAGAGTCAAAATTGGCGCCATGGTCAGTGTATTGTCATGTCTGACGACAATCGCGAAATGAATTTTACAGATTCCAACAGTTCTACTTGTCCGTGGCAAAAATGTCGACCGCTTCGTCCAATTCTGTCGTTGTCGTATGTGGTAAGCGAGCTTTCCACAGATTCATCAGGTTTGTGGCTCTCCGCTAAATTGTGCTCCCAGGCACGGACAAACGAAAGTGGCAAATGTGGCACTGGCGCATACTTATAAGATGATTTTCACGAAGATGGCTCGATGCATTCTTCGCATTCGACGCCAGCTCGCGCGGTTAATGTTACGCTTAACGAGCGTGAAAACGACATACGCTGTAATCTCTTCCCCGCTCCCTCGTTCTCTCTCTCTCTCTTCTCCCTTACGCACACGCGCGCACATTACACGCGTACCCGAGTCGGTCGAGCGTTCCGTTTAATATGGTATCGGCCGGAGTATTACACATCGGCAGAGAGGGAAAAGTTGCGAATTGCGCTAACACATATTGCGAATCGCAACGGCACGGCTCGTTACTTCGCGCGAAAAGCACGTTTGTCTCGTCGCACAAATTAGCCTTCTCTAAGCAGCTCGCACCCTGCGTTTTTTCGTATTAAAAACGTTTGGCCTGAGTCGTCCAAATTAAATACAGGTCCGACGTACGGGAATAAAAAACACCATACTTGCCGGGGGCGCACGGAGCAAAATAAATGCGATCAAATGACTGACACGCTTATTCGCGAGCTCCCAATAAATTCCGCCTCGCCAATATTCGACCGTCTGTGCGCTTTGCGGGACACGGAATAGAGACTGCCGGCTGATTTTTTCCACTCCCTCTCTCCTTCGTTCGATCTTCTTTCATCCTTCTCTCATCCTTCACTCTTTCTGTCGCAGCGGTACTCGCGGAATCGCTCGCATGCCGCACGCAATGCACCACCGCCGAACGAAAGGGCCGTAGGGTCCGTATAGCGCGGGGCAACAGGTAGCACGAGCCCAGCTGGAAATACGAACTTCCGGCGCGAGCATTAAGTGCGATTAATCGATCGTAGATTTCGGCTCTCGCCGACGGCCGCGACTCGTACGGCGAATAAATATCCGCCCCCGGCCGTGATTATCATTTCCCGTTTTAGCGGATAACGATTCTAGCCGGCCGCCAAATTTTCCTGCACCTCTAGTATTTCGATGCGGAAGATGGCACGCAGTCGGAGAATTGCGCAAAAATAATTAACTTCGCAGCGACGCGGGCGCGAGTTGCCCGTGTGTAAATTGACGCCGGGGCCGTTTCAATCGGCGGAATCACGTTTCTGTTTGTCGTACCTAAACAGAGCGGGGTGCCGAGGTGAGGGAGGCTCGACGCGGGCCGACGCTACGAATTTCTCGTTAACGCGAGCAAATTTTGTCGGAATCGTTCGCGAGTGCGCGCCTACCCGGACCGTTGACGTCAGAAATTTATTTAACGAGACTCGTGAGAGCTGCTGCCGAACAGGCTGACGGCTGCACCGTCGTTCAATGCATAAGATTAAGCGCGATAGGCTCCTCTTTCTGAATGGGTCCGCTCGCCCTTCGCTGGGAGTGGTCCTCCTTTTAATGGGACTGATTTAGGGCGCCGAAGAACTCAATTAAACCAGTCCACAGAGAAGATTTAGGCGTTCGGCCGTAAGGGTCAATTGCGCAATCTGACACCGAGGCCCTCCGTCCGCGTCGGCGTTCACGATCGTTCCCGTAATCGATAGTAAAAGTGAGAGCGAACAAAAGGCCGCGAGCCGGGCAATGGCGAACTATGCAAGACGTTGCCAATTGCGCGCGCCCCTTTTTTCCTCCTTCCATCCCTCGGGCTTGGCCTCCAACGCAAATGACTTGAACGTATCCGTTCGCTTAAGCCCCCTGATAAATCTGCAAGCGTTTCAATTCGGGCCGGCCGCCCGGAAGGTCAGTTGCGGCGGATTTTCCGTGATATCGGGTATCGCGCGAACTGTTGATTTAAAGAGAATTCAGACGGTCGATCGCATTAGCCGTACATACGCGCCGTTCTCGTGATTTACTGAACGCGAAGAGTCGAATTTGCGGCGAAGGAAAGATCGGGAAGGAAGACGAGCTTCCGCGGTGAACGTTGGAGAACGGAAGTGAACGGCATATAAAAAGGTACGGGAAAGATAGGAAAAGCGGGATAGCTCAGTGGAACGGTAAAAGGTGGCGCACTTTAATTCACTGGAAGCCAGGATAATTACCGGGATGTAATGCCGTGCGAACAAACGCGCACTGGACGCGACACCGAACAGCCTGATGGCCTCTGGTTCGCCATTAGTGGTATACGTGCTCTGAGGAAACTTGTTACTTCGGGTGAGCACGGATATTCGGGACGACGTCCCGTCCAGACTTCTTTCGCTTCCCCGAATCTACTTTCATTCCCTTTGCGCAACAATACGCCATGATGGCCAAGTAAAACTCGTACGTCGGCTCTACACGTCCGTTGAGGCTGCTCTCATCGATCGGAAACGAGTGTACACCTCCTGCTCGAGGGACCCAAATTATACGACATTCGATAATTACGATACGTTGTTTAACGTTGATTACGCGCTTTATTAAAAGTGGATACGATATCAGATTGTAGGCTGCCTTCAGTCTAAAACGGTGTAATTTCGCGAGACTGCTTCATTTGCTAAACGCTCCGCTAGGAAACGATTCAAGCCATCTCAGTGAAGACATAGGCTCATCTGCGGGAAGTCTAATAAACGAAGACGAGCAACGCCAAAGTCCAAATCCGCGCGCCGGCGCAAACGGTTGGTCGGGAAAGTACTTCGAGATATATCTTGAATAATGTATTTCAATATGCCGGTTCGTCCTGATATCTACAACGGGAAGTTGGCCGTTCGTGGGGCGCAGGGCTTCAGTGGTCATAAAACTTTTGCATTTTGCTGCATACGCGACTTTTATCGTGCCGAATTACGGTATGCGCCCGGCCTCACACGTACACGCGTGTGAAGGGAGACGTACGTACACAGGACATACGTTTACAGGAAAGAACACGAGCACCTAGCAATATCCATTCAGGCACCTCGCTGTGTTTGTTCCGGGCGACCAAATTCGAATCAAGATATTGCCCGACGAATCGACCCGACGCTGTAATAACGGTGACATACTTCGCGTCCACGTCGACGTGGAGATGCTTGTTCCTCGCTATCTATACTTAGAATGCCTCTCGAATATTTACCGTCTGTCCAGTGGCGAGATAATACAATCTACCTCGGGTTTGTTATTCTTAATCGGCTGTAATAGAGCATTCTCGTAGACGTAATCGAAGAAGGTCGATTGCTTCGCGGTTGAAGACGGGGTGCAAAGGGAGTTGAGATATTAGACACAGTCGGTTGCGCGACGCTCATCGTAATTTCGTGAAAGGACATGGAAGGTCGGCCCGGAGGGAAAGGTCGTTACCGCCAGGTCGCTTTCGTTTCGTGCTCATTCCTGCACGCCCCAGACTACGTCTCCTGCCCGCGCGTATGAACATGCAAAATTCTATAAACGTCCTACGTATACTCGTCAGCGTTTACTCGCCGTAACACGGTCCACATTGGTACACAGAACGAGCCAGTCAACATTCGATAATAACGTCGCGTCACGGCATGGTCCGCCAAAGTTTCAAGAAGCATATATTATACATACAATCCCGAAAACTAACGGTATACACAGCAAGGAGAGCTCAGTTCGATTACATTACCGATTATATCGGCGAAATTTACGGAATTCAACAGCGTATGCATGTGTATGTTTACGGAGAAGTCGCACGAACAATAAAGAATTATTCAACACTCGCAGGCTCCGCAGCAGTCATGTACATTGACTATAGCATATTTACACTTACTTACGCTAACTTAAGGACAGTTACATTCGCACGGTAGGCGCATTCGCATTTTCACACCGCTATTTCCCTAAGGCCGCTAGGTGGTTTTAGCTCCGGGTTCTCGCGACTTCCGCGCCGTTCCTGCTCGAAGATCAACAAGTAGTTTGTGCACGGGTGGGGGTAGCAGTGTTTGTACGCTAGCGTCGGGGAAGGGGGGGGCACAAGGAGAGGGAGGAGGTTGAGGGGCAACGAGGGACTGGCAGCGGCGTGGCGTGGGGGGAGGTGGGAAGAGGGACTGCGTTCGGTCGCTTGGCGCAGGGGCACCGGTGCTCGGGTAGGGGGGGAGGGGGAGGATTCCAGGCAGGCAGGCAGGCAAGCAGGCAGGGCAAAGCGAACGCCTCGCGTCCTCGTCGTTCAGTCGGGTAGGCGCGTTTGTACGGCGTCGTCGGTCTTCGGATCAGCGTGTACGCGAGTGTGTGCGTGTGTGTGTGCGCGCGGCGCGTTGGACGAGAGAGGAGAAGGCAACGCTGAGCTTTGGTAGCAAACGTGCGCGCGGCAGTGTGACGTGTTGGTGGAATTGTTGAATTGCGAGGAAGGCTAAGAACGAGAGAGAAGAGAGGGTTAGGGAAAGAGAGAGTATTAATCATCACGCACGACGGAAAGGTGGATGGGAAGAGATTACGATGGGATTGATGCGTGTTCGTGGTGCTGTACTTTAGTGCGCGCGAAAGAGAACGGGAATCACGAGGTACTTTCGTGCAGGGAGAACAAAGGGGAACCGAGATCGGCGCTCGTCGTAGGGGCCTGAAGATCGGAAGACGAGCGGAGTCATCATGCGAAACCACGGGGACAGTATACGGGCCTGGGCGAGGCCCCGGCATCTCCTGCTCCTGCCTTTTCTCCTGCTCTGCGGAACTTTCGGTGAGTGAAGCGTGTCTATTTCGAAGTTACGCGTGGAAACGTTGTTGCCCATTTTTCAACCTATGAATTTGACGCGCGCCGGGCCTCTCAGTGCACACGATCTCAGCGTCAATGCTAGCGTGTATATATTGTATCGCAATGTACACAAACGCTGGCCCGCGCATATACCGTGTGTGCACAAGGCTGTGCAAAAGCGTTGGGTACATTTTCCCGTGCGCGCGCGAGCGCGTAGTACATTCAGTCGAGTATGAGCTCACACGCATTTTCGTCACGTAAATGAATTCTCCGTTCACTGTCTTCTTACGGTACATAACCTTCTCCCGTATGTACAACGCGTGTACGGCATTCACGCGAGTATACACATTTTCCTCGGCAAATAAATGTGACTCGTTTGTACGCTCAACGTAGACGTATAGGAATTTCTTTACGTTCGCGCGCGCGCGTGCTCTTGTATGTGTGGGCAGAAGTTACACGGACGAGTCTGGAGTGCACCGCGCATGCGCCTGGGTCCGAGTTGCAGGAGAGTGGAGGGGCTGATGGGGCCTGTAGTAGAAAGGGAGTAGCGGGGAGGGAGAGGCATCTGGGCCTGGAGCCATGTATATACGTTGGGACCCACGACTCGTGACCGCTGAAAAGGATCACAGCTCTACACAGGCTGCGAGCGTACGGCGTTTTGAATCTGGCCTTCCTTTTCTCGAGACGACGCATACGGTCGCAGGCGAAAGGACACCGCACAAAGGAGAGTCCCTCCTTCCTTCGCTCGCTGGCATTCGAGCGTGCCTTGCGCGTTCACAGATACTACGTCCAGAAAGAAAGACTCGAGGCGTATCGACGATTTAAGGCTTTCACGGCCAACCCTCTATGCAACAATTGTTTCGAGCTTCCGGGCGCCGTGACGCGATACGCTCAGCTACAATGTGCTCGCTTGATACTGCGAATTTTCAAGGGTCATCGCATTTATTCTAAGCCCTCGATATCTTAAGTGATCTCGTTGCATAGTATCGAAGTTCGAATATACTGTTTGACAATCTTATCGCATTGTCTCGCAATAGACAATATGTATCGCTTCTTGTTTCTTTCCGATTTGTACCGTGTTTCCCGATGCGATTTTCGCTCCACGATAAAAACGGCTCTGGCAGTAGAGCTGTACATGTCAAGGGGATCGTTTGCAAGTCATTTACGATGATTTCCCGGCGACGTACGGGGCTGCGTTTTCTCGCTTATGTCGGTCGACCATTCCGCGCACGTCGTGTTTGTATTTTTTCGCGTCCCTGTTTCCGTGAGGTCTGCCGCGAGAGACCGGTTGGAGGCAGACGAGGCAGAAAGGAAGCGTAGATCGTTTTCGAGTCGTCCGTGACCATTTTCCGACGCCGATGTCTGTCGGCACGAAACTTTGCGCCTCACGTCGCGGTCGTTACTCGGCACACGTCGTGTGTTTAGATTTTTTCCGCGACTTTGTCTTCGCTCTCGCCTCTCGACAGACGCGAGGTCGTCAGATAAACAGACAAAGAAAGAGTGGAATACGGGAGATCGGTGGGAGGTGAGGCAGTGTGTAAGAAAGATCGTTTCGACTCCGTGACCATTTTCGACCGACGTGCCTCTATAAACTCGAGATTTCGTTTTGTTCGGCAGTCGACGCACGTCGAGAATTTTCATTCCTTTATTTCCCGCTTATTGTGCTCGGTCCTTATAGACGTTTGAATATCGGTAACGTAGGTAAAAGTGGAAAAAGGGGGTGGGGCAAATGGATGGAAAGAGAAGGCGTTATTATGTCAGGCAATACGTAGAGAGTACGTACAGTGCACCGCGCGGGCTTGGACCACTTTTGCTTCGAAATTGAGCACTGAAACGTCGCTCGTCACTCAATCCACGAACATGTTTGCATTTTTCCGCGTCCCTTCGTCGGCCGAAGCTGAGCGATGTGCACGTATCGCTTTTGAGAGCGGACGCAACGAAACCGGTTTTTACATCGGTTTGACCAATTTCCACTGAGCGATATATTCGAAATACACACGCGGGAAAGAGAGACGGGAAGATAAAGTTTGTCAAATGGCGCAGACGCGGCTCTCGTCTCTCATTCTTGCTCCTCTCGCTTTTACTCTTTTCTTTCCTCCCGTTTTCGCGTGCCTGCATCGAGTTCTCGGTTCGTTCCTTCGTTCGTTCGTTCGTCCCTTCGTTCTTTCGTTCGTTCGTACGTTTATTCGTTCGTTCACGCCACCGATCGAACGGATATTGAACCGGTTTCGATTCGAATCTCGCTGCGTTTCTCAATTCGCAATCTAGAAGCAACCATTCTTTTTGTCATTGGACACTCCTCTGAGATACGAGTAGTCACGCGAGACAAGAAAGTTGTCAGAAACGCTCCTGCTCCTTCGTGGGGCGGAGAGATTTCCTTTATTTCGAACCCTTTCGAACGCGGACTTGATCCTGCTACTTGAGTGCGCTGTTAAAGTATCCTTTTTTCTCTCAGCGCTGAAAGTAGCGAACCTCCATTCTTCAAATTCTACTTCTCCATTCACATCGATATTTAATCGTTTGTCTCGTGATACGTAATTGGTTATAATTACTCTTATTTTTTATCAATTCCATTTTCTTTTCTGAGTCGTGCAAAATTGGTAATTCTTCCAATAGCTTTATCTTTAGCTGCCGCAGACGACAGAATGTGGTCACCTGTCTCAGTGTAACCGTAATTACTCGACCACCTCAATATGACATTTATTCCGCGCTTCATTACATCGCAAGCCTTCCATTCTCCAATTTCGCTACCGCGCTTCAAGATTACATCATCTGCATGGCGACACTTGTAATTACTCGACACCGGCGAAACGTCATTTCTTGCCTGCCTTCTCGTATCTCAAGCCTTCGCTCCGCGGACGTGGCCGCACTCGCGCATTAAAATCCTATCACCTGTTTTGCGACCTTTACAATTACTCTCTCGCGGTAAGGACGGGTATCACCGATCCATTTTTTTCGTCCGCTATCTGTCGCTTAGTAGTTCGACGCCAGGTTCCCGGCGAATCCTTTTACCGGGGAAGCAGGACGAAGGGCCTGGTTATGAGTCGATCCGAACGTTCTTGCCCGAAGGTGTGCCTTCGCCCGTGGGAACCCTACTCCGACGTTAGATTAGTTTATCTGGCGTGTACCCGCGCTACGTGTCCGTTTTATGGGCGCAGCGTCATTGTGCCGCTATCGTTTCGAACGCGGAATGATATCAGCGTGTGGGTGCGGCTGACGTTGAGCGAGTGACAGTAATATCGTACTCGCCGGTTTACAAAAGGTTTACGCCGCTGGCACCTGGGCAAGACAGAGAATAACCCGGACGGCATTGTCAACGGCGATCTTCCAACCTTTTTTTCTCCAATTCCCAGAATCGACACGTACATTGTCTCGAGCTATTTGCCGCGGCCACGGATGAATGGGGGCACAGAATGCATTGCGGAGTAAATGGATGGAAACTCGTCGGAGTGCCTTAACGATTCTAGACGAGGTTTGGTAAGCGCGAGACTCCGCGCTCGTCGAGTTGCGCTCTTTAAGCGGAATAATGGCTTGTGTGCGTAGATTGTCGTTTGACGGATAATGGGTGAGGAGACGAGTGGAAAGAAATTTGTTATACCTCGGGTACCTTGGCCATTTCCGCGTTTCCAGGAACAATTCTCTTCTGCCCGGCTGTTCCGTCCGTGTGCTCTCTCACGTAATTCCGTCAAACAGTGCGAAATCAGTACGATCCCGCGATTGATATTCCTTTCCTTCATGACTCTCGGTAACTCGCCGGAGAGCACTTCGCGACGACAACGACGTTTATCTGGTGACAGTGTAATTGGAAAGCTTCCAATGTCTATGGCGCTCAACTTTAGCAGCAGGAATGCGCCATCGGGCTCTTGAAATTCAACCTCTCGCAGACTCACCGCACGCGTTCCACACTCCCTGCCTTGTTCCAATCCTCAAACGATGATCTCGAGCAACTTTTCCGTTGGCATCCTTTGCTCTCTCCAGACTGGTCGAGTCGTGAGGAAATCGTAGGACGACACCCGCTTTTTTAGTTCTTTTCGGCGGAAATCGGTCGAAAGCACGGCCGAACGATTTTGTCGATCGCAAATAAAATAGTACAGGCTAGTTTCGAGCATCGAATGAGCTTTCCCGAGTACGTACGCCTCAGGTTATGCGCCATGTAATTTTATTACTCACGAAGCCATCCCTGCAACCTCTTCATAATCCGCGAAGGATATTCGACCGGGTTCTGTTTTCACATACACGCAGAGATTTGTAACATGAACCGAAAACACGCATGCACGCCGTTCTCTTCTCATCGTTTTCTCTCTTTTTCCCTGCCCTCCCATTTTTTTTCCTATACGCGCTCATCCATGTGACTGGATATCCATCCCAACCCCCATAAAACGGCTGGAATCTTCTCTGTACGGACGAGAATGATTGATCCTTCCCGTTCCGTCGACACAGAGCCAAGCTTTTTTTTTTGTTCAGACCGCGCTTTGAAGACACCTGTAGACCGTACACTTTCGCACGGGAACTATTGACCCCGATACTTTACCGTGCAGAATTTGCACACACATATATTGGTGCACGTGCACGTACGCTGCCGTACACATACGTATGCGACGTACGTGCACACGTGTTAGCTCAGGCAAATACTGTACGATACGCCTTCGTTTCGCGTGTCGCGCACTGTCGTAGGCATGCAGAACGGTGCTATGGTTATTAGTATTAATTGACACAAGATCCGTTTGGACGTCTTCATTCAGCCAATCAGGGTCGCGCTCCATTTTGACTCGTGAAGGATTTAGGCTTGGAACGCTTTGCACAACGTAATCTTAAACTCGCACGCGGTCGATTTCGTGGAGCACATTTTCCTTGTCAACAGTTTCGCGCCCAGAATACTTCACATTTTTCGTTCTTTTTCACATGCTTTCTATGAGTCTTCGGCGGAAGAATGCGTCGTGCATTGGCATTCCGCGTTGTTCAGGACGTTCTCCTTTTTTTCTTCTTCTCCCTACTTCCGTCACTTCCACCTTTTTCTCTATTTTCTCCTCCACCCTTCCATCTTCACCATTTTCGCTTCACGCCCGTCTCATCCCTCGGGATTGCAAAACGTCGCTCTGCGAATGGCGTAAACAAGTGTACAATCCGACGCGGATTATGCAAATGCCGGGAAACGTTCGACCGATTCGAGAATTTCGTTAGCATACCCTAGAGCGAATCCTTGCCTCGGTATGACGGGCATCAGGAAGAAGTGACGGGGATAGAAAAAAGGATGGAGAAGCACGGAGGAAGTTTAAGTCACCGTACCTTAACGACGTCAAACTTTTGCAGACCGAGTTCACCGGAAAAAAGATTCTTCTCATGTTAATTTTTCGCGATCCCCAAGATTAGTCTCATAACTCCCATCGGTATTAAGATCCTGTTCGACGATTATCGTATTCCCGACATAAGGCATCTTTCCGACATAGTCGCATAAAATCTTCCGACCCAATTTCTGATCGAGTCCGTAAACTGATTTCCGTCTCGACGATCGTCGATCGGTGGTCCATCTTTTTATAACTCCGAAGCACATCCTTATTCTTCGCTTTACCTTTATACTTAACTTTATCCCGACACGCTAACCCTCAAATTAGATTGTTCGCCGAGTCAAAGTTTGGTGAGGCGTCGGGATTACGGGCTTAAGATTCAGAAGCCCGGGTTTTACCTCGAATTTAATTTTCTGATATGCTGATTTAATTGCCGCGTCAGTCGTACGACGAGCTACTTCTTTCCTACTTCCGGCGACCTTCATTATCTCGCTCGACACAATGTCGTGCGCGCGAGAAAATAGCGTGGATTATTGTTGCGGAACACGGTTCCCTACTTTTCGGGCATTTTCTCACATTAGCCGACGCGCGCGGTTAGTCATCCAATTGAATCATCTCATTCCACGTAAGCTTTACCCAATCTGCCTACGTAACACTTTGCCTCCCGGATTTTCCGCTCTCCTCTCTTATTCTACTCGCTTCTCTATCTCACTCCCTCTCTGACTCAGTCCGCCTCCTTCTCTCTAATCGGCCTAAAATCTCGATCGAATACCCAGTATGCGTCACTCCTGACCCTATTCCGGTACTTCGGGGATAAATCTTGAGTTCCGGAAGTTAGGAAATTTCGCACCGGCGACGAGCCCGGGCACGTTTTTCGGCGTAAGCACAAACGGGGAAAGCTCGTCGAAGCGATGCGGCGTTCGGGCAGAAAGAAATCGTGAGCTCTCGGCCGGTGAAGGCATCGTTGAGGCATGCCGAAGGTTGACGGTGTGAGGGTGAAGGGACTGAGAGCGTGAGGAAGGAAAAGACGCGGGTCGGCCGGGTCGGAGGGGCAGGGGGGGCAGTGGGACTAAGAAGGGGCCCCGCCAGGGGAATCAGAAGGAGAAGGAGACCCGTTGGAGGGGCGAGCGGGGAGGGGGTAAAGGCGGAGAAGAGAGGAGAGGAGCCGAGAGGACAAAGAGCGCCCGGGGTCGCCGGCCGTTTGTTGTAGGTGCAGCGTGTGTAGAACACCACGACCATAGACTTCTCGACCGCAGGGCCGTCTCAAGTTGCCCCTGGGACCCGATTGTACCGCGCTCACCTTCGAAGATGTCGTTTCTGTTACTGACATTCAACGTACGTGGACTGCTCTATGCGTTCCTACGCTCCGTAGGTACGTTATGGTCGATGTTATTCACGAGTTACGGACTATGCTCGCACAACCTATATGCCGAGCGGATCGTATACATACGTACTTTGTAGTTTCGTGTCTCAAATGGACGACGTTGCATCATTACATTTATGTATACCGAGATCTATATGTACGAAACTATCTGTTACGGACTATGAAATTGAGATTTCTGCGGTTGGGGTAGTACTTTATAATCAGTTGTGATTAAAAATGTTCTCAAATGTGTACGTTAACAGAGGTGGTGTACAATATGTGTAGAACGTTTGGACGTTAGAGAATTCATATGTTACGTCGACAGTATGTCGCTTACGATGTAGGCAATACATGTTGAGCCAATATAGAGGGTATGCGGCCGCATCTAAACTTCTGAAACGTATACGTTATAAGGCCCGTACGTTATAGACTAACCAATATATATATGTAGAGAATCTCGCACGATTCAAGCCGGACGTCGTGCCACGCCAGTTTCGAAGCACTCCGCTTCGGCGGTCTCATACTGGGAAACGAACTCTCGAAGCTTCTCTTGCACCCTCCCAGATTCCACGTAATCTGGTCGAGCCGATAAGCCGGTATCGATAAGCGTATCTACCTTGAAGCGGCCCAGGGATCGTTATGCTAAAGTAGCGTTTTTCGAACTGTGGCCTGCGAGCCGGCCAGCTGCCGTTGAAGTTCCACTTTAGGCGGCGGTCCCATTGAATTTCCGCGCTTCCTGTCACTTTTCCCTTCAGTTTTCCCGCCAGCCGCGGCCAGGGAATAATTTCCAGTCCTGTTCGCTGTGCAAGTGGGTCAAGTTGAATATCACTCGCCGTAAGTCGCAATCGCGAGCGTTAAACAGCGAGTCTAAGGTACGGGCGGATAGTTAGGTTTAATAAGGCTTTATTTATCCGGCGTGCTTTAATCTCGCTGATAATTGCTCGAAAGTCAGAGATGAGGTTTAATGCATACCTGAAGTCCTGCCTGGGGTGGGCGATAGTGGGTTTTAGCACAAAGGGGCAGGCCGAATAGGACTTGTTCTCCTTGCCCAGTCGTAATATTTATCTTCCCTGCTCGGCACTGCTCCGTTCTTTCGAACTTTTCCCTGTATCCAAATATCCGCTCCCTCGAAGAGTGACGCGACGTGCTCCGAGTGGCAGGAGGGGATTCGTAGAGGAGCGAAGGAAGGAGGATTCTCGAGTGATTCATTCGGCGACGTGTAACGCTCTCTCGTGACTTGGTGAGGAATCGGCCAGTGACGCGTTCACGACAAAAGGACTTCTCAGAACGTCCAACCGACGTTTCAGCCAAATCGCTGCCCTGCATTCGAATACTTTGCATATTTCACTTAATGCCTTCTGCTGGGATTATAATTAATTTTTCATTCATTGACGATGTACCGTCGATATTCCATTTCGCAATTTGTACCTTTAGAGATATAATTCGTTCGGATTCTCAACATTTCAATGATACGTACCTACATGTTTCAGTTATGCCAGTTCAGCACGACGGCTTAAATAATTGATTCCAGTCATATGCATATTCAAGAAGACGAAGTCGAAATAATATTAAGTTATTTTTGGTGCTTTATTTTAAACGATGCATAAGTAATATCCAATGCAAAATGTGAGATAAATTTTAACCGTCGAAGATGAAATTTCAAGAGCTTTTCGATGTTATTACGTTCCTACGAAAGTGTCGCTGGTATGACTTGTCCCACAAGACTCATCCCGTCACTTCTTGTTGTAATGCGGCGCGAATGCCGAGCATACCAAAGATATAGAAGCCGCGAAGAGACATTGTGATTCATAGCGCGCTCGATGAAGTGTAAAGCATAACGAACGGTCCGTGAGTGGGAGAGGCTTTAAAATGTGCATGAATAAATATTTAATACCGTGCGTACGGGCTGTCGGTCGACGAGTAGAGCTCGGCATGCTTTTGGGAACTGTTCGACAGGTGTTACCGCGGGTTCGTCGGTGATTTAATACCTGAGCTCGCAGCAAAGTAGCTTTAAAGTTGCGGGCCCCGTGTCGTGCGAGGCGACATTTCGTACGATTCCCGACGTACAGTCGCTCTGCGTTTTAGCATATAACTCTGCCCTCGTCCTAGATTCCGGTCACGAGCGTCAGTCAGATTTCTTGTCGTTACGTGTAATTCCGCGTCTTAACTCTTTCGCCGGTGATAAGTTGTTCGGGATATTTTAATCATGAATAATTCAGACCTACGTATATCGTCGTACGGCATAAGTCGGTTCCTCGAAAATTTTCGCCCCCGATCGAGTCGTTCGCCGTTCCGCACATGATTGATTATTTCTCCACTCTAATTGGCTGCTTTTTGCGGTCCGCTATGGTACGGATCCGTCGACCGACGGTTCGATGTCACTGGTCGGGAGTGTGATGTTGACAGGATCGCGTTCGCGACATACATTTGCATTTGAAAATCGTCGACGGTTCGCCGACTGTTGGCCCCTGACGTTAACGACGAACCTGTCTCCGCGACACGGACTCTCGCAGAAGCAAAAGAGCCAAGGTGAGCCGATGTAATTTGCATGCAGATTTTCGGAACGCCGCCGCTCCAAACAGGTGATTGAAGGGTTCAAAGTTGAGGGAACATTCCGCCGCGCCGAGATGGAATCGTACGCCTACGTGTGCAAAGTAAACTGCGGCATTAATCAAAGTGGACGCCCATGTGCCTACGTGTTGAGACGATGCATAGACGAACAGGTATATGCGTCGTGCTACATACTCAACTGCATAAACGGCCATGTGCTCCCGTTAGGTCAGATCAAAGCGGTAAGGTGGTCAATTTGTCGGAGTGGCTTTCGCCGAGCGACGAGTGCGATAAATATGTCCGCGGTACAAATTTTCAAAATTCTTCTCCCAGGTTCGACTGATATCTCGCCTTTCGAACGGTGTGGCGCACGATTTTGCCATACTCACCCGAAGGCGTATTCTCTCGTTGCGCTCCAGTATGCCATTTGCGAGTACGAGGTGTAAATTCCTTATCCCCTGCGCAGAGTGGAAACTGGATACGGCGGTCGTCGTTAGAGCGTGCTTATGAAACAGAGAGGAGCGAGGCAGGCAGGCAGGCAGGCAGGCAAGAGGAGCGTGAGGTGCTGAACGAGCCCTGGAAGGGGGAGGAATCTGAGCAGCGATGGTTTTTGCATGGGGAAAAAGGGAGCAAATCGACGTCGCTCGATCTCTGTTATAAGAAACCTTCGAGTATGCCGGCGGAAGAAGTCACGCGCAGATTGCGGCCGAGGTGTAATGTTATATCGTGCGCCTACGTATTTCTCGTTCCAGGCAATCCTAGTAAATAGGAATCCGGGCCGACGAGGCGACGCCTTTGCACCGTCGACCGCTTTACAATGAATCAGAACAGAACCGTTTGTCCTGCGTGCGTTTCGCTCGTCGTCCGACTTTTGTGCTGCGAGGAACAATTTTTATCGCCCACCGTGCTCCGCCCCCCCCCCCTCCTCACCGCACGTCCCTTCTCCCTCTTTATTTGTATGCCGCTCAGATAACTCAGTCCGGTCGGGGCGCAAATGGAAAATGCACTTTTGCGAACGTTACGTGAGAGATCGCTGGCGAACGATAGCGGCCACGGGAAGACTCACCGTAAATTGGCGCGAAACGGCCCTCGACTGTTTAAAGCGTTCGACTCGCATGTTTCCGTGCTTCAAAAAGCGTCGTGTTCAGTGCTCTTCCCTGTCGCCGCTTGGTGAAGCGTCGCGAGCGATCGTCGTCCTCGCCTTTCGTGATACCCGTAATTTATCGAAAACATTAACCCGAACATCGAGAGTCGTGGACATGACAAAAAGGTGCTCAAAACGTCTCAAGAGTTCGCTGTTCAAGCTCGTACAGCTCGCAGTGCTCGCTTCTCGCCCCAGGAGAACGACTGCCCGTTAACTCGGACAAGACTTAAATCCTTTATTTTTTTTTACCCAGCCGGCCCTGGCTTTAATTATCTAAAACTTCCGGCAAAAAGCCTCTCGGCGCAAATGGATAGGACAGAGGTAGGCGGAAGGAAATTTACTCGGCGAGCTGGCGAAAAGTCAATTTTCTTCCGTTCGCTCGTAAAAACGGCCATCGCACCCGATTAGAGTCAACACCTCTGCCTGATGCATCGCACACAGTCAGAGACCAACGATTGCACACAAGCGCCGAAACATCCCGCCGGCCAGGTAACATTCCAATGAAAGTTACACCGGGAACGAACTTTTGTCGCGACAAAGCGTGTGCCGCATGCAATATGTACTCTGGCAGTGTTCGTAGTTCTAATTACCCGTGACTAGCGCGAGAGCGCTCTCTCTCTCTCTCTCTCTCTCTCTCTCCAGGAGAGAAACGAAATTGCCTTTCCGAGTCCGTCTCCGTTTCTCCAGTGCCACGTCGTCGTTCCCATTCTCGTTCTCATTCCTCTCATCTCCCTCCCGTTCCACCCTCTCACTCTCCGTCATTCCCTTCCTCATACCCAGTTCCCTGTCTCTCAACCCGTTCGGTACTTGAATTAGCGACTTACGCGCGCCGTATAATTCGTTGTCACCCGCTTCGAGCCCTCTCGTCCTCTGGCGGAAAACTCTCCGAAGCGAACGGTTTACCTCCCTCCGGCTCCTTTTTTTCATTAACACGTTAACCGCGGCACGCTAATCAGGAGAGACGCACTCGCTTTTTTCCCGAGAATTGTCTGCCCGCGCCCCCTTTCTGTCCCGTTATTCCCGCTGATTTTTGCAAACGCGATAAAGCACGCGTCGGGGTGCGCGGACCGCGCAACTTGAATTCCAAAGCAGGTTTAAATTAGGGGAATTTTCGAGAAGCGTCCGTGCTCGTGCGGGCGTGTCACGCGTCGACTCTCCTACCTCCAAGAGGAGTTTCCCTCTTATTTCAGCCGGACAAGTATTTTTTTCCGCTCCCTGAATCCTATTAGGGTGGCTCTCTTTTTTGTGAACATCGAAAAACTCCATTTCCTCCGAGCCGACGCACCGCCCTGCTGTTTTGACTCTTGGGCCGGGTGGCCGGCTAAAAATAGCCTCACTCCCAAAACGTGTAACTGGAAGCTTCGAAAATAGTCGGGCGCGGGTTTTGTCGGCTATCAGGATGAACGGCCGTCGGAAGTTAAAGTGTCAAAGGTGGAGAGGATCCATTGAGCGGAAGGAAAGTTCTTGGGCGCGTTACGATTCGGAAAATCGACGAGTGGGCCGGGAGTGTCGTTCGAATAAAGCGTGGATTCCCGTACCGCTTCGCTATTAAGACCGTTGAAAAGTTTGGCCTCGCTCGGCTACGTATGTCCGCGTACGTTCGCGTACGTTCACGTTTCGCTCGGTGTATCCGGTCGGAAAGGAGGCGGAAGAGGGTCCTTTCGAATTCTTTGCCGCGATATCGCGGACGCAGAGACCCACGCGATTCCCGGAAATGCGCAGAGATGCGTTTCCGTTTGACTAATTTCAAATGCACCAGTGCGCGCGCGCGCATACCTCTCTACCCCTCTCAGTGTCTGCGCGTGGAAAATGCTGCTGCGCGTTTACACAGCTGCCGCATATAGTTCGGGATCTAACGTGAACCGATAAGGTCGAAGGTATCGTAGGAATAAACTTTGTCCGGCGTATCGGCTCTTCCCCTTCCCCTGAGCACGCCCTGCCCTTCACCTCGGCACCCTCGGCAAAGCTAGCCGCCCACAAAGCCCGGCGTACGACTTCTACCCCGGCATGCGGAAATCGGCCTGGGAAAAGCGCAAATGGCAAACGGGAGTCGCGATTTTCCATCCATGGAACGCCGGTAACGTTTTGTCCCGGTTACGGTTATGTGTGTATTTTTGCACGCCAGGCGGAGCTCCGGCCGCTTTTAAAATAATTTCCGAGTGCGCGCGCGCGCTCATACACCCTCGCAAAATGATCCCCCCAGATCGCGGCGGGTCGGCGCCTTTTTTTTTATTCTCACGTTATTTTATCTCGAAAATGGCTGCAGTCACCACACAACGAGGCTAACCGAGCGTTTTATTATTATCCCGTCTCCGACCCCCCCCCCCCCCCCCCCCCCGCGCGTTTTCACCTCATTTCGCCCGCGGACTTTACGATCCTCGCACCCGTAAAATAACGTGTGCAACAGTTCTTCTTTTTTTTCCTTTCCCTTCCCTTTCGTACGCTCCCGTCGATACGTCCATCGATGCGCGCAGAACAGCCCATTCTTCTGCACGGCCGGAAATAAATTGCCGGTTGTAACCGTTGCATAAGCGGGCGGTAAATAAACTTCTAATTGCGCTTTAAATAAATTCCTAAGCGTCTCCGGGCAAGGGAGGGTTAGTGGGGGATGAGAGATGGAGAGGCAGACCTGGCGCGTGCTCGTTTAGTAACATTTAATTATCTCGGGGGCGTGTTACGCAGAAATTTCATATTTTATAGGGGCGTAAGGTTGTGAAAAAGAGCGAGTGCCGCATCTTGCCGGCCTTTTTCCCGCCGCCCTCCCAGAGTCTATTTTTCTGCCCTTCCTGCCGCGTCCCGCTTCACCTTCTCGAGGGGCTCGTTGAAACCGTAGAAGGCAACGGGGCCCGTAAGGGCCTTCTCTTTTTTTCGGACCACGTATCGAGTTCGTGTTTGGGAAAAAGGGTTAATTCCTTTCAGTCTCCGTGAATTTACCCGCGGGAGTGGGAGTAGGAGTAGGGGGGGGGGGGGTACGAACATTATACTCAGATCGTTAAGGTAGCGCTGGTTTATTAGATTAACGTATATCGCCGGACGGGCCATTATTAACGGGTTACTGGATTAACCCGGTCGTGTAACGCGTCGGTAATATGTTATCGTTTCGCGCAAAAGTGGACGGGGACATACGGCGACATATGGCCACGTGTGCACACGCTGATTCACGCCTTATCGATGACGCATCGCTGATTCAAGAAAAACGTCTTGCACCTGAGTGGGGTCCGCTCATTGATTGCTTTTTCAGCCCGCGATGCGTATCGAGCTCGGTTCGTCCGTTACGTCATTTCAACTTTCGTTAAAAGGGGGGCAGTACAAGTAAACGCTCAAAATCAAGGTGTTTTTCGCGATTTTTTTTAGAACGGAAAGAAATGAGCAATCCTCCTGAAATTGTAGACATGTTTAAAAGTACTATCGAAGACCTCACCAAAATTTTTTTGTGAAAAAATATTACAAAATGGCGGATTTATGGGCTCCCTAAGAGAGCGTCTCGTCCTCGTAGTTGTCAATTGGCGTGCAGGATGCAGCTCGTAATTTTTGTCTGATATAAAAAATCCAAACTTATTTGTTAATAATAAAGGTTCCTCTTCTATGTGAACCACAAAAACGCGGAAGAAATCGCGAAATCAAAATTTTTTGCAGTTTTAAACGAAAACTGCGAATTTCCGGGAAAAAAATTTGACTTCAGCCTGCTGTAAAAGATAGTAAAAAAGATTTTTTTTACCTAATTGTAGGTTCACATAGAAGAGAATTTCATGCTGAAGAGAATAAACTTTGAATCGTTCCGATCGGTTGAATAGTTTTTGTTTAATCCTGCACGTCAATTTGGAAGAAACGCAAAAATAGGAAGTGGAGAAAAAGCGGTTTAAAGTTTTCGATGCTGACACTATGAATTATTGGTTACGTACATCAATTTTCGGCTAGTCAGCTATTCTTGGACTATATAGTTCACATATACTTAGTATGTATATAGCCCATATAGAATGATTAAAGACTATAAAGTGTTTCTGCGGATTGGAAATATTTGAAAATGTGGACTGGGAGACGAAGTCGACCGCTCAACAGTACTTCTGACGGCGCCCGAACGCACAGTATAAGAGGGTCACGTTTTTAAGTTATAACATGGGAAATATTTTGAATTAAGTTTTGAAAAAGTTTGTGACACATTCTTAAGACATTATATAATACTAACATTTTATGCAAAAGAAAAAAATTCGATTTTTTGAAAGGTTTACTTGTATTGTCCCCCTTAATGCACGCCGGTCGTCGAATTCCTACCGGGTGATCCAATCTGCGGTGCTTCTTTACTTTACTTTTCGTCTTCATTGACAGAGTTGATCCGTTTCAATGAACGGACAAACGTGTACCAACTATTAATATCTGACGTATGAACTTGGACGTACCTGATCACGTTGTGTTTGTACTTCATTTTTTTTTACGAAATTGCCTGCATGTCGCAATTCGTTAACCTACATTTGACGCGCGCTTCTGATTACAACGAATACGAAGGTGGCGCGCGGATTAAGTAATGTAAATTACGAATTTACCGTATCGTTACAGCGCAACAGTACGCAGTTCATTCTCGTTCGCCGCGTTTCGTATACATGAGATCCATAAATGCATCTGCAGGCTGTGCGCGAGAGTGGGCTAAAGGAAACACACTATTACGGGCGTCGCGTAGTCGACCACCGGCGTTAGACGAAATTAGCAGAAGCGCCGGCGACATTCAGCGCCTCTTCCCGTATCGTTCCTCCTCTAGCCTCTCTGCGGTTAAAATACATCGTTCCGGCGTCGTCTGACATTGAAATCGCACGCTAGCCCGCAATTGGCCGCGGGAAAACAGCAGCTTGCCTTCCGCGGGAAGAGCCGCTAGAATTCCAGCAATTTGGCGTGCATAAAGTGTAAGCGTACCCGTCAAGGTCATTAAGCTTTCGCCCCGACACGGACCTTCATTCCCGGCGTCCCCTATATTCCGCTCTAAGCCAAGAATAGAATCGGATCTTTGTCCGGTAATTCGCCTGGCACGGTCAGCGGCTCGTTCTTACGTTTACGATCTTCGCCGAGGTGGGAGAGGTAGGAAGAGGATTGACGGTAGGGACGAAGGGACAGGGTGGAAGGGCAGGTCCGCTTCTCGGGTGAGGCTCGCGCTCGTAACTAGAAATTTCAAAGTTAGACCGAGGAAAAAAGCACGCGCAGGCATTGCCTTCTCCTTGGGGCAGCTTTTAAACGAAAGCTCGGAAACTGAGAATGAGGCTCCTTGAAACGAATGGGGCGAAGGGGGTGGCTCGAGGGGGTAGGCCAGTGGGGTGTGGGTGGCAGGGGGGGAGAGAGAAGAAGGAGAGGAAGGAGACTCCGCATTCCCTCGTTGCCTCTCTTGCCGGCGTGTCGAGTGAAACGACCTTAAATCTCGAAAGCTCCTCCACCAGCTATCGGAACACCCCTCGAAAGCTTCTCTTCTTTTCTCTCTCGCTTAAGAAGCTCAAAGCCACTCGCCGCTGCCTCGAGCATTACAGCGCATTTACATCGTCGCTTAATTCCGGCCGAGTTTGATCGGCGAGAAAATGCCATCGCGACGATTCGTTGTCTGTTCGATATCGAGAACGATCGACCCTCGGAATTTTCCGATACCGCTAACTGGCTCGCGCCGGGAGATGGATACAAGGGACTGGCATCTAAATATTTTTCCATTTAAGCGCCCTTTCACCTTCCGTCCGCCTCCTGTTTCCCCTTTTATCGCGTGCCTCAACGTAATCGAATTAAATGCCCATGTTCGCCTTTTATCGAATTCTAATAATGCGTGTTAGGCGAAACACTCGCATTTGGCCTGGAAAGGGGTAGTTTCAGTGCAGCGGAAGGGTTGGCTCGTGCCTCGCTGGAGAGAACCAAGCCCACGCACCCGCTTTGATAACAGACTCCTGTAATGCATATAATAATGAGTCATATAATAAACGGCCACCTTTGCGAATTGATACCCATCGAACGGCGCGCGTGCGTGGCATTTCATTTCCACCTCCATCGGGGGAAAGGCTTAACGCTTTTAAAGCAATATAAAACGAATAAACGAGTAGTCCGAGCTTGTCCACCTTGCCGCTCGATCGTTTGAACGACACAAAGCTCGGTCGGACGGGAAAGTTATAATTACCCTCCGAGCCGGATCGCGATGAAGGGTTGATTTATTTGAAAGGTACATCCCCACCCCCGCCCGACACGCTCGCCTCGCGTTAGGCAAAATAAAACGGCGATGCATCAACGTCATAGTGCGAAACGTCAAAGCCGCTAACCGGGTTGCATTTTATGAAATAAAGGCGGCTTACGTGTTTTCGCCGAGCCCGCATTAATAACGGCTCGGTGTAACGGCGCTGCTTTTAAATCGATTTCCCGCCGACACCATGTGCATTCTGCGCCGTTTCGACGGGAACAGCCTGTCCGGGCATCCGATAAGAATGAGCGAGCGGAAAACCCCGTACGCGCCCAGTCCGTGGGCTGATCCTCTAAATAGGGCTCTCCCCGTTTATACGCGACCGTCTGGGAAATCGCTTTAATACGATCAAACGATTCCGCTGTCTCCGCCTTTGCCGCGACAATAGGCGATTAGCGGCGGCAATCTTTTTCCACGCATCGCCCTTATCAGCAGTCCTCTTTAATGAGAGTTACGTCATCCGTGTAATACGGGGAGAGGGGTATCTTATCGTATCTCATCGCGCATTAAGGTGTAATTTCGTTGCCGTCAGGTAGATATTCTGCGGTGCGTCACGGTAATTTTCGTTTAGCCGTATGCATTCTCCTCTGCGCTTATGCAGCGGGAACGGTTTCGGTAGGAGTTTCGGCGGAGTATATATTGCCAAGAGTCGGCTTTCGACGCGTCTGAACGTTTCTCAAGCCAGTCCCGTCTCGCCGGGCGACAGGTGGTGGGCAAAACGCACGTCGGCCATGTGCAGGGACGGGAATACGTACCATGCGTGCGTACACATATCCCCCTCGCTCGCCGCATCGTCTTTCTCGGCAATAATCGAAGTTGGAAAAACTGGTCCCGGGGCGGTTTAACTGGATTACACGAAGACTCGAGAGCGGAGAGTTCATCGAGGCCGTTGCAACGATGCAGCAGACTCTCTATCCTTCTTTCCTCAATCTTGTCTCACTCGCTCCCTCTCGAGCGCGCGCGCTCACCTCCTCCATCTTGGTATATCGCTGGTCTCAGCATATTTTCTCCGCACTTTGCCCCCCTCCTCACTGCTGGCCGTTCTTAATGTGTCAGTTAGGCCTTCGCGGGAGAAAGAGCGGAGAGACTATAGGAGGATCGTAGCAAAAAGTCGAAGGGAAATGTGATTAATTACGCTCGGAGATACTTAGCGTACAACAAAAGCGAGCTTAATAACGGGTTGGAGAGAGATAGGAAGCAGAGCCTGGGGGAGGCGGTGGACGTCGAGGGTAATTCGCGCAGACAGCAGTCTGTCGCTTTGATTTACCAGAATAAGCGGAGGTGGCAGTCATAATGAAAGGCGACGATCAGAAAATTCTGGATTTTCCGACGTGCACGGAGGTGCTCTCAAGTAATATGGGCTGGATGAGACGTGGGCCGGTTTACGGCGTGATAGGAAAATTCTAAGCTGTTGCATATGGCGCGAACAAGGCGTTACGTCACGTAGATAGCATCCGCTATTATATAAAATGTCGGAATTTCTATGAACAATTCCATTGCTTGCTTTTTATCTAGAACTCTTGTTTCATTCCGACTTCACATGAATTTCAGGAAAAGCGAGTAAGTAATATCAAGGCTAAATAAGTATTAACTCGCCCCGACCTCAGACGAAGTATTAGTACATACTGCGTAGCAGTCGATGCGTTAATGCTGTTACCTCGCTTTTCATGGCTTCGCCGGGCATCGGGTAATACTCATCACCGCATTGCATAAAACGAGACAATACGGGACTAGCCGTGACACAGCTATTAGGTCCGCGCATCTACAGGCCGTGGGCACTACGGTGTGAGACGCAGATCGCACTCTCGCTTAAATTCCTAAATTCATAAAATTCACATCCGTAAACAGCCTCCTTTTACGCTTACAAAAATCCACGTGCGCCTTCATGCAATACCCTGCGTTGGTTTCTTCTCCGTTTAACATTTACTATACGTAGTGAGAAACGCGCCTCTCTAGGCGCACAACGGTCAGAGAAGTTACAGAGAAGGAGTAAGAGAAAGAAAGAGAGCGAGAGGGCGGCAATAAATGCGTCAGAGAAGGATAGGCAGAAGAGAAGAAGACATGCCCACGGTAAAGTCCGTATGGGTCTTAGCGTCTACCTCGGAGACCGTTAGTTTCAGCGAATACAGCGAGCGGACACCACTCTCCTTTCTTTTCTTCGTCCCTCTCTCCCGCCCATAATATCCGCCGCTCTCCGGACGCGGCCGTTTCTCTTTCTAATTCACGATCACTCAGGCAACCTCACCATTGGTCCATCGTATGTACCGGGAGTAGACCTGCAAGTCAATGGCGCCCTCGGGCGAACGCCTCGCTCTAGTTACGGCACTGATCCCCTACTTCTATCTCGACATGCCACTATCTCTAACGTACTCTCCTTTACGTACGTGCGCGAAGATACACGGCCGCGCGCGGGCGCTCGCGGCGTCCGGACAGCAGGAATAAGAATAAGACGAGGGAAGAATAAGAGTGAAACGAAGGGGCGGGGCGGGGGAGGAAGCCGGTTGGACAAGCTCCGACGACTCTTAAAGTGTGTGTACGTAACGTGCCTGCGCCGCATGTAAGTGACCGTCTCGTGTACGGCGGCATCCTACGTGTGCGTATATGTATGTGTGCCGTACGCGAGGCCGCAGAATGCAACTCACTTCGCGGGAGACGCAATCTTCACGGACGCAGTTGCGACTCTACGGACTTGCACGCCGCGGAATCGTGACCTTCTTTTTCTCCCCCCTCTCCCTACACCTACCCTCGCGCCTCATGCCTTTCCCTACTTTTTCCCCTGTACCAGCGCGGCGACGGTTTAAGCCACGTTTCTCGCCACTTTCCGTACCTCGTCTTTGCCCGTCTTCTTTGCTGCCTCCCTTTGTCTTCGTAGGCTTGTTCTCTCTCCCTCTCTCTCTCTTCTTTCTTCTCTCTTACCGACTCCTCTGCCCGCTCTATCTATCTCTTTGCTCCGCTCGCTTTCCTCATGGCCGAGCTCTCTTCATTTATTCCGTAACGAGGTTCTTAAGACTGTAAATTCTACGTCGAGAGAGGTAGCACTGTATTCGCACCGGGCGCATGTTTGTTTTCCTACGTCGTTCTTATTTTCGGCGGACGAATTAGCGGTTAGATCATTTGGCCACGTCAGCGGCGGGATCCAGTTCGTCTGAGACCGTACACTTTTCCCATCCCCGTACGTTCATGACCTATTTTTACCGGCTATTTTCCTTTACGATTTTCCGCACGGCTTGTTAACCACCTATTTCGTCGCAGTGATTAATCGCGTGGCGCGAATTACAGCGGGTGTAACATGTAGAAAGCAATCTTCATCGCTCGTACTCCTCTTCTTTCATCCTGTCGTCGCCTTACGCTTCCACTCGTCGGCCCGTTTTTTCGTAGCCCCTCAGGCTCAAATTAGTCACCCTCAGTTCTCGTGGGTCATGATTAATCGTTACCGCCCGGTATAACGGCGCGTTCAACCATCGAATATTCGGTATGTAACTTTAGTAGGGGACGTAACCACTCCTCTTCTTCCCGTACGTTCTTTTCCTGGCGCATATTTTTACTCTGACCGCGACGGTTAAGTCAAGCTTCTGCACTTTGCGTCTTCCACCTCCCTTTTCATCCCTTTGTTTTCATAGGCTCGTACCTTCCATCTCGCCATCGCGCACACGAGCCATCCAAAACGAAGACTGCTTATTCCTCGAACTTCTACGCTTGGTTTCCGACAACGAGACGTGTTAATTAATGTGATTCTCTCCTATGGAAGAGAGAGAGAGAGGGGAGAGAGACACAGAGAGTCACGTTCTGCGTCATGTCGGATGACGATTTGACGAATTGATAGGGCAGCTTAAATCCGATCCGCAAAAGGGATTCGCGTTCGTGGCTCATTGTGGATATCAATGGCCACGCGTCTCTGTCTTACTGAAACGTCCGCGTCGGGGAGCATATCTCCGGTATGATCCGGATTCAGTTGTGGCAGACGGATAAACCCGCCAGTCAGTTCGGGAATATCGAAAGGTACAGAGATCCGTGTGGGAGAGGGGGGAGCAGAATTGGGCGAGAGAGGGAATGGGTAGCAAGAAAGAGATTCATATGCGAGAGATGCGTGCCGCTGTTAGGTACGTCTAATTGTAGTCGTATTACGCTTGAAATACATAAATATGCTCTGGAATCTGAGGCCTGCGCAGTGTTCCAACCCGTTTTGCATGAGCATCAAGCCTGAATGGGCAAGGTTCGTTACCCGATAGTTCATGCTTTCCAAGGAACAATTTGAATGTTTCGAATAGATGGAAACGCAAATTTTGGAATAACGGTTGTGACTTTTCTATTTCAGTAAATCGGTCTTTCACTCATTCACCGATATAAGCCGAAGCACTCGAGCTCCACTAACGATGTATCAAAAAAGTAAAATAATTCTGGTTTACAATATAAACATTTTCGGCTTGAACCCACTTCAACGACACGAATATGGTGGGCAGTACCACGGTCCGTCTTTTACCTCAGTTAAACCGATGAATTACATTTTCATCATTCATTCGCGAAGCTCACGATTACCCGCGATCAACCAAATTGATCCTCGGCGTTGTTATGCAACAGAAACCACATAAAAATACATTTTACCGATGGATCGTTATCCAACTTATTTCCAGTTATCCTCGCGACTCGAGCGAGTTACTTTGCATAAGGCCAGAAACAATTGTCATCACGCGCACGTGATCCGCTTAACTGTTTCGACTGCCTATCGCAGTCCATAAATCGCGATTCCTGCGTCGCGTCCGCCGGCAATAATTTCCTAAATTACCAAAATGTCGTTAAAGGGTCGCGCCTCGCTCCTCGCGCAGATACAATTCGACGATATAAACTGGGCGATCGCTTTACGACGTCCTTCCGCGCACCATTCGCATTGTTATTCTCGTTACTCCATTTTTACTCCTTTCCTTCCTCTCCCCTCACCCGTCTTCCTGCTCGTGAGGGTAATTTTGAAGGCAAAGGATTGAGCTCCGGGAGTCAAATAATCACCGTAGCTTATCCACCACGCTTAATTAAATTGGCGCAGCGAGTCTGTCCCTCAAAGGCTTCCATTCGCAAGGACATTTTTGCGGAACTAAAATCGATCCTTCGCTTATACCGTCCGCTCTCTGCGATTCTAGCCAGTTAATTGCATCGAGAGCTGGAAATTTACGGATACCGCGGTGGGTTGCGCCGCCGATGGCTTTAATCGCGAGATAAATATTCGAAACTCAACATCTCACTGGGTCTGGACGCGGTAAAAAGTGCGGGGGGTGGAATGATAGGGAAACTCGGCGAGTTGTCGGCCAAGTTAATGCCGATAAGCATCGCGCGGTGTACGTCGAAGGAAGGGACGAAGATCCCGGCATTAATTTCCTGCTTCCGCATAAATCACGCCTCGTCGAGCGGCGTTATTGATTTTCCTCTCGCTCTTTTTTCATCTTCCCTTCTTTTTTTCGGCCCTGCCACCGGGACCCGTTGGCGATTTATGACTGTGCATCGATGCGGACCGTATTACTTTATTACCGATATCGCGGATATCGTTTAGTCTCCGGGCCGTGGCAAATAAATCACTGGCCTCGTATTGGTCGATAATCTCGTCGGTAGAATTTCGAGGGCGAGGAGGCGAGAGGGTGGCGGGAGACAGACGGCGGGAGAATGAGAGAGAGAGAGAGAGAGAGAGAGAGAGAGAGAGAGACGTGGTCATCGGGGAGGCGTACGTACAATTGACGCGCGATGCATTCGGGAGGGACGAAATCCGGGCGAACTTTATGGACGGCAAAATCAACACGTCAATGCGCCCGAGCGAGCACACCCCGATGTGTTGACTGTAAACCGAATGAAAATAAATGTAACGCGTCCTCTCCTGCGGTCCGTTAAAATCGTCGCGCACAAGGTTACGTCTGGCGTATGGTGACAAACTGCCATGCTGTGCGCTTCGATTTTTCACTGTCTGGGATGTCACTGCGACGCCTACGCATAAGTACGGCAAAACTCCTGAAGGAACACGATGCGTTATCTTCTGCAAATTCTGCCCGACATTATGCAAGCGCAAAATACGACCATTGTCTTAAAGTTTCCCACTGCGTATTGAATCTCCGCGATTCAGACGTTGCCTGGCGTGCGAACGTTGATTTTGCATTCTGAGCTGAATAAATTCCGAACTCGATAAGAATCGGCAAGCGCAAACCGTGGCAGGCGGCCGTACCGAATTGCATCGTCGCGAAATGAAGCATGATTCTCGAAGTTCGAGGCGCGGATTCCTGATCGTGCGACGATCGATCAGTTTCTCATCTCGTCTCTCGGACGCTGGCAAGACTCGACAGGATTCGAAGCTCGCGGTCGCCCTGCCGGAGGGCCGAAAAAAGAAATGCGCGAATGAGCGAGAGGATTCGAAACGACAACGTCGAAGCTAACAAAACACTTTCGCAAAAGTGGCCCGTAACGGCGCGTAAACATCTCGAGGCCAGAAATCGATGGAACGGGCCGGCTGAGAAAGCTGCGGAAGCTGCGAAAGAAAGAAAGGGGCGAGAGGACTCGGGCGTCCAGCGGAAAAGCCAGCCTGAGCTTGCTTCTGCCAAGGAAGAAGCCGAATGGAAGAACGACGTGCAGCCAGGCCAGGCGAACGTCTGCATCGAGCCATCACTTCCAGCTTTCCGAGCCGGTAGAAACCTGCGCGCGATGTCCATTACGCTCGATTTAGAGGAAAGAGGAAGAGAGACCTCTCCGCCGACAAACAAAGATGGCCGCCGTACTTTAACTTGGCGCATCCGGATTTCCTACCCGGCTGTCGGGGAAAAACATGACCACGAAACTTCTGCAGTGCAATCGACGCGTATGTTCGATTGTCCAGATTTACGCATACATGCTATCTCATAGTAGATAGTAGAAGTAAGGCTGGTTTCCTCCAACTCGCGGAGGATCCGTATCGGAGCCTTCTCACGCGTTCAAGGCCAGCGGATATTGAAATCGGGCAAGTTGACGAATGCGGCATTCGCGGCGCAGAAGACGCATAAGAAGTTCACTTATCCGAGGGCCGGCGGATAAGAAAGACAAACGGCGTAAGGGAGCCAACTCGCATCTATCAAGCGTTGGTCCCGCTACCGGGATTAATTCTGCGTCAAAAGCAAGAAGTCTGCAATTACGATGTCCTCTCCCAATTACCGGGCTGGAGTCTCTTGAACTCGTTACGCGTCTTTCGAACTAAAAGTAAGAGCTGGCGGGTCCCTGCCAAGGCACTCGTGTTATTCCTACGGCGACGCCGTTGGCCTTCGCGGGTCGCAGGGGAAGTGTGTAATTACAGCCGAGTGTAATTAGAGTTTCCAGTGGCGTTATGCGTTATTATTTGTCAATAGGGTCACGACGAGAAGACTGCGGAAGCCGAAAAACTTTCTCCGGATTGGCGCGAAACGTTGCTACCGTAGGTTACGCTTATCTTCTTCTTCTTCCCGTCGGATATTCCGAGGATCCGCGCGTCCCTCGACTCGTCGAGCCCTCGAGCTAATCATATTGATCGACCCTTGAGAAGTTCCGTTAAACATTCATCGGGGTTGGTTACAAAGTTTTCTCTCCGATGCACGAGACCCACTATGGCCGCGTGTTCGTTTTAATTTGAGCTTCACCGCGTTCGGTCATTTTAGTTGTAATGCGGCTATCAGCTCCATCTGAAACGTTGCGTTCCGACTCTTCTCGACCGAGTCGGCCGACGAATTACACTCGTCATTAACGTCGCGTGTATCATTTCGATTAATGCGCGCGCGTCGCCGCTCGCCCGGGTTAATTCCGCCTTCAAAGGCAGTGGTGCGTTATTTTACTGCGTGCTAGCGTAATCACAGATAATTAGTTGGCCCTGCATTGACGCGCGTTTCGCGATAATATCGACGTCGCCCAGCCTCGACTACGTGCGGCGGCCCTTCATTAAACGGAACGTACTCGCGATAAAGTTTGCGAGGGATTCGAAGGAAAGATCGGGGGCAGACTGCGAGCTGTTTTATCGATATTCTTGAGACACTGTGTCGAATTAATCGCCGCCGCAAAGGCACTCGCGATATTCCACTCCCGTTCGTTGGCCTTCGTGCAACTGCGCGACCGCACGTAATTAAAGTTTCCAGTGGGAGTTACACGTTGATATTAATAAGCCGGCGTACGACCGTGACGGATTAAACGTCGTGAGTCACGACAAAATCTGGATGAAAGACCGGCTCTGTGTACGGCTGTGTTTTGCGCGTCGAGCGTCTTGATCAACTGTTGTGATTTATACATTTTAACGGCGGCCGATGAATAATGGAATGCGTTAAAGTCGACGGCCAAAGTTTCGCTTACAATTAGGTGAAAAGTTTTAATTGTAACCTTGGCGAAGCTGAATTTTTAACCTCGCCTCTCCCCGGATGTAGAGGTACTTGAGGAACGGTACTCTCCGCGGAATCGTATAGATTCGCGTTTAAAGCAAATTTATTTACTTTTACTTTGTTAGGCGAATCCGCGGAGAACGTAAATCGTTGAAGTTGGGAGCGCTGGCCGCTGCTGCGGTTGGATTCACGTTTTTACTCTGTAAATGGATAATGTAACGACACGGAGTCAATGAGTTCGGTCAATCCCGTCCATTTAAAGGCACTTTCTTCCACGGGCACTCGCATGATTACGGAACGCATAAGGAACGAAGAAGGCAACGGTCACGTTTAACGATCGTGT
The DNA here is from genome assembly GCA_914767735.1 of Anoplius nigerrimus. Taxonomy (NCBI): domain Eukaryota; kingdom Metazoa; phylum Arthropoda; class Insecta; order Hymenoptera; family Pompilidae; genus Anoplius; species Anoplius nigerrimus. Next base: position 4,492,252 of record OU612079.1, on the reverse strand, counting down.
CCCATCGAAACGGGACGCGATGCATAATGAAGACAATCGCATCGAAGCCTTCCTTCACGTCGTCCGATCCTTCCAATTACGTAATGACGAGATGGGCCGAGTTAATCATCCTGAGTAACCGTGGCCACCTCGCAAATACGCTCTGAGACTCGGCTAATTGACATGGTCAGGTTAGACTTACCGAGTGACGTAAAGTCATGTCGAGTCCCATGTACCTGCATGCTAATAACTTCCGACGATCAATAAGTATCGACTCTTCGGCGCAGGCAAATACAGTTCGAGCCATAACTAATTATCCCACTGTCAAATTTACGAGCCGACGCAGTAATGTTATAATCGAGCCGCTTGCACGCTATTAGCACTTGACGTTCAATAAGTACCGATCGTGGCTGGCAAATACAGTGGGAGATTCGCGTAATTATCAACAGGTCAGATTTACCGTGTAACGTGAAGGCACGCCTGTAACAGTAATGTGTACTGATAGAACATAACGTTCGTTAAGTATCGATATAATCGCGACGATAACAGAGCGCGTCATGATATCGCACAATATCGACACGATAAATAGCGTGGACGGAAAATAAAAGATTTAATTAAAATCTCCGCGTAATAAATGGTCCCTCGTAACGGATAAACTTAATTAAGCGTCGTTCGGACTGTTTTGAGATGCCTTTTACGACTGGCACCATTGCGCGTTTTTACAGTCGTGCGCCTGCCTGCCTTCCGTCCGTCCGTTCGTTCGCCCGTTCGATTAACGCGAGCTAATTAACGCTCCCGACGCTTTTTCGATCGTTAGTCAGGGAATCCGTATCAGTTCTTCCTCCCTTTACCTAGTTCGAGCCCACTTCTCTCACCCCTCCTTCACTCTCGAGTCACTTCCGCTCGCCGACCCTAACAATAACTTAACGATCGCTCTTGAGCGCGAACAATCGAGGAAAAAGAGAAACAAGATGAAAACACTCGTCCGCCTTTCAATTCTGTCCGCATACATGCGTGCGTCCCTATATATTCACGTCCGTAGCGGAAGATTTTTACGTAGGTTACGTCGCGCAGGACTCGGCAGGACTCGGCAGGAGGGGTGGCCGGTGGATAGCAGATATGCGAACGTACCATATGCGAGTCCGGTTTCCATTGAAAACACCTAAAAGGGGTGTCCCGCATAAATCTGAAAGCTCCCGCTCCTCTTTGAGCCGAGTGCGGGAAGCGAGCTTGGAGAAGAGCAAGTTTGCGTGCAATTTGGCCGACTCTTTTTCTGCCCACTCCGGCCAAGCGTCGGTAGGAGTGCTCCTATTGGTTTGGCCAGACAAACCACACCGGTCCCCTCTACATCGCGCGCGCGCGCGCGCGCTTGGGTACAAAAATGCTGGCGCGCACAACAATGGCAGATTTATACGGGCGGCCTCGCGCATTATACATTTCCTTTCGTCTAAATTCAACCGACGCTCAAGATCCCGCCGAGCGTCCCAACGCTGTAAAAGCCCTGAGCGAAACGTCGCCTCGTAAATTCTTTTTTAACGATAGATCTCGCGCAGCGGCGTTCGGCCCGACAGTATGAATTTCATGTGTGCGTCCTAACGGGTGTTTATCTTTTCCCTCGTAAATTCGCCGGGCATTGAAAAGTTTCGCGAGATCGCTCGTCGAAATTCTCATGTTTGTCCACCCCGCTTATTTATCTTTCCTTCAGCTTTTTTTTCGTCCTGCGGAACGTTTTATTGCGACGGAAATAATGGTCGCTGAAAGCGAGGCCGGTCGGGGGATGTCGATGGGGGTGGTCCGGGGGTCAGGTTTTGGGCGGGTAAGGGGCGATGGTGGGGGGATAAACAGGCTAGATTCCCCGTTGACGCGCGCACACGAAAATTGCCCATATTAATTAAGTGCCGCGCGAGCCCGGTTTGCCCCGGTGTCTACCCGGTTGCCCGTTGATAATAATTACGATCGAATAATCTATGCCGCGCTCTATTGGCCTACGGATAATGGCGAACGCGTACACCGGTGCCCAACGTAATCGCTCTGCCACACGCCAATGGAGATCCCCTTTGATCGTGCGGGAGGAATTACTTCGCGGGTGTCGGTGTGTGAGAGAGTAGGGATGGTCCATCGGCTATCGCGGAAATAGCGTGGGAACATCGTCCGCTCAATTCTTCCGTCTTCGCACTTTGCCTTCTCGCTTACGGCCCGGGGGCAAAGTACTGCAAACACGTAAGTCACGGCATCAGAAGTAGGCGCATGTCTCCGGATACTCGGATCGTCGCGCGCATTTGCATATCCCGATTTATGCGCGTCTGCAGATTCGACTGACTGTCTATTGACGCACGTCGTGCGTACGTCAGGATCTACGCGTCTGCAGATCCGAGAACAGCGCGAATTGCCGTATCGGTAGATTACCAGCGTCTGCCGATTCGAATGCTCCTTAATTAGGAATGCCGGAAGGTTCCATTTCCTCGGGATGATCTAGTTTGGCCCCGTGTAACGGGAATCGGTAACTTCGTTAAGTCGTCAATTAGGGAATGGAGAAGTTTCAAAGTTCGCCGATCCCATATTAATTCGTACACTGAACGAGGATTGGGGCGCGTCGGGCCTTTGGGGAAGAATTTTGGCCCGAGCGGTTTCAGCTGAAAGTGGCGTTCGCAGCAGGTTGAGGGTTGAAAAGGAGAGCCGGAGCCGTATCGATCAGGGTCAACGAAAAAAGGACACGGTCGCGGACCGGTGCGCGGCGATGTCAAGTGCGATCGTCGAGGGGTAAATATTTAAATAAGCGGCGCACCCACAAGCGGGGTAGTCCTTCCGGCAGTCACTTTGTAGGCCAGCGATATACCCTTTGTTCCGTCCTACGCCCTCTGCGAACACGTCTCGCGCACCATTGTGATAGCGGGCGGGGGGTGGAGATTCTAACCGGGTCGACTTACGGCGAGCTGCTCCGGGCGTACCTAACAGGCTCGCGCACCGGCGCCAAATCTTGGATTCCGTTTCGATCCAATTAATCATTTCGACGGCGAAGGTGCCGGTCAGACCTGAGGATGGACAGAAAAAGCGCATCGATCGTTGCCCGACACGCGAGTATGGAAATACACCTGTGCTCCCATTCACTCTCTTTCCTTCGGTCCCTTAGCTCGGACTCTTCTTACGCCCTGATTATTCACTGTAAATGGCCGGGTTAACGATTCTGATCGATGATCGCTCCTGCGACGCTTCACATCGGAAGCCTTATTTCCGTCCGAAAGAAATAGAGGAGCTCGATTCCGTTGTCACCTATGACGCGGAATGCGCTTCGAGCGTGGACAAAAGGAGAGAGCTAATGCCGAAGCGTGAGCTGGCCGGGCGCGACCTGGAAATCGGATTGAACGAAATTCAATTAAGACTCCGAGAGGAAAATTCCCCGGTGCGCGCTAATGCGCGATAAATCCGCGGGCTAGTTTTTGTCCGGCGCCAATAAAACATTCCATGGTTGATGACGGTGTGTGTCCGAATACGAGACGGAGAAAGCGACGGTTGGGGGGGGGGGGGGGGGGAGGTCGTGAAGGGAGTGCTTCGGATAAATGAAATTTCATGGCTGAACGAGATGCGCCGTTGCTCGATGGGCTTTCGACGCTCGTGCAAGAGGTGTGATATGATTTTCTCTGCCGGGGACGTATATCGAGTTCCTTATTTTAACGTAACCCGGATCTAATTCGAACGACGCCGAAATACGAATTTTCACCGGCAACTCGGACGTGTAATCGAGTCGAACGCGAACGATCCGCCAAATTCGCGCTGACCGTAATGCGCGAGATGCGCGCGCGTTTACATCGGATCGTTTCAGAACTGCTGATCTACGCAATTCCCGAAATTCGCCCAAACCTTGAAAGGTATGCACCCGCGCGGCGGGCGACTTGGCGAATTCGAATTTGGCGAAATAGGAAAATTTATGACCGCCGAGATCCGCTGATTTACATATCCGATGTCCATCAAAAAGGAATTTTCTTCGGTAGGCGCGCGTGGCAGGACAATGCAATATTTGGACAGGGGGGACTTTACATCGGCGGTAGCCGAGTGCGCAGCTGGACGATTTATGTATTGGTTTTTGTCGACGTAGCCCATCCGACGTGATCTACAATGGACTTCCGACATGGCGTCCAGCTGTCACAGCCCTCTCGACCTTGCGCGCAACCCCGTCAATCAGCGATTCTCCTCTTCTCCATAGCCCCCCGTCCCTCCCCCTCCACCTCACCCCTCTCCTCATCCATCGCGTCTCCCACTTCGCATTTCCTTCCTTCACGGCCCGAAGTGATTCTACGGCAGGTAATCGAGTTACCCCGCAATTTACAATGGCCGGGATCGGCCGGTCGTACTCCGACGCCGGAAAAGCTACTCCTAGGGTACTTACATTAATGAGTTAGTAGTTAACTTAGCCACAGCCGCCAGCCACTAGAGGAGAGCATTGGGGGTTGCGCATGCCGTTCTCCCTGACACGTCTTATGTCCCGCCAGGCACACACGTGCTCGCCTCCTACGTACACGACGTGCTTGCGTCACCTACACGTACAGCGTTACGCCGCCACAGAATTTAACCGGAGCGTCGGGTAGACAGAAGGAGGCGGTATTACGGACAAGACAAGCCAGAGAGAGAGAGAGAGAGAGAGAGAGAGAGAGAGAGAGAGAGAGAGAGAGAGAGAGAGACGGAGGAGGGGGAGAGGCAGTGGCGGTAAGAGAAAGGGTAAGGAAACTCTAAGCAGGCAAACAAGTAAGCAGACGAGCAACCCCTTGCGCCGCCGCCGCCGCCGCCGCCGCCGACGACGACGACCTCGCGGTACACCAATCTCCATTACTTTAGCTCATTACCGTTGCCGGTGTCACGGTGGTGTGCTGCCAGAAACGGTAAGGGTAGTAGGCGGTGGTGGCAACGGTGGGTGCTGCTCGCTGATGGCGCTGGCTCATGCCAAGACGACGTGTATCCCCTTTCAGACTTCCGCTTTCAAGACTTCCTCCTTTTCCCGGCGGTTCAAGAATTATATCAGAAGTAACCCCCCACCCCACGACGGCCCTCTAGCGTACCTGCGTCCCCATCCCCTTTCTCGCCTTTACCCTCCGCGGCCGTGCTACTTATACCAGGCCGTCGTTCCCTGAGTCAGGGTCGTCGAGAGATCGCCTTTACGACTTCAGGAAGAGCCCGCGTGCTTACTCGCCGGCGAAAAGATTCATATTGCGGGTACGTGCGTCTCTGCCCTCGGCGCAATTTGTTTCTGCATTATGAATCGCGAAACGTGGCCCTCGCAGCTGGGAGGGCGGGGAGTTATAGGCCGACGTCGAAGGTAGTAGGTCCCTTCCGTCTTTGGCTAATTTCGGCCTCGTCGACGGTGGAGATTGTGTCACTGTCTCTGTGCGGTTGAGTCCAGTGAGGGGGTGGCATTTTGAGGGAGAATCTGAGGGGCCTGGACAAACTCGCGTAGCGTTTAAGGCATTCCGAGCGAAGCGGCAATTAACCCACATTTTAAAGAAGCCGCCTCAAACTTCAACGTCCTCTTAATCGCGGTATTTCCACGTTACAAGTCTCGTACTTATAGGTTCTTCCGGTCATATTTCGGCGACTCGAGAGAGTCGCGACGAACAGGTCGTTAGAAACAATTTCTTCGCGATTACGAGGTCCGACGTTAATCTATGCAAATCGCTTTTACACGACTTGTTTTCTGGAATCATTTGTAACTCCTCCAATTAGCGCGAGCGCGCGGGGCCTCTCGCGACCATCGAAGTTCGTCGAACTTTTGACCGCGGCCAGTCATTGCGATTATAATGAACTGTCGGTAATTATGTGTTAATTGATTCGGACGATTGACATTAACGATGCATCCGGGCAACCGATGCAACGGTTCTTAACGCGACAATCGTACCGTTTATTTGCTGGGGGCCAGAGATTGCACGCGCATTCGTTTATACGAAACATAATTTGCTTAGTCAAATTTTTTCTGCCTATCTGACCGACGAGACTCATTCACATCAACACAATCTGCTAACGTAACGCTGACGAACTGTACGAGTAGGTACAATGATTCTTGGACAATTATGTACCGATTGACTGGATCGTGCGTGGGTCGGTGCATACGCTTTACGCTTCGCATACGTTAACGCTTTCGCTAGTCCATGAATATTTCTTTTAACGGCGAGCGAAACTAGGCTGGATGGCCGACCATGGCGGTCAGCGTAATTTACGCGTCGGATTCATTGACTCTTGGACATTGAATTTGCATTCATTGAACAGCCGCACCGTGCTGCTCTCTAATTATACGCCAATTAACTTGATCCGATCGGTATGAATTTTGTTCGGCTACCTAGTCCTCGTCCGACCCTTGCGTCGCAAGCTTTTCAATATTTTCGCATTCTCGTTCCCGAATTTTTCGGGCGCGAAAGTATCAGGGAGGATCGTTGCACGTTTCGATATTCGTCCTGTCAGTCGAGCGTTGCCGGGTGTTTCGGCGTGAATATCGAAAAGTTCCCGGCAACCGATCGGCCTTCGGTAGGCAGAAGCGCGAATAAAACGGGTAGTAGGTCGCCGTTTCGGCGGATGAAAACGATCGACAACGAGAATTCTCGTTTTCATCGAACGGTGTCGACGGAAGACAAACTCGGCTAATTCGATTTTGATCTCGGAACGAGTAATGTCGTCATGCACTGCATCTACATACTCACAAACGTCTTTAACATAGCCTGGCATCGCGGAAAAATCATTAACACTTTCATACCGACAAGTAGTCCTCTTGGACGCCTTTAGTAGGCGGCTAGAACTATTCAAGTCGTCTAACACCGCCGACGACTTCCGCCCGCTTAAAGCTCCGCCTTTTCGCGAGAAATATCTTGTGCAACTGCATTGATCCATATTACATTCTCAAACATCCGGTATCGAAATTTTGTTTTGACACTCGCACGCCTCCCATTTCGGCATCTCCGCTTTTTCCTGTTGCCGGGCCGCGTTCATTTCCTGCTTCCGACCTCTCCGCTTACGTTTATCTTTTCCGCCATTTATTCGGGCCGATTGTTTGCCGGAGTCTCGTTACCCCGATCCTCGATAGCTTTCCCTCCCCTCCTCCTTCGGCCGCGTCTCGTTTTTTTCCCACCCGAAAGCCCGCTGCGAAACGGAAGCGCACATATCGACGTATCGGAACATTTTCCCGCGGCAGATGGTGCAATCACGCGGCGCTAGCATTATGGCGCGGGGCTGTATAAAAAGTGGCTCGAGAATGATAGACATCTGGCGGAGATTCGCCGACGCTGGATGGGAAGACGGTTATTAGTCGTTAAAGCCCCTTGATGGCCCAAGAAGCCGCCTCCCGGATCGCTTTTACTCCCTTCGCGAGCTCTAACCGGCAGGCAAACTGCCCTGCCTGCCGATGCGGCCGTAACTGCATCCTTCGACGTTGGAAGTTAACACTCGTTAACAGGGTCACGACAACTTGCGAGCGGCGAACTTTCCTGCGCCTCGCAACAGAATTTCCCGGAGAAAGTGTATTGTTCGCAGTTCAGCTCTACGGTCGGAAATGCGAAGAAAAGATATTCGTGCCGCTTGTATTCGCTCTCCAAGGTGGTACTGCGCGGCTAAGGCAGTGTGGATATGTGGCTGCGTGTGCATGTACCTGCGCAGGTGTACTGGACTCCGTTCCGCGCGCGTGGCCTGAATGTTTCAGATAGTTCGACGCACTTCTAGGTCCGCGACGTCGTAGGGACAAAGAAGAGATCGTTAATAGGTCATAAGTATTTTACGAGACAGCCAGCTGAGCAGCGAGCGTGCGGCGCCCACTCGGTGTACGCATCGCTGCAGACTATGAACAGCCAATTTCATACCATTGCCCTAATCAACTACGAAAACGTGATCATCTCGTACCGCTCCGTACCCAAATCGACGATGTTCGCTCAATCCAGCGAAATTTAGCCTCCCAGAATCTGCGCGGTCTTCTTTCATTATGGCGTCACCTTCGTCCCTGAATTTCAGCGAGAGCTTTGGAAGCAGACTCTGCAGGAAAGTCGCTCGCGCGGAAGGGTTAACGCTCGTGCAAGTGCATCCCCGACGCGACGGCGTCTTTTCTCACGAGCCAGCGACCTTTGTTCGCCATTCTCACGTTATGGCACCGAGGGAGCACGGTATAACGATTAAGTACGAAACCCCTCCTCGTCCATCGTCGAAGGGCCGGCGAGCCCTCTCTCACCCCCTCCCACTCCCTCGCCGCCGCCCCTGCCAGTTTGATACCTCGGCTCATATCCCTCGACATACTTGCGGCCGAGAATGCATGCGTGACGGTGGGACAGAAACAGATCCCATGACTCCTTTTCCCCTACCCCCTCTCCCTTCCTTCCCACCCGCACGCTGCTTTTAATATGCACCGCTGCTCCACATTCATTGCGCACTCGAAAGGGCGAGCTTGTAACAGGTGTGCGCAACAATCTAATTCTTGGCTACTTAGCGGCAACACCCACGCATTAGCGACGCCCTTTTTATCGCCGAGTGACCCGTCCACAGAGCAGGGTGGAGAGGAGGAGACAGACAAAAGTTAACATTGACTGTGACACGTGACACGCCCTGGGGGGGCAAAGCTCGACGTCGGGACGTGACTTTCTGCCCCGCTCATTTTTGCCCCGCTAATGCCTTCCATTACTTCCCATCCGTGTCTGCGGGGTGCGGGGAAGGAAGGGGAGGGGGGTTTAAGGGCGACGATGATTCGGACTTATCGGCGAACTCCTTGGTAGCAGTTGCTGCTGCTGCCGCCGCTTGCTCATTGTTCGCTTGGACCGCTTCTTTCTGTTCATAAACATTGTCAAGGTTTCCTTATCTCCAGTTGCAGCCGGGGCAAGTAGCTCTTAGGGCGTGTTTAAGTTAAAGGACGCGCGGATGTAATGTCAGGGGGAGCCTCAAGTAGCTTGAATTTTTTAGCATTTTTCCGCGCACAGTATCTCGCTGCTCCCTGCCCTTTATTCCTCCTGGCATTCATGAGATTTCGTGAAACTTCTCTCGAGCGCAATTTCTCGGCACGGGCGAAACGATCGGCCGTACACATCTTCGAGTAAAACCCTTTCATTGGTACCGATAGAAGCGGGAAAGAAGGTAGAGAGAGAGTGAGAGAGAGAGAGAGAGAGAGAGAGAGAGAGAGAGAGAGAGAGAGTACGAAGGAACGATCGTGGGCCGTATATCGTACCGATGATACGAAGAGGTTTCTCTCCATTGTGCTATACGTCGAGGGATCGACTTTCGGGATCAACGTCACGAGGGAACTTCCGGGCGGAGAGGTATCGGTGATCCGAGTGGTAGCTTCGCTGAAGATTTGGTTACGACGCTCCTCCAACTTTCGAGAAACAAAGTTCTCTGTCCGAGGTAGTGCAAAGACGAGGATCGCGCCATACGGCGGGGCAAAGATAAACAGACGGGACGGAGGATGGGGCGAGAGACGGCGAGAGAGGGCGAGAGAGGGCGAGAATGCGCTTTCATGGAGGGGGATGGAGAGAGGGGGTGAAGATCGAGAGGGAAATCGGACGGTAAGGGGTTCCGGAAGGCGGTGTTTTCCATTATGCAGGGCCGCCGTCACGCGGTCTTGTCATCTTTCACCTCGACAAACGTCAAGCGGCGTACGTAGATCCGAGTCAAACGTACGACTGTCCGCAATAATATTCGATTCGCAGCCGTGCCGGAGTTAAGCCGAGTGAGCGGCGGGTCGGCGGGGGGCGGGGGGGGGGGGGAGAACGGCCCAGTTGCGAGAGAAGCTCGTGAATAAATGCGGACCGAGCTGTCCGTGCGGGTTTAGTTGCCCGATTCCCGAGGGATTCGAGCGGCAGCGAGCGGCATTAGGCGTGGTTTTAGAAATAATTCCTCGGTCACCCCGCGCACGACTGGGACGAATTGTGATCTGCCACCGTCTTTCTCCGATCGCCGGAAACCGGCTTGAATGTTGGCGCCTTATCGCCCGCCAACCGATAATGCCGGACGTGAACTTGTTACGTTGATAGGATGGACGTGCGCTGTACGATTGAATGTGAAAATGTGCGTGTCGGTCGGCGAAAATGCGTATAGTAACTCTGTAGCCGAGCTTTTTCTTCTATCTTTTTGTTGTCACCTCTTATCGAACACTTCGATAAGGCGTTACGCGCGGGAAATCGCACTTTAATCTTGGATCGCCTTCAGCTATCGCCGATAAGAGGGCAGAGCCAACAATTTTTCATGAATGTCTGTTGGCACCTCCCGGAGATTTCCTATTCTCCATTAGTTGGTGGCCGATCGATCAATTCGCCTGACTGACGCGCAAAGTTCCGTCATTCGTCGCTCTCTCCGGCGCTCATATGGAAATCAATCCTTTGCGGAACGTCGCTTCTTACAATTAGATAGAATTGTATCCGATGTGATCGTACTGTCGAACAACTTGATCGGCGGGTTCGGTGCTTGCTGTCTAATCCGGCAAATCGATTACGGGTCGCGACAATTTTTAGCCCATTTCCTACGCGAAACAGGGTTCGTGTGCCAACGGTAAAGACTTTCAATTCCTTCGATTGCCCCCCGGCCAATCAATCGATTCGTTCGACCGACTTTACAGTCTCGGTGCATCGCCATCTAATTCCTTTCCTTCGCTGAAACAGATTTTTTACGCTATGATTTTTAGCTCGCTCCATTTGGCGAAACGGCCCTGCGACTGCCGCTCGCGAGTTGCCCAATCAATCAATACGAGTCGAGTTTCAAATTTCGAATATTAATGTGCGTACTTAGCGTACGGAAGCATTCATTAAACTTGTTTGACAAATTCTTGTCGACAACCCAAGACTCCTCCCAAATTTGGACATCCATGTTATTTGCCGTCCTTCAAATTTTGCCGCCGTATGTGTTTCACATTGAAATTGATTAATATATCGCACTATGTTCAAGCGAAAAACATGGACTTGGTCTTTAACCCTTTGACTGCTGAGTACTGCGTGAATGGTGTACGGGACTGAATACTTTGTCACGCAATATAAATCTGTTTGGTGGTGTATTAAATTATAATTTCTTACATTTTATTTTTTCTTGTTGATAAGCAACAAGGTATGTTGTTTCTGAGAGTGTTGCACGGATACGAAAAAATAATTTCTGGACAAATATAGTAAGACAGTATTCAACGATCGAAGCCATTGTCGAGCGCAGATGTGCGTCCATAGGCCACAGTGATATTTTTCGCTGGACGCAGATTTGCGCCCGTAGCAGTCAAAGGGTTAAATACCCCACGGTTTAGAAGTATGCATCAGAAAGACTACGTAAGATCGAAAGTAATCATTGTACTACAATTATTGTTAGCGGCCAATGTGATACAGTAGCCAAGTATCCACATACCAGAAGTTACACCGCTTACACTTCCCGTATGCTTAGAAAAGTTTTACATACGCATGTACCGCACACGAGTAAAATAGAAGCGTCGAGAAACTTCAGACGAAAGTTGTCACCTGCTTTTTTCTGGTTTTGCTTTGAACTATGACTCCGGAGCCAGCAAGTATAAAGGAACAAAAGAGTGCGGCGAAGGAACTCGTACAAGAGCCGAGAGCCTAACGATCGTGAACGAACGCATGACAGCCGAGGCAAGAATGCGGGTGACGTCATCGAAGCCGACACACTTGAATCGGCTCGACTAGACTCACACACTGACACTCGTCCTACCTGACGTGAGTCACGGAGCCTTCCATGAACCTGACTCTACCTTTTATCGCTCGACTCGCCCTATACTATCGTCCCTTCTCCTTCTCGTTCCTCAGCTCCCCGGAACCGCATGGAACCAAGTAACGAATGTCTTGCCGAGCAATCGACTCCTCTATAAATAAGTGCTTCGCACCGCTGGCTGCTCCCTCCTTCCACCGTCCCTTTAACATATGCAGCTTGTAACATATGGACGATATAATATGTATGCGCAGGTATCGGAAAAAGCGGTGGCTCGTTTTATAGATTTTCCACCGGTTGTGTGGACATCGTAAAATATTCGCGGTTACGGAATTTTAACGGTTGACAGGTTTTTAATGTTAAACGCAGCATCGGCGAAAAATAGACGACTGTTAGCTTCTTTGCAATGAGATGGCACGTAAGAACGGCGTCACCGAGCATCGACGCCGGAGTACGGAGTTTGGCGTCGATATCGGATTCCGGAATGTAAATCTCAATAATTTCAATTATCTTTTTACCGTACCTCGTAATCCGGGCGTTTTCTCCGTTCTTTTCTTGTCCCACTCCGTTCGAGAATGCGCCGCGGCACTCGTCGAAAATCTTCTTTCCTTCGAGGAGTTAATTCTTCGCAACCGGAAGGCAAAACAATTGTAATCCGCGCAATTAGGAATACGCGAAACTTCCGCGCATGGAATTGGAACGCATTGAATTCTGACGCATAAAATCGTAACGCATTCTATTCCGGCGCGCTGCATTATAAAGCATCGAACTCTGACGCACGGAGCTGTAACGCGTCGAATTTCAATGCAACGATTTTCAACACGCAACGTTTTAACGCAATCCACTGGCAACGGGGCTGGATAGCGACCGTCTCTCTCGCATTTGGGAACGTCAAACGCCGGCCCGAGCTCGTAAATCATGTGGATCTAGTGCAATAACGAACTCGGCCGCTAATAGAAAAATTTGGTCATTCCGATCGGATAAACGCGAACAATTTTGCATCCAGATAGCGCTTTCACTTTGCCGGACATCTTTAATTAATTAAAGTAGCCAATCGGCAGCCTACCGACGACGATAGACAGCAATTATCACGGCGCAAAGCCGTGGGAAGGTAGGGAAACCGTCACGAAAATTGCGGACGATTGGGCTTTGCGCGAAGCGAGCGAATAAATAATGCAGGTTGACCCATTTCGGCAAAGACAACGAAGAGCCAGCCGTTCAATCTCGATGCAGGGCAAAGCAACAGCGTTCGCCTATTATCATCCGCCTGCTCTCCGATAGACGAGCAGGAGAGTGGCAGCCGCAAGCCGTTAAAAAGCTCCGGCGAAAAAGCCAAATTGCTCTCTCCCCACTGGAGGCCTCAAAGAAAATTTAATGAGCTTCGTGAATGTGGCTGAGTGGGGCAGTACGCGACGGCTGGGACTTAAAATTCAAAAGAGCGAGAGAGTCAGAGTATCGTGCACCAAAACTTATTATGTCGCATAAAAAGTGATCGATAATACCGCTCTTGATCGTACAATCCGGTATACTAAAAGCGGGCAACTTGTATATATTATACGCGCCTGGTGCGAGCGTGCAAAATTGCCGGAGGGTCTGGCTGGTTAACGTTGCATTTAAACAATTCCGCGTTGACGGCACGTTGATTTATGTTTTTAATTTACACCTCGTTGGCAGTTATTTTGCGGGCGTATCACATAAAGTCGCCCAAATTGACCGCGATGAACGATATCGCGCATGAAATATCGTATCGATCGGGAAAAAGACTGGAAATCAACGGGGGATACAGGATTTCTGCTTGCTGCTAATTGGCCCAGACCCGGTGTCGAACTCGCTGTAGCATAATCGTCGGATGTCGTTGACACGAGGCGGAACAGCGAAATGGCGCAAAGCTCGCTAATTTTCAATTCACGCCCGTAATCCGCTCGCGAAAAGGGTCTTTCGCCGCCGAAGGAAGGAGCGAGCAAGAACTTTATTTAAAACAACCCTGTTCGCTGGAAGTGACGCTGCTCGGAAACGCTTACTTTGTATTGTTTCCCAGGGGTGCTTTAATTATTTTTTTTGTCCGAGCCACCGTGAACAGTCGCTCCGCGGGCCATGTAATGCGCAACAAACCCGGGGCAGGCCGCGGCTAAAAGATAAAGCAAACTTGCGTCTGTTTGCTTTCCTATGACCGACTACGCGCTCTTTGCCCGTCGACGATTTCTGTCTTTCTCCCTTCAAGCTGGCCGCCCGCGCACTTTACCCTTCGCTTTTTATAACCACCGGCCATTTTTAAGTTGAGGCTAACTGGCCGGACGGAAAGCATTAAAAGCAAAGGCCCCGCGCACAATGAATGACCCGCACGCGCGCCCGCGCGCACATGCTTTACACACGTCGGCAAATTGAGTAAAATTCTGAGCTTTCCGTCAACAGCGGTACCTCCAAACCTGTAACCGAGAATCGCGGCTTCAATTTTTCACGAACCTACCGCTGTTGTGTTCCCCTAATTTGACGTCATAGGACGCGCCGTACTTACGTCCGGCGGCTCTATTCGAGAAATGAGCTCTCGAAATAATTAAACCCAGATCGGGCGTCGCTTTTTCCACGCCGCGAGAAAGCCGCTCCGCACCTTCCGGTGATTGGACTTTCCTCCTGTGTTTTTCTAGGACGCGGACTGTTCACTGGCAGAGCAGTTTCCTCGAGATTTTCCAGACCACTCGCGCGCCAAGTGCGGAAGAGAGCGTAAAAATTATTCAATCGAGCGCCCTAAAAAGTGTTCGATCCTTCGGCATCGTATCGGACGCTCGATCGGAATAGAAATTTATCATATTTTCAAGTAGACCGTCGGCCCTCGTTTGCTTTTCCCACGTCCCGCGGGCTCGCGTGGGAGCTTTTAATCATTCATCGTTAATCAACTATGAAACTACTAAATTAGCTCGACAAGAGAGTTCCGGATACAATCGCGAGCGGGGGACCGCGCGGAGCGCAAAACTAATTATATGAATAATAACTACTGATATCCGAAAACGATGCGTAATTGCAATTGTCCGAATTATCGACGTTATTTGCCCGCCCACGCTCATTTGCCCGAATTCTCTCGGCCACTTTCGTGAGCGGGTCGCACGCGTGATAAGTGACGAATTTTCGCTGTAACGTTTAACGTTTAACGGGGAAACGGCGGCCATTGGTCGAATGTTCATTGACGAACAATGCCGCTTTTACTCCCGTCCCATGAATGAAACAGCTGCACCCACGCCGCCGCGGACAATGAAAATAACGAAATACGAGGCTCGCGTTATAAGTTTAGTGTCGAATTCGACATACGTCGTCATGCGTTCAATATCGTCTCGCAATAATGCGCGCTGATTCGACGTCGAATAAAACTGGGAACATTATTAATACTCGACACACGCGGGTGGTGCGCAAATGAGAAATGTATAATGGGAGTACAACGTGTTATTGAAAGTCATAACGGACCGGAAGGTTAAAGTCCGATGAATCTTTTGCACAATGTCGAGAAAGAACTTTTTAACTAATTCTTCAACCGCCGTTCTGAATAGAAATATGCTACTTTCAGTTACCTCGTTCGTTCTCGCCTGGTTTCCAAAGACGCGTACGTGTGTGCAATCCTCCTGCATAGAGTAGTAACCCTTTGCGTGTCCTAATGAAAAAACGATCGCCGCGATGGTGTGAAAGTGTGTGCAAAGCTGTATCCGCATAATAGGCACATTGTTTCCCCATTTAATAGACACAGTGTCAACTCTACTACTTCCTGGAACTGCTTCGGCGAAGAAAATATTCTCGTTATCTCTCACTCGCCGTTCTCGATAGCTCGACTACTAAACAAGTCGTCAGCGTCGCAAGAATAAAGTCTATTTTTTTTCTCCGTAATTATGACTAGCAATCTGGCTGATAAGGTCCTCTTAATTAAAATCTTTCCGTACAGAATCGCGGTTGAACGTACTACGGGCAAGTAAATCAACATGACACATCGTAAAGTTATCGCGAGCCTCTCCTACTTTATTCGGACTTCGTATTTCTCAGTCACGCTTCCGATGCACTTAAGAAACGGGGGGAACGGAAGCGAGATAAGAGCCGAGAATTGCCGGAATACCTACCTCCCTACTTAATAGACGCGATGCGGTCTCCAGCGTACATCCATTAAGCCAGTATTCCAATACATACGTTAACGGACGATCGAGAGCGTTCGCATTGGCCTTCTGCAGTCGGACTTAAATGCGATTGACCGCAGCAATTACGTGTCGCGCTCGGACGGTCCCGAAGGGAGAGAAAAGGGAGCAGAGAAAATGAGAAAAATCCGAAGCACCGCCCGTATTCATCGTTCCGTAGAGCGATTATGACGTCTGACGGTGGGAAAGAAGATTGGCCGAGTCGAGAAACATGGAGGACGACTGGCGTCCGCTGTTCTTCAACTGCGTCCGGCGTGGCGTAACGAGGTGTCGCATTATGAAGACGAAGCTGGGAGAGAGAGCGAGAGGGAGCGGGAGAGAAAGGTGGATAAGCCAGAAGGGAAAGAGGGAGATGGACGAATGAGAGAGAGAGAGAGAGAGAGAGAGAGGCAGTGAACGAGAGACAGACGATGTCACGGCTGGCGACCACACACAGGTACTGGGCCAGGAGAAATATTTAATTCCTCCGGGATCTCCGTACATTAGGTGTGCGAGACACGTTTACGTTCTAAACACGCGAAACGTGCCGTCGCATTCGTCGTGAGGCGTTTGCAGTTGCAGAAGATGCCGGTTGCTGCGATGTGCGCGTCGTTCGTCTCGCTTTGGCGGCTGGACTAAGGACTGCTTCGCGTTCTTTTCTACGCGCGGGAAATAACCACGTTTGTTGAGCTAGAGAGGAAAATGGGGAAAGCCTCGAATTATCCGGGCACCTCGGGATCTAGGTATCTGGGTGTATGTCACGGTCTCGGTATATATGGAGCATGGGAAAATCGAGCGCCGGCTCTGGCTTACGTTAGCCAGGTTTAGTCGGTCGAATAATGAAGTACTATTGAAATTATGAAACTTTGCGTATTAATAGACCATCCGTTACTTCTGGCCACCGCGTCTTATGTGCAAGCAGGTAGATACACAGTAGTTCGAAGAAAGCCAAATGTTAAACTCTTATAATCGGAGTGTAATGCGCGGATATTTAATTCTTCGCATCTCGCGTGCACGACAAACGACTCGATAAAAAGGATACTCTTCCTTTCTGCAGACATTAGGCAATAAAAGGAACCCAACTGATTTAATGCTATGCACATGAAAGAACGATTGGAGACGGCGCTTGTTAAGATGTCGGGTCGCGGGAGAAAATGTGACGTTCCTTGCAAGACTCGTTACATCCAATTTTTAGCTTGTAGGGCGTGACATTATATGCGGGCTATCTATATTCATGACTCTTTTCCACTAGCTACGACGGAAAATCTCATATCTTCCAAAGGTATTACCTTACACGTATTTTACCCGGCGTCGAGTAGGAATGCACTCTGCACAGTTTCGCCTTAAAGCTCGCTTCTGTTTATTGTTTCCTCTCAGAAGCGTTCCCGCGATTTTCACAGCTTCCGCGCGTGTCGGCTCGTTAAAGTTTTCCTTCCGCCGCCGCAAATCCGTCCGCGCGTCCTTTAAGAAGCGCATCGCTTCCCCGGCCTCATCCTTTTAAACCCACCGCGGCCATTCTCCCGCATTCTCAAAGCGAACTCATCGTCCCAGGCATCTCTACCACGCGGACATTGTGCCGCGTACAAGAAGCGAGTGATTAACGTGGCACGCCGACAATCCGCGTCGAGAGAGGACAGGCTCCTTCGACGCTCAGACGTTGGATTCGTCCTTATCGAATAATCCGCAGAGCCACAATCTTGCCTGGACATCATCACCGCCGATGAGTCACAGACTTATTTGGGGAAAATTACATTTCGGCCTTCGTCCGCCTAACGATACGGGCGATTGTGCGACAGAGCAGGGGAGGGAGGAGTACAAGGGAAACAGGCGAAGATCGATGAAACGAGCGCAGTGAGAAAGGTGAACGAGGGGTTGGGGCGCGATCGATCAGTCGGATACCGACCCTTATTTGCGCCTGCATTCGATGTTGTGGCTGGCCGACGAGTGCCCTTCTGTCTCTCCAGTTTTCCGTGCCCGCGAACGTGCTCTGAGTCAGGGATGAACGCCGAGCGTATTGGGAGGGTGAAGAAGGAAGGGTGCGGACAACAATGGCGCAGCGACGCGTCGAAATCCCGCGGAGATTTCATAATTATATGCGTTTCACGAAGACAGAAAGAAGAGAGGCGTGAACGGAGCGGGTGGAATTATTATGATTCGCCAGACGGGGCCTTCAACGTGGCTGAATCGGAATTCCACGAACCGTCCTCTTTCCTTTGATTCGTTTGGCTGGCGAACGGCGCCTGTCGAAGGGTAGATATCGCGTATTTGTGCGGGACTGTTTGAAAAGAGGGTGGTCGGCCTCTCCATGTATGTAGCGAAGAGGGACCAAAGGGGGGGTGAGGCGGCGGCAACGGGGGAGGAGGGTGGGGCAGGTGGGATGAGCTTATGGCACGGCGTGACGGTGTAAGGGGTGTCGGGAAAACTCGCATCACATTCGTCACCGAAAATTAGCCCCGCGGAGGCGAGCATCGTGGCGCAACATGCTCCTGGGACCATTGATCATCGTTAGGTATGTACTCTCAACGTCAACGGTCGCGACATTTTCCGCGGAAATCCTTCGCTCACCGCTCGATAATGAGACACGATAACGAGATTGTCACGCCTGTCTACTCTCTTCTTTGATCTCTTTGTTATCTTCTGTTTTCTTTATGACGAGCAACGTTTTTTAATGCAACGCTTCGCCGCGAGGGGGCCGGAATGAAATCGATGTCTAAACAGAGTGAGTGAGTGACTGAGAGAAAAAGAGAGAGAGAGAGAGAGAGAGAGAAATCGAGTGTAATAGATAACTAGAGAGTGAGAGAGACAGAGTTCTCTTTGAGAGGTACGGATTTTTCGAACACATTTCACTCCGAGTAGAAGCCTCTTTAATTCTCAATGTCCCGTAAAAATGTCGGATCTCTCACCCTCTTTTCCACACTCTCCCGCTCTCCCTGAATTTCTCGCTAACCGTTCAATTGGAATTGTCCGCGGAAACATGGAAATTGAGCGCCGCCACGACACCCCGTACACTCTCCTACTCTCTTTCCTTCCCCAGGTTATAATCCGATGCGCCGCCGGTTTTCGCCTGATTCCTTTTGTTTCCCCTTTCGCCTTTCAGCCCGGATGCCAACGTGACGGACAAAAGAAAATCCGTGGAAGACTGCTCTTACCCTCCCGTGACAGGCAACTTTGTGTACGAGAGAGCAGTTCCCTCCCGCTATCTTCCTCTGCCTTCTTCTACCTCCTCCTTCTCCTTTCAGTCGCCTCCCGCTGAAGAGCCGATCCCTTTCTACTGTCAGCTGCACCCCTGCCCTTTCAATCCCGCCAACACATTCCTCCCTACCGATTTCTTGTTAGCATTCGGCCCGACACTTCCCCACCGCGACACATATTCCGCTGACGGGGTCGATTGCCTCGATTATCCCTCGCCGCCTTTGATTACGACGTTATTCCGAACTGGCGCGAGAACGAGCTTCGATCGACGTCGAAAAGTTCGAATTGCTGATTCCCCGCGTAACACTTCTATTTCCCTTCATCCCTGTCTACTCTCGTCTGCCATCCTCCACCTCCGTCTACCCACGTTCTTCCCGATCTATCTCGCCAAAATCAGATCGACCATCTTCCGCCTTGAGAGCCCACGGGCCGTTTGTTTTCGCTAATACGTTTTCGCCCGACTACCAGGGAATGCTTCTAAAACTTGGCTTCGCCGTATCAACTATTCAATGTATCGGGCGAGTATCAGAAATTGCTTTTAACAGCGCCGGCGTACTAGACAACCCTCCCTTCTTATTGACACTGAGTTACGCACTAACGCGCTCGTGAATTCCGCTGACGTTGATATCCGCGAAGATGGTACCGTCGTTTCGACATCAGGGGATGTCGACGAAATGCAAATCGCAATTCTTCGCCACTCTGACATACATATCCTCCATCCCGTGTCGGAAATTTAAATGAGCGAGTTTCAAAATTTCCACTCTCTTCAGCGGCCCTAATCCTTCACTTCACTTACCCTCGTCACGCTTAGATCCAGTTCATAAATGCTCCGCCGTATAAAAGCCCCCTCAATTCATACGTACCTAATGCATAAGACTAGAAGCGGAGGACTGCACGCGCGCGGTCCGATGTAAATCAAAGCGCATAAAAAGCTAATCACCCATATTGTGTCGCATCAAATCTACCGTGTCGCAGCGTATGTTCTCCCGATATTTGCATCGACTCTTCTCCCCTCCGATCGAGTTCGGGACACTCGAGATACCCTCCCCCCTGTCTCTTTCGGACGCGCTGATTCAATTTTCGCGATTGATTTAATTCTCGTGCGTAAATCGAGCGAAGGGTGCCGAAGCACGCACAGCTGCAGGCCGCATGCCAGACGAGAACAGTAGTCAGTCAGGCGGACGAGCTGGCAGACAACGGTTTTAGGGGCTCCATTTGCCGTGAGTTAGTACCTGTGCGTAACTCATCCATGGAAAGTCCGTACGTTCCCCGTTGGGAATTTATTAATTCATCCTCCGCTCGTACGACCTCGTCCTACGACAGCACCTACGTTCGACAAGAACCGCGAACGAGAACGGGCGCTCAATCATTTCGCGCCGGCACTATCGGCTTTCGTCACCTGCTTCAATCTTGTAGCCGAGAATAATAGTCCCGCGAATGTGTGTGAAATTGAGTCATTCGACGTTTCATTGAAAACGCTGTACAGCCGCGAAACCGAGAAATTCGGCAGTACCGAACGATGTTGAATAGAGGAAAACAATAAATGTAACGTAGGTATGTACGTACTTTGTCACATAGCGCGTTGTACAAATTATCATATAACGCGAAAAGTCGAGTGAGAGCTTGATTCATACAAAGCCTATTCTTCGTAAGGAAGCAATAGATTAGCAACCGCAAGTTCCTGACGGTAAACCCCTTGACCGCCAAGTGCTAATAATTCCACCCTTTCGGACAGCAGCTCTTGCCACCCTCGGTGTAATTAAAGGAACGAGAGTTTCGACAACGTGAAAGTAAGCGGCAGGTATAAAAAAATGTTCAAAGAGCAGCCCGTCGGAGGGCGAGCGCGTAAACCACCGCTGGATACACAGAATTTATCAAGCTAGGTATATTGGGGTTGGAAAGATGTTTCGCCGCGTGAATTTGCTGGGTCGGTCGTCTCGGGGAAGGGATTTTAATTATTAACGGCTATGCCGATGTAACGAGATATATTTCGAATTTAACGAAGTCCGGCATAATTTCGCGAGCGCGCCCCCGCAAGCGGTGGTCGGGTGAGAGGGAAGGGTCGGTTTCGGCTGAGGAGAAGGTTAAGGGGCGCGTCTGTCGGTTCCAGAAATTTCGGTGAATTTACGCGAGAGCGTTGCAGGCGTATGATCTTAATGGCTTCTCCTAGGCTATTCGAGGTGATCGTGCGACTGACATGTCGTCACTCTCTCTGTCTTCCTCCCTCTCCCCACGTTGGCACGTATGTGTACCAATTCATCTATCCACCGATCGCTTTATCTACATTAATCTATTTATCCGCATGTCCCACGCTGGATTTATGTATACTGCCTAGCTGAAGTTGGCTCATTCTCACAGAAACGAATGAGTTTTGCGTCGATTCTTCCTCAAATTCGCAGGCACGTCATTCACACCGTGATTTATTTTGCTGTCGTGGCGATTTTATTACGCCGTAATAGGTAAGTTTTGTTGTGTTTCTTTAGATTCTTACGTGAAGTCAGTACAATAGGAACGCAACCTCATTGTCTTTAAATGGCATCATTACTGGCCCCATATTGGAGTATTTACAGCTGCTCAGAACACGTATCCGTCCGTGTTTGAATCTAAATTTATCCGATTATCCCTGTGTTGTGTCTCTGACAGTATATGGTGCCATCATGCTCTCTCTCTCTCTCTCTCTCTCTCTCTCTCTCTCTCTCTCTCTCTCTCTCTCTCTCTCTCTCTCTCTCGCTCTCTCTCTCTCTCTCTCTCTCCCTCTCTCGCTCTCTCTCTCTCTCTCTCCCTCTCTCCCTCTCTCCCTCGCTTGCGGGCGGTGGATCTTTCTCTCGCTCGTCTTCTGTTGGCTTTGGACAACGTGCCTTTCGTCGGACTGCATTGCCGATTAACTCGGACGGTGATCGTGCACGTAAATTGGGTCTTTGATCGCGGGGCCCCTGTGTCGTGTGTCCTGTCAACCTGGCCAAACACGGCCGTACAGATGTACGTCTCTACGTTCCCTGCATCCCGGACCTGCGGCGTCTACGGATTCGCGCATTTCCATATTTACAGTTCTCTGCGTTTAGAAAGCCATATGTCTACGTTCGTAGATATCAAACATTGCTAATTGTAAGTGCCCACACACTCCAAACAGCGAGTGTGTCACATGTGTGCATGCCCTTAACGCAGATTATAACGTTACTCAGGCGAGCATCAGAATCAGTTATCAATTATTCCACCGTATGCTCACATTGTAACTTTGCCGAAGATAGAATCGTTGCAAATTACTAGTTGTTAATACTTTAAGTCCAGTAGGCACGAACTTTGGGAACATTTCGCTGGTCCGGTATGTGGAACTAGCCTACGGGATTAAAGCACTTGAATGAGGTAAAAGATGGTCGTAATGGCGAGTGGTCCCTTGTCACACGTAAATCCGCATCCGCAATTCTCTGAGCGTTAAGAAGACGACGATACGCGACGTGTGTTTCTCACGCTTGGCCGCTGGTCGGTGTCGGTAAATTTTCATTCTGGTCACGGAGAGAGCAAGGCACGCGTGCGCTCTGTAGTTCTCGTCTCACATTTTCCTTCCTCTGCGAAGCTCTTCTTACCGAACGCGCCACGCGAGCACCGTGTTGCAGTTAAAAACATCGCGTCCAACGGCGACCCGGACGATTGTGGTCTGTAAAATGTAGAAGGTCTAAGCACGCGGCAAGCTACGCTCGTGCATGCTTACACGGTTAGCAATCTCAGTTCTTGAACGTTCTCGGTACCACCTGGAAAAACTGTGAGCGTGAAAAGCAAAGTTTCAGGATCTTCAAAGTCAAAAAAGATCAAAGTGTTCAAATACGCGCGAACATTTATATTTTCCACAGAAATCATTCGCCAACTCCTGAAGAGTCTACGTCAAAGTACCGCAAACTAAATCCCGATTCGTGGAAATTCTTATAATTCGCATCCACTGATACAATTCACAAAAGCACATTTCTAGCAGTCTAACCCTATAAAGACGTCGCTGGAAAGTTTGGTCCATCGAAGCCAAGCGTTGAGGCGCTTGCGCACGCTTAAAATTCGACCCGCCTCCGAAGTAAGGCAAATTTGCGTCCCGCTTTTTCCTCAATATCAATTCCTCTCTTCGCAGAGCCGAAATAAGAGGCGAGACAATTCCGTCGGCGAGAGGATAATCACTGGGTCCACTGTCGGGGTGTTAGAGGAGAGACCCGCCTCTGAATCTCTCACGTCGTCCTCCGCGTAATAAAAGTTTTCGGTCCGAGGGACCGAGCGAAGAACGGAGCGAAGAACTTAGATCGAATCTCACCCTCTCCCTCTCTTTCTCTCTCTCTCTCTCTCTCTTCGTCCCCAAGCTCGGGCAGCATTCCCTGTCTCTTTCGCCGGAGCTCGTGCCTGCGCGAATTATAGCGCGACGAGAAATTTCACGGGCCGGCTACGCGACGCGAATGGAAATATCGCGGGGCAAACAGTGCCAGAGCATTGGCTTTCCTACTGAGAATCCGGCAAGCAAGAGGCGAGCGACAGGCGAGCGAGAGAGACGGACAGGAAAACTGGAGAACGAGAGGTGCATTCATTCCGTTGATGGGGAAGTACGGATGAGCCTGGTAACAACGGCCAATTAGACGGCGATCTATTACCGCGAAAATTTACGGGCGGACGTTAACGAGGGACCGAATCTTTACCCGTCATGCGTCGGGTCGAGATAGGGATAGATAAGGAGTGGGTAGACGGCACGAGTCCGTGTATGTGACCGTGCGTGTGCCCATATAGAGAAAGAGAGAGAGAGGTGTGCACGAATTTCTATGCACGACACGAGCGTGCACACGAGCCACTTCTCGTCTTCTCGGTGGGCAGGCTAATATTTGTACCGAAATTGGCAGCGCGGAATATATTATTGGAGTGTCGCGACGCTGGAGCGACGCAAAGGCCTGATCGCCGTCAAATTTCTGTCAAACGTCAGCGGACGTGCCCCTCGTTCCGGGCCCACGATGTTCGCGGGCCGTCAATTGATTTTGGCACGTTCATTTGTGACTGTCGTTTCTAATGGTTTATGGCGGCGCGTATCCACTGTTAGCCGGCCAAGTGGATAGTTGCCCCGCGTGTTTGGCTATACGCGCCGATAGATGATTCGATTTGCGAAATGCCGCGATTTGCGGATATTGAAGTGTTTGGGAAGCTGAGCGTTAGACGCCCTCGATTTACGGGAAGCGCTCGGAAGCAAGGATGACCGGTTAGGCACGTCAAATTTTCCGCTCTCTGCACCCGATCGAAACGAAAAAAATTCTATAAGAATCTACTCAAAGGCCGTGACTCGCGGGTGCGGAAGAATAGAATAATTATTATTTGTATCGCCGAGTTATGGTAAACGCGAAAACTGGAATACGCGGAGAGACGGAATGAAATGAAAGTTTCTCCAGCATTAATAACATCGGCCAACGAGCGGTGTGCGAAATCCAATTTGCGTTTGGCGGCCAGTTAAGCGGTGAAGGCCATCGGTTCGAAATCCGGGAGCCGCAGAAACGGAAAGAGATATAGCCATTATCGATGACATAATAGGAACACAGGGTGTCGGGATTCGCGCGGGGAGAGTCAGATATGCCTTCGCAACGCTGACAGGATCGACGTGGAGAAGTTCGGCTGGATGCGCGGCGTTCGTCGAGGATGATCGAGAGGCAGCCAGTGGGGAATGGGGCCTTCTGATGGCGACGGCTTAGTCACCTATACCGATCGATAAGTTAGCCCACCCTCGTTCGACGACCGACAACCGCTCTCCGTCACTAGACTGACAGAGGACAGCCTCTTCTTTGTCCCACTCCTACGTCGGTCCTGTTTTCAACGTCGCCACTTCCATCCATCTCCCTACCTTCCCCTCCTCTCTTAGAACTGGTTACGCACCGCTGTGTTATTCCCCCTTTGCTCTCCGACATTGCTTGCTCGATGGTGCACGGCGCCTCCGTACAATATCAGCCACCGATGCTGCTTCGCACAAAGTGCAGTTGCTCGTACCAATCATTTGGGAAGAATGCGCGATTATAGAAAATTGCACGATAGAGCGACTTGAGACGAAATACCACTCAAGTTTCTTCTCACTTTTCTCGCGGAAATATAAGTTTTATTAAACGAAGTATATTTATGTATTTTCCAAATTCGTCTCAGTGACAATTTTCAACTCTGACAACGTGTTCCGGGGACGCGAGGCGTATTATGCGATTTTGAAGCCTTTGTGCCTGTAATCGTAAGCGAAGTGGAGCACTCATAACGTCATCAAGCGCGTGTAACGTAATGTGTACCCTTAACAGAGTAGCTTGTACATACCCGGAGCGAGTGCTCCTTCTCAACGATGACTCATAGACCGAGAATCCACTTTGTTCTATTGCTCCCTCTTCTGATCCCCTCCTCCCTTAGAGCCGGTTCCGTCTAGGCCCGTTTCACCCCGTGCACGCAAGTGCGCTTCATGAAAGGAGCGTTCACACCGAGCCTCGTTCCACAAATTATCCGATGCACTTTAACACCTGGCCTGAACGCGAAACATCGAGAGCTCGATGCGGAAATCATCTGGCACCAGGTGTTCCGGTGTCCAGTGCGAGCCTCGAGGATTTTGCCGGAGGGAAGTATATCTATACAGAAATATATATATATACATGATTGGCCGCGTCCGCGTATGTGTAAAACATATAACGCGAACGACTCGATATGTCGAATACGTGGGGAGGGACGTCGCGATATCTCTGTCGTGTGACATTCGTAGCCGCCGGCCATCAGGGTACAATTTGAAAGGAAAATTTTCCAGTCGCCATATTCGGCGTTATCAGCCCATATACCAATCTGTGAAATTGCACGCCCCAAAACGTATCCGCGCTCGATATCAGAAAGCGCATGGGGTTCAGGAAACAATATCTCGAGGAACAGAAGGGCGTAACAGTGGCTGTTCACTGCATCGTTTTACCGAATACCAGTATCAATCACGCGACTCAATACGGCCGAATCGAAACGTACTTAAACTCTATTTGAACAAGTTGAAATCGGGACAGGGATGGCGGTCGATAATTTGCAAACGATCGCATCGTCGGAAGAACAACTGGCAATCGGCGAGCATATCGAGCCTGCCTATCAGCGTTCGCAAATATTTAACCGCTCGTGCGCTCGGCGCAGTCCTTGGCCGCCCTTATCGTTGTCATCGCGTTAAAATTATCACTGGCGGGGTCGATGCCGATGCGAGATAATGGCCGATGTCGCGATAAAATATTGCCGCGCAAGACGATTTGCAATCCGGCCGACCAAGACTCCGCAAGTCCGGATCCTCGTGATATCGGACTGCCGCTTGCGGGTTGACGTACACGTTGCCGTCGTGTAGGGACATGATAGAGGAGCAGTGTTAACCCAGCCACAGGGCATCCTGCCTCCGCCCTATCTTTGAAGGACGACGTACGCGTGCACATGTCGCTATGCGCCGCTATAATCGGAACGGGACAATGACGTCCTCGTTACCACGATTGTTGCCCGGACAAAACGTGCAAAAGCTGCACGCGAACTGCTCGCCGGAAAGTACGTGTACGTGTTTGTGTGCGCGCAGGCACTTCCGAAAACAAAACTTCCCCCTCCGGCGCGGAATTCATTAACGTAATGCATCCTGACGCTCCTTCGTCGGCGGTCGCTTTCTACGGATTCCTTAAGAATTTTTCTTCAGCAACGACTCCTTCTCCTCCCTCCTTTCTCCTCTTGAATCTAGCCCGAGGACTGCTTCGATCAATGGTAACAGCGTTTGTTTTACTTTACTCCTCGAGTCGTAAACGTCGAGTATGCGCGGGCAATGTATGAGAAGAAGTATATTTTTATCGCGGTCATTTACGGCGGAGGAGCAGCGAGGCAGAGTCGAGAGAAGTGAGGCGAGACATTTTTCAAAGGAATGTTTAAGAAGAATTCATTAACATAATGCTTCGCGTCGCGCTTCGCCGCGGTCGTTTTGCATTACTTCGCGAAGAACTCATATTCTTGGCAGGTGGTGCCGCGAGCGTTTTACATCGAGATGAATTTCGCATGATAAAATGATCGTCGGACGCCACTTCGAACGTACTGAAATCGGCTAATCTGCCCTATCGACCATGGTCCGATGGACACTCCCGTCTCTGTCTTCTTTGCCGAAGCAATGCACGCGCGCTAATGTCAGGATGGCGCGGTATAATCGAGCCGCATAATGACATCCTCGTTAGGACGATTGTTGACCGGCTCGGACGGAATTACGGAAAGTGTAAGCGAGCGAATGCGACCGCCGGGGCAAGTGTCGGTGTTGCCGTAGAAATTGGACCCGAGTTGCTTGGATAGCTTAGTTCCCTCCCTGGATCCCGATTCCCAATTCTCCGAAGCCATTCCCGTCTCTGCCTACGAAAATAATCGAATTTTCGCGTGCCGCAGCTTTCCTTCCCACCGTTTCCGCGATTCTTATGCAAGGAAAACAAGCCCACCGACCATTTCGCTCCCAGATGCTCCCGTAAACGCCCTGCCTTTATTAGAAGAATAAGTGCCGCTTCCGTATCACTGATCCGGCATCTACTGCGGTGGGAATTTGCCGAATTCGGAAAATGTTACGTTTCATTTTGTCTGCCGCTCGCTATCGGCATTCTTGCCTCGTTCCAAGCGACTTATCGACGTTCATATTATACCACAGCGGAAAGTTTTAAGCGATCGGTCACTTATTTTCCCTTGAAATCCCTCATTATTCCTACGGGCCTCTGGCAATTGTCGCGTAAATCTTTGGCGCGAGGGTGCTGGGTTCGATAAGTCAATACGGCGGGGCCGTTTAACGGCGGACGTCGTAAGGACGGTCGATCGGAGTTTTCGCGCAAACAAAGCGTGCCCGCGAAGCCGAAAACGATAAGCTCGAGTGCGGGTAATGGCCATAATCGCGCGGTGATATTTCCCAGGCCGCGGCAATTCTCGACCGACCTTTCCCCCCGCCACTCCCCGACACTGATGTACGGCTGGGAAACCGATCGCGCTATCGATCGCGACCCTCGACCGTGCCCCTTGCCCTCCCCCCTTCTCTCTCTCAATTATTAGCCAGCGTACGAATTACCGAACGGCCACGCGCGCGCGCCTCTCCCGGCTAATTTCCCGTCGGAATTGATCGGACAATGACAGGATCCCCGAGTACGACGCAATCTTGACAGCAGAGCGCGAAGTCCTTTGGTGGATTACCGGCCGCCGTTATATCGCATGTTATGTGGCACGAGCCATCGAAATAGACTCTAACAGCCTCCCGTTGCATCCACTGTCAATTTTAGTTACCTCCATCCCTCTTTCGTTCTTATTTCCCCCGCGAGGATAACGGCCTTCCGCGTACGGATAGATAACCGAAGCCAAACCCCAAACCCAAAACAAACCCTCATCCACACGCCGTAGCATCTACGTCAGAGTCCTTTCCATACAGCGCGCTCTCCGTCGATCCGGGCACTCCTTTATTGTAACTTCGAGAGCCTTATATACGACGGGGCAAGAACGAAAACACACCCTTTCGATAGTAAGTAACTTAGGTGGCCGTAGCGGCGAAACGATCGGCCACAAATTTTTCCTCCCGAGACGTTCGCCGTTTCCACGCCCCTCGAGTATTGGCCGCGGGATATATCGGGAGCCTCGGCTAGCGTGCGAGCCCTGTTAGAGACATACGTGCGTGTTCCGGACTGAAAACAAGATAGCGAGGGTGTAAAGCCTTCCGTCGAGAGTTAGCACGTTCACGCCCTTTTATTGGAAGCTCCTAGGGCCTTTCAGTCGGATCCGAAGACGCTTCTACGCCAGCGTACCTAACTTCGGCTGAAGTCGACGTCCGAGACTTCGTTGGCCAAGGAAGAGGGTGAGAGGGGGAAGTTCTGCATACTTTTCATAACTCTGGCTCGTGAGGATCATCGCTGTGCCTCGTAAATGTCATGCGCGTATTTACGCCGGCGACGCGTGGCGTCTCTGCAATTTCATCGTTGCGAGTAGCACCCTGTCGCGCGACATTCAGAGAACGAACGACGGTAACGACGCCCTCTCCCCCACCCCCGTCGACTTCTGGTATAATTTTCTCGATAGCGAGTCTCAGGACAGTGACTACGACGATGGCAATGATAGCCGTTTTCACGTCGTTTCGTTTCATTTCGTGAACCGTCCCGTGTAATTCCGTTAATAACTACAAACTTTGAGAATTGTTGCTCGAATCTGCACTCATCACGACAAAACTTCAGTCGAGTATCGCGTTACTTTTCGCCTTTCTAGAGACCGCAGATGTCAACAAAGACCGGCAAAAAATTAATTGCTTAAAACTTCGAGTAATTATCCATCACACCGAGTGTAAGTACGAAGGTTGGATAGAAAGTAAGGTGTACAGCGAACAGGATACAATGACTTAGCATAAAATATGTAATCGCATCTACGTAACGCTCGTAAGCAACGCCGGCTCTGTGTTCACAATCTGCGCGCCAGACACCAAACATTGCCACCACAAAGGATCCTGAATTTCGAAATAACACACACGCGCGGAGCGTAGAATCTTCTCGCGCGAGCATACGGATCGTACATCTTCCCCTTAAAGAATCTTCGCTCGCGGATGCTCCAAGTATCCAACGACCAACGTACCGACATTCTTCACGCCTTTTATTCGCGCAGGATAATGCGCTTTGAGTATCGGGGACGGGGGCGGGTTTCGGCGGAGGGGTAGGGGGAGGGGGTGAAGTTATGCTTTGTATCGTGTAAAGACCTTCCGGGAGAAAATGGCGATCGATCGCCCGCTCGATCTTCCAGGGCGGAACACATCGAGTGGCTTGGCTGGAAGACGCGCAGATCTGAACGGAGTTGGGACGTGCGGTTCGAGCTAGAGTTCGCGGGAGCGCTAACTGTGTCGGACGAAACACGCGATATCGGAACTTGCACGAGCTTCGACTTACGTACAGCTGCAAGCTCCAATTTGTTCGAGCATCACGATATCGCTCTCACCGTTCAAGCTGTACGTCGACTTGCCAGCAGATTACAACTCTCGCGCTCGAAGACGGCCAGCTGATGATCGTTAGCCCGGCAAGATCGCGCAGATCCCTTAACCCTATCGCGAACAGCCGCAGTTTGACTAACTGTTTAAAACGCTCTACTCCAATCTATCTACGTCCAATCATTCCCCCAGCCGGATATTCCTTTATTTATTTCTTTACTCTTCGTATCAGTATCCGTTCTTGTTTGTTACACCGGGTTTTATCGTTTCTTCCCGCCTTGTATGCGTTTATTCGAAAAATGGAACCTGACAATTTTTCATGTCGGGAAACCTTGTTCCGCTGTCTCTTCTATTTTCAGACCGTGCCGTTGGTATCGTTTAGAAGGAATTTTTTTCCTAAAATGGAGTGGCAACCCGGCGACGATAACAACGCCACTAATTAGCAGCTGATGTGTAACAGAGACCGTGTATTATTTCGAGACATCTGGGACAAGCCGTCAGAGAGTATAAAAATCCGGACGTGCAGTTGGTCGATCGAATAAGATTCCGGGTACAGGACGGTTCTCGGGTCGTTATGCCTGAGGGAAAATCAAGCCGTTAAATTTATTTTCCGACAATTTTTACGATCCACTTCCCCCGTACGTTACCTGGCTGCGAGGGTTGGAAGAGAGGCGAGGTCCGTGGGAAATGTCGGAAGTGTGCGGGGCAGGCCTTAACGAAGTACCCTGGGCCAGCCACGGTTATCTTTCCCTGCCAATTTCGCGAAACGACTCTAACCCTCGCGCTATCCGCTTTCGCAAACAGACCGCTTCCTCCCACTTTGACTTTCGACGACAGCGGAAGCGCTCCCGATCGATAGACACATGGCGTGCGCAATTCGATAATTCCATAACGTGTAACGTGCCATTAACTACACAGCCTGCCGCTACTAGCCGATGCCCGAAGTATGTCAGTAGGGAGGGAAAAAAAAGATAAGCGGCAAACCGGTGACAAGGGGCGAAGCGAGCAAGCTCCAATTATTCCCGATATTATAACTAATTTCGGAATTAAACGCGACACCGCTCGATAAATGGGCCATGAATATTCAGTTGGCTAACAAGTCGAACGGATTCGTGACGATAGTCAAGCCGGAAGTTCTCTCTCGTTGAACATACATGAACCCGCCGCCATCCGTACGATACCTTGTCCTCTATTATCGTCGGATACGTGACGCGTATACGATTCCCCCCGGCGGCTAATCTTTCTCTCGGCGAGGAAGTCGGGAGTCAACTTTCCTCGAAAATGCACCCCGCAAATGGGAGTTTTATCGTCTGCGCGGAATCTCGATTCGCCGAGCCGCGTGACGCACGCATAAAATCGACGCCACGCGCCTTTACGTCGCAGCGCGCATACCAGAACGACGCGAGGAGATTACAACGTCGAAACAACGATCATTCGACTAATGACCTGATCGCTCAAGCCTTTGCCCGCCGGCAATTTCTTCAAGCGTCCGACATGCTTTTTCTCGCCACCCGCTTCTGACCCGATTCCGTCGCGCGTCGCGTGAAGATTAGCGAACGGAAAGGCCGTTCGGGAAATAAATATACTGTCACCTATCACGTAAGTCGCATTACCTTTGACGCACGAACTTCCCAGCAATGTCACACCCTCTCTTCCGCCCGGCCGCGGGCCGTATCTAATTACGGCCCTCCCTCAAACATTTTTATCACAGCGACCGCGCGGCCCGTTGCGCGCCCGTATCGCCGCACAGCATGCAGCGTCCACGTACGCGTAATATGTATATTTTACAAAGTCCACACATTACGACCGCATGGCTGTGCATTATAGAGAGCACGCCGTCGGCTCTCTATTTATAACATCCACCGCCTGGCGCCGTTCAAGGCGCGCAGAGGGGAAGAGTTCCGGAAGCGGAAGAGCAAATTACGCTCCGTGGATTACAAGGAGTCTCGCAGGATGAAGAAGCTGGCGGGGTGGGGGAGAGTCGAGGAAAGAAGCAGAGGTGGGGGGGACGTGTGACTTTATTTTTAGCGAGTGGCAAGCGAGGCGGCGTCGCAGTGGGGTTGGGGTGACTCGTAATTGACACTCGCTCGTTTACACGCCAGGGGCGCACGTCATGAAGAACGATGACGCCCGGCACGGTGATGTAGAGGCAACGTTGCCGGTGCTGATGGGATGGCCATGCCCGCGCGTCCTGGTCAGGGGATACAAATGTCGCCGCAACGATATCGGCCAAACTTCCCCACTCCCCCGTTCTCGGAACCCGGCTGGAAGCTCGGCTGATACTGTCGACGGCAAAATTTTCCCGCCGCGATGCTTGTTTCCTTCCACGAGATAATCTACCTGGTGGTTGACATCTTTGACATAGCGCTGCGAATTAACACATTGGGAGAGGAGAATGAGGAAGAGGGGTGGGGGATGAAATGTGCTAATACTCCGCGTTCACGTGCTGCAGGCTCTGTATTGATAATGGACACTCGCAGCTTTATAATTCGAGTGCTTATTACTGATTTACATGCGCGTCTAAAACAAATTCCAACGTGATTGAGCGATGCAGCGTCAACACGTAAGCATAGCATTGTCAGAGTTTTTCTTTTTTTCAACGGTATTCGACATAAAGTAGCGAGTATCGACAACGTACACTGCAAATATCCTGACCCAAATGTTCACTGTCATCTTGCCGATGTCCGCTGTATCGAGACGCTCGGTCGATGTACTCGTAATTATGCTCGTTTCTTTCGATAGGCGATCGAAAGTGATTGACGCCATCGGGCGAGTATCTCTGGTATATCTCGGTGGCGAGAAGAGGGTGAATATCTCGATAATCGGCAAAATCTAGTCTCTCGCGTCTAATAACTCCCTTCGAAGCCGGCCGCGAGAATTCTTGACAGCCGAAAGCCGTGAATTAGAATTGACGTAACGAGGACGTGGGCTTCGGTCGATGATACGATGGTCGCCGACGACGCGATCGACATAAACGCTTGCGCACGTGCATACACATGTTGCGGCGCGTAGGTGTGTATATATGTATATGCAATATGCGTACAGGGCAAACAGGGCTCTGCGGCGCATTGTGCGCGCTCAATGGGCTGGCCGGGCATCGGAGGGTGGCCGCCTAATACCACCCCGCGATTACGTTACTCCGCACCAACTAAATGTGCATTGGCGCGCAGCGATTCCCCGTTGCCCGCCCGCATGCTCGCTTATCCGCTCTCGCGAAAATTGAGAGGGTAGTCTTTGGCGCAAATGGAAATGCGTCGGCAGTCTCTCGACAGCGTCAAAGTGCCGTCTAAACGCGTTTGGGAATTCACCTTGGCGCTACTCACCTCCTCTCGCTCTCCCTCTCTCTCACTCATCATACGTTCCGCGATTCGATCGCGAAGCCAGCCTCTTTAAAGCGGATAATCGATGTCGCGAAAATTGCCGAGAGTTTAAAGAGGGACTCTGTGCAGCGTCGGGGGTGAAAAAAATTGGACGGAGGGCGAAGTAATTTTGTCGGGTCGATAATGGTTCCCTTTGCCCCTTGGAGATGGAAGGTAATTACAATAACGGGTGGCAGGAGAGGCGAGGGGAAGGGGTTGAGTATGGGCTGTGTGAAAGGGGTTAAAGACGAAGTGCTTAAGGGTGAGGAATTATCTGAGAGGGTACCCTTTAAGACGTCTGATTTTTCAATTCTCAACGGCAGAAGATCAACAGATGTCCCGCGAGGCTCATCTCGCTAGGCAAGGTTACTCTGGAAAAATTATTCAAAGTCGCTTGCTCCCAGTAATCCCAATAGTCCTCATAATAATCGTTCTATCGGCAAGATCAGGCTTCTGACCGATCCGACTGACACTTCACTGTTACCCCATCCACTCTTTCCCAGGAGGAGCTCTCCATCGTTCGCTAGAAGTGGTAAAAGACCCCTTCCACGCTCTGCCATCGGAAAAAGACTCTCCATCTTCTCAGTGCACCGCCGCGCAGAGGCGTCCGGTGCGTCCCGACGGTAAATTATCCGAAACGGTGCGCGGACTCGGTAATTCCTGCGTTCGATAATAATTGACGTAACGGGGACGTCAGAGGCCGATCAATGACGCGATCGGTATACGTCATATTCCCGACGCGGGACCAAGATCGGGGCTGGATGCGATGAGCGCAGCGGGGGTGGGCTTTGCAGCTTGATACCGACCATGGGACGTCCGACGCGATCCTCCTCCCGATTACACCCCCTCTTCTTGTACCTCCCCACCCCCCTTTTGGCCCCCTCACTCGCCTCTCAATCCCCCGCCTGACCCCATTCGCCACCCGCTTTACACTCGGCGATTATGTTCCGAGGCGACTCTATTATCCGCATTATCACGAAAACATCCCTCTCCTTCCCGCCTTTCTGCCCACCGCACTCGCGGGAATCGTACTACGTGCGTACAGTGGTATAGGATTAATATGGAGGCACGCACGTGCGAATGTGGGACGACAATAGTCATCGTTGTCGGTCGCAGTCTCCTGGCACATTGATGACGTTCTGACCGTGAGCCGTCCGTGTCCTCGCTACTGAGTTCGCGTATGCGAGACGTGTACGCACCGTTACATGCGCAGGCATGATTTATGAGCCGCGGTTTGACTTCGGCAACGTGCAGCCCACTGCGATTCCTCTCTGTCCGCTCGCTTCAGTTCATCTCACTCGCACGGCAGCTGGATCGTTTTCGCTCCGTCTTCATAGCGTTCTTACCACTGTTTCGATGTTTGCTCATTCGTTTCCAACACGGCTCCACTTCGTGCAATTTCGCGAATTCGATCGCGGTCTTCCTATTTTTGGATGCGGCACACGCTTATATCGCCGGGGTATGTTCAGTCTTGTACGAATTCGAATTGCATTACGTAGATGGTTTTTTTACTGTGCTCGGTCTGTCTATACCAGTTGTTTGCATTACTTCCTTTATTTGTGTCAAAGATATGTATACGCGGATGTATATATGTTGCACGGTATTGCAAATTAGAGTAGCATTGCCGCATTGTGCAGATTCAACCGTGTTGCATAATGTTTTGCATACATGCTGAACCAGTTCTACATTCATTAAGTCTTCGTTACACGGATTTATCGAACTTGATGTAAAGCGTGCAGGACGTCTTATTGGGTTAAATGTGCACTGCGACTGGACAAGTGCTTTACAGTAGGTTCCAACTGCGTTTGCCGTATCCCTAAGAAAGTTCTGCAAAGTATTAGTTCGAAAGTTATGAATTCGGCTCTTGCGAGCCTGACGCGGTTTTATAGACTGCGCATCTCGGCCACAATCGTGACTTGACATGCCGAAAATTGAGTACCATTCAATATCTTCATCGGCCGATCCATTAAGGCGAAGAATCGCTTACTGTTGATGTATGGAAGCGTTCCAAGATTGCTGGGGTGCTCTCGAAATTATAAGATTCGATAGTTCGAAAGTCGCGGAATCGAGGATCATCGTTCAAGAAGTTGCCTGCAGTTTGCACCTTCGAGGTGGAGGGGATAATCGGGCGCAAAGTAGCGAAGGAACGGCCTAGTTGGGACGATCGATGACCCACCCGCTCTTGCCCCTAAAGAATTTGTCTTCGGCACTCGGAACATCGGCCGTTGTGTCGTCGGGTAATGCGACGCGTGGGGGTTCGAGTGTCTTCAAGATTACGTTCATCCCTTCCATCCTTTTCCATTCTCGGCCTCCATCGGCGTCCCGCTTTTCTTCGCTACCTTCCTTTGCCGTTTGCAAAACTGACCGCCTAGTAACTGATCCCATCTTGGCAGTTGAAAGGGCGATAGATGTTTTCTTTAATTATACGTTCCAACGGGTCAATTACGAGGACCCTAATACATTCAAGCGCAAAGGACCTGAAATTGTACATCCGTCTCGAATCAAAGCTATCGGCCATCGAACGTTGAATAGATGGAAGAAGACCAACGATCGCGAGCACGTAAATAGCTGATCAATAGTCACGAACATTCTCCATGGTACGAAGAAGCTCGGAACGGCAGACACGTAAATTACGAGTGGCCGATATTTGCCGGGAAAATTTATTTGACGATCGTCGAGGGGTTTAAGAACCTAGACGCATAAATAATGCGCTGGAACGCTGATGCGTACATGTTTGAATGCTATTAAAACGTAGTTGCTCGTATATACGAATCCGCAAAGAGCGGTGATCAGAAGTTCGTGGTTTCCTCCCGGGTAGCACGACGTACGCATGTCAGAAGCGAAACTGTTTGTGCGACGCCATATTTAGAAGAACATCCGCTTTATGATCGTCGTTTGCCATCGTCGCAGAGTGCTTAGCGACTCGCGGTCGAGGGATGAACGAACAACGGAAAAGGAAGGGGGATGGGTCGGAAGAGAGGCGGAAGAGGGACAGTAAGGATTACCGAAAGGGAGCCGAATATGGGGGGGGGGGGGGGGGGGGTCCAGGAAGCGCAGAAACGAGAGCCACTCGCCACAGTGGCGAGACATAGTTGCCCGGCGACGTGCAATCGGCCGTTAAATCAACATTGACACAAGCTCCGTCACAAAGGACTTATTATGGGGCCAGGTACGCGTGCCTGGATTTCCCTACATTTTTTTCGCCCATTATATTCGTCGCATCGGTCATGACGTCACGGCGCTCGAGTCGCACTCGCCCCGACAAATATGTAGTCGCAAAATAGGATTACCCAGTTCCCTTTGCACCTTTGGCCGCGCGAGCTTATTTTCACGGAACGACGCCCTCCCAGGCTCGCCTCTGTATACACTATGCAAAAGTGATAAAAATAAACTGTCCGCTATAAAAACGTCAGGATTTTTTGAAATACGCAATCGCGAGAACGAGCGCAACGACAGAGGGGCTGCGGCGGGCTGGGGCGGGTGAAAGAGGAAGAAGACAACCCACAATGTGCGTCGCAAAGAGGGAGGTGGGGGAAGGAAGGGACGGTGGAGGGATACGGACAGATGGATGGCCAGGATCGAGCCGCGGGATAAGTTCCCTAAGGACACTGGCTGCACGCGCAAAATGCATGCGATGTACGTAGAAAATTGCGATCGGAAAGAGTGGCATCAACGTTGGGCATATTAAATATCATCCCTCGTAATATATAATGGATCCGGCGTAGCGCCCATTTTTTATCGTGATCTCTTTCATTCTCTCTTTCTCCCGGAGCTTCGCCCGCTTCTCCTTTTTCTCGCCTCCATAATCTCCAGCATTGAAGGCGTAAAAAAGCGCGGCGCGTTCTGTTTTCAAGCGCTGAAATTATGACGACGACGCATACTTCTCGATGCCGATGCCGATAAATCTGCGGATTCAAGCGTATGCCGCGCACGGATAATTTCGATCCAGATAACGATTTCCCGTAATTCATTCTCGAGTGGCAGGGTATAGAGAGCGAGCGTGTGCGCACGTATGTGTGAGGTGTGGGGTTGATAGGCGGGCGAAGAGTGTGGTCCGCGATTCCTTTTCTCGTCCCGGTTCGAATTCTCGCGGCATAGTCGTCGTTGCGGCGGCACGACGTTTGAATTGTTTGTGCACTGGGTCGAACTAAATGGAACGTCGCGTGGAAGTCCGGAGGAAGGGAGGAAGAGAGATGCGGGACATATAACGGTCGCACGGAAGGAACTCGTGCGACGTATATGGAGACGGATGAAGAACGTGAGATAGGAGGAAGGAGAGAAGATGAGCGAGCGAAACGGAAGGAATGCCGGAGAGAAGGAGAGAATTAAAGGGGATTGGCGGGGCAGGGCGCCGCGGAAGGTGGGCGGGGGGGGGGCAGAAGGAGGAACACACGTCGGAGAGGGGACAGTGAGAAAAATAAACGAGTAACAGGGAGATGGAGGAGGCGGAGAGCATCCTGCTGAAACTTTCTACTTCGCCAGATTGAAATTGTTTTTCATCGCCTTCCCAACGGGGGCAAATAGGCGCCGTCGCCCGATTCAGTCCTACAACCCTGCTCCGTCGTACGAGCCATCCTGAGGACTCGTTCTCGCCCCCCCCCCCCCCTACCGGATTCGAAATTATCGATGCTTAATAGCGTTCGTTAACTGTCGTGCTCCCGATAGGGCGCCGCCTACGTACAGGAGCCGCTTCGATTAAAAATATTTGCCCCGGAAGTCCGAAAGTGTCGCGCTCTCGATGGGAAGAAGGTCGAGCAGGTCGAATCTCGAGTGTGTTCGAGAGCAAATACCGATCACTGTCCCCGATATGCCCATCGAGCGGCGCTCAATTCCGTACTCTCCTTTCTTTGCTTTCCACTTTAATTGCTCCGCAATTGGAGTCGAAAGAGATGCAACTTTCAGCTCGGGGACACCGCGAATGATCCAATCGCAGCGAGAAATGAGTGTCGTTGATTGGCGGATGCGATCGCCGATGAGGCGGAGAAACTCCGATTGCAGTCTTTCCTAACGCGCATAAATTGTCAATTTCTTCCGCGCCAAGTACGTACTGCTTTCCTATCGTTTTTACGCATCTATTACCGGAAGTGAGCGCCGAATATTCATCCCCCGCTCACACCAACTACGGTGCCTATGTGTGGAGCGGTGCACAAAATCCTAAACGTCTTCCTAATAGCATCCTAACCCCTGTGATCCTTGTAAATCCCTAAGCGCCATCCATCACGCAGTTCAGTGGCGGCGGACGTAACGAGACGCGGAGGGTAATGGAAGGGGCGGGAGGGGAAGGTAGATAGTGCTGCACGTCGCGTTCTCGTAGTGCGTGCGTGGCAGACTGCAAGTCACGAATTTTCGACTGCTTCGGCGTGCAGAGGCGTATCGTGCGTGCGACTTCCTGAAGGAACGTGCGATGGGCGCGAGGTATGCAAATGGAATCAATTTGTGAGGGACGTCGAGGCCGCCTCGAGACCCGATCGCGCACCCTAACAACCTCCTGCCAACGCGTACCAGCCCACATCGTTCTGCTCGTCCTCCCCCAGCACCCCATAGAGCGTTACACCTCTCGTCCGCGTGCAACATGCCCTCCGGGCGGGAAGGAAGGCTCGGCGTGATTTAATATCGTAAAACAGCCTGTAACACCCCGCAGAATCTCGACTCTGATTTCCGTCCCTCCGATTGGGGGTTGATGCCCACCTCCACCCTCTCGCCGATCTCTCACCCTCGGCAACATTCTCGTCCCCCCCCGTCGTTGGTACACGACTGATTCGA
The DNA here is from genome assembly GCA_914767735.1 of Anoplius nigerrimus. Taxonomy (NCBI): domain Eukaryota; kingdom Metazoa; phylum Arthropoda; class Insecta; order Hymenoptera; family Pompilidae; genus Anoplius; species Anoplius nigerrimus. The sequence goes on along the minus strand of OU612079.1, from coordinate 4,453,223 downwards.
ACCCTCGAAATGTTCACCCCACGCTGCCTCGTTTGCCACCCTTACAGCACTCCGGCGAGGAGGTCGCGTGCCAGTCAGTCCGGGGGTTGTTCGGCGTGCGTGAGCTTTCGCCTACACACCCCATATTGTGTCTAGCACGCACATGCTGCTGGGGTGAGCCGAATGATGCCCGGATAAGCCATTGGCGCGGGCTTTTGAATATTTCCGACAGATGTTGCCGCTGACTGCTGCAACCTCGCTTACCTCGGGCTTTTCCCACTCAAAGCTAACTTTGTCTCTCAAATTCTCTCTCTCTCTCTCTCTCTCTCTCTCTCTCTCTCTTTTATGCTTCCTGAGGAACGTTTCATTTTCGCAATAATTATGCTTGATTGTTGCCGTCCGTGGCAAATCATTGGAAGCAAACGTTTGCGTACACAGAAATTACATATGACAAGTTGGCTTAGTGCAACTTTGCTTATAAGTTTGCGATGCGCTTTGTGATGCTGTGTATAAACAGAGAGAGTCCGAGTAACGGATGACAGCACGTTTCGGTGTAAGGATCGCTGATTTTGGTCACGTTGGGTGGAGACCAAGGCTTTGCTGGTTACTAATATGAATTGTTTCCTAGTACACGTATAACTGTCCTTTTATCATTGCGTATGCGAATCGATATGTTAACAACGTTTCAGAAACAGATGCAAGGCATTTTGATGTTTAATATTCTCATGCCACACTTTGTAAGTAATCCTATGCTAATAATTCACTTTGAGGATTACTTTCGGATTTGTTGTCGACGATGGAAGATTTTCAGTTCCGACGCTTATGGAAGTACACGTTCATGGAGGCAACGTCCGAAACAAGTCAGAGCGGTCAATATTGTAACATAAATTTCATTTCCATCCATGTGGGGTCTGGACCAGCATTCACCCTCGTCCGGTCCCTCTTTTGGCACGGACTAAACGAATCTTCTTAGGCCTCCTGCATCAGGGGCTGGACGCGTGTATTTCATTTACACTCGCCCGGAAAGTTAAAGGATCAACCAGGGCTGCCCTACCCACGTTTCGTAATATTTCCAGCTTTGTACCGCGCTTAGGTTAGTCATACGTGCTTAAGCAGGAAATTGACAGAGACTCCCCGTATCCGGAAACAATCATTTTTAATTTGACGTCCGAAACATGCCGCAGGTTGCGTTTCATATCAAGAAAAGCTAAACATGCAATTTTAATTTAACATAGATCGAATGTCAGTGATTTCTCAACTTATACATAAACATGTGCTTAAGTAAACATTAATTAGGGTTATATGCAAATCAGTGATTATGAATCGCGAGCTAAAGAAAATTGCACGTGAGCTTGGTATCAATCTACGAAAATGAATTGTTGGACGCGTTTTAAGTTTCGCAAACACGGCACCCAATGAACTGTGTCTCAGTTAATGTCATTTTTCCACCGAGCGTGACGGCTATTTTGTCGCCTTCCGATCGGCTCGGCCGATATTCTCCAATGGGGCACTCTTTATCCCGGACGCATCGGTACGTGTTCTCCGGCTGGCGTTGCAAAACGGCTAGCGTAATGGCTCTCTCTCTCTCCCTCTCTCTCTCTGTCTCTGTCTCTGTCTCTCTCTTTTTCTCTCTCACTCTCGTACACGGCAGTTTATCGCGTTCGCCGGCAAAAGAAAGCGCGCCAGGCGTGTGTGCATATTTACGGTGGCACTCGCTCTTTACGATTATCGTAAAATTTGCGCCGCACGGTTATGGGACAAACTCGTTCCTTCCTCCCACCCTAGTTGATACCGTGCACGTTTGCGCGAAAATGGACATGCGTACAATTTCCGGCTGCGTCGCTGATAACGTAGCCGTTCGCGTCCGGTTAGGTGCGAGTGCTTTTCGCGGCGCGCAATTGGTACCGTTTTTGAATTAGCCTCCAGTTGTGGATCGAACTGGTGCGTGTCAAAGGATTCAATCCTCGTCCCCCGCCACCGCCATTTTTCCATGCCGATCCTACAATGCATATTTATCGCTGATATCTCATCCGCGAATCTCACAGCACGAGCGAGCACGAAAGATATGCTTTTGCAATATAGAGCGTCCATCGGGGGGGGGATCCATACATCGCAGTGCGCACAGATTGTAGACCGGGCTATATTGTAGAATATACAGGTTCCAGTGGGCATACAATGTGCAGTCCATGCTTCAGCGTCTATACACGGAAACGCTGGATGTATGTTGCGATCCATACATTGAAGAGTCCGTTCCACGATCTATACGGCAGACAATCTATACATTACATAGTCTGCGCACGTCAGGGTGTATGCCGAGCCTATATATCGTCGTCCAACATTATAATCTAACGTTATAGTCCCGACGTACGTTACGATGAACTTGGAGACTTAACATGTCGAGTTTCGTCCAACAGCAGCGATTATTTGCAACGGCTCACGGCAAGATGCTGCTTATTCACCTTACGGTTTCATATTTGGATGGGATTTTACGTGTCGCGTTGACAGAGTTAACAACGACAACCTAAACTGGATTTAGTACCGCAGCAGCGAATCTCAAAATGGAAGCGAAAGAATCAAATAAACCTGAGATATGAGAATCTGGTGATAAAATATTTCATGAAATCAGAAAAGATCCGCTGAACGCGAGAAAAGCTGAGATTCTGTTAGGAGACGGGCATTGCACTCGAGGATGCAGACTGTATGGAATTATAATCGGTCTTGATTGGCCCACTGCTCTCTGCTTTCTGACAGCTGCGACTGAACATTTGCCACGACTATCGGTCGACGACTGATTTTGACTTGAAGGAGCATCGCAACTGCGAAGCGTACGACGCGCGGACAATGCGAGCACGCGGGGATCGAATGTCAATATGGGTTATCGCACGTATGCCACGCACATGTGCCTCGAACCCCTCACGCAGAGCGGCGCGCGTGCCATGGGTAAATTGTGTACACACCGTGCAAGGCCTACCCCTTTGACTTGTGAGCGTGCCAGTTCACCGCTTCTGCTACCCTTTGGCGTGAAAATTAGATCGTCCAGAAGCAAGAGCGGCGACAGTTCAACTTAATCACACATTTGCCATTTTATTTACATTTCACTCGTCCGACAAGTCATTTTCCGCACCGATTACAGTATATAACTGGCTTTTTGTACTCCCGTAGTCGGGAGCAGAAAATGAGTCCCCTTGAGCGTGTAAAAATTCGACGAAAGTGTTCAGTAAGCGAGAAAAGTAAAAGGTTGATCGAATTACGATTGATGATCGACAATTTCGTTTCGTTATTCAACGTATCGTGTCAGTTGTCGGATCGTTTCATCCGTCAGCGTGAAAATACGACTGTTCGCCAGGAGAGTATTAAAGTTCCAGAAGCGGTCGGTTTTACCTTGGTGAATTGATAAGAAAGTGCCCGGGCGAGCAAAGGAGGAAGAGAGAGAGAGAGAGAGAGGGGGGGGGGGGGCAAGAGTGAGGCTGAAAAGGGAGAGAAACTGCTTAAATTATGTATACAACAGGAGCGCTCTACTTTTTGAACCCTACGGAACGGGCATCTTTTTTCTTCCTCCACTTCCTCCTGACCGCCCGTTAGAAGTTCCCCCTTGGGCCTGTCGGCATTGAACATTCGTCGAGTGCTCGGCCGACAGGGGCTTCTGCATATTAGCTCGCGAAAAAAGCGAATCCCGCTGCCCGAATCGCGTTGCCGTTCTGTTTTGCGGTTAAGGACATGATTGCACGGACGCAAAAGGGTCGTTCGTCGTTTGGCATCTCTTTGAGTCAGAGAGACAACGTTGTTCCGCGTGACGTGTGCGGTTCGTTTACGAGATTGCGGACTCTCCCATTTTTTTCTGTTGCCATGTCGAGGATCCTTTGCCTTTTACGTCCCTTCTTCTCGTCCTCATCGGTCGACCCCGGATCCTCTCGGCCATTTTTTCCCTGCCGCTCGGACTCCCTCTCTTTCTCCCCGTCGTCGAAGTGGAAATGGAATTCCGTCGGATTTTGCGCTGCTAATAGCGTCGAGCTGGCTGCTTTTAGGTCGACTTAATCTATCCCACGGAGTAACGACGTCGATCCGCGCGAATCAATTTGTCGCAGCGCGCTCTGTTCAGCGCAACTCGGCAAATGGAATTGATACGGTTTCGAGAGATAACGAACGGCTGCCTTTTTCTCCGCGGCACGCGTCGCCCATTTCCCTTTTTCCACGACACACTACCGTCGACTTGGAACGCCGGTGTCTCTCTCCGGCTATGTTTTGCCCGGCGGTGACGATAAAAACGTGCATCGCAAGAAATGCCCGCACCGACTCTATGTTTAATTTGTTCGTTACGTTGGAATGTAAAAAGCGCGCGCGGCTGAGAACGTCGAGTGATCTTGTGCGTTTCAATTTACTCGCGCTCGTACGTTGTTGATTTTGATGCTTGTAGGTGCGAAAATGTTCGCGGGTCGCGAATCGATCATGACCAAGTCGCATGCTGCAATCGTTGAAGCTGTCGCGTGCGTGGAGCGATGTAATTTAAGTTCGTAAAAGGTATTCACCGCTGCGTCGACCAGTTGACTCTGAAAGGGAAATCGTAAAAATCACGTACAACGAGCTAATCGTGCCTCCACGTTCCCTCGTACCATCGGTCTCGCTCGCAATTGTTCCACTGGGACAGTGTCCGTACGGCGTTACATCGATCGGCGGATATTCCCGGTATCATTCGGTCTTCGCTCCAGCTCCGATGCCGAAGCTATAAAAATGTCTAAGTCCATTTGGATCAGTCTTATCTGTAATCCGTTTGCGGAGCGTTTTTCGCTTAAATTCCCTTTCGAATCTTTTCCCCGGCTCGAATCGGGGACCTGATAAGAAGCGACAACGAAGATGGCAAAGAGATCGAGAACGAAGAGAGCGACGTGCGAGGTTCGTATAGAAGTGAAGGGGAAAAAAAATAACGGTAACGGGAAGATAGCGTACGCGGGCGGCAAATTTAGATAAAAATCGCTCAGCGAGATGACGAGGCGGCGAAGCGGGAGGAGAGTCGAAACGACACGGAAAAAGAGATATACGAGGAGGTGAGAGAGAGAGAGAAGAGGAACTTTGGAGACGAAGACGAACGCAGTGGAATGGTCGTACGCTGGGATGAAGTTTTCGCGATTTGGGTTGGCGCCCGAGTTATCCGCAAGGTAGCATTAAGTGCATAAAGAACAAACCTCGAACGCGTCCCGACAGCGGCTTCGAGTTTCTCCTCTCGAGCCGTTTACGTCCGTGACTTGGTTTGAATGTACTCGTCCGGTGGACGGCTCGCACAAACGGCAACTGAAAGTCTCTCTCTCTCTCTTGCGCGCGCGCGCACGCGGTTTGCCCTCCTCTTTCCTCAGTTAGCCCTGTGTTTCCACTTGTGAGGAAAAGCAGAAAACGCGTACGATGATAAAAAAGCGATTGTTCGCAGAGAACGGCGCTGTGTAACGAATACGCGACGGAATTTTTAATTTCGACTCTGCCTCAATGGCGCCTCGCGGACGAAAGTCCCTTAATTCGCTTGTGAAATTTCGTTTGGCTCCAGGACGAAATTGGGATCCGCCGTTCTTGCTCTTATCCCCACTCCCCCGCCTCAACAAGCCCCCACCTTCATCCGCCTCTTCCACGTCCGCTCTTCATCTCTTCCGCTCGCCACTGAAAACCCTCTGGATTTTCGCAGTTCCGGCCTTTCTTGTTTTTCCGAGACGCTGTTTTGCGGCATGCGAAGTGAAATGTTGCCCGCTGCCGGCAGGAGTGGGACGATACTCGCTCATCTTTTCTTTTTTTCCGACGGCCAGCAGCGAGGTCGCCGTTATCGTTTCGAATCAGTGTTCTGGACGGAGTTTCGAAAGAATTTGCCGGACATAAAGAGATACGCATATCGATCGCGAGTCGGTATGAATTACAGTTCGCGAAAATGGTCTATGAAAATGCGAGTGAGCGCACGACGGTCATTGTGCATCTATATATTTCGAGGACGACCCTACGTATATATCTCGTATTGTCTATAAACGGGTGAGCGTAAATTCGCGGAATAATATACGAAAACGCGGCGGTGAACACGGTAGATTGTATATATTCGTAAATATTCAAAGGTATAAATGTAACAAAGCGACCAAAACGCAATACCTGCATAACCGGCCGTACAAATTGTACAAATCGGGAGGGATTGTTTTTTTTTGTTGCAGGATGACGGTCAATTCGTAAAATTGCATCCTTTATAATAAAACGGGACTAATATTTTCTGTCCCCCTGGGCTCTTCATTTTTTTAAGTGTCCCCTGTGGGTAATGTGTTTACCTTTACGCTTCCCCTCCTCCATCCTTCTTTTCTTTTTGTGTCCACCAACACATTCGCAGTCGCGGCTCAATTACCTACGAATAATTTCCGCGGCACTGGACATGCGGTTGCATAATTACTCGGCATCGCTTGTCCAACTTTAAAAAATCCTTTTTTCTCCCTTCTTTTTTTTTTTTACGCAATTTTTCGCGACTTTTCATCCATCCCTCTTCTCATATTCGCGCCACTCAGAAATTAATTTACCCGCGCATAAAATCTGGCCGGCGCTGTTTTCCTACTTTCCCCTCCCCCTCTAAAAATCAAGAAGAATTGGTCGTACCGTTGGCGATGGCTACCGTCGAAAGTTTATAACGATTTAAAGGTATAAATCGCCCCGCTGATATGCAGGTTAAACGAGTTTGCGAGTAGTTCTGAAAGGTAAAAAGAGACCCGGGCGAGGAAGGAGTGGCGTGAGGGGGATGAGAGAGATATTTGATTTTACAGTTCGCGTCCCAGCGAATTAGTCTCCTCCAATTTCGGGGGTAATTTCGGCGGGTAGGTTCTGGAAATTACGCGTGAGAAAATGATCGGTACGTACGGGTTGAATGCGCGGCGGGGTTGCCGGTATTGGTGCGTTAGAGGGCATGCACATTCGGTAAGCTCTGGGCGACGTCAGTCACGTTTAATGAAGGCAACGGCGGGCGCGTGCTAACGAGGAATCCGTCATTCGTACGCGTTAACGTTCTCCGCCGCAGGTGTGTTTTTATTACTCCCGTTCTGCTGGCCAACGTGTGAACGCTGATTACGGCAGCTTAAATCGCGCTTCTTCCCTCGAACAGGCTTCCCTTTCCTCGCTTGCTCATGGTCTGTCATCCATAGGGGTCAACGGTCCCGATAATCACAGTATCGGTCGTTCCGAACAATTAAGTCTATTTAAAACAATAGATTTCGCACAGAATTATTCAGGTGTACAATTATGCGTCAAACATATTTATCTTGTTAAAGCGATTTCGATATTTTCCTCTCTGTGTACAGAAGGAATGATTGTTTGTATACCTATACGTTGGGATAGTTACGCTTATAAGTATTCTTTTATTCTCACTGTCCCTCTGTTTCACGGAATAACAGAGCAATAATTGTTTAATTCTGAATTTCGCTGAAAATGTGCCATAGAAATTGTAGAATCTTCGTATGACCACTGCGCCACCGCATTTTTCCGGTGGCAGAATATTCACGTGTAGTTCAACGAGTGTCCTTACCGTTCGCGTGCACGGAGCAAAAATACATGCTCCATAAGAAGGTTTTGCTAATTATAATCTCTCCGGTCCTTCCCTTCAACGACCCTCTTTCTGTTCGCCGGAGGTACCCCGTACACACGCGCACGCATACACTCCCGTCCCTCCCTTTCTTTCGTCTATTCGCCGATCCGCGACCGATCCATTGTATCACGAATATTATTGTGCCGACATGAATAGCTCGGAAGGGTCCTAATTCCTGGCTCCTGCGTCCGATAAAATCGCCTCTCTTCAACGGCTTCCAGCCCTACGTCCTCCGCCTATCCTCTTCCCTTCTCTCCCCATCCTCTCCACCCACAGCTTTGCTCTCGATTTCTCCGAATCCATTCCGTGCCGCGTGTACCCATTCGGGGTACGTTAATCGCGCTAGTCAGACACAAATCCTTTGTGCCTCCTCGTCGTGCTCTTCGAAATGCCAATCCCATTTAGGCTGCGTCTCGCTCCTTCTTTCCGTTCATCTGCCCTCTTCTTCGACCCCCTGTCTACTCTCACCCTCTCCCTCCCAGTCAAATAAACCGTCCCCGAAAATTAAATTGTACGCTCTCGCGCTTCCCTCATCCTCGTTACGCGCCAATTACCCGTCTTCCTAGCAGCAACTTCCTGTCTACGTCGCCGAGTAAAAATCGTTACTGCACGCGTGCACGGCTATAAGTGAGTCTGATGGAATCTCGGAGGTGCTCAGGGAGAAAGAAGGGACTGATGGAATCGAATTACGTTGCAATTTATTTCGATCGAATTCGAGTCCCGATTACGTGCGAAATTCGAGCGGGGGGCGTTTTGTCAAGATTTTATTTTCTACCCATTATCCGCTACGTAAGCCTGATAGCGTGCGCTCGCATCCGGCGGCGTTCTATCCCCTAACAACTGCCGCGTGCTCGATCCTGTAAATCGCCCTGTCAGCCTGGAAATTAAACTCGGCCCAGCGCGGAAGCCGAACTTTCCGCGCAGCTCGAATAGGAGAAGGGCTTCTGTTCGCCTCGGAATTGAAGGCGAGGCGCATGTTTCGCGGCATTTCGATAACAATCGCGAATGTCTCGTTATAGATTGACAGTGGATATGCCTCGATTTCGTCCTCGCTCGGCCATGCTTTTAACGCCGTGAAAGTTCGGCCTCTCAGGAGAGAGAAAGAGCGAAAGAGAGAGAGAGAGAGTCGAACATTCCTCGCTTTTAAGCCAGCCACAGCATTCATATCGCATTTATCACTTTACTCCTCGCGGCTTCGTATTTCTTTCCGATTCCGCGGCATGGATTGCGGCCACGCACCGCAGATTCGACCGCCTACCCTAAGCGTTCCCCCGATATTTGCATATCTGTACGTTTAAGCGCTGATTTGCATATCTACGAATCTACCGACGCGCCGGTGCAAAAGACAATTCTCAGCGAACATCGCGATATCGCGAAAGCGTTGCATAACGCGGCGCGCATACAGTAGGACCGGGTTGCCGAAATTTCCTTCAACATTCTCTTTCGCCTTTCATGCGAAACCCGTCAGACTCCTCCCCCACCTCCGACGCTTCGAGCATTTCCAGGATCTTACATCCCGCATCTGAACACTTTGTCTCGATCCATCGCGACTCACTGTAACACTGTACGTTGTGAGTCGTAAATATTCGGGCGACCCGTTAAAAATTGACCGTTTTCACGGTTTCAACGCTGGCGAGAGTAACGCAGAATGCGTGTCGCGGCATGAAAATTTATGTATACCCCATCCCTCCCTTTGCTGCCCCCCCCCCCCTGTCGCCCCTCCTGCCACCGTGTACCGGGTAATAGCGGCTTAATTAGAGGATGGAAAAAGCAGTCGTTTCGAACTTTGGCGCGCGAGTCCAACCATTACGAGGAAATTCAATTTCTACCCTGACACGCTTTCGGCAGTTTTTAGGTATGCACTTTTATCGCGAACGAAGTCTGATTAAATTTGCTTCTCCTCCTCCTCTTGCCCTTTCCCCCACCTCCGGCACCCTCGTCGGCGGTATCCTCTATGCGAGCAATTGGAGAAATTACATTTGTCGCAAGCGCTCAATTGGTATATGTGGTTATAGCTGTGGCGATAAAACTGTCCTCTGATACTTTCTGTGTCGCGCTCACGTCGACTAACGTTCTTCTCTTTGTTTTGCTTTCAGGTGAGTACTAACGACTACCAGTGCTAAGCAATCGAATCCATGGCAGTTAGCGGGCCGCTGCTAATCCTGGAAGGTATGTCGAAACGATCTTCGTGGTAATACTACGGGATACACTCCTGGATTGTATATATTTTCGGTCTATCTCTCGTTCAGAACTGTTCTTCTGGATGCAGGAAACATGTCTGACGTATTATTTATTACAGGATCCACGACGATCGCCAAACTTAGCGCGGGGTCTGACCCTATAACTGACAACGCTTACGTTCAGAACGGAAATATCACTTACTTTGGAAGCCATTAGCCCGCATGACATTCCGGTTATCGCACGTTCAAACATCACGGGCGTTGGCCAACGAAATTTCTATTTTCTCGCGTGACCGCAAGGTTATATCGGCAATTCGATGATCGAATCATACCTACCTATGTTTTAAAATCGCGTGCAATTCGAAGCGCGCAGATGGCCTGTACGGAAGCGTGCGTGAAAAATGTTACGGACTCCAGCAGCCGAGAATAATGCGCGTGAATTTTCAAGTACGCGGTCATTCCGAGATCCGCGCACTTTGCGTCCTGGAATTCAGGGCGTCCTTGCCAGGGAAGCGAACGCCTCGCGAAAATAATCCTTTCAGGGCTCGCATGGCATGGCAAAGAGGTGCACGCAACCGTGGATGCAGCCGTGCACGCAGCCGTGCACGCAGCCGTGCACGCAACGAATGCCGTGCGTTCGAAATGCCAACGGTTATCGGTTCGCGCACTCTCCTCGCCTCGTTTACTGCCTGCTTCCCTTCCGCGAACCTTTTCCCCCTATAACGAGAGCAGGCCGTCCCGGCTTGCACAGAATCGAACGGAAAATAGCCGGTGAGAGACGTAGAGAGAAATAGAGAGAAAGAGATGGAGTATTTTCTTTAAACAGCGCGAAAGCGTGAGTTCAGTCGCGGGCAGGAAGACTTCTTTCGATTCTGTTTCGAGCCAGGTTAAGTGGGACTGAAAGGGCTCGGAGCCTATTACCGACGGAGATTGCGACGAAAGATTCCACTTGGGCACCCGAAAACGATGGCGAGATGGATAGAATTAACGGCGAGCAGAGCGCAAGCGGGATTCGGTCGGGCGCTTAACGAAAGTACTGGCTGAGAGTTCAAGTGACCATCGATGCGGACGCACTTGTCGGGACAATGGGTAGATTGTCCGCTCGCGATTGTCCGCTCGCGATTGTCTCAATTCGTCTGTTATTAAAAAGGTTTCGTTTCGCCGGCTCTTTCGCGCCGACTCGGACGGCAATGTTGGCCGTAGAACAAAGAACGGGCTGCAAGAGTCTCGGGAAGAAAGTGGATTGCGAACTTTCGACCCACAACGATTTTCGCACTTTTCTTCCCTCATTTTGTCTCTCCTCTCTTTCTCCTTCTTCGTTCTCCCTCCCCCCGATGGTTCATACAATGCCAAATTTGACCTAATGAAATTTCCAGATTTTACCGGATAGGTCGATAAGAATTGTGTCAGGTACCTGTGCCAAGAAATATGTTCCGCGTTTCGCAAATTGCGGAATTATTTGCGAGTGACCCGCCCAATCCAGACCCTTGAGCTCGACACCATTTTTAACTCGAGTCGCTTTAAGTCGAGTTTGACTCCGGGAGGCAAACTTCGCTCGGCACTGTTCGATCGTCCGAACTTCCCGACCGATCTTTTTATTCGACTACCTCCGTCGAATCTACTGAATAGCGCCTTAAAATCTCAACCTTCTCTTTCGATCGTTCGTTTACCTCCACATGTCTTCGACTATATTTATCGTCGGATGGCTTCCATCGCATCGCTGCGCTTAACTTACTCTTATCATCGTTGACTGCTCGCTCCGCTTCACTTTACATATTGTAAGGATCTGGTGGGACAGCGTGGACCAAATTTTGCAGATTTTTGTTTTTTGCTTCTACAGATGGTATTCTTCCGATGACGCGTTTATGGCTATTTATACGTACGATCCGACCTACGACGAGGAGCCTTTGTTGTTGCATGCAAAATTTGGTTGCTATTTTATTCTTCGTAAATTTTAAGGATGGGGAATGCTTTAGTTTCAGAATATATTCTTTTTTCTGGAGGGTGGACAGAGCAGATGTCTTGTTAATAAACAGACACGACACGTACGTATATCTAATTTTGAGTAATAAAATTCATTCAAAGTTCTGAGAACGTCCACTGTGGAAAAGGGAGAAAGAGTGTGATTGTCTAAGTGAAAGATATCCGGCAGAAAGAACAATGAATATTGCAGTAGCCGCTGAGGCAAGCATATTGAAGGGTGAGAGTGGAATGACGCAGAATAAAACATCGAGAGACAAAACGCGGAATAAATATGAAAAATGTAATGAAGATCGAGTAGTAATGAAAAGCGTCAGTAAAATTAAGATTATAGGTACTTGAAGATTCCAAAACACCTACGAACGAAAGAAGTGAAACCTAGGAACTGACGAAATTACGCAGAAAGAACCGTACGTTAAACAGCTCCCACGCTATTTCTAATCCTCTAAACTTCATTCATCCTTTTAAACATGCGAACGTAGCTCGAGCGAACGTTCAAAATATCGCGTTCCATTTACGTGAGAGTCGTCACCTTTCGCATAATTGGTCCTGAACGAACACGGTCGCTTGCCGTGCGTTTATCTTACATACCCGTTTGACTGAACGCCAACCAAAGTGTATCCTTTCCACGCCAAAAGCGTCCAGCTTCTCTGCTCGCCTACTTTTCGTTTCGCACATATCCGGTGGCACTCAATCTTTCAGCGATAAACGTGATTTCGCCATTCCGCCTTCGCTGACCGCCGCTTTTTCGTTCCGCGCGAGGTGGTGAGACCCAGAGAAGGGGGTTGCGAAGGGGTGGAGGGGGAGGAGTAGGTCCTGCGGTACCGTGTCCCGCGTCCTGCAATAAAACGCGCGCCCGTATTTTCTGGCGGGAGACTTTTAACGAGGCGACCTCTTGCCGAGCAGAATTATGCGCGGATGCAAATGCAGCCCTCTCGGACCGCCCTCTCGTCTGTCTCGGCCTGTTCCGCAACCTCCATCCCCCTCTGCGCCTCTCTCTCCTCGTGCGACCCTTAGGCCACCCCTTCGCCCCTCTTCGTCGTCCTCTGCCAAGGGTGTGTCTCATCCTGAGCGTACACGCGCGCACGTGTTGCTTTTGTAAGAGCCGTAAGGCGCTTTAACCCTTTGCACAAACGCGTCGGCCAACTCTCAGTGTTCCGAGACGTAACAGTGACCCAGTTTCGAAAAATGCTAATCGGCCAGGACGCCTGGATAGTCATCCCTCTCGCGACGAATATCATTATGCTCGTCTCTGCGTCTAGCAGAGGTGCATTTGCGAAGTTTTTGTTTTGAAGGAGTATTTCTTCGATCTCATTTTGTCTCGATCGGATGCGGTCAGTTATTCTAATTTGCGCAAGTAAACTTCGAAGGGTTAATGCTTGGTTGAGAGGCTTTTTCGTGTTGGCGATCTCTCGTCTGCTTTATCGGAAAGATCGGTCCGTAGAAGATAGTAGGAAAATATTCTTCATATATAACGTCTGACGAGCGAGGAAAGACTTTCCATCCGGTTGCGAAGCGAACAAAAGCACGGCCCGAATTAGCATTACAAGATAAACCGTGCAAAAACTAGTCGCCCAGTCGTTTCGACAATAAGCCCCGCAAACGTTTAGTAATAAGGAGTTGCATTTTTAATGTGCATCATTTGCGTAAAAATGTCGGCGCACTTTTGTACGCTGGCTTTTCGGAACCTTGTTTGTCGCCGGGTCGTTCCATAATGGGCCTTCCGCAGATAGAAAGCGCTCCATTTCGCTACTATTGTGGCTGCCGTACCAATTTACGTACCCCGGGGTGGAAAATGTAGGACTGAATCGTAGAGTAATTATTTTCGGTTTTCGGGTGAAGGTCATAGTCGCGAAATCTGTACAATTCCGGCCACGTTTCACTGACATCGAGTGATTAACGGCGAATAATGCATTGTGGTCTTCGTCTTCAGATTTTGACGAAGCTGAAGGTTTTGTAAAGTGCCGATGATAAGGGCGAGAGTTCGAAATCGTGTACGGTTATTGAAAATAAAGTGGCTTTAGCGTTTGCCGGCCGTCTGTTTTCTTTCGTTGCAAATGAAAGCGGCGCAGCGGAGGGTGGCGCAAATGCAGAGAGAGCTTGTCGGCCTGGCACGTTGGACTAAAAGAGCGATGGAGTGCGATGAGGATGGATGAAGGGAGGGAAGAGGATGCAGCGAGAGGAGTGAAGTTGCAGGTACGCAGGCAGGATGGAAAAAGTGGGTTGAATGGCTCAGTGTACAGGGAGAGAATTTTTTAGGGTAACTGCCCTGCATTCCGCTTTAACTTGCAATCAATTCGATACGTCGGAATATACGCCTTTTAGTTATCTCACGTGTCGGCATACGCGCACAGGCAGTTTCATCTGGAGAGGTAATTAATCATTGGAGCGTCTACGATATTTAGAAATTAAATGGACGCGGGTCGTTGAATGCGAGATCGTGTAAAGTTCGAATGTTTACCAATGTTGAGGTTGTTAATAGAGAAACACTTTCGTACTCCCAAGAGATACTTTTCATTGGTTTTTCCTGCCGCAATGGATTTTTCTGTGAAATTTTCCGCACACTATTCATGCGCCTCGAATATTTAGGCCATATTATCCTATCCCGTGGACTTAATCATTCATCGATGCAGTTATCTCTTCCGGCCATACGGCTTCTTGCTCCCTGGAGAGTATCTAGTCAAATTTGATCGAACACACAAATCGTTCGAATAATAGTCTCATTAAGACGTCCAGGCGTCCCAACGTTCAATTATTGGTTCCCTCAAACATTAATCTTTCCGCATGATCGTTATCCAGCACCTCAACGGATGTAAAGAAAAGTAACCGCTACATTCATTCGCCGAACGCGAGCTCTTTGTTCGAGACGACGACAAGAAGTGGGAGCATATGACGCGGTTACATCGATTGCCTGCACAATCGATTGCATCGTTTATTATCAGCCCTTCAATGATCGTCGTCAAATGTGTTTTACCGAACGGCATTGGACATTGCCTGCTGGCGATACATGACACACACATCGTAACGTTCGATGTCCTCTCCAGTGACGTCCTGGCGTGCGCGGAAATTTATTTTCGATCTTTCTCGAAAGAGCACGGCCAGTGTCCTGTCCACGGAGAATGCGTAGAACACAGAGAGCTATCACTCGGACGCAAGGCTTTGCGCACGATATCCAGATCCGACAGCGAAACGAAAAGAAGATAATCGCCGTCATGGCGTTTCGCCACGTTCCAGTTTGGAATTATCCTTTCAAAAGGGCCGACAACGCTGTGCCAAGCCTCCCGTTTCGATGCGCAATGGCAATTTCTGCCGGAGTTCGGGTATGGGATTACACGTCGCTGAATATAAATCCTCGTATCAGTGGTTATTTTGAAGGGATGGGGGGGGGGGGGGGGCAGGGAGTGGTGTAGGCGAGAGCGTGGGCCGCGAATTACGATGTGAAATTATGCGTTGGCCGGTACGTCGCTTCGAAAATGTATGATCGCCCCTGATTGGCGGTAGGCGCAAACGAAGGAAATTGCAAGTGTCGAAATTCGCGAGACGACTATCGCGAAAAACGTCAAACCTTATCGGGACTCATTTGACTGAGATTGAACATTCTGTCGAATATAGAGGACTAAAGCGCTGAGATCGTAGGATGGCAAATTCTTGATATTTGACACACTGACGTATGTACATATTTTATGCCGGTCCGTATATTCTGCATCGATTAACTGGTGCCGACCGATGGCGAGAGGGGTGTTGAAAAAGGCTGGAGTGCCACTTTGATTGCGAGGACGTCGGTAATAGCGGCGTGTGCGTGAGGGAGGTAAAAATTATAGCGCGGCATTTTCCTCGCGAATGAAAATGAGGCGTTACGGCGTCATTTCGGTTGCCGTGCATTTGGCCGTCGATTTTTCAGCAAAATAACCGAGCTGCTCCTTCGCACAAACGGCAATTGACCGACGGGCATGGCTCGAATCGGTGTAAAATGGAAATGCGCCGGTTGAATAAAGAGAGAGAAAGCGCCCCCGGGCTCGCCTTGAAATAATAATCGGATGGGCGACAAGGCTCCCTTAATTCATAGTCGACGCCGGTACTTTTTCGCTCGGCTAACGAACGCGCCGATGAGAATTTCCGTGCACGCGAGGGATGTTGCCGGAGTCACGATGTCGGATGCTAATTAATTTGGCGCCTTCCTCGAGATCCAGTCCCGATAGTCGGACGGCCTGAGCCCCTGTTTCATCGCCAGATAGAGGAACGAAACAGGGCTGCCACCCATCGCGCCCTTTTCGCATGCGGAAAATGAAAACTACCCGTTCGAGCGTAACCTGCGATTTATTCCGGCGTTCGCGAACTTCGTAATAGACGGATCGGGATCGGATGGCTGGCATCGCAACGAAATACGATACGTTAGTATTATTATTCGCAACATACACGGTTGGGGAAACATGAAATTCGCCGTAGGTAAACTTTATTCCCGGCCGCGAACGTAGGATGTTGAATAGGACGCGGGGCGGGGGGGAAGGTAGAATTCGGAACGTTCGCCGTTGGAAATGCATGATTCGTAAACGTTTCGCGCAGCGTCTCGGGTTTTGTAAGAGCGTTACGATCTTAGAGAAGCGAGTGAGTGCGGGTGAGTGCGGGTGAGTGCGGGTGAGCGCGGGCAAGTGCGAGAGAAGGCGGTGGGGATGGTGCGCGCAGGAGTCGTGAAAAGTGGGTCACTTTTCCCGCGGCAATGTCGAAATTCCGCCGAAATCTCGTTTATCCGCCGGTTCGTCGAAGTAACGCCGGGGCAGAGGCAACTTTTCGCCGCGGTCAGAAATTGGAAACACACCGGGGCTCGTCGGTGCGGTGGCTCGGCTCCTGGAAAGTGGAAAGTTTAAAAGGAAGATGTACACGTCGTGCGCACGCTGAGGAGAGGCGTTGCAGCGAGATGCAACTATGCTCTGACAAGATAGGGTCCGCTGATGGTCGAGGGTGCCGAAGGGGGAGGGTAAAGGGCTCAGAGGGACGGGGTGAGGGCCTGGGGAAAGAGTCCGAGTGAGATAGAGATAGCGGTGAGTTAGGAGCGAGAGTTGGCAGCGTTGTGTGTACGTGTTCCTCGCTCCTCCTACATGGAACTCCCGGTAGAAATAGGAAAGTTCCTTTGAGAGTCGTGATGAAACTCGACCCTGGAAGCGTGAATACCGCCGGAATCTAAGGGGACGAGGGGCTTTACGTGGGGCTGGAGGATAGCGAAGGCCGTGGTGGTGGAGGCCGTGGTGGTGGAGGCCGTCGTGGCAGAGGCACTGTGGTGAAGCCAGCCAGTGCGGTGGCTGAAGCTGCTGAAGCTGGCGGAGGCGGCGGTGACGAAGGTGGTGACGAAGGTGGTGACGAAGGTGGTAAGGAAGGTGGTGGCCCGCATGGCCACGAGCCATACTCTCCTGTCGCGTATTATCGGCCGTAAACCGTTGTCAAAAAGATCCTACGACGAGATAGTGGCCCATGTGGGTGCGTCGACCTAAAAAAAGGAGAGAGAACCCTTTCAGCGCCCTTACACTAAGCAAGTTTCTCGTAAATATATCATGAAGGACTGTGAAAAAAGCCTAAACCGCCACTCGCCCCGCACTAAACCACACCCGTGTCACTCTCTTCGAGAGGCTGACCCACGCTGGGGCTGATGCTAAAATGGGTCGCGAAACTTTATAGGCTTAGATACGGAACCGGCATACGACACTGCTTCCGCCGTCCTATATATTGCAGATGCAAACACCCTGTATGCAGAGACGAGTGTCTCTACGTGCAGAGATATGTACGGATCTACTGGATATTAGGATGTTTGGTACTTAGCCGGTTAGTCAGCTAGGAACCTATGCATTTAGACATACGGTATCTGCCAGTTTAGGTGGCTAAGCTCGTAAGCGGCTAGAAGCTTGGACATGTAGGTATTAAATCGATCTATTACTTGAGAGAGTAGTAGCGCAAGTAAATTCATCTGTACCTCTGCACTATGCGAACGTTCGCTTGCCTGAGCAGATCCAAATCATCGGAGGTCGGAATGAACACGTTCGATAAAACTGCAAACCGTTTCCCTTTACTTTTTTAAAGGCCCTCTTTCTTGATTTTACGTGGAATATGCCCTGTGAACTCGATAAAGGGAGGAAACGTCTAGTCGTAAATTCAAAAGGTGACAAAAATAGATGGTAATATCAGATCCTTAAAACACGGACGTTCTGCTGA
The DNA here is from genome assembly GCA_914767735.1 of Anoplius nigerrimus. Classification (NCBI taxonomy): domain Eukaryota; kingdom Metazoa; phylum Arthropoda; class Insecta; order Hymenoptera; family Pompilidae; genus Anoplius; species Anoplius nigerrimus. The sequence goes on along the minus strand of OU612079.1, from coordinate 4,435,298 downwards.
AATACTCGTGAGATTATGAGAGCGCGGAAACGATTCGATTTTAGGAAGAGGGTCAAGCCTGGTCTATTTTCCGGTCGATTTCCTTCGGCCGCGAACGCGGTCAATCTCCTCCGGGGTAACACAGACGGATGGAACTGCTTATTATTCCGAGTATACACCCCCGTTGTCGTGTACACAGACTGCACAAGAGGAGAGAACGGCAAAGGGGCGCGGCCGGGGGCGGCGGGGGTTACAAATATAATTATAAAAACATAGCACAAACGGGCCGTAGCCGGAAATAGAACGCGGGTATCGCGCAGTGTCTAAAAGAGAGAGGAACAGGACGAGGCGGGGGTGGGGCTGGGGGTGAGAGGTTGCAGTATTCGAAGTTACACCGGCTACGCGCGCGCGCGCGCGCGCACACACACACACACATACACACACACGGTGATACACATCCGCAGACCTACAACGAAGCAGAGAGATGTACGTATATTGATGCTCAAACACGCGCGTTGCATTAAATGCAGTAGGAATAGAAAAGTGAGCACGTTCCTTTGATAGGCATGGCTGAGGGGGCGCGCTGACGGGGGAGGGCTGGGCGCTGGAAGGGGGTGAGAGAGGGTGAGAGAGGGCGCGTCCTGATGAAACTCGACACGGAAAGCACGAATGCCGGGTGTGCTCTGTGCCAGAGGCTCGCATGTTCGCCTTCGCGCCCGGCTCCCAAGGCCGAAGGCGTGTATTATACGGACGATATAAGTTCCTTCGCATGCGGAGGACTTGCCTCTATGCTGCTACGTGTCTGCACAGGGTCGCGTGCCCGCCCGCCCAGAACGTATCCGTGATTCCGAATTTAATCCGGTATCTAAGTGTCATTCCGATGCAAGTCGCGAAAAATGTCGAGTGCTCCTTCTCGCCCAACCGTTACGCCCTGCGACAAACTTTTAAACACGCGATCTTCGCACTATGTTTCTGTCAACTTGCATTTTTGAAAATTCCTCTACTCAATTCGCGAAACGAGGGATATCGTCTCTCGCCCCCTTCTAGTCCGCTCGTACTTATTTCCTATGACTGAGAATAATGGGCAGCAACCGCTTGCGAGTGGATTCTTTGTCGAACTCGTTCGCGAGTCATCATCCACTCCCGGGCAACGAGGCACGCGATGCTCATAGGCTCTGTAGTAGAATGTAGCCTCTAACCATCATTCCTTTTCGGGCATGAGGGTGGGGTGGTCACGGTGGCGGTTGGGGTGGTCGGTGGGTGTCGGAAAAGTAGAGAGAGGCCCCGCTTCGGCGGCCTGTAATTATTCGCGAACTCTCCGCTGCGGGCCGACGGCCCTGTCATTCGGTCACCTTTTGTACGCTGGCTACCACAGGCATCAAGCCGCCCACGCCCACCGCCACCGACACTGGTCGACAGTGGCCGATGGCGCAGCGACCTTTACCAACGTCCGAACCACCTTCATGAGCAACATCACGACCATCGCACCGCGGCTCGCTAGTGGGAGGCCTTTCGTTCGTACAACTCGCGGAATAACACGATACCTCTCCCTCAAAATGCACCCTCCCACCCCCCACCCCGCTACCTCACCGCCTCCTGCTTCCGCTGGGGTAGCCATCCTTTGATGTTGTCAGAGGATGCTGATCAAACGGCACCGGCCGACATCGGGCCGCACGCAAAAGGAATTCAGGATGATTTCGCTTGTTATTTGACGACGTCTCGCGCCTATGCCGTCTTTTCGATCCGCGCCCTGCGAGCGAACCACCCCTCCTGGTCTCTAAGTGGATTGATATGCCGGGCCGTCGTTCGATGCGCGTATATGCGCGATATGCTGCCTACAAATAATGGCCGCGTCGAGTTAGCGCGCTATGGATTTCAATTGTGCCGCGCCAAGTCGCTTTGTCCGTTCGTAACAGTGTTTGCGGGCGGATAAATTTTACCCGTTCAATGTCGTTTACACCCAGGCACTGTTTTCATGCTCGCACGCCCGATTTGCTAGATTTCGGGAGCGCTTACGCGCTAATCTCCGCCCAGAGCCGGAACTATCCCGGCGAATGGTTCGTGAAGCGTCTCGGATCTGAAATCCAATTAATTTGCTGTCTGACAATTTAAAACGTAATAACCGTTCCCAGTATGCGGTCCGAAGTTGAATCGCGAAATGTCTATGACGGCGAGCGTTATCGGAGGCACGTTAAAAGACAAAAGCCATTAGTTCGCCGATCCGACCGCTCTGTTTGCCATATCCTGGCAAACGGAATTTTCGATTATCTTGAATTATCTTTAACGTCGCTGCTTCGCTATCGTTTCGCCTCCCATTCGCGTTTGCGTCGTCGAAACGAATCGGACACTCGTGACTTTTTCGTTCGCCTCGGCAGGCATGCAAGTTTTCGCCAAACTAATTCCTCGCTTCCACTAATCTTCGCTAATCATCCACATTAGGCTAAATGGCTGGTTGTACAATTTATATATCAAAGCGTACCCGCGGCTAGCTGCCTGCTTGCCATTCGCTGTTGGACAGGTGCATTAAAATGAATGCGCGCTTGCCTGAGTGGAGCTACCGTGATAATCCGGAATCGTAAACGGTTCGTGAACTCTACGAATCTTCTTTTTCGAGTAGGGGAAGCTGCGGGGTTGCGTGAATTCGCCGCAAGAGTACGATAATGGGAGCAATAATCGACAGTGTATGTTGCAAGAGAACCGCGGACCAGCGGTTTCTTTGTGGTGGGCTACGGTCTCCTCTAAGCACCAAGTGCCCAGGCCATCAACGCGGCATGTCGACGTACTGTAATGAATACGTAATGAACTGTGACTAAATGTACGTTCCATATGACGGGGCGCATCGAACATGTAAATTTTAATGAGCGACCGCGCGCCTCTACCTGTACGTCTATAGATGTGCCTTATAAGGCCAAATATGCATAGACCGACGTATACGTTCGCGTATTCGCTTCACGGATGAATATGCATTTTGAAAGACGGCGCGTTATAGAATTGTCGCGGGACTCGTCGCCGGAAGAAGTGTGTAAGCTCCGTGGCGCCAATGAAATTGATCGGAACAGCACCGTCACGCATTCCCTCAAGATAAAACCGATCGGATTGGAAGAGAGGGTTAGAGAACGATCGGTCGTACGATAGAAAAATAGTGTATCGCCTCCGCGAGTAATTCGCCGTTAAAACTGAATGGAATCTGACACACGTTGGTGCGCGCGTGGTTTGGCAATATTGTTTGGCGGCCGGCGGAAAAAACAATGGCGCGCCATAACGGGTGGGAGGTCCGAAATGTCAACGGGATTGGCCGATATGAGGATCCAGTGCCAGTGGCGAATAACGGTACAATGAAACCGGTCAACCCCTATATGTCGACGGTTATTAAACCTCGTTACGCGGCCCGGCCCGCTCGCGGCATTCTTCCTTTTGCCCTGCGAAATCCTCTGAATTAAATATTCCGCGCCTGTCCCTGCCGAGACAGGAAGGCGGAATATCGCGTTTCAATTTATTACGGTTTATTGCGTCAGTTTCGAGGTCGGCCCGATTCAGCGGCCTATTCAACCTTTGCCGATTTCGAGTAAACAGGTAGAGGCTGATCGGCTGAAAAACAGAATTGGCGCTTTGCTCGCTCGGTCGCCTACCCGGCCTGGCCCCGTGCATAAACACGTTCGCATTTACGCCCCCAGCCTCCTCATCCTCCCTCAAGCCTTCGCTTTAATTTATAACCCTGTCATTTGGTCCGCAAAGCCGAACTCTCTGTCTGCCTCTCTCTCTCACCCCCCTCCCCTCTTCTCTCTCTCTCTTTCTCTCTCTCTCTCTCTCTTGCGGCGTGCGTTTTAGGGTGGTGCTGCTGGCTAGTCGACGGGGTGAGGTAACAAAGAGGGTGGGAGGGACAGGGGTAAAAACTGAGAGGAGGGGTTAGAGCGCCCTATCGCGATATGGACGATCAAACGAATCGAGCCGGCGAACAAAAGGAATTCAGCATGTACCGCGGAAACGAGACAGCCACGAATGGGCGCGGAACGAAAGTTGGTTGGGGGTGAGTTCGACGGAGAGTATGTACCCTGTGTGCATATACGCTTTCTCCCGTTTCGCGTGGATTAAACGTCAGGAATTTTTTGCCACTCTCATCCGGCAACCCTGCCCACCGTCCATCAATAAATTGAACGCGCCCGCTTCCGCGAACTCGATGCCGATAATGCGATTTATCTCGAGCTTCCCCGACTCTCTCTTTCTCTTTCTGTCCCTCTCGTTGTTTCTCTTTCCGTCCCTCTTTCCGTTCCTGTCGGCAGAGCCTCGCGGCCGGGAACGGCACGCGAGAATGAACTCGAGGGTGAGCGGAGTTTGCGTGCGCTGCTTTACCGGATTCTGCCCTGGGGCATCTCTGCCGATTAACCGGGCGTCATTCCAGGCAAAACTCGGGCGACCCCACGGGCCCGCCAAATCGTTCGTTCGTTCGTTCGTTCGTTGAGCGTTGAATTGTCGCTGAACGAGAATCACGCGCCGTGGGATCCGCGAGTCGGCTGTGAAAATTGTAGCCGGTCAGGCGTGAGGAATGCGAACGGCTCGCGACGGATGCGAGGCATCGTTTTAGCTAGGTTCGCGCGTATTATTGGCTGGTTTGACCGATTAAACGTTTCTCTGCCTTTCCGCTTTAGTCCTCCCGTCGTTTGCCGGCTATCGCTCGTCTTGGCCCGTGAGCTTCTCGCGGAGCGGCAACTGCATTTTTGTACCCTGTCACTTTCGATAAGCTGAACGCTTCAATGTCAATTAAATAGATATGGAATTTTCGTAGAGTGTCACTTTTGGTACGTGAAGTATTCAACGATGTATCCGATCAGTCGTTGTTCGCCTTTGTTTAGAGTCGTATTTACGTACGGTGCCTTTCGCAGCCCGCAACCTTTATTAATAACCCGGTAGATGCCTGAGTTCAAAGTGAAACGTGTATTTCTGTTCCTCAGCTCGCGCAGGTCGTCGGTTTTACCCTGCGTATGCGAAGTGTCGTGTGTAAACGACGAAGCCGTCCTTTTGTTTTGCCGAACCACGAGAGGATGACGCGTTGACAGTGATGTTTATGTTCGTTCCGCGATTTCACTCATGATTTGCCCCGGGAAAATTTCCCCCACGGTCACTTAAGACGCGGCAACAGGTTGCGACGGCGTCGCTGAACCACTGCCACGCGAAGGATGAAATTTTTCTTCCTACACCGCTCAACGTGCCACCGGTACGAGTAGCGTACGACGTCCAGGTTGACCCTCAGGACTGCCAACCCGCACGTCTGCCAGGGCCATTTTTCCCTCGCGAGATTTGTCAAACTTTCAGCACTTTCAATTCGTTGTCCTCGCCTTTCTTGTTGCCTTTAAGGGCTTTACGTCACTGCACGTTCAGGTTTTTCCAAACTTTGTTCAAACGCCCTTTTGTTTCTCGAAGGGTCACCGTGCTAGCCATTCTTTTTTCAAATGATTCCAAAGGTCAGCTTCTGTGTGAATTCTACATTTTTGAATGTATTTTTTTTACGCTTTGAATGTATTTTCAGAGAGACTTCGCGTATTGTTACACTCTTGCCGACTTTCAAAGAGATGAACTCGATTAGCAAGGTTTTATCACTCATTCTTTCTTTGACCAGACTTCCTCAGCGTTCTGCTCATCGTCTCGCAACACTGACAATAATTGTCCGTTCTCATCGGCCTAATTCGCTTTCGACGGCCCATTTTCAAGCCCCTTTCTCCGAACGTTACCCAGAATTACCACCGAGCGGAAATTCAGGAAGCCGTTGAGACGAGACGAGGGAAGTTTAAGAAGTATTATTTCGGCCAAATGCATTCGGGCAAATAGCATTCGTCGAAATTTCGTGCGCGGCAGTCAACGCGTTAACCGATAACGCCTGTTCTCGTTCTTCGGCCTAATCGTCTTCCCACCTTGCCGCTCTCCTAATTGCCGTGCTACTCGGCACCGCTCCTCGATTAACCGAAATGTCGGCGCAAATGTCGGCGATCAAGCGAAAGCGATGAAGCGTTCGTTCAACGCCGCAGGGTTCAACGAATCGCGGGACCCGCCGAACGAGCCTGGATGAGAGTTAAACTCGACAAAACAGTGGGAGAGGCACGACGGACACTTAAAGTCGTTAAACTTTTGTCACGATCCGCGACCCACGCCCGTCGCGGGGGAATCAGCGAGGGGCGACAAGTCTGGCGAACGCCTTTTGCTCTTCCTCCTCGCTGCGATTGTCTTACGTCAGCGTTGGCTCGTTCAGCGTATTGCAGTCAATACGCTGTAATGCTCTTTAAACCATGCCTCCTCACTCCCGTCGAACGACTCGCTCAAGAGCGGGCACACGCATGCCTGGAAATACATTTGCGGCATTTAACGAGAGAAACGTCGACGAAATTAAATTGTTTCGACTGGTCCCTGTAGGAAGTCATAGATGAAAAAGCAGTGTAAAATTGTACTTTGTCGTCGTCCGACCATTTTTCATTTCGTTCCGCAGCTAATTGCAGACATCAGGGTCGCGGTGAGGAAAGGAAAGTTCCGCGACTCGTTGAGCCACCCCGAGCAATATATGTGCTTCGCGGAAAACAGTTCCTCATCCGCGCAACACGGTATTACATGACGCGCGACAACTTCCCGAAGATGCCGTCCTCCATCTCCTTCCCGTTCGCGTAATGACGGATGAGATCCGGGTGTTCAATTTTCCGCAGCTTTTCAGCCGCGCGTGCAACCCGCCTGCCAATTTCCCCGCACGCTCGACTCATCCCGCCGCCTCCATTAATTATTTCGAAAGCAAAATTAATTCTGCGGAGGGCGGAGGCTGTGTCGGGGCGCGCCATTATGCCGGGACCATTTTCTGCGGGGTCGATCGTGTTCGCTTGTTCTCACTGTGCCACGAGTGCGCCATGACTGCAGCACGACGCCGCCCCGGCCTCAGAAATTTCAATTACAATCTCGAAAGTTACAATTAGCGCGAAGATGCGGAGTTTCGCCCGGCCTCGAGGCGAGCTTATTCCCCGACTGGGAACGATACGCTACATTCAATTTCGATGCGGCGCGAGACACGCAGCGTCGTAGATCACAACTTCCGGCAACGTTCTGCCTGTGTACGGCTTCGTTTTGTGCCCGCGGAACCATTAACGCGGCTCGTTTTTCCCGAATTTCGGATAGACGCGTCCTGCTTCATCGGAGTTTTAACGCCGTTCAAAAGTCGTGTTATTACTTTCGTATTGGCGGCGCTGCAGCTATTTTCCCATAACGAGCTGCGTATGTGCTCTCAACGGTGAAAAGGTTCTGTTTATATTTTCGTTCAAACCTTAATGTCTAATCGCGCGCCAGCTTTTACCGTTACGAGTATATCGGGAGCGAGATTGAGCGTGCAGTGCGATCCAATCTGCGAGTCTCTTCGTATGCAAAATGTATTTTTATTCCCGATATATTCGTTCCAGTGCGTTTCCTAACCGCCGTCAGCAGCTTCAGACAATAATCCGTGTCGCGCTGACAAGAATGATGGCCCGTGCAAACTGTGATATATAAACACAGCAAACAGTGCGATCGAGTCAGTAATCTTACGCACATGATACGACAACAATGAATATACAGTTTTACGTAACGCGTTAATAGTTTTTCGACGTCGTATCCTCAATCCAATCCCAGCCGGACTCGCCATGCACCTTACTCCTATTATTATCGCCACCGTTAACCTCGAGCACGTGTTTTTAAGCTCTCCGGCCACAATGGCTTGCATGTCTCAATCCCTATTTATCTGACGCACGATGTGTCTAACGCCTGTCCGGTCATTCGTTCCGCTCTCTCGCAAGCTGCAAGCTCCTCATACGTCGGGCAGTAGCTAATTATCCGAGGAAACGAAAGTTCTCTGTCGTGTATTAAGCGCGAAAGTGCGCGCGGTTCGTTTGCGGGAAGAGGTTTGCCGGGAAGCATTGTCCTTCGGGCGCGTAGGACAGGCCGACGTGTTTGTAACGATTATGCGACGCTGCCTGGCGAACGTGTGAGCTCGCTTACGTCTCAGCTCGCTCACGTGCGACTCTCTGCCTCGAGTGGCTGTATGCCGAGAGCCGCGGTGGTAGTAGTACGCCCCCGCGTTCTAAGTACCATTGGCTCGCAAATGGAACGAGCCTCGGCATAAGCGTGTATATATCATTGTTTCCCCGAAACTTTCGCCAACTCCTGGCACGTCCTGCCGCCTGATTTCGGAACGGCTCACGTGCCTCTTCTCCATCTCCCTTTCAAGCCCGCTCCTTCCACATTCCACCTTCCGCTTTTGCCGCTACCCTTATTTCATATCCCCCCCCCCCTCCGGGCCGAGAGAGAAGTCAGCTGCGGGTTACGATTAACAGGCACTTTTACGTCGACGTGCGTTATTATTGTTTCGCGCAGCTTCATTCCTACGTGCATAGCGTACGCGGCGGAAGGAATGTAGACCGGATGGTGTGCCTGAAGGGTGCTTCCGAGAGACGTGGCTGCACTTTTACAGCTTGCGAGTCCGCCGAGGGGAAGATGAAAAGCAATCACGCGAGCTCGCGCTCGTAAGTGCGTTATTAAATAGTTAGGCGAAGTTTATGGCGGAGTGGCGGAGGCCCGTTATCCGGGGGTAGCTTTCGCGTGATCCTTTAAAATATTTGTTCGTCAAAACGCTCGTTAATCGCCGCTCCGCTTTTCGAACGGCCAGCGCGCAGCGTGCGGAGGGCACGAAACGCGCGAGGGCAGAGGTCGTCTCTTCTTTTTTTACCCAGCTTTTTTATTTCACCGGCGGAAAGCTGTCCGTTCGGCCGTTAGCGCGATCGTGACCATTTCGACGGGAAAATAAGCGCGGCAATTATCAGCGACCGCGTCGGCTACAAGCTCGTTCGCGATTTTTGCGGTCATAATGCGCTCGTCGTTCCGCGCGAATGTAAGTGAAATTTCCGCGCTCGCCAGCGTGGGACAGAATTTCCGTATGTAAAATAATTGAAATGTCCGGCTCCCTCTCGAGCGCGGCGTCGCGATTAAACGGGCGTTATTGGAATTTCGAATTTTTGAAATTCGCTATCTGTCGAACGATACTCCGGAATATGGTCTCGCGATATCGTGCGGCGGATAGATAAACAAGATGTATACGCCATTCGATTTTTCCCGATTACTTAAGTCGGCATCCGGTGGCGACCAAAACTGGCTGCCCATTTTTCTCCCCTCTCTCCTTTTTTTTTACGCGGCCAATTCGCGGGATGGATATCGAAGTTCGATGCTAGCTTCTGCCAGGCAGCAGTTGGGAAGCTCTCGTGCCCGAATTAATACGCCGTTCAAACCGCATCGTCGAACGGATAGAATACAAAATTAGCCGCGCGATATTACCCGCCTCCGAAAATTAACGTTATACCTTAATCTAGGAACCGGCGTCGACCCAACCTACCTTACCCACCCCATCGTCGCCGCATCTTTTATTTCCCTTTTTTTTTTCATTCGGGTCACACGCTCGGCAGAATCGCATAATGCTTCCGTATCGATCGGGCGGCCCCTTTTTTTCCCCATCGTCCGAATTGGGGACGAGTCCGAATTAATAGAGCGCCGCGACGTCGGGTTAAAAAGCGCGCGAAACGCTAGCCGCCCGGTTAATTCGATCGGCGAGTTCCTCCTGCCCGGAGAGCTTTTAGCCTCCGCCCTTTTCGCGCGCCTCTCGATTGGGAACCGTCGCTGACGCGTGGCTTCCGGCGAATTTAAGAACGGCAGGATCCGGCCAGGCCATCGTTCCCGATATTACTTTGGATATCGTATCCGAGGCCGCTCGACGCATTGGCCGGGTAAGAAAGTGGAGGGGAGCGGGAGCGAGCGAAAGGAGTGGGAGAGAGCCTAAGCCGCTTATCGTAAGCTTAATCCGCATCGTAATCCTTCGCGGTGAATCTGGACGTGAAGTTCGTTGCCCGTCCTCGAGTAAACGTGATATGGCTACCGTCGAGACGGGAAAGAGACGGAAACGGAGATGATAGCTGGCCTCCGCATCGTCGATAAACTCTAATCAGACGGTCGTGCGTGGTGTTTACGCACTCGGGCCCTTAGGGGTAACGATATCCGTTTCGCAGTCGACTCTCCTTTCCATTGGCGGTCGGGCTGGATTGCCATCGGGACTGTTGAGGATCGGATGCTGATCGATCATTCCCTATCCTCTCGCCATCTCCCGTCCTGGCCGTGGAGGACTCTCCTACTATGACGGAAGATTTTCGTTTCGAGTGTCCACTGCGTAACTGAGAAAGAGACCCTTCTTACCCGAACGTGGAAGAGTTTTCACTCTACTCTCACTGCTTCCTAGCTGCTCCGCGTTCTATGGTTCTCGAGTCGTCTTCTCGATCGTCGGCTTTCAATATTGAACAAGCGTTCTGGAAATAGACGCTTGTTACGAAGTGATCGCTGCCTTCAAACAATGAACGATACCGGATACGTTTTTCTCATTTTCGTAGCCGTTGACGTTGGGCAGGAAAAGTTGGCGATTCGCATGATTGGTCGTTGAACTTGGTTATTGTTAATTTGACGGAGACGGTGTTGGTTGGTCTGCAATTGTACGCGGCTGAGTTTCAATCGATAAAGAAGGGGAAAGCCATAAAATCTATACAAGACATATAAGTGGCGCCTGTTAACGGTGGCAGAAATCGGTCACGTTTGACGATGTCGTTATGCAAACTCATCGATTCCCGTGTCAGACGTTTCCCGTCTTAAGTCCCTCCGCGGCGATATTAATGTAAATGCGATCGTACATTATGCAATCTTACGTAATGTCTGCTGAGAGCAGCGAGCTTTCCGCTTTGTCTTCTTCCTTTTCCCTGTCTTTACGTGCTGCTGCACGAGCTCCGGATCTTTCGACAGTCTGTCGACATTGATACGTATTACCGCCGAAAATTTTATGCCGCGGAGAGAAAGAAAATTGTCTGAATACGTCGTACTATTCGGTAAACTTCTTGCAAAGTTCACAATGAGCGCCGGTATCATAAAATCGACACGAGAACCTAGTTAGCCCTTCGAACACCGGCGTGCCTATAAATAACCATTTTACTATTATTTTTACGGAGAGAGGGAATGAACGCATTACGGGTAGCACCCCAAAATCAGTATTGCCATCCACCCCTCCTTCGCGCCCTCGTTATTACGAGGGTGGTGAATTATCCAGCGTACACTGATGATACAATGTCACGATTTGACGACAAATCAAGGCAATCCTATTCACCCTCCTCCTCGCTTCCCTCTCCCCCGCTTTCTCCTCCTCTTCCCTTTTATCCCCTCGCCATCTTTCACTCTCCCTCCCGAACCGTACGTCGAATAATTTATATACCAGGGCGCGAGTTCTGCCCGATTCGTCGACAAGTCCAGGAACGTACCGACCCCCGGAGGCGAACCCACCCACTGCTCCTCCGATGCTGAAAATATCATGAGCCATGAGTTTCGTTGTCCGGGTTATATTCGCTGCCGTCAACCAAAACCTTCCTGCCGCATCGGGAAATATGGGGACGACCGGGAGTTGTTTTCGAATTCGCTGTCCTCGATATTTTCGCGGCTCAGGCATCCGCCTGTACCAGGAGACGTACGCTCGTGTGCGCGCACAAATTTTCGTTATGGCTGCGTGGAAGGTTGTGCCGTCGATCGCCGGAAACGATATCCAGGTTCGCGGTTTTTATAGATGCGTGAATTTTATAGCGCCTCCTCTACGTACGACAGTCTCCCACCATTCCGAAATTGATAGCATTTAGTTCAAAGTTTATCCACCGACAGCTTTTCGATGCTCTGATCACTTATTTATCATTCTGGAAAATATCATCCATTTTGACTTGAGAAAAAAAGTAATTTACGATGCCTTACGATTTTTCATAGAAGTTTCTCCACTTTCTTTGGTTAGGATTCGCGTAAGCCGGATCTAATTGAAGATATTTGACCGTGAATGAGTGTGTTCCCTGCACAACACTCGCACACAGTCCACGGCCTACGATTGTGCGCGCCAGCCCGAAAATCGCACCCGGTGCCGGAGCCAATTGACTTTCGGCGCATTACGCTTATTAAATGTCACGAGCGATTACGGGGTGGAAACCGCATCGGATAATTAACGACAGTTCTATGGTAACTTCGGTCGAGTCGACGGGATCTCGCCCAAAATCGTAGGCGGGCGGGGCGAACAATTTGGCATCGTAAATTCAGGATCTCTGACGGCGCCGTGCGTCGTCGTCGTCGTCGTCGTCGTCCTTTCCCGCCGCCGCCACCCCGCGAGTTTTCTAACCACCCCTATCTGGCCCCTTCTCCACCCTCCCTCACCCTCCATTCAACCCCATTCATCCCCGTTGGCCCCACTTCGTCTCCAGCACTGGCTGCGTTCGCTCCGCACGCTGCTCGTCGCTTCGGGAATTCGAATCCCTCGTGAGCGAACGACCTCGGCTCCCTTCGACTCCCACCCCTTTCCAACACAATTTTCTTTTACCTCTACCTCCCCTTCCCACTCTCCCGCCTACCCCTAAACCGGCGCCCCGCACTCGTTTTCGCAACTCGCGCCGATCGTTAAAGCTAAATAAATGATCGACCGGAAAGTTACTTCGTTACCGACTATGTTTCCAGTTCATCCCACCAGTGGCCGATATTCGATTTTCGGATCCCGATACAATCGATTTACTTCCGCTCAGCAGAACCTCCGATCTGATTTAGGAGCGTGCGCTCGACGATCCTCGAAATTCTCCTGCGGACCGTCATCATCTCGCTACCTCCGAGCGATATTTATGCGGAAGTTATAACTGGTGGTTTCTGAGTCTGATGCTGAGCAAGGGACAATTTTCCTGCATACAGTCCTGAATAAAGTGGAGTACGGGTGAGGAGACACGATGGAAAAGCAAGTGCAATCGCGGTGGCGCGTAAAGATTTTGAGAGGCTATTCGCGAATTCCATCCTCGTCAGACGGTATATTTAATGTGCACGGGATTCGGCAATTGTTTCCCCCACTCGTCTTTTTCTTCCGTGCCGTCCGCCCCTTCCCCACCCCTTCCGCGATCCCGTCGGCACATTTCCCGAGAAACGATCCGACGCACATATTCCCCGAAGTCGATGAAGGAATTTTCGACGATAGTGGGTTAGGAGTCGAGGGAATAGCGGCGACGGGGGTAGAATTCAGCAGCGATACACTTTATATCCCGGGCAGAGAGCGTTTTCGCATGACGAAATAACTTTGCTGCCGCCGCCGCTCTCCGTTAATATAATCTGACTCGTTTCTGGCTTGAAGCCTGCCGCGAGAACAGGCACCAAGCCTTTTCACGAGGCTTCGAGACGGATAGGAAATATTTCGTACCCTCCACTTGAACCACTCCCCTCATATCTGACCATCCCCTCTTTCCACTCATTTGCCAGGACCGAATAAAGCTTGACTTTCCCTCGGGGGTAACGGCGCATTCTTTATGTTACTCTCAACCTGCCGTTCGTCCGTTACGAGACACTCCGATGAGTCGACGTTGTTAAGCTAGGAAATGTCCTCGTAACAGGTTCGGCCAGACGAACGATAAGTTTTATTGAGTGTGCGGGAGGGCTCTTGCGGGCAGGAGGGAAAATTTTGTTCGGCCCAACTCTGTACGTGCGTCGCTCGGTCCCGTTTCTACCTCGGCATCCTGACTTTCCGATGGCGGTGAAGGTTGTCGAGGACGTATCGTCGTCTATTTTTCGCCCGTTTAGATCTTCGCGGCCCGGCGCATTCACGGCGTCCTCGACTTTTCAGATGCGTACGCTGCGGGACTGAGTTCCACTGCCGTGAGAAATTCCTCGATCGGCAAAAGTTCTCACTTCTTCGCTGGGGCTCATTCCCCGAGAGCACGCCATTGTCGCCGAGCTCATGATTTTTCTGCGCCCCCCACTGTTTGAACGGTTCAACTTGCAGATTAGCGAATCTTGTTAATTTGTAATTCGTTCGGTGAAGGAAGTTTTTGAATTTGTCGCTCGACGAATCTGTGACTCGGCCAGCGAAAGTTTGAGAGTTAGCTCGTGCCGCACTTTCGTACGGCATCCGTCGGTAGATTTGAAGATTCATTAATTTCCAATTTCGATAATCGGACTCTCGTCTGTCAGTTCCAGCCTCGTCGTCGGTTTGCGCATCCATGAGTTTGTACGTTTTCCTCATTCTCTGAGAGTCCTCTCGTTCCATTCCTGCCAGCGAAGAGTCGATTTACAATCGAAACGCGAGTTTCGCGAGCTCCTTCCACAAAGGACGAATTCGCGAATTTCGCATGAAATTCCGTGGCAAATTACACGAGACAATCGCGGGAGGACTTTGAGACTCGACGGGATAATTAAATTCATTAGGTTCGCCTTGCTCGTCCCATTAACGCGGCCACTTTGTTACATCACGAAAAAAGGGTCATCCGATACAGAAGACACAGAGGAAAAAGCGGACTATAGGAACGTTCGTTTTAGCGCGTTTTCGCCACAAAATATCTCAGATTACTTTCCGCGAATTCTCGAATCTCAACGAGCATAATACCGTTGTAGCGTTGCGATTACAGCTTCTTGCATGTGAACAACCTCGATGGCGAACAAGAATATACACTTCATCCCCTTTCTGTGTCGTTAAGCACATGTATCGAAACATACTTTGGCTCGCTTATTTCCCCAATTTCTCTCAGGAAATTCGGTAGTACCCAGTAATCGGCAGAAAATATTGCGCCGACGGAACATAAAGTTTATTAAATTACGCTGATTAGAATTAACCGCTTCGAAGCTCACTGAAGCGGCAGGTGGATATTGCAACGCGCTCTCTTGATGAAACGGAGGGTGTTGGATAAATTCTCCGATGCTAATGAACATATAATGGAGCAGAGATCTCTTGTCTCTCGGCGTATCTTGAAAATTTGTTATAAGCAGATTCCTGTATACAAATTATCCTAAAGATTCCAAAATGACCTCCGCATCCTAAGAAAACATTTCCTCGACACTTCCGTTTAATATTATTCTCGTTTTACCGTGTGTGCGCAAGCACGTTTCCGGTATAACGTAAATTGAAATTCGTACTTTTGCATTCTTCCGTAGAGCGGCGTAATTCGAACGTCAGCGAAGAAGTTTAGGAACATTAATATCGGGACGAAGATTCTTATGAATGTGAGTTGGCAAGAGATAAAATAGACGAATCGCCCGATGTTGAAAATGATTTAGGGCCCGAGACACAATCTCATATCCGGTTATTCGGGGCCATCTCGAGATAATTCATCGGATAATCGTTGCTCCATAGAAGCGGAGGCGGCGGTGGGTCGGAGTGGAACGTCGTAGTGGGGGGAAATTATATCGGCCTTAAAAGCGGCGCTAAGAAGGCATCCTTCATAGCTGGAGGAATAATTCGCTGCAGGCACGAGATCAGATTGCGCCGCGGATACTTTCGCCGCCACTCGTGCAATCTCCTTCTCACTCTTTCTCCTCGTCAACTGCCTTCCACCCACATCGCCTCCCCCTCTCCCTTTCCCTGCACCATGCACCCTTGCCCCGCCCCCTTCATCCTTATCCGTGGCCTTTCAAAGGAAAGTTTCGTATCAGTAAATACGCCGGCCTTAAATTTATTAATCCGCTGATTTACGTACTCTTAAATTCGTAGATTAATGAACGTTTCTACAGCGGCAGTGAATCTGCTATCTGACGTCAGGCGGATTTATGAACTCTTACGTCGCGAATTTATTGCCCGCGTCGGATCTGTCGATTTACTTTGCGCCCGTAAAGCTCGCCTTTCGTTAGTCAATAATTTGGAAATCTCCCGAGCGCGAGTGGACAAGGCGAGCGTGTTAGAGCGCGGTCGTAGGATATCGACATTTGTTCAGGCATTGAAACAGCTCCCTAATAGACGTCCAAACAGAGCCTTTACAGAGTCCGGCGATGTCCCGACTCCAAGAGACTCAATCCCGCTTTGATCGGCTTGGGCTCGGAACGGAGTCGATTAGAGGTGAGAGGAGTGTCAGAGGGGTGACGCATTATCAATCCTTGCGGGTTCAACGTTAAGGAAAACCCTCTCTTCGTTCGAGCCCCGCTTTACTGCTCCGTTCACTGCTGCTCTCCTCTTCTCTCCTCTCCTCCACTCAGTTCTGCGTTCACTGCACCGCTCACTGCTCCGTTCACTGCTCTGCACTCTGTTCCGTTCACTCCCTGATTCACCCTCACGACACCCCCCCCCCCCTCAATACCGCCTCATCCGTCTCTCTCATTCCGGCATTGCCGACGTTTCGATTCTGCCGAAGTGCCAGAACGAACTCGCCGACTCGCGAATATAAGGGTAATAAACGCCAGAGGCCCATAAACGGAGTTTTATCGTCCCGAAACTATATCGGGAGCTCTGTTTCTTCCGCGCTTCGTCTGTCCCCGCAATACACGGACGCACTCGACTGTAGACACACACACACACACACACGTGCACACACACTCGGGTCCGAGAACACAGAGTGACGATACACAGTGGCAATAGAAGCGACAAGGGTTGATAGCGGTGGAAGCCGTGAGCGGGCGTGAGCGCGCACGCGATTGGAATTTACACGATTTTCGGCAGCAGACGAATATGCCGACCCCTCGTGGGAGAGAGGGAAAGAGACGGAGAGAGTTTAGGAGCCGGTCAACGCCTGCGCCCGCATTTATTTACTTATTTATTTAAGTCTCGATGCTCATAAAGACTAATTACAGGATTAATTATGCGGAATGGAGGGTACGGTCGACGCCTTTCGTGCCGAGAGAGCAGAGCTGCATTTCGGGCAAAGTCAATATTTTACAATTATTTCTCCGATCCCCTTTTCTGCGCAGCCTCGTCTGCCTCATCGCACTGCGCACGTTGTTCGATCATCGATCATTTCGCAAAGTGAGCCGACACTCTTAAATTGGCCCGACGCGAGAGCGAGGAGAGTTCTCGTTTCGAACTACGACCGATCGCTTCGGCGCACACACGCGCGAGTTTGTTCATTTTGGATCGCCCGTAATGTGCCAAATTTGCAAAATTTTCAAACTTTCCGTCTCGCTCCCGAGGCAGTATGTAGTTTTTTCTCCCGGAGGGAAGCGCGAAATATCGGAATGGCCGCTGATCTATCGGTTGGCGTAGAAACTATAAGTCCGCCGATACCTTATTTTCGCTTCACCACTTTTTATTTTGATCGCACTTGATTCATGTGTAACGCGGCTGACACGAATTTATTCTGCATACGCTGCGGCGCACGCGGACACGTTAATTTCATGGGTATCATGTAAAATTCAGAAACTTCGATATTCCCTTATAAAATATGCATTCGTCGAAGGGAATATAAAATATGAAATTTGTCATTTACCGTCACGTCGCGGCGGCGAATATTTCGCCGAATATATTACGTAGTCCATAATCTAATCGTCGCCCCTTTTTTCGTTGCTGCACATCGCCCTGGGCGCGAGGTAGAAATAAAAGGAGACTGGCCCAGATTCGGGTATCGCAATCGCCTTCATGCGGGCAAATCGTTCGCGTTTCTCCTCGAATTTCCCTGGCACGCCAATTTTTCGCGAAAGCGCCAGCCGGGCACGTCGGGACGAGCTACACGCAAGTCCGATAATTTCGTCGGTAACCAAAATAATCTCCCGCCAGTGGGTCGCGAAGTGAATAGTCGTAGAAACGTATTACCACTCTCTAACCCTCTCCCACCCCCGTGGCACTCTCACTCTCCCAATCCCGAGGTTATACCGATTCGTACATTTCAATTACCGGCGCCCGGGCACGTAGGAAATCGTTTCTCGTTTCCGCGCGAATTACAGTTACACGCTACTTTTTAGGAGGGCGCGTTAAACTGGGGCCGAGCGGCCGTCAGAAACTATAACTACCTGTACACGCGTCCGACTTCCGAAATAGTCCGGACAAGTCGTCGAAAAGTTAGCGCCGAGAGGGCTGCCCTCGGCCGTTGGCGACCATTTTCGACGTCGAATTTTGCCTGGAACGATGGCGGCCCTTTCCGCGAAAAGGTACGCGCGGCAGGTACTGCATTGTTGGACTGATCGAGGGTGTAGTATTCGAGCTTACCTTTGCTCTGAGAACAAAGTGGAAAAAATTCTGCGAGCAGGTATCCCATTCCAACCGTACGCAGCGTCACATTTATATCTAGGAACGCGGGGTGTCCAGGGGGTGAAAGGTGTAGCATATTTAGCCTGCTTCGCGGTATTGATCATTCTAGAAGAGAGTCCGCACTTTGTTCTATTTGAGTCTGCATCCGAGATGAAGCCGCTTACGTGTACCGCCGTTGTTTCGTGAGTGACAGTCTGACGGGTCCAAGTATTGACCTTTCCAGTCGGGGGGCAGGGAGCCCGTATGGGACGGAGCGACGAGGAAGGGCTTTGAATTTTGGCGTTTCCAGCTGGCCGAAATAATCTCGGCCAGTTTGGAACTTGCCACTTTGGCTCGGTGACAAGGTGCCGGGCGACGGTAGTTGCACTTTTTACACATTTTCCAAACGACGGCCGGACGCGATAATCGTCCCACTCGGAGAGCTCGTACGCGAACGAACGGACGCGGAATAACAGTTAGCCGGAAGGAGACGACCTTTTTGTGCTCGATAATCTCGCGTAAGGTCGGCCGCTTTTGCGGGGAGGTTCGAGTGGTGGAGGGCGGAAGTGGTGTATGAGAGAACGGGGGTGGCAAAAAATCGGCCGGATGCGTTAACGATCGAAATTCTCATCCCAGTCCTGTTCTATTGCGTCCTGTTCTTCCATTTTTTCCCGTTTAACTTCGATACCTTCCACTGCTATTGGCTGAGAGGCTTACGGCCGAGAATGTTGCTCGAAGTGAAAAACAATTAGTCTTCCATTTCACTCAATCCCTTTTACGTCGATGTTGTCTAGTTAACATTGACAGAGAAACTTTTGGCACGATTAAGTCGAGAAATTCGTTGATGTTTAGTATCGGTTTGTGTCGTTGGAAAAAAAGGGTTTGTTTGGAGTTTGGGACTCTTCTACGGTAAAGTTGACTGCTGTAATTACCTTTGTGCTTCGCGTCGCGTGTACAAAGCAGTGCGCGGGAACGACGAAACTTCAGTAAAATCCACCGATGCGCTCACTTTTCAGAACGCGAAATCGATCTGCCGGCAACAATCCGCCTCAAACGAACACCGTCCGTAAACAGTTCCGGCTGACGAGAAAATTCGTTTGAGCCGTAATTACGGACACGTCGTCCTGATTACAAAATTAATACGATCGTGTCCGCGGATATCGCGCGTTCATTTCCAATGAGCGCGGCGGGGGAATTTAAATTTAGCAGCCCGACGAGCGTTATAAGCCGCTTCCATCGATATCGCACTTCGACTATCCGCTTTTCACATACCGCCCATTCCGTCCTTGTCTCCGTACTCCTTCGCGATCCGCGTCACATTTTCCCTCCGTCGAGTCCTGAAATTTGACGTTCGGTGCCGATACCAGTCCCCAGCGCACTCTCTACTTTCCTCGTCCTCTTCTCTATTCTCGTATAGCGCATCAGGCTTCCTAAACAGTTAATGTCCTTCCGCCTGTCGAATTCGAAATTTTGGTCTCACGCCGACTTCAAAACGGGAAATCGAATCGTATGTCGGAACTGGGTATTTCTACTACGACTACACCGTTTCTCTCATTCTCCTCTATTTTTGCATTATGCGCCCTGCTCTCTGTTAGTCACTGTCGCGGTCTACCTGGCATCTTGCGGCACGCAAGAAACGGCCGGTGGCCTTGGCGATTCGAGGCGAATAAGCGGCCAGGTGCGACGGGAACACGGCCTGCACGAGACTCTTTGTGCCTTTGTCCCTTCTTCTAGTCTGGCACAAAGAACCTACGCCAGCGTGTATACATATATACATATATATATATACGCCATTCGGGAAGGAAATTATTCCCTCTCCGCTACCTTCACCTAGCAACACGACGTACGCTTTTTGCAACTGAACGCTGCCTGCCACGGCACAATGTTACTGATATCCGAAGTTACACACAAAGATACGCTTCGCGCTGCGGCGCGCTAAATGTTTTACGTATCACAAAGCGAACGATGGAATTATAGCGCTACAAACTTTTGTACTCGATAACATTGAATACTTCATAAGCGAGGTTTTATATTATTGAAGAATCTCATCGCTACCGCTATCATTCGTTTCAATTAATCAAACCTACCACTTTTTTCCCTCCACTTTTTGTTGATATTTTTATTAGTTTCTTTTATTTCAAATACGCGTCGCGAATATCTGTTCCGATTTTATTCCCGGAACACGTAGAATCTCCGATAAATAAAAATTTAAAAGATTCAAACTAAATCACGCTTTTTGCTCTGCTCCCCCTCCTCCCCCCTCCCCCCTCTCGAAAATTCTTCGTGACAATTCCACTGTCAAATTACAATATATCCACTGCGACTGTGTGCGCACCTCACGGTCCTGTGGCCACGTGGAGCTGATATTTTTTTGCCACTTTCCGCGCAGATTGACGAGCGGAAATAAAGGGTTGTAAGGCGAGGAAGGTTCTCGGGCGGTCGGTAGCTTTTCGACTGGTGGTGAGCGAATAAGAGACAGGTGGTCGCAAGGGAGCGAACGCCGAGGAGGGTTCGGCTAAATGGCGAGGTTAACGAATAGCGGCGAGGGACCGCAATCGAGTTCTAAATTTAACTGCCTACAATGCGGATTCGTACGACGCTATTTCCTACGAAGCCGGGGGACGACTCTCGGATTCGACTCCTCGGAACGGAAGACGGCAGCCGGTGGCCAGCCGAACACCGTTGAACATCGCTTCGAACATGGATTCGAACATAGCTTCGAATGCCGCCTCGAGGTTCGCTTCGTGCAACTTCCATCCCAGCAGGGAGAACCGCCCGGACTGTTAACTTTTCCCGGATGCACGAATTTCCCTCCTTTCAAGGAAGGATAACAGAAGTGGGATAGGCTAGCTGGGCAGCGTCGCAACTGTTTGCAAGTCTCGGGACTCTTTTAAGACACGTAATCATTCGGCCATTTTACGGCGAGCCGCGCTCTCTATCGTTCTGCCTGGCTATATCAATGCGACTGGAATATATTTTTCTATACCGTAGCGGCGGGCGAGTTTCAACTCTATCCCAGGCAAAAGTCACGTCCTCTCAGTTTCAGTTACCCGTCCGCGTCCGATAATGGGAAAAGCATTCGGCCGGGCGCTCGGTATACAGTTATGTACGAGATTCGAAGACGCGTTACGTATACGGAATTATAGAAGCTTTATCGGCACTCCCCGCGGGACGACCGTTGTATTCATAAACATGCATTAGCGTTTGCCGGCCGAGGAGCGCTGCGCACCTCGCGTACGAAATGGAAAACGACTCGGATTACATTTTTTTTTCTTCTCCTCCTCTCCTTCCTTTTAGCTTCACGCGAACGAACCCAGGAGAGATCGATTCCTCGCTTTTTCCCTCTTCCCCACCTTCTCCGAGGTGCCACGCTCCCGTCACGACAGAGGCGGGACTCGGTACACAATGGACGAGCTCAGCCTCCTTTCCGTAGGCTTTCATTTCTTGTTTTATCGCACCTCTTTATGGACGCGCTTACGAAACATCGCGAAGATTCGTCCCGCGTGGACTTTACGCGGCGACGCTCGGTCAACGGCGAGCTTTTACGACCGCGGCTTTTAAACTCGTCGGGGCTAAAGGAGTGAGTATCACCTGTCGGGCTCCGCATTTGTTAATACTAAATTCCTGCCAAGGGCGGAATCGCAAACCGGATGTATCCTTGCGAAAGCGACGAATTAAATGTACACGCACACTTGGTGACAAATATTATCGAAACGGCTATATATTCTCTGGTACGAAGTTATATATAGCACCGTTATGACACTTTTATGAGGCTACTTTTACGAGAGTGCTATTATAAAGCCTTTGGGAAGTACAATCAATATTCGAGCGACTACTTCTGGTGCCTTCAAAGCGATTATATTAGGCTGACGCGTTATACGAGTGCGCGCGCAAGAATGCAATATCTCGAAAGAATCTAGCATTAGAGCAAACGACGTTACATGGAGTGGAGAGCCAGGAAAAATCTTTTCGCGGGGGGCCAAAAGGGTATTTCACTCACATCGTCTCAGCCCACTCACATGTTCATTTACTCTCCTGCCCTTCGGCACGCACTGAGAGCAACATTTTCGTATTTACTGCGAGCACTAATTTCAAGTCTCACACACTGCCGATTCACCTATCTGCGAATGGAACGCAAAAGGTATAGCTGTATAAGCACGTTAAAAGTGGCCCTAAACCAAATGTGTAGACGCAAACATACGTAAATACGTACGCAGCCAGAACAGAACATTTCTCATATATCCAAACATGCCGATCCGTAATACTACCCAATCTACACATCCCTGCATTTGCATACTGCCGCCCGTAGCTGTGTAACGCCGTAGATCCGTCGGCGCACTTAAGCATAATCTGTATTCCGCAAAACAAGCTCGCAAGCGAAACACATGCATCCGACGAGGGCCCGTTTTCAGTTCCTCGGCAGGGCGCGAGATTCCGGGGCAAAGTGCGCCTCTATTTATCGACCTATCCCGGCCTCATCCGGTACCTAGATTCCCCCACGATAATCCCCCTATCCGAAATACGAAAAGACCTTGCGCGAAGATGGTGTCCTGCGTATATGTGCGCCGCATCCCGTTGCATCGTCAAGACTCGGCGCAAATAAGAGCGACGAGCGCGCGCGCGCGGGCGTTACTGGCGACGCCGGTCGGAATCGATAAGAGGGACACTCTCCTCGGCGCGAAAAAGTGCCGGAGCCAATATATATCCTATCTCGATTGCGTCCCGCTTCCTCGGGCCTTTCAATGGACCGAGCCACGACGATTAACGCTTTTATTACGACGCTGATATCGTCGTCTATCGTCGTCGCTCGTCGCTCACCGTCCATCGATTCGCCGCCGGCCTTTTTCATACACCGATTCCTGCCATCCTCCCACGTCTCTTCGACCTCATCCGCTTCGGTCCCTCCGCCGTTTGGGAGCATACACCCCCTGATGGAACGTGTCCCGACGAGAAATCCGCGGAAAAATCGACGGAAAAATCGACGAAAAACTCTCGCAATAAAGGAGCGTCGAGGTGTGTACGGGAGGCTGAGCGTCACGCGGCGATAAAAATGGCTGCCAAAAAAATCGCGAAACACCGGCGTATAGAAAGGACAGAGGTGGGTGGGGGTGGCGGGGGACAGAGACAGACGGGTGAGCGGAAATGACGGGACGATGGGCCACGGGAAACTATTTTCACCACGGGCCGAGGCTCGCGGCGTTAATATTTCTCTCCTCCTTCTCCCCCCCCCCCCCCCCCCCCGATCCGTCGGCGCTTCTCCTCATATCTTTTTACGTGTGTACTTTTTATTGTTCTCGCAGCTCGTGAGAAGTGGGCGTGCGGCTCAGTCTTACTCTCCTCAATGCAGTTTCTTCCCACAATTGGATGGTTGTGTATCTTGGCGCGGGCTCTCCGTGTATGTATATAGAACGTCGAGTACTCCACGGTGGTCGGTATCCTGCTCGTCTGTACACCCGCGCGCGCGCACACACACGCCCGCACGCACACCTACACGACTGGCACGTCTGTCCGACCACCGAATGATATCCGGTCTCCTTTCGGGGGTGTCCTCTCGTCCAGCCGCCGCGAAATGAGAATTTAACGAACGATCCTCGTTCAGGGAATTATTAATTGGGCCGACTCTGGCCGTACGTGCGAGCAGGACTTTTTGCCGGACGCCTCACCGGCCAAAAGTGGTGTATGCGCTAGATCGCACTTAATGGGAACGCTGAGAATTGCGTCGAGGAGGAAACGATCGCAAATTGCGTCAAAGAGGCGCTGTAGGGCACGTCGGATGACTTAAATTTCTGTAGTCGTCGGCCTTCGCCGAACAGATATCGAGAGGTATAAATCTACGGCATCGCGATGCATACGATTGACTGAAATCCGATGAAAAAGGTAACGATGGAGGTCAGTCGGCGTTATTGGTCGGGGATGGGGGGCAAGGCGGAGAGTCGATGTACGCCACGAAAGAGAGCAGCGCAACGCTGTCCCATTTGTTCTGCGGCGCTATCTTATTGTTAGTTCGCGCGCGGATATCCGATCCCGCCACACAATAGTTTCTAGCAGCGGCTTGTTACTATATCGCATCGCGCGCCCACCGTAGTCCGGAATCGGAGCCCGGGAATCGATAACTTCGTCTAATTTCGGACAGCGAATTTGAGGTGTTCCGTTTCGCAACTCCGATATTCCGCCCCTGCTCCATATTCAGCGGGAGTCTTTAAAGCAGGACTGCCATTCGACGGGTGCACCTAATGGCCGCCCGAACTGTCGACATGTCGAAAAACAGACGCCGAGCTAGCGATTATGCGCAAACCTGAGTTCTCCGAGAGGATCCTTCGGCGAATGGATCGTGATCGAATTGTCCCGTCTTCCGCTGGGTCGGGTCTCTGATTATTTTAGCGGGCATACTCCGATTTAACTCGTCACGTGAGATGTACCGACATGCGGCGGCCACCGGAACAGACTGCCGAGACCTCAGGTACACTCGAGTACGTTGATAGGTAACTTCTGACGACGGCAATTTATAGTTGTAAATAAAATTGGAGAGGCGACGAGAGCCAGATATCGCCCTATAAAGTGAATTTATAGCTGGGCTTTCGACGAGAACCTGCCGCGGGTCCCGGGGATAGAGTTCGGAGAAAGAGGTAGGTGGTAATCTAGAAAAAAAGGAGGAAGAGGACGACGATGACCGATCGGCGGCATTTCGCGAGGAAGGTTATCGGAATTTTTCACGGTGCCAGGAGCCTGACTTCCTACGTACCCGGCGCTAACTCCTGGTCTCGTATCCGCGTAATGTCGCGCTCAGCCACGAAACGGTTTTACTGTCGCACGAAAAGAGTATATCCTGCCCTTTAACACCGAACGAACGCCGAAGTGGAGCCGTTAACGTGCTTTTACATCACGCGGCCATTCGTCCTCGCCGAGCCGACGTTCACGGTTTCTCGACCCTCGCCATATTTTCCCTTCATCTTTTTAACGGCGCTTAAAGAGTGACCTTTCCCAGGGAATATCGCCCGACTCGAGTCGATGATAAAAGTTCACCCCGTCGCCTATAGAATCTACGCCGAAAACTCGCCGGGAAAGTGCCCTTGTCCCCTGATAATTAAATCCTTTCATCACCGCGACGTCATCCCGACATATTTTATAACCCGATCCCCGCACCTCTACCGGATTACCTTAACTCTCAAAATCGCGGAAGCCTTCAAGAACGTTAATAGCTGTCCGGAGAGTCTGTAAAAATGTTGATACGACCCCCCTTATCGTTTCTCACGTCTGCCGTGTTCTGGCAGGGAACGTGCGCCAGAACATATTATGACGATCGCGCGTTCGCAAATTAGATCGTGTTCCATCCTAGACGATCTCATTATTTAAGCCTTTGATCGGTATAGATCCGAACGTGGCAACGGTATGCGACGCGCGGAATTCACGATGGCGAATGACATGCAATCCAGAAATTTCCCGGATGACCGTTAATCACGTGAACGTCGTCTTTTCATCCCTAATGTCGCACGGAACGAGCTCATTGAGAGGAAGGCAGATAAAGCGGGGGCTAATAGGCGGGGATAGGCGTAGGTGGTTCCGGCAATATTCCGCTCATTGTCGCGGCACGATAGCGCTCCGATAACGCTCGATCACTTTAGCTAATGGTACACTTGACGCCACAAAGGATAGATCGGCAGGTATAAACTGACGCCAATAGACGCCTGCGAAACAAAGAGCGAAATCTTGCCGGCAATCTGGCCAGGGAGGCCATGTCAGGCCCAATCATACACGACACGTGTGTCGTATGGAGTCCGGCTTTGAAAGAGCTAATAGTTGCTCGTACGAAAGTACGTCTTGCGTGCTCGACTATTGTTACGATGACCAATCGACGCTCTAAGCCGCTTGTTCAGCATATAGGTACTGTCTTTTATGTGGAACGCAAGTGCGGGTATTTGAGATAAGTGTTTTCTAGTATTCGCCTTTTGCTGGAATATATATAGCTCATGGATTCTGTACCAAGATTCTTCTTAAGGAATGTGTACTACGCAAGTATCACATCAACTGGCTGATAGAGCAGCATTATTTTGAAAACCTATCCTATTGACCTACCTCATCCCGATCGATCATTAACGATTTATCGTTTCGTACTAAGAAAATGTAGGTGGTGAATAGAACATGACAGCCAGCAGCGAAGTATGATATATAGTCTATCTAGTACTGCGTTAGTCTTCTGCGGCCACGAGAACGACTCGGTAGATTTGTTTATTTGGACATTGGCTCTGAGCGATTCTTTTTGGCGGCAGTCGTTTGCACATACTTCGATGTAATCCAATCTGTTCATCGGATTATCGAGCATACTGAAACGATATCCCTCAATTGGCCAATAACGCCTCAACGCCATCAATCTTCTGTTTCGACATGTTTTCCTGCACGTAAGAGAGCGCGCCGATCGTCGGCGAGCTTTGGCCGTAAGCGAATTTATTCGGCGACGCTCGTTTCGCGAATACTTCGATGTAATTCAGCGTGTTACGCGGAATATCGGCGGACATTCTGAAAGGTAGCACGACGACCCTGCCCGAGGACTCATGCGATGATCAGCATTTCCATCGCCGGAATTTGCACGCTGGGAGAATGTGCGCGAAGAACCATCCGTGCTTGAGAGAGAGAGAGAGAGAGAGGGACGGAGGGGGGAGGAAGGGATTGCGAAGGGTGAAGAGGGAGTTACAGCAATCGTATCAGCGTTACTCGGACCTCAATTCCATGAATCGGAATCGAATCAAACTTTGTCGAAGCCCACCGCGCTCCGCCGATGACTGCGGTATCTGATTTCGATATCGAAACTAATATTCCCGATTTGATGAAGAACCACTCCGCAAGGGAATGTTACGCGAATGCCTTTTCCACGGGGGACACGTTAAAAAGGACCTTTGTTCGGGGGAACGGTATGCAGTTGACAGAATTCGATAAAAACTAATGTCTCCTACTTGCGCAACGTACTCGCTTTATGTTTCGTTTAAATGGAGAACGGTGATAGTGGAAGTGTTTCTTGACTGTCAGTGTTAGGTTTATTAATCGTTAAATTGGTTCAATGCTTTATTTCGTTATTTGATGGACGTACGTTGAAATAAATGATTGACTTAACTTCTCTGAAATTTCTACTCGGGTCACATTCATAATCGTTGACACGTTTATAAATTTTGGAATTTATATGTATCATTCGTATAATATTACGAGCGATATCTGTCGATTTATGTAAAATACATCGTATTTTTTTTTTACTGAAAACGCGGGCATATTTTCTCAATCGTTGCAAATATAACGAAAATAATTTTCAAATCAATTTCTTCATTTGCAGAGAGACATGATGGAACGAGTATCTATTTTTTATAGAACATTTAACTGGTGTCCAACATGTTAATTTTACCTTTAGACGTAGTATATTAACTATGTTATCTATGTTCTCTATGTTCTAGATGTTATACAGTAACCAGTTCACTTAAGCACCTACGACGGTTGCACAGAGTTCAATTAACGATGGCCCGTGGCGCGTGTTAATTTTAACTCCTGTAAAATCTTATTAGTTTTCGATATTGTACAACATCGAACGTCCTTAAAATAGCGCTGTTGTACCTACCTTAACAATGCTTCCGTAATATACAATAATTAAAAATCTACAGTATATCGTTCGAAAGAACGTAATCAACGTTGAAATCCCCCCACAAAAATTTCGTACTAAAGAGTAAACGACCTGAAACCAATTAAAGTGAAATATTTCTAATAAAAGCAGAATAATTGAAAGGACACTGTATGTGAGGTTAGGGCAGCGTAGACTCATTCATAGCATCGGGAGGTTAGAAGTAAATTCGGTTGAAATCGAGATCTTCAATTTGCGCGATTGAGTGTTACATCGGTCCGCAATGCCGATCGCATCTCGGCCCGATCGACTTCCATCGGAGACTAGCGGCGCGAAACGAAATCAATTTCTCCATCCGCCTCGATCTTCTTCCGCATTGGCCTGGGTCAAGTATCCGCCGCCTCAGCTAAGACCGGTTGCATGCCATCGAACGGCGAATCGTCGGGCATTACTCTACTTTGTAACGGTGAATATACTCCGGACCCGTCATTACGTATAACATTTGCGACTTTTCTCTCCCCCCCCCCCCCCCCCCTCTCTGTCTCTCTCGCTCTTATTGCGTGCCGCGCAACTACTTGTAACTTATAACGAACCGCTTCCCTCCGCGGGCCTGGAAGGCAGGCATTATCGGCCTGGTGGGGAGAGTATAGAGGGTGACTCGTGGTACGGAGGACGAAAAGGACTGTTAGGCTCGCGTGGAAGGAGGACTGGGTGCCCGCGAGGAGAGCGGACTATTTCGGCTGTAATTTTCTTCTCCACCGGCTTCCTTCCGTCGCCGGAAACGGCCCAGTAATCGATTACGTCACTGGACAAGCAGATACGAATCTACGGTGCCGCGAGAGGCTTGGTCGCCGACTATGGGCACGTACGGGTCATATCTCTCGCCGCCAAACGAAGTGGCCATAATCCTGTTCCCCACCGGCGTGCCAAGGATATTATAAGCGCAGAGGCTGTATTGTGCATCGACCTCTATAATAGACCCAGGCGGTATATATATTGACCAGTCGCGCTGCGCTCGACGTAGTATTGCCGGTACAGATTGTACGATCCACGCTTCGTAACGACAATCGAAGCTGTAATATGTAAGAGGCTCGATGAATTGTGCCAGTTATGTACCGGGATAGAGCCGTGTGAGTTTCATGAGAATGACGCCTGTGAAGTCCGTCGGACGACGAATTGTTACGCAACCTGAGGACAGCTGGACGGGATGATAGAAATATATTCACTGGGACGATCGATAGGTCGCAGAATTCGAATTACTGTCGGTGAACGGAGTTAGCGAGAATCGAATGAATGGCTTAATAATTTTGGCCATTTTAACGCGAGTACGGGTAATTAATTATTAAGTAAATATTAAGTTCTACACCGATGCTTTGCACATTTCACCCCACATGCAGCCGGACGGAACAAAGAAAACTTGACTCAGGGTTATTTAAGCATTCCGTCGGAAGAGAGTGGAGTGTAAAGTCGAGGAGTTGATACTTGACCCCGGCAGTAGAACGAGGGAAGAAGGATGAACTCGAAATCTACGAAACATAGCGCGCACTGGGAACTCTGAAAAGATTCCAGCCCCGTCGTTATGCCGTTGGATAACTATTTCCTTCAGCAACAGGTGTCCCTCGGCATTCTTTGAGCCGGTCGGACAAATTTTTTTTTGACCCACCACCTGGATCCAGGCCCCGTCCCCCGTCCGGCAACGTTGGCTCTTTCAATTAGACGCTCAGTCGACTAGCGTTAATCAAGTCACGTATGAGATTTTACGCACCGGTGTAAAACATGAAACGTTCGGCCGAATTTAGGCGAAGGTCGAGAAACGGGCCAGGAGCCGCATCGAACCTGCTCCACCGAGGTATAAAGTTACGTACGCTATCGTCCTTCTTACAGTCCATAGACTCTTCGAAATTTTATACTCTGTCGATTACAAAATTTGGATGCCCCATGTTTATGGATTCGCTGGCTCGTCGGGCGTGAAAGCGTATACTCGATCAAAGACGTCACGTAAATTATCCGATGACACTTTTCTAATATTCTCACCCGTTTGATCAATTACTCGATATTGGACGAAGCGTGTGATAATAACGTTCGAATCGGAGAGAGTGGTAGTTCGCGATTCCGAATCTTCGGATTCCGTAAAATCGGAAGCTGTGTCAAGGTAGTTAAGAAGTGGTCGTGACAAGATGCAGCCCTATTTCGCGACGCGCGAGGCGTCGTTAAGGACAAGACGAGAACTGCAAACTTCCGGAGTGGGTCTCCACCCTCCTCTTCTTCCATTCGCTTCTTCATCCTTCGCGTCTCGTTAAAAATTTACCCCCCTCTTCTCTCCACTGCACACGGCGTAAAGACGAATAAGCAAATACGTTCGACGTCCGAATATTATAACGAAGGAAGTGATTAGTCCGAAAGAGGAAAAAGTGTACATACAGATGAGTCTGCGGAAGGAGGAGCGAGCGGGTAACGTTATTTGCTACGTTTTACAACGTCGGACTTGTGCTGCGAGGAAGTCGGATGAAAGGGAGACAGGAGTTCCTTAAGGAAGTCATCAAACATAGAATGCGGCTCGCGTTTATTCGTAATAAAATGTTTAATCCCTCATTCCTCCGAAAGAAAGCAGTGCGCGCCCTTTGTAAACGCGCGTCTATTCCCGCCATTTCAAGATAAATACTATTTAGCTGTACTTTAACAGTACTTAGTGCGGAGTATCGTCTTTCCATGCGTGCTTATGCCGACATACGGTTTCATTCGCATCGATACCCGTATGCGCTTTCCACGCGTACTTCTACACGCGTACTTCTACACGCGTACTTCTACACGCGTACTTCTACACGCGCTACATTGCCTCGTGCGTGGAACCGTTGTACGTTCATAGAGATTCGCGTGTACTTGAACGCAACCAGGCTCATTCGTACGGCCTGTACTGCTCACATCCACTCCAGATGCGCCGGTGCGAACTCGTAGGCGTCCACACGCATTCGTAAGCACTCAGATAATTAAAGTACTATCCGCGACGATATTAAGGGGTCGCTTATTCCGCGCCGTTAGTGCATATGACGAGAGGGGTGGAGAGGGGGTAGATGCAGGGCTCGTTGAGCTTGCTAGCGGGGTTATTACCGTAATGCTATTTCGAGCGTCGGCATTATCTTGCTCGTCCGAAAATCGATTATAAGCGGCAGGCGTGCCGCCGCTGGCCGCCACTCTCTCCCTCTCTCTCCCTCTCTCTATCCCCTCTACTGTCTACCTCTCTGCTTCTCTGTACTGTTACCCTTTCCCTGTGAGCGTTGACACATTTCGCGTGCGCGCCAAAAGTCCGACCGCGAGGGAACCTCGCGCTTCCTCGTTTGCGGACAACGTCGCGACTTTAATTACTCCTCGACCGCCTAGCACGGGAATTACGAACGGCAGAACCGGGGGTCCCGTTTCTCATCTATCTCGATGGACGAATGTCCTCACTGGATCCGGAGTAATTGGCTTAGTTTTTCCGACGCGCTGTCCGTCCGCTGCTCCGTCTAATTCGCCGATAATTCAGCATGTCGGTGGCGCGCGATAATTATAATAATGAACGCTTGTAACGAGAGATTTCATGTACCTTGTCAGGCCGAATTGCTTTCCGTCACTGATATCTATGTCGATCTCGCCCCACCGTCGAATGACGAGCATAATCATTTTTGGTATTTCCGCTACTGTCGCGTAATTGGATATTGATTCTTTTTCCTTCGCGGCTCCGTAATGGGAACGTGAAGAATTTTCGAATCTGAGTTGAGGAATTGTGGGGGATTAAGAGCTTTTCGTGATCTCGACTGTCGACGTTTACGCGTGTATCTTGCGAATGGGTCTATCGACTCGTTAATAAAAGACGACGTCGCCGGTAAGAAGGGAGACCCGGATGAAAGGAGGATGAAGGTTTTAAGGGGTGGCGAGGGGAGCAGGGAGAAATGGGAAGAGAATTACCGTGGAAGCCTCTTCTCCTTGGCGCATTCGCGGCGCTATTACGGCTCGATATTAAAGCGCAAGCCCCCGAAGACGTTGGAAGGAAGGAGAGGTTAGATTGTGTCGCGCGATGCACGACGAAGGAACGACGTCCGGTCTCAGTCTGTCTTCGCAGAACGCGAATGGGATTCTCCCGTGATGAAAATGGGATTCGCTGACTCGATATAAGAAGACGATCGTTGACTTGATTTCTTCGCCTCAGCTGAGTGTCTAAATTTATTACGATTCAATAAGCTGGCACATCCATGGAATGTAGTTGGGATTCTGATGTAAAAGTTATCGACGCCCCGATTTCTTCATAAAGTGCATGCTATGCTTTTACCCGAGTGGGGCTGCCTGTGAATATTTAATTTCTTCCCTTTTTCTTATGAAACAAACGTCCGTGCAGTCAACGCGCGCACCGGTAGCTTAGAGTATCGCAAAACTTTTGCAACAGCGTTCACAGGGAGTTCCCATCCATCAACTGCCAATTCCGGGGCTTTTACATCCCGTGACCTAACACACTTCTTCCTTACAGTCCGTTCCAATCCATCAATCGACAGTCATTTCACGTAACACAGTTGTTATTCTCGGCCACTCTCAACGGTCACACTACCGATCTCTACATTCGTGCCGGAACGAAAATATTCAGTTTTCACACTTTTTTCCCAATTGACTCCAGCAATTTCAATTTTTGACACGCTGGCCACGAATTAGTATTCGTCCCGCGTTACGGCACTTGTTATTTCCCTCTTCCCGCGGTCATTAAAAATCCTTCCATTCGCGCCGGCGGGCAGAAATGCGACGCCCGACCGATTTCAATTTATAGCGCGCCGACCATGAATCGAGCAGTTTTGAAAGACGTCCGCGCGCAGCGTGCATCATTTCTCAAGCCCCGCGGGCCGATTAATTTACCACGTTCCGAGAATCGGGCTCGGCTTTCTCATTATTAATCGTGCCTATTTCGGCTTTTATCGTGCACGGCCCGTTCCCGACAACCGGTCTCAATTCGACGTACGTGTTCCACATAGCGCACCTTCGTTCGCCGAGCACACGCGCGCGCCCGTGGGCACACACGTAAGTCGTGCATACGTAGGATACATAGACGTGACCGTGGGCACGCTAGGAACCACTCTCGCACACGTTCATCCCCCATGCGTGCCTGTTTCTCTTCAGGTGCGAGAGAGCGAGTGAGATGGATACCGTGAGAGGGGGGGGGGGGGGAGAAAGTGGCTGATGCAGGAAACGGGGCGACAAAGGCACGACATTCGCGGCTGACGTTTCGTCCGCGAAATAATTTCCAGCCAGAGCTCCAACTAGGTACGTGCCCCCGCTGTCAAGTGGAAACTCGCCTTTCGCGGATCCGCTCTGTCAAGGACAGATTTCAGAAAAGCCTCGGGCGAATGGCCCGATTGCGTTTGGACCTGTAATCGTGATAACTGGGACTCCTGCCTGCGAATCCGCACATCGGGACCAGAATGGCGAGGGTTAACAGTGAACGCGGCCGTGGGATGTGCATCGAAGGGACTGAAAAGTGTGCGGTTAAGATTCTTCACAGTTCCTATCCTTCTTTCGACTTTGCGCAACTGTGGATCAAGTTTTTTTCCGTTATAGCATAATAAATTCTTCAATCAGTGCCTTTGTTACTATGCCGAGGGATTCCGGCGTGTTCTTTTGCTTGTACTTCTGCGATGTTGGTGATGTTTTCTAGATTTGCCGTGCACGAGATAGAGAGTGCAGTTTGTCGATTTAATTATTTTCATCACAATAGGATTCATTATATTGCTTTTCCTTTAGACGGATACGCTAATTATGAGTAATTTCTATCGAAGCATTCAAGGTCAGCCTTCGTTGTTAAGTGAAATGGCGTAGAGATTTTCATACAATCGCATTGCATTAACGAACGTTCGCAGTACTTAATTAAAATGTTTTCCTGTTACGCATTATTCTGGAATTACAATCAGAAAATTATATTCGTACATGTGCGATTAATCCACTGTGAGACTCCTCATATTCTCACAACTGCGATATTAAATTCTCCACGGGTGGGTGAAAATCATCGCTCTCTACCTATTCATCGGAAGAAAAAGTATTTCTGATAAATATGAATTGTGATTGACGTTACGCGCGTTTATGCAAAACATCAACCGCACTTCATTTAAAGAGCAAGAATGATTCGCAAACATTTACAGGCAGCGGTTTGAAAAAAAAAAATACAGTCAGCTCGTAGACCACTGCGGATGCAAACATTATAAAAATAATTTAAAGCGTACACCGGTAACAAAAACCATGACGGCGATCAGATTTCAGTGGCCACCCTGTACATATAAATATACTGGAAGTTTTTACGGTATGAAACCGATGCACTGGTCGGCCGTGCAGGCGTTTAAATATAGTTTTGCACGAGCTTTGAATAGTGTACGCGATTTCGTGATGCGCAAATGTATCCCTCGTATTAATGGCCGCGTTCAAATTGTATAAACTCTTGAATAAGCACAAATCGCGGTGAACGAGACACAAGAACTGAACATATTCATGAACGAAACGATTACGGGCCTGCAGCTGCTCTCACTTTCTCTCTCTCTCTCTCTCTCTCTCTCTCTCTCTGTCGATTCTGTCTTCTCTTCCTGGCTCGTTACTTCTCATTCTCCCCTCCCCTTTCTCTTTCTCTCGTCCACCCCACGCTACTCTCTCATCTCTCTTCCTCATTCATCGGTTCTCTCTTAGTGATTCTGCAAAGCGCGCGCGAGCAATTACGGCGTACTATTTTCGTGCCATTGTGCTTATCGGAGTAGCCGACATATCGTTATTATACAACACAACGACGACATAATAAGCCCCTCATTCGTCCTATCTAATCGACTGCAATAACGAACGAGGGAGAACGAGCTGTCTGGCGGCAGGGGCCGTGAAAGGAAAATCTCGTCGTCTATCATTATGGCGCCTTCTGCGAAGAAATTTAACGGCGGCGAGTCGAAGAAGATGCGTAGCTGAGAACGTGAACTTTTCTTCCCCATCCTGTGGATTCAGAAGGCCATTAACAGCGATCGTCACATTGGCGTGTGTACGTTTAAGCATCATCCGCAAAATCAAAATCGACGGACCTGCAATACTCTGATGATTATCAACATTGCAACCGACGAACTTAATGGTCGGCCTATATCAGGCTCGACGGATTTATGAATATTCAGCGCGGCAAACAATCTAGCCAAATAGATGCCCAAAATCTAAAATTATACCTGCCCTCGATGCAAATCGTTCCAAAAACGAGACACGCGGATATTCAAATTCCGAAGATCTCGAGATTTAGCGCATACCGTGCGTATTTGGAGTACGTGAGACTTGACTAAATAATCCTGCCTCGGACTGACGCGACTAAGCTCGACATTCCAAAAACAACTCAGTCAACGTACGTAAACACTCTCTCCCCTCCTCATCCGTCAACGTCACGCTTTGGACTTCCCACCGGCTCCTGGTCGAAATTTCTCCCTCAAACGCTATCTCGTTTCCGAGACCTCGCGAGTCGGACGTATTTTTCCGGCATGTTCATTACGGTGGAAAATAAGTCGACCGACCGCGACGACCCTCTCGCCGCTGAACTCAGACGAGGGTTTTCCAAGTCTCAGGTCTAGTTAAGTGTCGCATCTATGAGGATGAGCTCAAAGAAGATTCGCTCTCGTGACCGCCTATCGTGGCGTACGCTTCTCGCGCAGATAGAGGACTCACAGGTAATGGAATCATACTCCTTTTCCTCGTCGCCCGATTTACGTGCGGCATGGGACTCCGGCACCTCCACGTATCTATCCATCTACGTGTCTATGGGTATACGCCCGTTTACGTTCGTAAGTTATGTCTCTACCCGCCAGTATACGGCGATATAATTTTATGCCTTTTTGCGTGTACATACATTTCCAGAGACACAGTATGCGCACCCTCCCGTAGACTTATGCAACCTACGACCGTGTATAGATTCAGGCGCATGTATGCGCTCACCTATTACACGTGTACGCGCACACGTTCTCTCTCTCTCGATAGACGGGAATGGCTTTGTCGCAAAGTCGTGCAATCGCGAAGTTGGCTGAGGACTATCATAAAAGCCTCCCCCACCTCCTTTCTCTTTCTCAGACTTCTCTTCCTCCCCTCTCGTCCTTCTCTTTCCTTACCTCTGTCTCTTTCAGCTTCGCTGCCTCCATCCACAGTTTCCCTTCACTTTGCCCCATCTCCATCCTCAGTCGGGTAACGTCCTTAAGTCTTCGCCAGTTCCTCTTCGATCGCTAATTGAAACTGAGAGAGGATTAGCGCTTTTCTTTGGAAATCGGGCGTCCGCGGTAGTTCGAGTCGCTTTCAGCGCGGAATAGACGAACTTCCGGTAAAAAATTATTTACTGCACCGACCTTTGTCCCCCCTACCGTCTCTTCATTTTTTCTCTCCTCTTTCGCGGAGAGCTGACCAGTGTTTCGACAAACAAAGGAAATTTGAGACTCGTCCGTAAAATTCGCATTGCACGCTTGATTATAGTGTGCACGATGGTATATTTCATCGGATGACAAAGCTTTTGGACAATCTGAGCCCGCTTTCTAATGAGGGGAATAAAATCTCCGCCTCCCATCCCTCTCCCCCATTCGCGATCGACGTTCGGCCGACGTTAGCCAGAATAATTGAAATAACGGGATTCCAATGGCTGAGGTTTTTATCCTTTGAGCAGCCCCCTGAGCAGATTACTTTTCAACGCGTCGTATCCTCTTAACTAACGTTGCCTCCTTTCTTCCCGCCCTCCTTGATTCTATTTTCGCCGCCTCGTTATTGATTTTTAGTCGGCCCTCTCCCCCGCTTGCGTTTTTCACTTGTCTTCCTACGCCGTCTAAGCGTCGAAACATGATATCGAAATTTCGAAATCAATTTCTTACGGAAATAGCCTTGATCGAGGGAGTTAACTAATTGTAAGATCTATGGACTGTCGACCGAAGATTTATTTTCCGACCAAATCGGTTACTTCCTCTTCCCACCGAATTCCGCGACGTTTCATGATTTTCAGGTTGGCACACTGTTGCGACGCTTGAGGGAGCGATTCGAATCTTTCAATTCGCAGGAACGCGAAGCAGCCGTTTATTTTTACATGCTTAATTGACTCCTCGTCTGACGATCAAGCCCAGCCTCCGAGGCCGATCAGCAGCCGTTTGCTCGCGATTTATCGGCATGCCCGTTATTTATAGAGAGGCCGGCCAATGCGCATGACGCTCTGTTTAAGGAACTCGTGGGTGGAACACGCAAAGGGGGGGAAAACGAATCAAAGACAGAGTCAAAGGACTGCGGAGGAAAGGCAGCGCTAACAAAGGTGACCCAAAACAAAATATATGCAAATGCGACTAATAAGGACGGGAAGGGAGATAAAGCGAGATGGCCTGTGGATTTTCGTTCATGATAACTTGTTACGGATAATCAGAGAAGAAGAGAGCTCTTTCTGAGGAAGAGGAACAAAGAGGGGGGGGGGGGCGTGGCAAAGTCCGCACTGGCCGACGGAAGAGGAGCGAAGTGGAAAAGAGGCAAGAAAAAGAGGAGGAGACACGATCGAGGACTTAATTAATCCCAAGCTGTTTCACTCTCTATTAAAAAATTGGTCTCACGCGTAATGCCAGGTACAACGGCGCTCGCGGCGTAAAGGGTTACTTTTTTGCGCTTGAAGTAGCCAACCAGGAACGCCGGAGGGGCTCGAAAACGTTTGTATCCGCGCTCTCATCTCGTCTACCGATGGGCAAAACGGCAAAAGTTCCCGCTCGCCCTTTTCCTTCCAGACTTCAAATGAACTCTCTACGACTTTCCCTGCCGATCGTCGGATTCCGTTTCCACTGAACGTATTGCCGACGATCTCGAAGGTTTCTGCCGATGCGGACCAGTTTTCCGCGCCATCAAAAAAATACTTGAAGTTCGACTCGCTGAATGCAGCCGAGGCTTTGACGATGCTCGGAGTTACTTCGTTTACTTCGGCGTGGCATGAGACGATGAGATTAAAGCATTGATATTGGAATTTTCGATTTATCGCTAACGTCGCGTAACCGATGCAAAATGAACAAGTTGGTCGGGCCCGCGAATAGCTGGAAGATTGCGTTGAAATGACTCGGTTTCTTTGTTCTTGTCCCGAACGATTAGAACTGACGGCGATAACGGATTTAAAGCTGAACATTCGTAGAGCCGCGGAACTTCTTCGGTTCGTTAGGAATCCTCGTAATGCAAAAGTTTGCGGGAGGGCAATCTGCTTTTTCCGGCAAACGTTAACGCATTAACGGCTACGTAGAATAATAGTATTAAAACTTTGGCCTTCGCACTTCCTCGGAATATAAGTACGATGTTAGCCAACGCTTGATGGAAGCTTAAAACTGGCACTGGAATAGTCTCGTATGAAAAACGCAGAGTATTATCATTCTTTTACAATTGTGTAATTTAATTCTGCTGCAATTATACTGTGGATCGAAAATGTGACCTGCATTGTGCCTGTACTCGTATTTAACCGTCATGTATGTCCGCTGTGACAGGAAATTAATCAAACGTCAATCAGCAGATTTGTCGAAGATGTATTTTTCAAGCCGGAAGTATCTGCAACGAATTCGTGCGCCGATCAGTTTGTGCGTGTAATTTTAATTACGATAATTGATCCGTCGCGATTGGCACGCGGTGGTCGCGATGCTCGCTTTCATAATTAGCAATATCGATATTTTTGCGGAGAAGGGAAGGAAAGAGGATCCGTCGGCGGAAGCAATTAAAATTACAACCTTTCGCGCTCGCCACTCTTCTCACGCTGGGATGGGTCTTATGTTCGGTACATCGATTCGATAAGAGGATAAAAGGGCCCGCACTCTATCATCGATATATTCGCACAGGTGTAAGCCCCCTGCAACATGTATTTTTATGAACAAACGCGGCACTGTAATTGGATTTAATTACTGTGCCAGTTAATTTGCCGCTCATTTCGGTCGGTCATGCACGCGAAATTCAGCGCTATAATATCAGCAGAGTGCAACAAAGGCGGTTTAGAGAAAGGTATAACCGCGCGTGTGAACGTAGTTTAACGCGTTCCGAATAAAGTGCATCATTAATTCGTGCGCTCCACTTGCGCAGTTTTCCCGATCGTTTTTAATGTAAATTAATCGCGACGGCGAGTTTCGTAGTTTTAATGAAACGCCTCCGTTTCCCAGAGTCCCACGACGATGCCATCCTTAAATCGGATAACGTCTAGATACGGAAATTTTCGTCAAAGATTCCAAGAGCGCGCAACGATTACTATTGCAAACTTTTCCTATTGCTACTTACCTAGTTGTTCAGAGCCGAGAAACTAAGAAATATCCAGCCTGTCCTTGAACCAGCGTCCCTATGTTGAGCATTTTTGACCATGGGCCATGAAGAATTTTAAAAATTCCTACGACGTCCTTCTTTAGATATTCCGCGATCGCGCGAGACTTTTCAGTTTTCCTCGCCGCGTTCTTTTCACGTCCGGCGGGCGATTTGCGCACTGCTGAATGTTAAAAGGGTTTGTCGAGAGTGCCTTACGTTGTTGTATAGGATTTATCGGCGGCGCATGCGGCAGCGCGAGAGGACAATTTCGGAATGGTATTCGCGAGAAGGATAGAATGTCGTGGCCGTTGTGGGACCGTTGGCCACTCGCGAATACATTTAATTAACCTTCCGTATATTGAGCGCTGACCTCCACTTCGGAACTCGATGAATGAGAACCTTTGTCCTCTCGCTGCGTTGCTTTTGATGCGCGTGTTTCTGTATATATATGTCTCTTGAGCGAACGGTGTCGTCGACCAGGCGAGATGGATAACAATGAGCATGTTCAGCTAAGTAAGACCCGGAATTAAGCCTTCGACTTCCGACGCGGACGCGACTGTTTCGAACCCAGAGCATTCCACGTATTATGTTCGAGTCGCACAGTTTCGATAACTGCAAAACTGATCATCGTCCGAGGACAATTAATTCTAGACGTTTCGATTGCGGATAATTGAATTCGGATGTGCGGAAGTAAAAATGTAATTTTTATATGAATGTACGTTGGATAGGCGGAGGGTTCGGTTAATGGAATGTGTTTCGTTATTTAAAACAATAGGACGCGACACGATATGCGAAATGACCAACTGAAATGACGTGACCCTTGTATAACGATTGTACGGTAGGTACGCGCAGCTGCGTATATGCGTTATCATTATAACAAATAACCTTATGCATTCTGATGAATTTAATAAAGAATTGCTCGCTCAGAGAGTGTAACGAGACGAACGTAACGTCTGACCGATATGAGTACTATTCTTGGTACATGAATTCATACTGATATTATGCCAGCACTGATGAGGCATACATAATCATGCTCGGATTACCGTTAAACTGGCGCAGATGCGCTATAAAATAATCGATTTCAGATTTTCGTTCCGTCTGTGCAAAACGATAATAACGGTGCACATTGGGCCAAAAAATAATATTTGTCCAACTCGGAATAAATGTACATGTTTTACTTTTTACTATAGGTCGAGTATTACGAGCACGATTCTTGAAATAATCGCTACATGAAATATGTCACAGTAACGCATCAATCACAAATGCCATTAAAAATCCACGTTTTAAGAGAATGAATGTTTCGATTAGTTCAAAATATCTGTTTCCTTAAAACATTACGTGAAACAAACACATGTCCTCAGTTTCCTCTGCTCTCCATTATAATTTCCAGCGATGCTACTAATGCGACTCGCGCTTTGCAAGGAACAAAAAACTGCATCTTTATGCACGTTGTCATTTCGAAGATTGCGTGCGTTTGATAATCAGTTATTACGACATAATACATGAGAAGCGGGGGCTCATGTTCACAAATTAGAAACGCGCAATAAGCCACGGATTAATGCTTTAATTTGCACAACATTCAGACACGCCATCATCAGTGGTAACTGCGGTTACACAACTTGTACAAACCGAAATGGCATGAGCGTGAACCTGAATTTGATAGATACGATACAAGTTGATCGAAGCGGTTCGTAGATAAGAATAGACATGGGGGAGGGGGGGGGGGGGTAGAATGGCAAGTGTACGATGGCAACTGTTGAAGAATTCCATTCGCCGTGGTGGCTTGCGGATTCCAGCGCGGGAGAGTGGATTACACGGGGATGGGGTAAATGTCATAAAAGTAAATCGTGAAATAAAATCTCAAGTGGGCGGCTCGCGTGGTCCTCATACCCCTCCGACCATGTACACATAGATATATATTATATGTATACATATATATTCGAGAACGTTAATTGGATCACGTTCCAGCGCGTCGGACTAAAAGCGACGGTTGCGCGGGACTTTTAGCGGAAATCGAGTGACCGTAATAGTAGCCATTGCCCTCCGTACGGAGCGTCGACGAATGCTTATTACGAACTGGCACTCTTTTCCTTTTTTTGCTTTTTGGCCACATTTTTTCTTCCTTTCTTTGTTATGCAAAAAATTCTATACGTCTCGCCACACTGACCCCTTTGTACGTCTCTCCCTTTCCTCCCACTCTTTGCCACCCCACTTGCCACCCTGTTTCTACGTTGCTCTCAGTGGAATTCGTGCCCGATATCCTTCCCCGCGGGTAGTTCGATTTGCGCACATATAAAGTGGTGGATATTAAATCGAGGAATTGACGTGCGCGGACGTTTGACGCTGCTTTTACAGCGCGGTGCGGATTCAATTTGTTGGTATTTATATCGCTTGACGGCTAAGCGATTGGAGGGCAGGCGGGGGCGGGGCCGACAGATTGATTTTTAGATTTATGGATTTCGTACGTGCATTATTGGCGGACCCGCGCGATTGATTGTATTTTATTCATATGTCGCTGTATTATCGACTGAGCGATTGGCAATATTATCGGTAGGTTAGTCATTGTTCGTGATACGATTGATTGATCGCCTTTATTGTTATGCTAATTTTTACATCGGTCCCAAGCGGCGGTTAAATTCGTGTCAACGGGCTTCGAATTATGATTTATGCGAAAGCCGATGTGCATCTAACGCCGGCTGCGCTACGGAACTTTTTCCCCCTGCCAATAGGGCAAAAAGTGCGTCCCTAAAAAATGTTGGCAAGCGAAACATTTTAGTGCGCGACACACATTCGCCACGGTTTGCCAACCCGCTCCCTCTTCATTCCCTTCGTCCGGGGGCTGAAAAAAGCCTGGGACAAATATTGCCGTAAATATCTCAAATTGTTTCCCCTTTCATCGTTCATTACAGTTAAATAAAATCGACGGGGTGAAACTTCGGAGGGGCATGGAAGATTCGAGCGCTCGTAAACAAAACGAATTACACGCTCGACATTTTACAGAGCGAATATTAAGGGGCCGTCGGGTGCGGTGCCGGAAAATATTTAATTCAATCATGCCATCGGCGAACGAGCGAACGTACGGCCGAACTTCGGCTGTAAGGTCGGAACGGCACTTCCGCAAAGTAAACTGTGCACAAGGACGTCTCCTCGGAAGATTCGCCCGATTTACGGCAGTCAATTTGCTCGCCCGACAACATTTTTTCCCCATCTGCTCGCCGGAAGGTGCCTCTCGCTTTGCCGAAGCTCCCTGTAAACTTCGATCGGGACAGCACAGGAACTCTATTCCGTGAGCGGTGTAAAAATCGCCGATCGTTGCCGGTCGTTGCCGATCGTAGGGACGTAAAATCGATATATAAAATTGTGATTGGCCGAAACTCGGCCGGCGGTTTGCTCGGTCGTTACGGATCGCGTCGTTTGAAAGGAAACTAACGACAGGGTTGTCACGCTCACCCCCACCCCGTCCGATCCCGGTCCGATTCCGGTCGGAGTCCGAGCCGAACCTGGTCCAAATCTGCACCGAGAGTGGGCGGACGGTTTGGCGAGAGATCCGTTTACGCCGGAATCGCGAGCTAACTCGTAAAACCGCGTCTACGCCCCCGCTATTTTTCAAACAGTCCGCCTACACTTTTCATCCCCGACATTCGGCCCGAAGAAATGTGCCTCGCCGCGCTGTCACGTAGGACGCTCCCCTATTTTCCCGGCAACACGATCCGTCAGGTGTCTCTTATTTTTTCACCCCACTTCGCAGGCCAGACATGCGCTCGTTGCCGCTCTTTGTACGCGATGCTTCATAAAGGGCGGCACGCGACCGTTATTGCAACGTTTCGCGGTTGTCCGGCAATCGGCGCGAGATTTAGTTTTGAGCGGAATTTATAATGGCTGCCGTGCGCACGATTCGGTTGCTCCAATTTCGAGCTGCAGGTGCGCGCTTCGTTTGTTCAGCGCTCCATACGCACCTTCAATTTTCGAATCCGGTCATTACGAATTTATCAGTTCGTTAAGTGCGACTCGCGTTATGCGCGTTCTTCGATTCCTGCCCATTTCCCAAAAACTAATGTTTCATCGTAACCGGGCTCGAATCTGCTCGTTACGATAAATGCATTTGCAGGTAGAGAGAAAGAGGGAGGGAGAGAGATTACGTCGTTGCAGAGAAAGTTTACGAACCGAAGTATGTTCAGGAATGATCCCGTCACTTCAAATATGAGATTTGGCCATGCGAACGTTTTAAGCGTCTCCATCAATTTTTCCCTTTGAACATCGCTTGCTTCGAGATCGTAAAAAGACGAGAGTGGCGGACGGCCGGAGCGGGCATTAGAGGGGCTTTAATGTACTTGAGAATCATTTCACCTGAGGAGGGAGGGGAACTGATGTTTTGATAATCGGATCGCGGCGAATGGAGCGGAGATGAAAGAGTTCATTGAATCGCGTAATTCCGAGCGCTTCGCGTCCGGGAGGAAAGATTATCAAAGTCGGGAGGCAAACTGTCGCGGAGTGGCTCCGAAGAATCGGGAATGAGGAGAGGATGGGAGCTGACGATAAAGTGAAACGACCGTCGTACTCCAGCCATCTTCCCACCGACACTCTCGATCGGACACTCATTGTCCCGTTTATGCAAAATTTCCGTAATAGTTTCGAAGGAGCAAACGTTCGTCGTGGCGGATGACTGAATTTCAACTCCTGCATGTACTTCTTGGCCGCATAACGAGTCTTCCATGTACAGTTTAATCTTGTTCGAATGAATTCAATACATACGCTTGGTGAACCGCATGGCTTTCTGTCGCCAAGCAGTGGCAAATTAACAGATTTTGTTACGAGTCGAATTTGACGTTTTAATATAACTACGCATACTATGTTCCTTGCTAAGGGAGAAAAAAGCAGAAATTGCGGGTCAAAAACAATAAAGCGCAGCTCGAGTTAATCCAGGCTTGTACAATGCTGCCAGTATCGCTTGTTCGAGTTAACCAGAGTTTGTGCTTCAAGGGGTTAAATGTGAAACGGAGAACAAAGGTGCGCGGAGAAATTAAAGGCGTAGCAAAAATTTTGCAATGGATTCGGGACACCGTTGGAAGTGCGCGGGTGTTCGTTCTTCAATTCGAGAAACGCTCGTTCAGGAACGAATCAAAGAACTGTTCTACCGATGTTCTCGATTAGACGCTAATTTTGC
Source organism: Anoplius nigerrimus (assembly GCA_914767735.1). NCBI lineage: Eukaryota > Metazoa > Arthropoda > Insecta > Hymenoptera > Pompilidae > Anoplius > Anoplius nigerrimus. The sequence continues at coordinate 4,391,267 of OU612079.1, read as the reverse complement.
CATACCTCGTTCCCAGCACTGGCGCAATCTCTGACTGAAATTGTCGTGGTTTGCGGGGAGAAATACGAAGTCACAGAAAGAAAAACGGATCGAAGGGGAAGGAGAGGAGGCTAATGGGATGAGGGGAACGCGAAATGAGAAGAGGAGAGCGGAGACCGAGGGAATTGGAAGGATGAAAATATGAGGATAATTTGAGGAGGAGCGGAGGAATAAAAGGACGCGCTCGTGGCAAGGAAAATGATAAGGTGGTAAAGAACCCGATAGGAGAATAAACAAAATGATTAAATGAGAGAATCAGAATGGCTGGGATTGAGACGAACAGACTAGGGGGATAATTTTAAGAGGACTTGGAAAATAAGATAGCTCCGAGCGACCAAGTACCTATAACGGAAGCGTTTCGTTCAACGTCATGAGTTTGGTCACTCGCCGCACGTTCTGACTCAGAGTAGAATTAACGATTCCGAGCCTCATTAAATGATGTTCGCGGTTTTTGATTTTCATTCCTGGTATGTGTTTAATTCTGCTAGCCACTCCAGCAACTCTCTCGCGGTGATCGAGTTAGATGTTCCGGAGTAAATTTCAATTGATTTTATTTGGACAAGTTCAACAAGAGTTGGCGTGTATGTCGATTTGATGTTTATTTAACTGTCTGCTGTAACATCACAATCATTGTCATCAGGTCATTGAATGTCATTGTTCAATCGCTGAAGAGAGAATTTTGGTAGAAACTTAAACAGTGGTAATGTGTTCCAGGGAATGTTCGCATATGTCGTATGTGACCGGAGGTCTGCTAAATTTCACATTTTTTATGGGTTTTTTTTTACGAGTGTGCACTCGAGGAGAAAGTGACATGGTACACGTGGGACATTGGACGCAAAGAATGAGTGGGGTTTGAGTATAATGGGGGTGTCAGGTATTGTAAAGAATCGCGGAGGCGGATGGTTTGTTTCAAGCCCACAAAACAGAACCAGCAGACAGATATCGATAGGTCGCATAGATGATGCAACCAGAAGAAAGCCGAAGAAACGAGAACTTCCGTCCTGAGAATACGGCAAAAGAATTGAGGATGCAGGATGCACCGGGTGCAAAGCCATCCGCACATGACGAGTGACAATCTTACCCCCATAACACGAACGGTAAAGATAAAAGGAATCGCGTCGTAAAGGATTCATAAGACGATCCTGTCGAAGAAGATTATTAAACGTATGACGGTAAGAAAATCGCCAAGCCGAAGGAATTATTCCCACAAGAGCAGCGGAGGGGTCGGCCCAAATGACTGACCCCATTAAAACGCTAGGATCCGTGCTCTAACGAACAACCCTCTAGGCAGGATTAAATTATCGGAAATGTAATTCCGTGCAAAACACCGCAGAGTGCAAAAGCGAAAGGTTCCGAAGCTCGAGGCAATATGACGAGAACGAGGTGGGGGGGTGTAGGCGGATCGGAGCCACGCTGGGCGACGGTGTGACAATTTATTGCTAATTGTCTCGGTAGGCCACATTTGGCGCGCGCACTCGTCTGTCCTGTCAATGCAGGACTCGGAAACGAAACGTGACACCGACGGGATTGGACCGGAAGGGCCGCAGCGTCATTTCGCCGCGCCGCAATGCGGTTCGCGCGACTTAATACGCGCGTTACGTGCGGAATTTTAACGGGCGTCGATCGTAAAAAGCGCGAGCCGCCAGGTGGAGCGGCCGAGATTTTCCTTTAATTCGGACGCGAGTCGGGCTCGAGGCCGAGGCCAGCGGCCTTCGGGAAAGAAGCGTCGCTCGGAGGATCAGGATCAGGACTTTCAGTCGGTGGGTGGATCCTCGGACTTTGCGCGCTCGTTAATCCTTTTCTTTCCCGCCCTTCGCGTCGCCCTCTGCCACCCTCTGCCACCCTCTGCCACCCTCTGCCATCCTCTGCCATCCTCTGCCATCCACTACCATCCTCACTCCTTCTACGAACCAGGAACGTGCAGAGACGAAGACCGATCGCTCGCACTTCGATTTTCTTTGCCGAGGGTTCCGGAAAAAATTCTTCCCCGTACGCTCGGCTTCTCCACATATTTCTACACAGTTATCGTGGTTTTACGCCATTTTTCCTTACCATGGTCTTACTACGTTCTTAGGATGTTTGATAGCAAGGCGAGTGCTCGAGCTGGCTGCGCGATCGTTTCGAGAAATTTTGATTATTCGACGGGTCTAGGTGTTCTTTATACTCCGCGCGGCCATGTTCCCGTTCTTTTGAGCGTCTTGCGAATCCATGAAAGAGATAAAAAGCGGAAAAAAGGTCAGAGTCATTAACCCTGCTCTTCAGGGAAAAACCTCTTTTCTATTATATCGGGAGGAAAATCAATAGACGGAACTGACGGTTTCCTCGGCCCCGGTCTACATATTTTTCATAAGGATGAGGCACAGTAATCCTCGTTATTGATACTGTTCCTTTTCCTTCGAATATTCCCCGCCTCTCGGGCAGCCGCGTAAAACATGATCGATCGATTATTCTGACAGCGTTAATAAAAACAGGAACGGGAAAAAACGAGCGCTAAAATCCTTCTCAGACCGAAAAACAATCTCACTCTTTATTCAGACGTAATCCGTTGAATTTGACGTTATTCCGTCGGATCATTTATATCATATACATTATACACGTGTCCGTCAGAGAAAAACTCGCGTACCACCTCGAGTCATTCATCCTGTGTAAGTATTCTTTCTTTCGGGCGTCTCGTCGAAGGCTCCCGAGACCCAGAAGAAAAAGAAGCGACCGTTTACCGAGTGGGGGTGCTAACGCAAGGGAGAAAAACAATTCGCCAGCGTCGGGGGATCTACTCGAATCTCGACGAGTTAATTATCAGAGGCCATCGAACGAGGTGCGACGAATCAGTCGCTGAGCTCTGCCGCGCTAACTCTCTCGAAATCGGTCGGAACAAGCCGAAAGCCCGTCGACATCGTTCGATAATCACTTGAATTTATGAGCGTGCAGGGCCAATCGAGAGTCGCCCTCTTGAACTCTCCTCTTCCCCCTGGCCGCCACCCTCTCGAACCTCCGACAATCTTCCCACCCTCCGACAACCCTCCGGCCATCGTCCCTGAAAATTCAAATGAATACTTCGGTGCATTATCTCGTTCCGCTCCAGTTGGTAAAAATTCATTGACGTGTGCACCCGCTTTGTGGGGAGGGGTCCATGCTGGCTGGAGGTAGGAAGGGGAAGAGGAATCGAGAGAGGGTGGGAGAGAGAGAAGGGGGTAGAGGGAGAATGGGAGGGGGTGGATAAAAAAGGCTCGTAGCTCGAATTTTCGGGCGACGCATAATTTAAAGCCGGGGCTCGAAGCTCTCTTTTCGTTTCCGCCCTCCCGTTTATTCTCTCCCCCCCTCTCTCTCTCTCTCTCTCGTTCTCTGATCCGCGCTCAGCCGCCTCGCTTTTATCCCGCCCGTTGTCAGTATGTCCGAATATCACTTTTCCCGAGCGAGCGGGCTACGTGGTAGGGTTAATCGGGCATCGTCTATCGGCATTAATAACGGAGAGATCGCATTTTTCAGCTGCGAGCGCGTACGCGCGAAAGAGAGAGAGAGAGAGAGAGAGAGAGATAGAGAGAGAAAGAGCAGGTTGGTCGGCACTTAATCGCCACTAATTTACCTCCGCCGTTACCGGTCGCAGAGTATACGCAGCCCGCGATATCCTATCAATTATTGTCCCATCGGGACGATTAATCGGCACGCTGCCACTGTCGCGACATAGAAACAGAGAGCGGGATAGAGACGGCGAATGAACGCGACAAAAGGGGTGGTGGAAGCGGGGGGCGGGAGGCAAAGAAGAGAATTACAAAAACGTTCTATCGTTTCGCAATCACGAGAGATATCAATGTACAAAAGTACCCCCGCGTCGATACGAACGCTCTGTATCGGTTCCGTTTTCACTCCTACCTTCCCCTTCCAACTCCATCCCTTTCCCCGAGCCACCTCCACCCTACTCTGCACCGTCGGCGCATCCCTACGACTCCGGTGCGGGTGCGGAAGGCTTTTTTTCCCTCGTTTTTACACCTCTCCATTCTCGTTTTTTTTCGTCCCCGACGTTTTGCGGTCGCGCAGCGTGCAAATTCGACACCGTGTACGTAAGTACGTACGTGCACGCGCGCATCTCAGTGTCCGGATCCGCTTCCAATATTTGCGCCATTGGCCTCGATTATCGCGATCATCTTTTCTCACTCCGATCGGCCTGCCGTGAAAAAAAAGATTGCCGGGGTCGGCGAATAGGATAGTGGAAATAGCCGAAACACATCCTGTATCCCCAGCGTCAGGTCATTACAGCCTGCGCGATCTGTAGACGAGAGGAGTAAAAAAATGATTAAAAAAAAACAAGCGAAACAAAACGGGCTTTTATTTGTTTACTTCATCCCGAGCGAAATCGCTTTGTAAATTAATAATCGCAGTGCGGGTTCCGGAGAAAAGTGAATTGTCGTTGTTTCGGCGGATTCGATTACGGCGCCAGATTGAGAGAGCAATTAAACGAATTTGTCGGAAATGTTCGGCGCTGACAGTGATAATTTCGACATGCAGGGCGCGCCCCGCCCCGCCGCTTACCAACGGCAAATCCGGCCGCATTTAACTTCTTCCCCGTATGACAAATCGCAGGGGCCCGGTCGCATGCAAATTTGACATCTTCCGATATTGCACGTCAACATGACGCTACTGCGCAAATTCGCGCACGTGCGTCTCTGTGCCACGTACACATTCTAGATGCGCCCGACCGGGAAGTGGGGGGGAGGAGAAAAAAGTGAGGAGCACCGAGTAACAAGTTAGCCCAGGGATCAGTTACGTGTCTCAACGTCGAGCGATTCCATTATCGGTGAGCCGAGTCGATTGAATTTTCAGCCTGACCCGCGCGCGCGCGCTCGTGTTTCTCGTAAACTCCTCCTGTCCGGCACGCCGCTCGTTAATAATTAACGAGTGCGGACTCGGACGCTGGAAGGAAGCTGGGATTTTCCATCGGGCTCTGTCAAACGTGACCCTCTACCCACCCTAATTAGAGCGCAAAACCTCGCATTATGTCGCCGCGCAACTGGCATTCGCCGTGCAACATTTACTGCCTCCCCTGCCACATTAGCCCGCACCGCCAGTCTCGCTCTCTCTATCATTTCAAAAACCGCGACGTACGTTTCTCTTTCTACATTTTGATCCGTTTATGGGCGAGAACCATCGGTCAGCACCGGGCCTGAGAGCAAATAATGATTCCAATCTCGGCCTGTATGCCGAATGCGATCAAATAATGAGGCTCGTATAAATCGGAAGATTGCAAATATGCGCGCTGTCATTATATCCCTGGTGTAATTCGCTCTGCGTTCATCATCGAATGGCCGCACTGTGCGCGAGGATGGCGGAGAACAAAGCCGCGAAACGGAGTTTCTGCACGCCCGGCTCGTCACTGGACATTCGGTTTAGAGGGGTGGACGGGGAAGTATGTAGAAAGGACTTTTGTCAACGGGGGACGGTCCCCCGGATCGCGATAAACCGGACGCTGTATTGTACCAAAACTCTATACAGAATTGCTGCTAAAAATAAGCGACGGATTGACAATGTTTTCGTTAAGGATTTCACAATGAATCTTTCATTATGACAGTCAGCTACGTGTCTGTAATCGTTCCGCTCAAAAAAAATTCACGCCTTTTCATAATCAGTTTCTCCACTTCTCTGCGGTATAATTCAAGGCAGTGTTGGATGCAAAAGTTCATATGTATTATGGCTATATTGTTATATCCGCGAAACCGATGCACGTGGTGTTACGTTCTCATTCTGCCATGATTAGAATGTTGCTCATATAATTCCGCCGCTTAGCACGTATGCACTATTCCATCGATTCCCAGGAAAATTCGTGCGCGAACGAGCGGACTGTTTCCTGAAAATTCCATTATCAATTCATTTCGCTGGAACAGCATCGCGCATTGATGCCACCCTTCCAAAGCGTATTTCCTCTGCAGTGTCGTTTGCGAAATCATTCCGATAAATGTTTCACTCCGCAGAAGCTTCACTCTGGCAAGAAGTGTAGCACGTTTCGCCTCATCAGTGCAATAAGGAAATGGCGCCGGTGTTATTTTCGGGCGAGGTTCGTTATAATATTTGGTGCCGCGCGCATTTTCCGCACACGCCGGAGGAGTTAAAGGCAGCTTCCGTAAGCAACGAAAATTATTAATTCTCATTTCACTAAGTGCACACGCTGACGCTCTCCTCCAGTCTAGTCGGGCGGATAAGGGAGACGAATGAAGAAGGGTGGTGGAGGAGGAGGGGGGTAGGGGTCGTGAGGAGAGAGGAACGTTCGTGAGCGTGTGCACGCCTGACCGGGAGAGGAGGGTATGTTTACGCGCTTAAATAAGCTGCCCGCCGCCAGCTTTATGCTTATGCATGTCAAGAAGAGCGAATGGCGCTTCCGCGCAAAACTCGTTTTGACGCATGCTCTCCCGTACAAATTTCCCACTTCGTTTCCACTCCGTCCTTCGCGCTCCATCATGTTACATGCCTGAGGTCACGCGTGCCTCAGGCGTGCCTCAGGCGTGCCTCAGACGTGCTTTCCGCGTGCTTCCTGCTTCTCCCTTCTCTCTCGCGGTCCGATCGGTCTCCGCTTGTTGCTCCTCGCTGCACCGGACGACAATTAAATTTGAAAGGCGCTTTCGGAAATTGCACGGCGGCTGCCCGATACATCAGGCTCTCGGTCGAATGAAATTCCGGTGACAAAAGTTTCGCCGCGCTTTTTACCTCGAATTCTGGCCGCGGTTTTGGCATCGACGCAAGGAGAGTCGAACGGTCGCGGTGGCCACGATGCGGGAATACAATCGTCGGCGAGCATTTGTAAATTACGATACGAGCGGTCGGCGAGGGAACCGTCATGGGATTTTCGGATTGTGGGCCAATGTTTTCGAACGACGGAGTCTTGATTAATAATTCGGGCGTAAATCTTTCGATGAGTTCCATCGCCATGGAATGCTGTTTCGGCGCGGAAAATGAAGAGAGCGTATTATAATGGGCCACTGTAAAATTTTCAGCGCCGGCAGATGCTCAATGTACTGGACGTCCGTTGATTCCAGTGTAATTATTTCGAAACACACGGAATTACGATATTTTGAGCGCTCGCTCGTCACCGCTTTATTATAAATTATGCTGTACCGTTATGGCTTCGTTGCATTTCGACGAGGGAAATGAAGAGATCGCGTTACGGTGCGAAACGGGGGAGGGGGCGATTGATTTGTTCGTTTCTTCGCGTCGAAACGACTCGCCCGTTCAAAAGTCATCCGTTATCCGTTATCGCTAGGCAGTAGTCGGAAATGGCCGCCTGGTATAAGAACGAGCACGCCCGGGACCAGTTTTCGCATTTTTCATGTACTCCTCTCCGAGTCGCAGGCCTGGCGTGGGAAACGATATTTCCTGAAACGGCCGATAAACATCGGCGTCCAGCGTCATTCGGGAGAAGGAGGGGGGGGAAAAATGAAATATCGGATTTACGCCAATGGTATCGAACGGTCACGGTTCGCTCATTACTGGAAACGAAAGCAGCTCGACTATGCTTTTTCGTCTTCTACACCCCCCCCCCCCGCCGCCCCCACCCCTCTCCCACCCCCTTACTTTCTTGGCACCGATCGTATGTATCTTCCACAAATGAATTAGAGGCCGCGAGCGCAAGGCCAATATCTCCAGACCATGGTGAATTATGGGACATATTGTCCGGCTGGGAGGTATATTTATTTCTCGCAATAGAATAAATTTATTGTTCGTGCCGGGAGCGCGCGCACGCGCGGCATTAATTTTCTAACATCCTAATGACGTCGCGGGCACATAAATTGCGCCGAGTTTATGGTCGTCGATCGGAGAACGCATTCCTCTGCAGACTCGTTAGTTCGCCGGCTCATATGCGGACGAATGCGGCCACGAATTTGTACATTTGCCGAGGCCATCCGGCCGCCCATCGATCAATTCCGAGCCCCTAAATCCACGGAGTCTGCGTATGACAAGTGGATAACTATGATAAAAGGCGGCCGGATGAGGCATTGGAAGCGTGAAGTCCGATATTTGCCGATATCTCATTGCTGGTCTAGACTTTCTCTCCGGTGCACGGAATCGATCCAACTGGACGATTGACAGCGGCCGCTCGATTATCGGCTTTAATTGGGTTTATTAAAACCATAATAACCCTTCCCCACAGTTCCAGACAGTATCGGACATCGGGTCAAAGAGCAGGGAACGTTCCTCAGCTCTCTCTCTCTTCCTCTCTTCGTCTCTCTTTCCATCCCTATTCATTCATCCTTCTTTTACCTTCTCGTTCAACTGTCCGTGGCAAGAGTCGGCGAATCGACGTGAAACTATTTTTCCCGCAGCCGGGATCGTGAATCGTCGCCGTTCTTTCTGGATCAAAGGATCGCTAATTAGGAACCCCCGGGTGGGGAAAAAGAGGAAACGCTAACCACTGAGTCGACGGGGTCATCGCGCGTTGAGTCAACTTCCGTAAAAGGGAGAAGAGAAAGGCGGGGAGGGTGGTTATCGGACGCGAGACTCGAAATTACCGTCCTGAATTCCTCCGATTTCATTCTCGACGCTTGGATCTTTAATTACCGCGCGCACTCTCCGCTCTCTTTCCGTCCTCCTTCACTGAATATGTTCCGTTAGTACGTGTGACAATGGTGGAAGCGCTAACGATTTCTCGTTCCTGGATAAGAGCAATGTCAAGGGACGTTACATTTTTTTTTCAACAGTTGTCGATCGAATTCCAGGGTCTACGCTCGAAATTCCTTAAAGGGGAAAAACGTTTTTCTCGGAGGGCGGATCGGAATGAGTGGGAAACGGGGCGTGAAATTGTTTTCATCCGTAGTCACGAGTGACGCGGATAATAAATAATGAGCCGCGTTACGTTGTTACGTCGGTAATTCTCTGCTAAAGCACGGTAATCGCATATATCGCGATATATATATGCATATATTTATAGCGCAGTAATTTAGCATTAATGCGCGGTAAATGAATGCGCTAATTCGTCCGAAGATCGTTGCGATTTGCGTGTCATTTAATACGATTATCCCTGTCGATGTTTCAGAGTAACGATCACGCTGATTAACAATGTCGAGCTTAATGCTCTCTGTCACGGCGGATTGAAGGAGGAGGGAGGGGGTGAAATTCTTGCCGGATCGCAGGGCTGAGATAGGATAACAAACGGGGTGTGAAGTCGTTATCTTTAACAGGCAGTATCAAAGGCCGCCGGGAACGGCGCTTCATTATAAGCCGTTAAAAATATCTATGCTAATGGCGCGTGTCTCGCCAAATATAATGTCGCATGTTTCAGCCTTGACGAACGATCCATAAAACGAACACTGTCCCTCCAGAGAAAGAAATACCACTCGCCGTTGCATCAATTGACCGACTCTGTACGCGTAACCCATTACTTCCCTTTCGTACAGGTTCATAAGCCTTTCGTCATTCGGGATGCGAAAACGCGTACATCCTTTTAAAGCTCGCCGGCGCTCGTTACGGAGATTGACACAATACGATCATAAGCTGAAAATGGTGACACGCTGAATTACAATGTCATTCGCCGAGCGGATCGATCGCACGGCATCAAGATGAAATAGTATCGGTCGCAAACATTTCGAACGTTACTTCCGCTTGCCGCGTGCACGAAAAGATGGCGAGTGCTTACTCTGGCCCTTCGCGCGAGTTCGCGTGATCAAACGTTACGGGAGATAAAAGAAAATTCCGTCGAGTACGTCAAACAGAAGCTACTTAATTCGTCGAAAGATCGTCGAGTATGGCGTGTGCTCCTCTCCGTCGGAGTTATCCATATCGATAGTCCTCGTCACACGTCCACCCACGTCGACTCGATGTCATCGACGTTTAAGCGTACGTGACTCCTGCGTACTTTCGCTCTCGAGTTCGCTCCTTCCGATCCGTCCCTCCCACCTTCCCACAGGGCTACCCTCTTTTTCTGCGGATGTCACGCAGGAGGGGTGGCACGAAGGGCCAATTAAGAGGAAAAAGTACACGTCAAACGATATGACCGCCTATCTTCCGAGCGTGCCCCACCGTACACGCGTCGCATTCGTGACCTGAAAATTCACGTTCGATAATGAAACTACGGCGCCTCACGTGTGCCGATTCGGTTAAACGTGAGATGAAACTTTCGGGGAAAGTTAGATAAATTGTAAGAATTTCAACTTGGGTCACAAATTTTATTCACTTTAACCGATCCTCCTACGTTCGGCCAAAGTTCGGCGCACCTTAATCTTCCGCCTCGGATGGATATAACGAAGGGTTAGATCTCATATCTTATGTATCCGGTTAAACCTTATCCTTCGACTTTGATCTAATGTTCGAAGTTTGACCTTACGTATCGGCTCGCCTCTTCGATCCTCGCACAATGCAAGCTTCGTCGGAAAGCGACTCAGCACGTAACTATTAACTGCGTCATTCCTGTTGCACCCAGTTTCACTCCGCGTTCCGATCTTACCTACAACCACTACCGATTCCTGTTAGTTCCTCGAATCTCTTCTAATACGCTATCTACACTCTGTTCCGATGCGCCTAAGCGTCCGCTAACCAGAATTCCAGCATCGTTATAAAGCTGCCAGTAGGATCGGGTCGTGTAATCCTGGCTAGCGGAGGATAATCTTTTAATCGTTACCCCTCGATCTGGAGGCAGTCGGCTCCGCTGCTGAATAATAAACGGCGCCCGTCCAGTGGAATTGAACGTTGGTCTCACGTATGGAGTGCGCGCGCGCGTACTGTCTACTACGTGGACGGAAGTTTAGGCCAGAAATGTTCGGCGCACGTGGCGCAAGCTTACGGCAGGGGTCGGAGGAGTGGCCTGAGTGGGAATAGGCTAGCTTGCACGCAGATGCACGTGTATGAGTGTGTGTACGTGCGTGTGTGTGCAGGGTTCAGAAACCGCACGAGCGTGTCTCCTTTGCGAGAGCATTATGTGCCATAAGTGCGTTCCGTATCGGTAATCGAACCCGAAGCATCCCTCGCGGGCTTTCCGCAAACGTGTTTTCCCTCCCCCTGAATCTCAACCCACGTTGCTCAATTCGAGATCGACACTGTCTTCGAAGCGGCCAACGGTAAGCAAACGGTTAGGCTCAAATTGCACAGCGTCGTGTTTTTGTCAGAGTGTAATTGTTCCCACTGCGATTCATGGAGAAAATATTGACCGAAGCTTATTTGCAGAATGCCGTGTCTGTTAGGCGGTTAGTTTGATTTTTGCGTTGCTGTATTCTTCCTGGCTCGGTTATTCACTGGCCGAATTGAAAACATTGTTGCGGCTGCCTTTTCACGTAATCCCACTTTGTTTTCCTTACAATAACGCACGGCAGTATGGCGATAAGAATGGCGATGCATGTAATTATACGAGCAGGCCACGATTCCGTGTTCATGGAACAGTGCTTCAAAGAGGTCGGACATTTTGACCAAACGTAAATGTATTAAACATAAAATTGATTGGAACAGTATTTAGCGTAAATATTACACAGTCCACCCGCCAGAGATTTAGTTTATTTGTTCGCTCGCTGAATTAAAATCATAATTTACACGCCCGATCAGTTTTTAATTACTTAACAAAGGCAACTTTAATAAACGTTATAATTAATGTTATCGAACCTATATAATACTCCATATACGGGTTACATAAAAATCACAATAATCTCGCTATCGTGACTAATACTTTTCGGCTGACTCCGCATTGTCAGGCATTACGAAAAATCGCGTGTTGCTCCCAGGCTGCGTCACTTTTTTTCTCCCCCGCCCTGTTTTCGCGCGACGCCCCTTGATCGACGCAGTTTTTGTTTCCGGCCGAAGCTCTAATTCGCCCGTCGATGGCGTTCGAAGCGCTACGCTCGGGTGCGACCGCCTGTCTCTGCAAAAACAACAAAGCGGGAGTGCGCATAAACGGCTCTCGTGGCCACGATTTCGGCTTATCAAAACCGAGCTTTATTATCGCAAACTGCCAAAACTTGCGCTCCCCCCGGCGCGCGCGTGCCTCCCTTAACATTCCGCCAACTGCACGGCAAAACGTGCGTGGGAACTGTAAATAGACCGGCGTAATTAAGCGAGAACTCGATGGACCTGTTATGCCAGCCAAACTTCGCCCCACTTTCTCTTTTTCCCCACCTTTTTCCACCCCTTCGCCCCTCTTCCAATAAATAATACCTTCCTCACGCTCGTATGTGTTTAATGAATAAAGTGATACGCACATTGCGTATTTATGGTCAATATTGATAATTAAAGTACGAACGATGGAGGCTCTGTATTTTTGCTTTTTCTTTCACGCAGTCAGCAGGCAATTATTTATATTTGGTAACCGCGTGGAGAAATGGCCTAATGAATGTCTAGAGAGGAATGATATGTGAAAAAACGTCAGTCCGTTCAACAATATGTGGAAAATTTTATATATGAAACTTATCAAGGTCATTGTTGTGGGAATAACGAGCATCACTAATTAATACATTTCTACGGTAATTGGTGATCTTTTAAAGAGATCAAATTTATCTATGTATTTATTATTATCTTAAACCAGATTGTATTATAACGTGTGTAGTTGCGGTAAATTGAATAGGAAATTGTGCGAAGTTCCTAATGTTTCGAGTAAGTTCGTTCCTTGAAGTTTTCTAAGAGCGGAGGCCTACATTTCCCAAACCTATTCTTGTTCCATCTCATTTATGTAGAGGGTTGAAAGGGTAGAAACACTGTTGGAAAGGAGAACATGGGTGAAAGGTCATTCGTAACGCGGCTGACACCATCCAACCGGAAGATTACTCTCGTTCCTCTTCCTTCTTCCTTCCTGCCTCCGAACAGAGACTTATGTAGAGGGTGTCTCGAAAGTCGCCGAGTCCCGAGAACCTGCGAGACCAGTGAAATGTCTGCTTTTACGAGGCCGAATACGGTGGAAATGCCATGTAGGCACATAAAACGGGACACAGTTGTAAAACGGAAATTGACAGTGATCTCTGTTTACATCGAGATGAAGAATTTGGGTTAACGCGGCAATATTTAAGTTTCCCGTCGCTGCTCGGCATTTCACCGACGCGCGTATCCCGTTCGAATGATTATAAAACGAAACAATGAAGCTCGTTCAATGTAAACATCGTAAATTTAAAATATATACAGTCCGCGCTTAAGAAGCTACCCGTATTACGCTGATCCGCAGATATTTCCATTGGCGCCGCTGTAAATCAAGGCAATCGTAGATTCGGTATATTCTCGCAGGCACGATATTTCACCATATTAACTCGGCTCTCGGTATTTCGCCGTAATTTCCATATTCGCCCGTCGACGCGTAGAGCTCCTTCAGGAACAACAGGATCGCGAGCCATTTCTCCTCCGCTTCTTAGCAGGACGCGAGGATGGCATCGCGCGGATGTCTGGCGCTCTTCTTGCGTCAGGTCTGTCGGGCCTGGAAAAGGGAGAAAAAGAGTACGGGGGCGGGCTTTGCTCGGGCTCGAGCTTGGGATAAAATTTTAGCCTCGCGTGATCCGGCATCGTTACGTCAGACGATCCTTCCGCTCTTCCCGTTCTCACGTGTCCCCGTGAAAGTCGCGAAGCGGGCGTTATCGCGTGTTCGGTTATCGTTATCGGCGAACGACACGTCCCCGCGAACGCCTGACACGCGCGGTACCCACCGGAGCGATAATATTGTAATAACAGTGACGATCGGCACTGTAATAATAACGGGTAGCTCCGAGTGCCCACACCCGATCGGCACTTATACACTGCCGCTTATTTATGGATCGAGCCGCGTTTTCGCGCGCAATTTATGGCGCGTTATCTTCGGATATTTGCGATCATACGATCGCGATTGCGGCTCCATAAATTCCTACGTTTCCGGGGGGGATATGTCGAGTTATTCTTATCTAGCACGCTATTAGGTTAACGTATATAGAAAACTTGGCCAAATTGCCTTTTAAATTGCGCCCGGGCGCGATTCTCTGTTGGCGGGCATTGTCCGCCCTGCGACGTGTGCTCTTTCAATGAATCTGTACCTGCTCGTATCGAGCGCGGTCTCACCTGTGTCAATCTGTCACGTGCGCCAAAGCTGAATCCGTACTACCGTATTACGGCCGATCAGCGGTCTTCGTACACTGGTCGAAAGCTTTTGCCCGCTGATTTCTGCACCCAGCTTATAATTAATCCGAAATAATTATAGCATTGTCGGTTCGGAATTATCGTTGTCCCGTATTTTTCGGCAAATTTTGCCGATGGCGGATGGTGGGGCGAGGTACGCAGGGAACGAGAATAGAGGGAATGGACGGAATGGAGGGAATGCGTTGCAAGGCGCGTTGCAACGGGATATAACAGTCGGGGGATCGATAGAACAGGGCGCGTGGATGATGGGCAAACGGGAGGTGAAATAATTATTACGCGGGTTCCCGCGCTGTCGTGTTCGCGCTTCTCTCCATTTGCGGCGTAACGCGCTGGGCTTCTGAATCTTTTATCGGAAGCCTCCGGCCGACGGCGGGCCGAACCATCGCAGGCCATCTTCCTCGTTCCCTGCGGTGTTGAGGAATCAATCGGAGGAAGCCTCACGGGGAACGATTCGTTTTCGAGGAAAAATGTTTCACGGATGAAACTGCACCGTTACTCTATGCCGACTACCTTCCCTACCGATGGATACGCAGAAATTCGCGAAACTTTTTCAATTTCGACGTTGATGGATTTTCGACTGAGAAGCCGTTAATTATCGAACTGGCTCGATACGTATGACTGTCGCTGATTGGACGCTCAGACGCCGTGCTTCTTTAGCTACGGTATAATGTTTGGAAATAGCAGTTATTCCTTTTCAGTTATATACAGTACGTGAGGATGAACGCGATTATTCTTGCACGGAAGGATCCATTAACTTACATATTCACAATTTGATGTATCCACAAATTTTCATGCTCTTCGCCGGACATTATCGCATGGCGCAGTGTTAAATTTTGGAAGAGCCCGCCGTACAACCGAAGCGTGTACTCACATTAGCGGCCCGCTCGCGAACAAACTCGGCCGGTCGCTTCTCCAAATTTCATTCTCGTTAAGCCTCCTTTATCGCCGAGCCGTTAGACACCGTCGAAAGGGTGCACGGTGTCGTCCGCCGCTCTTCTCGCCACTCGCAATATCCTAAATGGGTCATTCTTTATGTTACAGCCGACGGAACGAGATTGAGGCACTCGAGGCACCTGGACGCGCAGTTCCTGAGTGAGGAGGAATTAGTGGTGAGTGCTTCTCGATTCGTTTCTTGATTCGATTTCACCCCTGTTTATCTCGTTTACTTTACCTCTTCCCTCGCTCTCCCTCTCCCTCTTCTTCCCCCTCATCTATTCCATCCGAACCGCCCTACGCTATCATTCCACTCTCGCACGACTCAATCGACGCGTGATCCACTCTACAGAGTTTCACTCTCTGCATTTTTCTCCCTCCTTCCTCCCGCACCCTAGCATTTTTCACGGTTGCTCTCTCGTTCAGTTGCATTCTCCCTATTCGCTCTCCCGCCAAACACGCACCCCCCTCTGTTTCGCTAGCCGAGCGAGCTTTTTCCCGCCAAGCAGGCGTCGTCCGACGGAATTTTATTCGCGGAATGTTTTACGTTCACGAGCCACTGTCTGCCGCTAACGAGCGAGACGATGCGTGCTCGCTATTCACCGTAGCGGGGTGTTAACTATCACTCGCGCTTTGCGGCTGCTTTGAGAGGGCGATGCGTGCCACGCTCGTCGGGTCCTCTCATTTCGCGCGCGCTCTGATCTTCGCCATTTTGAACATAGATAAATTTTCTCGTTCGCGGACCGCAAAACGCTCCGGCGCACATCTCGCCTCCACTGCCATTTTATTCTGCCGGTTGACGTCAGCGAATTTACATACGACGCAAAGTTCTAAATGGATCGTCCTATTCATCTCTCTGGCTTCCGTAATACTGTTTGACGGGTTCTTGCGAAAGTTATTATATCGTGTAAACAGTCGATCAGTTTTTTTCCTATCTACATATTACCCAAATATCGCGCGTTTTGAACGTTTTATGTTACCTTTGATACGGTTTAATCGACGTGCGTGCAATTATTTTGTTAGAGGATTCATCGCTTTCCAATGTATCCCCGCTTGCATAAAACGAGTCTGTTAACTCGAGTGGAAAAAATCTATAGTGCAATACCTTGTACCGTCAACCCCTTTCTACGCGGGAATTCCTTACCGGTCAGGTACCATAAATAAGGCAGCCTTCTATCCATCAGCTGAAGGTGTCTATCTGCCTATCCGTCCCCCGTTTCACCCCTCCGTCTCGCCTTGTCACCCCTTTCTTCGCTTCAACTCAGACATCGCCGTGAATCTTTTCCTTCCCTCATTCCTTCCTTTCTTCCTTCCTTCCTTCCTTCTTCTCCGTTCATTCCTTCTCTTTTTCTCGGGGGTAATGGATTTGCCATCCCGCTGATTTCCGCAAGGAGTCAAATATTTACGTCCGCTCCTACGTGACATACCGAGTACCAGTCGTATTCGGAATTCGACGTTTCCGTTCGGCTGAAAGGCTCGGGTATACGACACGTATGAGGCGACACATTGTCGCAATATGTGTGTACACACGTGTCTACGTATGCGCTGGATGTCCTGTCCGTCGGCGTACAATCGAAGACAGAATCACACGCGAAAAGTATACGTACGTATAGGTCTATCTTAAGGAATACGTTCGACAATGTACATAAACATTTGGGAAAAATTCTGTCGTTATTAAATATTTTATGTGGCAGGGGTCACCCTCTATGTACACTCGCGTAAGCCCGTATACATATGTGCCGGCGAGCAGAGAAGTGGAAGAAACGATTGCGACGTACCTCTTGGACAGATAAATAATTCCGTGCGCTCAGTACATGAGAATCATTCGTGATTCGGTGAATGGACTGTCAGACGACGATTCCGGCACAATGAACGGCTTAAAGGCTGGCCTCTGCGGACATCTGTCGGCAGGATGTCTCGATATTCGGAGCTCACACTTCTGCAGACTTTGAAACCGCTAGACAATGCAAACGTTACGTTCCATGCGCTTGACTCAATGTATGCGCATTTTCGCGGCTACTTCCAAAAGTTTCGAAACGTTTCAAACATGACGCACGTGCAGCAGCTTTCGATACTGAAATCCAACGTTTTCATCTGATATTTTAATTCCGAGAGATTAAAAATCAAGCTTGCAAGGGATTTTATCGAGAAAGTTCCTTTATACCGGAGTAGAGCGTAAAGAGAAAGAACGTATGCGCTCCAAGTTACTGAAACGGTTCACCCGACGTATTAATAATTCAGCTACGTGCGGCAGGACCTTTGGTAGGACTCGTTTGGCAGCGTAATACCGAGTCGCGCGTCCTTTCGACCTGCCACGAAAGTGAGCGCGCGGTATGGTGGCAAAACATAATTAATGTACTCGACTAATGATCTTACGGTAGAGGAAGAAGCAGTAACAGACGGTAGTGGAAATGCACGACGGGTATCCAGTCTCTCGCATTCGGTGTAACCCGCAAAGTGCACCCACCGAAGTCTAAGGGTATAATAGATCATGCGCGCCGTTGCACGCTGGGTAAACGAAACGGGGCGTGTATGCGGATTATATTCCATTACGGTATAACCCATCGGTATCGTTGGCTATCTGGACGATCGTGCCTCGGGTCACGGGACTCGTACGGCGAAAATCGACGTACGAGCGCGGAAAGGACGATTCCGCACGGTACCGCACCTTATCGCAAAGTATTTCGTGGCAATATAGCATAAACGTTAAATTATTGTACCGAAAGCCTGCGTCGCTCTTCGTAGACGAACACGTGTGCTCCGACCTACGTACGGTATGGAAAATGGGATTGCAGTCGGATCGTTGTGACCTATTACGTAGTATCACGCGATACGTTCAAATTTCTATATAAAGATATTACGGGTGGGAGGGGGGAGGGTGGAACGTTTCTCAGTATTAAAAAGGCGATGGAAATGATAATGATCCGCTCGCTAACTATCGGTTGCTCTTGTAACGGTTGTACGGTAGTTTTGAGGGAATCTCACGATCATGCATCACGTTTTCCACGTATGATGCAGAACTGCAGTGAGTCGCGTACGTGCGATCACGTTACGGTATTTACAGGAACGTGTCACCTGCTTTCCTACTGCGGACAGCTTTGAGCAAATTCTTGGCTTAACGAAACAAGAGTGAATCTACTTGGCAAAATATTTCGAGAATAAAGTATAAACTATTACGCCCTGGAGCTTTATCGACCGGTTCTATTCACTATAGAATAATGGAGAGCCGAGTACAGCTGAATCTGCAACAACAATGTTTCGCATGCGCATGGCAAACCACGCTAATAGGACGTTTCGTCTTGAATACGAATCTTTCGGCAGTGTTTTCCATTCTGTGGAAAACGTAGAAAAGCTTCCTTTCAATTTCCGAGGCAACTCGTATAACATTTTTACTTTGTACGGAAACATCTTGCTGCGAAATCAATAAGGGATACTACTGTCTCTTCCAAGTTCTCGGAACTCGAATTAATGAAAATGGAGGAGTTGATTCATTAGAGGGCAATATCGACGTCGAGTATAGTTTTTCGTTCGATCGGGGTACGTATGCGAAGGGCGTATAGGAAGGCGAGGGCAAGGGCGGGAAAGTCTCGTTTATCGTGCCGGCGGTCGGATTACACGCTCCTTCTGGTTACCGTAAAATTGAGTCCCGGCGCGTGCGGGTATCGGTTTTATTGAGACAAGCCAAGCCGATATAGCCAACGCCGGCCAAACACGATTTCCCAATTATCCCTGCCTCTGCCGCTGGAAGTGCCGCCTTCGGCATTTCACCGAATTCGCCAAGGGGGAAGACGCCGATGTCGGCGAAATCCTCTCTCGGCCGAACGTTATCCCGTTTATACTCCCGGACGCGGTCAGTTCGCCGATCGACACACCTGTAGAATTTACAGGTGGATCAGTACACAGGGCGAGCCATAAATTTATGAACCTGTAAATCTACCATGCAGCCCCCCCATCACGGATTTATACTCACCCAATGTCTTCGGCATCCCTCCCCCAATTCCGAAAGCGGATTCCATAAATCGAACGGCACTATAAATCTCACGTTAATCGTGCCCGCGCATCTCAAGCGTCGAACATCTTTCGCCGATGACTATACCGTTTTTCCGATTTCATATTCCGACAGGCAACGCAGCAGCAACAGGGCGAGAATCACAATCACAAGCCGGTCTTTTCCAATTGTTCGAACTATGCGCCGATCGTGAAGGAAGAGGAGCCAGCCGGCACCGACGTTATTCAAGTACATGCCGAAGATATAGATCTTCCGGGTCTCGGAGGTAAGTTAATCCGTCGGAAAGTCTTCGAACTGATGGCCGTACGGATCCGTGACGATACTCTGAAGGAATCTCGATGCTTTCTCTGACTCAATCTTTTTTCTGTGCAGGCACGATAACTTACAGCTTCGTCACCGCGCCCGGTGAGAAACTGAAGTTTGAGATCAACAATCGAACTGGCCTGATTCGAACGACGCAGATGCTCGACCGGGATGAACCGGCTCGAGAGAAAGAAGCGTATCTCACAGTGTTGGCAACCGACGACGGCAGACCTCAGCTCGACGATGTCTGCACCTTCAAGGTCACCATTGTCGACGTCAACGACAACGCCCCTGTGTTCGACAAAGTGGTATGTCCTCAAGCTAGCTGATAGAGTACACTCTCTCCGTTACTAATGTAAAGTCTTTAGGCACCCCCGCAATGCCCAAGTAATTGACACTAACAAATTTTTCGTCTCTGACCGTATTGAGAGCGCATTAATAACGAGTTTTGCTTCGATTTTCTTTTTCTCCTCAACTCAGGTCTTCCGTGGACGCGTGTGGAAGGTTGGTCTGTCTGTCTGTCTGCCTGTCTGCCTCAATGTCGATTTTAAGCGAGTTTTGTTTCCTTTTGTTGTACGAACATGCGACGAATTTTTCTGTTGACATTTCTTTTTCACCGGGAAATAGCGCAAGTTCCTTTTTGGTCGGTTGTCACTCTCTTCTCTTGCACAGCTGTCATTTCCGATAATCGTCGACAGGCTCGATACTGAGTAGTTTTGCAATGGCGACTTTTTCTCAGCGAACATTTTTTTTCGATAACGCCAAAGTGTCGCATTTCCGTTTATGGAGGCATGAACTTATGATTTTTGTACTGCCGCCGATGTTTAGTCGTACTTTAGCCTGCATGCTATTTCGTTGTAAATATTGTCGTAGATAGTTGGAACGGATTCATTACATCGGTACGTAAGTTCAAGTAGCACGTTCAACAATCCCAAAGTCCCACTCGTACCTTGTAGTCGGCAATGCGATCTGGTGCCCCTTCCAGTGCCATTAAGTGACCGGCACTTTGAATGCCGTGTAACAACCGATTGACCCCGTAATCGAATGAGAATAGCGTCTCGCGGTGCATCCTGAAAATAATTTCCGACTGCAAGGGTGGTCAACAGTTTTCACGCTGGCTCCCGGCGCTTCCGAGCACGGCCGACAACCACTTAACTTCCACTTCGTGTCCAAACACACAACGCGATAACGCAACCCTTTAAAAGCGAACCCAATTTCTCGGGCCGAAAAAAGGAAGGAGGGAGAAGGTGAGGCGGGTTTAGGGGGTCAAATCCGGCGCACGTGCTCTCTCTCCGCTCCCTCTCTTTCTCTCTGTCTCGATATCTTCCTGACCACTTTCTATCTCCGTCACGTTTATTGGAGCAGCTGTAGGAGGCAGGCTATCGCGTTACCGGCACTCAAAGGGTTACGCTTATCTCGCTCCCAAAGTTAGACGAGAGCACGAATCGACGAACGAAAGGCACGAATGCTACCGCGAGATAGGAAGTTGCGCGCATGTTTGTCGTCTTTCAGGAATGCCCGGAATGCACCGCTCAAATGCATGCGACGCCCGTGCACCGCAATGAAGCGCGTGGCTCGTAATACGGACAGCTCGTTAATCGGGATGATTCGTTAACGCTTTGCCGGCGCCGTTTCGTCAATTTTCTTCTCCGAATAGCAGCAGCGAATGGTAACGATGATGGGAGAGAAGCCGAGAAATGTGCCGCTTCGTTTGCCTCATTACGACAGCGATTGCTATTTTTCCATCGGTGCAATGTCGGTCTTACGTAAATGATTTGCCTCGATCTTTTTCTTTCTTTCGGACAACGATGCAGTTTCCTATTCGCACCGAGCATTTATCGTGTTGCATTATAGCTCGTATTTCAGCGATGTCAACGGAATCTCATCGCTCGCGTTCGGCTGGCGGGATCAAATTGACGTTTAACGGGACGCTGAGAGTGCAAAGAGTTGACAAAGGATTGCGGTTTTTCGTCTTGAGGCTAATAAACTTTTTCGCAGGCGTACACGGAGTCGGTGCCGCAAGATCTGCCGCTTGGCCGCGAAGTGATGCGAGTGTCGGCCAGTGACATAGACGATGGGAACAATTCCGTCGTCCATTACAGTCTCTCGCCGAAGAGACCGGACGACGGAGTCTATTTCCGTATTGACCGAAACACCGGCGTTATATTCCTGAACAAGACCATTGACGTGAGTATCGGGAACGAGTATCGATCAGAATATCTATGCTGTCACCGCCTTTTGTCCAATTCCTCCCGTTGACGATTCCCTGGTTTGTTAGCACTCGGCTTCTGGACAGACGCTGAGATTCGATATCGTCTAGGAGTAGAATATCTTTCCATTTTCACCAGTTTCCGACTCCTCTTCCGTACCTACTCTCCTCCTGCCTGCTTCCGTTGGAAACTTCTACTTTTCTAGTTTCGTTCGAGCGCCATTGTTCCACTTTCCGATCTTACCCCAATGCACTTTTGGCCTGTATAGAGAAACCCGGACTACAAGTTCAGCATGATCGCGACGGCGGAGGATCAGGGCGAGATTTCTAGGTCGAACGTGATCGATCTCGACATTCGCGTGGTCGAGTCCCATAAGAAGGCGCCGGCCTTTTTGCCGAGGCCGCTCGAGCCGATCAAGCTTCAGGAGAACTTCAGCGACTTCGATGCCAGCATTGTACAGCTCAAGGCCGTGTCCAATATCGATGATAACCCTGATCTACTCTTCGAATTGGTTCCCGGCCGAACGGAGCAGACGAATAAGGGGAATACCTTCAGGTATTGCGAGCCGTAAAAATGTGAAATGCGATGAGCGGGTCATTAAAAGCCACTCGTCAAATCCGGAGTTACAGCCGTAAGTCGTTACAAATTTTAGATTGGAGTCGATGAAGGACATCGCGGACATAAAACTGGCGCAGCACTTGGATTACGAGAGTAATACCGTTTATTCGCTGATCGTTCGCGTTCAGAACAAGTATCAGTTAGCCGCCGAGACGGTTATCGATATCGAGGTGCTCGATGTCAATGACAATATACCGGTGTTCCGGGAGATGGAGAAAGGCAGCGTTTTGGAAAACGAACCGCCTGGCGTTCCTGTTATGCAAGTTCGTGCCATCGACGCTGACGGTACTTCCGCTCATAATCAGGTACGCTTCATATCGCGTTAAGCGAACTATACTGTTTTATTATACGCGCGTCATTACCGTTGACAGTCATATGATAATAAACCGTTTATGCTACGAGTGATTCGCTGGCGGTTGTTACAAGCACGCATAATAATTCGACGTTTCATACTGGCTATCAATTTTTCATCCTTTCTCTAACAAGAACGATCCTCGTTATTACGGGTAATGTTTGAATTCTTTGTTTGACGAAATTGCAAGTTGATCCTCGTTGTAATCAGTGTAATACAAGGGCTTTACGATTCTTGCGAGTCAGCTAATCTGTTTTTCCCCTCCAGGTCACTTACGAACTGGACAACTTTAAAGACCTTTTTGCGATCGACAAGCACACTGGCAACATTACGACGCTGACTACTTTCGACAGAGAAGCCGAGGACACTTACAACGTTAAAATAATCGCTGTCGACAACTCTCCAAGTGCCCTCTTCAAGACCGGCGAGCACAACAAGGGGCAGCAAGTGTTTCGCATTGAGATTGCGGACAAAAACGATAATGCACCTCATTTCACTCAGGCCGTCTACACAGCAAATTCCATTTTGGAAAATGCCAACATCAACGCACCCGTTACCGAAGTCAAAGCACTTGATTCTGACACTGCCAGTCCCGTTACGTATAGCATAATTTCCGGTAATACGGACGACAGCTTCTATATCGAAGGAACGACGGGAAAGATTCGCGTCAAGAATCAGTTGGACTATGAAAAGATCACAGAATACAATTTAACGGTGAGGGCGTTTGATGGTCTTTACAACGACACGGCGCAGGTAAAGATCTTCATCGAAAACGTGAACGATAATCCCCCGGTATTCGAAGAGTTCGACAAGAATCCAACTATCGAGGAAGAAAAATTAGTGGATGGTGAGAAATCGTACCTATATAGTCATGATCGCTCATAATCACACTGTTTGGTAAACATTTCTACTTTTCTATTGCCCGCATTAGGTTGCATTACAAACGTGGTAGCGTACGATCCCGACATCAAAGACCGAAATGCGGATCAACACATAGCGTACTTCATCGTGAAAGAAGATCAACAGCAGCTGATCGGTATTGACAAGTCGGGCTGTATGACCCTGAAGAAGCCACTCGACCGCGATCCTCCTCTGGGCTATCCAATGTGGACTGTAAGTTGTCCTTCACTGATCTCTCGCGCCATCGAGCGACCGTCCGCGCAAGCAGAAAGCTTCTAATCAATTCTTTCGACTCGGTAGGTTTTGGTAATGGCCAGAGATGAGGACGGCTCGCCGACTGCTCTCCGTGAACTGGTAATGGTGAACATCACTCTGATCGACATAAACGACAATGCACCCTTCTTGGATATGCCTTATCCGGTGATCTGGGACGAGAACCGGCCGGCTGATAAGATTACCGAGCTTAAAGCTCGAGATTACGACTCCGAGGACAATGGCCCGCCGTTCGACTTTCGCATAGACGACTCGGCCGATATCGAGATTCAGAGCAAATTCAGGATAAGTAACGCCGACCTGTTCGCTCACGTTGTCTTCGATCGAGAGGAACGGAAGAGTTACAACATACCGATCGCCATAACTGACAGCGGAGTTCCTCCGATGACAGGCACTTCGACCTTGACCGTGATCATCGGCGACAAAAATGACAATCGAATGGAGGAGGGCTCTAGTCAGATATTCGTCTACAATTACAAGGGCGAGGCGCCGGACACGGAAATCGGCAGAGTTTACGTCAACGATCCCGACGATTGGGATATCCCGGATAAGTACTTCAGCTGGGCTTCTTCGACGCCTACGGAAGGATTCGATCTGAATCCGAGTACCGGCATGATCACTCTTCTGTCGGGCACGTCGAACGACACCTTTGTTCTCAAGTTCCGCGTTACCGAGGAGAGTCCTCCTTTAGTTCCGCGGCACGAAGTAAACGCGTACGTCAATGTGACAGTGAAGGAAATCCCTGAAGAGGCAGTATCCAAGTCCGGATCCATTCGATTCTTCGGAATAAACGCAGAGGAATTTGTCGCTCCCGACGAGTCCGGAGTTAGCAAAAAGGAAATCCTCCAGGACAAGCTCGCCGTTATGTTGAACACCTCATCCGAAAATGTAGACGTATTCACCGTTCTTCACTCCCCTCATCATAACAACAGAAGCCTCTTAGACGTTAGATTCTCCGCCCATGGAAGTCCTTATTACGCGCCAGAGAAATTAAACACCATTTCGGCTCAGCACTCGAAAGAAATCGAACGGGAGATGGGCGCAGACATTCTACTGATCAACATCGATGAGTGTCTGTTTGAAAAGTTACATTGCAACTATTCTTGTCGCAGTTTCTTGAATGCTAGTACCGTTCCTTATCCAGTGTATACAAACGCTAGTTCGTTCGTTGGTGTTCGTGCTGTAGTTGATCCTCAATGCACGTGTCACGTGGCGGAGCCGATTGTCTGTTTGAACGGTGGAACGCCTTTAGGAGAACGATGCGAATGTCCACCAGGCTTTGAGGGTCCTAGATGCGAATTGTTAGGAATCGGCTTCCACGGAGACGGTTGGGCAGTCATGCCACCGCCCGGTCAAGCTTGCGACGATTCACATTTGGGATTAGAGATCACGCCGCACGTAGATAACGGACTTGTCTTTTACTTCGGTCCGATGACCTTCAGCCCTAAGTTGGGCATACAGGACTTTATGTCGCTCGAGCTTCAGGAAGGATACGCTGTTTTGTACGTGGATTATGGAACAGGAACTATAAGGTTGGATCAGAGGCAGATCAAACTGACGGACGGAAAGAGTCACAGGATAGATGTCTATTGGACAAAGAGCGTAAGTGTCTTAAGCTACACGTGAGTTTTGTTGTACGTACAGGTTGTAGAGTATGAAACAATGTAAGATGACGAATTTGGCGTATTAGATTGCCGAAGTGACAAGAGTGAACGAGTTGGAAAAGGGGATGCGTGGAAGCGTGAGTGATATGATGCGTGCGTGTATGAATGTATGTACTGCAAGCGTAATACCGTAAGGAGCCGTCAAAAAGTCTGTCGTACGCGAATCATCGGAAAATATGTCGTGTTTTATCTCAGCTGGATCCGCATTTGTTTCCTTAATAATGCCACTAATTTTATTCTACAATTATAATTGAATAATATTCTTTTTGCAGACAATTGAAATGAAAGTGGATAACTGTGGTATTTCCGCTTGCATGAGCCTGACTGCTCCACAAGGGTCCAACGAATTTTTGAACGTGAACAGCCCGATGCAGATAGGAGGTACTCTAACGAATCTGGCGCAATTAGCAACGAATTTAGGCTGGGACCATAGGCCTACTGACAAAGGATTCATCGGCTGTATCCGCAACATGACGATCAACGGCAATGTGAGTTTTTCATCCGCACTCAAATGATGAAATTACGTCAGCGCTGATGCTGATAGGAGCAATAAATATTCTGTTTAGACGTACAACTTGGGAATGCCGTCCTTATCGAGGAACGCAGATCCAGGTTGCAATCACGGAATGGCCAGAGCAGTCACCTTTGGCATCGATACAAATTTTCTCGTTGCCATCCTAGTTTGCGTTGCGATCCTGCTAATCCTTCTCCTTGCCGTGGTAGTGCACAGAAGGAAGACCGACGACTTGTACAAGGACATGGACGACATTAGAGAGAACATCATCAATTACGAAGATGAAGGTGGCGGCGAGGTTGACACAGGATACGATCTGAATGTCCTGCGCGCCATTTACGACCCGCCCCCGATCGATTCAAAGATTGCTCCCGTCGGACTTCAAGGCAGAGGTACGATGGGGGACGATTAATCACTTTCAGGAACCTTTCTTTCTAGGTGTTGCATGGACCGTTTGATGTTTTTTTTTCTTTTTTTTCTTCTTAAAGCCCCCGATGAAGTCCCAGACATTTGTGGTTTCCTAGATGGTAAGAAGGAGAGCTGCGACAAGGATCCCGACACGAATCCGTTCGATGACGTCAGGCATTACGCCTACGAAGGGGAGGGGAATTCCGACGGATCGTTGTCCTCGTTAGCCTCCTGTGAGTATAGCTAGTTATTCGCACCTTCTATTAGTTTGCATTGACACCACGACCCTTTTTCTACGTCACTACTTTTTCTCATTTTCACCATAAGTAGACTGCAACTTTGTCACTTTGTGAACCATCCTTCTCGCATCGTTGCTGTTTGATCTCACAATGAAAAAATATTCACCTTTCCAGGCACCGACGACGGGGACCTGAAGTTCAACTACTTATCAAACTTTGGGCCCAGATTCCGAAAGCTGGCCGACATGTACGGCGAGGAGCCGAGCGACGAAGAAAGTGACGGCGTCGGCGAGCGAGAGAGCGAGAGCTGGTGTTAAATACGAGCGTCGGCTCATTCGAACACTTTCCGACCCGAAAGAAATCCTTTTTCCATGTTTCTTCAGCGACGACTTCTATCGAGGTACTGAATTTTTAAACGAAGGCAACGAACAACGGCAGACTGCGGACGACGCGACGCATCGCTCGTTCGCTGTACTTAAACGAACAAAGAAACCTGTGACCGTCCAACTCCTCCATCGCTCCGACGATTGAGAGCACATCGAAAGGAAGAGTGGGCCGGGGCGATGTTGGAATGTCGGGCGCAGTTCCCATAAACGTTGCGTGACGCCAAAGAAGAAGAGACCGGCGATCTTGCCGATCGACGTAAATCGTGACGAATCATTCCTTAACGATCAGCGAGACGCGCGTCGATTCTTCGATGAGAATAACATAATGCCGGAATACGAGAGATGACGTCGCGGAAACGAAGTCAGAGCGGCGGGTGGAAGTGGGGGATACAGAATGTGACTGCCGAAGGAGATTGTATCCTGGGAACATGCGCGAATTCCTAGGGCGAGGACTATGGAGTAGCGACTGCTAGACTACGATGAATTTTAGAACATTAAGTCCCGATCACGGGATGATCGAGACGTAGGACAAGGCAGCTTCGTGATTCAGTTTTATCTTTTAAGCTCGCCGCTGCTCATCCTCGCGGATTTAACTGATAGTTGTTTCGCCGTCTTGTTGGTGAAACCTGTAACACTGCCGACGGTTCCTCCCTCGTTCATACGGCGAACATTGCTGGGACAATCGACGGTTAACATCGTTCGTGTGCCTAATAGCACAGCGTTCGACTGATGGAGCGCGCTACTGATGTGGGGTCTTTGAGAAAAGTGTGAGAAGCGACCGGAAGCGTTCGTAAGCTTCATGTTTGTGCAGTAACGGAGTACCGAAAGAACGAGACAAAATGATCGTAACGGCGAGATGACGATGGCGTTGTGATCGTCAGGAGTATTTTTTATTTGTATGATCAATCGTGAGTTAGGACGGACGGAATGTGCAAAGAGCTATTATCTATTTTGTCCATTTTTTTTTCTCGTCAATTCGCGAAATAGCGACGAGTTTGCTATGTGACTGATCATTAGAACATCGCCAGCTGGGGAAACCTGCGTAACTTTTTGCGAGGAATAAGAAACGCGTCTCTGACAGTGTCTAACGTTCAAAGTGTTTCCCATCTATTTTTCATTCCTATTCTGACACGTTTTACTTTTGCTATTGATTTTCTGCCGTTACACGGAACATTCCAATGCTGATGGCAGAGCACCATCTGTACTTCCGATGGCTGATGGGTTTTTCACTCGAAAGTAATATTTTCAAACAGTATAGAATCACTTATTTTCTAGGATGTTTTCTGTGTAATTATAGTACTAATTATTGTCTCATCTCATCGTACATAATTATTCATTCGATTTATTCATTGCTTGGTATGATGACATATCGAGACTCATTTTTTCGATAATAAGTTTACCGTTTGTTTTTACGAAATTTGGAATTAAAATAAATAGCTATCGCGGATGAACCGAATCCTTTTTGTAAACTGCAGCGATTCGGTTGTGAACTAAATTTATTCCCCCGTCACTACTCAGCTCTGTCCAACAGCGATAGGCTCAAACGAGTGAAGGTTCGCCGAAAACGAGCTGATCAGGAACGGATCCTCGCCGGGCATAGATCGTAAGCGGGTAAAATATCAAATTTCCAAGGATCGATACGACGTAGAATGCGCTCTCTTGACCCTGGCAATCATCCGAGTTTCGAGTTACGAGGTTTCCGGACTATTTTTTATACATACAATTATAAATATATATAAATATAAATATATATAAATATACATATGTATTAAACAAAAAAAAGTAATACAGAGATATACCTAATGACAGGATGGGATAAGCGATTGGTGATTACAGCACGATTGTGGTAATGTCAATAAAACGGATAAACTTTCTTGGAAATGGAAAGCAGAGAGAGAAAGAGAGAGAGAGAGAGAAAAGATTGCGGTTGCAGATTGATAGAGATCTCATCGTCATGAATGAGAATGAGTATGAGAACGAGACCTATTTAATTTATATAATGTTTTAGTAAGCGGATAAGAGTGCGTGAAAAATGAATTACGAAGGATTTCGTACAACCTGTTTTTTGTGTGTGATGTGCGTTTCTCGTGCGACTTTCACGTTCCAAATGTACGCAATAGGACGAGAAGCGTATCTCTAAGGTGTATAGAGCGTTTCAAATTTCGCATTGCAAAAGAAAGGAAGGGCTTGACAAAATCACTTATAGGTGTAGGTTCATTTTCTTTCCCGTTCTGCCTGTTCCATAACAAAACAAATTTGATGAATCAATTTTCCATACTACGCACAACGAATAAAGTGCAATAATGAAACGAACTGTGTTTACTTCAGATGAATTGCCGAACAAATTAAAAGTGTCCCTTCAATTGATCCCTTTGACGAGCCTTCTCTTACGTATTTTATGATATTTGGAACACTGTATATTAAACTGCCTGCGAGATGATCAGTAATCGCATTCACATCATTCTGTCCGATGGAGAAGGCGACCGTGCGGGTCCCTTCGTGCGCCCTTATTTCTAATAATCGGGAAGAGGTTCCCGGACCAGTCGCGGCAGTTGTCCGCGACTCGATACCGAATAGAAAAACTGCGATTAAACGACGAATGGAGAATGAGTGCCATAAGCGCGCTATGCTTTGTTCGGCGTTGATTTTCACTTACAATTAGTCCTGCGACTTAGAGTTAAATCAATTCGGGTTCTACGTAAGGTTGATGTCACGCTTTTTAGATACGTAACGTGTCCAACATCATGTCGTCAACGAGCGATTGCGCACATTTTGCGTGTGGTTAATCAAACCTAATCTTACAGAATGCTGCGCAAAGATAGACTCAATTACACTTACCGGGTCCTTAACTTGTATATAATTCTTGTACGACGGTCTTTTTAATTCAACGCGGTGTTAATTGCAATAGCGTAAACGGAAGTTTTTCGACATGCTTTTTTAATAGAATTGTCGCTGTTGGGGAAAGTGTGACGTTAGCGTTACTTGAAGCGCAATGCCACCGTAAGCAGTGTGTGAATGTGTGTATGACATAAGTCTAGGATAATTCTCGCGACGCGGAAAGTCGGTCCTTAAGACGAGTATCGTTGATCTTCGAAGCCACGATCGTCTATCGATGTTCAAGTTCCTCGTCTTCGGCGCCGTTCGCCGTAACTTTCTTCAAACTCTCCGCCACCCAGTTTCGTCGGACTAATTATTACTTACGTACACAAGAGCCCTATCCCCATTCATCGTTTTCACTCCATTCTTACTAATCAGTTGGATAGGTATTTATATATAAATATATATATAATGTAATATATATGTGGAGGTCGGAGTCTCCCAGAGAAAGAACTACTGGAGGGATTGGAAAAGATAAGAAATGGCATGAGGACCACAGGGTCCGTAACCAAAGTTTGCGGGTTCGAGTCCCGTACCGGTGAGCGTGTTTCACTTTTCCGCCGATCCTACGCGTGTGTATCCGTTATTTCTCCGCTTTCTTCCAATTCTTCTTTCTGTGTTTGGAGCTCGCTGCGCTATTCTCATCGCTGTCCCTTAAAAGTTACTTCCGGCCTTGGCCAAAATATAATTCGATCGAGAGATTCCGCTTTCAACATTTTTCCTCGATGTAGAAGCCGCGTCAATTTTTTTCTCGACTGCAATTTCCCGTTTCGCGGTTTTGACGGGCAGCAGAATTTCGATATTGTAATTACGGAAAATCATCAATTTTTGTCAAAGAAGCAATCGCTTTCGTCAATCAGCTAAAGCCAGTTTTAGTAAAATTTCATTAACTGCCGCTTTTCCTTTTCTTTTGCTGTGTTACGAGTCCCAGCGTGGCAAGTGGTTTCATGTTGTGGATGCTTGGAATCCCAGTGATTACAGGCTGGTTTTCGGGAGTAGGGTATGTCGAACTTAGCCTTGGGGCAAACCTTACAAGGACTGTTCCAAATTTCTCTAGGTTAGGTTTAGGGAAAGTGTTTTATTTCTCCTAACTTGTGTTCAAAGAAAAAAAAGGTTTTGAGCGGTTAAAACCTGTTCTCGCTGTAGGTCCAGGGTTCCAGAAGACTGAATTAATGAATACTGAATTTTTATATAAAACTATATTCGTGGAAAAATAATACAATGATGGTTGGTGGTGTTATTAAATTAGGACATACAAAGCCTATACTCCGATAGGGACTCCGGGAAATGCGAGTCTTGCTTTTGATTGTGACGTACCAAGAAGTGCAGAGGACTATCTTAGAATTTTGGTCACGAGTACAGCGAACTTGAAGCGTTCGGTCGCCGTACTTTCAGCGTGACTTTGGTGGTGTGGCCGAACCCGCGAAGTGTATTTCGGTCACCTTTTTACGGGAACGAAAAACGCTATTGGGGGTAGCGTAAAGGGCTATGTCGTTACAGCCTAGGTTTTGTGTTACTGTCTCTATGCAGACGGCTGTGATGTCATAGTAGTGAGTGAATCCTTTGCGTTGGGCCTGAGCGGTGAGGATGCCCATATTCTACGAACGATCGAGTGGGAGAATGTTTTAGAATATTCGGGAACTCTTACATAACATATATACCTATCATCGTGTCACTGAGTTATTGTACAAAACTCTTACCCATTGGAATGTTCATGTATATTTACATTTATATCTGACAACTATACTTATGTAGGTTCGGCGGAAAAAAAATACGCTCACCGATGTGGTACTTGAACCCACAAACTTTGGCTAAAGACTCTGTGTTCCTTACGCCATCTCTTGGTTTTTTTCAATCCATCCCGTAATTCTTTTTCTAGGAGACTCCGACATCCACATACGCAAAGGCTTGTACATTTACTTAGGGACGTAAGAGCTAATTGCGACCCCATTAAAAAAAAAACAATGTGATAGTCGATGGCAACGCATATGAGCGCACCTTTTACCCTTTACCTTCAGTCTACCCATCCCCTCTCTTGACTCTACCCCTAACCTCCCTTCTCCCTGTACCCCTTTAGCTCGGCAAATCGTTTATGTGTAATTTCTTTTTTGTACCAATAAAGTGAAATTCGAATACGATATTTTGTCATTCATTGAATTTGAATAGTATCCCTACATCTGCAACGTTTATTCGTTAGTGGGATATATGTAGATATACTTGGTGCTTTATATACTTGTATCGTCCCACTTTCTAGAATGTCCCTCGTTCTGAAAACAAGCAGTTAATTATTTCGTGCTAAGCGCGATTAATAATATAAAACTTAACGAAGCGGCAACATGGCAAACAGGTGGTCACTGGATACAAGCACGAACATGGGGAGAAACAGGAACAGGATGGGAATGGAAATGCGGTACTAACTAGCTTAGCCAACTATGGAAATCTGAGTATACAAATACGGATTCTTAGGATAACAGAAGTATAATAGTTTATACTGCTCCATACCGACTGTCTTATAATAATTCGCCAACATTTAGTTTTTTATTTCATTACCTAAGCGCGAGTTATGGTGTAGTATATTTTGTTCATATAGCAGTTATGAACTTCCATGTTAACTGCAAAAAATGAGAAAAGGGTGAGTATTATTTCTCCCACAAATCGAACGCCTGTTCTATTTCTGCCAGCCTAAAGTTAGGCTTCCATCCCCGCTGTTTTCTTAATAGGTAATTTAAAGAAGAAACCTATCAAGAAAATGCTCACAATCGATGATCACTATTATCAGTAATCAAGGGGCTGACCTTTACGGGACAAATTGCAACACTTTTCATTTAATTTCGTCCACCAGCTTTACTTTTGCACTTTACAGAATAGGGCTAGGTACCCGATGACGAACGCATTATTTACAAACGAGGTTGTAAGATTAAGAATCTATCTAATCCCTGATTTTTTAGTGAGTCACTGAATGTTTTTACACTCTAAATAGAGATAACCAATGAAGACCTTTCGTGTTACTAAACACTTTTATTCTCTGTTGTGAGAAATAGAACACATATACGAGTTTCTTTTACGGAATTCGGGAAAACCGAATTTTATCAAAAGAGAATGTAGATAAAGCATCGTTGAAGGTAACAAATACACCAACAGTTTCGGGAAAATCCAAAACCTTAAATTGCAGACGCCATAGTATTTAAAACCCTGCTGTCTTGAACAAAGCGTCCACTTCTTAAATTGAAGTAAATATCATTTCCAGCTCTTTTCAATAACTCTGAAAATCAATCTATTACCCAACATTTTGCACAGGTAATGACAGTTATCATTGCCTGTTTCAGTTTAAATGAAGCTATCTCCAATTAGTTCATTATTTCTCATTGCTGCAAATATTAATCATACAATAATCAAAATATAAAAGTAAACATTTTATACATTCCAATAACAATTTATATAAAGTCTTTAGAAGCTTTTACCATTCTTGATTTGTTCTCTTGAATAATATATTGTAATAGATTTACATTAGAATTTTATAAGTTACTTAACTAAACGTTCATTTCGAAAACGTGAATATGTTGACTTTATAAAAATTGTTCTAATAAGAAAGTGCTACCACCTAGTAACTGTGTTCTAAACTACCACGTTCTTTCGTATAATGCATAAACATAATCACAGCATATAATCTTTCGCGTATCACTATAGAAATGTGCATTTTATTTTTAGTGCAACAAACTTGTTCCGGATTATACTGCAATCAGATAATCACTTTACTCGTTAAAATCTAATTTTGTTTACCTTTTTGTTTTGAAGTTGTGAAAATATTTTTCATGCATAACTTATCTAAATGAACAGATAAGCATATTTTTTCCTGTTAAATGCGTTTTATGTATTTTATCCCACAGTAATACAATTTCTAAGGACACAATTAATGCATTTTTTTATGTGGCTTAAGCTTGGCAACATTTTCTGATGTTTCGGCTTATCTCTGTGGCGAGCTACTTATACAATTTTATCTTACACAATCCAAATGATAATTAAAATCAACATTTATTTACTTTCGACTTAAGTGTGTAATTCACGCGTATCACATTAAATAGTACTGATACGTGACTAGTAAAAAATTGCAACAGATGTAAGCGCCGAATTTTCCGTTACTATATGTTTGTATAGCAAACAAATTGAACTATTGTAGATTTCCAAGGAATATTTCAGCTGTTATTTTTGAAATTGGTATGAGTCCACTGTTAAAGAAGAAAGAGTGAACGGTAACTTTAGTAAGATATAGATAAGTATATAACCTTTCCTTCACTTAACTTACAATCATACATTCGATGGAGTACGACTTTTTCATAAAGTAAACAAAAGAATTTTTGGTATAAAATATCGCAAAAATATTTTTTTCGAAAGTGGAATGAATCGATTCGCATTGTTTATAAGTAAAACAACTATCTTATTGCGATTATTATTGATTATTACGACTTCAGTGTACACCGCGATTTAGCAGATATTATTTAGCTAGTGCTAATGTCTTAAAAATAACATTGTTAAAAAGATAACGGTATTATTGTTCTGATGAAGTGGTGAGAAGTAATTAAATTTCACTTAATTTGTTTCGATTACTTTCGCAAGACGTACTGTTTGGCTGTGTTTAAAGCAGGAAATCCAAGTTTTAATTAATAATAGTATTTTTCATACAGTTGTGATAATGAATTCGCATACCTATAAAAATGGCGATAATATGTCAGATTCATCTAATAGTGTGTTAGAAAGTAAGAGTAATATATTTGTTCGCAAGAATATTGAGGTATTTTTTTATTATAGAAATAAGACCCATGAACATTAGAAAAAAGAGACGAATTTCTGAAGCGGATGAGGAATCGAGTTTGGGCAATATTAATTCAAGCTTGTTACAAAATAAGAAGAGGATTAGAATTTTGTAATTAAGTGATTCAGCGACTAACGAAGACGACGTTACTATTTTTCGATCGCATTATGAGAAAAAGCAACAGAAAATACGGGCGGAGAAATTGTAAACTAGCTGAAAATATGCTGCATGAGGTTTAACCCTTTGACTGCTGAATACCCTGAGCTGAAGCGCTTCTCATGAACGGCGTAAATACTTTTTCACGCAATATGAACTGTCCGGCGGTGTATTGAATTATAATTTCTTGTTTCATTTTTTTTTTTTTTTTTTATAAGCAACAAGATATGTTGTTTCTGAGAATGTTGCACGGATACGATAAAATAATTTTTGGACAAATACAATAGGACAGCAGTAAACGATCAAAGCTATCGTCGAGCGCACATCTGCGTCCATAGGCTACAGTGATAGCTTTCGGTGGATGCACATTTGCGCCCGTAGCAATCAAAGAGTTAAAGGGAATGACCCGCACAAAATGTTGTATAAAACAAGTACGGAAGAAAATCCTATTATTTCCTCCGTAATTATTATGTTGTAACTGTATAAAACTTCAAGAGAGAAGTTCAACGATGTGATGAATTTACTACCTTACATATCACCTGCTTACCACGAATACTTTACTATGCTAACTGTAAAGGAGAAGTAAGTTTAAAATATGAATTTTTGTTTTATTTTTAGTTGTCTTAACGAAGTAATTTACATTTTACACTTGTTTATTTATATCGTCTTTTTAATATAACTGTAATTAATTCTTAATAAACCTGGTTATTTGTGTATTTACATGTCTTCATTTTTATTATAATTTTTTACATTACAAAATCCATTTCAGTAAAGCTAATGCCTATAATAACATGGACTTAAATTTCCTCTTGTTTTTATGTGTAATAACATGTTATTTTTTAAAGTGGAACAAGTCTATTTAGAGCTAAAAAATCGTTTATTTTTTCAAATAATTTTGATATTTATTATTTCATAAGAAAATTTAAAAGTTGTATCGTATTAAAAACATCCCTCAAGTTGATTAATGTTTACCAATATTTTTTAATTAATTCGAATGCGAGCTCATAAATACCTCGATACATGAAAAAGTGGATTTATTATACCACTTTCAAAAATAATAGCTGATTTTTTAATTGGAAATATCAATGTAAAGAAAATCCACGGTGCTGTTGGAAAAATGAGTTTGTTCCTTAGAAACCATCATACCTACATGAATTTTTAATGTGTAAGAGCAAAAGTTAGTCATGAATTGTAATGTTTATGTGGACCGTTTATTTTGAAGGGGTGTAAGTCTATATTTAAAATAAAATGAGATATTATATGATTTCTGATTAACGTGGTGTAAACGGTTTATTTATGTGATATTTAATTATTTTTTTAAATAGACTTACACCACCTTCAAAAAAAACGGTCCATGTGTAGTATTACACTATTCTTTTATCGACATTAGCAGTGTGTGCTGAGTGGGGTTAGAAACTACACTAACATTCATGCGTAAGTAAACAGTTATTAAGCCGATCTGTAGAAATCAAGTAGGCCGTGTATTTTACATATGACGTTAATACAAATTTCTACTTTAGACAGCAAATAAAGACCTGCAAGCTCAGTTATACTTAGCCCGAGGTTGTGCAATATCTTTAATTACGACTTCTGCAAACAATTAGCTACGATGAATTTCGCATTTATTTTCGTCTTTTAATCATCATAAACTTGCACAAAAAGTTGCAGAACATTGATCATGCTTTAACTCTGACTGCGAATCAATTGCAAGCTTTATCTCAATATTAACTTTGCTTTATTCTGCGTATGATGGAATCAAACGAACCATTTCGGTTTCTATGAAATTAAGAAACGTCTGTACGGGAAAGAGTCTATTTGCGCGAAAGAATCAATTGATTTTCAAGTATTGAATCGTATGTAGTAGTAACCGAGATTCAGCGATTATTTTCGCTACTTCTTCAATTAAGTCCCAATTGTTAAGCTATTACTAAGCGTTGACGTAAGCATATATCATTATTTGACACGTGGAGTAGTTTTGAATTAATCAGCCTGTCGAAAGTGTGAGGTCGAAGAACGATAAATCTTTACGTATGAATTAAAATAGAAGAGCACATTTTTATGCTCGTATCGTGGGTATAAAAATAGAACATGTCCAAACATTCGATAGATCTACGTATTAAAATTTCTACAAATCCAAAGCGTTGTTTGGCAACGTTAAAAGTTATTTTTGACAGGTAAAGTTAATATTTGCGAAGTTGAACTCATATATATTTGAAAAGAATGGAGTTACAACATATAATGTGTATAAGATGTAAAATAGACGAAATGTTATAAATTACAAAATACGATATCTACGAATTTTAGAACTATTGTCAATTATACCTACAATTACAAGGCCAAGGACAAGGAGGTGCGAAACTAAAAAATGCAAATTTCAAAGCGCAAATTTAGAAACTGCAATGTTATAACAAGTGTATTGTGGCCACTACGAAACGAAAATATCGTAATCTACAAGAATGCAAACTGAGAGATTGCAAAATTCGAAAGTTATGAATGTATTGACAAAGTTGATTAGATTTATCCTACGTTTGATTGATCGTTTCGCTTCTGGCTCCTTTGCACGCGCTACTTCTCAGTCCGAGAATTTTGGAGGTTGAAGAATAAAAAAAGCGGCGTGTGCGGGCGTATGTATTTTTGTTTGCACAGTTGCCGCCGGATTCGGAGAGACAGAAAGAAGTGAGAAAAGGCGGGGAAAAAGAAAGAGACGAAAAGAAGGGAAGAGAGGACCCGCCATTCGATCTTAAGATAATCGCCAAACCGCCAAAGATGTGTTACTTCACAAGTCAACGACATTCATACACCGTACGTATCCGAATTTACGAATCTGTAATTACCAAGTCGGAAGGCGAAATGAACTGCGCTTCCGAACAATCTTAAATATAACTCTCAACGGCATTGCAGATGGAAAGTTTTGAATAAATATAAGTTCTTCCAATTTCTTTCTCCTTCATTATTGTAAGCTCATCAGGTAGAAGTTATCAATAATCACGAGGCTGCGCAATATTTTCAACTTGATCGATCGAATGATTTTGGTGGATGCCGCAAACAATGATGCAACATAACTGAGTACTTTAATGACGTATACGATAATGAGAGTTACGATTCGGATATGACACGAGCTTAAAGGTACATACACACGAGAGACGTTGAAATTGGAGGATCCTGATTCTGGCCGAGCATTTGGATCAAGGGCACGGGAAACCGTTGAGGATTCTTGGTCCGCAAGGAGCCAATACGATGGACAATGAGAGAAGCTGAAGAAGACGTCTTCGGATTCACGGAAGGAAGCACCAGACGCCGGCGCAATGCGAGGGTTGAAACGTCAGACGGCGAGGGAATGACTATTGTGACATAGCGT
This sequence comes from Anoplius nigerrimus, assembly GCA_914767735.1. NCBI lineage: Eukaryota > Metazoa > Arthropoda > Insecta > Hymenoptera > Pompilidae > Anoplius > Anoplius nigerrimus. The sequence continues at coordinate 4,353,169 of OU612079.1, read as the reverse complement.
CGACGTGAGGGATGGTATAAAAACGAGCCCCCTAACGTCTGACCGATGCAAACGCACTTACAGCCCCCGTAAAGAACGATTCCCATCACTTGCGAAAGGTTCGTCAGAAGCCCTGCTCTCGCGACGGTTTTGCAGGAGAGAAAAAGAGAATAAGTGTCAACATGTGAGTTCGTTCATGCTTCAATTGCGAAATGTCGTGAGTGATCTTATTCGGGGAATAACAATCTGCGTTATATGTATACGATACGATGTCACGATCCTGCATAATGTTAAGCGACTGACGTGCAACGATCTTGCGTACGACGTCGAACGGCGCGTAACAATAATAAATTTGGTGTGATAATTAATATTGACGTCGGGAGTCGCGGTGACGCGATTAAATTTTATATTGTTATTCGTTAAAGGTGATTAGCATGCATGACTGCCGTTCAATAAAGCGTAAAATACTTATGTTTAAAGTCGCAAGCGTAAATGAAAGTAATGAAAAATTATGAAGGCCAGGCGGACGTACGAATTAATGCGGAAACAAAGCAAGTCCGTACATAAGATGCGAAGTAAAATCTATTGCGTATGTCATATTCGGCTCGACGAAGTCGGTGTAAAATTAGCGCGTGTTAATGCTTTGCACATTGTACAAGTGCAGAGAGAGAGAGAGAGAGCAAGGAAAAGAGTAGCTTCCATCGTTGCGAAATATATAGGCTTACATCCGCGAACTCGCCTAAATGCGAAACTGTGCCTCGCACCAGCGCACACCTGCCGATTTTCGATTATTCCGTTTGCTACATGAGCAGACGCGAAGACGGCTAAATTAAGGTGGGCGAGTCGCGTTATCGTGATCATCTACGTAATTATCGACGCAATTCGCGAGGTTGTTTGCTTGCGCGGACTGGGAGGAGACAAATAATTTGCGGCTGTCCTTCGTGAAACGTTAACATCGAATGCACCATCGGCTCGGAATGGAGAAAAACGTGTCCAAATACAGGACACCAAATATGCTTGGGTTCTGGTAAACGTGTAAGTGCGAGAGAGAGGAAACAGAATGATTTTGATGCATGCAGAACGCTTGAGAAACGTCGTTCCTGCAACAGGTTTTTTATCTCATTTCCGTTTGTTTGGAGACACCTTGCCGAGTTCGTGATTCCGATCGTCTGATTTCTAAAACCGATTCTTTCAAAGTACTCGATTAACTGCAGGATTAAGTTAGATCGCATAGAAACAATTAGAAAGCTTTCTAAGACGTGAATGGTACATAATGGAATCGTTAATCGATAAAAACAATATTAACTACTCAAAATATTCCTATTGTGAACCATAATACAGAAAGTAGGTAATATCTGAAATAATCGACTCCCACTGATACGGCAAACATGGATTTCCAATCAATTTGAACTATTGTGGCCGATGAATTATAGAGTAACAGTGGCAAAAATATATTGCCATTATTTCAACGACAAAGCAAACGGAGGCATGGGATTGGCCCGTGTTCCGATACGGTACTTTCAATCATAATCGAAAAGTTCCAACATGACGAGCGACTCGAGAAGTGCTTGCGCGCAGCGAGCAACAGAGATTGTCCATCAGCAAAATAGATCTCAGGAAAGAGGATCGAACTTCCCCGAAGATGGGAAAGAAACGAATGAGCCTCTCCTTCCCTCACGGTAGACTGTTCTTATGTAAACGATCATCCAACGTTCGCAGCCGGATTTCGATCTGCGAATAATCGCCGACGTCGAACGTAATTAAACACACGCGCTGCCATACGTAAACGGCCCCTTCCATTAATAGCCCGCCTAATTGTATTTTGCACGTGAACACTCTCGACGAATTGTGTAATCCTTGGCCATCTTTTTGTTCAATAAATTGCGCCACATCAAAGCGCGGACGACGTCATGAAATCGCGGAAGTTGCTAAGTCTTTAAAGTTAAACATTAAGCGTCGAGAAATTTTGCATCCTTCACGAGACGCAATACCGGCAAATAAAATATTTGACATTGCAAATGTTGCGGTGTTCTTTCATGTACGGAGGACGCTTATTATAATGATCAGGAGGCATTAATAACGAGCGACTTGAGTTTCTGGAAACAAACGTGAACAAAACAAGTGTCCGTATTTTCTATATTTCTTTGAATTAATCTAATCATCCAGGTACCCAAGGATCAGTAGGTGCCTATTATTGGCCACACTCATCCTGTGCCTAATCCTGGTTTGGGGTGCGGAGGGTCAGCTGACGTATTCAACAGGTTGGGGTAAGAGAAGTCAGGAGATTCAAACCGAAACCAGCACTTCGCGTTGCGCGCACGCCAAACCATCTTTCGACCAATTGCTTAACCTTTACCACATTCTTCAGGTAAGACACCAACCTTCAATTTAGTTCACCCGTTCATAGATATTGCTCCCTCTTTCTCATCGAAGTTCGCAGTCATTCTTTTACAACGAGTCTTAATGCATCGAGATTAGTGAATCTTTAGACATTAGTAATCTTTGAGATTATACGATTAATTATTGTTTTATGTAACAATTAAAATCTCTCAGTGATAAGAGAAGATGATGGAATAGCTGCCGCAGGGGCTAACATATTTTATGTTTCTCAGACGCCAAACGTCTTTATGTTTGTGTACCCTATTTGCCGATTCACCAATTGAGACCTTCAGCGATGGCGCTTGTCAAAGAATCTGTAACTTAGAACTACCGTTTTAATTTACGCGACTAGCAAATCATTGCTTGTTTGAAAATGTACCAGTTCGTGGCGGATATTACTGATCGTAAATCCACTTGCTATTCGTTTGCTTTCCAGACAGAGGCGCAGAGGATCGTAGATTGCCAGCAGCCGAACGAATGAGCCGACAGAACATAAAGGAACCGCTGTGCTCTGCTTCACCGCGGACATAGAGAGTGCCGTACCTATCGTAGAACGGAAAGAATTGCCCTCATGTATATTATAATTCCATGAACAAGTCTATTATAGTTTAATAAATTTTCAATGTACCCGAGCTACCGGCACAACTGTTCTTACACTCTCCCACAAAAGGCGCGCCGTCCGACCAGGAAAGAGACACACATGTGGCACGTGACGAGATCATTAGCGTCGGCAAGAGCTGCCGAATTACACGCGTTCGATCGTGTCAAAACAAAGGTTAAACATTGCTCAGACGTCGCCGTGCGTCGATCGTCACGATTCAACGTTCGCAAACGATCGTTGGCGCGAATCAATGTCGAGAGAGGCGAAGGACGCGACCGGTCGCGATTTCCTCTAACAATAAGAGCAATGCTAACAGAGATAATCGGTTCGCGACGTGAGACAATGCGCGGCCTCCCGTCCGACTGTCTCTCTAACGCAACACCGTCCGTACGTCTCCTTGCCACCGTAGGAAGCTAATATTGAGCCAGGTGGCCGACGGCATTGGGAAGCGGCAACCGAAGATCGCCGAATAATTTTTCCACGACGTAACTCCGCCGACCTTGAATTCCTTGCGGAAATTGGGTCACGGATGCCCGTTTTATCTGATAGGCAGCGATGCGCCGTTTGTCCAAAGTGCATCGTCGCCTCACTTCCGAAGTCGAGCAGGTTGCGATTGGCTCGGGTGAGAATAGACGATTTCGGACGTCGGACGTCGACTGTGCCCAGGATTGCGGAGCGAAAAAATTTCGGCTGCTCGTTCCCGCTAACGATTCAACCTCCCGTAACAGCGCGCCACCGTTCTTTATCTCGGCGACCAATCGACGATCGATCCCGACTTTTAATTAGACCGCCCGAAACGAGCTGCCTGAGTACATACAGATTTCCCTTTCGGACGTACTGGATTGGAAATTGGGCGAATATTTCGATTTTGTTTGATTTATCGAGGCGTGACGCAAACGGCACAAGTCAACGACCGCGTATATATTAGATGGGACTGATATACGCGTGTGCCATAAGCTCAGAAGCGCGCCATAGCGTTTCGAAAAGTCGAGAGGATCGGTCCACGTCGCTTTCGAGTAGCCGCGCAAATCGAGAGAACAAAAAGCAGACGCGGGATCCTCGAGAACGAAATAACTGTTATGTAAAGTGCCGCGAACTCGGGGTAAGTCTTGAACGATCATCAAGCGAGCGTTTGATAGTGGGACGAGTCCAGTGCCCGAGGACGAGAGCGTTGGTCAAGTGTGCGAGTTCGTGTATAGGCGGTCAAGTGATGAAACCTATTACTGGCCAGCCCGCGCTGTTTCATCGAACGCAGTTTCCAGACGCGCATTACTTAACCGACCGATGAAGCTGTATCTTTAGCTTTTACGTTCTCGCGGGGCTATTTCATTCGTGACGATCGTTGGGGAAAATATAGTTATGAAACGGGACGGCGTGAAGGAAATTACAAGTCTTCGACAACAGTGTATACATGAAAGTTTGCGTTCAATTGCAGGTCAAATAAATCCTTACGATGTTGCTGAGGATTATCTGCATTCTGAGTGCGCTGATAGCGATCACTCAGGCACATATCTTTTACCCGCAACAAGAGAAACGTTTCAGGAAGCCTCATCCTTTTGAACAATTTGAGCACGATTCGCACGGTACTGTACATTAAAAAAGCCGCAATGTCATGTCGAATATATACAGTGAAACATTATTCATTTCTTGTTAGGTCTAGTGTTGTTAGTCTAAACCAGAAATATGTTTTGTAGACATCGGGCGATTTAAGTTACGTAGGCCTAGACATCAATTGGAAAAACGCCCACATTATCACCCATTCAAATGCATGAAGCCAGGCTACTACGCTGACTTGCACGATTGTAGAATATTCTACGAGTGTGTCAGGTACAGTCATGGGCGCATGAGACGTTTTGTTCACAAATGCGAGTTTGGACTGGTGTTCACCAAGGACTATGGCGGTATGTGCACCTTCCCACACAAGAGCAGAAGAGTAGAATGCGGCGGATTCCCGCAAAATCCTGACCCTCAAGGAGGTAAGTTGTTATCACAACACAATATTATACAATTTATGCTGATTGTCGTAACGATTATTTATATTCATCTATCTTGTCAGATTCCAGTGAAGAATCTCAGAAACCACCAAGACCAACAAGGCCAACAAGGCCCACAAGGCCCACGAAGCACACGAGGCCAACGTGGCCCACTAAACCCACTAAACCCACCAGACCCACACGACCCACGAGACCTACCAGGCCCACGAAGCCAACATGGCCCACTAGGCCTACCAAGCCCACGAGACCGACAAAGCCCACGAGACCGACAAAGCCCACAAGGCCGACACTGCCAACGACGCTGACACCGCCGGAGGAAATAAGTAAGTCTGATTATTTAGATCAGTTTGCACTAAAGGATTGTAAACCAAATTCAAAAGGCAAGAAACAAATTTAACACGAACGCACTTTTAGAAAGCACAGTGGAACCACAAACTATAGTTACCACAGAAGCAACGACTCTAACACCGGAGATTACCACTGTGGAAATCACAACGGCGGGCCACACTACTGACGAAGAAGAAAGATATACTACGACGAAGGATGGTCGCACCACTGTCAGCATCACTCCTGAAGTAACAACAACGGAAGTTACAACACCCGAAGTAACTACACCTGAAATAACGACATCTGAGATCACAACGACCGAGACATTAACTCCAGAAGTGACCACACCGGAAGTGACTACGCCAAAAATTACAACACCTGAAATCACCACTACTGAGATCACAACAACCGAGACATTAACTCCAGAAGTGACGACACCTGAAGTTACCACTCCCGAAGTTACGACACCTGAAGTTACCACTCCCGAAGTTACGACACCTGAAGTTACCACTCCCGAAGTTACGACACCAGAAATCACCACACCGGAAGTAACGACACCAGAAATTACCACACCAGAAGTAACGACACCAGAAATTACCACACCGGAAGTAACCACACCAGAAATTACCACACCGGAAGTAACAACACCTGAGATTACGACGCCTGAAATAACCACGCCTGAGATTACAACTCCTGAAGTTACAACACCCGAAATTACCACACCGGAAGTAACGACACCTGAGATTACAACGCCAGAAGTTACGACACCCGAAATTACCACGCCTGAAGTAACGACACCCGAAATTACAACTCCGAAAGTTACCACGCCTGAAATAACGACACATGAGATCACAACGCCAGAAGTAACGACGCCAGAGATTACCACTCCTGAAGTTACAACACCCGAAATTACAACTCCGGAAGTGACAACACACGAAATTACAACACCTGAGGTTACTACTCCGGAAGTGACAACACCAGAGATCACCACGCCGGAAGTGACAACCCCTGAAGTAACGACACCTGAGATTACCACTCCTGAAGTAACGACGCCTGAGATTACCACTCCTGAAGTTACGACACACGAAATTACTACTCCGGAAGTGACAACGCCAGAAGTAACAACACCTGAGATTACAACGCCGGAAGTAACGACACCTGAAGTTACGACACACGAAATTACAACTCCGGAAGTGACAACACCTGAAGTTACCACACATGAAATTACAACACCAGAAGTGACAACACACGAAATTACAACACCTGAGGTTACTACTCCGGAAGTGACAACACCAGAGATCACCACGCCGGAAGTAACGACACCTGAAGTTACGACACACGAAATTACTACTCCGGAAGTGACAACGCCAGAAGTAACAACACCTGAGATTACCACTCCTGAAGTAACGACGCCTGAGATTACCACTCCTGAAGTTACGACACACGAAATTACAACTCCGGAAGTGACAACACCTGAAGTTACCACACACGAAATTACAACTCCGGAAGTGACAACACCTGAAGTTACCACACACGAAATTACAACTCCGGAAGTGACAACACCTGAAGTTACCACAAATGAAATTACAACACCAGAAGTGACAACACACGAAATTACAACACCTGAGGTTACAACTCCGGAAGTGACAACACCAGAAATCACCACGCCGGAAGTGACAACCCCTGAAGTAACGACACCTGAGATTACCACTCCTGAAGTTACGACACACGAAATTACAACTCCTGAAGTGACAACACCTGAAGTTACCACACATGAAATTACAACACCAGAAGTGACAACACACGAAATTACAACACCTGAGGTTACAACTCCGGAAGTGACAACACCCGAAGTTACCACACATGAAATAACAACACCAGAAGTGACAACACACGAAATTACAACTCCGGAAGTGACAACACCTGAGATTACAACTCCGGAAGTGACAACACCTGAGATTACAACTCCGGAAGTGACTACACCTGAGATTACAACTCCGGAAGTGACAACACCCGAGATCACGACTCCGGAAGTTACTACGCCTGAAGTAACAACACACGAAATTACAACACCAGAAGTAACAACACACGAAATTACAACACCAGAAGTAACAACACACGAAATCACGACACCAGAAGTAACAACGCACGAAATTACAACACCAGAAGTAACAACACACGAAATTACAACACCTGAGATTACCACTCCTGAAGTTACGACGCACAAAATTACAACTCCAGAAGTGACAACACCGGAAGTAACGACACCTGAGATTACAACGCCAGAAGTAACGACACCGGAGATTACCACTCCTGAAGTTACCACACACGAAATTACAACTCCAGAAGTGACAACACCTGAGATTACAACGCCGGAAGTAACAACAGCGGAGATTACGACGCCAGAAGTAACGACACCAGAGATTACCACTCCTGAAGTGACAACACCAGAAGTAACAACGCCGGAAGTAACAACAGCGGAGATTACGACGCCAGAAGTAACGACACCAGAGATTACCACTCCTGAAGTGACAACACCAGAAGTAACAACGCCCGAAGTAACGACACCCGAAATTACAACTCCAGAAGTAACAACTCCGGAAGTTACCACACCGGAAATAACAACACCTGAGGTTACAACGCCGGAAGTAACAACACCAGAGATCACCACGCCCGAAGTGACAACCCCTGAAATTACAACCCCAGAAGTAACAACACCAGAGATCACCACGCCGGAAGTGACAACCCCAGAAGTAACAACACCAGAGATCACCACGCCCGAAGTGACAACCCCTGAAATTACAACCCCAGAAGTAACAACACCAGAGATCACCACGCCGGAAGTGACAACCCCAGAAGTAACAACACCAGAGATCACCACGCCGGAAGTGACAACCCCAGAAGTAACAACACCAGAGATCACCACGCCGGAAGTGACAACCCCAGAAGTAACAACACCAGAGATCACCACGCCGGAAGTGACAACCCCTAAAATTACAACCCCAGAGATTACTACACGAGATCTAACAACACCTGAGGTGACAACAACAGAAATCACAACGCCAGAGGTAAATACACCAGAGATTACAACGCATGAAGTAACCACACCCGAAGTTACCACAACAGAGGGCATGAACCCAGAGGTATCCACGCATGAAAACACTACTCCTGTGATTACTACGCCCGATGAATCTTCATCTAAGTTTACCAGTCCAGAGGTACCCACGCATGAAATAACAACTCCCCAAGTGACAACTCCAGAGATGTCAACGCATGAAATAACTACTCCAGAAATAACAACAACACAACTGACAACAGATGTGCATGAAATTACTACGCACAAAATTCCAACCCCAGATATTACAACTCCTGAATTAACTACGCCAGAGCATACGACGCCTGAAGTCACCTCTCCAGAATATACTACTCCTGAAGTGACTACTCCAGAATTCACAACACCTGAAATAACCACACCCGACGTCATAACTCCTGAAGTGACGACTCCAGAATTCACAACACCTGAAATAACCACACCCGAAGTCATAACTCCTGAAGTAACCACTCCAGAAGTTACCACTCCTGAAGTGGCTACTCCGGAATTCACAACACCTGAAATAACCACACCCGAAGTCATAACTCCTAAAGTAACCACTCCAGAAGTTACCACTCCCGAAGTGACAACTCCTGAAGTAACCACTCCAGAAGTTACCACTCCCGAAGTGATTACTCCAGAATTCACAACACCTGAAATAACCACACCCGACGTCATAACTCCTGAAGTGACGACTCCAGAATTCACAACACCTGAAATAACCACACCCGAAGTCATAACTCCTGAAGTAACCACTCCAGAAGTTACCACTCCTGAAGTGGCTACTCCGGAATTCACAACACCTGAAATAACCACACCCGAAGTCATAACTCCTGAAGTAACCACTCCAGAAGTTACCACTCCCGAAGTGACAACTCCTGAAGTAACCACTCCAGAAGTTACCACTCCCGAAGTGATTACTCCAGAATTCACAACACCTGAAATAACCACACCCGAAGTCATAACTCCTGAAGTAACCACTCCAGAGGTCACCACGCCTGAAGTGACTACCCCCAAAATCACGACTCCAGAAATAACTACGCCGGAAGTTAGCACCCCCGAATTGACAACTCCTGAAGTAACCACTCCAGAAATTACCACTCCCGAAGTGACAACTCCTGAAGCAACCACTCCCGAAGTAACTACTCCAGAGATCACCACGCCTGAAGTGACTACTCCCAGAATCACGACTCCAGAAGTTACCACTCCTGGAGTGACAACTCCAGAATTCACAACACCTGAAATAACAACACCCGAAGTCATAACTCCTGAAGTAACCACTCCAGGGGTCACCACGCCTGAAGTGACTACTCCCAAAATCACGACTCCAGAAATAACTACGCCGGAAGTTACCACCCCCGAATTGACAACTCCTGAAGCAACCACTCCCGAAGTAACTACTCCAGAGATCACCACGCCTGAAGTGACTACTCCCAGAATCACGACTCCAGAAGTTACCACTCCTGAAGTGACTACTCCAGAATTCACAACACCTGAAATAACCACACCCGAAGTCATAACTCCTGAAGTAACCACTCCAGAAGTTACCACTCCGGAAGTGACAACTCCTGAAGTAACCACTCCAGAAGTTACCACTCCCGAAGTGACTACTCCAGAATTCACAACACCTGAAATAACCACACCCGAAGTCATTACTCCTGAAGTAACCACTCCAGAGGTCACCACGCCTGAAGTGACTACCCCCAAAATCACGACTCCAGAAATAACTACTCCGGAAGTTACCACCCCCGAATTGACAACTCCTGAAGTAACCACTCCAGAAATTACCACTCACGAAGTGACGACTCCTGAAGTAACCACTCCGGAAGTTACCACTCCCGAAGTGACTACTCCAGAATTCACAACACCTGAAATAACCACACCCGAAGTCATAACTCCTGAAGTAACCACTCCAGAGGTCACCACGCCGGAAGTGACTACCCCCAAAATCACGACTCCAGAGATAACTACTCCGGAAGTTACCACGCCCGAATTGACAACTCCTGACGCAACCACTCCCGAAGTAACTACTCCAGAGATCACCACGCCTGAAGTGACTACTCCCAGAATCACGACGCCAGAAGTTACCACTCCTGAAGTGACTACTCCAGAATTCACAACACCTGAAATGACCACACCCGAAGTCATAACTCCTGAAATAACCACTCCGGAGGTTACCACGCCTGAAGTGACGACACCCAGCATCACGACTCCGGAAATATCTACTCCGGAAGTTACCACCCCCGAATTGACCACTCCTGAAGTTACCACCCCCGAATTGACCACTCCTGTAGTAACCACTCCAGAAATTACCACTCCCGAATTGACAACTCCTGAAGCAACCACTCCCGAAGTAACTACTCCAGAGATCACCACGCCTGAAGTGACTACTCCCAGAATCACAACTGCAGAAGTTACCACTCCTGAAGTGACTACTCCAGAATTCACAACACCTGAAATAACCACACCCGAAGTCATAACTCCTGATGTAACCACCCCAGAGGTTACCACGCCTGAAGTGACGACTCCCAGCATCACGACTCCGGAAGTTACCACCCCCCATTTCACAACTCCTGAAGTAACCACTCCAGAAAATACCACTCCCGAAGTGACAACTCCTGAAGCAACCACTCCCGATGTAACTGCTCCAGAGATCACCACGCATGAAGTGACAACTCCCAGCATCACGACTCCAGAAATTTCCACCCCCGAATTGACAACTCCTGAAGTAACCACTCCAGAAATTACCACTCCCGAAGTGACAACTCATGAAGCAACCACTCCTGAAGTAACCACTCCAGAAATTACCACACCCGAAAGGACAACTCGTGAAGTAACCACTCCAGAAATCACCACACCTGAAGTACCAACTTCTGAAGTGACCACTCCAGAAATGACCACTCACGAAGTGACAACTCCTGAAGTAACCACTCCAGAAGTTATCATTCCAGAAGTGACTACTCCAGAATTCACAACACCTGAAATAACCACACCCGAAGTCATAACTCCTGAAGTAGCCACTCCAGAAGTTACCACGCCTGAAGTGACGACTCCCAGCATCACGACTCCAGAAATTACCACCCCCGAAGTGACAATTCCTGAAGTAACCACTCCAGAAGTTACCACTCCCGAAGTGTCAACTCCTGAAGTCACCACTCCAGAGGTCACCACGCCTGAAGTGACTACCCCCAAAATCACGACTCCAGAAATAACTACTCCGGAAGTTACCACCCCAGAATTGACAACTCCTGAAGTAACCACTCCAGAAATTAACACTCCCGAAGTGACAACTCCTGAAGCAACCACTCCCGAAGTAACTACTCCAGAGATCAGCACGCCTGAAGTGACTACTCCCAGAATCACGACTCCAGAAGTTACCACTCCTGAAATAACTACTCCAGAAGTTACCACCCCCGAATTGACAACCCCTGAAGTAACCACTCCAGAAATTACCACCCCCGAAGTGACAACTTCTGAAGTAACCACTCCAGAGGTCACCACACCTGAAGTGACTACTCCCAGAATCACGACACCAGAAATAACTACTCCAGAACTTACCACTCCCGAAGTGACAACTCCAGAAGTTACCACTCCTGAAGTGATCACGCCAGAATTCACAACACCTGAAATAACCACACCCGAAGTTACAACTCCAGAAGTAACAACTGCAGAAGGCACGACACCGGAAGCAATCACTCCCGAGGTTACTACACCAAAAGTGACAACTCCTGAGTATACCACCCCTGGTATGACATCACCTGAGATTACTACTACGGAAGCAACTTCTATTGAGATTACAACGACTCCTGTTGTAACTACTCCAGATATGACTACCCCTGAAATAACCACTCCAGCATTTACGAGTGTGGAAGACCAAGATCTTACCACTCCAGAGTTAACAACTCCTGAAATATCTACTCCTGCGGTTACAACTCCTTGGGTGCATGAGGTTACCACTCCTGAGATTACTACTCCAGACACAACAACACCTACGGTGCATGATATTACCACACCTGAGATCACAACACCTGATTCCACTACTCCACAGGTTACAATTCCGGAGACTACTACTCCACATATTACTACGCCGGAAATAGTAACAACTGAACCGGAAATTACCACCGTTGTAGTAACAACGCCTGAAGTGACTACAACCGAAAGTACCACGCCAAAGGTAAGCGGAATCTGCTCTTTTCTCTTGTTTACCGTGTACTTATACCCAAGCTACTTTTGACTTACAGACGGAAGACCCTTTCACGACGCCAACTGTGATTAGCACAACACCGGAAATTACAACTACTGAGGGCTACACAACGGAATCTACCACGCCTGAGGTATGAATACTTGCTATTCCGAGTTCTTCATTGAGTGCTATTGTATATGTCCTTCTCTAAACCGTAGACTGAGCCCCCATGCAAGACCACTCCGCCGACACCAACACCAACCCCAACACCGCCTACTAAGAAGCCAACTACAGAAAAGCCGACGAAGATCGAGTGCCGAAAAGAAGGATGGTTTGGCGTACCTAGTGATTGTTCCAAGTTCTACAGATGTGTTGCTTTGGGACACACACTGGTTAAATATGATTTCATTTGCCCCGTGGGTACCATTTGGGACGAGGATCTGACTACCTGCAACCACCCGTGGGCGGTTAAAAGACCTACTTGCAAGATTGGAACGCCGGAACCTCAAACCCTGGAACCGACTTCAGTAACCACTCTGAAGCCCACAACTGTACCCACTACTAATACTAAGTGTCCAGTCTCTGACTTGACTGGAGATCAAGTAGTATTAGTCTGTCCAACTGGATTTAGGAGACACCCCAAGTTCTGCAACCTATTCTATGAATGCACAGGTGCTAGTAACTTAGGCGTCAATGTCGCTGTCTTCAGATGTCCAGATGGCACAGTATTCGACGAAAAGAAGATTCAGTGTGTCTCTGACAAGTATGACTACAAAGTGCAGAACAAGCAATGCGTTAAATACGATGAACCTGAAAGCAAGGATGTTCCTATTGTAAGTACTTATATGATTTTTAATTACATTATTGAACATTTATTATAAGAATGTATTTAACCGTTGGTTCACTTTACAAAATCGTTAAGTGATCGACAAAATTACCACGATAAAGAAAATTGAAACTGATCGCGTCAGCACTAAGTATTATGTGCATGTAGTGGCTGAAGTTACAGTTAACACGTTGCGTGCCATGGGGGTCACCGGTGACCGGCACCGAGTCGCTCCGTCTGGCCATGGGGGTCACCGGTGACCGGCGGAGCCAAGATTATTAGAACACATAATTCGAGTGAATTTTCAATGTTTTAAAATTTTTCAATATTATCATCGTTTGTCGGTCGACGTCGGTCCGTCTGGTGGTGGGGGTTACCAGTCACCAAAACTAAGTCGCTTCGTTTGACCATGGGGGTCACCGGTGACCCCAAAAAAAATTATTGCATTATACGCATATTCACGTTGGCCAGACGCGGCGGACACACAAAATCAGCGTGGCACGCAACGTGTTAATAATACCATTCGCTTTGAAGAAAAGAATGTAAGCATTTATAGAACGTTTTCATCCTGACTGTGGATCTCAGCAACAGTATTCAAACTATGATTGAAGTATAATGTGCAATAGTAAATATATACATGTTAATTAGGTTAGTTGCAATATGATGAGGACACAGAATTACACGACATACCTAACATTTAGTATCGTGAAAAAGGGCAAGAATTTTTATATCATCCATCTAACCAGATATAATATTTAAACGATGTTGATAAAGCCAATCGAGTATTGAATGAAAAAACAGACAAAGAAGACAAATTTTTATTGTCTGACCACACGTTTTGTGATACAATTTCGTCCTTCATATAATCAAAAATTTCTTTCTTTAAGATGTAGCGTAAATCCTACAACGGTGTTCGTAGTATCAAGGATAGAATGCTTGACATAGACATTGCTGATGTGCACAAATAAATTACAAGTTTAAGGCAATATATTATCGGTTTGAAAATACTTTTGTATAGAAGGGGAGAGTATTATTGACTGAAAGTACCACCGATAGATAAACATAACATGTACATGAGTTCACGTTGCTTCGCTCTTGTTACAGTTCAAGGTACCACTGACCAGATTATGTCCTGGTGAAGGCAACTTCCCATACACAAAGGGTTGCTCCAATGCCTACTACAGTTGCAAACGCAACGGACGCGGGCAGCTTGAAGGTTACTTCTACAAGTGTCCAAGAAAACACGTATACTCGCCAATGTCGAGGACATGTGAGCCAGCCGGCCGGTTCGAAATGTGTTGTTTACCAGAAGATGTTCCCGATTATCGTGAACGTGCATCCAAGGGACTGTACATTAGTCACCACGAAGTGTTCTACATCGGGCCGCCTCCAGCCTAAACGATTATGGATGCTCCATCGTTAAATACTGGAGAAGATAGCGATCCCCTGCTTGTACAGTGTAAACCATTTTTTAGAGTCCTAGGGACTTGACGCGAACATGGACAGCAAGTGTCACAATAAAAGAAAATGAATAATAAGTTATGTAGTAATTTGCGAATCCTTTCATCGATACAAGACACGCAATCACATCTATTGACTGTGTTTACTAGACGATTTCTGTACCGATAATAAACGGTAATTTGACAATTGTTAACTATTTATATTTATGCATAATTGTTGTATTGATAACATAATTACACGCTTATCAATTGGAAATTTATTTAAACTGCACATCCCGCAAGTGATCAGTCCTTTCGAAGTTATATATTTCCGATGATATGTTCCATTACGATCAAAACCACCTTTGCGTTCGTCGGACACCTGTTTGTTACCATATGGTAATACGCGAAGAATGCTCCAGATGACGCACTATTTCAATTCCAGCTGAACACGTTTATACATTCATGGCTTCAAAATATTGTAGTTTATCTATTTCCTGTCGTTATTAGTAAAATCATTATCGCGTTCGGAATGTTTTGTAAGTGCGGTATGAAGAGTCCACGTTATCCGTTACCACCTGACAGTATCATGGAGCGCTCTAGATGGCGCTCCGTTTGAATTTGAAATAACTGTGCTTGGGACTTCGGACCATATCTCGTCGGCAGACAGTGGGGTATCGGACGCCGTAAGGAAAGCGTTGTGTTCTGTTGCTCTCGCGTCGTACAGTGGTTGTTCTAAACCGAACATTTTTTGTGAGTTATACGTGCTCTCATAAGAAGTCATCGTCGATCAAAAACGATCGCGACCGCTCACGGATTATCTTTCATCTTGTCGACGATTACCGCAAAGTGAGTAAGCGAACAAACACAATTTCTCGGAAACTGGAACGGCGTACAAACAGAGGCGAACTTTCTTCGGTATAAGTGCCGGAGGTTATACCTGTCATTCTATCCGAAGCTGAGCGGCAGTATTTGTAATAGGGACTGACCGTCCGTGGCCTCCATTCGAACTGAAACGACGGAAATAAAGATGCACTTCGCGCGGCAAATCTTCTCGAATAAACTCCTTGCCCGCGATAGTTGTCTATGGCCGAGAGATCTCGCTGGACCGTTCTCTTCGCGATATTGCGACATAGAGGCAAAAACTGGATGCGAGTGTGGCTGGCTGGCATACCAATGCTGATCGGGTACTCGAACGTAAGACGCTCGTTGGGTGGATGTTGGTCCGTGCTCTCATACGGATTTGATATCGTCAGATTCGAAAATAGCCCGAGTTTGTTATGCGGTCGCAAGGAGTGTAAACAATACGAGATTCGTCGTCTCTGGAGAATTTTGCAAGAACACACGTTAAAGCATTTGTAGTTTGAATGTTTCTATAGAATTGGTTCAGAAAGGTGTTTCAATTCTACGAGTATAGATATATTTTACCGCCTAAATTTTGTATAGTTACAGGCGCGTAAAAGCCTACGCTCCTAGGTACTGAGAATTACAGATGTCTACTTGTATAATCGGCGTTCCCTCAACTACTTATACTCCCACACAAGTTTGCGTTTGCGTATCGAGACGTCTAGTCTCGCGCGCGGAAGTTAGTATAGCAAAGTGCTACGGCGTCGCTCTCATTTTAATCCTACGCTATCCCGACAACCGGTTTCCCTGTTTTTACAGACTTGCAGGCACGTATTTGAAACTTTCAGGGTATCCCTTCGTCGTCGGATAGGAAAAGAAGTCTGGATAATATATCCGTACAGTAGACGCCAAGCGTATGCTTGGAATGTGCATGTCGAAACGTCAAGCCAACGAAGTCGAGTGTAATTCCACAACTGAAAGTCTCAGTCCGGAGGAATCTCTAATCGATCGTACATGATTCAGTACATCGATCAACGGAGAGTTTTGTTTTCCTCGCAAATGGATGAGATCACTATGAGAATCGATCGTCTTCAATTGGAGATAGCTCCACTTTTGTTCCGTGGTTTGACGCAAACGTGCGGTGTATGTTTATTCTCTCAACAAAGACAAAGTTGTTTCTCTAGTTCCTCGCAAATGCAAAACGATGACACAGCTTTACGATGCGACATAAAAAAAGGCGCTCCGAGTCCAATGTTTTTTTTCGGCGATAAACTCGCTCCAGCTCGCTTCCTTGACGTAACGATGCCAAGCAACGTTAATTGCAGTCTGGCATTTATTAATTCAATGCGCGCACGTCCATGCATTCATTTTCTCAAGTAGAAAGGTGCGGTAGCAGACATAAACAACGAACGGAACATGTTATCATTTCTGAAACAACTTACGCTACTTTCGTTTCCAAATTGCTTTGCCCGAATTTTTAGCTTGCCGGCTTCACTTACGAATGTGTTACGTTTTGAGTACGCATGCTGATTCAACTTTTCTGCGAATTCCGACGTAAATGCTTCCTTGATCCGATGATCGGTGAACTTCCTCTTAATAATAATGAGGCCCCGGTGCATAACGGATGTTGATGTGTATTAATGTGAATCAATTCAGTGTTAATAGATGTGTCAACGATTTGTTCAGTATTAATGTTTGATGGTTGGGAGACACTGTAAATTTTCTACTGTTGCGGCTGACAGGTGCTTCGTGAGGAAAACATTAATCGCGCATTCTTTATGCCCGATCGGTTGTTCGAATTTTTGACCACTGGCGTCGTTCAATTGATGTTCCCACACCATGGTCACGCTGTGTACCCCTACTTAAAATGTTTACTCGTAATCTAAACTCCACCAGGGTCCAATTGCCTTGATACCACCCGCCGGAAGTGATTCGACTATATGTTTCGCAACATAGACTTGTCCGGTCTCAGGTTATCGTGTTAGTCATTAAATATCATGTTTATCCCTTAGTCGTCTGGTCCTAATCTTTTTTTATGAGTTTATTTATCGTTTCATGTTAACTTCTGGTAATGTTTGTCACGTGATGCAAACATTAATTCATCGATTGCCATGTGAAACTCGAATTAAAATTAAGCATTGCTGACTGTCAAGCCTTCGAATGACTGTCATAAAAGTTAAGCTATTCTTGGTGAACTTCCTAACACAGACGAGGGTTGATTGGTTTTCGACTGTCGCGGAGGAGGTCGAGTACAATGGGATTCACATACCTGGCATTGCAGGTACAGGACGGTAATTTTAACCCAGGTAAACGTATCACTGCACGTGTTGAGTTGACTGAACTTGCTGCTGAGACCGACGTTCAATACCTGAACCCACGATTTCTATTTGCTTTTCGGTTATAAGTGCAGAAAGTATGCTTGCTCAATATACCGTTAACCTTCAAACATTATCATGCACATAAACAATGAAATGACTTAAAGAAGGTGAAAAAAGTAACATGACATCGTTCGAAAGCAAATTCTCCCACCTTAACCTATAAATATATCGTGATTGGTGCACACATCTTAGTAAATGCCTACGGATACCGTTGGATGCATGTTTATGTAAGCTAGCCTAGAAAGTGTATACGTTTACCAAATTAACATATTCACTTTAACATATTCGTATACATAAATTACCACTCTTGCACGTAATCAAAATTCGTTTATTTTGCACATTTCATGGAATACATTGCAAACAATAGACTTCGATGAATGCCTGTGTGGCCCAACAATTCTGTGTCCAGTGGCGCGCTTAACACATATCATGCTTCCACGTGCTCCCGCCTTCGTATTCCTGATCGACAATTCTAATGCGGAGAAAAAGTCACAAGTTGGCTCCTCTTGTCACGCATCACGCTATGACGTGTTGTTCAGGGAACGTAATTTTAAACGTAAGCAGCGCGTCGAACGGTCGTTGAAGGCCGTTAATATCCCTTTATCCCCCTCCTTATGTGTTTCATACGCGCTCGACTCGCTTCATTCAGAAGTACCGTTCGAACTGTTTCCACTCGTATGTGGGCCGTAGGGGTTTTAATTGACGGATCCGAGCAGAAAGTAGCATTCTAATGTCTGGCTGTCGCCCGATTACGTCCGCGATGCACAATGGCTTGTTTGAACAGTACCGCGACTAAGGCAGAATCACTTTTTCTCTGTGTGTGCGTGCACGGTACAAGCGACGGTACGGATTCCTTAAATATTCCGGAGACGTTCATCACGATGAACGAACAATGCGGGACGTGGGTATCTCAAAATGCTCGTGTAAAGGTTGCTATTAGCGTTCGTAACGTACGTAACATTACGAAGGAGTGAAAGCATTCTGCTAATATTCCATGAATATGAATGACGCATTAAATAAATCCGACTGTCCAAATACAAAAATATGCAACTGCGAATTGCACAATGCGCATATATTTTAGCATCGTCATTGCCAACGGAGGCGACCTGCTTTTGAGAAGACCTACATCTGACCGCGGTTCGAGGAAGAACTTCCAGCCTGCCTCGAGATTCCTTCATTTTTTTTCTCGTCAACATCATGCCGACACAAGGGTCCACGCTGAGGGCGGGTGGGGGAGGGCAGATGTGAGGAGAGGGACAGCCATCTTTGCCCGTATGGTTGCGAGCTCCCTTGAATGAGCACGGTCTTTATGGCGTATGTGTGCGCATAAGAGTGGCAGAAGAACAGTACTATTGGCCAGCATAGCCGTTATTAGGGCCATGAGAACCATGCACGGCATGCTACGTCAAGAGGGAAGCGTACGTACATATGCGTACATACATATGCGTATATATACGTGTATGCATCCATCTATTACCGCTAGTAATTCCATTACTACACCCGGGTTACGTCATGTTAGGACACCCCCAGTCATCGCGTTTCGAAATTACGATTCCCTTTCCAGTCGAACGACTCCTTTCTGGTATGTGGAAATACGCCCGAAAATTACAGTGCCGATTCCACTCGAAAGCGGCTGATCGCTCATAAAAGACGGAGGGGGAGTCGACGGTCTCATTCAGCATGAAAACGGCACGATGGTTTCGTTACAGTAATTGTTCCGTTTCTTAAGCATACGTCTGTGCGCAGGCGTACGCATACCCATGTACATGTCTATATATGCGTAAGGATGTGAATCGAGAACTTTTGTGAATGACGTGAAAGTCATTGATTTACGCAGGGCGTCGGTAAGTGCGGACGAACTTAAATGTCGCGAATGCTTTGCATTCGTGGCTCGTACCTATCTAAGAGCTTCTTATCCGCAAATGGTTGAGGTGAAAAAAGTAACGTTACTTGACCGAATTTACGGTTTGCGATCCGGCACGTCCGCCTGCAACTCGAGTCTTTTTAACCGGTTCTGCGTTTATTCTGTCGCGCATCAGACGGAAAAATCGTGTGCATCGTGCGAAATAAGTTCTTCTCCGTCTCATCCGTATTTTCGCGACAGACCTAAACGCGCAGAAAGCGGAGAACGTAAAAATATGTTCACATACTACCGTCATTTCAATCGGGCAGATTCGCTGCAAAATACTGTCTCGTCCTTTGGACACTGACTTTGACCATGGCGTGAACTTATCAGTAACCGCGATTGAATAATCTGCCGAAAGACTTGAATGTTCTTACTGCTGCACAAAAGAGGTTTTTATCACAATTTCCGAATGACGCTTCCATGGCATTCGCATGTGGTAGCGAGAACGTTTCCGCGAAGGAAATTATGAACGCGTTTTACGCGGAACATAGAGCAATCGTGGAAGCGCGTCAAGGGCGATTGAGTCTGGGGCATTTCTGCGGAACAATGAATTATGCCAAGCAGCCGGCTTTCCTTTCACACCGATAATACGATCGTGACGCAACGATAAAAAATGCTCTCGTTGTCCTCACGAGAAGACTTTGCACGTTAGATCGACGCTGGTCGACGTGACGAATAGAACGGCCGGTGACTTTGACCGTTAAGAAATTTGACGGGGCAGGCCTTACTTGTTAACTTCCCGTCGGTGATTAACGCCACTCGTAATTAGCGGGAGGCGTTAATTAGACGGCTCGTTCTCCCGTTTCTTAAAATCTGCTCGACACGTCGCCGTCGAGCACGTGCGTTTCAAGTGGAACGGTTCTGCCGAGGGTGGAAGCTGCTTGAAGGGTGACGACTGGGAAACAAACCGAAAAGAAAATACCGTAGGAACCCTCCCTCGAATTCCATCCGGACCGACGAAAGACCGGCAATGCCTGCGGGGCGTTCTTTTGTTCGAAATATTAGCGCGCGCATTGCCACGTCGAAGTCTGTAATGGAAGGGCGACGCACGAGACTGAAATCCGGCTTTATCTTGACATTGGTTTCCTGCATTTTTCAATCTTCCATCTCTGCTATCTCGTGGTTCCTATTTAATTACGTTGCGTGGGAGTGGATAACGATAAATATTAAGGAGAGAGGTTTTTCAAATATCTGGCGAAGATGAAATCATAATGAGCGGAAAGCCGCAAAGTGGGGCGCCTGAGTGCAGTCAGCTGAGTGTACAAAAATAGGCAAAATCGATAGCCTGCTCGCGAGATGCTGCTCGCTCGGTTGCTCATTATTCGAGGGCGTGTTTAACGTTGAAAGCGAGTGTGAGACTGCGACGGACGGTATTAAAAATTGTTGATAATCGTGTTACTCGTTAGCGATTGGTTAGAAACCGAAACGTCGTAACAAAACGTACGTATCGACGATCGGTTCGTACACGCTTGCCGGTGATTACAGTTATGCAATTGGAGGGGCAATTGCAAACGGTGAAAGTTGCACCTGACGCGTGTCGAGCGTGTAACACGCCACGGGAATGGGTTTTTCGCGAGAACCCGCACTTAAGGGAAAATGACACTCTTTCGGGTATTTATCTAGTCCTTGTACAGCGCACGCATGTAATTTCGATGCTTGTAATAAGACTTTAGATGGAAGTAACACTCTTTTCCCACCGCTGTCGCGTGGATTTATAATAAAAGAAGATATAAGGAACGGCAAACGAATGTTGGCGCATCTCACGCTCTTTCGTGGTTCTAGTTTTTGTCGGCGAATGCCAGATGAGTAAAGTTCAAGTTTTTTTTATCGGTGTTCTGCATGGATAGAAGTGAAAAGGTAATAGTTTGAAGTGGCAGGAAATACTCTTTGAAATGATAGCTTAATTCTCTGTCGAACGATTAGGATAGGGCACTGTTGAGAAGGCGGCGCTATCCGTAGTTCGATACGCTGGGAACTGGGATAAGTAAAATGAGGAAGTAAATCGGCGACTTGTATCCGTCGCAAAGGAGAGAGGAAATGCTTCGTGAAAAAATCGTTCACGCTCTGACGCGTTCACATAACGGTATCTTGCGTGAAACATTGGCCAATTCACATAGCGGAGCGTAATATCATTTTGGCATGGTGTAATTCACTCTTATTTATACAGTGAGACCCTGATTTACAACTTAGCTGTAATGTATGTGTCGCATCTAATGCACACTGGTATTTACGAGTAAAAGAAGTTATTTGTTGCGCGTGAAAGTACACTTTGGCTGCAAGGGAATCGAGATTTTCTTCTTATACGTTTAGGTATACTTAAGCGTTTAAATTTTAACGAAGGTAAATACGCCACTTGAGCACGGAAGAACCGAAATCTGTTTTAGAACGTAGATAATGGCCGTGAACAGTTTACGAGGGTCGTATATCGTGCGTAAGGCACGTTGCTTATCAAATTATATTCGTCTCGGATCAGGCCTAGTTTATGGTTCGTCAATTACGCACTTGGAACGAGATATGTAACAATATGACTGTTTACCTTTTAATGTGTCCCCTTGCATTTCACGAGATACCGTTCCCTATCGCGCCATTGTTTCATTGTTGACGGTGTATGTGAACGTGAACAATGTTCTGATAGAAAAACAATAATCTAACAATTGCAAAGCTTAAGCATAACTGAACTCTAAATACTGCTCGTATTCTCCATTTGAACACTCGTAAGATATTTTTCAGAGAAATTTTCTAGATAATCTGATCGCTTTCCTTGTTTTGCGCCATTAGGTGCTGTCCACCGTGCGTTGAGAATGTGGGTGAAATAACAGTGAAATTACGCATGACGAACCGAGCCAGCATTTTTGTAGTATCCCGCATTGCGAAGTGTGCTCCGAATATCGTTAGACAATGGCACCGCATAATCTCGCCTCCCTGCTTTCTCTCCTCTTTCTACCCTAGGCGTTCCCACGTTTACAATGCGGACGCACGCGATAAGGATAAGAAGTTCGGGAAATCATCCTGCTTACGCAATTCTCTCCCCTTGCCAGGTTTTATGCCTCATGGCTGCGGTGTAGAAAGTCAGCCGCGGTCAATTATTCGACCGCCATCGTCGGCAGACGATATCTCGGTGCAGATTATGAGAATCGGAGACTCAAAGGAGCTCCGATGCGATGCATTCTGTCATTCCACACCTTCTCGTTTCGCGCGGTTATCAGCAGCATGCCGATTGATAAGATGCCACGGCGCCGGACGCGCTCAGATTCGTAAGTCGTAGATGGTTCGTTTAACGCGACAATTTACGCGTCGCACATGTACTTAACAGACTGTTATTTTATAAGATACATGCGATTGTAAGACTGGCATATGAGCAGCAAATTTGTATTGTTAACTTTGATGACAGTGGACGGAAGATGGTACTGAGTGAACAGCGATTTCCGCGCGAAACTACTCGTTTTTCTGTCGACTCTGAGATCTTTGTGCTCGCAGGATGATTAAGACGAAGTATTGAATTAAGTTTGTCAGCAAACCGCAAGGAAGCGGCATCTCATTTGCAATGATTAGTTGTTTGCTCTGAGGAAGAGCACGATGGACGTTATTTAACGTACCCAACGATAAAAGTCATGCGCCGTTGTAAAGGGGAGTCTAAGAACATGCTGAACTTCTTGAGCCGTTATCACCGGTACCCATGAGTTGTCATTCAACACTAATCGAGTGAAACACTCGCCCCTGCTACTGATAATGCTCCATGAATGTACTTTACCACTTCCCGATTATTTTCGGCCGTTCATTTTCGTGGTCTGGCACGGTTTATCAAGCCGGGTCATCTTGTACTCTTCAAACACCGTGTGCGATTAGATACCGCTGTATTTAACGTTATGGTTCATTGACAGAGACGACGTCGTCTTAGTTTGGGCCGCACCGAAATGATAAGCGGATCGATCGTCAAAGACGCATGACCTTTTTCAAGGACACTGGGGCAGAGCGTCACTTTTTTTGGTGGCGATCTGAGATCGCTCCATGGATCTGCCATTCAATGATGCACATCCCGCGGACAGATGATTTGGTCGGGTCGTTTTATCGCGAAGTCGCCCCACATCCTGTGACTCACTGCGCGTGCGTGCGTCAGGCGAACAGAAAAGAGTAGGTGCATACACAGTTCCCGTACCACTCTCCGCGGAGCTCTTTCTACGTAAACGAATTGACTCCCGTTCGGGGTCGAAGTCGAAGGGTCGTCCCCTATGTCGCGTTCGCTGTCGCGTTTGCTAACGAGCGACGGTGAGAGCAACGGGTTGTTAAGATATTCTCAAATTCTTTTGCCTGCACCGTGCGCATGGCTATGCCCTGCACGTTGCTTTCCGCTCTCACCGATAAGGGAAGATAGAAGGGAGTCGAAGGAGAACGAGGTATCCGCTTAAAGAGAATTTACGAAATTTCGAAAAGTACATTTAACACGTTTTCAGATGCTGCGTGGAGGCAACAGTATAGTAGAGAGGTAGAAATTGTGTATTCATACAGGTGTCTTTTTGGGGTGGTCAACCGGGCGCATAAATTGTGTTTTTAGTTTTTTTAATTTCGAACTTTTGAAAATGGCGTCCACAGTAAATATATTAAGCTTTATTATATTTTAATTTGTTTTTTATTTGATAGCAGCTGCAGATATAAAAATCTGAATTGTATATATTTCTTCATTCATGTTTACGTAACAATACGGACAGTCACAAAGTATCAACAATCATGCGTATTTTTCAGGCTTAAGGATGTGAGCAATATTTGAATTTTCTTGATTACATTAAACAAATATTTATGTTCCGATATACAAATACAGTATCTCCATGACGAGTTTACGTATGTTAAAAATAAGTTTCCGCGGCATTTTATATTCGCGTAGACCAAAATCCAAAATATGAACCCTAAACCTCTTTTCTCGTGACACCCTGTATGCCACTGCAGCAGCAAGATTTCAAGCCCAACTTCCGTAGTTCTGCTGTGGGAGTCCCGCGTTTCCCATCGTTACCGCTGATCAGGACCCACCGTAACCGGCGACGCCATTAACGAAAACGTCGAATGAACATAATGGAAGAAAGCGAGCTGCATCCCTCGACGCCTGTTCTGAGAATGAACCTTTTTCGTCGCTCACGAAAGCGAGAACTATACTCTTAACGGGACCTGCCGTGGCTCCGTTTTCATTATTCGGAACATGTATATCGTTGGAATATCTGCCGAAGAGTAGAGAACAATGAGCGACTCCGGTTCTTCCGGTCTCGGATTGTTCGTCCTTCTTCCGCTTTCTGTATCAGTTGCCCTCTCACTCCCGTAACGTTCTCCGCCACGCGCTCGGTCTCTGTCTCTCTCCCCCTACCTCTTTCGTATGCGATCTCCCCTCTTCTTCTCCTCCCGCATAACTGCACTGCTCGGCAATGCTCGGTGACAAGGTCTCACGGCTCGCTGTTGTCTCTACTGACGAGTGTGAGGAGAGAGGGACAGGGAACGATAAGGGGAGTGGGGGGTGTAATGATTTGCTCGTGCTGTCCTTGTCGTTACGCTCGCTTTCTCGCCGTCTCGAAGTTCGATTGAACTTGTCGAGTCGCCTCATCTTTTGGCGGGTCTTTGTTCGAGTAATGCCACCCGTCGGTCTCGATGTTCGTCGACGCGATGTGATGAGAAAATGGGAGTGGGCCTTGAAAGAGAATGATAAGTCTTGCTTGCCCTTGATGCGATTCTGCATTTGCGAAGAGCGGCTGCAGCTAGTTGGCGAGGGCAGTGTGCAGTCTTTAGAGCTTACGCACCTACTCTGGCAAGTTTACAATGTGAATTGAAGAGTGACGAAGGGACATGGAAGCCGTAAGACAGAAGGTGGATAAACAGTCGTAGACAGGACAGAGTTGTACTTGGGAACAAAGTTATTGGTCAAGACATCTGTATATTAGAAAATAAAAATATATAAATATAAATAACTAGAGGGATTGTACTGAATTCCGTACTGAATTCAGAATGGATTTCCTGTATATAACGATAAAGATGTTGACGTCCTCCATGGAATAAATCTGGTACTGCATTTTTATACAGAGCATCCTTTACCAACAATGTGTGTTTACTTTAACATCAAATTACTTCGCAGAAAAACAAACAAATTGAAGCTGCTAATAACCCTATATTGAAAAGTTAATTTATGTAAGTAGCGGCAATCGGCATATAATTGACTATGTGTGCGACAAACGTCATTCGAGATGGAGACTATCGCGCACAAGCGTAAAGAACTCGTCTGACTGGAGAGACAGGATTGCCTTCTTCGTCCTCGCAACCGCATTGACGTCGAGCACGGTGGCTTTCGAAGATTAAACATCTTGGAAAATCTCGAACTCAGGCACAATTGCAATCTTTCTACATACTTGGGCACATGATTTCACCATGAGTTCTTCATTGACAAAAGGTGTCCATTACGAGTTTCTCGTCATAGCTGATCGTCTCTCATCTCTACCCTACACGCTTGCTTTGTTACTGAAGCCGTCGCTATACTGTCGATCGCGCACGCAATGTCGCAGCAGCCACAATTCCGAGAATAGTAGTAATTCGCAACCTAAAAACCGCAGTTGCGTATTCGTTCCATTTAGCCTCCGTTTCATGTCAACAATGTTCCTGTGTGTGAGAACCCGTGTAGGTATATGGATTGTGAGAAATCGAGTTCCCAGATTCCCGGTAACGTTTAACGTATGAAACGTTACATTTGCGTATATTACGTAAGTTGGCTTGAAACTTGTGTTCGTTAATGGTGTTAAGTGATCACGTTAAATGTATAAAGTTTTTATTCATTATCGGAAATAACATGCAGAGCAAATTGTTGGAATTCCTTCCGTTACAATGCGATGTTCAAAGATCTTTGGAATCATAGTCTTTGTGACGTGGGCAATTTACATAACAGGGACTGTCCGTCGGATAAATGGCGGATTCCATAATACATTGACTCATCGTTCATAGTTTTACGGTGAGCATTGCAACGAGAGAGACTTGGCGATTTTCTATAATCGGCAACCTGTTATTCTCCGAAAACTCGTCAGCCGCACTCAATTACAATACCATTCATTGATGTTCTCTAAAGAGCCATTGATCTAACATTACCGTACTTCCGGTCACGAGTCCCCGTCACTAAAATGTGACTCAACATAAGTCGACTCACACTACGCGACAAAAAAACGAATCGCATGTTGAGCACGTGCGGATGCCAGATCTGATTCAGAGAACGTGTTAGATCAATGGGGAGGTTGAAGTTTAAACTTGCAACGTCTGGCCATTGATATTTACTGAAAATAATTAGGTGGCATTCTATAAGTATATTAACTGAGGCAGTGAAAGCCGTATGCCCAATGCATTTCTCATATGCTGTAACTCTCACACTACCCGAAGCCTTATATTTGTCAAATCCAAACTGTAACAGATTCTGATTTTGAATAAGATGAATAATGATTACTGTAAAATGACAACTTATTGAACGCGGAAGGCACTTGGTATAGTTGAAATATCTAATTAACTGCTTTCTACCGCAAAACTGAATTATTGACGATAGCTAAATGCTTTCTGTTACGCAGCATTAGTGCACTTTCATTATCTGAGCGGTTTGATTGATAGAAATATCGTTGAAGCGAATAATGTTTGATTTTCGCGACGGGGGCGCCATTTGACCTCAGCTAAGATTTCGCGCATTATCTGAGACAGAGTGATTCATTCAATGGTGTCGGGTGTAAAGTCTAGTGTCCGCGATATTTACAAGGAACTGGATGTACAATGGGCCAAACTACGTTAGCACTGCTTGAAGTGCACGTTGCGTCGTTACGCGACGAAGTATACTCTTTATATTGTCTAACTGTTACGAGGTCCTTGCACTGTGAACGTACACGTAACTTGCTTCGCCTATTAGAAAGTTTGCGACAGAAACGGTTCACCCGATAATAGTAATAATACTTGTCCTAACCGATATACAAATTTATTGTATGTTAATTATTAGCACCGTTCCACCTACCTTCACTGTGATGTGGGGAGTTGTTATGTAGAACATCGCTAATTTTCTGGGCATTTTTTTATTACGGTCATCATTTATGATTTTTAAGGAAGTGAATTCAGTAAACGGTGATTAGACTGCGTTGATTTTATTATAAACTATATCGGTAGAAGCACATCAAGTGTCAGGAAAGAAGTATATCATTGTTATACTGCAGCAATGCTGTTGCGTTGTTTCAACACTTCAAATTTTTGTTTCATATTTTAATCGTTTAAAAAATGAGGTATGTGTGTGTACGAAAATTTGTCCACTGACGGAAAAAACTCATATATATAAGATCGATTCCACTTATTTTTGAGGAGAAGCATCAAAATTGACTATACAGTGGAAACAAAGGTTCGATAAACTAACAACAGCTAAGGATCAATAGTTTGGACTAGTTTCTACGCTGTTCTCTTTCACGAACCGTAATTATTAAATTACGTAACCTTTTTTGTACTATCTATGCGCTACAATAAATGTGTTAATTGGAGTAGGTAAAAGTTGCGGCAATTGTTACGAGTGCACAATATAACCTACTTCATGTTTGCTTTATCGTTACAGAACTATGATAGTTCCAGGAATTCAAGCTAATCAGAGCCGTTGAGCAATCGAGGAATCGAATTTGAAGGGGAAAAGGACATCGCACGCAAAGACGCGATGTAACGGTCGTTCGACGTATCACAAGCGGGATATAAACAACGATAACAAGGATAGAACGGAAAATGGCGAACTGGCTGGTAACTGCAGCCGCGACGCTGTTAACCTTCTCCTGTGCGATAGCAGTTTTACATGGGCCAAATGTATGCACTAGACAAGAAACGTAAGTACGCGTTTGCTAAAGGCTGTACTATACCAGTGATGCATCGAGAAAATGCGTTCGGACTGTACCTTGACGTTGTCAGGTTTGAGCGGACATACTGAAATTTGAGAATGCTGTTGTAGGTATACAATCACGGTAAAAGTAACTGAGCAGAAGCCTTATACGGTACGGGAGAACACGTGGTGCTTTAGTTTCCCGCCTAGATGCTCCAAGTACAAAGTGGTCTACAAGAACGTCTATAAAGAGCAGGTCAGTTACCTTCGTCCCACTCTTCCGTTTCTTCCAACACCCCCTTTCCTCCCGCCACCCCTTTCTCCCCATCGCCAGGTCTCTTTGTTTTCCTTCGTCGCGTTATGTCAATCTTTTTCTTCTCCTCTGCAATTGCTTCCCTCCACTCTTCCCCGACATCGCTTTATCTCGCTAAACTCGACTCGTTCCGTTTTTACATTCCGTAAGCTTACTATTTCGCACCGATATCTATTACGTATATATTGACGAGTCATCCTATTTCTGTCTTGAATGAAATTCATTGATTAAAGTAACAGGAAAAAACAACCGTCACATTTTCCCGCCGATTACACTGAGTCTTTCCCAGCTTCGTACAAAAGTTCCATGTGATTCCGTAAAATGGCGCGTTCGTATCGCTGCAGGGGTCTTCCGCTAATTGGCGAAAAGTGCTCGGATGAAAAGTGGATGAACAAACGTTCATAAACGTCGGACTAGAGTGGCAAACGGGAACGAGTGGATATTGATCGCGGGCGGCGCATTTGAAGTGTGTTCATTTTAAACGTAGGAGCTGACCAAGCAGAGGCCGGTAGAAGAGTGTTGCAAGGGTTACACTCCAACGAACGACCGCGAACGCTGCATTCCTGTCTGCTCGGACCCTTGCGTGCACGGTACCTGCATTGCCCCCGACGTGTGCAAGTGCGAGTCTGGCTATGGCGGTCCCATGTGCAAGTATAGTGAGTACCACGCAAATTGGGCATCTTCCATCTTCGGGGCACAATGCCGATTGAAATTTCGTTCCAGTAAACTGCAAACATGCTCGTTGCATTTTTATCCGACGAGCGCAGCTGGTCGATCCAGGGTTGTTAGGATGCAAGATTTATGAGACACATTTCGTGATTTAAAGCTTTAGACGAACATATTACATTAATATACCTAACCTTTTATATGCGTGGTATTATAAATTTTGCGTATCTAGAAGTATATTTTATTAATTTTTTACGGTATAAAATAGCTGGGGTTTACGTTTCTTCTGAGTGTTTCGTGTGTCCTGATTACAATTTGTTTTTTGAGTAAACGTTATCTTGATTTTATTTGCGTGAAGTGGATATGTTCAGGTGCAATTGTTTGCAGAATGTCCGACCGGGAAATGGGGAGGAGATTGCAGTAAAGACTGTCAATGCAAGAACAATGCTACTTGCGACCCATTCGATGGCAAATGCATATGTACGCGTGGCTGGACCGGTGAGCACTGCGATGAGAAATGTCCCCCGAATCGATATGGCCAGGAGTGCGGAGAAGAATGCCGTTGCATGAACGGTGGTAGTTGCCACCACATTTCCGGCGAATGTCATTGCGCTCCCGGATACACAGGACCATTGTGAGCACCTACTTATTTGCCAACACTTTCCTAATTCCAATAACTACTACTATAGAGTGTCCCTTACACCTACGTTACCAAAACTGCAAAACTTTGACCCATGCAAATTTTGTTCTTTTGTACTTTCGCGTTGCGCAAAGTTTGTGAAACGTTTATTTCCGCTTCTAAGCGGTTCTTCGTTTGAGGATCTCATGTTTCATGCCGTCAAGAAATATTTTGTGAGCGTTGCAGTTTAGAATGCGTCAACAATGCAAAATGCGATTTTTTCGAAGCGAATAATTGAGTTGTTTTTCTTTCAATATTACAGATGCGACAATTTATGCCCTGCTGGAACGCATGGCGACAAATGCAAATCCGAGTGTCGTTGTCAGAATGACGGTTACTGTAATCCAACGACTGGTACATGCCTTTGCACGTCTGGTTGGACGGTAAGACATTCTTGTTCGCAGCCATAACTATCTATTAATTTTTTACCTTGAACCTTCGCTCGAACTAATCGTTTTAGGGTGCAGTATGCGCGAATCGTTGCCCCGACGGTTTCTGGGGTAAAAACTGTACGCAAGTTTGCGATTGTTACAACGGCGCCGGCTGTCATCACATCACGGGCGAATGTGTATGTAAGCCCGGCTATTTTGGGGAGAAGGTGAGTTCAGTCAGTTTGAGGCAAATATCGACGTCTTTCAATTTTCGTCCATTTCTCAATAGTGCCTGAAGGTGTGTCCGGAAGGAACGTTCGGCTTGAATTGTTCGCAAAATTGTACCTGCGACAACGGTGCCAGTTGTTCTCCAGAGAGTGGAACCTGCATTTGCTCACCAGGATGGAAGGGAGAGAAGTGTCAGCAACGAGCCTGCCCCAATGGACTTTACGGAGAGAATTGCGAGAAGGTAAGTAGGCTGGAACGATGGATGAGACGTTTTAACTGCTCCGCGCAACCGGAAAATAACGTGGGGTGCGTTGTATAAGGAAAATCTTAATACTGTATCCGTGCGCACGTATGCGGCTATTATCGAATACATGTCGTGAGCGTCTCCGTCCTTACCGGCTATAGGGTGTTTGCCTTACGCAATTCGGACAAAGGTTGTAGCGGTCGAGGAGACACTTACCTGCAATTCGTCACACGAAACGTTCGAGCACGTCGAACAACCTACATTTTTTAAATCGATAATCGCGAGATTAGAATCTGCACGA
The DNA here is from genome assembly GCA_914767735.1 of Anoplius nigerrimus. Classification (NCBI taxonomy): domain Eukaryota; kingdom Metazoa; phylum Arthropoda; class Insecta; order Hymenoptera; family Pompilidae; genus Anoplius; species Anoplius nigerrimus. The sequence goes on along the minus strand of OU612079.1, from coordinate 4,321,579 downwards.
TAGAGAACCGAATATCCCCATTCGATGCATGCGATCTGCACACTATACTTTTCGCTGCCTTCTCGGTCCATGCTAGCATCGACCTACATATTTCGCGAAACTTCGTAATGCGATTTTGACACTACGAATGACCAAATTTTTTCGTGCCAGGTCTGTGAGTGCGACGACGATAACACCGAACTTTGTCATCCCGCTACCGGCTTCTGCGTCTGCAAGGCTGGCTGGGACGGTGAGACTTGCTCAAGGCCGTGTCCCTTCTACACTTTCGGCAAGGGATGCGAGAATCGCTGCACCTGCAAGAATAACGCGCAGTGCAACCCCGTGAATGGAAGCTGCATCTGTGCGGCGGGATATCGAGGTGAGGATTGCGACGAACTTTGTCCCGCCAATACGTTCGGAGAGGATTGTGCGCATAAGTGCGCCTGCAAAAATGGCGCCACTTGTTCGCCGGAGAATGGACGCTGCAACTGCACCGCAGGTAAGGCTTTGTGTGTTCCTTTTTTCTCACTGACCGAATAATCGTGGGTGAGAGATGGATGATACGTCGACGTAAACAAATTTTTACCGGCGAACAGTATACGTATGTGTTTTTCTAATGGTTCGATCGATTTCGTAGCAAGATTTTCTGTTGTGTGTGTAGATTTGTACATATGCGAGTCTTTGTTATTATTTTACGTTTGGTTGAAAGTAATCGCGTTGACGTAGAATCGCATTGGTTGCAAGTTATGATTGTTTAAGTAGTATATACGTTGCGTATACACGACTCACTTACCAGCACGTCTTTAGTCTTACATTTTAATCCGTTTCATTCACTTAATAGCACGCGCTCATGCAAGTGTATACTCGCAAGTAGATAATAAATATTGTCGGTAGTTCGTTTTTCTTTGCGATTCGAGTCGAAATACCATCGGACAGGATAAAAGTAAGTAGCCCCCACGGATTGGGTATTATTTGTGACGTTTTATCAGGATGGGACGGAGTGCAGTGCGATCGACCTTGTGATGACAAGTCTTACGGCAAGGACTGCACACGCAAGTGCCTATGCTTCAACAACGCAGCATGCAATCCTCAAAATGGTAAGGTGATCGGTTTGACACGCTGTAACATGTTATAACATGCTTTATACTCTTTGCATTCCTATCGCCAAATGGGATTCGGTAGTAACAAATTACTTTTACATTCCACTGATCGCAAAACGAATTCAATGCATCCATTCCAATTCAACGAATTTCGATTATTTTCATCAAATGCTGCCGACATACAGACAAATTAAGTGTTATATAGTTTATCAATATATGTACAAATGTACAAAGTGGAAAGGATTAACACGATACGACATAATTTTGGTATAATATGGTATAACATGACGTAACACAGCGGTTAATTTCTCGACTGCGAGTGCGAATTTCGACATTAACATAATGCACACTCGCACTTGCATAAATGTAAATGTGACCGAAAGAAAAAAACCAACGCAGGCTCGTGTACGTGTGCGGCTGGCTTCATCGGCGAATTATGTGAGAACACATGCGAGAAGGGCTTTTTCGGATATGGCTGCCGTCAAACGTGCGATTGTCACGAGGAAAATAGTGTCGGCTGCGATCCTACGACAGGACGATGTATTTGCAAGCCAGAGTGGCGAGGTTGGTAAACGAGTTTATCTCAATAAGTCCCAAATGCTCAATGCCGTTAAAATGGACACCGAAAAACGCTAAACACCTTTGAAGTTAAGAACAAAAATTTCGACTTAACGCGTTGCTTTTTCAGTTTTTATGAATTTTTATTGTGTTTATTTCAATCTGTATTATTCATCTTTTATTTGTTCATTACTGGTGTCGCTTTGATTTGTACTGACGCGAGCCCGTAAGAGAAGAAAGTGGCAGATGAACTTGCCGAAGGTAGAGATTTCGTTTTGATGATTTGATCGCGAAACAGGAATTAGTTGCGAGACAAAATGTCCGGAGGGCCTTTACGGCGACGACTGCCACTCGCACTGCGTGTGCGAAAACAATAGTTCCTGCGACCCGGAAACCGGAAGCTGCATCTGCGCCAGAGGCTGGGAAGGCCCTGATTGTTCTCAGCCATGCAAGCAGGGCTTTTATGGTGCGCGCTGCAAGGAAAAATGCCCTGAGAAAATGCACGGTGAGACGCATACTAAACGCATGATCACAAATAAATATAGAAAGCAATTGCATGACATTTTTTGTATAATTGCTTCTTAGTTCCTTTGCGGTAAAGATCACAGAATAAAAAACTGCTATCAAGATAGATATGAAGCTTTTGAAAGCATGTAATAAACGTTATTGCAATTAGTGAATTTACAGTCATACATTCCGGTTGTAGGATCGTGTAAGTACGGAGATTAGTCATAAGAAATGTTGCCACCCCGCGAGCTAGTAGTAAAGCAGAGAGGTGAGAACTGATGGATGTTTTGATATTTCAGGAAACGTGACTTGCGATCATGTAACGGGGGCCTATGTATGTCGGCCAGGATACCTGGGTCTGACGTGTGAACATCCCTGTCCTCCTAATCGATACGGGCTCAACTGTGCTAATCATTGTAATTGCAAAAACGGCGGCGAATGTCATCACGTTACAGGCAGGTGTTTATTTGTCGAACGCACAATTGTAACTACTGTTTCCTTCTCCGGGAGAACTTATATCATTGTACGGATATAAAAACTTATAGTTCTAATAAGCTACAGCAAACTTTGGAGGAAAGCGGTAAAATTTCGTAAACTTTTGTCTTTAAGGATGAAGTAATTTGTATGTTGCCAATTATGAATAGCCTGCAGTTTTCTAAATTTTACTGAACATGTGATCCAGGTGTATGCCAGTGTCGTCCAGGATGGAAGGGAGAATTCTGCTTATCGCCATGCCCAGAGGGAACATATGGCATGAATTGTACCCAGCATTGCAAGTGCCAGAATGGTGGAGTATGTAGATCGAATGACGGTCATTGTAGGTGTGCACCTGGCTGGACTGGTGACAGATGTAACGACAGTGAGTTCGACATTCAACAATTTTTAAGAAATTCTTCAGAAACAGTATTATATACGCAGTTAACGTCGAATAATATAAACTATATGGACAAATTATAGTAACAATGAAACCTTCTTTTAGTCTGCCCTGAGGGGTATCATGGTGACCACTGTATGAAGCCATGCGAATGCAAAAATGATTACTTCATCTGTCATCCTGTCGAGGGCTGCATTTGTCGACACGGATTCACAGGTGATTCAGTTATTTTCTCATGTGCAGCGTCAAACAACTAAGAGGCAGAATATAAAATGAAAAATAAATATGTAGGACCCAACTGCGATGAGCAACTTTTCTCAAGAAACGTGCAAGAGAAGGCTGAGTCAGGATATGGAAGTGTGGTTGCTGGTATTTTTGCTGCAATTATCGTCATTGCTATGACATTGGCTGCTTGGATTTATCACCGAAGAAGAGTAGCTGATCTGAAGAATGAAATCGCTCAGGTTCATTACGTCGCGGAGCCGATGGCGTCCGCTGGTAAATATTGATATCCAGTTTTTGAGAAAATACCCATCTACAAAAATCAGTTCACGATTATATTGATTATCATTCTTTATCAGATCGGAACCAATTCGATAATCCAGTATACGCCTACCAAGGATCTTCGAAGTTTGACGACGGCACGACGACATTACTAAATAACTTCCAAATAAGAAATGATCTGGGCATTAATAAAAACATTAATACAGAACGAGCGAAGCTTGGCATGGCTGGATGTATAGATGACGATGACGACTGCAAAGGTAAATTTAACAGAAGGATAGATACAAACTATTTATGGCTAATGTAAGAATTGCGGCACGTTTGTAATGAAACTCTTTCTTTTTTCAGGAGCGTTTGGCATGCCATACGATCCGCAGAACTCTCTTAAAAATCGCGATGCTGATATGGGCAATCCGAATTTGAATGTTTATCATAGTATCGATGAGATGGACGGTAAGAAGGTCGAGCACGTGTACGACGAGATCAAGCAGAATAAGGACGAGTCGGAATACGATCATCCTGATCACCCGAGACCGACGAGTTCGTGGAAACCGCAGTTTCCACCGAAACTGAATGGTTTCCCGCCAAAATCACGTGACGGTGCTGGGCCTAGTAGAGCGAAGGACAGAGATCCCGAGCTTGGCGAGACTTAATCTGACAATATTAAGAACGCGCTAAACACTTTCCCTGAGTACATGAAATTCATGTTTCATGTGATTCTAGCAACTAACGAAACCTGAGCAATTCTAGAATGTTTCCAAACTTAGAGCCTCGTCAAATTCACAAAATGTTAAACTTTTTCCGTCGGTCAAGGCAGAGATCGCTTCCGCTCGATCCTTTCTATTACGGATCAGTTTCTTGGTCCACATCGTACTCGACTCGATCTTCTGGCTCGGCTCCATTGACATGCGTATATGTATTTAACCCGATTCGACAGACTGCTTCCTTCGCATGATTAATTATTTAGTCGACGGTAGCGGAGAACAGTTCGCGTACGAACGCATCTTTTTTTACTCGCAAGCTTTGGCGAGACTGACGGTCGATTTTCTGTGGGTCATTTTTTTTAACAGACTGTTTCGTTGTCTGATGAAAGACATGTTCATACTGTATCGGTAGTTAGGTTCAGGAAATCATTACACAGATTCGCGGTTCTGTTGCTCATTCAACTAATTTTAAGGACGCACTGTTCGTTTGATGATTTTCATTTATCGAGTTTCAACGACGAATTCTCTCTTCCATTTTCTTCCCTTTCCAGCTTTCGCGTCATTTACGATTTCATATTTACCGCAAGCGCGTATGCGTTTGCTTTAGGATACGTTGCGATTTTTTGTATCTATACATACGTATACACTAAGGATTTCCCTCAGGGGAGAGAGAAAGAGAGAGAGAGAAAATTCAACCGGAGAAAGAGACATTATCCATAGTAACTTTATCATTCGTTCTCTATATCTATGTCTTTTTTTTGTATGCCATGCATAACATTGAATCTTATTCATGTCATACAATGTATTTATGTTGACATCGTTTTAAGAGCAAGAAAACTATCGGTTGCGAAAAGAAAATTATGCAAAAAAAATACTATTACCACTTTTTCAAAGTCGTGCGTAAATCGTAAAACTTGATTGAAATCAAGTTGTTGCGGAAAAATGCAGGCAAGAAACGAATTGACGTTAGTCGTATAACGCTTTTTGTAAATATTAATATTAGAAGTAGAAAAGCGTAGGGTTGAAGCAATATTTCGTCTAAGTGTAAGCGTCGGTAGACGACAATGCAATTCGTTTTACATTAAAATAAGCCCTGATTCAGCAATGTCGCACGACGAAATCTGTGATACGAGCGTCGTACTGATGGAGGTGAGAGGTTCATGAAGGATAAGAAGAATACGAAGGAAAGTAGAAGAGAAGCGATAAAGACGCGTGCGTGTCGATCATATCCACAAAATGTATATCATCCAGCGAAAGGATACAATTTTACCTTGTAACGTATATATTTTTTGAGAGCGAATAAATCACATATAATTTACAAAAAGGAACTCGACGCGACCTTCTATTGCTCTTTAAAATTCGTCATCCTCGTATTGTTTAGGATTCTAAAATACACTCTATATTTAATCTATGCACGTTACATACAACTATACGTGTAACTTCCGAGAGGACAGATCATTGTGTTCGGCGCTTTTTCTTTCGAAGTTCATGGGCACACATCACTGCGTGACCTCCGCAAAGGAAAGTGATGAATTAACGGTATACCGTGCGAAGTATTGAGACATTAAATCAATTTCTTCGACTTGACGTTTACGACCATGGGGTTACGTTCATGTACATATCATATACGTTCTTCGACATGACGTTTATGACCATTACGACCCTGATACAGTCTATCAACGATCTAAAGGGAAGCGTGCCCATTCGTAAAACGCTGTAAGTTACATGTTAACGCATCATTCGATACACGCCAGGCAGTGCATTATCTATGTAAACATCGAGAATCGGAATAACGTCACTGATTACGGCGGCTGAACCGAATGCCTCGTCATTTCTTCGAGGGGGCAATAGAACAAATATCAACACTTCGTTGACGAAATCTCGTTTCTCGTAATGTCCAAGGCATTTCGAAAAACTAATATTGTCTTCGATTCATGTGACGAGAAATGGATCAGTCCTCCAATATCGAAACGCCGTATTGTCTTTTCATTTGAAAACTCGATATTAATTTTCGAAACAGTCCAGATCTGAGTAATTACAGTCTATTTCTGAATATTCAGAACATACTACTGTCGATCTATCGGCATCAATTAATTTTGTCTTAACGAGCGGAGAAAGGTAACGAATGAAACGATAAGACGATTTAGATAAATATTAGAGAAACGGCAATTAAATGTCGAGATGCACTCGGATCTGCATCCGCCGCACGCCTTCATTCTCCATTTCGAAACGCGTCTACCTACGAAAACGGTACGACGACGAAGACGTCTATGTCCTAAAATCTTTATCTATGTACATTATAACCGCTCTCGACAACGGCGTTGTCTCAAGTCAAAGTTTTCGAGTACACATTAAAATCCGGCGCCCGTTCGCTTGAAACGTTACTCTTCTTATTTGTCCGGAAACAGAGGGGATGAGAGGCGGGCGAAACATTCGAACTACTTAGGTCGGATTACTTCGGATTATTATTCGAGCCTCCTTCCGTTTGCGCGTTGGAAGATGCTGACGATCGAGAGGATCGACTGACATATTGATCTATTTCGTGCCCCTTTCTCCATTCCGCTCTTTTCCGTTCTTATTAACGAGGAAACGTCCAAACGGCAAGCGGCAGCACGAGGATCTTAAGTAAAGACACCTATGATACAGAACATACGTAATCGCTAATAATTAGTAGTTTAATTGTGGGGGGGCAGTACCGATCATCTGTCGATTTGTCTGTCGATCGCGGGATTTCTGTGGGCTCGTCGCGATCGCAGGGCAGTGCTTTTTGAGAGCAGTGGTGATCGACGATTCCTTGACGCTCGCCGTCAACTTATCCTTCTTCTTTCGGTCTAAGTGAAAAGATCGCTGAGCGCGGTGAAAACTCTCCGACTCGAAGGAAACCTCGACGATCACGCACTGAGATATCCAATTAGGCAGAGTTCTTAGAAAGCGGAGTCTTTCGATCGTCTTTGAATTTGGCAATATCGGCATCTTAGAAAGTTCGTAATTAGAGAAATTTGTAGTTTGCGGAGCGTCCAGCATCTTCGGAGCGTTATCTTTCGTGCAGATTTCAGAAAATAATCTCCGTGTTCAGCGAAATGTTCACCTCACATCCATAAATGTCCTTCAGCAATGTTCATTGGTTATCGAGCGTTCCGTCATTTGCGTGTCCGGAGCTCGAAACTTGCGACAATCGGCGTCTTATCTAATTAGGTATAACATGGCACACGTTCGGTTGGGCCTCCAGCTTGGGGCGAGAAAACGCGCACTATATGAAGTACGTCGCGCTTTGGTCTGACACGTAGGAGATTCGTTCGTTTCGGGACAATACCGTGGGTCGGTGAACGAAGAATATCCATCATTGTTCGATCCATGATTCGCGAGGTTAAACACGATTCAGGATCGATATTTCACTTCTTCTCTCGAAAAGGTTTGCTTGTTCGGGCAAGGAGGCGAGAACGTGAACGTAAAGAGAAGCGACCGTGTGAAGGCAGCCAAGAACCGAGAACGGAACGGAAGGATACTAAATCAACGGAGAAAATAGGGGAAAAAGATCAGTAGATAAATAGATAAATAGTTAAATATATAAGTGGAAAGAAAAGATAGTTATAGGTAGGTGGATAAATAAACAAAATTGGAGAAGAAGGGAGAATGCCAAGCAACCTTTGTGCTCTCCTGGCCTCGGCGATCGACGGGATCTACGTCGACCCTGAAATTGCGATTGAGCAGGGTCGACAGAGCGATCCGATTCTGGATCAGTAGTCGAGTCGATTCGCGAGGCCATCCACGGATCAGAGATTCTCTTTATCGTCGTCGTCGTCCTCGCCCCCGAAACTTTCTTCGCTGTCGGTGCGTTCAATTGCCACAAAAGTGGCGACGAAGCCTTTGTACGCTATCGTTTCGTCCGTCCGGAATCTCACAAGAAGTGCCTCGTTCATGGAGATGAAGTCCGTCTTGTTCTGAAAATTTATCAAAGTTCTCTTATAATGCTTCCTTCGAACATTTTTCGTTATTTCGTGCAGTATCCATTAGCGGTTACGTGAATCTAAAGAATGATCTCATTTATCACGATGTGATATTCAAATTTATGGTAAGTTATCAGTTTTAAGATTACGTACTGAGGTTCCACAATATCGACCAAACGGTGGACTGGAAGCATCCAGGCCAGAGTAGACCTCGACAAAGTCATAACCGCAATCACGTTCGTACTCCAATTGGAACGAAAGGAAGGAAAGGTGGACATTTTTGCCGGTTGGAGCTTCAATTGCCCAGTCGCAGTCAGTTCTGTGATCGTAGTTGTGAGTTCCATATTTCGCGTGTGAGTACAAGTATTTCACTCTGTCGGTTGCCATCAAATGTCCTCCGCAAGCTAATATAAATAAAATATAAATAATCTTTAATCACAGTTCAAACTGTCTTCAACAGGCAATGAGTAAAGTTTACGGTTGAAGGTCGGTCTAAAAACTTACCTGTACTATGAGTCGCGAGGAAACCCTTTCTCTGAACGGAAGCGTCGCTCTTGAACACCATGTACATTTGATTTCCTGTCGCCAGGATAGGATGAGGTTCCTTGGCACCACAAAATCGACCCAAAGTATGACTATCCGGCGAGTCGCCGTCGTATATCGCAATATGATCGTAAGCACATTCCTGATGCGGTTCAGTTTCGAATGTCTTGAAAACCTAAACATCAATTTGATAATACTTGTCATTTTAAATCGTGCAGCTTGTCATTCCGCTGACACCGATTCGTTTCACTACTAACGCGTCAAGTGTTAAAACAATGAATGTTTAACTTCGATTACTATGTCTTTCTAGGGTTCAAACGTGGTTTCAACTGTATTTCGGATTGTATTTGTTTCTCATACGGACCAATTTTATGCGATGCCCTGGCTTGGTTGTGAAGTGCCACACGCAGTCCTTCCTGCCAGGATAATAGTCAGGGTAGCTGGGAGAAGTGATGGTTCCGACAGGCGCGGTAATCTCGTATTTACATCCGCCCTCTTTGCAATCGTGTCCGTTTTCGTGCAAAGTAAACCCGTTGTGACAGGAGCACTGATACGATCCTATCGTATTTTTGCACTCGTGCTGACAACCGCCATTGTTGTTTGCGCACTCATCCATGTCCGTAAAGAAAACGGCGGCGAAGCCACTTTTGTGAACACTGAGCAAATAAACGCACGTTAGTCACTGATAATCGCGAATACCTACAAATTTTATATTGCAAAGAATAAAAGCGTTTCTGCAAATGTATATGATTTAAATATTTCGTTCCTATAAGGTTCGATTTATCTAGTGATTAATGGAAGATTTTCTGGAATGTATGCTTGCACGCAAATACATGGTTTATGAGACGGAAGCGAGATACGTGAAAGAAGATGGCGATACTCGCGTCGAAAAGTGCTAACCTGTTATCAGAAGCAAACACCACCCTCATAGAATTCCCCTCAGACGTAATGGGGGGTGGTAATCTCGCACCGCAGAAGATTCCCTGCTTCCTTAGAACGTCGTCGCCGAGTTTGCTCGCCACTTCCACAGAGTCGTATTCACACTCCTGCCTGTATATGTTGTTCCCCTCAAGATCGAAGTGCGTAAAGTTCAGAGTGATGCGGTACTGAGGTGGAGCTATTATTTCCCAAACGCAGTTCTTATTTCCAGGATAGGTCTCCGGGAACGACGGACTCGTAATCGTACCGTTGCTGTCGTCAAAGATGCCGCCGCAGGCGTCTGAACAAATTCGAAGATTCGATCATTCATCTGACGAGTCACAGAATCGTCTAGAGTTAGAACGATTAGAGAATTAAGTACCCTCGCAGTGTTTTCCGTCTGAATGGAGCTCGTAGCCGATCTTGCAGGAACACTCATAACCACCTAAAGTGTTAATGCAGTCATGTTCGCAACCGTGATTGATGAGGACGCACTCGTCGAATTCTGAAATGTTAAAAAAGCATTCGTAGCTTAATGGTATTCGGAGCGCAAACGCATGCTTGACGCTTTCGGGAATTAACTCACCCTTCATAAATGTCGCTGAGAATCCAGCTTTCTGCACGGATCCGTCGCTAACGAATTTCACTAGCAATTCGTTCCCAGTAGACTTGATGTCGGGTGGAATTTTGTAGCCACAGTAGACGCCGATTAAAGGGGAATCCGCACTATGGCCATCCCTGACTTCCACGTAATCGTAGACGCAATTGTCGTGATTCTCGATCTCGAACGATTGGAATTTCAGGGCTACTTGGTAATCCTGCGGGACGGAAAGTCTCCAGACGCATTCCTTGCTGGATTGATATTCCTCAGGATAGTTCGGAGATTCTAAATGCCCGACGCCATCCAATTCGACGTCCCCGCCGCAAACAGCCTCGTAGTTCGCTGTAAATCCTCGATGTCCACTTTGTCGACTCGATGTTACGTATGTGACGAGCATCCGACTGCCGGTCGAAACGATTGGCTCGTGAATTTTTCCACTTCCGCAAAATCGACCTGCGCACGTAGCATTGAAACATGACACATTTTATATCCCGCATAACATTTCGCGAAGCCGATATGAATCGGGTTGAAATTCATGCCGTAAGAACTCTATTCCTGAAGAATTACTCGTCAAACGCGAAAGTATTGTTACTCAATCAAATCGTACCTATATACGTAATACTAATCTTACAATGTGACATTCTTGCGGAATGTCGCCCGTTCAAAATTTGCGGGCAAACTGCAATTTCCGATAGTGTTTCGGCACTTTTCCCATAGTTACTCAATCAACGAAAACGGACAATGGGTCCCGTTGCCCGTTCGAAAGTTTGCCAATTTAACTTTAACAGTCAATACGTTAACCCATACGCACGCAGTTTACCTTAGTTCGTCGCTCGTTAGCCGTAACACGAATTTGTCCGATGTCGAATCGGCGATCGCGCGCTAAAATTCCTGAACATTATCGCGCTCATCCGTCTGACCGTGAAACAGAGGCGCGCCGAGAATTTTTTCCGTGGCATCAAAAGAATAAGTGAGATCCAATAAAGCGTTGCGGTAGAAATTACGATTTAATTTTTCACCGATAACCGTCAGCTGCCCGCGATACCGGCAGCTATTGGATTTCCCAAAAAAAGTGTCCATTGCGCGGATGCAACGCGGGAGCAAGGGAGATCGAGGGGAGAGAGAGGGAGAGAGAGAGAGAGAGAGGTGCATATATATAAACGGACAGGGGTGAAGGTTGCACGAGGGTAGGGATTGTTACCGGTACTCTCCATCCTACCGTGTTCGCGCAATATTCGCGATATACGCGTCTAATATTCCCCGACGTACGATAAATATCAATTTCGGTCTATTATTTTCCCCTACGTAGGTTGTGTTCGCCGTATAGTCGGATATACGCGGATACTGTTATCGTTTGTATTCGCCTGCATCTAGTCTCCACCCCCCCCCCCCCCCGCCGCCCTTTCCCAACTCCACCCGCACACACGCACACTCCCACGCGCAGACACTCTTTCCAGCGTTAATTCCACTCCGTTAATTTCACTTCGTTAATTTCCCTTCGTTAATTTCGCACCCAGGCCACATTTTAGTTCGCCGATCCTCTCCACGCCGGGCAAAATTGTTTTTCCGAGAATGTTTAGAATGTTCAGAATGTTTAGAATAATTCGCCCGCCGCAAGCACATTTTGTTCGGCGAATTCCAGAGGAGCGTGTCGATGTTTAGAGGATTAATTGTCACTCACCGAGTACTTGGCTCTTGTACCAATAGCCATCGCGGATTTCAAGATAGTCGCTGCGGCAATAGTCGCTCTTGAATATGTCCAAGGACGTGATGTTGAGGACTATTCGCTCCCCGTGAGTGGCGGTAATTCGCCATTCGCATCGCTCTCCGTCGATCGGCGGCGAACTGTTTGGATGACTTGGCGAACCGAAGCTGCCACTGTTTTCTTGGAACGTTCTGCCGCACTCTGAAACATTTGTGAAAGTGCGTGAAAATTTTCAGCGCTGCCCAGCTCGCAATTCCGATCCATTAACGTTTTAGATCCACTGAACGCTTTTCAAATAAGACGTAGGAACAGTTTTGGCGTTCAAGGTCTATTATGTAGAAACCTTTGGTGTATCATGTGTAATCACGGCAGTGAAGTGAACTTACTCAACCGTAAGTAAACATAGAGTTTTGATATTTAAAATTTACTTTTTGACGGTAAATGTTCGGTTGGGAATGTTTGTTTAAATTGATTTGCGAAGGAAGGAATTGGAAGGAATACTCACTGTGACACTTATATAAAAGATTCGTTTGGGCGATATCGCCCTCGCTGAGTCGTATCCTCTGGCCAATTTCCGGCCTCTTCTTCCCGAGACTTTCCATCGGCAGAATCGTATCCAGGTACGTTCCCCTCGAGAACGTGTTCTTCGCGTAATGCATAATGGAATCGTAGTCGTACGGCAGACCGAGCGAGTTGACCTCTTCTTCCGTCAATTTGTTAAAATTGTACTCCTGGCCTGGGAACAGTAACAGAAGGATCATTTCACGCTGATATTTTACTTGCCCTTCGAAATTTCACGAACGATAAAGGGGTGTGTGGAACGCTTTTAGCCTCTCACATTTTTTCCCTTCCCAGTTTCGGTCCCATACGCGCGTTCTCATAATGAAATCAATGACGGAAAAACGAACGCGGCAGCGTCAATTTGCATTTCAAATTCAATAATAAAACTACATTACTCGGTTCCAACGTTGGCGAACCGGAAACAGTCAGTAGCTGCATAAATGAATGAAAACAAGAAAAAAACCGCTTCATGCGCGAAAGAGTTAAGTACCGGCGGAAAATTCAAGCTCAAATGGATTTCACACTTGTAGCTATGAGAAAATGAAATAAAAAACAGTACGTCGCAATCTGTTGAATAGCCGAAACGAAGACCACTACGAATGAACGGAGAGTGTCTGAAATACACCGTTCACTCCGTAATTCCGACACAGATTTCGACGCTCGAGCAACCTACTGCCATGAATAAAGCTCAGCGCGAACGGTTAATTAAGCGGACTGGCGTAAAATCGGCAGTCATAAAGGAAGCGAGCGCAAGAGCAATGTTTCTTTGTCCCCGAGTCTTTTCGATCCTCCTAAGATGAATGTCATTCATCGAGGGCTTCCCAGCGAAGATCCACATCTTCCCTGCCGCATCAAGATTTACCGCCACCTTCGACGCTAGCTTCCCCACCTAGTTCCTGGCTCTCATTCGGCAAGGACGCGTATAAGGACCTCGTCTCCGTAAGCCTTGGGAAATTCCGAAGGCAAACGTACCGACTAAGCCGCGTCACTAATTAAACGGCTCGTTACCATTAGCGCGGGCCCATTAATCGGGGGACGATAGTCGTGTACACGTGCGCGCGCCGTCATTTCTGCCCAACAGAAACGCTCGTAGCCACGCACGCAGCCACGCTAGCAGACATGCACGCTGATACGCACACGGACTCGCTCGAGGCTCGTACGCCGATCGACGCATCCCCGACACTCTCTCGCACCCTCCGCTATGGACATCCAACAGGCCGGACAAATATTAGAGGATTGTTCTCGTGTCATCGTTGTTAACGATCGCGCACGAGATTTGCCGAGTACCTTCCCCCAAATTGGCCCATTAATCTGGAACGGAAACCCATTCGCCACGAAGGCAAACGTCACCCTCTCCTTCCACCGGAGTCTGTGTTTCGCCGGCAAACCGAGCCCGCGGCACGTACCGGCCTTCGAATAAATCCTCCTCACGTTCACCAAACATCGACGATTTATAACGTCCGCGCCGGTAAACTTATGCGCTCGCGGGTCGACCTCGGGACGGCCTATGGCCTTCGGCGGGACATCGTTGGCTACTCATGACCAAGGTTCTAAGGATTAGGTTTAGCTGTGTTCTCACGAAACATCGAATTATTTTAGTGACAGTTGTAATCGAATGTAAGTGATTGAAAGCGATGCGATGAGAGGTGTGGACAAAAAATGCCCGGCATCTTTGTCTTTAATCGGTAGAGTTTTGATACGTTATGTATATGGAGGTATGACTATTACATACCGTTCATGATGTTATCCCGGATGATCTGGACATGTCGATCACGATCGGGCCTAGTGTGTTCGTGCCAAAATCCAACCACATGCCCCAGTTCATGAACGACGATGCCAAATTTGTCGCAGTTCTTGCCAATACTGATCGCTTGCGGTCCATTTCCCCGCTTGCCCACGAAGGAACAGCATCTATAAACAAGGTTCATCTTTCTGACACGTTTTTTATTCGGGCTCGTCAATCAGCTAAGTTCAGCCCTTTCAAAGATAATGTTCATAATTCCCGTGTACAGCTGTAAACTTATTATATATTTGTTTAATTTTAGTGTATGTTGCCTTAAATAAATATTTCAACCTACCCACAGGGTCTCTCAGTGAAAAGTATGTAATTAGGATGTTCCCTTTGCAGCCTCTCGACGAACTTAACGCACGTAAAATTCTCCCAGTGTCTCATCGCCTGCTTGAATAACGCTTTATGCGCGCCAGAGAAGTTCCCATCGATTTCATACGGAATGACACCGTGGTCCCACACACGTTCCTTCCTGGCCGTAGCTGCTCTTCTCGTTCTACTGGGATAATCCTGCCTGGTGGTACCGCGTCCGTTCGCCAAGTATTTTGGCTTGTGCTCCATGTCGTAAAATTCGATCGAGCGCAGTCGACGATCGTGCAGCGACACAACTTCGTCGGACGTGTCGGGAACTAGATCTTCAACGGGAGGCAAAGTTTTTCGCCGTCGTTCGCGTCCTCGGAAGCCTCTGAAAAGTGAGATCGGAATCGGTTTTGCGTAAATTCGTAAACAGTTCACAGTTTCGAACTACAAAATGAATCGTACATAGGTAAGTACGTACTGGTGATACAAAGTACCATCTATTGTCATAAAAGTTTATGCAATATTAGGCCATTTACGTAACAATGTATGCGTCGGCAACTGTGAAAGTGAACTAAACTGAAAAATGATCTTAACGGAATGACTAATTTAGCTTTCCGAACGTCGTTGACTAAACTGAAGGATTAAAACAATTGTGATATAATCTCGACTTGGGCTACCTTCATAATCATCGCCGCATATGCGTAATAACGTTTCGGTAAGAAATAACTTTGTTGAACGAATTTAATAGTCTCATATCAGTTGAGCGGAGGCTACCCCTCCCGGATCATTCAAGCCATCTGATCCCGATGCTAAAATTCTTCGTCCCACCCTTCGACGTTTTCATACCATCAGCCCCGTTCTTTCGCGCAACGTTCCCAGAGTTTCCACCATGTGCAGGCAGTTCCCTCTTCTCGACCCTTAACCGAGCTCTAGCGTCAGTTCTCTCCCCACGTTAATTAATTGTAATGCCGTACCAATTCAGAGGCGCGTAGCCTGACTGCGCGCAGGAAAACTAAAGGAGAGAGCGGCAGCGAGGAAAATGGTGACTGGGGGATGAGGGAGGGTTGCAGGGTGGACCCGCCGAGGTTGACGCTGGCTGCTGCGAGGGGGTGGCTCCCAGGGTACGGAGAATTACGCCCCCGCGGTAATTAGTACTAATAAACGAGGGGTGGAGCGAGAAGGCTCGCGCGGCTTAGTCGAATGTTTACGCGGGAGGAAAAAAATTATTCTGCAAGGTGTCGCCCCTGCGATCGTCTCCCCCTCCCCCCCGTCCCTCCCACCCACCTCCACGCCACGCTTATCTCCCCATCCCTCTCTCATCGTTTTCCCGATTCCTCCTCGGCCTCGTCCTTTCCGCAGCATTTATCGCAGCCCGGGCAAAGCCTCGATATTACCGGCTCTAACACGATTTCCTTTCGTCGTACAATTAGACTTCCGGCTGCCGGATTTCACGGTCGATTCGAACGGCCTAATCTTCGAGCACATTGACAACCAGATTCTTTACATCCCACTGTCCGGGGAGGGGGCGTTATACTCTTTACCGGACGGAGAGCGATGCCGGGGTATTAACGAAAGTTAATTAAAAAATAAGCCAAAGACCGTCGCTTCGGCCGATCGGAAGCCGAATACGCTTTTTTTTTCAGCGTGCTCGCATCCCAAACCCACCGGCGAAGCCCGGAAGGGCTTTAAAAAACGGCAATTTTATCTCTCTCCCACCTTCTCTCTATAACTCCCCCGGCCAGCCCGCGCCCCCTGTCTCTCTTTCTATCGTAAAAAGCCTCGAACCCGCTTTATCGCTTCCGCGCTACACCCACGCATTTCAGCCGGGAGCGCTCTCTTTTTTTACAACGGAAACGCCTGCTTTCAGGTCGGGAAACGAGCACTTTGCGATACCTCTGGCGACCCCTCGCGAGATTAATAATTGCTCTCTCTCTCTTTACCCGCTTTACCCTTTCGCGCGCGTTCACGCACCTACGCGCGAGCGCGCTCTTGCACGCTGATGTGTGAGTGAATGCGTGCGCCGGCACCTGAATAAATACGAACGCATACGGAATTGCGCAGGTACGACGGACGATTTAATCGGAGTTCAAATCACCCTCCGACTCGATTTAACGTAAGCGCGTATGGCGAGCTTCATCCTGCGATTTAGCATCGAGCCAACCCCGCTTTTTTTTTACTCGGCCGCGATCAGTTTCGTTCAGAAATCTTCTCTTCGCGCGTCTTATATATTTATGCCTATGCACTACTGTCAGCCGGCTTCGTAAACAGCGATACCTGGCATAGGGTAATATTTTCCCTGAAATGTCATCGGATACTGGAAACTAGCCTTGAATCGCTCGTAATTGGGACGAGACGTTGTTCGAGTGCCATCGGAGTGCTCGGATGTCCGGATTCTAGACTGGGCTAGCCTAGAAACCTGAATACCTGGACGCACGCATAGTTGTGTGCGTGGACAATAGCGTTATAAGAGTCAATCATCCTCGCAGGGTCACGGACGATGTCTGCACGCAAACCTGATGCACTTACGGTGGACATATGAGGATTGTTAAAGTCTGTGTCAAGGCGGTTGAAAGAGGGAGATCAATTCTTCTTCCGACGAAAAATACGCGTCTTAACGCGCAAGATCAATCCTTGAACGGATAATGGATTTCGTTATAAACATCGATTAACTTGGGGGAATTACCTATGTACTAGACGAATAACACACTGTAGCTGAGGATGCACGGATTACGCACGTTCTCGAATGCGCTTACGGTGGGAATATAAGGGTCAGTAAATTTTGACCGAAGATATCTGACGAGGGACGAAGGGGGTGAGTTGGGTAAGGACTTTCTTTAACGACTTTCCGGTCGGACGAGCGTGAGGTTCGCTTTACGAGGCAACCGACATCGGTCCGTCGGTCCGACACCGGCGTTCCGCGTTTTACGATTGACCCCTCCAGGATGATTTTATGAAATAAATATCGCGACCGCTGCAGGGCGAGGAATTTGTGGCGTTGCCCGCGAAAACCGGAAATCGAGGAAGGGAAGTCGGAACGGCGGGATAGGAGGAAGGGGAGAATCGGTAGGGTGGGAGATTACAAATAATTTGATCGCACTGTTTTTTTCGCTCCTGGCGCACGGGGAGAGAAAAAATACAGAGTGCGCGCACGCGTGGGCGCAGAATTGATAAAAACAACTCGTCCGTGTTAAACGTCGAAGCCGGTTGGAAGCGTGGCGCTCGTCAATAGGAGCCGCTAAAAGCCTCGTCCTCGACTGCGAACAATCGGAATTGGCGAATGGCGTCATTATCGTTCGTCAGGCCGTGGGAAGAAGGATCGAACGACGGTGTGTACAGATCGCGGACAACAATGGAATATTAAATAATCGCGTATCAATTGCCGCGGTCAACCTGGCAAGCGTCAATCGGCCATGGCTTTGAGCGGATAAAAGCCCACAATGCGGAACATCTTCATAATTGGCCGGAATTATACATCCCGCCGATCCGATATACTCTTTCCTGCGCTCGATCAATAGCGAGCGTGAGGCGGATTGATAAAAAATATATTTGCCCGATGGCCCGGCGATTATTATTATTGAAAACTTCCTGCCGTCGATTAACTTTAATCGAGAGCGCGTAATGCCGCGATGAGGAGAGGTGACGATCGTAAAAAAAGGGCTATTAAATAATCAGGTATCAGCGTCGACAGACTACCGAACGATAAGCTCTGTGATCTTCGATCTTCGTAATTGGCGGAGTAACGGATTTCGTTTCGTCAGAGCCGTCCTTCGCCTTTGATTAATGCGCGCGGTGCGAGGCTGGCGAATAAAGTGCGTGTGAAAAAGGTCAGCCATTAAAATTTTGCAACGGCGCACGGTGACAAACAGAGATTAACGCGGAATGTTTAATGATTACGTACGAGAGATTATTAAATATCAACATGGCAATTCTCATCTCCCCGTCGCGTTATCCGACCAAAAAACTCCGAATAATTATTCACGTTTTTATCAGTACCAACGTTTCCAGCTGAGATTTTTAATTTCTGGAACGTCCGTAATTAAAGATTCGAGTACGTACAGATTTTGCCGCCCTTGAGATCGAGTGCTCGGAAAACCGAATATCGACAGTCTGATGTTTAGCTCACTGTACTCCTACCATCGAAGATGTAAACGTATCAGTTTCCGTTTTAACGAAACTTCGAGCGACACGCGCTCGACCTATTATCGTCTAACAATCATCGCCTACATTCTGCGACATCTACCGATGAAATCGCATCCTCCTCCCTCCTATAACACCCTCCCACCCTTCTCCCTCTCATCTTCCCACCCCCTAGCTTGGCGCTCGCTCTCGTGTCCATTAAAACTGTACCTTCAATTTTTAACGATGCTTTAATGCAACGCTCTTCCCTATCGATAGTTAACGATACCCGTGCTAAAGGCTAAGAGGGGGTGGGGGTGGAAAGTGGAAGGGTGAGTCGAGAGTTGGATCGTCGATAATCGCAATACCCGGCCCCGCTCCCACCGGTGTCTTTTTTTTTCTCCTCTTTTTGGAGAGACGACAACCGGAGAGTCCGGCGTGGAAAGGGAGATCGCTTGATTTACATTACACGGAATCGCGGCACCGCTGTTGTCATTGTATCCCAAATGCGCGTCACGAAATACGAGCCGGCCAATGGAAACGATTACAAGGGGCGGATTGTCTGCCGGAGCGGGCAGCTTTCATTGGCCCCGATGATAAATGCCATTTTACCAGAAGCCGTTTTATTCAGCCGTTATACCGTGCCGGCATGAATTTCGTTCGCCTCTACGACGCGGGGGGTAGAAACGGGGAGTGGAGGTGAGGGAGAGAGAGGACGAGGAGGAGGAGGAGGGTAGAGGGGAGGGTAAACTCGAATGCAACCTGCGTGAATTTACGTTCATTCCGCATGGGCGGCTTCTCCTATTTTGCCCGGTGATTAATATTGCGATATATAAAAAGGTCGCATTACGTTCCGATACGCGTACGCGAGCGTACGTGTGTTTTGATAATGGCACGATTTGCGTGCAGACGTCGTCTAACGATTTGCGGGAATGACAGACGACGCGGGGGCTACGCAGAAAGCGGAGGCTCTCCGCTGGATCACGGTCGATCGTCCTCCCGAGCAATTTTCCAAGTTCATCGTTCGCAGATTATTGCCCCTCATTGTTTCTTCTTGCGCGACTGATACCGAATACGCGACAGTCTTGCTCGACGCTTAGCGCGCGAAATTGAGATTCCGCCCGTCGGAATAGTTTGACGCAAATTTCAATCGAGCGATTCAGCCGTCGGAGCATAGATCATTCTATTAGGTATGACGGGAGATAGTTGCCAGGGCGAACACCCTATTTCTATAGATGCCGAACGCCTATCCATCCTTCGCCGTCGTTCTCCGCCAGCGGGGCGAACCCTACCATAAACGGGAGCCAATATACCATAATATAATATATCAGTGTCGTCAACACTCCGTAATGCATTCCGCGCACGGCGGGAGTTTGCGATTCATCGCCGTTCGTTCGTTCGTCCTCGCTCTCGAGGAACAAATTTTGCACGTGATTTTGACGCCGAAGGAGGCTCGCCCACACTGCGCGAACTTATATACGTATTTAAGCTCGCTATGGGTATGAGTCGCCCTATTCCCGAGATCGAACGTGCGTGGCTTTCAGCTCCCGCGAACTTGAATTTCAACAATTTTAGGTATTCATAGAAATCATCCGCGATCCGGAATATCGAACTAAACGCAATTTAGAATTTAGATATCCATGAATTCGGAATTCCGAGATCTTCAATATTTACAAATATCACTCGTGTTAGCCCGATGCTCGCGCAATTGTCCGGGTATCAAGTTGCGCGTTAGCTTAGACAATTCTCAATTTCGAATTCCGCGAGGGTGAATATTCATAAACCTATTGTTCCGGTTCCATACACTACGCAGGCGAACATTTTCCAGGTGAAACAAGTGCAATTTTATAAAAGCGTACATCGACCACCGTGCATTCCGCATTTGAAAGGAGTGCGGACGGATGGAGGATGGCGGCCGATGAAGAAGATGTACCGTCAGACGGCTGGTAGGGTCTAGGAAGACGTTAGAAGATGATGAGTTGCGGCAGCCGATCCGTGGTCGATGGAACAGCGTATTCGCTGAATACGGAATTTCTCCCGCTGATCTCGATAAATCACTCCCCGCCCTCTGTCTCTCCCTCTCCTACCCCTTTCTGTTTCTCCTCGTTGCCCTCCACGAAAGATCGGTAGGGTAAGGTTACCTACGCTACCCGCCACCTACACCTTCGTCGACCCTTCGCCAAGTGAATAACGCTTAAAGCCCGATGAGATTGGTACCGTGGCAAGATTAATGCTGCCCCTCTTCATACCTTAATTCGCTACTTCGGGCTGGGATACTGAATAGCCCTGCGAACTCGTGAATAGCAGCCTCGGAAAGGTCGTCCGTGAGTCGAACGTGAAGTTATCTTAATAAACGACGTTGAAACATGGAAGTCAACCATTTAAAATCAGGAACTCGATGCTGCGTGCGATCATCAGATATACAGAATGTACGTAATAATATACGTTTTACATAATTATATCAGAAAAGCTTGCCAGTTGCGCTTAGGCATTAATATTTAAACTTTTTCTGCCAAGTGTTGAGGCGTGACAGAATGAACGTATTTAATCAAGACAACTGACTTGCAAACGTCTGACCATCATGGATTGTCGAAGACACTAGACAGATCAACTTTTTTGCATCGATTATAGATTCAGAACTGATTTCTGCATTGAGACGTTCAGTGCCAACCTAGATGCTAGTACATTTCATCAGATAGAAGCTTGCACGTGCGGTAGCTTTCGATGCGTACTTAACAAACGTTACCAAGCGTGCATCTGCGGCAGATTACTGACTCCAATTTACACAGCCGCAATTATAGGAACTGATCGAATATAACACGGGCGAGTGATGATATTCATGAATAGAATTAATAGCAAGGTTACATCTCCATATAAATACCAAACCCACACTTCAAAACTATACCTCGTTCATTCCCATGACGAAATAAACAATCTACATATTTAACAGTTAATACAGTAAAGTTGTGGCGAATTCCGGTGTTCACGATTTGATATGAGGGTTGAAGAAAATTGGGCGTAAATGAATCACGATATTTCTATAACGTACCTCGGGAGAGATTGAAGATAACCGGTCACTGGCAGGTTTATCGCCAAACCAGCCTGGTTCGCGGTCCCGATCGTGTTTCACGAACTCGAATGCAGGCCGTAAACAGGCAACTCTCGTTGCACCCGTTTCGACGCGTACATAAACAAATGCGATCATCCACCCTCAATCCACACGACCACGTGCCTCCTGCAGTGTACTACACGTCCCCTTTCAAGCTTTCAACCCCTGATCCAAGTCCGAGATGCGAACCATGGCGTTTGCGTTGCTGCCGCTCGAGCTGGACGCGAACGAAATCCAATGAGAGGACGAGAGAGGCAGAGAAAACATGGCAGGGACGGAGAGCGTGCGAGGAGAGAAAATTAGAAGAGAGGACCGCAATCGAAACAGAACGAACGAGAGAGAGAGAGAGAGAGAGAGGCAGAGAGAATGGGCATGAGAGGGAGAGACGAAAACAGAGCAAGAGGGTGAGAAGGGCGGTAGACTGTACACACGCGTGATATAGCCTGTGCAGAGAGGAGTGGGGGTGGCGGCCGATGCTGACAGGTTATTGGCAGTTCGAGGGCTGAAAATGCCCGGACGGCAGTATCGGACCCCATTTTCCAGCTTTACGATGACGAGCATTGTTATTGGCATCGCCGGGTGGCTCTGCTCCAACGGCAAGACCGTGGACGAGGGGTGCATTGGAGGGGTGGCGGGGGTGGATTGAAAACGGCGGGGGACCGGCGGCGAACGGACGGCGGGGGAGGAGGGGGGGGGGGACAAGATGGACGTGCCACTCGAGCCACGTGCTCAACGTTTCGGCGTCACGCCGGAAATTGGGTTACGCATGCCGAAAAATGAACGACAAATCCTGCGGTCGCGAGAAAGTCGGATTAAGCGACGGTAAGTTCGAGCGGGACATCTGAAGGACAATTTACCGACTATGCCGAAGAATCCTTGGGAACAAGCCCCTCGTATCGTTCGCTCTTTTTGTACCGAGCAATATGTGCTCTGTTTTTGACAGGCTAGCGTGG
The DNA here is from genome assembly GCA_914767735.1 of Anoplius nigerrimus. NCBI lineage: Eukaryota > Metazoa > Arthropoda > Insecta > Hymenoptera > Pompilidae > Anoplius > Anoplius nigerrimus. The sequence goes on along the minus strand of OU612079.1, from coordinate 4,298,811 downwards.
AAGGGTGCGCGAGAAGGAAAAATGGGCCGGTCGGCTGAAATTTGAGCGGGAAACGGAGGGAAAAAGCTTGCGGAGCGTCGAAGGGGGAAGAATTAATGACTGTTGGTCTGCCGGTAATTAGAATCCATTTCCAAACGGCAACTTAATCGAGATCCCTAAACTGCGGCGGGCGGCGCGCGGTCGGAGGTTGGTTTCGGTCTGCTCGATTCCGCGCCGGCTCTCGGAAGCTTTTAGACCGTTTCCTGCCCGCGATCCGAAGTTCTTCGAGAAGCAGTCCGCTAAGTCAGTCGCCATTCGACCGCTTAGCTATATTAACGACCGGAATCCGAAGGCAATCGAAATCCGTGAGGGCGATTTTAAGGACTTGTCCGGTTTAGCTCGCGAGTTAGACCGGCAAGGGCAACGAGGGTGAGATTGGGCAGGGGTGGTGGACGGGGGGAGGGGGGGGGGGTGGAAGGCAAACGTGGCGGAAGAAGGGATAACAGGGGCGATCCGGTGAAATCTGGCACGTTTGACAGTTAGCGGTCTTAAGTTTCGACGTAAGTGCCAGAGTTAGGCGAGTCTTGGAAGCTTTTAGACCGTTTCCGTGAGCCTCGAACTTCTTCGGAACGGGCCCACCCCTCTTTTACCTTTCTTCCGCCACCGACGGTCTTTACGCCAACTCCGTATCTACCCTCGACGTGCATTAGCGGATTAACTTCGTTATCGGGCCGATTCTTATTACCCAGACGCGCGCGCTTGTTTTATATCGGCGTCATTCGTCAGGCGAATGAGTGCTCGATGCTCAACATATACGCTCGATCGAGTGCACTTGGCCAGCGCGGAAGTGTGCAATGTACCGATGTCGTTAAAACGAGCTCGATCTAGGGCCACCGTTTCCATCCTCTTCTTCTTTCTCCGTCCGCACTCCGCTTTCACCATTCGAAATACGAACGCCTGTTTTATCCCTTCGAATCTAGTTTAGGTACGCATCTCACGAATCGACCGGGAAAATCACACAGTACTTATATATGCACGCACATCAAATTTTAAATAAGTTATGAAAGTCCGTTAATTTAGTGGAAAGCAGTTTAGTAGCCTATAGTACGATACATAAATGTTGCTAGAATTTGCGAGTCCAACGTTGGCAGATAAGACGACATAATCATCAAGCGAATAATTTGAGTATTCAAGAAAGAATAAAGGTTCAGTACCTTCTTCGATGATGTCGTCGATGCCGTCTCTTCGAACGATCCTGAGTCCCTGGCTGAGCAGTGGTCGTCCTATCGGCGTCCGCCATGGAAATGGTGCGCGCGGTCGAGGGCAGGGGATCGAAATCGAAGGACTGTCGAGAAGCGGTGGCACGAATCGTCGTGGACGTCGTTCTCGGGAGCTCTCGATGACCCTGTCGACGGCCCGAGTGCCTCTTCCTCGCCGGCTGCGTCGTCGATTCTAGTCTGGCGATCATAATAACGCCGTTCCTTCGGTTACTCGACCCAAAAACCGCTAAGCACCGACTGCGAATGCTCGATTAGCGCCTCTCCCGCGTGCGTCCGATCGTAAATCTTTTACAGCCGGTAAATATTTGTCCGCATCGAGAATTCTGCTAAATCGTGGGAATTCCGCGAGAGGAAGCAAGACGCGATCGGTAGAACACGCGCGTCCTGCTTTGTCTACGGATCCTCGACCGGAAGCTATGCCAAGGGTTAATGTCCTGCGCTCCGGACGTGCCATCGAGCTTAAACTGCGCGACACTTCTGGTTCGAGAACGCGGGGCATGTTACCTGAACTCGAAACCGTCGTCCTTCACCTCGGGATTGGTGTCGTCGCTGTTGGCGCCGCCGAAGGTGAATCCGTTCTCGGCTTCTACCATCCTGTACTGATTGCGGTCCACCATGATCGGCTCGAATTTCCCTTGGGAAACCGCGCTCGCCTCTTCGTCTTCGCGGCCACCGTCATTGTTGACATCATGCTCGTTCTTGAACTGTAGAATCTCTGTCGGCGGTGAGAGAAACGTAAGAAGCGCGAGCAACGACGTCGCTTTTTGAGACGATTTCAAGAGTATGATTGAGGAGAACTGTTCGTAGTTAAGGATTAAGTCTTAATACTTTGTACTGCTTAAGATTGTAGGCAACTAACGTCCGCCGGTATGAGCATGAATTCTTACCTTGTGCGAGCAAATCTGTCTCTTTGGAAAAGTGTAACAGTTTAAGATAGGAAGCGACAATTCTAAAAAGTTATTTAGCGGTCCATCAATCACTACGGGGTGATACTGAAAAGGTCTAATTATTAAATTTTTCTACGGCAAACCCTAAATTGCACCGAAAAGGGAAACCATCTCAAACTTAATGTAAATTAAGAAACTTTGCAAAAACAAAATAGAACCAACACATTAAATTACATTCACACGTAACTATTCCCGTTTAGTTCAACAATATAAGAGTTAACAAGTTCCCGCCTGATAATACATTAACTGTACTAAGGACTCGAAAGAAGATGAATCCTTAGAACGGTTCCGCGAAAGTGGCCGCTTATCGAACTCGGGAACGACGATAAATGTCAACGGAGAGGGAATAGTGCTTGAAAATATTTGCGGAGGATGTTCAGTGCGTGCAAGCAGCATGCTTCCCAGATGCTGTCGGTTGTTAGAACTGAAAAGGGCAGATGGCGGTGGTTGTAAACGGTCCGTCTTAACAAGATGCTCTTTCCGTTGGCCCGATATCACGGAATTGGGTAGGTTTACTCTATCAAAGGTAGAAGGGATACTCACCGGTGAGACCCTCCTCCTCGACCTGGAGACCCTCTTTCAGTACCTCGTCCCTGTACTTCTCGAGCTCCTCGAGATAGCTCTTGTTCAGCTTCTGCTGCCGCCATTCCGTCTCGTACTTGATGTTGGGAAGTGCGATGTCGCCGAGGAAACCGCCTGAAATTCGAGAGAAAATTACGATATTTTAGCTCGCGCCTTTCGACGCGCTTAGAATCACGCGAATAAGGCTCTCCCAACAATTTGCATCTCGCGCGTCACATCCTCGCAACACACCCGGTTGTTCGGCGAAGCGTGGAAAGTTTTAATTGAGCCTCGACAAACGTTTTCTATTGCGCCGCCGCGAAAGGAGGATAAAAGGGAGGATCTTCTCGAAGCATCTCCTTCCTTCGATAGGACCGCGGTCTCGCGAGAGTATCATCCCGAAGAAGTCGATCGCCTTTCGCGAGTCGCTGCCCGAGGGATAGAGAGTAGCACGGACCTATTATCGGTTTCCATAAATCATCGAACGCGTTATCGGCCGAAGGAGAGTTTGTTCGGATGTAAACAGCTTCGCTATCTCGCCACCGTGACACAAGAAAACCGGCGTGAGGAGAGGATGGGAAACAAGGGAGTAGGGGCCGGAGGGGGGAGGATGGCGAGCGGGAGGGGCGAATAATAAGAGAAGATGACCCGAGAGAGAGCTGAGCTTCTTGGAACTGGAATCGCCGACTCTGGATTAAGGGCGCGGAACCCAATGGATCTTCTTCGTCCTTCTCCCTTGACACTCGGCTCGTGCTTTTTACAACGACGTTTCGCGGCCGAGGAAGATCTCGTTACGCGATATCATTCGTTAGAGAAAAAGCGCCGGAGAGAGGAAGCGTTTATCGGTCCCGGTATCGATCTTTTCCGAGAATCGTTCTTAAGACGCGATCTGGATTTGACAATGACAAATTGTGCGAATTTGTAGGATGTACGGAATCTTTGACCGTGTGAAGATCGCCGAGAAGAAGTAACGATGCGAAACGTCTAATTACTTGGTTAATGGAGTAAGAGTCCGAGATGCTTGATGAGCTAGGGTAATGTCGAAGATTGTGGGAATGTGTCGAAATTATCCACGCTCGATTCGCTAATAATTAGCGCGTAACTTATTGAAGCATGCGCATCGCGATACGCTCACATTCGTCGACGCACTGTCATGTTCTATGCTCTCCGGTGATTCGCCGACCTTCGACCTCCGTCGACGAGGCCGTTTTCTCGGAATCGAGCCGACGAAATAACATTCGGTGGCCGCGAGTTATCTGTGTTTTCGCGCCGGCGGAGCGAATTGTGGAAAATTCAGCGCATCTCCCGACGTTCGCTTGACAAGATTACATCCAGTTTTTCCACCCATCTCCCCCGATCCCCCCGATACATTTTCCGATGCCGCAAAAGAACTGAGGCACGCCAACGGATCGCGAATCCCATCCAACGCGTGCCTATCCCAGACGCTCGTAAATTCGCGAAGCTATGCGGCGAGCAAGGATCGATAAAGAATATTAAAAATAAACGCTTGACGCGTGGGGTCGATCGAGCGCAGAAGAGTGATCGTTCGCTATCGTCGCCGACATTATCCGCGGGAGGACGCGGCATCGGTCGCTGACAATCGAGCGATAATTCAGTCGCATCATCGCTCGGCGAGTATTTTATTTGGCTGCGAAACGCCTGTCGTCGGACGTTAATTGAGCGGAGTGTAAATCGTGGCCACGTCGAGCGTTTCGCTGCCGGCAGAGTCAGACATGGCTAGCGCAGAATGCGGGTGCTCGCACGCGACATCCTCGCCGTGTTTACGAGCGGGAGCGCGCGCGCGCGCGTCCGAATTCATCGTCGGCGAATTTCGCCGATTTCGGGCTCGTTAAGGGGCCCAACCGCCATCGGCGGCGGTGCCGTCCGGTAATTTCCACATCGACAAATTATTCGCCGCGGCTAATGGGACACGCGCCAACGTTGGCCGGACATCGGGCCGAGCCCCGGTGCGGTTCCACGATCGGGTTAATTAAGGGAAATCGATCGAGAAGGTCGGTAAGGCCGGCCGCAGTCTGCCACCGAAAGGTACGGACTGCTCGACCTTCCGAATTGCGTTATTGTATATCGTCGAAGTGGTGCGTGTCGATAGACGCATCTTTCGGCAGCTGGTTGCTGATGGATTGCGACAGTTATAACGGTCCTCCGATTCAGGAGATTACGGATTCGTTTTTACGATCTTACACGGTGTATCGAACATTAGATTTGTATATTAGTACACCAAGAATGATTGTAATTGATGTACCTTTCCGCAAGTAGAGTTACCTATTTATCGACGCTAAGAGTACTCAAAAGAAACGTGGTGGTAATATTAACGTGTATTACGATCAGTAACAGCATCACCAGCGGTAATAACAACACGTACATAATTTTTAGATATCCGATAAAATATACGAAAATACATCGTGTACTGTTTTTTGTTAATGAACAATTTGGTTGAATCAACTTTAGACACGCAGAATCGCTATCATTCCATAACATCCCAACTTTAGATCTTTTTGAAAAACGTCTCTACTCCGAACAACGAAAACATTTCAACTTACAACACCTCGAATCCTACTTTATAAAACATTGAATTAGCGACATGTAACCTGGATCAACGATGGTGTCTACCCAATGATCCGTAGCTCGTTCCTATTGCGTTATAGCAATAAGCGCGAAACATCGAACGACGTGAATTCAGTCAGAGTAGAGCACTGGCTCGAAACGTATCCGGCGTTGGAGATCAGGTCAAAATCGGGGTAATGCGATGTCGCGAGCAAACGGGACTCGTCATTGGTCGGCTCTTTGACGAGAATGCGAGCCGATAACTTCGCCGCGATTCGAACTGACCGTCCGAAGTTTCCGGCAGGCGATCTCCCCGCTTCGAAATCGAGATGTCGAGAATGGCGGATAAGCGGCCGCGAACGGCGTCCGTTAACCGCGTTAATTACGCGCAATCACGGTACGTGCCGGCGATTACTATTCAACGCGGCCGGCAATACGCGCCCCGTTATCCGCGATAAATTCGGGAATTAATGCGAAGAATAATTAATTTCATTGTCGGTGCCCGCCGCGGAAACTGTACGCCCAACGCGCGATACTATCAATTATTATTCCGATTGGTAGCCGCGCTGGTCGGGACGCACAGAAGGGACACGAGCCTAGCGTTGTACTCGAACGAGGATCGTGGATATCGATACAGCCGAGGAATGAGGTTCGGCGTACACTCTATGTGCAAGCATTAATTCGTGCGGTTGGAAGAACCTGAAGCGGAGTGTAAAGTCCTGTAGACTCTTGTCACTTTACTACGCAGAGTATGCAGCAAAGGTTATAGATTGAAAGACGAAAGATGACCGCTTCTGATAATAGATGCGGGATATGATTTGGTGTGGGTGAGAAAAGCGAAATGTGAGAGAATAAGAGTGTGTGTGGCTAAGATAAGCCTGGCATTAAACGTTATAGTAATGTTTGTTGGTGACTAAGCGAGTGCGCCTTTAAATGTCGATTATACGATTGCGTGGATCAAATACATGGAAAACATGTAAACTACTTCCATCCTTTAATATTTCTTTTCAATTCTTCTCCTTACAGTCTTTCTCATTCTCCTTTCGTGTTCTTAGACATTCTTTTTTTATTTGGGACAGACCAACTCATAACTCATTCATTACTAATTCCTACATAGATGACAATTTGAATAAGGTCCTTGTCGGAAGAAGCGAGACCAGTCCCATCGCTAGGTGCGTGTCAAGCAGTCCGGCCACGCTCGCAGATGCGATGAATCATCGTCAGGGAGCGTAAATGAATAAATCGGAGGAGGGTGGGGGTGGAAGGCGTAAGCACGCGTATTCGCACGGTCCGCTGAGTTTCACCTACGTCCCTGCCATTCGTTTGCGAGGAGGACGTATTTACGGGCATGTCGCCGTGAATCCGCCGCCGATTTCGACCTCGTTAATGCCCCTCGAGGGATATCGGCCGACGCGTGCGTTTCTACCGATGCACACGCGCCATCTCTCTCTCTTCGGCGAGCGACTCCGCATACCTGCAGGAGCCTGCTTAATTAATTAACCGAAACGGACACGTACGCGGGACAGCGCATGTCGCGCGGAAACCCGAGAGGAGAGCGAGCAAGAAAAAAAGCGTGTCGCTATAATTTATCGCGACAGCGCACGATCCGGCCGGGGGAGCGGAAGTTGCACGGTGTTTTACATGATTAACTTATGCAACGTCGAGCGGCACGTATTGCGAACGTGTTCGTAAATTTGAGACTCGCGCGAATCGAGGGGCGAGCAACTAATTCCCTCTGCTTCTTCCCCCGCGTTTTTTGCTCCTTTCAGATTGGAATTATGCGATTAATATGTTCAAAGAGCCGAATCGTTGGGCATTAAGTAATCCGGTGTTGGGGAAGTCTAGGGATATTATTAGAGAAGGTTGTACGTATGAATAATTGTGAACTGTCAATGCTGCGGGAGACGTCTTAAGTCGGCATTGAGAGAAGAAAAAGGCGAACGAGTCGGCGCCGAACGGAGCCGCGGAACTGACGTCATAAGCCGGCAAACGAGGCTCCAACTAAGAACAATCTGTTCCTGAGAATGTGCGCCGGCCATTCGCGAGCGGGAGTGAGAGGGAAGCAGAAAGACCGGGACGACGATTAGAGGGATGAAAACGACGGGGCAAATTTTAACGGAGATTGAATCGACGGTACGATTGCTCAGTGAGCTATCGAAAGCTCTCCAATAGGAAAGCCCTGACGATCTATCCGGCTAACCGGAAGTAGCTCTTGTCTGCTCCACTCTGCAAAGTGTTCCGTTTCCACCCTCTCTCGTCCTCTCTTCCTTCCTCCCCTTACAACCCCCTTCTAGCCCCCCTGCTTCTCTCCTCCACCATTCTCTTGAGCTCGCGATCTCGCTCTTGCAAATGTCCTGGAAATGGAAAAGGAGGCTTCCCAGATCGATTCGGAGATTGGACCACTTCCGACATTCCGATTGGCTCTCCGCCACGATCCTGCGGTTGCCACGATCGCAACTTCGATGTTACTTTAACTTTCGGGTTCCCCCGTCCGGGAAATCGTTGTTTCGAGAGCGTGGAAAGTGTCACGGGCTGCGGTTCACTTTTTTGCCGCCGCAAAGTGATACTTCGACGCGTCGGTACACGTTCCTGGAATTTCCCACCAGCCAAGAGGAAATTCCACTTTGATTTCGGATTACTTGCCACGCCATTTTCCCAACGCGCGTCCACTTCGTTCCTGCCAATTACCGAGAGCGTGGCCACGGCTACGATAGTCTCCGACTCTGCATGCCTGGTTTCGCTGGGACGGTAGCTTTTCCGGGCACGTAGAGTCCGGGACGGTGGCACCGAAGGACTGCCGTGCTGGAGATAGTCCCGGCCGTTATCGTACAGCCGAATGCAGCTGCCTCTTGATAACGGATCCGAAAACGTCAGTCGATTCGCCGGCCGCCCTTGACTGCGAGATAGGGAACGGGAGCCGCGCAGATAAGACACGACGTTTCCACATGTTCGAACGCACTTCCTGCCACGGATTTTATGTGTCAAAAGTCGTGCATCCCCCTTTCCCTCTCCTGCTGTCGCCTCGGCATTTGCCTTCGGCCGCGCTCGAAATAGCGTCGCCCAGTGTTGCGGGATTCTTCTCTTGTAGGTCAAGCGAAAACTGATATTCCAATTTTTCCGCGACGCGGCCAGTTTGAAAAAGGGAAACTGGAGTAAGGAGAAAAAACAGGTTCCGCCGGCCTCCGCGCTTCCCAGTTTCGTTTTTCCTCCGGCTCGAAGCGAGAAAGAAGTGCGCAATGCGCAATTTCGCAACACGCGGATCGACGGGTGTAAGATGAGCGAAGCTTATGCAACTGCACTGAACCGGTGGCTATCCTAAACCGAGCACACGGCCAGGAGCGCAGCTGGTCAGCGTGCCCTTCTTCGATCATCGACGTATCCAGCGAAACGTCCTACCCACGCAAGAATGTCGAAGCTAAGGCTGAAGGTAGATGTCTCTGACCCTGGCACACAGATTCGCAAAGTAATCGAATTCAAGAGAGAGTAATTTTCTAATACCATCCCGTGCTGAGCAGCGATGTGCTGCACGAACCATTTCCAGACCTTGACCTTGATCGTCGCGATGAAGCGTCATCGATCACGGACCAACGATAGAACGGATGGACAGGCATTAGCGCCTCGACTCTCTGGCCGTTCATTATTCTCAAACGACACGGTAATCTCCCAGCGCCGTCCCGTTAAGCAACAAACTCGGCGAGCAATAAGTCCCGCGGGCTCAATTAGTTTCGTTCGTCAAACGATTCCCGCCGCTTTGACTCTGCGCGAGCCAACGGAAGATTACGCGGTCACGACGCTCCGGAATGGCAGCGAAAAAGGAGGGAAACTAACCGAGAGCCGGACGGAGCAAAAGTGAGGTACTGACCAGCAGCCGGCTGGCGCCTCGAATTCGTTCCGGTCGCGAATGCTAATTGTCGTGCGCGAGGAGTGCGCTTCATGCGCGATGAGCACGGCTAACTCGCGATATGATCGAAGCTTGCCCAGCTACTTTCGTGCGTCGCGCTCGAAATTCCCGCTGAAAGCATCGCGGACAGACGGAATGAGAGACGTTTGCCTGCTTGTTACGCCCGGCCGGAGTCGCGTTTCTTCGAAATCTCTTCTCGTTTCTGTACCATCGAAGTGGCTCGCGCTAACGATGCGCGAACCGGAAGTGCGCGGCCAATCTAGCAATGGAGAGAATATTTCTCCTAGTCGCTCGGTGGCATCGGATTATAAGAGGTACCTGAGAGTCGAGTATATTTTGATAGCAATTATTCAGCTCGTTTTATCCTATTTCATTGCATTTCATTCTAATGAATATATACATTTTCATGTAGTTACCATCAGATTTGTTCTTTTTTTATCGTTAAATTCATCTGGTTTCTATATTATTGCAGAGTGATTGCCTTTCTGAAATGGCCATTAGATGAGTAGTTTATTGACCCCGTATTAAGAATATCCTTATCAGCACATGATCGTATCTTCTAAAATAATTATTGGTGTGCCTAGAACGAACAACCGAGTTAAAATCTGCAATCACAGTTTGCTTCAGAACGAAACACTTCTCTTCGAAAATGTGCAACGCGGTATTCGCGCTGCGTCGTTCTTTCGTAACTCCACTTTTTGTTCTGTCTTCCCTCGGCCCTCCCGCGTAACGTCAACGTTCGACGATAATGCGACGTGTGGCATGTAATACAGATGTGGGATCCCTCCAATGCGGGGGTGCCTGTGTACGTGTGTGTGTGTCGTATTGATTCGAATGGAGAAGCCTCTCGGCATCGCGGTGAGCCTCTATCGCGTCGGATTAAACGCTTGCGTACGCTACTGACGTCAACTTTCTGTCTTTTTTTCTCGCCTCCGCTTTCTGCCCCCTCGTTCGTCGCTCCTTCCTCATCCGTCGTCTTTCCTTTCCTCCCACCGTGTCTTTCTACCTGGTCCACACGTCCACCTCACGTCCTCTCCCAGGCCGTGCTAACGTCAGGACAAGCGCAACAGAATCCTGACGCGTCGGACAATATGGGAAAAAAATTCTGGTCCGATTCCGTGAAAGTCGGATGATCGGCAAACGTGTCGGGAATCGTTCTGGGGGCCGTGGACGATAAGAGCAGTCGCTTCTTTCGTCGAGCCGAGAAAGTTCTTGAACTCCACTCCCGATCGCGGACTCCGCTCTGCTGAGGAAACAAAAGCCAGCGGCGCGAGTCGAGACGAGAGAGAGATAAAGAGACGGCCGAGACGGCGGACCGAATTACAATTCGCGAGTGACGGAGAGTCAACGATTCCCGGACGGCGGGGAATCTGCGGTATCGGACGTCGCGACGCCCCGCACGAATTTCATGAACGGCAGCCGGAGAAGGGAAAGTGCCGGAGGCGTGCTTTGTATCGTCGCGCATACGTGCGGACTGCGATAGAGAGCTTAACGGCGAACGATAACGGCCGACTTTCGTCGTACATTATTCCTCGGTGGCATCAATATTATTCGATTCATTCATCGTCGCGCTCTCTTAATAAGACTCGGGTCGTTAACTGATTGGCGAACGGTGTCAATGTTGCGAAGCGTTGCCAAACGCTGCCGCTGTTTACTTAGGAGCGTAATCTCCGGATTGATGCGCGAATTCGGCTGCGCGTCGCTCGTTTTTCGCTGGCGGAGCCGGCGACTTTTTCGTACGATAAGAGAGCCTTTGCGCGCACGCCGTCGAGAGGAAGGTTATCGAAATGCCTTCCCCGTCCTCCATCGACGCTAGCCGCTCGTCCCTTATCCCAGGTGAGAACTCGCCTTAATCTCGGGGGATAAGTCCGCGTCACGTCGTGCTTCCTGACTTTGATTCGGTCCGATGCGAATCTTCCACGTTCGTTCGAAAGCGAGAGAGAAGACGACCGAGCGACTCTCTTCGGGCGGAACACGCGGATTTTCAGCGTGAAAATCTTAATTATTCCTGCCGCGGAAGTTCCACGCGCAGAATTCGCGGCGGCTAATTGTTGAGACGTTTTGTGCACACTTTAAGTGGCCTTACGATAAAATCGTTCTGTTCGCGGTATAAGCGATTCTGCAATGCGTGAAAGAGAGTACAAAATTCCTTCGGCAAGGTTTTAGACGTTGAACTCAATCAGATGAGGTCTAGCACGGAGTACGTGAAAAAATACCTACGCGTAGATGTAATATACATTTTACACGAGGCAGCATTAGACTTCTAAAGGAAAGTGTTACATAAATCGGAGTCAGTCCGTAATATTGTAGGCGTTGCATGCAAAGAGAGCTGGAAACAAACGCAGCGCTTCATTCCAGCTTTTTGTCAGGATGCCGTTATTTGTTCTTTCCTTGTCTTACATAATCCAATGAAGCGCGTCGGGCAAAACCGCGAGGCAAATGAGACGAAATCCGTTGAAAACTGCGCCAATCGCAGGAGATTCATTCGCCGCTCGTGCAACAAAGCGGGACTAACAAAGCGTGGCTAACAAAGCGCGGTTAACAAAACGTGCAGATCCACCTGTCCGGTTCACGAGGCGTTAAACGACGGGAACGGGAATAAACGATTTATCGCGGAACGATATCGGCGCGCACACAATCCGCGAACCGATTCAAATCAATTTGCAGCCGAGCTATTTTTGAATTGTTAAATCCTAACTTCCCTACTCCCGCCGCACTGAAACGCATTGAACGACTGATTCCCGACTTATAATTTAACGTTCATCCGCGCCGACGCGTATCGCGTGCGAAGCGCGATTAGCGAATGGAATAAGAACTATTCTTCCAGGCGTATAACAGAGCACAATTTATTATACATTCTTACGTGTCCATTTTTTTGCAGCCCTTGCTGTGTAATGTGACGGGATTACAGGCGGGTAAAATCGATTAAGAACGGCAGCTAGTTCTCGGGTAACGCGAAGAACAACATGGACCAAGGTTATTTTTACTCCACTTTTCAAGTACGCTCGTACCGCGAGCGATGTAGCACAATTTTCGCTGCGCTCAAAAACTTATGCATACACGCCGCACGAACGCAGACGTCCGTAGGTGGAGAGCAGGCGGCGGGACGCGCACATAGTTCGCGACGAAATTTCCAGTTTCCCACGAAAAGTTTGACTCGCCGGCCCGTCGTCCTGAATAAATAGCCGGAGACTCGGTGCCGCCAGCTTTTCATCCCTTCCCCTGTCTCCAACGGCGACGTCGGCGTCGACGTCGACGACGATGACGGCGAGATGACGCGCGTGAAAAATTAGATGCGTACTTAAGATCTAATGCCAATACACATGTGTCTCGAGAAGAGCGTATCATGTTTCCGCGAATCTCGGCATCAGTGGATGACTCGACTTTGCGAGAAACGATTCTATGCCTCGCGTCTATAGATCCCTCTATAAATCTGCGGAGGTGCTACGCACGATTTGCCGAACGCAATCTGTCGTTGCACAGGTGTGAACGATAGATCCCGCCGGAGATCCATACATTCTCGGCCTTCCAGTCAGCGAATCCGTAAATTGACAAGGGAGAGGGATCTATGAATAATTGTCTCTTTCTTCTCATTTTCTTTCGACGCAGAGTATAGATATTGAAACTTATAGACATCGCATCGTAGATACTAGGATTGACTGCTTCTTTTTTCTTCGTACTATCTTACTGAAAACTATTTTCCGTTTTCTCGACACATATATACCTATTTGCAATCAATGGAATGAAAATATTGCTCGTTCGAATTGTCAGAGCTGTTCTACAGTACGTATAACGTAACAGTATTTGTTATTTGTTACGTGTCATTTTGATTCGACGAAATAAACGCATTCTGTGCAGTCTTCTTTCGCTAAACATTCACGCGAGTTTCCGTCGTTTACTCCCACCCGTTCGTCTTGCCGCGAACGTGTCAGAGGTCGGGAGGCTATCTGTCGACGTTGTCGATCAGAAAATAGAAGGAAAGGCGAGTGGCCAGCGAGAAACAACGTCGGCTCACGCCATTCGGAGGTTTATTTCGTTTTAACCGAAAACTTCTGCGCTCAGAGTCTGGGTACCGTTCTTCCGTCCATCCCGTAATTTCTCCCCGTCAAGAATATCTGTCCTCTCAAAGCCTTACATACTGCTGTTTCTGTATTTTCCCCAGCGAGCGAAATGCATCGATCCACCGGGATTTATCGACAGAAATATTTCTCCGCAAACACCTGGAACGATCTTCTCTAAGGACTTAGCCCCGGAAAGAGGTGCGCGAGTTTCTTTCCCACCGCCACTATTCTGCGCGTTTGTAAAAATTCACACCCTCACCTCCTTTGGAACTCTCGACGCGGACAAACCTGTCGCAATAAGCCCTAAACGCCGGCCATTATACTTCTACGTAACGAGATTGGAGTTTCTACTCTCGGCAGTGTTCATGATTTCAGCGGGAAAAGGATGCGTAAGTCGTTTCCATTTCTCTCTTCATTCGCACAATACTATTTTCGCCCCGCTCGGCTACGTTCTAAAAGCTCGGCAAAATTCTTTCGATGTAGAATTTCAATGTGGAATCTAGACGCAGAATTGTTGAGAGAGTAGGACCGTCTGTTGGAATTTCCGACACAGGGCAGCTAGTAACCCTTTTGCAGTCGAGTGGCGAGTCGTAAGGTTCGATAATAGAAAAATGTGCTTTCGCTGCAGCGTACCACAATGGATTATCTTCCGTATGGGAGAACAGCTTCTATTTCCGATTATCAAAGGATTTAAGTACGCATACGATTTCTTTATCTTTTTCATCCTCCAAGGCGTAGCATTGAGGGCATTTTCCAATTTGCATTGCAAAAACGGCTACTCAATATTATCGCTCGCACGTTTCGTTGGAAATACCGCTCAACGACCTCATTGAATGCAGTGCCGTAGCAATAATTTACGGAAAGACGGTGTAACTTTCATGGAATAACACTTGTCGCCGGAGTAGCTAACTTTGAGCGCGATCCTACCGAAACGGGGGTGAGATTTAGGGGTGGACGTTTCCATTGTGGACGAGACTGTTAACGAGCCGCGAAGAGTCGACCACTTCGCGGGAGACTTTTGGGCGCGAAAGCATCACTTCCGTTAGCCGGAAGGTCGAAATAATTCTGGCCACTTCGGCCGACGTGCGCCGTTGTCCGAATACGTCCGGACATTTTTCATAACGCAAACCCCGCGTCCTTTGTTCCGCGTATAGAGAAGCAATGGAAAAAGGCGAGGGTGAAGCGGGGGAGAAATAATGGAGGGCAATGAAAAATTAGAAATGTGGAAGTGGGTGAAAAAGGAACAGATGACGGAGGAAAGAGGTGCTTGACGACGTAAAACTTTTTATTGAAGACGACGATAAAATAGAACGAATGAGAAGAATGGCGTTGGGTAGGCAAAGAAAGGATGGATATCAGGATATGGGCAAAGTTGAAACAATGGTGAGTGGCAAGGGGGCAAAAGGGGGAGAGGAAGGGGGATGGAGAAAGGTGTAGGAAGGAAGAGATTGGTCCGGGGAAAAAGAATTTGAATAACAGTGGGTGGGAGAACGGTCGGGCGCGAAGAATGGCGACGGAAGAAACGAAATTGAAAAACAGAGCAGAAATGAAGGATTGAAAAAGCGACAACGCGGAGATGCAAGCGTCAGATGTGGGGTGGGGGAGGGGTGGCAAAACGAAGGGAGTCAATCTCGTTCCGCTTCCTACTCGCACTGTTTTGTTCCACGGTTTTCCTATCTGCTGTTTCGCATTTTTCTCTCCCCCCACCACGTCATTTACTCCCGTTCTTGCTCACTGCCATCGTTGCCGTCATCGTCCCCTTCCGGTTTCAATCCGGCGAAGAGATTATGTGGGTCAGCCGAGGTGCTTTAATCTTTTTTCATGAACGAATCATAAGCCTTGGATCGTTTAAAACACTCGCGACGTTGCGTTTACAATATCGGAGATTCATGGAAAAAATTTCAATTTTGAATGCCGTCCTCAGCGAATGCTGTCAGTCTAGCAAATAGAGTGACAGCTTGCGCAGGGACGTGCATAAATTCCAGTTTATTCGGAGAGCCGTTAATCGGAGAAATAAATCATCGAAAGCCTCGAAGGAATCCCGCGACCGCGATCAATCGAGGCAAGCCTGGCGGAACTGTTTGAATGACACCGTTCGTTTGAATGAACGCGGTAGATTGTCGTAGACAATGAAAAAAGGAAAAGCGGCGACTTACGAGGGGAGGGTGGACAATTTCTGGCCATCCATTGAGATCAAGCGGAACATCGAGAGGCGCCTGTACAAAGAGGCTGCCGAGGGATTTTCAAGGCCGTAATTATGTCTTAATTGTACCCTATTAAGATACACGAGAGGCTCGCTCTAGCTCCGTCGCTGCGGAATTCACGTTCGCAGGACAAAAAGGAAGTTGCCGCGGCGCTTTTGTGCGACGCCGGATACATGGAGCGAAGTGAAAGAGCAGATATCGGCGTCGGCGGATGAGAAAGAGAGAGGATAGAGATAGAGAGCCAGAGGAGGGAGGTGGAGGGGTCATAAGCGAATTTCATTTTCTTTGATGTTCGTCTCAAAGCAACTCTGTAATGCCTTCTCCTACTACGTTGCAGTGATGTTTCGCCAGGCTACGAGCTTAATTGGCGCTCTATCATCGCAAGGCCCTTGATATTCACTATTCGCGGTCCGATTGATTTCACGTGCGATCGATTATCAGTGCCAGTCCAGATTCACTGAATCGCGGAAGCCCAGAGTCAGACGCCCGTCTCCACTTTTCGAGACGACAGCTGTCTCTCTCCGACCAATCGCGACGGAAAAAAGTTCGACGACACTCACGTAAGTGAACAAATTCGTTCGAAGCCGAAAGAGACTGCGATTGAAGAGACGAAAATCTTAACCCGGCGCGGCAACGATGTAGATCGCTTTACGCTCGCGGCACGAAGCTGGGGTTTGTCCACCGCAAAGTATTAGCTTTACAGGCGGCAGCGGAGGATGAACGGAAAGTTTCAAGCGTGAAAACCGCAAGCGGTCACGACGCCGAGTACGGAACATGGAAGATTGCGAGGAAGTGAAGGATTGTTGCTAAATCAGGTGCATTACCGAATCGACTTTCATCGAGAGGCCGCCTATTATAAAGCGACGCTCGCCGAGGACGACGTCGCCGTCGTCGTCGTCACTGCCGTCTTTGCCGTCGTCACGAACGTGTTTCGACGGCAGCTCGGTCAAACGGCTTGGAAAAACGGGGATAAAAGCGTTATCACGCGACCGGAAAAGGACCGAGAGCGATCGCCGAGCTAAGTAGAATGGAATAATTAAAGCGGCATTCGCATACCTCGATAATTTCGTCGTTGGCCGGCACGAGATGAGAAAGGGGGAAAGTAAATGAAAGAGAAACAGGTAAAATGAGAGGAAGTTGGGGAGGGGGGGGGGAAGAAAAACGGGTAAGGGGCCGCTAGCGAAGGAGAGAACGGTCGTTCCTTTTTCTTGCGCGGAAACGGGACAAGCCCAATGGAGGAGGAGGGTGGTGGGAAGGGGGGGAAGGTTGGGGGTGGTCGGGTCAGAAATGGGTAGGAGGGGAGTAGAGGTTCAAATCACTGGACGGCTGCCAAGCGCAGTCGAGAGAATGCCATCCACAGAAATCGGCGATGAGGGTCCGACCCCTTAATTTCTGTTTACTTCCGCGGCGGTTGGGAGGATGGGGGTGGGGAGGAGAAAAAAATCGGAGGAAGGAAGGAAGCGTGGAACGGTAGGAGGTCCTTTACGGTCCCAAACTAGGTTACACGACTCCTTGCCCCTTTATCGCTGATCGCCCTCCTGCCTCTGTCGTCCCGTGGATCTTAGCTGCCCTCCTGCCGTATCTCCCGAGAAATCCACCCTCCTCCCTCGCCCCTTTTCGTCCGACAACGCGTTACCCAGCGGTGTTAAACGAGTCGCGTATCTTAAAGGGTCGCGACGCGCGCAATGAACGAGACATTAAACGTACGCCATTTCGTAATGTTGCCCGTAGAGGGCTTGTAGACCTAGGCCGTTTATTGATGCTCAACCCGAAATTTACCTCGCACTTCCTTCCGGGCACCCTCCCGCTCGAATTTCCGGCGCGAGCTTCCGAAGTTCCGTTTTTACGTCTCCGTATCTCGGCATTGTTTATGTCGCTGATTACTTCGGCCAAGTAGGTCTGCCCCTCGCCCCCCAACCCCCCAACCACCCTTCTGACCGAGTACAAGTCGACCGTTAGAGACGCGTATTTTAAATGGGACGACGCAGCAAACGTTAAACGGACTTAAATGTTATTCGGTAGCAGCCAGCCGATTCGTCCGCCTCGCTCGCAGGGGGTGCAATTAGTACTTTATCGCTCGTTCAATGAGTTTTCGCGAGGGCGAGAGGCACGGATATTTTCTGAATAATCTCGCCGTGCCGCGGCGAACGTCATTCTCGTCATTCTGTCAGTACTGTCAAGGCTGGTGTATCTCGTTACGCGCCGGTGTGAAGTGTGCGACGAGTGCGAGTGAAATTGTAACAAGGAGCGAGAAACTGGTTGCCGGAGGGGCGAGGAAAATGGAAGGAACCGGGGCATTTCGAGCTGGCGTCCTCGGGCTCGTGCGGTAAATCGGAAAGTCGGAAATAAAACGCCCCCGCGAAACGAGACCTTGCGCTCAAGGAGTAATTAAGTTGCGGCGACGAAATCAAATCATACGTACAGGACGCGACGGTATATAGATGCGACGGTTGTTTCAATCTGTGGATGAACTTATCGGCGCGCCGTACCCAGTTTCATTCCCGATTTCAATTCGACGGCTTATGCATATGTATTGGAAATTGAACGGGGTTCTATGTTTAGTAATTCTTCCCGCGCCACTGTTTCAGTCTGCACGTGCGTGTCCGCTGATAACGTATATGACGTTATATTTCGGTTACCTATATATTATTAGATCGTTCCAACTACCGCTTTCCAACAATCTGCACCGTGTTGGGGGACTAGTAACTGTATCGCAGCTTACGATATCAATGGTTCGAAAGATTGGATTAAAACATTGCAACTCTGTGCGGCAAAAACAGTAAAGACTTCAACAAGCAACATTAATAAAGTCTACCACAAAGCAACGACCGCGGAAGAAATTATCACGAGAGTTTCCAAACGGCAACTCCTGTTTACAAAACAACCTAACGACCGTAGAATTAAAATACACGCCATATCTCTGAACATTCTCTGACACTCGGATCCCAGTAAACGGTCATATTTAATTTCTCCAGCGGGCGCGTTTCGACAAAAAAAAGTGCCTAGAGAATAAGAATTGTCCAGAACAGAATTCTGCACCGGTTTCAACCCTCCTCGGTCAACAGCTGGGGTCTCCGCTATAAGGGTTAATAAACTCTACCACCCCCCCCCCCCCCTCTACCACCCCGAAAAAAAGAGGGCTACTAGGAGCGCTCGTAAGCGATTCCCCGAAGACAGCCGGTGTCCAAGAAATCGGGACGGAGATAACGGATGCCAGGAAAAGGAAGACGGGCCGAGCGGCTCGGCCGCTGTTAATCGAATTATCTCGATTACATTCCCGCGGGCGCGGCTTCGTTTACGTCAATTAGCCTGCTCGTTAGCGGTAAACGGGATGACATCGTGTCACGGGAGACCCAGCCACCTTCCTCTTTATCCGAACTCGTCCGCGACGCCACGCTTTGTTCCCTCGCGGCCACGGCGGGGTAGCAGCAGAAACTGGGCGATAAACGCAGATGAATTCTCCGTGTCGGGTTAATCGAGTTAATCGGGTTAATTAAAAGGGCGCAGGAACAAATGGGTGACTTCCACGCGCGACTTCGCATTCGCTGAACGTTACTAATTGGCGGACCGTCGTTTCAGTCGGAGAATCGCTGCGCTCATCGCTAGGGGTGAGACACTTTCTTTTTTCATGCCCCTCCCCTCCCCCCCCCTCCTCCCCGACGCACGCCACTCTTCATCCTCATTGATCGCACCTGACGTCCTGAATCGTTCGCTCGGCGGCTGCGAAGCAGATTCCATGATGTGCGCCGATGTCCAACGATCAGCGAGGGGTTAAAATGATCCCCAGTGAATATCAGCTCGCATCAGCTGTTACTCAGAGACCATCCGAGAACGATCATGCATTGAAGGGGGAGTATTAGAAGAAACGGGGAGTGCAAGCTACGCGAGCGAGACAGACAATAGATTCAATGTACTTAATCGCAAAGTGCGCATTGAGATGGACCTCTCAGTGCACAAAAAGTGTCATGCGGGTGAAGCAACTTTCTCACATGGCCGCGCCTCTGTCTCTAAGTAATATAAACGAGCGACGGCGCAAAGTACTCGATTTACCCTGCCGGGCGGACGATGCGAAGGTGCGAAGGTACTCGACAAAAAATTCCATTACTCGAGGTCCCGAGGGTGACGTCCCAGCGACGATGAGACGTCAGCATCAGCTCGCGCAGTTTCGAAATCCGGATCGTCGTTGCGGAATCAATTCACGCGAAAGCGTTCCCAAGTGCGTAACCGTGTGAATGGTAACGCATATCGGGACGGCGCGCAATACGTAACCGGAGGGAATATGATATTACATATGTAGCTAACGATGCGCGCCATTCGTGGCCCAGAGGGGGTCTTCGGCATGGTCTTAGGGGATTAAGGTCGTCGCAGGCATGTGGTAGGCACGTACCTGGAGGGTGTCTGGAAGATCTCGGGAATCTGAGTTACGTCGTCCGCAAACGTACGTTGGACCACTTCTGTTCATACATATGCGCGACATCTGCGTACATATGGCCTCTGTACTAGTGGATTAATGATTTTGGGAGGCTCGTCTAGCGTCTGTAGATGCGATCAACTCGGCGAAGCGAACGCCACGGGAGATTTTACATTTGTGTCAAAAATACATAAATGAATATTGTTGGTAGAAAATTAAATTCGAAAGGTTGAAATATTTCGGCGGTTGTAATGAAGTGGAATGATTTTGCATTTGTAACAGCTTCATCACTGTTGCGGCTACCGTTAGTAGCTGACGGCACAGCAAGATTAAACGTGAAATTCAACATTCCTTCAATTCGTATTCCAGGCGTAGGGAAGTGAGCTATTATTTTTCATGAAAAACGATGCATGAAATGTAAGTGGACATGTAGAATTAGCTCATAAAAATGTTCGTTGACGGCATTACTCCCCTTTTGTCCGTTATTTCATCGCGAACTTTCCCCGGCGTCGATCGAAAATCTGGGTCGCTGCAATTAGCCGAATAATTAGCATAATGGGGAATAAATGCGCACCGAACATCCCGGAATATCTCGGCGAATTTTCCTTGCGGGAAGATATCGTAATCGCGGAATCAACAACTTCTTCGCCACATCGTCAACCCGCTAATCTCAGGCAGCGTTAACGAAACTGGCTAATTACCGAAATAAGAAGACGACGGTTACGCAATCGCGACCGTGGCGAAGCGAACTCGATTACCGAGAGCTGGCGCAGAAAGTGGCGAAGTCCACGTTATCCTTCCGGAAGTTCGTAACGGTGGGTGTCCGACGAATCGGAAATCTGTTGTTCGAAATCTCCGAAAGTAGTGGCAGAACGATTCATCACGCGGAAGGCGCGAGAGAGAGAAAGAGAGAAAGGGATAGGGGTTGCATCGGAATGTATTCGCGCTCTAAAACTAAGCAAAAGCGACTCAATCCGCGCGGGAACAATGCCGGGGAATAGAGCGGGGGCCGAACGTTGGCGTGGATGGGTGTGGATGTTGACGCTAGAGAAAACTGGATGAACCCAGATGCGGGGACGGCGGCGGGCAGGAGACAAAGACGCAGAGGCCTGGACTGGTTGTCCCGCGGAGATAAAAGTTTAGCAGAAAACAAAGTGTAGTAACGGGGCGCGAAAAATTGAATGCCTCTCGGCAGCCCGACGCTAAATATACGGATGCACTTCTCCCTTTGTTCGCTAAGAACCTACGTCAAGTTCGGCGTGGGCGACGTTAAAAGTGCATCGGTGATGTCGGCCGCGTGTGCCAAAGGCTAAAAGTTCCTGAGTATTCGACGTGATCCATGGCGAACCGGTCGTTGCTTCCTGTACCTTGAATGTACTCGCTCTAAGTAGAATTATTTAATAAAAGAAATAAATTCGATTGGCTCAATTTTCCGCTTTTATTTGATAAGTCTATAGGATGGAATCGAACGCTGACCTAAGACAGTTATTGTTTATATCGAACGTTCGTTCGTTTACGGATGATTGTAAGACCACTGACAGTGTAGCACGACCTACATAACGAGCAACCTCGGAGTACATACAAACAAAAGCACTTTTAAGACGCTGCTCGTTCGGCTGCCTCAAGCCATAAAACCAACGTCCGGTAACACACTTTCTTCCCGGAATGAAATTCAAAACACAATGAACATAACAGTTTCGAGTAGTTATCGGTTATCCGTTTCGGATAATACTTTTATTTCACCTACAATCCCGCTCGACGAGCCACCGCCAATACACCAGCTCGCAAAGGAACAACCGTCTCACGTCCACTAAAAAAGTGAGATCCAACGTTACGTTTTCATTCGTCGAAACGCGGGAAGAGCTTTTAGTAGCACCAGGATCCGTCGGATGGTGGCGGATTTTATTCGGAAAAATGTAGCGAGTCCGCGTTAAAGATGATACGCCAGGTAGAGCTCTTTCTCCCGGAGCCCGCTGGAATTAAGTCAGTGCAAAGTGACACGGGAGAAGAATCCTTGGCCGACGAGCAAAAACGGCCGACGTCTTGCCGACTGAAGCCTTCTGTTGTCTCGCGAACGAACGAACGGACGGACGGACGAGGCGAGCTGGGTGCGTACTGTAATTGGGACAAGAAAAGCGAGCTCTCGGAGCGTGCATCAATCGCGTGCAAGCGGGATGCATTATGGGCCGCTCACGCGAGCTGCACTCCGTTGCGGAGCGAATAAAGCTAAGGCGAGCGGGAGTATTTTCATAAGTTCCAAGAGTTGTTTCACGTGCCGCGTGCTTTTTGCTCGTTAGCCAGCTTCGACTCCTAGCCGAGGAGAGCCGATTCGTATGCGATCGAGGGATTTTCTAAAGGGCATTCCTTCGCCAAGGTGCATAGCGTAACGCGAGCGTTTTGCACATTTTGCGCGGCTCGCGCGTTTTGGCCATTTTAAGCCTTCTCTGCGCTTTGCGCCTCTGTCAGAAAGTATATCGGATATCGATCGGATCCCTGCCGCCTGCCGAATGTTACTCTCGACCGGCAACTGAGAAAGAGCTTGAAATGACGCATGGAGAACAGGTGCAAAGGGCCAGCCGCGCTTTGATGAAAGTTAGGACAATTTTAGTCTGTTTCAAGCGCTACCATCGGCGAAATTATGCCTGAGGCGGAAATGCTGTCATGTTTCGACCACCAATATTTACCGAAGAATACTCTATGGAAAGTGGGTACACGTTAGATGATATACGGCCGAAAGGGCAGTGAGGATCGAAGGGACGCATCGAGATTCCATGAATATTTCGGACGCTCAGATTCTCATGCGAAGGTTAAAGTGCTTTTACCAGCCGCGTGTAAAATACTGTCTCTGTCTAACGATCGAAGAATCGAAGCTAATCACAGCCAAGTCGTCGGAGGGGGCATCGAGGCGGATCCATTCGCAAAGTCCATAAGAAGAGTGCCTGAAAAATAGTCCGTTGCCAACTTTTTCCCTCAAAGGGTTCTCGCGGCGAACAGACAAAATGACCGAAACGACTTCGTTCCAACCATGGTAAATTATCGTCCCTTTGCCTTGCCGGCGTCGAAAAGGACGCTGAAAGCGGAGACCATTCTTCGCGCTGGCCGGAGGAAATAGAAGGGAAGTGAGAGTTTTCTAGAAAAGAGGCGCCGGTAAGTAACTCGTCCCGTCATCGAAAATGGCAAGTTCGTCGAGGACTTACCTTTCGTGGATCCTGGCCGATAATTACTCTCATCGTGACCGGACGAAAAGTCGACGCCTGGGAAAATGGTGGGGGGAGGAAAGGGAAGGGAGGCAAAAGAAGGCCGAGGGGAGAAATTCGCTGCGCAAGGAGGAAACTAGTCGCAGGATCGTTCGACGGGAAATTCTCAGGACTCGTTCGTCGTATCGAGCAGAAGCGCGATTGGCACTCGTCCGCTCTTTTTCCCTTTTGGCCTAGCGCGCGCTCTCTTCTAATTGCTCGAAAAACTTATTTCCGATCCGGAAAAACAAAACGTTTTCCATTTTCACTCGATGGCTGAGTAGTTAATTCCCTGAAAGCGTTACGGTGTCACATTCGGGAAAAGTTGGATATTTTGAATGCAATTTCGATCTCGAAAATAGGAACAGCATGAAACAGTAAAAGTTTAAATCTTGTTTTGCAAACAGTTGAAGTAGTGGGGTGTGTATAGAATTCGAAAGGAGGATACGGCCGAGTAGCAAGATGAGATGGAGAAGATCGCGTGTACGTTAATCGTGATATCGAGTTTCAGCGATACACGCACGCCGAGCAATTCCCAGGACGGCGAACGTTTGAAATATTTGCCACACTTCCGCCGAGATCGAGTGAACGATCAAGCTGTCGAACAAATGGAACGGAGGCAAGACCAGCGGAGAATAAAATTGCGCGAGGCTTAAGGTTTCACTCTTTATTATTGTCCGACTCGATCCTATTCGTTCAGTACAAAGCTGGACATCTGAAGGAAAAAAAGGAAAACAAGTGAGATTCGTTGATAGACAAATGTGGCGCAATGGAAGTTGTACTGTGGAACGGTACACACTTATAAGGACAGTAGGACATTGAGTTCATATCCAATTCTGTGAAACTTTCCGATCTGTCATCGTTGAATCCGCGTGATTTATAGACCATGAAATATATCAACCATAAATCCGGAATTCATGACAATTTCTAACGATGTCTTCCTTACCTACGGAAGAGGTTGATTCGTGAAGTTCTACTTTCGATTACATAAAAATCTTTGCATTTTCGAAATCATGAAGCAAAGAGAGGATGCAGCCGACAACAATTTTCCGTAGCTTTCTACTTGCGGGGGGAATATTCTTCTGTCAAATTTTCACGCTTGCGAGTGCTGACGGTGAATTCTCTCTATCCGGACCCTTAACGAAGGCACGGTGAACTAGCGTAACAAGTTATCCGAGACAGACTGCTACGTACACAAGGTAGAATGTGCATACATACGTTCGAGACGTTATCCGATGGCTTTTGATCTCGATCTAAATTGCTCGAACTCCCTGCAGAGAGAAAGAGAACGGGGATTGAGGGTGAGTGGGTGGGTGGGAGTGGGACAGAAATACAGAGAGAGAGAGAGAGAGAGAGAGAGAGAGAGGGAGAGAGAGGGAGAGAGAGACGACGTCGACGAAGTCCCCTTTTCATACAGACTGCGAGTTCGACGACTAAATTTGCAAATGACGAAGAGGAGGACCAGGATGATCGCTCACGCTTTACCAAGCTGTAGTTAGGCAGGAGTTGATAACGCGGGGTGGTAGGTAACCCTCCATAAGCTATGCCGTTTGCCACTTTTTGACGTCCGCCTGTTCAGGCCACCCGATTTTCACCGATCAAAGCACTGTCTGCTGTCAATTACACGCGACCGAATCTCACGTTTTCAGCTGAATTGGAATACGTGAATCATTAACTACACAATAAAATTTCTACATTTTCGTTAGACGTGTTAAAGATTTTATCGATAATTTGCACTTTCATTGCGGGATTGACGTAAATATTTAACACGTTTCCAGATTTATTGTGCTAGCCCAAGATAATCGAGTTTGTGTTAAGATTAAGTTAAGATTGTATTGGAACTTAACTTTTTGCAAAACTTGATTTCACAATAAATTAACACCGAGGAGACCTACTTAGGATATTACGTAATAGACATAATTATAGTGCCTATTTGTCGTGCATATATGGACCGTTTATTTTGAAAGTGGTGTAAGTCCACTTTTAAACAAAAATGAGTTATTACGTAATTTGTACTCAATCTAGTGTAAACTCTTTATTTATAACGTGTTAGCATTTAATATCTTAAAAATGCTAATACTTTGTTCAATTTAAAATTGATCGATTAAAGAAATTGCATATTCATTGATTATGAAAGTGGTGTAAGTCCAATTTTCATAGACATAGGTGGGTAATTTGGTTACACGTGCTTTATTTCACGAATCTTGTACACACCACAGGATTATTATGATGTCAAAAAACAATGTAGACAGAATAATACAGTTATTTTACACGAAATTCTCTCGTTTTATTTGATGTAAAATAAAGAATCTACAAATCGCAATTCAAAAACGGGTAAGAAAAATTACTAACGGAGAAAAAGTAAACTCGTTGAAAATATTTGGATGTGATTTTGTAAAAGTGCGCCGTATGCTATTGTATATAAAATATCGATGGGGGATACAGAATTTTAGACGTTAGATTTATCACTCACATGTCGGGAAAGACCACCAAACTTTGAAAAAATTGTCCAAACACCTTTGTATAACGATGCCAAACCAAATTACATACGAAAAATATAAGCATTGAAGCAGTTATTTTACCTTAATAACTAAACAATAGCTTAATAGCAAACTTAAATAATATAAACTAATTAACGTTCAAAATAAAAAATACTAGTCCCATTTTATTTCTCCTTATTATTTATAAACAAAATTGGATTAGTATAATATATATTTGAAGTGATATTTATTTTTTCAGAATTGAAACAAAATGATTTTTACAATTGACTAATTATGAAAGTAGTGTAAGTCCATTTGCAACCCGTAAATATACATTATTTCAGTTAATTTCGCCTAAAATAAATTTATATAATCAAATTACACATTGTTAAATCCGTAGAAACATTGCCAGACTTGATATAATTAATGTATATTTTTTAATTGATTAATATGCTAACCTTTAATTTACTCGAAACAACAGAAAATTGACTTACACCACTTTCAAAATAAACGGTCCATATGTCCTACTCAAAAATAGGTTATGTGCAAAAAAACATAAGCATATTTTGCTTATAAGTTCTGAACAATATTTCTAAATTCCTAGAAAAGTAATGCCCAGCACAAGTAAGTATACGTTATTGCTGGACATGGATAACATTTTACAATATATTATTTACTGTGCATTTTATATTTGGTCACTAGTTCTTTAAGCTTGCTGCACTAGTTCGGCAACATATCGGAAAAATGAAAATGACCTTGCGAAATGTAAATGGACTACTTCAAACTCGAAGGACTCGATGTGAAAGGAATTTGTCGTGCATGACCATGGGTACGCAGGCAAAGGGTCCGTACAAAAACCTTACTCTTAAAGCCAACTGTCTCCACAAGGTATAGTTTTATCTATGGGTACATCATCATTTCGTTAGTTCATTAGGTCGTTAATTCGACGATAATTCCGGCGGAAACTCAGGACAGAATTCAGTTGGGATCGTTCGAACGGAGGAGAACATGCCGCCGGGTAAATTAGTATGTTTGTCATGGGTTAGGTGAGTGTTGGTGCCGGACCCCCGCGGCGTTTTCAAGTTTGGCCCAGTTTTCGGAAAATCCATCGGCGATCGTCAACAGTTACGTTCGTCCTTTCAAACTCTCGGCAAAAATTCACTAATTCCCGTTCGACGCACGTCCATAAACCATTTCACGGATACGGGATAATTGAGCATCCGCGATCAGCTTCTAGCTCCCTGCTTCGGATATTCTTACGAATTAATGCGATATTTATGACTCTGGTCGGAATCGCTTGATTAAACAGCGAAACAACTGAACGCCGCAAGACTCGCAGCCTCGAACACGTAAGTGCAGAGGTGATTAGACTTCTTCATACACTTCAGCACTTAGACACGGCCATGTGCAGGCTAAGTGCATAGGTATATGTTACAGAACAGTTCTTGTCACAATTTGTAGTCAGATGTTCAGACGCCGCTTTTAGCATTGAATGAAATGAACTTTGCTGAAAGCGATATAACCTCTACTAACATCTAATGATTTGCTGATTGGTAATGTATGAGCGGAAAGAGGTGGTACGTAAATCGCATGAATGCTTAATTTTCGATTCCCATCAAGCTATTCTGCATAAGCCCTTGTACTATTCTTACGGATCGTCAGCGGGGCTGAAAGGATACGTGGCGTCGTTTTTTCATCATTTCTAGTTCTCTTCGCTCTACTTTCAGTTCTTCCAGCGTTCTCGAGACACTTCCAAGATAATCACCCGAATAGGATGAAAGGATCGGCCCCACTGCCCTTCTCTCTCTCTCCCTGTTTCTCCCACCCTCCTCGTAGTAATCCTCGACCCTTAGTGTCGAATTCGTCTTGAGCACAATTAGCCTCGGGGTCTAGGCCCGCGAAGAAAGAAGTAGAGACGGAATTGGAAAGAGAAGAAGGAAGAGGGATCGAATATAGAGGGCAAAAAACAGAAGGAGATGAAGAGTCGAGGGTATAAATGTGTGCGCCAGTGTTTGTGGGAGAGGGACGGAGAGAGGACTATCGGACAGGAAAGGACAACTCGTTGGGTAATGGTCAGTGCCTCTTTCGGAGCAACGATCGCTCTTGATTGGCCAATCTACCTGTCCCTTTGTTCCTCGCGCTTTGTTTCTTGTTAGCCCTAAAGCGCAACCTCGATACCGGGCGATCGAAATTGCAGTGGATCTCGAGAGTTGAGCGAACCTCGAGGCATTTGGACGGCGAAAGGAATCGAGGACCAAGACGGACGTCCTCCTCAGGACCTGTCCTCTTCAGCGAGTTTCTACATCACTGAGGCCTAATGAAACTCCCCAAGATAACCCTTCAAACGAACCTAGTTATCCCTCTAAATCTATACGCTGCGCGCGAATAATTTTGGTCGTGACACTACACACGACTAAGCCTAAACAGGAGGTTGGTTATGTAGAGATACTGCAATTAAATTTGACGATACGTTAACGCACACTTACGTCCGTAAGTCACCGTGCACCTACTAAAATTTGAATTCGGGCAATATCTTAGTGCTAAGGCACGTATTTTATGAAGTAAAAATAACACTTGCTAATTGTTCACAATGTTTTGAGTATGTATATTCAATTTTCCGACAAAAATGTTATATAAATATTATATTTTCTTTTCATCGAAACATGAAAGACATCATTTCTTGAGTCCCCGGTGACTTATGGACGGAGGGGTATATCAAATCCGACACGCATTGCGCAAACGGTACGCACCGTATACGAGATTCAAAGAAGCGTCAAATTTTTTTATTCTATTATTTCTTCACTGATTATGTCACATCAGACACTTTTATGTATACGTGAGTAATCGCTTTTGGTCCGCGTCCTTGATTTTCTATTTTTCTTTCGCTTCGACTTTGTTACTCCGAGCGGTTTGCTCTTGGGTTATCGTACGATACGTTCAGATAGTTGTTTTCGAGTGCGGAAAGTTGTCCCATGCGGGTACTTGCGCCCTTAAGTTACAGTATTGACTCGTCCAGATAGTTGGCAAGTTTCTGTCCCCCCGACTATTGGCCGACTGTCCGCCGATAATATGTCAAACGAAATCGGTCGGCGCCTGTTTTCCACGTCGAACAGAAAACATTGTCCCAGTGGCGCTATACATGCCGCACGCCACTTTGTTCTACGTGTTATGTAAGACTTCTGAACGAGCATTCTACTCTAGAAGCGTTTTATGTATGCAAACCGCGAGTGCGTATTGACCCGTCATTGAAACGTCACAACATAATAATAATAATAATAATTTGCACACTCTAATAACAAGGTGTATTACGCCGCTGTTACGAAAGGATAAGCTTCTTCGTGAAGGGTAAAATTAAAAACGATTCCGATCGGTACAGGTTCGATTTAAGGGCATGAAGAGTGGCCCGTTTGAGCATATGAAATTTCATTAAATCTGTAGTACGTAGATTGTCACCTTTGAATTGGAAAATGCGCGTGGATGTTTCGGAAAGAAAATATAGAAGGTAATCGTCAGAAAATACGGCCGCCGAGGGTGCAGCCTTGAAATAATAATGCGAAATATTGCGGCCCGTACCGAACGTGCCTCGCAGTTTTGCAACGTTCCGCGAAGATTGGACAAAAAACGGTTGACTGTTTAACGCAGTTTCACAGACGCACCCGCGCAAATCTAGACGAAAGCCTTAAACGCGGATACCTATTTTCGTTTATTCGCGAGAGCGGTAAATTACGTTAGACGAGCGACGCCGGAAGGAAACCGCAGAAAACTACGGCCTTGCCTTTGGTATACCTATAGAACGCATAAAAGGAGGGACCGATCGGTCACTCACCTGCCTTACAAACGTCGACATCCAAATCGCCGGTGATCGCATGCGGGAACTTGATAGTGAGCAATTCTTCAATAGTGAATTTCCGGCGATGCCTGAGGTGGTTCGCGCTATGCGATTCTCGTCCCTCGAGCGTCTCGGCGCCGATCGTCCGCGATTCGGCGACGCTGATTGCCGCCAGGCAGATTGCTGCGATGAATTTCAGTAGCCTCATCTCGGGAATCTCGGCACCCGGAAGAACGCTTCGACCTTGACAACCGGACGGCTCATAACAGTCCTACTACCGCGCGCGAAAATGCATCTGACACCGGTGCAGTCGCACTCGATACAAGCTGTCCACGTGCCGCGCACCGAGTACGTTCTCCCAAGCACTGCTGCGCTCCGATTTTCTCTCTCTGTCTGTCTCTCTCTCTCTCTCCCCCTCTCTGCCTCTCTCACCCTTTCTCTCTCTCTCTCTATCTCTGTCGCGCGCTCGGTCCTCTTCCGCTTGCGGATTATCACCGATCACATATCCACTCTGGCCCTGCACCCCCGGCAAACTACCGGTAGGGAGAAACCCTCTGCCTGGCTCCCGTTACTGACCACCCGAGCGACAGGCCGCGCGCGCGCGGGCGCGCTCCTTACTATACACACAGACAGGAGAGGCAAGACGCTGCGGGCAGGCCGCGATTATCTAACTCTATTCTAACGCGCGCGTAACGTGCTCCGTGACCGATCACCGGGGGATCAGTGCGACAAGTACCTCGCGCGAGCGCAGACTGAAGCAGCGACGGCGGCGGAGATTGGCAGTGGAGAGAGACGAGCGCGGCGAGAGTTCAAAGTGCGCTCCCGGTATCGAGGGACGGTGGCCGACGATGATCTTGGGGGGATCGTTTGGGCTCGCGAGGCGTCGGGAGAGCGGCGCGACGTCGTCCTTGCTGGAGAACGATGGAGAACAGACTGATGGGGCCCTCGTCGCGGCTCGGCGCGACGCTTCTCGTTCGAAAGCGCGCGCTCGCACTGGCATTAAGTCGAGAGAGGGACAGTGGAGAGCGCGCGCGGGAGGAGGCCAACCAGAGGCGGCGAGCCAGTCGGGCCGAGGCTGCCGTCGGCTGCCGTGGGCTGCCGAGCCGAATCAGCCGAGTCGAACAAGCAGAGCCGAACAAGCCGAGCCGAATCAGTCGAGCCACTGCCAGTCTGCCGCCGCCAGGGAGGAGGCGGCGATGGTAGGGAGAAAGATCCTACGTATGTGTACAGTGCCCCGGAGGGGGATGCCGCTTGGGGAATCGCGGAGGGGGATGACGCGAGAGCGTAGCCTCCCTTCGCAAACTGTGCGCGGCACGAGGGTGGCCGAGACACTGACCGAGCTTCCGTACCCTCAATACCGAGGATCCCTTCAAGAATCCCAGGAAGGCGGGAAGGATCGCGGCGTCGCGACCGACTTCGTGATTCCTCCTACCCGCCCTGCGCGTCCCACCCTCGCGTTCGCGCCGGGTTGATTGGATTGATTCGATGACGGGTGGGGAGGGCGGATTCGGATTTTAGGGGTGGACACCTTTAATGCGCGACATTCTCGGGGTATTTAGGGAACAGGCGGATGCGACGAGCGCGGGTGGAAATGGAGGAGACGTAGTTAAGTGCCAATTTTGGAGAGAGATTTTGTCCGAGCATCAATATCGAAATGCGTCATTGCTTCACTGAATTTGATAACGAATCAACTGATCGCTGTGTCGAGATGTTGCAACACGCGACGAACGTATCTGACAAGCTGCAAGAACGGCGTAACTCGGCGAGGTCTAACTCAATACCGTCGATCATCGAATGGCAGAAACGTATTAACCCTTTAAATCGTTTCCCGCCATCCAGCTGAACGGTGCACGCAGGAAATGAATTTCTTATCAGGACCGAAGGCGATCGTGTCGACAGATCAATTAGCAATCGCGCGAGAAGGAGAGCGAGCAATCCAGTACGGTTTCCCTGATATATTTCAAGCCCATTTACGTCGCGTTTTTTTCGCCGGCTCGCGTGAATGCGCGCACATAGACGGATAGTCCGGCGCACACATCCATAAATATTCCAAGAGTGCCGGGGTGAGTTTGGCCCTCCGCCTGCAGAAACACGTGTTTCATATCCCACGCGAGGACCTGTATCGGTCAAGTATCGGATTACTGTCATGGGATCACCCTTTAGGAACCCTGCCTGTCTGTCGAGGGTAAGTGCATGTCGACGCTAGCCAGAAACCCTCCACGGGAGAATAATCTCTGGCGGGTACACTGGCTACGAGGCGCGAGGGAAAAAACCAAATTCTCTCTCTTTTAACGTCACGCCGCTCGTGCGTTGCGAATACGATTGAGTGGGATTCACGCCCGGCAAAAAAGCCCCGCATCCTTAACCCCTTACCTACGACCCGTTATCCAAGGTCGAATCCCCTGGGATGTCCTGCGCCGTAAGCCGTTGCGGCTTCGCGTCCTCGATGATTGCCAATCCTATAGTCCGTCGGTCGAGCTGGATGCCGACTTTTTTCTGACAAACGTCCGACAGCTGTCCACTGCGGATGGCGGAGATTAATCGAAGGACTCCGCTGTACACGGCGAATTGACGGAACGTTAACTCTCGCGGCACGTTCTTACGCGCAGCCGTGAGCGTGAATCCGTTAGTGTGCAACATCGGGGATGAAAAAAGTGTGCTGCCCCATACCGCCGCGCGATAGACGCGATCTTATCGGCGTAGATAAAGCTCTTGAGACGTGCCGTTATCGTAAAGCGTTGATGGCCAACGTCCTATGATCCGGCAAATTCCGGCCTCGTCCGTCGTGCGATGTACAAAACACTTTTTCGTCATGGCTGCGCAGCGACTTGTGATATGCAGCCCGTGACGCCGCAAAAACCATAATCAGATTTTTATATTTATTTTACAACGTCATGCTAGAAGGACACAAAAATTGACGAGTTACCGGTACGAATTAAATGAAAAACATCCCTTAATTAAGTATTTAATCCTGTTTACTGAAAATTTCGCAAAAATGTTGTCCGTGGATACAAGAAAGTATATAAATGTTACGCCCGAAAAATATAAAAGATTGACAATCGGAAAATAAAGTGCAGAAACCACTTATGATCTATTGAAAATGCTACTTAAACTATCTACTGTGACTAAATAACAAGTCTTCATGGAATAAAATACGAGGGTACAGGAAAAACAATTAAGGCCACTGTCACCGGCAGATATGACAAATTAATTCAATAATTGTAAAACACATTCAATAATTCAATATCACAATATACATCAGGTTTTGCAACATAAAATTTACAATCCATCCGTCGGGAAAGGTTCGACAAATACTGTGCCACTCTACTTGCGTGCTTTTCTCTACCAATCGGGCAAACATGACGTCCGCTACTGGCACCGTTCATTAATATCATTTAAATCCAATTTTTTCCCATACCGTATCGGCAAGTACGATTCTCTGCGTAAAATTCCGGCAGAGTGGCATGCTGACCTCGACCGCCCTGCGCACGTACACACACATACACGCACTTCGTATTAGCACAAGGTAAAATAATTTCGCACATTCAAGGATTCACGCAAAATCGTTAGCCGTATAACAGCTTCGAGGAACTCGTATCCGACGTTGGGAGGAAGAAACGAGCGGCAAGCCTGCGAAACTTCTCTCCTGCTTGGCCAGCTTCAGTTTCTAATTTTACTGCGATCAGTGGCAGCGCAGTAAACTCGAAACTCGCCCTCCGTCGGGCTCGTTTCGCCCACCCCTTTTCACCGTGACCCTTCGCCTCCGTCCCTCTCTTCGTTCGACGGTGAAATAATTAACGTGGAAACTTTCCGCGCGATTGAAGGATTCCGCGTGCGCGACGTAGAAGACCGTCGGGCCCGAGTAGAATCGCGGAGCAAGCGGCACTAATTAAAATCGCGCCCTTCCCACCCTCGACCCCTTCCTCTGCGATCGCACTGTCTCATTTACTGGGGTACCGTGTAATAAAGACGCTGAATGTATCAGCTCGATCGGTCCAACTTTCAACAACATTTTCTAATACCGATCATTGTTTTAGAGACGTAAAAAGAAAAAATATGTGAAGATCTGTACAAGGCACAATACCTTTCCAGTAACTAATCAGAGAGAAAACTTAAAAGTGTAAACGTATGGATTTGTTGTCAGCGATTAATTTAAACCGTTTATAATTTGAGATATATCGCTGTTGTGTTGTACGTTTGGGTTACAACACAGGAAATACCTTTTATACCATAGTGTGTGTATGAAGTAAGTGATAAGTGGTGAGTATGGACCATGTTAAGTGAAATTCAGAATATTCACGAAATTCACACCACATTCTTTCGTCTGTGCTTGGTGGAATTTGTTGGTTACTATTGAGTGCACACCCGACAACAATTTTATTACACTATTTTAATGGGCTGAAGCCTAAGTGTTCACTTCTTTTTTAGCGGTCATCACATATCTATGTAGCCGTTGTTTCCCCTACTTAGCCCATGCAAAATTTTTCGCGGTCTTATCCATTCGATAATACATCAACACACATCGCTATTTTAACTTTTGGTAAATCAAATGAATGAGTATCAATGGTAAGGTTGAAGATTAATTCCCTATTACTTATAAACTTACCCTCAATATTTCTACTTATGCTATTAGTTCTACTTATGTACTTTTCCAAACCAAAGAGAAACAACATCGTATCATCGTTCCATCTGAATGCGGTCAAACTTTCGTTTGCTAATTCGCACCCGCAAAGTCCAAACTCTATTAATTCTCCTATTCATTTTCTCTCTAGCAGTGTCGCCAATGTTATAATTCCACACTATTTAGCATAAAATACGATACATTTTATATGCTTTACAATACCTACCTCTCCTTAGATTTCGTCTCTCCAACATTCACTGGTATTATAATTCTCCCACCTCCGCGAACTAAAGAGAAGTTACAGTGAATCATCGGAACAAGGTTTCAAATTACTCTAGCGCAAATTAGAACCGCTGTAACGAGCCACCGACCAACGTGTACGTTTCGTACAGTGTATCTTTTCAGTGCTCATAGGGGATTTATGGTCGTTTCTCGCATACCTCTCTCTTTCTCTCTCCCTCTCTCTGTCTCTCTTTCTCTCTCTCCCTTCGTCTCTTGGTCATTCCCCCATTATCGGTCTCGTGTTTCCTTGTCCGTTTACGCCAACCCACTACGATTCTTGCCCTCGTAATCGGCGCTGCACCAGAGTACGTTTCACAAACGCGCGCGCCCTGTTCGTTGCGAAGGAGAGTACGAAAAAGATGAAGCGAAGAAAGGAGTGGGGCGTGGGTGGCAGGGGGCGGAAGAGTGAGGGGCAGGGGGGCAGCGTGCAAGAGGAGGAAGCTTGGGGAGCGAAAAAACGAGCTCGTACTCGCTTAAGCGCGGCAGTCGAGTAATTAATCAGCGTTAACGGGGAACTCTTTGCCCCCGCGCATAAACGAAGCCGATTAGTTGAACGTCGAAGGCTTTCTTTGTTGAACTCCGCGTCGAAGATCCCGTAATTTCTCCGCCCCTCCCCTGCGGCCCCTTCCTTCCTCTCTCGCGGGACGAGCAACCTCGCAGGAGCTTCAATGCGATGGCTACCCTTGTATGGATATTGTAAACGCGGTATCTATACATTATGTTTAAATGAGACTAGCCTGGCCACCGGCCCTTTACCCACACATACGTATCGGAGTTTGCCCGGAATCTATGCAATGCGGAGTTTGCATAATACAAAGTCCATACACCGGCGGGCCCGTGTATACGGGCCGTGTACCGCGGAATCTGTGCATTGCAAACTCTACGATATTCAGTCCCTACATATTGTATGACGCAGCTTTCGCATAACCGCCATTTTGAGAATCTATGGAGGCTATTGATAGATTCGGCGTATTGTAAAATGTATGTGTCGGGCTTTGTGCCGGGCGTATAGATATGCCGAATATGTATATGCATGTGTGCACAATATATCAAAGGAAACACTTGCCGAAAGATGTTGAATACGTACGCCTCGTTACTCAAACTTATCGAGCATCTGTGGTTGGCAATGAGAGACTGAACCCGCGTTGTGGGCCTCATCGATTTCATAGAAGTCAGGCTGTTTTGCTGAACCCTTGTAAAAAAGATGAGAATCTTGCACGCACGGCCCCTTGTTCATCGCCAAGTGTTGGTTACATGGCATTCGAGCAATAAACTCTCGTGTCCGTTTAATCACAACCAAATAGCCGAAGCCAACTTGTAAGACCCCCTTGTCCCTTCTCAGACTCCGACTCGTAAGAAACTGACGTGCGGAGACCGATTAATAATCGCTCGTGTTTTTCGTCTCAAACCACCCTGCGCCCTCGATCATGACTTGGCTCAGACATACATCATTCCTCCTACTAATGCGGCTTATGAACGAGTACATTATGGATTCCTTACAAGCCAGAATTCAGTATTTTTCAAATATAATCCCATTCGGAAACATTTAGCCCTTCTCAGTCCAAAGACACAACGCGCGAATTTTACACGAAATTCGAATGGGACAGACGTTCTCAAGGAACGGCAGTTACTACCACCTAGGAAATAGCACGGTAAGCCATAAGTGAATTGCCGGTAACAGCGATTAATATTTGACCGATATAATGTTCACACTTCCAAGATTGTTTTCATATTCCCAACCCTACTACGCAGCAGCCAGCACACTGTTTTCCTGAAGTATAATTCAATCGTGTATACCAATGAGGATCAGTTTTAAGAAGCATTTTCAAAGCTGAAATGACAATTTCCAAAAGAAACGTATTATGATCCACCTAAACGAGTAACTTGAAACCATGAATTGAAAGTCGGCAAGTTGGTTCAATTTCGTGCCGGTAAAGCAGCACAGGGTCGTCTCGAATTACTTCTTCGCCCATTCGTGCCTCGTTCCCCGAGTCACGTCGTGTACGAGCCAGAATTGAAAAAAGCTCGCAACCATGGCGTTGGCCTTTGGTATGTGCGAAACGCCCGGTTGCAAAGCTGTAGCCAGTCTGCAGTGCCCAACCTGCTTAAAAATTGGCATTCAAGGCTCGTACTTTTGCAGTCAGGTGAGTCGCAATAATGTTCGGCGAGGTTATGCATCCAGTTCTGCATCCTCATTATCCCACCTCTTAAACGTGACTCAGTCACTTACATTTCATAACTGCGATTTTATCACTAGTTCAATTGTTATGAGACTTTCATTATAAGCATTTCTTTGACGTTCTTAATTTTAAGTATACAACTTTAAATACTGGTGCAATATGCTGCAAGGATGAATGCTATAAATAACTCTTTCATTTGTAGGATTGCTTTAAAGGGAGCTGGAAAACGCATAAAGTCATCCATCAATTAGCAAGTTAGTTTCAAAGGTTGCCTTTTTGTTTTGTGTATAGGAATTATATTACACTGATTCATATACTGTTTCATTGATAGAGGGTGAAAATGGAAGCAAGATTGAAGGTGAATACAATCCATGGCCATCTTATCATTTTACTGGGAAGTTGAGGCCTCATAAGAAGGAACCCAGAAGGCAAGTACCTGAGCATATAGGGCGTCCAGATTATGCTCTTCATCCTTCTGGTACTCCAGTCAGCGAACAGGCAGTTAAAGGTTCTGCTCAAATAAAGGTTCTGGACGATGAGGAAATTGAAGGCATGAGAGTTGCATGCAAGGTATTTCTCTTAGCGTATTGTTCAAATATTCATCTTCCTACTTTATTGGGGAACTTTGAAGTGTGATAAATGCCACGATTGGTCTCATGGGAAAGTAATTTGATTAGCTCGGTCGAGAAGTTCTGGACGAAGCTGCTAAGACATGTGATGTCGGAGTAACGACAGCGGAAATTGATAGAGCTGTTCATGAAGCTTGTATTGAAAGGGATTGTTATCCATCACCATTGAATTACTACGAATTTCCAGCCAGTTGTTGTACATCTGTCAATGAGGTTATCTGTCATGGTATTCCTGATACCAGGCCTCTACAAAATGGAGACATTTGTAATGGTACCTGTCTAGATTTTATGATTCCTCACCTCACAATATTTTTATGGTGAAAATGTAATAACAATCTGTTTTTAGTTGATGTGACCGTGTACCATAATGGATTTCACGGCGATTTGAACGAAACCTTTTTAGTGGGCGAAGTAAAGCCCGAGGTTCGAAAATTGGTAGATGTGACGTATGAATGTCTATCAAAAGCGATTGACATTGTGCGACCAGGAGAAAGGTACCGGGAAATCGGCAATATAATTCAAAAACATGCCCAGGCTCATGGATTTAGCGTTGTTCGCAGTTATTGCGGCCATGGAATTCATCGTTTGTTCCATACAGCGCCTAATGTGCCTCACTATGCCAGTTCGTAACCCATTCTACATCCATTCTAGTGCTTGTTTTGCATCTGTTTGTTTTATATCTGCTTTCTGCGCTTTTTTCAGAAAATAAAGCTGTAGGTGTTATGAAGCAGGGGCATTGCTTTACTATAGAACCAATGATATCTCAAGGCTCATGGAGAGATGAAATTTGGCCAGACAATTGGACAGCTGTTACTGCTGACGGACAATGGTCTGCCCAGTTTGAACATACGCTTTTAGTGACAGATTCGGGATGCGATATTCTTACGAAACGTCGAACAAAGGACGGCAAGCCGTGGTTCATGGATCGGTCATAGCGACGTCTTTCAGTTAAGGCTTCAGCCGGTCGGTGACACTTTCAATAACCTCACTCCCGGCACCGACAATTGGTCTCTCCATTACTTTCCAGTATCCCCCAGTCCACTTTCGGATTAGATAGCCTGTTGTGATCGACGACATTCTGTCCCGTCGATTCGTTGGCGAATCGAATTCTAACGGAAGTAAATGTCCGCGCAAAGCGGATCTAAGTGTTCGAGTCTCGAAGAAGCAAGTAATCCAAAAATTGCAGCAACAACTAACACCAATCACGTTTGTATCCGAATCGCGAAACCACTGTACCATAATTAATTAATATAGTACACCCCGTTGATGAATATGTACATACGAGTGTGTAGTGTTCACTGAGAACAGGTGACGCGGGACGGTTGAAATAAAAAAGAATTGAAAATTGAAACTGGCATTCTCCGTACTCTCACTATACCTTACCCTATTTTACAGAGAATAAATAAATATAGTAACTTAGGAATAAATAACATGAAATAAATTAATTGGCCATTGATAAAAATGGGATTGATGAGGATAGGAATCTGGGAGACTGAGGATGATTTCAGGATCGATATGTACAGGAATTTAAATTCATCTTCACTTTCCGGTCTTCATCCGCAAACGAGTTCCAAATTCTGCGCTGGAATCTTGCTCATAGTTGTGTCGAACGTCAGACATAGAAGTTGTTGAACGTACGTCTTCCACTTCTGGCTCATCATTCTCGTATTCTTCATACTCTATGTTATCTTTTGCCTCTCCTTGATGTTCAGCATCGCTAACATATTCCTCATCATCAGGTACCATTATTCTTAAAGGTCGTTTTTCTTGAGATTGCTCAGTGGGTCTCCGACGTTGTTGATTCTGCTGTATTACATGTTGCTGCTTGCCATGTTGATCGTCTCTCTGGAATTTGAAAGAATTTAGTGAAAATCTAAGCTTACATAATGTGAAAGTTCTATGGATGCTCTATACTTGTTCTTGGATCTGCGAATTGTATTGATCTCGATGCTGATCGTATGCGCTTTGAGGATCGTAGTGGCCTTGACTATATTCATCTTGCTGGTCAGGGTAATGAGGATCATCTTTTGGTCCTTGACTTTCCCGATATTCTTCCTCTTTATGATTAGGGGGCATTGCCTGATCGTCTTGATGTTCTTGCTGTTGTTTACGTAACTGACCTATTTGACAGTTTGCCAGAAATCTTAAAAGGCGCTTCACGACTTATCCGACATCTTATTTAAATTAATAAAAGTATATCCTATAATATAAAATTAATATGTTTTGCCAGACCACCACCTGTTAAATTGGCCGTTCGAAATATTTTAAACCAGTACCTATTAGATGACTATTAACGTGTCCGGCAGCAGCCAGGGCTGCCAACTTCTCCGCAGCCTCCCTACTAGGCAAGGTCGTGTAAAACTGTGTAGAAATGGCACCATTATTCGCCACCTTCC
This sequence comes from Anoplius nigerrimus, assembly GCA_914767735.1. Classification (NCBI taxonomy): domain Eukaryota; kingdom Metazoa; phylum Arthropoda; class Insecta; order Hymenoptera; family Pompilidae; genus Anoplius; species Anoplius nigerrimus. The sequence goes on along the minus strand of OU612079.1, from coordinate 4,259,249 downwards.
CGAAATAAGTGCTCTGCGCTCCCTGCGGTTCATTTTGCTCCTCATAATCAATACTGTTCTCTGTCTGCTCGGAGCTGACCTCGGTGTACGCTTGCTCTTCGCCCCCCCTCAAATTATTCGTCTGCCTGGCATCGATGTTTAATTCCGGCTCCAAATTGTATTCAGCAGTCACTCTACCAGAGGCGTAATCCTGGCCGAGGAGAATCTGTTGCTGCTTCTGCTGTTGCCTCTGTTGCTGCTTATTCGACTGCTCGTCGTAATTGAAGGAATGCATCTGCGGTTGGGTGAAACTTGTAACCGCGATCGGCTGGAATAACTGGCCGAGCTGCTGCTGAAGTATGTGCTGCTGGAGCTGCGGCTGCTGACCTAAGTGAAAATAATGGTCGGAAAGATCGTTTGAGTGCCCGTAAAATTCAACTTTTCGCCGGCATAATTTCTGCCACCGTGCCTCTGCTGTTTCTTCCTTTCCTTTCTATCATCTGCCGTTACCTGACGTGTACTGGTCCGGTAATTTCTGCGGGAAGCTGTTCAGGAGGTCGTAAAGTTGCTTGGCCGACAGCGGAGGACCGGCGGGAGCAGGATGTCCTACGTGCAGATCCGGAATTTGTTGGCCGACGACGTACGGAGTTTGGGCAGGGGCACTTCCGGGGAACGCGACGTGAAGGGAACTGTGCAGATTCGTTTGCATAGGCGGGTTCGCTTGCGGGCCAAATTGGAGGTTCGTCCCAATCAGTCCGGGATTCGGCATCGGAGGATGATTCAAGAATACTTCGTTCGTTTGTAGATCAGGGTTTATGATGGTGGTGAAGCGTCCTACGTCGAAGTCAGGCGTAATGAACGCTGGCTGAATCGTGTGGAATTCCTTTTGGATATCGTTACTTTCTGTCACTTCGTACTGATGCTGAGTCGGCGTCGGATTTGTCACCGGTCGTTGTGGCTGGACACTGGTGCCCAATGTTGCAAAACCGTAATTGTTGGCGGGTAGCTGTCCTGTTTTAGATACAGAGTTATTACCGCCAAACCTGAAATTGTTGGCTGGAGGTTGCCCTATTTGAGATAGAGTCACCGCGTAGTTAAATGTGACCTCTGCTTGCCTTTATTAGTGTTGTAGTTCGGTTCCACCGGATATTGTCTCTGATGAATTGAGGATTCTTCAGCGAGACTTTCGGGCCCGTATGGCTTGTCTGTGGGACTTAAGTTCGGAGCTGGAATGGTATGAATCGGTCCTTTGTCGTCGTCCATTCCTCCGCGATGAGTCGGTGGAAGAATTGCAGGTTCTGGTCTGTACTCTGGACTGAATTCTGGCACTTTGCTTATGGTGTGGAATTCCTTGACTGGAGGACGCTTAGGTAGCATAACGTGATTGTTCGGAGGCACCCGCATTGGCATTTGATTCTTCCAATTTGTCGGTAGAGTATTGAACATGGGCGGACGACGTATTCTACGATTGTTTCATGAAAATTTGTTTACCTGATATGCACAAATGTAAGTACACAACTAAGAAGCCATGCATCCATGATTTTGATTTGCTCGATAGAATCTTGGAGATCAATATTGTTACCGATAATTAGCAGGCTTGTAGGAAATTCGATTGTGTGGAAAGGCTGGCCCTCCGATATGCAGCGTGTTTCCTGTAGAAATTCTCGGTCCTATCGGCCATGTTTTGGTATAAATGGACTGCGGAAGGGGTGGCGGGGGTGGCAACGGTCTTCTGACTTTGTATCGAGCCTCGACAAGGCAGAAGCAGGCGGCCAGCAGGCAGCACAACAATCCTCCCGTCTAGAAGCATAACGGTGCGACTGTTCTATAAATTCGAAGGATAATCGAGTCGTTTCCTTTTGTTCGTCGAACCGCCACCGCCAACGGTCGGGGACACAGTTGGCTCGATGCCGATAGATTTAGTCGTAGGCGGTCAGTGGGTCTCTCGTTCAATACCGTTTCTAGTCGCCTGTCATTTGAGACCTCGAAAATGACAAGCCTCGAATCGTTTCGTGCTACCTTTGTTGCGCACAATTAACTGTTAGACCTCAGAAACAGTTCGGTCGACGTCGATGCCAATGTCTATGTTCAATTTTCAATTTTCTTTCAGCGACCGTTACGCCTGACCACGACTTTGCCAATATAAATATGCTCCATTCTACGCTTGCAGCGTGTACGAATTTGCGTGCTCGCCATTACTCAACGTAGGATGAACGATTTATCGTGTGCTCGAATATGCAAGTTAGGGAAATCGGTCTGATCTTGTTATTCGGCCGATGCACCACGGTACATTGCTGAATAAACAGCCGACTTTTATGTATGCGCTTAATGAAGAAGTTGCTTGAGCGTAAAGCTATTAAAAACGATCGCGTTACCTGACGTCGTTCGATGTCGAAAAGCGGAGGAAAGAGGCCGTCGCTAAACCGGAAATACAGGCAGGAGGCATATCAACGCGTTCTTACGGTACCGCATATCGGCACGTGCACTGAGCCGTACTTCTCTAGACTTCCGTCACGCATAAGAATCTATCCAACGGTACGACAATATGCTCTTGAACCACGTACAAATTATCACGTTTTTCCCGAATGTCTATTAAAATTAATTGCATATACTCATATCGTGTCAACCGGAACTTTGTTGTGTCGTTACGCTTGCGTCTTCGTACATCACTGAGGAAAATCCTTAGTTGATTGCTGCGAACAAGTTTCATGACCTTTCATTCAAAGTGCCATACTTTTGTGAATTCGCTACACGTCAGAATCTTGCTGACGGGTAGGATTAATTATTCCTTAACTGCCCATTAATAACAATGTATCTCTCGAAGGTGCATCAGAATTAGTTATGTCGATATCATAGCAGTCGCATGAGAATCTACTGTCCCCTACAGCCAGTTACACGACAGTTAACAGGTTTCACTTGAACTATTAATTTCATCCATTCTCATACGGTCAAATGCTATATCTCTCAAAAGTAATTGAAGATCAATTAGACACACCCATATCAAGATGCAATTGAATCGTGCCGTCACGCTTCTGTGTCTCAACGTAACAGTCGGAAATCTATAGTTGGTTGCCACGTTCCCCGCAGCGGCAGATGAGTTTCGTGACAATTAACACGTTTCGTTCGAAAAGCTGTCTTTCGAAAGTCCCGGACACGATCATTTTCTACGCCCGCTCGTGCCATATTAGTCACACGTCGCCTATCCTCGCAAATGTTTGCCGTTCCAATTTGTCGACGCAGTCTCTATCTGGATCAGCGACGAGTTACTTTCATCGCTGCCTTTTTCCCGTACGCGTTGTCCGTTTCGTAGCTGTCCAGTGCAAGACTATGACGGGCGCGTATGACGGATCGCGCCTGCTTACGGGCGAAGAGAAGAGGACGAAGGGGAAGGAGAAGAAGAGGAAGAAGAAGCGGCAGAGCCGGCCAGGTCTCGTACGAGTCGTTAGTCGGCTAAGTGGGACATTGTGCCACATCGCGATGCAGGAAAAGCGAGGATAAGCGAGTCGAACGAAAAGGCGCTCGAGAATACGTTCGAGAATACGTTCGAGAATACGCTCGAGAATACGCTCGGGAATACGCTCCTTGACGCGTACGCGAGGCATGCCTCGAAGACGCGAGAAGGAGGAAATTATCGCCGGTTAGCGAGAGAATTAGAAATCTCCGCCGCAGGTGGCGACCTGTTGCGCATCATTACGATTCAATTTCATCGGCCCGCGCGCCTTCTCGCTCGTCGCTATGAAAATCGGTCATGTATAATCACGCATAATTACGGCAGCGTATTACAATTATATATATTATCCTATTATTCAGGAGCGTCGAAAGTTTCAGCCACATTGAAATGTTCACTGGAAATGGAAAATGACGGTCGCGTTGCGGGATTTCCTTTTCTGGCTTGCGCGTTGGAATTCAGGGGAATGTACTGTTTGATTCGTGTTTGTGGAGGAATTTTTGGTACAGGAGGATGATCTTGTTTTCATGGTAGTCGGCAAGAGCTCATCGTATATCAGTAGGATTAGATAGAGAAGTGGTAGAGTGTAGCAAAAAATGAAATACTATATGACCGACATGCCGAAGTTTCGGTACTCTCCGGTGAAAATTGTGACTCGTTAGCGCAATGCGTTACGCCTGTTGATCGAATTAATTGGATTAACGAGCGTCAGAGGGTTAAACTGGTTCCTCATTCTCGGCTTCACGGTCATGGGCAAGCACTTTCCTTCCGCGCTCGTTCATCGGGCTTACTTTTTATTCTCTTTGGTATGCGATTCTGCGTGGGATCGTAGGAAATTACGTCTAGTGTACAGCTTCGCGGTTCTTTTTTGCGCAGAGGATGAAATTAAGAAGACACTTTTGCGCGTCCGGTATGTTGAACTTTGCATTACCACATCTCTGTCTAGACTATCACGGAAAGAAAACCGGTTTTTACTGTCATTTGCATGGCAAACTTGACGTTGTTCGTCCGCAATACAATATTTCATCGAGCAATTTACTACCTTAAACCATCATGAACTACCGATGTTGGCAGAACCTGACATGACATGATTGTACGACTTTTTCAATATACAGATAAAAATACTAGCCCACGACAAGTGTCAAAATTTAATATCCAAAGTTAAACATAACGAATCATAACGTTGTACGTCACTCTAACAGGTTTAACGATCAATAAACGTTCGTTAGACTTACCTTCATGATCTCATGGAGGGTGGGCAACAAGAATCCTGAAATTTTTGCGTACTATCGTCCTCCTCAAAAATTGTCGGCTGCTGTCACGAAAATACTACCGATACACCAGGGGGTTAAAAACTGGCACGCGCGCGCGGTTATTGGCCGTCGAGGAAGCACTGCGCGTTCTGCACGCAATTAGGTCATTGTCCTTCATTTATACTCTCAACCCGGCGAACGTATCTTCGAAGGCCGAAACCTACGGCGGCTCTCCTACCTCTCTCAATTCATGCGCGGATCCTCTCCTGATCGGGACGCCTGTACGGGAAAAGTTACGAGTTCGATGAAACGGGTGAAAACATAGATCGTCTTCTTCTGCGGTCGGCATGTAATTTTCTTCTTTGTCCGCTTTCTGTTCGCCGGGCTATGCTCAACGTCGCTTTTGACCAACTCCAGGCCGTAATTGTGCGAAATAAGTGGATTACGGTATTTCTCTCGACTTCTGCAGCTGCTCGTAAGTTAAGATTGTATGTACGATTGTTCTCCTACTGTACATTTATTTGACAACGCCAATTTCTGATAGACGTACGTTCTATTTTTTGTAGCGTGGCACGATCGTGCGTTCGGTCGTTTTATCGGGTTAGCAGGGAAAGTTTCTCTGACACTTATTGCAGGTATGTTAACTGTAATGTTGCCTTTGAACTGGTTTGACAGAGTCTTATCTCGCAGCAGCTCAATTTGCAAACGTCCACCTTCGATTTTACTGAAGTTTCTCGCTGGCCGCACCAGCTGAAGCGGAAAATTTGCAGAAACCGAACCCGCTGATATCCACATCCGAGGACGACGAAGAAGATCGATCGGCCGACCGGTCGCAGGCCGTTTCTCTCCATATTCTCGCACTGAATTCCCTCCAGACGGACGCGCTTGTATGCGTTGAGACGCAACATCGTACGTGTGTGATCCAGTGACCCAGTATGTTTCGTATCGATACAGGAACTCGAGAATAAAATTAACATTCCTATTCCCTATAATATACCTATATGTTCCGAGATCACGACATTCCTATAATTACCTTGTCGGGGCACGCGTTGTGGTTGCATTCTGTGCTGGCTGTCTCTTACAGGTTTTTGACACGCTCAAAATGAACCTGAAATACGTTCTGCTCTGTCATTCGCTGTTACAAAAGGAAAACGTATCAAAAAGACCTCTTCCCATTGTTTATTATGCTGGATCATTTTCTACCTTCACAGATTCCGTATGCGTAGAAACTGGATAAATAGAACATCGAAAGTGTTACGTATCATGGGAATATTTCAATTGAAACTATTGCCATCGAATAAACTTATTTTCTTTTCCTTTCTTGGTTCCAATTTCTACCTACTCAGCGAAGATTCAACAGTCTGGAATACAGCGGCGAGATGATTGATTCGCCCTTTCCGCGCGAACCATCATTTTTCCAGCAGGTGCCAAATGGGATTCGCTTGTGTTTTATCGAGTTTACTGACCTCCGCGTAATACTTGACGGAAGGAGATCGAAGTCGGACATTGCTCCGGATGATTAATTCGCGAGCGACCCTCGTTAAACACAAAAATTCCCCGAGGACTTCTGCCTCCCCCTTTCCTTGACGTCAGCGGTTTAAAAAAATGTCTGCACACTCCGCTCATCTCACGAGACGTAGAAATGAGCGCTGAAATTACTTGCTTATTCCAGTTCATTTTCCACGCCGCGAAGGTTTTATTGCATAATTCGTAGAAAGTATAAGTATGATCAAGAGCAGAACGTTTTATCGTTTTATGCTTGAAGTTATGCGATATGGCTTTTTGCGATACGCTTTCTTCTGAGCAGCGAGCGTCTTAGCGGTCGAGATAAAATGATAGACTGGCGCCTGCAAGTTGATAACTCAACGTACGGAGTGCTATATTGGTTACCGGCAGGTGGTACCAGGGGTAAAGAAAGGTATATACTCACCTTGCTTCTTCGACATACTGGAGTTCTCCATTGAGGTTCCAACGTTTAAGGCTAGATGGAGATCAAATTCAAGAATTTACATATTGCATGTTTAGATAAAAATAAAATATGACCTTAAAGACTATGTGCTTCATCGGCTGTGAGGAAACAAGACTGTTAGTCTAAGGACCAGGTATTTGTCACAATAGCAACGTTAGTTACAAAAATATTCTCCTATTTATATCCGTTCCCTTCAGTAATCGGCGGTACAAGGTCATTGTACATGTAAGAATCGTACTTGACAGTACTAGGGTGTTATGGACGGTATCAATCGATATATAAAAAAGTCATACATCATTAACATGTTCTCTTAAATCATCATCGTACGAGTATTTACAATCTTAACGAATAACGGTAATCATAGAGCGGATCCCATAAGTAGGAATTCGTAAGAGTACAAATTTACCTTGCGAGACGTTCAACAAATTGCGGACAACTCGTCCGTTTCTCTTAATTACTGTTCTTACGTTCAACCGCGGTATGTAGAAAAGCGGAATCCTATTTTTCACCATCTGTCGACGTAAAGTAAAGGCACAAAGACCGTTTCTATGTACATCGGAGCACTCGCACACATGTAACGAAAACGACTCTGTCAAAATGGAACCACCTTGATCGATGTCTGACGCGCATCGTGCGGAAAAGCGTTCTGTCGTGCGTTCCCGTGATTTTCCTTTGATCGAAATGTTTTGCAACCGAGCTGTAGTACAATCTTGACGACGACCTGTACAACTCAAGTGCCAGGGAAGTCACTCCTCAGTCTTTTCCGGCGCTGAACTTTCTCGCTGCTTGGCTGAATCTCATCGCAGCAGTGTTCACACGTCGTGAGAAAACTCTCGCTGATCAGTTGTCCTCGCGACTTTGTCGTCTTCCGTTATTCCTCGGCCCACGTTGCTGATGCTCTGGGAAGTTGGCGATGACATGGATCTGATAGTGGGGCGGGCCATGGTGCGGGTGACCTGGTACGAATCGGCCGTACGCCGCTTTGTACGGCACGTAAGAGTACGAGTAAACTGCTGGAACAAAAGTGACAGTGAGTTACGACCCGGTCAGTTCTGTGAATGCTTTAATGTGGCTTTCTGTGCGAACGTGCTCATGCGAGTAAGATCAAGGTTTGTGAAAATGTGTCGGGACAAAGTAGGAGCGTCTTCAACTGGTGTCCCGAGGTCCACTTTGTTTTGTACCCTTTCCGAATATCCGGCACGCAAGATCGCGTGAACGATCTAGAGTGAAAGATCTAGGCGGCTTCGACAGATTTCAGTCGATTCCTTGTCGAGCGTCGAACGTCCCCATATTAATAGACCGAAATTAATCACACACCCATTGCATATCGCCGCTCTCTCGCGCACTTTCTTTCGCTCGGAGGCGATCCGAAGGCCAATACACTTTCGCCGCGTGACACCTATCTTCTCGGGACCAGGCCCAGAGTCTTGCCATTCATCGGCAAGACATTCTCTCTCCCCCAAAAAAGAGGAAATCGAAAGTGATTCCGACTTTCCAGCCGAACTTCGGCACTTCAGCGACTTCCTCCAACTCTCACTCTCGATTCGCAAAACGAGACAAAGTCGAACGCGATTCCATCTTCCTGACATCTGCAATTCTCTGCCCTCTAATTATGCCCGCTTTCTCGGTTCCCGAGTGCAGAGAGTCGAATTACCTGAGTCCGTCCGATGATCACCGCCGAAGAGCGAGTTCTCTTCGGACAGAATGTCCTTCCCTTCCCAAGTCTATCGCTCTGACGTATCTGCGCTTGTAACGTCCAGTCTTCCTGCGTCGTACCACATGTCCATAACCGTGCAAACTGTTGCCCTGCCATAATTGATGCGACACCGGCCCGACCATCGGTATCCTGAACGGAGCGACGTGAACGCTCGAATATCCTGGCATATTATGAAAACCGACGTGCGGTTTGATCGCCGGCAGGTCGACTGCCGCGTGATGAGCGAAGTTCGGAAGTTCCGAAAATTGCGGTCCTACGTCGATTTGGAGATCCGTATAGAAGTCGACGCCGCCGGATTGGGATGAGTGCCCCGCCAGGTCTAACGGCCAAGGTTGAGCGGCTGGCGTTTGCACTTGTTGCACGTGTATAGGTGGGTACTCCAAACTCTGCTGAATGGTCAGATGATCGTTATGGTGCTGATAATGGTCGTGATGAGCAGGATTTGGCTCTTTCGACGGAAGTTGCTCGTAAGTTTGCGGCAAGCTCTGTTGATTGTATTTGTGTTCTGGGGGTTCCACGTTAGTGTGCCCGTAGGATTGGTAATTTTCAACGTGATTCTCTTGAGCATGCGGTGGGCTATTGGAGCTTGCCGGGATGCTGCTCAGGAGGACCTTGATCTTTTGCTGCTTAACGTTGGTCAATCCGCCGAAACTGTTTTCCAGGTCTGCCAAGTGCTGCTGACCGTGGCTTAAGTCCGGCTGGTGCTCGTTGTTTTCAGCCGCCGCCGTTTCGGACTTCGTTGGGATCGTCAGTCCGACATGCAGGATGCCGGAGTGATCATCGTCTGTAAACGTGACCATTGTCAATCTGCTTTGTTGTGCCAGACCGCTCGGTATCCACGGTCGTAAGATACCAGAAACATTTAGTGCGCACGCCAATTTTTATCGTCCAAGCGTATACGGTACCCATAGACGGGTACTGAGTTTGTTTTGTAAGCAGAGTCCAGAAGAATGAGCATGACGATGTCAAGAAGAATGGTGATGTGAGATTGTTAGCAGTGATCCCCCTATTGTGCCGTTACGTATGACGCCCAACTCGTTGAAATGCGTTTGACTTTGTATGTGTGAGTTGGAGGAGCAGAGCGCATAGTATCGTGCGCAACGAATTAACACTGGCCATACTCTAGTTTCGTAATAAAATTTGTTCGGCAAGATTTCTTAAACAGTTACGTTACCGATGCAAACTGAATCACAAAATATTCATAGATTCGAAAGGTTTACAAAGCAGCCAGTGCTAATCCGTCATTCGGAAGCAAAGAGTAAAAGATCCGAAAGTCAGAGGTCAGCACACCTGAACAGAGACTTTCGGGGAAAGTGCCTTTAGACCGACTGCCTAAGTTATCCGTCGAGAGGACCAGCAGTGGAGAGCGAGAAACCGTGTTGTCGGACAGTATCTTGAATATTAATACGCCAAAAAGAGCGAGGTGCTCGTCGGTGTCCCGTGAAAGCCAATTTTGCAGAGAAAAAGGAAGGCTGCGGATGAGCATGAGGAGCAAAGTACAGAGACAGACGAAAGTGAAATGAGAATGATGAGTTTTCGGGGACGATAGAAAGTTCTACCGTAAACTCGCACCTGTCAAAAGCGTTAAAATGGATCCTCGAGACGTATCGATCGTCTCGCGTTGAACAGGAACTAAAGAGGACAAACGGCGATGGATTGGCTAAGGTAAATGGCTAGAAAAGGAACGAGAATGAGGTTGGGTAGGGCGGCGTGTGATGATTCTTAATTGAGACGAATGTCGGCGAGGTCCCGTCGCTGTTTCTTCGACATTCAGAGCAACCGAATGTGCAACATAATCGCTTGGCGAGAAATCTCTGGGCGACAAAGCGTTAAAAATTATCTTAGCTTGAAATGCGATCCAGAGAGTATACATTGAGGCTTCCTGGTTAATTAACAAATGGCGGGACAGCGAGCCTTAATTGCGAGTTACTCTTGGAAGGCTCTAGATAATTATCCACCGTCCGTGCCGATAATAATGCCGGAAACGGTGGAGGAAAACCTACCGTCGGATGGGGATGCATATCCGGAATTTCCGTTGTCGTATCCTGTCCCAGGAACAGTGTAGTCACTGGCACTTGGCGGTGGACCATCGTACGAGGAGTCGTGCCCTGTCGCAAAATTTCGTTCGTTATAACAACCTGCGATTAATCGAACACATAACCGGAACCATACGAATCATTATCATGCTCAGTTTCTACACAAATTGTTAGGTATTCTGTCATTTTGTGTTCTAATAGGCATGATCTATACAATGCTTGGATATGGCAGGACACGCAATGTCAGTGGCTTTCTGTCTTGATACATGGTACAATATGCAACATGTACCGCATAATGCAAGATATAATGCCAGAATGTCCTTGTCACACCAACGGTGTCAGCGCAGTACTACTTACTAGGCGGTCGAAAATATCACCTGAATTTTCGTGATAAAACATTCATGTCTAATTTGCGCAGAGTGCAGAAAGAGAGAATTGTGGTTTTTGTGCTTCACTCTACCTTATTGGTGAGCCTACCTGTGTATTCGACTGTCGGGGCGTTGTAAGTGTATCCAGGAGGGCCGTACTGTTCTTTCGGAGGCGAAATCACGGCACTTGCCGCAATGTTTTTGCCCAAAGACGTCGTTGCCTCTCCTGTCTTACTAATGACCCGTCCTGTCGCCGACACCAAGTACCCGCCTCCCTTTATAAGATGTCCCTTCAAGGCTATCACGCCACCGCCAATCGCCTTGATCGCTTGGAACAGCGTGTTGAAGATTGCTTTCTTGAAATCCCAAATGTCGAAAGTCTTGTGGCCATACTTTCAAACAGAATATCAAAATTAAGATCTCTGTTTACACATCTAGTAGAAATGTTTTTTTTTTAATTTATCTGATAATTCAGTGATCTATCGGATAGTGACTGCTTTTACGCCCTAGGTTTTTGTTTCGCGAACTTTCGAGTTTTTTTATAACCATACATAATTTACACGATGTCATCTAAGAATGTTTGACATCAGAGAATCGTCTGACAAGGGATGGTCGGTTTTTCGCGATTGCGTCGAATATCGCAAGACTCGTAATGAAGTCGATTCTGGTACGATACCGAAGTAGGCATTAACCGAATGATGGAAAAGAACTGGCTCGAATTTCCCTCCTTAATCGCAACCGTACCGACCTACATCGCGTTTGTCGCACTCTTGGCACGCGGTTCTTTCGTCCTTAGGCGTGCATTCTTCAAAGAATTGCGAACGATTCCTTTCGAACCGATATGGGCGAGGATGTCAAGATCCGGAGCGAATTTTCCATCCGCCCATTTTCGAACCATGTAATTGCCTGTCAGCCGTGATTTAGCTTGCTGAGTCATTCTTGTTCACCTACTTGCTTCTTATGACTACCGATAAGATAATAAATGCGAACATGTTTAGATACCTAGCGGCATTAAACATCTAACGTAAACTGTAAGTTCATCCCCAGTATACAACGCAAAGATTCATCTTTTTAGTTCATAGCCAGTGTCAATAAAAATTAATTAAACATGTGCGCAATAAAAGAATCATTGAACTCGTCTTTGATCGCGGCGTTTGATAAAAAATGTACAGAAATGTTTGCATAAACTCGACTCATTTCAAGTTATTAAACATTTAAGAATGAAATGCCCGAAAGTTGGGAAGCGGATTGTTCACTTACCGGTTGAGGCGGTCCGTAGTCGTACCCAGGATGCGAAGACCCGGACGAAGATGAGGAGGAAGACGAGGAAGACCCTTTGGACGCTGAGGAAATTCCTCCTATAAGTCCGCTCGCAATTCCACTTAGAATGCTAGCCGAACCGCCAGAATCGCTGGAACCTCTCTTGTTTCTCTCTTGCAGCATGGCTGCGTATTTCGGGTCGGTCATGAGCTCGATCACGACGCGATTCTTATCGATCTTCTTCGTCATCTCGATCAGCTTCTGCAGATCCTCGCCGGAGAGAAGCTGATAGACGCCGGCCGGCATCTGTTGATCCTTCGTGTCTTTAAGCGGAAGTTTCGATTTGGCCGTGGCGACCGTCGACGTAGAAATTTCCTGAGAGCTCTTGTCGATCCTGTCGACGTTTCCTTTATTCAACCTGTACGCGTCGAGTCGTTCCAATTGCGCCAAGGCAAGTTCCAGCAGTGCCCTGTCGCCGGATTTTTCTGCCGACTTCTCGTCGGACTTTTCCGCGGATTTCTCGCCGCCGCTATCCGAGCCAGCGACAACGACGATCACGTAGCACGTGACCATCAGCAGCTCTGTCAACTGAAACGAATCGTAATGCGGTCAGTTGGGTGAGTGAGCGATGTAGGACGATCACGGTTGACGCGTAATTTTGCTTCGTTTCGATTGCGTTGCAAAGAGAAAAAAATTGCTCCGAATTTAAAAAGCCTGGCATACATCCCTACAAGGGTTGATTTTGCAAATATGCGGTCTGTACGGGCAAATTTATTAGCAGGGGTTAAGCACTGGTGGCCCAAAACTTTTGAAATTTATGACTCCTGGGTGTAAGTCGTTGAAATTTGGGACGTCATTTCTTCGTTATGCGCGGTGGAATAGTTGGCCGGGCATCACGACATTTCCGTAAAGTTTTGGACCAGTCGTGCGAGGCGGAGAATTAACGTCAATGCAGCAAGTGGAGCGGTTCCTGGTGAAAGCATTGCGAGAATAACGCCCACACGCACGACTTTTGTAACGAACACCGATACCAGCTACGCCGCCCGAACGTCGCTCGCTTCACGTGACATCCGGGAATGGCGAAGAAGAAATGAAAATTACTTTCGACTCGGCCCGCGCCGGGACACCGTGAAATTTTCGTTACATCCGCCCAACTCAGTCTCATCTTCAATTCACGTTTTCGTAACGAGTTTTGCAACTTTTCCCACGAAGACCGTTATTGAGCATATCGTTGTACGCACGGAAGACATCTTCGCGCTGTATGCCGTGTCGTTCAGCAGGCTAATACGGCAACGAGGCTGGACTTAATTCACGAATTCGTGGGAAAGCTGCGAGTCTCGTCCCGGAAACTGTTAATGCCGACAAGACGTCGGAGGGTCATAAAAAGTGCGCGCCGACGAACCGGTAATCCCGGAAAAGCAACGATCGCGACTCAAACCGCGAGCTGCGCCGGGCGAAAGTGATCGTGATTCGTGTCCTTGATCTTGCGCCTGCACTTTAACGAACGCTCCGTTCTCGACCTAGATATCGAAAGTAGACGGCCGCCTGGCGAACGCTCGAAACGCCGTGCATTCTGCGTCGATTTCTAAAAAACCACGATGCATCCTCAACAGGTACGATCGCTAGCCTTTCTTCGCCGCCCGCCGACGCTTCATTCACGTCGCTAAGCTCACAATGTGCGCGATGCAAAAATTTGCAACGGGAAAGTTGTTGCGTAAGTCGCTACCCGCTGGCTACCTGTGCTGCACTCAATGTGTCGAAGCTGACTCGCGAATCCGCGACGCGCGGATTTACAGTTTAGACTCTTGCTGCTTTTTTTTGTTGCGAAGGTATCGCGCAGCTTTGCGACCTACAAAATTCGCGCAACAAACTCTCGTGGAGTGCTGCGCGAAATTTGGCCGGCTGGCTAATAATACGGCTCAGAAGGGAAAAGGGGTGGGAAACGAAGAGTTTAAAGCCGAAATTTTCTCGGCGGATTACAGTCGAGTTACGTCCGTTTGCCCGGCGTTATTGTGCGTCGCTAATTGGAATTTCCGTAATATCGGCCGACGCAGGCGTCGTCGTCGTTCTTCCCGCCAATGGGCGTTTCAATTATTCCGACGCAACCGCGAAAATTGTTCTAGTTCCAGCTGCAAATTTCATTCCGCGGCTGCCTTCGGCCTTGCCGTCAGAGAGGCGCGCCCGGCATCGTTTAAGAGCCGAGACGCACACCGCGCTTCTTGGGGGGAAAGCTATCCGGTGAAGGCATAAAATCGGATGTTCACGAACATTGTAGAAAGTACGATCGAGGCGGATACTACTTAGCTTAGACGGCTATGCGAGCAGGCAATGCCCGATTATCAACGGACACGATACTACGAAGATATCGATGCTGTCAATGTCATCGTTGAACTTGAAAAAGATAGGCGAAAAATTTTCCTAAACTCGTATGTAGAGTACCAAGATTCGTTTTCAAGCAGCGCGCCTGATAGTCACAGTGTACAAGGATGAAGGATCGTGCCGTCGTGTACAGTCAGCACTAAAACGGATTTATTTCGTCTTGTATTTTCCGCGCGAGGGCGCATCTGACACAGATCGCCGGTATAACGAATCGATTAGAATAATTGTGTACGGAACGCAATGATTAACCAGTAATTATCCCGCTGTACGTGTAAATGAACCGAGTTAATGGAAGGCAGGAATCAACGAGACGCGACGTTTGCCGGTAATTAGAGCCGTTCAACCGACTGAATGTACACAGACACGGCTCTTTGCGATTCAACTACATGAATTTACAACGTGGCTGCATTAAATATCATTTAATGGATTAACGCTCGCCCGGCTCTCCGACGCGAAATTATGTAATTGCGTTGCATCGAACACAAAGGCAGCTCGGCAAGAATCCCATAAAAGCCTCGACTCCCTTTCTCCGACTTTCAGTCGCGCAGCTTTCTTCAGATTTTGTTCGAAGCGCCGACAATGAGATTGGAGGAAGCCTCGTTCCTAAAACAACGAATGAGTCGTTGCGGCTTGACTGTTGACTCCTTGCAGTTTCCGATGTTGTTAGAAGTATCGTTCACGAGAGAGGGTCGTCAGGTCGGCATTTCGCCAAACTTCCGCATCACGTACATAAGAGCACTGCAGAAAAAGCAATGTGACCGGTCTAGCAGTGAAACGCGCTGCTCGATCGTTTATCCATTCACGTCATTCTGACACTCCATTGGCACAAGCTGCCACCGCTTGAATTAGCCTCGGTAAGCTGACTTTAAATCTCTCAATATCAATAACCTTCCGACATTCTGCGGAAAGTGTCAATATCACTTTCTACTGTACAAGATCCTTGTCAAGTCATTGCAAGCTACTCAGCGTAGTGTGTCTGACATTAAACAGTTATAAACATGTCGAATGTACTGTTCCTACAATACTGTCACAGATACAAAGCATCGATTAGCCACGCTGCACGTGACGGGAAATGTTGCGAACTTCATCATAATAATCACTCCTGCGATTACTTTTACGTTGTTGATACAGCGAAAAAACTTAAACATTAAATTTCATGAAAATGTGCCACGTACAAGGTAGACTAGGATCTCTATTCGAAACTCCTTAGATTCGATGTTACGTTATGAATTTGCTCACTGAACAATCTACCGTAACGACTAGGACAATTTGAGTGATTTGATAGAACGACTCTGCGGTCATCGGTGACGCGCGGCAAAGTTTGAACGGTGCCGGGGTCAAGAAACGATCTCATTTTCTCCGTCGGCGCGGCGTGAAACTCGACACTCGAGTTGCCTCGCTCAGTCTAAGGTTACGGCCAAGGCGTTTGTTTTAACTTTCACGTGGGTGCAAAACCGCAACGTGCGCGTTTGCTCTCGTCAGCCTCCGTTCGATGCCGTCTACCTATCCTGCACGCGAGTTGGCCAGAAACGGCTGCCGACGCCTTCCGACGCCTGTCGACGCTTCGGATCGTTTGCGCAGGACGACAATTTTGACGCGATAAATTGTGTCTCGGCTTCATGCCCGAGAGACTCTCAACTTAGCCGGCTCGTTTACCCGCTTTCCGCGGACGTTGTTAGGACGTAGCGCAGTTTGACGCCACGTAATGACTTCCCTGTCAAGCCGGAACGTAGATTTTGTCCCGCTAATTAAACGCACACAGCTTCGGCGGAGGCTCAGATTAGCAAATGGCATGCGGCGGAAGTCATGACTTTTCTAAGTAGTTTCCTCGGCTTACGATTGTTTCGAACTATGTGCAGTTATCGGCTATATTGGTTGCTGTTCCAGAGATTGTTCATGGGCGAGTATCGCGGTTGGTTGACTGAGAAGTGTCACGTTTCTGCGGTCAGTGGAGGCACGAGTTTGTCGCACTATTTATTGATTTCGGCCGCCGTAAGGACATTGTCTGAAGAAAGGGTCCGAATTCAATGAAAAGTCCGTAAACTCAGGTATTGCGAACGCAAGTGTATGCGATTCTTTTACCCGTCGAGCGTAAATCCTTGAAATCGCAGCACGGCAGGCAAAAATGCAGAAATAGAGAGATTTTCATGTGCGCGGAATACCGTGACTGGAAAATTCGGACGGAGTATTCTCGAATGCCGTGAAGAAACGAAGCAACAGATTGGCGGTGAGTGTGTCGCTAATACGCAGATTGCTTTCTACCAGGGAGTTGAACGTAGTCGGCGTCGACGTGCCACATTCGGCGCTCCATAGAACCTTAACGTCGCAGAATTGAGAGTAGCGTCGGTTGGAAAATATCGAGCAGGGGGCGGAAAAGCGAGGGGGGTAAAGAGCGTGGTCAGGGCAGGTCGTGAAAACTTTGTCGCGCGAGCGTGCACAATGAATTCACGGTCGATAACCAATTAGCGTCGCAGCCTCCCGGGATTAATCCGAGAGCGGATGCCCGGGTCGTACGAATTTTCGGCAATTTCCAAAATTACTGACAGGACGCCAACTGCTAACTACACTGCCCGCGCTCAAGGTCTACGATCCATCGTCGCAAATTAAGTGATTGCGATACGTGAACTCTCGGATCGTTCTTCTATCATCTGTTCTGAACTGTACATTTTTTTCAGATTCCTATATTTTCGCGAAACTTAAATTTCAAGAAAACGCTTTCACTGGCTCCGTATTCCATAGAACGTGACTCGATCGACACAAAAACAGTGAGTCATGGATCCTTCGATCGATTACGATCGATGCAATCTAAGGGCACTTCACACACACAATTTTACTACGCGTGATCGTAGAATGCACGTGTAATGGGCCTCTGTGAAGCGTCGGTAATAAATGATCGGGAGATTCACTGTAGATTGTGCACAGTTGCGATCGTGTGACGCGTACCTTCATAGTTGACTTTCACGGTAAATCGGCAAAAGGATCACGGCACTCTCACTGAACTTACTGACCGGCTTCGCCGGCTACTTCCTTTCTATATACCGACTCCCACTCTGCCCACGATCGTTTACGAGAGAGTAACATCCTTCCGACCGGCATCGTGTGCCGTCCAAAATGTTGCCGCACTCCCCGTTACCATTTCTTTTCAATTAGGCGGAGAATCAGTAGACGGACGAAAAACATTTATGACATGAAAACGACCTACTTGCGGTGAAACACTAATAGACGATGACAACAATTGTTTCTTTTAGTGAAGTTTATTTTGCTTGGAGGCGAATTAACGTTGCGGAACGTTTGAACATTAGGCTTTCCGTCCACTCTAGTAATTGTCAATCACACTGTAATACAATGTAACTAACAAGTTTGTCGTTCAATTGCGGGAGTTGTTGAAATTCGTGGCCTAAATTTGCTAAATAAAGTTTGGGACGAACGAGCGCTCGAAGGTTATTTTCATCGGTAAACCGATTACTCGAATTACTTGTGTAGTAAACGCAACTCAATGACAGTCGAACGTGTGGTTCAGGGGTTAATATTAGTCCTCACAAAATATGCAAACATTTGACCAGAGGAAAATTTGGTTTCGCGTATGCACACGAGGGGCTATGTCACGATGCAAAATTGTATTAGCGGATGATGGAGCGGTAGCTTAAACTCGATCACGTCCCACACACGTTAATGAATGATCGACTATGTAACGGAAGAGTGTGAGGTCGTTACATTAACAACATCTTTCAGACTTCTCACAAAATCATAGACGTGAAATTACTAGTAGCCTATGTGTTTATACACTCACTGTCTAGATCACGAATTCTCTACCATGCCAATATCATCATGTTTCCGTCGTCACATAGGGTAAGGTTGCTCAAGTCGTACCTGTGCTGTATTTCAGGTGTTATGGCTGCTACAGCTGTAGTGGTGCCACGTTAGGATGTAGATGGTGCTAGATGTAGTCTGAACGTTTTATTGTGATTCGTCACGCATTTTACTAAGAGATATTCTTATTAATAAGTTTGTCGCTGTTTTCGTATAATATTCTACATATCTGTGATAGTTAATCTTGTAAGTATTTATTGTTTTTGGAGCTCTGCAGATAGTACTGTAGGTTTTGTGACTATTACAGAATCATTTGAGCAAAACTAACATGCATTGCGATCAATCAGTGTGAAGTTATGTTAATTTTAGTGACGACTTACGTAGTGTCCTTAGTCGTACCTGTAGTTTTGTTGCCTTTGTGCAGAAGATCGAAAGAAAAATATGATTCGGTGCTTGAAATGTAAAACATGGGTGTACGATCTATGCGCAGGAGTTAACATAAAAATAAAAAAATATGTGTGTGGTGCCTGTGCATAATGAACATTAACTCATTATTGACTTTTTTTTTTGTTATCGAATCGTAATTCTTAATAAAATGACCATTCTTAATGAATTTATTCTAAATAAATACCTAATAATTGTATTTTTAGGTAGGAACGACTTAAGCCATAGGTGGTACGACTTAGAACACTGGTTTCGTAAGTCGTACCATTGCAACTTTTTTTTAATTTAGATTAATTTGTATGATAACATTAAGATTTTTCAGATTTGTTCTAATAAATAAAAACAATATTTACCCTAGAATCGGATAGCAAATATAGTTTTTACATATTTGCTAAATACTCATTGTTATGCAGGTTTTTCTTAGGGGGTACGACTTGAGCAACCTTACCCTACCTACTTTAGCATTCACATCCCACATTTTGGCTCCCCACAACGCGAGTAATTCCGATCCATTATCTATACTTCAAAAACTTCTTCCACCGCAAAGCTACAACAAACGTGCGCAGTCAATAGTGCGTACTCAATCGCTACGAAAGTAACTTTTCATCTTTTATTGCCTTCCGTGACAAAGTCGACGACAAGTTGCACGTCCAAGACCGTAAACTCAGTATTACAATGAGATCACAGTTCTGAAGGCGTAATCAGCGAATCGTTCGAAGTGACTCCTGGCTGCATTTTTATGATCAGCGTCAACTTGTTAATCCCGAGCGTGACCGAAGGAATATGCATTGAGAAAGCGGCGACGAGTTATATTCCTGCATGACAAACCGAGTCGCCGACAGTGTGCAATCACGCGTCGCCCCCCGCTTTTGACAGAATGCACTTTGGCAGGCGGCCAACGTCGGCGGATTTACTTTCCTCGATTCCGATCGGGCGCCTCCGGTCGGCCCGACGGGCCGTTTTTGACCCGCCGAGGTGATTTTGCATCCGTCGCCACTCAATACTTCTAACGGTTGCCCTTCCCTCCTTCATTCGAATTCTCGAGTCGCAGAGCCTTAATGAAAGTTGCGGCCGCGTTTATGGTGAAAATGCGAAGCGTCGAGCGAATAATGCATCAGGATACAAATGTGCGAGGGCGGAAATGCGGCGTAAGTGAAATTTGGCAGAGATTAAAATGCGTTCAATTGGGGCTGCCTGAGTTCGCGGAGGGCAAATATGATGGAAATGGAAAGCAGGAGAATTCGCTGATAATTGCCGGCGCGGAAATGTTTGCGAAGCGTGCGGTAATTGGAGGTTACGGTATCTCAGAGTGATTAGCGTTGAAAGTTATCGAAAGCAAGGATAAAGATGGGCGGCTATGAATATTCGTCGAAATTGGGAATCGTAGAAAGTCACGGCCCTACCTCTGATATTGGTTGATGTAAGAGGTCGTCGTAAGGTAATGAATTCATAAATTTTGAAGATGAATATTACTCTGTGACGTAACGAAATGGACACGCAAAATTGAAAGCCCTGAAGATGTGGAATTTCACTTTCACGCGGGTCCGGACGTCAGACGAAAATGGATCTCTTTGGTGAAAGCCGCCGTTAAACGGTATGGGACAAGATTTGACTTTGTCGCCGAGTATAGATTTAAATCGTTAGAACGGATAGTACTTTAACGCCGTTCGCTTTTTGACACGTTTGTTATCCGCGTACACATCAGCATACCGAGCGTTCACGCGTTCGGCGTTATTGCACGCTTGCGCTCCTATATTTGCTGGCTCACATTATCGCATTAATTATGCCACGCAAGCATGGTCTCATCGCATTAGTGAATTTGGGCAACTAATCTAATTCCCGGAATGTCTGAAATTGTTCAATTTAATTCCAGGCATTCCCAGTACGCGCTCAAATCCTTTACGATCCGTTGTTATGATCGTCACGCGAATTAGCAGCTTTACGAATAGCTAAGCAGAAGGAAAGTTTTACCGGATAAAATGTTACGCACACGCGTTACAGAAACGTCGACGGCATCAATACGGTTAAGAACGCTCTATGAACAAAGTGGCTGTCGTAACTGAAGGAAGTACGGAATGTAAAGGAAGACTTCTCGCAACACAGGCCGAGTAGAAGCCTGGTCAATCGCTTCAATCGGCTTGTTAGCTGGTCGAACGCAGCTCGTCGTATGTTGCAGCCTCATATTATGACCATGAGGATCGTTGTGATGGGCTACCACCACAACCGCGGTTAAACCGGAGTCACCCAACGGCTCGCCCACTTTCTATTCGACGTCATCGAAAATACAATGAGAGAGGAGCCGTTCCACGTATTTAGATATCCGTGAACTTTGCTTCAGCGGATATGGGTTTCTAAAGACGGATGTGTTTGTCGACTTTTTGGCGAGTCTCAGCATCCGGCTGTTTACGCGTCAGCAGGTGTTGTCGTGGATGTATTTGGGTCTGTTCAGGAACGAGCGAAAACAACTTTTTTCCCGATCTAGGATCGAATGCACTGAAGGGTTCATGGCGTTGTCGTTTATCGTACATCGGAATTGATATTGTTTGGTCTTGACGCTATTTAGTGGGACATAAATCACCTTTTCCTTGCAATCTTTATTATCGCCCAGGTCAAAACGTGGGATAGCATTAGGAGTTCGAACATGTGTACGCTTTGACCCATTTTCGGGGGTCTTCGTCCGAGACGCCAGAACTGTACCTTCCAAGCGATACTTTCTAAAGGCATAAATGTTTTTCCTTGAACCTGAGCATAAGGACCGTAGGGACAATGAATTCACTTGTGCCATGTTGGTCGGTGCGAAGGGTAAAAAAGCAATCTGCATTCGTCAAATGAAATGAAATTCCCCTCGGTGAATTCTGTCGCGGACGGATCTTAATGCGACCTCTACAGCCTGATTTGTTACAATCATGCTATTTTCACTCCTTGCACCTTCGGAATTTCCATTAATCTAAACGACGATGGTGGCAATGAAACTGAAGCGGATGTTTATGATCGAACGTAAATCCATCTATTATCTAGCGTTGCCAAATTTCACGAACACTAATAACTCGAGAGTCGATTTATACAATAGTCAGTTTTGTATGTAGAAACATCCGCGGTCAGTATGACATCAAGCCAGGGAAGCTATGTCGGTATTATCAACCGAATTATTGGCATTACTCGCTCTTTAAAGCCATGGTAACAGGGTTTTCACCGGCGCGGTCTATTGGAAGTGGGACGTAACAGGAGGAAGAAAAAACGCGAGTCGTTTTCTTCGATAATTATCTCCCTCGCATGACGAGTCACAGGTGAAGATCGGTGATTGGCAGACCTGAAATATCTATAATTCACCATGTCTGCGGAATTCTTTGACAGAGTTGATAGGTTCGATAACGAGAACTTATGTGCATATTTACAATTATTGAATCTTGCGAGTATAAATGTTGGCGAACAATATTCTAACATCGTCATTAAACAAAATCTACAGATATCATTAAAAAATGGGTACATGTATATGTTATATGATGGTAAGGCTACAATCGAGTTTACAGGTATTAACACGGAATCAAATTAAAGCAAACTCTGACTACGTCATGTCATAAGACATAAGTATTAACGTTAGCAAGTCTGTAAACTCGAAAATTGCGCTTAGTAAAATTTACTGGTCAAAATACTCATTATGCTAAGCGTATGTTCAGCTGACAGCAGGGACAGTACGCAATTGCACGCGCCCATGCAAATACTGAGCAACGAGGGAAATGATTTTGTGCGCAAGCTGGATACGTCCGAATCTCAATGTAGATCCGCAGTTGTTGCCTATCGAGCGTGTAATTTCCATCGCGCAGAGCGCAGCACAGTCTGGCTTCTCCATCTGGATCATTGATCTCCGGTACGTCGGTAAAACGGCCTGCTTCTCTGCTCTGAATCGTTTCATCTGCACAGAACGTACGGATAAAGCGCGGCGAACAGTTCAATTTCAACTTTCCACGCTTACATTCTCAATGTAAACCCCTCGCTTTTACGGTCCCGTGAGACTTTTTTCGTGCCGAGCTGCCAGCGGAAGTAACAAAATAGATGCGCTGCATCGACGGTCCATTTTGTATTCACTGCTGAAACAGCAAAGTTTCAAACCGAATCGCGTAACCGAATTTTCATATTCATGAACGCGGATGTCCGCACCTTTGCGACGCTGCTATCATGAGGTCGACGACGTATATGACATTACCGGATATTGCTAGTTACTTGCCGTTCCGCAAAAAGTTTTCTCAGAACAAAGTTGCACTCGGTGATTAGGCGCGCGTAACGAGTTCATATTTTTTATATACGATAATTACGAAAAAGTCGCATTCTAAAAGAATAATCTATCGTGATGGGTTGGAAAATGAAATAAATCAAAGCGCATCAAAATGTTAAGCATGTTAATTATCTATAGATATTTTAATTTCACTGTAAGTATAATTGCATGCCATTAACGGATCGGAACAATACGATCAGATTAGAGATCATTGTAATTATTTTTCTTTTCATCCTACAGCATTGTATACAAAGCATTGTACGCGCCTGCTCATACAATGTAACTTTCATTTCAGCATCGACGATTGATCTTACCTGCTTAAATCAGCGCATTCGTACGAACAATATCGCCACGCAGTGCATTAATCGATGGACCAATTCATAATTTTCCGCATCATCAGCGTACCGTCGCATTCCCCGAGACGGTCGAACGTTAGAAGCTGCGTGGACCGTTAACGAGTTCCGAAACAGGAAGGGAACCCGCACACATTCCGAAGCGTGTGCTCCCTGCGAGTTTCGCAATTTTCAAATTGTCGTTGCACAACTCGTCCTCCCGTCGTTGGGAGCGATTATTTGCACCCATTACCCAACACCTCGTATATCGGCATAACGACGAAACAGCAAACAACTTTTCCGCCATGTTCGGGTCCGAGCTGGACAGACGTCAAATTAAAGACAGACATACGTACTCCACTAACCCGAATTGACTGTCACCGCGTTTGCTCCTTATCGAAATATTCGCCCAACGACAATTCATCCGCCCTCTGCTTCTGCTGGCCGTGAATCACCGTTGTTCGTTCTCACACATTCGTTGCCGACGTTTTTTTTCACTGCAATGGAAAGGGATTTACGAACTTATCTCGTATTATTTTCGTGCTCCACTCCCGTTCTCCTGACGTCCGTTTTTTTCCCGTTTCGGGATACGCTTTAATATGAGTAAAGAAGCACGGGGCGAAAAGGGAATAGTCGGTTCTGTGCCTGGCCCGGGTAAAATACCGTGTATAACTCGATAAGTTGCCCCGGTACTAAATTCTCTTATTTATAAGCTGTACGTTGCTTTGGTACGCCTACGATCCAGTCTCACGTGAGTATAATTTCACGAATCGTTACAATCGGATTTGGGACTGTCGCTACACGGTAATACGCAATAGGCGCGTATCTGTCAAATCCTAATTAAATAGGCAAATAATCGCTTTTTGCTAGGTCCGGGCAAGATACCGTAAATAACTTGATAACTTGCTCTGGTACTGAGCTCTCTTATTTATAAGCTGTACGTTACTTTCGTAGGCCTACGATTCAGTCTCACGTGAGCATTATTTCGCGAATCGTTACAGTCGGATTCGGGACTGTCGCTAAGCGATAATACGCAATATACGCGTATCTGTCAAATCCTAATTAAATAGGCGAATAATCGGTTCGTGTTGGTAGAGGTACGACTCAGTCGCACGTGAGTATAATTCCGCAAATCGTTATAGTCGGATTCAGGATTGTCGCGAAGCCCTAATACGCAATAGACGGGCATTTGTCAAATCTTAATTAAATAGGCAAATAATCGATTTTGTGTCAAGTCCGAACAAAATACCGTATGTACCTCGAGAATTTGTCTTGGTACTAAACTCTTAATTATAATCTGTGGGTGGTGCCGATAGACCTACGATTTAGTCGCACGTGAGCAAAATTCCGGGAATCATTACAATGGGGTTCAGAACTATCGCTAAGCACTAACACGCAATAGACGCGTTCTGTAAAATCTTAATTAAATAGGCAAATAATCGGTTTGTGCCAGGCCCGAGGAAACTAAACTAGGGTACTAAACTCTCTTAATTATAATTTATGCGTGATGTTTATAGAACTGCCATTTAGTGGCACGTGAGCATAATTCCATGAATCGTTACAGTCGTGAGATTCAGGACCGTCACCAAGGGCCAATACGAAGTAGACGCGTACCTGTCAAACTTTAATTACAGACACTGGCTCCAAGCGAAACGCACGCGCACATGGGTATTAGTTGACGAGCAAGAACAGTCGGCGGATCCGCGGCAGGCGCAAAGTGATGCCTAAATTTAGAACATTTCGACTTGACGAAGATCGCGTGCCGCGCGGAACGTATAAACAAGATCGATCCCGCTTTTAATGCACGCTTGTCGATGCCGATCATCCGAGCGTCTCGCCGCGCAATTTCCATTCCGCGTGCGTCCTGTACATGAGTTCGTGACGGGAATAAATTTCAATGAAGGGACGGGATAGTTAGACGTCGCATTCGTTTTATGAAGTTCGAGAACCGTAACGTCGGATATTAATTTCGATGCTCCTCGATGTCTTCTCTTGAACATCCCCGACAGAGTTCGAGGCGCGGGCGTGGAGAAGGGGAAGAGGGGGGAGGGTGATCGCTGCTATATTCGTCCCGTTAACGTCCTTTTTTGCGGTCGCCCGGGAAGCCGCAGGATTATCCTACTGCGAAGGAGCGAGGAACGACGCCGTGGAGGAGGAAAATTGAGGCAATGGCGCTTCCTCCGTCTCTGATAAAACAGAAGCGGAGAACGTGCGTCGAATCGAAACGAAATCGGCGCAACAACGTCGGCCCGGGAGGAAATTGAAACTGCTCGCACTCGTTGGAATCGATGTTACGAGCGTCCGATGCTCGATGTGCCGTTGAGAACGGTGCTTGAAGAGGATCTCGAGCGATGACGAGTAAAGTGTACGTATGTTGCGCTCGAGGGGCTATTTTTCGTAGGCGGGGCGGAGAGGGGAGACGGAGGACATGGAGAGAAAGAAAAAAAAACGCTGAAGCCGATGAAATCGACGATAACACCGGAAATACGAGCCATTCGCATTCTCGTGCCTTCCCGCGCCCGGGACAGGAACCGCAAAACTAACCTGCCGCGAGGGGAGGAAAGGAGGAAACCTGACGCGATAACGTTTCCTCCCCGATAAGGAACCACCTACCGGCGGGCTTCACCCGCAGAACCGACGGAGACGTCTACCCAGGACAGTCTCGACCTTATTTCCATGCTCGAAAAATGTCGCCCCCTATGGCCCACTCGATTTATATGACCCATATGCGACATTCGGCGCGATAAATGCCTGTATTAAATCTGCGGAACTTGCCTGGCATTTCTCCGGCGTTCGGAAATATCGGCACAATGCCTTTTCAATGTTTTGTCAGATTTCTTCGGCGTTTCCTCTCCAACCCCACCTCTTCTGCCACACTCTTTGATTGAGCTGAATTTTTACACGCTTCGTCGGTAATGAATTCTCGATGGCCTTTCTGCGAAAGAAGCTTTTCGCGAAACGGCTGCGTGAATATTGGATGTGCCGAACCTGTCACTGACAGCTCGGCCAGAATCTGAAGGAAGGTCGGATTAAAGGGCAAACATGAACTTTTGAATTTCGGCTGGTCTTGCAGAAAATTTGGCACGCGAGAAGTTCATAGACTTCCATACATGTAATTTCCTTCGGTGAAATGTCCTCTTTTGTTTCGACAACGCTCGCCGGGCAGCGGATTTTACACAAAAAAATATAATCGCAAAAACCCGCAATTCCGATTAAGTAATTCTATTTTAATTACACCGCGATCGGAGCGGAATCCTTTCAACTCCGTTGAATCGAGCGTCAATTTAAATACGGGAATGGTAATATAATTCGAGTTTACCGTGCACGGGAACGCGATGAGTCGATTGTTGAAAAAGGTTTCGATCCACCGAAAGGGCAGCCCGGTAAACTAATTAAAATGTTGAATAAGAGCCCTTTATGCACGAATTATTACGGCGACGTTGCAGCGGCGTCAGTTTTATTACGACGCAATCAGTGAAAATCACTTTTTCGCGCAGTGGGATTTACGAGGACGACGACGTCCCCAGTTGGAAGGACGCAATTATTGAGATGCATTGTGTCCTGTCCGAGGATGGAAAAGGAAACGATGCCGAGATAGCACGAAAAGTCCGATGTAATAGCGGCGGCGATTGTTTCACGTGTTTATCCTACGCTGATCCGACCGATAGTCATCTCAATACGCCGTAATGTACTGACGCCTACTCTTTTCTGCCGATGCCAGAATTATTCTCGATGAACGCGCACGTAACCGTACTAATGGCTCTGTGTTTTCCGGGAAATTCGGAGGAAAATAAAAGGCAGCGAAATATTCACTGAAAAGAAGTTGCCGGTTAGCAGCATCCTTTCCATACGTCCGCCGTAATTTCGAAGGTATGCAAAATTGAAATACCAATTCATTTCTAAAGAATATCCTGCGTTGTCCGCTGTACGCTGAAAGCGAGGGAAACGTTCATTTAACGTACTTGCGCCTCAAGCCCAGAATTGTTCATCAGGTATGCAGGGACTCGCCGAAAAGGGAGCGAGCTATAAAGGTCTTGAAGGAAGGGAAAAAAAACAATTATACAGCGCGAAATAGTCGGCAGCGGTCTTTGCGAATTACTGCCGCATATTCCTTCTGCCGGCGAACGTGCTGAAGAAAGATAGGCATTCAGCTCATTTAAGTTTGCCTGATGGATTCGCAGATCGTAACGAGGCAAAGCGGCGCGGAACCGTGTCCGATCAATATGGAGCTTTGACTCCGATGCGGATGAAGAAAAATGTTAAAGAGGAAATCCCTGAGGCCCATCGGCCCATCTGCCTGCGGACGACCTTCGAATCAGGGACGCGTACGATTTTGTCGCAGCTTGACTTTTCCAGAGGGATCCTGCATCTCACGTCTGTCTGCGGTGGACGAACGTGTCTAAAAGGCCATACCCTCCACGGCAAATTGATATGCTCCAACACACGAGCTCAATACATCTGCCTTTTATTTACATGTTCCAACTTCGGACGAACTCAACATAGACGCAGCACGCCGAGTTCTTCGTACATTCATCACATCCAAGAATATCGACGTTGCATGTTTAATAACCGTCATGTGTCCAATTACAAAGACATTGGCAGTTGCAATTTCCACAATGTTAACTATAATATCAATTTGTAATGCGTCAACAGCCGTACAGTGATCGAAGCATGATACGTGATATTCGCGGTAATGCCACGGCCGGGGCCGGTTTTCATCATTGGTAGCGATGGCGACGTTTTAATCGAAACAACGCGGGGAATCCTGTCGATGACGATGGCAGGAGGAAAAAAAACAATACTCGTTTCGAACATGCAGTTGTAGAGTGGGCATACACACCGTTCAGTCGAACAGTTTCGGTGAGTCGGAGAACTTCCCGGGCTATTCGCTCGTTTCGTTTCGATCTATCGCTTTAAATCCCGGTGTAACTGTTAGTCCGCGGCGGAACGGAACGAGTATTCTCGCAAACACGGAACGTTCTTTTGACCGAACAGGTGAGGAACGATTCCCGCGAGATCGTTATCGATACGGGAATGAAAAGAGTGCCACGTTCCTTTCGTCGAAACGAAACTTTCCCGGACCAGCTCCGCCGGAATTTCTGGCGCGCCAAAATTCGACGTCACGCATCGAATGTGTCGGAAGCAGCGGGCCAATGATGGAAATTGCATTTGCCGCGTGATCGTAACGTAGTTTATCTGTCGCTTGCGCGCAATGGATATTACGTGGGCCCTAATCGAGGCAAATCCGGGTGACTGAGCGATTTTCGCGGCGGAAAATTGAAACTTCTGCCGAATTGCAAGGCATCAACGAGGCTAAAAAGTGTAAATTCCAGATTCGACATTGACTTTTGATCGTTGAGTTGATCATTCGTCCTACACAGCGAATGTATATTTCGTATAAGTTACCATTTGATCATAATCACGATCTTGCCGATAGAAATTAAATTTAAGTGAAATCACCGGTACTTTTTCAACACGTCAGATAATTTTGCCGCCAATTACGTTTATGCGAACTTTGCTTAAATCGAACATCGATCCGAAACGTTATGGAACATTTCGGTATCGTCATCCGTTCGTACGTTGACAGCTAATTGCAAGCGAAATATTTGGAAAGTTATTTCGCAGGAAGGTTCGCGGGTCTCCCTTCGCCATCAACTTTCGGCCATCGTTTATATCCTTCCCCAGCTCCAGAGGCAGCCGGGTTCTTAACGCGAATCGATAACTTGTTCGACTTTATTGCCAAAGGCCTACGCATAGAGTTTGAGATTCGTCCTTGTATCGTTTCGAATCGAACGACAGCTCGATCGTATGTCATCGCCCGTCGGTAATCGATCAATTGTCTATGATCCATTAGCCGCCGATTGGCGAGTTAACTTATATTCGATGTCTGCGGCTGGTCGAACTGGTTGACATCGATTAGGCGACGGTAATTCGAGGTTCGACTTTGTCAGTTTGCGGTGCCCATCTCGCTGGCTCCGCTTGAATTTAATCGATAGTCCAAACCGCTATCTCGCCAAACGAGTCGCTGCGGCACGTCGATCGCTCGCCGGATAAATCGATAGGAAGATGAATTTTTTTATTGCGTCGCAAGTAAATCGGACGCGATAACATAACTAGAACTAACAAGGTGAGCGCAATCTGAAAACTATCACTATCGACGATCGGCGAGAGCGATAGCGTTAATAAAAGTGCAATCAATCCAGTTACGAGAGTAGCAGCTATTATCGCAAAAATATATATCGTGCTGTGCATCTTCGTGGAAAAGTTAATGGATCTTATGAGAGCGTGTGTACGAATAGTGCTGTGCGATGATATCATGACAGTTCGACGGAGTCGTCTCGACTACGTGCAGAAGAGTGTCGGAATTGGAACGGAAAAATTTGGGCGGCACGTTAACGGAAGAAGTGACGAGAACGAAGGACACACGCTGCAAGAATAAAGTGGAACGAGTCCCGTCTTCCATACGTCACTCCCAGCGACGAATGTCTCATAATTAATCTCGTAAAGTACGGTCGTAGTGACGTCACAGCAAAAAGGATGAATGACAGGTGAAACGTCGGTCCCGCAGTGGAACGAAACCAACGGCGTACGACAAATTAGTTCAAACCGCTTAATTTCCGCACACTTCCGAATCGCCGATGTGTTGAGAAAGTGCACTGCTGCACTGCTTTTGGCAATCAAGAATTACTTCTGTGATCGTTGGATCCAGTAAATGGCATAGGCAGATGTCGGACAATTTGATTGCGATTGTTGTCGACTGAAATTGGGAAAGTTGAATAAAAGAATTGTCGGTAACGTAAACTATCTTGGTGGAACGAAACAGGAAAATATCAGAAAAGAGACAATTGAGAACATTTAAAGGGACCTACGGGAGCAAACAAAACGAGCTAGGGTTAAGAAATGAGACCCTGGCGTAAGTGAAGTCTCAGACCTCTTGTTATCGAAGATTTGCTGAAAGAAGAGGGGGGTCGTAGGTTGGAAAAATTCGAAAAAGAAGTCCGACAGACGTGGATAACGCGATGATAGTCTAACTGTCGGGTAATCGGCATTGGACGCGTGGGATCGTCTGATAGGGACAGAGAAGACCCAGAGGATCAATTTACTGAAAAGCTGCTAAAGAATAGGTGCGGTCGGCGGTACAAAAAGTTCGAGGCGAACAGCGCACGTACTCTACATCATGCGCCGACGAACGGCGCGCAATGATTACGATCCGCACGCGATATATGTTACTGTTACTGCGAGATAACGGGCAAAAAAAAAATCTCCAAACAAGACTGCGAAAATCCCAGTTCGATACAAGCCAGAAAATCGGTTAGGTCGCGAATACGTAATGTAATATAAGTAGCACGCAATGTTCACAATGGATTAAAATAGAAAAGAAACCCCAAAAGTCACGTGACCGAGCGGAAGAAACCGCAAATGTATATAGCCCCGCGACAGTGACGGGAAGTACGGCGAAGAAAGAAGCGGCAAGAAGCAGGAAAGGGTATGAGCGGGTAGGGAGGGGAAGGGGGAAGACGAGTTCGCGGATGATAGTGCGTACGGCTGTAATCTGGCGCGTGGTGACTGCTGATATAAGCGGAGAACATCGGAGGATCAGTTGTCGAAAAGCCGTCGACGAATCGCAATCCCTCCGGCCGATCAGCGATCATCTGAATGCGGCACGCGATTGGCTCATTCATTCATTCATTGCCGAATTCCACGCATCGTAACGAAAGTGCGAACCATCCGGCGATCCATCCAGCGATCCATCCGGCGATCAATCCGACGATCCTTCCCCTCGAGTTGGCCCACCCGGAGGATACCCGAAAAAGGACCTGCAGGCCGATCCCTGTTCCCGAGAATACTTCGAGTGACGCAAGATAGATAGACTGGGAGTGATATAAGATAGAGTGGGATAGTAAAGGAGCTAAAAGGGGAGTCCGCCGATCGAAGGAGGGATGATGGGAGGACGAAAATATCACCCTCTTGCGACCGCGCTCAAGGCCGCGGTCATTCTCCTGGTAAGAGAGGATATATACACTTATGTATGCTCGTGCGCGTGTGTCCTGTAGGGGCGTGTGGCCCGATTTCGATTTGCGTGGCTAATGGGTTCTTCATAACAGACGCGTGAGAGGAATCGCTCGCAGAGAACACTAAAGTTGCCCGATATTAATCATAATACATCAAGTGTTGAGGACTGATTATGGGATACGGAATGTCAAATATAGAAGGAGCGTTGATATGTCAGACTATTTAACATTCGTCGCGAACATTTGACGACAATGATTGCGTGAGTTCGGTTTTCTTCGGTAAAATGTGAGCTTTGTTAGAAGCTGACGAGATCGTCGGCACATGGCATTCTTTCGGTCAGCGTCCATCGATATATCGAATGTTGTTTACGAGGGTGAAAGTAACCGCATTGCCGATAACGATAATACGAAGACGAAAGGTAAGCCTCTTCCTTCTCGGCGCAAATTATCAGTGTGCAAGAATGAATTCGGACGGTCCCGGGCTTTGATTTAATTAGATACCGCCGACCGCCTGCTTTGGATAAGATTAGAAGATGCCTATATCGAGAGTATCGGCATGTACGATCAAAGATTCCGCATGGTGAGAGGATTTAGAAATGTCAGGAATTCGTCTCGTGCCACACTCGAAGCTTCGATTTTTATTCAACGGATCTCTACGCGAGCACTCGCCATCACATCTAAGTAATAATTGACGTCAATATGGGGAGCCTAACATTTATCTTGTCACTTGCCTTCCACGCTTCTCTCCGAAGATTTATGGTCTCTGTTTGGTTCTTCAAAAATATTCAAATTATCTTATTTGTCTCCTTTTTTCCCCGCTTGCAAATGTAGCATGACCCAAATATGAAATAATGCAAATTACATGTTGATTGATACTGGTTTCATAGTGAATCTTATTATTTCGTCAGCGCGAAAATGTTGCTCATATTTCTTCTGGTAGGAATTATCCATTTTTTTTCTTTTTTTTGGAAATTCTCTTCCTTTTCGAGGATAACGTAAATCTTGTCGAAGAATCTTATAAAGCTCACGAAGCTTGTGTCGTCACGACCGCAGGTATGTGCTATCGTGGGGTCGACCTAATCCATTTTTATAGCAGAGTTAGGCTCAAAACGCGACTATCTTTTCATCGCAGCCAAAATTAGTCGGAGCGCCCTGCTTCCCCTAGCCGATAAGAATTTTTCCTTCAGATAAGATGTTCGTCGCTAAATTTATCGAACAACTGCCCTTAGTTGAATTTACCCCTCGTAATTATTGAGCGCAGTAATAAACCACTTTTCCGATATAATATAATGAGGTACGAAGTAGGTAGAACTGCTGAGCTGGTTCGATGAATTTTCAGGTTCTTCAATCGCTTCCGTAACTTTCTATTTGCCGCCTTTGTCGCGTAATGAGAAACGCAACTGCAGTCAGTGAGATGATTTTATCAGTTACGACGACTTAATATAATTTTGTCCCACTTTTTCTGCTTACTTTATTATCGCATTTCCTTGAATTTGGTGATTAATTGACGTAGGTATACAAATACGTGGTAGAATAAAACATTCGGTATTGCTGGAATATTACGATTTACTTCGACGCAGATTCGTTGTTAAGATGTAAGATAAAGAACAATTTAATAAGTTGCCACTCGAGTGTCGAAGTCTGATAAACCGCGAATCTACTTCCGAGTCACACACTGTTGAGATTTTTCTGTATTTCTGCGATCAACGCTGGTAATTGCAATGTAAGATATCGAATCTTTTCTGTCGCAGAACTTCAAGTTCGATAAACCATCAGTTTGACACTTAAAGTTGTCAATACTCCTATTAACTTTGAGCAAGTTAGTACGATTGTAATTTAAGTTACAAACGAGGAAAGGTCTTTCGAGTATTCTTCGAAATGCCGTTCGTTTCATCAATATTTTTCTTACATGACTCGAAGCTTGAATCGCGATTGTGCGCAAAGCCCATTGCGAGTTTAAAATGAGAAAACTAAACACTTTGCTCGCGATAAATCTCGAGTACGCAAATCGCAAGGATTAACGTCGTCAACATTTATCTTAATCCGTGACGTTTCGCGACAAACTGTAATTAAATTATCGGCCAGATAATGAGACTAATTCCTTAATCGCAAGTGTTTTGCGAGACGACCGATCAATCAAAAATCGAAGTTGCGGGTTCAACCGTCAGTGATTTCTCGCGCCTGTTGTCGCGACCTGTAATTAAAGTACGAATGTAGCGAACCACTTTTCCGATTGGTTCATTTAATAAGGCACCGACTGAACATCGGTTCTCGATAATTTCTCTAACACAGTAACCCGCCAGGAACAAGCGTAGATTTGCGGTAAATCAGTTTCGCAACTTCGGACGAATTCTACGTGGCGAATTGCGTTCGGAAGGTTTTCTTATAGGGGTTGGTACTGTTAGAGTGCGATAGGGACTTTAGGTGCTTTCTGTTCGGCACCCGTATGTTATTAGACAATTCAAACTGTACTTGACCACTTATATGCTCGGCTTCGATCAACTATACCACTGACCTAAGTAAATATAGGAATGAGTAAAATACTTCATGTACCTGATTGATGATTAGTGTTGAAATTACCAAAAATTATGTTCATCTGATAACACAAAAATTTGAAGTGAAGTGATACTGGTAAAAATAAGTAACCAGTTTCATGACGCATCGTGTCCCACATCGTGATTACAAAATCTGAACGCCTAATCGGCCCGGGAGTATAACGACGATAACGTCAACGAAAAGGGGTGAGTGAGCGAATACATGTTGAGGTATCCGTAAACGACTATAAATGGCCTATCACACGTACCGAAAGAGCCTTTAAATGCGACCGTTCCCAAAATCCATAAAAGCAATCGTGCAGGTGTTCACCGCCAAGAACGTCTAGACGTCTGGGATAAGTTCACGCCTCTGACTCTTTACCCAGGATTATTACGCGAAGAATTTGACAAACGAGCGTAGGGGCAGGGCGAGGGTTTGGTGAAAAATAAACTCGCGTGCCTTGATACCATCGACGGTCCCTTTCAGTGGCCGATCGTTAAAACTCGGACAATGGCAAGCGAGAATCGCTCGTCTGACACGAATGCGACAAGTCCCTCGAATAGTTTCGCACACCGGAATGTCTTCCTTGGCACCCCCGCATGCTTTGTTCCGCGGAAATCCGTGTAGGCAGACTGATCGCGAACTCGATGCAATAATATTTGTTCGCGGTGATTCAATCGAATGACGAGGGAAACGGTATTTCAGATTCGATACGCTCGCGGTGGAATACCGAAACGTTGACATTCGGCAGCCTGTCAAGTCATGGCTGCGAAGATACAGCTGCGTCCCTGCTTATAGATTCTGCCGTATCTAGTAAACACGAGTGCCATTTTGCTACACCGCAGGACCTCGTACCAAACCGCATGTTTGGCGTTGTGTTAAACGACATATGTGGTCAGTGCATAACAATAAAAACATATTTCTATGTTATGTTATAGCATCAGGTGTTCTCATCGTTTTCTGCTGTTTTTAAATTGTGAAATACTAATGGTCATCGGAGCTGAGCATTAAACAGAAAGGGGACATGTCGAGAAACGGTTTATTCGTATTGTGCGGATAATATTCAACTCACCTTTATATATGACGAAGATCACGTGGAACGATACTCTGGCAAAAACAAAGCATTGTTCAGTTTCGAGTATAATTACACGTATAAAAACACAGGGGAATTTGAACATAAATACGAGTATAAAAACAGAGAATTATGAGTAAAGTCGCGGACGTTGAAACGATATTTTATGTGAAACGTATGTTCGAAAGTAGAATGAAATCACCTTGCATCCACTGACGCGAAGGTTTTCTCGAGACTGTTGATGCGTGCCAAAAGGTTTCTCCCCAGAGGACTGCGCTGGGCACACAATATTAAATCGTTCCCGATCGACGTTTCTGCCTACGCTAAGATTTTTCGGTCGGGCTCCTTGCCTTTTCCGATTGCCAATATTTCCCCCGACTAACCTGGCACGATTTATTCCACGACAACGCGCGCGATACGTTCGTGTCAGGGACACATAAAACCGCACGAGGGCGGTTAAACTCTGTGGATGCTCCGTAGGCCGTTCTTTAACACGTTCCGAATACAACGGCGTGTTATATATAAATATCTTTATTCGGACAGGTTCAGCATGCGATGCTGAGAGACTCCGCGAAATGTTATATCAAATTTATGTCGGAGATGGAAGTAGGGGTAACTAACCGCGAAGAAATTGAATATACGGACATCTGAGGCTGTGCAGAATTAGAAGGGCTTCGAACATAAGACGCACGAAACTGTCTGAATTAACGAAGCCATCGACGCGAAATGTAACATGAAACGCTTTACAAGAGACAGGGAAACAAATAACGCATTCGAGAATATTCGATGAACGGTGAGATATTAACGCTGAGACTATCGGAGTAAATGTATCGAACGAGGAGGAAAATTGATTGCCACTTCTCTATTACGATATATAACGGCTTGCTCCGTGAATTAGCAGGCCTATTTGTCAATTCAAAGGCATTAATCACTGACGAGGCGTGTATAATGTGCGAGACAGAGGCAGAAAGGGAACGTGTTCGCTGTTTATCGATTCCCCGATAACATTTCCGCCTTAACGGGCTTGAGTCGCGCTGACTGTCGCGTTAACTCGATCGAACGTCGATCGTAAGATTCCCCAGCGCTCGAGAGGGCCGATAAATCATTGCCAGCCACGTATCTCCGCGATCGATCGATCCGGATCTTCGCGACCAGCGCGTTATACACCCGATCTCACGTCCCACGTTTACCGAATCGGACTTTACCTGTGCGCAATCAATGCACGACGCCCGATTAACTGTGCCGAGAATTTGCGAGCGCGTGACGTCAGAGGCCAGCGCGTGTCGAAGGTAGTCGACGAGGTAGTTCCGAGATAATGGTGAACGGGATTAGAGACCGAAGTCAATTTCGTCGGGATGAGCATCATATCGGCGTATGACGATAGCGGTTGAGATCGTTTGACTTGCGCGGACCAACTTGGTAACCTGATCAACTTACGACGATATAGGTGCTACCGGCGTGCATAGAGATCCACCCGCACTTCATTTGGGCGTATCTCTCCGAACGCCTCTCACTATTAGAAACAAGTTCGAGCCGAACGATGCGGAGTTCGAGGGGGCGGTAAGCCATCAGGAAAGTTCGTTCGCGCCGAGATCCTTCGTTCCATTTGTTAATCGATGCAAATGAGAGGAAATGGAAGACGACGGAAGGTAATCTAGCGCCGACAGGCTGACAGCGACGGCAGGAAGAAAAATCGTGCGAACTGAACGTGCCGTCGCTTTCCTTCTTCCACTCCATTCTCTTAAAGGTTCTCGGCAACAGGGGTCCGTCCCTGCATTTTGCATCCGGTCGAGCGTCAGATTCTTAGTCGGTGCTCGGGATCGATGAAGAAAGCGGCATTGCGTAAGATCGGCCTGCGATGAAAAGTTTTCCGCGAAGGGCATTATCGTTGCCAGACGTTGCGCGCGCACTTCCTTTCGCAAACTCCATTTCCCTCCCGAGAAGAAGGGCCCCCGACGATTATTTCCCGTCCATTAATATTTATCGCTCCGCACGAGCGTCAACTGTACGCGCCATCTGGGGAAGACGTGAGACTTGGGAAAAGTTCATTTCTCGCCCCGTCAAAAAGCTCCCAGCTGCCTACCAAGCTGGTACTGGGGCCTGGCCGGGCGAACAATGTGTCTTAATTCGGATCGAAGAAGCACGTGCTTCGCCTTCCCAGTCGTTTTACGCATTTTTGCAACGAAAGACAAGAAGCTCCGAGCCGGACAATGTACCCGGTCGTTATCGCGCATTAAGAGTCGGGAACGATGTAGGTTAAACTGCCGGAGCAATATCTTCCGCGCTAAAATGATAATTAAACGCTTCCACTGAAAGTTGGGTAGGGAGCGTTTCGTCGGAATTAATTTGCGCTCGATCCCGCTCTTCGTCGCGTTCGGTACTTTAATTATTGTAATACCGCTCAACGATGCTGCATCTTAAAGAGGATAATTGGATTCGGAGGGCTGATCGATGATTTCGTCGCTTAACTTACCATCGTGTTCTCCTTTTTCTCCCGAACCGCCTGGTGCCAACTTCTTGTCTACTTAGGCAAGAAGAACGGGGGAAATTCCTCGGGCGAAAGTAAAACCGTGCCTTCTGTCTATCCGGTGTGCACTCAATAGGAACATTATTCTCCGAGGGAGGAAAGAATTTCATTACACTCGCAGTGGGGAAACGTCTTTTGTCTCCGAAGTGGGTAATGATGATACTGTCCTAACACTGCGGCGCAGAAATGGGCAAATAAAAATCGACCAGCGACACATGTCGATGTCAACGTTAATATATTTGTGTTTATTAAACCATCAGTCGTGTAATCTTGGCCAAAGAAAAACAAGCCAACTTACTCAATATTTTAATATTCAACATTCTATGGCTCTTCATATTTCTTACGTTTTAAAAAACACAACAGGTGGCAGGAATCAGTTTATCCTAACGTTTGCAGATGCAGACGGTTTTGGGAACTCAAGTTTATTCGCTTTAGTCGGGTATGCTTTATTGTGTTGAAACGTTCCGGACGTGTGAAGTGAGTACCTATGTATTATATGCAAGTGTATACAATAGCGGTGAGAAAACAAGCAATTATGTTTAGTACACATGAATTCACTATGTGTGTCAGAAGTGACCCCTGTTCCGGAGGCCAGCTACACTAGTTGAGAAGTTAAATGCGTTTAATGTCAAACTAACAATTACAAAGCTACGTCAGTTTCCAACATGAAAGCCTAGACGGACAGCTAGTCTGTCTATAAATTTGTCGATATTAATCCAAGACTGGATTGTTATACTCACACATAACGAAGCCGTCAACATGGTTTATGAAAGTTTCAAGACCAATCTGACCGACCCGCTTGTTCTAAGCTTAAATTGCGATTGACCGGTCGTTTTATGGATAATGTAGGAACTTCTGGTTATGTTACATGGAACTGATGCTTTGTAACGAGCGGTAATACGACACAGAGCCCCACAAACAGATTGAGCAATCCAGTACGTAATTACTGAAGCACCAACCGCACACTTTTAATTAATCTTCTGATCGTCCAATTGCAGGATTTGTATGAAAACTTCCTGCTCTAAAATTTCTACAATGGAAACCCTATTTAACTTTCTTTTATCTCTTTTGTATAATTCTGAGCAACTAAATTAATGTGCTTTGGGATAATAACCTAAAATTCGCAGCTTAACGTGCAATATAGACACTTAACCATTCTTAACACAACGTATAAGATATCGAACATAATTTAACATAAAGAACAACAAATTTTGTTCTTTATTTTAGACGTGATACTTCCTTAACGACAGTTCTCCACTTCAGACTGTGCGAAGTACTATTAAATTACACGAAAAGAATCTATATCCTGAGGGTCTAAGATTAGAATCCTTAAGGACTGCCTTTCGCAGCGCGATCCTCGAAAAGTTGCCGCATTAAAAATATTCGGGGACACGCATAATAAAAGGAACAGCGAGCCAGATCCAAGTTTGTGATTTAAGCGAGTTGAGTCGCGCGGTTTGAGAGAAGAAAATGTTCAGACTGTTCGTCGCCGCGAGAGTGCTCGCTTCATTCTTTTCCATTAGAAAATATTCTCACACCCGCCACCCGCAATCTATAAAGAGAGGACCGTGACCTGCTCGAAGTCGACGCGAACGAAAATAAATTGCCGCCAGTGCGCACACCGTCGTATAACATGTTGCGAACAACTTCGCATCGTCGTCTTCCATTAGAATCCGCAAAAAAGGATGTCATTTAGGGCCGCACCTTTCGCGCCTGACATGCAACACACGATTGATATTCAGCAAGCGTGTCTCCTGATGATTTGAGATAGGGTCGTTCATATGTAGAGATGGCGAGTTGACCGCGCAAAGCGCCAAAATCATTTCGCTCCGAAGCATTCTCGCGGCAGCGAGACGAGGAGAAAGACTGATAGAGAGTCAGGCTATCGTCAGCGCCGGATATACATCCATATCCCATGCGGCATTCGTTCATTTAGTCGCTATCTGCTCGCCTGCAGCTTGTTGGAAAAACGCCATCTGCATCCCGCGAGAGATACGCTCCTGTTCAAAATTCACAATGACGCGCTGACCGAATATCACTAAACCATTGACCAACGATCATTGATAGCCCCGGGAGAAAGTGCATTCAACATTTTTGATCCCAAACTCGCTTTCTTTCAATCCAGACAAATGGATTTTTGTTGGTCTTTGCATAGACCGTGACACATCGGTAATTTCCAATATAAGAAACTGATTCTTCGCAGGGGATTACGGATGTTTGAGGCACACAAACATTGGCCCCATGTGGTCCTCTGTCTCTCAATGTTCTGTTCGCCATCCACGTCGCAA
Source organism: Anoplius nigerrimus (assembly GCA_914767735.1). Lineage (NCBI taxonomy): Eukaryota > Metazoa > Arthropoda > Insecta > Hymenoptera > Pompilidae > Anoplius > Anoplius nigerrimus. The sequence continues at coordinate 4,219,547 of OU612079.1, read as the reverse complement.
ATTAAAGGCACCGACCGCAGAATCGTTTCGCTCGACGAAGTTTCAGATCTACGTTCGTGAAATTTGAATTGCATAGCGGCCCTTTGTTCGGCGTTCGTGTTTGAAGAGTCGTTTGAGACAGTCGGAATGTGCCTTGAGCGAAGGAAGCTCTCAAGATTCGAGGCGATAGCAAAGGTGTCCTGGACGATTAACGTTCGCGCTCTTCGCCCGTTTACATTCGTTCAAGTTCAACCATTCCGTCGGTGGCTCGACGAAATGAGCATTCAGTTCAATGATGCCCGGTGAGACTGTATAGGGAAAGTAAACTGCATGAAAACTGATACGATACGTTTCGAGCGTCGAGGTTCAGGGAAGCTTTTGAGGACTGTTTGAAACCAGACATTCTATGGTTGAATCATTCCTATGTACTTTTTAATTACTCTTTTATTGTGTATAACAGTACTTGATATTCGATCGTAAAAGGATACGTATCAAGCGTTAACTTTGTTTCGCCTATATTTCATGGAAGAGTACTGCGTTTGAAAGATTCAATTTAAAAAATATATTATTTGATATTGTAATTTTAGAAATGACGATATTTATTAATTGTGGTCAGAATAACTTATTTTACAAAAATGTGGATAAACGGAATAAAAATGTAAGTTAATGTCTTACAATCGTTCATCTCAGGTTACTCGTGGCTCGTTGTCAATTGTCCCTTTTCGGGCTGTACGTCTTTTACTCCTTATGCTTGGCAAAAGACGCTACCCGCTGATCGCACACACTCACACTTATACTCGGCATATGCTCTGCCCGTTGCTAGAAAATTCGCTCCTGTAATATCAGTTTTCAGCCCTGTATACTATAGTACAAGAAACAGTACATCTGATATCAATCCTGTATTTTGAATTATTATCTTAACATACCATACTATACATAAGTCTGTACAGACATAAATTACAGATCTGTATACACTGTCTGGCTTGACAATACAAATTGCAGAACCCACAAACATTAGGCCCTCAAAGTACACTAAACTTAAAGTCAAACACGCAGACGCGGAATAATTAATTAGTTCGCAGCGGGCGTACAGTTTTGCCAACGATTAACGAGACATTCGTCACATGGCACATCTAAAACGTCGTTCGTCTATATATTCAAACAGCTGTTCCCACTGCCAATGCATATACGCATATTGTGTCGCAATGTACACAGATAGGAATTCATATGTAAATGTGGATCAATAGAACGGGAGGTGAAAGACTGAGCGGTGGAATACTTTGACGTGCCAATATTTGGACAAAGGACCGACGACGTACTACGAAATATCGCGCGTTTAGTGAAATAGATTGCTAGATAACTGCATAGGCGGGACCCTACCGTAAGCCGAATCCCTCATCAACGAAACAGCGCCGCATTTGACGAGCACGTCACGTTGACATATGACAATTAGACGCGTATGGCACGTCGCAGATTTGCCATGCAGCAGAACGGCTCAATGGGACCATCCCCTTTACAATTCCAACTGACGCCTACGATAAATCCTGCGGCAATCTCGACAAATTCCATCAGGACTTGACCTCGCTAACTTTCGGATTTTAGGCAGCGCGGGAGATCCAAAGTTATCCCCGACAATTGGACGACGTTTCCGACCAAGGATACTCTGACGAAGACTCGAGCTATTCCGATGATGAGCCCTCGATAAATCCGAAGTCCCTCTTCAAGGAAACAACGTACGATGCCCAAGCGATGCCGGACACCCGTCGCAAAGAAGTTACGATTGATGCGCGGACAGGTAATAAAATGATTTTACATAATCTACTATATTGCTTGAATGTATTATAGTTTGCCGCACGTGAAAGTGCGGCACATGTGGTGAAGCCGAATATTTCGCCGATTATTTCGGAGCATTTCATTCTTGCACGCTTAAAGACAAATTAGTCGAAAGTTGTTGTGCGTATAACTTCTGCTTCATGTTTAATTAGTCCATTATAAACACTATGCTCATTATTTGTCACTGTTACTTTGAAAAAAAATTGTCTTCTGTTAACAAATGATAATCTGTTAGCAAAAATAATTATTTTTTGCCTGATGTCGTGGGAGATTGATCAGATTTGAGAAAAATTGTCAAAAGGATTGTTTGTTTTTTGCTGTTTGTCCAGTGGTTTCGGTGAAGGACGAAAGGGAGGCAATCGCTTTTGTGTTCCCGGATCACCAAGAACCGAAGAATCGCTTTCCGAAACTTGACGAGGTCAAACCTCCGCCAAATTGTAAGGGTATGACCTTCTGCGAGGACGTGCCAGATTATCCTGAGGATCTGGTGAGGAAGGCGATGCAAAAGGATCCCAGTATGAACAACTGTGCACACATTGACGTATGTACATAATGTTTGCCCACAAAAAATTGTCAGACGTTCGTTTACACAATCACGCCCATTCTTTTCAACAGGTCAGCTTTCCGCAAAGGATCGACGTAAACGACGAGGCTCCTTTGTGCATCTCAACCGTAAGTACAAAGTTTTCAAATATGTAATTCCATTTTCCGTGGGCCCTAAAGTTCGTTTAAAAGTTTCGTAAAAAAAGTTAAAAACATTTAACGGTTCAACGTTCTGTGCGGTGGAACTCGAATGAACTGCCAGATTGATTTTTAGCTTAAATAAAGATTTTCACCACGGTACAATACTGCGTTGAATTCAATTGGTTATCGATATAGCAAACAAATATCGTATGCAAAGAGTGAAGCTTCTGAGGGAGCAGTTTCCAATTCTATATCTACGAATTTCGTTTTGACAGGAACAAATCGTGTTTCCGAAAGCCGCCGAAACGGTAAACAAGGAGTGGTTGTACGTTGTTAATTCTGCGAATTTCACGCAAGGAGTACGGATAGAACTGTGCGCGTAAGTATTGAAGACATTAATAAAAAATTTTAATCAGCGTAACTGAACAATTCGTTCCACTATCCCCGGACAAATTCTTCTTCACAGCAACATCTCTTCTTTTCACAATTCTGCAACAATTATCAAAGCAATCGTTTGCGTATACCTTCTGATATGGCCGACATAAACAATTCTAATTATAATTCATTAGAACGACAAATCTCATGCATTCATTGTAATCCTATTTCGGTGGTCTAATATTTAAATCGCTAAATAATTAGTAACCGTAACTTCGAATTGCAGCGGACCTTTTCGCTGGATGGCAAAATAATCTAGCGCCATTAAATTTCAGAGAGGAGAATACTAGGTGCAAGATGATCGATGGTTTCGCGGAGGGCTACGTTACGGTGTGCAAGCAGAGGTACATTTATCGGCAGCTGACTGCAATCACCGAATCCGGAACTATGGCACCGGAACTCTTCCGACTACCTTCCAGCTGCTGTTGTCACGTGAGGTTCACCGGAAATGCGCGGGACGACCTTCTGTCACGAATTGGAGTAAATCAGAGACTGGATTCGCAAGGCAGGACGCCCGCACTCGCCAGGAAGGCGAGGAAGTTATGAAGGATCTTACCCGCTTCTCCTGAATTTCCGCAATTTCCTTCGGAACCTGGAAATCTAGACACCTCTCGACAGAGTGCCTACCAGATGCTCGATGGTTCTATTTTCTTCGTGGACGCGGACGCGAACGGAATATCTTTACCGATCCACCGACGATTAGGCACGACAGTGAAAGAAAATTTCGTGTTCTCTCATGTCAGCCGCTTGACATCTCTTACTTTGATTGGGCATCTAATTGTAAGTTCGATCTGTTAATCAACCCTTAATCCACTTACGACTATGACAAAAGCGGTGGAATCCTTTCCACCGTGTTATTAGAGATCAGTATTTCTTAGGAGGAAGCGCGATTGACGTTTTGCGCTTAGATTTAGAGGACTTGCCTGTGAAGCAATAATCGATATCATCACATGTAATTTAGGGCCTGTAAGATTATCTCACATGTATTGAAATAAATTTTTTTACGAGCTACCTATTTTGTTATTTCTCCCTGAAAGTCCTTATCTACAGTCCTTTTAATGTATAATAGGGTAACGAAACTTTAACTCCTATGGTACACCATAGGAATGTAAGGCTCAGTACACGCTCTTCGTATCGAGACCATTTGTTAACTAATTGAAGAAATAAAGGTTGACTGTTATTGTTTGATCGATATATCCCGAGCCATTGCAACTGTGCGGAACAGTTGGACGAAGGAGAAACGTGTTAATTCACTTGGGCCATCTGAATCAGCACGTGCACCTGTTCTGATAAAACGTTGATTAAACGGGAATGCGGAGTATCAGCGATCGTAAAGTCGGGAGAAGGACGAGAACCGGCGCGACTAGGAATTGCTGCACAGCGGCTGAGCAGTTTAACGAGATTCAATTTGTAAGTCCGCAATCGAATCAGTTTACAACTAGCTCAGCGAAGGTTGTCTGCGCGATATATCACGCAAACGCATTTTTACCAAGTCTTAACGAAATTTTTTCCTCTCTCGATTTACTCGTTGAATTTATATTTCATGTACTTCACGTAATAAGAGGAATTAGAGCAACAACAGCGATTAATTACGAATGATCGGGTGTCGGATGGTGTAGATTGAACAGTTTTTGTTCTACCTCATCGATCATTCGAGAGGTTCGAAAATAGGCTTGCTTCCATGTTGACATTAGGACAAGTGTTGACACTTTTGATATTATCACCTTTACTATGTTAGAAATGTAAATAATGAGTTCATGATTAATGAACATGCGGATCTACTTAGCTAAAGTAGATTGATTCTTCAGTCTTGACTGTGGCAGCTTAAGCGTTGAATGTACAATTCCTAATCTTTACGTGCAGCCGTTAAGTACACTAATCGGAGCACAGACGTATCTTTTACACTCGAGAACTTTCACCTCGACGTTTCAATCGTCCTCGTAAATAGCTGGACGACGCGCCGTTGATTCATTTCCTCGCGACGGACCATTTTTCACGACGATGAGTGTTCACATTTGAAAGAAACGTGACGCTAATGGTCCTGTCGCCTATCTGCTGCCTACACTCGCCAGAACCCAGTATTACTCTCGTCCCATACCCGAAAACTAATTCGCACATACAACCCTGCCGTCTGGATTACGATGATAATGTAAACTTTTTTCGAGTTCACCCACGGATTCCCTTTTCCATTCAACTTTTTTCTCACCAGCCCCCGAACAGCAAGAATCCAACGTTGAAGGCGAAGTATTTCGCACGTGTCACGATCAAAGCTATTCTACGCCTATATACCTACGTATTATACATGCCTGTGGGAAGAATATGATGACAGGACAAACTTTTCCGTCTCGTCACGAGTTGAGATTTCCAATCTCATTTTTATTGACGGTATCTCCTGCATGGAACATCAATGCTTCAGGCTCATCCGTTAAAAAACGTCGAGGGTGATGATTTCCGCAACATTGGATACGATGTACTCAAGGGACTCTGTAAGATGGCTTACACTCGGTACGACTCTCGGCTTGTCTACGTAGCAGGGTCTCCTGACGAAGGGTGGATGCCGTGTTTGCGAAACGTCTGCAAGGAAAGCACATCCGGTAAGCCAGGACCAACCGGGAGACGGCAAATTTATCTCATTATCGTCGGTCTAGCCGGTGGGGTCGCATTTGGCTTGCTTACGGTAATACTAATTTGCCGAATCCTATTTAACCAGGCTGCACGCGATCTCCCAATAACCCTTCGGCTAGGCTAAATAGTGATCGCTCAAATTTTATTCGTCATTCAACTCGATTAATCCCAACCGAACGTACTCATTTCCATGCATCCGAAATTGACGTAAACATGAAATTATACACGGCACATCTGCCCGTTTGGAATTTCTCCCAGCTCACGATTAATAGTTAATACGAGCTTCCGATGCAAAACAATAAATGTACTGGTTTTAACTTCTCGCTGAGTCTCCATTATAAATGTATCGCGGGTCAAATCCATGACCCCGGCTACGAGAAAAGTTGGGAACAATTTTCCGATTACGCCCTACCACCGCGGATAATCCTTCATAGTTGTCCGAACTTTCATACCGAGGAAAACCTTTCGATGATCTTCCGTCATACTTTCCGACGGCGCCGCGTGTGTTTTTCACCGGAAGTCAGAGTTTCTCTGGGCAAAATCGAGATCAGAGGCTCGAGACTCGCGGCATTTACGTTACAGCATCGATTTATGCGTCGATCGTCGGATTCCCGTTTACGCTGAACGGCCTCAAATAAATCATCCGAGCCGTCAGCTTCTTCTGAACACTCGACATCCTCGCCACTAAAACTCCTCGCTCTAAATCTCCGTGGCATCGCGAGGCGAATTATATATAATGTGCGCCAAGTTTACGCTCCCCGGACCATTATCAAAGCCTCGTCGAGGCTCGGAGCGGAGAAATAATAACGAGAGTACCATAGAAATTCATCATCTCACCAGAATGGAGGAGCCCAATGGATTCTACCGGCGCATAGATCAAAGACTGCTTTCGGGGAAAGGGCACGGACGGTTAACTTCATCAACTTGAACGTTCATTCGGAAACTGCTAAGTCGAAACTATTTTCTTAGATCGACCTTCGGCCTGTTACGCTTTAATTTTAAAATTAAACGATGGGCCACTTCGAACGATAATTGCAATTAAAATAAGTCCGTCTTGGAGGGAGATGCACTTGTCCAGTGTAAACTATATTAACGGCACACATACACGCGACATTGACGTAATTAATAGGGTTCTCGAACGAGGAGAGTTCGTCAGATACGTCCTCAGCCAATTAGAAACGACTAAAAGGAAGAGTTACACGGAGAGATGGCTTCGTCGGCGGAAGAAAGAAGAACGAGACATTGGAGTAACAAGCGGGGGCTGGTCAAGGCATTAATTACACTCCGTTAATCGGTCCCTGAGGCACGATGGCGAGTTATCGTCGTCCTTCTCATTACCGACATCGTCCTCGGCCGACGAACGCCCTGCCGTGCTTTTATTAGATTATCGGCCCAGAATCAAATCGCGCCTCCGATACATCTAATTTAAAGTTTTCGACGCACCCTGATCGCCCCACGCGAGAATTCCAATCTCCGGTACGGATTTCAGTCTCTTCACGCCCCCAACATTTCGGATTTCGAGTTTGTTCCAAAACGTACGTTACAAATGCCTACTTTTGAACAAAGATATATGCCTTTTATTTATCGATTTCACAAACTCGTTTAACCGATGAAGCTGTAACGCTATTTTCCGAAACTAATTTCTTCCGCCAGATCATGGAGGACGATTCTTGACGAGATTTAATAAGCTGAATGAAACGGGAAAAAAATTGCGTTCGTTTTTATACGAAGGTGTGATGAAAGATTAAAGAAAATGAGTCCACGGGAGTTGCCATAGGCTTTAGCCGAAATAAGACGCGACCTCGACATTATGAGCTCGTCAACTAATCTCGAGCGGAAAATACAAGACAGTGTGTCGGGTAATTAATGAGATACCGAAATCGTAGTTGGTATGCGATTCTGGAAAGCAGATTGCGGAGTAACGCTTTTACGCGCGGGTGCCTCGTTAAGGGAAAGAGGCGGCAAACTTCTACCCCTCGACGTTTTCCTGAGTCGAGGCCAGGGGGAGGACGAAGGGTTACAGGAGGCTGGAATATTAACGAGTTCGGAAGGGGAATTAAATCTCGCCAGTAGGCCGCACGAATCGAATAGACGGCAGAATTATCATTCGGTCACTTTTCTTCTTTCAATCCTATCGCGTGCTCGACCGCAGCAAGACATGTTCCTGAGAGAAGGTTGAACGGAAAAGTGGACGAGTTTGGCGAACTTTCAGAGTTTACCTATATTTGTCATGTACATACCCGTATACGAGAGAGAGAGAGTGGGGGGGGGGGGGGAAGAATTTCCCCTTTAAGAGACAACGCTGTGTACGCTTTGGACATATTTGAAACTGTTACTTGAAGCGATTAAACTCCCACCTTAAAGAGATATATCAGAATCCGATGACGATTGCGCATCTGGGATCCGTAAAGCGTTTTGATTGGTTGTTTTCCGAATTGATTGAGTGCTGGAAAGAAGCTGGAAAGGGATTCCTGGAATCGGCGCCTCGTTTGCCGATGCCGTTGCGCAATTGTGAGTCGAGTCCTCGCGTTGCCCAATTAGCAGCCGTTGTCTAATGAGGGATAAACGACTACGGGGACGAATGGGCTGTTCGGCGTTATGCATGAAAGGGAGAGAACGTCGAATTCGGTCGAGATTCGCGCAGCTGCCTATCGAACGCCGAGCCTCTTTCAAACTTCTTTCATATCAGAGGATTGGATGCCCCTTACGATTCGATATTAGCGACCATTCGGTGCTCCCCGGGGAAGAGGTAAAATTTTTCTCGCCTGTCCGAATTCAATCTGAATTCGATGTCGCTCCTAATTCGTCGCGCAACGGAACGCTTCGGGATATTGAAAATCGCGGCTGAGTTTCGCGATAGAGCGAATTACCATATTAATGTATAATACCGCAATCAACGGCGTCGATCGGGCTGCCAAAATCTCTCAGCACAAAGCACGCAAAACAGAAAGAATAACGACATTTTCGCCACCCGTAATTGAAGTTTTCGCGGCATCCATAAATAAGGTCATAGCAACTATTCTCCATGTTATTCCCGCATTGAGTTTAATATTAAACACGATTCGTATAATCCGACTTATTGCGTCCCATAGACGTTCTGTTCTTGAACATTTATAAAATTCATCTTTATTTAACGAGCAAATCGAAAGTGTGCAAACGAGCGACCGCGAGAAAAAACCCTTCATTCAAACATTTTGTAGACGGAATGTAACAAAGAATACAAATCTCCCAGTCATCTAATATGTAAAAATCTGTCGCCTCGGGCATTATGGATCATAAAAGTTGAGACTATAATTAAGGCTGCCGGCATTTTTCACCGCGGACCATTAATACTTCTTTGTCCCCTCTTTCCGTAGGCCATTAAGCGTATTCTTCCCACCAGGAGCGAAAGTCTTAGGCACGCGCGTTTTTTCGAGCGATGCATTTATCGCACTGCGACGGTTATTGAAAGCTCTACTCAGGGGTTTCGCATGAAATATTCCCGACTTCCGCTGGAGCACGAATATTAGCATAACTCGACGTAAGCGAATTGAGAGACGATTTTCGGTCGAGGAATCTTCGCACGTTTGCCACGATATTCTGCTAGTAATCTGGGCAAAATTTCAGAGCCCGCAGAGGATCATAGAGACTCAGACTCCGTACATTAATTTAAATACCGCTGAGAATAATTATATTTCACGTAATTTTGAATAATTTGAACTTTAATAACCCGCTCACGCACTTTTGATATCTTGTACGTGGACGAAAAAAATGTAAGCAGTTCCTTTCTTTGCAACGAAGCTCTCGCTGACACATCCCATGGCCTAAACTTTTCACATAAAGTACTTCTACGTATCGCGGATATTAGCCAGACTCGGTACATAGGGGAGGGAGGAGGAGCTTTCAGTTGATCCGACTTTGCTCGTCCTTCCAGAAATATGGCATAGATTTAAAAATAGTAGAAAATCTGCCAAACATGACGCAGCGTGCGACGCAGCATGCTTTCTGTCTTTAAAGAGACGGGAAGATCAGCATTTTATTAGACATTGTATTTTTCATACGGTCTTATTAATCATCATTTTTGCCTTGTCTAGATGTGGAATTGAGTCGGGCTTAATATTTGTCCTGTGTGTGTGTGTGTGTACACCACAGTAAATCCTAGATTCGACTTAGTTATTAACACATATGATATATTTAGAATATCTATATCTGCCGATGTACGTAAGTAAACACGAAAGGCACACTTAATAGTGTAGAGAACCGAATGTCAAGGATATGACCGCACGGGACAGTTGCGTAATCAAATAAATCGAGCCAGTCTTTTACGGTAGAACCGAAATATTTGACTGGCAATAAGTTTCCATGCCAAGCGAAAGGTATGAAAGGGCGACAGTCCATACAGATTCATAGAAACGTCATAAATTGGTATGTGTGCATATCGCGATATTTATTGTTCGGTTACAGCAGCGTTTTCGGCGGACTGACATCTGTTATTTTTTAATATTTTTTCAAAGGCATTATTAATTACGGTACCGTCACCAATTTCCGGATGATGTATGGAATTTTTCATGTGTCACGTACTGTGCATCGGTGAGCTTGCATTTTTTTCTCGTGTCGGATATCGGCGATATTTTTTAAACACGACATTGAGAACCACGCGCGCACCTAAAATGTTCAATGAATCGCCAGATTTCCAGGCTCTTGATACTGGTTTTTATTATGAAATCGCGAGCAGCTTGAACGGCTGCGATACATGGCGACGGCTGCTAAAGATTCATTTACGTTCGACCGACACATGCCCCAATTGTGTCACGTTCCGTCGTACGAGAGTGGAAAAAGGTGGGAAAGGTTGTACGGCCGTATACCTCCGAAAAGAATTTTTGACCCTCGTTAATGTTTCGATCCAAAACGTCCACGCGAGATCATCAACTACACGAAGGCGTAAGCAGCCGCTTTTCAAGATTGATCCAGCTTTGCGAAGCTTTCGACAGTCGCCCTCAACGTTCAAGCCTGGAGAATAACGAGTACGAACTGGCTGTCAAAGGTCAGACACGAAAATCTAACGTATTACGGCCAAATCGCGAAATGGAAGTCTCGTACTTCGTCCTACGCGTATTCACGAAAGACTCTATTGATCTGGATTGAAAACCTCACGGCCTCTTATGAGGCAGGATTTCTTGGGGAGCGATGCAAACACATCAGGCGGGGGAAAAATCGCGGTACTACTAGCGTGGGTGTATTGCACGAGCATTATTCAATAATACGAGGTACGTGAGACGAGCCGATTGTAAAGAAGAGGAATTGCGCAGGGTGTAAAACCTGCAACGGCGCCGTTAGCTTTGATCGTTCAATATAGGAGCGGATCTTGGTATTGATCGCTCATTCTATGCTTTTTTTCTACCTTTCTGGAATAATTATTAATTCCTAGTGGATAGGTGGCGCTTTGCACAGAAGAATGCATCGTTCCGATGGCATGTGGTATGCATGAGATTGGGTGAATAGGGAAAATACAAGTACAGGAGCGAAGGTATCATTACTAGAGGCAATTAAACATTTTATGTTTTGCAGATCGGAAACACCTGTTTTGTACGAGATTGTACGTTAATTATGGCATTACTTATAGAAAAGCAAAAGAAAAGATCTCACAACATTATGTAGAGGGAGAGTAGAATAGTAATAAAGATAAGAGAATTACTTAAAGACGCTTACGTGTAGCACATGTAACGTTGTTTATTTAGCTAGATACTATCGGAAAATTAATATCCTCCGCTTTTGCGTTCAACCACGATCAAATCCGCATTAGATAAGCGCTGCGGATTAATAAACAGAACTCCTATGTTCAGTTCCGCATCGAAAACGTAACGGAAGCGGAAGGGTTGACTGCGGCTTCCACCGGGGGTTGTTAATGACATTACGAAACATTCTCCCTCTCTTGCTCTCGAAAAACTGTAGGAGACAGTATAGGAGTAAAGCATCCCCTCGTTCCGCTTCCCTGGCAAGCGAAATCGACCATCTCTTAACGTTTATTTTCACGCCTCCGAGAGGTCCTCGTCCTCAACGGCGAACTTCCCCTTTACGGATAATACGAAATTACATACTGTCTCCTCGTAGAATTAATTCAAAGACCCTTTCCGGCGTGAGTAGGGAGCCCAACTCCCAAAAGCGGCTGCAATCGGTGAGAACGACTTTTGAATTATTAACACCAATGGCCCTTCGTCATAGCAGCGCACCGACACCTATATTCTTGCACTAGTGCCACTAGCCGCGCAATAGTGTGCGTGGGAGCGAGATTTATGTAAGCAAATATGCGCCTAGAAACGCATGTAATATTTATATACAAACACCAAAGAGCGTGTGCTGCAATTTACGCGATGCATACGCGCATTCGGCTCAGTTTGCCAGCTACAAAGAATCATGCGGACAGAAAGTTTCCGTTCCTGGTAATGTGAGTGTATAGTCATAGCAATCGAGCGTTACTTGTGAGTATTTCATATTGCGATCTCAAACTCGCGACCGGTTTATGTACCCGCGGGGCAGTCCGAAAAGTCGCATAAACCCTACACAGTAACTTTTGTACGAGGCATGTTGAAAATTGCTGCAAAAAGCGGAAAGGATGATTCTGTCGCGCAAAAGAAAGGTAAAAATAACACTTTGCGGATGAAGTCACATTTTCGAGACACTCGACTGTGAAATACTCTCCGCTGCGCTTGCATTTGGCTGCATGCGAGAATCGGCTCAATAGCCTCCAGTATATTTCGTTTCTCTCTCTTCGCATTTGTAAGCAATGTTATAACTCGATGAGAATTGAATAAATACATTAGCTTCCGATAATGCATTATGTACGACGAGACCCATGTGTTGCTCGTGGCTAGAATAGAGTGGAGGTAGTCAACCAAGTTCGAAAATTATTCTGGGCAAAAATTTCGTAGCAAAAATTGCTTTATACTTTCTTTTAGTTTTCAGGGCGAGTTCACTCCCTTCGACCTGAATCACAGAGTTTGATACACCCTGTATACGAGATCGGCGCAGTTCGATCGACGTCGACGTGTCGGCTGCAGTGACAGAGATGAGATTTGAATTGGTAAGAGAGACGAAGAAAGAAAAACGGACGTCTTTCGAGTGCGAAGGTCGAACGGCCGCCGGATAATGCATTCCGTGGGTGGCAGGGCTGAAAGTCAGGAACTGTGGAGGGGAAAAAACAACGGGCCGACGCCTCCCTTCTGATCTGTGACAGGTAAATAATGGCGTCAAACGACCGTACGGTCGAAGAATCGGCGGATTTTTAGCCAGGGACTGCAGAACACTAGATTCCGTTTTCTTCTTTTTTTTTTATTTCCACCCCTTCCGTCTCCACCGATGCTCGTGCCATTAACGGCGAGGTTTGAATGACAGACTATTCAAAAAGAAAAGCCCCGTGCGCATTGGTCGCCTCTGTTAGCGCGCACTTTTGACACATTTTTAATTCGCGCTCTTGACTGGAAGGAAAGGAAGGACATAGGCTTTCACGCAAATGTGCAATTCTCTCTCTCTCTCTCTCTCTCTCTCTCTCTCTCTCTCTCTCTCTCTCTCTCTCTCTCTCTCTCCCCCTCTGCAGAAATATTCTCGCTGAAAACCTGCGGTATTTTGTATGACCCGTTAATCGGGCAATCCTTTATTTCTGCACGTTCGTTAGCGACGGTGATTTCTGCGGAAATGCAGCAATTCGGGAGAAAGATATTCTCTTTGAATAATGAAAGCCTACCTGTTCTCGCTCTCTTCACCCAGCCAGCTGGTACAGGGAGTCGCTCTTTTCAAGAGGAGAACCCATCAAAGGAATTCTTACCGTTCCCCCAAAGTTTGTCGGGGGAAAATAAGAATCAGTCGAGTTTCAGAGCTGCAAGTCCTGCCTTCGACGGATTCGCCTTCTCCCCTTCCAGCGTGCCCTCGAACGATTGAAATCTTATTTCATTAGCTTCGCTTTTTTTGTGTTCAGCTCGGCTATTTTTACATTGCAAACTTTCTCGAATTTCCGGGAAAATGGCTTGTAGGAATGTTCGACACGATCTGTGAGAAAATTTCGATACAGAATAGTAGAGGAGAAAGGTTAACACGAACTACCTACGATTTCTTTTTATATTTTCAAATTATGAAAACAATTAATCATAATATTGCAACAAATAAAATGCTTGATGAGACAGCACGTTATTAAAATAGTCATTCTATGTAGTTGGTAGTTCTATGTTAAGTGAAATTATATCTGAGACACTTAAAGCGTGCGATGTAGTCGGGTTACAATGCAATTTGCGCCGTCTATGTACACGTCGTGTACATAGCCTGTGTACATTCTATTAGGAGGACAAATTACTCTCGTCACAACCGAATAATCGCGAACAAAGCGGCGGGTATTATTAATATAATGAATTTATCCGCATCTCGAAAAAAATTGGTTTACGCAGACTCATTTTGCTGAAAATGTTATTCAACGCTGAAACTGTTGCGCTCTCAGTGACGTAAATTAACGCGCATTTTGAAATCTCGCTAAAGCCGTGCTGTCCTTTTGGCTCGCCCTTCCGCAAAATTCCGTAAAAAAGAGAATCGTTTCGATGGAAATAATGCAGAAAGCAGAGTAAAAGGGTCTCAGTTGGCGTTAATTAAACTTTGGCCTTTCTTTTCGGGGATATATGTTAACCCTTATCCATCAACACACTTAATGCACTGACCTCGACAACGCACGTCGACTATACATTAGAAGGACGTTAATCAGCATTTAATTACCGATGATGCAATAAGGCGCAGATAATGTGCATGCTCAGTCGAAAGTCAATGAACTAGAATCCCACCACGGAAATGATAAATTATACCACCCATGATTGTACTAAGCTCTTCAGTTCTGACGGGAGAAGCGGGTGAAAGGGGCAAATTATATGGGCTCAAGTTAATATCTTTAGTACAATCTGCCGCAATATTCGACCTGTCATCTTACCCTCAAGTACTAAAGGAAATAAAGCAAATCTTTAAAGCAACCCAGCCCCTACTTCTTCACACCTGTTATGTCGCGAAAACCAACCACCCGGTCGCTGGCTCTCGCCATTTTACTGTTATCCGAGACACCTACTGCAACTTCGCGAGAACGATCTGCGACAGGCAAAAAAGCCACTATCCGAAATAGATGGCAAACATTCCCCGGAAAAAAAGTGTAACCGTCTCACTCTGGCAGGGTTTAAATAATTCAACAGCGGCGCCGAAAGAACGTCTATTCCCTATATGACATTCGGAAAACATTTCTTACTATCTTCGGCGTGTGGGCCGTTAACGAGTGCCAAAGAAACCCGTGCCGTGATGGGAATTGCAATTTGGCGTCGATAAAAAACGGTTAGGCCGCGGCCAGCGAGGAAAGGTGGAGCGGAGAAAATGGGAGCGAATCGTTGGGTAGGGGTCAGGGGGGTTAGTGGTGGGGCAGGAAGGGAACGGGGGAGGGCGGGGGGGGGGGTGGAGAGGACGATTCAGGCGGGAAGAAGCGACCGATGTGCGTCTGTGCAGACGAGAACGTGGCTGTGCGTGCGAAGCTGGCGCGCTTACGCTGTCAGGAGAGAGGCGGGCGGAGCTTTTCCAAGCCGAAAGCTTCGCCAGTCAGTCAGCCACCGGCCGCGTCCGACAAAAGCTCGCAACCCTTTGTACATCGTCATCCTCCGGCCACCCTCGCCCTCGAACGATCGTTCCTACTCGCGGACGATGCGGAGGAATCGTGTCAGCTCACTTTTTCCCCTCGAAAATACGCGCTGCGCGATCGAGCGCACGCGAAACTTTCGGTAATCGATTCGATCGCGAGCAACGTTGTCGCGGAGGTGGGAATTACGTGCTCGTACGTGAATATGCGCGGGAGGGGGAGGGAGGTCGGAAATTAGGTAATTCGAAGTTTGGCCGGATAGGCCAGTCGACCGGATGGAGGAAAGCGTCGCGGTGCTGGGATAGTTCTACGTTTCGGCGCGAGTTCGACTTTTTCGGCGGGGTGTTTTCAACGGTGTGCTGAAGATCAACGAAGCAAGTGAGGACGGGATACTGGTGGCGGAAATGAGACAGTGCAGTGAGGAAGGAACTTTCCGTTCCAGTCGTTGTCAGGTAGACGAGAAAGGAGGAGATCCGAGTTAACCCGGATGTTTCCCTCTCCCCATAATTCCGTGTTTTACATGAGGGAAAACAGAAGGAATTGGACGTTTCCTTCGCCCCAGGACGTTACACGCTTTAATTTCTAAGCCGCACACGTGGAGGGAAAAACGGAATTGCCGGGAGGCAGATTCAAGGTATCGTTCCCTCGAAGTTTGTAGGGAGGGTCGACATAGAGTGAGAAACAGAAAGACAGGGAGGGGGAATGGCAACGGTTGGGTTCGTTTACTTTTATTGGCCGATCCCACAAGATCCGCTTTCCGGGAAAGGCGGAAGTCAAATGTAAAGGACCGCAGTGCGAGACACCCTTTTACAGTCCGTCGATCATATTCTGTATCGTAGATCGTAATTGACCATATCTATTGTGACAAGACGTTCGGAATCCTACCACCTTTCACAGTATATTCGAAATAGGATTTAAGGGTGGTCTCAGCGATATATCACCGCGTACGTCAAGAATGTGCCGAGAATATTGTCGACGTGAAGCTCGGGCGCAATCCGTGACGCCGAAAGGCTCATTTTGACCCATCGTAAGATAATCCGCCTTCCCTGTACGGATTTTCGATTGAAATCACGATTGACTGAGCTCTATTGTCGGTCGACCGCATCGCATATCGTATCGCATCACGTCCATTCTCTCTGCCCGCGAATGTTAGCGAACGCTGGAACAATTACTGTACGCGATTCTGACCGAATGATAGGCGAGCGTGAAATAATTAACATCGCTCACCGTTAACGTGCCGATTAAAACATTGTCAAAGGATAAGGCGAAATCGTGGATGATGTCTAACGTCGGAGAATCAGTCGTAATCATTTCGTACTTACTCGAATTGACAAACGCCCTGACTGAACAGAGCCAACGCGTAGCTCGGGTTTCAGTGAATTCTAGATGATTAAGGCTCAACCAATACAAGACACCGGGGTGTTAATTTCATTCGCCGAATCGGAGACGACAACGTCGTATTCTGGCGCAGTGAATTGTCTCGTTCAATGGATACCGACGTTTCCTTCTCTTAAGGTAGAAGATCGCACACGATAATGTTACGGGAGAGGTATCAATGTCGCAATTAGCGGCAGTCGTCGATATCTGTATCATAGGTGCCGGGAGTGTGAGAAATTCCGAAAATACCGGCCCTGTGTCTTCTGTCTCGAACAGTCAATTAAAGGAATCGATGGCCTGTCGAAAGGTTCGCGAACCTACATCTGCGAATGGTCACGTACATCCCGCTATATTTCCGCGTCCACAATATATAGCACGTCTGCAATTGGATACTTCGTTTCATCCCATCGAGACTTTACTTGGGATCGATAGAATTAAGGCCGTTGTAATTAAGAGTGTTCTCAGAGATTGTCGACGCGATTCCATAAGACGATATGGACGCTCTGATGGAAAACTCTCAACCGTGGAAGAAAGTGTTTGCACTTTTGAATATTGATGGCACAATGAAAAATGTGCGAGAAAAGTCGACGTCTTCAGTCCTTTATTCAAGGCTGCGGCTTTGAGAGAATATTTTCAGTTTCGTTACATCGAACTCTAAAGGATATTTGACCTCACATCACTTTGACGACGTACATAAATTTTGACGACTGGTCTTTATGGACCAAGAAAAGTATCCTGCCGTCCGAAATGTCACCAGTGCCGAAACACTGGACTTCCGAAAAATTTCCCCTTAAAAGCGTGGATGAGTCAATTAAGGTAGGGGGAAGGGTCTCTACGAAGGGTGCTCGAATCTGGCAATTTCTTTCACGAATCACGTACATCTTTGTCACATTCCCACGTGCCCTGTGTGCTTTATTCGCTGCCTCGATATTGGCCCAGACTCCATTGGTCTTTAGGGCAAAAGAACAATAAGTGAAACGACGAAAAGGCAAGAAGCATTGAAACTAAAAGGAATTATCCTGATACTTAATTAGGACATCAATACTGGTAGTCCGTCGAACATCTGCATTAATAGCGGGCGTAGTATTATAAGACTTCCGGTTGTGTCCTTATCCTATAAAACCTCTCGAAGAGTCAATTAAAGGAATCGACGACCTGTTCGGGACCTCTTCAGGCCACTTTGCTGAAGGAGTCACGTACAAGTCTGTGATATTCTAGGCGAGGACGATACTTTATTACTTCTTTGATCGATACCTCAATATTCGACGCGTTCCCTTTTTTACGTCATCGTATTACATACCATTCCGATCGTAGTATCGCCGATCGTTTCTTGATATGGCTATTGACAGTGAGTCTCCGAGTTCTGGGAAACTTTCATCATGAGGATATCAGTGGGCAAATATATATTCTCTCCACATAATTATAATCCCTTTTACCCACCATCTACGTTAATCAACTTCGTTAAGGTAGAATCTTCGTCGTAATTAAATTTTGTATAGTGAGTTATCGACGCAACATCGATTGTCGATCAGTTACTAATTAAAATAAATGAAAATCGGTGTCCTCTTCACCGGTCTCTAGGAGTGCGAAATTAAACGGTTTCTGGGAATCCTTTTTTCACGCCTATACTGACATCTGCGTGAACTCACGGACTCGTGACTTTCATGAGGATTTACGACGCAAAAGGACAGAAAAGCTCGTCAGCCCGTCGACCTATCTTTCCGCAGCAGTCGTCAGTCGTTTCCCGACTTTCCACAACGAGTCTCGCTGTATTTCCGTCTATTCCCTGTCCTCGGAACACGTTCGTGGTCAACAGGATTAGTACAATATTCCGAATGTACCTTAACACAGTGGATAACAGTTGGATGTATGCTTTGAATGACAAATCTTTCCGAAATGCCATACCAAAATCGCAACACTGGTAAACGATTTTGAAAAATGCACGTAATGACTAAAGGGTCTTATCACACGTTTCCTGAGCTTAACATAAAGCGAAACACACTCGCCGAATGTGCCGAAGATGATAACAGTGCATTCATGCATTATTCAAATTATTGACAGAAGTTGCTATAAATATTGGATATTAAAGAAACTCGAAAGGTTAAGAATGTATTTTAAATGTGAGCCGGGCATTTAAAAAATTCGGAATGAGGTATTATAAAATATTTTGAGTCCCTCTAATTTGAAGGAAATACCTTTAATTCATTTACTATCGGGCGCGCAACTATAATAGTATGGGCTGTGTCACCCGTTAGGAAGCGGACAAAGAATGTCGATTACAGTAAATGCGCAAGGCTTCCCCAGCCATGCTGAATCGTATTCACGCACACACTGTCATGTGTTAACGAATGGCTCCATGGCAACAGCTTTATGACGTATGTAATTTTCCGAAAATCACGATATGTTGAATTCCGCGGTAAAAAGTTTTATGCGTTCTATGCAACCGTTGCGGATTGTACGTGTACCTATCACGTTGTGCAAAGCAACCCCACCGATTCTATGTACATCCATATGCGTATATACTTTTTCGAATTGCCATTCGCGACACGACTGTAACACCAGCACCATGATCTCCTCTCTCTATGCTCGGATTGAGAGGATTTAACCGCCGTGCGCGATGAATATTTTTCCGGATTTCGCAGCGTCGACTCTGTCCTACGCTGGGAAATGACAATCTTATGGAAATTAGAATATTGACGGATGAACGTACGGATGCGAGGGAACTCAGACTTTCTCTGCCGGAGGGTCCTTAAATATTCACACACCTGGGGCTGCCTCTGAATTTGTTCGCTCAAACTCCCGCGAATGTAAAAACACGGGTTCACGGCCAAATTATTTTGTACTCACAGACGCGACACTAATTTTATAGTCAAACCCACTCAATGCAAACATCGAGAAAACACCGTTTTACCAGAAAACTGAGCGAGATTTCAAGTTCGGCAGTCAACTCTAGTTCATCCTATCCATCCTTTATCCTTTAACCTCGCTCGACAGTAGAGTCGCGTTCTCTGCGCGGGAAAAACGACAGTTGAATCTCATCTTCGGGAGCGCAGAGTCCGTGAAGACCAAGTTTTACTCTCCGATCCTGCGAGTGGAATTCGATCGGCTGAAAAGGCGATGAGTTAAGCGTGAGGTCTGAAGATCGCGACGGAAAGTGCAGTGGGGCGACCTGCCGTTAGGAGAGAAGCGCAGATTTGAGGAGAGAGATAAGAACGGTACAGAGGCGTTTAGTTGAGACATGACGCAGCAGTCAGCAATGACGTACCAGATTCGGGGCCAACGGTAGGTATCGACCGGTCATCGAGAGGATACCACCCCATGTAATCTGGCCGCTGATATCATCCGATATTCTCTCGTCGGACTCCATCTCGACTTGACTTGACTCAGCTCTCCAACCGAGCGAGCGTTTTGCCCTGGCGTACGCTTTTTTGCACCGAAAATGTCACGTGCCAAGGAGGTGGAGGACAGTGGTGGATGGCCGAATTTAAGGCTTGCCAGGAAAGTGATGTACCTAGCGAAGGGACGCGGAATGGTAGGCGCGATGGAGGATCTTCGTGGGATGCGGGTCCTGACGAAACTGTATGTTCGTAAATTTAGGCATTCGCGATAAGATGGGATGTGGAAATGAGCTATATGAGCAACGGATTCAAGTTGCACTACCTGTTAGGCACTCGAGGAATTATGCATGGACGCTGATATTTATGAACACCGCTGCCGGCCGATCGAAATATTGCAGGCTCCAAAAATCGCTATTCTCGGACACTGATGCATGCCGCCATAAATTATTCGCGGCGCGGATATACTTAAATCCGGCCGGCCGTAAATGCAGGCACTTGTGGAAGTCGCTGTTCGATTATATCCATTAATAGAGGCACACGCTGATGTAAATATTCATATAGCACGGTATTCACACTGTCGTATAAGCGTAAGGTGCAACATTTTTCATAACTAAATATTCATAGACACGCAAGGACCTGCACACGTTCAAGATCTTCCGCCTTTAACTCAGCGAGCGTACACACTCGCGGTTTATTGAACAAAGTGAACGTGCGTAGAGCGAGATTCTAACGGCTTGAGAGAAGAGCGCAGAGCGGTAATGCACCTGAGAAAGAGTGTAGGACCGTGTCAATATTTATACTATCGCCCCACGTCGAATATCACTGGCTTGCAGCATACGTACATGCAAGTGTTCCGGTCTCACTGGTTCTTCGCTGCGGTGCGGAAGAAATTCCTCCGAACGTGGCTAACAAGCGCGAGCGTCCTCGGGAGATTTCTCCTCTTTCGTATCGCAAACCCGGGTCGGTAGATGGAAACGCAAAGCAGACTGATTGGCCGATGTTGATTGGTCGTAGTCGACGGAAATCCCACGGACGTGCCGGAATGAAAAAGGAGGGAAATGTCGATGCCCTCGTCGCGTAACGCAGCTTACGACTCTCAAGGGACTTGGTCGTCCGTAAATTTTCAGAACCTTTCCGGTTCTCCCGATCCATATTCAACGGCGTGCCATTAAGCACTTTCCCGACCCGAGAAGGAAGCGAGTCCGACCGTTAAGCTCCGTGCGTCACATTGTTTTGCATTCGGAATCGTTCTACGCTCCGACAAGATTTTCCGCACTCCCGGCGTCGATGAATAGACTACTAGCTGCGGGATCTTTCGGAGGGAGGCGAAATTCGCAGCAGTTCCGTTTGGAAAATCGCGTTGTTAGGCTTCGACAGGGGATGAGAGTGCAGGTACGCGTAATCGAAAAGGGGGATTGAAAGATAATTTCGTAGGAGTTCCTTTGGAGGAGTGGCCGTTTGCGGGAAGAAGATTTGCGACCGAGAAATTACCTATTCCTAGAGTGGGCGCTGATTGAATTTCCAATCGAGGTTTCGAATCGGCGTAAATAAAAAGCAGCTTCCAGGTACGTGTTTCTAGGGTCTAAGCATCAAGTCGTTTGCGTCTCTTAGTCGGGGTATTTCCCTGCTTACGTATGTTTCAGCTGAACGATTGAATAGTGAGTTCGTGTTAATGGTGGGGTGGTCTATGTTCCTAACGCCTGTTGAATAAAATACGATGTCTGTTCGCGCTCCCCAATCGTTCAATAATTAAACAATTCTTACTTAAAGCGATGTATACTGCTAGTGGATAGAGTTGACAACCGTACAGTGCTTTTTAAAAAGTTTGTCAAAAGAACATGGTAAATCTATGAATTGTAGTAGAATTCCGATGAAGAACGGAGATATATTCTATTACAGGTTCTTATAATGCTCGTAAGCTTCTGATGATTGACATAACCGTCAGTGCTTTGAAAAGCACAGCTGAGGGCCTGACCCAATCGTTATTCGTACTACTTACTCCATCGTATCGATCGCCGTGTGATACAGCGATATCATAATTCTTAGCAGGGAATATTCGATTTTATTATACCAGACTATATCAGAAATTTATACAGGAGCGAGCGTCAACTCTCTACTTTCGAAGGGAGTATTCTTGAAATATCAGTCTGTGACCTTATTCCGGCAATTGGATTAATTTGCTTACTGATTCGGCTTATCGATATCGCCGTCTCTATTTCCTCCGGCCGATCCATTTCCATCGGGCAATAACGTTACGTCACGCATTTCAACATCGGTTTTTATCACCCTTATCGTTTTCATTGTTTTTACGCAAGGATTCGAGCCGGCAGATTTCCCCTTCGGCGAACTTTCCATACTTTATTGCGCAATTAATCTTTGCACTCCCTCGCCAACGGACTCGCGAATGTCTTTTTCTTATCCGAAAGGATTCTTGGATCCCGGCGGATGTGGAAAATATGATCCCGGGCGCGATGTATTGTGTAGTATAAATTTAACGATTCGGCCGAGACAGGACGCGCCTCCGTAAGCGCAATAAAAAATGCGCATTCTTTACAAGAGCGATTTGACGCTATTATCATTCTATTGTCGACAGGGTAAAAAACCGAATTCGAGATTGTGGGACCGAATATTGCGTCGGGATGCAAATGCGGCCTGGACGTGACATAAAAATCGATCGATAATCGGTGTAAAACACTTTCGGCGTCGCGATTGAAAGAATCGCCCGTCGCCTAAGGGCTGTATCGGTGCCACGATAATGGATCGCAATAAAATGATACCCCGTTCTGGCACGAATCGTAACGGCGATCGGACGTGGGATTCGTCGTTCCGAAAAAATACCCGAATTGCACCGAATGTCAAACGTCGACGATTTAATAGAGAAAATCCGATTGACACCATCGCGGTGTACAAACTACACTCAAATTTTTACTAGCGCGTTCGTGTTTGCGTTAGTTCGATCGCTATATTTGCTTCTACTTTACCTGAATTATACGGGTAAAGGGCGTATGACAAATATCGTGTAGGACTATGACGAATTGAGGTACCTACGCTTTGAGGTACAAACTGGAAAAGAAGGAACAAAATGTAGTGACTGATTACCGCTTACGATTTTGTACAGTACATAACGGATTTTCAGAATATCGCGAAGATTGAGAGTGGAGAAGGTATATTATTCATATTACACCGAATCCGTACTGAAATTCCGTTCAACTTCCACTATATCTCCTCTCCGCCTTGAGAACTATTACGAGAAACTCTTGGAACATGGACGCTCGGTAAATTACATCGGACAAGTAATTCTGCAATGCTCGTTGTTGCTCAAATATCGACACCCGTCCAACTTTGAGCTGCAATGATTTATTCCGTATCACCGGTAGAGCCAGTACAATTGGAGAATATTTATCTTTTGAGACTGTCATGATACCTCCACCAGCAACTTTAGCATTGAGCGCAGATGGATTTACGGTACGTTTGAAGGGTCAAAAATACAAGATGCGGTGACAGTGGCGCGTAAATTAAGCTGCACTGTCGCGCCTCAGAGTATTAAACATATTTCGTGTAAACCGGCTACCAATAAATTCCCGAACTGTAACGCGATTTTCCTTGCCGCATACTGAAAGGAAAACGCATGCTTTACCCCGTAACACCGCGTTTTTCATCGCGACCGTAATGTATTCCAGACTACCACGGTTAAGAGCGGTCCCTTTGGAAAAAATATTTCGCATTCGTCCTATTCACAGGAGAATCCGCGGAAGGATCGCTTAATCGATTCTACCGACTGTACCAATATACGTTTGATGCAGGGCCGGCGCAAGGCAGGTTCAGCGCGTTCGCCGGAACCCGGCCCCGCGTTTTGAGAGGCCCCGCGGCCTACGAAAATTACGCAATTAAAAAATACCGGTTTCGATTAACTTTTTACAGAATGATGATACAATTAACAGATGCAAGACATTTTTAGTTGCGCCAATTCAGTTTAAAGGAGTGACAAAAATCATCCGACGCGCGCGGCGGTCACCGCGATAAATGCGACGGTGCAAAAATACCCTCTAACTTTTTATCCCTTGAGTTGCGCCCCATATATTATTTGACAAGAAGTGCTTGTGTTTATGTGTTCTACCACCCCCTATATTTTCTCTCTCGAATTCTGGTTCACCTACTTCAGTATAGGAATTGAATGTGTATTCAGGCCCCGTAAAATTTTTGAACCCGGCCCCGCAAAAGGTCACGGCGGCCCTGGTTTGATGTCCATGATTCGGTCACGCGTCTCTCAACATCGGGATGATATCGGTGTAACGAACATCGAAAGCCATTACTTCCAGAAAAGTTTCCGCTCCGCGACGAGTTATTCTGTCGCATTCTTTTTACCCGACGAATGAATGAGTCGTTATGACGTTGAAGTGAAACGTTATGAAGCATCGTAAAGTCTTTCGATCACAGGGCCTTCGTTAGAGGCCGATCTTACGTCAGCCGTAAGGCAATATCATCGGAACGTCCTACTTTCCTCTCCTTTTTTCCTTGCCCTCCATAAGGTACCCGCTTGCCAGAAGTTTTTACTTGCGGCTTCTGCGCCCTTACAGTTCTCCTTTCCTAGGCCGTCGGAACTTTTCGCGGCATTGCAAATACGGCGACAAGTGTTGAAGAAACACTTGCCAGTACGGTGGCGAGGAAAGACGCAAAGTAAATGCCCTCTCTGTCTTATTCCTTCCTTCTCTCTCTCTCTCTCTCTCTCTCTCTCTCTCTCTCTCTCTCTATCTTACAATCTCTGTTCTTCTCCCACATCGCTGAACTTAGGCATACGACTTTAGGCAAACGTCGCGTTGAAATTCGCGAACTTTCAAATTCCAGCTTGCTACTTCAACGACTTATTGCCATCGCACCCTCGCCCTGCACTTTCACCCCTGTCCGAAGTGGCAAAGGTTCGCAATTAAACGATTCGACGGGTGCGCGCTACTCAGATTACGAAAACGGCCCGGGAGACGAAGGTTGAAAGTTTTGGGATTGAGTTCGTAATGGAGTGCGGGACGTTCTTACTACCTGGAGAACGTTTGCACCTGTACCATTGGAGTCTATTCAGTGTTGCTCGGCGGCAAGAAGACGTTACTCTATTTATTAACCGGCAACGTATGGTAATGGCAGGAAAGTTTCGCAATTTTCCACAGTTTGCTTTTGTCATCGTTTCTCATTTGTCCTTTCTCATGTACCTGTAATTAAAGACTCCGCGTTGAAGGGTCGTGACTTCCGCTGCATCCTCGCTAGCAATACGCAAAACAAACTGCTTCGAACGAATAATTTCAGAAAAGATCAGCCAAGGTGTTGGAAGTATCTCCGATGCGCTCATTAAGTCTAAGGCTATCTAGTAAATTGCCAACACCGAACTTTCTTCGGCTCTTCCGCCGCTCGTCGGTTCATTCTTAACTTTTTGTTCGGCATCAGTTCCTGGCATTATAGATTCGCGGGCGGTGGATTTCTCGAAAGGCGGAACTTTCAGTAGCGACTTGGCAATGAAGTGCGAACTTCCTAAAACATTCACGGCGCGAGCATTTCGCAGTGTCCGATACGGATGCAATCTCTCACGGGATTGTTCAATAAATCAGGGACACTAAATTCGTCCCGCTCCGTCGAGCGTTTGCTGTTCTCATTAGGTCACTTCAACGCTCTCGCTCCAACCTGCCATCTGTTCTGCTTACATCAAAACGGCCGCAATTAAAGGTTCGCAGGCCCGTCCGGTGCGTATGGTGCACACGTGCCAATCGGCTACATTTCCCACGAGGTGAGCAGTGTCGGGAGAATTCGAGAGGATTCAAGGGAATTCAAGAGAATTCAAGAGACGAATGCTATTGAGTTCGTGCGATTAAATTAGGAACCAGGGCCGAAATAGAGAAGAAGACGACGTGATACCTTGTCGAGGAAACTTATAATGGGACGCGGACCATTCGGCGTGGACGTGGTCAGGTGTTAGCCGGGTCGAGGCCGAGAAAGGGTGGTCTAATGAGATTACATGGAAATTCGCCGTTACACGTCGTGGGAACGCGTGCCCTCCCGCAGCTGATGAAACTCGAGCCGGGCGTACATTCGGCATAATGAAAAATTTGCCCGCCTCGTTCGTTTGCACGGAGATGGACGTCAGCCTTTGCACGGCTTGCATCTCTGTGTGGGAGTGGAAAATGAACGTAGCACCGCCGAGGGCTTGACTAGAGAGCTGCTGGTTTAGAGGGTGCAGTCCGCGGCTGAATGCGAAGGTGCGAGCCAACGGCATGTCGGCGAAAAACAAACACTTCCCGTGGGATGAAAGGAAAGGTCCCGTGGGTTAATTCTTTCCCGACAAGCTCATCCTCCTTCCTTTCTCGTTCGGCGAACTACGCCACTTCTACGCCGGTGTTGGCTTCGTTATTCCGTAAGCCGTACTGTGAACAAGCAAAACAATCAAGTCTGTTTCAGCGTTAAGCTGTTCGAGGCGAACGTTCGCGAATGTGGGCTTTTAATAAGATGCGTTGGAATAAATGGACGCTTGTTCCTACGCTGTAATTTCGTCGACATCGCTTTTCTGTCGTTCGAAGCAACGACTACGCCTTCGGCGAAACGTTCAGCTGCGTGCGTCTTTTTGTGAATTAAATGACATGCTTGGCATTCCAACATTATTCACGGCCAGAATGAGTGTCGGATGGCCGAATATTCATATTGCATTGGAACATCACGCGCAGGTGTTTCCGCGCGAGTTACGTTCCTTTGTTGAAAATGTTGTCTTCCTGCAGCACTCTAAATTCATGCGATTTGCATGCACTGGCACGTCATAAATCGCGATTTACATATAATCAGAAAATCGTACTTAGCCGTGCTCGTTCAGCGCCCCTAAGCGGAAAAACACCGCCAGCAGAATTATATTAAGGCAAACATTATTCGCGAGAAGCGCGGAAAGAGACGAACGGCGTGAGTTCTGTGTAAACAGAAATCCGTCAGCACTTAGCTTCCACCGAGGCACGAACTCTTTCGAGGTACCTGCAGAAAACGATTCGCCACTACAATCCGTAACTCTTTCCCTTTAAAAGCGAATTTAAACCCGGCTGAATCCCGTTTTTTAGCACAATTAAATTTCTTGCTCCTTCACCCTCGCTACCTCGTATTAGCATAAAGTCTTGCACCCCTATATAAAGAACGATTGCGCCGACACTCATCGCCGACCTCCGAAACGTAGGTTGGCCTCAGTGAACGCCGTTACACAGGCATCAATTCGCATGACAAATTACAATGTTTCACTTCTGACTCGCGCAATAAATTCGCATGTGCAATTTGTTCTCCGGAGGGAAAGCTGTGCAGGCGTCCTAGGAGAAATATGCATTTCAAACAAATAAGAAAAAGGGGGTGAGGATGCAAGCAAGAAGCATTACTGCCACGGAGGAACTTGGAAAGAGAATGCATCTGCACGACAGAGGATGCATTTAATCTCGTACCGAGTGGGCCGAACCTTTTTTCCGCGCCGGCGCGATATCTCCGATATTTCTTTGCCGCCTCAATCCCCCTAACTGTGGATTTAAACTCCGTCCCGTTTTTCCGACATTCGTCATCCACCCAACGTTCTACAATAGAATCCGACCAGCACTGACGCCGTAACGGACAGAATGCCACTTCCGACTTCGTTTAATTGTTCTCTTCATTACGAGAAGCGCAGTCAAGTAAAATATGTCCTGTACGCCTGCGAATGCCATATCTAACGATTTTCTCTCAATCTGTTCACCTGCCTGTTAAGTTGGCGCCGCACAAAGAGCGTAAAAAGGATCGTCTTGATCCTCTGCCAGTCTTCCGAAAACCATTCTAATAGACGGACAGTTCTTTCTTCTGTGTACATTTCAGTAATCAAAGTAGCCTTTAACCGAAAGAAAACTTTGACGCTTCTGTCGGAGGACGGCTACGTTTCTCGACACTGGCCGTTAACTGCGAAACGTCAGGATGCCGCTTTCCCATTGGAGCCCGTTTCAAACGGCCTTATTGGCATGTGCGTGTCGTTATACGAGGCACCTTGTCATATGTCAATTGTCTTACGATTTCCGGTGGGTAGAATACTGAGTCGGACGGCTCCAGACATATATCACGGACCCTGCCATCTTTCCAAGGTATGCTTTCACCCCGAGAAAGCTCATCTCCATACAAGTCCAAACATTTCTCGATCATAAGGGCTTTGTGCCTTTGTTTCGTACCTGAAGTCATATTGTGATCCATCAGTAGCTCAGTTCACTCTTAGAATCTGACGGCATGGATAAAATATAAAAAAGAATAAATCTACTTCCTTTCCACTTTTAAGTAAGTAAGCGAATTCGTACAGAACACTTCAAATTGAAATTGTGCAATTACATAGCTACTGAATTGTGAATAATTTCGGAGAAATCGCTGAAAGGGAGAAAAGTAGAGACACTTTTCACTTAGGAAAATTCTTCCGAACAAATTGCGCAACCGATCTACTGCTTAATCTTCTTCAGAAAGTGAGCTGCACTCATTCCGTACGATCCTTCTTAAGAAACGAACCTTTGCATTATCACTTGTATCGTATCTCAAATTGTTCCATCAGCTGTCTCATGAAATCCATTAGACGTCGAATGAACTCTGCTCGAGAGTCCTCTCAATCCGAATCCGAAGAATCTGGTATCCAACATCGCTCGTCAGATCATCTCTATCCTGCACGCTTGATCTGCCCGATGAAAAGGCAGATTGACGAAATTTGCTCCGAGCAATTTTTACGCGCGAAGAGGATCTCGTTCGGGCTGCCCCCGATTCCAGAATAATGAAAAGACGCAGTGTGCCAATCGTCGAGGAGGGAATTTGACTGATTGTGAGCGGCGGAGTAAAATGTCTGCCAACCGTTTTCGACGGAACGGTTTTCAGTTGTCGAGCACGCTGTTGGCATTGTCCCGTCGATTGGCCCCGGCAACTGCGTTTAAATGTCGAACGGCGCAAAGGAGCACGCGCTGTCGCCGATTCGAGAGCGGGAATGCAAAGCTCGATTGCCGATCCGTGAAAATGGTCTTGACCCGTGCACTCCGTAAGGGTACTCGAGAGTGGTCCAGAATCGGAGATGTAATTAGGAATCCGATTCTCGTTGGTGCGCATGCACCGCTGGCAAGGTATCGCCAAGATCTGTAACGTTTGACACGAATTGACACAGAGAAGTTTTGTTTTAAATATTTCATTGGCAAGAAAAAGATTTCGGTTTTCGATTATAGATAGCGGTTGAATTTGTTTGAAGAACTTCTGCCGGGGTTCAAATATTTTCCTTTTCGCGTTTGAATAATCACAATTCAACTATGGAACAAAATGGAAAATAGGGGAGACCGGGGCAAAATGGTATAGCGGGGCATAATGGGACCGGGGCAAAATGGGACCGGGGCAAAACGGGTTTGGGGCAAAATGGAATAGTGAAAATCAACACTGCTGGAAAATACGTCATTGGGGCAAAACGGGACTGGGGCAAAATGGGCCGGAGAAATCTCCGATTTTTCCTGTCCCATTTTGCCCCGATCCCGGAGAAATCTCCGATTTTTCCTGTCCCATTTTGCCCCGATCCCGGGGAAATCTCCGATTTTTCCTGTCCCATTTTGCCCCAATCCCGTTTTGCCCCAATGACGTATTTTCCAGCAGTGTTGATTTTCACTATTCCATTTTGCCCCAAACCCGTTTTGCCCCGGTCCCATTTTGCCCCGGTCCCATTATGCCCCGCTATACCATTTTGCCCCGGTCTCCCCTATATCGTTGATTGCAGTTAGTTCTTTGTATAAAAATATGAGTTTTATTTCGGATTACAAAAACGAGATTATGTTTGTGCGAACCTGATATTGGCACAGTGACACGCGTCAAATGAAAGTTGCAATGTCTGCTCGCGGGAAGAAAGCAATGGTACAAAATTACATTTTGGTATATGCATATCTATATGTGCATGTAGTAGAGGCATTAGATTACGATCGCCTTGTTGAACAGACGTGCAAGCTGCATCAACGTCTTTTTACGTCGAAATTTCGTAGCGTAAAATTACATTTTGCGGACACGATGAAAACTGGAGGTTCCTATCGGAAAACGCAAATTCATGGGAGGTATACGCGGTTCAATTCTCGTCGGCACGAACATTTCCCGTTGTTTTGTTGTTTGACTTCCGACGTTCGATCCAACGGTCAGGGCGGCTCGTCCGTCCATATCATGGTTTCCCATTCGTCAATAGATGGAAAGAATTTTTGGCGGACGGTTTGCAACTCCGATGTCCGCCTCGTTCCCCTCCGCCCCACCCGCCTGAGCTTGTTTCCTAGCCAGAAAATTCCGGTTTTAAGTGAACCTGCAAAATCGTGTTTAATCCCCAAAATGAAAGCCACGATGCCGGTCGAACGTAAAACGTTTCAACCGCACGATATCCCTGCGGCTGTTATTATGTATCTAATTAAGCGAAACAGATGAAGTATTATGCAAATAACCTGCGCTTTTATGATCCGACTGAAGCTAATTTAATGCCACGCCGAATTAACCAAATTAACGACGAGCATACGTGGCGGCAGATAGCCGTTCGTTCGGTCAAGAAAGTATTGTCAGCTCGACAATTTCATCAGTGTAATCGAGGCGACCTTGTCGGAAGGGCCAACAGCGATGAGGAATGAGTCTGCAAAATTACAGCACGTCATTCCGCGCTGTTGACTCAGGCAAATTTTTCCGACACGGCGGAGGACAACGTTTCGTCTGACCCTCATTAGCCTCCAACAACTTTCTCCGATAACGTTACGATAATTAATAATGACTAATAAGAAGTAGGAAGTTACGTTCTCTGATGCGCAATAACTTGAACCGGATTTATACATAATATTTCTTGCCATTACCCAATATTCTGTAATTAAATGTCGACGAGTTGGTTGGCTCAGTTTTTAAAGTGTTACTTTTCACCGCCGGCGGCCAGGCTCATTTTCACATGAAACGGGAAGTTTACGGGGTTCGTTATATTACAGCAGTGTAAAACCGCAAACGCGCAAGTTATTACAACTCGGGACTGTAAATGAAGTACGGACACGCGATTATTGCATATTGGCTGACAACTAGCACTCGGCATGCGAGAGTGCATCTCTGACCAAACGCAATATGATCCACAAGTGGCCTGCATGCTCGACGAGCATAAATATCGGATGATTAAAATGAAAAGTTCGCGGATGCCAAACAGTTACTTCAGAAGGAAAGAGTTTTCGATATCTCCGATGCTCGTTTCCAAGTTTCGGAGTTATTATCGAACTTCTTCCAACGTGGAAACATCTATATGATATATTGTCGGACCTTCGGAAGTAATCCTTTGCTCCTCAACATTAATATAAAATAATTCAATATGAACACTTGATAATTTGTTGAGCCCTGCAAAGTTGAAGGTAGTAATGGCAAGCCGAGTGGAAACATTTAGCGGAAATGAATAATGACGCTGAAAACTTTAATTCATTTATTCTCGGGAGTCGCCCACAAAAACGATGCTTTTTTTATCGGAAGTATTACGAACAAGCTGAAGGAGATTCCGGTAGGCGGATTCGCTATCAATTACGAGCACAATGCCATCTATCCCTGCTGTAATGCTGTTTGTCGACGCTCTGTTTGCACGTCAAAGAGTCGGATTATTTTTCCTTGTCGTTTTCAAACAATTACCGCTCCTCGAATTAATAACCGCGGATTGTTACTCGTCATGGCGCGATCGTTTGTTTCCGATTGACGAGCGTCGAAGCCAAAAGAAGGAGCAAGAAAGTGCTTACTTCTTTAACGACGAGGGTAGTCGAAAGTTTCGAAACAGGGATCGAGGATTGAAAGCTCAGAGAAAACAGGACGCGACTGAGTTAATGCGCGTAACCAAAATCGAATTACGGTGGAGGGTAAGGGGAAAGTGCTTGGGACTTTCGTCGGCACGCAGGAGTGTTACAAAAAATATTCGGGTCAAAGAAGCCGTAAAATCAATTTTCCACGCTTCCGAGGATCATCGTGCGAGACGTCAGCCCCCCCCCCCCCCCCCCCCCCCCGACTGTAAATAACGACGCATCTAATTCCTGTATTCAGGCTGACGGTCCTCGGCCATCGATATCTATTTATTCCATTGTTCGATAATGCACCTTCCTCTTTGAACATTCTGTTGGTTTGGTAAATAATTAACTCACGTGGTTGAAACAAACTTTGAAAATAACGTATATTCTTTCTTAAACTTCTATAACATTCTCCTATGTCCTTTCTCATTCCTCTCAACTACAAATCTGTTTATTTAAATCTTATGTCTACTGTTTATAATTCTCTTAGTAACGCTATCGATCACTCTATCGATAAGTAAGAACACTAGACACTATTATCCTCTAACACATTCAACGACGATAGCCGGATTCTACGATTTGTGCAAGCTACTGCGCGAACGCAGAGATACCGGATTCGAGTGACGGACGAATATTGAAAGAAGAGATTAGACAGCAATTCTATCAGATCGCTCATGTACGCGATACATCCTGGGAGAGGAAATAGAATTCGGTGAGCGATTTAGATTCGATGCTAACAGGTCGGTTATTTATACGACGTGCGCCGAGAGAGGAAATCGAGACCGCACGGAATCGCGCTTGAAAGAAGTCTTCGACTTTCCGAGTTCTCGAACGTGATTCCTTATCGATTACATTGCGCTACGTGACGATGCATCGGAACAGTCGTGTACTCGAACTTTACTGCCGCAATCCTATTCGGTTAAAAGGCAGACCGAACCTAGTCCCGACGACTTTTTACCATTCGTCGTTATTCTATTACGTAATGTGTATTGAACTATGTGAAAACCTCTTTGTGTGCGCGATACGTGCGAAGATAGATGAGTACGTGCTTCGACGGACATGGAAGGGATGTCAATTCGAATACATGTGTGCTGACGTATGTGTCGAATAGATGTGTGCTTTCGGTGTGTGTCGATATAGTACCTATATCTTCCACGAAAGTTCTTTCTATACCTAACGTTGTAGGTACTCAGTCTACGAGGCAATTCACGTGACTAGAGGCTACTAAAAGAGGAAACATACGAATGGTTTTGTTAACCGAGCCATCGAGTTAGCGTTGGAACGTATCGGCGGAGAAACGTCATTATGTTTCCTTACGGACGGCAAATGGGATTATGGCACTGGCCAATGTCCTACATAAGTCGCTATAGAGTCTACTACCCTCACGGAAATAGTGTTTCAGGTGAAATTTTCTATCGAGACATGCAAAAGGGAATCGCATCTTGACCTAGTCTTTCAGCCCACCACCAGATCTTGAAAACATATCGATTCATAATCTTTTTCTCGAGCAACGGCTGACTCAAATGAAAATTGAGCCTCAACGTCCAATTCCTTCTACCACGGTACTTCCGAATTCGCAAAACAATCTTGATCCAACCATGAATCAAAGATAATTCTCTCCCCCTTCAAATAGTTTCAAGTCTCATTAAAATTTCGTGTTGATAATCGCAGTTTAATTCACAGACCGTGATGAAACGTGGAAGCGACGAATGGGCATCATGAAGATTAACGAAAGTCTGGAAGGTGCGGCGGGCGTGATCGACATCGATCGTCTGTCGTTCTGGAACGGCAGTCTGGAGAACTTGTCGTTCTACACGTGCGATGACTCTCTGACGGAGGATACCGTTCTGTCGACCGCCTGGTTCCAGGCGACGATATATTTCCTCTACAGCACCATATTCGTCGTCGCCTTGACCGGAAACGGCCTCGTCTGCTACGTCGTCTACAGCAACTCGCGGATGAGGACCGTCACCAATTACTTCATCGTGAACCTGGCCGTCGGCGACATTCTCATGGCCGTATTTTGCGTCCCTACAACGTTCGTCAGCACGCTCATACTTCAGTACTGGCCGTTCGGCCCGGAAATGTGTCCTAGCGTCAACTACTCCCAGGTACACCCTGCTAGTCCTTCTAGTCCAACAGCAGACGTCGACTAGTTAACTTTGCGTGTTTCTTGGAGATAATCATGGCTCTTCCCGAGCTCGGCGAGCGATGGGTAACTCAATTCTTGGGAAGTGGCACGCACAGAGTGGTGGTTAAAGAAAGTAAAAACCCGAGCAATGTAGGCGAAAACTTAAATGCAATTGGTGTTGGGTGGTGATGCTAAATTGTGAGGCGAACCTGTTCGTAATGATTGCCTCGATCGATGTCGTTAGTATAAACGGTTTCGTTCGATGGTTTCCAGCCACAAATTATTTTACTTGGATACGCGCACAAAGTGTTATGCTATTAATATATTGAACCTTTGGAAGTAATCCTTTGCCCCTCACCATTAATATCAAATAATTCAATATGAACACTTTATAATTTGTTGGATCTTGCGAACCTGAAAGTAGTAAGGCACAGCCGAGCGGAAACATTGAGCAGAAATGAGTGATGACGTTGAAAACTCTACTTCATTTTTCTCGGAGATTTCGCACAAAAAGACGCTTTTTTTATCGCAAGTATTAATACCACACCGAAGAAGATACCAGTATGCGAATTCGCTATCAATTACGAGCACAATGCCATCTTTTCTTGCTGTAACGCTGTTTGTCAACGGTCTGTTTGCACGTCAAAACTTATTCTAGAACTCGGCTATTTCACTAATTTGCAACTCGATCCAAGTATATGAAGAGGTCAGTTTCCTATTATTGACCGCAATTCGACAAAACGCTCGGTATTTCGTTGAAGAGATGTCAAGTATGCACTCTGTCGTGAATAACTTAATTTTAATTTGCAGGCAGTGTCGGTCCTCGTGAGCGCGTATACACTCGTCGCAATCAGCATAGATCGCTACATTGCCATAATGTGGCCCCTGAAGCCGCGTATGAGCAAGAAGCAGGCGAAATTCCTAATATTAGCTGTGTGGATGCTGGCTCTAATAGTTTCCTGCCCAACAGCCATTACATCCACCCTGTCGCAGCCGAACGATCGATACAAAACGTGCAATCAGTACGTATGCCAGGAGAAGTGGCCCTCCAAGGAAGGCAGGTTGGTTCTGATACCTTGATCATTATATTCTTTTTCTTCACCACAATGATAAAATCCCTGAAATTGGCTCTACAATTATGCATTCCCATTAAGACAATTTTTATACACCTGTACGAAATTAGGTAAAAACATCGCTTTTATATTTTTATCATTCTTGAATTTTCATATCTCTTTCGACAATGCTCATTACGTTACTGATGTTCATTCCGCGAATTAATGCAGATGCTTCCTCTTACCCTCCGTTTTCCTCTTACAAAGATTATGCTTTAACGTAATACATAGATCACGGTTTAATTCCTACCTGAGAACGTATTATGATATCCTTGGCGATT
The DNA here is from genome assembly GCA_914767735.1 of Anoplius nigerrimus. NCBI lineage: Eukaryota > Metazoa > Arthropoda > Insecta > Hymenoptera > Pompilidae > Anoplius > Anoplius nigerrimus. The sequence goes on along the minus strand of OU612079.1, from coordinate 4,184,335 downwards.
CTTGTGCTCACGCATAGGTCAGAGTGCAATACTCATTACACGGTTCTCTGGCAAACCTAACAGAGTCCGTCACCCAATTTGCTGAGCATCAATCTATGTAGAGACTGTTCCATGCATCCGTACCTATGCTTAACGATACGTTACACGTGAAATATCTGGTTACAGATATTATTACTCGATCGCCCTCTTGATCCTCCAGTATCTTATACCGTTACTGGTCCTCATGTTCACCTACAGCAGCATTGCAATCATGGTCTGGGGCAAGAGACCGCCAGGTGAGGCGGAAAACACGAGGGACGAGAGGATGGCACGATCTAAAAGAAAGGTACAGTCCAATTGTCAATTTACCTCAATTGACGTAACGATTGCACTGCTAAATACTCAAGCGTCCTGTCGTGTCCAGTTTTACTATCGACTTGATAATATCAGTATGAATCATTGCGAAAAGACTCACGACGATAGGCTCAGTTATCAGCGGGGCGAAATATTGTTGATGTAATAGGTGAAATGCGGAAAATCTATCATCGACGTTTCCGATCAAGCTGAGATCGCTAATCGTCTGCTCTTCCGCTAATTAAACATCGACTATTTGCACTGAATTCCTATGTCGAGCTTGTTTCATGCGATCCTGCCAAACGGTAATTATCTCGATTCACCCCGCTTGACGTTCCTCAGATTCCAGCGTTTCGTCCATCTAACCCTTGCCAGATCGATCAAACCGACATACTTTTAACCTACTCAGTGAGCACAGTCTTGTGATTCTCGCCAAAAATTCTACGAAATGCAGAAATCCGATCAGTTACTTTTATTAACCCATGAGATCATTCAGACTCAATACGTTGAGAAGCATCTATAATGTGCAATGTTGTAAAAAAATTAATGATAATTAATTATGATTAACATTTATGATTATTAATGATAATTAAGTATGTAGATGAAATGGTGAGTTATATTTGCGAGAAGCTATAAAATCATTTCTTGAAAAGATACAGGAAAAGTTAATTGTCTTTAATTGTTCGTTGGTTTTAACGTTTATCATATTTGCAACGATGCAATGTGATTAGTGGAACAAAAATCCAAAATGACTTTTAAAAATTCTGAATTAGCAAGTGTACTGGGATTTTATCGAAGTCTGGATCAATGAACTTGAAGCTTTTGTCACCTAGGATCATGGGCGTTCGAAGAGGAAATGACCTCTCTGTTATCTCCAGTGTCAATGCATTAAAATTGCGCCCATTGTCAGCTTCAAGCGTAGCTCAAATACTGGCTCACTCAATCGGTTAAAATCGTAAACCGTTAGCAGATGTTCCTCGAATAAAACGGCTTTTAACAGGGATTTTATTTTGTGGACTCAAATTTCACCAGGTGGGCTTTTAAAACGGACTGTTGCAAATTCACTGTAGCATTTTTAGATAGCAAATGGAAGAACACTGCTGACAATGATACTGCAAGGAGTATATATATATAAATATTGATGTGTGAGGTTTATACGACGAATTATACAAATTCTATATTTATAATATATTATTTATTATAAGTGCAAAGAATTTAATAAATCTTTAATAAATAGCACGACGTTATGTTTTCCTAAATTTCGCAAAATAAACGTTGAAATAATTTAAGAATGTAAACTGTAAGCATGACATTTCATTAAAACACAAAATTTGGCGTAAATTTTGAACTCCAAGATTAAGATTGTAACGCTAAAGTTAATTCTGATATTAAACAAAATTTCGATTGGATGACAACACGACCAAAAAAAATAAGCTGCAGAGATATTTTGTCACAATTACGGAAACATAATAAGGCAAGGACACAGACAAATCATCTACAAAGATCATAGGAAATATGGATCGACGCAAATACATGTACAGTACAACGGAAGAAAAAGAACATCCTTGAACACTTGTTAGGAATACGATCTCTTCAGTACCATCACAATCCGAGACATCTCATCAATCAAATACGTCCCGGATCTCGGCATAAAATCAACGCCAACGCATCGTCGAATGCTCTAATACATTGAAAACGGGAAGCGTATAAAGGAAGAATCCGCAAATCGAAAGCATTCGCATCGTCAGCTGCAGTGAACTTATGCTGGATACTGTGCTCTTTTTCCCCGGTAAAGTTGACGCTGCGGTAAGATCAATCAGCAATCCGACCGAGGCGATGACGAAAAGGACTCGTTCAATCGGAAAACTACAGAATCCTTCGCCTTTTGTCTTCCAGCGAAACTGGGTCGCAAACTCGGTTTTCGAACACGACCAGAGCCGTGTTTGGCGCAAAGAAAAAAACTGTGCACATCGTACACGCGCCTAGTATGATGCATGGAAAAACGTGACGATCGCTAGGAAACAAATATGTTCCAACTTGCTGACGAATTGAACGAGCTGAACGGAAAGAGAGAATGCGTGGACGAATGCCTTGTAGGCTTCACATACTGATATACCAATCGGAAATTGCGGGGGTGTATTTATGCGTATGGGAGACGTAAACATTACGTCTGCGATATCAAATATTTACAATCTCTGATAATGCACAGTCGCTGGCGACAATCAGTTTTCTAGCGTACTACCGGCAATTATTGCATCCGTACAAATACATGGTGACGTAATTACAATGCGGAAATTTTCATCTAGCCGGTAAACAAGAAAGGAAAACAAACCTTCCGGTCGGTATTTGCGGCTCCAGCGGATTAAAAGTGATCCACTCGGTTAAGTGCAATGCAAACGCACGAATAAGGGATCCGAAGCGGACATGTAAATAAGGGATTTTCAATTTGAAAAGGGAGCAGCCGCTTCCTTCCGTTTTTCATGCTCCAATGCTGAATACTAATGTTCATTATGAACGAGCAAAGCCAAGCGTTGACAGTGCAGACATGACATTATTAATGGCACGATATCAATCGTTGGCTGGGTCCTGTATGCATTGCGTCTGTATACAAGCACGAACCAAAGGCGAACGATAAAGCACGAAGCAATTTTAATTAAGCCCGTCCGAAGGATTTCGATTAATCATCGTCGCGCCTGCTTCCGAGCCAGCTGGACCACACTATCCGGTCGCAGATTACCAACTGCCAAGGCACACAATTCGATCGAGCACAAAAGGATCTCACTTATTGTTACGCATTCCGTTAACACCGCCTGCGACACATGTCTCACACGGTTTACGACGTTTTTCTCGATTCTATTTCATATATCAGCCGTATCCTCTCCACGTCTTTCCTTCAAAGGCTATTTATGTCTGCTAATTTCCATCTGCGCAATATGTGTACGGAATTATGGCGGAAGATTTGACGCACGACCCGAGATCCCAGGTTAGACACGACGCCTTTGGCGACGTGTATTCTAAGCAGCTGAATGTTCTATGTCCGACGAACCGACCGCAAACATGCAGTCGCATTGCTTATCGAGAGTATAACTATGGTTAAACGATAATTAATGTACGATATTATTATGTTTCAGCTAAAATTTCTGGTGGTCATTAACATTTAGTTTCTGTAAAACAGGTTTGTTCGAAATGTAATTTTTTAATTTCTTTGACATCTTTCTCAAACTAGCTAATTTGATCAGTCGAATATTTTCCTTCAATATATCTTAGTAGTGTATAACTATTTATTTTGCATTGAATAATATGTTGTTTTCAAAAATACCTCAATTATTGAAATATACTCAAGTTCGTATAATTTGCTCCATACTGTTCCCGAATGGTAAATTAAAGTAATTTTGGAACCTCACATATCGCCCTGTACGAATCGATATAATAAATATGCATTCGGTTCTTGCAGTAGATAAAAAATTATTTTCTGTCCGCAAGAGGTGTAACCAACATGATAAATAAATCATCTTCTAAACCAGGGCTTCTTAAACTTTTGTCATTCACGACCCCATTTATGATTGCGAGTTTCTTGACGACCCCATACAAATATAAAAGTCGGTGGAGATAGCTCAAAACCTTCAATAAATGCGCGTGTCTAGACGCTGCAAGTTCACTGTATTCCGCCAACTCTAGTGATGTTATAAAATTGTATATATTATATATAAATATTTGACATTAAAATCTCTCGCGACCCCAGAATTTTGCTACGCGACCCCAAATGGGGTCGCGACCCATAGTTTAAGAAGCCCTGTTCTAAACGATCGGAACAACGTAAATGCTGGTTGAATCAAATTTCTTCGTTAGGCGTTCATAGACGCGCCACTTTTAATGAGACTGCTATTTCTTTGTTCGGCATCACGAATGCAAACATTCGCCATATACGCAATGGATGTCAAGGTCTTTTACGGTGCAGCGAGGTATGACGCTCTCGATACGACATTAACGACTATATCTCACACTACGGGAAAACGGTATTACAAGAACCCTGAAAGCTTCGCCCGTTCGTCATTGAAAATCGATTCGCCTTCCATCGCGTAATGAAATGTAATTCGCCGCGACCGGCTTATAATCGAACAGGGCGGATTTTTGTTAACTTTACCGGGGTTAATCGACCGTCGTCGGGTTAACATAAATTATCTTTAATCCAATAAGGACGGTCGGACGAAGAAGTTGATTATTGCAGAAACTTGAAGCTACCTCTCCTGGCGGAAATTCGAGAGGTTCCAGAAAATTGAACGCACTTAATCGGTGGTAGATTAAAAGAGAAGGCTGAAAGGACTTTTTTTTATTCCCGATCGTTATCTCCGCCATCGACAGAGGCGTTCGACGGGTCCGGACAGGCATCTGCCTCTTACACGCTAAGGTGAGATATCGTTGGACGTAGCGATCGTTACACCGGCTTCTCCGAGTCCGTAAGGACTTTGCGCAGCGGTGGCCAGGTAGAAAACTCCTTGCCTGAAACAACGGCCACAGATATAATTGGTCGTTCCGCACGAACCGTAACGAACAGATGACACGTGGGAGGCCGTCGACTTAATCGCCGAAAACGCGATACGACACCGGAGGGGAAAAAACTGGCCGGAAAAAAGGAGACGGGTACGGCCGAAAAGACCTCACAGCGCGGACAGGGAGAGAAACAGAGAGGGGGAGAAATGAAAGGCAGGATAGGAAAGAAGAGATGGGGTGAGGGTGACATTATTACGTTTGGCCAATTACGACTTGTAGTGGGAAGGTTTAATGAGAGTGGCCTCGTTTTTTGGCTTGGAGGCTGAAAAAAAGTGTCCCGGCCCGTGAGGAAAATTAATGATTATGTACTAACGCTGTGCGCGGAGTGCTGATGCCCATAACAATCTTCTCGTTGTCGATGCATTCGCCGCCGATGAACTGATAATGGGTAGGGCACTTCACCGAGAGAAAGGCGTTCTCCGATATGAGAGACTCCGCGTAGTACGCCCAGGAACGTTGGTGGCTACAAAAATCTGTAATTCAATGCGTACAAATTTGGTCAGTAACAGAAGATCTGCTGCTTCGTGCAGCGTCCTACGGATTTGTCGATTTGCTCGCTTCTGTCTTGGGAAATGTAACCACATCTATCGGATTCCAGAACTGAAAGCATCAGCCGATTAGTATTTATTCCGAGAAAACGAAATTCACCGATGTCAGAACCATTCAAAATGTTTCGAACATTCCAAGAATTTGTGTAAGCTTAGCGGAATTACGCAGGATTCTCAGAACGTTGCAAGTGAAACTTGGAGGAGTCCGCTAATACAAATTACCAGAATCATGATTTGAGACTGTGCGAATGTTTTGCGCGCGTACTCAGGTTTGGCTCGGTCGTGGTACGCTTCCGCGAAATCGCCCTCGCCTGGGAGGGTTAATCCGTAGGAACGCGACGAAGCTTTTATCGCCGACCCCGTCCCGCGGGAGAGATTTTCCTCTGTCGTTACGAGGACAGACACTTTCCCGGTTCGCGTTCGTCGGTTAACCGCAGGCCGACATAATTGTCGACGAACGTGCGAGGTAGGCCTAGCAGAGATGGAAGAGTGGAGGGACGAGCGAGGGTAGATAAGGTATGCCGAGATAAGGATGAGGAAGATAGGCGGAACGCAGACGATAGGAACGTTTGCTGACCTTCCGGACTGAAGACGGATGCGTTCGTCGGACATCCTGGCTGCAGTCGACGACCGCCATTCGGGAAGAAATCCACTGTGCCCGATGTCCTGCTAGATCCGAAAATCCCGTAATCCGTGTGTATAATGTCGACGAATCCAGCGTCCGCGTGGGATAGGTATGCTTCGAGGAAATTGAAGAAAGGCCCCGCTGGATCCAGGCCTGCTCGAACGGAGCGATTTATCTTTTCATTAATCGTAATTCATCGTTTTTGCGATGGCGAACGAAGGGGTTGGAAAGAAACGGCTATTTGTCTGACATCCGGCAGCACGTGAAATCAGGCACTTTGCGAGGATATTTCTCTCGTATTGACCAATTTTTCTGGCATACAAACACTGCGCGCCGATTTCGTCGACCCAGCAAAGTGCGACTAGTCGCGTATAAACTAACAATAAGTGTCGCGTGAGTAGGTTCGAATTTCTTTGAAATTATCCCATAAGGTTGCTAATGCACAAACATTGTACGACGTAAAGCATGCAATGACAAGCGACTAAAAGACCTCATCCTAATGGCAGCGTTGACAGCCAACGGAGGACATGAAGTTAATGAGATAGAACATCAATATCATCGATCCCGCGGAGTAATTGCATGTCTTCTTGATGGAAATTAACAAAGTTGCCCGCGAGCTATATTAATACGCGGACGAAATAGAGTCGATATAAAGGGGGGAACCGATTAATCATGGGTTTTAGCAATACGCGCCTGTTATTCGCGGCAGCACGAAGCTTGTTTGTCTCCCTATATGTCCGGCAACCTGGGCTCCGATCGAGTGACCGACGATGTGCAATCTTTGGGGATTCCAACCGGCGTGCACCATCTCGTTCAATGCACCCGCCAAAACAACCCCAATATCGTACACGCTCTTGGCCAACTTTACGTACGGCTGGTTGCTGATATTCCGAAAGTCGGCGGCTAGAACGTTGTGGTCCTGTCGTTTAAGGTAGCCTAAAACAATATTGTCTCTGACGTCTGTCCTGTGTTCACGTATTTGCCTTGCAAAAGACGTTGTCGCATACAAACTAAATTTCCTTCCTGAATAAGGAAAATTGCTAGATTTGAAAATCGTTTGTGATCGAACTCAAAGTCAGGTAGCATTGCGCGTCTCTGCGATTCACCTCAGAACATACTGATGCCGAGAGATTTACAATTTGAAATGGAAATTAGGATAAGTCTCGTCAAAGGGCTAAGTGGCACAGAAATTTGGTTCGAGCGGGCAGTCGCGTTTTTCGGCCCGTTGCGTGTTCGTGTCAAGCATGAAGAGGCACGGCAGTCAGCGCGTTTGTTAAAGATTTAGACGAAACCAACGCTCGGCTGGTCCCGTACGCGAAGCGCGTACGTCCCCGTATCGTATCCTGAATTATTCCATTCGGAGAGTCCTTTACCGCGGACGACGGTAAGGAGGCTTTCGCTTTCCACGCTCTCGGTGAATCCGTGAATGTAAAGCACTGTGGGTTTATTATTTTCCATTTTCCCAACGAGCTGGCCAGCATTCTCCGCCGACTGATCCACATAACGTTCCTCGGAGTCCCTGCAATACATTGCGGAATATTTTTCAACGTTCTCATAGAGACACGCCTCGCTCGTTAACGGTGAGCGCTTTAAATTCCGCTAATTACCCGACGTAAAGTCGCAGAAAAATAGTTTTCAGCTGTTCCGCTGTCGGTCTTCCGCCTCTGACGACGCCTAGAACGTATTCACGGTTGTCGTTAACGCATTGTACGAGTTCAGGGCAAGTTATTCAAGCGTATTCCGCGAGCGGACTTATCGGAAGATTTGAAATTGGCGACCGATATCGCGCATTGTACTCACCGGCGAGAACGCACGCCGTTAGGAGGTAGCTGAAGATGGAATATCGAGCGTGATTCATGACAGTATTCCTCGGGAGGGTGAACGATAGGTACGCACTCTCTCAGAGACGCCGAGCACAGCACTAGCACTTCCCCGATTCTTTTAACGTCCATATATAATCGCCGCTCGCGTAATTTATGCCGGCGCATATTTATGGCCGATGTCGAGTTTATCTCCGACCCGTTGCGATTGCCTGCCTAATTTGTGGGCAGAGTAAACGTCACGGTTCACCTGGAGTAAACGCGGGTCTCATTCGCCGACATGTAATCACGACCGTCAAATTATGTCGAGCTGCCTTCGAAGGCGCGATTGTTTGTTTAATCGCATCGACGAACGCCGTCGCAGCATGAGACCCTCAACACCGCGAATGATCGATAGTGAACCGATCGGCCAGAGGTCAGCTATTCGCTCCCGATCTCTTACACCGTTTGACCAGATCGAGCCTAGCCACCTGTAATGGACCAGCATGTAAAGAGCTCCCGAATGACTCCACGATAAGGTCGTATCTGTACCCGCTACCCGTATATACTTACTGGAGACGATGAGAATGGGTCGCGTTAGATATGATTCCTATCACAAATTCTGCGGACGTTCGAACAACCTCACTATGCCCCGGACTCGATGAAGAGAGTGCGTGTCAAGGTACCGCGTGCGTCCATTTGACGGCGATCAACCAGCCGCATATATTGTACGCATACATCATATATTAGTACCTAGATCTATTCGGCTGTCTGAGCTGTTGCTGCCGTCGTCGCTCTCGGATACTCTATGAATTCGGGAGTATCGCGTTCCCCAGACATTCGCCGAGTTTGATGACTAACGAGCCTTAGTTTCTGACGCCTAGACAATCAGCGAGCCAGACTCTATTCAAATCAACGAACATCCAAGAATTCAGCCCGCGAATATCGCGCGTTCAGCCATACGTCCCGCGCTGTACGAAATTAGTTTCTCGCGATAACCGAAAACGGCTTCTCGGCAAAAGCCGACGGCGAAACAATCGACGACTCCAAGCCCTACCACGATGATATTCCGCAGCATGGCGTCCCATAATTCTATCAGCAAAGCCGGCAATCGCCCACTACGCTAATGTATGCGGCGTCGATTTATGGCTATGTCGCGCTATCGGCGTTAATACTAATTATGTGTATCCCACTGGGTAAAGCGAGTAAGTAAATCGCCGAAAATTATCTTCGCCTCTCGACGCTCGAAAGTGGCAAGGGCTTCGGATGTGTGCGTGCCCTGCATAGTAATGTCTACCTCCCTCCACCCCAACACACCACCCTCTATCACAAAAAGAGCGCCGTGAGTTCAGATACTCGGTAAATCCGAATATCCGGATCGAATCGTGGCGCGGCGAGCCAATAAGGCGTTCCGATCAATTTCCTATGTCGAGCGACGATTCCATCGTAAGAAATGGCGTCCTCACTTTTAGCCACGCGTTATCGGCACGAGCCTCGCGGGAGCAATGTCGAAGTTACCGACGCCTCCAGCTAACTTCTCCAGCGATCACGTTGGCGTCCCATGCCGTCGCGTCGGTCAGACGGAAAAAATGAAGTTGGCCCGAAAATAGTGTTCCGTGAGATTCAGATCGAGCGCGATTGCAAATCGATTTTGGCGCACTGCGTGGGATGTGTCCCCGTGTGACAGAGATCCGGATTGCGCGAGCAAATATCGGAGGCCAAAGACCTCGGGCACGTTGGAAACATTCGGCAGATCGGCTTATCGGCACTCCTCCGACGAAAGTTCTATTTACAATCCATTAACGCTTGATCAACCCCGAATAACAGGACATCGAGGCCCGATCGTAAAAACGGAACTGCACGAACGATGTGATCGCTCGAATTGATTCATCGGCAGACCTTAGGGAGCAGGGTTGTCGGCGAAGGGGGATTGTCGGGGTAGGGGTAAATAGAAGGGTCGGACGAAAAAAATGGTCGACGTCATAATCTATGCGATAACGAAGGTGCACCGCTCACTTGGCGTGCTTCGAACACAATTAACTGCTAATTGTTCCCGCGGAATAAGTGTCCCTGGGTCGGGGAAGCGAGCATGTTAAAAAATTGGAAGAAAGGGAAGAGAAGATCGCAAGGTGGGGAGGAAGGACCCGCGGCAGGGCCGAGAATGAATAATGAAGGTCGTTACCGAGATCATAGCTGTCGTGTCTGTTGTTAAGGCGATTTGTTAGAATTACAAGGCACAAAGAGAGAACTAGCACAAAGAAGAGCTACGTATGGGGGAAGAAAAGGAAGGCAGATGAAAGGGGGGAAGGTGGGCGGGAGGAGAGACGTTCGTCCAAAGGGAAACGTTTCGGATTGTGGTTCCGCCCTGCGGGTTAGGACAAGGGTTAGGAACGAAGGGAGGGTCGACGCGGAGACAATGTATTTTTATTATTAATCGCCGTCACGATTATTCGACCCACCCCGGAGGGAGGGGCGGGGGGAGGTGAACGAGTTCGTCTCGTGAAAAATGGACGAGACTGCGGCCGTATTGGTCTTCCACAAGAATAGCGAAGCTATGTCATGTCCTTCGAACTTCGATCAGCTATTAATTTCATGCGTGTGCTCGGCAATAAATAAGTCGGCGCGATTATTGACTCTGGATTGGAAAATTCTTAAACGGTAATCGTCGCTCAGGTGCTAGAAGTCTCCTCTATCGGCATTCTTCTCAATACTTAATCTGCGAAATGTGATCGGATGACTCCGTAATCTATACGATGAATTATTCACCATAATTCCGTTTCCTGCGAACGCTGCTGTACGCGGAAGAAAAATGGGAGTGATGTAGTTAGATTGCAATGCTTTTTCGCGGAGGGCAATTCGAGAGGTTTCGATCGTGGGAAAGCGAGAAAATATCCATTTCAGGATCTGTGATACAGATCTGTTTGTTCGTTTTTACGAACGCCGCGCAGTCAGGTATCAGATTGTTGCGTTATCATTGGTCGCGCAGCAATTGAGATATTTAAATTCCAGTTATTTCGCTCGATTCCCTTCGCGCCTTCTCGTGCGGTCACCGACATTTTCGTTAACGTCGTTGGGTCGCATATCCATGCAGTCGCATATGCAAATGCATACGTAATAAAGTTTCGCGATTTAGGACGCACGTCCACGCACGCTTCATTCCGCCCTTCTTTTTCTCGCATGGCAGGATAAAATATTCCAAACGTCCACGATTCCCAAGTCTCTAGCATTCTTAACCCCATTCTATCGGCAAGACTGCGCCGGGAAGGCAACAAATGTACAGCCTCCGGTGATAATATTTTTTATGAGAAATCCGTTTCGACGCTAATAATTTAAAAAAGTGAGAGTATCTCCGCGGACGCATCGAGCGACTCGCCAGTTCAGAAAGCGCACCTTAGCAGTGAAGATTTTATTTGATTGCCGCCAGGAACAGCGTATCAATTTCACCCGATAATTGCGAGAAATCTGATTCCACAGAACCCTTTCGCATCTCCTGTACATTATTCATCGAACGATAATCGAGAATCAGAGCGTGGGGGGGATGCAATTCGAAAGGACGCATACACGAGTTGACAGTCGACATTATCGATATCATGAATGAGAGAGAAATAATCTATCCACTTGACTGAATCGCAGGTACTTCTCGGAATAAGCTGTCGCCAATTAGCGGAATTGCCTCCGGACACGGTCCGACTGGCTGTAAAAATAACACCATTCATTTCATTTTATCTTTATGCCCCGCTTGTAGGTATAACCTAGGCGCTCGAAATACGTGCTCAGTTTATGGAAACATCTTACCGGGCGATACGTATAGACGAGCAAAGGACGAGCGAGAAAGAGGATATTTCGCAAAGGCTAGCAAGGTGGAAGAGGGCGCTAATTAGATTGACGATTTAGGATGGCATCGAGGATATTTCTCGCTGCACGGTACCGCTATCGTTATCGGCCCGCGGGCGAGGTGGGAATATTGCGTCAGGATAACTCGATCGTATTTCAATCTGCCCCGAACGTCGGGAACAGTCGCTGGAGACGTGGCTGTCGATCGACTGGCAACAGTACCTCCTCCATGGGAAAATAAAAATCGGTCCGCCGCCGTTCCGCGTATCGTCGTCATTAATCAGTCGCAGCCTTTCGGCGGGCCACGATATTTCTCGCTCTCTTTCTCTTTGTTCCTTCGAAAGGTTCGTACCTCATCCGCCCGGGGTAAGATCCTCCTACCATCGTCGACCCCGTTTCATCCCATTGTACCGCGGGCAACATAAATATTTGAGATCCATTGCCCTCGCGAGACCGGGGAGCCCCTGTTGTTCTTTTTGCCCTGAGAAATGTAAGTGGCGGAGGAATCGCTGATTCGCTTTGCGCCTTCCACGTGACTCGTTGCACGTCTTCTGTTCCAGATGGTGAAGATGATGATGACGGTCGTGATAGTCTTCACCGTCTGCTGGCTTCCGCTCAACGTCCTTATCGTAAGTATCACAGTCAGATCAAATTCGAGAATTTCCGGAAACCTCATATCCTCCGCGTGCCTTCCCGCAACGATTCTTGAATTGCGGTCGCACTTATCTGAGAACACGATGATAGGGTTCTCTCAGCGGATTGAGACGGGAGAATGTAACGATCGACAATTTTTGACTAGTGACAGCTATCTGGACTACTATCTGAACGCGAAGGGGGAAGGTGACATTTGAAAGGGTTTTAAAAGAATATGTATATATGCAACCGGTGATGCCGGAGGTACGCGGAATTTGTCTTCATCATGGATCCGGTCAGTTTTTTCCTCTCCCACGAAGCTTCACACATTTCGTTTCGGAAAATAACTTTCATCGATATTGCATCAATCGGCAAACGTATCCCTTTAGTCGAATACTATGGTTCATTGTAGATAGTAACTTTCCAGTTCGCCTACTTCCGCCCTCTGTATCGTTGAATCAGCTCTAGTTTGCTCGGACGCACGTTCTGTTCACACACGTCAAAAGCCACGTTCACATTGCGAGTGCTTCGTCCTCGAACGGTCAGGCGAACAAGCGGCGATAAACTGAGGGTGTTTTTCCCAAATGAATGCAAAGACCAGCCCTTCGATGTTTTCAATTTTTGCGCGAGACTGCTATTCTTCGAAAGAGCGCGCGTTCACGCGAGAAGAAAGACGAAGTTTAGAAAAGTACGAAGACCGTCACAGTGCCGTTTGTTTTCGGTGCCGTGTAGTCGCATTATCGTGTTGTTCGATCAGTCGACACTGCACTGTCCAAATTTTCACGCCTGCCACGAAGTAAAAAGCATGCGATACAGCTTGCCGGAAGACATTTGTTGCCGTCGGATATTTCCAATAAAACGTCGTCCCTCTATTCCGTTCGCTTGTCTTCCTCCAAGCTTCTTACAAAATTGTATAGCTTCAAAAGCGCTTTGCCGGAAGCACGAAAAAATTGGATATTATGTACGGTAGAAGTGAAACAATGGTTTTAAAGTAAGAATTAAATTTGATCGTACTAGTCCATATTTGATTTATATTCATAATTTTTGATACAACCTTACCAGCAAAATTATTGACCTTGCATAGATTCATTGCAATTTTCAATCAAGCTCCTTCAAATCTTGCGTTAATGATACTGTACGCTAAACGTGCATCGACATAATCTTCCGTAAACGTCAGCTAGTGATGGACTACAATGAAACGATCATAAACTGGGATGGGCTGCCTTACGTATGGACAGCGTTACATTGGCTTTCGATGTCGCACTCCTGCTACAATCCGGTGATCTATTGCTGGATGAACGCAAGATTTCGCGCTGGTTTCATCGCTGCACTTGGACGTTTACCTGGGATAAGAAGAATACTCCCTGACCAAGGCCGGCATACTTATAATACCAGCATGGCGGGCATTCCATTGACAGGTAATCGCTTTTATCACGCGTTCTCTCTTACGACCCCTTTTACATTGACATCGACTAGTCACAACGGTAATAATTCAGGTACCTCTGTGTGAAACGGAATAACAGCCAATCCCGTCCCGTAACTGAATCTGCAGCCGCGAACAAAGGCGGCAAAAGCTTTGCGAGTAGGTTCGTTCCGCCGAATCTCGTGAACCGGTATTCAATTTTCGAGACATATTCAACGTGCAAGCCAGCTTCCAGGAGTAGGGCAAGTTAGCGAGCGACAAAGGTTACCATTAATTAGGCAGCTACGGTCGATTTAGCGCACGTGTACTCCCGGGAGCAATTAGTTTTCTGATACCGCAACAAGTGGCAGCGGAAATCTCGCCAATGTATCATTGAACCTCCGTAAATCGTAGGCGGCGAACTGTGGTAGGCCATGGCCTTCGCAGAGATGCTGCGCAGATAAATGTGCAGACTGAATATTCTGTGATTAATCGGCTCTTTCGCAGGATTCGACGGATCCGGACACTCTGTTCTGCGCCGGATGAACACGTGCACTACGTATGTGAGCGTACGACGCAAGACGGACGGAAGTCACGGGGCGCCGGCTAGAAGTGCCAGCTTCCGGAATACGGAGTCAGTGCGGTTGTCGGGGCCTCAACCGCAACGGCAATTCATCCGCCTCGAGTCCCATTCCGAAGAACAGATATGAACGGAGCGTCGGACTCAAAGTCGACAACACAGTCTCGTACATGCAAACATAGGCCATCGTCATCCTTTACACGAAATTACCTCCCGCCGTATGCACAACGCGCACACTGTAGACTCGGCGTATTACACCGGGATGAGATGGGAATCTGTACGCTGAGAATTTTGCAGGAATACTGTCCCCTTAGTGGACGTCAGTAATATCGTCTTGTGCACGCGGCCGCGCGCGCGAGCGCGCTTGCGTGTGCGTGTGTGTAAGCAGCGGTGTGCGTCTGCGTGTGCGCGCATAATATTCACATGGTATGCACGCACAATTATGTTGTTAAGACCTCAGTCGTAATCCGTGCGTTCAAGGGATTACTGTCCGTTATGTGCTTTATATTAAAGTTACGAACCGATCCTACGCGATGTATGTGCGACGTACACATTGCGTATGTGATGCGATAATAACGCGGCTGTATGTGTGTATATATAGATAAGTGAGGGAGCGCAGGTGTATTACGCGCTGCTTGACCGTACAACTGCTCTTTGCTGCCGGGTGAATTTGACGGAATTCAAAGAACTGAAGTGATCTTTTATAAAACTTCCTCCCACAGTTCCTTCGACGCAAGTGCTTTGATAATTGTGGTTGGAAGAGAACTTTTGACAGACTATGTTCGAACCGGGGGGGGGGGGGGGGGGGGGGGGGGGGGGGAGAAAAACACAATTTCAATTTTTGCTTGGCGTGCGTAACGATTCTCGTACCATATGTGAATGTAAAAGAAAAATTGTATAGGATGAACCTCTCTGTTCAACAACAGACTTTTATTCACTTATCGTCATATACCGAACGCTTAAAGTATGTATATGAGGCATTCCATGCCAAATCGGACACTTTCGGACCTCACCCCCTTCGATTTTTTTTTTAATTTTTTATGTTTTTAAGACTGATGAAATACGCGTTCATGAATTTTTTCAGATTTTTTTGACCATCCGTTTCGAAAATATGAATTTTCTTAAAATTCGGGCTCATTTTTTTCAAATGCTCATAACTTTGCGAAAAATGGACCAATATGATCGTTCTTTTTTTCAAAATTTGTGTTTTTGAATGCTCTTTCAAGAAAAAAATATAATTTTTTTCGACATAATTTTTTTCTTTGTTTAATTTTCATTTAAAGCACAAAATATTTTCTATCTCAAAACATGTCCCCTTCGATTTTTTTGAAAAAATTCTCAAATAAACTTTGATGCATGTAAGAACTAAAAAAAAATTCCCATCATGGGGAAACTTTTCGTTCTATTTTTTTTCTATTTTCGAAAATATCCATTCTCTCAAATCGTTCGTTCCGTTTGAATGAAAAACGTTTTTTTTCGAGATGTATGCCCCGTCCGATTTTTTTGAAAAAATTCTCAAAAATACTTGGATGGATATAAGAACTTCTAAAATTTGTCCGATGGTGGAGAAATATTTCGTTCTATTTTTTTTCTTTATTCGAAAATATCTATTCTGTCACATCGTATATTCCATTTCAATGGAAAATGTTTTGTATCTCAAAACATGTCCCCTTCGATTTTTTTGAAAAAATTCTCAAATATACTTTGATGCATGTAAGAACTAAAAAAAAATTCCCATCGTGGGGAAACTCTTCGTTCTAATTTTTTTATTTTTTCGAAAATATCCAATCTCTCAAATCGTTCGTTCCGTTTCAATGAAAAACGTTTTTTTTCGAGATGTATGCCCCATCCAATTTTTTTGAAAAAATTCTGAATGAAGCTTTGATGCAAGTATGAACTTAAAAAATTTGTCCGATCGTCGGGAAACTCTTCGTTCCATTTTCTTACTTTATTTGAAAATATCTATTCTAACAAATCGTATGTTCCGTTACAACGGAAAATGTTTTTTATCTCAAAACATGTCCCCTTCGATTTTTTTGAAAAAATTCTCAAATAAACTTTGATGCATGTAAGAACTAAAAAAAATTTCCCGTCGTGGGGAAATTCTCCGTTCTATTTTTTTTCTTTATTCGAAACTATCTATTCTGTTACGTATTCTGTTCGTTTTGGTGGTTAAATTGAAATGGAACATACGATTTGTCAGAATAGATATTTTCGAATAAAGAAAAAAAATAGAACGGAGAGTTTCCCCACGATGGGAAATTTTTTTTAGTTCTTACATGCATCAAAGTTTATTTGAGAATTTTTTCAAAAAAATCGAAGGGGACATGTTTTGAGATAAAAAACATTTTCCGTTGTAACGGAACATACGATTTGTTAGAATAGATATTTTCAAATAAAGTAAGAAAATGGAACGAAGAGTTTCCCGACGATCGGACAAATTTTTTAAGTTCATACTTGCATCAAAGCTTCATTCAGAATTTTTTCAAAAAAATTGGATGGGGCATACATCTCGAAAAAAAAACGTTTTTCATTGAAACGGAACGAACGATTTGAGAGATTGGATATTTTCGAAAAAATAAAAAAATTAGAACGAAGAGTTTCCCCACGATGGGAATTTTTTTTTAGTTCTTACATGCATCAAAGTATATTTGAGAATTTTTTCAAAAAAATCGAAGGGGACATGTTTTGAGATACAAAACATTTTCCATTGAAATGGAATATACGATGTGACAGAATAAATATTTTCGAATAAAGAAAAAAAATAGAACGAAATATTTCTCCACCATCGGACAAATTTTAGAAGTTCTTATATCCATCCAAGTATTTTTGAGAATTTTTTCAAAAAAATCGGACGGGGCATACATCTCGAAAAAAAACGTTTTTCATTCAAACGGAACGAACGATTTGAGAGAATGGATATTTTCGAAAATAGAAAAAAAATAGAACGAAAAGTTTCCCCACGATGGGAATTTTTTTTTAGTTCTTACATGCATCAAAGTTTATTTGAGAATTTTTTCAAAAAAATCGAAGGGGACATGTTTTGAGATAGAAAATATTTTGTGCTTTAAATGAAAATTAAACAAAGAAAAAAATTATGTCGAAAAAAATTATATTTTTTTCTTGAAAGAGCATTCAAAAACACAAATTTTGAAAAAAAGAACGATCATATTGGTCCATTTTTCGCAAAGTTATGAGCATTTGAAAAAAATGAGCCCGAATTTTAAGAAAATTCATATTTTCGAAACGGATGGTCAAAAAAATCTGAAAAAATTCATGAACGCGTATTTCATCAGTCTTAAAAACATAAAAAATTAAAAAAAAAATCGAAGGGGGTGAGGTCCGAAAGTGTCCGATTTGGCATGGAATGCCTCATATGCATTACCCTCTTACGCGCCCAATGTATTGGCGAGCGTATTGAACATTCAAAACACTATCAGTTTTTTGGGTTTATTGATTTTTAAGTTAACAAAGATGCATTACAGACAAACAGCGAGACACATACAGTTAAAATTACCCAGCGCCGATGACACTATTTGATGAATTCTTTCTCAATAGAAGAAGAAATACATCGATGTACCATAATTTGTACCACATCTTCCGTAGTGTAACATATGTAATATATGTCATAAATCGTTAAAACCGAATACCCCCAATTTTAATTAAAATATCATCACAATCGTGAGATCCTTTCGTTTCTCGAAATTACGAGATTACTCGTACTTACATTCGATATCACTAATATAATTTCCTGCGGTTATTCGCATAAAATATCGTTCAACAAGTGTAAAATCCTAGGATCTCTAAATGCAATGAGACCGTCGCTATTAGCGAAATTTTTGTCTTCTGGCAAGTACTTTACGTCTTTGTCATCCGATTTTGGATCAGTCGTAAATTTTTTATATTTCACGACACTGCCACCCTGAGAACGAAGAATTGCCTGAGGGCCACAGGTATCCCACCTGTAAGTGGAACCCTTTGACAAGACATATGCTGCTGCTTTTCCAACAGCCACGCTCAGTAATTTGTATCCAGCCCCTGCTACTTCGACAAGAGTGAAGCCATTTTCTGACAGTTTGGATCTCAATGTGGGGTCTTCCGCACGACTGAGCACAATCACTTTATTGGTAGCAGATATTTTATCTTCTATAGAACACCCAGCCTCCTCGTTTTGCGCATATCCCCAGTAGCAAGTACCTTTCCACCTGTACGCAACAAACAAGAAGGTAAACTGTAAGATATTTGATTTTGAAATTGAACACATCAGATTCAAATTATGGCATAATCTGCTTACTGTGAATGTGTATTATCATAAAATGGTTGATTAACCACACCTAATATAGGTATTCCACTTGATTTATTGTACACACCGATCAATACCGTGACGCATCTTAAACCACTCATATGTAAACCCGTTGCCTGGTTTATCGTCTCGACACCGGCAATATAATCGGCAGTTGAATCTAAAAAAGTCTTTAGTCATTAACCTGGAGTTATATTTTACAAGATATTAAAGTAAATGCAGTAAAACCTCTTTTTTACTTTCAGCTATGTTTGTTGGGAGAAATCATTCTACACAAATCAATGTTCTCCAGCACTACATATATATTCATATGCTACATTACCTACCAATTGGATCCACCCATATGCCGAGATCATTAATCTCCAGAGAGAAATCTGGGGGAATATCTAGTATCGTTGGCACATCTTCAAGTTTAACATCTCTGTGCACCTCATTTGCAAGTACTCTGGCCGCTTCTATGTTACCATCCATGACTTTGGCCAGCAAAGTTGTAGTCTCTTCAAGACTGGAGCATACCTCCACTATCACAGTTTCACCTAATGCATTACTGAATGAATTATTCTCCTCCCCTTGTACCATTTTTGCTAGCTCTGGAAACTAAGTCTCTCTCTGTACTATATATTGATCTAAGATTATTCTTTAATCTCAGCCAAAATAAATTTTAATTAATGAAATCAACATAGCTTCATATTCATACCTCTTGTGCAATATCATGTTTTATTGCTTCTTGGATAAGTACATCTGCCAGGGTTTTAAAATCCTGGAAGAACCTTGGATTTTTTTCTTCTTCAGATTTTTCTTGCACAAGAATCTTAAACAAAGTATCATCTTGCCGACAGGCTCTGGCTATATTTGCTGCTTTCTCAGAAGTCTTCAATAGGGTCACTAGTAATTTGCTGCCATCTTCCATGACAATTTCTTCTTAGAATTTTGCTAATTGGTCAAGATGCTAATACCATGAAACCTTAGAATGTGAAAGAAATAATAGCATTATCTAATACGGCAATCAATAGATATTTTTCTGTTCAAAAATGTTTGTATTGTCATTCCATGAGTACTATGTTAAGTTAAACAAATACTATTTGTTAACAGAATGTTATGGTGACATTTGCATTGTCAGCAACAATAAAATTGTTTGAGTAGGTTTCATCTAACCAGAAATAATTGTTTGCCGTAATGTTTAGTTAAAACATTTTTAACACTAGTTAAATAACGTTACCTATGGTTTTTGTTCACAACCTTTCTGTAATTTTAAAACCGCTCATAAATTCTAAATCAATCTAAGTCAACGTAACCGCGGCGGGAATAAATACACTACTGACACTCTATGACAGCACTGGACAGCACTCAGCTGAGCATGGCTGAGCACGACTAATTATGAAGAACATAGAAGGGGCTCAATTTTTTAGCGGCATCTATAGGAAAAGACTGCAAGGTTTGTTATTGTGTTGATCGCACTGGAAACTACAATATCAATCGGTGAAGTTTGACTTATCCATGTATAAAACGTGCAAACCTACCGAATCCAACGTTGCACTTTGCTATCAGTAAACAGATGGCATTGCAAGGTATACCAAAAATTGTGACCTCTGGAATGTACGCTCTATCATTCGATTTTCTGAATCTCGCACTTTCTGTTCATAATCCGGTTTCGTAATATATTTATTCCCTCGTGTTATAAGGATATTTTTCAATGTGTAAGTAATGAGATCTGTGCCTTGTGAAACCGGCGAAAAGTTTTCCAAATAAAATGCCCTTTACCAAGTGTCGTAATAAAGAGTTGTCATACCTTGTGTCCTGATAACTAGTAGAATCAAAGTGAAACTGTAACAAACCTTTGCTACTTCTAATATACACGAGGCATTTACTTTCGGAGCCGTTAAAATGACGGTTAATATTTAAGTGAAAGGATGAGGAGTTTGTTCAAATTTTGACAGGGAAATAGTGTGTCCACATCTTCGCAATGTACACGTCGCAATTATCTGGTATCATATTCAGAGGATTTAATTCAACCCGGACCAACACTAGGTTAGCGCCGTTCCACGAACAATACAAGACCTACAAGTTTGGAAATTGTCGACGAAAGATTAGCCTCTGGTTCAAAGACCAGAGTATACAGGTTGCGCAAGCTTGCATCAGGCAATTTGAATTCATTGCTGCACAGAGGATACGAAGGAGTGTTCAAATATTTCATCTGTACACCCGGATATGGGAAGAAGTAGCTCTAAAGGAATTCATGAAATCGTGGAGACGCAGATTAGCAAAAAATACACGCAGTTTTTTAATCAGTGCTGTTGGGGTTACTCTGTATGATTGGGACCGTGAAAAGATAACCGATCAAGAAATGAATAGGTATTTTCTTGAATTGTTGCTTATAATAATATCCAGTAAAATTTTGGTGGAATAATAAGATGGGTTTTAGGTACAGCAATGAAATTGATGGAATCTATAAGCTGAGGGACTCTACTGTTGTTTGTCCAAAATGTCATTTGAGAATCATAATAGATGTTGCACAGCCTGATATTAAATACTGCACATGCCATGATGCTCAATGCAATGCTACTGTCAACGAAGGCTGTAAATACTTATTTTATATCTATGGTTATAAATATTTCAAGTTCGCCAAAGTTTATTGCATAACAAAAGTTGTCTTGCAGCTGGTGGTTGGCAGCCTTTCATAGAAAGAAAAGATATGTTAATATGGAGAAGACAGGAGCCTGATTATAATGGTCTATACGCATATAAGGTTTATGGTTCATTTCCTGAGGTTACAGCTGATGACTTCCTATCCGTTCAAATTGATGCAGACTATAGGAAACAGTGGGATCCAACAGCAAAGGAGCTTAAAGTTGTTGAATCACATCCACAAATAAAAACATCTGGTACAGAGTGTACAGACATCGTATATTGGGAAATGATATGGCCTGTGAGTATCTCAGATTAGGTCATTACCCTTTTTTAGTTTTAATAGTTTAATTTTGATTACAGAGACTGTTCGCAAATAGAGATTATGTCTTCCAAAGAAGATGGGTGTTGAGTAGTGAGAATGGAGTTGTTGTTATAGTTAGCAAAGTAACAGACCATCCCAAAGTTCCAGTGAAACCTGGAGTGCACAGGTATATTTGAAAAAGATCATTTATTCGAAATTAATTCAATCGATAATATAGCTTCTTTTCAATGATGTTCTGTTTATTGAATTACATAGTAACTAAAAAAGCAAAACCATAGTATGCAGACGGATTCATGTATGCAGTTAAGAGAATCCGTGATTCTCTTTAATTAGTCAATAATTTAACATGTGTGCATCACAGAGTCACTTCGTACTGGTCTACCATGGTAATAAAACCGTACACCGAATTTCACGAACCAGGCATAGAGTTTGGATTAACATACTTTGATGACCCTGGTGTTAGTATACCATCGGCAGTAACTACGTGGGTCGCAATGACCGGTTAGTACCCGGATGAGTATTGTGTGTTGAATGTAGTTACATAACTACAACTTTATGTAATCTCTATTTACAGGATTAGCCGACTTCATGATACGTATGCGGCAAGCATCAACGGAATATCAAAAATATAAGAAGTTAATACAAGGGGCAAAATCATCAGAAAGCTGTGTGATAGCAAAGCAAGATAATATTTTTGACCTTCAAGAACAAGATATGTGCGACAAAGCTGATGCAAAAACGGATATTTTGAAAGAAGCAAACGAGGATCTGGATAAATCGATAGAAAATAGAAATACGGAGGGAACTAGTGTCAATGAAGACAACGAAACTCCAGATCTTTCTACAAATTCTACGCCAAAAAAGGATCAAGGTTCACATTATTACTACTTCTCCAGATTATTTGCATGACACAGTTTTTCTTTTTTTAACATAACTTTTAATAGAACGAATTTTGACGAGTAGAGAGTTTTACGTGACCTTACGTGAGGGAAATGGTTATTTGCTACCTCGACTACTGAACACAGATCATTCTGATATCACTGAATCGTTATTATGGATGGTAAATACCATGGAACAACTAACAGTTCAGTAACTGTAATGGTATGTGCTTTCAAAACTGAATGTCGAATGTAAATTTTCCGGTGGCACCAACTGATACGTGTTTTTTGCACCAGCCTGCATGAACACATTTTCATGTAATCTTTTCGTCTTTCTTCGATGTGTTCATTTTTTATAAAGAGTAAAGTCTTAATTTTACGTCTTTTGTAATAACATCACAGTGGAGAAGTATCTTAATAATGAATTGAGCATGACCAGTGTGAAAATACTACATACAAACTGTGTATGTTGGTAAAATATGATCTATTCTTGACAAACTTAACAAACATAAAAATTATATTTGTAATATATCCATCTATACAGTCGCCACCTCAAGTATGCACCAAAAAACGTAAACATTAGTTATGAATTGTACAAACGTAACGATTTAGCTCGTACGACCGAATGTATTATACTGATGAGATAAACTCGCTAGTTCCTTTTTAATGTAAACTGCGGGTGTGAATTGTACGGGAGGTATGTGTAATATCATACATATTATCTGACATCACCCAATGTGTAAAAAGAATGTATGAAAGTAGAAGCGTTATCATTTTGGAATAAATAAGTGTCTGCAGTAACATACACTACTTGGTCTGATATTTATTCAAGTATGAAGATGAACTGCTATCATCATACACTGAAAGGTCCAAATGCGCACATTCTTCTGTTAACGCTGCACAAGACACCAAGAAGTCGTTTGTATCAGAATCCATTGGATAAATATCGATATCGTTCGGTATGCTTATTGGCTTCGAACGAAATCCGCTACATTTGATATCGTGACACTTTTGATACATAATTCTTCTTTTCAAATCAACAACCCAAAAAATGTTATTGCTCTTGTGCCAACGTCCAATATTTTCGCAATACCTAAGAAACAGTATTAATAATGCTTATGCCAATTCTTATATCGGAATGACAGCTTGTGGGTCTTGTAAATATATAATTACCTGTTACCTCTGATTCCATAGACCAATGTGGAATCAAATTGAGATACTGTATAAATTGCCCCTGGATGTATGTGCTGTGCAATTATTTTATCCAATTGCGGATATGGTGAGGAAATGCCTAAATATGTTCCATTCTTCAAAGTTATATGTTGGTTGCAGAAATGTTTACTATTGCTGGAAAGCTTATCCTCGAATTTAAGAGTAATCAAGTTCTTTTTGTTTGGGAAATAGGATATTAGCGAATCCAGAAAGATTCCCAACTCTTTGTCATTGCAATTGTTTGTGGGGACATATTTAGAATCTGGGCTAACAGTTAAATAGACTTGCTTGCCCCATTTCGTAGACTTGTAAATTCTAAAAGTTCTATTGCGATTGTAAACACTTGTATCAATAAATATTTTTTTTCCCATATTGGTTTCAACAAACAGTTCTTTGAGAAGAGATAGTTTAAAGTAACTTAAAATCTCATGGTGCATATTATCACAGTTTAAAAAATACTCAATGTCTGCACAAATGAATTTAACAAAATTACCAATATGTAAATTATTTTCAAATGCAACATCTTTAATGGAAAATATTAAATGCCTACTAAATTTTTCGTTAGTAGTTGAATCAAGATTTACAACATTTGTCTTATTACAATGTATACTGAAATGTACAAGCATGTATGCACAAATAATTTCAATTAATGTATTAGTCATACGTGAACCATCCCTGTCCACATTTAAATTTTTTGAAAATTCTAAATCCAAGTACACCCAGCACGGTGAACCTTCTGGGAGGACCTGTTATAAATACGTTATGTTCATTAATACTTTTTACAAGTATCGGCTTTTCAAATATTTTAATCAAATTTGATACTTCTTTTACTAACCATTGTTTAGAATCAAACAACTATATAAAGCCAACATTTTAGCTTTGGCAAGACTCTATGTCTGTTCTTGTAAAATAGTTAACTCTAATTTACATTGTGTAAAAAAAAATGATAATAAATTACCTCGTATGTATGCCTGTGTTCCGATGGCATTTTTATATAATAACGCCAATACACCTCTGGGTGCACCACAACAAATCTTCTAAACCCTGCTTCCTGCGTCTGATAAGAAAAGACACACAGCGTTTTGCTTTTGTTGCATTCTTTTTTTAGAACAGCAAGTGCTTCGGCTAAACGAGTGTACACAGTTTTAATTGCGGATGAATTCGTTGGATTCACTCTAATCTTAGTTACTGTAGATTCAAACTGCGGCGTGCGTATGCATTTCAATTTCAGTTCCTTGGGTTCCCAATTGAAACTTTGTTTGTTTCCTACTGTACTTTCAGTTGTCATACTATGGTTATATGCGGAACAGGCTATTTGATATGTTTTGCGCAAAATCTGCAGAAGTGCGGTACCTTCGACACGTTTCAAACAATAATAACTACTTAACATATTTGAAACAATGAGACGGCATACTTTCGCGGTATAACCTGTACGGATATTGTGTATTAGGTTATGTCGTTGGCAGAACTACTTTGTTCCTTAAAACAACACTAGCGCTGTGTTTTCCATTGTTCGCCGTTAAGCCCCAAAAATTGAAGAACATATCGTGTAGGTGGTCTGTATTTCAATTGTTCTTGTCAAATGTTCTTGGCTAATTGTAATTTACAAACTAAATAATAAGTCACTTCGTAATTTCGTTTGTTAATATAACGTGCAGATGTCACTCAAAGGTATGCGTTGTTAAATCATTTTAAAGTGAATACAGTCCGTATGTGAATTATCATTTTACTAACTGCGGATGATTTACTCATGATCAGAGAGTTGTAATTATAATATGTAAAACAGCTGCTACCTGCTTTCCCAGACCTTATTATACAATAAAATTAATTTCCTTGTCCGTATCTTTAATTAATCGATAACACCGAAAGTAAATAAGCACTTGCTTGTTACGTGACACTTGACTACCGTAGTATCGAAGAAAGAGCGCCAACTTGAATCTAGACGTCGTACCAGAGTAATGCTTTTGAATTCAAAATGCCTTGGCATAAGATACTACTGTTTAATTAGTGTCACGTACTTAATCGACATTTCAACTGTCTATCAGAAAATGAGTTGAAGAATTAAGATACACTGCTCGTACCACAATTTGATTCTCTTAATGTTAAAACAAAAATTGTGTACTGTCTTGTTAATGTTGTTAACAAGAGATTGATGCACACCATCGTCCCAGATTAACTAACATTATGAAACAATGACCCGTAGGATTAAACAAATCTTCATAGTCCCAAGAAATAAAATTATTCGGTACGATCGGATACTTCTTTTTACATGGTTGCAACTTTATGTTCATGTGTGCCATATGTTGATCTACACAACATAACAATGTAGAAGCAAAGGACTGGCTCCTGAGCCTCTTGGGACTAACAAATCAGTTTGAAATATTGAATAAGTGCCACGAAGTGTCGCAGCGTCATATAGTATATATATATTGCTACGTGATGACGTGTGTGTCTTTACAAATTTTGTATGCTGCAGTACAAAATTGCAAGTCATAATATGTAATGATCATAAATTTTCTTATCGTTTATAATATGGAATGTTGATGAATCAAAAGTGCACAGAATTAATGTTGTTGTTTTGATGGGTATTTCAAAGATTGAAAATCACCGGTAGATTTCCTGGAATGGCGAATAACTACAACGATTTTTTAATTCACATTATCATGATATATCAGTGATTACCTGGTATTGACATTATCACAAATGCGATTCAATGAATTAACTTGAATGTTTTTACGGGAAAACTGCAAGAGCCGGCAAATTAAAGTACACAATACTGTTTGTTTCCATGAGAAACGAAGGTATGCGTCTCCATGCACATACTAATAATGAGGATCTGCACAACGTCGGTAAAATAGTTGACTGAATCATGTGGAATAAATGAAAAAGTTTTTGGTACAGCTATTGTAACAATTGAAAATGCAAACATATTCGTTCTAGGTTTAGTATCTTCAATGTATCATTTGTTAACTCGATTTAACCTAACACAACAAAAAACAATCTAATTTTCATAACTTTATTTGTTAAAGACGTAAGATATAAAACGTAAATACCGTTCTCCATATCTTGAAAACTGACATGTGGCAAGGTACATCTACAAATCAGCTGATGAGTTTGAAAGCATCATGAGACCTTCTTTTTGAAGATTACGTTCTTAATAGTTTTTATTTGCGCGTGAAATTCGAATAGTTATATTTAAATACGCTTCTTTTTAAATATATCGTGCCTCGTTCACAAAAAATTGAGAATTTGATTAACAATACAAATGTGGACGTATGTACATGTCTTTGGTTTCAATTGTTTTAGTAGTAATTATAACATCATAGATTTCTGACGAAAATGTATGTATATGTATTTAATGGAAAAAAAGAGCCCGAGACTCGGGAAGAAATTATTAACATTATTATACGACCGCAACAAATTACAGTGCACATTTTACTTCGCGGCTGCCGAAGGAAACGTAAGTATGTACTCACACACTCGGGAGCCAACTTCAGCGTACACCATTAACCATCCTGGTGCACCATGATGGTGCGTGTGGGAGGATACAAGATGAGTTTTCGCGCGAACTCGTCCATCAGTCGCCTCTTACTCTCGTCAAGAGTAGTATTGACTACCACCGGATTCTGTTAACTAAACACTCATCGGCGCTAAACTTCGCATAGCATTCCGTACTACGTTTCCATTCAGTTCCAGTACCCGTTTCTATCGGCAACGAGTGAAGAAGCGTCATAGTTTCAAGTACGTGTTCGCCGTCCGCTTGATTTCGCTCGTGCTCCAGCGGCATAATATTCATTTTGCAAAGACTCTCGCAACGCCGCCGACTAAAGTAGCCGTCTCCCCACCTCTATCATTGACCACTAATTAATTCTCTCACTCATGACGCGCTCCGTGCGCAATATTTGACAGTAGGGTGAAGAAAGCCTGGTGATCGATCTGCTGCGACGTCAGGACCGGGGCCACTCGACCAGATTGAGCGAATCCTTAGAAAGGAGTGCTCGATCCCGAGACGTCGGAATAATAGTAACGGCACCGGTCTCGGGGAAGACTCGCGGTAGGGGGAGGAATCAGAAGGGGCGAAGGGAACGGCGCAGAACGAGGCTCTCGATAACTATTATCAATAGCCACGATAGAGAATCGACGATAACGCGACACGAGCCAACAATGAATCTACGTGCGTGTTCGTGACCGGGCTCAAGACGGGCTAGGACGCGATCAAAAGTGTCAGTGCGACTGTCGACACTCGCGGGGAGTCACAGAAATCGTCGGCCAACGTCGAGGAACAGCCGGAGAATACCTCATCGTGGCATGATCGCGATCACGTGCGTGCGCGTGTGCTTATAAACGACGCCCCCGCCGAATGCGTCCAATTTGCAACGTTGTCCTTCGTGCTGTCCTTCGATCTGTCCTTCGAACTGCCTTTCGAAACGACCTTCCGACGAACCTTAGCATCGTAAGTGAAACGCGGTATTGTGCGGCGGACGGTCAGCGTCTGCAATCTAGACCTGTCGCCCTTCTTACAGCTCGTACGATACCTTGATAAAGACGGCCCAATAATAAATCGCCGGCATCGACGGACGTATCTGACCGCGCCGTCTCCGTTAATTACTCACGCTATCGCGAAAACAAAGACGCGCTCGCGACACGATTCCCTCGATAATACCGACGCAGATACGTGATTCTTCACATTCGACAAGAGCAAATATTAAGGAAAGGGGAACATGATGAATGACAGTGAAAACAACGTGACACAGTGAACAACAGCGGCGACCAATTGTTTCAAGAGTAAAGTTTACCGTTCGCCCTGCACAAAGGGAGCTTCTACCGTGTACAGCGCGAATGCAAATTTCTCAGGCATTCGAGTATATTCCGAGGAAGTCGCCGTAGGTGTTGTGTTTGACGGAATCATGACGTCCAGGACTCGACCTAGACTACATTCCGTTCCCTTTTGAATGATCCGCGTGCGTTGAGAGGGCGAGCCGATATGACCGACGAGTCAAGCTATCGAACGTAGCCAAAAATGCTTTCTTGAGCAGAACGAGCTAAGAATAAGTGACGGCGATCGATTCGGAAGGATGAATTGATCGTGCTCGATCGAATAGTGCTTTCATATCGATGGGGCCCACGTGGGTCGTCGCGTTGACGTTCCTATGGCTCGTACGTCCTGCGGAAGGGAAGATGACATGTCGGGAAGTGCAGCTTCCAAGGGATTGCGAAGCGTTGTGCAGTGCAAGTGGCCCTAAAGGGGCAGTTTTCTGCGAGCTGAGAGTTGCCGTTCTCCTGCCGGCGGATCCTGTTTACGACATTTCCTTGCCGAAGGTCCTGCCGGTTCTCGGTAAGATTTTCACCTTTCGCATTCTTATCTACAATGCGCTGGCAAGTGTCAAGTTACTAGATTAAGGAAATGCTTCAATGCGATAGAACAAATATTAGGTAAAAATTCAGTGTGTTAAATTATACTTTAGTGGAGATTTGTTCAATAGAAACTCTCTCGTAATGATGTCCTGAAGGTTTTCTACTGTATTCTCAGATTTGGCAGTTTACGAAGCTAGGTTGAGAGGACTTCTTCCCTATTGGCTGCAATTGAAGTTTCTGCCGCAAGACGATCATTGCGATGCGACGTATGCGCAAATCGGAGCTATTGACAGTTACTCCAACTGCGTTCATTTGTTTCTGGGACCAGCCTGTGATTATTGCGTCGGTACGTAAATAATTAATGTGTAAAAAACCGATGGGGTGAGCGACTGTGCTGGCCTTGACAATGTTTCACTCCGCTCGATTTGTGTGTTACAGCTGCCGTTGGCAGAGTAGTGAAATTTTTGGGTGCCCCTCTCATAACGACCGGTGGATTCACTTTTGACTTCACCGGGAAGAAAGCGGAGTGCAAGGACGAGTATTACATGACCACCAGAGTCGGAAACTTGGCGTTCCAGGACATTGCCGAGTTTTTCGTAGCAATAACCGAACGGTGAGTGCATCCGACTAGCACAGATCTATTCTCGTGACATCTTTTTATCGAAAATGTCTGTCACATCGCGTCCGCTCAATTTCCACTTAATCACAACCGGATCCGCTGTCGTTATATTAGTATACGTGCCGTATTTTGCTTGACCGGCGAATCAATAATCCGCAATGTCGATCAATATCGCGGTTAGCTCGCCGATGTTCATTATATCGAAAACGTCCACTCTCGATTGCGTCTCTTTCCCACCTTTCCGATATCGCGACTTATTGCCGGTGCCAGTTGACATTTTTAGACGCTCATTATCGATATTTCCCTCGACTGCCGATGGTGCTTACCCAAACACGACCGATTACGATTCGAATCGATACCTTCCTTTTTTCTCGCAGCGTCGTCGCGGAACCGAAGATACGATGACTGTTTAGATAGATTAACACTACTTGACCCTAACGAGTGCTCCTTTTGATTGCTTAGTTATGACTGGCGGAAAGTGCATCTCTTGTATGGGACGAACGGTCAGGCCCGTGTTGCCGGAAGACACACATGCCAGCTGATGATGAAGTCCTTGGTGGAGTTCATTAAGAAGGAGCCGAATTTCACGTTTGGGACATTCGACTTCGAGACCACGACGCATAGAGATTACATGGAGATACTTAAGGATCACGTTGGCAACACACATGGCGGTAAGCTTCACCATTTCAAATGCTATGCTAACTGGGCTTAGATTAAAAGCAGCGTAAATAATTCGTCAAACATTCCATTGGATTAGCGTCGTCTGCAAATATATTTGTGCAACGAAATACGACCTTATACAGAATATATATGATATTTTATAATGGATCTTTGCATGATATTGACATATTGTGGATGCTATGGTACGTATAATGCCTGCTTACCGTCGCATGCAGATGCACGGATGAAAAGATTCGACAACCTTTTCAGCAGTTATAACGCCCTTATTACATTCACTGGCACCCATTTTGCTGCCAGCTCAATGTATGTTGGCTGATTCTAAAAGCCATGTATTTACAGGGGGTTAAAAAAAATTGCGACCACTGAGATGCCGTGGCGATTTTGCAATTTAGCCTTGATTTCGCCACCCTAAACGTTTTCCAACCGTGCGCCGTCGTAAAACGTTGATGAGAGGCGGCGAACGTTTCGTATCTCGGTTACAGCTTAATTAACTCGAAGTCGTTTAAGGGGCGAAGAAGGCCAGCGCAAAGTGGCGGCCAAGCGGGGTTGAAATGGTGCGGTAATTTTATTAAAAGCACCAGTTTATACACCCCACATGACTAATTCATATCGGCATGTGTTGATGGGCAGCAATGTATGATCGCATTAATCATTTCGAGTGGCTTTGCCCGACAACGCTTTATTTCTGCGATCTACCAATTCTTCGTATGGGATGAATTTATCGCGGCAGAAAACATTTGCGACACATCCTTCCGCCGGACGATAAAGAGTCCGTGCCCGCTTCTGCATTCAATACGTTCGGAATGCTCAGGATTTCCACGAACACGCGTTATTTCGCGCGGCACCAAAGTGGGGGGTCGAAGGTATTCACGTAACATTTTATCTAATTGTCTCTATCAATTGAACGAAGTCGACGTTATCATATCGTTTCGTGTATGTTATCGCGGCACATTATCGTTATGCCCGAGAGATTCCATTATTGATATCTCGTCATAACGGTATGCGCTCTCTCACACGTCACAGAGTCTATATTTAAACTTTTCTTAATGAAACTGAAAAATATGACCGGTATCGGTATCGGATTTGAAGTGTTACAAGGATGCCTTGTCGCGCT
The DNA here is from genome assembly GCA_914767735.1 of Anoplius nigerrimus. Classification (NCBI taxonomy): domain Eukaryota; kingdom Metazoa; phylum Arthropoda; class Insecta; order Hymenoptera; family Pompilidae; genus Anoplius; species Anoplius nigerrimus. The sequence continues at coordinate 4,152,918 of OU612079.1, read as the reverse complement.
CATCATCCCTCTATTATTACTCATGTAACATCGATAAAAATGGTGTCTGCGGCCTAATTGCGGAGCTCAATATTTACACTGTCCGTTGATATGGGTTTCATTTGATTATCGTCGCATTACGCATCGAACGATGGAGAGATTCCTGAAAATTCTCGCGACTGCTGTTCCATCCAGCTTTCATCCCCTTTATCACGGAGTCAGGTTCGCCAGCGTGAAATATCTAAAACCGCTGCCTTATCGACGGTCAGTGCGGGCTTCTTTTATCGGAGCGAATAGGAGCTATTGTCGACGACCATTGGTTGATAAAGAGAACCTCCACGACGTCGGTTCATCCATGTTTCAAGAATTGGGCATCCACCTTATATGGGCACGGGTCATTTCGAACTCGTTGAATGATTCAAGACCCGTTGCGCGAAGGGAAGATTCTGTAAGGGATCGTATTATGGCTGATTATTCGCGCACGTGCCAACACGTTCCCGAAACTCTTCCGGGTAGAACGGAACACGGGGTATAATCAGCGTTCCATCCGTTTCACATTTTGTGGTACGTACGGTACGAGCGAACGCTTTCGCAATGCATAGCTTAGTGTCGGAAGCCGAATATCGTCTTCAACCTCGCCGAACCCCCTGATCCCGAGACCAACCTGCGCTGTTCGATTTTTATCCATCCTCGAGCTGTCACGGTCGTTCGGTGTAACGAGTTTAATCTCCGGTAAATTCGAGATGCCCCGCACGTAGAGATTTACATCCTGTTTATAGCCGGTCGCGTTATTTTCGACGGAAGCCCGACCGTCTAACGTTCTCCCACGACACGTTAAATCCACCAAATCCGTCATTTCTGAATTCATCGTCTTAAAGCCGGCCCATGCCCCTGTCGTTCGCTAACGGTGCGCCGAAATCTAATTCGGTGCAGCGTCTCATACACGCGCGTACTTAACCTCGTATGCGCGGCTCTTGCGTCGTCTTACGAGCGTCTTTAAAACTTTTCATCGACGATGCGAATAGGATGTTAATAGCCGCGCCTTCAGCAATAATTACGTTACATCCCACTTTCGAGCCCGGCGTCCGAGCTAGTCGCTTTGATTAGTTGCGATCGGGTTAAAGCGGCATGTTGCCTGGAAGCGTGCAAGAAAAATGATCCGTCATATCCTTGAGTAGGCACCTGATACACGATATGGGCGAGACGAAAGGCGAAATATGTCAACTTTCGTCGCTCGAGGGAAGTTTAACTTTGACTCGCGATTACTCGAAGCGTTTCTTTGTGAGGACGCACTCGTCTCGAAAAGATTCTTCAGCGTCGTGACGAAGGGCCGTCGCTGCTCCGTAGAAGAAACTACTTCTCTCGCGGAATACCTGAGCTCGTGAGGGATACGGTACCGGCGTGCGTCAGCAGTTTTGTCCGGTTAATAACGAGACTGAGAGTTTCCTGCTGAGGAACTGCGTCTCGCCGCTTACGGAATAAAGTGTCCCTTTCGCGTTGAACGGGACTGACGTTGCCCTCCGATATTTCCCTACCAAACGAGAAACTTTCCTTTCTCTTCTTTCTCCGGCCCCTTTTTCTACCACCAACTGCGCAACTCGGTGTCGGCATCCATTCTTCACTTCCTGGCGAGGTAATTTCGTTACTCCGTCTTTTCTGCTGCTTATAAACAATGTGCATATTGCATTTCTTCAATTCTGTTAGACTGCCCTACGGGCCAATAAGAGTGTCGTTCTTATATATATTTACATAAATGGGTCTTCGTATACAGACGAAACTACAGTATTGTGTACTCAGTTTCAATGTGTGACATAATTCACCTTCGCGGTCGTTTGTCAAGTGAATATTTTCTGTTTTTCACCTTTTAACCCTTTGCACTCGAGGCCTTTTTCGCTTGCGCGAACCAGCAACTCGGGACGATTTTGGCCAAATTAGGGAAACATTTTACAGGTACTTTAAAAACATTTATAACAAACAAGCGTATCGAAGTAGTAAAATTTCACAAGTCACAAAAGACCATTGTGCCGTAGCAGCGTCGCTTGACTTCAAAACAAAACAAAACTTCAAAACAATCGGGAGCTGCACGAGTTCACAGTTGAAATCAGCCGGGCGCCGTATCGGCGCCGCTCGAGTTGCCACTTAACATCAGCCGGGCGCTGGATCGGCGCCGCTTGAGTGCAAAGGGTTAATAAGATATAAGAAACGTTTCAGTAAAATATAAGAAATTAAGCTAAATTTTTGTCGCGTTAAATGAGAAAATTGCATTTAACGTTCATTCTCGAAAACCTTCCGTCCGATATTTCTCACCGAGCATCAAAGTTCAAAAATCCCTTCCCTTAAGTTGCCCTTTGCGCCGTCACCTGCAAACGCCGCCAAACTCAATATATCCCTGCAGCCGTCGAGTGAGCCCAACCAGAAACAATCGACGCTCCCCAAACGACCAAAATGTGGCGCTTTTCAGTGAAAAGGAAACATCGTAACCTTGTCGCGCTCGTGTCGGATCGTCGAACGTTAGGATAAAAGTGCGGGCTCGGGGGCGTGCGTTCCGTGAACCAGGAGATCATTCCGGTCCTGGTGGGGTGCACGTAGGTGGAAGGGTGTTCGAGGATCGACGCATGCTCCGTCCCTCTACGTATCCTCGTGTCTATCTTCGACGGTCGCGCGTGTGCGCGTGTGCACACACACTTTGGCCGAGCTTTCGTCCGTAGTGCGACCGAGACAGCCTAATCTGGACAATGTGCGCCAGACAGCGCGTGACGTAACGAGTCTGACGAAGAGGGATGTGGATTCAGACGAAGAGAGGACGATCAATTGAGACGGAGAGCGTTATCGGTGCAGAAGAAAGGAGAAGGAGAGTGTGCGATGAAGAGGTATAAGGATTTAGCGTGCGTGAGAGTGAGAGGCACTGAGTGAGGCGGAGAATGACATCGATGAGAGCGAGAGAGAGACAGAGAGAGAGAGAGAGAGACAGAAAGAGACGGATTGGGTGGTTGGAGGGAGAAAGGGGCCAGGGGTGGGTGGTAGGTGTGGAGGAAAAGAGACGGACTGGAAGCGGCCGAGAGAAAGGAGGACGGGGTTGACTGTCGACGCGGAGGGAGAGAGAGGGCTCGAAAGAGGTGGGCGAGGAAGAGAGGAGAGAGGATCGCTGACTTCGGGGGACGATCCACAGCCCTCTGCTTTCCTTCTGCCACGCTCAGTTTCAATCGCGCGCTCCGTGCTTGCTACGAGCTTGCTCCGCCGACGGATTGATCGCGATCCACGATCCTAGATCGTTCGGGTGTAGCTTGTGAACCACGCCGACACGCGAATAGCATGACACTTGTCTGTGTTTGCGATCGCAAATTTTCCTATTCCACAACTTTCGCGTACCCATGGTACACGTGCGCTCGCTTCTCACACGTGGACGAACGAAAAGGGGACGAAGAATGATTGACTGAAGCTAATGGAAAACAATGCCGTGTGCGAGCGATGCGCAAATGAACAGTAATGAAAAAGGGACTCGACAGGAGCGGGAGTCAAGATGAGCGCATACAGATTTTTCTATATGTCTCTGTGTCCGTCGACGGTAGAGTAAATTCGAGCTCGTGGAACTGACAAGCGATTGCTACGCGCGTCGTTTGCCGAGCTTTTTGTCAGTGCTTTGAGCGAGAAACGATAGTTGATCGATACTCTGGGCTCGAGGAAAGGCGAAAGAAGTGGTTGTCTGCACGCGGAGGTTGAAAATTAGCGTCGAAATCCGCCAACGGGATATCCTGGGATGGATCGCGAGCGGCGAATTGGCGTGCAATTCGGTTTTGAGACTTCCACTTGGCGCGGAAACGATGCGTTGTCCTACCTGGATACCTTTTGAACGCGCATCGTCCTCGAGTCCGTTACTTATCGCACGCCGGAAAACGCAGGGCGTATTTTCCCGCGCTTCGATTACCCACTTTTCCTAATTCCGGGACGAGCGATTGCCAGCACCGTCTTCTCGTCCCGTGGGAAACATCGCACTTGTAGATACAGGGGATACTTGTGCCGCAAATATATCGGAAGTCTCAGGGAAAAGCGAGAGAAATCTCGATTGGCTCGCGTGTACTTACAAGTACGTGCGAATATAAAGCGACGCTTGTGCTGCGCAAACATCGAGTGTACGGACATATTCTGTGAGGAAAGAGTTGGCTCGAACGTAGGTATCAAATTTGAGCGTAGCGCTGCCGATGGTTAATTACTCGTAAGTATGTCAGCTAATTGGGCCTCGTGAATTTTGATAGGCTGGCGCGCCAAATTCTCTGTTCCATGACATGACCGGATTAGTCCCGTCGCTGGTAACTTGTCGATGGTCGAGTTTTTCGTCGCAGGCGCGCGAACGCGTTAATTTCTACACAGAACCACGTTCAATCCTCGTTCTCTCTTTTTAAACTGGAGGATTCGATTCGAAGCCGGCGAGGCGATCTGTCCTATTTTTCACTCTCATTTCATTGTCCACGCTTGTCCGCTTCCTGAGAACGGAATATCGTTCAAGTCTGCATTCGATACCGGCAAATGGAAGCTCTAATCGACCGATGCGGTTTTCCATTATTCATGCCGATCGTTGGAAACTGTCGCTTTCGAAAGGAAAAAAGCGTTTCACCCCTCTTCTCGTTCCCATTAAAGAACAACATAGGCTCATGCAACGACGTGTGGGAACGCATTGTAACGGTACGCTTCGCTCGACTATGAAAATTTCAGGAATACACTGACAAACGTTCCAATTCACAAAGCTCCCATTCCAAGCATGAATCTCGGGAAACCGATCAAACGCTCCAATAAACGTCCAGTATCGTCATATTACGATCGCGCAACTATTTCCGAACACAGTAATTTCTCACAACTTTCCAAGTCGCTCGGAATTCGCGGGGTGATTTTTCGCGGAGTCAGACTCTGTCGCCACCGTGCTAAATTCGAGATTATCCTTCCCGTGTCGCGCGGCATCTGCTCTCTTTTTAAGTTTCACTTAAAAGCGCGTAAATAACTCTTCCGACGCGGAGCGAATTCTAACGAGCGAGCCAGCATGTTCCGAGGACGGAAAATTGAAGACAATCGCTCAGCGGGTGTCAGCGAAATGTGTCTAACGAGTACCGGGGGATGACAAAAGCACGCTCGCACGTCGATTATGTGCACTTTCACGTCCAGACCCGACAGACACCCGGCGAACGACCGTATTTGGTCGGCCGACCATTATTCCTCCCAGTTTCAGATTTCTCGTTAGCAACTGGCGCACGCTCGCGCTTTATTACGGTAAAAAAGAGACGTTTCGGAGAAGCGGAAAGAGTGGCCACGATCTGTCGCGGTGTTAATCTTGGATGGCGGGGGCTCGCTGATCGTGGCAAAGGAAATTTCGTGCTGAAACGAGCATCGCGAGGCGTCGCGCAGAGTCCGATGCGAGGATCGCGTAGCCCAATTCTGTCGCGTACGCGCGCTCTAAGTCGTTAAAGAGGATATTTTACGGCGACGGGCACGTCGCTCGGACTTTTACGAGAATGCGAGACACGCGCGAACGTTTCGCCCTTGAGATGACGTCTCGCGCTCTTCAACAGACTTTGTCAACCTTTTGTGTATTTGGGACACTTTGCGCTCGCAGCGAAATTCGCCGAAAGAAGCGTCGGCGGGCGGGGTCCGAGTATTGACAGTGTCAACTCTCGCGGTCAGCGGGCATGTAAGGATTATTTTCGACTACGGGCCGCGCTCGAGTACCGGATACGCCTGATACCGAAATACGATATCGGCCGAGTTTTCCCGAATCCGACAATGTCAGCGAAACGTCAGCGAAATTATACTTCCCGACACATCCGTACGTCGAAAGCTCGAAGTCGTTATTGCGGTATCAGGCGTTCGTTCCGCTTGCATCGGTGCGCTTTGTTGCAGTCGGCAGAAAGCGTGACAAAGATTCCTGAGATCTGTACAGATCCCGGCATTTATTCGGGAGTTGGCGAAATTGCGCCGCTCGAACGGATTCCAGAATCGAGCTATACTTGAAATCGAGCTCGGCGGGCCGTGAGAGTGCGTGCTCGCGAAAATTGACTGGATTTGACGGATGGCGCTGAGAAAAGGCGGGAACGATGTGTTTTCCGGCGGCTTGACACGTGCACTTGGACTAAGCTCGTTCCCGGCACACGTAGCGCACGCGCCAATGACGGTAAACGTCAGCGGCTTTCTCGTTCCGCCGGAACGTGTTCGGAATACTGATATTTGCGTACCCGCCGCGGCTTCGATAAGAGAACTGTGGAATCGGTGAAAAAGTTACGATAGTGGTAGCGCGAGAAACTCTCGTTAAACGTCCGTCCGATAGAAATTTTCTCCGTTGGATTCTCATCTATGCCGGTATGGCGAGAGGATCGAAACTTTGTTCGACGGAATATAGTTACGTATGTTCGAGTCAGGTATGCGCTTGTACAGTTCGGAATAAGCTCACGGGATGGATATTACGATTGTTTGACCATTGTGTCGTTTCTATTTTTGGTCCTCTGATATATGGACTCCGCGTAAGCCCGAGACGCACAGCGAGGAGCAAGACGTATTCGATGTTCATTATAATTGCGTCGACTTAATAGTCATTTTGATAGACAGATAGACGGATGCCTTTGGCCCCATCCTGTCACGCTAGAATAATAATCACGGTGATCCTGGTTTCATACGTCATCGTTGCCTCATCGCACGCCTTCCGAATTGTTCAACAATCCATGCTCTCAGTCATCCCGGGTATGGACAGGTCGTAAATATATTTTCATCTTGACAGTTATTTCTATACTTAGACTCCGCGATGTTGAGAATGTTTAACGTACGTTCACGTAATCGTTAGAGGCGCTCTCAATCGATTTAAAAAACATTAACAATATCTTCCTTTAGCTTTGACGCTGAGTACAGCGTCGGTAAGCTGAAGGGTCGTAGACTATTCTTGCCGTCGATTTTTGTTTCATTGTTATGCAAAGTTTGCGGGCACGAGCGCAGGTTTATACTTAGTGGACCTTTTTGCAATTGTTGGCCAGATATGCGGGGGCTTCCTCGGTCCACAAAACCCTTCCGCGCGACGGTAGTTTATCATAAAGAGCGCATGGTAATTGCTTACAGCTGTACTCCGCCTTCCATTTGCATACTTTACCGTTACTCTCTAATGCCGACCGGGCATCTCGCGCGTTTCGTCGAGCGTGAGACGCTTTCATAATCCTCTTCCGGGCTAATTCATGAGAGTGACTTTGTCAATCGTTCGATCCTTCGCCCGATGCTATGCCCGATCATCGACGCACGTTCGAAAGGAGTAAAAAGCGTCGCTCCGATTGGAAACTTGAAGCTTCAAAATGAACTTCCTACACCTTCCTCAACCCGCTTGACGCATCGTTCCCTCCGCGTTCCGAGAAATCTGGTAGAATGAACGACGACTGCAGAAACGGATACACGGCCGCCTGAGAAGCGTCGGAGGCAAAAAGTTTTCACCTGAAACTTTTCACCCTTTTCTCGAAGGTTCGATAGATTTCCATTAAGGTCGCTCCCGCGAAAGCTGTAATTTTCTCGTCCGATCTTCGTTTCTTTCTACATCCGTTCCATTACTCGACGCCTATCGTTGCTTATAGCGGATTCTTCCATTCTTCGCTGCAGTCGGAAAAAGAAAATACAATTCTTTTCTTTAAACGATTGGCATCTGCTAAATATCGACGGACGTAGATTGCGATAAACGCAATCGTTATAAATATTTGCGGAGAGAGGCAATTGGTGTCAAAAATGTTCTTCGGAAAGGATGCGCAAAGTTGCCCACTGCTGAAAGTTGTAATTAGCCGCGTCGGAAAACTGTTACGGCATATTCGTCGAAGCCCTCCAGCAATTTTCCCTGCTTCCGTTCAGCTTCGAGTTGCAGGTAATTAATAACTCGAACTGCGGAAAAGTGGATAATCGCCTCTGAAAGCCGCTCTGTCTTTTTCTTCTTTTTCGCATCGCGGAGTGTTGCAGTAAACTCAGCGCAACCTCTTATTCCGGAATTGTAGTAAAAAGGCTACGATATCTGACCTTTGACCTGCGTCGCGTTAAAACGCGACTGCACTCCTGTCGCGCAAACGGTTCCGACGTAAACTGACATTTTTTAACATAATATTTTTTAACCTTCTCTTTACGCATGCAAAAATCTGTCGTCGCCTGCGTTGTTTCGTCAGGTTAATAATTGCGAACGGACTCGTATCGTAATTAATGTACGACCGGGGTGATTACTTCAAAGGCGTAAAAGTCGACGAGCACCCTTTCTCCACGTTTCATTCAAGAAACTCGAACGACACCAGCACCCCTTAACACTTCATTTCCCTACGCCGTGATTAATTTTCATTCGCCGCCGGGATCTTTCGATTCTCGATTAAAGCTTCGCTTGCTTTTCAACGGGAACTGGACCTTGCGCCGAATAGTTTACTGACACTTAACTCTCCTTTTTCGTAACGGTCTTTGAAAGAGATTCGATTACATTTTTGCTTAAAACTAGAACTAATTTTCCGATCAAATTTAACCACTCTAACCTTCTTGATTTAACCTGATTTCTTGAAAATATTTCACTTATATTGTGATGTTACAATGCCTGTCCTGATTATCGTTAAAAATCCGATTATCGCCCACTGTTTGTCGACAAGCACGCTTGAACAAGTCGTGACCTTCAAAATTCATCGAAATCAATTACGTAGGTGAAACATTCAGGTGAGAAGTCACGTTCGTCCTGTTCGTCCGCTGTTCGCCCGGTGTAATAACATCTTTCTCACAACCTTCATTCCAGCATGTCCCTTCCCGTCGTTTTTCTCTTTCACAGGGAACTTTGAATGACCGAGGGAGCCGCAGACATGAGTGCGGGGGCGGAAAGGGAGAGTGAGTGGAAGGGCGGGAAAGGGGGAAGATCGAGGCGAGAAAGGACGCTACCCTCATTACTTTCCAGCCGTTTCATTCGGCGCGGAGGACGTCGCAAAATCTGGGATACAGGATTTCCGTCCAGGACTCGCGGTCGATCTCATGATCCTGCCGAGGATTAAGCTCGGAGTCCTAATTCGATCTTTCGCTCGTCAAAGACATCACGTACTTACGCCGCTAACCCTCGCATTCTTCTTATTACCTCCCGTTTCACGTAATATCTTCTTACTTTCCTCGCGGACTGCTCTCGTGCGATCGGTCGGCAGCGTCGTCAATTTCACACTCTTCCCGCTCGCTAATCCGTCACGCGTGCACGCCTATTTATGAGATCTGTTATTAGTCGTATGCTGCAGCGGTTATTATTAGTATCTCAATTCCCAGCAGGAAATCTCGGTGAAAATTCGTTCTCTCAATAAATAATAAAAGCGACATTTCCCGCTGCGCCAACGAGCGGCCCGCTTCCATCGTATCCCCCGGCAATTAACGTGACAGATTTTGTTCCTTCGTTCCTTCGTTTAAAACATGGTCCCCTTGCACCTCTCCCACGCCTTCCTTCCTTCCGACCTTTCTCCCTTACCTGTCGCTCTACCCCTTCCGTCGTCATGATTTACAATGCCTCCCTGTTGCTCGTGGATTTCAGTCGGTGCGGTCACCCTGCTCCTGACTTTTGGAGTAACTACTTTCGCAGAACGTAAAGTCTCATGCTTTGTTACGGGCCGTGTGTTTCAAACTTACCAGTTTTCTTCTACGTTTCCTCTCGTGCAGGCCACTTACGGACGGTACGCGCGGTTTGTAGGTTGTACGAGGTTCTTTCCCCATTCTGTGGCACTGCAATTTTAGGCACGTTATGAGTGCAGAAAAAATGCAAAAAAACTTCATGAATGTGAGAGAATGAGAGTATTCGGAATAAAAGAATGTGGACAGATCGCCTTGTCGGAAGATAAGTGTGCGTACAAATGTAGTAAAGTTAGACGTGGGTTTATTTATTTATGGTTGTAATGCATATTTATGCGAAAAGGTACACATGAGGAGTCGATACAATGACGTGTTTCTCGGCCAGTACTAGGAATTGTCCTATACGCATGACAGTCGAGTGTAAAAGTACTACAGTTGCATAGTCAGTTAATATTATTATTTCTTACATTGAAGTACAGATACGCAAGGGTATTTCTGATAGGACTTATTGCGCCCTCTTTAAGTAGTATTTTTACATATTAGTCATCCATTTCGATCAATGCATATTTTACCCACGACGTATCCTTTTGGGCTTCACTTAGACGGGCAAACGAAGAAACGGCTTGTCGCTCTTACTTTCAGCCACACTGAGTACAAAAGCACCAACGTCCGATTATCATGACTGCAATTATGTGCATCGGTAATGTGACGAAGCGTCAAAGTGTATAAACGACATGTTCGATCAATCGCAAAGATACCGAACGACGCAATTAACGATCTTACGATCTTAAATGGACTCCGTCAACCGTAATACATAGCAAACGAACTACATGCATTCCCAAAATCAAGGAATGGAATACGTACTACGATCGACGATAAGCATCGGGCACAGTTTCAAATTTCCTTCCCGCGTCTCAGAGGTGAAAGGTTATTATCGATCGCACGACAGATCCTTACGCCGAAACCAGAATCAAGTGTCACGTCTGACCGACGACAATGGGGCGTAGAAAAAAATAGGATCGAACGGTAGGAAAATAGAAAAGTAAATTGCGGCGGTGAGGAGCAGGAATCGGTCACGCCATGAACGAGTGGCGGACAGGAGAAAGGATGCGGACCGTGGTCCTTCTGTCGATGACGTTGTTCGCGAGTGCGGAGTGTGCGGTTTCAGTGCACGGCTCGAAGGAATGTCTTGGCGCGAGGACGCAATCTTCCGGGGAAGTTAAGCTCGCGGTGATCGCGCCCGGGGATCCTCACCACGAGCAAAGTTTGCCGAGAGTCCTGCCCGCGGTCCTGCTCGCGGTAAGGGCAGTCAGTTCGCCGAAGGGACCCCTGCCAGGATGGAACATAAAGGTCGATCATCGGGACTCCCGTTGCTCGAGCACTTACGGGCCCCTGGCGGCGTTCGACTTCTACATCAACCAGACGGCAGGTCGCACGATCATGAAATTTTTTTCGATTTTACCCATATTGTTTTGTCCCAAATTATTCCCGAAGACTCTCCTTCGATCGGGACAATCTCGGGAAAATTACAACGGCTAAGTCCGTGGCTACCGGACTGGTGAACGGTCGATCCTTGAGAAGGGTTGGCTTGGCGAAGGGACGCCTGCAGAAAGGCATTAAGCCTATGAATGCGGAGTTTATCAGTTTGGAGGTTGACATCCGAGAGTTCGATAAGGCGCTGTTTTGCACGCGCGAGCCTTGAATACATTAATCAGATACACGTCTGAAGTAATTACTCGCGGCGCACTTAAAGTATTGCGAGGCTAATAAGACTTGTCCCGTTCGCCAGGAGAAGCTTCACGGACCTGTTTTTTACCTGCAGAACTTTTCCGAGTATATCCCTTCCCAGTTTCCTTGCACAAGGAGTTCGGTGTCCTGCGAAACGCCAACAAGTCCTTGTCACCCATATAATTTCGCGATATCGTTGATCGATATCATCGAGAGGCCTGGTCGACGCACGAGTCTGTTGAGAAATTTGACGTTCGCCAGTTGAAGTACGAGCGCGCGGGACAAATTAACCCCGGAGCGCATTCAATTTAACTCAGAGTAATGCGTGGGGTGAAACGCAATTCCACTGTTTGATTCCAGTCATTAGCGGTCATTTATTTATTCGGAACTGGGCGCCGTGCTTGCGAGAAAACAATATTACGAGCCACGAAGTTCGTCGTAACACTTTGCGAATACGTTCGCCTCGCGATGCGTACTACCACTGGCATTTCGGTTATTAGTCGATCTGGCCAAACGGTCAGCTCGCGAAACGTGAAATCGTAGGGCGGTAATGGATGCTTTGAGGGTAATATCCTCGGTGTCGGTGTCAATGGAATTTCCTCGCAATCGATATCTCACGCGTCTACTCCGTTACACAAAGGCTGCCGACCGGTGTGTAAAGGTCGATTTTCGGTATCGTTCGCGTGACCAACGGCTCGAGTAGAATTGCTTTTCGGCAACCCGTGGACGCCTTCTATAAGCATACAGTCCGTATCGTTGACGTTATCGTTACGGTTCGCTGAAACTTCGGAGAAACTTTGGGTTCAATCAATTATTTGCGGCCCGCTAAGCGTTCGCCGGCACTCACTTTATGACCTCGGGTTTGGAGATATTTCGCTGCTTAACGTCGTTAAGACCACTCTCTCAAAAGTCGCGAGCTCGAAAGGGGAAAATCGTCGGTCGACGAGAGCCGAAGCTGAAGGATGACCACTCCGGAAAAATTAGACTGGCACGAGCGAGGATCGTCTGCAGTCGCTGGGTTCGTTAAACGGACGGCGCTCGTTAGCGGAACATTCCTCTTTTTTCTTCATCGCGTTACGTGCCACGAAATAATTTTCGACACTCGCAATCAGTATCGCTACCGTTCGCCAAAAGGCGGATTGCTTCGTAATTATAAAATGTCAGCTTTGCGCCGGACGAAGTTTGACCGCAGTTTCGTTCGCGGTTAGAAACATTTACGGCCGGCAAACGGCCGAGGGTAATGCCGGTTCGGGGTGGAAGATGTTTTCCCGGAATACAAGGGGCGAAACACGGAACGAGAAATGATAATAAGCAGGATGTGCGGCTGCGGGATCCCTTGTTTCATCCTCCTCAGGTTAGCAAAACGTCGTTCTTCTTCGCTAAATTCCACCGTGAGCCATGCTATTTGCGCTTCCACGCCGGCATAAATTAGAATCTACACGGTGAAGCGAGCGACAACAGCCGAACACGTACTATTCCGCCTGATGACGCCTAAGAAGCAAAACACGTCTGAATTTGCGGCAAATATTAGACGCCAGCATGCTTGCCGTCCTTCCCGCAAAGTCGCGAACCGAGGCAGAAGGAATAGGGTGGGCAAATTCAGCGTGATCACACCATCAAAGTTTTCTCTCTCCCTCTCTCTCTTTCTCTCGCGAACTCTCTCACTCACATTCCGTGGATCCTTTTATCTCCCTCCTTATTAATTTGCAGTCTTCGAGGGGTCCATTGGACTCTCTGTCGTCCGATTAATCCGCGGCGAAGGGCCGACGAGCAGAACGTTACGTTTTAATTGGGCCTCATTTCGTCGTTAAGGCCGTGCGCCGGCGGGACTATTTTTATGGAGAGCTGACGTCAGCCAATGTCCCCGTCAATTTGCAGCTGCAAAGCGTCGTCGTTCGTTACGAGACGGCCACCAAGACGATCGAGCGCAGACTTGGATGGGGCCCGTGCCTTCACTAGCGATCGCCGCGAGATACACCGAAGCCGAAGAGGCTGCCGGTCAGTCAACCAAAGCCGAGAGATCCGACTACCGAGCCGCAACTTTTCCCCGCCATGAGGCATCTTAAATACCGCCTTAATTCCGCTTAATTACCACCGTCGTGGCGGTCGCTCTTCTCCACGGATTAATTGAACTCTCGCCCTTTCCTACTATTTCTCGCTGCTGCCCTCACTCCTGTCCTCACCACTGCCCTCTCCACTCCGTACTATGCTTACTACTATCCTCCCTCGTGCGCTTCAGTAGATCCGGCCACTTTCCGTGACCGATTCGACGCGATAAACTCTCTAATTATCCTCATGTTTTCTGTTTCGTGGCTTAACGACGCCTATTGCCGCTCGACATTGTTGAGACCGTTTTTTCGTACCATCCACTTTTCGATGTCGCTTTTCCTTATTTTCATCTCTCATTGCGGATAACTGCTGCGGAGATGCTCTTAGGAGAGCAGAGATTGTTTTCCAGCTTTGAGACCAGGTTATCGGATTAAAGATTGCTGAGACAAAATTGCTACTGAATTTTATAAGGGTGGCGCTCATCGATGTACTGCGACGGTATCGATTTCAGAATTTCCGTCCGCTTTCCGACTACTCAATTAGCCCCGAGTTCACGGCGAAGATAAACCCTGTCTAAGTCCTCCGCCGCCACGAAATACTCGATATCGAATTCGGGGTGGCACTGACAGGCCGGGTGGGAACTTGGCGTCGTCGGCGAGCTACAACTATTGATGCGATTTTCAGTGCCGCGCACACCAGACGCACATGATCCCCGGGACATCGACCATTTCAATCATAATGCCTTCGGCAAAGCTTGATATTCCTCGATCGATCACCTTAATCCGCCGACAAAAGTTTCGCTTTGCTAACGATCCTCGCTGAATCTTTTCCTTTCACGCAGAATGGCGATCGAGATCATTTCGTCTCATTCATGACCACTGGCTATTCGACGTACCAGATTCGAAAATTTTAATACGTCACATTCAGTGTCCATCGATTGTATCGACTATTGGCCCGCTGCGCAGAGTGGCGTAAGTCGATCGTCGAGGAAATTCAAGTTGAGAATATTACGCCGTCCTCGTTCGATTAATCCGGGATATCGCGGTTTTAGGGAATATTTATACGAAAGCGGCGCGTTGTATCGCGCCGATTATTTTTCCAGCTCGGCGCACTATCCTATCGGCCCGGGATTCGGTTCCCGTGTATATCGTTAACCGGGAGAATAGGCTTTGCATAAAATATACCGGCAAAAGAACGTTGCGCGCTGAGAGCGTACCTTTTTTTCCCTGGACGCATCCGACGAGGCCTTTTTTTTTGCCTGGCGCAATGTCAGCAGCCGTCGGGAAAAGAGAGGGATAGGGAATTTGAAAGAAATGGGAAAGTCGGGATAGAAAATCGTAGAGAGAGAGAGGGAGAGAGACAAAGAGAGGACAGCGCCGTGCGCATCGTGAAAAATAGCTCTCCGCCTTTCTGCCTTTTTTTTTCTTTCTCCCTGCAGAACCGTAATAAACTCTGTCTCGCCCCTTCAACATTGACGCGATGTTTTAAGCCTCCTTTTAGTCCCGATAGCGGCAATGGGAAAGAGTTTGCCCTCTTTGTGCATTCTTATGGGACCGATGAGTGCGTCTCACCATCCCGTTAAGTTGATCTCACTTTTGCCCGTTGTATTTCACTTAAAGTGCAAAGTTCGCGTGTATTCTTTCATTTTATTCCGATCATCCTGACAAACATCGATGCTTATCTCCCTCGACGTTTTGTCACGTGACGAAAGCTTCCGTGAGTAGGCGGACGTACGTTCATTTTAGTCTCCTTGTTTGTTCCAAAACATAAGCCGACTCTCTGGAAACGTTAATTCTCTGGTTAATCCTTCCTCGTGGAAATTGTAATGCTTAGTTTCGTACGCTTTGTTTTATGCACTCTCTACTTTCGTTGGGCGAGTTCATGCTAAGCGCGTAACCTTTTGACGCCGTGCTTTGTAAAATTAGCCGCAGTGTTACTGGTTGACACTGAAACTCATTTTACGCCCTGCAGATGCTATTACGGCATCAATTCGTGCCGGTAGAAACTCCCTTATTGTGAACGTTCCTGCAACACTGTGGCCCGAACTGTTTAGATGCATAACGCTGTGTAAGCAAGAAGTATGTTCCGTTTTAGGGAATAGTGGCAGAGCGTACTGCATCGCTCACAGTTCTCATTTGGGGAATATATCCATAGAAACATACGGGAGCGTATCTACGTAGCGAACTTACGGCAGATGAAACTATCCCGCGCCGACGTTACGGCAAACGAATTGGCCCTATTGTCCTCAGCGCGGGCATCCAAAACAGGTTTTGAGCATTCTTCATAGGTCATGACTGAAAAATGACTTCGCTCTATTTCGAAGCCAGCCCATGATCTCCATCCGAAAAACAGTAGAGTCCATTTTTCAAAACGATACCATCTGTCGCGAACAAAGGCCTATACGAGTAAAAATTGATTCGCCGCGTACAAGAGATTCAATTAAACTTACCTTGACAGCATTTTCATTCCGTCTATCGCCCATTCTACCGTCAGCTCGCGTGCACTGTGTCCCATCGGCGCGGAACATAGATTAATTTTCCGGCATTACCTTTAAGCTGTCAACCGTTTTCCGCTGACGGCCTCCCGACAAAAATGAATGGTTCTGACACGATATCGCTCGATACACCTAAACGACTGCGGTGACCGTTTAATCCTTTAACCTTAGACCGCCCGGTATCCTTCCGATCGGTAAGGTCGATACTTGCCAAGGGTTCGCTCGGTATCGAGTTATTTCGGAAAAAGTGTTTGATTAAATGCGCAGCAGACGCCGTCAACGATCGGTTTGCGATTCTGGGAGCAAAATATACGTTGTCTCGTCGCGATGGGGGTCAGGGAAAGACGTAATGGCACTCCAATTTCCGTTCAGGCGGGTCGGGATTAATCGCTGGGAGCAATCGTTTCCACGTCGTGACGTGAAAATAAAAGGACCCGTCGACGGTATAGCTTTATGACGGCGAATTGTCCCGCTTCAAGACGACAACCTTGCTTTGTACATCGATATCGTGCGTAACGGACACTGAGAACGATCGCTCCTCCTCCATGTATTCCCCCATATTGGCCAAATAAAGTTTTACTCTTGCGCAATTCTCTTTTATCGGTGTCGATGCGATGCATCAGGCAACTTTTATTGGGATTAAAGCAAGATGCTTACGTGCATGCCTTGTTTAAATGTCGCATTTTTATCAAGAAGGGTATGATCTCATACTTTACAAAAATGTAAACGTTTTATGGTAAAGAGGAATAATGGTCAATGTGAACCATCGGTTCGACTTTTCCAATTTATTTTTAAATTTTGATTATTCTCACAATTACATTGGTGACGTATTTGAAATGTGCTTCAGGGAAATAGCGACAGTTTGCGCGCCGGAGAGCACTAAATCTACACAGATCGAAACACGTGGGAATGATTACCGCGATCTCGATATCTCACGCAGCGATCTATTAACTCCCAACACGCGAAAGATTTGTCAATCCCTATCGAAATCGTCGTATTCCCTGTACAACGGTCTCTACTCGCAGGTCGTGCACAGACGCACACGAATACGCCGAATGCATCCGGCATTCGTTAATTGAATGAAAATGGCGGAATATAGCGGATCCGAACACTGTACTCCGTTCGTCGAATCTAACGTTTGTCGATTTATGCAAACCGCACCGGCGAGACGTTCGTTTTGTTCTCCGCAAAAAGGAGACGAACGCGAAACGGAAGCGGAAATATTTAACGAGAGCAATCGCGTAAAAGCTCGGAGACGGGGAGGGAAATAAATTTTGCGATGGCTTGCGAATTAGTGTCGAATCGTATTGCCGTCGGCTAGCAAGACTCGCGTCTCCTGCTGGACGGTGTCGGATGAAATGGTTGGCTTGAAATATGAAGCGGAAGACTGTTGAGGGGGTGAAAGCATTTTATTTGCTTCTCACCGAGATGGAAGGAGACGTTTTCGGTGTCGTTATTTTCCGTGCTGGCCGATTACAAATACAATATCGTCGCTCACGCGACGGTCGACATTCGATAAGGAAAATGGATCACGTCTCGAAACTCGGAACTCTTGCGAAGGAAGTGGCATCCGCGACAAATGGTAACGTTGACCTAAGCGCAGCCTTGCACACATTTCTAATTTGTCGAGTGTTCCGGTACTTTCGCGATGACTCGCGTGTCGGTTCGCAGCAAAACGAAGCGGTTGAAAGTCATGTCATTCGAGGAAAAATGCTCTCTGGGGGTTGATTTACATCGCGCCTATTCTTACGTTCGCGGCAATCTGCAAAGGTGGAACGACATTGGCCGTCGTAAATTCTCACATTTCGGCGTAAAATTGTCAGATTTATCGACGATAACTTCATCTTTACATCCGGCCAGGATCTATAAAGAACACAGATGTTCGCTGTGACAAGTTCCCCCAATGTAAAAAAGCTTTTGGCAAAAAGTTCTGATTTATGCGAACCGCCATCCTTCTTATGTCGGCCGTGATATGCGACGTAGAAGACAATTGGTTGCGAAAATCGTCGCTCTCCTTTTTATGGGCTTTCTCATGTTCACCTCGTGTTTCGCTCCCAATAGGATATGATAACAATGTGCGACCTTGGGACGCTAAAAATGTCGACGTGACCGAAGGTTCTCTTCCCCGCGGGACATTCCGTGAAATGCGGCACATAAATATGAGTCGGACTTATCGATACATTCTTGAATATCGCCAATCACATCGTTCAACGCGCCTGACGCCTGTATTTGCGGTGAAGCTCTGCAATTCGCAGCTTCGAACGTCGATCGCGAGATTGGTCACGATTCGCGTGGCAGATATTCGAACGCGGACGATTCTTGTAAAAGTTCCCGATTACATTCTCTCGCTTCGTGCAGGTCGGGCGCATTTCCAGCATTGCATCTCCGGCGCGGTATGTGTTACGAACGTAAAATATCCTTCCGTTGCTTTATTATCCTCCATCGGCGCGGCTCATACCCCAAGCGCGCTTTCTCGATAAAAAAGAAGAAGTCAGCCAATTCTTTGAAGATCAATTCTCTCCTTCGCGCGAGTCGCTTGATTTTCAAGCCCCTTACCCCGGCTGAAAGGGCTTGAACGGAGCAGGGAATCGCGAAATAATAAAGAACTGCTTTAATAACGATTTCTCGTGCCACCGATAACGGGGCGCCAGCGAATTTCCAGCTTCATTAGTCCGCGATTCTACCACTGACTCGTGCTCTTCGCATTACAGTCACGCTCCCAACGGTTCAGTGGTTTTCCAGAAATAATTCCCGACGCTCCGGAAACGTGACTTTTTACTACCCACCCATCTACTAACCCCTGTCGCGGGAGCACAGCGTTAAGTGATTCAAACAGGAATTTTTTTCATAACCGTTCGCTGTTTACTGCCGAGTTACCCCGAATTTCGGCGCAAATACGAGTATAATATATTTGCTGTGGTAAATAAATCTGCGACGTAGTCCCGATGTCCCAGATACTATAGGATAGAGATTGGAATGGACCTGATCTCGATACGTTCGATGTCAGATTATGCTACATTGTTACTGATCATGGTGGTATTCGATTTTAGGTTATGATGGTAGGCCATAGCTGCGGGCAGTCGACTCGCGATAAGCTCAGGTTCGATCGTTCATTCGTTTGCTTCTCCTTGCCCTTTACCCTGACACATGAACGACGAAAAGTATACACCGCAATGTCGCAATCTCGACGGGAAGAACTGTGATCCGACCGTAACGGTTTCACTCTTGACGTTTTACATTTTTGATACTCTCTCTCTGTCTCATTCTATCAGCAGAACAAAGGAGCATGTCCTTTCTTAACGGTGAAAACGTTTATTGCATTCCGTCGGATGCGCATTCCGTGAAACGGGAGAAAGCGATCTAATAAAAGCGGATTAACACATCAAACGATACTCGCGCTTCTCAGAAATTGTTATAACGAGCTTCTTGTCTCAGCGCTGCGACATTTCGAAGGAATAAGAATGTGTTTGCACGCCCGTGGCCCAGCGACGTGTCAGAACAAATAACAAAGCGGATTTTCTGCTTCGCCGCATCATCGTTAAAAACGTCTAACCGGAGACGAACAAATAACTATTATAACTTCCATTAGAGTTGCGAAATAAAATAAAAAACATTCTGAAATTAAATTAAAACATAATAACCGCTCTGCTACGTTCGCGAAATGTTTAATGAGATTTTTTTAGTGCTTTGCTCTCGGTTTTTGCTCGAAACGCGAAGGGACTAATTTGAAGATCAGTTGAGTGTCGATTAAAAGCGACGTTATGGTTGAAACTCGGTGTTTATTAAGCGACGAGCGTACGACGAATTTTCTCGTGGTGCCTTACACAATTGAATCGTCCGCCGTGCAATTCCGCTGGCATAGCTCGTGCTTTATCTCCTTCAGCGCTTCTTCTTCGTCTTCCGTTGTTAGTATTTTTCTGCAGCGCCTTGTGTCGTTTCGCAATAAAATCAGCCTTTTTTCCTCACGTTCGCGTTCTGGTCCCATAGTTGTATTTGTATGCGCAGCTTTAATGGTGCAAGGTATGAAAGATTAATAGAGGCAGTGAGAGGCAAAAAAAGAGAGAAAGAGAAAAAGAGAGAGAAGGTGAAAAAGAGAAGCGTTGCCGGGCAGAATTTTCAAGCTAAGCTCCTTGCACTGGCACATTGGAGTTAGAAAATTAAAGGAGAGCGTGGAAAGCGAGACTCGTACCACGATAATGATCTCCAGTTCATTGCGGAAACACGTCCTGCCATTAATATAGACCTCCCCCCCATAATCATTGAACGGCGGGACAAATATGGATGGATCGCAATATGCGGAAGAGTCGTTTGAGACGCGCTCGTCTTTCAAACTTGTTGCCAGGGCGCAGTGCGTCTTCGGAGGAAATCTGAATTATTTGCGCGCGTCTCAGACGTCTCGTAACTTTGCGAAATCCGGCGCAAAGTGTTTGAGACACGAAAGTAGCTACGACACGTATCTCGCTCGCAGAACGCTGCGCAGATCATCTAAAGTGTGGGACGAGCGGATAATTCGCCCTCGTCGTCAGGCGACTTTGCGCTGACGGCAAAATCACGTATGCGACGCTGGGTAAATAATAATGAAATAGGCTTGCCGCGGTAAGCTAGACGAGCGTGCCTTGAATATTTCATAGTACCTAAAGCTACGACGGAAAACAAGGCTCGGCAACCCCTCGCGAAGGAACGCTGCATACTTCTGGGCGTGCTGAACTCCGAGACGGCAGTCTTCGCGTTACCCTCGCATAATACAATGTAACACTTGTTGCTCGATACGCGCAACGAACGCAGAAAGCCTCGCGGAACGATGAGCCAGGCCAGAGTGGAATGGATATATCCCACGCAGTCGATTCCGTGCAGGTAGCCGATGTAAATTCTCAGTACCTTTAAATTCCATTGATCGCACTGGCAATATTCCCTCCCGCCGTTTATCTCGCCAAACCTCTATATGAACCGACGTGCTATTTATACATTCTATTTTATATTAATACTGCAGCTAACGCTTGTGGAAACGTTAATACACGGCCAAAGTCGGGAAAATATTTGCCGGGCACGGATTTCTTGATCAGCCGTTTGTGCGTCGGTTGTAATATGATGGGATATAAAGTTACTCCATTAGTAGGTATAACGGACGTACCTGATTAAAGGAATAATTACTACCGTGCGTGGATGTTCGTTAAATATATCGGAAACTTTGTATTTGCACAGCGTTGTCCAGAAGGGTAGAAATATTTTTGTTCGTAACGTAACAAAAGAATTGTCCTGTGCTTGCGTTCAGAAGATATACATCGAAGACAAGGGCTAATTAATTCGATTTCAAATTCAATGCACGTCGAGACATAACTCACGGATGATTTATCTTCTATCTAACATGTTCATTCGTAGATCTAGCAGTGGGCAAGTAATTTGTCTTCGTTCTCCGTAAGTGAAATGAATGCAAAACATGTTGAATCGGCGTTATAAGAAGAGTGAGATCGATCTCCGTTTATTCGCAGATAACAAAGAGATAACATAGGGCGGCTTGCTTTGTCCTCTATACCGAAGAACCATTAATTCATACTTATTCACGTGAAAACGGCCTGCCCGGGACAGCAGCTTTTAAGAACAATGCAAGGCAACCCGCTAATGCCGTTAAAGAAGGAAACGCGACGTGAAGTTTCCACAGTAAATCTTTGCTCTCGAGTCTTTTCGCGGTTGAATGGGAAGACTTACTTAGAGTCTTACACCGCAACGAACGTAGCTCTCTGCCATTCGCGACTTAATTTCTCAGAACTCCGACCGGAGAGAAAGACACAGAGGATAGAGAATGGGAGGGTGGTGGGGTGAGGGGAAGGAGGTCACATTATTCCATCGCTAATCTTCACGCCACCCTTCCCAGCGATTCTTCGTTCTCGGAGTCGGGCAAAACTTGAGCTAGTGTCACAGTATGGAGCCCACACTTACTGCGGAGATTCATTGGTGGCTTAAGATTTCGTCGAGCAGATTCATTCAGTATCCTGAACATGTCACAGGATATATGTCCTTGGAATAACTGAATTTATATTCCCATCTTTCGAAAGATTCGTTTTCGGGTGTTCAACGTTGTCAAACTGCATTGATTGGCGTTTAGGTTTTGGCTGGTTCTGTGGTTGATTTATACGTCAAAGTATTACAATTCCACGTAAAAGGATTCAATTGATAGTATTCCTTTTTTTTTTGTGCGATTTCATTTTAGTCATTCCTACGACGCTTTTTGAGTAAGTTAATGGAAATCAATGCCCCGTGACTGCTATTAAAGTTCAAGATCAAATAAGCTGCGTCACCTACCGCGTTATTCATTTTTTTAATTTTCTGCGTCAGAGTAAAAGTTTCTCAAATCAATCCCTGACTGCCTCTGACACGGCTACTTCTCTCGATTGATAATTTATTCCTGCTTTCTCAAGCGCACTAAGTCGATTCTGAAACTTGTAGAACAAAACTGTGGAAAGTAACTGGATTTTCATATTCACATTCATTCCAAAAGTGAAGGTCTGTAACTGGGTTGAATACCTATTCGAAGCAGTCCGGTTTTTCCCCAAACTGGCAAAATAATTATCTTCGGTTCACCCCAGGTCTTGGCGCTGTCACTTTTTGATCATTCAAAGTCTGCAGCGTCGACTGTTATATTCATTAGCCAACAATCGTCATTGTATTTTTGCTCTAGACAAAGGAGCCTTTATGGTATTCACGACCTGCAATTACGTAGGGGCAAAGCCAATACTTTAACAAGCACTGGGCAGCGGACAATCGGAGGATGCGGAACAAACGGCAGCCCGATTCCGAGTCAAACGAAGAGTTCGGCCAGTCGGCGTGACTATTAGAGTCGGATACACGGAAGTTTGGCAGTTTACGTTCGCGCTCAAAGGCAGGACGCCACCCAGTTCGGCTTCTTCCATCGGGGAAATGCACAGTACAGTTTCCACACACGCGTTAATCGAGCGTAACCACTTTATGCTGGAATTCGCAGGCGTAATGACGACGGAAGACGGGTAGAAACAGGAAACTTCTTGGCAGCCCGAGAGTATCTGGTAGCTGCTTGCTAATGCGCGTGGATCGACCGAGATAGGAGAAACGTAGACTCGCGTGTGGCAATATTCGTCCGAAATTGCCGACGCAATTACTCATCTTAGCTTTACAGCGAGCAAGTCGGAGGGACTGGTTTTGCTTGCGTAAATGAGAGTTGACCAACATCTTGCTACGTGGAGGTTTTGTATAGTTTCTAATGAGACAAAAGTAATGATTACTTTCCGCGCGAAATGATTACACACGTTCACTTTTGTCCTTGCGGGAAGTAAAGTAAGGGTATGTACGGAACTCACCTAATTTTTGTGTCAGCTGCTAAAGTACCTGTGCACGTAATTAAATGTGTAATGGAAAACATAATTGAAAACATGTACACCGCTTTGAAACAAAATGAGTATTTCGTTGGCGATAAGAGCGGAAAATCCCAGACTCACCCTTCAACGCGGAAGCGATAAGGAACATACGTGAGAGGAATTGAATTAAGCAGGCGTCAAGGGGGTGTTTCGGAAGGGAGTATCCGTTTTCTCTTTTTCCAGAATTATCTTTGCATGGCAAACGGCTGGATTTGCCGTGCTTGTGCGCGAGCAGGTGCAGAGAATTTTCAGAGATTCTTTAAATTCGCTGTCGGCTGACGGCTCAAAGATGTGAGACGATAAGCGGGAAATCCTCGCGACGGAGGGCGCGAGTTTATTAATACGCAAAGCAGGGAGGCTACAGAATGTTCGCAACGTCAAATATTGCGTGTCCGAGGATAAGCTTCGGCTTTTGAATTCCATCGCGTAATGCCTGGATTCTTTCATTCGCTTTGCAAAGAACATGAATAAGGCTTTTGGCCGTTCGCACGCAGACACCCGTTGCATTGATGTTGATATTGAATTTGGGCAGAAAGCTGGACTTGCAACCTCTTATGCTCGTACGATTTCTCCCTTCACGCATATATAGTGGTCAGATATCGACCATAGTAGCTAGACACACGCTTATGTTCGAATCTGTACCTCTCTTGGACATCTTCGCGGACCTATTCCGCAGTAAGGATAAGATGAATAGAAGCAAATCATTAATGCCGCGCGTGACCCGGGATGGTAAGATGAATTCAGGATATACACCTAGGATGCGCAGTCTCTCGAGGATCCTAGGTATTCCGATACGGAATGCGCATTGCGTTGTAGATGGAACGCGGTAGTTCCACGCCGAGATTACTTTATCCTTCATTCCGCGAGAGATGCACTCGGACCGCACACGTCCAACTCCTTAACTCTTTCAGCCGATCGCAGCTGAAGTCTCACGGAGCTAAAACCCGAACTGAAAGCCTCTCGCTTTTTCGGCAACCTCTATTCCCGTCCAAACGTACCGACATCTTCATGCCGCGTCCATGCAAATTCTACCTCCTCATACCTTTCAGTCAGGATCACGTTTCCCAATATCTTTGGCTCGGCACACGTATTACTCGCACGTACGCGCTCAGTTGTTTCTTCTCTGGCGGTTTTTAAGGAGAAAACTCGTGTATTTTATAAGAGCCGAACGATAATGTCGGCTGGGCCTCTCGATCTTTAACGAAGGGGAGGAACGAGTGACGATAATCTTTAAAAATGATAAACAGACGCCTTTTTGGGGCCCGTCTGCGACTACGTGATCGCCCCTGTCGCAAGATACGCCGGCGTCTGGGGCATTCCCGTCCTAACGGCCGGTGCTCAAGCGGAAGCTTTCCGCCACAAGGGCGAGCACTATCCGACTTTAACCAGGATGATGGGGTCCCATCGACTGGTGGGCGAAGCTCTGAGACACATTCTACGCCGATTCGGATGGAAAATCGCCGGGCTCCTGTATCACAATCACGCCATGGCCAGCAGCCGTGGAAATTCTGAGTGCCATTTCACCCTCGGCGCGGTGTTTACCGCCCTCAATCAGACACCCGTGCATCGCAGCTTTAATCAGGAGACGACCACCGCGGAGGATTACAGGAATCTACTCACGTTTGTGTCCAAATCCGCCAGGAGTAAGTGTCTCCGGGCGCTGTTTGTTATTCAAATTCGCCTCATTTAGATACTTACGATGCTCAGGCTATATAAGACGCCTAAGGATATCGAGATAGACACTGATCTCATATCGGAGAAATAGTTGAGAGTACCTAGGGTGCATGTATATAGAGTAGTGTTAATACTTTCCACAAAAATGGTTTCTCACCATAGACGCTCAGATTGCCAGTTTTGTGGCAGGGTTGAAATTGCTGGCTGCTTGTGTCTTTAACAAGACCGCTTTTATCGCGAACATCAATATTGCGGTTGTATATAGATATACCTGTTTCACTTCTTGTTACCGGCCATGCGTGGGTGGCTACTTTAAAGAAAATGAAAAATGCAATGTCACTGCTAAGGATGCTTATTAACAGTGGAACGGTTTCCTTTTGCCGACGCGCGTTGCTTCCGATCGTCGGAAACTTTTTCCGGGATAGTTGAAAGGATAGTTGTGAAGGACTTAAGTCGAAATAGCGGCGTAATCGTTTCTCCACCTCCTCGACTCCGTTTCATCGCCTTGCTCGACCCTGAGACAATCTCTAGCCGCGACCCATCAATAGAAAATCGAATGGCCGACAAATCAGATTACGCGGGACAAAAGAATTGAACGTAACGATCCACGCAAGTGGAATATTTCAGACGCGTCGCCGCCGGTGATGGCTGTTTTCGTCTCAATATTCAAATTGCTTCATACCGCAGTGGCGAAATTGCATCGTTAATTCGCCAATTTTGAATCTTCCCACTATTGGTCCATTTTCGAATTGTCTCGTTTCCCGCGATTCAATCGACCTCGGTTTACGCGTATCGAAAAGTTTGTCGATTTTCCAACGTTCGAACGTGCGATCCGTCGTTAGATATTGTCGCCATTATCAGGAAGGAGTCAATTCAATCTCGCGTAATTTGATCTGCCGACGCGTAATCAGAGATTGTTCCTGTGCCTAGACGACGCTCGATTGCGATGCCACGCCGTTTGTCCGCAATCCATAGCTTTTCCTTCAGCCACGTCACGTTTGAGGGGCAAACTATGCTTCTCTAATTTCGGTCCTCATTTCATTCCACGACTACCGAGTAATTAAAACTTGGCAGTGCCACTCGCGATACTAAGCGGATCTTGTTTGAGTTCTTATCGTTCTCGGACACTTTTCTCCGGTAGGAATTAACGGACATGAGCACTTTTTTGCACCACTCATAAAACGTTGCCCCGGCTAGTCCAGTAAGTGGTACAGCCGTATTTATATTCCGACATGCTCTCAGCAACGTTACGTCGAGTCATTTCAGCTGCGGAATAAGTCGAATTACTTATCCTGGCATGCGTGAAATGTTCAACGTTCGGAGATTTTACCAAGTGCGCGTATAAGAAACGCGAGGGAATAATTTAATCGTGAAGCGTATCTTGAGGGACAACAAATTTTCTCTTCACGGCAAATGTAGACAACGAGGGGGACAGAAAGGTGCTCGAGAGCAAGAGCGGCGAAGACAGCAGTGAACGGATTCCATCTATGTGGTAATGAGGCCGTGTCGACGTTCCACGTTACAGATTCTGTAACGTCGATGGCTCTATTCGCCTTTTTCATAGGAGAGTGGACCAGTTGAAAAATTGTCCACTTGGCGACCTTAAAAATAAAGCCAATCACAGTACACTCGTGATTCAGCTTTTCGCGTCAGTTAAAAGTGATATCTGGAAATCGTCGAGGACGCGAACGTTTATACGTGTCCGATATTTTGAGTTCGAAAATACGCGCAACGGTTCTCGTGGGAATAAAAATGCAGCAAACGCGAAAGAGAAAGGTGCCGTCGATATTTTCCCCTCATCCTCATCCGTCTGTTACATTCAGAATTATCGATAATTTTTCACTGTTGTTATCACTTTCAGCAATCGCCTTAAATCCTCTTTTGCGTATGAAAACATCCGACGTTTACAGAGCGGCACAGATACGAAGGACGGAACATTGAACTTTCTCATCAGTTTGAGTTCATTTGCGTCTACAGCGGGGCATTTGCGGCACTTATCAGAACCCGATAAGAGGCACGTACCGCCATTTCCCTGGCATAAATGTTGATGGCGGATGGCCGTGGCTTGAAACGTGCCTGACACGCTCTACCCTTCTTCATTCCGCTCGCCCTTTCTCATCTTTCCCCTGCCCTTTCGAGTCCTTCCGCCGCGAATTCGACTGTTCGTCGATGAAACGTGCCACGCATCGTCACTTCCCCTTCCGTTCACTGTTTGCCTCTGCCTTCTCGATTCAGTGACGTCTTCATTGCCTTGGATCGGCGACCTTGGATTCTCGACAACTGAATTCGCTCCCGTTAACCAAGTCTTCGACGAAATCTGATTTGCACGGCTGCCTGTTTTCTTCATTAATTAATCGGAAATTAATTTCGTACTTAGTCAAATGTTTGAGTAATACTTGCGAAGACGTCTACGTAGCATTTGTGGTAGAAAACGTTGGAAAGAATCATTTGTGTAATTGTGCGGAAATCGTGCCGGGTCTCTGCCGGGAATCTTTGCTAGTCTGCTAGATTAACTTGTAATGCTCTCTCGTAATTGCAAGATAACGCGGCTTGTAGGCCAACAATATGAGTCCGTGCGATCATTGCACCAATTAACTAGACGCATTCGATTTGACCGTCGTAAAACAGTTTACGAGGTTCCACATGGATAAACGTTTGCATCTGGCGCGACTAGACAATCTCATGGCTTCGTGGAAGGCTCAGCCATTTTAGAGATTTTCTTTCTAATCGGGCAAACCGAGAGTGCACTGTTTTGCATCTGCAAAGTTGTTTTCATGAATTGTTCATTTTTCTTACGCGCGTCGGCATAAATAATACGGATAAATTCTATGTATTTTTTCATTGTTCCTGCTGTCTCTTCCATAAGTACACTGTGCAAATAGAAAAAGTGACCACTTGAAAAATGATGATCGACGAATCACTGAGACTTTTATTTCTTTTTATGTTCCTCATTTGTTTCTTCAGTTCGATCGACGTTTGGCTATCGTCAGTAACGATTTCGACGATTTTACGGTCTACCGTGCCGAATTCGTTCTCGATCACGTCGTAACCCGAACTCGAAGCACATTCGGGCTTCCGAAAAATGAAAATGCGCCATAAAAATAGACGTAAAGCCGGTTATGGGGCCTGGGTTTCGGTTCTCAGGAGAACCAGGTTATTTTCGTGGCAATTCATACGTTACGACGTTGACGATAGGTACGTTTCTTTCGATGTGTCACTGAATTCTACAGAAATGCATCGCGCTGCTGACATGACACATTATGCTTTGAGAACAAACTGGTGCCCTTCGCAATGTCGTTTGAGCTTTAATGTCGGTCAAGCGTTTATTTATGATTTTCCGATCAGTGACGAACGCTGCTAAAAATAAATACGAATATAAATACTATTTATTAGATTTATACCGAGAAGTCAATCCGAGTTTAATTCATTAAATTGAAAAGAGTACTGTTTCCCGCTACTATTTGGAGAAGAGATAGAGACACTTGTTAAGAGCAAAGTGTCCATGTTTGTAGGAAGTGATTAAAACGATATTTCGGTTGATTATTTTACAAAATTTCGGTGGCGTCGAAATAATGATCGTTGGCGCGACGCTCAAAGCGACGTCTCAGGCAATGAGGGAAATTCGTTTTAAGACCGTGTTCGGGTAACTTTCGAGATTCAACGAATTTACGGCAAACTTCACGGATGCAGATTTTCAGAGATTCTCGGCAAACTCTATTTTCGCAATCGTCCTCCGAACTTTCTTTCCACATAACATTTCGTTCTTTGCTAATTTCACGTAGCCCGTTAATTCAACGCGGGAATCATTTACATCTGATTAACGAGCAAGCATAAACAGTTCATATTATATGCATGTCTGATTTCCGAGTGCATATGATTAATACATTTTCACTTTAATTTCGTATTTTTTTTTACAAATACTTGTTCGTCCGTTTTATGCGCTAATTATGGAACCGATAAATCTTAAGCAAGTTAGCATAAACTCTTCCATAGTAAAATTTAGTCGCGCTATTAGATCAGGCGATACGTAAATAGCGTTTTCTTTGTTCGATAAACGACTTAACCCACATTTTGGCGATCTCTTGAGGTGTCGATACCCTCGCAGCGTCTTCAAAAGGGCAGACCCTCGTTCCAAACCCTGCACAAACTAACATCTTTTGCCGTATCATCAACGCCATAAGTCAAAAGTGACGTTCGCGAATCTTGTTTCGTCATCGCGCATCGCGAAGTCACCAAAGATGAACGTGTGGAAGAGGTCAGGCATAAAAGCCTGACACGTCACAACTCCTTCATTAACCTCAGATCATTTCGAACCATCAGTTTCAAGCATGTGTCGACTGTCGCCTTATTTCGTTTCTGCGACAGTCACGAATCTCAGCCGTCTCGACTTAATGTCCGCCGAGTATATTGTCGCGGTTCATAAAGAACAGCGTTTCGTGCTCGCGAAACTGGTTTATTTGCGGGCGTAAACTACGTTACTTTATTCAGCGAAGCTTCCTTTCGCTCGTCTGAACGTTTGAAGCATCCGAATCTCTGGCCGTATTCCCCGCTACCGGACGACGCAAATCTCTCGGTGCGACACTATGCAGCAAAGTAAACATCGGATGGACTGCGCTAGTAATGTCAATGCTGAATGATTAACTACGCCCGCTACAATCTCGATACGGGGGTGAGAGTGCGCGTAAATATGTCAAATGCGACGATTTCTCAAAGCTCGGATATCCTGGAGTGTCGCGCTTCCTCGACAATTACTCTCATACGTCAGGACGTCGCGCGATTATCTTATTACCTGAGCAGTAGCTAGGGATAATAATTCCGTTCCCGCGTCATAGCGATTTATCGCGCAACTTTCGGCCGAGAACCGACCGTTCTCGGTTCATATGTTGAGAAACTGCGCGCACCTCGCACGGGGAAAGTTTTGTCGCTCGATGAGCATTGATTGCATTAATCAGTCCCTTTCCCGCCCTCATGTGTTTCAGTCGTCGTGATGTGCGCCAATGCGACGACCATAAGGGAGATTCTCCTGGCAGCCGAGGAGCTGGGAATGGTGGAATCCGGAGAGTACGTGTTCTTTTCCATAGAGCTCTCCTCCAGGTGAGTTTACAACGCTGACTGACAGTGGTAACAGTACAATGCCGAGACAGCGAGTCGACATTCTCCGCACTCTCTCTCTCTCTCTCTTACCTTTTCTCCCGTCTCTTCGCATTATCTTCCCTTGCAGCCATGCGTATTCTCTTGACGGCGTACGTATATAATAATACGAAAAAAAAGACAGGAACGATAATTTCGACCCGCCGCGGCTTTCAAAGTGTTGTGTCGACTTTATGCGAAATTGCATGCAATTCGAACAGTCGGAAACCGCAGGCCGCAAGCTATCGTTCGGATTATATGCATGGCAGTCAACGAACGTTCGATTGGACATCGGTAATGTATCATTACGCGGAGGGAAAACGTTAAGACTGTTTGAGAGTCATGGCAACATTTAGCGTGCAAATTTGACAGAATCTGATTTCATAGCTTCGTACCTGAAAATTGGTTCTACGCCACGTGTTTGTTTACACGATTTGTTAGTAATAAAAAAGGTGGAAGCTCTACTAAGCATTGTTATCAGAATAGTCATTTTTGCGGATCGTTGCAACGTAAAGGCAGGGCATCGTAAAATAAATCTTTCTGGGTGGTTGATAAGGGCTTTATCGATAACAGTGATATATCGCCGTATAAGTCAGACATTTTTTTTTACAGATTCGTATCCACGGTTATATTACCAATGTCATGAGGAGAATGGAATCGCTTCACGAAATCTCAGTTTAAGCATGATGTATTGCTGCTTCTGTCATCAAGGGTTAATGCACAAATTTTGATTACAAATATAATTAAATTTTAGCTGCACAGCATTGCAGATTATTTTGAAATTGATTGTTATTGAAGTGTTTCATGAACTTGTATCTCTAATTCGTAATTAAAGTAATTTCGACGATAATCCTAAATTACAATAATTCCAAATTTCACCAATATTAGCTGGAATTAATGTTGGAATTATTCTCCGAATATCATCACGTTACTTTATTTGCGCAGAAGGGTATATTGGAATATATATTGATTTAATAGCTTATTTAACATTTATTCAGTATTCACTGAATTGTATCTAGACTGTGTTATTTTAACAGGCGTATCGAAAGACATAATATTTACAAATAATATTTACCGTTCATCAACAAGAATAAACGCGGCTAACTGATTCCGTGCCGGAAGTCATATTGCAAATAAATCCATTCAGTATAATAACTTCCTCAGTCAGTAATAAATACCCGCTTTAATCGAGACAGTGGGCGCACTAAAATGATTATGTAAAAAAAAGTCCGTAAAATGTACAGTTGAAACAATTTGTATCCGCATCAAATGAAATACGTTGTGTGTTGCGTCGCAACAAGTTTCTTTGAATCCTGCACAGCTACATTTCATAATCAAATGTATGTACCAATGACAAACAAGTACATTGTTATTAAACCTTCGCTGGTATTATTCCATTTATCATTTCCTCACTATTCTTTGTCTACGTACACGCATTCGCTCAAGCTGACTTTATCGACAGTACCGATAATGCTGAAGATGAATAAAGCAAAAGATCGAAAACCTTGAATCAATTCTTCGTTTGTACTGTCGTTGACTGTAAAGATGGAAGTAACTGTGTGTTGCTTCAGACAACTCCGTCGGATATCTTAGTCACTACCCGTCTCTTCATCGTTGTTCCTTTCTCCTGCAGCGACAACAATTCGAAGGAACCTTGGAGGGTGGACGGCGACACTGAGGAAAGGAACGAAAAGGCTAGGAAAGCTTACCAGGCCCTCCTGACGGTTACCGCCCGCACGCCGGACAATCTCGAGTACCTAAATTTTTCGCGCGAGGTCAAATCCCTCGCCCAGAGCAAGTACAACTTCACTTTCGGCAACAGCTCCGTATCCACCTTCGTCACGGCCTTTTATGATGCCGTTCTCCTATACGCACTAGCGCTGAAGGAAAGTCTGCCCGAAAGGCCGGGCGAAGTCAATCTCGATGGGGGTAACCTCACTAGGCGAATGTGGGGAAAAAGTTTCAAGGGTAAGCTTACGTACCCTCCTATTTCGCGCAGTTACACTTCTTCACAATCTGTGCCTAATGCTGTTCAGATTTAGAAGGCGCGGGGGCCGGGCAAAGTGGCCTAGACGGTCTGTAAATCGTCGACGTTCGGATTTATGATGCTGGGACTTACCGACGATATAGTTAAAGTAGGATCTAGCGAACTCTTGTCATGGCTCAGACCATTTATGTACCTGTAGTTTTGTATATTGTTTCGCCGTACAGGATAGCCTTGCCAGTAGTTTACCGCGTTGGCCTACCTTTAAATTTCATACGACTTTAAATTGCTGTTTAACCCTGAAGGGCCTCCGACAAAAGGTCAGACTCGTTCACTCGAAAGTTTATAAATGATGTAGGGGTAAGTACGAGTTACGAACGGCAAGCATATTTTCTTACGCCCGGTCCTCTTCGATTATTCGTGCTAGACAGCGGCTTTCACGTCACGTAACGGTGGACGGAATTTTTTCATCGTCTCGCATTCTACGGACGATCGTAAAAAGGGGAGAACGCGTGTACCGTGGATGTCAGAAGTTGGTGTTCCGACGGCGAGCAGAATTCAGCCGTCGTCCAGATACCTTTAACAACCAGCACTAAAGGCGTATTAGCACTGTACATACCTGGCCACTAATAACACTCTTTATCGCCAGTCGATATTCTAAACGACCACCTTTCCACCGAGCAGAGCTGATTGCGATTTCAATTTATCGTCCTCAGGAGCCAAGACCGGAATTCTCTCATTATTAAGATAACGTCGACGAGGCGACCTGTGAAATTGCCGCGAAAAATACGTACTTCCGTGTCGGCAGCAGAATAGCAACAAGACCAAATCGAGAAAGTAGGGAAGAACGAAGTGCGATGATTAATTTAACGGCGTAATGTCTTGAGGGTAATAATTGGATTGCCGAGAAGAGACGTGTTTTCTATTCGAGAATCAGATTGAAACGCAATACAGGGAGGAATAAACGTTTTGCCGCATAAGAGGCATTCACCGAAATAACCGATGTAACAATGAGCAGGGTAGTGTCGCGCGAGAGGAGCAGTTATGAAATTTTAAAGCCCATTTAGGAAATCCGGTTCAGTATAAATCTTCAGCAAAGCGTAGCCCGGATGACTTGACATAATGGGATGGTTATTACGTCGGATTAGACGACGATCGGTTCACCGACGACGTAAATGTAAACGCTCCGCGTCGAAATGCCTGACCAATATTGCTCGCGCACCGACCCACTTCTGATTACCTAAACGTCACCGGAGAAATCGATGTACCGCGACAATGTTGGGCGCGTATTTGCAAACATTCGATTCAGCAGCAGGGAACCTGGTGCGCATCGCGACTGGAGGATCCGTGAAATGCGGGTGGCGTAAATTTATCGCTCCACCCGATAAAGAGTCGTTCATCATTGTTAACCCAAATTTTGTTCCGCTTACGGTTACTCGAATTCACTATCATCCTATCGGTTTTCGATTTTTCCCGGGATCGGCCCTGCGCGCACTCGCTACTGACTTTTGACATCGCCAGCGAACAGAGTTCTCATCGGGCAACTTTATGCGATTAAAGTTGCCTGGTGTGAAACGTATATGCGCATCTGGCTACCGGTGAAATGTAACAGGTGACCCGGATTAGGTCAGGCGCATCCATACCTTAAAACATAAGTGGCGCACATTTTACGCGTTCGGCCTAAGTGGTTTCAAAAGCGATGCGCAGTTTTTATTGGTCTCCCTTCCCCGCGCCAGAAGGGAGGCGATCCTTTACTGCCCGCAGGCCAATGGCTTCGACATATCATCCTTATACGCCTCGTAATGCCGTAATGTTACACCCCGATAGTAAATGTTCGCCGATAAATTGAGACGCAAGAAGGGTACAGGCATTTGTCGTGACCGTCTTAAAAAGAGGCTCCAATCATTGCAGGTATCACGGGAGACGTCAATATCGACGAGAATGGTGACAGAATCGCAGACTATTCTCTTCTGGACATGGACCCGGAAACGTCAAAGTTCGAGGTAAACCGAAAACTGAATTCCCTTCGAACCATTTCTAGCCCAAGCCAAATTTCATGCGCCGGTCCCAGCCGTCTTCATGTATTTTGCACCCAAAATCCGGTATTCGTATTTGCCGCTTTTACTGACGTAAATCGCGGTCAATGCGTTAACGTTATTTGCGCCGGCCCTTAATCTCTCTTGCCAGGCGTTATTTCCATATTTAATCCATAATCACCGCGATTAATATGTGTTCGCGCCTGTAGCCGCCTATGTGCATAATTGAATACATATGCCGTTTTACATTGGCATCCGATCTTCACCGGCCGCCGATTTTCGTTCGCCATCATAAATCCACCGACCCGTAATCCTGTTCGCAGATCGTGGCTAATTACTATGGCGCTAATAAAACGCTGGAATACGTTGCCGGGAAGAGAATTCACTGGTCAGGTGGCAGATTGGAACCACCGCCCGACACGCCAACTTGCGGCTTCGATGGCTCGTTATGTCCGGACAATTGTAAGTATCGAACAGAACTGAGCGGCAAGTATCCGATTTAGGCGCAAATGGAATTTCTTCCGACGCGCAGCCGGGACGGAATCCGAAACGAAGTTTGCGGATTAAAAAGCGGCGCCCCAGTATCCGTATGATCAGCGAAATCCATTTCGCGACGTCGTAATCCTCAAAGAGATCGGCGGACGTTTCTCATGCCTCACATCTCTCTTTTTTCGACAGCTTTGCCCGGCTACGCGATCCTCTCAATGGTCCTGAGCTCGATCGTCGTCGTCCTCGCAGTGGCATCTGTCTTCATCTATCGGTGAGTAAGAAACAAGTGTCCGACGGACTCGCCTTTCTTTCTACTCGCAGCAGTCGATCACGATGAAATGAGAGATATTAACGGAGTTCCGTCATCGATAGCGCGCCGTAATTATCGTTTCGTCTGCCAGTCTGCTCGCACGTCCTTGGATAAATGACATAATAATCCACTGGCATAGCTGATTTAGCTCTGGGGGGATAAAGCGCATTATTGTCGGTTCAAGGTTGAGACCGTAAAAGGATTGTGAAAAAGTTTCCCTACACTTCCTCGCATTTTCTCATTAATATTCGACTTAATTCCGTCCGACGTGGAACATCAAACTTGCATAAGAGCCGCTCGTAAGATCACTGCCGAGGAACTCGCTCGCAAGAATTAGCTGTTGCGCGAACGTTCTCGGTGCGCAATTTGTAGAGGTAGGGGAAAGAGGAGAGATAAGAGACACAGGGAGGGGAAGGGAGAGAGAGGGAGAGCGCGAGAGAGAGAGAGAGAGAGAGAGGAACCGATTCGGCCCAATTCCGTTGAAAATTGTTTGCGCATGGGTCTATATCGGCTTCGACGGATACCGCCCGGCGCCGAGAGCATCTTGAAGAGCAGATTCTATCGAACTTCCTATTCTCACTTCATTCTGCTCGAGTGCACTCGAATTCCAATTGGCGCATCGCGTCCATCCTGTCAAACCCGGTGTCGACCTCTTTCATCCGCACTTCCATTCTCGCAACTTGTCGAGCAACGCAGAAGTACATGCTGTCGGATTCTAATAGGTGAGCCCGACGTGCGTTGTTCCCTTTGCAACAGGATGGTAATCTCGATAACGCTAGAGCCAGCTAAGTGCGGACCGCGTGTTTCGTGTACAGGGCACATTGACCGCGTGTGTGTGTCCACGCAGGTTTGTGTACGTGTTACCGCCGCTTCTTGCTCTGCGAATGTGGCGGCGTTACACAAGGCTGCGTGCAAAGGGAGAAGAGCACTTATCTACCGTACAATTTCGCGAATGCTGTAGCTTAATCGATTTAGCCCGTCGGCCGCCGTTGTCAAAATCTGCGTCGAGAATCGTAAATTCGAAATTGAAGATATGAACGGCGCACGGCGCGTCACCCCTGTTGATTATCATTGAGGCTAAAATGAGCACGGCATTGCGACGCACTGGCGTAATTTGACGTTGTTATTTAATGCGCGGGTAGAATGGAGTTCGTCCCGTCGAAGGGATGAGCTTTGTTCACGTGGACGCGTATGCTAATATCGGGAAGGGTTGGCAAATTATTGTTGGTGTATATGTCTGTTAATTTCCATACATTTTGGCCGATGGGGTTGATCATATTTGTAAATAACGCGCGTTTCGTCTTGCGCGAGGCGGTAAACTATGCAAATTTATGGTTACCAAAATGACGCGTTACGTAACGTACGGTCCCTGCGCCGTATAAAGTTTCCACGGGATGAAGAGATTCGATAATACAGACTAAGAGAATGAAGCTCATCTCCGTCAATTTAATCATTGAGCTAGGCAAATACGATATCGGTCCTCGCGGTTAATGATCTCGGCGATAGGTAGACACGTACAGGGAGACCAATACAGCCGAGTATTGTCATCGATCGAACCGATCCTCAATTGGGAAGCCAATTAGTCGCTCTCGTTCGTTGTCACTTATTACAACGACCACAATATTTTGTCCACTGACCAACGCAATTCATATTACGCGCATCCAATCATGTGATCCGTTGAATTTCGTTGAATTTCGACAAGCGTCGCAGTTCAAATGTTACCTACTTAATTTCGATATCGAAACAACAGATATTCGCGTTTCACCATCCTACAATTAAAGCCACGCGAGTAGATAATAATGTCGGTCCAAACTGGTCCAAACTGATTCATTACCCATATTCAGATTTCACGTCCACTATTACACGTTGGCCGGTGCATTCGTCCGTTCGTTGAAAAAACAAATCCGGTCCGATGAACATCGATACGCCGCGTTTGCCGCGTCAAAATGCCGCGAGATATCATTCTATCCTTGTCAGCCGTTGTTTTCACCCGTTTATTGACTCGGTAGTCATTTAATTTCCTCTCTGCCCATTCCCGATCCACCCCCATTCCGCTGGCGCATCTTAATCAGTGAGCGGATTGCGTCGCCTGGCGATCTTTGCCGGTTATACAGGTCTTTTCAACGCATCGTTAAATCCGTTGCGGCCGATGTGTGCGAGGCCCGTTAACATTTTAATTACCGGGCCGATCCTACAGGCAAACCCCTTCGCCCCGATTAAGAGTCACGTCCGAAGCAGGCAAGAGATCCATTACTTCGCGGTAATGTCATGTCGGGGAATGTTGTGCCGGCTCTTTGTTGCAATCGCAATTTGCGTTAACGACGCTAATCAATCTCGGTTAAGCACGCCGACCGCGTAATTAGCTTTGTCCGATCCGACTAAAACGATGAATTCACTTTGGCGGCGACTCGCCGCTCGTGCCCCTTTAAGTGCAATTCCGTGCGATCAATTTTTAAGGCTTTCGCAGCGGTCGAGAGTCGTTATAATAAAGTGAACGACGAATTACTCCTCCGGTCCTTCATAATCCGCGCCAGATAAAGCGCCGGCCGCCCGTGTCGTAAAGCAAACAGGGGTGGGCTATAAATGTTTACAGGACGGGCACGTCTCCGTACACCGAATTATCCTTGCACCGACCTCCTCCTACGAAGGAATTACGAACGGGAAAGAAGACATCGTCACCCTATATTTACTTCTAATTTCCGGCTCATCGACCGACTGCGGCGATTCGGGGCGGTCCAGTCCTCTCGAACGATAAATTCGAGCTCTCGCGCGCTCCTCGCTGGTATTGAATTCTCGCAGAATTACGGTATCGCGATGATCCCGCTGGCAAACGAAAGCGAACGAGCGGGGTAAACCTGGCCGCGATAAATTGTTGCTCTCATAAATCCGGGTAGTATCATTACGCTCGCCGACGGTGTATCCGGCAAAAAAGCCACCGTGATGCGATTCGTTGAGGCCGAAGGAAAATTCGCATTTCACCTATTATCTTTCGATGTTCCGCGATTCGAAGCTTGCTTGCCGGCGGTGAGTCCGCCGAGGGCCGATCGATGAATCAAATTGTGCGTGTGCCGTCCGTGCGGCGTCCATCTGCCGGAGTTTATTTGACTGGCCCGCTAATTGACCGATTCACGTGCCAAGGGATCGTCGGCATACGAGGCTGCAACTTGAATTATTCAGGCGCGATCTCTGGCCGTGTCTAATTCGATGGACAGCCCCGCGACGGTTATTGCAACAAATTGATTTCGCATGGGTTATGAGCGCGGCCAAAGAGCGAGAGGGAGCGGCATGGGGATGGCAATGGGGTGGGGGAGGTGGACCTATTTGGTCGTGCATCAGATGCAAACGGCGTGCCAGATGCACTTCCTGCTCGCCGAGGGAATTCCGCTAACTGGACCGCGACCTTCTTCGCTCGCTGCGCGGCAATTAAATTACTCCGCACGCAAGGTGGTTCCCTCGAAAGTTACGCGAGGCCGAGCGAAAGAAAAATTTGCCGGAATAATGTGCCGACGGTTCGCCTATAAATAATGCAGCCTTTAATCATTTCCGCCACTCTTAGCGCCCCGCTTTCGCCGAACTTTTTGACCGAGCGGCTCGTTCGCGTGCCCTCGCGCTGACTACGTTTGTACGACAATTATTTCAGACTTTTTTAACAAGGTGTGCGTGAGAGTGAAGGGGAAGGGGAACAAGTCGTGCTTTCGGTCCCCGCATAATTGCGCTGCTTTCGCAAAACTTTTGTTCCGCGGAATGAAGAGTCGAATTGTCGATTTGCGATTGAATGTTTTCGTAAGATCTGGCTCGTACCGGAGGGAAAAAAGTTTCGGAGCTTCCGAGAGAGGAATGCAATGATGGAAACGGATACGGATAGTGGACGGTTCGGCTCAATTTGCAAGTCCATCGAACGACGCGCCGGTGGAATCGAAAGATAGGGAAGTCTACTTCCATTATACGGAGCGCATTTTTCTTTTGCCTCGACAGGATGGAAAGGCGCACTCTCAAACTTTTGCTATGCGCATCAGTACGCCGCGCCCAGCAAATTCGGTCACACCAGCAACTGTATTCTTCACTTATGTCCATTTCCTTCGACGGAAATTTATCGTTAGTCACTCGAGCAGTAAAACCTTCCCAGTTGGGGAAACATTCGCAACGTCGTTAGCGAGAAAGTTTCTTGGCCAATCAGGAACTGCCGACAAGAACGATCATCGGACAGTAACAGAATCAAGATTTCGCAGACTCTCGACGAGCAGAAGAAACCATGCCGCATTATTGGCTCAGAATAAATGGCTCATAACTCCAGAATAATGTCTTGGAACATCCGTTACCGAGAAACGAGACATAACGTTTCCATTCGCATTATGTTCCCTCGTATTCCATGTGACTACATTATATTACATGGTGATTTTTAACCGCCATCCGTTTGCACATTGACCGCGGTCGTTCAATAGCATAATCTAATCTCATTGCTAAATCCTTTATAGCTAGATTAAGCATTTTCTCGGGAGGACTAAAAAGATTGCCGGTCATGTTAGGAAACCAGGATGCATGGAAAATTCCAAAGACCATAAATCACTGTTAATGTCTAGGAAGGAATATCCGCTTCCTTCAGCAATGTTCTTATGTCGGACGCGAGCTTTTTCCCGTTACATGTCCGCGCTCGGTCTGAGCTTTTTCCATTATCTTGGCGGATGTCACTGAAGTTCCTTCGGTCGGTAGACTATGCACAGTGCTACGTTCCGCTTAGGACACGTAGGTATGTGCTTATGAACTACAACGGCATGTAATTAACTCCTCTACAGCTAAATCTGACGTTGGATACTGAGATCACATTATGAATGCTTTACTCTATACATTCGACAATTCCCGCATTCTGCATTCATTCATCATATATTTAATTGCAGATCTTTAATATTTCTGATTTTTTCTACTTTCCGTGCTTATTAAGTTTTCATACCTTTCTGTTATTCATTATTAAATCCATTATTTTAAAGGTCGCGGAGGTTTATTAATTAGACGATGCCAAGTTGAATCTTTTCAATCGGTGTATTAATCTAGGGAGATTATAGATTCCAGACAATTTGCGTTGAGAAAATGGCTTCTTATCGTTGTGCAGGAAGGTGGCTATTCGGAAGACAATGCAACTTGGCCGAACAATTTAAGGCTGTTCCTCTATAGCCATTCAGCCTTTATAAATTATCCTCCAGAGCCAGCGTACTTGTTGCTCAAATTACGGTGAGGTCTAAACAGGAAACGAAAACGTTCGGGCAGGCCGCGAAAATATTTTGATGACTGTCAGGTGTGACACGCGCCGGACAATATTTTCGTCAGTGATCGACAATATTTTGCAATCCGAGCGGTAGAGTGATAATATTTTCCTCTCTTTCAGCCACTTCAAGCTGGAAGCGGACATCGCTTCTATGACGTGGAAAGTGCATTGGGACGACGTTATCGTAATGCCACACGCAAAGACGAAGGGCTCCATGTACTCGCTCATTCCAAACAAGCTTCGCGGCAGCCAACTGGTAAATACTGGAGCATCTCAAACACCTACGTACACTCTTCTACCGACCCTCGCACTCTCAATCGATCCCTCCTTGACCGAGTATCGCGCCCATTTCTTCCCGAAAAATCTCTTATCCCACTCCCTCTTTCAATAAAAAAGGTACGCGTGTGATACCCTTGTTATCTCTGGCTATTTTCCTTCCACGCACTTCGCCATCACATGATAAATGCTTACACGCGCTAACGACCCTCTTCAATTCAGTCGGAATTATACAATTATTTAATTCTCGGAATTTGTCACACACTAGGCAACTCTCAGTACAGTCCCCTCCTTGCAGTCTCTTCTTTTCCAGACAATATATTCTGACGACAATGCGAGCATGCCGGATGAGGTGGACAAAAACTCTTACATGCCGACAGGTATCTACAAGGTAGGTCGTTTCAAATCAATACGATTCCGTTGTCAAAAAGTGAACATTCGTTTCCCGGTCTCTCGACTTGGTTTACAATGATGTAAAATCAAGAAACGATGAAATGACCTTATGTCCCGCTTAACACATTAATGTGCAAAGGAGGGTGGGTGCGAACGTAAATGAAGTGTAGCGTAACTACCGGTCAGATCTGTTGACGCGTATACTCAGATTATTATGCAGTTAAGTCTGATCAACAGCGCTAATCGTATGTCCGACGAAACTCGATCAATTTTATAATACGGTGGCGCTTCAGAATTGATGAGGCGGTCAGATTTTCCGTCCGGCCCGAAATGAAATTTTCATTTCCGACTCGTCAGAATAATTTGCCGCATTTCGGGTTATTTCGCCACTCAACGCTGGCTGGAATTTTCGGGCGAAAGAAGCGCTCTCTCGCGCATATGGCTGCCAATTAGATTTGCATGTTTTACACGGGGCGAGAAGAAGCGAAGCAAAAAGTAGCTGCTCGCGAGTAAACCCGTCGAGCTACTAATTTCCTCCGCTTTGGCATTTCATGTTTCGCTTGTACAACTTTTCGATCCTTCGTCATATCCGGGCGATGAGCGACACTTTTTTTTTTTCGTAGAAAACGTAATCGCTCAGTGGCTATTGGCCGTCACGTATCGCACGTTCACTCATGAATTTTGTCAATTTCAATTTTGTCGGCGTCGATATCTAGTTGAAGCTTTAAACCACCCGAAATGATTCATTCGGATTAAATTCTTTTTTCCCCTCCTGTATATTCTGCAACGCCTGATAGTCAAATGGTAATAGGAGACCTAGATGGAAACGTTGATATGGCCATTGCAAACTAGGCTTCACGGCTTTGAACTGGACGTAGCTTTGCCTCGGAACAAAGACTGACGCTGGATGAATAAATTTGAAAGGCAGTCCATGATATAATGATACCTATTCACTTACATGCGCGCATACGTTATCGCCGCACAATTTATCATCACGTTTCCCGGGATGCTCTGGCGGAGTTTCCCGTCGCGTTACGTGAGAATTGACCCATTAAACAAACATGCGACGCCTATTACTACCGCGTAGAAGAATTAATTTCTCCGCGCACGCCTACATACGTGAAATAATTCGTTGCAGAACTCGAAAGTGGCGATTAAATCGATACCCAGGAACAAGGTGGAGATTTCCAGGCCTCTGTTGCTGGAGTTGAAAAGAGTGAGTATTCTGGATTGATCGAGCAGCACCGTATGACAAACGACTTTTCTCATTAACGACTGAAGTAAAGTATAATGTTTGCGAGCCGATCGTGAAACGTAGTCTATGCGAACGGTGATTTGACTGATTTTCGCAGATGAAGGACCTGCAGCACGATCACTTAGTGCGCTTTTATGGAGCCTGCGTCGAACCACCCCATTGCTGCCTTTTAACCGAATACTGCCCCAAAGGATCTCTTCAGGCTAGTAGATTTCAAAGTCCATCTACGTCTCGGGCGCGCGTCTTGCGAAACATCAAAATTCAGGCGGACCCGCTCACGTCCTTCACGCCCACTCATGCACCTGTCAGATAATTCTGCAAATTGCCCGACACGTTTCGTAACACGCGCTTCAAGACTCTCGATTCCGAGCGTTCCCGGCGCTCGTCCGCGTTCAGACTTCGCTCGCTTTTAAACTTTTTCTCGTACATGGTCGCGCGTGCAGGACAAATTCTACGAACTCCGCTGCCGAACGGGCGCACTATGCTCTAAGTCGATTGTCGCCAGCGCGTTCGCTCGATTCGTCCGTCACACTTTGCCGGGCGGAACAATAAGTGATCGAGACGCGATTACACGTTGAACACGCGTGTATCGATCCGTTCGACAGAGCCGATTAAAAGCCGTGCATGTGCGCGTGCAACCACCCTTCCCCGGCGCGACACTTTCAACCCTCCTTTTCACACGCCGCAGGATATCCTCGAGAACGAGCAGATCAAGCTGGACCGCGTGTTCAGGGGATCCCTGATACACGACATTGTCAGGGGAATGGCCTACCTCCACGCGTCCGAGGTGAGGAGCCATGGCAATCTCAAATCATCGAACTGCGTTGTCGATTCGAGATTCGTGCTCAAGATAACGGATTTCGGGCTGCACGAGCTGCGGAGGCATTCGCCGTGCGAAGCGGAAATGGACAGGACTACGTACGCTTATTGGAGAAGTAAGCTCATTGTTAAGCGAAAGACTGAGCAGA
Source organism: Anoplius nigerrimus (assembly GCA_914767735.1). Taxonomy (NCBI): domain Eukaryota; kingdom Metazoa; phylum Arthropoda; class Insecta; order Hymenoptera; family Pompilidae; genus Anoplius; species Anoplius nigerrimus. The sequence continues at coordinate 4,109,938 of OU612079.1, read as the reverse complement.
GATAGTAGGATAAGCCGCTTTTGAGAGACACCCAAAATTGCGAATGCATTAAAGTTTGTTAAGTAGACGATTTCAACAGCAAAAATAGGTTCGTTTCAACAGAAATCTTCAGTTCAGTTAGCTTCTTCAATATCGTGAAAGGAGATTTATCGTAATTTTAATCTGTTGTTTACAATTTTTTTTTATGGAATTTCTAAAAAGACAGTTTGTAATGTGCGTAACTTAGTAATCGTAACAGAACGTATGATAATTCTTATCAACGATTGAGTCGGCCCACGACAAGTCGATTGAAGCAACCTTCCGCTATTTTAAGTTTCTTTTGTATCCTTGCGTGGAGTTTGCTCAATGTAGGTAGCACCCGGCATATTCACTCGCGCGAAACTGTTGCCTTGAAATGAACAGGAAGGCGATTGTTGCTTGTAGGACGGCTTTGGACAGCGCCGGAGTTGCTCAGAATGGAAAGACGACCGCCAGAGGGTACTCAGAAAGGTGACGTCTACAGTTTCGCCATAATCGTTCACGAAATTGTTATGCGACAGGGGCCATTTTACTTGGGCGAAAACTGCACGCTCTCTCCGAAAGGTGAGTTTCATGCCATTGCGAGCAGAACGCAAACTATCTCGTTTACCGGTTGTACACCCTACACAACGCTTCCGCCTTACTTCACCGTAGTCAACGGGACCAGTTCTAAACACAATAATTTCATTGCTTCCGTCGCCGGGCGGTGAAAAAAAATCTTCTCTCTTCGAAGAAACATGACGACGGACGAAAGGAGAGTCTCGGTATAACAATTACGGGAAATTTCATTAACTTCGCAGTAACCGTTTCGCAATTTCTTCCCTCCCTCAAATTTCAACAGTGTCGATTTCGAGCCGCCTGTACTTTCCACAATACCGGCTGCCATCGACATAAATATCGGATTACTTTCGCCGATGTCGACAACAAAGGATTCGCGAAACTATCGGACAGCGGTGAAATTTGCTTAACGGCAGGAGTTAATAACGTAGGAACAAAAAAATGTCACTCATGGAAGATCGCGGCGAATCGATCGGCCGCTCCTTTTGTTTATGAATGCATCGGAAATTCTGTGGGCTTTTACGTCACATCGTTTCCGGTCGTCACCCTTGTCGCGCAAGCTTTTTTTACTTCTCAGCTGACGGTATGAGACCGGAGGTCGAAGTAACGGATTATTTGAAAATCAGCGGAACGATTTGCCCCTAGAAGCAAGAGTTTCTCATTAGAAGAATTCATCTTGATGCTAGGCTCGCCAACGTTTCCAATACGCGAGCATTGCGTGGCAACGAGTCATGTTAAGAAATGGAAAACGTGGAAGATTCCATGCACAGCACACCGCCATCCGACCCTCCGTCAACACGCCATTAATGCATTTTTTTGTTTGTCAACGGAGTTGATTGCGAGGGAGGTGTGTCCTTGCAACATCTTCCATGATAAAAAGTTAACGCTTTTCCGTAATCTTCTTTTTTGCCCTAGCCGCTCTATTGCGGTCCACGATGCATTCACGTATGCGTTCAACTCGTGAAGCAAATAATTTGACTACGTGCAAACTGTCGTAACTGTGGGAGATGAAAAAAAATTTTCTACAGTATGGCGGCGTGTGCTAAGGTCTCCGTTGCCTTCAAACTTACGGAATTTCCGTGCTTGCAAATTGCGGCGAAGATAATACACACTACCCACGGACTTAATATACGATGCACGTCCCTTATTTGAGGACAATGCGTATATACAGATGGGAGCGGACTATTGTATTACGATCATTGGACGACGAGATGCGTCGAAAGGCAACGAAATAATCCGTCGCAGAATAATACCACGATGCATCATGCATGCTTTTTGCGCATACGTTGCATATGCTTCCTCATCAGACATATCCGACCGAATGTCTTATTTAACCTACTTCCGTTTTTTTTTTTATAACGTCACAGTTGCTTCACGTTTAATCTATCCTCGGTGGTTGGGCTATTTATTCACTCGAAAGATTTTCCGGCGACAATATTTAGCTGTCTGTCCGCTTTACGTGCTCCTCTTTCATACTGAAATTTCGCCTCGGTGGAAGCGGGTCGAATAAGGCATAAATTTTGCGCTGCGCTATCCATCCGCGAACTTTGCGACGGCTGTAATATTAACACCATCCGGGGTAACGGGTACACGCCATTCCCGTATAATTTACACGAGCTGTTTGGCAGAAAGTTGTTAGGGCCAGACGAGACTTCGCTCAACGATCGCTCGATAGCGCTTAACTTTTTCCATTAACGCGGTAGACCCACACTCGATGCCGAGCGAAATTTATTTTCGACCGCATTTTCGCTATTGTTACCGAGCTTGCAGCTAGGTGGAAAATGTTCGGAACGGTAAAGTTTCGGATTACGCAATATCCGCCGTCAGTCGGTAACATGTTGTAGGTAAAGCTCGAAGGCTCGACCAGACCTTGAAAATCGGGACGAGACGCTGAAGTTGAATTTACCGCGTCGGTAAACACGCAAGCTCCAGCGTACGTACCCTTAAAAGGTAGCCATGCAGAACGTGTACGGAGATATTGTATTCCTCTTACCCTCGACGAATAATCAGCGCACGTTATCGACCCCATTCGGCTGATATGCAAGAGCCCAGCTATCGGCAGAGTCTGCAATGACCGTCTACTCTGCCATACCTGGCCAGCCAGATGATCGACCGTGCTTGCAAGCTTTCGAGCGAATTGTCCCGAAAAGTTCCCGCAGGCTTCCTCTCGATAAGAAGCCGAGCGCCGTTATCAGCGTGGCAAGAGGATCGATCGAAGGGAGGGTAGAAGGGAAGAAGCGGACGCGGTGGTGGCAGGAGCACCTCGAGGCGGGGGTTGCAAGTTCAGTCGAAGCTTTCACGCGTCCTGGAACGCAACGGCTCTCGCGCGCGCGTCCCTTTCCGTGTTTTGTCCGTCTTCTTTCTCGATCCGCTTCTCGTCCTCCGCAAAAGTCTCCGACTCCTTCAATCTCCACCCCCGTGCACCTCCTGTACACCCCGTTCCATCCAGCCGTTCTCTACTGTCCGAGCCGTGCCACGTGAAACTCGTTTTCTTATGCCGGGCAGTCGATAGCCTAATCGATAGCCGCGTAGGTGTATTGCAAAAATGTTCTCTCTCATCAACTCTGACTCCCTTCTCGCGCCCGGTTCCGCTCTCGGCTTTCCCTCACGTTATTGTTTCTATGTTCGATTTTTCCTCGTTTTCCTTCCTCGCACCGAAGCGCTGTCTGTGTCACTGGGTCTGTTTGAGGATCCGAGTGTTTACGTGTGAATGTGATTGTGGCGAGTTGTTGGCATTGCGAGTGTCAGGTGGTTTGACCCCTACGTAGGTCGTGTCGACGGAATCGTATCCACATTCCGCGATCCGGCTTTCGGACGCTAATTAGCCACCGATCGATCGGCAACCCTGTCCGTAACTCGAAATATGAGAGTCGGACGTCGATCTTCGCCGACGTGATCGCATCGAGTCGTCGAGTACGACATTGGACGTGGATCGAGTCGAGGACGTTGAACCGTGGCTCTTAGCGTCCCGCATCCTGGCAGAATCCCATCGACGTTCCGTATCGCGATCGGGAACTCGGCGTCTCGTGTTCTGCAACGAATTCAACATGCCACGTCCCGCGAGAATCGAAGCCCAATATCCCCGATTCGACGTCAATCGATCGTTATCTTGCCCAGCTTGGTACGCTACAGGACGCGTGCGATTACCGCGTTGACGTGCGGCGGCCGAGAGATTTATCGGCTTGGATTTTAATATATTTCCGCCCCATGCGAACCCATCTTATACGGGAGGATATGCGTGGTGATTTACGATCAGAATTTTCCCTCTCGACAGTTTCGGTAAGATTGAGTCAACTCCGAAGCGGAGGCCTGTCTTCGAACGCTTTGCGTTTCGACCGGAACCGTACGTTCGTCCTGAGAATTAATTCTGCTTGGCACGATCGCGAACGGTTTCTATTGAAAGAAGCCGGGCGTCGGGCGGAAGGATAATAACATCGAGATGTTTGCTACGGCGAGAATCGATCGGGCGGCATTACCGTTAACGACTCACTCGAATTATTAACGGCGGCCGTTTTCCGGCTCTCAAAGGGGAAAATTGTTTGTAGCGCCCGTTTCCGCCTGCGAGCGCCGCATAACGAAGCGGGAAAGTTCATCGGGGCAGGATAGAGTCATGCAAATATTCTCCACGCGCCGAAGTAGTAACAGCGGCCAGGACGCAGAACTGGCTTGAGTACAATGGACACAACAAGGTACAACGCGAGGGGTAGCTCGCCGTGCGCAAACTCTCCACCGAGAATTCGAGCGTGTTTGACAGTAATTTCCGACCTCGCCTGATTTTAGGATGGGACTACCTCGGGTAATACGTGGAACATCGGAATTTTAGCCGACAATTTTCCTTTGACCGCTTATTTTACCTCGTTTTCTCTTCGTGATACTCTTTCTCTCCCTCTCTCTCTCTCTCTCTCTCTCTTTCTCTCTCTCTCTTTCTCTCTCTCACCCTCCCGCTCTCGGTTCCGCGTTCGTTCCACTCGCGGGAAATGTAGTTTCGCGTAGTAGGGCAAAGTTCAAAGGGGGATGAAAGCGTATTAGGCTGGGCCGTCACTCTCCGCGGGTGGCATGAACGTAAGCGAATGTAAGTGTGCGTAAGTGTAACAACGACGCGTAGAAAAGCTGCGAACGAAGGGAGGGATGTCGGTAGGGTGAACGAGAGAAGGGAGACGTCGAGATGGTCGAGTCCCATTTAGACTCTATTGGGAGCAAGTGCCCGCCGATGGGTTCCGCGTTTTCCCTTTTATTCTCCGATTCCAAGAATTGGCATGATTTTTCCGCGAGTCTGCGTCCGCCGGAAGGACCGAGTCGACTCCAATTTCGGGCATTGAAGTTTTACGGGCTCTTCAGCGGTAGAAATGGAAGCGTAAATTCGTTCAATATCCAGTATCCTCACCGTTCAAGCACCCTATCATTTCTGTACGTTCACATAATCTCGTGTAGAGGCACAGATTTTTAGCCATATTCGTTCATGTCCCCTCTTCATACGCAGGCACTTACGAAACAGATCTCAATGAGATGTGATGATTCGATGGTGCGATAAACAGATTAAGCAACTTAGAAACATACCTTCATCAGTTATAACTTCCGCTCGCATCCTTTTTGCAAGCAATAATATTCACAAAGCGGGAATTGACGCTGTTAAATTTCCATTAGCCCTCAGCTTCAAATATCCGAAACTTCTGGATCGACCCTCGTAAATATATCTTCGGCACATCTTAAGGGTCGCGCGCGTACGATAACGCTCCTCGATCAGATCAAAACTTCATCTCGCCAGCGTTATTAACGACAGCGCGTCGCCTCTGCTCGCGGATCCGACGTTATCATCCTGGATCAAGCTGTAGGAGGTAGATGAGGGGGAGGAGGAGAAGGAGAATGAGAAGGAGGAGAAGAAGAGGGAGGGGGTGGTCGTCGGCGAGGTCGAGAGAAAGTTCACGAGACCTCCGATAGACTCGCGGAAGTTCCGACGCTTCGGCCAGCGCAAAAACAAGGTCATTGATCGGCGAGGTAGCGTCGGGAGGGTAGGAGAGGAAAAAGGACTGCAAAGGTGGTGTAGTTCAAGGGCTTCGCCGAAATTTCACCCCTCCTTCGAGCCCCTCCGCCCCCACCCAGCTAGCCAGTTACGAAAGTTTTGGACCAGCGTTTAGTCCCTCCTCAACGTCGTTACGCGCCGCTTAAACTCGAACTCGCGCGATTTCAGCTACGTCATGGAACTTTGAATCCGCTCGGGTCGGTGGAATTCCTCTCGGCCGTAACGACTCTGCTATTAATCCGTAACAGGCTGTAGCCGAAGTGCCTCTCGTTAGACCGAAAGATTACGGCCTTACGTGCAAAGACTGTCCTTCTATCTCTCTCTCTCTCTCTCTCTCCTTCTTTTTCTCTCCAGGAAGGCGGACGATCGTCGGCTACGTGCTTTTTCGATCGACGCAAGCGCTCATTTTAAAGACGTTCATCCTCGCTGGGACGTGCCTAATCCGAACGTAACAAATTATTATGGCCGGTTATGTGCGCGCGGGCGAACAGCAATAATTACGGTCGTTGAGGCTTTAACGCTCGACGGATTACGGATCCGTAAGCTGCGTGTGCTTACACGGCTGTGCTTCTAGACGCGGGAAGGAATTTTGTCCTTCGAGAAGACACGAATGAAACCTTGTCGAGGTTGTCATTTTTTCATTCCTTTGTCGGGTACTGAGATATTTAGCGGGTGTATCGGATTTTTTCGCGAGAGTAAGCGTTGTTGTTCTGTAAGGATATTGAGTGAGTCTGTGTAAGTACTGACGGTGTGTCGATCGGATGTGGGCCTGATGTTTTGTAATAGCGAGGAATCGGTTTAAATCTTAATTAGGTAGGATGTGGTCGCGTGAATAATTGACTCGAAGTTTCGATACGTCGAACAAATACCGTGAGCCGTGAGACCGTGAAAGGGGTGGCTGGAGTTTCAGCTTGAATTATGCATTAATTTATGTATTAATTTCCTCGGCTAATGGGTTCGGCATAAAGGTCGCGTGGAGACATCGATAATAAACGGCGCTAAGCTTGCTGCCGGATTATTAAAGATACAACGGTGCACTTTTAGTTCAGTCTAGCAAATCATGTCAAGACCGAACTGAATTTCGTCCCACTTGACTGTCGTGCACAGAACCAAGTATGCCTGACACGCTAAAGAAAAATAGCTCTAGCCTAAAACCGATATACATTAATCACTTTACGATTTACATTTACACACTATACCCCCATATACAAAATCGAGATTTACATTGTATGTTCAAGCTGAGACGTATCGATAAATCGAAAAATAAGTAGACCGAACCTAAAACTGAGTGCGTGCGAGAATGAATGTCTGTAAGTGACAGTGACAAGACAGAGGCGTGAGAAGGGGAATGGAGTTGAATTAGGGTGGCCTGAGAAGGGTGAAATTGTCTCACGAAAAAGAAACTGTAGAAAGGCTGTCGATCGGGGTGGCGGGGTTATCGATCTATCCTTCAGCCGAGTCCTTCTCGGTGAGCGAAAAGAAATGGCGGAGAGGAGCAACGCTTCTAGCACGAGCAGCCTCACTCTACCCCCGATGCCGGGGGCGAGTCCTGACGGGGGTGCAAGTCCCAGGAGGGCGGTCAGTCCGCTTCTAGAGGTCCGCAGACCTCACTGCACCCTCAACTGCGAGTCCTGCAGCGCATTTCTCGAGGACATCTACAGGCACAGTACGTTTTCTCACGCTCCCCTTATCGTTCGCGGATGCGTTCCACGGCCAGTTATGATTATTGCCACGCGGAAAATGCTTCCATTATCGGCCGTCATCGCGCGCACTTCCACGCGAGCACGTTTTCTGCTTTATATCTGATAATTACAATGGCGGAAACGAGCTTCGCTGAGTGCCGATCGCGGAGCGCGATAATACTTTACGGCATTGTGGCTGGTGATATAATTTATAAAACTAGGGATTTTAATGGGGTGCGATCGCTCGCGACGATTGCGCGCCTTCTGCTTGCTAAGCAGCGAGCTGTAACGAGGATCTCATGTAAATAATATATCGGTCAAACAATCACGTTGTTGGTATAATTATTTTTGCATCGCTGTCAAGACGCTGATAAACAGTTTTTGCGTTCTCGTTTGAAACCTTCCGCGAAATTATTCTCTGTCACTTTCGCGAATTACAGAGTTGCATTCCGCGACTCGGGTATTGAAATATGATCTCGTTATATCGAAATATAAACGGCAACGTGGGCGGCGCAGAGTAAAAATCAGCTAAGAAACAATTAGTCTCCATTTCTATTCTTAATATTTTTTTCTTTAAATGCTTTCACAAATTTTCGCAGTTTTTTCTCCGGCCTGTTTCTTCCATCTTCTAATTGACTGACCAGCCTTCGATCCTGAACACTAAATAATCTCATTCCACCATTAGCTGCCTGAACATTTTGATATGTTCTTGGATTCTCTCACATTTTTCTCTGCTCTGTTCTTTTCTTCTTCTCATATAACGTTTTAGTTCTGCCTTATACTTGGCTGACAAATCTTCAAATATAAACCATAAACAACCTTATTACATCGTTAACTGCACCTGACACCATTAACAGCGGAAAGTGAAAATCAGTCCGGAAATTATTGCTCCCCCTTTTTGATCGTCGAAGATTATCATCATCCTCGTAACTCGCCTGTCGGTTCCCCGTTTCGGAATTTCCGCGTATCTTCTCGAATGATTCCCTGCCGCGACCGCCCCTCATCCCTCTCTCCCTCCCGATCGACATTCCCCTCCCACCTCATATCCGACTGACCGGTCTTTTATCACTTCCGTCACGGGGCATATCGCGTCCCCGACACACGCGAATCCACACGCGAAGCTCACGTGCGATACATCTTGGCACCCTCACATTTTTCCGGACGCCCCAACGTGACATTTTCGATACGACAACGATGCTCCGGCACTTATTGCCGGTGGGTCCCATTTGGAATTTCGAGCGGGCGAAATTGGGGATCCGCCTCGGGCTGCGAGGGTGCCAGGGTGCGAGTAGCAACGGGATCTTCTGGGAAAGGCTGAGGCTGAGGCCCTTACGCCAGAGATTCTACCCTCCGAGGGAGCATTTACTGTTCGGTGTACCGCTTCGATGCGATTCGCTGAGACTCCGACGATTCGGAATTTACGGCGTGCGGAGCTTGCGTTATGTCGATATGTCTGATGCGTCCCTCTCCATAATTCAAACTTTAACCCTCTATGCCGATATATTATACAATTGATGGAGTATATGCAGCGATTGACACATTGAGTTCTCGCGAATTCTGCGAAATGTGTACGTGTTCGTTTTAAAGAATTCTCGTTTGGCAACGTTCAGGGCGTACATTAATCGATTACAAGCACTGTAGAGATATTGTAGCTTAAACTCTGTAATAATGTTATATATTTGAGTGGTGTTATTACACGCTCAAATCGTAGATAGTATTATGTGTGTCTACGGTTCGATCCTCTGCGTAACCGCAATTCGCCAGGACGGCGGAGATGTGGAATTTCCTGCGGCTGGAATGTTTGTTATGTCAAAGTACATGGTACGGCTGTTTCGACAGCTCCCTATCTAAATGTCTGATGCAACGTTAAAACTAATTGAACGCTCGTAAAATAATACAATTGTATTACGGAAAAGTGAAACATCTGTACGTCGTGGATGGTGGCGCGCATAAATGTTGTTGGCATTACTCTGTTTATTTGCGGTCAGACATGTCGCTTAGATACAATTTCCAGAATAATAGAGGTATGGAATTTGCGGCATGGGAGCTCCGTGTTATAATGAAATCCATGGCATGTCGGTCTCGATTATTTCGCATCTAAATATCCGAAGAACACTAGCACTAATTAGGCGTTTGCCGAGGTTGTTAGCATATTACAATCTCCGCAACACCTGACATTTCATAGCCCGCCGACATTCTCACACACGAAACCCAGCTATACGAATTTTATGGACACTTTCGCAGTGTATCAATTTGCTCAAATACACGATGCGCGCCGGTTCCGTCCAGATTGAACGTCATACAAACAGCGCGTGGATAGAGTCGACGTTTACAGTGTCCACACGCTGTCGTTCGTACATGGGAAACTCGTGCACAGATTTTCCAGCATTCTCCAATCGAGGATAGCCCGTTCCGGCCTACACGACACACACCTGTTTCCACTTTACCACACCACGATCCTCAGAAAGCGTACACGCCGGATCCTTGTCAAACGTTGATGCGCATTGTTTTCTGTTTTACTAAACATAACTGTCATCCTGCATTAATCGGTTAAGCGTATATAAGCGAGATGTTAAACAGAACGATATCCATGAAGTGAAGAATCCGTTGAGGCGAGTAGTGTGCTTGCCGAGCGTTGTCTGACGCGGGCAGTGAAAGTATCTCGCGCTGATCAGCCTGTCGGAACAAATGCTGGATACTCTACTGAGCGTCGACTACTTATACGCTTCTGAGTCAAGCTGGCCTTACTCCCTTCGCTACCTGACCGCACCTGCTATCCTGAACACCTCTCTCACTGAATATACATGCATTATACGGTTGCTCTCGCGTCCAGCGTATCGGGTATACAAACGAGGACATTTAACTCTTTGGCTCTGCAGCCATTTTCCTCGTATCGAACGGTGGGATCAGCGACAGATAAAACGGACTGATGCATAATGCAAGAAGCCCGTTTCATATTCTTTCTTTTTGCGCACGAGATAAAGGTGCGAGAGTGTGCAAGCGCGGATAGAAATGTAACGACGCGTGCGCTAAGGCAATTTGGTCGTAGGGATATAATTAGTAGACGTTTCCGGTTTCGATTAGAAACCGGAACAATTGAATTATGCCACAGCTGTGAGCATCAAGGTATTTCTAATGCAGATCGGTTTTGGTTGATTTCAGAAATCGTCGAAGGAGTGAAGAGAGGCGGCGGTTCACCTTTAAGGCCCGTGATAGACGAAGCTTCCGTCGAGGAAGAGGTAAGACAGTACTGCAAACACTCCGAGAGCACGACCACGCCCAACGTAATTCCTCTTACGGTCAGTGAACTAAATGCTTTCTTCATTGCCTAACAGGTGGCAACGTTAATGCGACGATGCTGGGCGCAGGACTCTGCCGATCGGCCCGATTTCCCAGCTTTGAAGCAGACCATTCGTAAAATAAACAAGTGAGTACCATTGCAATCAAGCGAATTAAGTCAACGTTGTCCAATTCGATATCGGTCCTGCAAATGACAAGCTCATTCCTTAAGCGTTTGTGTCCCAGAGGTCATTGAGAAAACACGATCGGAACATGACGAACAAGTCGATAGTATTTGTCTTAATCTATTGCGAAGAATACAAGCGCAGGCCTTATTTTGTGCCGTAAAATGCTATTTTAATTGTCGCATTAATTTAAATTATATGTTTATGAGATTAAAAATATTTTTAATTCCCGAACTGTCACGTGCGTCAATAAAGTCGGGCGCGCGACTTCGACAGACTGTGAGTACACCGTCAGTTCTCTGATAGCGTCCAAATGTACTGGGTCTTTTCGACACAAAATCTAAAGATCACGACTACGTTCCACGGAAGTCAAACGGTAAACGCAGCCCGAATAGCGCTCCGAAATTATGTACTCAACGAATATGGCACTCAGCCCGCGTAAAGCTTATCGCAGCCGTGTAGCGCTCAGAAATTTTTCCGGCCTTGAACGCGTTTCGTGGGAGTCGCCTTCGCGGGGCGCCGGTAAATTTTAACGACGCCTCCTTCTCATTAAGCTAAAAGCATACGCGAGCTATCGACGCGCGTAGATGGTCAGCGACGTCGGCCTGAATGTCGCGAGCCGCGGATTTCCAGGCGACGCCGACGGAAAGGGCCCTTTTCCGGAAGGCGGGGGAAAAGCTGGAATGGTCGACAGACCCTTTTTAGAGCGCCGATAAACCTTGGAGGCGGCATCGCGACGCTCGCGGCTGTAAAACTGGTCCGCAGTTACGTCAGGCCAGCTTACGGGGACATCTTAAATGCGCCGTGAAAAGATCGTTCGATCGACGGCGTGCCATTTTGCTCGATGGGGGAAATAATTATTGGCTCTGATGACTTAACGCCTCTGATAATCGCTCAGCTTGACTGTGCACGTCTATGCTGCCTTCAGTGCCACTAGTTGTGGGTTAAGGCAGGTGTCGACGTTCAGGGTTAAATAAATAGCAAGTGCAAAAAAAAATGTTGCTTTAGTTGTATAAAAGGTCATAGGTGCGCAAAACAATATTGTTTATTTTTTAAAGTATTGCTTTATTTGAATGCATCTTTCGCTCTTTGATAGCACATATTTAGCAGCTTTGTTGAGCGTCAATTTTTTTCCTGTCCTTGCAATGGGACATTGTCTAGTATTTAAATAAATATATATTCTCTCCCCCCCCCCTCTCTCTCTGTCTCTGGGTTTTACGTGTGTGTGGTAAATGTATATAAACATTCATAAAGACATGCTTTGCCACTTTAGAATCCCCTGCGCTGTTTTACAGCACTTTGGACACACGAAACTATGAAACAATAATCGGGGAGCACGTTTGGACACTAGCCAAAATTCGCTTGCTACAGTACCAGTCTTTTATTCCTTATTGTCATATAAGTTACAAAATATTCGTAAGATAATCGTAATGATCGTAACACACCAAGCTTCTGACCATTTTTGATGTCGCGGAAAAAAGTTCGTTACGATTTAACGTTTCATAGGTGCGGTTGTTCTTAAAAAGTACTCAGCGTAGTGCCTCGCAATAGAAAGCACGGCGCTGTGAAATAATTCAAACGTAATCCTGAGAGTGACCCAATTTTACGTTAGGGCGTAACAAAAGGACGAGTGTCAAACTGGGTAGAAAAGCTTTCTCTCACGATATCGGCTCGAGGTCCTTTTTCCTTCGCTCGACGAGAGTCGGTTAGCCCCGATATTGGCATAGTTCTCCGACTTTTCCCCGGCGCTGGGTCGTCCTCCTAGTTCTACATTCGTTCCAAGGAATTCGAGGAGTGTAGCTGGGTCAATAGCCGTGCGGGCATGAGGTAAAGTGAGCCAGGAGAAAAAAACTGTGTAAATTGAGACGATACGGGCGAGAAGGGATGCGGAACGAAGAAGGTCGAACATCATTCCTCTTCATTCAGGCACGAAAGGTCCTGCCTTTCGCCACTGTCAAACATCGTCCTTCGGATAGCATTGCGATTACGCGCACGCCAAACTCTTTGCCATTTCAAAGGCTGATATTTACGAGCGATAGCGTTCAACCCTTCGCCGCGATAGAATTTTGCAGAAGCATCGAGTCGCGGGCCGAGCTTCAAGGATATCAATTGATAGTGATATTCTCAGCGTCCCGCGGACGATGGCGAACAAACATTGGCGCGATTGGCGGTTCGATCGATCCGATAATGAATTACGCGTCCTCGTTCGCACGCGAGCGGGATACACTTATAGGAAAGTTTCGCTATACCGTGCGCAGTCAACGGGAATAAACGCAGGAACGAAGGGCGGCGCACGCAGCTGACCCTTGACCCTTGTCATTAACCTCCCCACCTCGCCCCATCTCTTGACTCCGGTATCAATTTGTTGTGCGTCCCGATTTTCGCCTCGATTAACCGTACGCAATCGACGACATTGGGTCATCGTAGTTTCTCCATGAACTGTGCTTGCCGGAGGACATTTGTCCAAATTCATGAAGCAGGCTTGACAGTGCAGAGAAGCTCCAGAAACGTAGGGCTGCATAGGTACTTGATCGAAACGATGGGTGGACAATGAAAGTCCGACAGGACCCTCGGCCGACGAACCACTTTGAACGCACTACGAACTGTGGGGTCAAATTCTGGGAATACATTTTGGACGTTGGTCCACGAGGTCGCTAGTTTCACTTATTTAACGTTTTATTTCGCGCGATTCTTTTCCGGCCATACTTTCCAAGCTAACGCATAGGCGGGATATAATGAGTTGAACCGGTGCGAGGAAGGAAGTATGAAGGGAAGCGGTGGGGGATGAGGGAGGTGGAGAAAATTGCAGAAATTAATTTGGTCCAGGACGGAGCGGGATTACGTTGAAGTTTAAGCAATCCCGAACGAAGGCGTCCCGGCGCGGTTTGCACAGATTTCCAGTGTTCGCGGAAATTAGATTACGATTTACTTCCAACTTTCAGGTTCTGCTCTTTGCTGCGACGAGCCCAGTTCAAACTGCGAAAAAGCTTTTTCGAAAACTACCCGAGAGACCGACGGTCAAAGATTCCTACGACATTGTCACTTATCTGCCTGCGCCACTTAAATCTTTTCCGACGTCTTCCCGCGTCGGACGTTATTCAATTGTGCCCGTCGGTGCACGTACGACAATCGTACTCGTTCTGATGAACGACGTTATGCGGCCAATGCAAAGAAATTGTTATCGTCCATCGTAAACGTTGCAGCAATTAATACGCGAGAAACTGGCGCATTCAATTTGCATTATAAAGAGGTATCATTTGTGTTTGTGTTTCCAACCTCCGGTGCACTTCTCTAATTTCTCTTCTCATTCTCTCTCTCCCCCCTCTCTCTCTCTCTCTCGGTCTCTGGTTTTCTCTCTCTGTCTCTCAGGATGCTTTATCTGATCGAGTTTCTGCCATGCACCTGGGAAGAGCGAATTTCGCAACGTTCACAATACTCGCCCCAATATACGCCGAGCATAGTCGTGAGAGACGAAGCGTCGCTCGTCTTCCACTCAACCGAATTTACTGCGAAGCTTACGGAACGGAAGAGCGTTAAATCTCAACAGGTGCCCTCGGCCCGTCTTCGGGAAAATTCGAGCAGCCATTGTCTCCCGTTCGATGTTTCACCGACTACGAGCGAGTCGCGAGCCGGCGCGTAATTTTCCGTTCGTTGATACAGTGCGCGCGCAAGTGCGGGAGAGCGTCCGGAATCGTTTTAAGCGTCGGGGTAAGTGTTCACGGCGCACTAACCTTCCTGACAATTGCGGGAACGCGCTCTTCTTCTCCCAGAGACCCGTTTTCATTCGCATGACGATCGCCAGCCCAGCTCGAGCGAATGGGGCGGAATCCGTTTGAGCTCGAGTTTAAGCCCCATCCGACGGATATATCGGTTTTCGTATGTAACCTTCCCGCCGTGCCGGGATAAGCGTATATTCGCAATTCCCTGTGCTACGAGCCAACAGCGAGACTGTCTGGGAGCGCGACCCAGAAGAAGGCTCCTCGAATTCTGGAATAACGTCATTCTACGTAGCGACACGTCAGGATTCCGTTTACGTTCGTCAAAGTTTGCCTTCCGCGGCGAAAGGACGAGAAGTCGGGAAGTTTTGCGGGTCTAGGGAGGTGGGGGAGGGTCGGTGGAGGTCGAGGGAGAAGGTTGGAGGAAAAGATTGGAATGGGTCGGCTGCCAGAGGGGCAGGAGAATCGACCCTTCCGAAACCGGGCCGACCCGGCACGGAACGTCATCGCGGGCTAATATTTAAGAGGCTAATTATCCCAGGAGAATTCTCCGCAGAATTCTCGGAGTTCAACCCTTCTCTGATGTGGCGAAACGCTCGCGGCGCTTTCGGCATTCCCACAGACGCCGGGCTTTAACGTTACCCGAAACTCGTTAGAGCGTATTTATTAACAGGATGGACCCTGCTTTTGACGGTGTAACTTGAACCTGCCTTCGTTAGAAACGAAGTCAAATACTCGCCAAGTAACGAACGAATTTTTATCAACTTGTTCGGCTTTCAGTCGGTATACGATTTCGAGAGAACTCACCCGTTTCACAATTTTCTAATTGGCTGAAACACTCGCGATGTCATTGAAAGCTGTCATCTTGACTGTCGTACAATCAAATCCCTATTTCTGTCAGATGGGAAAATGTGTACTAAGCGGGTCCTAATAAATGAATCGATGCCGACAGATTAGAATGAATCATTAGAATGCATTTGAACTAAGCAATATCAAATCAGAACCATATGGTCAATAATTATTGTCAGAATCAGTACGTGAAATGAGCGTAACTTGATCATTTGTCTCCGTGTTCTGTCCGTGGCTTCTGATATCAGCGGATGAATTAGCAATTCTCGTGATATTTCACTTTCGCTCGGAGGGGAGCGAAAATCGATTCTCAAAGTCCGCCGTTCCCTTTGAAAGCCAATTCTCTTGCGCGGATGAAGCGTCAGGATGAAATCCCTCGATCCTTCCTACTTTTCCTGCGCGCATCTCGGATAGCCGATCCGAAGAAAATAAATCCGCGTTGAGTCGAGTGGGCGAATGAGAAAAGGCGGTTCGCTGTAATTTTGCCGGCTGGCAGTAACGAGCTGGTAGTGTCGACCGCCGGCTGCTTTTCCTTCCTCGTTGCCCTCGATACCGTTCCTAGCCGGCTTATATCGAGCGGCTACCGGTCGCAAAGAAGAATTCCCGTCGACCGGTAGTTGGCTTCGCTTTCCTACGATTGAATCTGTCCATGCCAATCAGAGGCTGTCTCCTCGCCTGATGGACGTGCGATGCACTCGTCTGCTTTTTCATTTCATCCCTTGTGTCGCTCAGTTCTCTCAGAGGACGCGTCAATGAAGCACGCAAATTTCATTCATTTCGCAAATATGAAGAAGACTCGACCTCTGAAAGCTAAAGGTAGACTCAAAACTTCCAATTGGAATTCAATTTTTATTTTCCTTTTTTCAGATGTTTATGCAACACCAGAATGAACTCTGACTTTCTCGAGTCAGTATTACCCACTTTCTAATGCGCATTATGCGAAAATGTCTCGCAAATAAGTTTCAAGCACTTGGCTGTGCCAAGTAGCCTTCGTCCCGATTATGACACAATTTCTGCATCGTTCCGTATGTGTGGGCATGCGGTAAATAGGGTGCTATTATTTCCCGCGAAGAAGTGGGCTGAAAACGTTTGTACCCAGCGAACGGAATAACGTCCATTCGTTCTCATCAGTGAGTGGGAATAAAATTATCGCTCAAAGCCTGACAACGTCGACATCTTGCCTTTTGAAGAAACATTAGTCCATCGCGGCACGAACATACAGTAATCTATATATTTTATTGGAATTGGCCAATGGCAACAGGTACCGGCCGATAAGCGTCCACGTCTATACACGTGCCAGTTAGAAACGTCCAATCGGTCGATTGTATTTCCAACGTCGATCGTGTATGTGAGTTGAGGGTATGTGCAGGCAATAAATTACATTATTTCGCGCCAAATAATAAATTGGAAATGCGCGTTCTGTTTCTGCAGATTTTCTCTTCTGGATAGAAGCCAGTTTCGGAATTGGTCTTGTTAGTCGTAGGGAATATACTGGTCCTGGTTTGCATATTGACTGCTATGGAATGTAATAGTTATTGAGTTTGGTTCTGTAGTGATGGGCACAATTTTCAATAGACCTTTATAAAATGTCAAGAATTATTTATAGAATGTGTTGAGATTATAGGAAAAAGTTTATTGTTTAATAATCGCAAATAACGGAATTCTCGCAAATACTAGAGAATTTATGTACTCCCTTGAACGTTTTTGGTGAGAAATAATCGTTACGGCAACCTCCACGTAGAGACAAATTTAATAACTAAATATACTCAGAAATACACTAAAAAAACTCATAGACCAAAAAGCACTTTTCTGCGCCTGACGGATATACTTACTGTGCCTATAAATGATTATTCTGGCAGTATTTCTTACGCGTGTATTGAAAACAAGTGGGCAAAACATATGCATTCCGCTCCAGTCCTTTGGCATATTGCGAGTAGCAGCCACATGCATATGCTGGTCCGGCAGCCAGCGGCAGCGTTAGAGTCTCAAAACGTACTGCCGACCCAGTTGGATTCTTGAAATTTATCGTAGCAAAATGCGGAAAACCGAAGTTGCGAAGTCTACTTTGAAAACGCAATATGTCGGCTCCCGGACGTCGAGAAGAAATGAAAGAAAGTGCGGTAACAGCTGAAGAGACGGACGTATTCCCAGTCGTCTAGACGGTAACGATCATGAAGCGCAACATAATTCAGAATCGTGGGAACAAATTTATCGCGTAAGCGCATCGCATAAACTCACGGGAGCAAAGTGAAATAAAATGACACGATGACCTTGATCGGGGTCGCATGCATGCTCCGCGTCGTAATCTGCGTAAGACGAGGCGGAAGCTGCACATCCAGTCGCTGCCAAGGTCATGGATATTACCTCATCTCTTTCCCACGAGAAATGGACTCGACGTTCATTGAAAATCATCGGCCTGCTGGGAATCTGGATGAGTATCTACTTTCTCACTCTTGTCTCTCGACAAAAATCGATACGTGCAAGGAAATACGGGTTGGACATGTTCTCCGTAAATTTACACTGTAAAAGCTGTCTGCGTTCGAAGCATGGATCTGTAAGCGTCTCTACTAATCCACGGATTACAAGTTAATCTTTGAACACTCGCGAGTACGTGCATTCGTAAACGATGGCATGGTAGAAGCGCGTTACTGCCTTTTATGTAGCTACATACCCCATTTAGAGCCGTTTTCATTCAGACCGCCGCCACGCCCTCGACTTCGATAACTACTCGAAATCGAGAATTTACCTACAAAACGTTCTATAAATATGCGAATCTCGGCGAGATTGAGGGAGCACGCCATTTCATCTAATTGGTCGCTCCGTGCTGAACATTTGAGATACCCGGGGCCATGGAGCATAATTAAGCCAAATACAAGGGAGTCGAAACGAGGAAAGTTTGTCCGGCGCGTATTGGGAGCGCGGAAAAGTTTGCGACAGATAAAGCACGAGGGAGAAAGTCGAGAACGAGGCGTACAAGGCGGACGGCCGCTGAAAAGTCTCGAAAAGGAGGACAATGCTGAAGGGGGGAGGGCGGACGTTTTTAAACGTTCGAAAAATAATCATCGCCGCTTCCTAGTGTGACGGATTGCCTCGAACGGAGGGTACGAAGACGAGATGAGAAAAAGTAGGTTGAGCGGAGGCAAAAGCCACGGATGAGGGACGTAAACGGATGATTAGATGCAAAAACTCGGGGGAGGTCAAAGTGAAAAAAGTGACGAGGGTCCTTAGACAGATGGAAGCCGCTTTGGAGTACCTCGCATATATACGTGCGACGCACGCTCGTAGCTTGAGTTTTGTAGCCCAACTTTGTCAGTCTTATTAATATTCCGCAGCAGAGAATGTATTGATGGGATGGGCATATTGGCGCTGTGACACAGTTTCGGATCGTAGCTTAGGATGAATATGGGACGGAGGGAGATATTTTGCTCATTACACTCGCGGTCAGAGACGTACTTGGCAACTGCAATTTCTCGTGCGTGATGCGAAATCCCAAGCTCGGATTAGAGACGCTCGGCGTGGGGAGAATGTGATTTATCGTCCGCGGACTCTTCGCATTTTTCTTCCGCAACGAGCGGATTATTATCCCTCGGAGCCTCGCGCTAAGAGGTATTAGACAGTAGGGCAATGAGGGAAAAGAAAAGACGAAAGGGAAAGTGGAGTGAAGGACCAAAGGCGATCTCGGAAAATATAGTGGATCCGAAATGGATGAATGGAATTGAGGCGGTGAGTTATCTGCGTGAAAAGTTGAAAAAGAGTTACTTATCGTACAATAAAAAACCGCGTGTGCTACTAAAATTGCATCGAATATGAAGAATGTTACAGTTGAACGTAGCAAATGTAGTGTACGTGTTGTCCCAGTCTATTAGTATTGAGAGATTCGTTAACACCAATTAGCAATTGCAACGGGTCCGCTTCGGTAATGTAAATCAGAATAAGCGTGTATTAAAAACTTGAGTGGCGGTAAAGTGGAACAGACAGACGACTGGTCTGTCCTACCCGAGGAATCTCTTAATTCCACGATTTCACAGTGAAATGGGTCGACCATTAGAGGGGACTGTCCGCGCTCATTCGACTTTTCACCGTGAGCTAACGTTGTACAATAGTTTACGAGGGATGCTGTTTTATTTTACGGCCGCGGGGTTTATGGCTATCCGATAGCCAGACGAAATGTTCTCTACGTGCCTGGACGTACAACTCGTCTCGCGAAAAATGAACGAATGACTGTCTTCCGTGACTGACATCGCCAAACATTTTCCCTTCGAATTTCAGGACATTCCACTCCGTATTAACCCTCGCACGCGCCACTGACGTAATACTCATTCCATCCCACACGAGACCCTTATCAACCCACCCAAATCCCTCAAGTGCAAAGAACGTAATAACATCGCAAAATAACTCGAATTTTCAGCGAACCTAACCGTAACTTAATCCTGCACCCTCAACACGAAAATTTGTCCAAAACTTTGCCGAAATTGCGTCTCGGTTAATATGACTCTCTCAAAGCGATACAATTACACGTCTTTCGGACAAACTTCAGCGAATGATCTACGTTCTCTCAGCCGTAAGAAGCGCGGGACGTTCCGTAAACAGGCAATTTTCACGAATACTTCGCGCCGTTAAGGTCTGAGCCATTTTCCGCGAGTTTCGCGCTATCCTTGAAGCGCCCGGGGCGATCACTTTCCAACTGTGAGAGAGTGTTGTGCGTCGTCACTTGCAAACAGGTCGAATCGGCTGCATAAGGAAGCTCCGTCCTCCGCGCAGCCCCTTCCGCTCGTCGTAATTCATTTACGAACTATCGAACACAATTATACGAGATGCCTCGCAGCAGCGGGAAGCGGGCATGCGCGTTCTAATGCCGGTTAGAAAGGGCGTCTTCCGTAGGGCCGAGGGCTGAGAGACGGTTGAACGGGTTGAACATTCGAGGTGACACCGCAGAATCGTCTCTTCAAAGAGAGACCGGCTAAATTCGTTATCAGAGACTGCGTTGACGCTATTATGCCATGGCTATACCTACTTGTTAACTCTCTCTGTGTGCGTGCGTCCTCTCTCGCACTCTCGCTCTGCATCATCCACTTCCAAACGAGATTCCTACCTACGGTGCTCTTGTACGATCTCAGTGTTTCTAATCTCCCGTTTAACAATTCCTTGGTGTGATGTTCTTTGTAACAGTTCTTTCTCGTTAGCTAAAAGCGTTTCGCGGTAACGTGAATTATTAAGCTTTCCGCAAACTTCGCGGCGTATGTGTACGTTTATTTGGTGTTCCATTCCTTTATTTGAAAATTAGGACTGATTACTTGTTACTCGTTTTCTGATGTTTATTTCTTCGTTGAATTTTTTTGTTAACAACAAGTCGGGCATGGAGAACGTCTATTACTCAGATGAGTGACAATATTTGTTTATATGCAGCGATGAAGGTATTAGCAAATTCGTAGATAATGGCGTCAGCAGAATTATGAAAATGGTAAAAAATATCTCACTCATTACAATTTGTAAAAAACAGTTTTGTATACATTTGAGAGTAAGGTTGTAAATTCGACGGTGGCACTATCCTGATGGTACGAAAAACGTTGGCGGTCTGAAATGCAGACCGCACAGACGTTATATGTTCGCTGTCTGGTAGGTTAGACTGTTTTTCGTTTCTGTTTTTCTTCCTTCGCCCTCGCTTTCCTTACGGCGATAATTTATCACCCATCGCCGGAGGAAAAGTAAATCGGGCTATACCTTCTTGCACTAGCCCATTAATTTTCGTCGGCGAGCAGGGGCGGTAGGATCAGGCCTCTCGCCCTTAGTTTCACACTCCACCTTCGATGGACATCGATTTTCCAAGGTGCGAAAAGTTTCGTGGCTTAGGAAACAAGCACGATCGATGTTGGGCGCCAGCTTAAGGGTGGAAACAAGAAAGCCCGTATAGATAAAATAGCGGAGAATCCTGTGCGAAAGGTATTGGACTCTGGAAACATGTGCAACAAGTGTTTTAACCGAATTTCAAATACAGGTCAACATAATTGCTATTCAGATGTATTTCGCGGTGAATGTCTAAAAACTGTAGCGACTCTTAGTATACCATGCTAATACATGACTGTCATGAAATAATTTGACGGATCGTTTACATAGGTATATTAGTGGAAAGAATGTTGAAAGATTGAAGACACGCTATGCGCAACTTCGTGATACTAACAAATTTGGGTCTTGCGTGTTTAAGGGATTACGAGAGCAGCAACATCCTGGACAATTTGCTGAGTCGCATGGAACAGTACGCGACGAATTTGGAAACCCTGGTCGAGGAACGCACGGCTGACTATCTCGAGGAAAAGCGCAAGTGCGAGGAACTTCTTTATCAACTACTGCCAAAGTAAGTTTCCGAGTCATAATTACTTTGACGTCATTAGCCAAGTCTCGCGCCATTCTTGTACAACGAAATTGCCGTATTGGGAATGCAATCACGCCAAAATTGGTACTCGAGTATCACAGCGTATTAAGGTTTCCGTGCAGCCAACGATAACGCAAAGCGGATAGCGTCAGGTTCAGGGCTCCGCTGTCAAGGAAAAGGCTGAAAATTGGCTTGACCTTTCCCTGAAAATCCGCCTTGAAACTGCGGACGCGAAGCGTTTCGGCAACACATCATTCCGTCGGCCGTGGAAAAGATACGATAACCGACGCTTATTAAAACACTCGCGCTTCAATCAAATAATTAACCCAGTTCTACGCGAGCGACACGACTGATTGACGAAAAATCTTGAATAAACAGCGCGCTCCCCGTTTCCATTTGCCGCCGTCATCAGTTCAATTTCATCGTTAACGCTCGCACCGTCCCAGCTGGCCATCTTCTCGGCGGACAAGCTCTTCTCCCTCCGCTTCTTCCCGCCGTTCGCTCGTGCAGCTCATTCTGCAAATCGAGCTCACGAACACGCCCGAAGCGGTCCAGCTCAAATTCCAGCGGCTTGGCGCCTGAGAAAATGGCGCCAGCTGATGTTCCGCCGGTAAGCAAAGCAGAGTGAGGCGGCAAAGGGAACACCTCGGGCAAGTGGTTTCCGTCACGTTTATTTTCGGCGCGGGATCCCTCCGATGTAATTCATTAAAACGGGGCCCGAGTCAAACGATTAACCCAGTTCGGCGCGGCGGCTCGCGCGATGGTGAGGTCGAGTGACGGAATGATGAAAAATCATCCCGGGAAATCTCGGGCGAGAGGGGAGGCTCTCGCCTGGTTGTTGTTGAGCTCGACCTCCTTCTCGCCCAGAAGAAAGCGCTACTCGACGAGAAATTACGCGACCCGGCTCGAATGGAGAATCGCTGAGAAGCGAAGAAACGTCGGCGACTGTATCGTCGCGTCGTTAATGACGAATGGCGATCGTTTCGAAAGAACAGAGATAATTCTAACTCTTCAGCAGTTACGGACTTTCGATTCGATCAATTTCTGCCGAGCCCTGAACTCGGAGAATCTCACACGTACGTGTGCGCAGCCACTCTCGTAAGGGTTATGTACGTTTCCGCTGGCTGATTATGAAAGTGGTGCCAGTCAAATGAGGAAAAAAGTTGTTTAATCCCATATTCCAACGTAGTAAGTGGCAAAGAATGAAATTGCTTTTTTCATCGAGAGAATTTTTTTTAGTATTATACGGCTGAATGAAGGTTTAATAGATTTTGTGACGATCCGCTTTGGGAATTACATTTTATTTTGAAAATTCATTCTTGTTACTACTTAAGTGCTTGATGCCGTAACAAATCTCCTGTTCTACAAATTTGAATGTTATAAATTCGAAGTAATAACAGAGTTCCACTTTGCTGAATATAGCGAATGGCATACAATCTGAAATTGTTTTCAGTTTTCCAAAAAATGTACAATTACCTGTAATATTTCGCGTTCAACGCTGCATCGGCTGAATGACAAGTAAAAGAAACGAAGGTTCATAACCTTTATGGATGTCTGGAGTGTCGCAATGTAAACGCAATAGGACCATGATCCGTGCTTCGATATACGGATAGCGTAAGGTTAGACATCTGTAACCGTCATGCATTTTAAATCGCAAGTTCAATACGACTCGGGCGCCTCTGCAAATTCATAAGTCAGCGAACGGAAAGCATCCAGTGGATTTCCGTATGTATGAGCGTACAATAGTCCTCGCGGTGACACTTATTTACACTCAAGTTGGCGCGCATACGTCAGGCAGACGTATCATATCGTACAGGAGTCGTGCTCAGCTTGCACTCAATGGAATATTGAATTCTGTCGCGCATTCGTGAGCGATGTAAACGGGCGGTTAGGGAATTTGCGCGACGTTACGAGTGAGATTCTGCAATCCGAATGCGATTCTCGCGCTAATTGCCTGAATGATTTAATTACCACTCCAGTTTGGAATTTCGCCGATCCATGAGTGTGCCCACTCGCGCGTAAATTAGAGAGAAAATTACAGGGACCCCTCCACTGCTCTCGGATTCCCTGCGAATCATCTGTCCAAACGTGTATTTCACGTTCCATGCTCGTTTGAGCGAGTCGAGTGGCCAAACTCGCCCAAGAACGGGAATTATCTAACGCTTTTGCTATTGGCCTTCAACTTCAATTATTTTTGACAACGCTGAGCCGCCGAGAGGTATCATCCAGCTAATTTGAATTTATCATTAAATCATTGAATTCACGGTGCTGTGGGTGGAAATTAATTATAAAATTATAATTTCTCGTGCATCTTTTGCACTTAACTTGATTCAGGCAATATGCGACTTTAATTACTTATTTTGAGTCAGAAGCAAGACGAATATCGGCAAATTTGAAGAAATGTCAGCAGTAATTGCTCAGAACTTCAAATATGTGAGAAAAAGCAGACGCGCTGCACCGAAAGGCTGGAGCCTGTTTCGTTTGCATTCTCGACATGCCAATCGCTCGTTCGACGGTTCGTTTGCCTTCGTTCACAAAGCGTACCAATTAACCGATCAACCGTTTGATCCTCGAGCTGTCCAACTTCGAATGTGTCGGGAGTCAAAAGTAAGCGTCGCCAGAAGCGGAAACGAGTGGCGCACTTTGTCGCCAAACACAGTGTCGGAATCGATCTACGGTGAAATGGCACACGATTGTCGAAAACTTCAAGAAATTGTCCGGTGCTCCTGACGAGCTTTGTCAAAAGTCAGGAGAAAGTTTGCTTGCAAAAAACCTACTGACTTTTGCCTCTGACACCTATCGGATGCGCACGAAGCAACAGTAGCGCGGTCGGAACTGTCAACATGGTATATCGGGTTGTATAAAGTTATCTATTGTGGGATTATTTTCTAAATGGGAATCTAATGTCTAAGTCTAATCTAAAATCCCACCTAAGAAGGGCGTCCAAAATTCCAATGACTACCCCGGGACCTACCCTTAAACCACAAGAGTATTCCAAGTTTTCTAAATAGACTTTATTTGTGTCGTCTTCGAACGCCGTGACCAAACTGACTGTCGACGCGTGGCCCGGACGCAACGGGGCCCATGCGTCCTAATACAAATGACTGTCGTTCAGGCGACAAAACACTGTCGCCTACACTATTGTTTTTTCTCTTTCACTTCTTCGACCACTGTCGGCAAGAACAGAGCATTGTGTGTAGCCGTGATGGAAATTTGTGAAATTTTGAACGCGAAGATACTATGTATAAAAGGTAGATTTTCCGCGATGGCAAGGCCAATAACTGATGTCAAAACTTTCGGAGGTGATATCAGTTATTGGTAAAGTGATACCGTAGTGAAAGTTTTGAAATATTATTTTCCCACCTCCCGACGCTCCGCTGCGTTTAACCGGCATAAAAAGTAATTAAATTGGTAGTTACAGTATCACTTTGACCTAATTTCGAATCTTATCGATGTAACGTATCCGTGCGAGGCCTGCAGAATTAATTCGACCAATCTAGTAATAAATGTATTGCTATTCAACGATAGCGCGAGACTGGACGAAAGTAAGATAAATGTATTTAAACGAGGAAAAACAACGTTTATGTTTTCAGATCAGTCGCCTCTCAGTTGATACTAGGTCAGAGCGTGATAGCAGAGACCTACGACCAGGTGACGATCTACTTCAGTGATATCGTCGGGTTCACCAGCCTATCGGCAGAAAGCACGCCTCTTCAAGTGGTCGATCTGCTCAACGATCTCTACACCTGCTTCGACTCCATCATCGAGAACTTTGACGTCTACAAGGTATTCCTTTAATGTTCCGTCAGATGAAAATTGAATTGGCTTCCTTCCGTCTCCAGCATTTAATTGTTTCCTACACTCCCGCGTACTTCCGAAACAATATTGGCGAATGAAAAAGGAGGGAAGGAAGGTATGTTAGCAGGTACGTCAGAAACTTTGAAAAGTTTCGCAGTTGGCAACAGTGTCACGCACGCTCGACCTCTCCCGGCAATATTGAACTTTTCCAGAGGTATTAAGAGAGCTTGTTCGTTCGGTGCCATTGTACAAACGATAGCTCAAACTTTCACGTCTCGGTCGTTCAACGAGTTCGGTTTTTCAAATGGATAAGTTACCCTTTGTTGCTCTTTTTCACATCGCACATTGCATTGTCTTTCATTTCGAACACTTCATCATGTCTTAGGTTCACTCTTACTTCATTATTATTCATGCTTGTTTATCATCCAGATGAGTGCTTTATGATTACATTCTTTGCGACGAAAGTCGTCAAAGGTTCCATATTTCTTTAGGACTTGTATATAAAAAACTGAAATTGTACGATCGTGTGACTCAGTTGGCTTGATTGTCGAGTTAAGCCTGAATTGTTTCCTTGAGCCAGTACCGTGCTTTGTCATGTGAGCCATGTATCAAATTTTCAACAAACGAATCAGGTTTGCCCCTTTCTTATCTTGCCTTCTTCGTGAAACGCGAACTGTGAGTTCGTACACCACCAAACGATGGTATATTGAATGTAGAGCAGAATTCCTCGCAAAATCGTTGAGATACGTCGGAAGTACCCCCGTGAATGTTCTTCACTCTCCAGCGTTGCCCGTACGGCATCACACATGGAATTTCAAATTTTCTTTGAGACACACGGGAGCGTTTCAACTGGCGCTGCGATATTAGCCATTTCACCTGACCTTTTAAACGCCGCACGAGCGTACAATCAAGTGGTCTTATAAACGCCAATTCCATAAAAAGATACCCCATTCTTTACTTATGGAGCGAATTTAATGAAACTACGGAACTCCTGAAGCTATACGCAGAGTCGCGCACTGTAATCAACGACAAGTTTGGTAACACGATTGATCGTTAAATTCGGAGAGTGCAAAATTGCATCCGACCGAACCCGAATTGCATGGAACGCATCGACAGGTTCGATAGAGAAGTTCGATCTCGAAAACGAATGGATTTCGTTCGCCCCGGAAAAGGACATAATTAATCAGGACCGCCCGACACGGTCGACGTTGCGAAGAGCAATGAGGGTTCCCTATTCGTGGAAATCGGGTTTCGCGCCGACTAATCTGGGGCGAAAATGCAGAACATAAATGGTCGCCAGCGAAGGGAGAAATTAACGGTCCCGACATCGATTTTTCGAACGCGGACGACGATGCTTCCATTAAAACTGTAAATTCGGCGAAGCGGACGACGACGGAAATAACTGTTTTGCCGTAAAAGCGAGCCGCACTCCGCGTCCTGAATGGCGTGACTTTGTAACGCGAACCGAAATCAGTCTGGGCGATACGGGTCGATAGCGAGCTCCCAATTTTCCTTCTTCGCGAAAGAACGCAATATCGACACTTCCGAACGTTTCGGACCGCGCGGCTTTCCGCCGAACGCGCTTTACACCGGGACATTTTTAATATCGAAGTCCGATCTCCCGGAAATCAAAGCGTTGACACGCGATTCGACCCGTCGAAGGAGATAATCGTCGGACAAACTGTGACGTCGCGTCAAGGTACGGTATCGATCGAAAGCAGCAATGTCGACACACCTCGCAAATTTTCCCAGGGATCATGCTCGGCAGAGCGCTGGGTCGAGGCAGTTTGAGTATCCGCATACCGAAAAGTCTCTCTTCCGGCCGAATAAGCAGGCTTTCTACGCGGTTGGGTCAACGCATGCGACTACTACCCCTCCTGGGCATCGATTCCGTAGGCTCCATTATTTCCCAGAAATTACTCCGCCGACACAGCCTTTCTTTCACGTTTCGCGATCATTTCCCACGCTTAGAGCATTAAAGACCGATAGTACGAAGGAGAGATGCGTCTAGCACTTTGAATATTAGACAAAATTGAGTACTGCTTCAGCAATGTCGATTTATCCTCGATAGCAACGTCGGCGTCAGTCTGAAATACATTTTCGGCGCACGAAATCGAACTTTGTCGCTTCTCGTATTTAGCGGATGAGGATTCACGTGTATTGAGCTGAAGGAATTTTTGATATCGTGTACATAGAAAGTGGGTTGTTCCGAGCAAAGAAACTGGCGACGCAAACAAGCTCGTCACAACGTTTGCTCCTCTCTCTTCATCCTCTCAACTGTTTCCCCTCTTCTCCAGCCCGCCCGCCCTTGCCCCTCGTCATTCTCTTTTTCTTCTCATCTCGCTCTCTGCGTCCGCGAGATTTTCTTTGAATCGCCCTCCAGGCTTTGCCTGCACTAAAGGCTTCATTAATCCGTTTACTCCGACCTCGCGTCTCATAATTTCCGAGTCGAGACTCGTAATTTGTCGTCCCTGCAATTCTTTCCCTTACTCAACCGGACGGAATTAACATAAGGATACTCCTTCCGTCAGCCGGATATCGATTAGGCTGTCGCGAACGATACCTCTTCCGCCCCTTTGAAATCCGTAAGAACTGTTGAGCATGTCTCAGACAATACTTCAATCCTTTTTCCAGATCCCCTCTCGACTCTCAAGCAGTTCTTCCATCGATATACGTCCTTCCCACAAAGCACATAAAAAATGCATTATGATTTTTTGCACGCAACGACTGGAAACAGTGACTCTTTAAAGTAGCAAGAACGAGTTACGACTGCGCCAATAATTTTCAGAGGGATCTAAGCATCAAATTACTGAAGCTCTGTTCAGTTTAGGTCACATCGTTTGGCGAAATAAAGAAATAATTTTAGTTAGGCTATATTCGCATCAAATTACTGAAGCTTTGTTCAGTTTAGGTCACATCGTTTGGCGAAATAAAGAAATAATTTTAGTTAGGCTATATTCGCATCAAATTACTGAAGCTTTGTTCAGTTTAGGTCACATCGTTTGGCGAAATGAAGAAATATTTTTAGTTAGGCTACATTCGCAGCGACCATGTGTCTATTGAACGACAATGGAAAAATGATTACGTGGTAGTAAAAGTACATACATGCGTTGCGAGACAGACTTTTTTAAAGGATATTGAATGTGTTTCAGGTTGAAACGATCGGCGACGCTTACATGGTCGTGTCCGGGCTACCGGTGCGAAATGGCACGAACCACGCCAGGGAAATTGCGAGAATGAGCTTGGCCCTGAGGGACACGGTGATGACATTCAGTATTCGTCACAGGCCAAACGAGCAGCTGAAACTACGGATAGGCATGCATTCCGGTGAGCTTGGAAATGGGATTCCGCCTTCTGTTCTTGGCACATGCCGTTCCTTTTCCACCTTCCTTCTTGGCCTCCAAAATTTCCATCCGATTCGCATGCGGCCTTTGAGCGGCCTTTGAGCGACCTTGAACGATCGCTTTCGAGGTCCACACTCGATTAACCGCTTGGGAATATTTGACGGCAGAGTTGAACGTTCGTTTAGCCTACGGGTCGTTCGTTTTCCACGCACAGAGTGGAGGGTAGTTTCGCAGTTAGTTAATAGAGGCGTTCGGGTGGGTTACACGTTATATCGTTTCGCCCTGATTCTCAGGTCATAGGCATCCTGTAGTAAAAAAACGCTTGCCTGCCATGACAGTCACACGCAGAAGAGAATGGAATTAAACGTAGAATAGCGCATTTCGCTCTCCCTTCCAACAGTAGCTTTTTACGTCGTAAAAGAAAGCATTGTCAGCTGAATTTCGTATAAAGTTGACATTAGCATAAAGAGAGCCTGGAAAAGTTTTCGTTCCTGAAATGCCTATCATGGCGTGAGAGTGAGCGGGATGAAAATGAGGGAGTAGGAGCATAGAATTTTTTCTCTCTTCAGCGGATTTCAGTCTGGTTGGCTTTAATTGGGAAGTTAATTGCTTTTTAAATTGGTTCGCGATACCGGCACTGTCGGTCGTAGCACTCGATCTGTCTCCAAGGGGAGGAACTTGTAAACGGATTAAAGAACGGTCCAGCTTCGGGGTCGTAAAAGAATGCTGCCCGGTCGCATCTCGATTTTGATTTAGATAACCCGGTTAAATGTTGACCGGGAGAACAGAAGGGAAGGATTAGCAAGGAGGAATAAACCAGTGAAAAGTGTGGAAGATATTCGAAAAAGTGAACGGGACAAAGGAGAAATTGGTAACTCATCGTAACATTTGTGCAGAAAATATGATGCACAACTGATACACGTAACAGTTCATTCATCAATATTATATATTAATTACTCACCGTTATTGTACGCTTAAATCCGAAACTGATGGGCATCTTCAAATAAAAGCTACAACAGATTGATATTTCCATAATCGTTTACGGTTGTTTCAGTAAATCCAAAAAGAATATAAATGAAATATACGTTTAATACGGGGTAAATTGAAGATTGCTTATCCAGTCAGTTTGGCATTTGAGACATTTATTAATGGTTCGAAAGCCTGCTTTGAAGGCACGATGTTACCCTCGTTTCAGGACCCTGCGTCGCAGGGGTGGTAGGCCTAAAAATGCCGAGATACTGCCTCTTCGGGGACACCGTTAACACGGCATCGAGAATGGAGAGCAACGGGGAAGGTAATTAACACGCCTCGTTTAACGAGAATACGTTTTCAAACGGGGAACTCTCGAAGAACGGCGCCCAGTCATCTGAGCTTTATGTCTAATCGACTGCTAATTAAACTAAGAGAACGAGGGGCAAAGTTACTTCGATCGTATGGAACATCCTACTCGAAAGTTTCATCTTGTCAGAATCCAGCTGAACTTGCTGATGGGTTCGGTTTTTGACCCATTTCACTTTGCGTGCCGTCTCGTTCCGACGCTCCACATGCCAACCTAAACTCAGCGACGCGAACCAAAAAAAACCATAAAAGATTCTCTATATACTCAATCCTTTATTTTAGCCCACGCGTCGAACGGTGCGAGAAGCAAATATAAACTCACCCCTGAGGCCATGCATTTATAAACGCAAAATTGCGCAGCAAGGTGCATCCGCTCGATCATAATTCGATTATCGTTTCGCCCAAATTCGCACTCATCCAACTATATTAAAATTCCGGGCGGTAATTCGTTTAATTGTCATCCGTTACGTTATGATTCCGAAATTGCGTAACGATGAGCACTCGCTCGGCGACGATTTCATTATCGCCTTATCCGCTCTCGCATTCGGCGATCGTATCGAAAGCTCGTATCGAGAGCTCGTATCGAAAGCTCACTCGCCACTGTAAAAACTGCGAAGCGGCATTTGCATAGCGGGACTACGCCGCAAAGGCCTCGTTTAAAAATCATACAATTAGCATATTGCAGCTACCGCAGCGGACACATTAAGAGGGAGGGCAGCCGTCGTGGCGCAAAACGCGACAAACCGACATCATAATTACCGCGAGTCGTACGACATAAAAGTTCGCGTTACACGTCCAGCCTTTTGCCATATTCCTCATCAGCATTCATGTCTCGTTCCAATTTTCTCGCACACACCCCCGCGCTGGCAGCGTGCGCATACCGAGATGAAGAGTGGACGTTTCGAGCTGCCAGGGGTTTCGCGTCGAATCTTGCCTGACAATGAGACTCGCTGACGTGTCGGTGGAAAATTGATGGACGGATAAATTCGGCGTGTGAGCGTCGGCGTCGCGACGTCGACCGGCCAGTCTTTACGTCGGAAATAGTACGACGTCACGCGGACGGGAATAAAAGCAAGCTTCTCCGTGCGGCATGCCGGAATTGAAGTGGAAATGGGAGGATGTCTGGCTCCATACCAGTTCGTACTACTTACGGTCGCTCCGCAAATGTCAAGCGCTCGCGAAACAATCAATCGGCTCTCTCCCGTTTTTGTTGATCACGATACGTGCAATTTCCTCTTGTCCCTTTTCTTGGCATCCATCGCGTTTTGCGCGAGAAGACATCAGTTATTTTGTGGTAGATTTGATTTTTGTTCTGTGACTGGAATAGCAGTACATCGATTAAAACTCGTATTTTTCGGTAGGACGGAGCCGTACGAAATAACTTCACGAATACTGGTCTCTTTTCTCTCTGTCGATTGATACTGAGTTTCGCATCTTTATCGCCGTCCAATGCCACGGTTGTTTAGAAAAATTGTAGAGACGCTAAGTCACGTAGTAACGCGAGGAAGGCGTGTTACAAGCGAATGTCAGGAGAGAGACTTAAAAGTGTATGAATAGCTACGATTTTGTCACCTTTAACGCTTTCTCTTTTGCACAGCTTTAAAGATTCACGTCAGCCCAAAAACTAAGGAGATTTTGGATACGTTCGGCACGTTCAACCTTGCCTGCAGGGGAGAAGTCAGCCTGAAGGTAAGCCCCCTTCGTACGCACACTCCAACTTTTATCCCTTATCTGCCATACTTTTATCCACTGTTCCCAAACTACCTTTATGTTCTTCCCCATTTTCTCCCTCGCCTTTCTGCCGGTCCCCAAGCAAGCGACAGGGGCAAAAACTTTGAATGCATTGCACAAGTCCATTCGAACTTTCCCTCTCGATTCGTGAGAATGGCCGAGAGATACTCAGACAGGTACTCCGTTCTGATAAAAATAAAAAAAGGGGAAAGGAGAAATAAGAGAAAGACAGGTGGGATGATATCTGTCCGCGCTACACCATTCGACGGCTCGTTAGATTTTTTGTTGCGTACCCTATAACGTGCTCACCTGTCGTAAGTTCTCATACGTTTTTTCGCCGTGCCGTCGGCGAGAAGAATAAAAAGTAAACTGACAATTCGATGGAAAGCCGCGGTCAATTATCGACGTAACGTCGGACGTTTCAATCTACGTTTCCCTCCTAAGAGTAGAGACACGATGTCGAAAATATGGTCGAATTCGGACGCCAGTCGACGTTGCCCGTAGTCAAGATATCGACCGAGCGTGTTTATACAGATTCGAGAAGATGTAAAAACCGGACGACGCTTGATTGGGCCCGGACGAAGTTTCAATTAAATGCCAATCACGAAGCGAAGCAACCGTCGGCTCGTACCCTAAAGCGAGCTCAATTCAGAAAAGTTTTCGGTCGAACGTTGAGCCTGCGATAGCTGCCTTTCGCAGCTTCCACCCTTTTTCGTCGTAAAAAGCTCGTCGGCGCGTAAAAAAGTTGACGGAACAGTCGTCCGAGGCCAGAGAAATTTGGCGGAAATGGCGGTAGGTTAGCCGTATCCTCGAATATCGAATATCACGTCCGTCGAAATCAACCCAAAAGCCTTTAACGCTGCTGTTTGAACGAACGATATTTCTGCCGCACTTCTTCGATTCTGATCGCACTGATCGATTCAGTCGATGGAAAAGATCCGATTCCATGCTGTTTCGACATCGCAGGGCAAGGGACGCATGACGACCTACTGGCTGCTGGGTGAGAAGCCGATGAACAACAACATTCAGCAGCAGACTCAGCCAACGATCACTCAGACAATGGCTCAAGGCCAGGCTCAGCAGGACCTGGGTCTCCATCATCACAGCCATCCGCTCGCATTACCGCCGTCTCAGCAAATGCAGCCTGCGCAAGTGCTGCAAGCGCAACAGATTCCAGTCCAGCCATTGTTCCAACCTCAACCTCTGCCTCAACCTCAGTCGCAGCCCCAGCCCCAGCCCCAGCCCCAACCTCAGCCTCAGCCTCAGCTTCAGCAAGCAAACATCGCTCGACTGCCAACTAAATTGCCTGGTCAGCTGGAGCAAGCTCAAGCTCCGAAGCAGACACAGCAAATCGTCGATCAGAGCCACGCGTCCGCTCCGAAGGAGAGTCAAGGTCAGATGAAGGAGAGTCAGCGCGTAAGCGGCAGCTGCGCGGTGAGCATGACCGGAAATGGGACTCCGGCCGGTCGTACGATAGGGAATAACAGTAACAGTGGCGGCGGGGTCGTCGGCAGCGTGGTCGTCGGTAATATCAGTGGGAGTCCGACGATCTCGGCGAATAGTCGGCCGAGCGGGAACGCCAACAATTCGGCTCACCAGAGTCACCAGCTCTACTCGACTTCCGGCGAGAGCATGCCGAATCACACTGAAAGCGGCCCGAACGCGCCGCTACTTTTGCCCGCCGGCACGGTGCCACGCGTCTAGCTCTCTTCTTAATTCCAGAAACTCTGAATGTGCGTGTGCCTTTGTCTCTTTGCCCCATTCTCGCCCGCCAAACTTGTCGGCCTGCTCCCAAGGAATAGGCGTGGGCGGAACGGTGGATGTGAAATTGGTAAGGACGGTGTAGCCTCATTTTCTGGCTGGAAAATCGCTGGCGAATATTGACGACCTACTTTCAGGATGCGGAAGAATGATATTAAACGTCGTTCGCCTAAGCGGGCGATGCGGCTGAGATTTGAGAGTGTAGGTGTAGGACGCGGTTAGAATGCGGAGTTGAACGGTTGCAGTTAAACGGAATGTCGGAAACGGTTGTATGTTACAGGAGGAGTGTCGTTCTTTCTTTAAGTCATAGCTTGGACTTGATTTCGGTCAATTATTTCGCGCGTACGACGCGTAGCTTCGTCAACCGTGCGTCGTAATTTATTGACACGAAACATTGGCAATAACTAATATTAATGACACGGTCGACTCGTACAGAGAGGCAACGGATCAGCCAACGGGATTTATTCACTGATCGAGAGTTTTGATTTCAATCTCTGTCTCGTTATCAATTTCACGTCATCGATCACCGTTCAGATCTACAAAGAGCTCATTGTACTCTCATAAGATGATATTAATGGTTATACTCAAGGAAGGACCAAGATTTCTTTTTCGCTGCATGCATACATGCTACGTGCTTTCACCGTATATCATTTCTAATAATCTTTCCGTTTAAACTTTCACAATTTCTCTGTATCTGTTTCTCTCTCTCACTCACTCTTTATCGAACGGTACCTACGCGTCCATTATCTAGGTGAACCTTAACTATTTATTCCCATTCGTCGGTCCATAAATAAGATATTTCGCGCGAACAGCGAAAACGGGAGGGAGGTAAAGGCATAACTATATACGCATATATGTATGTATACATGTATGTATGTTTATAAGAAATAGATTGTACATCTATGAGAAACTACAAAAAAAAGTCGCGTAGATCGATCGGTGTTTAGATTTAAACGAGAATGATGAAACTACCAATTTTAAGAAATCGTTATAGCGAATTGACGCGAGGCTGGGCCTCCCGGAGAAAGAAACGAGAATGTCTATAAAAGAGGAAACAAAGTTTAATTAATTAAGCGCCCGAAATAATGCAAGCACGAAGTGTATACATGTGAATAAGATATTAGGTATGTATGATAAGAGTAAATATATATACATATACATGTGTCGATAGGCGAGCGTATTTGGCGAACGCGACATTCGCCGTGCGTCGACGCGAATCTGTAATCGGAATGCGGCGGAAAGTGAACAAGAAAGTAAGGGAGAAGATGTTAAAGGTCTGACGAAGATATTTAAGGGCTGTCCTCTCGATCTCGTCGAACGACAATGTACCGGATCAATACTAACGGAAATAAAGTTCAATCGTTTTCAGAAATTGTTCTCTCTCAAGCGTGCAGCTCGAGAGGAAAGACGATAATCTTGATCGTCGATAATCGGCAGACGATGAGTATTCGTGGCCGATGTCAAAATACGGCGTTCGCGAATATCCAGTCGAGGTAAGAATTGACGCGGGTGTAAATTCCTGGATGTCCCGGCTCGCCGCATCGAATTCCCCAGGAAACGATCCCGATATTAACCCATCTCCCGTTTCCCAGCTGATGGAGCAGCGGACCGCCGGAATCGCCCTAGAAAAATGAGAAAAGTGACGAAGAATTTTCCCTCCTACCCATCCCGCCTCCCCGCCCAACCCTCACCGGATTCCGAGCCGAAAAAGTGCGCGCGCTCGTGAGAACGTGACGCAAGGAAGGAGACGATGGCAGAAGGTCGAGAAGGTAGGCAAACGATTATTACACTGTCGAGATATCTTTTTCCCTCCTACCTGACAAGCGTCGCGACCACCTTCGTAGCCGCCGGCGCACATCACTGTCCGGGAAATTCTTTGAGAGAAACTGCGTACGCACTGCTCTTGAGGCCAGATCGGTACCGAAACTTCCATTAATACTGTACTGGTCGGTCCACCGTAATATTGAGTTCCCCAGCCTGGAAACAGATTTCGCGTTTATTCGGCAAAGTGCATGCACCGTACTTGCATAGACTGTACTATCGCGTAAAAAAAAATCTCTAACACAAAACGTTTACGAGTAAGAACGTTGAATGTGTAACGGGAATTACGGACCAATAACGACGGCACTCTTATTCTCAAACGTCTGATCGACCGGCGGAAGACAGATGGGCCATATGTAACTGTTGAACGTGGTCGGCCGATGAATTTTCATAATAGCGATGTCGTTGTCGTAGCTCGCTGGGTCGAAGTCTCGATGAACACGTATCTCCGTGACTTTGAAGTCGAGAGCTCTCGTTTCGTCGCTGGTCGTTAAGTCATACTCGCCCAATCTAACGCTCAGGTCTCGTGGTCTGTACCTAAAACCGACGAAACATACGTCGAGCACGTGCACTAACTGTAAACCGTGTGTGCCTAGCACGTACGGCGTGATAAAGTGACTGGCTAACTGTAGTTTCGTGAGCCGAACGAGATCTCGAAGCGAGGAATGAAATTCAATGAGCCGGCTCTTGTAATTAATGAACATTCTCGTCCGATGTCAATATCGATCCGAGAGTTCTAACCCCGAAGGCAATATTGCAGCCGCAGCTTTGCCCCTTATATTACTACATCCGTAACTGCTTACAAAAGGATGATAACAGAACTCATTTATCATCTCGGACGCTTGCTCGTTTCAACCCATCAAACTGTTCGGTATAACAAGTATCGAGCTGACAAGTCCACTTTGAATGTAGAAATTCTCGAACGTTTTACACGGAATTCCGAGGAAGTTTTCGATGAAACTAGTGGTAAAAATGGCGACAAGCCGTAATGAATGTTCCGTTTGAAGAAGAAGGTGGGCCCACTTACTTATAAACGCAGTGAGCGGCTGTAAGAACGTGTCTATCTGTAACGAGAACGCCTCCGCAGAACTGAATAACGTCCCGCCTAAGGAGAGCGACCATCCAGGGCCATTCCTTGGATTCAGCTGGCTGTCCACCTACAATTCTTGTCCTGCTTTTCGTGCTCGTTCCACATCCTCGCGGAGCTCGTGGATTCCTCGTCGCCTGGGGTCTTTTTTCCGCGCCATCCTCGTCGTCGACGTTAGAAGCATCGCCATTTGTAGGCAGAGGATGTTCTGCCGTTGCTTTTGTTCTCCGTGACTTGGTCTTTATCGACGCCTGCTCGTCCGTATCGTCCTCTACCCACCGAACGAGAGCAACGATATCATTACGAATTTACAATTTTCGAGTTAAATTGATAGCCGGCCGAGCTTGGCTACACAGTTAGGCATGTTTATGCATCGGAAGGGTACAGTCATACATATTCATACGGCAGCGCTAGGCAGCAATTAGTCATCGTACCTGCTGAACTGTACACAGTTAAACATTGTCACCACGCGCAGTATGACGCGGCTCCATAAACATACGTATACCATACAAATGTAAAATCCTGATACGGCACACGGCCGCTGAGAAGAATTAGCTTCGCACCGAGCGACTGAATTAGCGGAGATTGCAGTAAGGGTGTCCGATGACATACTGTCCGAATTAATTGCTTCGTAAATCAAGTACCGTCCTTTGTACGCACCTGCTATCGCTGGCAGAGACCCAAACACACTCTCGGCGTCGTTAGAGGCGACCAGGGCGTCGGACTTGTCGGGACAGCAAACGCCGACGTACCTGCCGGTTCGAGACGGAATTTGAGTAAATGGAAATTGTCAGCGAACCGTGGGAGGGAGAGAGAAGCGGAAGATAGGCAGAGGCGAGGAAAGGGGAATCAACGGCGACTCACTTGCCCTCGATTATGCACATGTTATTCACGATGCCGTCGATGTTTGAGCGGAACTCGTCAAGGCCGCACTTGCTCAGATGTCTGCAGTGCCCTTTCCTTTGATCCGAAACAGTGCATTCTTGATGAGATTTCCTCTTCTGTAGCATGCAATGAAAATATATGTACGTCATTCTTCTCGTCGGCATCGCGAAATATAAAAATACAATTCTCCCTCCTGTCCGCGAAAGAGAAATTGGCCCTTCGCTCGTTTGGAACAATTTCATCTGTCGATCGTTCGACCTCGTGAAACACTCGGAACTGAGACCTCTTATAAGAGACAGAAAACGGTGAGCCGGATGGATCGCGACGATTTAAATAGAGCGACCTACCCATTGATCGGACTTGTCCAGATTCGCGGAACGTCTGTCTCGATAATAGAAGGGCGACGTGCTCCTCCAGGATTCGTTGATATTGCTTTCAGGAAGTCTCAACTCGCGAACCTCTCCTGAAATATCACACCGATGTCAATAACTGAATAGCGGGAACTCATCATCTTCACACCTTTCACGCGTTCGTTCCAGTAACTTAATTTTGAGAACAATAAGCGTATTTATTGGCCACGTAATGAGAGATTCATGCGCGACAGCGCTTCTTTTCCATACACAACAGCGAATGACTGGCGAAAATACTCACTTTCGTTGGCGGTACTTTCGTACGGATACGATCGGCAGAATGGAATGATGAAGAATGCGCATGATAGCACTAACAACAATCGACGGTCTGTTACGCTCTGCCCCGGCATTTAGACGATTGAATGTTTGATCGCCGGTCGTGAGAATGGTGACTTCCTATTTGGTAAAGACCGGTCACGGTAGTAGACAGCAGACAACGGCACCAAAATACGTGCCTCCGCTTATATAGTTATGCTCAAACCCTGCTCGAGAACCAGACTTGCCTTGCCTGACAGCGGGTTGCCTATCGGCAGGCTCATTTCATCTGAGCCCTTCAAAAACTCTTCAAAAAGTCTACACCTCCAATTCCGAAGTAGCAAGAAAGTATTATAGAAATTATTGTAGAAATAAGTATATATATTTTTTTTTACCGGGGAACATAGTAAGTGTACACACGCTGGGAGAGACAAACTTGAACGTACTTGATGTGCAAAGGTGTGCCAGGTATGCACGGTAAAAATGATCAACGACCCCTCGCTGAGTGTGTGTGTGTGTAACATACGACCGGTAACCCGAGAAATATTCGATTCCGTTCGACGTTTCATTAAACGACCGGCGTAAACGATGACATCGAAGCGGCGGATCACGTTGGCAGACTCGAATGTGCTCGTGCGGCAGCGGGAGAAGAAAAACACGAGACGGCGAGACTTCTAAACGGCCCGTAGAACGGACGTCACCCACATACGTGAACGTCTCGCAGGCCGTTGGCACCTGCCCGGACTTTCTTGTCCTCTTCTTTTCTTCCCGAGGACGTGACTTCGCCTAATACGGCGAGTTCAGCGGAAAATGATTGAGCGCGGACGCCTATACGCAGCTTGCTATCCCACATAAACTTTTGGTTGAGTACAATACCAATCGGAATTAGAACAGGAGGGGAAACATTGTGCAGAATGCGTGCTTCAAATTTGTACTTACCTTTTTGTTATTATGGACTATAGTCACGCTGTGAGATGGTTTAACGGATGGTGTTGATTATAGAGAAATGTTTAACGGATAATGAGTGAGCGCAGACATTTTTCGTCATCAATTTTTAATTGGTTATTAGACAGGTTGGT
Source organism: Anoplius nigerrimus (assembly GCA_914767735.1). NCBI lineage: Eukaryota > Metazoa > Arthropoda > Insecta > Hymenoptera > Pompilidae > Anoplius > Anoplius nigerrimus. The sequence goes on along the minus strand of OU612079.1, from coordinate 4,070,752 downwards.
ATAAGAAGACGAAAAGTAACACCGTGCTAAATACGTCCTTGAGATATGTGACCTTTCTCTGTCGCTATGTAGATTTCTAGCGTATTGCGGATTGATTTGAAATTGTTGGTTTTGCCAAAACGTTTTCCCCAGTTTGTGGGTCGCCGTTTCATGATCATGATCTTTTGAACGTTCGACGTTGACTAGATGAAGCGAGGTCCGTCGTTTCTCGCGATTCGCAACGGTTATTCGGACGACGCAGACACTTCGCCACAAAAGAATCCCCAGCTGCTTTCACCGTCATTTTTTAGCGGCTCGCAAATTCGCTCCGTGACTATAGACAAGTGCGAAAAAAGGGGAACGTCCGGGTGTTCGCCATTGTTAAGGTTCAAAAGATATTCCCCACCAGAGTTGTCGGTCGACATTTCGTCGGCATACCCAATTTTTTTATTTTTTTCTTATTAACCTTCCTTATCGCTGAAATATTTTTGAGTTTGTACCTGAACGTACGCAAAAATAATACGTCTATAATTTCTTGCCTACGATAAATATTATTAAAATTTTTGGTTCTCTTTGCTAAGTGAACGGATGTAATTCCATCGAGTTTCCTACAAATTCGGTACAACATCAAGCGTGTTATCCGCTGCAACCCAATTTCGCGAGCCCAACGTCCAACTTGTATAAAGTAAATTCCGGATCCACAATGGTCGTGTGCATTGTGCCACAAGTTTCCGCACAAGGCAATAGCAGAGATCCTCCTTGAGATTCCCACTATCAAATCTGGACCGTGCAACTCGGCCGATCGAGAAACGGAACGGAGTTGAAGGTCGGAGATTCAATACAGGCTCTTACGTAAGATTTATATATATCCTGACAACTGCAGAACAATTAACGTAAACGAATCACGTACGATGCGCTGAAAACAATATTTCGTACGCGTTAAACATATAAACATAATAATAACCCGACAATAATAATTGCTCCGATTAATTATTCTGAAATAAATCGATCTGATCAAGATAAGGAACGGAATTGAAGGTCGAGGTTTCAATACAGAGTCCGCCTGTGTATGGACTCATATATACAGCCACAGTTACAGTATTGACAACGTAAGCGAGTCAGGCAGAGCGATCAATATTCTGCGCGTGCTAATCAATTAAATTCAATAACGCGACAACGATAATTACACCCATCATCGTATTATGACATGAATTATGAAACTCGCATTCAATTTAACGCAGATACGAGTACACGCCGACAAGGAGTTGAGATGTCTTCCTGCGACCTGACAAATTTTATTGAACGCCAGTGAACGTTCTCGAATGCACCGAGCGTCGTTCGTTACCTGAAGATCGTTGACAATTCGATAATAGGAGGATATCTGGCAAATGGCAGTCCTTCTGACCTTTTCTTCGAAGCCATCTGATCGCGAGATATGCTGAGATGTGCTTCTTCACGGATCGGCGACAGAGTGCAGAGAAGAGGGAGAGAAATCCGGCAGGATCGCGATTGGGGGCAAACCCGGGGGCATTTCCATTTAAGGCACCCTGCATTCTACTCCCTTTCTGCTCTCTGCACATCTCTCCACGTCACGCGTGATCGTGAAACTGCGTGGCAGACCGCACGTTCCTTCGCATTACTGCCCCGCGATACGAAATAACCAGCCGGGCCAACAGAGCTATACGGAATATAACGAATAAGATCTATCGAATTTGTATATCCAGACAACTCGCAGTACTTCGATCATTTATATCTGCGGATTAAACGATTAGTCCGGTGTTACGAGAAGAATTATGAAAAGTGTGACCGTACTTAATTCTTTCGAACAACGGCAAGTCCGTAAAGATATAAAGGCCTTTTTGCGGAAAAAACCTACTCCTTATCGAACGGGAACTGACGGAACGGCGCATAAAAGGAGGGTCGTAAAAACTTAGCTGCACAGTCATAAAAAATGACGAAGCGTCTCGAATGTTTCGCCATTTCCTCCTTAGATATACTCATGTCCAAAATATCAGGCCGCAGCTATAATAAACTACGTGCTTTTCAAATTTTCGTTTACTGGCGGCACGTAGGCCGCCAACTGGTAATACGTAAAACAAAAAATATCTTGCAGTGTTTTCTTTATAAGTCGAAATTCTGCGAAAGAACCCTGGACTTTACGACACTTATTTACGGTAAATCTTATGTTACTCATTAATTGTCTCAGAAGTGCCCCTCTTACCTTCATACACAACTTTCGCGTGCATCTGGAATGAAAGAATTTACATTGGTTAAGAAATTAATACTCGCACGAGTCTTTCTTGCGGCTCGGTCAAAAATGTATTGTAGTCAAAAACGAATTTGATACGCAATTCGACATGTGCTGCGTCTGAAGCGACAAAGTCAGCAAAACCTTAAACCTTGAATAACGGATCGTCGATCGAGCGTATTGAATTTTCCGTTCTGCACATAAGCCGTCCACCGATTTCTCATTCGAACCCAATGGAAAGTTGCTTGGTCGAATTCGGCATTGGCGGAGAGTCGATCCCTTAAAGAAGACGGACTTGTCTCAGCTCGTAAAGTAGCGAAGCGTCGAGCGCCTTAATGCGGCATATAATTCGCCGCAAGTTACGAAGCGGCGGATGCCGCGTGCCTCGAAATGGTATAATTGGTATATAAAGTGGAAATTAACCCGGTGTGCGACGACACGCTGCGAGTGAAATCTCGATCGGGGGAAAGAGGAGGCTTCATGAGTTGCGATTGTTCGCCGACGAACGAACGGAAAGGGAAAGTGCCGCCGAAGCAAAAAGGTTTCTCGATGGACGCAGTTATTCGCAAATCCTACCCATACACTGACTCGATGTGTGTCAAAACACCCTCGTGTGTTAATGCGCCGATAATCGTTATGTCTTCCTTTTTTCGCCGCAAATATCCTACATTACAAACCTGTCGCTGTTACATCAGTTAAATAAGATTCTCACCGTATATACTACTAATTATGAAAGTGGTCTAAGTAAAAATGTTGAAATACACTGATTTTCCTTGTATGCTTGATCTTAAGGAGACGCGGAATTAAGCCTTTATTTTCGGTTTCAGACGTTTTTTAATAAATCGTACTAGTGATACTTGTCTTTCTGTACTAAGGTGTCGGTCGATGCTCCTAGGTAAAATAGTTGAGTATAAGGACAATTTTCTGGAATATGCGCTGAGAGAGGCGCGAAAGCTCGTGTTCCCAGGCCCGTGAAGAATCTCTCTCGTAAAGTAACAAACCGTCGAAGCGGTAATGCGCTCCACAATTCGCCACGAGTTACGAAGCCCCGGCTACGATACCTCGGACGGACGAGTGTATGAAAATAACGTACGCCCAGGTGAGAACAGAGACGCACACGTTCTGTTTCATTCCCTCTTGTCTCTTCGAAAAATCGCGCTCCGAATATAAAGTGCGAATTAATGCGAGCGGTGAAATTTTTGCTCGGGAGGGGCAGTCAACGAAATATAATATGTAACGCTAAATATATCGCATTGGGAGCGGCCGTTAGACGTTTTAATTTTATTTTCCCGCGTTAACGACGGTCCTCTCGCATTTCATACTCTCCGTCCGCTCTGTCGCTTTCCCGATCTCTCCTCTCTCAGCGCCTCCCAATGCGCTCGAATCAGGGGCATCACCCGACTGGCCGTAAATATTCTGCTCAATATGTTGCCGATAATTAGCGCCGTTATCGAGTCACTCGCCCGCGGTCAGATTCCTGAGATGAAGCCGTTGCCGAACGAGACTCCGCTGCCTGACGATTTACTGAACGACAGCCTTCCTTCGACATCTTATCTTTATTTCCCACAGATTTCTCGTGCCTCCGTTTCTTCCTGCATCCTATAAAATTTCGTTCACAAAATTTTCACCTCTACCCGACTACGATCTTACATACGGGACAGCCCAAGGCACATCAAAGCTGCCCCCAAATCTAAACAAATAATAACTTCCACGTGTAAATGATCAGTGCACGGATTTAAGATTTTATAAACCTGTAGGATGTAAGTTTGGGGCTTAAAGCATGAAAGGCATCGAATATCGAGTTCACAGACCTCGATTGTGAACACATGCTGGAACGCTGTCGTTGGGGAAGCTGGAAAAAAATTAAACCGAAAGAGCGTCACTTGTGTCAAACGGACGGAGCTGACGTATTCGAGAGGCGGGTTTTTTCCCTGTACAAAATCAGGATTCATGCTTCGACTATGGATAGGACAGAGGGAGCGTGGATTTTCCGCAATTTGTTTGCACAATCGCGCCATGCAGTCGCGTTGACGCACTCCGCGAAGCTTCACGTCGGCTGACGAGAGTACTCGACCTGGATCGAAATGGAGATCTTGAATTGGAAGAGGCCTGGACGCCAAACGCCGCGACGTGCAAGAAGCGTCAATACTCACGTACTAAGAACAGGATTTTCGCGATAAAGTTTTGGAAATCTAATGGGGGACCCAAAACTTTACTAGGCGTTTAATTTCGCTCCGCGCCAAATTTGCGGCCCTGGATCAGGTGGGATTTGGACAGGGGGATGAATAATGTATGTCGAATGTTAAACTTTTGGAATTATTATCGATGGGTGCTGGCTTTAACGCACGCTATACGTGAATGATGAAATAGTTGACCAAAGTCAGTATTACATCGTTTGCCTGTTTCAATTGACGTTTCAATAAAGATTGTGCAATGCGAACATAGCTTAAGTAAAAGCTTTGGGAAACTTGTAAATAATTGTTACTCCTGCCCTAAATGTCGTTCTGTAATGAAACGGCGGATTGATATAATTCTAGTGTTTGCTGACTTTGAGCACATAATCGTCGGCCCGTATATACACCTATACGTATACTGCTGCACATTTTCACCCAGTAGAGGTAACACAAATGCTTAGTTTCATTCACATCACACGTATCCAGATCGACTTAGAGGCGTCGTAGACGAAACAATTTAGGTTCCACCGAGTTCTTGCACTCCGTCCGAGGCACTTCAAGTTTTGAGTATCGAAAGCCACCTTTCACACCCACGCCCTCTGCCACGCGCACAGACAATAAGCCCGCATTCATTAAAACACGACCTAGCACGCCTAAACGCGCGTGTAGGTGTACGGCCAGGTACCAAAGCCGTTAGAGGTTTTCATACGAGCTTCGTCTCCGTCACGAACCTTCGTGCGATTATGTTTCTCAAAGGTCGTTTACGCAACGTCCCTTTACGTCGTTTTCAGCAAAGCGCGTTAGATAATCTTGGCGAGCAGCTTTCACGGAATGAACTGCGAAGAAAGCGTCAATGACGTAACGCGAGCATAAGTGCGCACAGTCTAAGCTAAACTTCCGTCCAATGTCTTGGTTACAAGACGATGTCACTCGCTGCGATATTGAGGTAAAGAACAAATTTCGTTGTCGAGTAATATTTAAAGCATATTCCAAAAGAAAAGATGTGGCCGGCTCTAACGCCTGTAAGACAATATCAGAAGTATTCAAGACGGCCAGGTACTCATTCTTCGATGAAGCGGTCGCTTTTCGTATGTATGTATGCATGAGATACCATAAACCCGGCACAATTTCCCCATATGTGCACGGACGGTGGTGGAATGGGAAGGGGGTGGAGGCGTAATAACTTTGCTCGCGTGAGAACGCATCTTTCTCACTCTCCCCAAGGAGGAAAGGAAAAAAATGTTCGCGCAATTTTACATTCCTCACGACGCGAGTCTGCGGGATTTTCGTGCCGAGGAAAAAGTGTCCTCCTCTCTCCGGCGATATCTTTAAGTGGAAGGAAAGGAATCCTCGGCAGAGCGACTCGTCGACGAGGACGACTCAGTTTTTTCGCCGCTCGGAGGGCAAATACTTTTCTCCGCTCACGTCTGCTCGCGTCTCGCTTTGTCGGGCGCGAGTTGTACGATAATAATTGACGCAGGTGACGCGCCAGACGTTTGACGGTTGTCGGCTGGCGACATGGCGAAAAGTTGAATTATCGAAGAGCAAATTGTGCTCATCGTCAGCATACACGGCGAGGTAATTTGAGTGTAAAAAAAGAGCGCTTCGGGAGGCAATCTCAAATCAATCTGTATCGCTAATTTGCCGATTGCCGTGAGAACACATGTGCCATCTAAAACTCAGTAAAAAATGACTCATCGTGCGACGCTTCTTTGAACTTCGAACGCGCAAAAATTTCCAGTCAAGGTCAAACGATAAGGGATCAGAGTTGGATGTTTCGAGAAGAATTTGATGAATGAACAACGAAGACATTGTAAAGCGTAAGTAACAATCTTTAATGAGTAATACTGACAGAGATGGATTCAAAGACTTATATTACATTAATTTGCTATGGGTAAGTACATCCACCATAGAGCTGCCCTAAACCTAATTTTAAATATTCGCCTGTAAAAATCGCAATGTAGTCGGAAAATGAAGTCGATGCGCGGAAAGCGGTTAATCTAGGAAATGCCCAGTGTCCTGACATTATTCCATCGGGTGAGTGCGATTATTTATGGATGACATCGATCGATCCAATTCGTTTCTTGGTCGGATCGGAACTGTGGTGTTCTCGATCATCGCGTCTGTCGATGGAAATGTATCGGGAGCGAAGGAAAGGTATCGAGTTCAGCGTCGCCGAGGCACGACGTCGCAGCGAGAGTTTAATTAAAACTTTAATTACGACTTTAGGCAGCCACGCGCTTCTACGTAATTAAAGATTCGCCGTCGACGTTGCTTCGTTGATTTACGGTCGCGCCCTCGATCGCGGGCCAACTTCGATCTTCCTGCGAAGCTCAACTTCTAATCCGTTTGACGAGGAAGGAACATGAAATAATGAGAAAAATTTGCCGAAAGACTCGAGAGAAGTCCGGAAGTGAGGCGGAGTAGAAGCCGCGGCACTATCGGGCGTAAAACACGGTTGATAGTTGAAGAAAGTTCGAGTAGGTCTTCGTTATATTTGGCAACGCTGGCCGCTAATTCTTGTCTTCGATTGGCTCCGGTTTTGCTGACGGATCGGAGAGATCTAACTTGTACTTGTACTCGGTCACCGTGTTATTGTTGTGGTTGTATATTCTTTCCGTGCGATAAAGATGGTGATCTACGATCTTATTTTCTATCTCGTAATGGTACGGACTGCCGTTGCTGGATCTGCCCGAATAAATTGACTGGGACACGCCATTCGCTCCATTAATGATTATGCTGTTTCCACCTCCAATGATCGTTGCCGAAGAATCATTCAGTTTACCTGTGGCAGATTAGAAAGACTTGTTAGTGCACCGTCAACGAGATCGGGAGCATGTCTACGTAAGTAGTTGAGAAGTCTTTCTCCTTTTCAGATCCCCAGCGCGGTCATTCTGCCCGGCGGGTATCATGCCGTGCCAATTACAGAAATAAACGTTTCTACAGAATTACTGACTTTGAGCCGGCGAGTAGGAGGGACAATGATGCACGTTGCCTTGAAATCAAAGTGAATGTCGACACAATGGTGAAAGGATCAAACACGCTCAATTAGATGTTACTGATACGTTTCGGGATCGATTAAACTCCGCACGTCCTCCAGGACTATAGATCCTCTCACGCATATCCACGTAAACAAGTTTAGTCTAACAATTAAAACTGCATGAATTTCACTGAACAGAAAGTTTCGGGATATTGACTCGATTCGTTTCAAAGCGACCACACGCACAAAGCATCATCTTCAGAATATTACGTCGAACACTCCCGCCAAAATTATGCCCAATTATCATTAGCATCAGGTTTCCTAAGAATCAATAGCGTCGGTCGAGACCCTTAACCTATCATCCACAGATTATCGAATGATCAAATTCTTACCCAGATTCTCCTTGAGTTTGTCAACGTGGACCAGTTGCTTCTGAATGTCCTGCTCAATTTGTGCCTGCAGCTGATGTACGTTCTGCTGGATCTTCTCCGTCATCCGATTGATACTCTCGGCGAGCTCCGTCGTAAAGTCGAAGTAGAACGGATTCTGTGCCTGGCAACTACTGAAACGATCGTTGAACAGGACGGTCAGATAGTGCATCGGACCGCATTGTGCAACGAGCGACTTATGCAACGATGTTGCCGGTACGGCAGCGGAATATAAACGTGCCGGAGTATGACAGGAATGGACGCACGCGATTTAACAGCTCACGTTCGGCCATTTCCGTCGGCCGACATTGCCAGCTTTGAAGGCGGTTTCGTTTAATTACGCGCGCAGAGCGAAATTATCAACTCAGGCCTTACGGTTAAGTGAAAGCTGACCGTACAGTGTTGCTCCGTACCCTGCACGCGGATTAGAATCCTCTAGAACACGCTCGTTGAAGGAACACGTCATTCGGGCGAATCCGTTAAGTATCGCGATACGTTTAGGTTACGTTTAGATACGTTCACGAAAGATAGCGAATTTTGAGTAGTGTCACGCCTCTACTTACCCCACCGTCAGAACCACCAGCAGAATGGCGAATCTCGTGTCCATTTTCGTCCGCATACCACTTTCCGTTTCCTCGTTAAAAGTTCCTCACCAAGCGAACTCGAAGCACTCGATGTAATTTGGGAATCGATCTTGAAATTGATTAACGCCGAAGAACACTCGGGGGGTACTCAATGCGCTCGACTCGGAACAGAACTGCGTTGCATATCGCGCTAACGTTTCTGGCACGCTCGCTCGGTTTCTCGCTCTTTATATACACATTCGCGGTATCAACGACGCGAATGTGTACATAACGTGCACCGACACACGATAACCCTGCCCTCACGTGTAAACCTCGAGTCCGAAAGAATGTCTACGGGGTGTTTTGCGTGCGACACGTAATCGATAGATCGATCCCCGGGCAAATTGCGACTCAATTTTTGTCGCGCAACACTGAAGGACCGAGCAAGCGGTTTTCGTTCGCCTTGACAAAGGGGGCTTGATTTATGAAGCTTGTTACGTGCGGGGGTTGAGAGCCGAGGGCTTCTAGAACAAAGTAGGGATTCCGCTGATCTCAGGATTTACAATTCCGCAAATTTACGATCTTTTACGCTCTTTATGCATAATACATTGTATGCGCAACCCAGTTTGAGGCGTTACGGCGATCGGAGGCATCATAATTCACTTAAACACTTCCAGAATGTAAGCGATTTGTGTGGGAGAACGGAGGAGGAATCGATCAAGTGATGTCATCGCACCCGCACAACACGTGACCATTCTGAATTGCCGACGTGTTTGCAGCGGTGTCACTTGTTAAAAGCGATGTAAAAAACGCTGGGTTGCGCTCAAGCAGTCGAAGTATGAATCATCCGCGAGCGAGCACATAAGTGATTGGAAACGGTGGAGGTGAGGCACGAGCAGGAGGTTTCAACATGCGAAAGGCAAAATTACGAATCGGTGATTAACTCTTATCCTCTCGGCGGGAGTAAATCGTTTTCATCGTTTGACTTGCGCCCCTCCCCCCCTCTCCACCATCCCCTCCTCTATGCCCCCTCTCGTCCTTATTCGTTCCGAAAGCGTCCTGCGATCCTAGCCGGCCGCACTAACGAGAAGCCGATTAAGGATAAGAGGATTAGGACGGCGGGAAAGAGGCACGGGCGAAAGACGGGTCTCGTTATTGTTGAATATCAGTCGGTTATTGGTGATCGTGAGTGTTTTAACGCCTACCGACGTCCTGCGTGGCGCGTGAAAATTTATCATCGCGCACGCCACCTCACGCAACGAGAATCCGCATGCGGGCGGCTGTGCAAACACCGAATTCCGAAGAAAATTATTTCGAGATGGATCGCTGCCACATCCGTCATGTATAGTCACAATATTTTTACAAGACGACTGACGTATTGGCTTTCTTGTTGAGATACATTGTAATTGTGCGTTGCGCGTAGTCAATAATTACATGAAGCAGTGGCGCACGTTCTTTGCGTATCGACAACATTACAGAGTCGATTCGATACGCGTTACAAGCCACGTAATTAGTACAGATCGTACGTTTGGGAATGTTCAATCATTAGAGCGGTAATGTTTTATTTACGTTGGAACCTGCTTACGTATTTAAAATTTGGGTACGTAATCCTAATGGGCGCCTTTTCTCCGGCGGAAGTCACAAACTAGACTGTGTCTGCTTACCCTGAGCCTATTGTCGAATCTCCACAGTAGGCCATCGTGGCTAATACGAACGATCCACATACCTGCTGCCACGCTCCCTTAACTGACATCCTCAGATACTCAAGTCAGCATTCAGCTTTGCCTTTTGACTCCACCGGAAGGCAAAGATATAGAGTGCAGCACTTCTAGAATTCTAGCTCTGCTCTCCTCTTTTCAATCGAACGATAGATGCCACATGATCTACGTTTTAGTGACTGTGGCGAGTGTCTAATTAACACAAAGTGGATATTGACAATGGCGCAATGTGTACCAGTTCAATTTCCAGCATATTCGATGAATGTGTGACGTGTTCGTTGAACCGCTGGAACATTCTAGACTTTGGTAATGCCGGGTACAAATAATGCAGTTGTAAACACGTCTTGGGGGAATCCTTGACTGATACAGGTATGTATTATATTGTTCATTCTACGAATGCTGATACTTTTATCTATCTTCCACGTATTTACTCTTCCACTAAATTAATTTTGTTTTTCGTCGTTTATACCTTCAGATGAACACCTTCATTAATATAAGCAATTTTGCATACGTTTTTAGGTGTATTTCCTGTTATATTTGTATATGCTTAAGGTATACCGATATGTTCGTAGGTATGTCTACGCAATTTATCTATGTGAAGCTCAGCTCTCAAACGAGAGTGTTCTTGTTCTCACTGTTGAATGCAGCGCTGAAGTGCAGCTCGACGAAACGTTGCGATTCTTTCTGCTACCGTCAGCCATGCAGTTTCCCATGTCATCGATCGTCTTTGAACACCACTTTTCCAATTACCTCCTTCATTATTTTACATAAGTTTTCAAATATATTTCCGTGGCTATTTCGCATAATTACATTGATGTCACACTTATTTTCATAACGTAACATGGCATTGAATCTATGCAGTTAAGTGTGTTTGGTGACTATGACCGTCATGCAGAAATTGCATTGTGCCGCCAATTTTCCGTCATGCGTAAACTACTGTTACCCTTACTACTTAAACTGTAATACTAATGGAAACTAAATTATATTTGTAAATATCCATATATTTAGAATCTTTGGAGATAAAGACGAAATAAGGCAAACTAGGAGCTGCTCTGAGAAGAGGTCCCCACGGTTAACTGGTTAACTGTAATTTTTTGTATGTCTCTCTGAATGTTCTATAATTAGAAAATCGTTAAATATGATATTGATAAAACTTACATGAGCAAAAAAAGCATCGTACACACTAGTACGTCATTATAAAATACTTTATCGCTACTCATTAAATGAATGTTGCCGCGCCTGACATATTAAAGAACTTCCTTTTAAATTTACAGCTTTCCAATGTCAACTTCAGGTAATTTTTCCTTTCTTATCTACCTGCCATACATCGATCAAAGCGTTCAGATTTCCCTCCAACTCACAAAAATTGGGACTACCGCTGCTTTAAATTAATCGCAACTTAACATTCAATATTGCCAACGATCAAAATTGAGCGTGTCTATTTGCAAAAAGCTGGCAGAGGCATATTTAGACTATCAACTTCCCTTCGGCCGTGCCTGTAGAATTTTCCGAATCAACACAACACACCGAATTCGCAGTTGTGCACGATCGAACACGCCGTTACAGTCTCGTTTAGCCAACATTGAAGGTTGAACGTATACGCGGATGCAATCTTCCCCGTAATTATATCTCTCCCCCGACGTTTTTTCTCCTCGTTCGTGGTACCCTCGGGCGTGCATTACCCACATCTCGCGTCGGTTTAATAGATATTCGGGCTCGGGCTTCTCGAGTCGTGACCGGATCCGGACGGTTATTAATCTTCGTTACATCGATGTCTCTTAAGCGCGAACGATTGCATGTCCGTCCGCTATCGGGGCCTCGCTAAAAGTTGCCCGACCAATTTTTTCCCCCCCGGCGCGATCGTACCGAGTGGAAACTTCATTTGGCCGAGGCGTCTCGCGGCTTAATCGGCTTTCACATCTAGGAATTGATACAGACGTCCGCTGGACTTTCTTCGATCGACGCCGAGCGCGCCGGTATCGGATGTCGTTTATGAAAAAGAATTTCATCGCTAATTATAGAAAGTGTTTTTCTCACCCGGCTGTTAGGGGAAATATGAAATTCTCCGAGCCTCATTGGGTCGTTCGCGGAAGATCGTTTGGCGGGAATATTTTAACAGGGCCATCGAGCGTCATCGATCAGCGAATGAAGATAAAGCGCGGAAGAAAAGTGCACGCGTATCGTTAGAAAGCGAATAAACAACGCGACGCGACCGACGGGTCATGTATTTTGTTCCCGATGAAACGTCAAATATATCTTCCCCCACCGCGTCGCACTCATGGGACCGGGAAGCAGCGGATGAAAAAGTTTGGGGCGGGGCAGGATAGAGGGAGGGCGAAGCGTGCAAAACAAATTTCCCACATGTTGCTACGTTTCGCGGAGCTCCGTAAATTTCGCTCCGGCGGTAAATTTCACGAAATTTTGTTGTCCCACCAGAGGAGCACGGAAGCGCGGCGGTTCGATGCATATTCCGCTCATACCGTCAGCTGCCATTCGTCGCACGACGCGACGATTGTTTTTCGTGCAACCGATATCGCTTACACACGCTCGTAATTCGCTCGTTCGCTGTTACAAAAGCGAAATTGCATTGCGCCGTCTCACGATAAGAGACCTTAAGGTCGTACTCCGGGCAATAGGTATAACATCCGACGCCATGCACTTCTGGCTCCCTGGCCAGCAATAATTAATTCATGTTCGGTCGGCCTCCTGCACGTTGGCAGGCTCGAATTTCTAACCGTCTCCCGCTTCCTGCATTCATTTTCACTCTCATTGTCTTTCCGACTCAATCTCTATACGATGATGGAACATTTTCCCAAATGTTAAGTGCGTTGAGGACAATGCTTTGAAGTATGTTCAAATGTATACGGTTATGGATATTAACTAAGTGAACGGTTAAGGACGATAAACTTGGTTTGTCTTGTAACCGTATATACATCAGTCGTAGTAGTGGAATAGTGGAAAGGTGTGTGTGTGTGTGTGCATTGGAACAATAGGTGGTACGGCTGCGGAGGAAGTTTATGTCAGTTTAACAATAATATATATTTAAGCCAAATTAGCTTATATAAGCGTGTAACAATGTCCCAGGACTTTGCTGAGTATCGCTCAATCGCTCGCACGTGCTGATTCACGCTTCAAATCTGTCAACTGAGGACAAATTAACTAACGTGTCACAAATCTATCACCCACTCTTCTATCCAACAACTTTCAATCTATTATAACAATCTTTTCGACCATTTTTGACTATATTCCGACCGATTCTTTTTTTCTAACATTTTTTTGTTGCTGTCTTCATTGTCCTGGAACAGCGATCTTTTTCCTTTATCAATCGTTTAATTTCTTTTGTTTCCTTAAACACGTGCCGAGGTAACAAAGCTATTAATCGCCCCTCATCTAGTGTGTTTCCACAGGCAGGTTTACGTAACTCTTGGCGACGCAAATAGAATTGCGTACATAAGCCGTGAGTAATTGTAACATTAACTGCCAGTTTCACGTGAACAAAGCTTCGATCGTTCGCGATTCAGCTTTTGCCACTAACCGGCGGCCATTCTCTTTCGCCGCCATGACTTTTTGCTGTAACAACGGCCCTTAACGCGCACCGTCTCGGCGACGACGGCGGCGAAATGAAAATAAATTTCAGCCCAGCGAAATGCAATTACGCTCGGAGGAAATACGCAACGGTCTCCCGGTTTCTTTAACGCACGCGCAATATCATTATTTATGGCATATCTGAATTACGCGCTCCCATTAGCGCTCGTCGGTCGCGCTAATTTATCGTTAAACGAATCATCCCGCGTATGCCTCCTCTCTCGCGCACATCCCCCATCGAAGGGAGGGGAGGGGGTGAAGGGGAAATTGCAATTTACGTTCGGACGCCGATCGAGCGGCAAGTTTTTTTTCATCCCAGCTCTCACCGTGGCTCGATGTCGTAAAGTCACCCTCTCCCTGGCGAACTTTCGCCATTTTTCCGATCCCTCCCACCGCCCCAGGGAGGGGCAGAAGGGGGTCGTAAAACGTTTGAAAAAATAACTGGACCGCCAGGAGCGGGCTGGAACACTTGACACTCTGTGGCAGAGCTGAACGATCGTCCGACGTAGGCACCTTTTTTTCTGACGAGGGAAAAGTGCTGACGACGACGGACGCCGATATATTCATCGCCATCGTCGACTCGCGGGCATAAATTATGATGGTGAACGTTTCGTTAATTCACTGGGGAAAATTTCTCGCGGACGGAAACGTTTCGCGAACTGTTCTCACGTAAATTCAACGCTGTGTCGGGCTACTTTGCGCTGAAAACACGGAGCTACCTCTGGCCGTTCTTTGTTTCCGGAAACGAGGCTGTAAGGACGACGCTTCTCCCGTAGCCCGTCGACGTTTTAATTGCCATGCGCCGATGGGCGAATATACGAGGCCGAGCTTTAACCGTGCTCTTCTTTTTTCCGGCCGTGAGTCCATGTCGGAGAGCAGGGATTCGGAAACTTTTAACGCCGCTGCCGCGGTTATTTTCTGTCGAAACTGGAAGTGTGGGTGCACGCCGAGGGAGAGAGGGAGAGTAGGCGAAAGAGAAGGACAAACACGACGAAAAAGACGTCGAAACGGAGGAGGATGTTGTTGTTGACCCACGGAGAACAGGTTTTGGATGCGGATTATGCTCGGACCGGGCCCAAAGGAGTCGGGGTCCGACCCCCCACGCAACCTTCCGTATAGTAAGCGTATAGTAAACGGGGTCCTCGGCTCGTCCTTGAACTCGTCCCTACCTTCCTGAGTCCTTCTCAACCTTTTTTCCGTTTCGTCTTTCGCAGGAGCAGGTATCTCGCGAGGGACCTAGGTCGCAAACGCGCAATCATCCTGCCCTCACCGACTCAGACATCGAAACGTTAGGCTACCTGTATGCCTCCTGCCTGAATATTCATTTCGCAACGTATCGCAGCGCGGGCCGTGCAATTACAATGGTTCCGCTCGTAATGGAGGCGTCGAGCGGGATGAAAGTCGCGGGGTGAATAATCAGGCGGGATACTTGGAGTACATATTGATAATTTGATTTCAGTTGTAGCTGAGCTCGTTCGGCATGCAAAGGAGGGTGAAATGGATTTTTCGTTGATTGCTCGCCGAGCGAGCGTAATCGGCTGAGCTTCGTTGCGGGGAGCGTAATTGGAAGCGCGTATGCGAGAAATGTAATCTACGAGAGCGGCCGAACGGAACGAAGAACGTGGGACACTCGGCGTTATAACCGTTTGAATAGTAATTTCATTATGAGGAACCTGGCGTTGAGCGGCGGGACGTAGCTGGCGCACGATATCGTTTCTACGGCACACTTCGTAATATGCATATGCGCCAGACGCGGACCAATCTGCGGATGGAGCGTAACTGGAGTAAGGAAAAAAGAATTGAAAGGATAACGATACATAGAAATATGAAGGGGACACAATCAAGCGCGTACGGGAGTGAAAGGAGGCGGTAAGTAACGCTCGACACCTGTAACACGGAAAAGGAGTTATCTCTCGAAACGACGAAACTTCATTCAGAAAGAATCGACCCCATGGAAAGGGAGCATGTCAACGTCGATGGGACAAAGAGGAGGGAGGGGGTGGAAGACAAAGAGCAGAAGAAAAAGGGTGGCGAGGGGAGCGGGTTATCGGCCTTGAAGAAGAAGAACAAGAAGACGAACAAGAATAACAAGAAGTAGAAGAAGAAGAAGAAGAAGAAGTGGTCCCCGTGATGGCACGCACTCCGTCACAGATGACAGCTCCCTTTTGTTACTTATCCACGGGCCGTTTATCGAGGGGAAAGATAGCGGGGTCCATCGTCGACGTTCCACGTCGCACGTGCGTCCTTCTTCCCGTCGGTTTCGTCGATTTCTCGCGTGGAGGAGGGACGCTCGAGGCTCCCGTCGCTTATTAAAAAAGGACGCGAGGCCCTCGAGCGATAAAAATTTATGGACAATAACTTCGTCTTTACGCGGCGGTGCCTCGCGATCGTCCGAACTGCCGCGCCGCTTTTATTCACGCTTTATTCACGGCTCGGGACCGAGAGAGGCGTCGTTTCTCCTGTCCATCTTTTTTCTCCCCCCCCCCCCACCCCCTCCTCCTCCACCACCTCGCCCGCCCGCCCTCCTACCTTCCCTCTCGTCTTCCTCCTCGTTTCATTTCGACGAAACGAACGAGCCGCTCGGGCAAAAGTCGTGCACTTTTACACTCGGCCGGCCGCGGTTTAAAGGCAATAAACCCGAATTTCACGGCTTGCCAAATAATTAACCGGTGCCAATCGGCGCGGACGAGCGATGCCGATAACTTCCCGACGCGATGGCGGGAGTCGCGGCCGTAATTAACGGCGCGAATCCATGAATCAATTTCGCTTAACGCGGCGAGCGTATCGCGCGCGACGCTGTGCACATCCGACGACTTGAAGCGGTGCCCGTTCGTTCGTTCATTCGTTAATCGAGTTCCCGAACCGGCCGGAAAGCGAAGGTCAATTGGGAATTTATACGGTGTTCTGCGAAAGCGTCGGAGTCGCTTCCTACGAAGCACGGCATTATCGGGAGATGAATCTTCATAGACCGTCAAACCTTAACGCCTACAGCCTACGACTGTCACTCGTACTCTCAGAAAGGTTGACAGGTTCAGCAACTTATTAGTTAGAATTTAGAAGTCACTAATTTCAAATTTCAACGCGTACACATTCCACTCTCACCGTGTAAAGTGGCTTGAGGCTGACAGCTTACTGCGGTACTTGAGAAAAAGGCTGGACGGAGTGTGAGGTACATTTGAAAATTCGAAAGTAGCGCGGTTGGGCGCGCCATGCACTGGCGCCAACTTAGCGGCGAGCGCGCGAGTCGTTCGAAAGGCGATGCACGCGGATAGTGGGCAAAGCGTGCTGGAAGCGGCGGTAGCGCGAGGCTGACGTGAGCGGCTCGTAAGTATGTATACGTAGCTTAGCTCGGAAGGGGGAGTGGAGGGGGAAAGGCGAGTTCTCTCGTGGCACTCACGTCGTACGAGGCCTGCGCTCAGTACTAACCTGACGCCGGGCGTAATCGTTTCTCATTCGTCGTCGCTCGGCATCCGTTCGCCATCGCTCGGTTAACCTGTAAACAAATCGTGCAAGCGTGCGTCTACGGCACCGCCGCCCTCATCCTACCAACGATCGAGACAAAACTGTTCCTCGCGTTAAGCTTCGTGGCACGTGTACATCGGGAATACGAGAGTGTGAGTTCCGCATCCACGCTTCTGTCGTCGGAGAGGAGAGTGCGAGGAAGCCGGCTGTTTACAACTCTCAGATTGGACAACATGCGCGGAATACAGCGTGCAAGGACCTGCCAGGAGGGACAGGATTCCTAATCGTTGCCTTCCTGCTCGAAACACGGTGAGCGGAGTTATGCCAATTTTTTGCCTCCCGTTTCTTTTCCCGCTGTCTCAATGAGTCTCGCGTGTTTGCCGTACGCTTAGACGGCCTGGCCCCGCGCGCATTTTTTATGAAGTTTGACATTCTAATCGATAGTTGGTAAATTGCGTTTCTCGGTGTCGTTCGTCGTTTTGATATCCGCTGCCTCGCTTACGGTTTTGACCCGCGCCGATGTCAAACGGGACGGAGCGTTTCTCTGCGGGTCAATTAACGTTTGATTGAGCGTTTCTTGCCGGCGTCCGCTTCATTGCTGATTGAGCGGATTTAAATTTTGCCGCGGTCGTTCGATTGCCCGTTATTCGAGTCGGACGGCGTTTATCGCGTCCTGCTAGATTTCCAGTGACGTTCGAACAATGTAATCCAGGCAGTCGTACTGTTTATGGCACTGGACGAATGCACTGATGTATAGCACGGAGAGTACCGGGCATGCACTGGCCAACGACCTTCAACGTCAACGTCCCGCAATAAAAACAAACGCTCCATAAGCAATTTGGAGAGGCGCGTTAAGAGTAATAACGTCTCTCTTTCTATTTCATTTTACTGCCGCGAGCGTCTAGCGTACAATAATTCATGCCGTCCGCATGGACACTTTATAGGCACGTTGACCGCGTCGGACATTGTGCGATCTGACTCGAAAATGGAGCGCGAGACTTTCGGTGTATTCCGCAAATTGAGAATGAAAACAAACCAGGCGAGCGTAGGACGGTCGACACTTTCCTTCTCATTTATAATCGTTCCCTGTCTCGGGCAATGTTTAGTAAGATCTCGCCATTTGCATAATGCATATCTCGTACGCGTAACAATGCGTGAGTTCGAACTTTCGAAAGGCAATACATCACGTGCAAGCACGGGACAATTTATGCCCAGACGCTGGTGTCAGCTTGCACGATAATGCGATAGGATAATCTTAGACCGCCGTCTGGCTTTTCGCGAAAATCGTAACCAGCTCGCCCACGTTTCGTCAGAAATCAAAACATAGCGCCCGTCCAGACGACATGTGCCGAGTATATTTGGACGCCGACCGTGAAGGACGGCGTCGCGTTTTCTCTCCACCAAATTGTCGAGATTTTTTTGTTCTGGCCCCGTTCGTTTTCGCTTCGAAAGCGCCAGACGTTCCGCAAAATTGCTCGTCACTGACCTGTCACGCGGAAAATACGCTACCTCGTTATTTATATATACTCATGTTTCTATTTTCCGTGGCATTCGATGATCGTTTCTTGCAAAACTCTACGACGAACGTTGAGCTTCAAAGAGGCTTCGTTAAAAGAGAAACGTATAACGATCCAGTTTAGACCCGATCCCAGGGGCGGGTCACTTTATTTATGCCAGTGCACTGGAGTCCCTATTCGAAGATCTCGCTTCAAACGGAATGACCGCTTTCAAAGCAGCACAAATCATAGCGCACAGACAGAGGTCACAGTCTTAACGACGACCACTTTAAAAGGTGCCCTTTTATACACTAACGCACACAAATCTACATTTCAAGCATTCGGTCGACGTCCGCGCCGTGACTTCATAGAAAACTACGATAGTAGACTGATTATTTAAGTAATGTCAACGGGCGTAGGCTACTTGTTACATTCACGTCGCGATATATCAATATGATATTAAAGTACCGAACTTCCGTCTATCTACAAAATTCGACAATCCACTCGGCTTTATTTTTACACTTCAATAACTATTTGGATGACCTTATCGATCGTCGTACACAAATTAGAACCGGCGCTCACCAAATCGAGACTACTTGTTAAACTTTTATTACAACCCACACGGCATACGGTAATAAAGTTCGGCACGCTTTGTACATTACACAGGTGCAAATTTACGTTAGGCGATTCGGCGAACGTTTACTCTGTAGTCTAATCGAGGCCTACGATTACACGCTGATTATTAGATAACCTTATCGTGCAAGTTCTACGCGAGTAACCGTAGTTCGCGAACTGTAACGACTACCGGGAACAGTTCGGACGAAGATTCACGTAAAGTTCGATCCCGATCGTAAACGCAGGCACGTAAGGGGCGTATGCATCGGGATACATGGGAGGACATCCGTAAACGCGATCCGTCGAAAAACGATGAGGGCGGGAGACGTCTGCCGCTGCACGACCTATAAAAATTTATATAAAAGTCTCGGAGTGCAGCGCGACGTGTCCCAGTGTTGGCCCGGCCTGGGCGCATGAATTATTTATCGAAGCGTGTTCCTGCCGTTTCGTGTCGCGAGTCGGAGAGGGACAGGGAACAGGCACAGGGCAGAACGTTGGCGAGGGTCGAGACTGGAAGGGAAGATGAGAAAAAGTGCTCGGCCTTTTGTACGGCAGGCCTCGATCTCTCCCTCGTCCGCCTAGTTCTCCTCGTCACGTTGAATAACAATAACGGACGTGGATTGCGTTAATTGGTGGCACAGATTGTGTCCGACATCCTCGACTCTTCGCCTTCCGCACGCGAGCGATTTTTCAATTGCGAGAATTCGTGTACTGCCTTTCACGTGTCCCTTGACACGTTGTCAGGATACCATTTCTGCGATCGTTACTCGATACTTGTGCGGGTGGAGGCGCAAATGGATGTCGGACAAGCGATAAAGTCAGCGTACGCGCGATATCGAAATGGTATCGTGTTTTTCCTCGCGGAATCTTCGTCGAGGCCGTGATTCCGATAAGCAGTTTAGTCGGAAACGTCGGATTTACTCGAATCCGCTATTTTTGCTGCTCGTCTCGTGTCGACACTCGCTTTCGATATTTTTGCGCGCGAGCTTCGTCCTATCGTTGCAAAACGGCGAGGCTTAAACACTTTCGTGTATCCTGTGGACGATACTCGGATTTCAAAAGTAGATAGATCCGGGAGATAGTAATAAGCCGGATGCGGTGTAAGAATTGGGATGGTTGATTTGCCACTGCTTTACATCTATCCTCCCTCTCCTCCTTCCTTCCGCGTCCCTTCGCAGAGAACGCTTATCGATCGGCACTGAACGGGGTGGAACGATAAGAAATCGAGCGTGACCGAGTGTCGTTATTGACGCGCTCAGGCGTATTTCACAACGCTTCTCATTTTCCCACTCCGAGGAATTAAAATGCATGACCCACAATTTTTACCTTCACCTGCAACTCGCCACGTATCCTAACGATAAACTCGATGCGCGATACTAACCTCTGTCGTGAGCCACGGAGTTTCTACGTACGCGTAATAGGATTAGATGCATTTCGTGTCAAAGGGGACACTATCCATCGGCATTAGGCACTTCCTGCGCGCGCGCGCGTACTTATCTTTTTCTCCCCCGTAATAAGTCGTTCGCCTAATTATCCTTCTCGCGTTTCCACTGCATTCACCGCCTGCTATCCGGTTTCGAGAAATCCTCCAAGTTCTGCGCCGACTCGAGGACGTTTCCCCTCGTCTCGGGTCAGATTAGTCGAGTAAATTTCGAAGGCGTGGCACAAAATCCGTACTCGAGCCTGTCCGTAGCAGCGTTGGGATTTTTCAGGATCCACGCCTATGCTCGTTCTATAAGCAGACGCAGGCATCAAGACGCAGCCTCGTCTCCTCTTTCCACTCTCCTCACTCCTCACCTCTCACCCTTCTTTTCTCCCCTTCGGTCGACCCTGTCAAACCCCTGGAGGGCCACCAAATCTTTGTCGAGAACCCCCGCGGGCTGCCCATTGTCAAGAGCTGCCGGCTGAAAACCCGAAATTTTGAAAACAGCGCTTAAGCGGTCCGCTCTTCGACCGATTGTCGGTGCACTGGGCTGCCGAGGGTGGAGGTGTGTAAAAGTTTATTGCACGCCAGGCAATTCCGAATGAGGAAGAATTCACCCAGAGGCCACTCGGGAGTAATGTGATACTTTCGACGACAATGGAAAAAGCGCTTTCAAAAGTGCCCTAGGATTGTTTCCGTCGAAGGATGAGGAATTAGGGGTAATATTTGGTAGCGATTACGTTTATTGTTCGGATTTATGCTCGTATTGTGCGACTAGATCCGACGGGAGCTTTATCGGGACGTTTATCGTCTCGTCTCGTTAACTTTACGCTCGAAGCGTTGCCCATCAATATTTCATTTGTTTGTCTTTAGGGAATTGACACCTTTCGTTCGTAGCACCGTCGTAAATTTAAATTTCGATTTACCTGGATAATCTTACCTGGAAGAAGGGTTTCCCCCCTCCCGATATATTTCGTTTCAAAATGCAAACGGGACTCAACGCGAGTTTCGCCACGGAATCTATTATAGGATTTTCGACCGTGAAGCGATCGTCTGGGAACTCCGAAACGTATTCATGTGCCGAATTCGTCGTTCTTCGGTCACGCCTTGGACCGAAATACACGTAAATCGTTTCTCCTGGTCACGTAGAGACGTCATTCTTTTTGCCCCTCTCTCTCTCTCACTCCCGCTGGCAATGCTAACAAACGTTTTTCAAATCCGGCCGAGCATCCCGTAGAATACGATTTCCGGTTTGCGATCAATCGTATTCTCTACTTTCAAAGGCGTGCGAATAATCTGGAGCAAGAACTACGTGCTTTTCTGTTATTTGACCAATTCAGTGATTATTAACGCACTCCTACGTTGCGTACACACTGAAATTGTGAACAATGATTACTATGTATTTTGCAAGTGTTTATCTGCTACTAATTTTCACGCGTCTCTCAAAGTCGAAGTTTTTAACGCAATTAGCAGGCCACAGAACTGAAAGGTTGTACCGAATGTCCGTTGTTTAATTTGCTCAGGTTGGCAGATATTAATTGAGTAAGGGTACTTAACGAAACGTCGAACTTATCGCGCTCCTGCACTCCGTTGACGATCCATCGTCAAGAAGTCTTCTCTCTTATCGTTTCCGACAGTCTGACGTCTCGATTCTGTTTCGTGTCGGGCAACGGAGCGAAAGGGTGAGGGGGAGAAAACGAGAGGACGCTCTTGGCTCGAAAACCAGTTCTCCGTTCTCACCCACATCCTCACACATCCCTTTATACAGGGTGCATCAAAGATGCATCGAACGGAATTACAATTATTCTCCTCCCGGAAACAAATTCAGAATATCTTAGCAATATTTCCCTTGCCTCTCGTATATCTTCGCTCCGCCCGTTTTCGCCACACACACACACACGCACATATGTGGCATCGAAGAGAAAGAGTTTCGCGCTTTGAGTTTCCGAAGGTCGACCGGCGAGTATAACGAGGGAGCGGAACAAAAAGGCGACCTGGAAAAGACAGAACACGTGGTTAGCATCTGGCGAATCCTCGCGCACGCGCCCGCCTCAAAACACAGATTTCGCTCCTACAGGATGGAAATAGAAAGGGGATCCTTCGGCCTCAACTGGCGAAACGACTTCCGAAGTTTTTCTTACGGGTGATCGTTCGGCCATACGGATGAACAGTCCCTTGAGACTTTCTCCCTCTCTCTCGATCGTTTTAACACCCGTCAAACAAACCGTTCGCCGTCTGTGCGGTTACACCACCTTTTTCGATCGTTAAACCTGATTGATAAATACTCTCCCCGCTAGAAGCATATGGTGCTTTTCGTCGAGGGTCAAATTTCCCGAGCTCGATGGGGTCCCGATAAGCACTGTACCTTACGTAACATACTATTCATTTCCAATAAAGGATGCATCGATGGTACTGGGACGCACGTACTGTTTAACAGGCTCGCACCATAAAATGGGCACTTCCTACTTGCGATTCCTGCGTAGCAATTAGAGGGTGTCCTGGTATTTGCGAGGAGAGTTGTCTGCGGTACAAGATCGGCACAACGGCCTGAATATACACGCTTGTATATGGCCGCGAGAGCGGGAGGTAGTAGGCCAGCGCCATATACGGATCCTTTGACCGCCCTGCGGAGAAGACAGCTTCTCCTCTGGCCAGTGGCCCGCACCGAACTCGAGAATTGAAAAAAGGAAATACAACGCGATCGGCAGAACCCCGCAACACTTTCATACAGCCAACTTTGCAATACTTAAAAATATTACAAACATTTCGCTTGTCCCGACTGGCATGCCTCATTAGTCTCACACCCCGCAAGAAACGACCACTATAAAGTAGTTTCATATGCTATAAGCAACGAATGAACAAAATTAGTCTCAGATCACGTAAAAACAAATAATCAGTTCATCGTAATTTCTTACACGCTCCCTCGAATGTTCAATGCTCGGATTCTCTCCACTTTCAACAACAAACGAAGCAAACCAGCGCTCTCCCTTCGAATCCAGGCAGCTCCCGCCAGCTCCTTCATCGACACTCTACTCTTTCGATCCGCAAACATCGCCCACCCCAAAACTCTCGCGTTCCGCTCAATTGAGCCCCGCTTATCGCTTCTCCTTCAGTCGTTATCTCCGCGTTAGCCAACTGCTAGGCGAACGGGGCGCGCACGGAAAAAAAAAGTGAGCCAATCGATCTGGATTTTTCGCAATCCCCGACTTTTTCGTCGTCTATTTCTAGGACGACTTATCTATATAAAGGCGACGTGCGCGTAGAAGCGATCGAATATATCGAGCGTCACGCACACGCTTGTTCGGCCTCTCGGCCGTGCAAAATGCACGGGCGTCGAATATGGAAGTTGGCGCGCCAGTCTTATCCAATGGCCGCTTCGTGGCTCGGCCGCGTGTGTGTGTGTGAGGCACCATTTAAATGTCACCGAGGTGTGTGCGTTCGCACGGATGCACGCCCAGCGCCGAGAGTCGAGGAACGAGGCACGCACACGGCCGTATATGCATAGAACGGGCGAGGTACTTTCTCGCCTCGGGCAAGGCAGCCACCTCGACGTTACCTTGCCTCTACGCCTATGCTGATCGGAGCCCAGGATGCCGGTGGCAGAGGTCTAACGTTCGCGATTCCCTCAGATTCTGTGATCGAACCGACTCGCGCGCCTACGGACACTGGATCATCTTCTTACGGACACATTTCGTGCGGTCTTTCTACCGTTTTGCAGTTCAGGTCGAATTAGCTGACGGCTTCGACCTCGAGATAAAGCGTCAATGAGTCCATACTGCATATTTTCAATTCTCGGCGACTCTATGTACTACTATTCAGATAAACGGTAGTAAATAATCCTTTTAAGCTATCGTGACGATAGATAAGAGCTAACTTGATATCAGCTGGATTCAAGTTGCTTTCGCGAGTATCGGGTGTTAATCTGGATCACACGGTGGCGAACTTTCGCATCCAGAATATTGGGAAATTTAGTGTTGGGAAGCTGAGACCTTCCGACGCGAACTTTCTCGATGAAAATTGTCCGACGTCCTTCGCGCAGGCGAGTTTTCTTAGCGCGGTGGGTCCGAACGGGAAACAGTGGTCAGCTTATTAGGCAGTTACGGGGGGAACGTGACCGGTCCGGAGGCATGAATGCTTCCTTTGTACGGCAAAACGGAGCGTACGTGGCTGCGTACTACGGCTCGTGCTTCTCCGACTTCCTCCCCGTATTTACCTTTCAACGGGCAGCACGTTCCGCGATGTAGAACCCGTTGTCCCGGATTAGAAGATTACCTCGCGCGATTGCTTCTCTCCCGCTCGCCACTTTAATGGCCGAGCGCGTGCATAAATCACGAGTAGCCAAGGTCGCGAATTCTTTAAAGCTCGAAAGGCTCGAGCGGGATGAGGAAAGTGAGCCTGGCTAATTTGTTATTTCGCGCCGCTGATATTTGTATCGAGATCTCCCGGTGCATGATTGTTCATTTTGTTGGGGCAATGGTAGCGACTGGGATAGTCATTTTCGATCGTTCTCTAAGTATGAAATAAGAATGTTCGTGTAACAGTTGGGTGAAGAGTACAGTTTCAAAAGTGTTGCTGAACATACAAAGTGGATACCAGTATGTTGTTTGAGTTTGCTAATAAAGGATTCATATTTGCCTAGCGGATTAACTTTAGTATTAAGCTCTTTGAAGGTGATTTGTGGTACAGGATCTTGGATGTGCGGCACTCTTCCGTGCGAGGTGTCAGAAATAACTTGTCATTATTGACAAAACTACCTTCCCGATAAAGAGCACCGTTGGCGACCTTCGAAAAAATTCACGCCTATCTAGTTCGACCCGTTGTGTGCCGCGCGCGATGTATAGATAACTTACTACAAAGTCAACGTAGGATTCGAGTAAATATCATCAGAGCCGAAGCGTATGATAAGAGATAACGAATCGTGCTTCCGCGGGGGATTCTCGGCGATGGAAGTTTACAATACCATTATTTTATGCGGCGGTGAACATGTTAAACTAATACAACAGCCTTTACTACTACATGTTATTGTACGAGCAATGCGCTAGTGTTTCGACGACCCTTGGGATCGATTCATCGATCATTCACGCCGGACTCAATCGATTTGACGAATTACAATCCAAGATGACTTCACGCACTGATAAGTCTAGTATGTTGTTGCGCCACAGTCGATACTGCCTGTCAGTAGTTTACTCGTCCGCAAAACGCTCGAATATATACACATACGATATCGTGCACGCAACCAACAGCATGTAACTCTGTTACAAGACTGTTCCCCCCAGATGATCGCCGTTCGTTACGTTCCAATCTAATGACCGATAGGATAATGGCGCGTAGTTGAGGCAAATTAAAAGTCTTGCCGTTTACGTTGATCGCCGACTCGGTTCTGCGAAAGTTTAAATTCACTTACCCAGCGCACTGGATTCTCCAGCGTAGCGACTTAAGGCATTGAAACATCAAGTACAGCAATTTACAGAGTTGAGAAATTTTCAATCGTTGAAACTCCAAACTTGTGAAACTGTAGGATAAAGAAATTGAAGGTTCTTAAATTGAAAGCGTTGGAATTCAATGCAATTCGTAGCTGAGTACCGCAAAACAGTGCCATTGTACTTGCTCGAAATCTCGAATCGCCCAGCTTGAGAGACTCAAAATTCATCCAGCGTCGCATTGCAATCGTCGCAACGCCCCCAGCTTGAAAAACGCTACGCCCTGTGAAAATTCGCAATATCGAAGCTTTGATCCCGCCGGCTGGAATCGGACGAGCGTATCGAAGGTGAATTGGCGATGGACGACGTGCGAGACTGCACGACGCCACTCGAAACGTTATCAGCGCTTGCCGCGACTCGGCACTCTCGCTGTGTGCGTGGCGCAAACACACGCGAGATATTGTCGCGAATTTATATTGCGAGCCCGCTATCTTCGCGTAGGCTCCGCGTCCGAGAGAGGAGCGGACCGCTAACGGAACGCGAACGAAGCAGGAATGAGGCAGGAATGAAACACGAATGAAACTCGAATGGAACACGCATCGACGCGAACAAACGCTATCGGCGACGTTCAGGTGCGCCTGCCCGAATTTTTCCCGCCGCGCACCGGCAATATCGATAAGCACGCCGACTGTGACAGTGGCAGCGATATCAACGTCCAGCGTGGGCACTGCCTGCTTCATAATACGTACCAAAGCCTGAAACTGGAGCGAGCGCGATCCGATACTGCGGCAGGGTGCGTTTCGTTCCGTGCGAACGTTCGTCTCTTCGGGGTGCTCAGGCCCTTCAGTTCTGGCACGATCGCAGGTGCGAAGTATGTACTAGAAACCACTGCCGACCACCTTCGCTTCGTTGCTATTTGACTATCGGTACCACTACCGTTTTCGAGGTCGACGGCGTAGAACACGGAGGAGTTTCTTTTTCGACTCTCTTTCTCGACAGACCCCGGCACAGTTGTCTACAGACCGGCCTTACGTTTCGACACCGTTGTCCGTCACTCGAACGACTTGAGCAAACAGAGAGGGTGGAGGGTGCGTTTACTTGACGAACGTCGACGTGAATCCCATTAAACGCGTCTTCTTACACGCGGATGTGAGCCTTTCAATATATCTTTGCGGATGGCGAAGATGTATCATTAGTTCTTTCCATGTAGTATGGTCATTCTTCGAGATCATTGGACAGATTCCGGACGATACTGAAACTGTTCGATCCTTTCCTTGTATTGAGCCGTTTGAGCTGTTTACTTAGGGTTTGATTGCGTTCCACGTTCTTGTCGACTGTCTTTCTTTATCAAGATCTTCCCTCACGGCGTCGACCGCCCCTGCGGACGACGTAGAAGTCACGTACCAGCCCGCCGTTATTAATTAGTGCAAACAATCTCGGCCATATGTCGAGGTTCGCGGCGTTAACGGGGAAGCCATAATTTATTTATCGCGATACACACGAGCCGCTCTCGACTTCCCTGTACTCGCGAGATGCCGGTCACGCGTGCTAATGAATCATCGTGAAAGGGGGAGAGATGGTCTTTTCTCCTAATGCGTCATTCTCAGCTCTTTCCATTTTCCGATACTTTTTTTCTTTCTCTTTTAAAACGGACGGTATGCGCACAACGGCGAGTACAAGAACGTTGCATTCTTTGAGATAATATGCACGCGCTGCGTAATAGTACTTTGCCTCGCGTCGGTGTACCGAATGCTGGGATTCATTAGCTGAACAAAGGCGTGCTCAGGTGGGCGTATGATAATTATATTGTTTTATTAATTACGCGTACGGTAATGAATGAAATTCTGTGCGGTATAAGCCATGTGCATGTTGACAACTCTACATGTTAGGTGTAGACTCCGAATGTTCAGAGGTGCAGAAATGATTAGGGTTATCACGAATGTTGCCAGAATATTTTGTATAATGTGTAAAACTGGTCTCGCTAGACGGCGCACTTAATAGACTCGAAGCACTTAATGGCAATTATTAATCATTGCCTGTTCCCCTGCGGATATTCGCCGTCTCGTGCGCAGTTTATTTGCCGATGTTTCGCAAACACCGCAGTTTGCCTCATCAGGGCCCAGTGGCGGTATCAGTATTGCCAACGGGCCCTGATCAAGTGGACTGCAATATTTGCGAAGCGTCGGCAAATGAAGCCGAGATACGCAGAAAATACACAGCCGGAAGAAAGGCGTGTGCTCATCGTAGCGAAAGACATCGCGATTGAAAACTACCAGGAATACCGAATCAATCATTTTGCCCAATCTTCATCTCCCCCTCGAATAATACTCGATTTATGCGTGTAATTTCGATCAAGCGATCCAACTGTATTGCTGCTTCTGCATACGTAGTAAATGCATTAAACAACTGCCGCAGATCCGTATTGCATTCCGCGCATATACTTGTCAATGTATGGATTTTTTACGCACACCGTACAAGAATAGAACCGCAGCGGGTCGATCGCATCACGAATTCCACGATTTGTCAATCGGCGGAGGCCGACGCCTCCAGCTATTTCAATTTTCGATCGACGTCCCGTTCTTTTTTCACTCGCCGCACAGGGCAAACATTCGTCGTATGAAATTCAAATGGGTAGCCCGTCGATTCTCGATGTTCGTTCCCACGTGTGCACTTTCTCGCTCGCTTCTAGCCCTTCCCGTTCCCGCGTCGGTACGCTTGGAAATTGAATGCCGTCGTCGGTGAAATACGTCGTTCGCGAAACGAGATTACGTCGGAAAGTTAGCTAAGAAGGTCGTTCGAATGGATTGGGAGAGATAGACGAGGATGGCAATAGGCGGAGGAGGTGAGAGGGTACCCTCCGCAGAGATGAAATCTTTTTCACCTTTTCGACTTCGTGGCAGATGGCGGGTGCCTTTCCCTCTCCGATAATCTGTTCGCGTAATTATTGCCGGCTGTCACATTCGTCGGACTGCGACTAATCGGGAACGATCGCGCGCGAACGAAATTGACCTCTGAACCGGACTCTATTACTCGAATCGAGAAAGAGCTGTGAAAAAATCCAATTACCCACATCGAACGCTCTGGCAGGAATTAATTACTGGTCGCGTTCGATCAAAAGGTAAGTTTGGCCGATTATAATCAAATTGGCACAGTGATGAGCTTGACATTGAGCCGGGCTGAATAGGCAAACATTTTCTCGCTGGCAAAGTCGATCGAAAGATCCAGATCGAACTAGCAGCACTCCGGCCGATTTCTGTGGAATGTCGAGCGCTATCGCGAGTCGGCGCGCCGCAGTTCTCCAACTTCCAAGTACGATCGAATTGGTAAAAAGTTGTATCTCCGCTCGCGGTCTCATTGGCCATTGATCCGCCGAGGCGCACTTTTACGATTAATGCCCCTCGCCCGTTAAAAGCCGTTTACGAGACGAACGAACGGCACAGGGGGGTGAGGAGCAAAACGGGAGGAAGAGAGCGAGAGAGCGAAAGGTCGTCGAAAGATGACCCTGTTATCGGCGTCGAGGAGGGAACGAGCGACGAGCGGCTAAACACCTGTTTTCCATCGTCAAATAGCCGCATTCCGACGGTCCGACTGCATTTCCGAAGTGAAATGCGGCCGCGGCGGGAACTATGGCCGATTTCACGCTCGATGCAGTTTTTCTACCAAGCATTGCGCGGGCAACGATTTGCGCTGTTCTCTCTATCGACGCTGTGCCGCGAGATACGAGACGACTGTTGATAGAAATTATGAAAGGCCGATACCGACCTCGGCCGTCACCGATGTTTTCCCTCGTAAATGCGTCACTATCAAGGTATCGAGCACTTGCACTTATTTCGCTAGTTTTGCACAAACTGATCGACCGTCTCTCAACCTCACTCAATCCACCTCAGCATCCACCGCGAAACGGCTGTATTCCGCTCGTCAAGCACATTTCTCGGCCCAGACGTCCGTTAACAGAAACTTAATAAAGCATCGGTGAATACGAAATCGGAAAAATCGAGATCGTGGAGCGCAAACTTCGAAAGCTCCGCTCGCTTAATTTACCTCCTTTGACGTCTCTCGCACAGCATCCGGTAAACTTCCGATACTCCGACGGGATAACTCGAACGTAAAATTCGAAAAAAGGCCAGAAACCGTCGTGAAAGCTTCGAAGGCACCGATCGCCTGCATCTCTCCTCCCTCTACATCCAGCTTCTCGTTCAACACCGCGTTCAGCTCGGCGTTCAATTCGTAGGAGCCTCCGACGAGGCGAGTCTCGAGCACGTTACCATGTTTGGCGACCCGCTCCCATAAAATTTCTCATGCTCGTATGTGCGTGCACGTACACACTCTCGCGTCTTCTCCTTCTCTCAGGCTATCCTTATTCTTCCTTCCCTCTCGTCGTGTGCTCTCTCCCCCCTCCTTCTCTCTCTCTCTCTCTCTCTCTCTCTCTCTCTCTTCATCGAACTCCCCCTTCAACCTCACGCGCACACATATACGCTTCAGTCTCGAGCGCGTGTCGTCGTCGTATTCTCGGCCTACTCGCGAGGAGCAAGATAAATCGCATCGAAGTTAACGCAAACGAAGCGTGCCTCGAGTCTGGAGAGTGCCACACCCGCGGCCGAGGAAGAGTTCGCGCGAATCGGAGAAATATGGTGGGAGGGAAGGTGAGGGGGATGGGGGCAGAGGGAAGGAGACGAAGTTAGATAGGGCGGATAAGACGTGTTTATTGCCCGACTGTCCGTAGGAAAGTCGATCCTTCCCGACGACGGACTTGCAAGCCTTTCTCGTCGTACGCCCGCTCGACCCTTTGCGTCTTTCGAGCTGCCTGCGCTTGCGAGGCGTAAATACCGAAATGAGGCTCGGCGAACCTCTCCTGCCTCCCTTGGAGCGGGACAAAGGAGGCGGCTGGACTGGAAATAATAGTCGCGAAGCCGAGTTTCGCGCCGCGACGCCTCGGAATCGGTCCCCATTCGATATTTATATCTTTGCGTCTTATGCCGAAAATACATTCGCGGGCGAAGTTTCGTCTGGCGCCCGACGGTCACGTTCGTCTCTGCCGTTTTTCTCCTTCCTTCCTTCCTTCCTTCCTTCCTTCCTTCCTTCCTTGCCGTGTTCGACGCTCGAATTTGGTGGTCGAGCCATTGAATCGAGCGATTGGACCGATTTGGCCGGATTCCTTCGTTACGCGTGCAATTCTGACAAATTGCCGGGCGCCGCGGTTTCGTTTTGCTGACCGTACAATGCGTGCGCTCACGCCGGGTTCCCCGAATTAATCGAGCGTGAAACTCATCGCGATTACATCCTGACACACCCCCGTTATATTCAGCTGGATGCCCCGTTAAACGTTACCTCCGCACCGGCATGCCCCGTTTGTCGGTAATCCGCAACAATTTCGCACAACGCGCTGCTGTCCGTACCTGCTACCGGCTTCGGTGCCGTTTGAATTTCCGTTCCGTCATCAGCGGTTACTCAACCTTTCTAGGATGCACCAATCAAAGCTGGGAATCGCGAAAGCCGTACTATTGATCACCTATGTAAGCTTAAGTTATATTCTTTAACCCTTTGCGATACCATTTAAGCCGGAAGAATTCGGGTGGCGGAGACATTGTGTCGGAACTTAAAACATGATATCTTGCGACTGCTTGTGAAGTGGCCGTATGCTTATTTTTATGTAGCTATAATTCCGCCGGATCTTATATAAGTAATAATATTATAATATAATTGATCAATCGCGAGTCCAACTCATGATATTCATGTTTGGACTAAAATTCTTATCACGAGTCAGCCTCGTCAAAGCATGACAAGGGGTTAAGCAAGCCACTCAGTAAGTAGCAACAAGAATTTCAATGGCTCGCACCTGACATTTTCGCCGTAGTTGCCGACGAATGTCGTAACGTCCTCAGTTCAGTAAACCCGTTTCTGGCAGAGGTGCGATCCTGTGATTTGGGATTTAGCAAATTGCGGCTGACGATTTGCCGATCGTGCGAAAACGAAACGCGAAACTCTTACTCGCCTCGGTGGAGAAACGTCGCTCGGACTCGAAGAGAGCGAGGCGTCTGCCACTTCGAAGCTGAAAGAAGCCCGAAGGTCGACGCGTCGACTCAAGGCGGCCTCGTCGTCAATTATCGGCTTACCTAATTGCCGACGATCGCGCGCCTCAGCGAACGCCGATGCTGGCTGACGATACCGTAAGAGAAATTAATCATACGCGCCATGACCTACGAAGGTGCGTTCGCATCCGCGATTCTCTCTGCGCGTACGTGGACGCCGGAAAAAAAGTTTCTTAAAAATTCCATTCAACCGTTTAGATACTTAAGGATCAAAAGCCAGAAGGAACCGAGAGACGCCTCCGATATTCGATGCGCCTCTTTTACCCGTTTCTCGCTTAATTATACGCGGTACGAAGATGGCGTCACTTTTTTAAAAAGAATAACTTGCCATTTACGGCCTACTATTATAGGTATGCGAACGAGTAGCGACAATACAAAAAACGAAGAATAGAATGTATGCGTTTAACTGCCACTGCTCTTGACATCCTTCCGTTCGCTCGTTGTGAACGTATCGTGATGCGAATCGGACTTGATTAAACTCGATTACTCGTTGATTCAAGAACGGCCGGTTGGCCAGGAACAGTGCATGTTTATTCAAGTTTGAGATAGGGACTTCTGACTCCTCCCTCATTTCCTCACTTGCATTCGGCTAGAGGCAACCCACTGTTCGTCTATCTTTCGCACCGAATTTGCATTGCAAAGTGTTGGCCAGGAGTTTGCCTCTGTGGCTGGAGTTAACGGACATTGAACGATTCCTGCACCTCTCTTCTCTATCTCTCTCTCTCTCTCTCTCGTTCACTTACTCACTGTTGAGTTTCGAATTTGGAGAGAACTCGCGAAACGGCCAGGCCGCAAGCACTTTCAATTTTCATCCCCGACGATCCGTTTCTGTTTCAACCCCTGGCAAGCGCTGTTTGCGAAACGTTCACCCATTTTTACTGACCCCAATGTGTACGGGAAAAAAGGCATGCTAAAAATAAATAGAGAGGAAGGGATTTGGCGGGAAAGCTGCTCGCAGATCGTTATTATTATTTCCGCGCACGTTTTTGGCAGTTCATTTAACCGAACGCGTAGCAAACGATGCGATAACCGTGTCCCCGTCTTATTTTCGCCCCGGACGAAATTTCAAGCGCACGAATTCGTGCTTTACGAGCGTGCGGGTTTACAGTCGGTCCTTTGTTTGGCGGACGACGACGTGCGGGCGGCGATGGTGTTATATACACGGTGAGGTAGAAATAATGGCGCGACCGAGAAAAGAACCATTGCGTGCTTGACAACATAAACTTCAACCGAGCGTAAACTTTTCCCGTGACTGACCGATCAATAAATCTAAGCCATAGAATAACGTGAAGTACAAGCGTAATAGAGGCAGGAGTCGAAAACTGATTGACTAAAAAGTATCTGGGTGACGTTTCTGTCAGAGTATCGAAACGTGACCGTGACACGATCAAGAATTTAACTAGTATTCTTATGCGTTGTAAGAAACGTTATGGTCATCTGCCCGACTTTCATCTCACCCTCTATACACTTGGCGCACAGCGGCGCGATGCCGAGCTCTTTTATTCTTATTTTCGGCACGTATTTAGAATCGGCGAGAGGCGCGGACCACCTAAAGCGTCGGATTAATTTGTCCGCGGCCGTTTAGTTACGTCTCGCGATCGTTTTATCGTCCGCCGTAAATGCTCGAACGGGGTTTCACGGTCGGCCGCCCGTTTCATCCCGACGCTCCTCTCCTCATTGTCATTTTCGGCACGTACACGACACATCCTAATAGGCCCGGCCTACTTGTAGCGTCCGATTAGGTATCCGGAGCGACGATGAGCTGATAAAATTGATTTTCGACGACTCAATTTCAGCACCTCGCGACATTTATCTCGAGCCAGAATACGGCGAGTCATACTCTCACGTTAATCATTTACCAAAACGGCCAGTCATTATCACAATATGTTACCGCGGCGATTTTTCATCTCCGCTCCGATAATGAGAAGCACTCGAGGTATATTTTTCGAGCCAACAGCATTGCCATTGAAGTTGCCCGAAGTGATCGTTTCGAGTTTCGGGTTGTCAGGCGGATGTTGCCGTACGAGAAGGACGCGAAGTGACGCGTTAACATCCATGGCGTTCAATTACTTTAATGGCGTCGAGCGGCGCGTGGCTTTTCGTCTTTTCGAGCCCTCCTCGATCTTCACCTTCTTCCCTCTCGTTTGCCACCTCCTTTCCCACCTCATCCCATCATCCGGCGCACAAATCATTCACGCTCGTGCATAATTGCGCGCGTAACCGATCAACATTTTACTTCTGCGCGTCCCTGCCACAGCGCAATTTGCATCATAATACCGCCTACTTGCATTTCCATTCTAGCGATTTTCCAAGAGCTCGGCGTCGGCAGGAGGGAAGCAAAGAAATTCTTTCGGAAGTAAAATTGAACGGCGGAGAACCGAAGGGATTTCGTTCGTTCCGTTGGCCTGAAACGATCGATACTGGCCGCGCGTTAAGTAGCGCTAAAAGAGGGTTCGGCAAAAAATCGAACTACG
Source organism: Anoplius nigerrimus (assembly GCA_914767735.1). Classification (NCBI taxonomy): domain Eukaryota; kingdom Metazoa; phylum Arthropoda; class Insecta; order Hymenoptera; family Pompilidae; genus Anoplius; species Anoplius nigerrimus. The sequence continues at coordinate 4,036,098 of OU612079.1, read as the reverse complement.
AGTTGACGTCGTCGAGTTCCAATTAGAGCGCGGACAAAAAGCGATATGTACCAGTGCCGGCGGAGAGAACATACGGCCCAGAGATTAGCCCTGCGAGCTGAATGGATTTTATGACGATCTCACTTGCGAGCCGAGTACTCTTGAAGGTTTTCGGGGCTTTCATTCCGATAGAATCCCGCGCAGACGGGTACTCTACTTTTTAATATTTAGCCGTCGATGAACGAATAGAATAATCTTATTTTCCAGTTCGAATATGCGAGGTCTACGTTGTTTTTCCAGTATAAGAGTAGTCTTACGTGAGGAGATTAAGACTTGGTGCCTCGGACGAAGAATCCGTGAAGGCGAGTCGAAGAAAAGTACAAGAGTCGGTTATCTTATTCTTCCTGCTTATCGTTTCTTCCACCCGCTCTTATCTCACAACCTGAAGACGTTTCCCTCGATCTCCATCTCATTCCGTCTCAGCTTATCTCTGTTCATCTTTATCTCGCGTATTTGCCCCCCTTCGCTCCTTTCTACACGTACCTTTTAATGTTTTCTCAGAAAATATGAGTGACATGTGACACGTATTTTGCTGAACTCCGTCGTTCGAACGATTCTCTTAGCCTTTTCGAATGCAGGCCCGATGCCCGATGCTGAAAGATCTTCAGTCCTATCGATCAGTGGTCATTGTTTAACAATATTATCAAGTCACTGCTGTCTCAAAGACGTTCCGCTACACGTATTCTTTTCCTGTCACGTGCGCTGACAACCCTTCCTCCGCATCTTCGACTTCCTGTCTCGTTTTCTGTCCGCACTCGACGTCGAAAGCTACCGGTCCATGCTAATGAACCGCCCATCCATTAGGACGCCGACTTTTTCGTCATTCTTTTTCCTTTTTAACTCATTTCGACGGGAACGTGCAGCTCGTTCCGCCTGCTAAATCGCTGCGAAAATATTCGGTCGGTAGCTAGCAAATTTTTGCGCCGCTAAGATTAACTTGTAGCCCGCCAAATGGACAATAAAATCGGATTTCCACGAGAATTAATTTCGACCGTAATCTGCAACTGTAAACGTAAATATTTATTTTCTTTTTTTCTCTTTCAATGCGTATGAAGGTCAAAGAATATATCCGAAAATACTTTTGAGAACGGCATGCCTCACAGATTATATCACGAATTCTCCGGCGTTCTTGCGGCGCGACTAAAGTGGCAAAATACGCATTAAAAGAGGATACGTCTGGGAATTGTGAAGCATCTTTCAGCGATACTCCTCATGCCGGCCGGCGACTTTGTCTAAGGCGGTATAAGTCGAGGCTCTCTCGAGTCGAATGTTTACTACGAGTCGACGATTTGCGTGCTACGAGTCCACGAGTCTGGCCTCACTTCTACGTTTCACTTCTGCTTTGCACGCGTGGGCGAGCTCGTGCGCGTGTCTCGCGTGTAAACCGCCTCCCTCGCTCCTTGCCTCGCCTGATCTTCGTTATCTTGCTTCTCTTATTCCCGGCTCATCGGTCGTACGCTTCACTCGTTCTCTCCTTGTACTTTTTGGCTTGGCAGCCACGCTCGTACCTACTTCTTTTCCGCATCATTATCCTCCGTTATTGTCATACTCTACCCTCTATCACGCATCCAACATTCTTGTTCTTCACATATTCCCATCCCCAATTCGTTCCTCTTTTTATTTCTCGCTTTCACCGCGCCATAAATTCCTGTAACCGAAGACGGTATCTACGAAGTCACACTACGCTGCAAATCTGTGGACTCCGCCATTTTCCGCTTCGTCCCTTCAAGCATTTTCCACGCTCTCGTCTTACGCTGCCGCCCGCTCGCACACGAAGTTTCTGCATTTCCTCTCGACACTCTCCGTCATTCTCGCTCCTCAAATTCTCACTTACGCTCATACCTACGAGCCCTCGAGATTCCTCCTCGGCTCGGAAACCGGCTTGTTTTCATCCGCGGAACCAACGAACACCACCCACTATTCCTTTGCTCGTCTCGCGTCCTCCGTTCTTTTAATCTCTCTCGCTTTCTCGTCCGTCACTCTCCTCTTGCGAAAGCGTCTCCCGTATATCTCGTACATTACGATAAAGCGTTTTGAGCCGGTGGCCACACCGACGCACGTATCCGAGACACCCACATAATCGGCGCGAATCGACTTTATAACGCTTCGCTCACGGGTAGAACGCCGATTTATGAACGCACCGAGGCCAAACGAAAGAATGCGCACGAACGGGAGAGGTAGGGAAGGCACGAGAGAGAGAGAGAGAAAGAGAGAGGCAGAGAGAATGAAACAAGAGAGACGATGCGAGTGACAGAACGAGACGGCTCGAAATGGGAAAACGTAATGAGGACTGAGAGAAATGACGTACGATTGTGAAAGATAGGATTTTTAGCGTACGCGTTTCCGATCTTCGGTGCACGATTCTTGGTTACGTATGATTGTATACGGCCGTGCAGCAGGGGAGCGAGAGAAAATTACGCGGACGATTGATTCGACGGCTTAATTACCGGGGACAGTGCTCGACCTGGATTCGACTTTTTTTGCACGTCAGATCCCGGCGACGTTTGACACATATATCGCGCGAGGTAGCAATTTTGTCTGGCAATTTAAATCACGCGAACGTACTCGGCGCCGATCGCCGACGTCGACCTGAATCGAAATTCTTGGGAGATCTCGACTCTGTATATAAAAACGAAGATCATCCGCTCCCAAAATAGTCATCGAATCTTTGCGTTTCGTAACTGGGCGTAAACGAGCGCGGAAGCGAAATTCGATGAAACAGGGATCTTATCGGTGATCGGGACGTTTTTTGAAACGGCGTTTTCTTTGATCGCAATGTCGATCACGTTTGTTGGAAATCCTTTTTGGCGAGCACGTGGACGGATTCATCGAAGACATGCGCGGTCGCCATGAGGAAACCGTTGTAGTCGATCGAAGCACTCGCCGCGAATTCTTCCGTGTGACAGCCGTGACATAATAATTACGGCGCTCGATCTTGATAGCGTCTGTCTTTAGAAACGGCGTCGCCTCCTGTGCGCTAGTCAATTTGGTAGTCGAAAGGCATTAGCATTACCAACACGCCTGTGCGTATAGCGAAACATGAATATGCTCGATCTCGAGATATATCGAGTCGACTTTCCGTTTCCTGCTCGAGGCACGAAACGAATACGCGAATGTGTGCGTACCTATAAAAGGTGTGATCACCCGTGTAGGGTACGTGTGTGAGCGAGCACGAGCACACGGACAGGAGCGTGACGTTCGCTTCGAACGAGTAAAGGAGAATGGGAGATCAATTATTTCCACACGAAGCGTCATTTTCATAAGGAATGACGTGAAAAGTTTAAACTCTATACACGATCGGTAATTGTAATAATGAGTTAATGTGTCGCGAATAAGGTTTGTAAAGCACGTCTGTGCTACCTCTGTGTTGAAATCGGTCAGCAGGGACCTACCTTCGGAGCACAAAGAGTAGCCACCTACTACGCGATTCCGCCCACTACTTCTTCGCACCGACGGTCCTCTCTATAAACGTATATCCATCAACTTCCACGAAGTAATCGGAGACGTAACCGGCAGTGGTTAATTACAGCGGACCAGTTACTCCGTTTGATACGACGACGATACAGAGTAGAGAAACGATACGCGAAGTTCATATACGCGCTCGCGCACACTTTCAAACTCCCGCCTTACGTATGAAGGCACGCGCATGCGTGTGTGCGTAAATGGCAATATAACGGTCCGTTCACGCGGCTTATTTATGGCGCTGCGGTGCGCTGTTTCGTATTATTATTAAAATCATCGGCTTATCGCGACGTGGCGCGTTTCAAAACAGGGTGCAGCAGGCTTCCTCGAGAGAAGAGCTGCCATTATATCATCCACGGAGCCTCTCTCGATTCCACTCGATTTTCAGGTCAAACGTCATGTCCGGCGCACTCGAGATACGCGCCTTTTCCAACTTGACGTCTCACACGCTCGAAATATCTGACCGCGTTGGCTGCTTGCTTCAAGAGCTTCGATACAGGCCCTTTGACTTTGGGCCTCTACCTGTGTTACACTTCTTACATTCAATCACTTCCTTACGTTATAATTGAATTTCTTAAACGACATTGAAACGGCAAATCTAGAATAATCATATAATAAATAGTAATAAGCACCATGAATAGACCAGCTGATGGAATTGAGATATAACAAAATATCTACAGTTCTCGTGCAGATTCTACTGCTGTTCACGCCTGTTGCAGTGGCCAAATAGATTGTTTAAAATTGTGTCTTGTAAAACAAGGTGGCAATAAAACGATTTTACTGTCCGTAACAGAGCCAAATTTTGTCGATAAAGCTCTGTAGCAAAAGCGCTTCGCCGGTTTCCCTTTTAAGAGACGAGGGACCACCGTGGAGCAGCTCGTGTATTATTGCAAGGGTCTTTTAAAAGACCTGCCCTAAGCGGACCACCGCAAAGCGGAATCCGGAATGTCGCTCATAGAACGGAAGACATTAATAGGGAGACCTTTAAACACGTGCGACACCCTTTTAAAAAAACCCAGCTGAACACTACCACGCTTGTATACCTACAGCAGCAAAAAGTTATTCGAGAAAGATGTTTCGTATCGTAATGTGCCAATTTGGTTTATCCTTCGACGCGCACGGAAGTATTTGCCTTATTTCGCTATAAAGTCTTCTTTAACGCTCTGGTCGCGTTGGAAATCATTCCTCATTCTGCGTAAACGAATCGCCGTTGCTTTTTGCGATCCATTTCGCGCTGCCTGACTTTGAAACTCGTATCGGAATCAGCGTAATTTCGTCCCTCACGCGTTGAAAACTCGGAATAGGTAAAGCAAAGAGTATGTATATGAATACGCCCTGGACCACGTGGGTCCGCCTTCTCCCGTCGTGTCCTCCTTTATCCCACTCTCTATTCATAGACGAGAAAGCGAGCTGTCACGGTGACAGACGCCGAGAGACAAAGGAAACGGAAAGAGAAACGCGCGACGCTCTATGTTTTGCATGCATTTTTGCCCGGATCGATTGCAGCGCTCTTTAAAGTAATGTTACTCGCCGCCGCCTGGCGAAAGGACATTCGCAATCCGAGTATCGTCAAGTGACTTCAATGCCATCATTCCTACAGACGTTGCGTCGACGGCTTCTTCATTGTTCCCCGCTGCGACGTCTAATGACGAATACTCATTTCGCAGGAATGTCGGGTATCCATCTTTAATTGCGCTAAAAGTCTTACATTATCCTTGCTCTTGAACATTATGATTGCAAGTGGACTTAGTCATCTACGCAAACAAGGAATGTGTACCGTCGGTGGTTCTATAGTCTTGACAACTAGAACGTACCTACCTCAATGAAAACTACTTAAGGCTTACGCCATGCATGTCAGTGTGCGCAACGAAATGTTAACAAGATCAGAGTCTGCTGAGACGAAGCTGTATTTCCGTGTTGCTAAAATCAGCACCCTCGACACGGACACCGAGGGGGACGAGGATCGTAACATCTCGCAACAATCTGCCGCGTGTAATTCCTCGCGGCGTCTCCGGCTGGCAGAAATAAAAGGCTTCGCCGGAGGAGGAGTCGATCTCGGGAGGCAACGATCGCGATCGTTTTTGCGACAGCTTCCCGACGGGAGTAGAAGGCGAAGGAGTAGCCGGTAGACCGCGAGTCGTAGTCGTTTCAGGTTATCGACCCTCTAGCCTCTACCGTGTCCACAGCCTCTTACTGTCTTCTCCTGTCTCTCGCCGTCTTTTACAGTCTCTTACCGTCTCTCGCTGTCCCTCAGCATCCTTCGTCGTCCTCCACTTCCCCCTCCGCACCCCCACCTCCCGCATCTGGTCGTCTCCTGCCATTTCATGCCTTCTCCTTCCCTCCCTAACCGTCTTTCATCGCTTTCGACTGTCATTTTACTGTTCCATGCTGTCCCATGCTGCTTGATGCCGTCTCACACTGTTTTCTCTCCTACCTTGTCGCGCCACATTAGTATTTTGTTCACGTTTTATGGCCCTCCCCTTTATCTGTGCGATACCGCCTTTCTTTGCGACGGAACTTTTTACGTCACACGTTACGTACCCTCCGTCATGGACCTATCGGTAAGGTGGAAACATATCTAGCTCGCGCCAGATGGACTGCTGATGGCTACTAAACGCATTCCGTGGTGAGAAACATGTTCTCTGACCTTCGGCCTGGCGATGGTCCAGGTTTTCTGACACCGACATCATTTTCGGCTTTGCATTCTGTTATTTCCTTATTGAACGACTTTGAAGCTTTCTTCTTAGGTAGAACATTACATTGTTCGTTTATTATCTAGTGACGATCGTTAGCAAGCTTTTTACTGAATAGGATGGAGATGATCTTCTTTCCGAGAAGGATCGAGAAGCGGGAGAAAGCGAGAATTAGAAAACGCACGCGGCGGTATATTTACAGAGTATGGAAAGAGAAGTCAAAATTAGTAACGCCCACGCGTACCACGAAAGGTACTCTCGAAGGATAGTCCGTACACGGTGAAACCAGTTGCAGTCGCACGTATAACGTGGGTGTTGAAAAAATTCCGTATGTAAACGGGCTACGTGGGGATCACCATCCGTCGTCGAATACCGTCCACGTCGTTTAGAATCCTCTTATGCCGGAGACTAGCAAAGAAGCCCCTGTAGCAGACTCCTTATTCTCCGATCTTTTTCAAAAGCCTGAGCTACCCGTTTACAGACTTCTCTCGGGTCTTTTTTGCAGTTTGAGTAGCCGGATGCCGCGTCGAACGAATCCAGCGGCACGAAAATAAGGAAAGACGGTACGCGGACGCTGAACGATTGCTGGAAAAATGACAGGATTCTTGTCGATTGCCGATCCTAACTTGCCATTTACGTTTTTAATGTATCATTAGGCCGCCGGGCGTTCTGCCGTCATTTTTACCGCATCCGGAGCACTTCTTATGCGCTGCCCGTTCGCTTCTTATTCATATCGCGTTGTCTCACGTATTCGATCGACTCATATCGACTGGCAATCGAGGCGAGAAAAGGAATAAATCATGAGTCGGGCGCATCGTCCGCGCATTCCGCGAATTAAGGTCGTCGATGGCGTTTAGATCCTGGCCAGGAGGTGTTCCATGCACTCCGCATTCAACACGCCGCTTTTCCTCGCTTCGGGGCCGAAATCAATTGGAACGCAATAATCGCTTCTTCAGAAAAGCGGTAAACGGTGAAATCGACGTAGGCCGAACATTTTTCTCCCTGTTTCGGGGAAGAATCGGTGAAGATCGGTGAAGAATCGATGAAGATGGCTATGACGGCTTCTTCAACTCCAAGTATCAAGTGTAAACTAAATCCGGAGATTGTAACAGCGACAAGTCATGATACGAAATATAATGTGTGAAATCGAACGGATATATTCGGTTGCGTACAGCGCCGTACTAATTTCCCTTCCAATTGAACATTCAATTACTCGGCTCGAGAATTCAAGTGTGAAGAAATAATGCAATCCGCGTAAATGGTACAGTTCACTTGGAAAATTCGAGAGAATTGATTAAGCGGACAAACGCGATTTCTTGCGCGCGGCCAGTTTCAACCTGGCACTTTGAATTTTATAATGAACACCGTTCGCAGAGTCTATAAAATCTATGACCCGTCGCCGATGCAATTTACAGTCTTCACAGTCCACAGATTCCGTGATCCGTAGACACGTCGTAAGACGGCGCGGATTACGTAAACGCGGCGGGCACATCGTCCGGCAAACTTTTCGCTACTCCTATTGCATCAATCATTACATCACTCCCCGGCAGATTGCATCGAGGATTAAAAAGAAGCGACGCGACCTCTTTGTCAGGGTATCGACGAGCCTTTTTCGTCGGCGACTGGGACGAGCATAACAATCGGGATCGTTAATTAGCGGTACAGAGGCGTCGTGCTCTCGAGGTCGATCGCATAATTAATTGCGACGAGATCGGGATCGCTTAAAATCATCGGCGCACACCCTTAACCGGTTACCACGTCGATCCTCGACGATCCTTGACGATCCTCGCAGAAGATGCAACAATGAAGTCACTCATACCACACGTTCGCTCATCCACCTTCTTCCGCGCTGTCAAAGGTGGAAAAAGATCATCCGAGTTATTACTTTTAGCACACGCTCCGGTTTCGAAGTCTTGCCTTCAATGCTCACAATTCGAAGACAGGACAACGGTATCACCGAAGCAATATGAACAACCGTTGGAAATTAAAATGACGCGAGCTAATATATTCAAGGCCGGGCCGTCCGTTCGATACCGCTGACATGCAAATGTCAAGGAAGTTCTCCGTCGGCAGCGATTCGTTCCGTTTGCATCCGCTCGCCGTCCATTCGCCGGCTCATTTACGCGCCGCTCGTTTATTCGCACGTACACATGCGTTATCCCGTTGCTCATCCGATTAGTCAGGCTTTCGTTCGAGCGACTCTGCGCAACATCGTCGAAATGCGCCGGGCAAGATGTCCCAATTAGAATCGTGCCGATTAGATTCCGCGATCGTACGTCGGATCCTACGTGACCGATGAGAAAGAGCCGTGACGAAAGGAAATTATCATCGTTCCCTCTTGCCTTCGGCTTGTTCGCAGACTCTGCGCTCCTGGTCGGAATCACGATGAACAGGCTGCCGCTGACGTTTGCCCTCGTCCTGCAGATCCTCCTCCTCAGGATCGCACACGCGGTGGAGGACTTTCGTCACATTTCGTATGCAGGTAAGCAAAAGTCCATTTTTATTACCTTTTACGGAGTTGCGGTAAGCACCCGCAAATTCTAAGAGGATTACAGACGCTAGATCTGTCAGAATCTGTCTTTCACTCTGAAAACATTGTATCTTGTCGGAATTTAGCATCCAATTATGTATGTGCCAAATTATTTTTTGGTTTCTACGGGTATGAGTACATGTAACGTTGTAGCAATTTAAGTAGAAATATGTACTGAAATCACAGGTGACGCCCGTCTAATCAGTAGATTTCTAATTTTTGATACTGTAAAAAATACAAAAATTTGGGATTATAAAGATTGGATAGAGAAAAATGTTAGAATATTTCATCGTTATTCCTACATAATATATACCAGGGCTGACTTTAAGTAAATCCCGTTCAAGCTCCATTAAATGACAATCATTCATAAGCAATATACAGGAAGTTTCGTTGTGAGCGCTCGAAGCATCTTCGAGTCGATCGACTTTTTCAAACGACCGACGATGTTCCGCCTAACGGAATGGATCGTGACCGAGTCGAGGAGATTACCGAAGGAGGCCACGATCGATATCGAACGAGGCGAGGCTTTCGACCGTTAGGCCGTTAGAAAAGCGGAAGGAAATGCGCCTGGGCAGCGTGTCTCGAAAGTAACTGATCCTGTTCCGTTGCGGGCGACGCCATTTTCGAGCCGCGCGACATGCTCGCTTCGCCCGCGATAAAGCAATTAATGGGAGAGTAGGCGTGACAATCTGCACTCGGCATCGCGATTTCCTCGAACTCGTCGGCTGCCATCGGGAACTGAGCGGAAAAGATCTTCGCGACGACCGGCAGCTGAGATTATCGAACGGGGACAACGGGTTAAATATAGAAAATCGGGTGAAATTGGATCGAGTTTCGATTTGGTCAGCTTGTCGTCGTCTAGCGCCCTGTCTGACATCGCGATTGCCGTACGTCGTCAACGATATCAAAGTAGCCTTCGCCTATATCTCGAACGCGCGACGAAAGATTCGTAACGTCTGCCACCTGATATTAATTGTCGCTCGGCAACAGCTTCAGCGTGTATTCGATCGGCTGATCTGTGCGCGAGGCGTAGAAGTCTGCTTTTAAAATCCCAGCCCCGGTTCGCATCTTTCTGCGGACTCGCGGTCTGCGGACGGTCGTCGAACGAAACAGGATTGGCGACTTTCGAGACGCGATTATCCGTCAGAAGAAGGAGAGCACGCCCACGCATCGCAGTGCTCCTCTTGCCAGGTGCCTCGTCCTTCCAATGTCCCTGCATCCCGGAAATTTTCCTAGTCTCAAAAGTTTTCTCTCGTTTATCTTATCCTTTTGCTTCGTTCACGTTTAAAAAGTTGAACCGACTACAGAATTCACGCCAAATCTAACCGCCTATATGATGCCCGCTCTATAACATCTGAACATTACAAGTACTCAAGATACATAATACAAAAATTTCACTGATTTTTCTGCGTCAAGCAATGTTACGAAGATATAATCTCACGTCTTGGATACTTGGTTCTCAAGGAAATCCTGCCAATTCCTGCAGAATAAATTCTTCTGCTGAATACGTTTTGTTCAGTATATTTTCTTTCTTAAGACGCTCGTTCGAGTACAATTGCGGTCGTACAACAGGATATGTCCGTACATCGGTGTCTCTGGGAGCGTTTAATTCGCGGAGCGTTTCGGAAATGAAGTGAGGACGAGGAGTAGATCGTTCTTACGGTACATCGCGGGTTACCATAATGAGCAAACCCGTCTTGCGAAAGCGGCCGAGCACACCTACGACCAAAGTCCCGACTCGTCCCGCCGCATACTCGTTTCGCCGTAATCGCTCCTCCATAGCGGAGATCGTAAAGCAACGAGTAGCCGTCGCAAATTCACGCCTAAGACGACATCTTAATTCGGTAGGAACGGGTCGAACCTTCGGAATGGCGAAAAATTACGATTGCCGCGAATATTCATTGCTATCGCCATATTCTACGGCTTCGACTGAAGACTCTTCGAGCAAAATGAGGAATCGCCGACGCAGTTTCGCCAGCCAATGAGATTCGAGAACCGAACCGCGATAAAGGTATCCTCCAAATCGAGATTTAGGAAAAGTGAACGATACTCTTCTTCCGCGTGTTTGATGATTAGAATTTGGAATAAACTTCGGGAGTAAAACGAGAATGGGTCAAGAGAATTACTTAAACGAAAGGTAAATCGTTCCCCGTCTCTCGGCGATAATCATCGACTCGCGAAAAACAATATCTAGAACACTTATCATCGTCCGTCACGGATTATCAGGCGTAGGCGCGTAACGAATGCTCTTATCGCGGCCGGGAGGAAAGCAGATCCTCCGATCCTCGAATCTGGGACATCGGCCATCGACGGCCATCGTCGGCCGATGTCACTTTATTCCAGGCAATAAAAGGAGCCTGAGCAACGATCCGGCCGGCAAAAAGGGAAGAATGGCGGGGAGTCGCGAAACAAGATCGCGGCAGGCTGGATGGAAACTGCGCGCGGAAAATCTGATGCCGGGCTTTAATGAACTTAATGGACCGTTTCTGACTCGTTACTTTTTCCCTAATAATACACGCAGGTGCGGAAGCGGGCTGCCCGAGGGCGAGTCGGATAAAGAAGTCGATGGAAAGGAGGCGGGCAGGAGCGGTGAGAAGCAGTCGCGGGCGACTTTCATTTGCATCTAAAGCGCTTCCTGCGCCTCTTGTCCCGCAAAAATGGCGACGGGAGACGAGATCCGAGAACTACGAAAAAGCCACTGGAATTTCGATTAGGATCGCGCCGATTGCCCGCCTAACGTTGGGTGGAACTTTATCGGGCCCACTGCATCAGAGAAATCGGACTCGAATTCGATCTCGACTCTTCACGCAAATCAGCTTCTCGACCTTGATAGCGCGCTGATAAAAAGGCACAGATGCAGGATACGAGTACGGCTCGAAAGTTTACGATCGTCGGAGACTTAATAAGTCTTTATCAACCTGGCGGATCGTCCTGACCAATTGTGGCGACGATTAACCTGAAAGTTTAATGTAACTGCGCATATAAGTAATTTCGTTCTTTTTTTAATTAGCAAATATCCGATACTTGGGAAGGTGATAAAGTGCATAAAATGCATAAAATTCGTGAAAATGAGGAAATATTCGTCGGTAAACGCATCGGCCCGCCGATTCTGCCGAGATAAGGCTGCTCGTTCGAGGCAAGAAGCAATTCGATCAACGTGCACTCGCGACATTTCGCCAGTCGTCGTGCAAATGCCGTCACTCTGGCGACGAGCGGCCATTGTAAGCTGTAATAATTTCCACTCTGGCAAGGCATAACGACGCCTGACGCCGGCGTTAACGGTCTTCGGCGTTCAGTTAATTGCCAGACGACAATCGAGCCTCTCTCGGCCAGTGTCCGTTACCGATACCGATTCCGATACCGATCCACTGCTTTTCCATCCTCACGCCTGACAGTTTCAGTCGATTACCTTCGGCTCGGAAAATCGGAACGATTCCTAACGCTGCCCACGCAGAGAACGCTTCGTCAGTCTGGCAAGCGGCGAGAGCGAACATAAAGCACGTCGAATCCCACAAGATTGTAACGGACCCGAAGACAGTTTCGAAGCGGTTCATCGATCAAAGCGGAAAAAAAGAGGAAATATTGTTCGGCGGAACGAGTTGAGATCACTGTTTTCGTCCTGTTGTACATTAAAATAGACGTTTCCTGGATTGCCTTTTTTAACGTTGTCTCCATCGGCGTGCGTGAGAGGCCCGGGGTTATCGGACAAAGAAGACTCACCTCAGGGCGTGGGTGGAAGTCTCGCCTACGAAAGCCGGCGAGCAGTTTCTTAATATTCCTCCGGACTTGTAGTCGATTACGGAAACTCGAGGGTTATTCAAACGAATTATGATAGGCGGTCTAACACAGTGTAACTCCTTCTGAAACTTTGCTGAGTCCGGCGCTCTTCAAGCATAGGATTCTCGCTTAGGATAAAAACATTCATCGGCGCAATTACGAGTGCCATTCATTTCAATCTGTGAGCAATCAATTGTACTTGCGTTATCGGAGAATGCTTCGAATTCTCTGCAGCTTCGACATTCATTGTGTCAAAACGCGAAAGCTGTGTTTTTGACTTTGAATAAATGTCTCCCATTTCAATTGTCGACATAAATACATCTAAGCGTGGTCGGAACGCACGATGCATAACAGCCATTTTAATACCGATGCATTCCCGTTGCATCTATCAGTAGACGAGTGCACTTTGCGCAACGATATTACATTCTTCGTCGAATATTTCGGATAGCTGAGTGTTATTCGCAATTTTTCACGAGAAAATTTACCGTCCCGTTAAATCTCCTATCGTGTTATATTCATCTCCACTGGCCTCCGTAGCGATATTAAATTCCTTCGAAATATGTTTGATTACTATGTGTTAGTTTGTCCCATTTCTTATCTTCAACAATCGTCCAAAAGTATTGGACATTATTCGAATCCCTTTTTCAATAGTCATTTTTAATCTCTGCCATAATTAAATTACATCATTAACAGCGTAAATCGGTCTAAAGTAACTCCATTATCCAACAAATACCGTAAGGCACGTCAGTGCGATTTGTTCGAGGCCAAATTCAATTATGTCGAAACAAGTTAATTCTGTTACGTCCAAACATCTATTAGCGACATCCCAGAAACTCCGATCGCTGCGTGGCCATCGCGAAACATCTAATCGGAAGAGAGTACGCTGAAAGAAGAGAAGAAGCAGACCCCTTCGCGAAAGAAAGAGAGAACACACTCTCAGCCACCGGGAGACGAAAAGTGCTCACGCGTGCGCACGGCACGGACGATCGTAAATCACGGTGCAGCGTCGTAAATCAGGCATTTATTCTTGCCGGCGCGAGCCCCGCGCAGAAAAGGAGCGACAGGAACGGAAGGACAGACGGAATATGACCGACGGCCGAACGACTCGCCGGCAAACTCTCATTGCGGGGGGTGTTTTGGCTTCTAAAATGGCCCGTGGAAAGCTTTCACCTTTCGAAAGACTCCTCCTCCTGCACTGACTCCCGTCCCAAGTGCTCGGAACGCAATATCGTGAGCGTGCACGAGGGTTGTTCCAGACGTTTGCCATTGGCAAAGACGTTAAACATTTCTTCATAGAAAGAATGAATTATATTTCTGGGTAGGATCTTCTTTCAAGCTCCCTTTCCTTTAAAGCTTGGCAAATACGCATTAATACGGAGGACCATGTCGTTGTCCGACGTAAAATCTCTCCGGATCGAGTCTCGAAAAGGGAAGTCCATGTTATCCTAAAAATATCGTAGATTTCTAACCCCTTAAAAATGTAATAGATGCAACTTCACAGCACACTTTGTTGAACTATTACAATGTTCATCTCAAATGTGTCTTAAACGAAAGCAAAGTATCAATCTCCCAAACGCTTTTTTCCCAATCTGGTTAGTACGCTGGCAGGCCATGACGTCACCACACGCCTTATAGTGCCGACTCCGACACTTTTACCGAACTTAGTGAGGAATCCTCGTACAGTAATTGGCGAGCGTCGATAATACTCGCCGACGGCGTGTTTAAAACGGGTGTAAATGGAATCGCGAGCTATCTTCGATCAGCTCATATGGAAGATGCTGTCGGATCGAGTCTTATGAGCCTCCATGAGTAGAGAGGAGTCTCGCGATAGAGGATACGCGAAGATGGCCGGCGAGTCGGGTCGATAGTTAACCCGTTCGCACTATAAAGGTCCGCCGTGGCCGAGGGGCTAAATTATAGTTCGATGTGTGTTAGGCCTCGACTTTCCGTCCCTTGGGTGAAAGGACGATAACTATCGTCTCGGATGTCGATCGATCGCGATACCGCCGTACCCGCCCTCGCAAATTCGACACGGTGAATCCTTCCTTTATGAGCGTGTGAATGGATTGCCATATACGCAACCAATTTTTTCTTGCCCAGCTTTTCGTACGGGGTTACGATATCGAGGTCCGATCTCGCTCGTGTACGAATTTTTGCCCAGCGTTGAATGAACGGAAATTAATATAATCGCGTACGTACCTCACTGTCCTGAGGAATCTGGGCGTATGGCTCAGAATGTGTACGGTTTCGAAACGCGTAATTGTCATAGAGGGTAATAAACTTGTTAGGTGGGTAATAAAACGGGGAGAGGAACATGAGGGAACGTGTGGTTCAGTAAGAACTGTATTTTAGCTGGAGCTACCGAGTCTCAGAAGCCTGTTCGATTGTCAGTTATTACAACGATTCAAACGAACGCTTTATGTAATACGACATTCCCGCATGTTATTGAGCGGAGATGACTGCGACAATCGATGCCTTGATTATTATATTTTATGTCTTGCTGCGGTTTCCTTATGCTATATTATCCCATGTGTTGCGATTGCATCCACTAATATAGAAAGCTTCGTTAGAGTTGAAATAAATGGAAGTCCATCCAATCACGAACTCCTCTGCTTTAATCTGACCGGTGCGTGGGTTCGTATCGGACGTTTCAAATGTTTACAGCTTCGGAGACGCAGGTAATTTCATTCGCGTGTTCATGGGAAATTAGCATCTCTGACGCGTTATCGCGATCATATCCTCGGTCGGCGATATGTAAATCATTTCATCGGCGCATCGTAAGTATCTGGGATTATATTGAATAGGTCCTTGGTCCTTGATATCAGAAGCAAAGATGAGCGTGCTTAACGTTTAATATGAAACGTCTAACGTCGCGATTTCCAGCAGATTCGCTGTACCTCGCTTATTCATATTCTCTTTTTTTCTTTGCTTCTCTCCATCCCCGCCCTATCCGCCCCCTTCCCCTCTGACTATCTACAGATCGGCGGGGAGAAATAATCGCACTCGTTAGCAGAACGGGCAAATAAATGTTCTCGTCCTGCCGCGGGGTATATCGAGGGCGAAAAGGATGTGTGATAATGATGCTAACGATATGTAGACCTTATCGGCCCATTTTTCGTGATACATTTCTTCCCATTACACTTGGCGATAACTAACAACGCAGCAAACGTTTCTGGTCAAGAGCCCGAAATTGAAACAACCGATTACACTTTGCTTGTACCGCGTCGATAAGCGACATTTCGTCTGTTTTTTCACTCCGAGATGACTTTCTCGGTCAGCTCTTCGTTCTCATTCAACACGTCAGACGCAATCATCATAAATAACATACCCACAATTAATATGCTCCTCAATCATCACGAGCCTTCGGCGAACATTTCTGCCTGAAAACACG
Organism: Anoplius nigerrimus; assembly: GCA_914767735.1. Classification (NCBI taxonomy): domain Eukaryota; kingdom Metazoa; phylum Arthropoda; class Insecta; order Hymenoptera; family Pompilidae; genus Anoplius; species Anoplius nigerrimus. The sequence continues at coordinate 4,020,206 of OU612079.1, read as the reverse complement.
AAATTGCGACTGTCGATTTAATTTTAGTTGCGCCACATGCGGGCACGTTTTTTCAAACTTTTCTTTATACCCGCCGCTTTCTCAGGTAACTCAGTTCCGATGCAGGCTGAGCGACGGTATCATTGTAAATTGCATATTGGCAACCGCGATCTTTGACGCAAGCCGTGCATTAGGCACTATCGAGAGAATCAGGACCTGGCCTCCGCGGTCTTTTTCGCACAACGTCACCTTCTAACCCTCTAATCGCGACGGAGTTGGATCGCCGGGGCAGGGGGGAGACGAAGATGTAAATTTATGTCGTTGCGTAAAGGCGCACGCGTGTCGGCGCGTGCCGGCAGACGTCGCCCACGCGTGCACGCCAACTCTAGAAAGGATCTCTACGTCCAAAACGGGCGCGCGAGCATCGTCCGCGAGCATTCGAGAACGCGTATCTCCAATCCTGGACTCGTGACCCGTCGATCGACGCCGATGATAAGGATACGGATGCAATTAACGGGAAGCCGTATGCGCCTTATGAACGGAGAAACGATAATCGCGAGGACGGGAGCGCGTTCTGTTCGCTCCGGCTTATAAGGTAGCGGAAAATGGATAATTATCGAAAGTCTCGACGTTTTTCTCGTATGCCCATATCGTATCTCTGAAATGATCGCGAAAAGCGGCGGGCTCGAATCTCTGCACGCCCAAGTAATTCTCGCCCGTATCTCAGAGGGGCGGAAGACTTTCGTTTTTGATGTGTTTCTCATGTCAAGTTTCGTTCGCTTCTAGACATCTTTATCGAAATATTGCCATTTACGTAATTTGCGGATGTCCCTCTCGTATGCCATATCGTATCTTTGAAATTATCGCGAAAAGCAGCGGAGTCGAATCTTTATACGCAAAAGTTATTCTCGCATGTATCTCGAAAGGGCAGAAGACTTTCAGTTTTTACCTGTTTCTCATGTCGCGATTCGTACGCTTCTAGACATCTTTATCAGAATATTGCCATTCACGCAATTTGCGGTTATTCCGTCTCAACGGTTCGTCGTTCGGACGTACACCTTCTCATGGAATTTTCTGTTAAAATTCCGCTCGTAGTGTCGTTCTCCCCGAGATTTGACGAGGATCACAGGCGCACCATATTCACTGGTAGGAGCGAACCTTTCGAGACGGCACGTGAACGGCGCGTGCCTGCCACCTACGCATGACCCGTGAGATTTTCTTTTACAGCTTTCAACCGGCCGTCGTATCTTGCCGGGAGAATAATAGAGAGTGCGGCGATAGAGAGACATCAGTGTCGATAGAGTGGCGCCGTTCGTTGCTCGGGGTGGGTGGTATTCCTGAATTCTCGGAAGGTGAGCTTTCGAGATCGTTACGTCGCCGTTCCGAACGTTATTCAGTGGTCGAGGCGAGTTACACGACGGAGGCTCCGGTTTCATTGCCTCGCGGCAGAATAGTTCAATAAATTGTAAACAGTCTCCCAACACAGCCTCGCTTGGGTGGTTCGAATCTCTCACGTCCCGAACAACCATGCAAGTCGAGCTCCTAGGCGCGGTGAAATATTAAAAATGTAATGAGTCGAAGTAACGAGGCCAGATTTTTCTCTTCAATTTCAATTTCCTCGCTCGCGAGCCGTTCGACCGGCCGCGGTAATCTCTCCGCAATCTCTGCGCAATTTGGACGGCGAGATTTCTTCGATTTCCTTCATGATTTTTCCGCAAATCGAACGAAACGACGCCGGGGAAAATTGGATTTTTCCACCGGCCGGCGGAAGTTGCGTCGAAGGACGCGCATGTGAGAGGACGCCTATAACGGGATTGGAGGATAATGGCGTAACTCGTCAAGAGCGGAGAATCCTTTGTCTCACCCGTTCAACGCGTCAGTCGTACAAACGCGTACTTTCTCTCCTGAGCTGAACTTTTTCTTAGAACGATCGCCTCGTGACTATCGTAGCCTCGTAGGTCCACCTACGTCGGGACGAAAACCTTCGTTAATGCCGCTTTAATCGGCTTGCGCAACTTCCAGGAATCGGCCGCCCGAACTGACATCGAATTTCTATCAAACAGAGTTGGCGTTGTCTGTTAGTACTAAAACGTTACCGCAAAAAACTTCAACGATCACAAATACCCGCTACGAGGCGTGTAATAGTTCCGTAACAGCTAAACGAAGCTGTGCGTAAGAAATGTATTGTTCTTTCGCAACTTGCGCTAACAATAAGTGAAATCTTACGATGCATCTGAGATCGAGCAATTTTGCTATTACGCAGACCCTCGCCTGACGTATGGCAAGCGTGACAAGGTTTCTTTTCTTGGAGAACGCGAGGTGCTCAGGAAATGAAGGAAGCCTTTCCTGGGTGCAACTTCCTGGAAGACATACGATCAGAGCCGATTAATATTTGAAAAATTCGCGCTCGCCAGGCGTCGTTGTATCGTGCACCGTGCGTGAGGACAAGAGGTATCGAAGGACGAAAACTCATGGCTCAGCATAATTCGAAGCCCGATCAGGTCGAAAGCGTACGGATTATGTAGGTTAAGCAGTCTGCAAGCAGTCGATGCTTATTCGGCTGTCCGCAAAGTCAACCCCTTTAACGTGGGCGTGCCCTTGATTCCTTTCAGCGTGCTGACAGGCTGCTCGAAGGAAAAAATTACCGTTGCCTGTACAAAAATATTCTTCGTCAGACAGACAGTTCGCATAATAAGGTGACAGCGAGAGAGGAATCTATGTTTAGAAAGAGAATCTGTTATTGCCCGCCTTAAGGGCGCACTTTAAGCACTTTACTGGCCTTTGATGTGTTAATGAAAAACTATATAGAAAATAAATGTGCGGAGCATTGGATTGAAACTCGGTAAGCACTAACGGGAAACGACAAAGTAAGGTAATATGAAATACTGGAATTGTTTCCCAACTAAATTACTAAGAGAACGTAAGAATGCGACGCTTTGAAGCAGCAAGGAGGATTGAACTAAAAGACATCAATCACTTTCATAGCCCGAAGAAACAGTGCCCCCTTATCGAAACGTCGGCATTTCGACATGAAAACTTGGATCGGAACGCTGGTACGGCAAGAAGGAGTTGAAAAACGGGGAAGAACGCCGTTTCTCCGCTGATCGATATCAAGCCAGTCGTCATCTCGAATTCTAAGGGCCGCGATGGTCATTAAGTTTCCTTCCGTACAAAAGAAGCGAGCGTAACCAGTGGCCGTTTAACGAGAGACAAGACTGTCGTTCAGGTAGCTAGAATCTCTTCTAAAGTCTCTTCTGGCCTTCTCCGCTAAAGTCTCTCCTCGGCTCCATAGAATTCTATAGGAGCCTACGCGAGTCTATAGGAGTCTGTAGAAGTCTATGGAAGTCTATAGGGGAGCAAGAGATGCTGGACCAGTCTTCACTTCTCCCCTTTCTTCTTGTTTTTGCGCATCCATAGCTCGCCTGCACCTTCGGCCGTCCCGTTCGTCCTCCTTCTATTCTTATTCTCGGAAGGACGCAGTGGTTCTCAGTACTCTCCTCGAGTTCCCGGCAATTAACCGAGTCCAATTATAACGTTGGGCCACCTCGAAGTCGATGCTCTCGCGCCCGGAAAGTTCGCCGTTTCATCGAACGCAAAACGACACGCAACACGTTCGTAGAACAATATGTGTCCTGGCCAAGAGTCGGCTTTTGGCAGGGTCAATGGAATCGTTAATTTTCAACGGTGCACACTCTAGCCGGCCCAATTTATTAAGCCACCCGTAACAGCCGCCCGTAACTCGAGGCGTGAAACGACTTTGCATTCATCGGCACACCGTAGATGTTGAACATATCACGACCGATAATGCAGCTCATGGTGTAGGTACATGCTATTAATATTGGATGGTTCATATATAGCCGAAGAGGCACCGACAATTATGTCGACCGTTCGTAAACACAGCGCCTCCCACCATGACTCCTTCCGTATGAGGTTTGCTATTTCGTGATGCACGAAGCGTGTAAATGCAGTTCACGTGCGAGAACATTGAAAAAGGGAGCAAGAAGTGAAAAGGGAGTGAAAATGTGTGCGAGAGAGAGAGAGAGAGAGAGAGAGAGAGAGAGAAGGAGAAACAGCGGGAGATAGAATGAGGGGTTAAGAGAGTGCACGAGAGTATGAGAGAGAATGGACGCAATTGTTGTAATACGTGTTTGCCATACGCGGGAACACGATAAGCGGCCGGTTTACCATAATTACGCGACCTGAGTGCGAAGAGGGTGAAGCGACAAATGCTCTGCAAACGGGTGCATCCGATGAAAATTGTTTCGGCTCATTGCTCGCGTGCGAACGTGAACGGAATTACAACGTTGGTTAATGAAGCAACATTGTATGAAGTCCGCCGCGAGTCGATTCTTCCTCCTATTTAATTTCTTTTTTCGTCGCGATTGCCCACATTCCGTTTGTTCGCGCTTTTGACTAAATTTAATATTTGTTGGTTACAATAAGTTTCTCCTGTACGTTAATGCCACGCTGCCACTATGTCCAGAAAATAGAAATCTCCTGCATCAAGTCAATGGCAGTGTTCATGATCAGAAGTTCAGTCAAACACATAGCTTTCAAATTTATTTTTCAGTCGCGAATTGCAATTCAATTTTAACAAAAAACACGTAAACTTCACTCTATACCTTATATTCGATATGCTTAAAAAAAATCCGTTACCACGAAACGGTTTAAATTTTATATGCCAGCTATCGACAGATTGAAAACGTATTGCATTTAGTTAACTTGAAAGGCGACGAAGATGACGTGGTTTTTTTGGTGGGCGAGGCAAGAATACGATGATTATACAGCTCAGCGATCAGTTCGAGAACTCCATTCACCGAGCAAAAGGGGTGAACGACACTCTTGCCGGGTGGTCGCGTCCAAAAAATTGACATGGCGCGGCGAACGATCGAAAACCGCGCTCTCCATTGACACAATACACACTCAGCGCGCTGAATGCATTCAATACCTTCGACGAGAAACGCTCGCCGTGCGTAAAGCGTGGGAATGGAAAGTGCCGCAACGTGTATCAAAAGGCGGAAAGGGGAAGGACGAAGCGAGAGAGGGAGAGGACAAGGAGAGGAAAGTGCAGTAAGCCACGCACCGAACGTGGCAATATATTAATGACTTTTTTACTTAATTACATCGCTCCGCGCGATCATTACACGTTCCGCGACGGCATTATTCTGAGCGCATAAAAGTTTCGAGTCCCGATCTTGACCACTTTACCCGCTAACGGTGAATCATTTCTCCCCGGGCCGGAAAGAATTGACACTGACCTGCCTCGAGATCGTGAACTACGTAAGCGTGACCTCCAACACGGCGATATACTTTACGCACTATACCGTAAGCTAAGTACGTCGACTTTCTCCGGAATCAATATACACGTTCCACTTTGCTCGGCTTTTCCGCTCGGCAAATAAAGTAAAAGAATTATCCGCGGGCCAGCTCTTATCTCGTTTATCGCTCGCGATCGGCCGTTCTCTCGCTTCTGAATCTACTTTGGCGCGAACGCAAATCGTACCTTCACTACCGTTCATAAAGATCACGAACACCTGCGTGCTGTATACGACACCTACGGACGCATTATTCTTATTTGATGCTCTGATTGAAAATAGACGTGCAAGCGCAAATAAAGCGTTCGCAGCGCGGCGAATGTGATTCGCTAACAATTACTGGCATTTCGAAGCAATCAGCACTATTCCCTTTCTAGCGGATCAATTAACATCTCACGCTCAATGCCTCGAGGACTTCGTCGCCCTTTCACGAAGATGAAGTCGTAAATAAACGAAAAACCTCTCGCGCACGCGTCTCCGGCTAATTGATCCTCCTTATCAAGATCGGACTGTCATAACTCATTTAAAGTATCGTTCGTTTCTCAATCGTAATCACAGGCATAATCGTCTTGGACATGGAAATGTAGAGAAATGTTCTCGCTTTTGCATACATCGAAATCTCCGAGATCTCTGTATTCTCTCAGAGCGTAAAGTCGAAGAAAGCGGGGAAAATCGTGCGGCTAACGAAATTTATGCTGACTCGCCCAACGGAAACTACTCGAGTCAAGTTAGATTGGCCTAGTTCGCTAAACGACATCAATCGATAGAAACTACGACACGGTCATCGACTAAGTTTTTGAACGATTCATTTTCGTTCGCGATACAAAATTTAAAGCGAAGCGGGCAGAATACAACTAATTATCGAGATGAATTTGGAAATTTGTTCCACTAGCCATTTTTTGGCACATAATCGTCAAGATTGAATAATAAATAGTTCATCAGAATTATCGTGTTTTAAGAATGGAATACAGATAAAGGTAGTGTCCTTAAACTTCTGTCGCACTGAGAGAATACTTACATTCATTAAACGTGTGGATACTGTGAATTTCACGGTTGATTACCAATCATTACTGCGCGTGGTGCAAAATTTGAATGATACCGTGTATGACGGTACGATTGTAACCGCATGAAATTGTACGGTTCCGAGAATGTAAGATTACACACTGAGGCGTAAGGCTAAAATGCGTGGCTTGTAATTTCGGAATTGCGATTTTTCGCAGGTGTATCCCGCTCGCGAGAGTAAAGTTAAAGCGCACAGTAGTTTCGCGCGATTTCTATGGGAAATGGCAAGGTTTCCAAAGGCTGCAGAATGTATAAGAGATGAAGTGCATAAGAGACAGGTCGAAGACCCGCGCGCTTTCTGGCAAACGTTCCATGACTCACGTCATTCACCGTGGTACACCGTTATCTTATCCTCTTCTGGCTGTCCTCTTGCACGACTCTGTGCTCACGACATAGAGAAGGATCCGTTCGTGCTTATCGTTATCGTAATTATCGTAAAAATGGCATCGGTCGCTAACGGTCTTTTCTCAATTTTCATCGCGATCAAATTCCAACCCTAACAGATTGAATGTCGCGTGAACTTCGACACAAACTTCGCCGAGGGCATAACATCGCTGTTTAACCGTTCACTTCCTGCTTCGCTCCCTTTACAAGATAATATTTAGGCGTAATTATGTATTACGGTAAACGAGTCTTATAGCATTTCGAATCCGCCATTCCTGTCGGCGTACGCCAACGAGTATTTACACTGTAGCCTACATCAACTTTCCGTCACTGGAATTGGATAGATCCTAACCGATCATTACTGCTTTGATATCGATCAGATCGATTGGCCATCCTCCAGCGAAGATTTCATAGAAAGATGCCAGAAACGGGAGTCGATTTACTTACCGCCCATCCGCGAACTGCTTCGCTCACCGTGAAGGTAACGAATCGGCGCGCGAGTAAAATCGAAAATCGAGATTGAGGATCCACAGCCGATGATCGAGTGAGATCAGAAGCCCGGCGACCTTCGCGACGGTAATTGATTTATGCCCGTAGGAGATCGTATTTCAAAAGTGTCATCCGCATTTTCACGCTGCGCTTCGGGCGAGGTGAACTTGCTCGAATAATGGAACGCTGCCGAGGAACGAGCTCCAAGTACGGGCAAGGCCATACGTCAAGATCGCCGTTCTTTCGCAGTCCGATCATTCCGGCGCGTCAGTGTAGAAATTTTCCAGCCATCCCAGCCTCGACGTTCCTCTGATTCTACCTTTCGGACTTTTCCACCTGGGAGTTCCGACCGGAGAGCAGCACCTGATTTTTGCCTCGACGCACTTCTCTCATACCATCCCACTCCGACGTTCGAAGAATGAACAAATGTCCCTTCGTCAGCCGTAAACGTCAGCCTCGACAGACGTACTCGTCGATTGAAATTCTTCCTACGACTGTTAGTAACGTCATAACCTACGTTCCGATGGATACCATTCGTTCGGGCGCCGTGGCCAGGTATTTACGCCATTTCTAATTGACGGAAATTCATTCGGTGCGTAGGTCGAAATTAGGGAGAAAATTAGGGAGGAAATTGTCGGCCGCGGCGGAGATTCGCGGAATAATCGACGTTCCGATTTCTCCGATTTCGAGGGGAATCTATGGTCAAGCCGGCAGACGCGTTCCGCTTGAATAACAGGTGACATTCCGTCCCGGCGGTATGTCGCCGAGCATCCTCAGGAACGTCGGGCAGATCGCGTCGGATACACTTCGCTTCCGGGTTCCTTTGTCGATTTAACTGCCCTTCGCACCGCGCCATTCCGCGAACCTGCAATTGATTAATATGGGTTACCCTTCTTGCGCCTCTCGCGCGACTCACGTGGGAAAAAAGCTGACTCAAACGAATGGACAGTAAATTTCGAGCTACACCCCGATGTCCTTGCGCGGAAGTGCGCGCATCCCTTCCAAGTATGCGCCATAAATTGATCGCAATCTAAATGCGCGTCATATGTATCGCCCGTTACAAATGTATCGCGTTCCGCGTACGCATGCGCAACCGTGCATTCCCCGCATCATAAATTGATCACATTTCGCCGGCGCAATTTACATTCTACGCCGTACCGGGAAACTCGCTCGCCGTTGAGCAATTCGAGTTTTCATCAGCGAGCCGATCGATCGCCCGGCGAAATGAAATTGACGCTTACAGAGTTACACTCCAATTATCGGCGCGCAATTAGAAATGCCAGTCAGGCCATCGCGCGGATTAGCGGAAGGACGCGAGGAAAAGAAACAGCTGGAGGGGAAGCTATAGAGGAGGGTGGGGAGGGGTGAGTAGGTAGGTAGGTAGCGAGAGGCGGGGAGAAATAATTCCGAGCCGCGCTCGCGAGTGACGTGCGATCTGTAGAAGGCGTCCATTAACGTCACGCAGCGTCAAGACGAACGAGAAGGGCTGCGAGAGGCTGGTAGTTGTACGAATGTTGCTCACCGGTGGTTGACGATGGCAACCGCCGGCAACGGTGCTTCGGGCAACAGGAGCGACGATCAGCCTCGGAAGAGCTTGGAGAGACGAACAAGAATCGTCGGTACCTGCGAATCACGCGTCACGCAATGCGTACGATCACCTTTCCTGCGTATAGAAAGAGAGAGGGAGAGAGAGAGGGAGACAGACAGAGGCAGAGGACGACGCAGTGTACGAACGAGTGAGAAGACTAAGACAAGACAAAAATGATGAAGAGGAATGTAAAGAATATCTAAGGCTACTAACTACTCTAGAAGATACTAGCGATGTACTGGTAGCGTAATATCCCTGCCGGCGCGGAACAGTATGAAGGTGGCATCCTGAGGAGAGAGAATGGCCGTAAGAAGGAGTGAAAGACGACAAGAAAGTGCGTACGGAAGAATATAGGATCGTAAAATGAAATAAGAAGCCAAGCGCGGTACTACTGCGTTGGAGAAGGCGAATAGCAGAAAGCGCATCTGCGCGAGCCTAAGAAGCGAACGGGCGGGAAGAAAAGGAAAGGACCGTTTCGGTCATGTGGAAAAAAGGGGAAACTTTCGCGCGCGGCATGCGACAAGCAAAAAGCACGACGAAATGCGCGCGAGCTACTGGCGCACAATTACGACAGCCAAATGGATCGTATGGAGAGGGGGCGGATCGAGGCAGTATCGGAAACTCGGTAATGATCACGGTTACCGAGTCGAGTCTCGCGAACGCACGAATATCGATTCCCTCCCGCCATCTCCCTTGACCGGTCGCTTTAATTCCCGAAGGTAGAATATCGAACGTTAACCCTTTGCGGTCTAAGGTCCCGCAGAGCGCGATATCGGTTTCAGCCGGAGTTCGCGGCGTTTCTCAGAAAATCTTGCACAACCTTCGTATTTAATTCCACGTCATTCCAGTTTCTACGTCGAGCACTGGACGATTTCGGCACACCGGCTTCCACACCAGAGAGGGCCACTGTGAAAAACAATGCTCACGGGTTCGGGAAAAGTTAATTCGAGGAATGTCCCAGAGAAGTATAACGGGCTCATAAACGATATTATAAAAAATGCAGAAACATTTTAATCTTTCGACGATACGAATTCCAGCGGTGGGTCGCGGAAAGAAAATAATTTGAGCTCCGGCGGGTTAATTAAATCTTCCGCTCTCCTGTAGGAGTGTACTCTGCACGGATCATCGGTCGATCGCGCTGGAATCGATTTCGCTCGCGATCAATGAGTCCGCGTTGCGACACGTACATATTTCTTCTCTAACTCGCCGTTCCACGTACGCGCGCTGTCCGCCTCTACCTCAGCCTCTCCTTCCCTCACTCTTCCTTCTTCAGGCTGTTCCTGCCCCCTCCCTCCTTCTCTCACTCTCCTCAGCATCGATCCTTCCCTTCCAGCCACCGGTTCTTCTTCTTATTCGCGGCAAAAGCCGACCGCGGTCACGTTCCGAGAAGGCGGACGGTATTTTCATCGGGAATCTTTTGCTTGGGCTGCAAACAATGAGCGCCTCTGCTTTCCGCGAGGAAACGAGCCCGGAGATCGACGATCGGCAAGAGATCCTCGTAAACTCGACATCGGTCGACTTTTTTGTCAGCCCTACGTCGCCGGTCGCGCCGTCGATCTCTACGCCGTGGAAAAATCCTGCGCTCCTCACACTCTCGCCAATCGCGTATTCCTCGCGCGTCCATCTATATTTAATGCCATCTTACGACGTCATACGTTTCGCTCGCTGACGAATTTATAGCCGCCGAAAGAGTATTTATTATTGTACTCTGTATAAAGGAGTCATGTTTGCCTTGTAGCGCTCAGTGATGAGTACGGGAGACTTTTTCTGCGCAATCTGTTGTGTTTGCGCTTTTGACTAAATATAACATTCGCTGAATACAACAAGTTTCTGACGTACCATGGCTGCAAATACTATGCTAACACAACATTTGGAACAGTTAACTCACGGTTAACGGCAGAGTTCACAGATGTACAAATCATATGAAACATTACTTCAAAAATTTTTCAGTCACGAATTGCAATTTAATCTTCAGCAAAATTACGCTAAACCTTGTATTCGATACGTTCCAAAGGATTCGGTTATCATCAAGTGCTTTAAATTTTATAAAACGGATATCGATATATTGAAAACGTATTCATATCGCGTATATTCGTTCTGTATACAAAGAAATCACGTTTTCATTGTACCCCTCAGTGATGATGCGAAGGGAATTTTTCCGCATACTGTGTTATGTTCGTACTATTAACTAAATGTACCATTTATTGCATACAATAAGCTTCTCACTACCATAATTGCAAATACTAAGCTACCACAATAATCGCAAAATACAAATCTTCAGAATTTGTATCAGACCCAAATTAATGGCAATGTTAATATAACAGTAAACCGGCCGAAGGCATTGCTTCCAAAATCTTTCTGTCGCGAATTGCAATTGAACCTTAACAAGGAACTCACAAACTTCACTTTAAACCTAATATCCAACACATTTCAGAGAATATCGTCGTCAACAAACGGTTTAAATTGTGTACCTCGGATATCAGCAGTTCGAAAACACATTGCAATCGGTTGTCAGATGTTTACTAAAGAATTTATATTTCCTAAAAGAGAATTTGTGGTCCACACAAAGAAATCATGTTTTGCTTGTAGCGCGCAACAAACAAGTCCGCGACACTTTTCGTTCTTAGCGGCTCTCCTCGCGCATTTCGTGTGGATCTTCTCTTCTCGGCTTGGACATCTATGACCCGTGGCGTCCCTTCGCCGTTTTCCACGCAGGGCGGAAAAATACGAAGGAGGTTGAGCGTCAAGGGACGTGCCACATTTCTTTCCTTGGCCGCACCTCTCTCCTTCCGCAAAAGTAACAGCCAGCCAGTGCAGGAACGATCATGGCAACAGCACTGGCATCGTCCTGCCAGCGATAGCGGGCGTAGTAGTTCCATTACCCGGTCATCAATCTCGTGCTGCGTCTCTGCGAATGGGAGGACATTGCTACAAAATGGCAGAGAAAAGGCGCAAGCGGCGCAGCGGACGCCAACGCGTTAATTAAAACAAATTACATGCCGGCCGACGGGTCCGAAAGGATAAATTCAAAAATCAACAAATGCACTTAAAGTAACAAGGGCACCGATGGTCAACCGAAGGTAGCTTAGGGATGATGGGCCTGAAGCGGATCGAAGAACGAACCTGGTTGAAGAAGGACAAAGTGCGACCAAGAGAGCGAGAGAAGGAGAGAGAGAGAGAGAGGGGCGAGGCTGAAGAAAAAGAAGGAAAGACAGGGTAGCAGGGACCTTCGAGATCAGGTTATGCTAACTGGGTCCCCTCGTCCCACACGTATCTGCTTATAAGCGCGCATGCAGCACGTTGGTCCGAGAGGTGCGGGTCGGGAAGAGAGAAGAGGAGGCGAAGAGAGAGGGGAGGGGGAGGAAAAGAACGATACCAGCAGGCTCTGCCTTTGCGGAATCGGCTCCGACCGGATCGGCGGGGGAAAAAACGAGCCAGAAGAAGGATGATACGCGAGCAGCCTGCGTTATCGCGAGCGTATAAGGGAGTCCTTTCGTTCGAGAACAGGCACGATAAAGTTGACGGATCAAAATCAGCTGAAGGCCGACGAAGTTCTGCGGTAAATCGAAAATTGAGGAGGAAATAAATATTTGACGGCGAACGACGTGGAATGATAGGGATGAAATGAGCTTGTTTCGCGGAGTGCGTCTTTTTGGGAGAAGACAAATGGAAAGGGGATGTATGGTGCGAGACCGGAGAAGGTCGGACGAAGGGAGAGGATGGATGGAAGGTGGAAGAGGGAAAGGGGCGCAGCTCGGCCTTGCCGGCGCCTGGAGTGCATTCGTTTCGAGAGAGAGGGAAAACTGGAGTTGAACTGCGAGAGGGAGAGATCGCTGGAAGAATGGCAATCGATCCTCTCGCTGTTTATCGTCGTGCAGCGGCTCGTCTTTGAATCGATTCTTCCAGGAAAGCACAGTCGCGAGAAAAATGACCGCTGATTAACAGGGAGGAAGTCGGAGATACAATGTCGACCAGATGACTCCGTTACACCGCGACACTCACTCTTTACTGAGAATATGGAAAATATACCATTGGCACTCGAACGCAGAGTAATATCGGAAATCTTGATTTATGCGGAGATCTGAACGTGAAAACCGAAGAAACGTTTGCAACTTGAAAGTTTCGGAGGAAATGAAACACCGCTGCACGCAAAGTTATAAACAAGTTTAAGGCGGGGAGGTACAGAAACGGCAGGAAGTTAAAATCGTAGATGCCGGTTCTAGCGGGAAACCATAAAATTGACACAATTAAGTTACCGCCGTTACGGGGAATGGGAGGTAAAATACGAGGATACTTAAATGAGAATTTTACAAGTTTCGAATCGACAACCGGCAGCCCCATTAAGTCGTTCATCACTGGCGCCGGTGCGGTGCTCAATTATTGTCAGAGTCGACGATGAACTTCTTTTTTTTCTCGAGAATGACGGTGCACCGGTACGGATTACACGTTCGTTTCGAGCCCGAAAAATCTGCCCCCGGCCACGCTCGGTATTCCGAATATTCAACGGAAGATCACTTCCGAAAGATATAAGGCGCTACTTTGGTAGCGCGACGTGAGAAACGGATTGCGTAACTGAAAGTCGAGTGTGTGCGAGTTGGCCGGCCGATCGATCGGATCGCGATAAAAGGAGGAAGGGAAGCTCTCGAAATCGAGTGGCCGACCGGAGGAGGCGAGAAAACATCGAAGAAGCGTGACCGGATCGTTTTACCGTGGATCGTTTCGTCGTTGCCGCTTTTAAAACTCCCCACGGTCGCTTGGAAAGTTTCTGCGGTTCTACGGTTAGAAATAGAGTGGAGAAGAGTACTCGGATCTTTATCGTCGGACGATCTCTCACGATTCGCTTTCTTCGGCCCAGATTGAATGTCCGACGAAACCGAGACGGCGAACCCTTACGGGGGTAATATGATAATGTCGGATAGCTTTTTGTTATCAACGTACGACGGAAGCACTAACATCTCGGGAATTTCGGTTCGACGAAGTCAGAGCAAAGCTACCGGCGAATTTATTAATTGCTAACGGTGAGGATGTTGCCGATGACTCGAAATATTGCATAATACCGAATTTGAGTATTGGGAATATAAGGATTCGTACGCGGTATTAATTCATTTTTATCGTCCAAACGTAATCCGGATCTGAAATCAAATCGCGAAATCAGTAATCCGATAGCACCGAATACTCGGTAATCCAATGCCGAGCATTTTTCTTAATTGCGACAGTCGACACGCGATCCGGGCAAGGCCGAGAGATCATTCATTCTCCGGCAGGCAGGGTAATCACCGCGTCGTCGACTAATTGCGCTTAATTAACTGAGCGAGGATCATTTCGAACGCGCCAACAGCGTCGACCAACGACCGGAAACCATTTTCCCGTGATTTACCTCTCGTAAACATACATTACGACATGTCCCCTAACCAAATTCCGTCACGGAATGTCCGGAGACAGACGGAGAAGTAAAGAGAGAGGCGAAGTTAGACAGAGAGAAAACGATCACAAATGAACGCTCTCGGTAGCGCGGGGAAAAGAGAGCCGAAACAGAAAAACAGCAGGATCGGCAACCGCTGAATAATAGATACGTGTTACACATGACATACGTGGGACATAGTTAACGACTGTGAAGGAGCCGAACGTTTTCTCCTACAAACGCCTGGCAACGTTCAGCCAGCACGATTAATCTCTTAGAGCCAGTTCGCTCTGGGGAAATTATTTTGTTCCGCGATGTATAAAAAGCTCTGAATGGCATATCAATTTTACGGGCAATTCGTGTCATTGCTCGTTCTGCAACGACACTCAAACGGGCACAAATCGATTGTCAGCGGAAGAGTCCTCTGTGACTGTAATGTTACATGTAACATGTCCCAACGGCCCGGGTTGCGATAAAGTACTAATTACCTTTAATTGTGTCGTGCGTCATTAGCGTAATAATACGTCACTCGGCAATCGTAAAGTTGGACCTGAACGAACCGTGAAATCGTCCCTGCCATACTCCGAATCGATTGATTATAAATTAACTTGCGGTGGTTCGTAAACAGTCGCGTCAAAGTGTCAGGATTCGGTCAATAAAACTGTACACTCTCTTTAATAGACGAGCGATAGATCGCGTCCCCCAATTCGCTTAAAGTGGTGACATCAATTCGAATCCGAGAATGTTGCGCGAAAATGCCGGTCGACAGAACCCGTTTGCCATCGCGCAAAATTTTTCTCGCCTCGCTCGTACTTTCCATTATGCGTAGGTCGTGGCCTGCTGCAAAACCAAAGCGTCTAATTAAATTTTACGTTCTATCAGTGGGGAAAATATAAAAGCGGGCGTGGGCTTACTTTGTAGCGGAGCTTAATTGAAGCTGCAGTCGAATGGCGAGTAAAACCGGCTCTCCAAATCGAATAAATATGTATGTCACGGTACAAAACGCGCTCGCCGGCGTGGAATAATTAACATGACAATAAAATCACAATGCCATCTGCGGACGGCTTGCTGTAATATTTAAACGTTGGCAGAAATTATGGCGGAAAACCGTATTAAATGTTCGAGCGTGAAAGTATTAACGCGTACGTTACACTCCGCTTATACGTGCTTGTGCAGGAGCGTAAAAAGGTGGTGGTGAATTTATCGCACGAGAGACTGTTATTTCGGTCGCCTCTCAATGCATCCATTTAAACTTAGATGAGCGGTGAAGATCTCGAAGCGAATTTGAGAGCGCATTTCAAGCGGTTCCGTTGTCTATCGTCATCATTCTGGGAAGCTTTGACGGATTAGATTAAACTCCTCACCGCAGATACTGAGCACGTTGCGCTCGTTGTTTGTGCAAGCGTTGTCTGGCCTTATCGTTGACCGATTAAGATGGGAGAATACCGACGGGCCCGCGATAGGAGGCCATGCAACAGAAATATACGGATGGTGTTACCGTTTCTTCGCCATCAATTCAACCTCCCGCATTTGTACCATCGCGTACTTAACACGTCATCGGTTATTACCCAATCGCAATTACGTTTCACGTCCAGTCACACACTTCGCAGCATACTTAATTACATATTTAATTTGTCGGAAAATTGCGCTTGAAGTCCGTTCATTTTTGCGGTCAGAAGCGACGAGTCCGAACATAATTACACCCTTCTTGCAAATGCATATGTACACGTACGTGTCCAACAAATTTTTCCATGCAAAATTGACGTTGGTCTTGGACGCTTCGTATGAAAAAAGGAGCTTCGATTCGACCGACGGTGTTTTTTGCCCCGACAAAATAAAGGTGAGCGACGAGTCCGATTTCACATTTGCCGCCTCCTCTCTCGCGAGTAATTTCGAAAATTATCGGGTGCCCGTGAACCACCCACGTGCCACGCGAAGACGGAGAAACTGCAGGTACGAGAGCGCGAACATGAGTGCCCGTTATGCAAGACGAGGATCGAGTCGTCCTTATTTGCACACTGCAATTTCAGTCGAAGCCCCCGACGGAGGTGGGGAGAGGAAGAGAGAGAGAGAGGTCGACATGGAAACGAGGTTTGATTATACCGTGGAGCAACGAAATTCTATAAAGACGTCTGGCAGAAAATAAGACGAGAGCATCGATTCCAATTCGATCTGTCACTCTCGAAGGACCCTGTGTAAACATACGAAAATTCGCCGTAAAATAAAAAGAGCGACGTACGTTCCGAAGGCAGACGATCGTCGCGATGAGTCGCACTCTCTGTCTCTCACTCTCTCGTTCCAGCTGGCCACGAACGACGTAAGGACAGCGATAAAATAAAAAATGACATACATTTCGGACGCAGGCATCGATTGCGAGTCTCCTCGCCAGCCTCGAAAGTCGTCCCATGAACGTCCCGAAAACTGTGACAGTGGCATAAAGCATGAAACGTTTATTCCGACAGCGCGCACTCTTCTTCTCCTTCGTCCCTGAAATTGAAGCGAGAGTCGTGACGGCGAGTGCGTCCTGAAAATCGGCGAGAAAGAGGTCCGGCGTAAATGTACGCTAGGCGAGGAGCATAACGTGCCGATGACGTACCGGCGGAGTGCAAAAGTCGGCGCGGGAAGGAAAGGAAAGGAAAGGAAAGGAAATTGTTGCGGGACCCTCGAAGTGCGCATTATCCCGAACGAAGTCGAGCCACCCACGTGGCAGTTTCGAGGCAAGTGCGAGTAAACGAGCGTCGCGCCGCGCGTGCGAGATTGCCAGAAGAGGGAAGGAGAGGATAAGCTGGAGGACGAAATTGCATTCGCACGAGTCTGTTCGCGGGACGAAACTTGCACGTGGGACATAATAATGCACCGAGACGCACGACTTTCAGCCGCTTTTTGCACCGCACCCCCTATCGCGATGATAAGCGGGTCAAAATGCGGCCGGGAGGGTGGGGAACGAAGGCGAGGGACCTCATTCGTCGCACGTGCCTCGTGAGATACTCTTCTCTACGCTGAACTCAAATTTTCCGCTCAACGAAAGACGGTAATGATCGCGCTCTTGCCTAGTTTCCTTTCCTTCTGTTAATAAGGCGATAAGGACTTTTTTCGCTGCTCTTAGTCGACCGATGCTGCCAGATGGCGGAAATGGGTCACGTACGTTGTGTACTAACATAGCCGCATTACTTCCGCCAGTGGCGCGCAGAAGTGGAAAGTAATGGGAAACGTTAAAACTGTCGGGAAGTGTTCGACTAATTCGAGCATAAGCACCATCTTTGATCCCCTACTCCGGGCTTAATTGAATCCGCGGAGAATGGACAAAATTACATCGTCGCTTGAGTGCACTCACCCGCTCCCTCCTTCTCTCTCTCTCTCTCTCTCTCTCTCTCTCAATCTTTCCGTCCCTCAATCTCTGTATTCGAGTTGGGGTGTTTATATAAAGGTCGGTACATACACGGTGTATACGCAGACGCAAAGCACACGACCGCAGATATTCCAGTGTGTTATGCGTGCAGACGCGCCTACGGGCAGGGTCGTATCGATCCCTGCAATAAATCGCAACACAATAATCACACCCCCACGAGCCACACTTCGAAACAAAAGAGGGTGAATCTAAATTACGTTTTGAAGCTGTCCGATTGACTGTCTACGATCATTTCATGTAATATACTTCTCTATGTATTCTATCCAATAAGCATACCTGTTATATGCCGATCAGAAATGATGTTCGTTGCGAACGGTGCTGGGAAGAAAAAAAGTGATTTTTTACGGAGTGGCAGCGTTGCATATGCAAGATGCGGCCCTGCCAACACAGCAGCCGCAATCGTGGTTGCGAACCACTCTCAAAGGACGGGCTGGAGAGTTCGTATAACGCAATTATCCGTATTAACATAGCCTGCCCGGTGGTCCGCATTTCCACGCGCGATTCGCCTTCAGGTTCTGTAAGCCCTCTTCTAAGTTGATCCAACTTAATTCGGCACGATTTCGCCGCCGGGCGCAAAGATAAACTCCCCGAAATTGGATTCTGATTAGCGAGGCGCATCTTCACACCGAAATTACGAGCGGCATCTTACTAAGTGTGTTCCTATTACAAGGATCCGCCGATCATTTCTGGAAAGACGGAAACTGATCAATCACGAATAGATTCACGCTTCTATCGAGTAGACTGTACGCGCATTGACAGAGCAGGCAGAAGATCGAGAAATTTGAACATGAAGCGTGCGACGATGTTCGATTCTGATTTTCCCACGTTGGCGAAAATACGAAACTTGCTACCCGGGACGTATGATAAACGGTTATCCTTATGAAAACGACGTAGGATGATCCTCAAGTGGATGCGACCGGCGAGATAACGTCTTCTTCAATTCCTGCCGTGGGCCCACTAACGGAGCCCTCTTCCAAATAAGAGCTTACCCACGGAATTCCGTTATCGGAAGACGAGTTTACGGCTTCGGCTTGCCGCTTAATTGG
Source organism: Anoplius nigerrimus (assembly GCA_914767735.1). NCBI lineage: Eukaryota > Metazoa > Arthropoda > Insecta > Hymenoptera > Pompilidae > Anoplius > Anoplius nigerrimus. The sequence continues at coordinate 4,001,533 of OU612079.1, read as the reverse complement.
GCGCCACGAATTTCGCTGCACGCAACCCGACGGCCTCCAGATACTCCCGTCTTCGCCGTCGCTCGTCGAAACGTCCTTCGCCATCCCTGCCGATGACTTTCGGGACGTTGGGTCCGATAATGACGCGCGACGCTGCCCAATATATTATACCGCGACAAGTTTAACGGCACTTCAATTTACGGCATTCGACGACAGTGCTCAATAATCGGACCGCGGATCGAAAAGTTTAACTTCATTGCGAGTTACAGTGGCTGAAGTTTACCGGTTATCGCATTAAAAAGTTCTAACCTCGTTCCAATTTACATTGTCCGCGGTAGCCAATAATCGATCGCTGCGATGCGAACTTTCAAAACTGGCGCCAATTCGAAACGTCAATTATGTCATACGCAATATTTTAATTGTACTTGCTTGGTCGTCCTGAATTGTGTGTTTTTATGTTAGCTTGTCTAGACTGTCCCATTAACCTTTTAGCTACCTCTTGCTAGTCTGAACTTTGAGCAAAATTGTACCTGTGTTCGATAAAATCCGACTTCTAATTGCACGTAAACTATGCATTTTCATGTAATAAATTTGAACAATACGCAATAACGTAATAATGCGAAGACTTTATTAGTATTAGAATAATTTTTTGTTATTCGTTTTAAAAAACTGTATATCCCCAAGAGCCCCTATAGTGGCGTACCGTTTGAGGAAGTAACATACGAGGAAGTCTATACTGTCGTTTAGTGGCAAGCACGTTAAACTTCTAGCAATTCAAAGCACTTTATGACCCACAATTACATTGCAAACAACAGGCGAAGCAACCAAACAAAATAAATTCTATTAATAATCGCAACCTCGTTTTAACCCAGACCTACCTTAAGTTGGGCCTACCGTTAGAACGTTATATTACTCCACGCGTCTCTCGACCTCCTTCCAGCCGAATTCTTCGATCGTCCACCCCATCCCGTCGCTATTAATTTTCATCGTGACTTATTTCCCCCGCGAATTATTTCCTCCGCCGTCTTCCGACTTCCGCCCCTCCCCCCTTTTATTCCGCTCAATATAAAGTGGCGACGCAAGGGTTAAGGACTATCCCCCAGGGAGGGCCGGGAGTAATGCGCAGGAGAATTACCGAGGTCCGCGTCGCGTGATAAATGCGGCCCGACGTTATTTGCGATACCGGCCGATAGCGTTGACTATCGGCGCCTTCCCGACGCACTGCTCGGCCAGAATGGCGGGGGGGGGGGGGGGGGGGGTAGCGGCGTCTGAGAGAGAAGGGGACGCGGACAAAGGGGGAGGTCGGGAACGAAGGAGGAGGACGGAACGAGAGAAGGTGGAAAAACAAGAGTGGACGCTCGATCTTATTGCCCCCGAAGGACACTCGAACCCGTTTCGAGGGAAGAAAAGGCAAAAGGAGCGGAATGGTGAGCGGGAAGGAGGGCGGAGGGCGGGGGGGGGGGGGGGGGGGGAGGATGGGAGTAACTAACGTTACGAGAGCAGGTCCATGTTGCGAGAACTAGTCCGGTGAGGAAAAAGCGCGCCTCGCAAGCGAAATCGGAGGCGGAGGGCAAGGAACGAAGGGCTGCCTGGGAGGAAAACGATCGCTGATCGAAGGGAACATGTTCCGATCGCTTGCTTTCCTTTTTCATTCACTCTATTTTCTATTCCTTTTTCGCGACCGCAAAGGAGAATCGCTCGAAATCACGCCATGTCTCGGACTTGAGATCGAAGGTGGAGATCGTAGAGGCCGCGAATTTGCACGGCGAGGCGTTAAGATGACTTAGATGGAAATTGTTATAGAGGACCTCGACCCTTTTTGTTACAGACTTGACGGATAGCAGTGTGTTTCGCGAGGAAGGTGTTACGACCTACTCTCAGCTACTGTTCGACGTCGCCAGACAACAAGTTGTCGTCGGAGCACGGTAAGTTTCGCTAAATTTACTACGCTTCCGCCTGAAATTTCTGCCTTCCTTCACAACAGAGACTTGTCATAATTCGAACGACCGTAGGTCTTTGACAGAATACGGAACCAATCTCCGAATTCGACGGAGTCTCGGTTTAAGTGCGTCGCGCCGATCGTTACGCAGCCTTAATTCTAAACATACGCAAGCATAATATTTGCACGCCTTACGAAGCGGAAGCGGAACGTCGATTCTCGTTTGACATTCGCTGGCAGCTGGCCAGAGATTTGCTCGTGTTCCCCCCATCTGCGTTCGCCTGGAATAGAATCCAGCGAGAAGTTGGCGAGTTTATGGAGCGCTGACGAACGAAGTCGTGGGGTGATATCGGCAGAAAAGAAGCTGCACTTTTCGTGGCCAGTTTATATCGACGCGAACTCCCATTCCGACGACTGGCGGGACCCTTTTGGCAGAACGAACGGCTGGTCGGACAACGTGCCTACCCTTTTCTTCGTCTGGCGCTCACGGTATTCACTGGCTGAATGCCAAATTGGCCGACGACCGATGTGAGCGAGTATATGGAGAGACGCTGGCTCGAATTAGGCACGTGTGTTCTCGCGGGTATTTGTCAAAGTTGGTTAAGGCGCGACGGCCTGTTGACGCTTCGCGCTCTAGCGGAAAATCTGATGTCCGGCAGCTTCCAATCTTGAGTCCGAGGATTGGAAAAATAATAATATCGTAAGAATATTAGTTGACGTTAATTATCCTATAAGATCATAATGTCCTTTATTCAATTTAGGTGTTGAGTACGTTAGAATGCATGGTTCTCAAACCTTCATGATTATAACTTGAAGACCTTTAAAAATGTAAAAACTGTCAGCGATAAATTTAAGTGCAAATTGATGCTTGCAACAAAGCTTCACGCGCAGGGGATTATTGGGAGGAAGAGAAGTAAATTCCTTGACAAAACGTTCTCGAATGTCGAAGCAAGAGACTGTGCTCTTTAATCTCTATGATGATAACTTTGAGACGCGAACTGTTTCGAACGCTGCGAGTGAAAATTGATACTGCGAAGTCAAGGCTCGGAGTGCAGGAGTGAAAACGGCGAGAGCAAGAAATTTTCGTCGGCAAAGGGACGAAGGAGGTCGAGTTTGGGTGTGCGTGGGCGTCGAAGACGCGTGCCTCCCGCGCCATGACGTCGCTAACCAGCGAACAACTCGGTAACAACACCGTAATGGGTAGCTGCTTTAAGCGTGCCGCTGTGAAGAAAGTGGAAGCCGACCGACGGCTCCCTCCTTTGTTTATTGCGAGATCCCGACCTCGCTGATCCTTCTCTTCGACGTTCCACAACTTTTCTTTCAAAACTCGTGAAAAAAAGCGTCAACTTTCTCTCCGGAGTTTGAGCTCCTTTCCTCAGTCGCTCTACACAGATACGTAATACACCTTAATCCCTTTATCACAGGTACATGCTGCCATTTAGCAATTCGCCTTTAGTGCGTATTAGAAATAAGTCAATTGCCACTTGACTAATTTAACGCGGTCGTTAAAAAGCCTTAAGTCCATTATGCGGTTGATTCGACGATTGAGCCGAAAAGGGCGTACGTGCGATAACAATCGCTTGGGAAGGAGACTGAAAGAGGAGACTGGTCGGCTTTGCCCGGAGAATCGCAGTAATAAACTCGCGCCCACACGTCCCTCGTTAAATCTGCAACGAAGCCCAAAACGATCCTCTCTCTCTCTCTCTATTTCTCTTTTTTTCTCTCGCGTTCTGTCTGTTCCTCGCACTCTGTTTCTTCATATGCCATATCGTTTCCCTTTTCATATTTCCCACATCAATAACTTTGCGCACTCGTTCCCAATCAGGGAACAGAAAACGTTACTCCGATAATATCGTTCACCCACGTTAATTTAGGTAACACGAAACCGGGATCAATCAAGACCAAAACCTGTATTCGGGCCAATCAAGTTTCTCTCATCACCTCTAATCGCATAAGTTATTGCCGTTGGTGCATGATAACGAAACGTAATACTGCTAATCGTCATTCGTTAATGCGTTGCTGAAAGTGTTTTGCCCCTCCGCTTTATTTAGTGTGCAGATATTTGTTGTGTTAAGTTGCACTACACTGATGAATCGGACAGAACTCACAATTCCGAAATCACGTCTCTATGTAATTATTATACTGCCTCACATTACCTGTACATGTATATTGAAATCAATTAGTTTGTACTCTGATATTATGCAAATTTTAGACAAATTACTTATTATCAAATTTTGAAAGCTAATTGTATTGTCTTATAATGGACTGCTGTCTGACATTTATCGTAAGTCATTCTTTCGGTCAGCTTATTGTGAGACTTTAATGGGGCGATCGCATTTACTGTGTCAATGAAAAAGTTAGTAGAACAAGATGCGTCTTTCGAAAAATGTCGTTCACCCACGCCAAGTTTGCACCGGCACCGACTTCTCGATCGAGTAAGCGTGCCAGACCGCAACCGGGATCGAGCGATCGACCGATCGATCGGCCAGTTCATGGAAAAGGGAATACGCCCTCGTGCTCGATCTATTAATAGAACGTCAGTTATTAGCCCCGGCCCACGCGCCTCTATGTAAGTCCGGCGACGTAATTCGTCTATAGAAAGGTGCATGAAATGATAAGAGCAGCGCAAGTCAAAAGGTATCACCAGTCGTTCCTTAAATACCAGAAATATCAGTCAGTATACACTAAGCCGTATCAGGCCTATATAGAGCCCTTAAAAACTTCAAAAGGTCATGTTAGATGTTTACGCGTTTTCCGTTTATCAGCCTTTTACCTTCTTCAGCATTCCATAAATTGAAAGGGATCTCCATGAATCGTCTAGATGTCCGACTCTCACGCTGTGCCCAAGGCCTGAAGATTGTTGTGTCTAAAGAGATTTTCAAGTGTTTTCGAGTGCAGTCTAGGCGTTGGACGTGTAGTTATGGTTTCTTGACGGAGTAGAACGCGTGCGCTTAAGTGTTGCCGGACGTAAATGGATATCGAGCGGTCCGACATTGCACGGGGCTCTGCACTGAGAACGTGGCAACTATCGCCACGATACTTTCAACGATATTACCACTCTTACCTCCAACATCCTCCCGCCGTACCTTTCCACAAACTGGCGAACGGTGATCATCAATGCGCGTCTCACCGCCGAGTGTGAGAAACGTCACATCTTCGGCAAAATTCTGAAACGGTACCCGACAAATCCAAGCACGACTACCGCATTTCAAATGAAGCTGTCCCGCGCACACGACGACGTACGAGCCCGCAAATTACAGAGCGACCGCACAATTATATAACTAACAGATTACACGGCTACTACGCCTGGCCGATAAAATTGAAAACAACAGTCGCTCGCAGCGCTCGGCTTTACCCCTACGCCGATTTCGGCCGAGACGCGTGTGAGTAACGGCACTCGGCCGACCGAAAGCGAGAAACGGAGGGAAGAGGTAAAAAAGGGTAGGAAAAAGTAGACTTCTACCAGCGTGACTTTTAAGATCGATCCGGAGAGTCAAGTGAACGATCTCGGCGATACCGCCTGTTGCGCGCCGATCAACCGCACGCGAAAGAGAGAGAAGAGGGCAAGGTTCCCTATATGGGGAGTCGTCGAGATACGCGCGGCCGACTTTATATCGGTATCGCAGGTACACGCTCCCGGGCCCGAGACTCTCCTCGTGCTCGCCTCATGCAAGCCTTATGCCAGCTTATGCCCGCTTGCGCGCGCGCGCGCGCGCTCGACTGAGCTTGCGACATCGGTGGAGCAAAATTTACGAGACGCCTTCGACGGATGGACGGCGAGCAGCGAGCCGATCGTTTTCCGCTCGGAATTTATTGGCGCGCCGGCGAGACACGTTCAGCATAGATTGTCGAGCGAATATTGCGTGGAAACCTACCTTGTCCATTTCGGCCCAATCCCAGTCGCGACTTCCAGACCGGCCATTCAGCGAGCTCAAAGATTGCTCTTCACAGGATTCGCGAAGATTACATAGGTTGGCAGTTCGGTAGCATCGCACTTCTTCGTTCGATGGCTATACGGTTTGCGAAGATGAAATAAGTTGTATCCCCGTAGTTCGGTAACATCGCACTTCTTCGTTCTATGCCCACAGTTTTCGCAAAGGTTAAATCGGTTGAATCCTGGCAGTTCGGTAGCATCGCAGTTCTTCATTCGATGCCTGTAGAGTTCGCCAAGCTTGAATGGATTGAATCCTCCCTGCTCGGTAACAGCGTACATCCGATTCCTATCGGATCAGCGTCAGGTCGACGAATGCGCTAAGATTCTGTGAATCACGACTGAATACATTTGATCGCAGACTATCGAATTCTGTTCCGCAGGAGCTGCGCCACAGCTGAAGAAGTGAGAATCCTCGATATCTCCGCAATCTTTAATCCCGCCATCACGTGCGCTTAAGTGCGCTTTTCTCGACTTGCTCTCTCCTAAAAAGGAGGAGCGGGCCTTTTCGATCGGCCATGTTCAGCTTTTCGAGCGACAGCCGCGAAGTCGAGCGCTCGAGCTCTTCCTACAATGTTCCCGCGCGTACCGTCGCGAAAGGATTATCGTTCGACATTCCATCCGCGTTATGAAGGAGGGCGTTTGATAGTCGTGGCCTGTAACGATCGAGAGCAGGAGAGTGTGTCGCCGCGAAAGACGTGAGAAACGTCGAGCGATGGCCAAGGCACGAGTGCGTGCGGGCGCACATCGACTCTGCTTGCGCTCGCATGTATGCCCATGGTCGCTCGGCTCTCAGGGCCCGGCGGCATGTCAACGTGGGCCGTACGACCCACGAGCCGCGTTTTTAGCCGCGTTTTTAGCCGCATCGACAACCGCTCCTAACTGTCAGGTTGTGTCAACGGCACCCCTCGTCGAACGATAACGTTGCGCGAGAAATGAAATATTTACCCCGGGAAAGTTCGTATTTGGCGGTAGCTACGGAATTTCGAGGGTCCTGCTTCTTTTTTTCCTGTCCGAACTCCAGTTTCGAATTCTGCGGTGGCATGATGCGGTGAACGGACTGCAGTGCGACTTCGGCGCTGGGAACTTGATGTCAGAATTCAGTGTGCTAAAATTATAGAAGAAATTGTAGATTGCGAACTTGCTATCGGTCCGCAACGTTTGTACTTATACATAGCGAATACATGGGAAGCTGGGCTTATGTACATATATATCACTCGAGGATTTGTGCGGATAACAGAATTCTTCGATGGCAAAGCAATTATATTGGATGGAGTGGCAGAAAAATAGATATCGCGGCGATTAATTCCAGGAGCTGCAGGTTGGAGTAATTTGTACAGTGGGACAACGTGCACCTATTTTCCCATGGACAACATCCTTCTTTCGTCACCTTAGCCACTTACAAGCGCTTCCACCGCGAACCACTACAAATACCGACCACTTCAGTGTCTCCTCTCGACTCTCTATCAGCCGCCAATTAATTAGCCGCGCGCGCCTTACAAATAACGGTCTTGTAAAGTACGCTCCACCAGAAGTCAGCCGTGTGCCATCGGCGATGTCGACAAACGTGAGTCTCGAGTTCTTGTTCGAAGTGCGTGGTAATTACATTCAGAGACAAGGAACAAAGTGGAACGCTATGGACTTCTGACGAGTCGACATCTGATATAAGAGTATTGCAACCGTTACGGAAATATTCACGTTATCGATAAAAATGATATGAATGAATTTTGTTAATGTATGCCCAGCATCTCTTACCGAGACATTTACAATAATTGGAATGTCGCACCCAACCACCGTCCGCTTATGTCGACGTAGCCAGAAGCGTTGCTCGAGGGGCGTAAGTGACAATTTTTACGACAAGTGCAGCGCGCAAGCATGTCAGTGACGTCGGCCGCAAAGAAGTGTCAGCCATTTTCAGAGGACGGAGGCGTCGTACGTGTCCAAGATAAAGCAGAGACGAGAAATTGCGTGGTCAGTCCATCATCATAAAAGGTTGCACCCTCCGGGACATGTTACACTGGCGACGCGGCGCCACGATTTGCATTCCGACTTAATTCCCGTGCGCGCCGACCGTGACGTCACTGGATCAAAGCTTATCGAACACTCCCCGGTGCTGACAGGTATGGAGAGGCGGATCGACGGATCGATTGCCCGCACCAAACGGCCCGTTCCCTTTCTAGGATCGATCGATAAAAAGTTCACGCTCCGGCACACGCGCTCGCGCAGAGGGACTCCGCTCAAAATAATTATGTTTATCGTCATCGGATGGGATTATCCTCCGCCGGATGTGTCGACGGACGCTAAAGATATGCCTGGACGGGAAAAAGACGGAGGATGTGGGCAAAAAGAATACCACTGCCGCGCGGAATAGCGTTGACACGGACTACTTACAGTTCGATTCCACAAAGTGCTCAAGCGCATTTCAAAGTTTCGACGGACAAGTCCCTAAGTATAAATTACTCAACGAGGTGAACTAAATGACAGTTTCGGGGTAAACGCAAACTCTGAGCTTGATCGAAATTTAACGATCGAGCCGATTCGGAACAACTACGTACCAAATCTAATTCGAGCTCTGTGCCAAGAACGGCCTCTCCTATTGTGGGATCCATCGACGTAATCCGAGCGTAAGAATGGCAGAGGCCTCATCTAGTCCTTGGTTCCCATCGTCTTTACCCTTCGCGAATTACGATCGGAGAGAGAAGGTGAAGATGAGCCAAGAGAGAGAGAGAGAAAGAGAGAGAAGGAGAGGAGGTAGAACATAGGACGCCGTCGTTGTCCTCTTCACTCGGGCATAAGGGTATTTGCTCTCTGAGTAGGAAGTAATCTGTTTCAATACGGCCACTCGGGCAATAAGTACAGCAACAACTGGCCCCGCGCACTCAGCGTCGACGACGATTCGTAAACCGTTCGTCGACGGTCCGTCCATACGTACTAGCGACTCGCTACCCGGTTATGGAGCCTACGCAGGCTTAACCGTTCAATTGGGAACAACGGAATCTGGACCTCGAATTTGCTTACGAGAGAATAGACTCGTTGCTAGCCGTGGGCCTGAGAGATATGCGCCGCGAAGGCATGGGACAATCTACGTGTGTGCGCGCGCATGTGTACCGCACCGAGCGAACGGCAGTCATTGCGTTCGAGTATCTGCATTCTTCGGGGGCCCTATAGAAAATCCGAGAGGCAAGAGTGCGAATATGGTCATTCGAAAGTTTAACCACTTCTTCCCCTTAAATCTTCCATTGGCACCGGGCGCGCACGTACTCGCGATCGTGCGTGGATAGCGTGCATAGAGGGGCGCGTAGACATAGGTGTTGTCGTCGGGCCCGTGACAAATACCGGGAGCGCAGATTAGAAACGAGAGAGGCGAGATCGACGGCGCCGCGAATCGACAGGTTTCGCGATCGGCGGCGCGCTTTTCGTCTCCTTTCGTTGCCGGGAGCGTATCCAGTCGCCGCTATCGACGCCGCTGCCGTCGCCACTGCCGACGCTGCCGCCGACACCGCCGACACCGCCGACACCGCCGCCGCCGCCGCCGTCGCCATCGCCGTCGCACACCTCTATCTCGACTCCGCTTTTCTCTCCGGCGCGAAATCAGGCCGCAGCGAAGCATAAACGGCGCCTACGTGGGCGCCCCGACGCGTGATAGTTCGAGCAGGTAATTATTATTTAAGTGGAATATAAGTGCGGCCGGGGCGGGTTGCGTGCCAATTAATAAGCCACCTATAGTGGCCGAGCCGCGGCCAGAAACGGCCGCCGATTCAGTCTGCGCGCCTGTTTTTCTCTACCTGTTTATGCTCGCCCGCCACGCGCTGCCTACGCGCACCTTCGAATCCGCTCGAAACATTCTCGCGCAAGGACGAACGTCGCGACGCGCCTCGAAAATCATGGGAAGCGAGCGAGGCGCCTTTGTCTGCTTCGCTCCCCGTCGAAGGTGTCCGTCATGGGACTCGATGCCGAGCAGATGCAGATTTCATGCAGATCCGAGCTAGCGGAGATAAGGATCGATCGACGCTCATGGTGTCCGGTTGGATTGATGGACGGATAGACGGATACACGGACAGCACTGACGTGTACCTAACCGCGTCCTGACGAGCTTTGATATGTTGGGACGTCGAAGTCCTGCTATTCCAAATTGAAACTACCGATTCGGAACGTTTTTCGAATTTTTGTCCTCTATCTGAGACGCTCGGACAGATTCGAATCATTGTCAGTACAGAAACGGTGCACGTTCGCGATGTTAACCGCGTCCTGACAAGCATTGATGGATTGGGACGTGGCAGACCTGCTATTCCGGATTGAAAATACCAATTCGGAACATTTTTCAAATTTTCGTACTCCATCTGAGGCGCTCAGACAGATCCCAGCCGTACTCTGGACAAAATCGTTGCACGTTCGCTATATTATCCGCATCCTTACAGGCTTTTCTAAATTGGGATAAGAAAGTTCTACTATTCCGGATTGAAAGTACCGATCCAGAACCATTTTTCGAATTTTTGTTCTCCACCTGAGACGCTCGAACAGTTTCGAGTCATTGTCTGGACAGAAACGTTGCGCGTTCGCGATATATAGGAGAGAGACTGTAAGCGTCCACGCATCTAAACGCCCAGTGCTCCATATAATACAGAATCCCACAAGCCGATGGTGAGCGGCAAGAAAAGGTGGTTATCGACTTGGCTGGATTTCCTGTTCGATCGGCAGTCGTAATCGTCGACGCTGTCGCCGTCCACGTCGCCGTCGACTCACACGCCGAACATTCCCATTCCCGAGATACATATATATCGGGCGCGCACCGGTTATTTATAAGACGATAATAATTTATTTATCGACATACTCGCCGCCGGCTCGCTCCGACTCTTTTCTCTCCTCTCGCGTTTCAGGCTTGGGCGTTCGCAAACCTGCCGACGCTCGAAAGCCCAGCGCCAGGCAAAGAAACAACGAGGAAACATGAAATAAGCTTTGTGCACGTAGTCATCAGGCATGCGTCGAGCATATTTTGCCTCCGTGTGTCTTCGGGCGATTCGTACGGTATACGCGGATGCGCAACTGTGTGTTGGCCGGAGCGTATGCGAAAATATGCCCGCGCGTATGCGTAAATATGCGCGCACAAGGTGCACATGTGCATGGGTGTGCGCGGATGCATGTGCGTAGGAATCGCATGCCGACGTACTGCGAGACTTGATCTACATTATACGCGAGACTTCGTTAATGACCGCTGCCCCCTCCAGTGATCATTATCTTTCGCAATGGGACGAAGACGTTCCGCGAAATTTCCATTGACATAACTCGCCTAGACGCCCCGAACCCATTGCATTCTTCTTTCAGTTTCATCGGCCATGCAGAAATCTCATGCCGGTCAACGGCCGTTAAAGCGTGAATTCCTCGTATGTTCGAGCGGTTTATGGTACTTCTGTGACAATGCAACGTTTTAAAGGCTATTTTATTCGTCTTTTTTTCAGAGACAACCTGTACCGTTTGACTCTGACGTCTCTTCAATCCTTGGAACACGCGTCGTGGTCTGCGCCGGAGGACAAGGCGAACACGTGCCAGGACAAGGGTCAAAGTGCGGAGGATTGTCACAACTACATCAAGGTGCTGCTCAGCAACGGGAAGAGCCTCTTCACATGCGGCACGTACGCCTTCAGTCCTTGGTGTACATGGAGAGAGGTACGTGTCTTTAACCCTAGATTCTTCTCCCTTAATTACAGAAATCTTAAGAAGGTTTCTCGTATCTTGGTCTACGATCAATTGTTCAGCACAGATCATTTCATATCGATTCAAAACGAATTAAAAAATTTTACATACTTTACTTGTTGGTCAGCAAACGGCAGTCGTTTCTGTTTAATGCAATCGTGTCGCACTATACATGCTTACAATCAGTCGAAGTTCGACCAACGCTTTGCAATTGCAATCGCTACCTCTCACAATTACTCTGTCTTCATGACGTGGAACTAAAAAGTTTCATAAGAACAAATTCCAAACGAAACTGTCCCGCGATCTCTCTGCTTTCGATTAACTGACTGAAGAAGGGTAGTCTGGTCAGTTATTCCCCATATTTCTAACGTCTCTGAGAAAACGAATTGATAAAAACGTAGTCGCTCTTCGTAATCCAAGCACACGTTTAGGCACGTTCTTGCCTAAAAATCGCGCATCAGCACATGTGCACGTTCTGACAACGGATCGGTCGAACACGAATCTTCGCACACTCTTAAACGTCGAATGCCTCGGGCATCAGAGCGCTTAAGCGTCCAGACACCTAGATATCTAGCTGTCCAACTATCCAATCAAGCATGAACGACGTTGAGATGAACGACGATCTTGTCGCAGATCGAAAACATCAGCAGCGTGACGAGTGAGATGTCGGGCGTGGCGATGTGTCCCTATTCCCCGCACGCAAACGTCACCGCCCTCCTGGCAAGAGGACCTTCTGGCGGACTCTTCGCAGGGGCGCCAACTGATTTTTCCGGGGCCGATACGGCGATCTACAGGACACTGGCCTCGCAGAACCTGAGGACTCATCAATACGACTCGAGGCAAGTGTTATTTTGAACGATTCATCGACAGGACTTGATCCTAATTTTGCAGGAGATTGATCTTTTCGTTTGGAGAAGAACTCTTCCTTATTACGCTGCATTATTAATCTGCATATTTCGGTAGTAGGCGATTTAAGTCATTTTTGAGTGCTGTCTGTCATTGTGGATACTAGTTATGAGATTAATTATGACGGTGATTGTAAATGTCAAATACCTAAATGAAAAAGGTTTTTGCTCCATATTTCATTGCTGTCAAATGAAGTTAACTATTAAGGCAAACTTCTGAAATTGTTAAATTAAATTAGTTTTATAATCTTCAGGGCACTTGTGATGAGACGCGCATAAAGATGTTGAATGTTGATCGTTTCAGGTGGTTAAACGATCCACAGTTCGTCGGTAGCTTCGAGACCGAGGACCACGTCTACTTCCTATTCCGAGAATCAGCGGTGGAGTACATCAACTGCGGAAAGGTAACTGATTCCTCGCCGCTAACGCTCACCTCTAACCTTTGTTCGTCCTTTGAAATTACATCAGACACACGATTAGTCACCGGTGATATCGGACCGATCCGAATGCTGACACAACCGGCAAATCCTTTCCCATATTCCAGGATCCGTCCGCAATTGTATCGTTGCGCAATTACGACGACGCATCTAATGAATCTAATCGATGACGCCGTTACATTCATTGCAGAAAATCTATTCACGCATCGCGCGAGTGTGCAAGAACGATCGCGGAGGCCAGATAATGATGAAGGACGTGTGGACCACCTTCGGCAAGGCTCGCCTGAATTGCTCTCTGCCAGGCGAATTTCCTTTTTACTACGACGAGATTCAGGGTGCGGCATATCATCCGGAGGAGGGCATCATTTACGCGACCTTTACGACGCCAATGTAAGTAGATCGCGTTTCTTCTGCGTGCTCTCTTAATCCGGATGCCCCTTTACTCTACTGGCCCACTAACCGTGCCTTCGTTTATGTCTGTGCGTGAACCATGGAAGGACGAGGGAAACGGTAATGACATACGTGCGATACCTTGTACCCAGCAAGCGATTCGCACTCAGACTTGGTGGAACGTCGTAGTTCTTTATGTTCTGAGATCGAGCCCGCGATCCGTGAACATCTTAATCCCATAAGTCCCGCTGACATTTATTCCGAAGTTCTACGCTTCTCACTTGCTTTACGTTGCCGTCGCCAAGGTTATACAGTTTATGTGAGATACGTTTCCATTCGTTTGGAATCGTAAGTTGAGTAGCAACTTTTCTGTACCCAAGTCTAGCTTTATGTGATTAGCTTGATTCAAACGTGGTAGTTGTGTAGGCATGTATCCGCTTGGTCGTAATTCTATGTTGCTCCAGGAATTGATAGATTGAAGTCGGTTCTTTCAACACCTGTGTCTCTTCTATTTAGTAACGCCATAGCCGGTTCGGCCATCTGCGCCTTCAACATGTCAGCGATCGCAGCCAGCTTTAACGGGCCGTTTAAGCATCAGGAAAATTTGGGTGCCGCATGGGAACGAAGACCGGTCTCTCATCATAATCGACAGCGTTGCGGCTCCCCGTCGAACGTGGCACCGCATCAAATCATGGACAACCAGCGATATCAGCTAATGGACGAAGCTGTACAGAGCACAACTCTCGAACCACTTCATACGGCAACGCTCGAGAGATTCATGCATATCGCCGTCGACGTCACGCCGACGAAACTTCATCGTGGAGTGACCGTTCTGTACGTTGCCACAGCTGCAGGTACAATCAAGAAGATTTCCGTCCTGCCCAGGACCCAGGAGACGTGTATCGTCGAAGTTTGGGGTCCCTTGCCGTCGCCGCCAATGACATTGCAATTCTTGAAGGACACGCAGAGTCTTTACGTCGGGACTGAAGTTGGTCTAATCAGGTAATTATTTCTGGATCATTCCTTATAGTCTGATTGAAAGAGTTGAAGGACTTTGAGGATTAATACGACAGTAATCAAATGACTCTATCTGTAATTCACGAACCTTCTGCAAATATTGGAAGAAAATTGTGCACAATTTTCTATTATACTTGTTAGAAACATATTAGTTAGTTAGTCCATACATAATGGGATGCATCTTTATTGTTAAGTATATTTTGAAGTTACTTGATGGAATTGAATTTTATTTTGTCATTATGTGCATACATTAGGATACCAGCGGTTCAATGTCACCGGCACAGAAGTCGTCAAGCATGTCTGAACGCGCAAGAACCCTACTGCGGCTGGAATGAGCATTTAATGCGATGTGCACCCGCACCAAAGCAGAATCACTTAGCCAATTATCTAGCTAATCACTGGCATCAGGAGGTGACCAAGTGTCCCGTGCTCACCGATCCTGTGGACGGTGGCTGGAGTGCCTGGAGTGCATGGTCACCTTGCCAACACGGAACTGCCGAACAGTCTTCTGGACATGGACACGGGCATTCTCATTTGCACGCTGAACATGGAGAGGTACGTCACAAGTTTCGAAAGAGAGTTAAAGGATAATATCTTTTAAAAATCAAAATCAAAATTTTCTGGAAAAATTAGTATTTTCTTTCCATTATTTTACATTATATAAGTAACTGCTTGATACTTATAATTGCAAGTGCGTACATTATTATAATTTTAACGCATCGGCGAATCTGTCAATTTAAACATAAGTAATTAACAGAGTAAAAGATTCAATACGCAATAGTATGCGCGTAAAACTTCTGCCAAGAATCTCTGCAATCCGGAAGGCAGAAACCGGAATCCGCAGCTGGGGAAAATTTAAAATCCCACTCCCAGCCTTCGCACACCTACGACCGCTCCTTCGGTCCACCCCGAACACGTGTCCTTTCCTCACAGTTTCGCGCGGCGCAAGTTTTATCGCAACACGCTATCCGCTACAATTTAACATTTGTCGTTCGTAATTTCGTATTCAGAGCGCCGACACTTGTCAGTGTCAAACGAGGGAGTGCAATAATCCGCCCCCGCAACATGGCGGCGCTGGATGTACGGGCGCACGAGTGAGAGTGACAAACTGTACTGTCCATGGCGGGTGGACAACTTGGTCGGCCTGGTCGGCCTGCTCGCAGAGCTGCGGCTTCGCCATGAAGACACGCAGGCGAACGTGCACTAATCCTGCACCTGCTTTCGGCGGCCGCGTGTGCGTCGGTCACGACCACGACGACATCGTTTGCATTGATTTGGCACCCTGTCCGGCTCCCGCGAAAGTGACACCGCCTCCGCAAAATGGACAATGGTCGTCCTGGGGCGCGTGGAACTCCTGCTCGAGAACGTGCAACGGCGGTAAATATAACTCCTTCGCGATATATTTGATTACGATTGACCCGTGCCACGCCACGTAGCAGCAGAATGCGGCATACGCATACTGTCGTACCTCAACTGTCATACATTGATATGCGCGATGAGTTACGTGTGGTCGGTGGCACGATAAAGTTCGGTATGCGCGAACAAGTACGGTCAATAGGATGTGAAATTTTGTCGAAGAGTTTTGTGCTGCTGATACAGACGTCTTTGTCCTCCTCTGCGTAGGTATACGAATTAGACGCAGGACTTGTGACAATCCGTCGCCCAGAAAGGGAGGAGTTGAATGTCCGGGATGTGATTTTCAGGTGAGTTACATTGTACAAGTTCTTGGGATAAAGTTCACACCAGTTGATTCCGGGGTACCACATTTGAACGTTTGAACGCACGTAGTCGCCGTTTGTGTTCCACTGTTCCGATTTGTCGGAGTATGGTTCCTACGCGAACATGAAACTTGGAATGTGAACTGAGAACTAAGATGGCGCTGAGCGTCCGGATAGACGTCGAATGTTGTACATAGCTCCCGCTAAAATCGTTCTTACAATGAAATATTACTTTGAGTCTTATTGTAATCATTAATAAATGTTCAAATAACATTATATGTATATTGCTAAATTATAATCTCAATCAACCTAGCAAGGACAAAGTTTTATAAGTAGCAGACAGAATACCGGTATATGATCTTGCTTCATACATGTATTTAGTGTCACACAAAATACATTAGCAGCATATACAAGTGTTACTACAAAATTCATTAAACGGAGCAGGTGATGCGATATGCCTCTTTAACCATAATTTATCGTAGAACATTACTATATTAAAATGTGTGACCTCCGCATAAACCACGTGTATAAAATGATTATAGAATTTGTTTAAAGACCATTGAATCGTTTGAACGTAGTAATCGAAAATTTTAACGATTGTAATTTTGGGTTTGTAGGTTGAAGAATGCAACGCACACCAATGTACCGAGACAAAGCGTTACTCAGGTTGGACACCCTGGTTGGCGGTAAACGCTTCGGTTCAAAGTGGAAACGTTGGTTACGTGGAGAAACGCTTCCGATTCAGTTGCCGTGCACAAACGGATGATCCGTCAAGCGTTAGAGTGCAGCTAGCTAAAGAAGAGGAGCGATACTGTAGGAACGATGGGTCTTGCTTACGCGGGAACGGAAATTTGAATGGAGCATACGGAGATGTGGCTACAGAAAGTGGATGGAGTGAGTGGTCATCTTGGAGGCCCTGTGATCGACCATGTGGTGGTGGTTCTCAGCACCGGGTATGTTAGATTTTCATTTATTTAGATTATTTTTAGTTGTCTATTTCTTAAGCTAGTGATATCCATACTCTCAATTTCGTTAGTCATATTTGACATATGATCCTGGTTTTTATTTTCACGCTTGCCTATTTGTTTTTCTGGCTTGTTCTATAACATTTAGCTTTGGCAATAATTAGTACCATTATAATCTTATAAAACTTTACAAATGTGAGTGAGACTTTCTAACATAATTCTTTATGCCACAATTATTTAGGTTAGACAATGTGAATCGCATTCGTGTGAGGGCCAAGCAATCCAGAATCGCATGTGCAACATTCAGTCATGTAGAACAAATGGTAACAGTGGTACTGAGGGTCAGTGGTCGTGCTGGACAGATTGGTCGGAGTGCTCAGCCTCATGTGGTGTGGGCGTGAGAACAAGAACAAGGGAATGTCTTGGACCAGAAAGTTGTGATGGGCCAAGGCTGGTTAGGGAAGCATGTGAAATGCCTAGCTGTGAATCACTACAAGGTTGGGACACGTGGTCAAGATGGACTCCATGCGATGGTGACAGACAGCAACATAGAAAGAGACAGTGTATGCAGCATGGACCTGGAATGTGTCAAGGTTCAAGCAGAGAAACAAGAGATTGCCTTGTGGATTGTATTGAGAATGGTTAGTATAAACACATTATAATTTAGACAAATATATCACTGACAATATGAAAATTGGAACTAGTTTTGCTTTCTGGCAAATGCAGTAGTTATATGGTACAAACATCTTATTTTATTTACAGACGTCAACGCATTACCCTCCAGCGTGGAACTCGCTGGAGTATCAGTTGGTGCAGTTGTTGGGAGCTGTATTGTTGGATTCCTTATTGGTTTGGCTCTTACTGCTGTACTATGCTTTTGTTATTTGAAACGCCGTCAACCACGCGTTCCAGGCAGTCCCCACATCGTCAGCAAGCAAAACCCTTACGTCACAGTACCCCTAAAGGAGGTAGGTTCATCGTAATATCGATTATAAAAACACGTTAGGACCGGTTGCTATCAGGGTTCGTAACTGTTCTTTTTCTGCTTCTCTCTCACTCGCTTTCGTCAGTCGACCAAAGAAGAAATTCTTTTCCGACGATGATCTATACAAATTTTACTTGGTGTTTATTTTTCACTTTGACTTCTTACTTTTTCGAATTTTTTTCTTTCCTTTGCATCCTATACGAATTATGTTTTTCATACCTATCCTATTCTTGCATTTGAATACTCAACGTTTGTACGGGAAAATTAGTACGGTATTTGGCGTTTTCTTTTCCAAATAGCAAATTTACGAATGATGTTTGCTGTTCTTGCTTTTACTCTGACGTTATTTCCCAGTTTGCTTTTTGTATGCCCTTCACTGTTGCACGATATGTATCGACGAAAGCCTGATAGCAGAGGACCAGAAACGGAACGGTTGCGAATCCTGTTTCCATTCAATCCTCATTCACAGGTCAATGCCAAACGACAGCCCAGCTTTTCCGGAAGCACAAACGGGAACGGTACGCTTCGCGGAAAAAATAACCCGAACGTGAATGGCCTTGGCAGTCCTAAGTTATACCCGAAGAGTTTGGACTACGAATCTGCTACTCTAAAAAGGAACAGTCACGGTCAACAGCACATTCGAGCGGATCTCGATCAAGACAAGTATTACTGAATCGCTACGTACTCTAAACAGATGCCACGTGCTTCGTGCCATTCTCGTACAGAGAACTGAACGCCACGTATAATTACGAAGTGTTTCTGTTTGGACATGCGATTAAAAACACTGATAGTATTTTAAACACTACGAACAAATCGGTATTCTTGAAAGTGAGAAATGATGACAACGCGCGAGCGCAATTTGCGTTAAACGGTTGTGATCGTTGACTGACAGACTTTGAACAAACCTAGCAGCCATAGTTAAAAAGCGGAGCTTGCGAAGTATGATTCGCTTTGCCATAGTATTAAGAAAGAGTTGTGTGACGCGTGAAACACAAACGAAAAGTGATGCGCGATTGACGTACCAGTGAACGGTCTACTTAATTAATGTAAGCGCGGCTCATCCAATTCAGAGACCCCAATCGAATGAGTGCCTTATATGGGTGAAGCGGACAACCTATTGAAACCCAGCTTCGGAGAAGCAAAGACTGGCGTGAAGACCTAATCGAGAAGAAAGTGAAAATTACGGCCACTCGTGAGGTAGGCTGTTTTTCGCGAGAGAAGATTTATAACAATTTATTTTTGTTTATGTACATATATAGGAAATGCGTGTTGGGCGTATGTGCGAGCGAGAGATGAGAGGAAGAGAGAATGAGATTGGATATGTGTGAATTGGAAAGAGGTCAATTAACCCCGCTCAAACATGGGCATTTCGACACAGGACGCGTTAACGGGAAAAATAGATAAGGTAAAATGCTCATTAACGAGAGACGAGGAATTGACAAATAAAGGTTGTACATATATATACATAGATATATATATAGATATAGATATAAACGTACACGCGACTGAAAAATGTATATTTTACAGTTTTTTTTTAATAATTTTTATCGAAGGACAAAATAATTTTGACTTTCATATCGAATGACGTAGTGCCATGATACGGAGTTGTACATACAGGCGTACACGCATGTCTTCAAAGGTGTAGCTTTAGTGTTAAGAAAGTAAATATGTTACATATACATATGTTGGTATGTGTATATATTAAATCATGTTGCGCGACAGTTGCGTTTAACTACTGGCTCACATTGAGTCGCGCGCATTAAGTCACGTTTCAATTAAGTCGAACGGTCGATGTAACAGGAAATGAGACCGAACAGTTTATTCGCGTCCTCGGTCTCGGCGATGTGTAACGCATGATGTAAAAAAAGTAAAAATTTGTCTTCCGCAATCGTACTTTCGAGGGCAATCCGAGTCCCTCGACCATCTCGATTACAACGTAGATTCCTTCCTCTTAGGAATGCGGCAAAATTGTCGAGTGTAATTATCGCTGCTCTCGTTTGGCAAGCGAATTGTAACAATAGTTGGTAAGTCGCGACAATCGACGATTTGTATTCGCGCGAGAGATATTTATAACGCTATATCCGCTGTGCATTTAGCCCGCCAACAGACACGTTTAACGAATAAAGACAATTATCCCCCTCTCGAAGCTTGGTTCAGTCATTCAAGAACCGAACGTCTCCCTCATATCATCCAAGAATTTCGACGTAATTTGTCGCTCCACATCCTACATGTCTGCGCCAAACTTCTCGATCCGCTCTATCACGTAGTCCATACTGGACTTGGTGGGAGTCGGCTTGCAAGTAACGACCATCCGGAAGAAATTTCCTATATTCTTGTAGCTCAACGGTGTGTAACCAATCATCAACGATCCGTCCATGATCATCCGTTCCTTTATTGTGCAAGTAACGCTGTATATCCTCTTCCACCACTCAGCTGTTTCCTCCTTTCCTCTCATACTTGGAGGTATGTACCTTCATGGATGAGTCATATGAGTGAGAAGTGTAACAGAGGATAGTCAAGAGTAAGTATATAGTATAATATTATGTAAGCGCAGAGTAATTATTCATGTAAATGCGCTTACCAGAAACAAACGTTGCAACATTCGAAATTGGGAAGGACGAGTCTGAAGCCTTCCCGACACTTTATACGTTCGAAAAAGTATTCGACGATTGACATCGCTTTGTCAACCGATGCCCGAAGTCCGATCGTGCCCCTCGCCTTCCACATCAGCCAAAACTTCATTCCGTCAACCTTTCGACCGCATTGCAAACTCTTGTCACCGGTGTCCCAGGACACATCGTAGAATTTATCCTGCTGGAAGAGGTACCGTGCACCGGCACAATTCGTTCGGTGTAGGATTTTCTCACCCTTTACAAGAAATAAGGAACATTGGAAAGGTGCGCCGAGCATTTTGTGAGGATTCCAAGCGACCGAATCGGATCTGAAGAAAGAAGGAAGCTCTGATTAACGGAAGAGCAACAATAAATGGCGAGAACTTTCGAACATTACATACAGTTCTATTCCCCGCAGACGATGTCGATATTTCTCCGACAGTAACAGAGTCCCACCGAGACATGCCTAAAGTACAGATTATTAAGTATACATATAGGAGAGTATAAGAGAAAGGAAGTTTTCGGCGGACAAAAAGTAAATAGGGTTACACACATCTACGTGCAGCCAGAGTCCTTCTTCTTTGCAAATTGGAGCAATCTCTTCCAAGGGATCAAAGGCGCCAAGAACAGTTGTACCGCAAGTTGCATTCACGAAGAATGGCAAGTGACCCTTAGCTTTGCAATCAGTTATTGCTCGTTTAAGTTCACTCGGGATCATTCGTCCCAATTTGTCGGATTTCACCTAAATCGATGCAGTGTATTAATATGAGAATGATACGCCGTATGAATGATTTAACGATGTGGGATTGTAGTGATCAGTGTCTTACCTTGCATACGTTGTCAGTACCTAGACCTAACCAATGAGCACCTTTCGTGATGGAGTAATGACCACCTTCACTGGTAAACACCACCAGCGGCGGATGTCCACTAAGGCCTTTGCTCTTTACTTCCGGCATAATTTTATATCTTGCCACGACCATACCGTACATATTTGACAAACTTCCACCTGGACTCAAAATACCGTCAGCTTTCGGCATCTGAGGATATCCCACCAAATCCAAGGCTCGTTCTATTACCTCACGTTCGAGCAAAGTAAAAACGGGAGCAACCTCATAAGTATACCTAACAAATTAACGCATGAACAAATTAAATACCGAGAACCCAAATATCTCCACTGATATAATACAATTTTAATTTGCAAACAATCGTATACGTGTATAAAAAATGTAATGGCTAAGAGATGAAAAACGAGAGCCAAGAACTGGAAGACACAATTTTGATGATAAAGCGACGTCATTAATTAAGATAGATACATATTACACGACATCCTGACCTATGACAATGTCATGTGAAAAAATTCAAAAAGTCTGTCGTTATCTTTCCGTTGATACAATGAGAAGTCTCGCTCTACCACCAATTTTGTTTTGCTCCTTTTCGGAGCACGATAAAGTCAATTCGACGGCACAGACGATTATGTTACAAAAAAAAATTTGCCCCATCATCTTACTGGCTCGTACTGTAGAGATCTGTCAGCCAAGATCCAACTAGGCCATACTGATCGACGCCGGCGTAAAGCTGATTATGGAAATTCGGACTGAACGTGCGAACGGAGTATCGAATTATATTCCGTATCGCTGCATCAATTTCCTCCTTGCTGGCCGCATCCTGCTTCAGGTCCAGCTGCAGTTTGTCCTACGGTGGTTGAAATATTTTAGCCAGAATAATTTACGAGAAGATAGCCTAACGGCACACTGTCTCTTTAGCAAGACATAACGATAAGCTCGTATCAGGCTCGATTGAAACGAAACGAGACGAGACGTCGAGCCTAATTAGATATCAGCTCTTTAAGAGTTCTTTTTGCGATAGTCGGTTGAAGGTTCATGGGGCAGGATAATAGCGTTAGCGAGCATGTACTTGTGGTATATCGATGGCGCAGGTATGGGGGCAGACGAGGATTTCAATGTACACTTACTCTTCAATATATTTTCTAGATCGTGGATATTATATCCCTTCGATTTTCTTTTATTTAAACAACCCTCGGTATGGGTTGAAAATATGAAATTGGATAATGAGGGGTCTGTGAATGTGTCGGAAATTATTTTTGCGTTGGTTTATCTTGCTTATTACGATAGGCTTACATTATTGCACAGTTTAATGTACTCTAATGCTTTTGTTTATAACCAGCCTCCTATCTATCAGGTATCAAAAGAATTATTTATTTTCTGTAAAAGTACTAAAATTAACAACATTTTCTTTGAGTACAGCAAAATAAAGTAAGTAAATATCGACAAATATAATCCACATCCCTCCAGTTTTTTAGTCAAATCACTTTCATAAATATCGCGATGTATATATTTTTATGCACAAAGCAGTATATTTAAAAAATTATATGATCAACAACATTGAAATAGCAAGTAAGCATGGCTTT
Organism: Anoplius nigerrimus; assembly: GCA_914767735.1. Classification (NCBI taxonomy): domain Eukaryota; kingdom Metazoa; phylum Arthropoda; class Insecta; order Hymenoptera; family Pompilidae; genus Anoplius; species Anoplius nigerrimus. Next base: position 3,978,536 of record OU612079.1, on the reverse strand, counting down.
ATTTTCTAAACAAAATGTTTTCCATGGAACGGTATAACAGCCCCAAGGCTATGATAAAATACGAAAGTATTTAACAATGTTGCATCATATCCCAATTAATTTTCTATGGCCCCATATCAATTGAACCCGCCACATATCATTTTGAGCAGACGACCACGTAGGACCCCGCCACACGCGAAGCATCGTTGAACCTTGCCTGGTTCTCAAGACGCAAAAGAACAGAAGTTAACCCCGCAACTATCTCGTCTCCGATCAAGTGCACGAGTCCTGGGCATACGAAACAAAACGACACCCACGGGATTTGCGAGTCACGATACGGGGGATAACCCTCAAACGCCGTGATTCGTTCACGTTCCCAGCTAAATGACCCGGATAAACGATTCGACGGGTTCGACGACCAATACGGAGAATCGGACAGTATACGGTCCCCCATTCGGCTGGCCGGACTTTATTAACATCACACTTTTCCATATCGTCGTGAACATGTCTCAACACCCGCCTAGATAAGCAGGCGGCTTTCACGTGGAATTTGGCAACCTCATAGAGACGATGGTGTCTGGCACCATAGACGTCTCGTAAGACGTCGTGCTCAAAGTCTATAATACCTTACGGTCTCCATGTCTTTACGTTACGATATCGATTGGTATTCAACGTATATAACGTCCATTCGCCAATATCGCATTTGCCTCCCATTGCAATACGTTGCATCCTTATGCTCTTACATGGAAACATTATCTATGTTCTAATCTTAAACTTAACGTATTTCTCATTTAAATCAAAATTTACATTTACCGATGCGTTCAGGCGAATTCCTTTCGTCCAAAATGTTAACTGTAAATATTAGGTCTACTGGAAAGTTCTGTCCGCCTTTGCAATCAATCAAAAGAATAAATATCTTATACCTCGAATAAACTTTATTGAAAAATATAGTTGCTATCAATATTTATGACTTTTTGCCACCATGATGGCAATTTGTATATCCCATTCTACAAAAATGCCCTATCTCTAGAGGCCAAAAATTGAACCAGTGCTTGCCTGGTATCTTCTTCGTTCTTGAATTTTTGCACCATTTAGACTCGTCAGAAAGTCGCAGAGCTAGGCTGGGAAATTCTGTCGCATCCACCATACTCTCCGTTCCTAGCACCTTCCGACAATCACTTGTTTCTGTGCTTAAAAAATTGTCTGCAGGACAAAAAATTCAAGAACCAAGAAGATACCAAACAAGCACTTGGATTAATTTTTGATCTCCAGAGATAAGGCATTTTTAAAAATTGGGATTTACAAATTACCATCATGGTGGCAAGAAGTCATAAATAATGATGGCAATTATATTATTCAATAAAGTTTATTCGAGGTATGAAAAGTTTATTCTATCACTTTATTGCAAACGCGGACAGAACTTTCCGGTAGACCTAATATTTCTCTAGCCACGCGCCTCGAAACGCGAGTTCGATACAATTTTCATCGCGAACAATCGGACGCGCGAGTCTTACTCTCACGGCGATAAAGTAAGCGGTTCGAATTTCTATCGACATCGTACCTGCCTCTCGTTGCCATAGGTTGCACTCATACGCTCTGACATCGGAACATTGTCTATGCTGTAATATCTATTCTTGTGATATTTCCTATTTCAATCAAAATTGGCATCCATGGACGCCGTCAGACGACTCCCCTTCATTCAAAATCATCACGAATAGCATTTCTGCACCCATGCATCCCACAGCGCAAATCCGATTTTCATTCTGAATAGTCGTACGTGCCAGGCTTAATCTCCTAGCGATAAAGTTAACGACTCAAATTTTTGCTACCGAACCTGCCTCTCGTTGCAATAGGTTGCACTCATACGCTCCGACATCGGAACAGTGTCTATGCTCTAATATCTATTCTTGCCATATGTCCTATTTCAATCAAGACTGGCATCTATGGGGACCGTCAGACTACTCCCCTTCATTTAAAATGCTCACGAATGGCATTTCTGCACTCATGCATCCCCCAACGCAAATTCAATTTTCATTGTGAATAGTCGTACATGCCAGACTTAATCTCCTAGCGATAAAGTTAACGATTCAAACTTCTGCTATCAAACCTGCCTCTCGTTGCAATACGTTGCATTAATGTCCTCTCACATCGGAACATTGCCTACGTTCTACTACTTTCTCATATTTCTCATCTTATCATTAATTTGGCTGACCGTTACCTTCCCACGACTCGCCATTGTTCCAAATGTTTACGGATGACATTTCTTCACCTACGCGTCCCACAATACGAGCTCGATGCAAATTTCATCGCGAACAGTCGTACGCGCGAGTTTCATTCTCGCGGCGATAAAGTGAGCGATTCGAATTTCTGCCGCCTGTTTTGTCCAGCGCGGCGACAGGCAGTCTCGCGCATCCACCGAGCGTCAAACCTTTCTCATCACGTGGCGAATGCCACTGCGAGCAGCAGCCCAACACGCATAATTCTCGCACACTTATTCATTCTCGTCCGTCCTGCTCACCTGCAGTTCCGTCGGATGAAGGAAGCGAACGACCGGCAGATGACCGTTACTTTCGAAGACCTTCTCCTCCTTGAGGATGTTCAGCAGGCCCTCCAGAAGGTCGATGGTGGACATCTCTTCAGTACCTGATGCTGCCATTGCGAAACCCGTACTGACACTCGCCATTGAGAAGAGGGCCCGGTACTCTGGGCACCGAACTCCCCACCAATTTCGTTGTGTTAGCGATGAGAATGCGTATGTCGACCTTCTTTTTCTACCCAAGCTAAGAGACGCGCGCGCGCGCGCGTGTCTTACTCTTCTCTTTTACTTCCTATCTCTGCGTGTCGGCACGCATTCCCAACCCAGGGCGCATGCGTCTTGAGAACGCTATGATACCTACGATGTCGCGCCGTTTGAACTTTGAGACTCCTGGAGAACACAGCCGCCGTTTCCTATTCAAGATTTCGAACACGATACGCGCGCTTCATAGGATTTTCGACGCTGTACTGGTAGCTGGTGTAATGAAACGTGTGCTTGAACACTGCGTATGTTGCCTCTAACGGCATTGTACTGACAATAAATGCGAAGTATCGAACAGGTCATGGGATTAAACGTACATAGGATTAAGGTCAAGTACTTTCAGTTATGCATACGTGGGACTGCGAAACTACTAGAAAGTATCGTAGAATAATATGTAAAGTGTCATCACGTTTAATATTTAATATTAGAACTGTGTCGCACTATATGTATATTCTGAAATTAGAAGAAAACTATAGCTGACCACCATGACATCAGCAATATTGATAGACAGCGTACGCTTGTGCCGTACGAGGGAATCTTTCAACACTTCGCAAAGCCGGCCGGAATTTTCCTCTCCCGCTGTCTATTGCGGGCAGTTTCCTGTGCCCTCCCAAAGTTTGTACCAGAAGTGAGCGAAAGGAGGGTAGGGATGAGATAGAGACTGACCCCAGGCACGCGCTGGGTCTCGACATGAGATTCAGGGCAGCGAAAATGAATCAACCGTTCAAATCAGCAACGTATTTCTGCCGCGGAACAATTCCTAAAGCGCGGGTGAAAAGTTCCACTGTAAACACGGCCGGGTATTTGCCTCGTGGAGGGAGTCGCGATCGGCAACGGTAATTGGTCTTAGCGGGCGGCATCGAGGCACACTATTCGTCGGGGCTGCAAGTTCGTAAACAGAGATTGATTTGCGAAACACCGTCGCCGGTAGAATTCCTTTGCCGCAAGATTAGCAGGTTTCGAATGTCGCGTTGAAACGTCACTCGAGGGTAGATAATACCTCGGTGCGAAGTTCCATCGATCGCCTCGCAGTCTCTACGCACTACGTCTACAAATCGAAGTCCTTCCTTCCGTATCAAGTTTCACTCATTTTACGGACTCAACGGGCAGTGATCAATTCGACGTCCTCTCTGTGTTGAAGTTTATTGCTTACAACATTTAATTTAACGTTTCCGATCATTGGTGATCAGTGCACATTCGTTGAGTTTTTTTTCTTTTGTAATACGTCAATGTGATGGCAAGTAATTGGAAGAGATGAGGTATTATCCGGCTTCGCCGAGAGGATTTTGCGCAGCGACGGTTCCTATGACGTCGACCGGAAGTCTGGGGACTAATCCCTTCATCGATGCCCATTGACCCTCGCACAGCTGATGAAACGTTAATCTCAGCAGTAGTCTTCCGCCCAAGGTACCTGGTCCTCGACAAACTGCTCCTGAGCCATACTCCCAAAAAGTGGAATCATTTCCGGGTAACGAGAGTGCAGGATTAAGTTCGAAGGAATGGGTCGCAGGACTTGCGGTTGACGTTACGTTCATCTTGTCTGCATAACGTTTTTGTAGCCAGGTTGCAAGATAAGATGCCCCGCAGTCACAATGCCAAGGATTCCGACCTAACCGAAGCTGCTGAATTTCTTTCAGAGGATCCAAAACTCGCGCCGGTAGAAAAGTTAGGTAATTTGCCTCGAGCTGCCTAAAGCAAAGGTCGCCGATAGGTTTATTGTATCAAGTAGTGACACTTGTTCTTTCAACAATACCGTATCGTAATTATACAATATCATAGACAATTGCATAAAGCGTAGCAGACTACATAATGTTTCACGAAGATTTCCTTACAATTTTCGAAGATTAGGTGTATCCTGAAATATGTCCGGATGCATGAGTCTTAGATGATTGGCGTGCAGAAATAATGACGTCAAGTTTGATAATCCTCGGAAAGCGTCCTTCGTCAAGGTCTCCACCACATTTTCGTAGAGTACCAATCGCTCCAAGCCAATTAAGGAGCTAAATATATTCGGTGATATAGTTTTTAAGCGATTGTGACCCAGCTGAAGTTCCTTCAATGACGTCAGACCTTCAAAAGCGTACGGATCTATCTGATGAACAGAGAAATTTTTATTATTTGCGCAAAGTTGAGATTCACAGAATTTCGTGAAATTACATGTGTTATTCCATTACTGGATAATTCGAGAGTAACGAGTTCATTCAAATTGGAAAGCAAGTGGTCGGAAATCTTCGTTAATTGATTATCTCGCAAGTAAAGCTCCCTCAGCAAAGAGGTTTCGTGAAACAAATCGTTGGGCAGTTGTCGAAGCCGATTATCTTCCAATCTGAGACACCTGAGATTTGGCAACTCTTGAAAAATACCGCTTGGCAAGGATGTTAGACGATTTCTCGTTAAAAGAAGTTCCTCCAAATGTCTTAATCCTTGAAATGCCCCCGACGGCAGATTCGATAGCAAATTGTACGAAATGTCGAGTAATGCTAACATACTATTTGTCGTGAAGATGCTTTCTGGCAAGGTTCTTAACTTATTTGATGACATGTCACTGTAAGAACAAAGACGCATCTCATTAAGATAATATGATTCAACACACATACAATAGAAGTATTTCAAATCATCTGTTGAAAATTGCTGAAATTTATTATATGGTGCGACTTACATAATTCTTAAACTTCGCATCCTAACGAACTGATTCTGATGCAACTCTTTCAGCAAATTCTTTCCCAATCTCACTTGAGCGGCAGCGTGTAACGAAAAAAAGAGATTCAACGGCAGGTGCTCGATGAAGTTGTTGCTCAGGTCACTGAAACAAGGCGCCAGACGCTCTTTAGGACCCAGATGACCTTAACCGATATCCGTCCAAGAAAACTCACAGAAGGATCATTGACGTCATGTCTAGAAAAGTGTCCCTGTGCAAGGCCGTTAGGCGGTTGCTTCCCAAATCCCTGTAACGCGAGAAGACTTTCGACGAGGCGAAATAGATAAGCTCGCTTGAATAGTCACCTTACAGTTTCATCACGTCCTGCGGGACCATCTGCGCAGGAGGGACGTCCACAAGACCGTATCCCCAGCAGGACAGCGTCTTTGTCTCAGGGCTGCATCTGCAAGGACCCGCCGCGCAAATTTCCCAATCCTCCGACTTCGAGCCAATTTGCCAAACTGAGAGAAGACGATCACGATGACTTCGACAATTCAAGGTCATCCGATTTTTATCCACACTTCCGTTCGAGTACCTGGCTGCTCGATGGCGCGAAGTCGTCGTTCCAGACTGGATAGTCGACCCTCCAGGTCGGCCAAAAACGCGTTCGACTCATGCTCGGTGTTCGCCGCGAGGCAGGCGTGCCAAATTTCCGGACAAACATTCGCGAAGGTGGTTGGCGCGTAAATTATGAGTACGTAGATGGTGAGTGTTCTACACAGAACGTGCTTCGACGCCATTCCTCGACTTCTATCAAGCTACTGGCACGAGCTCCTGGACGACAGTGCTGTCACTTCTTCCACGCTCATCGACCATTTCCTCATTAGGCTGTTTAGTCATTCCGGTGATAAACAGTGGATTGGCGGACAATGGCCGCCACGATAGATAATCAGGCGCGATAATTATGATGAGTTTCGTGAGGGGCGGGATAAGTGTTTGTGAATACATAGGAATTGGGATCGAAGATGTAGGTATTGATCAGATCAAGTGTGAAATATATTCAACACCGAACGTTCGCATTATAGGTCTCAGAAAACGTGTGACCGTTGTCATGAAGAAACATACGATTTTACATAATGCGATAGAATTTTGATGACAATAAATTGGCAAGGGTAATAAAGATTCGTTGAAGCCTTATCACTTGAGTGGTATTAGTTTTTATTACATAGTTTACAATCTGTTCTAGTACCCCAAAAAGATTTCAGTCGCCTACTGCCGACACTATGAGTAACCTAGCTAATGAGAAACGAAGAATGATACCCGAGTAACTGAATCGTCTATCGATTGGAAAAAAATCGGTGTTCCGTTATCACAGTCGCACTCCACCAGATCCTGGACACTCTCCCTTGCTCTTCACTGCCAATTCTGTTCACACAAAGCAAGAATACATTATTTCTCCGACAAAATATGAATCTAGTAGCGTAAAACTCCAAAGCGCTTCAACAGCGGAATTACAGAAAAATAACGGATTAGCAATATAAATGTACGCACTTGTTCCCATTTCACAGTTGTGGACGTCAAGAGCACACTGCGTTCCAAATGTCCTGGGTTTGAAGCTGGTATCAGCAGGATCGTGGGCGCAGACAGGATCGTAAAGACTTCCGCAATCCTTGGCGCAATCTTTCTTATTCTTCCTTGCGTTTTTGATCGCGTCCTTCACATCCTTCGACGCGGTAGCCGCATCTTTGATGTCTTTCGGTTCTTTAACTTCCTTCATCGTCGCGGTGGCCGTTGCCATTGTCGTGCTGCTTGTCATCATATCGGATGGAAAGGCTTGCGACTCATGTGCGAATGCGAATAAGCTGACCAGCAGCAAAGCTGTACGGAAAAAATTGACACATTTCTCCATATCAATAATTTTCTATGTATTACAACCCACGTAATTTTTACGTCACCCTAGTCATCTAAAAATATTGTACAATTGTAAATATAGATAGTATATGGTCTACTAGTTGAAGCGCGTTCACGTTAATTAGAATAATTATTATTACACTGCAAGTAACTGCAACCGACAAACCCGATATATCTTTTACCGGCGAGGTGTGGAATTTAATGGGACAAGGACACTGCAACCTCGTTTACACAAGGATGCTCGCGTGACTCACGTGTCCACTCCGACAGGGTGTCCGTCTGCGTCGCAGAAAAATGCTGACGCAGAGCAAAGATCTTGCGACGTCTTCAATATCGTTAACGATCCTTAAAAGGTCGAATTTCGTGGAGATAGCAGCGTTACGTAAATTGCGCGGTAGATGTTCAATGTGTAAGCGCAACATCGTGACCTTAATTCGCTCCTCTATTGAATGATTGCTCCTTTATTGTAATCAAGGATCGCCTTACAACGAGAACGTCGCGAACGTTCCCCGTGATTACGACGTTTTTCAATCCCGAGGACGAGCACGCCCACGCGTGTGTAATTCCCTACCCTCTTCTCTCCTTCTTCTACACTCATTTCCCTCCCTTTCAATTTCCCCTCTAGCTTCTACGTCGCACCGTTGCATTGCCAAGATTGACGATTGACATCGTTCCTTAAATACAATTAACTTCACGCATCTTCCTTTTGCTATCCGGCGCTCGGCGAAACTTAATCCTGCATATTATTCGAATTTATTCAAACCGCGAAAGGGTGAAGACATTTTCAAAATGCTGCATTTATTGCATTGTGTCAATTGTTTTCAGCTTCCAACTCAATCGCGCCATAACTTAGTAGACAAGTTAGACGCGTAGGATATCTTAATTTTATTTACGATTATTTATTTGTATTTGATGAAATTAAACGTTGACGCTGTAGATGTTTTCTTTAAGTAAACTTACTGAAAACGAAAGCAGACTGCATGGCGGCGGTTATCGTTGTGTTCTTATTCACTTGGATAGGTGACGATGGACGAACAAAGGCAATGCTCTCGGGGTAAGTGATAACCATGTACGAACACACAGGCACTACGGCGAATGACAATCGAATGGAGACTGAGACACCGTCCGCTACTTCTCATCACGTTTATATCCAATTGCCAGATCTATCCCCACCTGAGAGAAGGATCGCGAAGATCATGATCCGCCGCGTTAAGCAGCCTTAAATCGCTCGAGTCCATTTCGACCCTCGCACACTTAGCGCACACTTTGCGAGGACATGATTGCATTAGGCAACAGAATCACGTGAAATGTTAAACGTAAGCAAGACATCGGGCGACAAGGTACACGGACTTAAAAAATGGCACCAACGTTTTTATTACAACAGAGAATAAATAAATAAATAAATAAATTAGATCTATATAGACAACAGGTTCATTACCAAACTAATTTCTGTAAAGGACACCATCGCAAGTAGAGAGTGAGGTTTGCAACGGTATTTTCAATTCAGTTCGAATAAAAATACGTTTATGGGGGATGTATAGATATTGACACGAATTGTTGTAGCTTTACAGTATTCAGTTGTTGAGAGCAAACGCGTTAAGGATCAGAATTGTCGAGGGCCAGGATCATTCGTCCTTTTCCGTCTCTTGTGTCTCATCGTCGACGTAACTTCGAAAAAGCTGCATGTAATCGTTCCATGTTTCGCCTGAGAAAATTGCTTTTCGAAGTCGGCAACCCAGGCTGTCGCAATCGTCTTCTTCCGATTTCTGCTCCTGGGTTGGGTAAAATTGCGACTGAAATCTCTCCACGGAGCTCATTACCATCGTCGCGAGGGCGTTCAGTCGTTCATCGCTAATGTAAGCTGAAATCCGATCACAATAATATGTCAGTGACAAAAAAGAACTTAATTGGTATCACTGTGAATTATTTATAGCAGATTGACGAGTACGATCGCAACGATCGCCGCATGAAAATTAATTACCGTCGCCGTTTCAATTACATCGAACTCGCGAGGGATTATAGGAAACGGTTTCTGATGAAGAATCGATAATACTCGCCACAAAAACTGTTCGAACAGGAACTCTAAGCATGCCCGACGTTCTTAATGTACAAGAAACGTTTTATTACTGCCAAACATTCCTTATGCATTAGCTTGCGTCACAGTTAGCAGAATTATTAGCTGGGTTCTATTACGCTATTCGACATTCATAGGAACTACGAATTGAATATGTGAAACGTTGCAGTTTACAGCATGTCCGTTTCGAAAGAAGTATCTTCGATGTGAGATCGTTAGTTTCTCACGGGGCTCTTGCCAAATTTCGTCCCGACGAGAAAGTTTTGCCGCTCGGTCAAGTTCGTCGCAATTTGTCAAGGTCCCGATCCCCGCCGTGCAAACATGAATCGACAACCACAAGATCGTATCATAACCGGTTGCGGTTAGGCGACCAGAATGGAAACTCGTTCGATTGCGTAATGCGGAAGATCGATGGATCTGTCGCAGGTGGTCGGGGAACGGCCATATAAGCGACGGCAAAATTTAAAGAACCGTGACAAAACTCACGCGACAGCAGCGCACGTTTCTCATCGTCCTCCTCATCATCCTCCTCCTCCCCCTTCTTCTTGAGGATCTCCAGCTTCGGTATGAAGAGCAGTAGGCAGATGACGGCGATGAACTTGACGATCATCTTGAAGATGACCAGCTTCAGGAGAATTTTGGCTAGGGTGAAGGCGTTCAGCTTAAGAGCGATTGGCCAGGATATGTCTAGCTTCGGCATCAAATCAGTGAACGTATGACCGTTGCCGTAATCTGCAAACATGAAAGGATTAAAAGCATAGCGAGAGGGTGCGGCGTACTGTGCAATAACGTTCGACATACGACGCATTAAGGAATATCTCGAGATGTTCGCCGATAGCGCAAAGGACAAAAAGCAAAACGGCTCGAAGCAGGGTGCTAGAATTAGTCATGAACGGACTGCGCGTTGAAGACAGAGGCAATGAAATTGTGCCGAGAATGCGTGATACGTGGAATTCAATACGATACCTCGCTTCTCACCTTGCTGAGGTGGAAGATAAGAGCCAGGTGGCGGCTCATAATTCGGTCGCTGTTGGGGATGAGTCCCATAGCCGATTTGTAGCATCGGCGGACCGTAGGAATTCGACGGTGGACCGTAAGAGTTCGAAGGCGGACCATAAGAGTTCGAGGGTGGACCATATGAGCTGGACGGTGGACCATAAGAATTTGCCGGCGGACCATATGAGTTTGGGGGTGGACCGTAGGACTGTGTAGGTGGTCCGTAAGCGGTGTCCTTGGAATCCTTGAAGGTCACCGCTGAGTGGTCTGGCAAGGAATAAGAGTCGCTAGGACCCGAAAACGAATTGTCGGAGTTTGGAGATCCGTAGGAGATGCGCAGCATTTTCTTAGCATCCTTGTCTTGTTCGGGAATGTAGACTGGGCCCTGGATGTAGGCCCTTCTGTTGGATTTTCTCGTAGAACGCGTCGCGTCCGGTCTCACTACACCTTCCTTTGGATTCTTGCTCGTTCTAGAGTGGTCCAATGCCTCCAAGTAACTGTCCTTCTTCCCGTGAGTTGAGGACTTGAAGGTTCTCAATCGGATTTCACCATAATCCGTTTTGAGGGATGTTCCGTACGCGACATGATCTTTTCGCACATCCTTTTTAACCGGCGGGTAGTAACGTGTTGACGGCTTCAACGGGGCCTCTGTTACGGGAGTAACGATCGTTCTAGTTTGGTTCATTGAGTCATTCATTGAAGTTAAGGGGGACGATTCTAATTCTTGTTGATCGGCATCTCGAGCTTCCATCTTGAGGCTCGAAGTTGTTTCATTGGCCATCTTGTGATTCGAGGGCTCCGCCGAGGTGGACCCATGACAGAATGCCAAATTCAGGGACAATATCAATGCACAAATCAGTAGCCGGGGCTGATTCAATAGTTTTGTTGTGTTTCTTGTCATTTTCTCGGACGCTGTAACAAAATATAATAATTATTTCGTAAAACTTATAAAACTATCCACATTTTGGGCTAATCGACATATTCTTATGTACTTTCTTCGTACGATTTTTGTTATTAGTGGATGGCGACAGTTAATTAACAGTTTCCAGGCAAATCCGTGGTGCCTTTCAGAAAATGGAATCCCTTCTTCTTCTTCGAATAGGAAGGAGGAAAGAATGCCACGACAGAAATGTCACGCGAGGCTACTCTTAAACGACACGGCGGGGTCGAGCTCCTGAATACGAAATGCGTTGAACGTACGTCGCGCGCATACGAAATTCGTAGCGGATTGTGGTCAACTTTTCATATCACTCATTTCCACAGTCTCGACATTGAATTTTTTCAAACGACTCACTACCAAATCCTGACGTTAATAAACAATCGCGCTTGTTACTTAAATCTTTCCCCAAATATTCGCGCGAACTATACATGTTGTAGTCAAAATTTATTACAATAAAAAAAATTCACTAGAATATTCCGTGCGTTGCAGTTATTATAAAGATATATAAATATTAAATTGGAACTAAATATTTGCTTTAAGGTAACTTTGGAGGGATGTAAATTATCGATAGAATTAGAGCTTAGCTCGCGGTATACGTACTGTTGCTTGAACGTTGCTTAAATCCTTAAAATTTCGAATTTTCACAAATCTTGCGCACTTGCGTAGATGAGAATTTGGTCGAAATGTCCTTATCACGACACAGTTTCCACCGTCATGGTGCACCCGTCGATACACGGCCAGGAATTAAAAAGCGTTACGATCGGTTCTACCATATATATGTGTTACCGTTGACGAATGCGTGGGAGGGGGTGAGTGTGCCTTTTATTAGGTTACCGTACGGTCTCAAATCTTTGACTTTTGCCACCACCATTGATTTCGATCCACCTCCAGCTTCGACCTCGTATCCTCCCCTTCGACGCAAAGTGTAATGAGAAACACGTGGTCACATATTTACATTAAGGAATTATTATAATGTTTCAACTGTGCTTCCCAAAATGTCCTCTCCAAATAATTTTGGCCTCTTGTGCTGATCAGATGCATGCGCAACAACCTAGTGATAAAAATGTCAAATTTTAATCCAATACTTTCGTCTTATAGGTATCATTATATATATAACAGTTAAACACGTAGACTTTTATGGTTATTTTTAATAATATAAGTAACTGTCATTTTTTAGTTGATATGTACTGTTATTATTAAGTTTAGTGATGTAGCGACAGTATTATGCGAAACAAATTCTCACGACCCATTACGATAATTGATTTTCATCACTTACCTCCGTAACAAGGTAAAAAGTTGCTAGCAACCCCAAAATGTATGCTCACTTTTGATATGCTTCGTCGGCGCATTAGAAGACCAAAAGTGACTGCGCCCGTCACGGAAATGGTGAATATCACGTACCTAATTGGCGTCGGATCAGCGTCGCCAGAGGTGCTGAAAGAAAAATCGATGCCCATTATTATGTGTCGTACAATACTCGCGATAACGGTCCTTCTTCTACGATTCTTCGATCCAGTGGCACACTTACCTCCATTCAATGTCCCGCCCACACTCTTCCACCTCCCCCGTCTCCTTCCTCGTCATTTGTACTCCGTTTACTTTCCTTGAAAATTCCGCGGACGCGCCCCTCGAAAATTTCGTGAGCCGACTGTCTTCCGCGCTGCACTTATACAATGAGATCTGTCCGGTTCGGATTCGGCGAAAGTTGACGGACGGACTTTTTTTTTCGACTCCGGGCTCGTTTGTCAAGAAGCAAGGAAAACAGAGAAACGGAAGCTCGTGGCACTTTCGCATTCAGTCGCTAACCGAATTAGATGGAACTCGTGATCCTGAAGTTGATGGGTTCAATTTTTCCTGACTCAGCAACAACTTATTCAAGTAAGTAGTTAATGTGGACGATTCTTTTATTTTCCTCCTGATAATTACAAAAGTGGTCCAAGGCAATTGTTTTGAAAATTATTGTTCACTTTAGTATTTGCCAGTTATTACCGTGATAGGATGGATTATAATCAGTGTTATACCTGTATTACTTTGACTTTCGTAATGACCGGTACCCAAAATCAAGTATTTACTGTATGTGAGAGCATTAAAAAGTATTTATTACAGGCCACTGTCGATAAACTTTCATGTGGCATGAAACAAATCGCACATTTTCGCGGCTGTCTCCTTCTTCCCCTTTCTACAACTTCCTATCTCCTCCAACTTAAGTTTGAACTCAAATTAACCGCGTTTACTTTGCGAATACCAAGCGTATCCAACTTCTACAATCGATCAAACGTGGCCATGCCCAGTCGGAGAATCAGGAATTCGAGTCGAAGTTAAACAGTAGCCATGCCTCGTTCTTCAATTGAAACCCGGTAATACTCTTAACACTTTTTGTCTTAAAATCCGCAAGTAAACGTCTGCGCGAATACTGATCGTTACGTTAACATTTTTGTTTAAATTTTGTAGTTTTGAGTAGCATCAACAACGGGGTTATTAGCGACTAGGAGATTAGTTACATAATTTTCAATATTAGTTTTGTTTCTTTGAGATGCATGAGGAGGTTTTCGATTGAAATTTCTTTGAGATTGCCGTTACAAAAGGGTTTACGTTAACATTGTTTTACCGCAGATGGATGAAACATGGAAGCGTCAACGAATTCGTTTTTCTCGGAAAAGACGTGATTGCGATGGCGTCCGGCGTGCACGTGACTTTCTTCAATTTCACAACAAAGGAGAGGAAGATTGAATCTTTCAACGACAAGGAGAGAGGCGACGGGGCAACTTGTTTAGCGGGACATCCGGTATGTTCCGTTCGTGTCGGATATTCGAGGCAGTCGCTAATGTTGTTTACTCTCTTCTTACCAGATCGTGCCGATGTTTTCGGTGGCGGAGCGAAAAAGAAATCCGAAGATTTCGATCTTCACGTATCCCGCAATGCACAAAGTGTCTTGTTGTGTGCTAAACGATGACGCCAACGGCTATTTATCTTGCGCTTTTGCCGGTACCGAGTATCTAATGGCGCTCTCGACGTTTCCCAATTTCAGAATCATTACCTGGCTCTGGAGGACAGGAGAGAAATTAGCTGAGATTGAAACGAAGTTGCAGGATTTCGATCAAAGAATCTCGTAGGTACTCTACACATTAAATCAAATTACTCATTCCAATGTATAGGTATTTGTCTTTGTTTCCTGTGTTAAAATATTAGAAAAAAATCTTCAAAAGGTGAATCACATTTTGCTTTTCTGACATTACGACGATTACTTAAACGGTAGTATTTGCTGTTTTAGGTGTTCGCCTAATAGTCCACAGTTAATTTCACAATTCTCCCCGGGCGGAGGCAAGGTAACTTTCTATCAGATGCACGTCTGCTCAAAAATCATCTCCGTTCGTCCCGTCGAGATGACACCTTCTGTCGACAAAGTACGCAGACGATAAAGACGTCTAAAAACACTCATTGCGTATAGAGCGGCGCGGAGAATCTTTGAGCTCATTACCGTAATCGAAGTAAACACGGCTTTTACAGATTTCTTCCTTATCCTGGACCCAGGACGGGAACGTATTCGTGTGCGACATCTTCTGCAACGTTTGGTTAATAATTCTCGACACTGGCGAACGGTATTCGATACTGAGGAGCGCGACTAAAAAGGCGTCGAAGCAGAAACCGTCCGTATTATCGTATCGGGATGGCGTAATCGTTATCGAGCACGATAGAGGCGTAAAATTTTACAGAAAGCCGTCGGATTTCGAATTCATTCGCGATGTGTGGCACTGTGCGTGGACGAGCGAGTCAATTCCATATCCCACGCACTTAATCGTTCATCCTCAAAGAGATTCTGTTTTGTTCCGCAGTCAGTACGGTGTCATTTATGAGATCACTGTTCAATTTGACAATGTTCCCCACTTTGAAATTGTTGCCGACGACGGCTTTAAGTACAAGTCACTGTCCCCAGTCTCTTGCCTTTCAGACATTTTTGTAACGATAGACGGTGACGATCGGTTAAATGTTTTAGAAACATTGACCGGAAACGTGGTAGCGAGACTGACCTTGAAACATCACGGGAGAGTCAATTCCGTTAGCGGACATCCGAGTTTGCCGGTTATTGTAACGTGTTTTCAAAATGGAAGTTTGGTTTTGATAGATTTGTCGCGAGCTTCTTCGCCGAAAATTGTTACGTGTTTCCATTTGTATAATGACAAATTGGATAAAGCTAAATTTTCTGATTCCGGACGTGTAATTGGAACACTGTCGCCCGATGTTGGACGACTTTTCATGATTAAATGCAACTATCGTGAAGAAGAGGAAACTGCTGTTGGCTTGTTAAACATAGACCGAGAGGTAATTAGCGACAAACGACATGCTACATTAAATGGAAGAATTCACATTGTCTTCGATTTTCTAGGTAGTCGACTTTTTAATTTATGAGACAGGTGAAGAGATTACAATCTTGGTTCTTTCCATGAGCATCTTCGACATCCGCGTTGGAAGCAGTGTAATAATTTACAAGTGTATTTTCGCTAGAAATAGTTGTTTTGAAGAAAAAATGATCAACGTTGTGAAACTGTTCAACCCATTCAAAAGTTTACACTATGGATCTCGAAGAAACATGGATTTTTTGGGATCCCCCTATCTTTCGAAGCAATTACATTGTTTCGAATTAAAAAAGGATAATGTGACACTGATCGAAGCAGTTGATTCAATGCATCGATTGCGAAATATTGGAATAAGTGCCAGCACTCGAAATATCGTCACGTCCGGATATGACGGATTCATAGTCGTCAGAGACGGTTTCGACATTCGAAAAATAATTTGTTCGTATATGGCACATCACAGAAGTGAAGGTGGTGCAAAATATGCAATTGTTTGCAAAGAAATAATAGTTTCTCTTGGTAGAAGCGGGGACCTAGTAGCAACAAAGTTTTGCCACACCAACGTTAAGAACACTTTCGAAGATATTGAAAGGTGCACAACAAATATTTCTATGATCACCAACGATTATGACGAATTATTTAAAGGACAGGAAAAAGCGACATGGGTAGAAAACATTGAGTATGCATCAAGAAAAAAGAAGGAACAAGAAGCGGAGGGTATTAGAAATTCTATTATGTTAGACTTCAGGCAATTGCAAGATCAGGTATAAACAACAATGTTGTCGCAATGTTCGCAATTGTCGCAAGTTTCACCATAACCGATAAATAATTTTTTGCGAACCTTGGCTTTTGTAGATAAAGAAGATGTTGGATGAGAATGAAACTGCACCAGATTACATGCGTTTACCAATATCTTACTTTGATCTAGATCACGAATTCAGAAACGACAAAATTCGAGCCGCTCAGGTTGAACGTGGAAATGTGGAGAAAACGATTAAAGATCAAATAACCGGCCACAACGAAATTGCTGACTACTTACGTCAGACATTTTGGGAACCGATGTTGGTACAATCCTGCGATTTAATGGCCTTAGTTGGCAACGGAAAGGTCAAGAATTATCCCTTGCCTAAGATCATGGAAGAAATCGATGACTTTCGACTATCCGAAGGAACTGCCTTTGACCTTTCGGATTTCGATAGGTAAAACAAAGAACTAAAAACTAAGTAAACATCCGACTAATGCTTTTATTTTCTACAGAACAGGAATCCAAAATCACGCAGAGGTCGGGCGGGCTTCTAACCCATCAGATATTCATCCATCAATCGACCTTCACGAATCAACATTTCAAGGCCGCAAGATTAATGATGAAATGGTGTCGCCCAGAACACGAACTTCCGACATGAAAGCTGAGAAGAATCAAGAGCTTTCTGGATGCAATGGCAAACAAAACGCATCTCTCTTATCAGGTAGCAGTTCGCACAAATGGGTCGATGATGACACGGCTGGATCGTTGAATCAGCTGGACGTTATCGATTACGCAAATGTACGGGAGGAAAACCTAAGGATCGCAAATAGGGAGCGCGGGTTGAAGGTCAGGTCAAATGTTAGAGAAACAGTTCTTCCCACCGGCGAACAATTCTCAATAAAAATTCTCCTCGCGCATCATTAGGTATACTTCAACGATCTTTTCGAGGAGATGAGAGCTGTGAAAAAAGAGGAAATGTCGATGACGAGGCAGAGGATCGATAGATTGCGCCAATGTGCAGCCGAGCTGGAATCGATGTTTCAAATAGAGTCTTCGGTAGAAGAAACAGTGAATCCAAAATGGCAGCCATCCGAAATTGCAGAAAATGTCATTACAGTTCAAGATGAAGAAGTAGCCGTCCGAATTTATGTATCTCCTAGATCTGAAGATAACGAGCAACGCAATGTTGAAGAGAAACAGGAAAAACAATTCGTTCAAAGAGATTATGAGTTTTACGGGAATTCACTTGAAGCATTTATGGACGGAGTATTGGAAGTTAGGTAACTTGAACAATATGCATAACTGTCATTGTTTGCAAATGGATGAAGTTCGACGCCTGGAACTAATATTCAATTGGTCAAGGTGGGAAGATGATATAAAGAAGGATGTTATCGAACCAGACTGCATTTTAACAAAAGAACCTTCTGAATATACGGAAGATGATCTGAAGTCTATCGAGGTCTATGAAAAAAGAGTTCGTGATTTACACGCTGAGAGAATGAAATATAAATCAATGTTAGAAGAAGAAATACTGCAAACCAAAGGTTCTATATTTAACTTATCGATTCCAATCTTTCCGCAATAATAGATTAAAATAATATTACTCTACATGTTACTTTTGCGCAGAGTCTCTACATGAAAGTATGAAAGCGTTTGATGATAAGCTAAAAGCATTCGCACTGATTCGCATCGAAGTTCATGCTGCGATTTTACAAGAAAAATTAATGCGCCTTCGCATTACGAGGAAATATCTCTCCACTTTACGCAAAAAGCAAAAAGTCGCCGATTTCACAGTAACAGAATTTCAACCAATCTCAAGAGAAGCCCGAAATATTTCCGAAGAATATTCAATCATTGAAACGACGGCGTCAGAGTTAAAATATCGTTATGATACCTTGATGAAAAGGGACAAATTTTTGGAGACAAAATTTAGAACAGAGTTCGGCAGTTTGAAGCAGCCGATGGTTGAGCATCTAGTCAGACATTATAAAAGACGACCGAGAGTCGGTATGTTAACCTGCACCTCTGTTACCTATTTGGCGGAACTCGGCAAATGTGTCGTCACTAATGAAAGATCTGAAATCTTACCGAGGGAGTGTCTCGATTTTCTTCGAGGCTTAGACGGTTTAGATGTTTTGCCGGCGAGCTTGCCGACGCAAATTGACGCCGCTCATTGGAGAACTATGTGTAAACTGCGCAGAACAAAGATTGAGACGGAAATGAAGGTAATTGAAAGTTCTAAGTAAAGTTGGCACATTGGATATTTTTTATACGTCTTTCTATGAAATTGTTGCACAATTTTGTTGAGAGCGACAAGTTATTTTCCACGGCTTACAGCTCTCACTGCTATTAATGTGTATTTCTGTACGGCACCCATGTGTAGTCACAGTTCCTAAATTATCACAACTGTAGTGGTTCGTAAAACCTTTCAACTTCGGTTTCGTACATAAACGGTATCTGTTAAAAGGACTTTAACACGTTTTCATTTAACAATTGAAGCTCAGAAGTTCAGCGATTGAATTAGCAGAAGCCGAAAGTTGCTGCTCCTTCTACCACAAACTCAGTCAGTCAATTCAAAGTCGCTTAACGCATCAAAGGAATCAACTCGAACTACTGCAAAGGTCATCAGATGAAAAGTCTAACGAAGTTAAAGAGGCGGCAGAAGTTCAATTAGTCCTCAAAATGGGTCAAATTGAAGTCCCTTTGCGTGGTCATGTTCAAGACTTTGAGAATTCGATCATCATCGATCGCGAAGAACTTGTACGTGTCAATGAAGAAATCCGGACTGCAGGAAGAAAGAAACTTGCCGCTATACAAAGAGATATTAATTATCGAAAAACAATACTCGAGGGCGAGTGGAAACACAAATGTACGATAATGACCTTGGACGATCTCAAGAGCGAATTCAAAGCTATTCACTCCGTCAAGGTACATAACATCTCTTTTGAAGTATACTGCATTACCTCTTAATATTGTTGGTTTCAATTTTTGTTGGAATCGTCTTTACAATTGTGTTACATATATCTGGATGCATCTTGAGTACAGATATCTAAAGACGTTCAAAATTACCTCAAACTCTTTCCTAACGTTCCTACTGCGGAAAAGGAGCATGAATCAGCCGAAAGAAATTCCGGGGCGATTAAGAACGTAAGTTTCACATATTTGCCAACAATGCAATGAGTAGAAATTAATTATTGTATTACAGAGATTTCGTAGACTCATTGCCGATGAAGAAGCACGGCTGTCACAAACGTTACAGTCGATAGAACGTTGGAAAAAGAGTAATGAATCTCTAATTCGTGAAATCGAGAGAAAAAAAGTAATAAACGAATCAAATCTAAAAAATGCATCGGTCAAAGCAATTGCATTGACCAAACAGGAAGAATTTGAGAAGAAGAAGGTAGCGTCCATAGCCATGAGAACGAAGCTAGTTCGAAAGATAGAAGAAAATTACGAGGAACTGCTCACGTTACATGCTCGCTTGGAAGTTTTAAAATTACGAACATATCCCACTTTAAAGCTTCAGACGGCTCGCGAACGAAGACTCGTTCAGATTTAAGAAATCTACTGACACGTGATAATTTTAACGAGAGCGATTTCATTTAATTGATTGAATTCAGTTTTTCGCACGATATTTTTTCCTTCGAAAAGTCCCATGCTGTTGATTTAATTTTATGATCTTCGATGCGCAGTCAATCGTACAGTCGGTAGGGCGGTATAATTGTCGTACAGATACGTCTGGTTATCGTGTCATATTATTACACAACCCGACTCTCTCCCAGACAATGTTACAACACCGGGAGATTCCCATCCAAAGCAAACGATGCCAGCGGGTTATCGTTGCTTTGGCGATAAAACTATTATTTATGCAATTTGCATCGCTGATGGACAATACTGTTTACAAACATGCCAGCGAGCAACTTCACAGATCGCCGACTATGTAAATATGTAAGAGGAAACTGAACAACAAAAAGCAATGCACATCTGGTTCGGTCCTATAAATATATTTGTCTCGCTCTCTGAACATGGGCAATAGATGCTTATAACTTTTTGGAATCTCCGATTGCGAGCTTACGTTATGCGGATAAAATAAAAGTTCTATCATTGAAAAATTGCGGTTTAGACATGTATGGCATACATAATGCGTAGCGTACATTAATGTCAATGGTGTTATTCGTCAGAGAATGCAGTCAGAAGCGTGTGCCGCTCGATTTACCTGTTACTCATATTACAGCTGTGCATTCATATGGCATGGGCATAGCAACTGTGTATCGCGAATTACAAGTACACTTTATCCGACGCCGGTAATTCCCGGAGCTCGTCTCATAAACTCATTCGCATGCAGCATCATCGCCGTAGCACAGATTAATTACATTCAGTTCTCATGTACGCTATCAACATTCGTTTTTCATACATTTTCATTCCGAGCACTCCCACTAATTCACAGTTACATCGCCGTGACGTAAGCTATCACTAAGTAGTTACGATACGACAACGGATCTCAATCACTTCATTACGTCCATAAATAATACAATTACTTCCGACAATACGATGACTAATCGAACCGTAATAAATCGGATCGTAATTGCAACTTTACAATTACAACATATCGTACGACCACATCGTATCCTTGCTCGTTCAGAACTTCAGCGTCCATGCAATATACCCGCACTATAGTAGCCTGTTCGACGTTACGATTACTGCCTCGTCCCAAGGAATAATTCACGATACGTGACTGGAGGCGAGGTAAAAATTGGAACTCCTTGAAAGGAAAGCTGAATTATCCGGTTCTGGGAAGGAAAACTCATCAGCCGGCAAGGCGCTAAGCGGTGACACGTTTCGAGATCGCATCTCGGAAAGTCTGCAAATAGTGGCGACGATCTCTTCGCAGAATCTAATCTACTTGCCCCTCGACGACACTCGCGACACGATAAGTGGCCACATGCGTGCGGGCCAGTTAATAAGCGTATCGGCTCGGCTCGTGCCGGCCAAATCGGTGGTCTGCGAAGATTGCTCGCCTTCGAGGAACAGCGAGGCAGCGGAATATAACTACGCCTGAATTTCAAAGTGACCCCCGCCACGACAGATTCGAGATTCGACCGTACCTTCCTCTTCGGATTGCTCCTTTTCTCCTTCCCGCCGAAGACCGAGCGCGAGTGTTCGCTAGTTTGCCAACGGGTTCTCCCCGCGACGCTTTCATTGCCGCTCACGTTCATGCCATGCCTTTGTGCGACATAAAGAGGGCCAATTGAACTGGTTCTCGGATTAGAGCGAGAGGTGGGATGTTAAATTGAATGTGAGGAAATCGCGTGAGGATGAGTGGGAAAAGCCAGATTAGCGGAGAAAAATGCCAATTGAAGCAGGCGAGGCAAGGATATTTCTCACGATGAGACGAATTGAAGCGAAATTGGGGATGAAATTGGGGCGTTAAGAAGGGCGGGGATTGAAAGAGAAAGAGTAGAATGCTAATATACAGGGAATTACCCGAGTGACCTTGTGTCGCTCGTTGTTTTTTCCCTTGTGCAAAGCAATCCGTGGGTACGACTCAGTATGCGCGTACGTGCGTGTGCGCGTATGTGGAAGTACAAAGAGACTCCTACGCTGAGCGTAAATGTGCACACGTCGACCTGCAATGTTCGAGGACACGAGTGTGTTCAACTCTGCGACATCGGGTGCGCTCGAAAAGTGAAGATTAAGTCGGTAGGCTACCTAACGAGTTGTCCGAGTTGACACTTTGGCTAGTCTGACTGTATAGCCTCGATTTGTACCTATATTGTTCGTTCAAAACACGGTGAAAGACGATTGTCAGGAAAGCTCGATCGTCGAAGAAAGTTACGTTTTTTCCCAACGGGAACAAGGATGGTAAACAAAACCGCAAAGTTCATTTCACGTGATCCGTAAAAGATTCCGATAAACCGGTATCTATAATTCGCAAACTGCAACCGCTGAGCGGGTAAAAACATGGAAGATACCGAATCTGCAGTATGCAAAATTTTTAATGAAAGAAGTCCCGAGATGTCGAGTTTGAGAAGGAGACGGCGAGGTTGAAATATTGATATTGCTGTTCGACATCCGCAGCTGTTACTGATCGGCGAACGTTCGGGAAATTACACACTCAAAGCCTACTCATCGATAGCTACCAACACAAGCAGGAACGTTCAGATGTTCCCCGTGCAGAAGAAAGAATTTATGACAATTTTTGTTCGGGCCAGGCGCAAATTTGCGAAGCGACGAATCGAGAATGAGGACTCCGACGAAGTGAGGATGCTGATTGCAGATCATTGAGGGGAGAGAGAAAGATGGATGCTGTGCCGCGTGCCCCCCTCCCCCTCCCGCCATCGACTAAAATTCAAGGAGGAAAAAGGAACCGCTATATAAGAAGCTTCGCAGAACACGTTTGAACGTTCGCGCCGAAGTATCGTCGAGCGTTGGCTACGATAAATTGTTTACAACTGAGGATCCCTCAGAGTTTGTGACTTGGAAAATTGAACGTCCTGCAAAACTCAGGATGTCGCGGAGAAAAAGTTTTGAAGTGCCAGTTTTGGTGCTCGCAATTTTGAGTGCCGCTGCTGCTTCGACAACAGGAAACACCTGTAAGTTTTCTTTTACTATGACCCTTAAACAATCGACAGTAAAACTATTAGTCAATCTATCTCGTGCTACTCCCTTTAAATCTGCAACTATTATAGTTACACGTTTAAACATCGAATTTTCTCGTTGATAATACCATCAGATTTATACCTGGATAGTCAGTACACAGTTGTGGGCCAGTTTTACTTAATCAGAATTTACGTATATTCCACATGTTCGTACTAATCAATATCTACAACTTCTGAATGTATGTAAAGCAACCAGCATCACAAGTAGTTAACTTTGTTATATATTTAAACTTAAATAGTGTATTTACAAAAGGCATGGTGGTACAAAGTGTAGTTTAGTTTTTCATTGTCTCCTTTTGTTAATACTTATGTTTCAACACCATCTAACAATAAACACTGATTTTTCTGTCTAATGGATGGTCATAAATGTTAAGAATAATTGTTCTGTGCTTTTTTCCACTAAGTTTAGTTTACATAGTCTCTAATACGTAAGAAGTTTTGCACCTAGAGCATATCACACAGTATATAAAGTAAAACATGTCAAGTCTGTCATCTAATTTTATTACGATAAGGTTAACGAATTTACATTTTTAAATTGGTTTACCATAATTTCCGTTATATTCATATAAAATGTGCTACGGGAGACATTGATACACAACAACACATTATGATGGTCATGGATTGAACTTTATAATATCACTGATTCCCACTGTTTCACATTTCGGTTTTTTAATTGTTTTTCTTTCATTGCTAGAGTTTTGTGTACAAGCCATTCTTATTTTCATAGTTATAACGGTTTCTTGCATAATTGTTGCTTTATTCACATTTAACTCTCAGCACTTTAAGTTTAGTTTGCATAATGGTCATTTTAAATATAATTTGTTGTTCCGTCTCAAAAAAGTGTTGTTGTCCTCTTCTTCTAATTACACCTCTCAAACAATAGAAAGAGTTTTTTTTCTCCCACTTCTCTCTCAGAACTCTGTCCTATCGTTTTCGTAGTATACCGGTGTAGTCTAAAATGGTCAAAGTCAGACTTAACTCTACGATATACTTAACTCTACGTATAGCCCGCCGTAATTTTTAAACTTTTCTTTAGGTAACTAGGCTACGAAAAAAGGGTCCTTTTGCACTTTCTATAACAGACACTTACGCACGCATTACACTTTCGCGCTTCTTCCTAGCAATTATAAATTCTACGTTTTCCTTCATACAGTCACAATGTGCGTGCCTGAGATCTACTGGAAAGACTGTCTACAAATGATACATGACTCTGCCGCAAACGGGATACCTATCGCCTGCATTTCCGGCCGCGATCGTTACGATTGCATCGAGAAGGTCGGTCGCAAGGAAGCGGACATCGTTGCAGTCGACCCTGAGGACATGTACTTGGCTGCGAAGAGTAACCAAGCCGCGTCGGCAGGATTCGAGGTCGTTGAGCAAGTCAGGACGAAGGAAGAGCCTCACGAGCCTTATCGTTACGAAGCAGTTGCCGTCGTCCACAAGGATCTTAACATCCACGATGTCCAGGGATTGAGAGGACTCAAGTCCTGTCACACGGGAGTTGGACGAAACGTGGGCTATAAAATTCCGATCACGAAACTGACCGCAATGGGTGTACTTAACATGGTGAACGACCCTGAATATTCGGCGAGGGAAAATGAGCTGAGGGCGCTCAGCACTTTGTTCGACAAGGGATGCTTGGTTGGAACTTGGTCACCTGATCCAGCGATTAATCAGAGATTGAGTAAGTTCTACTGCATCTCTACTGGTCTTTACCACTGCGGATTCAGTTTAACTTACTTAAATAATAGAGTTCACTCGTTATCATTTTCGTGGCGCGAAGCATGTTATCCGGTACGTGATGTACACTGCATTTGCGTTAAACTAATGCTACATTCAATTTGGAGCGCAAATAAGTAATTCATAAACGTCTAATTTGCAATATTTGCCCGTGTAGAGGAAACCTATAGCAACATGTGCGCTTTGTGTGAGAAACCGGACGTCTGCGACTACCCAGATATTTACTCCGGTTACGAGGGTGCTCTCCGTTGTTTGGCACACAACGGTGGTGAGGTCGCATGGACCAAAGTGATCTACGTTAAACGTTTCTTCGGCCTTCCGGTCGGTGTAACGGAAGCGAAACCGACGAACGAGAATCCTGAAAATTTCCGCTACTTTTGCCCAGACGGCTCGAAAGTCCCTATTGACGCAACTACCAAGCCTTGCACTTGGGCTGCAAGGCCTTGGCAAGGATATATGGTCAACAATGGCGTGAAGGACGTTGAAGCAGTGCAGAAGGTAACCCAAGACGTAACACGTCGTATATTTTATATATGCAATATATCCTTCGTTCTCGAGCCATAAAAAGGAAACAATGGAATCTACAAATATGTTTCCCATCATCTTCGCGTTTGTTCAAAGAAGTACAGATCTAGCAACAAACAAGCTTATATGCATAAATTATTTTGACAAAAAACCTGCTTTGTGGATGATTATCGTAATGACAAATGGTTCGCAGATTATATCAACACATGTCCCTATCCTCACTTCCATGTGATTCTCTTATTATACGGATTAAGATTTATATCATCGAAGTTGGTTATTTGCGAATTATTATCTCACAGCACGCTATTAAACACATCATAATATCACGGTTAATTAACATTTAGCAATCTTTCCTGTAACAGGAACTGACTGACTTGGGCCAACTGGGCGAAAATCAGAAGTCTCCCTGGTGGAAAGACTTGATGCTGCTAGATGAAAAAACATTAGCAGTGAAGGCTCACCCCGAAACCCCTGTCGAACATTTGACGGACGCTAAGTACCTCGACGTGATCGAAAGAAACTCCGGAGCACCTGAAAGAAACGCGAGATGGTGTGTTTGGGACGAAGCTGCTCTTAACAAATGTCGTGCACTCGCTCGTGCCGCTCATTCAAGGTATTCCTGCCAACATTCTACCTATAACTTCATTACAATCGATAAACATAAATACCAGCAAAATTGGCACGAAAAATTATTCAATGTTAAGGTTACTTTAATAAAATCAGACAATATGATGTGTGCATCTTTTTGTGCTCAGAGATGCGAGACCAAGGTTCGATTGTCTCCAAGAGAAAGATCAAGATACTTGTCTGAAAACGATGAGAGACGGCGGTGCAGATCTGGTGACAATCGATGGTGGATCGGTCGAACACGCCATTAACGACTTCAATGCCAAGCCAATAGTGTCCGAAGTATATGGAGAAGGGGCAACGGAAGTCAATGAGAGACCCGCTGTTGCGGTCGTGAAGAAGGGCAGCTCAATAACCGGACTTGGTAAGCTTAAAACTAATTGTAAATGTGTGTGTCGTACAATTGCGTCGATGGTTACAAAAGTGATCTATGGAAAAGTAACAAAAAGCATACCCGTATCAAGTTCCATCGAATCACAAATATTTGAGTTATAGAACTTTTGTAAGCGTCCCACTGATACGATTTGTGCGATTGAAATGACACCGAGAGAAAGATGATACTGAAACACGAGACTGAAAGACGTTATTTATTGATTGTTAGAAAACCTCCGTGGAAAGAAATCGTGTCACAGCGGATACGAAGGAGATTTCGCTGGATGGACAGCTCCCGTTCACGCCCTGAAAAAGGCCGGCCTTATCAACTCGCCCCAAGAAATGACGGACTTCTTCTCGGCCTCCTGCGCACCAGGTGCCCCGCAGAACTCAAAGCTTTGCCAACAATGCGCCGGAAATACCGAAAGTGAGGACGACTTGATCACTCAGGCAACAAAATGCAAGCGCACGAGTATGGAAGCTTTCAACGGTGGAAAGGGAGCTCTCAAGTGAGTATCTTCTTGACACGAGAATCCAAAATTCAATTATATTACTATGTTATCAGTCAATTTGACAAATAATCACCCCTAAATGTGGTAAATGCGATTAAACGGGTGGTGATATATCAGTTATTCTTGAAGCTACTCGGCAGAATCCTTCGAGTGTTTAAGAAGAATTCTATCATACTTACGTAAAAAGACCCTATAACTCCTTTTGGCGCATACTTTTTATAAGAAGCATCACGAACATAATTTTTCAATGCAAATCGTGTATTCAAATCTTTGTTACCACCCATCTCTTTAAACAAACAAATGTGGTAGGGGATATTACCACAATTATGTATTATCATCTCTAAACTTGATAAGTGTGATGAATTCTCGAATATTTATCAAATTAACCGTCAATTATATATAATCACCGGATTAATTACATTTACCGTAACAGATACAACTCCAGCGCGCAACACCATACGTTTAACTTGGCTAATATAAATCAATCTTTTGTTTTCAGATGCTTAATCGCCGACAAAGGAGACGTCGCGTTTGTTCCTCTGACAGCTCTCAAGCAAATGGGTACATTATTTGTTTCCTTACTTCAGAGTCTTTATGGGAACACTGTGCATCTTGAATAATGACTTAACGTTTCTTCAGATAAGGGTGAGAAGCCTATCGAAGGTGCCCAAATATCAGACTTCAACCTGATCTGTCCTACTGGTGGCTTGGCACCGGTGACAGAAGCACAACGTTGCAATTTGGGACTCGAGGCACCACGAATAATCGTCAGTTCGGCAGCAAAGTCCGCCAACGCCTTGGAAGAATTGACTCACGGCATTCTGGCCGCTAGTAGCTTGTACTCAAAGAGGCCTGATCTCTTCCAATTGTTCGGCAGATGGGGAGATGAGAACAACGTTCTCTTCAAGGTACGCACACGTGCCCGATCGTACAGATTTCACATAGTACAAGCGGTTGCCTCTGCTTTAATTATTTACTCGTTCGCATCTTGGATGACTAGATTTTAAGCTATTCTAACAGTGTATAATCGTCTGGCAATACGTAACATATCTGACGTATCTCTCAATTGTAGGATGATGCCACGGGTTTGATGTCCATTGACAAGTCGTGGAATCCATGGAATACTTGGGCCACAGTGAAGAACGACTATAATGTAGCATAATCCGTACTGCATTTAACCAGCGTTTTGTATAAGTCAGCTTCATTGAACAGGATTGCGTTACGCTTACAGCATTTCTCTCACGCATGATTTCGAGAAGGACGATAAAGGGGAGAATTTATAGGAAACTGGAAAATCAGCCATAAATGCCTTCGCCGTTCGAAACGCTTTGTATCAATCCATGACTTCCGCCGATAACATAGTATTCAAAATTAAACAAAATAATAGTCAAAATGTAAAAAAGTAGTAGTCAATATGTAAAATAAAAATAGAAGGTCGACGAGTAAATCCGGATTTGCCGCGGATCGATTCGAGAGATCTTGCTGATACGCGACATGCAACGTCACGTAGCAACAAAGAAGAATATGTGCTCTGATTGGGGTTTAAGCTCAGAATACTACTGCATTAGACCCCGACAAATAATTTTTGCTTTCTGTATTAATTGGTCGGCTATTCGGCCGTAATTGCTTCGGTGATACTTTTTGTATAAGACGTCCGATCCGCAATGACGATTACTGGAACGTAAAATGCATTAAATTATGTACACTCACAAACTTTCATTTTAGCGTTATCGTACCTAAGAATAAAAAAGTCACTTTATTGCACAGCAAAACACGCAGACGCGATAATATTTGAAACAATCCCATTACAAGAATGTAACGCATTAGTCGGTCCAATTAAGTATCCGTCAAACATTATATGCAAATATGTTCACATCGTTAGCCTAAATGATGATCTATAAGAGAACACTTCCCAATTTGGATCATCTAATTCACAGAGTACCACAATCTTCCAAAATCTCCAAAATGGGCACGCCAAATTTTGGTCCAATTTGAAAAGAAGGCAAAGAACCAGCTCTGCTGCTGTGATAGCCAAAATCGTTTTTGAGATTTGGCAAACATCGGCTTCTAATAACTCGATTGACTTACGCTTATCATTTACGGACTCGTCTGATGCCCGAAAGAATACGTAACCTACAATGTAGCTGCCGTAATAATAAATCATTGTCATCAAACTGTTAGGAAAGTCAATTTCTTGTTTGTAGTTTTAAACGAAGTAGACAAACAGCGACAGCTAGCGTTACAAAAATTGACTTAATGCTGCAATACTTAAAAGAAACAATCATATTGTATAGCGGTTTTTGTCGCGAATCTGCCGAACAGTAAAACCGAGACTATACTCAATTAAAGAAGTTTTTTGCTGGGTGCAGTGTAGCAACCTCAGCAGCGGGGTTTAAGGATCTATAAACTGGACAACACTGAACGGCACAAAAGAGTCACAGTCACTATAGCTAACAAAACGTTTACTAGTCAATAACTATACACAACGACACGTAAAACTATAAGGAGGTATATATAGTATACAAAACTTATGACTAGAAAGTATGATAAAGAAGCGAAAATGACTGAACTGCGAATAACTGCTAACGGAAAGCGCTACGGCTGTTGCGAAGGAGATCGTGATCGATGCTTGGAAACGTACTCCCTGGCAACGTCTTCGAAAGCGAATCCGCGATTCTGCTCCCCGCAGCTCGACCCTCAGCGAGAGTGCCGAACGCGGGAAACCGAGGTCGAAGGACAGAGTGTTCTCGTGCCAGAGGCGGACAGGAAATTATGAAATTAAGATTTTATTTTTTCTGAACACATATAATTACGGAAACGTAAATGAGAAACATGGCCAATGTTCTCCTCTAATCAGCACTAATACTTCGGCGAAGAAAGTTTTCCGACAAGTTATGGGAACGTCTCCCCTTCTCAGCTTCCATTGCCAACAGAACATCAGCCCGAAAAAATGGAACTCCGCAGGTACTTCTTGCCTTACCCTTGGAGCAATTATAGGACGCAGGTTCACCTTTTTTCACAACAAATCTTATTAAACGAACATGGAATACCGAATCAATGAATTGAAACGCAAATGAAAATTTGGCGAAAATAATTACATTCATCGGGATCGGTGGTTCAGGTAAATCATCTACTGGCGTCCGCACAATGTTTACCGCCTCCTCGCAATTCAAACGCTTAATCGGTTCGTTCATTGCCAAAATTCAGCTTTGAATATGCGCGAGTAAAAGTCTCTTAGGCAGCTCTTCGTCTGAACAACTTTGCCGAGTGCATTTTTGTAAAAATTCGCAAACCTTTGTCGCGATGGTACGGTATACAATGTTTCACCCAAAGATTTCTTCAACGGTGCGGAAAGAACAAGCCTTGACAAAGTAAAATATTTCAAAACAAAACAGTCATACTCATAGTATACATTATTTACATTCCTTGCCCATGCCTTCCTTTCGGTAGCAGGATACCTGGCGCCCAAGAAAATTATTATCAAACGGTGCCTTTTCTCTATGATATTTGGTTCTGTCTGCCTCCCCGTATATTCTTTCTACAATTCTTTGCAGGGCTATCCTATTTTCACGTTACTCGAATACAATTCTTCCGAACTCTTTAAAAGTAATCCCCTTCAATTTTGTGCGAATTACCTTCACAAAACTATGGTCGAAGTTGGCGTGGGTAAGGCACGAACTTGCTCGTTTATAAGACGTGCATGTCTGTTTTCCAATCGGATGATCGATTCTGTCAAAGGTTTTCTTCGAAGTTTTGTATCTTTATCCTGGATCTTTACGTTCGACTTTGTCAACACGAGGAAAGAACGGCGTTCTCCTTTTCATTAGCCGCATCCACTCTGGCGAATTTCTTCTGCAAAGTCGGTCATAAAATCTGTTACCTGATAATTAGATGCAATTCTCGAAACGGACGAGGGTAATCAGCAACGGCTTCTGCGGATGCTTACTTTGCCCTTTTTTCGCCGATCTTCTTCGAAATCGGTAAATACACGCATGAGTGGAGGACCATAACACCCATTGACCCGTTCAATTTCAAATTATCTAAGGTCCAAGGTAAACTCAAATCAAACACAGGATATAGGAAAAGGTATATTTGGATTGTTATACAATTAAGACAAATTCTCCAATCTCAACACAACACATTGATGAACCAAATTCTGACTTCGCATGGGAACAACATGGATTGCAGTTGACAAAAGTTCAGCGAATTCCCACAATCAGATTGTTTTGTGCAAGGAGCACGAACAGATATGAATAATACGCGCGTCATCGATTAAATAAACCATTTCAAGAGAACTCACGGTACTTTAACGGACACGAGGTGGTACATCCATAATGTAAATCTCGAAATGAAGGCAATTATTTAAAAGGTTAGAGCATAATTTATACATACATTTTGTATACGCTATTGTAGAAAATTGTATTTTATATAATATGTGATATTGTTTGTGGGGGGATAAAAATCACAGTAGGCCAAAACTGTAAAAGAAATATGAATGTAGATAGTAATTTATTCTGAATGAAGACTCCCTTATTGGGTAGTTCTGTTTCTTTCTGTTATAGCTGAAATCAATATCGGTCGGGAATTTAGATCATTACAACGAAACTGTTTCCTCTTTCGATATTCGTAAAAAATGACTGAAACTATCACTGATTATCATGTTGATATCATAGATAAAGCATCTAGTATTATCAAAAATTATGTTTATTTTCTTACAAATTGATTAACTACATCATATTCAAAACTAATAGAATTTTCTTCAAATATATTAGAACTAATATTTTTTACAATTATGAATACTACCAAATCATTACTTCTCGCAGCGGATCGGTATATAAATCAGGCTGGAAATTAAATGAAGGAAAAGAACAATATTTAGCCGATACTTGCACAGAGTATCCTTAGAATGACAAAATTTCTTCAATTCGTTTGAAAGATTACAAAAAGTGTATCTAGTTAGAAAATGTACTTTTTCGCTATAGCTCCAACAAAAAATGTTACATTGACCTTTACTTAATTACCTTTTATAAATCTGGCGGATTGTATATAAAATTCAATTTTTTTTTCAGCGACTTTACTAGTAAGAATTGTCATGCGACTTTGTGGTAATGATTAAATAGTTCACAGCCAAGATCGTAACTTTCTTACAAACAATCATCCCTCTCGTGTGAATAGAACATATAATAGTATACATATATACCACTTTTGTTTCCGAAAGGAAATCATCTTTGAATCTGCAGAACTTACCCCTTATTTAAAATAAGAGATATTTTAACACTGATAGTTCCTGTCATTGAATATTTTATATTCTCAATCACTAATTTGCTTACAGGAACGACCGACGCTGAAAGAAAATAAAACTGCTTACAAGCAAGTTGTGTATTATCAGTTATATTAGCGAATAGAAGTTAACACTGAGTATCAGAAACTTTGTTGTAACTTGTGCAGATTACCATCGACTTACGTTTCTAACAAATTTTTCATGAAATTTGAAGAAATGTGAGCCTCAGTCTCGTTTAATTCCCTTTGTTTGTTATCAGCGGGTCCAACACACATTTTACTCGTTGCAAGCACTCCATCCTATTTTCTGTTTAAGCATACTATCAACTTCCATGACATTCCCCTGATCTTCTTTCACTCAGGTAAGTTTCTCATTGACAAAGCATTCTGCCTTATTCGTGGATATTGCGCGCATAATTTCCACGCTCGAATTAATTTCTTCCTTTGCCGCAACTTTTAGTTGATTGTCAAATCCTCAAATTCAGCACGAATAAATCATAATTTGAGAAAGTCAATTGTTAAACGATAGTAGTTATCTTCCGGCAAACCCTGTTGGTTTCACACTCAAAATAAAACGTCAAGGATATTTGTTGCTGTTGTCGACACAATTGCTAAATACGCGACTAATACTTATGTCCTATAAAAGACATTTTGAAATCATGAAAAACTTTTCGACGATAAGCGGGACATACACTTAAGCAAAATTAAGTAAGCAGTTCAATTTCACTGTTGTAGAACTTTGGTGGCGAAAGAAAATTGAGATACAACTTGCGCATAATTGATGTTGTTGATTGTGTTATTGGTGTTATAATGAGGATGGATTTCCATTCAACATAATGTAAACTATTTGTTGTTTCATTTTCGTTTTAGCAGATTACGGGTTCCAAAGCGTTTAATCAGTTGCTGATATGTTACTTGTTCCAGACAGAGCAACACGGTACAAAAGAATAAACTGCCAAGCATGAATAACAGAAGAGGCAGAACATCGCCTAACTCGACGGTTGTCCATCCGCTTTCAGACTGAAAGTAGACAAATTTGTATCAGCATCTCATTCAAAGGTAGTATTTATCGGACCGAAAAACATAAACATACTTTGAGATTGTCGGCAGTCCATTCGAGCTTTAGCAACCTCTGTAAAATTCCGCTGTCCCTTAGCAGCAGGATACTAAAAGGTATTCACTCTATGCATTTGCGATTTTTACAAAATGCATTTTAACAAAAATGGCTACACAACTTGATTCTAAAATTGTCGGAATTATACTATTCGCTTCTGTCACTCCAAATTATTTTCGCAGTCTCGAAGATTGATAAAAATTTGCCACTCAACTCGTGACGACTTACAGTGGACGGATTTTACTTACTTTGAATTAATCAACTCTCGATAGGGACTTTTATTCTGCACTGCCATTGCAACGGTAATTTGCGCTATCGTATCCAGAGGCTCCAGCTTGCAATCGACTCTTTTTTTCAGAACAGTGGCCATATTGTCGACTGTCATGAATGCATATTTGCTCTCGGCGCAAACCTTCTTCAGTCCGTCCCAATAATTCACTGGCAACTGCTCCTCCTTCGTGAGCAATTCGTCAAACAAGACGCCCAGAACTTTGTCGGTAGTGTTCGTGAAAAAAGAATAATCGGCCGAGTCGCCAACAACGCCAAAGCGATATGTCCCATCTTGTAGAAGCCCCGCCATTGTCGTAAACGGCATAACGAACGTCTTCACTGCTAGGAAGCTTATGAGAGCGGCTGAGTACGCTGCTAAAACAACTACCGCTGTCAAATGTATGACCAGGTGAACCATCCTCACGGGATCTATCAAAGAAGGTTCCATTCCTGCGAAATTAGATCGTTTACCAACAATGCATTAAAGATATAAATTTTGTTCTATTATACGTGAAACAAGGGAAGGTAATTTTACTTATTTCAATCGTTACCCTGATTGCAAAATGCACCGAACACGCAGAACATAATGTCCATAAATTTGGACGGAGCGTTCTCGTAATCGACCATGTAAAAGGACAGAATTTTAATTATCGCTTTGATCGAAGTAATCGTAAGACTTGCGATGACTATTAATATACCCAGTGAACCCCAAATGTTTGCCTCGAACGGAGCAGTATACGCTTGCCATTTCACTGCCTGTGAATCCGGCTTTTTTATATAAGTCCTGCATCTGAAAAAATCAAGAAATTACGAGCATTGAGCGGGGTAACGAGTTTCCTGGACAATCCATAACAAATTCGTACTTTGTGGAATAAACAGGTGTGGTAAAGTCAATCGCGTCCATTCTGTCAGCGGTCATCATTAATTCGCTGGCAGCTAAATCCGCTTCGTTCTTAATCAACATTCCAATCGCACCCGTCCATGTTCCATTAGGAAGTAGAATGCCCCAAGAATCAGATTCCTTGAAACTCAACCTGCCAGACAATTTAGTTCCATAAGTATCGTTTGCAGCGAAATCGCAGTACGTATTATTTTAGACACCCTATATGGACAGTAACGTGAAGTTGTCTATTCACTTCGCACAACGTTCAGTTCGTCGAAATTCAAACACACAAGCCAAAAGTCATGACACACTAACCTTTCGGATTGTCACATAACAAAATTAAAAATTTTCGGATAATGTAAATAATTCAAAATGTATATTGAAAATGGAAATTAAAAATGTTGTCAAGGGCCGTGGTGCAGAGTTTGCAAGAGATCCGTGTGGGATACAATTTGTCAGTCGGCCGAAATTATTCCGAGAGACGTCGACGTAGCGGCGATGGAAGAAAAAGGGACATTTTCGAGGAAAAATCGGCGGCCAGTCAGGACGAATATTTTCGGAAGGAAACGGCGAGGCAATTGAAGGAAATGAAGAGCCAGCTGCAGAAGAAAAAGGAACTGCAGCTGAAGGAACTGAACGATCTTGAAACGGAAATAAAGAGGAAGGAAGAAGAGCTTAAACTGAAGAACAGGACACGTGATGACGATGATTGAGATATGAAAGTAATCAATTCCCTGATAAGGGAAACAACAGTGTCAAAATCCGACCGCACTTCGATTTCTACGCCAAATTGTATCTAAAGGTAATTTCGGTCTTATTTTGTTCGGGAAGCAAATACCATAAGAAGAAATATCGATTTGTCGAAAGTTTGATATACAACCAAAAGTCTCATTAAAATGATCAATGTTTTAAGAGTAGTGTTCACAATGTCTTCAGATCGATCTGCTCCAGCTCTAGTTACATTCGAAGGACTTCAATTACTCACGTGCAGTTTATGACCTCCTGCAGCAATTTCAATACTTCCCCGTAGAAACCCTTGATTCCTGTCATGCTGCCTTCGGAATCCTTCAAAATGACCGAAGCTGGCGGATCCTATAACATAAGCAAGATACTTCTCTGCACGAACAACTACTGAAAATCACAGTTATTTAATTTGTTCTAAACCCACATCAACCGACGTGACGCGCAATGTGTGTCCGAACAGATTGTTTCTTCTCTCGTAAAGTCCAACGCGTGGCCCATAGAATCCTGTCCTTCGATTCCAGCCCCCAAACAGAGCTTTCCGCAATACTTGCCCACGGTCCACTTGATAAATTTCGTGTATAACCTCCCCGGCACCCGCTTGACTCTTTCTGGCGATCATCATTTTGCAGTCAAAAGGCACATAAATGTCGGTAAAAAATTCTTCGATTCTGGTCCCGTCACTGAAGAAAATGAGCCACGTCGGATAAGCCATCGCGATCCATGTGGAAACCTGCTGCATTTACGTAAATAAACGTTCGATAACTGCTGTCACGCTTATTTTATGTGTCT
The DNA here is from genome assembly GCA_914767735.1 of Anoplius nigerrimus. Lineage (NCBI taxonomy): Eukaryota > Metazoa > Arthropoda > Insecta > Hymenoptera > Pompilidae > Anoplius > Anoplius nigerrimus. The sequence continues at coordinate 3,942,589 of OU612079.1, read as the reverse complement.
CTGTGTTTCTCTGATCTTGTGTGGTATCTTATGTTGTTTCGATAAGTTTTTTTTCCCGATGTAATGGCGAAGGAACAACAAGCGTAGAGTAGGACTGGGTTGTGATGTAGATTGTTTTTGGAATGACCATTCATTTCTCCCTGACTTTGTAACCTAATTTAGTCTGAAGCTATTCTGAAAATTGTGCTAGACTAAAACATATAGAACAATACTTATAGTATTTTGAGTTGAGATGAAGTAAATGATGATTGCTTGCGGTAAACTATTCTCTTTTCATTAAATGCGTGCAGATTTTCTTCTTATTTAAGCTGCTAGTTGAGGGTTCACGTAAAATTAAAAGTACAGAAGTATGAAAAATAACGATGATTACACAGACTTATCGGTGCCGTCTTGAGAACAAACTGCGGTTGTTAAAATACTTTGACGCACACATACCGATCATGCACAGAACCATTCCACCTTCTATGAAACATCGTTAACACAACAGACACCGAAAGCGTGTTTGTTAATGGGGAGGTGTTTTAGTTGCTTATATTTACGTGCGCGAATTCCTTCTGCACATCATCATCGTCGTTCAACAACACGAATAGGGGCCGCTTGAGATGGTAATAACTAAGCCCGACCTATTAACGACAGTACAATACAGCTAATGTCCGAATATCAGCACAGAAATTTATACTCACTCGCGTTCGAAACATGTGAAAGTCCATTATCGCCGTTCTGGTATGTAAAGGCCCGCTGAAATACATCTGCAGTTCCAGCAAGCGTTGACCTTGTTCTATCCCTAGAACAGAAGACAGTTCGCCCTTTCTACAGCACTAACACAGCAACTAATTGCCACCTACATCGTCTCACGGCCGCACAGGAATCAATCACTATCAACTAATCAAGCCGAGCTAACACGAAAATCCTATATCCCTTCACCGCCAACGACATGGAAGAAAACGATCGATTGTCCCTCTGTTCTTTCCCTTAATGCACCGTAATAAGCATCAATCGAATCAAGCCGGACTGAGTGACCTTCCTGCATCCGTAGTGGTGAAAGTTCATCACTGTCCAGCCGTTCTCATTCTATACCCTCCTCCTCGCCAAGAAGGAAGGATTGAATCGTAAATCGCTGAACTTCCTCACCCTGCATCTCGAACGGATCCTGCGTCCCGTGCAAGAGTATAATGCACGTGTTGTTGAAGTAGTCGTGCATCCCTCTGATGACAGCCTGGTAGACTTCGATCGACCGAATCAGTCGGCCTGCGACGAAGATATTGCCGAGGAAGAGGCACCAGGCGACGGCCACGTACCTTCGCCTCATTATCATCGCGATCGGTTCTTATCGCGGAATCCGATCAGCGGAAGGTAGGAAGGGTGCGCGCGAATGATCTGGCGAGGATCCGGCGACGGATCCATTTTATCGCCGGACGAGCACTGATTTATTTATGAGCTCGTCTCACGACGCCGTCGCACATTCCCACCCGGCTGACCGGAAGTCGGCGATGCGACAGTCGTTTAGATGGAGAACGTGGATAATGGAGCGGATCCACCGTGCCGGCACGATAGTTGCCTAGCCGGGGGTGAGCATAAACAAAGTAATGTCCAGTAAAGTCCAGCGCGGGGCTGGACGGGGTGATATCGTGCTATTTGGTGGGACGTTCTCATAAAATGGCATTGCGTCAACGAGTTGCGCGTGTTACCTGGTCACACTGGATGTCTGGAGTGGGAAGAGAAGGAGGCTGAGATGCGGTTGCTTCTTTGGACACTTCGGAATTTAAAAAACGGTAAATTAAAGGGGTCAAAGACATAATGTGCTTTTTTGTGACCGTTACTTTTAATTACTTTCGAAAATTGAAGTAAACAGGTAGGCAGAGTGGAGCAGCGTCTTCGGCTACGACTGTGAAGGTATCAAGGTCATATGTTTTAGCAGAGGTGGGCAAGTAAATGACAATTGCATTTTATGAATTAAACCGTATGCAGCAAAAAGCATTCCATATCGTAAGGCGTAGACCTTACGTAAATTATTTTACTGCAGGTATTAAAAGCTGAACGTATGACGTCCCTTTTGCACATTTTCCACTGTTTACAGTTCTCATGTCGGGTATCTGATATTCATCGTAGGCTGGGGTTACGTGAATGAAGGGGTGGAAATGTCATTAATTTTGCACAATTCCCTCTATCCGGATTCTTTTACGTCTCCTTTCTTTTTGTCAATTACGCAAACAATCCGACGATCTCCGCAATGTTTGCCGAGAGATTCCGCGGAATATCGTGCATATAACTGCGCGGCTAAACGTTCCTGTCGAGAAGGTTTCCCGCTCTATAATCGCCCACGCCAGAATTACCTTTCGCATGAATAATCGAACGACTTCCAGACTGGGTCGTCACACGCGATATGGATCTAATCTGTGCAAACGCTTTCGCCGTCAATGTTCAGTACGGATTCCAGTTCGATTGACTGACGCGCATCGCCTGACTAGCATTTCCAATCTAGCTAATTTTCCCGGCACGTTCCAACAATTGCACATAAGTAGCCTTCGATAGCTAGTAATACTGCTTCCTTTTTACAACAAACAAATGTTACATATCCTCGGTACTTCTCTTGATAAAAATCTGAAGCAAATGTCTAGCAAAGTAATATCATTAGTCTTGGCACCTGTCAAATTATTTGGTAATTCATATTCTTGCAGCAGGGTTGAGTTGTTTATCACTGTATTCGACATCTTCGGAACATTTAGTTCCAGTCCAACGGCCTGGCAAACTATTTGCGCGCAATGTGACTGCGTATCATTACGTGAGTCGTCCGAAACGATCTCGGAATGATTTCGCCAGGTGCATTCTTATCGTCCGCGATCGCAAAATTGTACAGTAAAGAACGCAGGCGCGCGTACCTTTTCCCGTTCAAGTTCGTGATTCACGGTATTGATAATTACGCTAGAATAAAAATGGTCACGCTGTCTCGTGCTATCGGCGAAGAAGCGATTTGTCGGTTCAGAATTGAATTTTAATGCGACGCCATTGCAATTGAACTGCTCGATCAAAATGCAGCTAGAGTGAGGAGACGGTGACTGTGTGGATTGTGTCCGGAGATGACAGATCGATCGGACTTTCTTTATTGCCTGGAATGAGAATGAAACGTAGTTTAACGGCGTTGGCAAAAAATGCGTCACTCTGTTGCATAGATATAGGCACAAGCGACTAAGGTCTAAGTCGCGTTAACATATTGGTCGCAAAGCAAAGTCGAATAATACCTTGGCCGAGGCCGCAAATACGTAATAGATTCCACGTGTTAGACCGTTTTCCGTTGAACTCTAGTTACTTCGCGTATTGACTCATTATTTACTGTACAATGCAGCATATTCAGTTCACGGGACATCATTGATGTATGACTGCAAGTTCAATAACTAGAAACTCTTCAAATCAGATGATAGCGTTTAAATTCAGTAAAAGTGTCAGTCGGCCGCTTAATTGTATTCTACCCTTCACCCTTCAATGAATTTTAATCTTGTCTGTTGCACGTGCGACGCTTTTTATGGGCTAATGATAAAAGCATAATTTTCATTTCTCATTACGTCCAGACCGCCATTTCATTATGGTTCCTTATCACGCAACCGCAACTAATATTCTTCCACACATTCCGTCGCACACATCATTCTTTCCACATACACACGCGCGCGCGCTAATGAGCCGGCTTACCGTTCGAGCTTCGTGCTGGCAATGAAAAAACAAGAAAGGAACAGTTGATAAAGCGCCTATTTGCGATATCCCATTTCGACGGTATATCGAAGGAGAAGGGATGTGTGGTAGATAACCGAAAAAAAACGAGATGGCAGCTCATATTCTGTCACGTTAACTTATATATAGGAGCAGCGTGCAACTGTCATTCGTTTGTCACCGTTAGATGCTTTTCCCGCGATCTTTCGTGGCCCGCGCTGGCAGACGGAAGCTAACAGATACCTCCGAACGCTGTGATTTCGAATGATAATGCCGCGAAGATTCGTTGCCGCGATTCTCTTTATCATAATTCAACTCGTGACGATGTCGACCGGGGGTGAGTATCCCAATTAAGTAACAGTGCGACAGTCTTGCTTGAAGGATTAGCGTGTTTCACGTCTTAACTGGTGTATACGACGTGGCAGTTCAGTGCAGTAGATTACAGTATTTCAACTCTGAGCATTGAATATTGTTTAATGGTTCTTAATTCTTCGCGCGTGACAGTAATGCGTCTTAGACTAACATAGGTATCTAGTGTTTATTTCCGACGGTATGTCTACAATGCTAATTGGCATAACAGCATATATCCATTTAACGTTAATATTATATTTGAATAACATTTACATTTGACTCTTTGTGTCGTATCGTTGGTGATAAGGCACATGCGCCAATCCGAACTTACGATTATATTTTAAATAAGATTTAATGAATTTTCTCCGATCGCTAGGCTATTAAACGAACATTATTTATATTTCAGAATCATTGGAACCTGAATCAGCGATTATGTTTCTCGGCCCAAAATCCAGAGTTATAGAAAGAGACTACCTGAAACAGTTATCATCACTCGTGGCACGTATCCTCCCATGTATTAACAGCATTCTAGTTAACTTCTTCGACGTCACAATGCCGTGCACAATTTACGCTATCAGTCCGATGACGGTAAAGTGCACGAAAATACAGTATGCTTCATAGAATGCATTGATAAACTGGCAAAGAAGAAATCGACGATTACATTGCATAATAAATCTGTTTTCACCGTTTGTATCGCTATTATAAAATAAAGTTAAAATTTGCGATTACATTTGCATCCATTCAAAGACAAACATCAGCAGGCAAGGCTTCCTGCGAATAAATTCTCTCTTTTCATTTAACGTTTCATTTATTTATGTAATACACCGTTTGTACTGGCTCCAAATACATTCATTCAATTTGGAATTACATTCTCCGATACGTGCGAATTATACGATCCTACACCTGTCGACATTATCTTTAACGTACCACGTTTTTCAATACTTTATTATGCCTTGTTAGGGAAGTAGAGAGAATAATTGTTAACATGTGACGTCGTGGTGTAAAGTTTGTCTTGAATGTCACTCGCGCAGCTCTCATTAACGTGACATTAAACGAAAAGGGAAACACTTTAGATAACACCAAACTACTGCCGTGAGTCATGAGAATTAACTAAATATATGACGGCATAGTTTTGTCAACTACTGATTCTCGAGCGTTTCCTTTTTGTCATTTTCCACAGTCCACCGAATAGAGACCGAAATTGTCAAATAAGTCAACTAATTATGCACTCTTCAGTTGCTCGCGACAACCCCATTTTTATCGACGTGATAAGCGTCGAAAGAAAAGGAAGGACGGTTGAATATTTTCGAATGACGTTGCCTCGACATTCCTACATGTTAATTGACCACCTTGATAACGGGATCATCGGCTGAAAAACATGTAGTTAGTCGAAAGGAGAAATGGAAAAGGACATGCTTGCGTACTGTGGCAGAACTAGATCAAGAATAATTATGCGGAATTAATCAATTTTATTTAATGGCAGCCTGATCAATAAATTGGAAATATTAAATCGGTTCAAACCATCCAACTAAACTAATTAAAGAACCGTGATCGTTGGAGAAGACGTGTACTTGCGTAAAAAAATTAACAAATTCATAGCTCCGAAGGTAGCGCACGTATTCAAAATATACTAACGTAATTAATAGGAAACGTCAAAAGAGCAATGAACTAAGATATTTCACCGTGATTAACGTAAATCCGTTTTTTGAGAAAATGAATAGCTGCTACCAGCAAAAGTTTAAAGACCGTCAACAAAATCCAATAGCGATCGATGCATCGGCACATGGAATACGAGGTTTGGATAGAAATGCAAAATTCTAGCGTTCCGATAACAAAAGTCGCTCGCCAGTGGAGAGGGTAGTATAACAACAATCACTTCTCCTTGGCCGGTCGTACACGTCGACGACAGCACGATGAAGCGTCCACTGGCCGTCTGTCTCCTAATACTTGGCTGCTATCTGGCAGAATGCAGTGTAACAGCGCAAGGCAGGTGACAATCTTTGCCAATTTTAATAGTTCAGATAATAGTGCAGCGCCTTCCGCCAATTAGACCGTGACAATATTTCACTAGAGATAATTCGATCCGCGTCGCTCCTCAATGCTACGTCGCAATTTCGTTTCATGATAAACCCTTGTATCTGTTAACGTTACACACCGTACGCTAGATACTGCGATATTTCCCTTCTGCCACCGATGTGAACAAAAATCCGATGTTGTTTTTGTAGAAGATGCATCGATGAACAATGTTTCAACAGCGATCTTCGCACCGATTCGTATGTGCAATGGCTCGGTTGACTTCGATGAGGGGCTGCAGAGGATTTTGGGATATTTCAACTTGAACTCCTCCGTTGAGAATGGCATCAGTGCGCTCTTAGAGCCGTTCTTGCCGATAGTGGAACGGTATTATTCGGCATTCTGTGATTCGATGAAACCGTCGATGGATCGTTGGCAAGAACAGACCACGAACGTTTTAGCCATCCTTGATAACTCGCCGCGGGTTCGAAGATGTTTGGCAAACGCCGCAGCGATAATCAGCAATTTTGTAACGAGAGCACACGATGTTATATTCCAGGAAGGTTTAGGTAATGACACAAGAACCTGGGACCCTTAAAATTCACCACCTACATTCGGTTTCCATACAAAGTTAGAATAAATTGCTTCACTTTCAGAGCGGAATAATGTCTCAATTGCATTACTTTTACAATTTTTACTGCAGAGTGGCTTGGAATAAGTGATTGCATGTTTTTACGTTAGGTTCATAGCAACAAGTAAATATTATACAGGAAACGATTTGTTTAAAATCTTAGAGCACATTTGACATGAATTAATGTACAGTATATCCAGAAGGGATTGATAGAAGAAACACTGTAGTTATATTAATATATACAAAAAATATGCAAAAATAATTTCAAGGCATACCTTGAACTGAACATTAAATGCTTCAAGCATATTAATGCATCTTATTCCAATTTTGTTTTCTCTTGCCTTATACCAATCGGGGATCTGGTAAAAATCTGAGTAAATTGTCATACAATAACGAAAAGATTTTGGAAACCACATAATTTGAATTTCGATGAAGCAAACATTAATTTTGGATTCTTTCTGTCTACAGTGTACGCACTTCAGGCCCTCTATAGGAATTTAACGTTACTTCCGTCGAATGTTATGAACTTTATCAGAAGCATTTCCTGGCATTTCATAGAATATTTTGTTCTACCAGTGATAATGCAAGGAGTAAATGTCGCCATGGAGAGCGGACTTTTACCAGGTGGTGTCATGGAAGGTCTTACCACTCTCAGTACATTGTATCATCTTCTCCAAATGACCGGCTATTTACCAGCATAATATAATAGAATGAGAAACAATGAAATAAGCAAAATAAATACTTAATAAATGTAAAATTAACCCGATTCGCTGTCCCGAGTGTATTCGTTACTGCCGGCGAAGATTGTGTAGAGATGTAGACCAGAAATATAGTTTCCATTAATGAGGAAAACTTACGTGTACGGAATCAATTATTCACAGACCGTTGTCTCAGTTACAAATAATCGGACGCCTAATTAAAAATCTAACGTCCGATTAGCTTTAATTAACCTAGTTTAACTACCTTTGATTCCCTGTTCCGCTTTTGATACTTTTGCGAAACGTTTTTGTCGTCGGATTCCCAGAAGGTCTAGAACCAATTAACGACGACTTCGTTAAATATTGAATTTGGTTGAAAGTAGAATATCGTCGACGGAAATTTGCGTAGTGCATTGTTATGACCGAAAATTGACCTGTTTACCTGCAAGGTGATTGGGGCATGAGCGATTATGCATTTTCAATTGGGCAAATTAAGTAAGCGATAGAGTTCAACGAGTGCAGTTCCGGAAGTAGAAAATAAGACGTTTGCGTCACGATTGGTCGATAAGGAAATAATAACGACGAAAATAAACGACACGACGTTCCGATAGACCAAATGAAGTAAAAGTCATTCTTAATAAAACAGTAGATAGAAACTAATATCGATACAAAGAAGGCAAGACAATATGACAAACAGAGGTAGGCAACTCGAATTTGAAAATGTAGTAGTCAATTCAATCGGACGAACAACAATTTAAAAAAGACGCAAAATATTTGCTACTTTTTGCCAATACCGACGTCATTAACTATTATCACATAGCCATTAGCCGATAGTACAGTATCAGAATGAGCAATTGTACCGATCGCCAATAGGCAAGAGAAAAACGTTAGAACAATTATCCACTGCAAGTCAAAACACTATCTTTACGCGAAACGGCGAATTGAGTAAAATGGACTGGGCAAAATTTTCTCATATCGTCACGATAACGAAGGTCACTCTAAACGAGTCGCTAGAAAGGAGGGGGACTATAAGAACAAGTATAAGAATTCTTGTTCTCGAGGAAGTTTGAAGACAACGAAGACGCGATGAAGGTTTCGTTGGTGTTTGTCACAGCACTCGTATTTTTCTGCGGGTACACGTGGGTGGCAGGAGATGCTGTCTACTCTAGCCAGCCACTGGGTAAGTCCTTTTTTCAACATTGTCAGACCCATATTTTGTACTCACGCAAACGCGATTCTTCATAACTGATATTTCACTACGAGATGACCAATCAAATTTGTAGTGTAGCCGTTCTTTTCACTTTATCTTCTCAACTCGGACTACTCCGTAATGTGACAGAACATGAAAACAGATACCGAAACATTTATCCAATCACAAAGTATGATATGACATCATTCGCAAAATAAGATTAATTGTCGAAGTGTAAGAAGCAAAAATTATTCAGTCACTCCATTAATTTCGGAACAGTTCACCTAAAATAAGTGAAAAATTCATATCGTATGTACCTACCATTATCAATGCTGAAGTATCACCTTATTGAGTCTTGTCATATGTCAAAATTACTGAGGGAAGGTTGAACAATTTCAGTACCGCGGTACAGGCGGCAGATCAGCCTAAGTAGCTCAGGCGGCGGAAATGGCGGAGGTATGCAATTTAGTGCTTCCGGTGGATCTTCAGGTGGATCCTCAGGCGGATCTTCAGGTGGATCCTCGGGCGGATCTTCAGGTGGATCCTCAGATGGATCCTCGGGAGGATCCTCGGGAGGATCCTCAGGCGGATCCTCGGGAGGAGCTTCCGATGGATCCTCCGATGGATCTTCAGGTGGTGCTCTCAGTGCAATTACAAGTACCGTCAGTGGAGCATCGAGCGGCAAAGCACAAAAAAACGTATCGAAAGCAGTCGGAAGTGGCCTGCAAAAGAGCATTGGAATGCTCAGCAGTCTGAGAGCTCGCATACGCACTTTCCTATGCTGGATCTGGGGGATGGTAAAATGGATGATATCGATACCTTTTAGAATCATTCGAATCGTCTTACTCGCTATACGTGGAGTCTCAAGCACCATCATGACGATTATTGTCCGCGTGACTCGTGTACCAAGGAACATAATCAAACAGATGGTGTGTTGGCCTATCAAGCTGATAACGGGTATCGTGCGTGGGCCCTTCAATCTGATGGCGCGGATCACGTACTTGCCGAGGCACCTGATATCCCAGGGATTCAAACTGTTCGTTTGGAAACCCGTGTGTTTCTTCTACAGCGTGACTTACCATGTGGGACATCGCATCACAGTAACGGTCATGTGGCCCTTCAAGACGATATGGGGCGTTTTCTCGCCATATTTCAGCCCTATAACCACACGTATCAACAAGGTTGTGTCAGGAATCATGTACATGCCTAGATTGATCCTCGGCAGAGTAATCTTGTCGATCGGAAAGATTACTTGTTATATTAACATGCGACTTGGGAGCTATGTTAGTGGAATGTTAGACCCTATTGGAATTAAGTTGCTTCCACCCTCAGCTCGTATGGGTGGAAAGGGTGGACTGGCTATCGGATCTGGTGGCGGAATGAGTGCCGGTTCCAACTCCACAGTACCTGGTGGATCATCTGGAGGATCAAGCGGATCTTCGAACTCCTCGTCGAGTGGGTCTAGTGGATCAAATGGAGGCTCATCAGGTGGAATATTGGGTGGAATATTTGGTGGATCGTCTGGATCAACAACTGGCGGATCAAGCGGCTCTTCTGGATCGTCATCTGGCGGATCATCCGGATCGTCGTCTGGCGGATCCGATGGATCTTCTGGATCGTCATCTGGAGGATCAAGTGGAGGCTCATCTGGTGGATCTAGTGGATCGTCTGGATCGACATCTGGTTCATCAGACGGATCTAATGATGGATCTTCTGGATCCTCATCTGGCGGATCATCCGGATCGTCTTCTGGCGGATCCGATGGGTCTTCTGGATCGTCATCTAGTGGGTCAAATGGAGACTCATCAGGTGGAATATTGGGTGGAATATTTGGTGGATCGTCTGGATCAACAACTGGCGGATCGGATGGCTCGTCTGGATCCTCATCTGGCGGATCATCTGGATCGTCGTCTGGCGGATCCGATGGATCTTCTGGATCGTCATCTGGAGGATCAAGTGAAGGCTCATCCGACGGATCTAGTGGATCGTCTGGATCGACATCTGGTTCATCAGACGGATCTTCTGGATCCTCATCTGGCGGATCATCCGGATCGTCTTCCGGCGGATCCGACGGCTCTTCTGGATCCTCATCTAGCGGATCAAATGGAGACTCATCAGGTGGAATATTTGGTGGATCTAGTGGATCGTCTGGGTCAACAACTGGCGGATCGAGCGGCTCGTCTGGATCCTCATCTGGCGGATCATCCGGATCGTCGTCTGGCGGATCCGATGGATCTTCTGGATCGTCATCTGGAGGATCAAGTGGATCGTCTGGATCCTCATCTGGCGGATCTTCTGGATCGTCATCTGGCGGATCAAGTGGAGACTTATCTGGTGGATCCACAGGATCATCTGGTTCATCTGATGGATCGTCTGGATCGACATCTAGCTCATCAGACGGATCTAATGAATCTTCTGGATCCTCATCTGGCGGATCATCCGGATCATCTTCTGGTGGAACCGACGGTTCTTCTGGATCGTCATCTAGCGGATCCAATGAAGACTCATCAGGTGGAATATTTGGTGGATCAAGCGGCTCTTCTGGATCCTCGTCTGGCGGATCAAGCGGCTCTTCTGGATCCTCATCTGGCGGAACCGATGGATCTTCTGGATCGTCATCTAGTGGATCCAATGGATCTTCTGGATCATCATCTGGAGGATCAAGTGGAGGCTCATCTGGTGGATCTAGTGGATCGTCTGGATCCTCATCTGGCGGATCTTCTGGATCGTCATCTGGCGGATCAAGTGGAGGCTTATCTGGTGGATCCACAGGATCATCTAGTTCATCTGATGGATCTGATGAATCGTCTGGATCAACATCTGGCTCATTAGACGGATCTAATGATGGATCTTCTGGATCGTCATCAGGCGGATCATCCGGATCGTCTTCTGGCGGCTCATCCGGATCATCTTCTGGCGGAACCGACGGTTCTTCTGGATCGTCATCTAGCGGATCCAATGAAGACTCATCAGGTGGAATATTTGGCGGATCAGGCGGCTCTTCTGGATCCTCATCTGGTGGATCAAGCGGCTCTTCTGGATCCTCATCTGGTGGTTCAAGCGGCTCTTCTGGATCGTCATCTAGCGGATCCGATGGATCTTCTGGATCGTCATCTAGCGGCTCAAGTGGAGACCAATCTGGTGGAATAATTGGTGGATCAAGTGGCTCTTCTGGATCCACATCTGGCGGATCAAGTGGCTCTTCTGGATCATCTGGATCCTCTTCTAGTGGATCCGGTTCTTCTTCTAATGGATCTAGTGGATCATCTGGATCCTCTTCTAGTGATTCTAACGGGTCTTCTGGTTCCTCTTCCAGTGGATCATCGGGTGAATCGAATTCATGGGGTGTAGTAATAAATGGATCTTCCTCCGGTGGATCCAGTGGATCATCTGGATCCGGTTCTGGCGGATGTAAGGGAGACTCTAGCGAATCTAACGAATCCAAATCTGGATCTTCGAGCAGCTCAGAATGCAATGGTTCAGGAAACTTAGGTTCCTTGCTTGACCGCCTGCAGAAGAAAGGAAAGAAAATAGTAAAAGGAGCAGCTGATGGCGTTCACCAGCTGAAGGAAGGAGGCGAAAATGTCGCTAATGACATAAAAGAAGGTGGCAAGACAGCTCTGAATTCAGTAGTAGGAGGTGGCGTGAAACTTGTCAAGGCAGGCAAATCAGCGGCCAACAGCGTCGAAAATGGAGCTGAAGACGCTGCTGAGACTATGATCGGAGGAGGTAAAATACTAAAAGACGAGACTACTTCATTGATGAAGGACATGCAAAAAGAGGGTGAACAAACTGTGAATAAACTAATGAGGCAAGGCAAGAATTTGAGAAAGCAGAAACACAGATTCATTACAAATGTCCAGCAAGAAGGAAAGGAGGCCATAGACGGATTAACTGGAGACAGCTCTGAGAGCTCTGGCAAAAAAATGGATTCTGGAAAATCTTCCGAGGAATCTAATAAATCTGAGAATGGGGGAAGCGGGGAGAATAAAAGTTCAGCGAGTGGCTCCAACATTGACAATGACTTCAGTTTTCGCTTAAAGCGTCACGCCGATAAACGGCCACTACAGGGGCCACTCTCATGGTTCCAGACGGCTTATTAAGCGTCGAACTGGTAAGAAATTCTGAAGCATATAAAAATATCATTAACTCGGTGTCAATTAAAATCTAAATTAAAGAATTTCTCGGTTCAGTAGCTACATTTTGCTTCACCGAAATAATTCTCAGGTATTTTCCATATTCAGATTCTGCGTGTACGCTGATGGGTATCAAAATATATTCTGCCAATTTTGTCGCTTGCTATTCATTTTCAACTATCACTTTTCCGCTAAGCGTTACTAATGAATGCATTTTTCCAGGTTAAACTATTAATGGCCGCGAGCATGCACCCATCGTCAGCGAGAGAAGATTAATGGAGAATCATCAAACTGTCCTCGCCTGTAACAATGTCTAATATGGAAAAAACTCGGGGAAGAAACGATGAAGAAAAATTCAGCGTTCCGCCATGTAGGAGAGGAAAACCAATTATATTCTGCTTGTGATCTTGAACTTTGATGTGTTTCTCATTAAATCCCACGACGCAGAATAAATATATGCCAAAACGTCTATTAGGGTACCAAGAATTCCGTCATTATTTTCGGATGGTGTAGTTTGAGATAGTCCGTGATCATACGCGCTGGAAAAAACATCTTTGTGAGAAATTTTTTTTTGTGAGATCGTTTATTGGCTTTATTTTTCTTATAAAAATTATTTAAACCGGATCGGGAAAGTGAATAGGATGGGAATTTTGAAGCGGTATGAACTATCACGCGAACGCGTGTAGTTCTTGCTTATCACGACAAAGAATTCATTCTTCTTTGCAACAACTTGTAACCGGAGAGGGGAAGTGGGTAGTTTACGACAAAGTTAGTCAAAGAAAGCAATAGCTTTCGAAGAATCAAACACCCATGCCGGCTCCGGAACTAGGATTAACATTACGCAAGGTTCTTTTGTCTATGTGATGAGATACTTGATGGATCATTCACTTTGAATTAATGAAATTGGGCTAAACAATAACACCGGAAGTCTACTGTCAACAATTACAGGATCCCGACCTGAAGTTCAAAGAAAACAGTTCGAGTTTACTCAATCGAAGAAGAATGCATCATACAGCAAAATTGATCCGCAAAAAAATCCATGAGCTGAATTAGGAAGTTACACCACGCCTACCGTAGCTTGTTCGTCGAATTTTCATCTTTTTGGATCAATGGAGCACTGGTTGAAAAATATAAAATTCCCAAATCTGAACGAAGTTGAAAATCACCTTATCAACTACTTTAATTAAAAATATGTAATAGAGTAAATGTTTATAAAATCTTTGGGATAATAGGGCCATTGAAATTTTAAAAAATAGATGGGAAGAGGTGTTAAACAATGGCGAAAATTATATTTTGTGATTTTGAGTAATATTTTTTCTTCTTGAGTTGAATGTTACACTAGAACATGATGATTTAATTCCTGGCCCCCGTAATATATGTGATGGAGATATCATTCCATCATATGAACGCTGTTCAGAATGCAGCTGGCAATGAACGTTTGTGCGCACCATACAGAAAATTAAATGTAGTTGTATAATCTGTATTACAAAACCTGAAATTGAAATATTGAATAAAATATATCAATAACTATTGGTCATTCAATGTTTGTTCTTTTCATAAATGTCCAATCCTATATAGGATCTACGAAATGACAAAGGGAAATTGACAATATTGATGTAGGATTTTGGTAAAAGTTACTCTCCAAGATTATAAGATTTATATAGGAACACTATTTACTAATCTGTAAAAATGATTAATTCCATAAAAATTATTTTCTGCCTCTTCTTTTCTTCTTTTCCTTTTTCCCCTCTTTCTTTTTCAAGACTCATATCCTAAGAATGACGCATCTTTCAGTCGGCTAACCTTTTAAATCCTTATCATGTACACGCTTTCACTCTTTCTCGGTCGCTTTTCTATAATATGCGCTCAATGCAAGACATTTGTTGCCCCATTGTGTCCTTGCGGACAACTTGATTTAACCAAATGCCGTTCGATTGTAGCAACCCACATATATAGTAATTATTAAAATCAAATTTCTTTTACTTCTTCAAGGCGATGCTTTGATAAGACAAACCTAATCCGTGAAGGGAGAAAGGCATAGAAAGAATGTAAATATAATAGTAAATAATTTATACTTCGTGTTATTTTTTCAAATGTTCCTCAAAAATGAAAATACCGGTTGCAGCAATGATTATTTATTGTCGTTTATTTCAACTTATCAATACACGGGAAATTAAAAGCTAACGAACCAGTAACAGTAATGTTTGTTATCATTTCAGGAAAGCCATTAGGCTGTCTTCATACGAGGCCATTCTTCTGTTTTTTCATTTGCAACGCAGCAATTATACAGAACGCAAAGAGCGTTGTGAACGTAAGTGGAATAGAAATGTCAGCTGACATTTTTATGGGTAGAACGAACATCGACGTATATATAAATGATGAACTGGAGGACGGTGGACTCAGGAAGTTTTATTGAGGGAATCCAGCAGATATGTCATAGTTTATATCTCAGTAAACTATTCACATGATCACCTATTAAATCAATTCATACACATAGACAACGCATTTCTACACAGTAATATGCTTGAAATTCACGTAATACAATATACCCAGATATAAATCAAACAGTTACGGATAGATTTATAAATAAATGTCCAACAGCCAAGTATCAACGTAAACCTAAAATCAATGGCATACATAAGAAATTTCGCAAACCATATTAGATCACATTTCAACGCATCGTCGCACAAAATAAAAATCGTTGAATGAAAGTGTTACCAACTGTGACACAAAAATTGATTTAATTTACCCTTTGCGTCACTAATTATGCGATACCGCCTAATTGAACAAATTCATCGGTAAATGTCATATTTTTAATAAGTGAACCAATAGTACATGTTTAATGCGCATTACATTGAACATCGACAAACGCTCGGATAAATCTCAATTACATCTCTCTAAACAAGTTCATTGAAAAGTGGCATTCCGCTAAAGAAGCCACCGGACGATGGATCGATCATGATCTCGATCAAAAGCCCGATCATGCTTTTAACGATATTTGGCACGACAATGGGCGGCACTTTGTCCAGCGCTCGCATAAATAGCTTAAGGAATCCGCCATTTTTGTAAAGACCCGAACATACGACGCCATATTCTAAGCTCAGGGTGCACGGAAGACATCCGCCAATGATTGTGTTCAAAGCACCATTGGACAGGGTCTCAAAACTTCCAACGAAGACAAGAATAAATTCGACGAATTTGTACAAAATTGGACCGATCCATGGAATTTTATCCATTGCAAGAGCTAAACTCTCCAATGCATTCAAGACCATGTCGACCTTTTTGTGTGCATCGGTACCCTTATGGCCATGGACTTGAACTTCGGTCGATGTGTTATTCCTCGGCACTGCAAACGTAAAAATTAAAATATTTTGCTTCCTGTACAAAGAAGTTCATTTAACGCGCTACGTTGATAAGACGAAATCAGGAGTTCGAGTATTATTTTCATGTTTTGCAGGCTTTGCACTAATGTAAGAAACGAGAATAAAGTACTGGCAATAATTCAATTTCAATTTTACACTTTCTACCGTATATATGCAGTATTTAAGCAATGCAATTGTTCGATTAGGAAGAAACAAACTTTTTCAACGCCTATGAGAACCATTGATTCGACAGATTCCGATTGATCTGATTCATTTACGCACTACGTCGAAATTAGACTCAGTTCCGTACTCACAATAAGCGGCTTCCGTTTCAAAGTTAAAGCACGCGTAACAAACGAGAATCGCTGCAACAAGTCTCAAACACTTGGATGACAACATCCTCGTTGAAGGACGCATCAGGCTCCTGAATACGAAACGACAAAGCGAAATGCTTTGCAGATGAGTCTGCTTTGAAAAACTGGCGGCAAACAGTAAGCGGGAACCTCTTTGAGCGATCGCAAAAATGGCACTCGGCCGCTGCCTTCGACGTCCAACAACGAAATACCGTTCGAACCCTCGATAATGCTCAAGTAATTTGTCGAAAAGTATGGCGCAAATCATGCGCACCCCTACCTAAACGAGTTCTCCTTGCAAAAATTAGGCACTTATCGTATCATCGTCAGCAACTACCCGCTATCAGCTAGTTTTTGTTCCGCACGCCACGAAAGCGCAATTTTCGCGAATGTCTTTTCCTTCCTCCTTATTACGACAATGAGCCATTACAAGATACTTTGACTTTACGCGGGGATACCGATAAAGTTTGACGACGCGAATCGGCGAGTCAGTGCTGCGAGCGGAAGATGGAAGAGTCGTTTGGGAACATTCGCGTTACCGTCGCCACACTTCCGTTTAAATAGTTGAATCGCCACTAGGTAACGCCACCGTAAAATGTCTGATGATTCATCAACATTCCAGGTGTCAAGCATACCTCTGAGCACGCAAAAACCGATTTAATTACAGCTATCATTCACCGTGCAAAACTATCTTCAGCAAATACAATGACAATTCGTATCATCGTTGCAATAGTAAAGTCAGCAGGTGTACAGGTGAATAAATCTTTTTTTCCAGGTAAAAACGTTTTCCGATGAGGCAGCTTCGCTTCAGTCATAAGACTCAGATCTATTGAACGCGTACCTATCGGAAATCAATTTTGAGCAGAACGAACGAAAGAATGCAAAGAAGTTGGCATAACTGTCGGCCATTGTCTCAGTGAACGGAATCTGTCCAAGGATCCTCGTCAGTCTCGTTATTCGCGTCCTCGTTATCGCAAAACCGAACTGCGCGCATCCGCTTTTTCTTTCCCCGGAAACGGGAACCCGTATCGATGGTGAACGATCGGTCCGGTCACTTTTTCAAGGCCACATGCCGCTTATCTCATCGCAGAACGCGCGTACTGGCGTTTCCAAGCTTGCGGGCATTCGAGATTGTGTAAAATCGATGAACATTTGATGATTTTCGAAATACAATTTTTTTTCGTTTTCGCATATCAACACTTACGTTTATAGCATTACTACCGTTGACCTACATATATCGTGCGTAAGTAAATTATATAGGTATACGTATTCAATATAGCACGTCGATGAGAGGAAGCAACCGTTAAACGACTGAAAAGAAGGTTAGCAACATGCATCAAACTTTAGACAATGCTCGTGCGGCGGCCATTATAGATTATTGTTCTTTGCCGGTCAAGAACGTCCTCACGCGTTAGTCCGTTCCAGTTATCGTTCGTCGTCAGAGTTTTGTTTCCAGCGTCTCTTCGCAGTGAACACGATCCCACGGTACAGCAATGAATGATATGACAATGACTGTCCCGTAATCGATCGATTTTACGGAAATTGCGACCCGTGTCAGTGGCCCGTGCAGAGAACGGTCGAACAGAGATGCGCAAGGGCCCGGCAGGAAATTGCACCTAAATCGATTCGACAAACCGTGACACGAGACATCCGCCGTCTTTCGCCCGAAATCTTCCGTATCGAACATCTCCGCACTGGCCGATGTAAGTCTTGAGTGATAATGAAAGTCCGGCATCGAAGGCAAACGATAATGCCACTACAGATATGGAAAATTATTCCGCTGGTCGCAGATGGTAGACGATGCGTTTCTAGAGTCATGCCTTTGCAATATTGTCAGTATCGCACTGCCGAAAGATTCATTGCAGACGATAATACAGGGGCTCTCAAGGTCATAATTAAGACATACTTTACTATCCAGAAGCACGTTCTCAGACTACAATTCTACCTCAACGATCCCCGGAAGGATCCAAACTTCAGCCATATGTGCGCACCGTACCGTTATCGCGGCCAATTTCCCAAAGTACGTCGCGCGCACGGTATTCATTTTGCGCACACTGATGTGCGCGCAGGCTGACTAATAAACATAAGTAACGTTCGCCGTTACGCAAGTCGAAGGACGCGAGGTATTTTAACCGATGCGCCGCTGCAGACGGTCGCTGTCGCTTCGTCGTCGGAGGTGAGAAAAAAGTAAGCGGACACTGACTACGCTTTCCGCATCAATCTTCTCCCAAGATCGGCCATTATCGTCTAAACGTAAACACGATCGTATATTTCGCTTTCAAGCTTGCAGTCCCCCCCCCCCCCCCCCCCCCCTCAATCGGGTGCCTTTCGACGAGAACGCATACTTCAGCGTGCGCACGTGGCCCCGTAAATTTCATTTACGTTTCCGCTTGCCACGATATTGCGTAATTCGCAGAATGCCGATGGACAGCTTATCACGCTGGTCATTAACCCACATTCCCAATCACTCCGCGTTCCTCTTTACTGCCGCGAAGATCACTGAACGTTACGTCTACCTTTCGCAAGCGCCGAACCGCTTCCACCCGCATGCATCCGATGCTCAAGGTCGAATCGGCGGCAAAAGGGGAAAGTATCGGGCGCAAAGTCGTGCGAGAGAGTCGTTCTCAAAACTCGGAGCCGGGAGGAAATTCATTTCAGGCACAGCCGAGCGTGCAAACGAAGACTTCGCTACGGGAAACTGTTCCTGCTTGTGAAACAACCACCCGGTCGCTTCCATCTGCTCATTTTTCGCAAGAGAGCTGACTTCCTACTCGGCGGGGGACCCGCGCACGATTTGTTAAAGCGAACGTTAAAGCTGGCCGTTACGTAAATGGTTTGACGCGAGCGAAGCTGAACTTTGCGGTGGAACAAAAGATGTTAAGCGTTTCGTACGTTTGAAGCTTCAGGCGAAGTCGTATGAAAGGTATAGTAGATTTCACCTGACGGAGGTGCTTTTTAAGGTATCTAAGAAGGACAGAATCTGGGCAATGCCCAGAAAAGAGACGTATACTATGTTATTGTGATGATATAATATTTCGGATCGTTTATGACGGCCAATATCGCAGATAGTATGTTGAAGTATGTTTTATGCGTGCCACGTGGGTAAGCCTGACGAAAGGCAAAATATCGCATAACATCCGTGGAGTATCTACACTCCATGAAAAACAATTAATGATATCAGTCAAGGATCGGTGGATCATCGTTATAATCATCCTGCTCGCGGTCAGCAGAGCGTACACAAGAATTATTAGATGACGTCGTCGTCTCTCGATTCGCCTGACTCCTCCCCTTCCACTCGACTCATGCCTTTGTTCACAACTTATTGCTCTCCACTTTCGAGACCTTTCCGTTTAAAGACTCCGTTTCCTTCGCCTGAATGCAATTCCACTCCCAAACTTGACGGGGCCGGAAGGCACGTGAAAGTGGGCTCCTCATCAGACTTTTGAAGACAAGACTTTGTAATGGCTGAAATGCGTAGAACAAGGGCAGATGAGGACATAACGCATTAACGGTGAGCCCATAAGAATGCCGATAATTTTTATGTAACATTCAGAGATCCCTATCGAAGAACGGAGCCTTGATGAGCGCGCATAGGAACATATTCCACAATACGTATGTTTTGTAAATTCATGCCGCAGCATAGTTCGCAAAAAAACAGGAAACTTTTGCCGCAACAAGATGCTCGATTAAGATAATCGAACTTGACGCCACGCTTCTCATCAGTCGATCTTACCTCCGATCGTGCAATACAAAATCATGTTTATTATTCATAATAATCATGAAAGTGCCTAACTCAGAACACTGAAGAACCCAATACAATTCGTCATTACATATCGCTTACTGTAACGAAATACAGACTGATCTCTTATTATTACTTCCATGTAATCTCACAATCATCCAACACATTTATCAACAAACGAAAAGAAATAGACGCAAGTGTAGTTCCTTCGCATTCGGCGATAAGAACCATGCACGAGTCACAGAAACGGACCGAACAATCTGTACGACGAACATAAAGGATATACCCGAATAATTCGAACTCGCGAGAATCTCCGGTGCAAGCGAACGGACATAGTATCAGTGTCAAATTAGCATGAGAGCGCGGCAGGGAAATTGTGTCAGTCGCGCTTACGTTTCTCGTAAGCGCCGGCATGTACGTTGCCGCATAAGTCGCACACGCGCCTGCGTACGCAGAATGCGCGCACGTAAGCGTATGTAAAGGTATGCAAATGAGCGGGGCGGGCGGCCGGCCGGCTTGTACGTCCATAGGGTGTAACGCAATTGTTTCGCGACTCGTCGCGGCTCCTTTTTTACGACAATGGGCATCGCGTGGGTGTGCGAGCATGGGCAGGAGTTACACATGTGCCCACATCCCGTCGAATGCCCCCGGCGGCGCGCAGCTTCAGGTAGGAATCACTTTTCATTTCGTTACGGGTCTCCCGCGCGATCGGTTAGTGAATCGAACGTTCTCGCGTCGAGAGGCGCTCGCAGACACCTTGCTGGCCTCTTCCTGTTTCCGGTGCGGTCGTCGAAGCCTGGAAGACGCCCGAAGGGCTCCGGAGGAGGAGACGGAGGTAGGCCGTCCTACGTTCTCAAATCTGGACATGAGGAAGTGGTACGGGTCGGATATGTTAATACTGACGTTTTTCTTAATGCGAGATGCATGAGTGGATGTTACTATTGCTGTACACTCTCGATGTTATAGCATGGGTTTTAGGATGTTGAGAGAGGTGGGGATTTTGTTATTATCCCGGTACGGTTGAGGAGTGTTTGGGAAAGTACGAATATTGAATTTGGCGATTGACTGTGGAACCGATTTAATTGTTCTTGTGGTCACGTTGGGGGAGAAGGGTGGACGATTGAATTTACAGGGTGATATGTTTTTGAATCAAGTAATTCAAGTACGTAATTTTTGAAGAGATCTTCGTAGTAATGTTAATATTGCCTTATATGTATTTGTTTAAAAATGTTGGTCTCGTGGAACGCGAGCAAATCTATCTCAAACAGAAAAAAATGAATGGATCGGTCGCCAGGAAAATCGTTCAAGGTTCAATGAAACTGTATCGCAACACAAGGTATAACTGTTCATTAGAAGCGCCTTACCGTGTATCTCGTGCCAACATATTAATAAGACACTAATTATAGCCGTTGGATAGGTTTGTCCGTGCACTTATCGCGCCTTATTTCTTTCGGAGCCGTCGTCCTTGGCGAAAAAGTAGGCGATGCCAAAGGTCCGAGTACAGAGGCTGAAATCGTTTCCAGCGCACTCAACTTATCAAGCGTTCCGCAAGCCGGAACCAATAAAAAAAAGTCCCACATTGCCAACACTTCTATAAAACAGTGCATATCTTTATTGCCGGGCGAAGTTCGCTAACAAAATCCGATTGCGCCTAACTTTCAGGACAATCGAATCCCGACGGATGCGTCGCCGATACTTACGATCAGTCTGACGGTGAAAAAATGGTCCTGGAGAGAAGAGACTATCCTCCGTTCCTCGTCCACGTGCGATAGAATGGTATTGCATAACGACAATTGCCGTCAGCACTGCTGGTGACGCGATTATTGGCATGGCAGATCATTCGGTGTCCTCCCGTAGTGGACACGCCTGCTGATTGATCAGTCAACGACAGGATAAAAACAAAGGATTTCTTCCAGCCACGTCTCGAGATGCCTTTGTTGAAGTATTTGTTGAGCACCATTCTCGTTTGGATGGCGTTCGTGAATGAGGGTGAGATTACCGGCGTATATCGTTTGAGTTACAAGTGAACGAAAGTTTCAATGATCGGAGGGCTAAAGATGCGACTTAGAATCTTTGCTGCTTTAGGAGGGTGTGAATACTGTCGCGACACGGGCTGGGAGAAGGTGGAAGGTATGAAGCCAGAATCGGTGGTCGATGAAACGGCTCTGTACAGTGCTGTGAATACCGAGGGAATTACGGTGCCGTGTTTTGAGAGGTACTGTTAATGGTTGTTTAATGGTCCTTTGGGGTTCCACGTTAACCTTACTTACACTTACATAATATTCATCCGCTAACATCAATGATGTTGGATCGGTGATTTGTGACCAGATTCCTTACGCAATGTTTATGCTTGTTCACGATTCTTTGCGTCTATGTCGTGCATTCTTACATGCATGATTTCCACATTATGCACAATGAACATCCAGTGGTCACGTAAGACAATAAAGTTAGTCTGATAAATTACGATTTGTTTGTGGAATGTTCAAATGGGTCAAAAAACGGCTCACACATAATTATATCTTAAACAACCCTCTTAATCAATATTCTGATGTCAATCAATGTTATTGTGACTTCACAGATGTAAAAAAATCAACTGCACGGCTTTTATCATAGACTTTGAAAGAAGTTCATGCTACGCAGTAACCGTCGACAGCGATGAGTTTGTTCCCGAACCGAACGCGACGTTTTACCATCGAATTTGCATAAAGGGTAACGACCAACTTGCCGCCCAACGGCGCAAACAAAATCGTCGAGTGCATTTAACGATGCGTGACTCTTTCAGTGCCGTCCAGCTGTAAAAAGGAGAGGCTGTGGCAAGTCGAGAGAACTCTGGGCGCAATTCTGATCGATTCCACATCCACGTGGTTGCCACAAGCGGTTTCCAGAAGTCAATGTTACGAAAAGTGCATACAAGCAGGTAATCCGCATAAATTTAATGTACATAGGTTAATCGAACAAGATGTTGAATTGTTTGATTTTTTTAAATCGCAAACAGTGGCCTCCGTACTTATTGTTAGTAAAATGAGAACATTAGTAAAAACAGGAAACAACAATCAGAGTCTTAAACCTTTACTTCGAAATTCACAATGAATCGTAATAATCTTCAATTCATCGCGCGGTGTTACTTGATCTCAATTTCTACGTTATAAAATATAGCAATTTGTCCACATGTTTCTTTGCCATCATACGCGCGTAGAAATTATTATATTGATAATGTTTGTATTTCGTCATTTAGACATAAAACTTCTATGGAACACACTGAACAATGACGTGTCTCTCATAAAACATATCATTATTTGAAATATCATTTAACACTTTTTTGCGGTAGGTAAACGATTAATTGTTTTCCATTTTGAAAGTTTAAGCTCATTGACTTGTATCATTCCTACAAATTGAGTTACGATATGAGTAGGAACCGTTAGCAGCGGTAGCGTTAAGTGAACTGTGCTGATTTCTATTAGGAAGCGCCTGTAAATCTGCGCAATTTCGTACGACGAAAGCCCTCTCGATCGGCGGATCAATCGGTAGGTGTTCTCTATCGACGAACGAAAGGGGAACGAGGCCTCAGGCCTACCGAGCCTCCATGTACAGGGACGAATATCTGCAGGATCAGTGCCATAACATATGTAAGTACCCAGAATGAGACGAATGACCCCGCCGATTCTCAGGCCATTCTTTGCCTTCCCCGTTTTCACGCATCGTTTCGCAGCAATGAAGGATTATTGTTCCTACGCGGAGTACCAGAATGTCTCTCTGCCATACTCGGACGTCAAATTGGCTAGACTGACGGCGAAGGAGGTAGTCTGTTATCTTGACTAATCTATCGTTCAAACCGATAATTGACTGTCTGTGGATTTTTCATCTTCGGATGATTGCAGTGCGAGACACGGTGCGACTCCAGTCAGGATGGCTTCATTTGCAAGGCTTATACGATGGATTACGCCAATCCGAACGAAACCGTTTGCTTACTACACTCCGAGGACACGACTAGCCTCGGCGTTAGTTCGCTGATTAATATGATCGGCGTTGTACACAAGGAAAGAGAACCCTGCTTGGACTGTGAGTTTCAGACGTTTGACTATTTGAAAACACAAACGATTCATACCCGTATTTACAAAGTCATAGATGGTGTATAATGCACAGGTGGTATATGATTTCGATAATTTCAATGTCAGTTTCATTATTTGTTACGTAACAAGCTTCTGTCTGCCAAAAGAATGCCGCTCGAATAAGCCTACAGTGAGATAGAAAATAATTATTCTAACTTAATTTTCAGATGGCTTTTCTAAGTCGCCAATATTGTTCTTACCAAAGCCTCTATTTTGTAGCAATAACTATTGAGCATAGCATTTCACTTATTACGATAATATATGGACTGTTGAGTGGAACAGATCTACAGCGATTTCCTTACATCACTACATATTAACACGTTGCGTTCCATGGGGGTCACCGGTGACCGGCCGAGCCAAGATTATCAGAACACATAATTCGAGTAAATTTTCAATGTTTTTTAAATTTTTCAATATTATCATCGTTTGTCAGTCGACGGCGGTCCGTCTGGCCGTGGGGGACACCAGTCGCCAAAACTAAGTCGCTCCGTTTGGCAAAAAAATTATTGCATTATACGCTCTTATATACTAAAATTTACCTGTTGTGCAAAAAATTTCCAAAAAATATGTAACGCATAATAAGAAATTCACGTTGGCGGGACGCGGCGGACACGCAAAATCAGCGTGGCACGCAACGTGTTAAAACATTTCTAAAGGTGCACGCGAAGAAATATTTATTTTTTACTTACCAGTGAAAGTTCGATGCAGCGACACTTTAATAACGGTGGAGCTGACGACAACTGAACCGTTCGACGGAAGACTATACGCAAGTGGGTATGGAGATACTTGCGGAGTGCAAGGTTTGGGAAGAAACACCACTATTCTCACATTGCCCTTACCGACCAAAGAAGACATTGCCAGGTCCCAAGTAAATTGCGGTCTAGTGCCCGCATTCTCAATTGACAATCAGAATCGGTTCGTACACTGTAAAACATTAACACATAGGTCCTTCGTTACTTTAGTATGCCGTTCGCTACTATCGCTTTGCAGAACTCATACACTAGTATGGGCAACGATCGTCGTGCAGTTCAATCCCATCATTCAACGTTTGGGCGATCAAGCTGTTCGAGTCGGATGTTCATTGGACGAAAGAGATGTGCCCGAGCCGCGAAACGTTTCTGTACATTCAAGTTTCACGTTTCTCGACCCAAAGTGAGTGGCTCTATGCAAACCTACGTGCAATTCATGCTTCGAGAGTTCAACGTTCCCCACTTTCCGTACGGAAGATAAAGTGCGAAAGAAGTTACTCTTTTCCGTTCAGTATTCTTTCTTCTCTTCTTTCCCAATCCTCAAACAGGAATACCCTTTTCTTCTGATTGCTTCTTCAGCGCAGGACTTCCGCCGGTAGGCTCGACGGTAGTGAACTCATCGTCGGACGTGCCAACCGTGACCATGAGGATCCTGGATGAGGATCACAAGGATGCCGTCGTGACGCAACTCGGGCAGAAATTAATCCTGAAGATCGAGATTAACCCGCCCGACAGTAGGATCATTGCGCAATATTGCAGACATCGGCGCTAATTATCTGCCTTTCGAAATCTGAGCAGAGGCAAAATCTTATTTTTAGGCCCTTACGACATTGTTGCCGGACATCTGGTGGCAAGCAGCGCGTCCGGAAGTTCGTCTTACCTTCTGCTGGACGAAGTCGGGTGTCCCACGGACCCGACGACCTTCCCTGCTCTCCTCAAAGACGCTTCCGACAATCGTTCCCTCATCTCGGCCTTCACCGCCTTCAAGTTTCCCGACAGTCAGCTCGTCAGATTCAACGTCGTCGTTCGATTTTGCCTGCACGAGTGTACGCCGGTAACGTAACGACACTTTACCTCGACGTCTAATTGTAAGTGCGAACGGATAGCAGGATGTACAATTTTATTCCTTAGGCCACCTGCAGAGGAGGGCAGATCTCTTATGGTAGGAGACGAAGGTCGATTTTCCCGACAAGCACTGTCGAGCCGTACGCCGCCGAGGTAACTGAAATTTTCCGGAACAATACGCCGGACGAGCTGCCGCTACAGCTGTCCATCATAGTTCAAAGCCCAGTCATATCCGCGGATCCCTTGCTGTCTAGGGAAAGCCAGGCTCCTGATACGGTCCTAATCGCTGGTGGCAGTGAGTTTCAATTGCACAATATTCAACCTTTCCTACTCACCGCCTTCGAGACCCTTAACATCTTCCACGCGAAACACAGGGGTATTAAACTTTCGCACGGTATCACAGCATCATAACTAACGGTCTTCACCTGACAGATCATGTTTTACCACTTTCCCGATTATCCAAACACACATCGATCACGTACACTGATATTGACAAAACATCGGATAGGTTCTACTTCATTCAATCATGAGCGCGATACTAACGTTCGATACTTACACTTCTTTTAACACACTATTGTCTTAATGTCTACACAATAATCGAAACATTTAATACAATGTCGCAAGGTAATATATATAAGGTAGCGTAACGCGACTATATACATAATCTAACAACAATATATTGTAACGCAATGTTCCTGTTCGCATCATCTTTTAGACTCCATTGATGGTCTCCTCTGCGTTGACGCAAGTCTCGCTCTCGGTCTTCTCGTCTTTTGGCTCATCATCCAGATCGTCCTAATCGTCGGTTGCCTCTTGGCAGTCGGACGGTATAGGCGAATGGCGATACAGGCTGAGGAAGATAGGGCGGACATCCTGGCAAGACACTTATACGGCATACACGGCGGCAATTTCGAAATTGCGCGTAGAGTACGGTGGGCGGATCGAAATAGTGCCTCGATCGGCTGAATCGTGCAAATTCTTATAGACAGACTATATTACATAAGATGCCATTCGCACGTTGTACCATACAGTGTGCTTCGATTATGGACAAGCGGCGGAAGATATGTACGGTATCCGTCCAATTAGCCGGATATTTGTTAATATCGATGATAGATACTGATTTAAACTTTATATGTGAATACTTTGTTACTCAAAGTCTGTGCGACACAGGTTTTTTTTTCATCACGTCGAATCTCGGCATAGTTTGCATTTAGGGAAGTTTGCGATTAAAACACTGTTGAATGAAATTGCACTATTTATTATTCACACCTATTGGTACAAGTAAATTAAGCAGTCGTTGTATAACTAAGCAGTCGTTGTTATGGTAAGTGTGTGCACGTTTTTGTGCATGAATCATGAGGATCAAACGCGTTCTGCATTCGTTGATTTGTCTTCTTTATCCGTTCCTTATGGCACCAGTGGTGCAACGTCCGTAATATTCCAGTGTGACCTCTGTAGCAAAAGGTAAGCATCATTAGCCGTTATGTTTTCGTTTTTACACTTTGAGAATTCCCGATTGTTTTCAGAATATAAAATATTTCAACACATATTTATTATATTAGGTTGGCAAGAAGGTATTTGTGGTTTTCCAATATAGATAGCGGTCTAATCTTTTTGTTAAACTTTTGTCAGTGTCAAAATATTTTCCTTTTGGCATTTTAGATTAGTCACATTCAAGTTACGGAACAACATGAAACATTCATCATTAATAACAACATATTCTTTATATAAGAGTGAATTTTATTTCACATTATAGAACCGAAATTATTTTCTTGTCAAGCTGATAGTAGCCATTTACGTAGCCCATTTTTTAACAGAATAAATATGTATAAAGGCAAAACGGAAGGAGGTAAACGATGCGATAAACTGACCTGCTAACGGAAACTAAGAAATTCAAGCTTAACAAATTCGCTTACCTTTGCCACATCTCTGTGCGCAACCTAAGCCTCCGGGGTTTGAATATTCCTGTCTATCCGTTCCACATACTGGATTGTATTCCGGGGTTACCTACAAATTTTAAAGATCACGTTTCAAACATTATGTCAATACATATGCAAGATTGGGGAACCAAGTATACTCTGAAGAAAATCTGAAATAATCGCAATCAGTAACATATATTCCCGGTAAATATGCGGAATTTTGCTTCCGCAAAATTAAAGTCTTCTCTTAGACATATTCACGAATGACCCTGAATACAAGTAAAGTATTAACAAATGAGAACTTGTACAGCCCAAAAAGAACAAAATGGAAAAAAAATGAAAGGGAAAAGAGATGAGAATAGTTCTAATCCCGAGCGGAAATCGTGGCGAATACCAAGACCGGAAACCGCGACTCGTCAAGCTACCAAGCTAGTGTAAGATGATATACAAACATAATCAAGAAATCAACCACGCCAGGAAGGAACTTAAAGATGCTTGAAAAAGCAGTAGATAGAAAAAAACTAGCAAAAACCAGTAGAATAGATATATGGACCGTTTATTTTGAAAGTGGTGTAAGTCCATATTTAAAAGAAAAATGAGTATCATATAACTTATGATTAACGTGGTGTAAACGGTTTATTTATATGATTCTTAATTTTTTTTTAATTGGACTTACACGACTTTCAAAATAAACGGCCCATATGTGATTATCGGGATGGACAAAAATAATGCCATTATGTGTTACATGGAAAAATCGATAAGAAAGAGAAGTACGTGTATATTAACGTAGGTCTACGACATTCACCGAACACAGACTGCAATTTTGCAATTTTTAGGCAATAGTAAGATATTGAGCGTGTTTGATGAAAAACCGAATTTCAACTGTCACATTTTGAACACTTCCATGTAATTTAATTCGCCAAATTAAAAGTTATGCGTAATGTGGACGATTGCAATAAATGAACTGACTACAAAATTATTGCAAACTATTCGATCAAATATAATTTTATCGAATAGTTCAGAAATATGCCAAAATTATTTAAAAAATTATAAGTACTTTATCCCGTCTTACGCTTCTGTATTTCGTGTTAAAATTCCCTAACGAATAATTTTCCTGTTTAATTTAGTGGTAGCGCGTGAAGAAATGGGAAGTAAAATCAATACACGAATACGCTTTCGTCTAACGACGGATGCTCAGCCGTATGTGAGAGGGAAGCAAAAATTTACTTTTTGTCAAACGAGTATGCAAATTACAGCACAAGTATCTGGACAGCCTAAAAATATCGATTACGCTTCGATGCCTTCCGATGCATCTGCCAAGAGGAAACAAGATGTAAAGTATGCTCGTTAGCATTTCCTCGCGATTTTTATTTCAAAGTAAATTGTTAGGGGATAAGCCGGTTTTTTAAACTCATATATGGGCATAAGTTAAAAACTTACCGGACATGTAGCGACGCATCTGTTAAAATCATCACCCGTCTGTGGAGGTGGAGCCGTTGTTGTTGTAGTAGTGGTCGTGGAAGTTGTCGATCGTGCATCAGCTGTTCCAGGGAAAATAAATCCATCCGCCGCGGTATTCTGATTCTTTTAGAAAAATAAAACACAAAGTCTGTTTAACGAAAAATTCATAGAACCCGCGATGTAACTATAGTTACAATTTTAAATGAAAGGGAAACACACCTGTGGAAAAGCAGCAATAAAGCTGACCATCGCTGTCACTGCAAAGTTAAAGCAAAAAGTAAGTTAACGTCGGATATGGATGCAGGAAGAAAAAAAATTATTTCAATAAAAAAATGTTTCAAAAACCAATTATACAGCATTCGCATGTACTCACGGAGAAGCGCGCGCAACATCGTGGAAATCATTTTTTCTTCAACGATGTTTAACAAGGATCTTTATCGTCGACTCCGGTACACCTGCTTCAATGAGCGTAGGAGAAGGACTGGTACGGAATCACTGTCAATGATGGCGACTTTGGCGAGGTCGACGATCCACTGACAGGAAATCCCAGTCCGACGTTGCTTTTATAGCACGTGCTGACACATTGCTGGCCCCGTGTAAAAAAAAGTGCGCGCCTCGAAGCATTGGACAGCACCGGACAATGATAGTCATTATTTCCTTCTTCCTGATAACTTTGCGTATGCGTAAAGAGTTTACACTTCTCGTCTTTATTCCACAAAAGAACCGCTCGCGAGCTGCAAGTGTCTCGTGCGATCATATCAGCCGATTAACAAACATGCAATATGTAATGATCAGTAGAACGTGGAACTGCTGTAGCTGTAGACAGGACAGAGACAGTGTCAAAGATCAATGGACTGATTAGACGCGGAATTGTACGAATCAGAATACGCACACATCACGTCATCGGGTTTCTACGAAAAAGGAAAGAGATGGGACTGAACGGGATCGAGGAAACGACGTTGTTCGATCGCAGCCAATTGATTGGCCTCTGTCGACCGATTGATTCGTCCGAGTGCCAGATTCTCCTTAGGGATAACGAGTTGGTAAACCAACCATGCATCCGGTTTTCGTCTTCCTGCGGTTGAAGAGCGTAAGACGGTGGTTCGCTTTTTATCGAGAAGTCGATCCGACTCGTCACTCTGGCACAGCTCGCCAAGGATAACCGGTAAGAGGGGAACCACTTGAGGAATAAAATCGTTCCGACGACGGTTAAAATGATCAAACATTGAGCCAAAGGCAAAAAACCGGAAAAGATAAATTCAGATGCTCTTCGTCATCAGAAATCACAGCAACGCGGACACTGTGACAGAATTCTGCGGAAACGAGAAGGGGACGTGGACCGGGTGGGAGTCGAAGAACAGTGGGGGATAATAGAATCTTAGATGAGACTCGATAGTTGGGAATCTACGCTTTATTGACTCCATTACATGTTTTCTTATCTTTACTTAATACCATTACATGGTGGTGGTAACAGTTTGTACTAGAATTATTGTGCCTGTACCGGCACGTATGCCTAACGAACTATTCCATAGTATCTATATCAAAAGAGAAATCTCGCGTACTAAAGCCCTTGATTTATTTAAATGAGATCATCACCGCTAAACGATCGGCTCTTACTCATACAATTATAGCTGTTATGTACAAATTATTTTATATTTCTGCTCGGCTTTCGATGTCAATCGAAATTAATCTTCAAATCTTACAAATTTAACACCATCTTTATGTTCTGCATACGAAGGAAAGATTGATCGGGGCAAGTATATGCGCCTATATCTGATGTAGGTCGTAATATATTATGCAACCGTTTGTAATAAATCCCTATCTATGTACAAGTATTATGGGTCTTTTTTAAGCGACACCAGGTGATACGCGGAATAACTTAAGGTGACTATACGACGACACCTTTTAAAACAATACTCGAACCCGATTCCGCAACATTCCAACATCTACAGACTTCATAGAAATGCATTCAAGCCCAGTGAAACGTTCACCTTTCCTCAACACGTCTCAAAGCGGCGGAGTAAGCTGGGTAAAAAGTTTCTGTAAATTTTTATTACGTAAACGATTTGAAAACAGACAAAGATCAAGTCTAACGGTTGCCAAATGGCACCTAAAAGGAATGATCTTATATATCTTTACATACGCAATTATGTTGCTTAAGCATAATAACGCTTCAAATACCATATACCAGTATCAGCTGCTAACTATTTATGCGATAATATTTTATAAGAATATTACGGAAATTGCAAATTCGTCGAGAAAACTAGTTTTGCACGATTTCTTGTGTAACATTCTTGTGTATACACAGTTACAGCTGACTAAAAGTGTGATTTCCTCGCACCATTATATGCGAGGTAGTGGCAACATTACATGGAATTATATCGAAGGAGCATTCCACGGTTTCACCCCACGTTGCCTCCGAAAATCGTCATCAGACATTCAATTGGATGTAAAACATGTTCTGGTTACGATTGATTCGGTTGGCAAGCAGCGTATATGGGTCCAGCCTTCTGCTTAGCCAAATCGGTGGCCTTCTTGGCAACGCCCTTCACCTTCTCAGCTTTTCCCTGCAACGAATATTGAAGATCGCCCGCCAGAGTAGCTTTCATGGAATCTGTTAACTGAAACAGTAATGCAAGTGTACATTATTGAATTGATTTTAACTTGAAGATAATAATGCATAACAAGTCTGAAAGTTCATTCAGAACATACTTGCGCATTTGCGGTCATATACTGTGGATTTGGTGGAAACATGTGTTGAAGAACATGATTGAAACCTCTAGTCATATTAACACAGTTCTTTTTCAGCCTGTCCAAACCAAATGCTTGAATTGCTCTACTAAATCCAAAAACTTGACTGTCAACCCATGCCGACCTTTGAGCTTCAGTCCATTCAGGATTTTCATCCGAGACACGGTATACAACTTTCTCCACAATACTCTGATACACAAAGAATAATACTTGAAATATACTTATGTGACACTAAAGCATTCTATTATATTTATTATTACCATGACTTTTGTGTATCCTATGTTCCTGGTATAAGTTGTCAGTATTTTCGCTTCTGGATCTACAACACTCTCCTCTACGATTTTTACCACATTTTTGCTAACGAATCTTTCTCCCCATTTTGGGACTCTATTAGTCTTTGTCAAAAGACGTTTAGAATACAATTTTCCATTTTTAATTTCTCTACAGACAGTGTCTTCTGATAGAACATGGGAACTGCAATAAAATATATTATTTAATAAATAACCTCTTATAAGCATTGTTATTTATGTCAACAAAATACACACCTGTGTGGGTTTGGATACTTTTGCCAAAAGCCTTGAACAACCTGATTCCAGCTGAACTGGAATGTGGTACTGCTCTCATGATACTTTCCCATCTTACTCAACCCACTGCATCAACAGTCTTACGCTATGTAGAACAAATTGAGTCAGAGGATGTTCAGCCTACTGGAGACCAGCCTCTGTAATCGAAACCTACCAACCACTTATTTATGGAAGCAATCATAAACTTTGGATGTAATATTTACCAACACACTGTGTTAGCCATTAAATAAGAAAAATGCAGTTTACAAAAACAAAATATATAGCTCAGCAAAAATTGTAAATATTTGCAAAGAATAAAAAAAATCTCACCCTACAATGTAACGCGTGAGAATTGAACGATGAAGATTATCAACCGCGATATCATTCGTCGGCAAACAGTGCGAAATTGACGCTGTCGAGGATGACACATGTATTAGAACACATTTCAGTTGCGTGATTTCGGTCACGTAAGCTCGTTATGCATCGACTACAAAGTACAAGCATCTTTTGCTTTCGAATCAATGGCAAATGAGGTATCTGCTACAAAGATTAAGTCGTTTGCCGCATAATATCGTAACGACAGAAATGGAAGCTCTCGACCCAGCCGAGGTACACGACTTATGCGATAACGACTACAGTATTTATAAATTTTAATTGATTCGGTACAGATTAGCGTTATCATCATACGCTACAAAGAACTTTGACTACTTTGTGGCAACAGACTGTGTATGTTGTTAATAGCGTGTAAGACCAAACGAGTTTTGTTCGTATGAAGAGAAAGCCGAAAAATTACATAACCCATTTTATTACATTATCATATCGACCGACAGCGATCGAGCGGTTGGAATAACAGGCACCTGAAAGCACGTAGCAATGCAGAGGAATAGATGGACGTGTAGCACTGAATGTGAAATGAGAATGTCATCGGAATCGGTTTTAGAATTAAACACACAAGTTTAAAGCGTTTAGTTCTACACCATTAGTGTGATTCATTTGAACGTAACAAAAGCCATGGATTTCTGAATGGAACATGATTTGGCGATGACGCGATGATTTACTGCAAATAATATGCGTTTGCGGTGGCGTTTTAGAAAATGCTGTACAACCTTTGCGTACGTAAATTCAGCGTCGCAAACGGCCGATATCTCGCATACCAGACGCGAATCGTGTGAAGAGCACAAAGTTGTAGGGATACACAACGTTCCGAGTAACCCGGGCCAAACTCAATACAGAGAAGACAGCTAATGATTTGTTTCCATCAGCACCGAACTCTAGATTCAAACTGGGACACTAGACCACTCCATAGACAACTTGTCTAGCATATATTTTGACGGAAAACGCTTTGTCGTGCCGCACTGTATAAGACTTAAACAATAGTGACTCGTCGGAATGTATGTTGACAAAATGGAGAAAAACTATTGGTCCGCGAAGCTTCATCGAAAGCGTGCACAAAGACCGTCTACATAGTTCGTAGTTAATGGCGGGTCTTTTTCGTGCATAGTTTGGCAGCACTGTCTTTAATTGAATATTTGAAATCTCTTACACCTGTTCAGTTGTCATCGGCCGCTGCCTAATAGAGAGTGCACTTGTGGAATTCATTTGTCTTAGAGCATTGTTTGTTTATCATTTTGGATTTTGCTCACGTGAAGAACTCTCGTCTGAACCCTGAAGAATTTTTTTTACTTTTCTTTTTAACAGGGGTTAGATATTTAACGAAGGTGAAATGGAATTGAAGAGCAATGAGACCAAGAAAATCTTGGAGCCCATAGAAGTTCAAGTAATGGAAATCATTTTTTTTCCCCAAACATCGATAATCCAATCAAAAGGATACCCATTATATCCCAATGCAATCTTATTATAATATACTGTACAAAAATTGGATCTCATTCACACATAGTGAATTCTATTTCTTGTAGATTAAATAATCGTTTTACTTTGATAACTTCTCTGTTTCATTAGAAACTCCTTTAGATAACAATATATAGTTGAACCTTAAATAATATTAAATATTTTAGGTCAATAAATTGCGGCAGTTGCTGACAAATACTTCAGTGAATACTACAGATGACACACAAGTAAAATCAGTGCTTGCGCAACAACTAGATGTGTTGGCCGATAATTTAGATAAATTATCAAAAGAAGAAACTACTGATTACCAAGAAATGAAAGTTAAAATCAAGGACACTATTGAAGAATTCTGCTCTGTCAAGGACATTGATAAACTTGTATGAATGTCATAATGACTTTTCCAAGCACACTGCATAATTTCAAAGTCTAATTACTGGGTTTTATGTATAGATTATGGGTATTGATGGACTGGTAGTTGAAGATGCATTGCAGAACATGCTTAATAAATTTGTTCTGGCATTAAAAACTTTAGAAGACCTAAAATGTTTGCCATTGAAGCAAAGCTTGCAAGACTGTGTGGAATACGTCAGTGAAATGGGAGCAGTCAATGAGATTGAAGACTTCCAGAATATAAAAGTAATTTGTGTACTCCACGTCCAATACCAAATATGGCCTTAACAATTCAACAATGATTATTTCCTCCAGGAATTAGGCATTTCAATATTGGAGATTCTTGGATCACTACAATTATACATAAAAGACTTGGTATCCCATTATTTGTCAGAGAAAATAGCATTGTATTCCTATCAACTATGCACAACATTTCGTATGCTAGTAGAACTGGTCCAGGAGCAACATCAATTGAATGCACCAGTCTATGTACTGCACCTTAATAGTCTGTTTGTAATGTATCTGATTTTAAATAAATCCTTTACTGACATGTCATACTATTGCAGGGTTGCAAAAAATATGTTTGCGATAGAATGTGCCTTTGTTTTCAAATGATTTTGGATGTTATTGCTGCACCAAATCCACAAGCTGAGGAAGAAACCTTTGAAAGAGAGAATCATTTTGTTTACCGGTAATTATTTCAATTCTGCATGTGGTTCTGAGCATTACTCAAAACTCATTTATTTAACAGAATGGACCTGGTATTAGACATTATAACGGATATGGCCAACAAATCGCGAGAAGAACAGATCAAAGAATGCGATGAACTTTGGCTGGGAATCGAGGATGTATTTTCTCACGCGATGTCGATTGCTCAAGTTTGTCAACCGTCGAATTTCAAAGCGATAACTGGTGCTTGCCAGTCTATTATGTCGGAATACGAAAATTTAAAGCTACAGCTGTATTCAGAGATACAAGATACCGCTTTGAACAACTTGTTCATGAACACCTTAAATGATGCTCTATATCGTCTTGAAAGGAAAATAAACATTTCAGTCTTATCCCTCGTCATGGAGGTCTTTAGCTATCCATTCGGTGCTCTAAGAAAATTGGTCATGACATGTGGCAATTCATTAATAGCTAAAAAAAGATCGAGAACTGACTTAACTAAAGCGATTGAAGATTTCGATCAACTAACAGACAAAGCTATGCAAATTGGAATGTTCGCGGTCGCTTGTTGCAAAGATTATAATCGTAAGTATCATTGTTCAAACAGATTTCACAGGCTACATACGCATCGATGTTGTAGGTATTATTCAGATTAAAAACTGTTTGGCGGGTTTTGAATCTTTGGAAACTGAACTCGTTTCCTCTATCATTGCTTTCTATCTTCATCCCGATAACAAAGAAATGCGTGCCAATGTAAAACTGTTAACTGCTCAATGGAAAGTGGAAATGAACAAGCTGCATAATACGGTGGACGTTATCATTGATAGCGCGGCATATTGTCAGGTAACTTGCGGAAATTTTTTTTTTTTACGTTAAACATATGAAGAGGAGTCGAGAAAATTTTGTGGAACGGTAGAACAGTTCATGTGATTACTATTTAGATAATTTTAGATGAACTGCAAGAACGGATATCGGTAATGTCAGACCGATTGGATAATAGGCAACGCGTGACACAAAACCACGTGCAGGTGGTGATACAACGAGCTTTATCGTTGTCCAATCAAATTACGGAAACCGTGAAAGATATTGGGAACGAAAATATTGACAAGCAAACGTCTATGATGATTTGCGAATTGAAAGCAGGTGAGGAAATATTTTCAAAGAAACTCTTCCGACGTACAACAAACATTTATTACTCGGACTCTTGCAGCTATAATTGAAGCTAGTGCCGCGTCAAAGCAGCTTTTGGTAGAAAACGCTACCGAACCTCAACAATTAAGAGTCATAAAGAGATGCGAGTTAATATTAAACGTCGTCAAACGACTGCAGCCAGCTTTACAGACTCTCATGAACAAAACGTTATCAACAACTGTGAATCATAGGAAAAGTGGAATTGGACAGGGTGATATACCTAGTGGTATGATATCATTGTAACCGTACGCATACTTATATATTTGCAATGGAAAAATTTACAAGTTTCGTATTAAATTGTTAGTAGATGCAAGTCTTAAATTTCCAACGATGGTTTACGATCTGCCGCGAGACGAGAAATCGATCACATATATAAAGACACCTTATACAGGTTCGTATCTTATTCTGAATTTCATGTGTAATACGTAAGAAGGATCAATAAATCTATCCGATTACAGTGAAACACTACAAGTCTCCATTGACCATACAGCCAGCAAACAGCGCACCAAGAAGCAAATCTGATCTATCTTGCTTAATTCCTTACATAAAAAAAGGACAAATGATGCGTACCGAGCAGTCAATCATGTATAAAACTCCGAAACGAAATGAAGGAATAATGGAAGCCACACCGAGTAGAAACTTGCTGAATATGAAAAATCTTTCGAATGCGAGACAACATTTATTCAGCAGAGATAGTTTTGCATCGTTCAACGATCTCGACTTATCACGAGAGAGCCTAGATTTGACAAGTAATGTCACTTTACAGAGCTATTAATGTTGAAAGTACATATTAAGACACTCCGTTACTCATAATGAGATGTTATCTTTCAGGTCTATTAGAAAAAGTCGCCAACTTAACTACAAATTCCAGTTTTGGATCGTCAACTACCGTTAATGAAGACAAGAGCGCATTATTGAAAGATGCAAAACTGAGATCCTTGTCCGAATCTATTAAAATATGCCCCTCCATCGCGTTGTCCACTTTAAACATATCGACGCCTAAGAAAACGAAGACAGATGAGTGTTCAGCAATAGGTGGTGGCGATGCACCATCGTTAATCGAGACACCAGAGAGATTTAATGATATCCAGCGATTGGATAAACGAATCGAAGCTCTGCACAGGCAGATGTCGACTGAAACCAGCGAATAATATTTAAAATATTGCATTTTTGAAACAGACCGTCCAACTGCAATGTTACGTGACGTTAAAGTCGCGTAAATTGTCTAGAACAGTATTTAACTGTGAGTACGATTGTACTCTGATTAAGTGCCTTAGATTATATAATATTTCCTTCGATTCATGATGACAGTTTCTATTAAAGCTTTTCGCGAATCTATCGAATTGAATTTCAATTATGTCTATTCTGTTATTTGTCCTTCATAGAGTTCCGTTACGAAGGATAAAATAAACTTACAATATTGTATTGTCTAATTAATAAAAAGTTTCAACTTGTTCATAATCCTCAACATCTAAACATTTGGAAACTTTGCTTACGTAAGTATTTCAAGTCGCATACGTTTAAGCAAGGCGCGTTTAGAGGCCTTTGATTTCGAGTGTCAGTTATCGACTGGTGTCCGATATCTATGTAAGGTCGAATATCGAATAAAATCGAGATACATCCACCGCTCATGTGATCCCGTCACACGGTATACCCGAGACCTGTGCGTGTTGCTCGCTCAAAAAATAGAAATTAAATATCGTTAAAATAAAATGGGAGCATCTGCGATACCGACATTAATTATCACCGTACTATGGGGTATTGTTGGTATTGCATTACCATTTTTTGTTCCTAAGGGACCGAATCGAGGGTAAGTTTACTATTCGTAAGATTTACCTTGCCCATCCCAATCGTACATGTCAATTCGCAGATCGAGCAGACACTGTTCTTGAATTTTGTCGATGGTTTTCGTTATTTCACATGACGTACGAACCAAACTAACAATTTTTCTGACACGATGTATCACTGACTGTTTAAGCTACCAATTTCATTTTGAAGAAAGTAACCAACAACTTGATTTTGTCATATGGCACTGGAAACATTACACAATTGGTACAGTAACTTAAATAAATGACATTTCATATTTCAGAATACTACAAGCAATACTGATGTTGACAGCATTCACATGTTGGTTGTTGTAAGTCAACATTTGATTAATACATTTTATGATTTGTTATTTTCTAATCTATTCCTATGTATTATTACCATTTCCCTTTTAGTTGGTTGTGTTGTTATATGGCGCAAATGAACCCACTGATAGGACCAAAACTCGATAATCACACAATCCTCATTATGGCTCGTGAATGGGTAAGTATGTCAATACATATACAAAGACGAATTATGAATACTGTAGTAGTCACTGTAAGACATGAATGTCAGTTGAAGTCTCTTAAAATTTGAATTCACCTACAAAACATGTACAATAAAATAATAACAGAATAATATTTCTAGTTTAACAACACCATGTAAAATACTTTTTTGTTTTGTTCCAGGGAAATCCCATCCTAGAGGGTTAGTTAATAATGTTCGAGAACTAAGTTCAACTGTACATATAAAAGCGTTTTCTCCATATGTATTGTTATGCCTAAACAAATATATCATTGTATCTAGAGTAGAAATCGGAAGCCTCAAAGCAAGCAACAATGAGTAACGTTCAATTTTCTTGATTTTAAATTGTAATTTTTGTACAGAATAGTATCAATGTTATACCTGTGTATGTATTATAGAATATCTAAGTAAGTTTTAAGTTTTATTAGGTACACAAGCAATTGGCAAGATGAAACCAGAATAATAGCCAATTTTCTACTTCCTTTCACCAATTCAGACCATAAACATTCCGTTAAACAATATTTATAACGCAATATAACCCTGCCAATGTAAAATAAATTTGAGAAAGTGTCATTATAATAGTCTAACAAAATATCGATCAATGGAAAAGATTCAATAAAATTCTGTTAATAGTCACTTTTATTGAAAATGTATAAGCACAAAGTTTGTTTAGAGAGGCAAAAATCGATTTGCTTGAAGTCTGCCGTCACGACATCTGTCGGAGTTTAGCTGAAAACATTAGTGCAACATTGTTGTCACGTCAAACTGTCTGAAATTGTGCTCGTTGACGTGAGCATAATTCAAGAAAACAACAATGGAGGCTTGTAATGCTGTCGAGCGTGAGGTTGACAAGGTTTTATTGAAGTTTGGTGCAATAAACGAACATGCGGAAACGGTGTTACGTGACCTGATAAACCATGTTGAATCATTGAAGAAAGAATTAGAGGATGGTGAGACCATTACACCATTTATTTTATGAAAACCGTGAGCTCAGACGTCAAATTTTACAGTTCTACTGTTTCCCCTGTCTCTGTGTGGATTCATATACCATCATTGCATTAATAAACATCTTGTATTCTAAAGTAAACTTATGTCAGAATGTTTATTGGTAATTCGTTTAGAAATACTCCATGATAATATTTATAACCTCATCTCTTACTCCGTGTATACAACGCTTTGTTTTGTCCCCGTATTTTACGTGGCTGAACAAAGGTGCTTATGAGTTTTGTTGAAGGGATTGCATGTTTATAGCACCATCTGATCATGAGTTGACACCAGGTCAGGTTGAGGTTTTGAAACAGGCCATGACTAAAGTCAGAGACACTGTTCAACGCCTTGCTACAGATCACCGTGACCTACACAGCACAGTGTCAAAAGTTGGTAAAGCCATTGACAGAAATTTTACTGCTGACTTTGCAAGCACAAGTAGTGAAGATGTTTTCTCTGGATTAGAGAAGTCTCATCTTCTCAACCAAGTCATTTGCCAACATTTCTATAGGCAAGGAATGCTTGATATAGCAGATGAACTTGCACTGGTAAGTTGAATATTTCACAAACCTGATTGCGCAATATTGTATAGATAAAATTATACCTATAAAAATGATTTAACAATAATATGTACATAAACACCAATAAGTGAGAAGGAATTGCGCAACACTTTAATCTGAAAACCATAATATCATGCCATATAAATGTCTGACACAGGAAGCAGGTATCAAAACTGATGAAGGAAGAAAAGAACCATTTACAGAATTAAACTACATCCTCGATTGTCTAAAACAGCGAAACTTAGAGCCTGCATTAGAATGGGCAAAGAAACACAGAGAAGCACTTCTAGCACAGAATTCCTCCTTGGAATTCAAGCTCCACAGATTACACTTTATTAGACTGGTTCAACAGGGACCCAACAAACAATCAGAAGCTATAATGTATGCTCGACAAAATTTAACACAATTTGTTGGCCGTCATGAGAAGGAGGTTCAATCTTTGATGGGAACACTGTTATATTTGCGAAATGGAATCCAATCATCACCTTACAGCCATTTATTGGATCCGACGTTATGGCTTGACATTCATGATGTGTTCACGAAAGAAGCCTGTACACTTCTCGGCCTTAGTGTAGACAGTCCACTTTCAGTTTGGTGCGTCTATTGATGATGTGCAAATTGTATAATAGGTAACCATGAATACTTGTTCAATTTGAATATTTAATTTGGTTTCAGTATCAACGCAGGCTGCACTGCGCTGCCTGCACTACTTAATATTAAACAAGTGATGCAACAAAGGCAAGTCACCGGAATTTGGAGTGGGAAAGACGAACTACCAGTAAGTTTCGTCATTTCGTGCTGACCGCATCAAGTCGCGTTCATTTCTGCACGAGGCATCCAACTATGTTTTCTGAACAGATAGAGATTGACCTGGGCAAACAAAGCCGGTATCATTCAGTCTTTGCGTGTCCGATTCTACGACAGCAAAGTACGGAGAACAATCCACCGATGAAGTTGGTTTGTGGTCACGTGATATCGAGGGATGCACTAAATAAACTTACAAGTTCGCACAAGTAAGTATTTAATTGATATATAGCTATAAAGCAGTTAATATAAGGTGCTATTGTGGAATATACCCAATGCAGATGGCAAATATTGAAGCGCTATAATCAATGTTTACTTTTCCGATTTTCTTTCAGACTAAAATGCCCGTACTGCCCCGTGGAACAGAATCCCGACGATGCTAGACTTATATACTTTTAGGCGACTGTGATACTTCATAAAATACAGACGAAGAAAGGTCCTTCACGGCAGATACACAGTTTTGTAGCCTATTGTTTGGTGTTTGCGTTTTAAAAAGAAATTATAATACATGACATACTATACCTACCCATATCCCGCAAGGAAATATTACCGTTTAAGAGAATTGTTTTCAAGTCATAAAATGTTAATTTTTATGGTTGTGTTGGCGTGTATATATTGTCTTAGGAACCATCTGACGTTTCAACTAATAGATTTGGTGCGTTAACGCAGTTCTGTTAACACATATCGTGATTCATTTATCGGACATCACTAACCAAAACGCCATTTAGACGAGAATTTATTTTACCCAAATGCCTTGCATCCCCAGATCGATTGAGTTCGATAATTGGAAACGGTTTTGCTAACTTATACATGTAGAATCATCCGCAGCCGATTACCTGTAATCGCATTTTACCGTATGCAACCAATAGCTCATAATCTTATTGTAATAACTTAATGGTTATGCGCGTGGAAGTTAACGCAATTTTCAACGTAAAGAATCAAATAATCTATCTCTTACTGCGACGCGTTTGCACCGTTTTTTCCAAATTGTTTGAACATCCGCGATGTATTGTCTTACCGACAAGCAATTAATACTTGGGAGTCACGCAATAAACTATTGTCTTATCGACATTTCATCCGTGTTTTCTGCATTCTATATCAATGACACGAGGATTTTTAGGAAAGTACTTGCAGTGCAACGGATAAGGCCGAAACGACACCAAGGAATTGTTAAATCGATTCTCTGCCTAAACCTCAGCGACAATCAACGTTATAAGCTAAAGTCATTTAAACGACAGATTATTTAAAAATTGTAACATAGAGCGCGAAACAGGTTATTGGGATTGAAAGGTGTAACAGAAATTCAAGCGGTGCGACAATACATTTAAGCTCTCAGAAATTATTGAATGTAACTAGTAGTGAGAAACACAACCAAGAAAGTGAACGGGTAACAGCTATGCAATCCAAAGAAGCAACATTTGAAAATTTAAAGGGCAAAGGAATCAAGATGGAAGAAAATGTACAGGAAAATGGGCTTAACGATCTTGCAAACTATCAAATCGCCCGGGATAAATTGCAAAAGTTAAAGAATGTTGGGCTAAAGAATTTTTCGTTCTTAACGGATATTTTGAGTGAAATTACAACGAACGATAATGTGCCCATAGAAGCAACTAAACCTACCAAAATTGACGTAATGATATTATGCGTAAATAAAATTATGCGTTTCGTAGAATCTTGGACTGTAAAGACAGAACGTATCGCTTGACGTTAGTCGCGATTGCACGACAAATTGAAAGTACAAATAGAGTAGATTTTCGAAAACCCTTTGCTTTGTAGATGCAGTTATCAGCGCTTCGAAAGAGAATCGAACTAAATCAAATACTTCTGGAACGAACAAGTAAAAGAGCAAAGGAAGTTGACTTTACCGTCGAAAAAAGCAAAATGATGACTACCAGAAATTCGTATTACGGTAAGAAATTGATGCAAAGGATTATGTACATGAAATAATTCTCAAAATTCTATAGACGAAGATATCTTTCTAAAGATGAAAGATGCCAAGGACATTAACGTTTCCCAGCCTGTAACGCGTAACGACTACCCAGGAATCGGTAAGTATAAACTCTCCCAGCTGTCAGCAATTATAATTTACTACAGCTATATTTATAGAGACGCTGTTGTCCCATTTTAGAGAATCTTCGGCGAACAATGGCGAACACAGTTGGCATGTTGGAATGTATAAAAAAGATCGTCTCCGGTGAAATGCAGTTTAATGATCTTCCAGCAGAATTGCACGAGCACATGGGAATACATTCATCGAACGAATCCGGTAATAACTGCACTCACAACATTTATTACTGCCCATGAGAGAGGAAACAATCCTTACGATATGTCGGTCGTCATCTTTATTTCCACGCTGCGATACATTTTCTCATGTAATATACTCATATGATACACCTATGGATATACGGTATACGCACAGACATTAAAGTTAACGTCATACTTTTCTACGATAAATTTGTTCACGGTAAAGGCCGTTCCTGTGAGACAACGATCGTTTCTTCATATTCACTGTTAATTCCTTCCTCGCGTCTTGCACTTAATTTCCTTACTTCCCTGATTGACGTATTACGTTACATACAATTAGGTAACGTACATCGCGCAACTTTTCACACAGGCCGGATCCATTAAACTGGGAAAACGGTACGGATACTCCGATCTCATGCATTTCTATCATTTTCATACCAACCTCTCTCTGCTCTCTCATTCTTCCCATTCGCACACGTATATAGAGCGTATTCGAGGTGACCGTTCGGCAATACAGAAGGGATAGTTAATAGATTTTAAGCGAGGTTGTCTTCCTAAGTCTACGAAGAAACCAGCTGAACGTAATATACTTTTCTAGAATATAAGCTAGTATTGGTCATATTTACTGGTAAACTTTGCATAAGAGTATTTGATTAAAAATACTTCGGCCACCCCGAAATATGCTTTTCATCAATTTCGCGCGCGACCTTATCACATCTACGTTACATAGGGAGACATTCATTAAATACTTTTATTTTCTTTGTTTCTCGCTGAATCTCGCCACTTTCTTTTGTTCGGCGACTACACAGGCGTAATGTCGGACCCATACACCAGCTGATTAAATATCACTACACAGTACAACAATATTACACGAAGAATAATGTTTATCGAGCGCTATCATTCGACAATTGCGAGAGGTGATCGCGGAGGGTAAAAGTATAAACATGTGTAACGATATGATTAGAGTATAAATCGTTACGCGACACTCGCTGTCCATAACGTTAAGCTCGCAGGACGAAATCAGTCTCGTCCTCGACGACTTTTCAGTTCGGA
This sequence comes from Anoplius nigerrimus, assembly GCA_914767735.1. Taxonomy (NCBI): domain Eukaryota; kingdom Metazoa; phylum Arthropoda; class Insecta; order Hymenoptera; family Pompilidae; genus Anoplius; species Anoplius nigerrimus. The sequence goes on along the minus strand of OU612079.1, from coordinate 3,897,724 downwards.
AAAGACAACGAGGTCGTTCGATTAATTAAGAATTGCGATTACATGCAGGTATCTAGCGAATAGTATATATGCGGACGTATGTTCCTTTCATACTCATCGCGCTCATGCCTATATGCTCTCTGAGTGCAAAAAGTACATACGCGCACCTTTTTTTCTTTCCGATTTTCTGGTCCTTTAATTGTTCGGGAAACTGAAACGACCGATCCTCCGACACGAATGCAAGGGATAGTATTGCGCTTTTTTTCGTTGCTTATTGTCTGTTCACAATAGCAGCCGTCCACTTCGCCAGTAACTCTCTAAGACTGGTTCCTTTTATCATTAGCTTCGTCTTTCTTATATTCATCGTATATTATGTGTGAAATAGCGTTAGGGGCTGATATCTTTTGGTTTCACGGTTGATTGGGAAACTGCATTCGCGGTCCTTTCGCGACACATCTTTTTCATTTCATCTCTCTCTCTCTCTCTCTCTCTTTCTCAATTTGTCTCTCTCATTTTCCTGCTCCCTCTCGCACCCACTTGGAAAGTCTGGAAATGTTCATGTGTCCCATTTGTCATGTGTCCAGCGTTAATGAACTGGCAAAAGCACCCTTCGTAGTATCACTTTGATTGCATCGGCAATTCGAAATGATGGGCCTCGGCCACGGACGCCAATTGGACCGCGTGAAAGAATCAGATTTACGAAATATGATATAGATCTTGTTTCCCAAAGCTCAATTCCTGACAATCGACATTACTTGGTCTAATCAACTAATTGGTCCTCTTCTCGCACCTACTTCTGACGTCATCATCTCTGCATTGTGGTTTCATCGTCCGGATGATTACGTTAAATCTGCAGTGTGTAAATAACAAGTGTAGGTAGTCCGTGCATGTATCAAGCTTCGGGAAACTCATGACTGGTTTTGAACATGTTCTTCGAACCGGGCTTTTGTGTAATTTCGTTCTATCTCGTACGATGTCAAATCTGCGTGCAATTTACTGGAACTTTTCGAAAACAATCATTTATCCATCTCGCGTGTCTCGCGACCGAGGCGGCGTTCCTCTATTATGCTGCATTAAATACTTTCTATTAATATTTACAGAAAAACGTCCATTATCAGCGAAGTATGTCCTGCGGAGTAAGACGGTATAATACGCGCGACATCGTTAATAACGATACATCTACAACTATCCGACGATCGCGATAACGATATATCACGATAATAATAACGATAACGCCGAGCGTCAATGACGGGTAATAATAATAATAATATATAATCATGAAGACGACAGCGGCGCCATTTTGCCTCCGCTTCTACCCGCATCCTTCTTTCAAATCATCATTGATAATAATGTACGGTCGTAATGATAGTAGTAGTAACATTTCGTTCTGACTATCGTTACTCGTTCCACAATAAATTATTTGCAACTTCTTCATTCTGCGAATCACCCAATCCCGGCATCGGATAATCGTCCATTTTCCAATTCAGCTCTTTTCAAAAGTGCCCGCCACGCTCCCTCCCCGTTTGAACCGAATCTTGAACGTCCTCGATTCGATAATAGACGGCGAACCGTTTGCAAAGTACTCACGAATGAAATTGACTCGCGTTTCGTACCGGGAGTAGGTGCGCGAATGCTCGCGACCTCGTGGATTCTCGAAGTTCGCAATGGCAGCCTGTAGATCATCGATTTCAAGGTGTCAACATCGATTTCCGTCTCTCTTCTCTTCTCAATCAATTTTCAACTCAGACTCTGTTCGATAATCTGGCGAACGCGAATCCCGACTATACTACTATTCAACGTATCTACGTCTACGTATATATTCTTATGTAGTACAAGGGTGCCAATACATCGTTAATAACTGTACGGCTAACTCTTAACATTCTAAATCGCAACGACGAGGCGAAAGCGCGATAAACATTAGACAAGCAAGATTAAATAGGATAGTTCCGAAACGGCACGAGCGAAGTGCCGTGGACAATAGACAGCGATCGATAATACATACTCGTTATAGTGTTTTCTCCGTAAATTCCCTTGAACTTGAACGCTCGTAAGTGACTATGCCAAAGTGGTTGATTTTCTCGACGAAAGAACAATTAGCATTTTGATTAAATATGCGACTAGGATAAGGTAGCTCAGGATCTTCCTGCCGCCCGCGAGGTCGACGACTGTTTCACGATCGACCATGTTTAAACCTACCGATCCCTCTCGAACCTTCTGGACCTCTCCCGACCGAATGAATCAACGCGCACGTTATTTTCTTCTATTCCCTTCCGTCTCTCCCTTTTTATCCGGCTTCAAGGAACGCGAACGTTTTAATACCAACGACAGTTTACATATACACACATATGTAACACGAACGGGATACAGATATAGATATACATATATATATACACACAGGTTAATCGGGTTAAATAGATTACGCGCATCTTTGACTCAATCATGAGAAGTGCGCGCTGCTTGCTCTCTGTGTATTGCTTCTACGAACGTTCTACGATTTTTGTCTTTTCTTTTTTCGCTTTACTCGGGATTCGCGTCCTTCCATGAAAGTCGTACCATCCGCTTTTTAAGATTACCTCTTCCATCTAGAGTCTCCCCCCGCGAATTCACATATAGTTTCTTTGTTACTCGCGAGTTCCGCAAACGCGTTAGTCGTCCACGTTTTTGCAAATATTTATCACTTCTTTCTCCGTTCTGTCATGTCGGTGCAAGGGAATGAGTATGGCGAAGGATGGGAAAGTCGTCGGCAGTCTAGTTTCGACAAACTTCGATTTTCGATCCGTGCAACTTTTGCCACATTGGATTTAAAGCATAGACTCGATCAGTTTTGATAATCGCAAATTTTGGAGACCTCTTCATAGCAGCCAATCGCGTCTCGCACGGTTTCCCTGCAGCCATTCAGGGAATCCAAATTGGCCGGTTCTCCGTGAAAAGTTAGAAATTTTGAAAACGTTCTAACTGGGCAAGTGTCGCACGGACCTTAACGAAGAGATTCAATGAAATTAAACGACGACGATCGATGATTTCCTCGATCACGCGTAAGTCGAATTCTTACGATTCATTCTTTCGCCTCCGAGTTCATCGTTATCCGGGAGCACTTTTTAGGATCTTGCCGTGTGAAACCAAACTTCCCCGTCATCAAAGCGTTCACGTTTCCAATTCACGATTTTCTTCACGTTCAAATGTACATACAACACGATCGGCCTTTACCACCGAACTCATTCCGCAAACAATTACGCGATTCGTAACTCGTAACACATTTATATTTATAACTATTATCTATATTTATAATAGTTCTCGGATCCATAGTTCGGTACAGTTGCAACGATCTTTCTTGGTTAACAGGACGATTAACACGCGACAGACTGTACGAGAAGAGAATCGTATGGCACTCGCCATACCGAATTACGATGTAAAGCCGAAAATCGTGTTTAAGTCCGAATTCTTTGAGCATCCGGTCAAAAAAGCGTGTGTGACTCTCGCCAACCGTTGCGAAACGATTTGAAGAGAGAACTCAGCTTCGATGCTCAACGAATCGGGTACCTTGACTATTTTCTTCGTTCCGTTCAAAGTGGACCATCCGCGTCTCGCACAGCTTGTCGCTCTTCAGACGTACGGGAATACAGTCGGGGCATTTGCTTCGTAGACCTTTGATTTTTCTGCAGAAAGCGCATTCCATTCTCCGGAATTTTTAGTAAGACTTTTAGCGCGACCCGTTAGGGGCGTCGCCACTTCACGCTACAATTTTGAGGTAATTTGATGAATTGTCGACGCCGTCTCTAATGGGCCGTAGGCGTAAGGAACAAAAATGTTACGAGTGCATTGCTAACGGGCACTCCTACGTCGTTGTGCGGCGAACAGAAAATAGAGCATTTACGTCGTCTGTGCCGTAGTCGTTTTCGGATAAATTCTTCGCCCGGCATCTACTGATCCTCCTCCTCATTTTGATAGGTGACGTAGCGGACCGACGATTTCTCGCCGATGATGAGCGACTAGAAGACAATTGACTCGTTAGAGCAGCTCGAAATGTCATACAAGCGTAAGTAATCGGAAGAAAGAAAAATAACATGTCTGCGTTCCATCTATAAACAATTTTTGTCATGTGCAAGTCCATTTTTTGCATATATCAATATTTCGTTGAGAATGAACGTCTTTGCATCCATGTTATGTATAAGGCACCTAATGGCGCATAAATGAGTGAAGCAGACGATATTCTCATATATATATTTATGTGTGAGTAATTTGTAATATTACTGTGATTTCTGACACCTTTCGTTGTTCAAGAAACAATACAATATAAACGTACCTTCTTTTCTTCTTTCGTCGGCGGTGCACGCAGGAAGTACATTAGTGGAGCGTACATAAAATTTAAGATAGCTATTCCAAAAAGCATCCACTCGAAACCGATAGTGTTAACCAGTGTTCCACTCAATGCGGGACCTGGGTCACAAAAGGTACGACAAATATTTCATTATTTAGTAAATCTAGGTCATTACATGTGCTCCCAACCACCACATAAATAGCAATGTAACCAAACTTCAACAGCATCGGTGGTTCAGTGGTAGAATGCTCGCCTGCCACGCGGGCGGCCCGGGTTCGATTCCCGGCCGATGCAAAAATTTTTTTTTTTGTGTTTTTCAAATTAAGTGCAAACAAACAATTAACAAATTCACCTAATTTAATTTTTTTATATCATATATGTAAACCATTAATTCCATACTCATGCACGTACATATTTAAATGATACGCATCTACCACCGTCACAGATAGAAAAGTTGTTCAAGATTGATCTTCGTAAGTCAGTCCTCATAATACGTACCAATAGCAAAACCAAGACAAAACGCAACGTCTCCTATGGCATATACGCTGCCGTAAACTGCACTATGCCTGATGTCTACGAGGTAGCCAAGCTCTGGCATCATGGAACTATCTACCATGCCAATTGCAAAACCTAAGCCTGCGTTGGGCACGATCAAATGATCGATACTCCTCGCCAACGGTATCTGCACATCGAAACAAGAGACATTTATTTATCGTAAATATACACACCTAAAAAAAGGAAAAAAATAAGAGAACTTCTCATCTTGCCGATACGTACACACATTAAGCAAAGACCAATGACTACGAGGCCGATCAAAGACGCCAGCCACCTGTAAAACATGAACAGTTATTATTTACGTACGCCCGGCTCATGTACGGAATCGATTGGACGCGCAGAATCTGAAGGGCAGGTACAAAAATGAACCTCGCCCGAACAGGGACTCGAACCCTGGACCCTCAGATTAAAAGTCTGATGCTCTACCGACTGAGCTATCCGGGCGATATATCCACACCCGTCTAATCGCGTTTCCGGTTCAGCTGTCCGAATCTCGCCTTATCGCTCTCCCTACTTTACAGCCAAATTCACTGACCTGCCCATTTTGTGTCCCAGAGGGCCAAACAAGTTCGTTCCGATTAGATAGCTGATACTGGCCGGCAGAAAAGTGGCGCCCTGCTTCCAGCGACTTGCGCCCATCGTGTCCATCATCCAAATTGGCAAACTGGGCTCGAGCATGGCGATTCCCATGTTGGCGAACGTGATCGCACCTGAAACGAAAGGATCGATCGGTGGGTTTGCCGGTAGCTGAGGCTGATTAGATGTAGGGCCTGTCGGTTGTACACGTACCAGCAGCCAGAACGATGTAGGGATCGGTGATTAGGCTCTTCAAAGATGGCGGTTCGGCTTCCGTGTAGACGAGCGAAGGTTGGAGCATTAGAAGCTGTAACACTGACGATTTTTTGCGGCTCTTTAAATGCGCTCCGTTACATTCATAGTAGAAGTAGCGACTAGGTGAAATGACCGCAGCCTATATTTGATAATGACTTTTCTCTCAGGAAGCATTTTATTTTTTGAAATAGTCTTTGTCGCTCATTGAAACAGCTGATAGAGGCTTGTATCATTCCGACAAGTTAATCGATAATCGTGGGTAGTTCTAGTGTTAATCAGAGATAATATAAAAATTGTTGTAAAATCTAGAGTTTTGTACGTAATATGGAAATTTATATATCGTACATAGTGTATTACTATGCTACATATTTAAGTTTTTTTTTTGCCGATTAATAATTATATATTTTTGTTACGATAAGGCAATTGAGAGTACCTTAGAATATATAATTATATTTTGGTTCCGAGTAAACAGAAAAAATACAGAATACAGAATAAGCTAAGATACTGAGGAAACCTCTCCTATTTTCATTAAACTTACGTCCATCGCCGAGTGCCAATGCTGAGAGAACCAAGAATGGCGCCGACTTCCCGACGAATTCGTACATAACACCGCCAAAAGGCGGTCCAATGAGAACTCCAAGTGCCAAACCTCCCAATGCAATGCCCATAGCGTTTCCACGTTCCTTATCGTCTTGATACCTCTCCGCCAACATGCCCATACCTATGGAGCGAGTTTATAACTTTCACCAGGCCCATTCACGATCTCACTCACACTTATTTACTTTCAACAGAATCGTTCAGTAGTAGAATGGCCAATAAATTGACTCACAGTTACGAATATGACTTGTTTAAAGTTGGAAACGATGGACCGCCCAGTGTATTACAATATGTGCTTCGATAAAATTGTGCGGTTTGTAAAATTTAAGTGCAAAAATGAAACTTGCATCGGCCGGGAATCGAACCCGGGCCGCCCGCGTGGCAGGCGAGCATTCTACCACTGAACCACCGATGCCGATATTTTGTACTTTCTCGCAACGAAATCTGAGCAGAATCGGTTATATTTAAATGCGTACTCTACCCGTTATGTTTCCTTCAATGCGAAGTATTATCTTTTCATAGGATAAGACAATAGTTTAAATACAAAAGTCATTTCACGGTAAGTTTGACGATGGTTGATAAAATTAGTACTAGACTACTTATAATGAAATGTGTTTAGAAAAAGTTATTACCTGAAACGCTCGAACAAGAAGATCCGATACCTTGAAGGGCCCTGGCGAGGAAGAGAATGCCATAACTTCGTCCAAATGCAAATATCAGAGTGGAAAGGAACATTATAATGAATCCAGTGAACATCGGAATACTATATCCAATTCTGAAAAGATTCATTGTATAGGATTACATCATATTGGGAAGGGCTGGGATGTAATCAGGGGGTACAATAGTTATGTTCGGGGCGTACTTGTGCGTTAGGGGGCCAACAACTGGATTGGCGAGCAACTGAACAAAAGCCTTTGAAGCAAACATCATTCCGACGGCAACGGTTTCTTCTAAAAGTTCTTTGTGCCTCTGCTCCTTTTCCCGTTCTTCCACCATTGTCAGGTTTATTGTTGTTGTTTCTGTGAGTCAGAGACAGTTCTTTATAAACGAACAATCTTTTGATATCAAGAATACTCCTCCGTAGTACCTATATGTTCGCTACATGACCAATATGTTCTGTACGATCTTATCTTACAAAGTGATAAAGTGGGTCAAATCAAATAATGCCGATTATACTCCAAAGGGAGAAAAGACAACAATGATATGAAACATTATTTCAAGACTTAATTTTACTAATGGAAATTAATTTGAATAATACTTAGAAATCTTACTGGCGAGAATTGCATATATGTGTGCGAGCCGTTAAACGAAAAGAAATAATTGCAACTACATAACGGGAAACGCAAGCTTCTACCTGGTGTGGCCAGAACGAGTTAATATCAATACATGGACGTTTTTTTTCCCTCCCGACTATTATATGCCTCCAGTTCATGTACGAACAAGTTTCGTTCTTGCTTTGCATAATTTGTTTTAGCTAATGGCAGGAAATATGTAATATGTTCCACATAATGGCAGGTCGTACGTTATTCTTATAATTACTGTCACCTAATATAAAGCATTTACTATATGATCCGGCAATCGTTTTAACAATAAGCTAGTAACATATAGCTACTTTGCCAGTTAGCACTATGGCGTTATCGTGACCACAGCTAACAGGATAAATTAGGCGAGTTTACACTTTAGTACTAGTCTCACCTACAGGACCTCCTGCCACAGGTGCCCCCGTGACAGAGAGGAACTCTACTTGGGAATCGTTGGCAACGGGAGCACACGGACATGTTGGTACTCCAAATGGTGCGCTCGGAGAAGCGGTCGTGGTCGTAGTTGTCGTAGTCTCCGGCTTTCGGAAATGGCTGCCTTCTAGATGCTCGCTCAAAGTTGCGTTAGGATGCTTTATGTCGTACAGGAACTCCGGTATAATTGGAACTGTAAAGCGGAGAGCATGTCTTAGAAATTTCAATATTTTTGAATAATACACTTTGAGTATTGATCGGAGTAATATACTAATTGTAGACAGATGGTAAAGGGACATTTTTTTCTGTCTCGGTGTAGACCATAGTATACATTATATGTAGATAAACAGCAACGGTATATTACTATAATTGTAGATACGTACTGTCATAAAGTCTTACCGCCCTTCACGTTAGATAAAATAGGATCTTTCACCTCGGGGGTGTAACTCAGTGGTAGAGTGTCTGCTTCGCATGCTGAAAGTCCTGGGTTCAAATCCCAGCACCTCCAATTGTTTCTTTTGGTTTTTCCATTTCTTTTTTTTTATCATCCGAAAGTATTAATAAGGCTGTCGCAACCTCGTTTAGCAAAAGTTCGAAATAAAAGTAAATCAAAGCGAATAATAGTTATCTCTCGCTCTGAGATTTCACTCGCGACGCGAAAAGCAACAGGTGGAACCATCCATAAATTACCAATGAGCAAATCGATAAATCAAACAAAGCGGGAAATTCTCCTCCAATGAACGTCGCATCGTTGCACGCCTTATTTTTATTCCCAACAAAATCCTCCAACGTATTTATCCTACAAAATTTCCGTATTGAGTCATATTAAATCTTGTCCGACACTCGCGCGCAATCAAAATTGTTTATATTCATACTTTTATTGACTCATCTTTCGAAAGTTTCAAGGAAAAACACAAGGTGCAAAAATCCGCAAAAGAAAAAAGAAATTGCATCGGCCGGGAATCGAACCCGGGCCGCCCGCGTGGCAGGCGAGCATTCTACCACTGAACCACCGATGCTGTTGACAGAAAGTGCTCGGAGGCAGAAGCATGCTCCGACTCCCGGCAACCCTTCCTCACCCTGTCTCCCTAAGGGACAGAGCTGAATCGCACGCAGCCACCCTCGCCCTTTCGCGCCACGTCCGGTGCTCCATAAATGCATGACCACTTATCCGGATTGCGGGGGTGCGATACGCGCCTGCCGCCATACGTTTCGTCGGTGAACGAGTGGTCTCCTGAATTAAACATCCGGCGCCGGTCGGGCGGAAAAATGGCCCGGGCTGGAGCGAATCTCAGAGTTAAAAGGTGGAAAGGAGAACGGAGTGACCGAGCGGCCCCATTTTTACGCGACCGATGACGCGCTGCGCTTTACGCTTTTAGCGAGTTCGACCTTCGGCAAGAGATTTACCATGCTTTGGGGAGGGTGGGTGGGCAGGGGAAAGTAGCTGGGTGGAGACACTTTACGGCTCGGTGACTTTCAAAATTCCTCACCGCCCAAATTCTTTTACCCCTGTTCGAGGCAACGGAGTTCAGTTCAGTTCAGTGCATAGATGTGGTAGTCGCTGGATTGAAATCGGTACTGAGGTAGGGTACATTTCACTTTAACCAGTTTGCTTTCAGGTGGAGGTTTACACTTGACGCTTGAAGGAGAACGTGTCTGTTGGAAGGTACGTTGGGATTTAATTTTATAGTGCGTTTGTGTAAGAGTTCTAGTCAATGTGTAATTGTATGCGAGAACGGATTGACAATTTTCTTTTTTGACGGGTGGTGCGTACTGGTGAAAATATATTGTAAGAAAGAATGTTGGAACCGGATATCGTAGATACATGGGTTACTTAAGATAAACGTGATTTTGATGCAAAATATTGATTTAAAAAGTGAATCATTTAAATCGTAATGACCTTCACGTCGTACGTTAAGCAGTGCATCGTTCGAGCTTTGACTGTGTCTGCGTAATGCATTTTTCATGACGATCTTTTTGATCCCTTATCAATGCATGTTATCGTATGTTTTTATGTACAATACGCACATGTGCTTCATTGCCACGCTACAATTATAATTCAGTAAGCCATCAACAGATAAGAATATCTCACATGTTGAAGAATGTTTAATTATTTGTTGCCTTACACTTTAACAATATGCTACTAATTCCCAAGATTGAATATTTCACAATTATGTGTATCGGACGACTAGCAGATTGTACTACCGATACAAAAATAAATGACTGCTCTCCAGGTTCCATTTTTCACGTCGATGACCATTTGCTGATCTCGTCGCATAACGCCCACTCATTCGATCTCTGGCAATTTCATTTTTACCAACAGAACGAAGCCAACTTTACGGTAGATGCAAATGCCAATTTTACCTTTGTGTTTAACATCTGGTCTTTGTCTACCAGCGTTAACTACACGGCGCACACATCGTCGATATGTTTGAGCCAGTCTAATTCTTGCTGCGCTCTTAATTCCTGATAAAGTCTGACGCCGAAAAGATGAACAAGGTACGCGGGTGTATAACTCGGCGCAAATGAGAGGTTTCCACCCCCGTAGAGCACTTGACCCAGTGAAACTTAAAGTCGTAAGTCTGACTAAAGAGGCGCCTTTGAGATTTCGGCGAGTTTTACGTCGGAGCACCGAAATACGCTCCGGTAATTCAAACGGGGCAAGAATGACAACCCAGAGGAAGGTGACGTAATGTAGGGTGACAGTTAAAACGTGAAAGAAACGTTTTCTAATTCATGGAAACGCTCAAGTTGTACCAAGATCATTTCAACGAATAAATTAATTTCGACACTTGATGATAACATTAACTCTTTTCAAACATGTGTTCTCCAATTTAACAGCTTTACGTCAGTCATTTGTATGGTGACGACCATATACATTTAATAATCGTCATCTTTAAATTCAATTATATTATCTGCAACAATCAACATAGAACCCACACTCATCGTTTACAAAGCTACGAAAACTGGACGTAAAAATTCGCCGCAGCACAAAACGATTTCAGTCAGAATCTCATTCGTAAATAGCCGATAATCCGCTATACCCCATAACAATGTCTTCACGCGACCTTCATCCTTTGAGGGCAAAATCAAAACTCCCTGAAAGCACTTTCATCCGCCCATTCTTAAATCCTCGAACGCTCTCACAACTGTCCTCCGAAACTCTTCGGTTCAACCTTATCGTTTCTCAGCTCTCAACCGCGGTCGATCCTTAAGACGACGCACCCTTAACGGTAAAAAGAAAGGGAGGATGAGGCGAAGGTCGTTAAAAGTTCTCCGCAAGAGGTGCGTGATCTTGTTCGGAATCGTTTCGTAGCGGAAGACAATGTGGCGCGATCGGCGCCGGAAGGAAGAGGGAGCAGGGGAAGGGTGTAAGTTAGGGTGCGGGGGTGGAATCGAGTCTTTCTCACCGACAGTGGTCAGCAGCATGTTGTCCAGCAGGAGGGCGATCGCGACGATTACAAGAACGAGCTGTCGCGACTCGCGACACCTTTGCAGCCAACCGCTCCATTCTCCGCCGCCCATTCTTCACGTTTGTTCTAGAGGAAGCCCTCACGCTCGTCCTTCGCTTCCCCGATACTCTGCAACAGAAGGGAAAAGGTTCGTTCGGTTCGTTTGGTTTGCTCAAGTTCGTCCTTCGCACAAAGTTGTAACTACGTTAGCACTAGGACGTGAAATTTCAAATGTAAGGATCCGTATATGTCAGTGTTACCGACTGCGTGATTTCGAAAAAACAAATTTAATTGGAAGTAATGTGAGTATGGGCACCAATGTAAGAGAGGGTGCGTTAAGTGGAGGGGGAATGAGAAAGTGTGAGTATGTAGATCCGTGAGTGAGGCGTCAGCATCGAGGTGGCCTAAACATTGTTTCTCAAGACCGTAACCGATCTTCTAGACGCGATTAGAATCTGGTGAGTGGGTCCGATGAGCAAGTGTACGGATCACAATGCAAATATACATTTCGATGATTTATTTTCTTCTGCTAACCACTTGTTTCGATTAGAAATTACCAGTAAAATTCTCCTATCAGTAGTTATGCCGAAGATATCAAAATTGTTAGAGTTTTCAACACAGTACTGTTTCAAAGTTAATGTTCTACTTAAATGAAGAATTCAATGTTTCGATCCGAAATACCGAAGGCTGTATCAAAGACAACGTTAGCATTAGCCAACATTAGTTAAGCACAGATTCTTCGCGTGTCTGCAACCGTATTGCACAAACTCCCGCACCACTCAACCCTCGACGATAATCACAATCGAGAGAAATACCGCGTACATTATCCTTCACGCCGGAATCAAAGTATCAAGCCTTTGCTGAGCGTTGACGCAACGATTCGAAAGTCGGCCTGACAATGGCGAACGCAGGCCTTAGGAAGACGTCGCGTTGATGGCGAGAGGAAGCTTCCTTAGGCACCGCACATTTCTCTCCTTGCTCTCTCACTCTCTCCCCCTTCCGAACCTCTTCCGAACCCCCTTTTGCACCCCTGCCTCTCTTCTATTCCTCGGAAGGTTACGCGAGCACTGATTGGCCGTATTGTATTGACGCTGGGCGACGTTTGCTCGCGTCGTTCGGCGAGCTTTGAAAGAGGTTTTAATTAAATTTTTCGCCCCCCCCCCTCCCCCTTTCCCTCCTCCACCTGCTGCTGCTCCTACTACCAGACGCACTCGACGCTCGCGACGCGATTTAGGGCCGCCTTCGACGACGGCGGAGCAAATAATTGACTCCGATGTTCTTCCGTGCCAATTGAGAAGCATCCTAGTGCATAGTCGGACTCCGTCGAGAAAATGGCTCAAATTTAGGTGACGTTCAATTTACGCGCTTCGTTACGAGACGATTTCGCGGCAGGTCGACTCCAGTTATGCCCCTGCGAATCTAATTGGGTCGTCGCGCCGGAAAGATCGGCCCGGAAATAAGACCGCCTTTGAGCACTCGCAAAATGTCCGCATAGCTGACTTTTCGAGCGACAAGTGCGACGCGAGGGATGAATCTTAAGTCGTCCTCGCCTCCGATCGCGCCACCCGACGACATTGCGCCAAATTGCCTTCCATTCGGCATCAATCTCGCACTGAAGGCACCAATTTCCAGCACTCACCGCCGTTCGACGTCAATTTTTCCCGTCCCACCTCTACGAGCGAGTCAGTCGGCTCGGTCGATCTTCAACTTTCGGTTCCCGCTTCCGCGAATCTGGCGGAAAGGTCTCTTCCGCCTCAGTCGCCGAGTCGAACTACCCGATCAGGCGTAAACTACTCTCACAGTGTCGCGGCGAAAGGGCAGTTGCCCTCGTTGGCCGCGTTTTGTCCCAAACGATTGTTCGCTCGGCGAAAATCCAATTAGCCGTATTAATTACGGGCTTTTAACGGATCCTTCACGCCCCCTCACTTCCAATTTGCCAACTTCCCACCTCCCCTTGATCTGGTCGTCCTCTCTCACTCTCTGTCTTTCTCTCGCCTCTCATATACATATATATGTATATATATGTACAATATGTATAACACTTTGTATCGTGTCGCGTCTCTCTGCACGCTCGTCGCTCTTTTATTCGTCATAACTGAGTTAGCCGACAGCTTTTAGTCCACCTAATTTTCGCCGGCCACCTCTGAAAGGGTCGTGGCATTAAAGACTACGATTTCCCATTTTTCTTTCCTCTCTTTTAGAACTGCACCCCCCCCCCCCCCCCCCCCCAACCCCATCACCCGCTTCTCCATCCACCGTTAGGCGCGAACCTTTCCAGTACCAAAGCGTGTTTCGCGCCTTGATGACGGAGGGAGGCACAATTTAAATTCTCGCCAAGCACGTCGCTTCTCAGACGCCGGACTCTCTTGAAAATGTTGAGCTGGATTAATTAATCGAACCTCTTTGTTCCCGCTTAATGCCTCGAGCGCGGACTGGCCGAAGTGCGGCGCGTGAACTGCGTGGGAATGTGTTTCGTGCGATTTTGTCAGAGTTTCAAGTGTCGAGCTTTAGGGAGGCGGACTGCATCGAGAATGAGCGAATGAATTATGTAAATGACGCCTACATTTTTATGTTGCGATATGCGGCGCATCATTCGACTTTAGCTCACAAACGAAATAACCCATTCAACTTATTGTAAGTTACATGATTAACTACGGAAATTTAATTTAAGATCCATATTAAATTATTTGAGTCCGTATTAAAATCGCTTATTGAAATGTTACGTCGTGCCAGTGTCATAAACGGGACAAACGCGTCACATACACGTATCAATCAAATACGCGAGGTAAGATTCCTCCAATTTCAAGACCCTGCTTCCGATCGTATCGTGGTCAAGTACCTGACCATGTACCCACACATTCAAGTATTAACACGCGTCACTGCCATTTGACCGACGTCCTTAAGACGCGACGAGGATTGACAGAGTAGCCGGAAAGAAGTCGCGGGCGCAGGAAGATGAGGAATGTAAGCAGTAGGCGGACGTAAGACGCTAAGACGCCGGGGGGGAGGGGGGAAGCAATCAGCATTTTCTTGAAAGCCAGCTCCCCAGGGTGCGTGCATTATTCTCGGAGAAGGAAAAAAGAAAAGGAGTCGACCCTTCTTCGTGCCACTTATATAAGTTCCGATACCTTCCCCTCGCCGATCTCGCCCGTTCGAGCTCACCCCCCCCCCCCCCTCTTAACTCCACCCCGGCAGCGCTGTCCGCCTAAACCGAGCTGCCATTCTCTTTATTCCACGGTAATTACAACGAAGAAAGAGCTCGCGTCGTGTCTGTTTGCCGAGAGATTTTCTCCGTCTCACCCCATTTTCACCCCTTACGTCCGCCTACTGGATCTTCCACTCCCCCCCACCCTCACGAGCATAGCTCGAAGTACCGCGGAAACGTTCGCTGCCGAATTAGTTGCGGCTTTTACGGCGGATGGCTCCACGTTTTTATCCCCCTCAATCCGGTGGCTGTTTAATTGGAACTTTTTTTTTAAGGGGAACGTCGGGCAAAATCGAGAGTCGCTCGACAGTCGTCGGATTGCAGAAGTAAGCGGGTTAAGAGTCGTTGGGAAGGATCGATGATATTTCCAATTTGATTCCCGAAGCGATACGATGATTGATCGAGCGACCGACTCGAGTGTTTATTGTCCAACGCGAAGCGCGTAAGGTAGCGGACAATAACACGCCTTGCGTCAGAACTTCGCAACCGAAATGCTAATTATTCAGAACTGTACGCTATGCGTGCGGCCGGAGACAAAAAATTTGATTTTTCCCCTTCTAATTGAGAAATGTACTTAATTCTACTGAATAAAGTCATGTCGAAAGAACCCCAACGAGTTTCGGCCAACTTAAGCCCTCCCGACAAGGTCTCAAAAATTTCACCGACTCACCGCGATAAATTTTACGTTGAACCGGCCGTTGATACGCTTGTACAAGATTTTTCTATTAACACGCTCGTGTACGACGTGCGCGCCGTGCGCGTGTGTTAGCCGCGTGCCCACGTTGCGGCCGGCTGGGGATGTATGCGCCAGTGTATGTGTACAGCTAGCTGAAGGGGGTACGTGGCGTAGGATCGTTCGCGCATTAACACGCGTGGGATAACGAGGCTTCGATGAGTCGTCGGAACCGAGGCACTTAATCAACGAGGCGCGAGAGAGTGTGCGAAGCTGTCAATCGCAAAACCATCCGCCCTGTCGATAAACCCTTTCAAACGGACCCTCCTCAATCCTCGCGGCGCCCCGATGAGAGCCTCCGAATTTTGTCAATTGCCCAGGTCGTAGTTCGAAATGCTGCGGTCATGCGATGGCTTTGTCGTTTTTCAATTGTACCGGACGTTGAGGGGCAAGAACAATTGTTGGAGGGTTTATTGAAACTGTACAGAAAAATTCTATACTTGACGAGTGGGGAAGGGGCGAGGGGGGGGAGGGCTATGAATTTGACTTATGTCATGGGTGAAAGATTGTTAGTCCTATTATATTTCAGTTATTATGCCTTTTTGTTAATTGTAAGAGTAGAAGTGTACGTATTCTATTGTACAACTTGTATTGACAGCGATTTTCCATTTATTGAACTCTTCACTTTTAGACATATCTAGTAGTGAATTACATAAACATGTACTTCACTGCCTTCGAGATAACTTTTATTATTACTACAATTGGAATAGAAATATATATAGAAATCGTCTTTGATCCTACTGTCACCGACACACCTGTACTTCGATATGTACTGTATAATGCATAAGACAGAGTGGGACTTTAGGACTGAATGATTCCATTCGCACATGACTCTAGTGTTGTCGATCACGCGGACGGAGTACCAACATACAAAAGCAAAGCGCGACAGGCAACAATGACAGAAAACATTCGATACTGCCGTACGCAAACCCTGTCCAGACGCGAGTCCTCTCACTTTCCGTCTCCAATCCGGTCGCTCTCGTAAACCGAGTTACGATCTGTCGCCGAGCTAAGTTTCCCGGCTTAAGGAGCAATTAGTTTTGTCAGTCGCGAGAGCGTAGTCGTGACGCAGTTCCGTCAAGTGAATAGGTTAATCAGATAGATCTCGAGAGGTCGGGGGCAAGTTTGATGCCGGCTACGGTAGGAGGCTGGGAACTTCTAAGATTGACAATTAGTCGTCGATGTCATCCTCATCTTCCTCCTCCCCCCCTCTCCTCCTCCCCCGCTCCCGTCTTCGTCTTCGAATCGTAATCAGTCGTCCTTCAGTCGTCGCAGTCGCCATTCTCCTAAGCGGTTTACCGTCGGCGATCGAATTTTGCCATCGACGAGTAAGTAGCCAATCGTTGTCGATCAGTGCGATCGTCGATCCGAAATTCAGTCTCCGAGATCATTAAGTCGCAATTCATTACAGCTCTCGATCGGTCGACCATGTACAAGGGGGGAAAGAATGGATGGAAAAGCGTGAGGAGGGGGGGGGGGGGGGCGAAGTTGAGATTTGAGAGGAGGACGAATCGTCGGCGAGAATGAGAAGGCGAGGGAGCTTTAAAGGGCAAACTGTTGCTTCGTGCCTCAACAAGTAGGCCAAGCAGGTCGACGTTTCCGCATCGTGTGGATCCTGGACTCGGGACTTTCGACTTTTTCGCCGGCGAAGACCGAGAATCGATGCTCGGCCGGACAAGTCGAGGGCTTCCGAATGGCAGGGCCAGCCTTCAGATAAGAACAGGGAACGCGTCAAGCTCACCCTTAAGGTCAATCGGGTGGCTAATCGCTGCACGAGGCTTCGACGTCCCTTGTGACCCATAAATTTGCTCGCCCGACTCGCTGACTACGCAAAATTGCTTCTGATACCGAAGAACGCTGTCTCCCGATGCGACAGGAGTATTCGATCGAATGAATGCATGCGAAAGTACGTGCGACGGTTATGTCGCGAAGAAGGTTTACAGAAAAACTCTCAGGTGATCTTCGTTCTTCGCTTTAACACTGTTAGCTTTGATAAGAAATATGTCCACTCAAAAACGTGAAACCTTCCGGCAAAAACATTTGTGGAGAATTCCGTATGCACTTATCGGTTGTTTAATCTAAGGCACCACTTAAGTCGATACACTGGGTATACGGGGTACAAATATAGCGAGTGGCATAACACTACGACCATTCTTGAGTTAATCGCAAAATCGCTCCTGATTCCGAAGAACACTGTGTCCCGGTGCAACGGCATTATTTAATCAGAACGAGCGAAAATACAAGCAACGAATATTTTTGAGACAACTTCAAAATCGTTTCCTGACGCCGAAGAACACTGTCACCCAGCGCGACGGGAGTAATTAATTAAAACGACCGAAAATACAAGCAACGATCATTCTTGATCCAACCTCAAGCGTCACGAAATATTGTCCTCGAATGTTGATAGGTAAAATCAATGAATCGGTATCTGACACTGTCGATTGTGACTCGGCGAACACTACGATCCAAGAATTGTAGACTACTTACGCACTTCTTGCCGTGAATCCTCCCGGCGAAAAAGGAGGAAAAACACTGCTGCCGTCGAAAGTTCGATCAGGATGGATGGCAGGATCCCTTTCAGCGGCGGTATGCTGGCCTCCCGTGTTTCAATAGGGCAATTTGCGAGGCGAGCGAAAGGCCGTTGCCTCGATCCTCCCGCTTTGTCGCGCGATATTGCACGCTAAGCGAATTACTTGTCGCGGAAATCGCGTTATCCCCGCGCGCAAAACCGCCCCTTTCGCGTTCAGGTCGCACCGATCGCCGATTTTTAGAGTAGAGCCCTCCGCAAAAGCTGACCCTCGACTTTCTTTCGACGATCAGTCCCGCTCAACGGGTCGCCACTGACTCCGCGATAGTCCCAGCTGGCAGGCAAAACCGTCTTATTAAGCGGCGCGTAGTGGTAAACGTAAATATAGGCACGCGACGGACCGTGAATCGATCATCAAACGAGAGATGTGTGAGACACCTTCTCACCTGAGTTATGTATAAGCAGTCTGCTCCGACAACCATTGTGAGCGTGCGTGATCGGAAAGTGGCGCGGGGTGTAACGCAGGACAACACATCAACAGAAGATAATGTCCCATGTGTAAGGAAGTATTGTTCATACTTTGGACATAATAGTTCTTTTACGTGAAGCAGTTGTCGCAGTTGTAAAGTAAACTGTGAATTACTTTCTAACGAGTATCGGAGCCGATGCTAATGTTGTGGCGTCAAGTACTGTCAAACAGACTTACGACGAAATCCAATCCAACGAGTTTCAGACTAATAGCCTTATCAAAGTTTCCAGATGTAACGTCATTCGGTTCCTGACGTACTCTTCGCTCGTCCCGGGAGTCTTTTAATTAACCAGGTGCGTAACAGGTTTTTGAACCAGTCGCCCTTCTCCCCGATAACAACGGTCAACGCACAGCTGTTTATTGTTCGCTAAATATGCTGAGAGGAATTTGCACGGTGCACCGCTGCATCGGCGAGATATTTTCAAATCTTGCTAATCCCGCGTCTGGGGCAAAGGGCGCTTTACGACGAAGCTTGAGCTGTAGAAAGTTGAATGGAAAAAACTTTTCTGTTCTGCGTCATAAGCCGAAAGTGAGCCCATCATTATCTAAACAGCTATGCATTATGTATTTTATGTCTATGAGATAGATTAAAAGCGTAGCACTCAAATTCCAGCTTTACCACGTCACTGTAATAAACAGTTACCACGTACAAAATTGCATTTCGCTGCGATAAAGTTCGAAATTTTTGCTCGGCTCGAGTCATATTCCAGCTGTGCCGTTCGTTCCTTAACCGAGGCCATTGTCGTCTCCCATAAGCGACGACACGTACACGGGGTAAGAAAATGAGAATGTAAATGCGAGTGCCGACTAGCCGTGAAACAGGAATGCCGTCCACGGACAAGATTACGCCTTCGATCGTCGCCAAACGAATTTATCTGCCGACGACACAGGCGCACACGCGTACGATGAGGGCGAGATTCGAAAGAAACCGTTCTCACGGATCGTAGATGCTGCCTTCGGGATTGACGGCGACGGCATATGAAACGGGAGACGAATGAAGTCGACCTGTTGCCGACCAGGCGGAGGTGAAAATATACATTGATTCGATTACGCTTCCCATCGAAGGGACAGATACGAAAGGTTTTTCGATTTTTCGAATTTTTGATTGCTGGCGTAATGAACGCTGCTGCTATTAGAAATTGTTGAATAAAGCATTAAAGCATATTTAATACATATTACGTCTACAATGTTCATAGCACGTGTAGCAAGCACCGCAAAAGAAGCGTATTGAATCAAGGAAGAATATAATAATTCTATAAACGAATATGGTTAGAAAAATAGGGCACAATTAATCCTCCATCCAGGTCACCATCTGCTAAACAATCCTCAAACAAGAAATGTGACCTGCGACGAGAAATTATTTATAACCCAACTCAATCTCGTAATTTTTATCCGTTCAATACTCTTAGTCCCAAATAGGATTCGACCTTCTGAAAAGTATTGAACCCGAATAAAATCTTCTCCAAACCAAAATTCCCATTTTCATTGCCCAACTTCCATTTTTCGCGTGCGATCAGTGACAGCCGAGCATGTTGACAGACGTCTCGCAGACGTTTTGCGAAGTCTCAACAGTCGAATGCACACATCGCCGCGAGAGGGTGGGTCAAAGGTGACTCGAAGGCTGCGACCGGCGGTGGTTGCCTTCTCAGTTACTGGCCTTGACGATCCCGGTAATCGCATTATGCCGGGTAATTACGGCACTGGCTGCTACACTCCGGCAGAGGGTGAGTCCCGAAGCTCGGGCAAAGTACCCGCCAGGGTTATGCAGATTGCTTTATAACCTTGTTACCGATCACTCTATTAACCTCACGACGTTGGCGCCGTAGACTACCGGTCGACGCGTACCTTCAAGTTCGTTCACGATAGAGAATCACTGTCGGGAAAAAAGCAGTGGAAAGAAGCAAGCGGAAGAAGAGCGAACGAGACGGTGGAAACCAGGTGGAGCGACTCATTCCAGATAGATCGCGCGATGGAGAAGGTGTTTTTCTACCCGGCTCGAACGTTATTTACGAGGCGGAGGATATTCGATCTGCTGCTCGAAAGGTGGCATGATTCGATCTAACCGTTATAAGGAAGGAAATAGAAAGTTACGTTACGCCGAAGTCGAGCTTTCGAGTGATAGCTTCGAATCTCTTTGCCAATTCTTTCTTTCTCGCTCGACGGTAAAAGCCAATGACGCCGTCGTCGATCCTGCCATAAGTGAAACGTCTCTGTTCGAAATTTCGCATGGTCAACGGTCAACAGTGCGAATCGACGAACACCAAGCTCTGCTTTGAAATCCTTAGCAGGCGAGCGTTGGTCCGGCGACTTCACCTTTCATCCGCATCCGAAGGCCAGGGCTTCCGAGGGACAAACTCGGACCCGGAGGCTGCGAATGACACGTGGAAATGAGGACGTTCGGCTCCTGGACGATCCAGGATGTCGCGTATCAACCCCCTGATAAGGCGGAGGGGGCAAGATAGAGAACACTTCGCGGTGTAGACTGGAAAGCGACCCTCTCGTGAGATCTACTCGACCGCGAACGGCGTTAAAGGGGTGGACAGACAAAGACGGACAGAGGGCGTGGTCGAGGACGATAGAGAAAACGAGAGAGAGAGAGAGAGAGAGAGAGGCAGAGAGAGCTGCGGCATAATTGAAATCTGCACAGGACAGAAGGACTCGATGTCTCCTTGTCCGCGTCCACGCAATTGTGAGGTGAGAGTCGGGGACGCGTATCATTGTTCGGCGATTCTTTATACCAAATTATGGGAAACGATAAACGAACAATGTAATCAAAATGTTACTGTTCGAATAAAATTAATGCACGTACGTAACGTGCGTAACGGATATAGCAAGCATGGTTACGCGAGCTTCTATTGCTTGCTTATAGAGCTTCAACAGAAAGATGAATTAATACGAAGCATTTGATCCGAACTATAATTGCTAAAATATTTTCTGAAAGTTGTTAATGCGAGATCAGGGATAAGGCCGAGTGTACTTTTGTAAGGTACAAGTTCTATTCTGTTCTGGTAAACCGGTCGAAATAGAAATTTACTGTAAAGCCCAATTTGATTTGTGTTGAAATGATATGTGCTCGTAATTCAATGCTTTTTGACGTTTCTTATTTCGGGTACAATAGTAACCTGCCGTTAATCTCAATCCACTAAAGCGTAAATTAATAAAACTTCGTCGCCCTGTTCAAATAATTTCAACCCGCTGTCTGGTCGTCCCCTTTCCCCATTTCTCTCTCATCTTTACGAGACTTTAAAAGAGCTGAAAAAAGTGAGCAGAAGGGAATGCAATCTCGCATTCGCGAGGATAACGAACTAAGAATATCCGGTTTCAAAACGGTAGAAACGTGTGTTGGGTTTTATTTTTCAAAATTGAGACTGCTTCCTCCTAATCGAATGACTGATTTATTTTGACAATTCCGAGACGTTTTGCGCGATGAAGTTTGTTTCAGTTTTGGTTGCTGTAACAGCGGGGTGAATTTTATTACAATATCATGGGTAACATGGTAGGCTATACACGCAGGTTATGTGAATTATAATGACCATCACATAAAACTAATTACACGTAATCTAATAAATACGCGTTGTCAAACAGTGAGGTGGTTTATGGGATTTTAAATGTTTCGTGATTTATATTTCTTATAATATCGTAGGTGCCATAATTTTTCAAAGCAGCAATGTGTTTTTCTTTTATTTCCTCTACTTCTTTGTATGCCAATTTATACACATAAAATTAATGTAATTTTAGTTAAATATTAGCCCCAAAGTGACACTAAAATATTGGTTATAAACACAAGTATTTCGCCATTTTCATACGATGTATATCTGGCTGTATTCTATACAATGCTATACAAATATATTACACATTGCAATTATTAGGCCGTGACGTTACAAACGATCCATTAGAGAGGAAAATGAACCAGCATTTATCAGTGAATCTGCTCCAATACTATGTATACATATTACGCATGCATTACATGTATGCGTTACAAGACATAGAAATATAATACATGCAATGAACACGTCATAATGATAGTTACGTTCCCTAGAGACAATCTACCGATTCTACTGGATACTCGATCTCAACATTAACATTCAATATCATCTATATGACGAGTCTCAGCTGATGAAATATACACTACCTATCTGACATTCATTACTCTCTTTACCCGTTACTCTATCAACACCCAATCGAACCTCATACCAGACACATCACCCCACAATCCCATCCGACACCTCTCCTAAATCCTAAAATTTAACCCGAACACACTCGAAACATTACCCTTCTCCGACCTTCAACCCAAGCTACACCCACCAAAGCCACCGATTCCATCAACCTGTTGAACTTATCGTACCTTCACCTCAATCCTCCGCGTCCACTCCGACCCACAGAGCCCAACTAACGCGACACCTCGCCCCGATCCTCCGTCACCAGATTGAACCCCCCCATAATCTGACCTAACACGCAAGCCACATTTAAAAGAACTGACCTTCTGTCCGGCCCGATGTCCCGACTGTCCACCGAAGAGATCAGCTCTCGTCCGCTATTCCCTCCGCCGCTGTGGAGCGTAAATGCGCCCCGATGTAAACGCGACGGCCGATTGAAGGCGACGAAGCCTCAGGGGTTGCATCTCACAGCCCTGCTCTGCGGCTCAAGGCCGTTCCTCGTCGCTCGCTCTCTGGCCGGCTCCGCGTCTCCGGCTCTTCTTCGGCCACCTCTTCTCCGAACGGCGCGAGAGGATCCGGAAACGGCGGCCGTCAACGCGCATGCCGGCGCACGACGCCGAAACTGCCCCACCGCCGTTCCGGTCCGTCATACCAGGCCAACCCACGCGGAGGACGAGTCGGAAGGGGTTCGTGTCGACCCCCTCCATCGCGCCAGCAGCCCTCCGGCGAACATGGTTCTCATCGGAACAGGCCGGGGAGGTGGGCGCTTTTCGGCCACCGGTGACCAAAGTGATTGACACTTGGCCCATGCTCGGTACAAGGATGAGTTCGAAGTCGCGAGGAGGCTTCTATGACTGGGGGATGCTTTTCGAGGATTTAGCCTCTTGCATAGCAAGTGATGGGGAGCGTATTGGAAATTGCAGGCGGCCGTATAACACGGTTTCAATCTAACATATAGGTTTCCAACCGACGGTGCGCCGACGTTTTTAATAAAATATTATTGTTCATATTTGAATATACCAAAGTGTGTAAACTTAATTACAATTAAAAGGTAGGGTGGCACGGAAAACAAAACTCCTCTTAGGGAGGCGTAATAGTAAAGGATGGAAACCGCTCCTCTAACACGATAGGATAATTGCGGGAAGCCTAATATGGCACTCCAATCTATAGGACGGTTTCGCTCTAAAAGGATAAAAAAAATTACGAAAACCTTTTTACAACAACGCACTTCTGCAGTACATGATTTTTGTTTCACATATTACGTTAAATTAATGGCGGGCAGAAATAATAAACTACAATGCCTTTACATGAAAATATATAAATAAATTACAATTTACTAATTTATAACTTCATGCCGATTATATATTATTGGTGACATTGTTCCACCGAAAAAACGCCTCGTTCGATTGTACTGTGTAGTGATGAGAGAGAAATTCATTAAGGTAGTACCTCCGCGTTTGCAAAATTTCAAGAAGTCTTTCAAATTTGGCGTGTAAGTAGTTAAATGCATAACGCACACGATGTTAAAATTTGGAAACGGTTGACCACACCAAACATGAGATAATTGCAATTAAAAGTGACATGTTTTGTACATACAGCATAGGAGAAGCGTGGGAAGATGACATATTTTATATTTTTTTGCATTGAAGGACTTTTACCATCTTGATGAAAAACTAATATTTGTTAGAGTAATATATTTGGAATATCTTACAAAAAAATGGAAATTGTTTACCACGTAGTTTTAATGAAACATTAGAAAGAATGACATAGTTAGACGATAATTTTTTGTGGTGGGGATATCAATGAAGTCGCGTAGAAATGATGCGGTAACGATGCATTATCGGCGCTGCGCGAGTGTGTGTGTCTTTTCGTCGCCGGACTCGTTAACAACCGAAAAAAAATATGCGACGTTGCCACATTTTCACACAGAATAATATTTCATTGTATGTGTGTATTCGTATAGAGAAAATGATAGTGTAAGAGGTACAATCTCGTAAAAAAAACCACAGGCTACAGACTGAATTTGCTGATATGTTTAATGTGGGTACTGAGTCAAAACTTTTTACCTGGATTGTCGCGGAGGTACTACCTTAAATTAGGATTACGTTAAATTAAAATTCTTTGTTTTTCCCGATTCCTGTAATACATTCATTTATATTTTGAATAAAAATTATGTTGCTTATATGGAATTGGAAAAATGGTTTGGTTTTAATGTTTTACGAATGTAACCCACCTTTTTGTATTGGCTTTGAGTCTTATATAGGTAACACAATTTCACACAACATGGCATTTTCTGGGAACCTTTCAACCGTGTTATAGGAGGCTACCTGTACCTCTATTTGCGTATTAACAATAACTCTTTGCACTTTTACCCTTAAACCCTTACCCTTTGGCTGTTATTCTTTGACTGCTTCTCTTTTGTCGTGACTAGTTTCGGCTAAGCTATCGAGAGGGAACTTCTTTTCTGTTTTCTTTAACACACGCTTACGCTCGGCACTCGCATACTTTCCCTACGAATCCTACAATTTTATTTTTAATGTTTTTCGGAGGATGTGCGGAGAATGCGAGAGAGTTTAACGGATGGGTCTTGTTGCGACGGGTATTGGTTAGGATGTTCTTTATTTAAAGTGGGCGTTGTTCAGTGAAGTAGATGTTGAGGTTGAACGTTGCGTAGCATGCGTAGTTGCGAAGTAATTCGATTTTACAGCCTTTTGTCGTGATCTTTAGGACAAGGTTACTGACAGATTAGGTTACCAGTTTGTGGTATTCTGAGCAAAAGGGTAATAAGTTTGCTCCACGTAGATCAGCGGTCGGGGAACCGGGGTAAATTACCCCAAATGGGGTAAAAATGAAATTTTTGGGGGTAAAAATGAAACTTTTGTGAGTAAAAAGTATATATTTTTAATTTGCTATTTTATAAACCTGTTAGTATTTTTTTCAACTTCAAAAAATCATTTAAATTAAAAAATATTTTTTATGGGGGCTATATATAAAAATTAAACTAGTTTTTTCGTCTAATAATACAATAAAAATATCATATGAATTACAAAAAAACAAGAAGTTATCATTTACTTATATTTTCTGTGGGCGCGAATTTTTTTTTTCCTCAACTGTATATTACTTATATTACTATTATTACCGTTATGTATTACTAGGTATTACATTGATAAATTGAATAAATGATGTTTAAATTAAATTTTTAGTTATTGTTTTCTTTTCAAAATTATCATTCTTCACTCATCACTCTTCGCCATGGGGTAATATCAACTTACACAAAAATATTTTGGGGTAATGATTAAAAAAGTTCCCCGACCGCTGACGTAGATGTTGCTTTAGTTGATTGATGATTATAATTTGTGCATGTTAATTGGCGCCGGTTTACATATTGTTGAGATATTTATACTTCATCGATCAAACCCCGTTGGTATTTTTTTGAACTTTTCGCGGCGATGGTTAATGTTGCTTTGTTCTAACTAACGAACATTGTTGTTTTATATGAAATGATTATCGAGGTATAGAAATTACGTGCTTTTACAATCACATATAAACTGTTATTAAAGATAATGACATGAAATTGAAATATTTGTTTCCAAAAGTTCCCTTACAAGGGGTGTACTGAATTTAAAGTCGAAGATAGTAATGTCTCCGAAAACTATACCATTTTAGATGCTGGTATACAATCTAACATAGATTAAATTACTGCTGAATAGGTTCAAATGCTTGAAAATACACAGTATAAACGATTCTACAACCGCAAGTGGTATAGAACATTTTTTTTTACATAAACAAAATCTTACGTGAAACTAAATAAAAACCTGCTTTGCATATTAAACTCTCACGTAAAATTCTCGGATAATATCTTGACGGAAGTTGCACATTAAAAATATGTTGAACGTGGCATACACTCGTAACAAGTGCATAAACATTTGAAGCATTCGCGAAATAAAGAGCAGTTGTGGTAACTTAATTTGTGTAAAACAGGATAAATATTTTGCGTGATCGTGAGAATTTGGTTACATTTGATCGATGGCATTATATTTCTATGTAGAAATTAAGAAGCTATATTCTTTCATTACAATATCTGGAAAAGTGAAAAAGACGACTGCGACTCTGTCTATGCTAATTGGTCCACATAAGACCTGACTTTCATAATTTCATAATAGAGAAATCCAGTAACCACCCAAGCACGCAGAGTTAATGCAAAATTGTGCATACTCTTCATTGTGAGTCCATCCACAAAAACAGCCATGAAATGGCCAACCTTTTGCGGAATAAGCTCCCTTGACTCATCTTAATATGTCTTTGTCCATCTTCCAATCAACTAAAGAAACGCTCGAGGCAATGACATGACGCAGCTGGGTAAACGCACATCACATATGGTTTTTATCAATTCCCATGCAACCTTTGGAACTTCAGACCAACGATGTGCGATATCATTCTAACTTAAACAACTCATGCTAAGAGCAGCTCCGCATTTTCCCCATACTATAAATACGGCCTCCTCACTCACTGAAAACTGACTTACATCCTCAATTATCATCTTAAACATTAATGATCCACGTTAACACCCCATCAAACTCATGGCACAAAAATTGCACATTTTCCTCCGTAATCTAATACAGCCTCATAAAAAGTTTCACATTTGCCCACCCCTTACGCAATCTGTCATTTGGCCAAAAGGGAAACTCTATAGTGTCAATATGAAAAACATAGAAAAATGAAGGCGTAGAAAAGCGTCATCCGGCAGAGAAGAGGGACCCGGTTCTCAATTAAGGAGGGACCGAAGTCCCGAGGCGCCGAACGATTAAGATTCTGACGTCATCCGTCTTCCAGCTCTCTGCGGGGGTGTCTCGTACTCCGGATCGGCGAGAATTCGCTCTCGCTGCCAAAGAGGCACGCGCGGCTCGCCAGGAATTTCTCGATATGAGATCGCGGTGGCAGCCATCGCCTGCTTTATTAACGCCTCCTTTATCGTGAGACTTAGAAAATTGCGCGCCCCCTATCGACGAGCCGGCTCGTCTTCCACACGGAAGCGGAGAAATTCGAGGCCGATATTTATCGATGACCTCTGCCGTCTTTGGAACGCAGATCGCTCCCCCTGTACGTCCGAGTATTGCTCGGAAGGCGCTGGCCAGGGCTGAGACTCGATTGGAATACAGAAATTGCTCGAGACGTTGGAATTAGTTCAGCGAATGCTTCCAGCTGCGGACTGACAATAAAACCGTGTTTATGTCAATATGAAATTTTGCGAGTTTGGCTATCGACATAAAGTTTCAACGTGCCTGGGATGGTAGGAGTCTATCTTTTCGGAGTAACCAGGCTGATTGGACAATCAAATCCTGAGTGTTTCTCTGACGAAGACCGCTAACTTTCAGCTATCGCTGTGAAAGAATTTGAAGAACTGAGCCAATCAACGTATTTGATGTTCTTGCGCTCTTGCCGATCGCCTTCAGCGTTCTGTCCGAACAAAACAAATCGGGTCATCCTTGTACCAACTCTTTTACTCCCACCACCCACCTCCCCTTTCCCCCATTCTCTTCTCTCTCTCTCTCGAACTCGCTTTACCACCTGTAGAGTCGAACGAGGAAGCGATATAGAAATTCCAGGCAGGAAGCGAACTCACTTGTTGATTTTAGGAAACTCCTCTCGGGAAAACGCACGAGGTGCAACTTGTTGCTAAACTAATCGTTGGAAGGGTGAATTCTCCTTTTTTGCGGGTAGAAAGAAATTGAAAGCTTACGTGGAAACCGTCTGCATCATTCGTAGCCATGGATATCGTGCATATAATTTCATCGGTACTAATGAAGGTCTCAGTTTACGTGCTGAATCAGAAGTATGTGACACGCGGAATGTGTCTTGCTTATATGTAAGTGTGTCATGTATAATTGTATACAATCGAAAAGTGGAAGCGACAAGATTAAGTACGAAGAAACTTCGCAAACCGTAAAATTATTTTTCGCCTGATTATGTTTTTTGTCAAAATGACAATAACACGAATACGAAGTCAGTACTCATTTTCCTTACGATCTTTGCTTTATTTTAACCCTCGCATCTTCGCACTTTTAAAATAATATGAACGTAGGGGCATAATTGATGACAAATACCAAAATCAACAGAATTGACAAACGAAAAAACGTGTCCATGAAATAACTTAAGAAAATGTATTTTTGGCCCCCTGGGAGTTTGTTCCGCCTTTGGGGTTTATTGACTTGATAATCTTGACTCGACTTCGATTTTGAAAATCCTTGTTTCGTGGCTGAACAGCGATTTACTTCAGCGCCGCCGCAACGGACAGCACTGAATGACATTGAACGGGAACCAATTTGCTTTTGATGATGAAAAGAGTGCGTTGCTCGATTCTTGACTTTCCACCTCGTTGTTCATCCTCATCTAAGAATTCAATTTATTAACATTTTTGCATTGGGTATTCATAAATTATTACTAAATTACACATATTTTTCACGTGCTATTTCTTCATGCTTAATTAGTTATGTAACGTATAATGTACATGCATACGTGACCCGTATGTGGTCGACTCTTACCACTTAGCGAATCCATATTTCCGAACTTTTTCAATATTTTTTGGCATATATGTATTTCTCCAACAGTTTCTCGTTGTTCCTTCCACACAGGTCATACAAAAAGTAGCAGATTCCCTGCCAGATATCGCTGGCAGGGATCCATTTCGTAAGACGTTGTTTATCCAACGACAATTTTCCGTAAACTGGCAACGACTTTAAACAGTTGCCTGCTGAGTATCGAAAGCGTTACCTATAGACCATCGATATTGACCTTTAATCATAATTGATGAGCCAATCTGAAACCGATCAAGCCACCACTAGAAAATTAGCAATCGAATCACCCTCCTCAATTTAGAATCTAACTTTACCTGTAATACCACTAGTTTTAAACGAATAAGTATAATGAAAGACGACAAATTAAGAAATTAGGAAACATGAACAAATTAGTTTAATAAAAATGAATGAGAGTCTCGAACTAAATGCCGAATATAACGAATCGTTTGATAAGAGGTGAACAACATCAAGGTGCGCAATTACACATATACGGACCGACGCGTCTATTGAGGGATTTGATTAACTTGAGGTCGAATATAGGCTAGGGATGAAGGAAGGCGGAATGAGAAGAAGCAAAGCGAGAGAAAATGTGGAGAAGAAGCGAGGAAGGAAAGAAGGCGGGAAGGAAAGCCACTGCACCTCTCGTCGTCGGTGGAGATAGCGTAGTATTCTCCTCATTGTACATCTCGGATCCTCGTCCTTCCTCTTCTCGCGCCTGGTAGAAGACCTGTCCGTGCCAGATGTTCTCCTTCGTCGCTGAAGAGATCGTCTGTAATTAACTGCGGACGGAATCGACAGTGGCGGATCGATTTTCTGATCTTTCGACTTTTCGACCGAACCCGCCGGAAGGCAAATTTTGGTGAGAAAAATATACTGCTATTGTACGTACGTTGTTTGTACAGAAAACGGACACATTAAAAGATAGTCTTAAAAGGTAGAAAAAACGGTTTTTAATCGTTTGATCGTAGTGTGTATGTATAATAAATGCCAAGAAATCGTAATGAATATTATCAATCGAGTGATCTGTTGTTAATTACTGTGTTGTTGGCAATCAAGATTTCATCTTGTTCACACAATTAAGCTTACCCTTTACAATGTCCAAAAGGATACTGCATCGAAACAGTGATAGTAGAAATCTCACTTAGTTACAGGGAACAATATTCATAACAATTCGTCACTCATTACATTAGTAAAATCGTGGTCATATTTACGTTTACCATGGTCAACAACGAAACAACAATATTACGTGCGAACGCCGCTTATACCTATAACAATTACTGATAACAGTAACAGCAATACTAAGTCTTTAACGATCGTAATCGATTTCGTATTGCAACGCAGATTGAACAAACGTGAAAAAAATCTCTTGGCCATCGTTTCATTCTCTTAGCGCATTTCCCTCTTCGACGGGAATTTGCTATCGGACTGTTACTTGGCAGATGGCGCGAGATTACAGAGGAACTCACTTACCCCGTAATTGCCGAAGGCAAGGTGCCGGGATGGGAGGAGAATCGGCGTGATTCCTTTGCGAGGAAATGTCTTATCCTTTAAGTGGCGCGACAAGTCCACCCTTCCTGCCTGTTCAATCGATCTAACCGAACTGTCAGCAACGTATTAAAGGCCTCCATAGAACACGTGACATGCTCTTTTACCGATTTTAAACGTTCCAGATGTCGCATTGACTTAAAATTATCAACGAACCATGACTATATCCCAAAATTTGCCTATATTCCATAGTTCTGATGTCGTAACTTGTATTTGAAGCCAAACTCCTTTTTTTTAATGACCGAAGACGTAGTTACAACTTGGAAGTATCAAACCATGACTATTTCCCATTTGTCTACATTCCATACCTGTAATGTTGTAACATATATTTGAAACTCACCTCCTTTTATTACTGACCATTACCTGAATGCGCAATTCCTGTTTTAAAATAGCAAACTGTAGTTTGTTCTTTTTACCGATGATGTAATGTAGTCACATTGTACAATGACGAATGAAAGATTCAGAAACCACTTTTTTCGCTGAATGGAAAGATTATCCGAGAAATCGGTGTCGTACCATAATTTTCGACCATCGATCATTATCGTACCATAATAATTAGCGTTCAATTATCTTTACCAAAAGACTAATGAAACTGACTGCTTCAATCATGGATCATCTATCCATTAGAACTAAAGCCACTCTATCGATTCTCCGATTACATCCCAAGTTCATCCCGAGATTCAGGTCCGAGTCGAACCTGTTGCAGCCAGCGGTCTCTTCTAAATCCACTTCGGCCTCTTTCATTACGCCGTGACTCATTAATTGTCAAGAACGCTCCTTGCTCAGCTACTCCCAGCGAATGACTAGACGGGAGACAGCCTGCACGGATGTTGCTGGGTAACACGGTAAATCGAGTAAATAAACGGCGGACCCCATAAAGACGAAATCGTGGTAGGATATCGTGCCGGACTCATTGCCTTTCATGAAGCGGAATAGGGAGAGCGATGCTCGATTCCAGAGATTCCATCCAATTCTTCTCGCCGCGGCCGGCGGGAATATAAATAAAGATGAAGCGGAGGTGGTAGGGTGTCAGCGCGGACGGAGGAGAAATTCGAAGGGGAGAAACGGGGTGAAAGAAGCGAGCTGAAAGAAACGAAGATGGCTCGCGATGAGTCAGAAGCCGATGGCGCAGTGATCGATCGCGACTCTTATCCTGCTCTAAGCCTCCGAGAATCGAACAGCGTTATCACGCGGCTGGTTAGCTGACTAACGAGACCGCTGATAAGAAAGTGGAGCAAGAGAACTGCATGGACACTGAGACCCGACACTTGCGACGATGAACGATTCGAACTCTGAATAGTTTTCGGCATGATCTTTACCTGGTATACTCCAAAAGTTCGGAGACACAAGTTGAACAATGGCAAAGCGTCAGAACATTGAATTTGTATCAATATGATATGTGCATGTAATATAGCTGTTTACTTTATTGTAACAACTAAATTGTTGTTCAATACTGTAAAAGCTTGAAGAGCATTTTGTTTGGAATGGGGACGAATGTTGTAATAAATATGCGATAGAAGAGCATCAGTTTTTTGCAGTTCTCAAGTTTGGAAGCCATGATCTGGAGACGGTTCTGGGACATACCAAAATTCTTGTTTCGATCCGGAATGGTTTTGTATATATGGAATCGGGGAGCTGATAGATTTCGCGAGACGATGGCGCGATTTTGATTGGCCGAAAGAAAAGAAGCCACGTTCCTCGAGAAGTTGCTCACTTCGCTCGTTAGGATAATGGCGACGTGTCCTGTGTATCCTATTGGCATCGCTATCGACGATCACGTTCCCTGGTCCGACCAAATTTTCCCGACATTATGCTCTTCCGCCGAGGACAATGACTCTCCTCAGAACAGGAAGAAAAACTGCAAATGTTCAACAATGTTTGACATCTTGACAAGGAGAATAAAGCAGCATTATTCCTTACATAAGAATTTCATCTTCTTCTCCGTGTTATCAATACATACTTACCTAACCATTTTTCTATGTACATAGATTTGCCACCCCAAAAATGTTCAAATTTTCATTACAATTCTTCTATGACACTCAACACCAATATCTTTTGTACATTTGTACACTTCACATCAAAATACTTACCCGCTTTCCTTTAGACCTTGCAAATGTATATCATTTTCGAAATTCTGAAGATTTTCACTATATGCACCTCAATTTTCAGCATCAATATCACTTTACATTCGTACCGAGTCCGCCAAGCACACTCTTACTTTCCTCAAGACGCAGAGCCTGAAAATGTACATTATCATCAGGCCAATTATCATTCCGGTCGAAGCCCATGCACTCGAGAAAGGGACCAAATCCAGAAATGGTCCTTCGCAATTCCTCAGGCCGCGGTCAACCTTAACCCCGACTAAGTGCAGCCATCGTAATCCACTCGGCGAGGAGGAAAATGATCGATGCTCGGCTCTGACCAACAGCTACACCGAAAGCCTTTTCCTCCTCTGACACTTTCCGCGGATTATTTTCCAGTAGCGGGTTAACTGCGCGCGCGTGAGGATTTTCGGCGAGGAGGAACCGGCAAACGTTCAACTTTCTTTTGCAGACTCAGTCCTAGTCGAGAGATAAAAAAGGGTAGTGCTCTACAAAATTTCCACCTCGGCGCCGAATATTAAAAACTTCTGTGCTGGTTCAAAATTGGCACAAGGAATGATTCAAAGGAAGTACAACCAAAAAACATGCTGAATTTCATTGAGCTGTAGGATCAATTTAGTTTTTTTTAATGGAAATTAATTAGTTTACTTCAATATTTGGTTTGATTGTTTGTCTATTGGTTGAGTATGAGTCAGTTCATGCTTCTTATTACTGTGAAGAAAGACGCCGCGGATGATATCATCTGAAGCAGTAGAAGAATAAAAAGGTGATAAGGATGATTTAGAAGAGTGCGCTGAATCAGATGAGATTTACCGATGCGAAAGTTTCCAACGATAGGTATACGAAGTTTCCGGCTGTCAGACGTACAGGTCTCTGAGATTTCGATATGATGAACCGAAGGGAACGCTTTACACGAGTGGAATAGTAGTACCAAGGTGTGGAATATGCTGAAGTTGCGACTAATTCGCTCTGTGAAAAGAAAAAATTGAGGACAAAATACGAAACAAGAAATTATCTCACGTTACGCTGTGTACCAATAAATAAATGAAAAGTATTAAATTGTCTATTAACTCTTAATAAGTATGAGTCAGTAATAACAGAAATCTTCAAACTTAGAAACAATCTAAAATTAGCACCTCGGTCAGCAGAAGGTTCGGTGGCCAATTGCACAGGAAAAGTTGAATGACCGCGATCATTATCTGAGGTACGTACTTAAACTTGTCAGGATCATCCTGTGACAACCATTTTATTTCACCACGAACGTACACCATGCAGGCACAATTCTTACCCCTGCCAGTTTGAAGCCGACCATGGAAATGTTGTAAGTACCTCCGATGAGTTGCGTCAGAAAGATTACGTTGGCCAATTTTTCGATATCGGTACAAAATCTGAACAATTGTGCGCCACCGTTAATAATCATGTTCTAAGCGAAAAATGAGGTAATACTTACGTGAGAATACGGCGATGATAATGCACACAGGATTTCAAATTAGCATACATTTTGTTCCGTTGATTCAAGTACCCTTCCAACGATGAAGCTGATACAGTCGATGGCAGAGATTCTTCTTCTTCAAGGTGAATCATGCGCGCTTGAACTACGGTAAAGTGACCGCACGCGATCGAAATTAACAAAGGACTGATCGTGTCGACACCTACGTAGACAAGTCCAACGTTCAGAACAGCGAAGACTTGAAAGATGTACACCAGTTCAAAAAATGGTGAGTCGTGGACTTTGAAGACGAAGGCATAGGGTAGACTTCGTTCCAGTATTGTTACATTGACGTCAACAGAGCTAAAAGTCGCTAAATTGTAATCGGAACTTTGGAATCCAAATACACTCTGCCAAACATTGCAATTACAAAGTGCAAACTATAACATAACACAGTTTAGAGATGACACATCCTGAGTCTAAGAACGGCTGAGAATAAAATACTTAATACCATAAAAAATCAGTACAAAATTACATTTAAGAAAAATTATGTAACGTAGGTACATCTGAGAACTAGCAGACGCTGCAAACTTTGTATTAAAAACATAAAAACTATAAATGCGGTGATCAGCATAAAGAAATTGGGCAAATGCTCACCTTTGATTAAAAAGAGCAGGTTGCATCCTCGAAATGGCGACAACAGCAACGATACTGCCAATAACATACGCGAGAATAGTAAACGCACAACTGAACAAGTAATAATACGTGAACCTCTTCATAATGAGCGTATATTTCCTAACGCTCTCCTTTTCGTCGATCCTGAGACTTGCCCAAAGTTCCTCGCAAACGTCTAGCATCGCCCGCAATCTCTCGCGCGACCAAAGAAGAATCAGAAAGCGGACCTGACCGCCAGCGAAGGAAACCAGCAACGTAAACGACTCCAATGCCTTCTCCAATATTTGAGCGTGGACCGCAAATTCATAAGCGTACGAGATGGAGAATGTGCTACCGCACAACTGTCCAACTGCGACAACGAATCTGCGCCAGTCGATAGAAAATGGTCTCTTCGTTCTGCACGGCAGCACGCCGGATAGTTTTAGGAGAAAAACATTCACCGCGATCTCGCTGGCGAACGTTTTTCCACCACTTCCGCTTTCTTCCTGAACCGATCTCATGGCGAGTCGGCCGGATGACAATGACGAATGAAGGTCGAACGTTCATCGCGACGCGACTCCAAGACTCTTCCTGCGCCGAGTGCGACGTCGCTCGGGTGGATGAAACAAAGTATAGCTCTCGGCCGGGGGTTAATAGTCGGAAATGATCGAGGACAGAAGCGATTAAGAGGTCTTCGTTATTAAAACAGTTGTCCCATGTCCCGCGTAAGATTCGTCCGGCAAATTGTCGTTCGCGGGAAAGTTGATGGGGAGCGAGGATTGCAACCCTGAATTCCGATGAGAGTGCAGGGAGTCTCGTGAATAATGAAGGCGGGAATTAGAAAGTTATGCGAGCGACGCCACGTCATTCGGGGAAGCGAAGTTTCGCGAGAGGGAATTTTTGCAACGGGACCGAGAGCCGTTCGTCCATTCGGTCGCATGAAATATGCAAGCGAACTGCCTGGCTGGAACAATGCGAGTCCGCCGGTTCGTAAACGTTCTTTCTGCTGGAACGACTGCGCGGAATGTTTGCGACGCGCGGAAACTGACTTTCTATCGGGCTGCGCAATTATTTCGACATCGGTACGTCGTTTTTATCGTCGATGCCGGCTCCCTGTTGTCCAACGCGGAAAAATTGATCCCTGCTGTCTGAGGCGAGACTGAAAGTTTCCCCCGGTAATTCGTCCTCGCGTCCGCGGAAGGTAGATTCTTACCAACTGTAAAACTTTCCTCTCTTATCTTAGGAACTCGGCTTACGCAAAAAATGATACGCGCTTGTCGTATCTTTTTTTTGGACCACACAACTTGACGTGCGTATTTTTCTAGCAGGATTCATGGTAAGGATTTGCAGAGAGCAAACGATTTTGCATGTGATCAACACGATCGGGCGATAAATACCTACTCACTGGAAACTTAGCTAAGTCAAAACATTCCAGGATTGTCTCCACATCATTCAGTATATTTTACTTTTATTTGACCTCCCGTACATTAGTACAATTGATAAATAAACACTGTATTCTCAAATTCAATACGGAACATTATCAAAATGGAGGAATCATTACATGTATTAAATTCACCTTCATTCATCGACATGTAGTAACAGTCCCCGCAAAATCCTATTTAAAACTCAACCTAAGCCCAAAGCAAATATTTCCGCATACCCCACCTATCAACATCATCCTTACCAACCCCAATTGCTCAATACCTCTCCCTCTTTAACCCCCGCGCCAAATATACTGCATCCTACCGCCGAGCAATTCAGTTCAGCGAAAAAAAAAAATCCCCCCCCCCCCCCCCCTCCCAATTATCAATTTCTGCAAAGGCGTGAAACGGATGACGCCAGTACCCACTGGTACCCACCAAATCCCATTAATCCGTCGCGGTGGCAGAGGGAAGCTCGTGCGAGGTGGCGCCTTCAGTCGATAACCCATCGGAAAACTACCCCCGACGACCGTCGGATGGCGACTTGCGGGGTGTGCCGGGTGTGCCTCATGCGGCATCCGCGTCAACCCCTCGCGGAGGGTGGGCGGAGTCCGATTCTGACCATCGAGGACGGAACGTGGACGTGCCCCGAGAGTGTCCGCGAGTGAGAAGACGTTTTCCACCGCGGCGCAGGATAATCGTGCCAGTCGACGTGCGCCCTTTTCCCCTGGAAGGGCTTCCTGCTAGGGGTGCTGCAGGTGGGACCGACGGAGGGGCTGCCGGAGGGGTGGACAGAGGGGTGGCAGGGCGGACAGGGTGCGATGCCTCGAGCTCGAGCCTCGAACGCGGCCGCCAGCACGTTCCTCATCGACTCCGACGATACGTGAGCCGCGAGGAGTCTGCGTCTACGTGACCGGCGTCTACGAGACCGGCGTATACCGATGGACCTGCGTAAGTCTGTCCAAGATTCGTCCCGAAACTCGTCCGAAGATTTCGAAACGATCGGTCAAAGCCTCGTCGAGTCCCGATCTGTTCGCCGAGTGCCACTCGGTGTCGGTCTCTAGGCACGACCTTGCAGTGTCGCAACGCGGGGGGGTGGGAAGGCTATGTTTTGGATTGCAGGCGCATTGACGCTCTGCGATTCGTCGGCGGAAGGCGCCCGATGGCAAGCTGGCCGAATGTGCGCGGACTTAGGGGTGGTCGAGGAATCGGTAACTGCAATTTTAATACCGCACTCCCGCCTGCGGCTGAATAATGGAAGGATCGATTGAACGCGATCGCGATGATACCCACTCTGTCACGTGTAGGTCGTTATTTTTGCCATCCGCTCGCGCCTGCTTCTTTCCGCCTCCCACAGGCCGATCCCGTGCCCTCCATTCGGCGGTATATTTTGTTCAACATTTCTGTAGGCGAACATGAGTGCGCAAACACACGTACACACACATACTACCGATGGCGCACGCAAACGGAGTGGGTCGAGGGAGAACGACCGATCGATACTAAACTATTCGAGCGTCCTTCGTCCTTCGCTTCCGTACACGGTTCTCGCATCGTGGTACGGTTCGACTGTCGCTCGCTTTTAACATTCGCTTTTAACGCTCGCTTTTAACACTCGCTCTTAACGCTCGCTCGCGACAAAACTCGCCGGTCAGCTTTGCGCTAGTTGCGTGCCGTAAGGTGACACGTCAAGCTGCACGATAATCGACCCATGCTGAAAACGCACTTTTTTTCACCCGCCGATGCTGAAATTAGCGGAATGCGGGGGCGGAGAGCGAGTGTGCGAAAGGGTCGATATCGATGTGCAGATACGGATCGTTCCGTTAAAAGTAAGGGAAACAGAAGTGTTCCACGCAACCTTCCATTACGACGGAAAGGTTAAACGCTTACCGTTTACGAGCCCATGCACGTTTTACCTCCTGCGGCGGAAAGCGATTCAAGGTATACGGAATGCGGCGGAAAAATAACGACGCAGCGTAATCTGGCCGCGCGAGCGAAATTAACTATATCGCGGGAATTCGGATGATATTCAAATGAGAACGTATGTCCGAAACCGCGGGAATCTCGTTTCCCCTTGTTTACCTCGTGCAGGTCGCACATCGGAACAATGTACCAATATGAGAAGTTTCGAGTGGAAATCGAGAGGATATGATAACGTCATCCCTCTGCGCCCACTGCGGATTTCCACCCCAGTTTCCTTCCCGGCCGCGGAGGCCGCCAAACTGACCGACAGCCAGCCGGATATTTCCATATCCTCTCAATTTTACCCCCCCCCCCCCCCACCCGCGCGATCCGCAGGTCCGAAAAAACAAGCGCCAGCATAGGACAACGTTGAAATCGCAGACAACGGCCTACGCGGACAAAATGGGCACTCGAACTGTTCGTAAGTGAAGTGGATGACGTCACGGGCATATAACGGGGGGGTAGGATCGGTGCATAGACGCGTAAGCGCGCACGTATAGACGAGCATAGAGGCGCGCATGTTATCGTGGACGTAGTCAAGGCTGCGAGCGCGGAGGTGGCAGCCTGTGAGATATAGGCAAGGCAAGCTGGGACATTAGGGCACGTACTGCGAAGGTGACACCCTCAGTCTGCCGACAGAGGTTTCAGCCAAGAGTGTTTCTCGTTGGCTACCCTCATTCCGAGACTCCTCTCCAGCGTTTGGAATTCGCGCTAAGGTGGCTTGCGTGGATATCCGCATTGTTTCCGACCACGTAGCCAAGTCAGCTGACCTACATTGAACAGTCTCCGTACCTCGGAGCCCACTCGATGCTCTCGCCTATAGGAAAGCACTCATACTTTAACGACCCTCGCCTTTTCGTGCGCGAGCAATCTTACTTCAGCTATCTTACCCACGGACGGATTGACTTGGAAAGGCCAACCCCGGCCGCGAAAAGGTGTGCGAGGGTTAAATTAAGGACGAACAGTCGCGGATGGGTGGACGTACGGCCTTCGTGATGTCCGATAATAGTGATTCCCCATGCACGTAATCGGAGTAGTAATAAGTTTTTGTGATGGAGCTGTACAGCGGTAGGAACCGCTTTACTCAGGCGCTGCCTCGGATGCGAAGACCTTAAATGATCAAAGTTGAAATCCGTTCGCTGAACTTGACCAGCTGCGCTTAATGGAGGGCGCCCGTATCTTCGACGGTGATCCGGATTACGTGGTACAATTTCAGTCGATCGCTGCCAAAATTGCCTTCCGCTGCTCAACGAATCTCTCATCTGCACATTCAACGTCCGTCATCCGGAAAAATGTAATTAAAATTAGTTCAAAGCTCCGCTGGGCCATAAGGTCTAAGATCAGATTTCATGACGGTACAACTCTGTTTCACTGTCGTTTCGAACGTTATTAATGACAAGCAGCGATTTAATCTCCGACTTGCGTCACTATTTATACGCGAACGTTAATAAACGCCGTGAGCCCTCCGACAATTTTCGAAAACAGTTCGTCGTTTCGTTTGCGTCACGTCCCGAGGACCAAAGGCCGAGGAGAGTCGACGGCATGCCGGCGTAAAAATAGTCGCGATAGACGACGAAAAAGAACGGGAATGAGAGGAGGAACGAACGTATTTATAAAAGGCACGTCCCGCTCGCAGAGAATGAACGGCGAAATGAACGTGCGCGGATAAAGCCGTCTGCTACGAGTTGACAAAGATTAACGCGCTTCTCTCCGTTTCTCGGTCTTCCGTTCCTTGGCCCCGAAACCCGAGATTGTCGGCAAGTTCGATAGGGGCATGCTGCTGGAAGGAAGACGAATTGCCTTCGGGCTTGAGAAAACGACTGGCCTTACGTAAAACTTCTCCTTCCCCTGTCGATGACCGTATGACGGCGCTAATAATCCTATCCTTTTCTCCCCCTCTCTCTCTCTCTCTCTCTCTCTCTCTCTCACTCTCTTTCTCTCTAAACGCTCTTTCTTGTCTGTCTTTCATGCGTGGGCTGCACTTATTCATTATGCCACTATCTGACTCTTTAACGTCTTCTATCGTCCTCACGCGTGCCATTGTAGCTCAAC
Organism: Anoplius nigerrimus; assembly: GCA_914767735.1. NCBI lineage: Eukaryota > Metazoa > Arthropoda > Insecta > Hymenoptera > Pompilidae > Anoplius > Anoplius nigerrimus. The sequence goes on along the minus strand of OU612079.1, from coordinate 3,857,371 downwards.
ATTTCCTTCACCCCACCCCCACCATCCTCCGCACAAGCGTCTGTCTCCCTACTACCGTCTGTCTCTCTCTCCCTTTTCTTCTCCATCTGCCCGTCTTTTCCTTCTCACCGTTGCGCAATTCTCACTCCGGCATTATTCACTTTTTCGCTCCTCTTCCTTCCGTTCACGCTCGTCTTTTCTCGCCAGTTCTTCGCTGATTCTCCGCCCCGTTCTCAGAATTCTTGTACAGTCAACCCTCCCATAATGCGATTAAACCGTACCGCGTTATATACATAGATACCGCGTTGTAGGAAACGCAGATTTAACCTGGTTCAAAACAGATTAATCCGTGCCGCGTTATATGAAAATTACTTTCGTAAAGCACCAAGTTACGATGCATACGGTCATGAAACAAATTTTTAAAAATACAAAAGCCGAGATAAAACATGCTGATTACTTACTTATTAGATTCAACAGTGCATATAAAGTGAATTATGAAAAAATGAAACTAAAACTAGTCTGAATTAAACTAAAACACTGAGTTGCAACAAAAACAGACACTTTTGACAGTTATCCTCGCTGTAAACGAGTGGCCAGTTTTAGCCCTGCGCTATATGGAAACCGTGTTATGGGAGGGTTGACTGTACATATTTCCATGCCACGGCGATGCATATCGCGCGCGCGCGCAACCTTTGTACAGAAGCGCCTCGTTCGCGATTTCGCGAGACGGTGCGCTTCGCTAATCGAAGAAGTGCCACTGCCTTGAACCGTACGACCGATGTTTTCCGAACAGCACGGCACGGTGACGAACGTCGGCGATTCGACGGTGAAGAAGGTAAACGACGGACCGTTCGGAAAGAAACGAGCGCGAAACCGTGAACGTGGCCCATTCTCCGGCGCCTCTTGCCGTTTGTTTACTCAGCTGATTTCGACGCTATCACGCCTGTTCTGTCTTCGAAGCCGGTCTCGTTCCCGTCTCATAGCATCACGCGCTGACCGCGAATCGAGCTGCAAGTTTAGCAACTCCGAGGCGAGAAGTGGTTAAGTGATCGTGAAAATCGGTCATGACGCGCGTGGCCAAGGAACGGGTCAGGACTGCGGATCGAATCTGAGATTCGCGACTGCGAATCGGCCGATGATCGAACAATGAGGACGTAATGGATGAGCAAAGTGCGATAATTGAATTTAGTTGCATAATCGGCGCGGTCAGGTGAGCGAGAGGCGTGGAAAATGGGAACCGCTGAGTAATACGATTTTAACGGGTGAGAAGAGTCGCAAATAGCGAAATAATTGGGAGGAAAAACATTGGGATGATGAATGAGTGTGGGAATGAAAACGTTGGAAGCACAGGGCAGCAGTTCCCTCCTTCTCTCTTTCTCTCTCTCTCTCTCTCTCTCTCTCTCTCTCTCGCTCTCTTCCGTCTCTTTCTCTTAATTATTGTCTAGCGCTCTAATTCGTTAATCACCCTCAACAATCTCCGTCGGGCAACAACCGTTACTGACCTTCATTCAACTTTAATTGCGAATTCCATGTTTCACCTTAGATTCGGAACACGGAAAAATCTAATGCACCCCATTCCCATGCTCAGCGTCGACCTTTCTGCCTACGTACACTTCGGACACCTTGGATCGAATCCAACCTGGCTCTGATTAATTCCCATTTGCTCTCGAGATACCAGATCACAGCTGATTCGACGCTTACACGCTCGCCCCAGCTTCTCTATCGAACTCCGCCGACACGTCAGCCATCGGCGTCGCATTGAATTTCATTCCGCCGAGAGCCGGGTATGAATTTCATTCCCTACCCAATAAGCGTAAGTCAGCCGAGCCATTTCGCGGTTCAAGGTGAAATCTCGATCGATCTCGTCGCATTATTCAGCTTCCCCCTGAAAACGATCGGCCTGCCTGTCGTCGGAAGATCGCCGACGAAAAGAGAGAAGCCAGAAGCCGCCACTTCCTCGAAGAGCAAAAATAGACGGTCTGGAGCAAGTCGTCGCGAGTCGTCGGCGCCGAGCGGGAAGGCGAAGGAGCGAAATTATATCGAGCGGATTTCGTTCCGGAACGGAGGACGGTATCGACCGAATGGCGTCCGCTATTTCGCGCGAACTTAACGGGCGTCGATTATGTGGCCGTGCATGTATGCGCGTGCATGTGCGCGCACGCACGTATACGGCGGCTGTGAATGAAAGTTGGCAGAAGGCGCAGTTCGGGGAATTTCGCATTGCTGAGAGCCGAGATCAACGTCCCGTTTCGCGCGAACTGATCAATGTAATCTAAGCTCAGAAGTGACGACGCTGTCGCGGCAGAGGAATCTGATGTCTTACATTATCGCGAGACTCGCAGAAATCTGCGTCGATCTCGCGCCCGGTCCTCATTCCGGCTAGAACGTAATGAAACCTATCATCTGGCTCAAATCTTTCACGGCCGGAGTTGTAATATCAGTCGGATAACGATTAGCGAGATGTAACGCGAGATTCTATGACGCCGCGCGACGTAGAGCGTATGTAATCGGATAGATTGCGCTATTGAAGGATGTAAGCGGGAAAAATGTAGTGGATATACTTTGCCAGCGTCGTACGCGGTCAGTACGTGTACTATTCAAGTATGAAATCTTTTCCGTTGAAAACGAGTTCGAGTCCAGCAAGGATCGGAACAGTCGGTGTAACGCCAGCGTCGCATGTCTAGTATGACTCACTATCGGATAAATAGAATTACTCGAAGAATCGACGCTTATCGAGCCTCGAAATCGATCCTTGCCAATACCGTACAAGCCGTTACTCGTGGCCGTAATCAGCCGAATCTCTCGTACAACAATAACGAAAGCAGCTTTACCGTCGTCTACCGATTTTACCGACGCCAACCGCGTGCGATGTGCCGGATGGAAAACTAATTCGACCAGTGATCCACCTGAGCACCCCAGAAGCGTGTCGCGTAACAGCGGGAAGCGTCAAGTGCGACCGATGTAATCGGATAAGCCGCGATGTTTGAAAGTTCGGTCATGTAACGAAGCCTGAAATCCATCTTCGCCGACGTTGTAAGAGGAACGGTAGTTGGCGCGCTTCGTTTCCCACGTGATATCGGCTCGAGCACGTGATACGGAGCGGTTCGTCGCGCGGCCTCTAAGCCGAGCAGTCTTCATCAGACGGATTTCAGTCGTCCCGACCAACTCGCGCGAAGCGGTCGTCTCATTCTTCGCGCAATCGCCGGAACGCAATTGGGAAATCCCGGGCTGCCTTTGATGCCGTTTCGACGCGAGCACACCTCTGCTCATCGGGACGTCAATCGCAGCGACTTTCCTTCGTAATTACGTAATCGATCGGACGGTCGATCCGGAAAGGACTCGTGCAGGAGCCTTGTCAACGATCCTGATAGGCCTGACTTTTGAGCTGTGCGTACGAGGTACCGCGCGATCGACGTTGGGAAACGATGAAGGTAATCGAGTAACTGTCAGTGATTCGGTGCCTTTCGTTGAGTAGAAAAAGAAAGTGTAGGACGGGAATGTTGGCAAGTGACGCAACGAAGGAGCGAGCCGGCTCGTATAAAATAAAGGATGATACCGTGTTAGGCCGAAAGCGAAGGTTATGCGGAGAGAGAAATAAAAATTGGTGGGGAGACGGTCGCGGTCGTTTTCGTATTTTTGTCTGGAACGTGCGACCCACATACCGAGTGTAACGACGATGCTGATTGATGTCAATGTTGCCCGGGCGTCGAAATTTATGCGGCTGTATTTTTTCGTGCCCGACGCCGGCCGTGAGGCAAAAATTACGGTGCGACGGGGACTGAGTAAATAGAGGAAGGCGGAAAAATGCGCGGAAAGAATTCGACAAAAGCCGTTCCCCGATGCGGCGTCGATGATAATTGATTGACGCCGAGCGTTACACCGAACGAGATTTATTGATTTCCGCGACTATTCGGGGAACGTCGACGAACTGACGGAAACAGGCTTGGCCCAGTGATTCACCGTTGATTACTTGTAAACGACGTTAACCCCTCGATTAGATCGCGGGAAGTAATTGACGGGTTCGATTTCGACTGTGGCCGTATAAGTGATCCAAACGATTGGCCAATCTCCGGCGCCTAGCTTTTCATTTTTCAATTTCCTCCTCGCTTACACGCTCCACTATCCGAGCTTCAAAAGACAGCGTGCTGCCACACTCGCACTTGTCAACCTCTCCGTATCTGGCAAACGTCGGTTCTTAACCTCCACTAATCTGACCCATTATTGACAGTTTCAATTTCGAACGTATCTTATCCAGTTCAATTATTCCGAATTTACAATTCACTCTGTGGATTCGATGAACGGAACCTGTCAGCTGCTCGCCGAGTGTTGTTGTCCACTCTCTGACCCTACGCGAATAAGAAGAGTGAAACAGTCGGGTCTAATGAGGCGCGCGACTGCTCGGTTTTAGCCTGCTTTTTCCTCTCCACCGTGTAATACTCGACCTATCGCCTGACACTCGGCTTCGCATGTTTACGTCCGATCGTGTATGCCATCAATGGCGCGAAGTGATCGGCTAATTGCGCGTTCCTTCTAAATGAGAACTGGTCCGCTTAATCACTCGATCACATCCCTCGATGCGATCGAAGATGGCCACGGAGGATGGCAGAGAGGAAGTGAGACTTTTCTACTGACCGACGATAATGACAGGCGCGTCCTCGGCTAGATGGCAGACCTGAGGAAGGGTGGGGTCTCAATGTCGAAGGAAGCTTGGTTCTGAAAAGCAATATCTAATGGTTGGACGTTTAACGCGCTGGCCGGCTCGCTAAATTGGACGTAATTGTTCTGAGACGACGGTCAAGGAGCGTTAACGGAAAAGAAATACAAGCGGCGAGAAGGGGGGAAAACGTGATACGTCTGAGGAAAAACGAGAGGGGAGCAAAAAAGAATCCCGATAATACGGGCCGATCGGCAAATCGTAGTAGAACGGAGCAGTTCCGTAGAGAGCAAATTAGACGAGACGAATCGAGGGACGATCTTTTCCGACGAACCTCCTTTTTGCTGCTTTTACCGACGGTCTCGAGGATCTTTCGAAAGGTCGTTGCGGCGTAGATTCTTTTAACGCAAAGAATACCGCGGCACTTCTGTACGTAAGGATATGTAATCGGGTGCACGCGATTGTTTCCACGTATAGATTAGAAATCGTCTGCCCCGTCATTAGCGCGGTATTAACGCAGTCAGTTAACACGCTTACGGGCGTGTGGGTATGAAATAATATCGCGTAACGCCCGTATGAAAGTAATGCTGAGAAAAATGTACGTAGGAGAGATAACTGCACGACAAATAGCTCGAAGCGCTGAACGTGAGAGGGACGAAGAAAGCGAAAGTGGAAGGCCATTATGTCACTTGAATACAAAATTCTGTAAGCGCGCAGCTTCGCTGGCTCAAAATTACTATTGCTTTGATTCGATTTGCATAGCCGGATAAGCGATTTACGAATTTAATGTAAGTGGCGTGGAATGGGAACGATGAATGTAAACGTCGTGTAGCGAATTCTGACGAACGGCGACGAGCCAACAAGGAAAATGTTAAGTAAGCGGGAGATATGATAACGATAATTAAGTGTCTCGAGCGGGGGACAGGGTTTGAATGAACGAGTCTTTCCGAGAAAATCCGATTGGGATGGAAGAAGGGGTTTCCGCGGTGGACAGTACACACGGAATACATTAACGTGCCAAAGTAAAACGCGTGCGCGCGAGCGCAGACTTAGTCATCGAAGAATCCAGGTGGCCCGAAGTGGTATGCGTGTCCTTTACGGTCCTTCATGGTGTGTACGTTCGTGTGAGCGCAGATACGTGTAATAGAGTCAAACGCGCACTTTCGATGCGCGTCCTTCGAAAAACGAACGTCGCACATGGGTATGAAGTCGAAATTGCTGTTATCTCGCTGTTGCGGCCATTCCTAACGGCGGCAAAATGTTTCCAAAGAAAGTCTCTTCATTCGCAAATCACCCTAACATAAAGTAGTAAGCATATGCCCGCCCGCGTTCCTACTGAAATCGTAATAAAATCCTTCAAACAGAGTCAATGTCAGGTAAAAAAATGATTACAATTCTACAGCGTCGAAGAAAACTGGCAATAACACGAGTCGAAGGATACTGATGCCAATCTGCTCTTGACATTACTAACGCTGTCTTTGCCACTTCGTTCGAGCGCACGGACGTAATTAAAGTGACACTCAGCATTCGTTTCTAATTACGCCGTCAAACAGAAATACCTGTTCACGCCGGCTCAGCAATGCGCACTGGTTTACTCGAACATAAATCGATTGACTGCACGAAAAATGCGCAGCCCATTCGCGATCGCTTCCTGATTAAGAGTACATAATTCCCGTTCGCCTCGATAAACGCCGATAAATCCGAGAGATGCACCGCGCCAGTATGTTCCTTTAGACACGCAACGCTAACAACGTGCTTCGTAGACGAGTGCATGTTATGGACTAGAAGAACTGTAAGAGGAGCTAAGCAACAGACAAAACGACAAATTACATCTTTCGCCCTTAATCGATCAAACTAAAATTAACAAAATATTACGAGTGAAACTCCGATGTCGAAGCGTAACGAAAACTTTGAAGTAGTTATATTTGAACCGATATCGATGGACACATTGCGTGATGAGTCATAGTCTGATATCTGATTGTTCGAGCAAAAATTAACGAGAATATTGGAATAAAAACGGTTTGCTCTTCGTTAGCGACGACTGTGTCTGCCAGTTTAATTACTTTGAATCTATCTTCTCTTCATCCAGATTTGTATACTTATTCCAAGTCTTGAGACGTAAAGAAACAATATTATAACTCTACGGAGAGTACGACGATGGAAATAAAGTTTTGAAGAATATTGCGCGAAGTGAAGAAGAGAAGGTTGGTCTGTAGACATTGGACCATTTTTACCGCAGATTATATAGTGCCCGAGAACGAGATCGTGTATTGCTCCGTTACGAACGGTGCAGAACCTATTTCAGTGGAACTCGCCAGCTGAATCTCGCTCTCCCCATCCTCGAAGGCACGCGCCGAGGAAAAGAGCTCGGCTGGGAAGGAGATTCCGACGAAAAGAAAGAAAGGAAGGAGCGCGCAAATTGCGCGGAATGCGCAATCGAGCGGGCGCGCGCGCGCGCACGGGCCGTAATATCCTCTGATTGAACAACGACGCAATTTGAATTGAGACCGCGCTAACCTCGCCGGATTCTACGATTTTTCCTCTGTCCGCGTTTATTTTCGCTCCCAACGCCCGCAGCCCGATACAAATTTCAATCTTCCCGCCAACAACAGCGCAAACTTTGCCCAGGGTATCTAAATTACAAGGCTTGTCCCGATAGTTTTTCTGCAACTGGTTTTTAAAATTGCATTCGGACAACGAGATATGTTGGCGGCGTTATTAACGCTTAAATTTCATCATTAGCCATTTTCTCAATTACGCGGCATAATCGAGAAACGCGTAGAAAACTGTGCTGCGCTTGTGGTAGTAGCACTAACCACGCCAGATCCAATCAAGTAACCTGCTTCAAATTTTAAATAAGAATTGTACATTTATTGTTATTCCTTCTGTTCATCTAACTTCTTGTAAATTCCTATATGTTGGTTTAAGCAACTTCTCACTTTTTGCATTCGTTTGCTTGTTTTTCTTCTAAGAAATCTACAAAGAGATTTATTTTTTAAATTTGAATAAGATCCTTCGACCAGGTCTGATACGGTCTTTCTCCTAAGAAAACTCTTTATCACGCTCGACGTGCAGTCATTTTAAACGAGTAATGCACTCTGCGAATGGACGAAGGCCGAAGCATGACACCGGAATTCAAAATGCATCCAATCCTTGCCCCAGGACGCGCACCTGTGCCTCGGTCATTTCAGTTTCCCTCGCACCTCGTAAATCGACAATCTTTGCCGGGGGCCGATTCAGGAAGTGATAGTAGTACGCGGAACGCGAAGGCCGTTCACGGCAGTCGCATTCGCATGCGAGGCATCGAACGTACACAGAGACGTAGAAGGCAAATAGACGATCGCGGCTATCGTAAGAAGTTGTACAGTTACGGGATCCGATAGGCGGCCGACGTCGACGTCACGTCGCCCGGTGGCGAGAGATACCGTGATAAACGTCGGAATTCATCCGTAAGCCGTGGCATCCAGCGATCAATGAACGACATCGTTGCCTGCTCGATTTCGAAGACGAAATTATGGCGCGCTTCGTTCAAAAGAGAAAAGTTGCCACTCCCGATCCTACCTGAGAAATCGCACCTCGCGAAGCTTCGAACCCTGCTTGCCTTTACCCGTAAACGTTTCTGCGACGCATTATCGCAGCTTAGATTAGATTCCACTTTTATGTTAGATAAACGAAATCACACGAGCGACGTCTCAATGTCAGGTTCGGCCCCCCGACGCGAACTCGGAGTGTATTGAAACGATTAAGTTTTATTGGGCCGTGTGCGTTTGCCGAGCTGCCGATACGCGTGAGGTATATTTCTTACTAAATATCTTTAAACTCCACGATACGCGGCGCTGTTTGAAGCGTGTGTCAGTAAGACCGCGAGCGCACGTTCGCCGCTAATGAATGCGTGCCTAGAATGCTATGCATGTGCGCGTATAGACGTCGACGTATCGGTGAGAGCTCGGTGCCTTTATGCGGATGCAATCGTACGCTCGTGGGGGATCTTGACCTTCAGGATGCTTAACAAGCGGATTTACGTGGTTGCAAATCGCGGTGCAGACTTTGTTACACGTCAGTGTAATGAGGCGTGTGACATAACGGAAGCGGAGTGCCAGCGAGTGGTAAGGGGATAGGAAGAGAGAAAGAGAGAGAGAGAGAGAGACATAGAGCTGAACTTTCTATTCTTCGCACGATTCGCAAAAACGATCTCGTGTTCGCGTGCCTCGGGTCGGAACGTAATTGACGACGTCGCTAATGAAATCGGCCGTTTTCAAGCTCGAGACCGAAGCAAAGCGACCGATCGACAGTACTCTCTGCGAAAATATTCCCAAGTCAATGGGTCAACTGGGTTCCGTACTACGACATTGGTGTCACTTAGATTAACTCATTGGCTTAGGCCGGCAGCCGAGAGTACGAGGAATAGATTCACGCTGACCGTAATTACTCGCGCCTTCGTGTCCTACACCGACGCAGCTCTACCAACACCCACTCGGAGCTAAGATCCGAACGCAGTTGCAGTGCGCTGCTTTCATTGATCGACGTAAAATGAGCCGAACTGGCTCGAGAAGACGCAGATCGTGGGCAGCCGATCTAGGAAGCAGGAAGTGCCGCTAATGGCCGATCATTACGCGGCCGACTGTCTTTTGAATACAATGGCCGTCGGCTGCGTAAAAGGAAGAGCAGCCAGTCGACGCCGTTGCATCTGGCAACGCACCCAGATCCCATGCAGTGTCTCGACCAATTGACAGCCTCCTCCGCGGGGCGGGCTCGCGCGCGGTCTGCGACGCAAACCGGAAGTCATCCCTCGCCACCGCGACTCTTCGCGGCATCCGCTTTATCGGGCGAGCCAATCTAGCCTCCCAGGGAAGCTCGTGAACTTGGTTGCGCTTCTTCGGGAACTCCGTCGCGACGGATGAACGCCTCTCTTCCTGTTTCCACACTACTCTGCTTAGCATAATTCTACGAGACTTCCTCCCGGGCCCTCTGTATTTGCACAGGGCGTGTCCGGAACGAAGCCGAGCAAATTTTCCCAATGAATTATGATTTACGTGGATCATGTCGAGAATGGAACGATCCGTGAGGTTGTAGTCATTCAACGAGTGTTGGGAAGTCAACACCTGAGCGATAGCGACGCACTAAGTTGACTGTCTTCTCTACGCAGCTTTTTTTGTCAAGAGTCTGTATGATAATTCGGATTCGGCTCGTGGGCGTGACTCGATTTATCGGTGCAAACGCCTACTCCGACTCGAATATCGTTCGTTATCGAGTGGACCTCCCCCTAAACGACGTGTCTGGGACGTATCCTATACATACGACGGAACATTGTGTGGAAACCTGCATTGCGCTACGTCGAATTCTATCTCATCCGCGATAACGAACAGTTTCTCACATTCTCGTTATTTTCGAAACGTTTTTCCTGATCTCAACATAACGAACGCTGGAAATCCTGTCCGGCATCCTCTGAAACGTCAAATTCGCTGCGGCGATCGATGCGAAAGTTAAACTCCCGACAACTGGGTCAGGCTGACCCCCAAGCACCCTGTCACGGATGTATTCGGAATGTTCCCACGCAAATAAGCGCGAACGCAAATACTGGTCGCCAATATCTACTGTTATGTCGAACCTAGGAACGGTATCGAGCCCGGCATGCTCCTCTCCACTGAACTTCAAACCGAATTCACAGCCGAAGCGAGTCAGGCTCGTCGAGAGGCGCATTGCGGCTGCCGCCGACAAAGAAGAAGTCGTGAGACTACAGGGCAATGGCCAATGGCTGGCTCTCATCGCAATCTGGAATCGTGCGAGAATTACGTGAGTCACTTATTTTCGTCAAGACACCTCGGGAGCCAAACGGCGACGTAATCGTTCTCCCATCCTGTGCCGCATTCTAACCCCCCAAGACCTTGAACGGCCGAGAGAACAAAGGGCACGATTGCACGGGACCTGCACGGGACCTGCACGGGACCTGCACGGGACCTGCACGCTGCACTTGTCGTGCTCGACGCGATGGAATTCTCAAACTTTGCGGAAGTGGCACGCGCACGAATTTCATAAGACGTCAGGCCTCTGCAAGTTCGCCCCCGCCGACTAAAATTGCACGAATCCGCGCGCTTGTGCCCGGGAGGATAGTCACGCGAGTCATTTTCCGCGCCAGGCACTCGTAGGCGCATTCCTCGCAGCCAGCGACCCTGTCATCCTGCCATTTTCCCTGCTCGGACCTTGAGCAGGGAGGAGCGCAGTGCACGGCCGCTGAAAATTGCATCGCATAAGGGCATGGGGCGAGAGGAAGTGAGGGGGGCTGAAGAATATGCGACGGAACACACAAGGGGGACGTCTTCCTTCCCTTCTGCCGTCACCCCCCTCCTCCTCCGCCTCATCTTCCTCCTTCTTCCTCCTCCTCTTCCCACGAGGTGCAGCGGTCCGATTCGATTCTATCTTGGCTGACCTTGCAGCGTAACGCTCGGCGTGTGTTCTTTCCCTCGCTAGCTCCTTCGCTAGCTGGCACGTAGCGCTAATTATTCGGCCAGAGGTAGTCCCCGACGCTAATTAGAGCCCTCTCGATCCCGTCGTCCCAATCTGCTGGCGTCCGGGAGGTGCCATTCTACGCCGCGAGAATCGGAAGACTCTCCCACTTCCACTCGTTCGACGACCTCTTCCTCGCGTCCTCCTCCGTCGACGATCATCTCGGTGCCAATTAGTGCGCCCCGATTTCGGTAGCGTCGATCGATCGACGGACCCGAGTCATACCTCGTTAGGCGGACGACACTCGATTGTCACCATTTTTTACGCCGTCACGGCGACAGCCGGCATGGTAATCAGCCTGGCACGATTCTATTGTTCGATTACCTTGTTACATGTTTTTCGCTCCACTTGAGGAATATGCATCGGTAACCGAACGGGAGTATTCTCAGTATTCGAGGTTTATGATTGTAACGCTGAAACTGACGTTGACCTCTGTACATATTTTTATTCGAGCTGTTACGATCGTATCTGTCGGCCTGTGTTCCGTATCAGGAGGAATCATGTATGTTAGCGCCACTTTGGAAAAAGAAGGAAGACGCATGCTGGGTGGCCATCCCGGTGGGGTGGGCCTGTCATAATGAGGCTCAAGCCTCGTAATTCTTAGATTGCGGCTATCGAGGGTATTTCAACCCAAAGGGTAAGCAAAGGGCATGATGTCTTTGTTTGGACGCCTAGGAGATAGGTGACCCTTTCAAGTGCGTGCACGTGGCCGACGGCCCGACGTCATCGATGCCACGTCGCGCGTTAAATTGTTATAAACAGTCAAACAAGGATCTGGCCACGTAGTGGGGAGCGTCTTTAGACGCCCTCGTAAGAGGACTTTGTCAAGGGACACGGCACTTACCCCAGAACCGTATAGGCGGGAAGACTGTTCGAATTCAATCAGATTTTGACATGTACTTGTGTTGTTCCAAAGCGCAATATGAAATTACATAATTTCTTCCGAATGTTAAGGTAATCCTCCTCGGGACAATAGATTTTATTTAGCCTGATGAAAGAGATGAGCGATTTACATGAAAATGGAACGATTTTATTGCCAGTCGCTATTGTTACGACTTGCTTCGATACACAGTCGATTGTTACATCAATGGTAAATAATGGAGGTTACATCACCCCCGTCTGTTTCAGATTTCGTAAAAATGGAGGACCATCCGACAGGAAGCCCCTTCTCTCCGCCGAGGTAAATTAACTGACTCTGAAAGAGACAATACCGGGAAGCACTTTTTCCACGATCCCATATCGACAGACGCGATAAATATACATTAGCCGATTCCGGCCGAATGACGATGAGGACGCGTGGGCGTTAACGCGGAAACGGTCCGGAGAATGCACGGGAAATTGCAAGAACCGCGTCCACTCTCGGGCACGCACCGAATTACGGACCGGAAGTAGAAGACTGGATCGTGGAAAAAGTATTCTCGACCGATGCATCCATGCTAATTCCCCGCCAGCTCTAACCGTCCTCTTCCTCTTTTCAGAACGCTCACCTAGGGATGTCACCATGAGAGGTAAGGAATGGCCGGGGTCGATGAAAGGGAACCCGACAACCTCGCGCGAGTCCGATCATTCGATAATTCGGTCATTACTCGCTCGCGATATCGATCGCTAGCCAACGTAACCCGCCCACAGACGATAACCGACCTAGCAACGCGATGGAAATAAAGTCGAAAACGGTTCGATAGGCTATCCGACGCTTATAGTTCGCCATTTATTGATCGGCCAACGGCCTCGACTGTCTTCTTCGCGAAAGGACACGGCTAAGTCATGGCAACAGGAGTAACAACGATAAAGAAAAACGGGGCTCGGCCCAGATCGCGGTTACTTTTCGCGAAACTCGAGGAAGCGCGAGAAAGGCCGAGGAAGCGCGAGGAAGCGCGAGGAAACGTGCGTAGGCGGTAGAATACGGTGTCCTTGAACCCGCGTCGTTCGCGGATAAACGATGGGGAATCCGGAGGTTGATGCGGAAGGAGGAAGAGACGCGTATCGAGCTCGCGGCCTCACCTGTTTTTTAGGAAAGCCGAAGGAGCCGGCGGCGGCGGTGTCAGCTGCTGCAGCTTTGTTGCGAGGAGACGTGATCGTTAAACGATACACCGCTCGCCCGCTCTACCGGGCGGGAAAGAAGGAAGGTAAACGCGCAGCGAACCTCCCACCCCGCTTTTACTGCCCGTTTCGTTACGTCGTAACGGACGCGTCGCAAAAGTCTCGTAGATCCGCCGACTTACTTACATGCAATATTTAGAACTTACACTTTCCACGATTCTGCCTTGTTACAGTGTCACCCGTCTTTCTGTCTCTTGTCTCTCTTCCCTCCGTCGTCTTGTTCCCGTCAGCTTATGATTTCTTGCACCCCTTGCGCCTGTCGAGTTTCGTAGTCTCGACCTTCAAAGTACCCAGGGTTATAGAGGTTTTCACGCTTTACGTTTGAGTTCACTGCCTGTGCCGGTAATGCTCCAGTTCGAAGTCCTGCCAGTTTTCTAGTACCACTGCTTGCTGTTTTTCGATCCTTTTTCTTCTCTACTTACGCTTGGAATAGTTTACCAGTTTCTAGCCTCTAAATTTTACCCTCTCTCGCTTGCGATTATTCAGTATTTAGTTTACGAGTTCTTGTTTAAACACTCTTTCTACTTGTAAGTTTTATGCCATACAATTTCTCACGCCGACGGCATCACATCGACGATGCCGACACACACTGTTAGCTTTCTACACATATGTCGCCTGTGCAAATTTCGTAAACTTGATAATCTCAGCGGCACGAAACAAAATTGACGAATGACAAACTGTTTGCCCTTCCTTAACACATTAAGCGTCACGTTGGACGGTGATAAGCGTTTACCTGTTCCGGTACACATTTGCTAGGTTATTGCACAATAGATAACGCAGCTGCGACCTTCGTGAATATTTTGAAACTTATCCGTCCTCCCAAAAGAACAAAATCGCTGAAACGTTTAGTTGGCTAAATTACAATTTAATCAAAAGAGATATCCTCATCGATTTTTCAAAATTCTTACATTTAAATCATAAATCGCAAACTGTAAGATACACGAACGCTTCTTGAAAACTCTTTAACCTATACATCGACTAGTCTAGACCGCGAAGTAAAAAAAAGTTTACAGTTTGCACCACTTCCGCCAGCAAAACCGCACGGACTTGAACCCTCGGTCATAAAACTTATACACAAACACTACGTACACCAAACTACCATTGTAATGAAAATCTTATACGTCTAACATAACTTACATAACTAATTCATTTTATATGCAACAAACAGACGTGCTTAATTTCGAATGTAAAACGGCCACCTTTCAATACATTCTCAGGATATTAATTCTGACCCTTTCCGTCACTTTCGGCAGAACGCTCCTCTTCGCGAATCTTTATCCGAAAATCAGTTATCAAGCCGCAAGTTCGCTCCTCCCGTCCTCCTATCATTGTTCAAGGCTGGCCAACGTTTGCGATGACAGTCAATGTGTTAAGAGGGCTCCTTTGCTCCAGCCGCGGCTTCGTCGCACGCGTTTCCGCCCGCGAACTGAAACAAACTTCGTCGTCGTCGTCGTCGCCGTCGTTCGTCACGCAACTAGGCTAGAAATAACTCGGATGCGGGCGAATTACGCTCGCCCCCGGTGCATCATCGCTTCTTTATCTCAACGATTTTCGGTGGCTTTGAACTCCCGCGCTGTGAGTCAGCGGCACGATTCAAACGTTTCAGGCGACGCACACTATCCTAACCGAGCGTTTCCGCTCGAGATTCTCGCACAGTGCACCGCACTTCGACTTCCGACACTTCGTTATCCACCCTCAGGAAAGTTCAAGGGCTCACTGTAAACCTTAAAACTTACCGACCAATCCTCTGGGATGCACGTACTCCGGCCAAGTTCGGGAACGAATTTAATTTCCTAATCGCAGGTTAAGACGTTCGACTGTCAGCCGATGGAAAATGTCTTACTCGAGTATGTATTGCGGTGAATGTCCTAAAATGAGTAAATGCGCGATGCCTGGAATCATATGTAAATTCGCTGGAGAACGACTATAAACTTGGTATTCCGTATTTACTGGGCAAAGCGTGTTCCAAGCGCTAAGAAAGTAGTTGGACTTTGCTACGTAATTGGAAGGTATCAAATAGACTATGAAGCTTGCGGTCTCGAGTGAGCCTATTTCTTTCTAACGCGTCGTTAAGATACGATCTTATCAGGTAGATACGATTATTTCATCGTCAACATAGCGTTCGAAAATCGTACAGTACTTAATTAGTGTTTAACGATCAACCAAGTCAGCGCGTCGCAAAGTAAAACACTCCGTCAGAAAGATATCCGAAACTCTACGTACGATGACTTGCGGGGCATAACGTCAGCGTCTTTAATTTGCACTACCAATAATTACACAGCAATCTGTGTCTTATCACGGGAGACCTTAGACGAGCCACGTCATCAAAATACCGATCACCTTCTGTGATTAGCCATTATCTGTGAAACGTGTAGCGACCAATTGACGTTTGTCGCGCATTGTCCGCGAGCGCTTGCAGTTTTCGAGACAGTCGCCACATTCGTATCCCAGAGGATTAGTCGTTTGACAAGTCCGCAAACCGCGGCGCGGAAACAGCTGGCTTTATCATGATATTGACAAGAGCACGTCGCGAAAATGCGAGAAGCTTCTCGAAGCGGATCGCAGCTCGCGTCGCTGGTAAAGAAGCAGAATCTTTCGCCGAGGCGAACGGTAGGAAAGGATATCTAGGTCGAGATTTTCAGGTGTCGTGGCCTCCGGAGTCGGAAGGTCGGGACGTGGCACGCTCCTGAGGACGCTGGTCCTCGTGTTCCTCGCGACATTCCTCTGGCTTCAGCTGCACGTCGTCAGCCTCACCGGGAGGGAAACCAACGGACAATTGTCTCCGAACGAGACACTCTTCGCCCTCGTCCCCAGGGAATTGCACAGGTACGCCGTACGTGGCCACGCGTGCGCTCGTCCCAATTAGTCTCGTCCCACTAATTCCATCTTCGATTCTGTAAACTCACCGAAATGCGGCTTGGTACCGTTGGAGATTGATATCGATCTGCGTTGTGCCATTGTAATCCGTTAGAACGCGCTTTAGCGGTATCTTCTACAAGCAACTTCCGCAATCTCCTTAAGCAAAACTAAAAAGTAATATCAGTTACGTTGCACAATAACATACATTATCAAGTGTATATTTCCACATCGTCACAATGACATAACGTATATAAACATGTAAATTGACGGCGATGGATCATTTATTTCACGCTAGAGACTAATCATTCGGCCGTAATAGAGTCATACATCATATATCATATACTTAGTCATAATCATAATTGTTTTTAAGACTTTACTTAAAAGTTTTTTAATAATTTACCTATATAAACATGTAGTTCTACATTACAAGTTATGTATCATAATGCTATATATAATAATTTATAATAAATTCTTATTTGACAAAATTATTATTTATTATATGTTTATATATTATTCACTATTAACAATAATATATTAGATTATAATTTAATTATATATAGTCAAAGATGCTCTCACCGTTATCAATGTTAATTCTATTATTTAATAATTATTTTTATTACAAGTGATCGTACTCAACCATACTAAAACGTGCCTCATCATGCAGATTCCTCAAAGAACGTCGGAACTCCTCGTCACTGTCGACAAATGGCAGCGCGAACGCGCTGTCGGATCAGGAGATCGATGAGATTCGCCGGAACATCGAGCGAGTTAACGAGGAGCAAAAAGTGTTCAACGAAGAGGCTTTCGGCCCTCTCGCAGCAGACGCCCCGGTAATCGTAATCCAGGTCCACGCCAGGCTCACCTACCTCAGACATTTGATCGTGTCCCTTGCCCAAGCGAAAGGCATCGAGCAGGCCCTCCTAGTGTTCAGCCACGACGTATGGCATCCGGACATAAACTACCTCGTGCAAAGCGTCGACTTTTGTCGGGTCATGCAGATATTCTATCCCCACAGCATACAGACCCACCCCCGAACCTTCCCCGGCGAGGATCCCAACGACTGTCCGAGGAATATTCATAAGGAGCAGTGAGTGTCTGACCGCGCTTCGAGCTTATCTACTGTGGCCTTTCCGTTTCTGCCTTTTGCGCGTATGCAAATCGCCGTGCAAATTTCATCCTACGTACGTTCGAGGCTTTCATTGCATCGCGCATAAATACGGTATATTCTTCCGTCAGTTTTCGTTCACTCGATCCAAGGTAGTTACCGATAAAGAGTTTCGTGTATCTTGCTCATCTTCGAACGGGCCTTACTCGCTCGTATTCGTACGGTCGGAAAATATTCGACGAGTATTGTATTCGTATTGAGCGTATCGTATAGATGAAAGTCGATTCGAGCAGAAACTATTGGCCACTCTGAACTCGCGGTCGCGAGCGAGGATGCCAACTGAAGTGATTCATTAGCTTGCAATGAAAATGTGTCGTCGCCGAGCCCGATGCGAAATTGATTATCGAGGAGAATTGATTTTTCACCGGCGCTCGGACTTGTAATTAATTGCCAATCAATATCAATTGCCGCAGAGCCTTGAATCTCAAGTGCATAAACGCGAAGCACCCGGATCTCTATGGACACTACAGGGAGGCGAAGTTCACGCAAACGAAGCATCATTGGTGGTGGAAGGCGAACCGCGTGTTCGATCAACTGACCGTAACGAGAAATCACACCGGCATGGTGCTATTCCTCGAGGAGGATCACTATGTCGCGGAGGATTTCTTGCACGTTCTCAGGTTGATGGAACGCACCTGCAAGCACAGTTGCGAGAGATGCAACGTCCTGTCGCTGGGTACATATCTCAAGACGTACAACTACTTCGCCGACTTCAGCCGCAAGGTGAGACACGGCGTTCAAGGCCGCTCTGTTTTTCTTTCCCAAGTACGAGTCAAGCACGTAATCACGAGCTTTACGAGTGCTAACGCACGCATGCACGCACGCACGCACGCACACGCTGTTTCATTCTACGTCGCTTCCACCGACACCGACAAAGCCTACATTCTTGAGTTTCTGGCTACGCTCTACTAACATCTGATAACGATGCTCGATCTAATCTCAACGATAACCGATTTCGTGATATTTAACGACTACATCGCGCATTTGCCCGTTTCTCTGCTCCAATCATTCTCTTTCATCGCGTTCTTTCAACAAATGCTTTGCGAACATTCCTCTTCCTCTACTAAGACTCTCCTATGAACCGGTGATTTACTTAACCTAAACGCGAGCCGTGTCTAATTGCCCCAATTTCGACTACTACGGCTTGCTGAGCTCCGTCAAGCGATCGAAAGTCGTTCCTTCTTCCGTCACGGGTCCTGATAAGATGACATTCGTATCAGTCGGATGTCCTGACTCGTTACAGCAGTCCCTGTACTTCGGCGCAATGGCCTGAGTCGAAATACTGGTCGCTAAGCGATAAGAGAGCGTGAATCGTCGAGCGAGTTTCATTCGTAGGCGATCGTTGGCTGCCAACTAGATTAGACGCTCGTCTTTTTATTCCGCTGCCAATCCACCCTCTAGCCCCAGTAATTTATGCCCCACACCCGTCACGTGCGACTCTTTCCGTGACTCCTCCGAGCAGAAAGAATTTCCTGCGACAGTAGCTGCGAGAACATACGTCTGCTTACCCAGTTCGAACGAAATTATGATAGCTCGCTGCACGACGAGCACGTACGCGTCGAAGGTGTTATTAATTATCGTAGAAGCTGAACAGCTGTCTTGTAGAGCAGTAGGCTGTTGTATGCCTTTCATCCCTCAAAGAATGCACAAGCTTTGAGAAGCGCACTTCCATTAGCGTACGGTCGACAAGATAGGAGTTCGACAAAAATCGATTATACGAGCAGTATATTTTCACGAATTGATACGTTAATAGAAATTTATCGCGAATAAATATTCTAGATCTTTACTGCCGTACATTTCTATGCTCGTTACTTTAAACATATGTCGGACATGTGTTAAACGAAGCCTTATGCGTTCAATCGAAGTCAAAGAATCATCGATCCGAACACTTTGAAATTTTGCTGACAGCCAAGACTGACTTCAAGGTCGATGCAGTAATTTTGCTCCGCGATCGAAATTCTGTTTGACAAAGTAACGAACCGCTTGTCGAGCATACGCGTCGTGCGTCCAGCGAGGTGTGACCATGTCGATGTTTCACGCACACGCTCTCTCGACCTGCCAGTTCCTTGGCGTCAATGGCGCCCTGCAAAAGGAGCTGCTGCGCGGATTAAAGAGGCACGAGACGGCCGGTTCGACGGCGAAGCGTCCCGACGGCGACGGGAGCGGCGCCGAGCAGGCAGCCGGCGCTGCCAACGGTGGGAACGCCGACGGCGGAGGTTCTACCGGCCATCAGGGTGGCCAACATTCAGGGGCAGCAGCGGCAGCGGCGCCCGCCTGGGCATTTCAACTTTTGCCCAGCCTCTATCACCATTATCAGAAGGTTCACCCCCCCCCCCCCACTTTCACACCCCGATAGGCAACAGAAAATAACAAGACCACAATGCGTGCTTTCCGTCGAATTATGCCCTTCTTTCTTTTCCGACTCTCTTCTCCAGTTATCGAGCTGTCCGCTCGATCGATTCTTATTCTGCGGCTATGGGCTTCCGATGATACTTGAGAGTCCTATTCCAGATTAATGGGTGTACCGGAGGTTGCATAGTGAGAAGGAAAATGGATGTGCTCCGAGGGTGATTCGGTATCAACGGAAGCATGCATTGCGGTGTCTGTGCCCGTGTTGAATATTAACGAGAATGTCTAACCAGTCATTTACCGGTTTTCACGTACTATAGGTGCGCGCGAGGCGAGCGAACAGTTTCTGCTCGGCGTGTCTATTCGTGCCGTCTGTACGACTGGCTTCGTTTAGAATACCTCGCAATATCCAAACGAGCGCCGGTGTACCTTTTACCCCCTCGACAAGCCTGTTGCTTCCTCCCACACGCACGGCCGATCACTCGAAAGCCCTCTCCAAACGCGTCGAATGTGTTTCATTAGGGCGACCCCGATCATTCACAGAATCAGCCCTCTCAGACAGATATCGACGTGCCTTTAATTCTCTCCGTCTCTAACGCCCGTCTCGCCCAGTCTACTTGACTCCTCTTAACGAACCGCGCGACCCTGGACATCCTTCCTCTTCTTCTTCGTCGTGCGAGAGAGGAGACCTCGCGGACTCTCACCTTCTTCGATCTGTTTCCGCAGGCTGAGGTGACGCCCTGGATATCGAGCAAGCATAATATGGGCATGGCATTTAATCGGGCCACGTGGAACAAGCTGCGAAAGTGCGCGGCGCAGTTCTGCTCCTACGACGACTATAACTGGGACTGGAGTCTTCAGCATGTCGCGCAAACTTGCCTGCCGCCGAGCAGGGGTGCTGGAGCTGCGCCGCGTGTCGATTCCGGATTGATCGCGATGATGATGAGGGCACCGAGAGTCTTCCACATCGGTGAATGGTGAGATGCTGACGCAAAGCTACTCCGCGATGCGCCAACTTCCTTCGCGGAGTTGGAAGAGTCATTAGCACGTTTAGCACAATGTCATCGGCGACTGACAGTTTACTTTTCGAACAGGCCGTGTTAATAAATGCCGACCGATCATATAAAATGACAAGAATTACAAACTATCAATGAATTTCGAAATCGTGTCTCGAATGTACCTAAAAACTAATACTTTGCAAACATAATTTTAATGATTTTTGTTAAAACAAGGTAAACGTAGAAATGGTTCCTTACAAGTCTCACAAAACGTACGAGCTTGTCTATTAAATTTTCGCGCCATTTCTCTTCCCAATAGCCTGATCGCGACCCAAACAATCCGCAAGCGTTTCGATGAAGTCAGATATAAAGCAGACTAACCGGAAATAATCAGAACGTGCTATGACTCAATCGCGTATTTCGAAAGAGATGCAAGCCCCGAAGTGAAGGAATAATCGTTACCCTAACCATTCCAGCGGGGTGCACCACAAGAAGAACAACTGTGAGTCAACGACCGTAATAGCGAAGGTGCAGAACGTGTTGCGTGCCGCGCGGAATCATCTATTCCCATCGCAGCTGACGCTGACGGTCGCCGGCACGGCCAAAAAGACGAAGCTGCGGAAGGGGAACGGCGGCTGGGGCGACGTCCGCGATCACAAGCTATGTTGGAACATCACCGTCTACCCAGACCTGACCCTACCCTGAGCGCTCAGGAAGCATGCCCATGACTCGCGCATGGTCAGCATTTTCAGGATGAGACAGACAGACACACTCGCGAATCGTAGAACGATTCGTCATCGCGCATTTCCACCGACGTTCCTATTTATAATGACGGGGCAGACACTTTCGTTAGAGAGAATGAGAAATAGAGATGAAGAGGATAGAGAATGAAAGAGAGATGGAGATGAAAGAGTGAGATGAACTTAACTGAGCACCGGGAGCCCTGGATGCGCGGTTAAGAGGCGGAAACTGTTTGAAAAAGGTGTCCGGACGGACATTGGCCGCAGAAACGTTGTTTATAGCTCCCCGCGTTGGGAGGAATAGACGGTTATATATTAGCAACGTCGTACCGCACTTTTTCCTGTCGGGGTAATGACGACAGAAGCGACAGTTGCGGAAGAGGTCATGTTCCTCTACTCCGCAACGAATTTTACAAACTGCGAACAATGCTGTCGTACGTTGGCCTCGAAGCAAGTAGCCGCGAGACGAGCCTAATCGTAATAGATGAAGGTTTCCCAAACTGTGTTCCACGATTGAAACATCGATATTAAGTGTATTTTATCTTTAAACGACTAGTTAAGGCGGACGGACATTTTTGGTACTGCAACGAGTCGTCGATCAAGATCGGCGAGCAAAAGTGCACTCCGGCTGAGTTTGGGAAACACCATAGAGCTTTAGGAACAATAAAGTGGAGAGCTCGCCAGGATGAGCGAGGAGAGAACCTGCAGAATAGGTACTCGATTCTCCTGTCCTTTTTTTTTACGTTCGGACGCGACGAACGTGATCTACCCAAAATGGATAAAAAAAACACGTCCGTGCATTCTAGTCACCTACGGTGCGAGCGTAATCGTACCGCTAATGATTAACTAGGTTAACCGGTTCGTAGGCGATTAATAAACTGGTCGATCGTCTAAACTTCGCGCGAGATGTAAAAGCTCTTGAGACTGAGGCTTCGTTACCCGTAGACGCGCCTTTATTTTAAACGCCAATCCCGTGACGCGTCTCTTTCTTAGGCGTCGAACAGAAACATTACGAGTGTAATAATGTCACGTACGTTTTGTATTTACGAAGGACGATACCAACGAAGAATAAACGAAATTCGACTAAACAAGGAGACTCGTTTCTTTATTATCCAAAAGAGATTGGCTATTCTAATGTAGCGCGAAAACGGGTGTCAATATTATGATAGAAGCGATGTTCGCATTCATTCGGCAAGCTTCACAATCCCAATTTTCTATGGTAAGCTGGAACGTTTTCGTCGTATTCTGCTCGCAGGAAGTTTCCTGCGAGAGGACCTTCCAGATTATACTTTTCTGCGAATTTCTTAATAGAGAACCTCTTACGTCTCTTACCGTCCCTACAACATAGTTAGCAGTTTGTTAAATTACTGTTCCGAAAAAATTGTACAGATAGTAAAGAAGTACTCTTATCATTCCTTACCAATCGCCTAATCTTCTTTCATCAAACGTGATAGCTCCTTGATTTTGTTTGTACACAAGGAAAACGTAACGATGCTTGCCGGAATTGAGAGGAGGTGCAGGTCCTACATACGAACTCAAAACTTCGCCCTTTGCTACGTTCTCCTCTGGAATATTACCAACTAACCAATGTTGATATTCGCGATTATAGCCTTTTGTGTTCGGTGCATCGGGATCTACAAAAAAACAAGTTGTGTTTTTTACAAAATGAATACGGCTCTTACGGTGTACATCTTACGAAGAACGTGGCGAAACAAAGTAATGTAAGAATAATAATCAACGTGTAATTATTTTTCTGATGCTGAAGGCATCGCGCACCTGTTATTCACGTTGCCAATTCTTAGTAACGGGTCGTAATTTGTTGATAAAACGAAGACGCTCGGGATGAAGCGGCAGAAAGGAAACAGGTTTTCTCTTTTATACAAGAGGTGAAAGTAGTGTCGACGTAAGGTCGTGCAATGCGACACACTAGTCAACGAAGCGCTTGGTACAGAGCCGTCGCGATAAATACAGCAAGTCAAGAGAAATAAAATTGTCACTATTGTCCTCACCTGTCATCACAAGCGTGTATAAAACGCCGCCTTCATGCTTGTAGTGAATCTCTGGAATTTGGTGTGTTTCCGTCGGGGTCAGCTCGGTTCCAAGATTTACAACTTTGTCACCATATTTAATCTTTGAGAATGAACATTTGATAAGAGTGGTTCTTAGTCTAATCAAAAAATAATTTCACTTATTCGAGTATACCTCGATTTTATCAACCGGAGCCTTTTCTAAAATATCGGGAACGATCTTGTTCTCGTTAAAAGAATCCTCAACATCGGTCGAAAGAACCAGAATCGGCCATAGGCTAAGGATTCCAGCTATAACTGTGCGAATCGAAACGTTAATGACCTCAATTGACAATACGTATATCCCGGTATTTGCCGTTTTCATTTACCTGCTATTGAACGCTTCATCGTTGAAACCCGATAGACTGTCGTCTTCCTACTGACTCCCGGGAGAAATTGTTACCTGCATTATAACAGCAGAACCCCACCACCGTGAAACAAACTAGCATTTCAAGGCTAACGACTCCATTCGACCTCATCGAATTAATGGTTCAATCGTCACACAAAATAAGTTTTTTTATACAAGATAAAATATTTTTAGGGAAATTGTAAATACCATAAACATAAAGTAGGGTAAATATGTATTGACATATATAACACATGGTGTACTAAAGAATGCAAGAAAGATTTAATTATGTATCAATAGTGCAATAGTTTCTAGGACAAATAAATTTACACATTATTGCAGATCATTGATAGATACAAAAGAAGGATTAAATGCTGCTTAATTGCCAAGCTGTTTGTAAAGAATAGGCACATAGTCATCAAATTCAGCTTGATACATGTTGCCAGCAATTGGATCCCCAAGCTTGTACTTTTGAGCGAACTTTTTGATGGAGAATTTTCCACGATTGTCTCCACTTGTGTTAGTCAGGCGCTTCTCTGTGAAGTTTAGTTTCTCTGGCTGTTTGTAAACTAGGAAAACATAGCGATGAAGTCCTGTACCCTGTGGAGGTCCTGAGCCGATGTAATCAGACAAGACTTCGCCCTTGCTAATATCATTTCCCGGTATATTCCCCACAAGCCAATGATGCCACTCACGAAACTTTGGCTCAGCTCTGCTTGGCGCATCAGGATCTATACAGTTGATAAAAAAAATGTGCACAAAATGAAACATTTATCAAATAAACGTTACTATACACATATTCTTTTTTATCTGAGCAAAAATAGGGAAAAGGTACTTGTAAGTCATACATTCTGCCAAGTTTTGAATTGCACTGATATAATACATAAGCTATTCAGATTTAAAAAAGAAAGTAATAACTATGTGTGTTAAGAGACACAATAGAACATATAATACATAGCGAGAAGACATATAAAAAGAATATCTTACCAGTCATGCACAGAGTGTAAAATTTGTCAGCAGTACCATCCCATTTAACAGTGGGACGATCCTTCACTTGGGTGGGTGTCAAAACCTTGCCAATTTCAACAATCAGGTCCCCAGGATACGTAACACTTACAACAGCTGGCGGTACCTTGTCAATGACATCGGGCACAACGCCGTGAGTTTTGAGTTCTTGAGCCATGGAGGACAGCGAGCGGGAACCTTTTGTAACAATCGACCTCCTTAGAAGAGCTAAAAATTATAATGCAAAATACGTATGTCGTTATAACCTAAAAACTTGCCGGCTTGTGCTATAGGCAGTATCAGGAAACAAGTGAGCAGCAACAATGCACACTGCGTGACCGCTACGACACGAAAGTTCACAGAGCCCATGACGGTACGCTAAACTAAATGTTAGATAGTGTAATATGCAAAATAACGTTCAATGAGTGGCAAAGGAACTGAGCGTAATCAAGTTGTAATTTGGGTTATATGCAGTTTAAGTCATGGTCGTCACAATTGTAATGGATGGTTAGAGCTCGTGTGTAATTACAACGCTTTTCATTACTTGTGCCAAAGGAAAGCAGAGTCATGACCCGCTGCGCAGAGACGTATTTCGTACTACGTACAATTTCGTTGCGGACTGATCTAATTCTCTAGCGTAACTGCTGCGTCGGGCGTGTTTTAAATTGCACTCACCTTTGAACCAATATGGCCAATTGCGGATTCGGCCCGTCTTGCGGTTGGCATTATCGGACGACCTCCACGGTGCACAAAGTGCAAAAATATGATTGTGGTCCTCTTGACATGCCGTTGTCCAAAGTTTTCTTCCCGCCGGAGTGCGAAGGATGATTTCAGGTTTTCGGCAACAAGGCAATTAATTATTGCAAATCTATGATTCCGTGGTATTTTTTGTTTATTTTGTTTTCAATTTTCTCCTCTTTAATCGCTAATAAGAAATAATATGGTAATTTACGCAGCGTATAACGTATGGTTACCCTTCGCGTTCGTTAACACTAATAAACTTTGCACGTATTTTCAGATGACATTTCGGGATGAATTTTTATTCAAATAGACGTTCTTCTTTATACCGTAAATCTTGCTCGTTCACGGTACATTGAATAATCGTCTCCGTCGAATTGTACAAAAATGTGACGAGGGATGAAAAAGGCAGTCTCGTATTGACACACATTTTTACATAATTGCGTGTTTCTTCCGGCTCATCGAATTTTCGATCAGGACCAAAAGCGAGGAACATGGCCGATGAGATTGAAGATGGCGAATCTCATGAATCGTCGCGTAATTTCGTGAAGCCATGGATGAGTTTCGTTGCGTCGTATTATGTGTACAAGTGGGATGCCCGCCCGAGGAACATTGGAAGCATTATAGATTTGCGACGCTACTAAAACTCAATCACGGCCTCATACGGATTTTTTTCTCTTTTCACTAGTTATACCCTGCTATCCCCTAAAAGATCGGACCAGAGCTATTGCATCTTCGGCCGTCCGTCATTATTATTCACGGTACGACCCCGCGATTTACATCTTTTTTTACATATACACTCGCATTTACATTTACATGTCCATTTACAATACACCAAGCGGGGGCTAGACATTTCTCCCGCTTCAAAAATTTCATTCGCTCTCTCCCACCTTCTCTCGGTGCCTCCCGCGCGACTGTCTCTATTCTCATTTATTCTATTTACAATAAGAGACGCGCAGAACATTTCTAGACTATATTTGTGGTCTACACTAAGGCGACGACTTAAAGGGGGAAGAACATCGTTCCGTTACTCTGGAAAGGAACCGAAAAAGCTGAATTCTTGTGCAAATGACAAGACAGTGATTCTTTTTTTTTTTTTACTGACATCCAACGCAGTACTGCGTTCGAATGCCAGACATTTTTCTCCTCTTAAGTCGTTCACCTTGCTTCTGACTGCTCGAGCGAAGAGTGACTTTTCACTCGAGATGGCAGTGATTGTGGCAGTGTTAGGTTCTTTAACATAAAAGTATAGACGCATCAGGGTTAAAATCCCAGACGCTTGAGATTCGTCCTCGCAAGTCCGTTCAGCCTAGTTTTCTCGCCTTGCCAGCTCTTGCTCTTACTCCTGAACTGTCTCAGATCTTCTTCGTGATCCGGATGCCTCATGGGCCTATATCCTTGCGGCGAGCAAAGATCGCGCTGCTCTCTGAAGAATTCTTCATAGCCGCCTTGCAGAAGGTAAACTTCGGGGTAGTGAAGAGCAGGATAATGCTCCTTATTCCGCTGCCTATCGCTGTTCCTCAGGAACCTTGTCAGATTCGGACCACGTTCGCACGAGAATTCGCAGTGGAACACGACGACGTGTCGCTTCGATGTGTCGGGCGGAATGGCGGGTGCGTTCTTCAAGGGCTCCAGCAACGTCTGCTCGATGAGTTCCTTGGTGTAGAGATTTTGCGCGCCCATAATGTGACCACCGTCGAATTCGTACGGATACCGACAATCGACGATGCGGAAGGAAGCAACGGTTTCGTCGAATTCACCGCGTATCAGGCCGGCCAACGTGACCGCCGAGATAGACTTCAGGTCCTCGTGGTGTCCCGTTGCCAGTGGGAGAACGCAGGGCTTGCTGAAGTCACCGGTGAGATCCGTATCGACGATGCTCCGATGAACGGCCGACTTGATGTGCGCGTGGGCCTCCGTTTCGGAGAAACTCCTCTGGAGCGGTACGCGAGGCTGATTGCATGACATTGGGGACATGTCGTTGGCCTCGGGAATGTCTAGGAAGCTGTTGGACTTCCGGGACCGTTTGACTAGCTTCGGACTGGCATGAGTAGGTGGTTCCGGTCGCTTGAACGACCGATAATTGCGCTCCGCTGCAAGCAACGACTGAGGCGAGGAGTCGAGCAACGATCGGGAACTCTCGGGGAAGCCGAGCCTGGCCGTCGACGAACTCGCATTCGGCGACCGGAAGAGGCAGGAGCGAACCTTCGACAGCGTCGGCGTCGCGTTCTTCTCCGGCCGGTCGATTTGCAGGGAGAGCGACCGTCTGATCTTCCGCCCGGACGATTTCGTGCGTGGAAACTCGGGCGTTGTCGTCGCTTCGCTCTCTATCAAGTTCTGCATCGAGTCGCTCATGGCATTCTCCAATGTGTCGTTCATAACATTCTCCATGCTGCTGCCGAGCACATTTTCGGTCTCGGTCTCGTTTGCGACGATGTTGCCGGACAGGAGACTCGACAAGCCGTTCGGCAGCTGCGTCGTGTCGTCGAGGCTGTCCAGGTCGATGAGATCGTTGAAGCCGTCGTCCATGCTCTCGTAGCCGGAGGACAGGCTTCGAAACAGCGATGGCCTCGCTGTTCGATGCCTGTATGGCGACGAGCGGACAGGTGATTGCATGGGACTCCCGCGGGATTCGACAGATTGTCTTCGAGGGGCAACTCCCAATGGCTCCGCGAACTGGAAGACATCCCTCGACTTGTCCTCCCGTTCGGGGAAACTTGCCCCGTACCCGCTATCCTGACTGTTGGGATCGCAGTCCTCGAGGGGAAAACGATTCGAACGCTTCGTGCCGATAATCTGTAACAATGGAATACATATTGCTCATTCGTTCGACTTGACGGCGGGAAATTAAATGTGGGGTAGGACGCAGACTGTGTGCAAGGTGCGAGGAAACGAAACTACGGAAATCGGAATTTTATTGAAAGGTGGCAAGTTTATCTGTTCCATCTTCCGGAATAGGCAGCTGTGACTGCGGATGGGATTTCCCGGATTTATTCCGACCTACTGCTGATCAATGCTGATCAATGCTGATCGCTCGGATAGCGAGGGAAATCCTCGATGAAGCTAATTGAGCGTGCTTGTTCTATTCAAATTTCTCTGTCGGATGTCGGCTGACGTGTGATACATGTCTCACGGTGGTTGATCGATAAGTAGGATGTGATCGTTTCGGGGGGAATTGGTACTTCCGGTTGAAATTCGAAAATTCGAGACTTACCTTCTGAGGGCTGAAGTTCGATAGCTGGCAGTTGCTGCCGGCACCGTTCTCCTTGTTAACAGATGGCGACACCGTCTCCGGGCTCGACAGGCGTCGGGACGCCATACCGAGCAAACGACGTGCTTTTGGCTTGGATTTCACCGGGCCCTCGGGCGTGCCCCGTATTTTGAAGGCATTTTTGAAGAGTCTGCAACAAAACAAAAAGCACAGTTAGCACCTCACTCGCCAATGAAATGTGCTTATCCTATTTTTAGCGCGAACTGCACACGTTCCCTCTCGAACGAAAGCTTTCTATCTCTCTCTCTCCCCCTAACCTCCAAAGAATATCCCGCGCATTAAGATGAGTCGAAAAGTGGAACACACGAGTAAAAGTGACGAGAGAACGATGCGTCTATCGATCGATTACCGTAAACACGGTAGCCAAAAGAACGGAATAACATTGTGCACTTGTAATAGTAAGAACAATCACCGATAATACTCCGCTTGAAGTTCATCAACTACTTCAAAATGCGTCCCGAGCAGCAGCGCGAAATCGCACGACATTATTTCCCACGATTCAATAGCACCGGGTCTCTTGCACCATCTGACCCCGCAGAAAGCGATTCGAAGAGATTGCACTTTAAAGAGCAGGCACATTGAACGGAGTGTTGCGGCGGCGAGGTTTTTCAAGAATTTTAGAACCGATGCGACGAGCGACCCCCCTCGCAATGTTTCCTCAGCGCGTGTTCGCGCCCAACTGACACGAATGAAAGCGACACTAGCGCGCGCCCGCGCTTTTTTCGACGGCCAGAAGCAGACGACTGAAACTATCGTGGCTCGTGGTACTTTCGAGCGGGACATACGAGAGGCATGTTTGATAGAAATTCAAACTATGACGAAATACGAGTTCCTAAGTGGCTCTCTCTCGTGACAGTCATTGAACCGAATGGAAAAAGCAACGGATAACGAAAGATGTACAAGAATATACCTGGTTCCGAAAAGAATTAGAATTGAATTTACGTAACGCTAAGGAAACTTTGGAAAAACTTATACAGTGTCCAGATTGAAAGACTGCGTAAGTTAATCCCCTTTACTTAGATCTCGGAGTTAACGAACTTAATTCTCTCTTAAACTCATCAACGTGTACATCGATCGCACGTCCAGGGCGAATATATCACACTGTCTGAATCGAGAAGCTTTGCCAACATGAACAGCCCGTACCGCATCACTGAAGCAATCTATCAAACCTTGACTGCCGTCAGCAGATAACCTACTGCGCGCAATCTATCGTCCACGAAAGTTCCACGAACTTCCATCGTTCGGTGTCTGAAAAAATGTTTCACGGCACCGCACGTCTCGTGATAATCCACGCCGCACGCACGTCGCACCTCGTCAACACCGGCGATCAGAAACACGTCCCTCGTCACCGTGCAAAAAGATCCTCGATAATCTCCCTTTATCCTACGGCACCTCGATACATAGAATTGTTTTCAACACGGCGATATATACCTTGTACATTGGCACACTTCGCAGGAATCGTTAACCGCCTCCCAAAACATGACAACGGCGATTCGCTCGTAACGTCGCGGTGTCGAATCGTGATAAACGACGGAACGGCCTGAAGACTGCCGGACGTTAGAGCGCGAATTTCGATAGAGTCCGTAACGATCATCGACTCCGTTCGTTCGAGGGCAGGCGAACGACTGGCCGGACGAGGTCAGTGTACCGCGCACTTAATAGGCCCCTCTCTTGCGCGACTGACACGTTAACAGGCCCCTCTACACTGATCTCGCCGTGGGGTGACGGTTTGCCTTTATATAAGATACGCTCGCACGGTGGGGATAAGGGCTGGCCAATGGGAATGGGGCGAAGGGCCCGCCTAAAAGTTTAGGGCCCGCTGGTGGGGCGAGCAGAGGGGAAAGCAGTCGGAGCGAGAGGGAGGAAGAGAGTCGGAGCGCTCGAGAGAGAGGGAGAGGGAGGTAGGGAGCGTTCAAGAGAGGAAATTAACGAAAGGAATGGCGGTAGAGAAAAGGAGAAGGAAGAGAAGAGCGGCACTTTAGGGCGGACACCGTGGGGGGGCCCCGCAGTTTATGCACCGTCAGATCACCCTTACCGAATACACGCCCGCCTGTGTGCGTACATGCGTGTACATGTGTGTCTGCCCGTAACGTCGGGACACTGTAATACCTGATAGCGCGGACAAAGTAGCGGGCTGATCATTTTTTCGGAGATGAGAGTCCGAGTCGGTGCACGGACCCCTAGGTGGAAGGGTTCGAAATTAAGATCAGTCGAAGTCGTTATCTCCCCGCTCTCATCAGCGACCAATCACATACACTGGGATTCATCTCCCAGCTCGACAGACTCTAATTGCGAGTAACACCTCCGCGGTTCGACGTCGAGCGGAGTCTTCGAGACATACAAAGTGTTCTTGCCCGTTAAATATGCGGCGTAAATAGTCCGTAATACGCTACGAGACTTATATTAGCATAATAGAAGGACGGGGGTGAGAAAGGATAAGGGAAAGGGAGCCTGTATCAGGTCCCGTTCCTCGTAGGAGGGCATTATTCCGGTCCACGGACCTTGGGTCCTCTCCATGTTTCCCGACTTCGCGTCCCAGTCCAGCGGTACGCGGAAAGACTCGAAGGATGTCGGAGACTGAGAGTCGACGCAGGTACAATTCGGGTCCGTTTTTTCAATTCCCTGCCATCACAATGCTTCACCTGATCGCTCGGGCCGCCCTCGCATTCTTCGAGGATTTTCACACGGCAGGTACGTTGTCGGGGGTGAGTTTCGGGAGTAAAAGGTTATTCCGCCGGCCTCTCCGATGCTGAAGAAGAGGGAGAGGAGGAGGGGGGCAGAGGCAGAGATGCAAGAATATGAGCCGGTGGGCTTGCCCGTGGGCTCGTGGGACTTGCCTTGGCGAAATCATCTTTCCCTTTATTGCGAACAACGGAATTCCACTCTGTGTCGGTGGACCGCGGCGCCGACTTCGAGACGTTTGTGGAAGATGTCGGGGCCCTTTAAACGGGAGGTTGGAGGGGGGAGGGGGGGGGGGGGCTTCGTTTTGATAAAATACGATCTGAGACATTGTTGAGATTTCCATTGATGGGAGTGGGTTCGTACGCGCATCCGTTTAAGCGGAAAATCGATTACCTGACTCTAGTCGCCGTATGCGAAACATTAAATATGCCATAGCTGGACAGATTTTCAACTCTCACGATGGGAGGCTCTGTTGAACGTTTCCCGTGTAATTACGGTGAAAAGGGTTTTATAGCTCATATGCCTAACGCAGAACCCGTGAAAAATTTGTATCCTACAATAGAATGCTCAGGAATACAGGTCATTAACGCAATTAAAATTCCAAACCTTACAATGACGAGGAATGCACCTACATACGCAGACAACACGAATTGTCCACGATTCAGGTAATAGCACCCATCTGAAACTACCTTTACCAATATTCCGGGAAGCGTCGAGAAATTTCCGACGATAAATTCCGGCGGGTGGAAAGCACACATGTTATTCACGATTCCCATCTGATTAGGGTCCGAGAACTATCGGTGGAATCTAGCTTTAAGGCGGCAGCGCACGTTCGACAAGACGTAAATCGGGCCAACACCCGAATCCCAATTACCTTAGGGCGCATAGAGGCAGAGAGGGAGAGTGAGAGAGAAAGAGGGTGCACCCTTGGCCCTCATAAAACGGCGGGAAAGGAATAACACGGTCCCGCGGCCTTACCGTCGATTTAACACGACTGTCGTCGAAATAGCTGCATCGATTATCAAGGTAGCGGCCGCCAGGGAATAGGACGCGAGGCGTACAAGAATAATTGCCACGGGTCATCGCCACTGAATGCCCGCCGTGGCGCCTGCCTACGTCCTTTGTATGCAAATGCTCGATAGTTAAGGAAGCTCGCGCGCGCGCTCTATCCGATCTCTCTCTATCCGCTCCTCCTTTTCATCCGAGCTACCAGACGAACCTACCCGGAGCGAGGTGACAAAAAATTTGACGAACGGCGTTAACGACCCTCTAACCGCCGATCATTCATAACTGCGGAGAAGATTCGACCCTGTGGACTCGGCCGGAGGACCCTCTTAATCCAGTGCAAGGACAGTAGGACAATGGCGACGCTGCTCGGAAATGGCTGTCTTAATTAGGAAACCGTCGGTTTCTCCGCAGCATCCCGGTATTTAGGTCGCTCGTTACGGCAGTAGGTAGAAGAATTGAATAAGCCGAATCGATTTTGACCTACATCATCGGCAAGAGTGGGATAAAGTGGCAATTTGATTTTATTGTACCGAGTCGGATCGTAATTGTCGGCCCGCTTATTCGAGTGAGCCAGAGAGCCGCCGATCTTTCTCAGCGAGCCGGCTGAGAGAATTGTCGGAGGGAAGGTCGAGGAGAGGAGAGGAGAGTGGAAGGAAAATAGCGTGTCACCGCCAGATCGATCGTCAAATCAAAGCCATTTCCCGTATAATAAACTTTGCGTCATCTGCCGGTTCCTGGATGAAAGGCGAGAGGCATGAGGAAGGAAGAAGGGAGCACATGGGAAATGCTTCGGGCTCCCTTACAAGTGAGCAGCACGAGCTAGGAAGGAACACCTTTCGCGAGGAAGGAGCCCGTGTGAATTGTAGAGGGATGAGCAGAGTGCCGCTTCTTTGGATTTTCGCATCTGGAAGCGTAGAGCGATAAATGGAGGGGAGAAAGAATGGCGCCGGAATCGGCTTAGAAGGGCAATAACGACCGTACCGCAATTCTTCGTTATTTGAGAAAAACCAAAGACATGGGAAGCAGAGACTGGATGCGCCCAGACTAACCTAGTCCGAGTTCGCTGGCAGCCTGCGCGCCGAAGAAATCTGAAAGTTCGCGGAAAGGGTTGTTCGTGTGCTTTAGCGAAAGGAACCCTTCGCGAACGAACGTGCAATTTCGAACTTTCCTTCAGGGAGGAGCGCGAAAGATTTCGAGGAATCCACCGGCAATTCTATTGTCCGTCGTCACGCATGAGGATTTTTCGGTCAGTGCGAATAATCGTAAGTGCAATAAAACGGATAAACGTCTCGTCCCGGGGGGAGAGCCGGCCGGGGGTGGGATGGGGAGGGTGTCGTTAATTAAATCCCCGACTGCGACACACTCATTGTCCGCTTTTCCATATGTGCAACATCGTCACGCGTGAGCGCCTTTTGGCGAAGAACGAGGTAATAACCGTCTGGTGCGCTTACGGTATTACACGCACTCGGCCTATTGTCCGTTTCGGTACGCCGAAATCAGCTTTATCCCTGCATAATATCCACGTGCTCAAACCTTTTCTCATCCCGCGCGCACTCCTTCGACAACGCCTAGGTATCATCGGGGCCGTACCCGGGGCTCCATTTCCATATGCATTAGAACCTTGAAGAACCTAAAGCCTCGCATCCGATCATCGGCAACAGTACGACGGAACGCCCTAGCTTCTTCGAGCATCAGGCCACATTTTCCGTAGCACGTGCCCCACAAGAATCGAAACGGAAGGAAGCGGGGAAGATGTTGGGATGCGGGAGAAAAAGCGTAGTTCATCGACATCGGGCGCGCGCGCGCGCTCGCAGATACGCAACGTACTTATTGACTTATGTCCTCGGGACGCAGGATCAGCTGTCGGCTCGGTCTGTCGGGGACCCCCGGGCGCAAAATGTCTCTTTGACTCCGGAGGCACGAGGAGCATGAGGGGTGGTTTCTTCGCGCCACTAGAGGGTGGCGTACTCCTACAATGCCAGAAGCCAAGATACCCCCCACCGCAGCGGGCCCCCAACACCATCTTGAGATCGGCCGATCGTGAATGTTAAGATTCGCCATAGGAACGTGCCGGGCGTATTTCGGGGGTAGCTCAGCTGCTTTCTGCCAGTGAAAACCGGGGTGGCAGGGGTCGGAGACCCCCGTCGCACACAGCTGCCAGATCGGGGCACCTTCGTCCCCTATCCTACGGCAGTACACCCTAACTCGGCACCCTATCGCAACGTATGCCGTCGATCGGTCGCGTAACGTCCGTCGCGATATCGACTCTCTCCGTCCTTTCCTCTCCTCCGCGCCTTCTCCCTCCCCCTACCTCTTGCTCACCGTCCCATTGACTCACTTCATCCCTCTCTCGGCACTCCCTCATTGCCCGTCGATTTGTGCTCTTTTTTTCCCGACGATATGCTCGCCGACGCCGGCTCAATGGGACTTAGTCATCGCGCTGACGGTCAGTGAGTCAGTTCGGAGAGACGGTTGCAATTTCGAAATGAATTTTCGTACCGGCTCGAGACGCACCGCGTCCTACCTTTGACCGAGGCGTCCCGATGCATTCGGAGTAGGCCGACTAATTGACTCTGCGCTCACTTTCCCCGATCGTCGC
The DNA here is from genome assembly GCA_914767735.1 of Anoplius nigerrimus. Lineage (NCBI taxonomy): Eukaryota > Metazoa > Arthropoda > Insecta > Hymenoptera > Pompilidae > Anoplius > Anoplius nigerrimus. Next base: position 3,822,308 of record OU612079.1, on the reverse strand, counting down.
TGAACCTTTGTTCGGAGCGACCTATCAAGCCGCATCTTGCATGTTCGCGGGCGAAAGAAAGTGCAGCCGGGCAGGTGTCGGTGGCTGCAATAAGGCCAGTCCAATTAATTCGGCAGGAGCGGACAGCCGAACTTTTCATTTCCACAGCCGCCGGTTTCACCGCGCGCGGATCTCTTATCGGGTCGGACGCACTTTCCCCCGGGAAAAAATTGACCGTCACTCCGACGCAAAACTCGGTCGATCATCGTCGGCTTCTTCATTTTTCCGTGAGAAAGAGTGCAGATGGCAGAGGAGCGGGCGGGGTGCGTCCATTGTCGAAGCGAATGGCGCGTGCCAAGGGTGTCGATGGTGTACCACTAGACGCGCCTATTAAGGGACCCATCGTTCTCTCTCTCTCTCCCTCACACTCTCGCTCGCTCCCCCTCTCTCTTTCTACCCCTCTACGATTTGTGCCAGGACCGCGAAATGCACGTGCGTGTAGCTACACCAGTACCCTCCGTACCAACACTAGCGCCGAGTTCATCTATGGCGCACTATGTCGTATATGGGGTGACATTTTAAGTCGATACTATTATTTGGCATCAACAAATATGTAAATTTTTCTGTAATTAGATCAGAGTAGATATACAGTAGTCACCGGCTAAATATATAGTGCATACTAATTAAATTGGCTTAACAATAAATATTAATATTGCATATCTTACATTTTTTAATGATATTAGTAAATGATAAAATGTTTGCATCGCAAATGATGAAATGTTAGAATAAAAAAGAGTCCTTTGCTAAAGATCAATCTCTGCGATACAGCGGTTGTCGAGAAAAACGGCAAATATAGTCGAGGGTTAGAATAAAAATGCCACCCTGTATACCGTACACTAGCACACAGTGGGATATACACCGTCTACACTTTCATCGAAAGTCGCGCACCTAGCAGGGATTCGCACACAATGCGCTTCTCTACAATACGCAATGTGGCACGCTTACGTATCCCGTGAGTGTATTGCCCGCGTGCACGTATACGCTCATGCCGATGTGTGAGTATCGGCACAGTCCACACACCACGCACATTGCGCACACCTACCGTACGCAGTGGATGGGGTGAAGAGCTACTTACGTAATACCTGCCATGGGGTTCTCAGTCGATCGACGATACGCGATACGCGATTATCGATGTGCATTCGTGATTAGGCTAATGCAATTTGACCGTTGGCGAGGAGGAGAGGGCCATAAAGCTCGTTAGTCCCTATAGTGGGATCACTGAGCATAGTTGGCGGACGTTCGCTATGCACAGCTGGTTCCTAGACATCGTCCGTTGCCCCATTTAAATTACACCGTTCATGCTCGCAATTACCACGCATTCATCATCGACAACTGTCTCCGGCGTTCCACAAACCTCAACATTCGACCAATTAATTACATGCACCACCCCCTTCCAAACGTTTTGCAACAAAAAAAACCTGGTCTTCCGTAATTCTCGTAATGATATCTACGTATATACCCAATCTGTGTGCGTTGACTACTGCAACGCTACGAACATCGCGGCAAATCCCGATGTCCATTAGTATCGAGACCCGCCATTTCCAACGTTCTTCGATATTCATCACGAAAGTCTGCCTCACATCCCGTATTCCCATATTTATGATTAATGCCGTACTGACCGCCGCCGTCCGGCCGACGGTCCACCGCACAATCTTGTCCGACTGTCACACACACCCCGCTCTCCTTGTCTTCCTCATTCCGGCTGGACGGGATCGTGAGAATTTCGCGAGGCGAGGGGGAGAGAGGGGGAGAGAGAGGAAGGGTGCCGGCAAGAAGAACCACGAACGGCGATGACCCTGTAACCGAAAGTCTGGAAGGGAGTGGGACACCCAGCTTGCAGCTTCCCAAAACGGGATCGTCGCTCGCTTACTCGTACGTATCACACATCCCAGGCCCCGTCCTTCGCCCGTTCCTTCCTTCCTTCGAGACTTCACCCCAGAAACCGAGAGAGAGGGGGGGGGGGAGCCCGGGCCCGTTTTTCGCTATTCTTCCGATACCAGCCGCCGCAGATGTACAGAAGAATTCGCAACACACGTATATGACGCACGGTGGCAACGGAGGATGAGGGGAGAGGGACGATAAGAGTTGATCGGCGACCCCTCCGTGGCGTGGAAAAGACATCAAAGGAAGGAAACGAGCTGGATCACGAGACCGATTGTGGGAGAATGAGAGATCCGAAGGTTCGGACCCCCGCCGGTCGAAGATGCGGACGTCCGGGATCGGAACGAAGTTGTTGCAAGTTTGTGAAGTCACGGCGGAGGAAATGAGAATTAATGACGTAGCGGAAAAAGTATTACGCATCGTAAGAAATTGGAAGTCGGAGGCGGATTTTAAAGTAGTCCTCGATCAGAGAGGACATTGGACATGTAGGGATGGATATGTTATTCGAAGTCGGCGAACGTTCCCAGACGCAGCTTACAACCCTTTCTGGTCGTGTAGACTCGGGGCGTTTTACAGTGGAGTGCGGAGATTCGAATGGATCGCGTTCTGGGATCGTGTAACGGGCAACGACGGTTGTCCCGCCATCGGGGGTTGTAGAATACGAGATAATGGAGGACGGCAGAAGCCCTGATTTTCTGAGACGACGACGACGACGACGGCGGCGCCGGTTTGCCACGCGCCACCCCAAGCCGGCCCCGCACCCCTCCCGTTCGTGGGTTACATAATTGTCGATGCGAAAGGAACGACCCCGGCGAGGAGCGAGAGGATGGAAATCGAAGGGGCGAGAGAGATGGAGGCACAGTGGCTACGCAAGAATCAATCCGATCCTATTTTTCAACCCCTTGCGACTTTCCCTCGATAAGGGACAATCGGTCGAGTACAATAACCTGTTTATGAGGATTATTTTTTTAGCATTAACTTTGGCGGCCGTTCGTAACTCTCGTATTTCTGCCCGAGTTTTGGAAACGGTATAGTTACATTTTCTTAAGGAGTAAGTGAGAAATTATCGAATTAATAAGGTTTCGTTTATTGAAAAGAGTTAGTCGATATCAATTTTAACAGATGGTTTTAATTTTATTATCCAAACGGAGATATAATGGAAAGGTGCGGATGTGAAGCACAATAAAAATGATAAGAACAATTATAAATTATTTGTGTTAAATTATTTGCGCAAAGGGTTAATGCTCACAGCGAGAAACGTTTCCAACACCGACAATGGAACGGAATGGACACAAGGTCCACTAGTCATTTTTTAAAAGGACTCGCCAACGTAAACTAGTCGTTAAACGTGCAATAACCGTCGGCGGAGGAATCAATAATTCACGGCCGAGATTTGTGCAAACCTTCGTCTCGTCTCATCCGCACAATGGCAGGAGTTGTAAGCCCGTAGATTTTTCGGACAAAATTACAAGAGACCCGCAAGGATAGTAACCCCAGGTGGGCCCTTTGAACGCCTTCAGGCGCCGCCCACCTGTTAAATAGCACAAATTCCGACACCCCGCTGCCGAAAACGTCGAAATCAATGGCGTTTGTTGAAAAAGCGGGCGAGACTCTGAATTGCTCCTGACCATCGGAGACACTAAAAGAAAGACAGGGCTGAAACAGACAGAGGGAGGGACGTGGGGAGGGAGGGAGGGAGGGAGGGAGGGAAAGGCAAGAAGCGGGAACGAAGAGAATCGCAGCATCATGAGCGTAAAACAAAGCGGCTCATAATTCAAGCGGAGCAGAAACGGTGCGTTTATGCGCCAGTACAATAAACACGCTCAACGTTTTATAATCGTCGCCTTGTTCCGATTGTTCGAACTCGGGAGCCATTGTTACGGGCCGCGAGGAATTGTCCGGAACGATTACAAGCGGTTAGGCCTTCCGCGAATGCGTGCACATGCCAGACGAAATTCGCACCTTCCGGCCTGGCAAGTTTTTCATGCAAGGGCAATGCAATAACGTAGGTAGAAAGCCGCGGCGCTAAAGGTAAAGATATTATTGTCGGTTCCTTACCTCACCCAGATGACCGCCGGCAATAAAAGTTGCACGCGAAGGGCTTACCGTTCCGAACGTGGCCGAAGAAAAGCGCAAATCATAACGAAGCACGCCAAACAATGGTCATGTAGGTAAGCACGCTACGTATGAAGAAAGAGTCACGGCCGCCAATTGTTGACCTTATCACGTATTGGCCATTGTTGCCCCAGCCCATTATGCACCGAACGGTTAACTAAATAGGACGATTACGAGCGGTTAGCGTTCCACGAACCGATTCGGCCACACATGCGCCCTAACCCGCACGATACCGACAACTGGGGCACAGTATAGTTGAAGCTTTATTACAAACATTCCTCCCGACCCAGGCCAACCTCTCGACCGTCGTTAGGCCACACCGTGAGCGCGCGGAATCTGACGTCGATAAGAGAGGCGCATCAGAATAAACATAAAATGCAAGCTCCTCTTATCGCGCCGCTCTCATCCTGCCGTACGATCCAACCGTGCAAGCATGCCCTTATCAACTCTCTTTCCGTTGGCGCGCTATCAACGACGCAGCGTTAACACAGTTTCGCGTCGGGACCTTGCCACGGAGCGCAAGAAATTCTACGTGTCTGCGAAAATGCGAACTCGAGGCAGAACTCGAGGCATACGACACGTAACGCGCCGTATGTCGGAAGCGAACCCGAGGCGTGTCTTTGTGGATGTCCAGCGTACCGTGCGCCATTATCGCGCGCGCACCGTACGTGGAGACTTAAACGCCGTGCACACGTATCGTATCGCGCCGTGGGCGAACCCCTTTTTCCCGATGTCGGTCACCCTTATTGATTATTTGTAGAAGCCGAGCACGGGCAACAGCTGCGCCCGTATGCCGTGGCACGAGCGTTAAACAATAGCACGTGGGATAGGCCACGCACGCAAGGGGAGAGGCTTATGGGGGTGTACGCACTCGAACGTATGTCGTGCCGATATCGTGCTCCCGCGAGATACTTTGCTCATGGGGCCCATGCTCGGGGGCGCTCACGTTGCTCGGGGTGCATGTGTCCATGCTTGTGTGCGTGAGTGTGTGCGCCCACTCCGTGCACCGATCGATACGCAGTTGGCGCCTTTCGTGATTCCCGATGCCGGATTGCGCGCGCCGTAATCAATTTGGGGAACGCCGTTATGGGGGCTCAACGATCTTCGGTCAGTCGTGTGTTGCCGTGGGGGAGCGAACTTATGGTGTTTGTCGGCAGGAGTACGTACTCCTACAGAACTGGGGGTCTGCAGCTGAATCGTTGCCTTTCATAAGGTTACGAAAATTCTCCACGAATTATATTCGTATTGTCGAGCCCTGACTGCGAAACTTTGTCTTCTTATCCGACCGAGACTACGCCCACGCAGGCTATTAAAGGTGAAGGATCGGGTGGCTGAAGAATTTCACCTAGCGCCCGATGCATTAGTACAAGAGTCCAAACACGAGCTGGAAGCTTTACGGCTTCCCTTGAAAGAAAAGCGCTAGATGTCGAGATAGTAGAGAACGGTCGAGTCGACGCGAAAAACAACGCAGGAAGGTCAAAAGCATCGGGAAGAGCCATTCGAGGGCCGAGAGATCCGAAGACAAGGAGGGCCGCTCGTAGTACGAGGCTACAAGCCTCGCAATTGGCCAACGGTCCAGAGAGACAACGAGACAAGCGAAGTTAACGTCGCCTATTTATACATCTCTCCTCCGGGGGCGCCGTTGCGGTGGTCTCCACATGGGGTAGCTTGAACACGAGACGAAAATACGTTCCTCATCCCTCTCGCTCTCTCTTTCTCTCTATCTACACCCACCCGACTATTTCTCTCCAGCGAACGCTGCTCCCTTATTCTCGGATATCCCTAACCTGTCCTCCCGGAGATGTGCCGCGAAAAGACGACTAATCGTCGTCGGTCTGAGTTAGGTCCTCTCTGGTCCTGGGACCGCGAGTGAAAGAATAGATGCAGAGAGAGAGAAAGGAGGATGAGACCGGGTCGAGAGAAAGAGAGAGAGGACGCGAAGGGAAGACCGACGTTGGTGGTTCTGGTCCTGTTTACGACGGGATCGTAAGCAGAGAACCGGATGCCTCCAGGGCCATTGTCCGACGACGTACCCTTCTTGAGAACTCGAAGGAAGTGCCGAGCCGCGTAGATGCGCGTACGTCCGATTCGATCGTCCCGTATCGTTCCGATCGTTTCGTGCCACTCGGCGGAGCTTCACGAAAGCTGCCTACAGATAAGGGAAGATGAAAGGGCGTTCACCGGCGCTCGTCGGAGGCTCGACTTCAATTAGACGCGAGTCTATCCACGATTGACTCCTTATCGTGCACTCCGTCCCGGGCAGCATCCCACTTCAGGCCGGGCTGACTTCTGGGATCCGGAGAAGGACGCTCGCCGATGATGGCAAAGGTCGAGTGACAGGAACCGGTATTCCACCGCTCCGCTTCCCTTAATTACGCAACCCTTCTACCAACCCTCCTCGGTCATTCCATTGGGATGTACAATTATCCGGCGAACTGGACTCCCGAAGTCGGTCCAGACCGGGGCTGGCAAACAAACGGGAGACGGGGTGGGATGGGAAGAAATTCGCGAGACCATCCACGTTACGGAGGTTGCCTAAGACGGCTGGTGAAAATTCCTGTTCTGTACAAGGGAGACGATATGATATTCTATTCAGACGATATGCGAAAGATCGACTCGGGACGAGACTCCCAGGCGGCGAACTATCCCGTATCATGAATGGCATTCAAGAATTAACACAGCATACATGGTAAACGAAATTCAAGGCACATTTTGTTATTTCGGCCCGCTGTACATCTTGCCATCATCAATCTACGATTATTGCGTCACTCGATTATCATATTCGTTCGGAATAATTCGCCTAACGATTTCTCCCGATGATCGATAACGGCACGTCTACGCGAATGGAATTGGAAGACAAGAGAAGGAATGAACGTTGAGTATATTCGACGTTGCGAAATTCGTGTTAGTCAAAGTAAACGATACGACTCGCTGTTTTGTACTACCGTGTCTACGTTTGAATCAGACCAGCATCTGTCGTAATTCCGAGCACTCGGATCTGACTCTCTAAGTGACACGAATGGGTCACATTAATGGAAAGAGGGAGAGCGTGTTGCGAGTAGAGGGTGAACGGGGGGGAGATGAGAAAGAGGGTCCGAATTTCAAAAGGAACGAACGAGACGAATACAGTTGGGCGTGAGAGAGGTTCAAGGAATCGAGAGAAGTCGGATGTGCAGAGCAACAAGGCAACATATCGAGATTTCTCATCTCACTTCGCGTCTTACGCCTTCTTTCTCATTCTTCTCATCAAGACAATGCTATGCAGTACTATGCAGGCAGTACTATACAGTACATATATCACTCAAATTTCCATAGCCACCTTTTTACATGTAAAACAATAAGAGGTACGCGACCATTATGAATCTCATTACTTCTCATTTGAATTACATCTCCGGAAGTAAGTGTCGAGTTGCTTTCTTGCAATTTGAAAAAACCGACCGAAAAAGTTGGCGGGAAATCCGTCTTTTACAGGACGCGTACGGTTACTGTAAGTAAAGGACGAGGTAAAATTCGACGATCGGCGACTTTTTTACCGCAGAACCATCCGGTCGCACTCCTGATTATCATCTCTGCCGACCCTCTTTCACTCGCGGGAAGGGGCCACAAGTCGTAGCGATTGCCTCGCGGAATCGACTGCAGTCGGCCGGGGTTACGTTCTCTACCACCATCATCATTCGTAACTCAAAGGTAACCCTTGCCGAGACGAAGGTCTGTAAGGTACCGACTGAAATTCAAACGATCATGTAGACAATACATGTTTCTCAATACCATACAAACAATAACATACGAATAACTTGCGTAATATACGAATAGCCCCCCTTATTATGCATGACAATGTAATTGTTTCCGATACATTCACTTAAAAATGCAAAGAATTTGCAATGCGCCTAAATCACGGCCTCTAGTTGACATTCGGCTTACGACCGATGTCCACTTGAAGCGCTTAACACATATGTTATCAATTCATCATTACTACGTACAGATGTTTAGGTACAGATCTCAAACAATCACCATATAAGTACTCGATTACCGCATGCCAATTATTTGCCAATTTTCCATCCGATATCAGTTTGATCGGTAGCGCCGATCCATAAATTACAGAAATGATTAATCGCCCTTATCGGCTGCGTACGATTCGACCGGCAACGGTCAAGCACTATAAAGCGATCGAGTGTCGGCACCGGCCCGATCTGATAACAGGACGGATCAAACTCGAAGACGGTCCCGTCAGATACCGAAGCATCGAAGACGAATCCTACGTCCCGGGACAAGTGCCTACGCCTAGCACAGCCGGGGCATATCTCGTCCCTCGACTTTCTCGCTCTCTCCGTACGTCCGATCGTGTTCACCGAGCAAGTCGCGCTCCTCGGCTCGTTCCCAGGCCGTGGAGCCGTCTCTCCGCGTCCTCTCTCCTCGCAGTGGAATTTAAATCTCAACGGTCGTCGCGGTTAGCCAGAGCTGGAGGGAGAAGCGACACAGAAACGAAGGAGAAGAGAAACAGAGAAGGTCCGACAGGAGAAGGAGGGAGTCTGCGTGGGGAGGAGACCGCGGAGGACGAGGTGGAAGGGAAGGGCGACAGAGCAACAAAACGAGTAAGATAGGGTGAGAGAGAGAGAGAGAGAGAGAGAGAAAAGAGCCGAGGGTGGTGGGGAAGGAATGAGGGGGCGAGATAAAGAAGGGTGTGGCTGAAGAAGGACGGGCAAGAGGAGAATGGAGGGATTGGAGTCGGGATGGGAGGGAGAAGAACGGAAGAGAATGCAGGAGGAGAGAGAGGAAAGTTCTTGTTTGTAAACAGAAAGGCGCGGTGTGCGTCGGTGAATCGACCCTCGCGGGCCGCCCTCGGTATTCCGCGAGCGTCGTTCCGGTTACCAGTCGCACGCGGTGCATGTGCATGCGCGCAACCCTCTACCCTCCCGCCCCTCCGCCCCGCACTCTCCACCGCCTCCTCCTTCCCCTGCCGCTGGCCGCCTCACTCCCCGCCTCGCTCCACTTAGCGAGGCGAGTCGCGCGGCGCGAGAACGATGTGCGCGGAATATGAATTTCTGCGGAGGAATGCGCGACATATCCGTCTATGGGAGATGTCGCCCGATCCTTCTCGGAAAGACTGCGAGCCTGAACGAGCCTATCTGTCGCGCTTGGCCGCAGAGTCGCCCGACAGGACGATAGATGCTCGGTTCGAACTTCCGGACAGCTCTCGCAAGCTGATCGAGCGGTGGGACGTTCGATTTTCTTACCGGTAAGGATCGTCGGGGGTATAAATATTTATACCCAGGTACGTTGACGCGTAAGATATGCCGACGCGGATAAGGGATCTCGATCGTTCGCAGTCAGAATTTTCCAACCCTCGAGTCGTCGATGACGAGAGACGATGCAGCCCCTCGCGAAGAAATCCGGCGGCAGGATCCTGAGAGCCCGGGGCTAATGGAAACCTCATCTCCCGCCGGAGGTGGACGGCACCGGGAGAAATGGCCTGAACCGCGCGCTTGGGAGGTGGTTCTCAGGTCGAGTCGGAGTTAACGTTTTCCTCGCGGTTCGTTCTGTTGCCGGGCTCTCTCTCCGTCTCTCCCTCTTTCCCTCGCTTCGCCTTCTTCTCTCTCTCTCTCTCTCTCTCTCTCTCTCTCTCCGTCTTTCTCTCTCTGTCTCTCCCGTCGATGGTGTTGCTATGCGAGGATCCGGGGATGGGTCCAAGGGCAAGGAGACGAAGGAGGTGCCGTCGGCGATGATGCTCCGCCGATGTTGCCCCGCTACCGAAGAAGGACGGTAAGACGAGGCGAGAAGGAGAGAAAACGGTGGAGAGCGAGCGAGAGAGGAGTCGAGAAAAAGGAGAGAACGGGAGAGGGAGGGGAGCGGGGGAGAGAGAGAGAGAGAGAGGCGAGGAGAGAAGGAAGTGTTGGCCGTTGCGAGACGGAGGAGGGAGGAGGAGCACTTGTACGACGAAGTGAGCCACTTGCCGAGATAGGAGGAGGGAGGGGGAAGGGGGCGAAGAAGAGAGCCAGAGAATGCGCGGGAACCACCAACGAAGAAAAGGGAGGACGCGCCTTTCTGCGAGAGATAGCCGGCTCCGAATGGGATTTAGATAAATAGATAGGACGAATCCCCCTCAGCACCCCGGAGTACCTTGACCGTTCGCTAACAAATGTTTAACGATAACGTTGATACTTGCAGCGAAATGGCCGGGAAAATCTTGACTGCCCCGACACGCCGGCTACCTCCTCGACCTCCTACGTCCGTGATCTCCCGCCAAAAAAGATCCTAACCCTCAGTCATTCGATCCTGCATTCCGGACCGAATTAATATAAAACCTACAACATTCAAGTTCCAACACCATCACCGGACAAGCACAAACCTACTTCTCCACTACTTTATCTATATCTGTACTACTTCAGGGTTTTTAAAGCCTCCAAAATATGTCCAAAGCGCACATTGTGAACTTCTCTAATTTTTTGAAGCATTCCACGATCGTCGTCGACGAAAATCTGTCGCTAAATGAGATTTCTGATTAGCCCATCAGTATCGACCTCCCACAGTCTTCACCTCCCGAAACATGAAGACATAACGGAAACATAATGCAGGACCGCGGGTCCGAGATCCGAAATTTCCTGACTAGCCCGCAAAAGGTGAATCGCTAGACGTGTGGAGCGGCCTGGCAACCGAGTTTACGATCTCCAACGGCTCCGGTGTTTGAATCTTAGGCGGGCGGCAACGTCGAATGCCCGTCGAATCCCCGGGAGGCGCGAGACGCGAGGAGAGAAGCACGTCACGCCCGCAGCCGACTCCTTTCCCGCTCAAATGTCGAGGAGCCCGCCAAAAATCGACGGGATACCCTCCAGGCACTTCCTCCCGCCGACCGAACGCGGTCACGTAATCGGTTACCCCACCGGGACTATCGTCGGCCGGCAGCCGAGATTACGTTTATCAAGATCCTCAGCCTTGGCGCGTTTTTTACCCTGTTTGCGGATCGATTCGAACAATGACGCATGCAACTGGACGACTGCACCTGGCAACGCTGTTACGCGATTAGGCCAAATGGCTTTTTGTTCGAATCCGAACCATCGGTCGGATGATTCACGGTAATCGATCGTCGGATTTGGTCGAAATGCGATTAGCTACCACCTGGAGCGTATGCGCCGGTGTTATCGGGAAATACGAACGATGATGAGATTTTTGAGCTTCGAAGAGTTATCGTCGTCTCGTTCGCGGCTCTCCGTTTATTGCAATTCGTCGAACGGCACGTGCGTCGGGCAAAAGGATGAACGACCAACGTTGACCGGGAATGCAGGGCCGATATCAGGGGTGGGAGGCGGGAGGGAGTGGAACCTGGGAACAGAGACGGTTAATGTACCGCTAACGCCGCGTATCGCGTCGCGACGCGAGAATCTCAGGGCAAGGTTCGCAGGGAGGAAGAGAACTCCGGTTTATTCTCTCGTTCGTTCCCGAACTCCGCCTATGTCGCTGTGTCCGGCAAACTTGCCATTTAAACGGCACGGAACTTTGCTCGGGTTGACGAAGTCGGGAGGCTCGGAATTTTGAAGTAAAACCAGTTTAGTCGTTCCATAACGCACGCACGTTGATAGGAGACGGTGGTAGACAATTTAGGGAGGACTTCGTCGACGTCAACGACTGGGAGAATATATTTCTTCACCTGTGATCCCGAGTCGATCGATTAAGAGAATACTACTAGAATCTAGTGATCAATCAAAATAATTACCTCTGTCCTAATAATCACTTCTCTTTTATGGAACATATTGTTTGAAATTTTCCTTACTGCGCGTTGAAGTAGGTAACTGATCGTTTTGCATTATGTAAGTTCAAACACATTGACTTGCGACATTCCAGCAAGTTAAATAAAAGTACGAGTAGGAAACGTCGGTAGTTCCGGTGTTAACTGAAACGAACATCGATCCAGCGTTTCGAAAGGATCGGAAAGTGGAAGCACGAGATTCTCGAGTCTTCCTGCGGAGTCGCACGTTTCCGTAAAAGACGCAATTTGGTGCGTTTATACCTCACACCGCTTGCCAGACTTGATTATACGGAAGGAAGCAATTCCGTGCTATTACTCGCGACAACGCGCCATTTGGCGCCCTTTTCAGTGGCTGCCTGCCGTGGGAGGGGGGAAAAAAGATTGGGCCCGCGGGCCAGGAGCCATCATACCAGCTGACCGAATCTCCGCTGGCATTGACACGAACTTATTGACCGATACTTCCCGCCCAGGCCGGGACGACATGCCCGACGTGCAATTTCGAGCGAAAAACCGCGGAACCGTACGGTGGTCGTTAACACTCATTACCTCTATTCAGGAACTCTTCAGGGACCTCGGCCGGGGTACGAGGAAGACGTCGGGCCCCGGTCGAAGACAAGAGGGAAGAGGCACGAGGGACGCTATTAAAGCGAGCGAACGGGCAATCTTTTCTTCTTTCCGCGCGCGTCGAAGGCCTTTGTGCGGTCCTCTCGCGGTTGGAAGCGCTGGAAGCGGATGCGGTACTCTCGGTTCCTCTCTCTTGAGTTTTGTGCGAAATCTGCGACCGGAAGGGCTCCTTGAAGTACGGAGAGAGGAGCGGACATGCGCGCCGCGGAGGCTGAGGAGGCTGAGGAGGCCGAGGAGGTTGAGGAAGCCGGGGAGGCTGAGGAGGTTGAGGAGGCTGAGGAGGCTGTCTGTGTGCCGAAGACGGCCGGGGCCCAGGGTGGGTCGTCGTCGGACGATCGTCGGGATCGTCCATGTGCCTTTGCTCGTTTTGCACTTGGCTGCATTATTTCGGGCTGTGCTTTTTCCTGCCGGGCGTCGCGCGCGAAAGAGAGCCGAAGAGGCGAGCGCGAAGGCCACTCGGGACCGTTGCTCGCTTCGTGCCTCGAACAAAGGGCTCTCTGTGACGAGGACCGAAGTCGAGGTGGCGCGGGGTACGATCTGCGAGGCGGCCTTTGCTACGACGTGTCGAAGGGACGTGTCGCGATCGAAAGTCGCAGCACGATGCCCGAACGCGATCCGAAACTTTCGGCGAGCCTCTACGGCCCTTAGGTCGTGTACGTGAGCGTCGATCGATTTCATCGGCTCCTGGCTGCCGATCACATACGGTTAAGGACGGACATGACTCGCTTCAGGATTCTTCACTTCCGTGTAACAGCAGATACGTCAGTCAAAACCGTACCGTCCGCTCCATTCAACGTAATCGCACGAAAGTTTCTGAGTCCGCTACCGTCCGGCAACTTGATCAACGATGTGCAACGCAAATGATTGAAAATCCATAATATTGATAAGCTTGTATTTCCTCACGCGTCATCGTAGGGAAACAATCTGCTCTAGTAGTATTCGCGATTCCGATTTGAATTGGATGCAGAAACGTCCATGAGATCCCGTAATTCTGCGAGACAAAACGGTTGCTGGGCGCTTCCCGCGCAATTCTCGCGGCTCCTATCGGAGAGAAGAGGGCCGGAGCGGAGGAGGGAGCGGAGGGGTAGGGGGAGGCAGAGGAGGAGAGCAGCGCGCCAGAGGACAGAGATACCAGAGTTATGTAACTTGCAACCGTCACCGGCGGATTCGTTACGAGTACGTTACCAGCGCGGAATGAATTACGTTACGGCGCGAGCTTGTTCGCATAACGGGGAACTGTCTTAGTGGTAGTGGCCCGCCAATTTGGGGGTGGTACGACCAATAGAAACGGCCCGAACCTAAAACGTGGTACAGTTCAAAAACTCTACTGACGCAATAAGTCGGCCACGTCAACGGTAGTAGCATCGAACCGAGTACCGCGTACCGCATATTAATCTTACGTACTATTCCGAGCATTGTTTAAAAGCCATTAAAGTCCTCCTATCCTCAACCTTTGCTTTCCCTCATCTCTCCACGCATCCGAAGCCACGTTCTATCACCCATGCACAATGCCGAATTCATGCGCGTTGCAAAGCGCGTCACGATTACGAACGGACGAGCGAGCATGCGGCATTTTGCCGACACTCGAGGCACAAATCCTCGGATGTGGGTGAAGGCAGAGAGAATGAGAGGGAGAGGGAGAGAGAAAGAGAGAGAGTGGACGCAGAAAGAATCATCCCCCAAAGCGATTCGGCGAGGCGTGCATCCGGGCCCTTTCGTCCTTCCTCGCGAAACGCGCTCTGTACCTGCCAGGAAATAAAGACGAGCCATGCGAAAGGCAGAAGAACTCCGTGCAGGAAGATACCTGTTCGCGGAAAGTGAGCGCCAGCGCCAAAGTGTGAAAGGACGCCTCTGGCCGGCTTTGCGCCCGAAATCTCGGGGAGCCGTGGAAAAATCGTAAGCACCGTCCTCTATGCACTTTCACGGTGCGCTCCTCGGGACTGTCGGACGTGGCCGAGAACGTGTCGGAATACGAACGTCCGTAAAGTCGACGCTGAGCGTTGTCGATTGTGCGGACAATGGTCTAACGAGCGGAACAACGGGATTTCCGCGTGCCGAGACGAAACGCGGGCTTTTAACCGCGATTACGGGCTAATTGTGCCAATGACGGCAGGTAGGCATGGGACCCGAGCGGGTGGACGTATCGTGCGTGTATTTTAACGGACGCGTTTGGGCCAAGGACAAGGTGAGAGGGGAATAATCGAACGCGTCGCCGGCGAGAGCGACTGGTCCGTCAAGATTGGCACGTGCCGTATGGAAATTCGTCGCTAAGAGAGAGGGGGAGAGGGAGAGAGAGAGAATGGTTAACGACGCCGGACGTCTCGGTGCCTCTCACCCCGACGCCTCGCACGCGCGGAATTATCGTCAGCGGTCGGAAACAAAAGTTCTCGTCTCGCTCGAAATTTGCGGCCAAGGTTCGAGAGGCTTCGTTGCCGGGCAGGACTGGCATCGGCACAGAAGGCTGGTATGTACAATGCGTGCAAGCTGTATGCAGCCATATTCCCATGTCAGAGGCTGAATGAACAGTACCAGACGACGATAAAAGCGGAAGTTGCCCCCGGCCGCAATATTGTCCTGCCATTGTTTCTCCCGCTCGGTGCAGCTTTTTTGTGCGATGAAACACCGGCTAGACAAGTGCACGGGAGAGACCTTCTGGGAAGGACCTGCCTCTCGTACCTCGAACGGACTTCTGCTGGGCCAGCGTGGCCGCGTCGGCCGAAAAAAGCAGCGAAAGCAAAACAAACGGGAAAGCGGCGGAGCTTCCACGATCTTTTTTCCGAAACGTGAGCCAATGCTACCCCGATCCCGAACCTACGCCACTTGAAGAAGGAGCCTGAGAATATTTGAAATTTGCCGCCTAGCTGGCCTAATCTTGATCCTCGGATGACCCTTTATAAATATTGAGAAACAACAAAGCCGACGGCGGCAGAATACGCAAGGTCCACTAACAGCTTCTGTTCCGTATTAATTAGGCATAAATCTAATGAAGTCAGCCCTGACATTGAAATACAATCTTCCCACAACTTCAACCCTGCCCAAAATCCGAAAAGGAAGCGAAGTGAGGTCCGCCACTTAATTCGGCATAAATGAAAAATCTTGATACGTCCATCGTCTCAAGATATGCAGCGCGATCGGAGATGAGGTCGATCCACTAAAGATTCGAATCAAACGACTTCGTACCCCGAAATCCCGTTCGATCACGATCTCCGCTCCTGATCACGCGGTGGCACTTGTCTCCAAGCAGAAGTCGAGATCCGGCATGATTTCGGGATTCGACCCACGTCGGGAACGTGTCGGTTCGCGCCAAGACGTTTCCATGAAGCGACCAACGTATCTCCCGACATTTTTAAATGCCAGAAGGGTGCGGTGCTCCTTCCTCCGAAAGGAATCCTCTCTTGCGGTCGGTCGTCAGAGGGAGAGAGCGAAAAGGATACGAGAAGAGCGAGAAGGAAAGCAAGACAGAGAAACAGAGTAAGAGCGCGAGAGAGAGAGAGAGAGAGAGAGAGAGGGGAGGGAGGGAGGGAGAGGTAGGGAAAGAGAAAAGAGGGAGGAACGGGGGAGGGGGCAAGGGCTGGTCGGGGCCATCGTCCGAGAGAGAGCCAAGAGAACTCGCTTCGTCGAAATTCCCTCCAATTTCTTTGTGCATCGCGGGCCAGAGAGAGGAGAGAAAAGGATGCCGCCCGGGGCCCATTAATAATGAAATCAGCGGGGTCAAGAAAAAACGCCGAACGAGTTATGAACAAAATCGACGTGGACAGAATTGGGAAGAGGGTGGGCGCAGACGTTTGTGGACACTCCGTTTTTAATGATCGTGTAACGTCTATCGTACCTACGTGATGTGAGCCCGAGACGTGTCATAATACCGAAGGAAGAGTGGAATGAAAGGAGACGTGGACGGATTTAGGTGCGATCGTTAGCTTCTATGCGCGGTCAGCTTCTAATGATAAATTAATCTCGCGTACATAATACGAACCGCGGTTATGGTAATACGAAAATATGAAACGACGCGGACAGATAGGGACGATTAAAATGGTCACGATTTCTGTAGGCATACCGCCCCCTAACAATGTAAGGGGATAGAATACATCAGTCGCGCCGCGATAAGGGCCTCCAAGGCATAAACGGAACGGGCGAAATAAAGGGCATCGTCTGCGCGCCTATTTCCTCTCGGCGAACACATAACGCGCTCATGTGTCCGATACATGCGTCACAATGGCGTGTCGGCATAAAACGAAAAACCATCGGACCTACATTCCCTTCCCGGAACGCAGGACAACGCAGTCGCCGTTAATAAAGAAATCGGCATGGCGCGCCATAGAGGAAGAAAGAAGGGTCGCCAAAGGAATTAGCACCCACGAAAGGAGCGAGGACGGGCTAGACCACCGGTGCTAAGGCGATTATAATTCAGGAGTTCGGCGCGTATCCACGATATATCCGATTTACATATCGCATTATATCGGGCCTGAGTCGAGCGTTACCCACGAGTCGAGCTGGTAGACACCGTAATCGGCCGGATGATCGTCGTCGGACGAGTCGACGTCACGTTTTCGACCAGTCGAGAGTGTAAGGAACAAATTTATTCTAGACGACTCCCCCCAGCAACCCCCCCCCCCCCACCCCCCTCGCCCTCTCCATCCCTCTCATTCTTCATCTACCTGTCTTTCGTAATGCCGCGGCTTCCACGGTCCTTTTCCATGCTCCTGGCATGTGTGAATGAACGTCCGCGTGTACGAGAACCGAAGATGAGGAGGTATGCATGACTTTTCGTCCCGGTACCTTTGAGCGGTTCGTAAACGAAGCCGTGTCGTAAGTAAAGTGTGAATAAAGAGAAAGTGGTCACTCCTCGCGCTTCGGCAGCTTTAGGCGTATCGTCAGGTGTTCCACAGTAATCGTTATGTCAGTCCTTCTCTTTGGCCCGTTGAATGTAACTCACGGGATAAACCACATATATATAAATATATGGCAGGGATGTATACGCGGGTAAAGTTATCGTATTCATGCGCTTCGCTTACAATTCGAGCGTTCTGTTCGAGTCTGAACGCAAGCGATAGACTCAGAGCTGTGTTTGACTTACGATCAGATTTGTCGTCTCGGTGGCTGACTGGCGAAAAAGAGGAAAGTGCCGGGCAGCAAAGGGAAGGTCCCGACTGAGGATGCGGGTTCTCTGTATCCTGGGAAACCGAAAGCTCGCCTTCGGACACCTCCGCAGAGTCTAGGTAAACGGCTCCTGCCCATTCATTTACCGGCCAAGACCGGGATGAACCTTCACATACCCGGTGCACGTGTTACGCACCGGCGAGAAATCTCGTCTCGAAGCCTTTGTTCTCCCGCAAGTGGAAATCCGACGTTTCTCGTTGCGGCAGTATCGTCTTACGTTTCGCAAAGTCGAGCTCTACGCGGTTTGCCGGGCAGGAGGAAAATTTCGTCGGATCGAATGCACAGTCGGCATTTCCGTTTGTCGGACGGGTTCCCGTGAAAGGGGAGGGTCCGTGTTTGGAGGCCGTTTCGAGGCCATTTCAGCCTAGAAACCGTTCTGTCATCGGAATCAAGATAAGACGGATCCTCCAGCCCTGTGATCCCCAGGCTCTTCTTTTTTCCTTTACGAATTTAGTGCACTGTCATCCGTCCACGTAGTCTTTTTCACGTTGTCCATTAGAAGACTTTTCGTTCTATGCAACTCGTCTACGCGGCTACTGTCTATGATCTAGCTGTGTTATTATTATTGCGCTTTGAATCATATACGACTTTCATATTTGACTATATGTATCTTGCGTCTTTGACAACTATATCGTTTCAGTTAATACGTCTTTTAGAGCGTTTCATTACGCTCATCATCGACTAACGCTGTTATCGTTGTCTTTCCGGTCGTCGTAATAGAAATGACACGGCACGTTATCCGAGAAATACTTTGAAGGGCCCCTGCAAGATTATAAGGTATATCGCTTCTTCCTCCTTCCCCCTCCGGCCCCGTACGGGTCCTGTTCCCATCGTCAAGAATCTCTGGGCCGGTAATTACTGCTATCTGGAGGCTGGACGACCAACGCCTTCTCCGTCATGGTACCCACGATACTCTGCCTTTATTACTTTAAGACATTTCCCGATTTTACGCTCTGACAACGATGTTAAGCTCAATCTCGTAATTTGTCACTCAACTTCCTCAAATACAGCTCAATAAACTGCGCGTCGACGAATGCGCGAGAGATGAGTGGCGAAAGAATTTTTGGCGGGAAATCGGGAGAAGTAATTATAAGGAAAAAAGCTCTCAAGTTCAGTGGATGTTGAGGATCAATTAATGGTTGGGTAATAATTTGTCTGATCCGTCGGTACGATGAATCGAGGACAATAATCGCTAATGAATATTACGAATACACACAGAGTGAGAAACCGGTTCGACCGGAGACGGTAATATTAATACCTAAGATTCGTCGCTTAGAATTTGGCAAACTGGTATACATCCCGTCTACCGGCTGGCTCCAGGGCAATTTACATGATTCTGCGAACACGATCGATTTTATGTCCAGCTATTTTTAGTTGCGCGATAACGCCAATATTATACAATCTACCTGCAATTTTCAAATGATAAACTCTTAATCGTCTTACGCAAGTATTACCGCGGCCTTGTCCGTAATTAAATAAACAAACACATGCCACCGCGTACTCGGCAAAAATATTACGCTGCATTCCTCGGATTCGAATAACATTAACATAGCGTCACGGCCAAAGGACAAAAGTTCAACGAACCCCTACCGTTCTCCGAACAACCGAGCACCTTACAACGCAATTAACAACCCTCAATGTTTTATTATTAAAAAACATTCTTTAATGATCGTAAAGCGGGTACGAGAAAAATGTAACAGGAAGAATCGCCGAATTACCTTTGAATCTTCTTCCGACGGATCGAATTAAAGACGCGTTATAGCGGATACAGTTAACCATTAACAAAATATTAACGAGTAATGCCGGGTAATAAAGGGCCCCGAAGCCCGCGACAAGGACGCTCGAGGATGAGGAAGAGGAGCGAGCGAGGAAGAAGAAGAAGACGACGAAGAAGAGGGCAACGAGTGAGCACACTGGCCCGCCACGCCTTCCTTTTCCCTCCAAAACAGAAACCGGTCAGCTGACCGGGAGAAGCTCTCCCGAGCAGAGAGTCTCCCCTCGACTCGGCCATTTTTAAATCCCCCGTGTTGCCGGCGATTTAAAAGGCGCCTCGGCCTCCGGGCCCATCCTCGGCCCTCTCCGTCCCTTTTCTTCTTTTCTCCTTCTCGCTTCCTTTTCCCTGCTACGTGTCCCCCCGCAACGCACACAGGCCCCATCATCCTTCGCCGAGACTCTCTCACCCTACGTCGTCTCAAGAAAAACGATCGAAGACGCGGGGGCCTCGTAAACGCCTTTGGTCTCCTAATTCTCCCACGCATTCGATCGTGCATTCTGCGAATGAGATGTGACCGGGTCGATTCATAGGCCGTAGGCTAGGGGTTGGTCCTGGTTCACTGTGCGATCGACTGTGACCCCCTCGGGCCCCACCCTTGGCCACCTAACGTATAAGAATTCTGTCGAGGGTGGTCGTAGCTTCCTACACATGTGGACAGTTCGTCCTAAGCCATTCACGTCACGTGTTCACGGAGTTGAGGAATTATCGTGTATCCTTATGGGAGGATTTTTCGTGGAACGTATATGTCGGGCCCCGTCGCGGAGGCATGGAGGAATTTCTGGAGGATTACTTTCGACTTCTCGGCGCTCGGCTTCAATATCCGATTCGGCCTATTCGGTAGTGAACTTTGAACGCGCTGACGAGGAAGTTCTCGCTCTGCCTAGTACCGCTGCCCGTCGGCTTTTGCAGATAAGGCACGGGCCGAGAAGTTTCAAAACCTTCGCGTCTGTTTGGCCGTCACGTGTTCCTCCGACGGCAAACATTGCCGCAGACTACTTTTCTCGTCGCTTCCCGCGCTTTTTTTTTCCTCTCTCCTTCGAGGAGCGCATTGCGCACCGCCTGCCGTGAAATATTTTCCAGCGCCAAGTACCGAGACAGCCGAGGCATGGCACGCACATGCGTCGCTCACAACGTGCGTGTCTAGCCTCCGAATTGTCAAGATGCGAGATTTTGGGGCCTCTCAGTGTTTTAACGGGTGATCGAGTTTCGTCCAAAGGTCGAGGGACGGTCGTTCCCTGGGTCCGTTCGCACAATCAAGTGGCCACTTCAAACGCCACTCATTCCCGCCAAAACTTCTCCGCCGTTCATGTCGTCCGACAAGCGGCGACCGCTGCGTCCGAATTTTATGATCGGCCGCAACGTGCTTTCCTCCGTGACCTACGGGCCGAGTCTCTCAGGATCGATGCCAGTATCAGTATCAGACCCTCGTAATCCTCTTATAACACGTTCCTACTTCCATCCGAGGAAAACAGCTGATCACTTCCCGCCTCTTTACCGGCAACGTGAGAAATCCCAACAAGTCCCGACGCGTCTCGGCTCAGAATCGGGGAAGACGAGATCGGCCGAAGACGATGTCCGCCAAAGATTTATCCGGCCGCCGTTACAATGGCGTTTCCTCCGTCGCCCTCTACCTCCGTCCACCCTCTCGCTCGAGCCTCTTTATGGCGAGCCACCAGCATCGTCCAATTTCGAGAGCGGCCTCGGCCCGTTTAAAAGGAACGATCTATCGTCCGTGCCCCTGGATACGAGAGGCCGACGAGCCAACAACAACAGGTCCCACAGAGAGAGCGAGGGAGGAAGGACGGTATGTGAAAGGAATGGCTGGCAGGTTCTCCTCTCGCTCCTCTCCAGTCATCCTCCTCATCGCCAGGACCGTACAGGTACCAATACCAACCGCGGCGCTGTTACGGGGTACAGGTACCACACAAAGTGGCCAACATCTTCCCACACCTACCTGAATCCTCGCCCCTCGAGAGCCTCCTGATCGGGATCAAACACCTCCTTGGGGTTACACCGACGGGAACCCACCCACACCCCTGAATCCCGACCCTTGCGCCGACGTCCCACCACCCCATTACCATTGCGGTCCTATTAAGTTTCGCCTTACGTATCGCGGTCGAAGATTTATTCCTACAGGACGCACTCGGGGTTCACTTTAATCCGGGCGCCACACGAGAGTCGAAGATGTTCGATTCGGATCCGCAGGCAGAATTGCGTGGGTAAGGGCGAAGGGGGTGGATGGACGTTGACTTTTGTTTGCGAAGGATCGGCGAAAAGTTGGAATGTAAAGAACAGTGGAGACTTTTGTGCTCGGTGGTGAGTGAGGTAGTCTCTCGCGTGTATCTCTGGTTACGTTCGACAGAGTGTTTCGATTGTGGTTTTTGGAAACTCATGACGTTTAACGTTTCGCGAGAGCAAACGGAGGGAAGAGGTTCCATTGTTGCGAGGCGGTTTGCCAGCGGCAAGCCGCTCTGAGAATTCTCCAATTAGGAATTCAGCAGTACGCTCGTCTGCGCTTAAGCAAAGTTCCTCTACCCATCCTCGTAGAATTGGGTCAACGGTTAAAAACAATGTTTTCATGCCATCCTCCCTCTGTCTCAATACCAATTCATCGCCCCTAATCGGATTTCCACCAAGCTGTTTCAAGAGGGCATCTTAACGACAAACAACAACGCCTTAAAAACAGAGCGGAAAGGGCATTTAAACGGCGGGGCAAGACGATCCGAGCGAAGACGAAACCCCCTATGTTGATGTTAAGAAATACGAGACGCGTCGACGATCAGCTGAGAGGGCCCGAGCGGGCGTCGAGGGTGTGCGAACGTCAGAGGAGGACAGAGGGGGCAGGAGTGGGCAGGACAGAAACAATCGAGCCTCGCTCCCCGACGAAACTGGTTCCCGCGCACTGACGTCTTGGCGGGAAACGTCGTCCAATGGAAAGCCTCGACTTTCGAGCCTCATGGAATGCCGAGGAGCCCTCCGACTCGAACCGCCGACGATTCTCAGAACGTGAACGGGGCATTTGCATTCACGATGGAGCTTAGAAACGAGGTGCATAGACTCGAGGAAGACGAGGACGCCATCTGAGAGGATGATTTTGTACGCCTCAACTCGTGTCTAGGGTGTCCGGTCCAGCGGAATCAACGGATGAGTTACGGCAAATTAAGGAAGGAGTGCGGGCCAATTAAGCGAGAGAGCGAGCGGCCGCATAACGAGCTGTCGTTTAATTACCAGTTGACGTTAATTAGACGCTCGAGCCTCTACAGCGCTTGCTCGGTTCTAATATGTATGCCGGTCTGGACGGGAAATTTCATAGGCACTGTACAGTCACGTGAACGTGCGCACAGCGAACGAACAGCGTGCACGAGATGGATGAATGAATATCGAGCACGTTCGTGGCTCGCGATGGCTGGAAATAGCGAGGGCGGTCAAATTTCTAAGAGCAGAACCGTGCCAAGGGAAAGAAAACACGCGCACTGCAAGCGAAAGACCAAACCTGCCACCTGACACCGTGGGTCAAATGCGAATTACGCCCGGCTCATTCTGGCTCATTTCCATGCGTGCGAGCGAGGGCGAAAAGTTATCGGCGGCTCAGATCGCGGTAGGCGCTCGACGATAAAAACCGGCATGAAGGGCGGAGTTCAAACGTATCTCGACGTCGGCGTTGTTGAAGATAACATTTAAAGCCCGTTGTCGGCGCACTACCCTGCTCGGAGCTGGGCAACCGTTTTTCGGCAAGCCCAACTGCGATTTCTCGACAGGGAGCGGAATTCCGACAACCTCGAAGGAACTTGCTGGGGAAGCACGGGATGAAATATTAGATGGCGCGCTGGGATAATATTTGAGATAGAGACACGAAGTCTGTGAAGTTAATGTTTACGAAGAGTAGATACGAAGCTCGAAATCCGCCTACTCCGTATCTAACGGTCAGCTCTCAGATAAAATGTTGAAGCCCGTACAATTAAATATCAAGCGCCAGAGGCTCAGATAAAGTTTAAAGACCGCATGTCTACCCAACCTCGGTCTCATACCGTTAACACTGTCCACCGCCTGAGAACAGACTCTCGACTCCGTACCTAACCTGCATAGAATTCAACGTTAATCGCATCAATCGACAGTGCTCCGAAACGAAACTCACGATCCTCCGCTCTGCCCCGGCCATCAACCGAGAAATTTAAAGACCGTCGAGCATTTCCAAATAGCATACCGACAAGATTCAAGTCTCGTCCAACTTTACACCCGACCCACAGGACAAGCGCGTATACTCCAACCCAAAACTCTTACCCCGAAAACTCGTGTTCCGAGTTTAACACCTCGACGCATTCGACAGCGCTCGTCAACGATCCGGCAGCGTTCCTCTCTTCGTCCTCCGTATCAATTCTCAATCTACGTAATAGCAACATCAGGCCAACTCCCACTCCGACGCTTCAGACGGAAGACCCTCTTCGTTCAGCTGAGCTGAATGCCGAAAAATCGTGTCCCATGTCCCGGCCCATCGTGGAGGGCCTTATTCTAGCGCCCACATCGAGTCGCCCACATTGCCCACATCCGACCGGGCCCTCTACATCGAAAGAGGCGAGAACAGATGAGGGAGACGGAGGGGGCAGGGTGGAAGGGGCTCTCGCGATATCCGAGGGACATTTAAATTTCGTGCGCGCGCGTTCTTAGCGGAGCGCGGTGGCGAAGGAGAGCAGGATGCAGGCCGACAGACGGAAGGACGAAGAAGGATAGAAGTCGTCGGCGGTGTTCCACGAGCGCGAGGCTGCGGTGGGCCGTTCATTCCTGGTGGGGGAGCTGGCCGAAGCGTTTTGCTCGATTTTTTAACGGTCGCCCGCACGAGAGAAACGCTCGACGCCGAGAGGAAAGAGATGAGAAGCGGGTGGAGGTGGACGGTGACTCTCTCTCCTTCTCTCTTCTCTCTCTCTCTCTCTCTCTCCCTCTCTCTCTCTCTCTCTCTCTCCCTCTTTCTCGTACTCTCTCTACCCTGGAAGGAGAGGAAGAAAGAGGAACAGAGACGATCTCGCTCCGTCGAGGAGGGGACCTGCGAGGAAGAGGGATCGGAAGCGGTGAGAAAGAGAGTACATAGGGGCGAGAACGTCAGAGAGAGAGAGAGAGAGAGAGAGAGAGAGAGAGAGGGAGAGAGAGAGAAGAAGGCGAAAGAGATGAAAAGAGTCGGCCGGTACAGGATCGTTAGAGAGACGAAAGGATCGAAATAAAGCAAAAGGTCGACCCGCGCGGGGCCGTGGTTCTCAACGCGGCAACGTCAAAGGGGGAGAAATTAAAGGAATTCGCCGGAAGGCGGGAGAAAATGGCGGGAAGACAAGGGGGCCCCGACCGTGACGAAGTGCGTCCGCGCCGATTATCAGTAGACGGAGTGGGATCTTTCGAACGAGGCTTTTCGTCGGATCTAATGGTGGGATGGGTATGTCGAATGACGGACGTGTAAGTGTGATAAGTTTGGCGGGAGAGTGAGATGGTAGACTCGACCTAGTAGACAAGTGACCGAGTGAACCGCCGAGTGGCGGCGATCGTTTCGAAGGTCGTCGAATATCGACAGTCACGCCGCAAATGACATCGATATGCGAGTCCTAACGAGATGGCATGGAATCGATTCGCCGGTCCGTTACCACGGTTCGTTCTACGTCAAAGATCTATGGACCTGTTCGGGTCAGACGGCGGCGAGTTTACGGAATCTTTTGTCAGAATCCGTATACTGTTAACTGGAAGTCACGTCAGGCTGTACCAAGAATTCTACAAAAGGCGTCATCTGAAATCATTAATAAAACCTAACAAACGTAATAAACAAAACTAAACGCCTTCGTAGCATCGAGCGTACAAGAATCTCTTATCAAACATCGTATAGGTTACATTAACATCGCTACGACACCAAATCATGCCACCGCTGACACATATCGTATTCTATGTACAAAACCGTCAGGAAACGAGACTTTCACGTTAACCCACCGATCTCCACATGAACTCAGGCCTAAGATATTTAACCCGACGGCCCATTGAAAAAAAAAGGAAAAAAAAAGAGAAAAGAAGCGCAAATAGCATGACCGTGTCTAATCCAAACAGGGCGTACCGAGGCTCCGAGTGCAGGTACGCAGTTGATAGCGTACCATCACCCCCCCCCCCCCCCTTCCCCTCCACCCGCCCTCCGCTCCTCCTCCTCCTCGACCTCTCACCGACATTCGTTATCTCTCGCTTCTCGGCGCCATACACTCGGTAGTTCTATTTGCTCGGCGCCGCGTGCACAGCCGATGCACTCAGTCATACACGCACACACACGCACGTGTAGACTCCTCGCGCCTCGGAGACAGTCCGGGCGAGTGAGAAGCGTGGGCGAAGCGGAGGCGACAAGCGCGAGGAGTTCGGCTCCGAATCGATGAATGAAACCTCGGGACGGTGAATGAGCGAGTATCTCTACCTACCCGGCCGGAGCCGCCAAAGTGGAAGGACAGGGCCGGCGAGACGAAGACGGGCCCTTCACCCTCGTCCTACCCTCGACATCCGCGGCCTTTATGGCCAGCGGCCGAGAAGCGCCGTGAATCGTGCCCAAGGGGCTCGGCAAGGCATTTTACACGTTTCACGCTGCGGGTTTTTCGTATACCGAATTGTAATGGATATTATTGTCCGGCCGGAAGGCCCGAGGCTGGCCGAACGATTTTATAACAGTCGCACCCTGCACGCTGTTACGGGCCAACGCGGCCCCGAAGGACTTTTTTCGTGGACGGGGCGAAAGGGGTTAACGACGGTGGGCTTGAGTGAAAATTGGCGGCGGTTTTTGCCGAAGTGCGACAGGCGGCAGGTCGATATCGATTCGAGGTAATTCCGAGTGTTGTGCGAAAGATCGAAGGATCGCGAGAGTCGGGGCGATAAGTACAGAGGAGGAATCGAACCGGTTTCTCGGGACTCGCGAGAAAAGTCGGTTCACCTCGGTTCACTTAAAATGCGCTATGTGGAAAGACGGAGAGACGCGTGCGCGGGTCAATGACACTCTGTCGCCCTGCGGAAGGAAAACAATATCGAACGGTGGAAAAACATGAACTGTCCGCCGATCTTCGAGCCCCGGCTTCGTCGATCGCTCCCTCTTTCGCAGGCAAGTGCAGTGCGATGTGAGCAGACAACGGAAGAGTAGCAGATATTTACTCACCCCGCGTTGTGTCCAGTTTCCAATCGACGCCCTCCGCAATCTGAAATCAAAGCGTAGGACACGAATTACAGACACCTGTAGTCGATCAACGCTTCAAGGATCATCCTTCGCTAGGGAACTAGGGAATTTCATTTGACGTCGTGATACAGAGTGTAGACAAACCGGTCTTTAATTAAAGACAAGTAACACGCGGTCCGTACTTTCCAGAGATCTCGAGCACATCAAAACAAGATGCGCAACGTTCTCTCTCAATCTCTTTCTGTGTTTCTCTCCCCACCACTCGCCAACGTCGGAGGCGAGAAGAGGACGGACGACGATGATGAGGAGGAGGAGATAAGGAGGAGGACGAACGACCTTGCAAGCAGGGTTAAACGATCCATGTGCATACCATGTGGGATCGTTGCTAGGCCGAGAATCGTCTCCCTACCTATACCGATGCCCGTAATTCTTTATCTCCCGGGGAGAGATTGCCAAGCAATTGCCTTCGTTAGGCTCCGGCCCTTGAAAATCGTACCAGCGCTTTTAGAAAGTCTCCTCGTCCTCCCGCCGTTCTCTCTCGTCATCCTCTCGTCCGCACTGCCCTCGAGCTTTGTCTAACTCCGTCTACACTCGACAAACTCCTCCTTCGTGCCCGTCGAACGTTTGTTCTCGCGTTAAAGCGTAACGCGAGCCCGAAAGAAAGCATCCTCACGGTGTGTGTCCGGCCTTGGCGAATCGCTCTTGCCCCCTTTTGTGAAAATGAACCAGAGGCGCTTTCAGAGGCGTAACGTGCGCCGACGTCTCTCCAACTCTCGCTCCTCGTTTTGCAACGTCAGATCGATCCTATGGCGGCCGTCGCCGCCGCCGCCGGCTCGCAAAAGGCTCGATATTCGACCGACCGCAAACTGCACGGCCGCAACCAAGGTGGAGAAAACATCTGTGTCGCGGTTTTCGGCGACGAAATCTCGCGAGCGAATGCTCTTTCAGCCGTAAATCCTGCCTTCCTCACCTCAGCGTGTCGAGCATCTTATTCGATCGGCTTGCGGCTTAAGATAGGATGCTTCTTACCAACCGGAAGCACATAAACGCAATATGCGCCGCGACGTAACAGCGCTTCACGGCCCAGACGTACGTAGAATATATACTTTGCCATTCAGTGTTAGATGTAGACTGATACTCGCTGCTAAAGGACAACATAAAGTGGAAAGAGTACAAACAACTATTACTAGGGAGTACTATGGATAACAGGTGCTTCCAGTGGCATTAAAAAACGTTTAGCTTATGAATTAGCACAAAGCTGCTCTTCCTCCATCGATGACCGTTTCTGCTGCGTATCCACAATCGCTATGCCGGCCTTCGAATCCGTTCGATTTTCGCCGAAAACTCGCCAGACAGCCGAGATCCGCTCTACGAAAGACGGATTTCCGTAAGGACAACAATCACGGCCAGGAACGATGGTCAGCGCCGAATGACGTGCATTCCTTTCTTACTGCGCCTTTTCTTCGGGAGGAAGCGCGGAAGGAAGCTCCGCAGAGCGTGATTCCTCGCTTCCATTACGTTCATTACTCGTTTCCGCGATCGTCGCCGCTCCCAACGTTCTTTCTCGGAGGCCACGGACGGCGGGGTCTCAGGAGACCGGCGTACGTAGCTATCGATTCGCATTGAAGCGAGGCGACGCATTGAGAGGTAACGCAATAACGTTTACCAGGCCGTGCCTACCCTAAAATTTGAGCGCGGGAAGCCGTAGGCAGCCGAGTGTAGAAACGTTTACGAAGGAAAGTCGTCCGCCAGACGCGAACTTTTCCCTTTCCACGGTGGATGCCCTCCCCTTCCTTACCGGCAACGAGCGTTGGAGTTATGCCTTTACGTAGGACTAATTGGACGCGCGTGGATACGCGCCCATGGTTACGAGTCCAGGTTGCTGGAGACAGAAGGGAGCACGATAGGGCGACGCACGCGTGCACGGGAAACACGGGAAACGACAGGCGACCGGCGACTGGCGACCGACTCATTCTGCTGCCCGCAGTGTTAAAGAGTTAACCGTCGTCGCTTATCAAAGGTCTCGAATGCGAACGACGGCCGGTGCTGGTTCCTCCGACGTGACATTGGCATTAGTAGTATCTGCGGTTGACCCAATTTTCTGCACTCGCCCCGAGCTCAGCGAATATTTCGCTTCCGTTACTCGTGCGCTGCGCGGCATGATTGACGATTCACTCGCAGTGTTCTTCGGATATTATTTTGCTACGCGGTATGTTACTTTTTCATTGTTTATGAGACTATAAAGATATTATTGTTAATGTTGTGGTGGTTATTCGGCGGTTGTCATATTTTCGTAACGATTTCAACTAGCAAATATTTGACGTTTTTTGTGTATATTAGTGATACAACTCACATTTCTGATAACATACCTTTGTTCAGATGCTATATTGCAAACATTATGTTACAATTGGCCTGATTTATTGCAAATCTGTTTGTAAACATATTCAAATACAATATGAATAGAGAATTGTTCCTCCAACTTTTAGGTCGGTTAATACCAATCCATTACATGAAGTTTTACAGTTTCAACTGCCGCACATGGAAACACACGTTAGATCAGAATTCTATCTCTAGCAGAGTAGAGCGTTTCAGGGGCGAACACGCGACTGTTTATCGGGGTCCAACGACCCTTTTTTCCGAGGGAAGCAACCCCCTCGATGAGCGGCTGTGATGAGCGCGGGCTAGGCGCAGGCAAAAGTTACTCGGCTAAATATAAATTCTGATAGGGAGCCCCGACGGGGGCGCCTTGTGGCGGGAATCGCAGGAGGCATACAACTTCTAATTTTAGAAGTAACCGCCGCCCTTCCGTCCTCCGCTTCCGACGTGAAATTACCACGTGCGAGCCAGGCCCACGTTCGCGATATCGAACGTTATATATAAATACCAGCGCATATGCTTATATATGGATGCAAGACACGGTTAGACCCTTCCTAGACGACAGGGGGCCGGAAAGAAGACGGAACAGACCTACGAAAAAGCTCGACTCCACCCTCTCTCTCGCGCTCTCTCTGCGGGCTAAAAAAAGGAAATCGAGACAGTTTCCCCCAATCGCGGAAGACCGTGACATCCGACGTCGGCTGACATCACAACCATATTACCGGGCGCGCAGCGGCCGCGTATCAAATCGATCGACGAACCTAGCTACATATGGCACGTATGATCTAGCGTACGGAAGCATAGACAGCCCGCATCGACGAAGAAACGCGCAGAATGAGAGGGGGCGAAAATAATTTCGCGCACCCTCATGTTGACCGCGAAAGAACACAAATGGCCCGCCCAATGCAGGAGAGGGTGGAACGATCGCATAATACCCCCGAACCGAGCCGTCCTTCGACTCTCTCGATGGCCAGCGGCGTCCGCGCGCGATTTTCAAAATTCGAACCCTCCCTGCCCCTTACACTCGCCTTACCCTCGTCTCTGAAGAACGAAGACGTGCCGTCTACCCTCCTGCCTATCGATCCGCTGTCCCTTCGTGTTCCTCCAGCCGTGGCACTTATGAAATTTCCATCCACGTCCGTGGAGTTTTGCCGGGAGGCAGGCAGGCCCGAGTCTAACTACGACAATGCCGGATGGCACGAGCCAAGTTTGGGGGAAGAGGGGTTGCTTCGCATTTCGGGGATACCACCACGTTAGTCCTCGTACGAGAGGAGGCAGGGGTGACGTGGGGGCACACACCGGGTATTGAACGGCATGCCGTGCCAGGTGGTGGACTACGTACACCAGCATACGCGCTACCCTACGGGACTACCCTACGTGCCTGATGCGGTACTGCGGTGTGTGCCTCGTCCGTTAGCCCGGGGTGGGATACTCGCGCCTTCCTCGGCACACGCGACTCCAGACTCTCCTGGACCGAAAATTAACTGGAGACAGACCGTTGACTCTGCTGCTCGCGGGAGCGAAGAGTTCCGATTCAATTTCCGCCATCCTACAATCATGTGAATACCCTCTTCAAGGTGTAAGTCTCTTAAATTACGACACTATTTTCTGTTGTCGTTACACTATCTTAAAACGTGATCGATCACCTGCTTCTGATGTGTACTTTCGGCGCGATGCGGATTTTTAACTTGGACTTTTGCTCCGTGTATGCAGATCTTATGTGTAAAAAGGGCACGTGTAATAGAGTTCTTTTATGAGAGAAACAAGGCAATGCTTTCTTTAGAAAATTTAGAAAAGTACAAAAAGGAATGATACGTGCACGTATCGTGCAAAAAATCGTACAATGTTAAGACGAGAGCAAATCCTTCCCCAATCAAACCCTTTCTAACTCCAACAATCGTCTTTTATATGAAAACATGATTATCGGTAAAGGTATAAAAGCCCTTAAACCGTCAGGAATGCACGGATCCGTTCGTCGTATAATTTCAAGTGACAAGAAATATTAATAAGAAGTAGGATGTGCATTATCGATCCGACCATCGCGCGATCAAGCCAGACCTAACGACTCCGCTGACAAACGAGCCAGTCCTCAACCCGAGGGCCGAAGGACGCGGAGGGCGATCGAGGGCGGCGGACTTTCGTACGCGAAATCGGTCTGGCAATTCGAGAAGGAGGAAAGGTGAGGAGAGGGGGAGGAGAGGGGGAGGAAAGGGGGAGGAGGACGGAAATCGTGCCATGTGGTCGCGCGCCTTCAACGTCGGCTCGACACAGGTGCAACCTACCCCACCGTGACCGCCACGCACGAGCCGTTGAACGTTAACATTCTAATTCCCGCTTTCCACCCCGACTCGAAATTCAGACTTCCTTCCCTGCCGATCGGATCGGGCAATTAATACCGGAGCCCCGTTCCTACGACTTCCATCGCAGGAAGCACTCGCGAAAGGGAACGAAGGCGTTTAAGGTCAAAGGTAAGTCAAAGATAGGAGCTTACACTCGAAACGTATGAGAGGTCAGCGTTCGTCGTTATGGCATCGCGGACGTCGTAGCTGAGTCGTCATAACTGAAATATGCAGAGTGATAGGGAGGGAAGCGGTGCGAAGATAAGGATGGAGTAGGATGCCGACGTTCGAAGTGTGCGGCAAAGAAGAAGTGGCGCGCTTGTTCGGCTTCCGTTCGCTCGGGGAAACTGGAACGGAGGGAGAAACAGTGCGACGGGAGAAAAATGGTACGGGACGAGATGAGAGGCGAGGAGAGGACGACACAAGACAAGACACGGGGAAACGTTGCCCGGCTAGGGGAAGCTCGGCATTTCTTTCGGATGTCTACTACCGGGCTTCCCTAATGGCAAACCCCTCGCGTACCAACTCTGCCACCCTCTATCCGTCTCTGTCCCGCGGCAGAGCGCGCGCGCGCTCACTCCCGGGCTTTCTTCGGCATTAGCAAGCGCGCCGCGCAAGAAGTAGGGGCGAACGGTGTGCAGCCGGCACGCGCTCAACGAATTTTTCATCCAACGGATCTCTCGAAGACACGACGACGGGGGCTCACCCCTCGCGGAAGACGATGTCCCGGAACGGCGATAACTCTCATCAAACCCTTTCACAGTTGGCGAGAGTTGGCGAGAGTTGGCGAGAGTTGACGAGAACTGACGAGAGCAGGCAAGAATCTGCCATCTCCGCGTTGGCAAAGGGTAAGGATTGGGATGCTGAAGAATCACTTCTGCCGAAGCGCTCTGGCAATTCGCAGTATACGACTTCTGTATTTCGTTCGACGAACCGTCTTACTGGGTTTATTAAGTTCAAACAAGGCTTCCTGTTCGACTTAACGATTAAGACTAACTTTGTACTTCACGTCCTTTCGGCCATATCCGATATGAGTTCTTTCGTGACGTTACGACATATTGTCTCTGAGAAACACTACAAGGCCAGACCTGGTGCGGAATCTGCATTAAAGCTCGTTGGCAGGCCTCCTTCGGGACGGGCGAATTATTCGCGGGGCGCGGAAAAAAAGTCGATTAGTAATTCGGCCCACGACCGTTAAAGGTTGCCAAAGGTGCAAGCAACGCGTCCGTCCGTCTTACGAAAGGCGAGACCTGCTTTACCGGCCTTACAGGATATGCTAATGGCTCTGGCCGGAGACCCCGACGACCCCGGGAGTATTCCGGGGTACCCCAACCCCTTTTATTCGCGCTCTCCACCCCTCTGTCGCCTCTTTCCTCGCTCGTTTCTCCGTTCGTCCCCGGTGCGGGACATTTAAATTTTAAATACCGATCGGAAAGCCATCGGCCGAAGAAATACCCGTCGCGCGCTCCTTCTGCTCCTAAACTCGCGTCTACCCCATTCTCCTCGCCCTTCTTGCCCTTCTTTCATTCGCGCTCATCGCAGCCCGGGCCCAGTACCTTCCCGTGTTCCAGGTAAGACGAACGAAGCCCTGAATGAGAAGTCGTTCGAACAATTCGCGAAATGTACCTTCCCCATTGTTCCTTTTCTCGGCCTCTCGTACGCCCGGTTTTCGATGTAAAACTTGCCGAGGGGCTGAGGCGCGGAATCGTCCAACCGATTCGCGAATGGCTTCCTCTTCCTCCGGCTCGTCGTTGAACACGTGGCGTAGGCGGCGAAAGGAAGTCAACGGCGCGAGACAACGATCTGGCCCAGAAGAGACGAAGAAACGGAAATCCGTATCCCGCCGTCTTTCGACCGCGCAATCGAGAATGCGGACTGGGGTAAACCGATCGCTTCGATGGCCAGAGTATCCGGTGCTGGTGGGCGTATAAAGTAACGCGGAGTGAGGATAGAGTTCGGATTAGGAGCAGCTTAATATCGTCAAGATGCAAGAAAAAGGGTCCAGAATTCGGTTGGTATCAATTTATGAACGGTTTACTCACCCTTCACCGATTTCTGGAATATAATCTTTATCGGCGAAAACAACTTAGATTAAAACGTAGGTTAATATATTAAAATATAACTCTATAAAAAGCGAGCGTCAAATGACAAGCTGATTCATAATCAATTCCAGTTCTCTCCTCATTACACTGCAATATGCGACGTATATCATTACACGCCTGCCTTAAAGCGGCAAATCGTTCTGTAAGAGAAATTATCAGTACGCGCACCGTCGGTATCAGTTAAAAATCCAGCTAACAAGGGCATTCACATATATCATTTTCCCGACAACGATGAGAGGAAGTGACACCCTCGCACCCTCGCATCCTTCCCCGGCCGAAGATAAAAATATCACATCGCGGGGACAGACGTGTCTCACGCGGTTCATAAGTCGCGCATAGGGGCTGCAGCGTGTACATACGTGGTACGCACATACACTCGCCGACACGTCGTTGACTTTCCCTCCGCCTCTGCGGGCGCAACGAACTTCCGGGGCAACGAACGTGAACGACAAACGGCATGTGGTCGCCGCCGAGTCGGGGAGCTGTGCGCACGAGGAACGAAAGCTGCATGATAAGGGACAACATCTTCTGCCCCCCGATCGCGATAAGCCACAAAATTGCTATTTCCGATCGCGATAATCGAGGAAGTTTCTAATTTTCCCTAATGTCATCGAGAGCGCTACCGAAACACAGCCGACACGTGCTCCCTTTTAAGCCAGACCTCGAGTCTCGACCCCGATCGGCGTCTTTAGCCTGCGAGCATATTGTCACTCATTAGCAATGAGCGCCACCGTGAAGATCTTTATCCAACGTACAGTACACCGCCGTACTAGCAGAGAACGTCCTTCCGCAGGAACTGCATTCTACGAGCAGCCCTGACCCCTGACCCCGACGTCTTTGCATTATCGTTCATTGAACGCCACCGTTCGATGAAGACCGATCCTTACCCACCGATTGTTCTTACGCGCAATTTTCTAGAAAGGACTCCGCCTCGAAAGCCGGGAGCAAGCGAGGATCGTTCTCCCGAACGGCGGGAGTCCTTCGTCCTGGCGCGCAGTGGGCAGACGCGCGAATTCGAAGCTTTTTGCGAGCGGAACAGCTGATTCCTTAACGGTCTCCCCGTATTACGGGGGTAGGTCAGTGCCCGGCAAGAGGGTCCGTCGTCGGTTCCGCGCGCACACGAACGTGCGTCGACTGCGTTTCGCTCACACGCACACGGCCGACGGCGAAGAGATGGAGACCTGCGCACGCGGGACTCCGTGAGCGCAGCTTGAGCAAAAGGGGGCGCTAAAGGGACCAGTCAGTCAGTCTGCCCAGCCCAGCCCAGCCCAACAACCACCACCCAACGAGAGGGCAGGTGAGCACCTGGTGTCTACAACCCTGGCACGAGCTACTTGCCTCCCGGCCTTGCGAACCTAACGGGTGCTCAATTCGACATCCCCACCCTTCCGCTGCCGGCGTTTCGTTTCGATTACATCGGGATTTGATCGTCCCGCGAATTCGACTAGCTGGAATTTCTATCGGAATCGATGCAAGATGCGAGCAAAAGGTACTGTGATAAGAGGAGTGGATGTTAAGGGATATCGATATGGATGTATATGAGGTCGCGGAATGAGAACCGGTGATGTTCTAAGGCGGCAGGAGGGAGGGAAGCAGGCGTCGGGGAGGCTTCAAGGACGGGAAATCCCTTACACCCCTTACCACTTCTGATCGGCGCACGCCGCTGTTTCATTTCCCTCGCTCGTTTAATCGGTACTAGTGTTCGTGATGTTCGCGAGTTAGGCATATGTATAGGTATACGGACTGCCTACGGAGCGTCTGGTACCGTGCCATTCTAAGCATGTATAACGTAACACGGATATAAGTTACACATATGAATGTCATTTTGAGTGTGTGTAAGGTAATATGGATATAAGTTATACGTATGTGTCATTTTAAGCATTGTAATGTAACATGGATGTAAGTTATACGTAATTATCAGCGCATCTCTGATTGTACGATACGTTACAGCACGCAACGTAACATTTACATGAGAAGATGTATGACACATAATATAGAGACCTGCTGCGCTGTAAGTGTGAACGTTTGTCCGTAATAATAGAAAATAAAAAAACTCACCCTTTCCACGCTTCCCCCCGTCATCCGGCGAGAGGCTGGAATTACTGAGATCTCGGACAATACTGGAAATCGGCGACACGATCTCAGGCGTCTCGATCTGCATCTTCCTCGGTGATACCTCGTCCGCTTCGATGATCCTCGAGAGTATCGCAGCTCGGCGAAGTTGAGACATTTTTCCGCGTTGCGCACTCACCGACAGCTCTTGACTAACAATAAGTACAAGTTCGTTCGCCTCGGGCAACGCTTATCCTCTTATCGCTCCTTAATCGTCATCAATGTCTCGCGTATTGCCGATCGAACGTCGTTAACGACGTGCGCGAATCCTGCAATTCCTGCACGATTCACGCCTACCGATAAATGAACGGCGCGTTTAACGCAGAAGATGCGTTTACGTGCGAAAGAATTCAATGGTCCGTCGGGACTTCTGCCTTACGACTGTCGCCTCCACGTATATTAACCTTTGCGCGAGCAAAGTCGTCGGGGGAAGAAGGCGAGTGTGTGCACTTCCGGCGTGTGGGTATCTATTGACGTCGTATCGATTACGAAATGTCGACCTGGGCTGCACGGGTTCGAGCGAAACGGGACGGACGGTTGACGATGGGAAGGGCTCTGATGAACACCTGAAAGCAGATTGCGAGGGACCGTTAGATCGTACGAGACCGTAGTTCGGAGTCGTGAGTGGCAACTATTTGGTAATTAGCCATTTGCGATTATGCGGTAGGGCAAACTCGACATAACGCTTCGTTTGAGCCCGAAACCAAACATGTGCTTAATGGAAAGATATTGGAGCACACATGGTGCTCCGTTTACAGTAACGCTGAACAACGGACCTATTCATATATTGATACACAACGGAAATTGGCAGTATCGATCGTAAAGATCACATGTCAGAAATAACTAGAAATGTAAACAATTAATCAGGAACATAAAAATAATTACACGTGTTTATATATCCATTTAGGTATAATACCTGAAGGTTGAGTCGCGAAAAATTTTGGCAATTGGTAGAGGCAACAAAACTGTTAACAGGTGATAACAATAACAGATATAATTGCGCAAAGCGTTAATATTGCGGAGTAAATGCACGAAAATGTGAAAAACTGATGAATGAAAAGAAAAGTTAGTACTAGTGAAAAGGCATGTAAAACACTCATTCGTTATGAGTCTATTATCGGGGCGGCACGATAACTGAATTGCGTCTCTATCAGCATTCATACAGTTTTCATGGTGCGACCGAGTGGGCGTCGCTATGGGGGATTACGTATTACGTAATGACGATAGAACGTTTAGTCGCAACGGCCCCGTTTGACCCATCATCCGTGTACTCATCTCTTAGCACTTTATCTATTAGAACCCGTGACTCCGATGGCATTCTAATGAAAAGCGGAACGCACGTGCCGTAAAAATTTCCAAACTCCACAAACGCGACCGAAGCCAAGCTGACGAAACAAACGCTCGACAGATTAACTCGTATCAATTACGTGACAACGATAGAGTACGCTAAAACATGCCGTGACAAAAATAAAACTGCAATGAAACACCGGCACGTCGGCGAGTTATCGGAATGAAACAATTAGACATTTCCGGCTTTCGCAGGCTGCGCTCCTGATAAAGTGTCTCACAGGTTACACTGTAGTGGACCGTCTCCTGTTCGCGATTCGAGTCTCGCGTTCAAAGGATGCACCGAAGACAAAAGGACCCACCTGCTGGTCAAATTTCATAACGACGACACGCCGACACCAGAAATGGCAATGATGACCGATGCGATGCTGTTAAGGCGGCGGATAAGTCTACACCAGACGACTCCCTCGTATCAACTGATGCCGGTTACGGTCGGGCAAGGGCGCGAATATTTACGATAAAGAGAGAACCGTCAACGGTCGGTCGCGGCCTGCAGCATGACTAACGGAGAAGGAAAACGTAGATGAAAGAAGGAAAGAGAAGCAGACGGAGTCGGACCGTGCGACGGAGATGAACAAGCAGGACAAACGCAGAACGCGTCGGAGGAAGAAGGAGGCATGGAGAAAATGAGAGTTGGAAGAAGAATGGAGGAGAGGGAGTATTGTTTGAGTAATAAGCCGAGGAAAGTTATTGCAGCGCGCGTTAAATATGTCGCGAAGGCTGTTACGTTGTTACGGTGTATGTTGAACCTCAACCCTTAACCTCCGACGTAACGACCCTGAAGTAATGACTTAAGTCGGTATCTATTATCAGGATGTGTGCTTTGCGAGGTTTGAGCATTCCAGTGTTCGATCATTTGCACGATCTCCATCTTCGCAGCGAGTTACTCTAGTCTGAATAATAGAAGCGTCGCTTAAGGAGGCGTATAATGATTTACCTTAAATAATCGATTAACCATGAAAGTGGCGGTGCTGAACCTCCTCTTCCACCCTCCTTGATCTCGTGTTACTCCGCTTGCCAAATGTCACTTGCGGATGGAATTTAAGAATCTCGCCTGTCCGACCACCTATCGAGCACGCGTAACGTTTTTAACGTGCGGAGCGGATGTGTTTCTCATCGGAGTTAGAAATATCGTCAAGAAATTAAAGACATTTTGTTGACGCATAATTTTGATAGAGTGCTAGATGTTAAGCAATGCAAAAACCATAATTCATTCAAAAAAACGTAGTTGACATAAAGTCAGTCCTAGGCATTTCATTTTGCACCGAGTATAGAACTGCGATATTTTCGCACACATAATGCGTCTTACGCAGAATCCGTTGTTTATGTGTTAAATTTGTCAAGGGAAATAATTACCAAACATAAAACTCCTATTATCGGAACGCAGAATAAGACTGTACTCTACGTTAACTTCGACTTCTTTGTATCCAATTTAACGTACCAATGTAATACCTGATATACAGTTTAGTCACGTTATCCACACGAATACTATAATTACACTATAATTACGTCATATTTGAAAATGACACAAACAATTGCTTCGCACGAAATTACCACATGAAAAATAAAATAACACATGTTAAAAAACATATCTTTAAATTACCACATACCAGAATTTACATTTATTCGTTTCAATGTCATGTGCATCTTTATATTTGCCAAAATATCGTATATCAACAATTAATTGAAAGAAATTAATCGCTACAGCTCAATCGATGTTAGTCACTGATAACAGTATCACTGCACAGTAATGAAACTTTCACTAATAACATTGCTTAAACTGTAAGTTTCACTCGTTTAAGTTCACGATTATCAACTTTATATTGGAATACACGTGTAGCAATTTAAAATACTTCCGCACGGGTTAGAAACCTTCTTCGCGCACGATAATCAATGTTCTGTTTAACATTGACTCTTCTTAGGAACCAAAACAAAACAGAAAAACATTCAATCGCGGTCAATCTGGACTTCGGACGAATAATGCTACTGTTGATCTCAATTGACAATGAGTACGGCTTTCGGTGGACACCATGTGAAATTGTGATTTGATCTAATCGTCTTCGGCATTTTGTCGCTTATATGGGAACACAATCAATGGAGAAGTTCGAGTTTCACAAGCCAGTACAGCTGGCAGGACAATTGAAAGCGCGGTTACCAGAAGATTAGCACGGTAGGTTGTTTCTTACATTGTATCGTTGATCTTACGTACCTTGAGCATCGTTCCCGCCAAAAAGAGACCTCGCATACCTCTTCTGTGACACAAGCTGTCGTTTCGGTTTCGATATCGCACAGTACGCAATAAATGTCAAAATTGCCAGAAAG
The DNA here is from genome assembly GCA_914767735.1 of Anoplius nigerrimus. Lineage (NCBI taxonomy): Eukaryota > Metazoa > Arthropoda > Insecta > Hymenoptera > Pompilidae > Anoplius > Anoplius nigerrimus. The sequence continues at coordinate 3,783,208 of OU612079.1, read as the reverse complement.
AGCATGGGCAAGAAACCGAAGGATCTTCGTCCGTGTCGGTACACTGTTAAGCGCGACTTATCAAACGTTTATTGGCGGAATTTTTCCACGATGCGCCATCTGCTATAGTTGAACAGTTGATAGGGAAATTTGCCTGCTGTGTCAATTGCGTTGACTTTTCGAAATATGAAACTTTGGCGGAAACGTACGATTTAATCGCTCGTCATCTGTAATACTTTATAGTATGTATTTCAATTCTTGTTGTACACCGTCGAATTGTTGGTCGGGAAAAGCAGAGGAAGGCATAAGTTTGAAAACGTCCATCGTATAATTTATTTGCTTCTTTCCTTTTGTAGAACTTTTCGATCATTATTCACAAACAGTTCTGTCCCGCATGCCCATTGGCGAACGAGCAACATTTCCGCAACGTCCGTTAATATAAATATAATATAAAATATTCCTACACAGTGTCCTGTATAACCAGGAGAAGAAAGTAGCGTCTCTGCGTCCTAATGTTATAAATATTTCGTTATCACGATAACTCGCTGTAATTAGTCTTGACTCTATAACCTCGAAATCATTAATGCGAAGGCACGAATACAGAACCCTAATACTACAGCTGCTTTTGGCCGGAACGTCATAATCCAAAGTATGACGTACGTAGGCACGCTTCACTCGAAATGTAACGACCAAACTGCACCGCGTTAAAGCAACCATATAAAAATGTTATAAAACACGCCTTGTTCGCCTGTTTGTACCCAACTTCGAACTTGACCGACAGAGCGACCCATTAAAGTCGCACATGCGGTCTAACGGTTTATTTAACCTACGTCCTTAGTAAAACGAGTAAGAGGGCCTCCGTTTTTTCCATAAGACGACTTACAGCCGTGCATGGAATGGCCCCATACGATTTTTAATAACTGGCATTACGGGAAAGATAAAGGATTCGGGGGACTCGTCATTGAACGAGCACAGCGCGTTCGCATTGACGTTGTTTATCCACCGAGCAACGTTGTTCGGTGTGTCGAAAAACGTGAATTTAAGCTAAAACACGTCCTTGCTGTGACAGGACTCTGTCGGACTTACGGGTATTGGATGGGAAGACTTTGAAAACGACTTGGAAGACGTAATGCAACCGCTTTTGGCGACGTTTACAATTAAATTCTTCGGCTTCGGCGGTAGTGGGGGCGGTTTCGATAATTTGCCCGGAGACACTCGCGCAGCGTCGTACGGGACAGGATCCTGCATTTTTGCTTGTCGACACTCGCTTCCCAGAATTGTTTGATCGGCGTCGATCAGCGTCCCGTCGAGATTAAACGAGTTGTCGAGGCACTTACTGGATGGATTAGTCGCCTCGGTCGCCTCGATTGTAGCCGAATGATGCTCTGGAATGTTTCCGTTTGTCAGGTATGATCCACGATCGTGTACGGCAGTGTTGAAGGTAGAGGTGGTTGTGTGGCTGGCGGTTTCCTCGCAGGAGTCGTAAAACTTTGCATTCCCCTCGCAATTGGCGGACATCACTCGAGGTCTTCGAATTTTGTTCCGGTCGGCCGGCTTGCCGTTTTCCTTGTTCTGATCAGTAATTTCATAGCTTTAAGGGTCGACAAGGCATCACGGTAAGTGATTTACATTAAACATTTCGACACGTTACATTGTCGTTTCGGTAAACCTGCTTAATGTCAGTACCCACGGCATGAACGTCTCGCGTCAAAAGAAAAGACAACACATATTTTACCTTTAAAAAGTCAGGAAGTTCAAAATTGATTTCCGTTCCTCGCTGGTCCTCGAGTCTTGATCTCTGTGCCCTTTTCAGTCCCTCGTATAAATCTGCAATCCAGCCGAATTCGCCAATGTTGTTACACACCCAGACTTGCAACCCCAAACGAAATATAAAAATAATCAATACAAATGATAATTACCTTCTCCGTCGAATCTTCCTGGCAGCTGCAATTTTACTCCATTTCGCCATTTCGCTATGAGAGGCGGTGGATGAGGTCGTGATGGCTCTTCAGGAACGCAGTCATTCGTGCTGCTCTTTTCATTTACATTGCAACACTTTGCCTTCACTTTCTTCTTGCCATGCATAGTAGAATCCCGCGGGAAAAACTTACTCGGGAGTATGGAGGAACCTTCGGAACGCTGATCCTCAGATTTACATGAGCCCTCGGTGCATTCATACTTATTCGAACCCTTCCCGACCAATAGTTCTTCGAATACTTTATTTGTAATTTCATCTAAAGTTGGTTGGCCATGCGTGACGTCATCTAAGCATTTCACTGACTGTGAATCTCGTTGAAAGTCTGTAAAGTACGTATTATTATGTTCATATACGTTTTATATTAGCAGTTTGTAGACATCTTGTATCCAAGCATTGCACAAATTAAGTTTACCTTCACTGCAAGCAGCCAATGTAAGTCTACTGGGTGCACTGATTGCTGGAACTTCGACAGAGATACGGTGACCTTCGCTCCAAATGCTAATCGCATCTAAATTGAAGCCGTATTTATTCAGGAGAGGTCTCAAAACTTCCTTCAGCGTTCTACCTTTATGAGCGATCACAGTTATTACTCTGCGTGACGGTAAATCAACCTTCAAAACCTTTGTGGGAACTACCTCTACCTCCTGCCCAGCTAACATCGTAGAAGAATACTTTGTATCTATCACCTGCAATGACAAGAATTCATTTATACATCCAACGTACATTGCACGAAATAGCGAATGCATAAATTCAGCGGCAAAATGTGGCATGTGAATGGATAAAATGATTGTTTGTGCGTTCATACGACCGCGTGTACTCTACGTTCGTACAGTGGTACCAATGAGCTCCATCACCAAATACATTCGCGTGCATTAAACGTTAGAAAGGCCTGTGAACATCTATCGTGATAAACATGATTACGCTTTTGCATTTCCCTTTTTTTTCCTATAGATCGTGCAAATGATGGCTACAGTGTTTTAGTCAAGCCCTATCTCCAGATTATTCGTACATGTTAGTTTTTGTCGTTACGACATTTGCGTTAGTGAAAAAGAAGAAGACACAAACCTCATCTGTAGCTAGTACTAGAACATCATAGTTAGAGTATCGGAGAGCTCTCTTATCGAGGAGGCGGGTAACCACATCTTTAATGCTCTCCGTTTGGCTAGTTGGCACTACCGTAGTGGACCCGTCAGGCAATATTACTCGACACAACCCGGTACATTTGGTGCGAACCTCTTTCTTTTCATTTGACTGTCCTTCATAGGACGATACGGACTACAATTTATACAGACTAGCTCATATAAATGCGACTTGAGGTGGGTATCTAAAGTGCATACTATTCATAACGACCTAGCGCACAATAATGAAATCTTGATAAAGCTTTTGTGAGACTGAATAGAGTTTCCGCAATTAATACTGCTCGTGCGAAATACTCGGTTGCCTACTTATTATATAAAATTACTGCTACACTCTGCATATATTCTTGTACAATTACGCTCGGTCATGATTCAATATATTCAATGTAAATGGGCGAGCAAAGGACGGACAAACAATAAATGGCAACATTTGAATTGTTATATCTTACTGACGGACATGCCAGGCATTACCTCTTCTTTAATCACTAGGTTTTCTCTTGGAACCTTAGCAATTACCATGATAGACGACTTACATGTTTATTAAACGACTGCCTTAATGCCAAATCCCACGACGCTAAAGAGGATCTACTACTTGATATAGATATACTGTCCTCATTATTATTGCCCTCAGTCTCTCGCTTGATTGTCGTAAAACTCTTGTATATCGTTTCGCTCCTACTAGGTGTCTTATTGTACTCAGTTTCACCACGATCCTTCGACTTTGATCTGTAATATCGTGGATTTCTATTACGCGAAAATAATTGCATGGCCCGAGATGATGCGACACAATGAACCTTCAGGATAGACAATTACCTATTTTTTCTATTCCAGGGTAGAATAGATTTACGGCATCGATCTTCAGCGTCCGAATGACTCTTTTTCAATTTCACGCTTGGTGAACTTGTTAGACTTAAATCACAGTCTTCTGCATTTACTGTTGAGCTTCCTGTTTCCAGGCAATGTCTGTAGAGGTCGGATCTTAAAAATCGGGGATAACTGTCAAACTTCATCAAATTAAAGACTTGCTTCTGTGCCTAAACAAAGCGGAAAAAGTTAAATGTTAGTCGTACTGTAAAAGGAGGATAATTTGTCCCAAAGTATAAACTAACCTGTAAAAAGAGATCTGCCGGTGCATCATTAAGAAGCTCTTGAGTAATTTGTCCAGATGCATGGCTATCCACATTGACCGGTTCTGCTGCTGTATTTGACAAGTGACGTTGATAAATTTGCCAAGCTAATCTTCGCCTTGTTGCAACGTCTTCTGTATCCTTAAACCTTTCACAAGCAGCCCAAAAGTAGATGTTTTCATGACTAAACTCCTTTTTAAGAAATTCCTACAAAAAATTGTTGCACACGTTGATCCTTTAGTCAAATTGATTATGTAGTATGCCATATCAGAGGTACATAATACTTACAGCAAATGTTTGCAATCCTATTGGATCCTCCAATAATTTCTCAAATCCATTTGACCATGTATGCACTCCTTTACAGTCATTTATTTTGTCACAAGATTCTGTACTGCCATGCTGTAATAAATTTTTTTTGTTACCAACTTGTAACACTGAGAATATCATAAATGACATTTCTACAACAAGTTCTGTGGCTATCTGTCCCACAGACATGATGATTAAAGAAGGGGGGAAAAAAAGCATCTGGGCCGAGTAATTTACATCATGACCTCTCGCGAAAGCAATTCCCACGTTCGTTCTTATCCAACGCGAGACTGCATTACCGCTACCACCTGTTGTTATGCACAGCCTGCGTTCACACGGTTCCCATCCTTCCCACTGAAGAAAGGTACGTCGTATGTTACGCAAAATGCACCGAAGCGTGTAGAGCCTGAGTCACGAAATTTGCCCAATTTTCCGCTTTGTATCGAATGCGAACAAAGTGTAATTTAAATTCCGAGATATAACGGGACATAAAAATTACGCGTAGTTCGAGACCGTCGATTCTTGAGTCGCACGGCCATCCTGTCCTGCCCTCCAAGTCTCACAATCGAGCGTAATAAAGGTGTTTAATAACGTCACAATGACCGTAATGCGTCGACAGGATGCGAAAACAACGTGACCCATCGATGATGCGGGAGTACTTGATCAGCCCTACGAAATCTCAAAATAGACCTGTCCTGTCGGGGGCATCATCGCGGTGTCTAACCTGCAAACGTCATTCACACATTCCTTTACCACGTACCGTCTTCGGTACGAGTTCCATGTCGTCGACGGGCTACGGTATCCGTTCGCGTAAGCGCGCAGTCCGATTTGCCTTTCCGCAATACATGTGAGATCAGTCCTGTTACCCTCTCAGGAATGCACAAGGTCCGGCACGACTGGCGGCGGTCACTTCGGCAGCATTGGGATATGACGAGAGTGAGAAAGGGCTACGCCCAGCGATCTAATCTCACGATCCGACACTTCCCCGCATACGTGTGGCACGACGCACTGTCAGAATCACGGAGCGGACGACACTACCACCAACAAACTACCGCTGACCATCGCCCCTGCTCTGAGTACTCCCAACTGCTCCCGACTGCGCTCAGCATCGTCGTAATCGTACGGCAAACACAACGTAACTCACGTCCCCCTTTCTATGTGCAACCGCAGGAATATACATGATTCTATGCTCCCCGCTCCCTGCTCTTTCATTCTACCAGCGTCCCTTCTCCACCCTTCCCACTCCGTTCGCTCACTCCTTCTCTCTCGCCTCTTCTCGCTCTCACTCCGTTCTGTACCGTGGAGCACGACGCACACGCGCTCGCTGCGGTTCCACCTCATGTATATGTACGCTTTAGATCCCAGGCAGGCTCTACCCCACGTTCCGCCAATTCTACCTATTCGCGTGTACTTTATCATCATGTACTCGGCACGGTCGTCTCAGGAACAATAGGCAAAGGCGATCGGCAAACTCGAGTTGCCTGTCGTGGCTCCAATATGAATTGTCACGATCTCCTCGAGATTTTAGATTGAGTCGACGGCATTGACGAGCCACATGAGTGACGCGCCGATTTTAATTCGCCAGTAATTCACGATCTCGCAAAGTTAATCTAGAACGAGCGTGTAATTCGTATCGCGGGTGGGAGAATACGTTCCGTGACCGACGAGTCTGCGCGTACGCGCACGCTTTCATTGAGAGTGTGCACAGTACGTTTTCAACAGTCCCCCTCTTACACATGGGCAAAGTGGCTACGGGCAGGAAATGATGACGCGACCTCAATAGCGAGCACACGAGAAGAACCGGAACCCGTGGACAACTTAAATTTCTACCTACTGTCATGCAGACATAGTATCTCTTAAGGGGTGGACTCTATCCAAGGTTTGAATATTTCAGGATTACATGCAGATCTCCGTAGTGGTATGATGTAGGACTCCAAAAAAAAAAATATAAGAGACGAGCATTCTGAGCCATGTAGTAACAGGCACAATGAACTCTGATCCAGACAGGCCGTAGGTCGAGGTTCTTCCATTGAAACCTTTTAGTAGATTTAACGGTAGCCACGTTGAAATCACAGAGGCCCGAATAAAATATTCTAAATGTACGCCTACAGGATCGCAGCAGGAATTAAAGGATGCAAAGAATGAAACTGTATTGCTTACCATGCAATCGTCCGAGACACAACTTCCGACGTTTCTAATCTCCTGAAGACTTCCCCATGGTCTAGGCTTGTCGTTCTTCCCTTGATAAGTGTGCAGAAGTTGGTATTCCATGCTGGACGGATTCAAATCTTCCAAACTATGGACGAGGGATTTTGATACACCTCCGTATACCATCGGGCTCAATTTGTTGCACACATTGTTGTGTGGTAGAGTCGGTGGCACGTTCAGATTTCTCTTCGCAACATTTTCCGTGCAGATGGACGCAAGGGAGTCGATCGACGAACTAGCTCTGCCCTTAACCAACCCTTGAACCGTAACCGCCGAGGAAGCAGATGGTCCCGGCAGGCAGGTGGTATCCCCACTCCGTGTTCCATTTGTTCCCTCCGAAGACAGATCCCGATGACTCGCCAGCCCTGCTGCTCCCCCATTGCACAGGGGTTCGAATTTTGATGAAGAATTGTATGGCACGTCGGTACCCTCCTTCGAGGTAGTGCCCGGTCTTAGCACGTCGCTCCATCTCGAGTCGGAAATCGCTCGTACTGCTAATCTAGAGTCCGTTGATTCCTTTCCTAATGCTCCCGACATCGGTAATCTAGCATTCTATAAACATTACACAACACACATTAATTTGACAATGTTCACATACATCAACCTTAAAGTTCCTACTTCGGCTAGCATATGACACGTCGGTATATATTGTACGAACCTTATAACGTATGTTAGCGGGACAGTGTGTGTGCTGAGGAAAGTCGACAATTATATTCCGATCCGGGCGAACGCTATAGTCGTCCTTAAAGCCAATTCCCGAGTCACTGTTGCTGGAGTGAGCTGTTGATGTGCTAACATTACTCGGTTGGGGGGACGCGGTATCTTGATGCCGTCGTGTTTCGTTATAAGAATGAGTTTCTCCGTTCGAGGGATCCGATATGTACAACGTTTGTATAGCCCCGATCAAACTGTTACAACTATCGGGAAACTCCTGACAGACATTTAATTCGGACGTTTTGGTGCACGTAAAGCCAAAAACGTTGCAAGTGCTGGAATGTACTGCGTGGTCGATTAGTTTATAATAAATAGTAAATACGTGGCACGAGTTGGAAACGATGTCTTCCGTATCTTTCACGGACTTAGTCAGTATTCCGAAATACTGTTTGTCTTGTTCCGAGAACGAGTTGCAGAATATTATTCTGTAGGACGGATATTCGGCGATAACGCGATTCTCCGAATTAGTGAGCTTTATGTTAGCGACGTGTATAGTTAAGAGCACAGTGGTAGGCGTACGTTTTTCAGCCTTCAGTCTTTTTATGCACTTTCTCAGCACCTGAAATAACAGTTATACAGAGTAGATGCACAATATACTTTGAGGAAACCATGCACAAATCATCAATATTATACCTGCATCATCGATGATGGATGCAGTTGATTAGGAATGTCGATGGTCCCCAAGTATCCAACCACGGTTCTGTGTACAATCTTCTCAGAATCCCTCTTGTGAGATACAGGTGGTGGTGGTGGAGGGAGAGGGCTGGACATATTCCAACGGTGATGAGCTCCGGAATGACTGCATTGTATTTTACTCTGAGCCTTTCCTGCCATATCAAACATAGCGCCACTTTGAAGATCCCGCACTACTTTGGCCACCCTGCATTGTAATTGCAAAGCACCTGCGTTGCTTGTGCGCGGCTTATGAGTATACTTGGGTTTTGAGCGAACTGTGGCAAGACCCTCCTCATCGGAAGAATCAGAATAATAATTTTCGGCTATCTGCAGTCGCAGAATACCCTTGGAATGTCCTATTAAACGGACTACATCATCATGCGGCACCTTACTGACATTGTGTCCATTTACTGCCATCAGATAATCTCCAGCTCTTAAACCAGCATTGTCTGCTGGACTGCCCGGAACTATGCAACTCAATATGCATGGCTGTTGCCCCGAAATTGTAAAACCAAATCCCTTAGAACCTCTGAGCACCTCTACAGCCCTGACACCGTAGTTCACTCTCTTCTTTTTCCTCCTATTCTGATGCATAGTTGCACATTGGCACTGGATCACAACATGAAACTTGTTGCAACTGTTTGCATGGTGCATGCACACATTTCTGTAAAAATCGACATGAATCAGTATGTAGAAAAAAAATTAACTTTACAACAATATTTCTGCAGATGTTTACGATTACCTGCGATAATTATCAACACTGTACGGAACACAAACAAAAAAGATAATCGATGAGTATCCATAACATTAATGGGTTCGATCACTTCACTCGAACCGCATGGATCATCGATCGAAACTATACCCGGTGTTTTATGTCGTTTTCATTGCCTCCACCGTAATGATCAAGAATCAAAAAAAGTTTGGCAGTTACGTTAAATAAGTAATGTTTTGAAGTCCTATTCGTATCCAGGCTGTTCCTTTTAAGTCTATCACGGTCATCTGTCACCTCCGATCGTCCGCCTGATCAAATCGTGAAACAATGTGGCCTAGGTCCCGAACAACTAAGTTTACGTTCTACTCGGCGCTACATGCACAACAGCTTCCTTAAACTTTTACCTAACTAAGCCGAAAATATGTGGAACGATTGCTCCGTAAATAATGAACGCAAGAAGATCATTTTATCGACCGACGCCATTTTCCGATAACGTACGCGGGTTCTTTAAACAATTCCTAATCGGACGGGCATGTGCACAATACGTTCGTTGTTATTTTATGAAACATTATCCAATATAAATTGCGACAATATGTAGGCGATCATTGATGTTAGTGCGAGAGCACATTCTTCACAACTTGGAAAGCGTAAATGAAATTTGTGTAAAATTGTACTGTCAGCGTCATCTGGCGACGTACTGTATGATTTCCCATAACGATAAATCGAATGGCAATTCTGGAACGCCATGATTGACCGGCGCTCAAATCGTACTGACTGACAGCAACCCAACCTTGGACCAAATCGATGGTTCACATTTTTCCGAAATTTTCACACAAATGAATATTACTATCACAAATCTGAAACAGTAACAATTATGTTCCGTTTATCATTATTATTCTAGTAAAATTACTTCCAAACTTGTAGCACAAATTTGTTCACATATAATTTTAACCCTTAGTCGTTTAAATTTTCAATTCTTGTATATTCGTAACATGAACAGATAAAAAAAAATATTACTTTAATATAATTGTAGAATTCAATAAAATATAAAATGTTCGGTAAGGCACATACCTCTGGTAAAATATAAAGCACTATAATAATGAGAGGGTTAGTTTACTGATGTTATCGATACTCTACTATAACTTGCATTCAATGACTATTCGCATCCATCGCACATTGTTGGTGCGTATTACAAGAAGGATTAGTATTTTCCAAAGTAAAGAGGTTTTCAAACTAACACGTATCTCATTCTATAAACCGTCTACCTGAGATAAATTATAAATACTACTGCCAAACCGCATTGTCTACGAACGCAGATAGTCTTACAGCCATTTATCGCATTCTCGACAAGCGTACCTTTTATCTCTTTATGTTCCGCGCATCTACCATAGTGCGTAATACTTTCGACAGGAAACATTCTACGCGCTTCGTGTTCTGTAGCCAAATTCAGGGGCCCCATGACTCATCGCGCAGGACCTTGCGCTGGCGCTCAGAACCACTCAGAACCTTCATATCCTTCAAACTGCAAGCACCCTTCGTCCAGCCGTTTATATTTCCAAACTCTCACTCAATGTTGTTGCATCGAAATGATAACAGCTTGGCATATCGAAATATTGCAAGCTGCTTATGTAAGCTAACTTCGATTCTGCCCCTTCCAGACTAGTAAGCACCAATGGGAGCACTGGATTCTCTTGTACGGCTGGGTTAGGTCGCTTTTGATATAAAAGGGAACTTCAAGCGGGGTCCGGTTCATTCTTACTCGATTCATGCGTAGCTGCTAATTGCGACGTTGTTTGCTTATCTAGTACGACTCTCCACATACGTGGAAGCTTATGCGTAGGTACCGAGCCAACCAGGGACATGAATCCATTGCCAGTAATCGAAATTCAATCACCATCTTCAATTCACCCTTCTATTTTTGTCAAATCTGTATGACCTTCAATTGCAATTTTACGAGTAGAATATTGATTTTGTTTTGTTTCGTTTAACGTTGAGTAGAGTTGCATTCATTCAAAGAATGAAATATTACACCTAATACCACGAAGAGAGTGGACAGAACATGCTGAATATAAACACTACGCAATATGGTACAAACCTTGCAGATTTGTATTGACTGCACAAATATATCCATGAAGATTAATTAAAAATGATGCTCGTTTCTTGGTCGTTGGTATTTATTTAACGACAATAAGCAAAACGGAACATAATATGATTTATGCATTTATGAGGAATACACAAAGTTTACACACATTCTATTTGAATATTTTATTTAAGATTCGTGGGGTTATCAATTTTCTCTTCGCATCTAAATAGTAAAATATAAAACGAAATAGTAACATCCCATTACACACATGTACAGAATTAAATTGTGTGAGCGGATGAGACTAGCATAGGTAGACTTCTTTCAGAACTGATAAATCAATGACAATATGGAGGTTAGAACAGCTGGTTGCAATCACATATATTGTGTGCAGCGCATAAAAATTTATGTGAAATTTGAAGATGATAATTAAAACCCATTATTTAAAATTGTCGTTGACTTTCGTATACAATGGGTCACTGCTGAATCTTTAGGTTAGAACGTCTAATTGTGATCATACTTAAAATAGGACATCGCTACTTATGAGTATGACATATAAGTCTGATACTCGCGCTTAAGGTGTGATCAAATTAGATACGGTTGGTAAACGATTTTCATCTGCGGCCTGTGTACGAATATTTCGCACTTATTATTTGCCTATCACGACAACTTCTTAGCATCGTTCCATAGGCTTCTCATCGTGGGATTAGTAATGGCCGATGCGACCTGGAAATTCTGTAAAATCCCTACCTATTCTCTGAGTACCCAACTTTGTTTCCGACTTCGCAGCGTACAAGCATCTGATATCGGAATCGATTCCATCCGTCCGATTTGCAGTGATCATGAATAAAGAGTACAACAGAAACGACGATTAGTTTTGAACTGCTAAGAATCACATATCTCCAATGTTCCTGTATTATTACAAACCCTATAATCCCGTTTCTTGTTCTTATCTCTCTCAAAACGAGTCATAATCGCTTTTGCATCACTTGCATTAAACAATAAACTTATTGTGACTTATCAACATCGAACAATATATGTTCTTATTTTAGTCATGTTTACGAACCGATGTGAATTCGCACATATTTCGTGGGCGTCATTCGTAACTGGTTCGGAAACAATCGTAATTAAAGTATATAGAAATAATTTTTATTACCAAATTGGAAATATAATGTTGAGTAATACATATTGATCGGTCACAATCAAAGAATATGGAAATTGGTCATGCAGGGAAGGTGGATGGGAAACTCAGTTCCTATAACATCAAGCGCGGCTCACAACGGTTGGCATCAGGTGGTACCAACAGAAAGTTGTGTGAACGGAATAATTTTTGAGCCGTTTTAGCCGTTCAACGACGGACGAACCACTGAAGACGATGTGTTATGCTAAAATTTATCTTCCGTTCGAAAATTACAGGGGAAATTGCAAAAAAAATAAATATTCGTCGATCGGCCACATGTGGAGGACCAAGAGCGGGTACCCCAAATTTAACCGTATAACGGATGATGAAACGAAAATAAGAGGCTTAATTGCACTGCAAATAACGATTTTTAACAAAATAATATTATCAGTGCAAAAAATGATGGAGATTCGAATATCGAAGAATTAATTATACAAATATCGCAAGGCGTTGTTCGTTAAATGACGCCGCCGAGCGATCGAACTGCACCGACCGAAAATCATCGTCATCTCTCCAATTGTGGCTTAATAATCGACGTTTCAATGAATGTACCACGTGAACTGAATTCTTGGCATCGTGTTTGCGATAAATTCTGATGGGAAACGATCTGTTTTAAGAAGAATAACGTAATTTTGTCGAAAGGGTGCCCTGGTCGCCTACATGCACTGTTTGAAACGCAACGCATTTTCGTCGCTTAATTCAGTGGTTTGGACCCGAAACTTAGGATGAACGGGAAGGTAGAATATTAGGGTACATCACTGAACGGTTAATCGGAAGGAAAAGGGTGCGGAAGGTATTGCAAGAAAGGAAAATTCATAGAAGTGGGTACCACAGTATCGAAGTATCGGCGAGCCACCAGCGTCGAAGAGCCATATGGTCTCTCCGCATGGTCCGCGTTGCAGCATGGCATAGCGGTGTCGAGAGTGTGGCGCCACAATACTTACTACCCCAGAGTCAACCTTTGCTCACTGCATTCGAAGTGCATCTCTTAACCTTGCTGATCGAAAGTCTGCTTCAGCTTGAGGAGATCCCGCAGAAAGCACGAAGAAGACATCTACAAGTGAAGTACTGAAGGAAATGGCTGATAAAGCTGCATCGTCGCCCGTCGTAATGTCTGCATCTGGTACGACCAACAGTCCGAGTGGACAGGCCACTGCATCGGCACAAAAGAAGGCCGCCGCTTCGAAATCGAAGAAGCCGAGAACGAAGCCAACTCATCCGAAGACGTCTGAGATGGTCAACGCAGCCATTAAGTCATTGAAGGAGAGAGGTGGTTCGTCTCTTCAAGCTATCAAGAAATACATGACCAACGCATACAAAGTCGACGCTGAGAAGCATTCGCCGTTCATCAAGAAGTACTTGAAGACCGCTGTCGCGTCTGGTATTTTGGTGCAGACCAAGGGCAAGGGCGCCGCTGGCTCCTTCAGGTTGGCATCTGTAAAACTGGAAGCGGCGAAGCCAGCGAAACCCGCCACGAAGGCTGCTACCAAGAAGGTAACCGCTCAAAAGAAGATTGCCGTCGCGTCGCAAAGAAAGGCTGCTGCAAAGAAAACTCCTGCCAAGAAGGCCGCCGCTACGGCCAGCACCGCAGAAAAGAAGAAGGTGACCAAGGGACCAGCGGCCAAACCGCCCAAGGCCAAGACTACTATGGCCAAGTCCAAGACCGCCGCCAAGACTACGGTCAAGAAGCCACAACCCAAAAAGGCGTCAGCGCCGAAGCCGAAGAAAGCCGTAGCGAAGAAGGCCGCTGCCAAGAAGAAGTGAGATGACGGTCGCGTCATCCTGCACAAATTTTCGGGATAAGAACACTCGAACGGCCCTTTTCAGGGCCATCATATTTCTCAAAACGTTTGCAACACTGCGAACATCGCACAGAATCAAATGAAAGACCACCATACTCCTTGCCACCTATTCTACCATTAAACCTAATAGATTTTACATACATCTATATATATCATATATATATAAATGTATATTTCCAATATAGTACAAGATCCGCACTTTTTCATAAAAATGGGTTGTCGCATAAAATATGAAATTGTATCGATCGCACTTCTCCGCGATCACCATAAAACTGAGTTTACTACACGTGCTGCAACGTAAGCGCCACCTTCTGGAGCATTCGCATTTAAGGCGCGAAATTTAAAACATGGTTTAGGAATAGTCCGACTCTTCCGACAATACGATTTCTCTCAATGCTTAGAGGCCTTAAATTAACTTCTAACTTATTCTACTCTAAATGCCAAAGACATGATCGTGAAAGTAATACATAACTTATCACTATGTCAGTTAAACTATTCCTAATAACTCGACGAATTACAGTAGGTGTTACTCCAGAATTTCATATTGTTCGGCGCACAGTTCCAAAAAAAGTCCAATAGGATTTTAAACTACATATCTTCCTTTTCCATTATTTTACAGTATTACAATTGTTCCTTCATTTTTTTTTTTGCTCAATGTGTATTTATTTGTTTCTTATGTAAAGATTAAGTGTAAGTCAGTTTAATTTGTAGCAAATCAAATTTTGATTGGTTTTTCCCCGCATATCGAATTATTCTATTGTTCATAACACATCCTGGAACTGCAAACCCTTTAGACAACACGGCAAATGAAACGGGGTGAATACCATATTCCGCCACAGATTAGTTATAACTTATCCAAAACAAAATCAATTCGGCGATATTAGGTTCTTTGTCGACGTATGGCCAGAAAGGACTTAACGAATTTGGTAAATAAATCAATAACTTCAAAAAGTTATTTTTGTTGACCACTAGATTGATCAAGTGTATTGTATACTTCTACCATACTTTTTATAGAATCAATACAGACTATATGCAGTTAACATGTGCTTTCATTTCAGACAATCAATACACATACACTGACATACACCAAGCATTTGCAGGCTTTATATCTATTTTAACAACCTACTTCTTCACAGTTTGGTTGGTATATTCTACAAAAAATGAAACACAAAATATGAAATAAAAACTCCCTTAAATTTTTTCTGCATTAACCCATTAATCAGTTCAAAACATTTTTGTTGTATTACTGGTGTAAATAAACCTCCTAAAGATCTTTATTATATTTAACATGGATTTAGGTACAAGATAACACATCAGAGTCACAACTAACGTGAATTTAATTTACCCAAGAAAGACACTACAGACTTATTCAAACCAAAACACTTAACAAAAAGCCAGTCTAAACATAAAGTATACAGTCCTTATTGAAACCAACACAATGTAAATCAATATTTGATGTTAATCTAAGTGAAATATGGAGACTGAACAGTAGTCAGGAAAATCTATTCTACTACTTTTTTGCTTTTTGTCTTGTAAAGTATACACCATCTGGTAATACTAAAAATTAATAATTTATTATAAATAAAAAAATAGCTATTTAGTACTATTTGAAAATTAACATAAATATATTAGTAACAAAGGACTGAAAAGGAATTATACTTGTAATACAAGAATCTTAATATAAGCATTGAAGTATTGTTTGAGTTCATCCATATCTGGTTAGAATAATAGATATTATTTCCTTTAGACATAACAGTGCCCAAGCAAATAAGTTAGATGTTACACATTTTTGTCAACCGATAGATTGTATTAGTTACTCAACTGCATTGCAAATACACCTTTTTCTAATTACAGGCAGAAGCACATGTAGTAGGGAAAAAGATTTTTTGACCAAACCATGCACTGATGCAACAAAACAAAATTTGTTGCATCAGGAATCTTTTCTAGTCCAGCTTTAAAAATAAACCAGACTTATTGCACAAAATGTCAAATAAAAAGGTTTCACTGAAACCTTACAAGTAAACCCTAAGTAAGTAGTACAAGCAAAGCACATAAAAACTATATTTCAAATTTTGTTGCTATTTCAGGTAATATTTAGTTCGGTCGCGCATGACCATAGAACTACGTACTGTTTATTCCACTAATTTCGTAAGTTAAAAATTGTAATTTGTGAACGCTATGTAATCTCCCTTCTGTTTCAGAACAATAAGATTTACATACTTCAATACTCTATTTTCTCGTACCAAAACATAAATCATTTTGACAAAATCGAATATGACGTTCTCTTTTCATTCAGTGTTGCCACTACATCCAACACCACCATAAGACAGTTCACACTGCACGAGCTTTGACCCACTTTGACCTGACATTGCCTGATATCAACTTCGATTTACATCACACAAGGCGCTAAACTTAAAAAATATCTTAGCCGTATTCAGCCGTATTCAAATTAACAATTCTTTGCATTGTTTTGTACTTTTATAACCGGTATAATTGGGCAAAAGTTGTCAACATTTAACTGCTAACTTAATAATTAGATTTTGTAATATGTATAATTATTGAGTAATGCTACAATACATAATTTCGTTATTAAGCAATACAACTTAATAGATTTAAATGGAATATAATATCATAAATTAATTTATTAATTATACAATGCAATACAGGAATAAGACAAGGAGGACAATGAGAAAGTAAAAGATTTCAAATTTACACGCTCCTGAAGGTTCTGCGCAGATAATTCGCACACGGACTTGCTATTGCAAGTTTTAACTAAACTACATCTGAATAGATACGTATATATCACAAGCATGTAATTAATTTACAATTATTTCCTATTATTTAATATGTGCCATGTATAATTTCAATTGAAAAGTCCATATTTTGAACCTCAAATAAGTGATTAGTGTTGGTGTAATAAGAGTAGCTTCGTTGGATCGTACCAGATCGTACCTGATCGTACCCAATCGTACCTAACTTAGCCTCTGAACTTTACACGTTTGCCGCCGTTTTTGGAACGTGTGTCAAGCGTTGATATGTGCATCGTTCAAAATAGATATGTGGTTCAAAAACTTCTTATCTATATTTTCGTTATTCTTGTTCGACAAAAAACATAATATTAATTAGAATAAAGGATAATGAAAAATACATATGATATGGAAAAGCAGTAGTGTCGATGTATAATTGGACTCATCGCTGAAAATTTGTGTTGAGGTTAAGTTTTTTTGGAAATTTTTCAAACTCTATTAACAGTATAATGGAGCCGAAAATGAAAATTAGTTGGCAAGGTGTGCCGAATAAAGTTTCCGAAAGAATGATTGACTCGTCATTGATCCACATGTTAGTGCCAAGAGAAAAAATACGACGAAGGACTAAAGTGCTTAATAATATCATCAAGTCAAGGCATTTAATACCTAGTTATAGTCACTATGTTAAGATTAAGACAGATGTCCTTAAAGAAATGTCAGATGATAGTGACACAGACATAGAGGTAGTTTTAGTTGAAGACGATATCAAGCGTACATATTGCCATGACACAACTGAATACAACAAATCTATGAGTATGTATAATATGGAAGCTTTAAATTCCCAATCGATGGGTGAAGGGCAAAGCCTTTCAGACTATAGCGACTATAGTAGCGTATATAAATTGGAAACATCACAATACAACAGCTCCATGTGTATACTTACCATGATTCCTAATGCCCCTACTAGAGTTCAACCGAAGCGAGCAGTACGCCTGGAGAACTCAATTGACAATAACACGCCTGAAGTAAATAGGAGAGTACCAAATAATATCGTTAATGAGGTAGGAGCAGAGAAAAATATAAACAGGAATGTAATAAAAAAACCTAAACAAAGAAAAGTTATAACTACAAAGGCTAAAGTACGGAAAATTACTACAAAGGGATCTAAACAGCAAAAAAATCAGGTGAAACCAAAGAATGCACAAGTACGAAAACTTGATTACAGAAACTTGGGATGGCAAACAATCGTTAAAAGAAAACACATGCCACGATCTATTGCTTTACCACACAATACAAATCAGACACTCTCAAATGAAAGTGATATTTTAAATAATGTGTCAATTCCAAATAGATTCCAAGTAGGAGAAATACAACCATCAAATTCCAGTGTGGTATATGTTGATAATAAGGCAAACAGTTGTGTTAACAGTAATTTGGAAAATAAAACAATAAACAATAATTTGCAAAATGATATTCAGCCTACCAGAGACAAAAATAAAGCATTAAATGTTAAGAAAAACCTCAAAACAATGTGGGATAATCTTTCTTCACACAGTCCAAGTTATGTTCAACCTTACATAAATAATATAACAAGTAAAGATGAAGCAATTGATCTACAAAATTCTACCTCTATAGCTACAAGTAAACAAGAAGCTGAACAAATATCAGTGTTATTGGCAAATGATAAAGAACCTATGCATCATCCAAAGGATTCAGGCATTGACGATGATTCTCAAGAGGAATCGGGTCAAGGTACAATTAGTGCATCAAGCACAAAAGAATCTAACATGTTACCAATGGAAGAAGAGCTTGTTAACGTTGACATAAGTGCTCTTGAAGAGGAGGAAGGTAATGAAGAAATGCAGGATCCTCTGAAGTTAGATGAATTAGTGGAGAATGAAAATGTTGTAAGTTATGACTTTGAGCAGAATCAAGACCAACCACCTTCTGAAACTGAGAGTTTCGATCCCTTGGGAGGCATCCCAGATAATTCAGTAACATTTGCTGGTATCACAAGAAAACCTTCTGAGTCAGATGACAATACAAAACCTAAAGTAATGTGTACAGAAATTGTGAATAAAAAATATAAAATAGTACCTACACAAGCACTAAAAGAAACAAATTTGAAAGAACAAAGCCCCAGAGCTCTGGTTGTAAATAGTTTTAAACCACAAGACACAACAATTCCCAGCTGTCAATTAGATACAGTAAACAAACGTTCTGAGGGTTCTGGGAATCACTTAAGTCGTGAGAATCTTATAAGTGATCAAAGTTATGAACAGTCTCTGAGTTCCTCATATTCAGTTAATCCTCGAAGATCAAGAAGCCGTAGCAGTTCTGGATATTCTGCTAGTTCCAAAGATAGCAGGAGCTCACATCATTCAAATAATTCAAGATCTTCTGTATTCTCTTCCAAATCCAAAGACACTGACATTTCCAATTGTGAAAGTAATGTTCAGAATCCGAAATATCATTCAGATAATGAAGATATTAAAAATTCCAAAAACTCTGAAAGTCCTCAAGATTTTCAGAGTACAAAATCTTCAAAATTGTCAAAATGTCCAGAGAATTCACAATACACACATTTATATGATAATGCAGAAAACTCAGATAGTTCTGACATACTTACTCCTTCAAGAACTCTTCAGGACATTAAAACTACTGAACATGATACAACAATGCAAAAATCAGAAAATTCAAACTGCTGCAGGAGTTTAAACAATTCAATGAGTTCTAGAAATTTGAAGATTAATAAAGGTTCAGCTAGTCCTAGCCACAGTGACAATCGCAAAAGCAATAAAAATGTTAAGTGTTACACCAATTCTGATAATTTGAAAGATATGAAGATCAGTATCCCTGAGCGTCGCAAAAAATTAAAGTATGAAAGTTCGCCATATTCAAATACTCCTGAAAATCCTGAAAGTCTTCAGATATTCGAAACTCCAAAACATACTGAAAAAATACAAGACAGTTCTAACAGAATTCAACACCTCATTAGACATGAAAGTCCACCAATAACGAACACACCTTTAGAGCACTCTGAATCACAAGAATGTAAAACTGAAACGATTGCTTGGATAGAAGAGGAACAGGATGAGGATAACGAATCAAATATAATGTCTCCTACAGCAACCAGAAGACTTCAACAGTTGAAGAGACTAAATCTAACTACAGGTAGTGACAGTGATTCCAGTCAAGATGAAACTGAATCATTTCAGTTCGATTTCCCTGTACCACAAGATAACTCTACACTCGACATTAAATCGGAAAAGGAAGAAGATAGCAGCAGCGATAATGAAACAAAAGAATCTATGCCAAGTCTCTCACAGGTTATAACTACCAACAATCAAAACCATTGTGAAAATTTACATAATAATGATTGGGCAGATACTACTGCATGTCAAGGCAGTCAACCAGATGCAAGCAGTACAATTGATACACGACAGAAAAAATCAAAAAAACGCATGAGAAGTTTAGTTGAAGATGAAACAATTTCCCATTTCAGCCCAATAACTTCAATAAATTCTAATAATTTACATAATGGTGTAAAAAGTCCATCTCCGTCATATGATGAGTACAGTGATGCCTTTTTGCCTTCTTCGGCAATTCAAAGCCACACGTGCATAAGTAAAAGTTCTTTGCCTTTGAAAAAGCGACAAACTAGTCTAGGGGCTTCTACAGCAACACCATCCGAAGAAGATTCCTTACGATATGTCTTAAATAGGCTACAAAAACAAAATATTGAGGACAATGTACTGATTAACTACAGAGAGTTAGCAAATACTGAAAATCATGCGTCTGTACCAGAAATTAGTATCCAGGAGAAAAAGTTTACGGACAAAAGGCCGGCCAATGTAAGAAGGAAACAATATTATAATATATGATATGGATGTTCTTAGCTGCATAAATGTAATCTTCATTACAGTTGCAACAATTCATTGAGCACGAAGAGCTGGAAGAAGTGGTATCACATTCTCTCTTTAAATTAAAGGATATATCAGACGATGATGAAGTTTTTGTACTTAACATTCCGATGACGGTAAATGAAACTCATATTAACAAATATAGTGTAATTTAATAATTGAGATACTAATTCTAATTTCTTCATTGGTCAGGTAAATTTGAATAACCTGCAAGGGCGGAAAATAGTCATGAAGAAGAAAGAATTAAAAATCGGCAAAGACAGATACGAAGCGAATTATAAAAGCGGTGAACCGATATCATGTGTCATTAAGACTGGAAAGAAGCGAAGAAAATATAAAACTGGTAATTACATTAACATATCAATCACTTGGACATTTTGTAATAATCATTTTATTGCAGTTAACATTAAGCCAACAGGATCAATCATAGTACGCCGGAGAATATCATGTGCGACGTCCCTGAATACCACACAAGTCGTAGCTGAAGCAGATTGTAGTGAGGAAAATACTATACGTAAGTGTTTGTAAATTTTATTAGTTTAACCGTGTTTAAGACTTGATGAATTTTTCACATTTATGTCGTTTATAACAGAAAAAAGAACAAAGAAAAAGGTGAAGGTCAAAAGAGAGTGCCTCGATTCCACCAGCGAAGAAATCTTCATGCAAAATAAAAGAAAGAGATCAAAGACTCATTATGATTCTGAAACGAAATGACGAATCTCTTACTTCTTGTATGAATAAAACTCAAACAAATTCGTAGGCCGGTGAATAGAAATATTTTTTAAAAATTAACGTTTGTTTCCTACATAGATATTTATACAATCGGGACAAACAAAAACTAAAGGAATGTAGGTGTAATTAATGAAAATGTTAATTGCTATAAATTTTTGTTTGAAATTGTTATTTGGCAACTCAAAAGTGTTTGTACTGGATAGAATAATGGATATAACCTTCTTATTTTTTGCAGTCTTTGTTTTCATTGACTACTTTATACATATGTACATATGAATAAATATCTTTGTCAAACAAATATGATACGACACAATACCATATAAACTATCTCGCGTATCTAAGTTTAGTAAAGAAAACGTTATAAATGTTCTTATGTAAAACAAATAGTTGTACAAATTTACGCATTCTTTATATGAAAGTTCCATAAGCACTCTGCTGTTTCTCGCTTATGAACATCTGCGTAAGTATGGACAGACACACCACATTGTTTCCCAAATATTGTAATGTACCATTCCGTACTTTCAACTGCTAAACATAGACCAGACATAACGTGTCTGATTATCACCCTGAAACAAAAATGAAACTGTTTATATTCTAGGCTGAAATGACGGACAATCATGTTTGCAATATTAACCTTGCAGAGGCAGGTATAGTAGCACCCTCTGTTTCAAATCTTCTTGCAGGATTCCATATTAAAGCTTTCCATTTTGCGAAGCGATCCTTTATACAACTCATTGTAATCGGGTTGTGTTGTAATGGACCGTGAGCATCGTCTACGAGCGGAATTTCTGATCTGACATACAATTTTCCGTTCGTGGTATCGGTCAGCTAGTTAGCAATTTTTAAGTCTGATTTAGAGTTTGCATATTTAGCATGGGAAATGAGTAAGAAATACATCAAATTACGGGTAAGAAAAGCGTAATGTATCAGAGTATTTATAGCGCTTAGACGTTACCTTACCCGTAACATAAATTCCTGCCCAAATTTGAGATTGTGACCATTTAGGTCATGACAATCTGCGGATTCAATGATAAAAGAGTTACGAACACATGGGTTCAAACAGGGGGAGCAAACCACAACACAGCCATCGAAAATTTGACGAATTCTGTAAATTTCATTCTCATTGATAGTTGCTGCTAAAACTACACCAAGTTTTCCAGTAACATCTTCTTCATCGCGTAATGGAATTCCTGGCATGCCAGGTGCTTTTATTTGTACGGTATTCCCGAATTGGATAAAATCAACATTCTCGGACAAAGGGACTTCTTTTAATACATTGCAAAATAACTCTTTGATTTGTTGAAGAAACAATTGTCCCGTTTCCTTTTTCCGTAAAAATTCTTTCGTTGTTTCCTGTACATAAATCCTTACGTATTCTCGCGCAGGCGAAACGTCAGGTCATATTTCTCTATCTTATATCTTACAATTTGGAGTACGGAATCCTCGAACCAGTTGCCGACCCGAACTTTAGGACTGTATGATTTGGCTACAGAAAACATTGTTAAAAATAATATGCTAGCATCCGTTTTACGGTCAACTTTTTGAATAGAAGGACAAACCGCGCCTTAACATCGTAATACCACCTGGTACAAAAATGTATATAGACAGGTAGACGTAGGTAGACGTTGGTTAATTAACTATAGGTAGGTAAAAAGTCTGATTTTTAAGAAATATGGTTTTGATTGGTTGAAATTTCGGTTAGAGTTCATCATTGGCAGACACTGTTTCTGGACATGATTAAATCTTCAAAGATTGGACCTTACACATTGGTGGGGATATTTCTTGCTCCTTAGCTGCACTTAGCTGTCACGAGTACGTTTTACCAGGTGCGTACCGTATTTACTGACGAACATTATCAATCCATGTTTGAATAACAATTTTGACGTGTACAAAACCAGGAAAACATATAGCAACAAGTGCCTGTGCTAACTGACCTCAATTTCTAATACAATAGTTGAATAGTGACAATAGTCCTTGTCGACGGAATGACATAAAACTGCATCTAACATTATAAAACAACGAATTATACGACAAGTAACCGAAATTTTCCAAGTGTGGGTATGTGAAGTTCTTATCAGGACGTGCTGTTTTCGTCCTGATGCACACGGACGTAAATTCACTTGACAGTTATACGATAGATTCATCATTACAACACCATATCGGTAGTTCAATAAGGAAACATCTTCCTGTTAAACGCGCAGATAGGTGATAAAAAATAAATTGCATCGTGATAATGCATTCCTCACTAGTGTACAGAACTCCATAGATTTATATCTATCACTTAGCTGTGTGCAGTGCTCAATAACTCAAGTTTTTTTAATTTTTTAAATAATGGCAGCAAATATTGCAGCGGCATGTGCATTGTGTCATTCAAAAACGATGTACGATAAGAATTAAGTGTTGAAAATTTGCGCATTGAATCTTTTTGAAAATGATAATTTAAGCGAATTTAGCTACTAACATTATGCAATTGTTAAATAAATATACATATTAATTGATCAAATTGGTATCATTGCAAATTAACTAAAATATTCTACAATATACAGTCTAATATATGCAGAGCTTTTGACCCGAGAATTACAATAATGAAAATAAGTGAGCAACTGCAATGTTTGAGTCTTGAGTTATATGAGAGAAATCGTTTCGTCTTAGATATGCCATCGTACTTATCAGTAGACCTATTCCATTGAATTTGCCTAGATGGTTTTTCCCAGTGTTTGAGCATTGTTGGTTTACACTCCATGGTCCTATGTATAGGAATCCACAAACACAAACTATTGTTGCTATTGTTTGGGTTATTTAACATTTTGTTTTTAGTGCCCCGAATTTGAGTACTTGAAAAAATGAAACTGGAGCTTAATGATGTGGAGAGTGCATGGAAGGGAGACAAAGGTGATGAACCACTTATTGATGATTCCAATCATGATGTGTCTAGTGCCTACGTTGCCATACGAATGGGTAAATAATTACAACAATAAAAGTAATGAATTCCTTTCACAAGTGGTTTTGTGTCATATTGCATGAAATTTTTTACAGCCTTTCTCAGGAAAGTCTATGGCTTACTGACTGTTCAACTGTTGATGACAGTTGCTGTAGTAGCAGTGTTTGTGACATCTGAGCCAATCAAGTTATACATCCAACAAAAGTATATTTCTCTGTGCATTTAAGTGTAATTAAGAAACAGATATTCATGAAACTATTAATTTTAGTGCATGGATTACCGGAGTATCATTTTTCATGACTATTGGCGTATTGATCGCTCTCCATATCAAGAGAAGAGATCACCCAACAAATTTGATACTTCTAGGTATATTTGTAAGTATTTTGTGATTTATGTACAGATTATCAGCATTCAATTATCAATAATTGTTGACAATGATTTTTCAATGTTTAGACACTCTTTCAATCTTACACTGTGGCTGTGATTGTGTCAATGTATGACAAAGTTATTGTACTGGAAGCACTTTTTATAACATTCACAATATTAGCTGGTTTAACAGCCTTCACCTTCCAAACAAAGAAAGACTTCTCTTTCCTAGGATATGGGTAAGAGTCCATAACTACGCCATCATTAAACAATTTCATTGGACAAATCATATTGTAATGTGTATATGTGTCTGCAGATTATTCATCGGTATTACGATCCTACTACTGGGTGGTATTATGCAAATTTTCTTACAAAATAGTTTGTTGGAATTGGCAATCAGTGTTGGAGGTGCTGTGCTATTTTCCTTCTTTATCATATATGATACCCAACTCATAATGAAAACATTGTCACCAGAAGAATATATTCTTGCGACGATAAATATCTATCTTGACATAATAAATCTATTTCTGCATATTCTTCGAATCTTAGCAATTTCCAGAAGAAACTAATGGTATTTCACCACACAATAGAGAAAGTTTATTACAAATAAATGAATGAAAGCATTTATAAAGATATTTGTGAATGGTTCAATTGCTTCATAGACACTATGTGACACAAAAGAGTTGCTAAAATGTGTAAAATATTAAATACAGCATGTTGATAGAAATAAGTTTCACATTCATGCAAACAAAAGGCTAAAGATGTACATTGTAAAGGACAATGATATTTTTTTAGATTTACTATATTATGTTAGACTGATCCCGTCAGTTTAGTAATTATGTTATCACGTGGAATGTTAACATTTCAAATTCAATGAGTGTGCTGTGTGTTAAGATTATTTTGTATAATAAAATTATAT
This sequence comes from Anoplius nigerrimus, assembly GCA_914767735.1. Taxonomy (NCBI): domain Eukaryota; kingdom Metazoa; phylum Arthropoda; class Insecta; order Hymenoptera; family Pompilidae; genus Anoplius; species Anoplius nigerrimus. The sequence goes on along the minus strand of OU612079.1, from coordinate 3,757,683 downwards.
TATTTTGATTTGACGAATGATTTATAAAGTTATGGGTGTTATTCTTTTCCTGTAATTGTAAGTGAACAATGGGAAATAGAAAATATGCAGGATATGAAATTTTTCTTATATTTATTGTGGTACACAAATGAAATAATAAAGTTTACGACGTTTCCATCGCAGACGCTGTGTCTTCAGTATATTTGCCCTTATCTTTACCAAGTGCTGCAAGTCTTCCTTTGCTTCGCCTATCAATAATCTTCTTACGATCCTTATCCATCTTCAGTTTGACTATCACCGTCTGTAAACAAAGTTTTCTTAGTACATATTATATTTCCAACTGCAAATACAACTTTGTATAAAATTTAAATTCAGTGCCATTATGTCATCATTGAGCGGATAGGCACAGACACATGTAACTTTCTTCAGGAGAACCCTGAAGAACGTATAATGTGAAAAGCCAAGAATACGCTTTACGAGAATGGTTTGGATCATCATATGTAATTACAATAATATACTTCGTGACACACATAGAATTAAATTACCTTGGATGGGTCAATACCAACATATACATTGGCAGTATTTGCTTTCTCTCTCTGAATCCTTTCAATATAGACAGCAAACTTCTTTCTGTACACTTGAACTACTTTGCCAACTTGTTGTCCTTTGTAGTGACCACGAACTACCTGTGGAACAAAAATGTTCCTAAAATTAGATTTGTTCAATGCATTATATACTGCATTAATTGCCACAAGAAATTCAGTGCCAAGTTTTCTGCACGATGCGATCAAAACATAATCCGTGGCTGGGTGTGCAAGAGAACCTTGAACATTCATCCCCAAATTATATTTCCAGATCGTATCATCCGTGAATGGTTTGAATCATCATCGTTAATATTGAGATGAACAAGGTGAGGTTAGAAATGTCAACAAAGATTTGAAGGTTAACCAACCTGCACTTCGTCGTCCTTGCGAATGGGCATTGATCGTACATTGTATTTTGCTCGGAGCTCTTTTGAGAGCGGCGCAGACATCAGCCTTCTTCTAATATGAGAAGGTGCGGTAAAGTGGCGTTTCCTGTTTTTCCTTCTAGAGGAGGAAACCATTCTATTGAACTTCATTTTGTCGTTCGTCCTGCAGATGTAAGAAATAATTATTAAATCACTGAAATTGAATCGTTATTAAAATCCTAATAATCTTAATGTCTTTAATGATCCTTTGATGGAAGGAAATGTGGATATCGTCAAATGTTGACGTTGTATAAATGTGTGAAGTATGAATAACAAACGAAAACATTGAACTAATGCTAATGAACAGTAAAAATATTTGTATGTGTTGTTTGCAAAGGAATTTTTGATTCTTTTGCAATATAATTCGTATATGGTTTACACTGTTTAATGTTGATTCATTCAGATTTTCACTCACCTATTTCAACGCCGACAAGTCGGTACCACGACGTCAACCGGAAGGAGTTTCAGCTCCCGGAAAGGTCTGCTTGAAAACTCGACAGGCTGTTTGGAGCCTGTCATTGGTCAATCCAACGAATACGGTCATTGAGGATATACCTCTTAAGAAAGACTTTCGATAAGAAAAACTCTATATAACTAGAGGGCCATCTTGCGCACAGTGCAATAATTAAAAGATAATTATTGTAATTTTCCAACTACTCTATTACATAATCAGTCCTCTATATCACACGAAACTACGTGGAATTGACGTCCCACTAATAATATATTTCATTCTCTATTTTATTTATTGTAGCGGTAAATTAAATCTCACTGAAGTTAGGCATATTACTTCGACATATATTAATGGAGCGACAAAGAATTTTTCGCGTTACTATGTTCTTTGACAATTAAAAATTTAGTAGAATGTGGTTTTTAAACGTTTGGGGTGGTTTGGGGAAACCGGATGAAAATATTATCTAATTTACACAATTGACGTCAGGCGTCGCCATTGTCGCATTCCATCTTCCTCCCCCTTCGTTCACAATTCCAGCTGTCACTATGAAATACTGAACGTTCATGTTCAGTGGTCATCGGCCATTGTGATCGTAACAGTCTTACGATCTCAGTTTTCGACCGTGTTTCTCGACAATATTGCGGTGTAGTGCAGTTATGGAGGCAATCATTAAAACATCCTCAATGTCACGAAATAGCAGGGTAAGTCCTACAATCAACGGAGCGTTCCCTTTAAGTTACAATAGTCCAAAGTTCCCGTTGCCAAATAGCAAAAGAGTACCTTTAACTCGCGCGTCGGGAGGCTGTGAATATATGTCTTCATCGAACAATGTGATGTGTCATTGACCTTCGCCAGTTGCAATCGCGTTCATTATCCAATCGATATTATTATCATTCGGAGACTCAGCGCGTGTCTACCTGTCGACGCAAATTAAATTTATCGCGCCTGTCAATCCGAAATCTTAGCCGTAGCGAGTTCATTCCAACGGCTGCCATTAGATCTCGTCGTTCCGTTCCGTGTCATGTTTTCCGATGAGCAGTGATAGGAAAGGATCCTTTCACGCTTTTGTTGCGCACGCGGGCAGACATATTATTGAAGCGTAGTAAACTCCTTCTCTCGACGAGGACTTTGCGTCCTGATAACAACCACCTAATCCCCTTTATCGTGCCGACACACTTTCGTGGAACTTTAAATCGCGTAACGTCAGGGACTGTTGTATACGCAACGCGATCGATCCGTCCTTGACATTGCTGTGTGAGAATGTGAGCGTGGGAGCCGCTGCTCCTGTGTGAGTAGACCTTAATAGATCCGGAAGACCCCGCTTATCGCGCGAACGTTATTGCACCATTCCTATGTTCGTTATCGGCACAAAGTAGCTAGACAAGATGGAATCGGTAGCACGGCACTCGCATTTGTTTTTGTGCGAAAAATCTTCAACGTCCCTCTGACCTCTTTTCGCGCTAATCGAATCCATGGGACGAGACGTATGCCAATAATCCTTACCAACACATTATTGCACCCGTCCCTGTTGTGTATTTTTCCGCACGATGTCGCGCGTCAGTAGCTAGCGAATGTTCCGGAATGTCGATGTTCGCGAATTACATTTAGTCGCCTCCTAAATCCATTCCGTGTAAACCCGGAAGCCGCGCATTTGATTATTGTAAAATGTAGACAATTTCGCAGGAGCAAAGTCGGTCGACATATTTTGCCAACTAAATTTGCGTGGGAAATATTACTGTTGGCACGCGCCGTGTATATTATGAAATACGTGACGTCGGCAGGATTCTTGACGGGAGAGAGGTAACGTTTCGGTGTTCATCTTAGTCGCTTTGTTGCGATTCTTGCAATTGCGCCGATTATTTGGTAGGAAAAGCGCGGAATATCGACTGGTCGTACTCTGCCGTTTTCCTGTTTTCCTACGTCACTACTTCCTGTGGAAGCAGGTACAGAACAAAACATAAAACACGTAACTCTTTGTTTTTCAAACTTTCAGTTAATCGGAACGTAATACCCATACGATTCATGCTCCTGTTTCTCATGTGTGATCGTAACGTTTTCTTCGTTCCGCGAATATATTACTGATACTTTTATGGGCTTCGTTGAATTTACACACAACCGGTGAGTCGCCCTGAATAATCACCGCCGCAGACTGCGCGTTACATGTGCTATGTTTATACGTATCGTACATACACCACGTCTACAAGGTGTTCGTTAAGTCATCTCACATCCGTACAAATATTCACCTTCGAAGAATTTCAAATTGAAACACTGCTAATATTTAATCGTAATTGGAATATTGATCACTTTACCCATTTCAATCATTTTTACTGTCCAATTCCTTGGCCCCAACAGGTCCTCACAATTTGTAACTATTCGCGCACGTAATCAACGTACTGTGTATCGGGTTGACGAGACGGTCTACTTCATAAAAAATCTGTGTTTCTTCTCGTCAATAGTCGGAGGCGCCGAAAAACACAAAGCATCGGCCATAAATAAGAGCGATAAGTGGGTGATAATAACGCGTAACGAAGGCGCGGCGCGGAGTCGGGGAAAAAAAAAGAATTCGCAGAGATCGATGACGTGTTCGCGGCAATGATCACGCGGGATCGATAAGGAAGCGGTGTGTAAGGCGACTGGCCAGTGAGAGACGAGCGCTTGGTGGGTGTGTATTATGTTAATCCGCTTTCGCGGCAGAGCGTCAAATTCGACGAAGCGATCGGCGATACATTCGACGAAACGTTCGGTGAAACGTTCGGCGAGGCATTCGGCGCGTCATGTGACCTGCCCCGCTCACTTTCTTTCGGCGGGGATTTTTTTTGTCGCCGCCAATATAATTGATAAACACAGGTCCGCGCCGAAGGTCGGCAGACTTTCGAGGAAGATCAATTCGACACTCTACGAGGCGCGTATCGTTTGTACGGTTTGCATTCCGATTAGAACCCGACTAAACTCTCGCTCGTCCGATGCAGTCCGCGGACTGTATAGTGACTCAGTATCATTCGATTACAGGTCGATTACCTCAGTCGGGTTCAGACCTCCGTGAAACTATTGAAACTCTACCCGTCTCAAATTTATCGACGATGTATGTACACTGATAGAGCGTGACGCGATATTTGCCGCGCGTCTTCCTCTCGGATCGGATCGAGTACTCGTTTTTTGTCGATACAAGAACAGTTCGATTACCGAGAGTGCCGTGAGGCCGACGGTGACCAAGCTCAGGAATTTCGATTGTGCAAAGCAGATGGAACGTGACGATGTTAAGTTGTATTATACGAAGGTACACTGCTTCATTTCGGATACGCACGATGGACTCTCGAACTCGCATAATATTGCCACCTATGAATAAAGATTACAGCATTTATGTTACGCGTTTGCATATATAAAAATCAAGTTTTTTCTCCGTGGCGAATTTTAATGTCAAATGTATTGATGTTACGTATCGATATGCAGATTTGCAAAAGTGTCGTTAATCGTCCTGTTTACATTCGGTTTGTTGTCTGTTCTTCTGCTTTTCCCACATTCAAAGGCGGGTTGTTTTCCGGTTTTGTTGCAGGTTGACAGAACGGTGGTGAGGTTTAACTCTTAGAAAAAGTGCCGCGAGCATTCTCGGGTCGATGATCGTCCATCTATCATCAGCATAGACACGTCTTTCAACGCCCATCCTTTTCGCAAACTAACACGGCCTAATCAAGATCACGAGCAGCCGGAAGGAACGAGCAAGCAGTGAGCACAGGCTCTCAAGGATACGGGAAATCGATTCGCAGTCGATTTCGAGGCCAGCGTGATCAATAAAGGACGAGCAACGATTTCGAGATGGGCTCTTCAAGGCAGGAGGACAGGTCGCTGACCGGCAACATCTCTCTGCCGCAGTGGATGAAAACGAAGTTTGACAATAAGTAATTATATTGCACTTCAATTACATAATGACGTTGTACAAAATTCTGCACACTTACACCATAGATTTATCACGTATTCTGCGTGCACTTGATGCGATTCACGGTGCCAAAAGTTTTCATTCATGCCGACTGTACGTTAACACAGTGATCAGCTGAATCCTCTCGTCTATCAGCGTGTCATTACGTGCAACTCCCTTTGGCATTTAATCGGTCAAGAGAACTTAAGTGCGACACTTGGCCCGCATAAGTATCTATCACGGGATCCAGTATATTTAGAAACGCGGACCTTCGCGATCGTCGTATCATTTGATCGCCGCGCTGTCAAATATCATATTATATTATCATATTCGGTCACATATTAAATCAGGTCGCCGGGAAAAGATAGCACCGGTAATTGGCGCTCGACATTGAGAAATTGTTCACACTAATTCGTCAATTGCAATGAGCGCCACATCCGAACGGGCGATAAGGCAAGCTGATTGTAGCCAGTACCGTTCATCGATCGCTTCGAAAGCTGGGATCTAGTCGATGATCTCTGTACTTTGTCTCCGCCGAAAGTCACGCGTCGCCGTGTCGCGCAAAAAGTTAAAGGGGCAAAAAGCAAAAAGAAGAGTGGAAAAGATCGTTCCCTCGACAATCCGAAGCCCGCGAGATGGTTCTCTCAAGATGAAATGCACAGTCCCGTTGCGCGTTTCTGAGTCACGTCAGGGATCGCTGCCAAGAAATCGAGGACGCCGTATAACGATGTTCAGTTACGGTTCGTATCTCTGACGAGTAAGTCCGCCTTCGTTCGCTCATATTTTTTCAGCCGACTTCTTTTTGTAATCCATCGGTATCATGTGGTCGCCGTGAAATGTCAGGGCGGTCAATATCGCGTTGTTCTTTGCGATTCTCTCGTCTCTTCTGTCTCCGTCTGTCCCTATTTTCATATAAGAGTGCGCCTACGTACGCACGCACGCACGCACGCATGCACGCACGCAAGTTTGTGTCTCTATCCTCTCGGCCGAACAGAACGTGCGTAAATATAACGTCTGGTCCAAGAACTGCTCGCTAATTTTCGAAGAAAGCGCGCGCGCGCCGCCCGGCAGTCGACCGAACCTTCGCAATTTTGACTTGGCTGAGGAGAAGGGTACACTTTCAATGTCAGACGTTGGCCGTGCTTTAAGCGAGGAGAAAGTTTGCAAGTGATAATCGAAACTGATGCCCTTCGTCCGAACACAGGTACGACTTTGACGACAGTGCGTTCAGCCCACCCTCCCACGACGACAGCTTTTTCTACGTTCGATATCCAAAGGGGCAGCAGCAACAGAAACAAAATTGTCAACAGAGTCAAACTCGTAGTCATCATCAGCAGCAGCAGCAGCAACAGCAGCAGCAATTCAGTCGAAAAGAAATTAGGAACAACGACATTTCCAGTTCAACGAATCTGATTTCATCCAATATACAGTCTACATCGGTTTTCAAAGAGGTCAAGAACTTAGATTTCAGCAAACATCCGGCTCCATGTCTACCCTACATTCCTAACGCGGAAGGAAAAGGTACGTACCTTAGAAACGCGAATCGAATCTCCCTTCTCTACATAATTACATTCAACGTGCATATCATCAATCCCAAGATGTATGATTCTGAGAACAATATATCATCGCACGCGCAATCGATTACCTACGTAATCCCGCTAAAGCCATCTAGCGTACCCAGCTCCTAAATCGCCACCTAATTCTTCGTTGCAGTAAGTGACGTCAAATTCGTGAAGACCGTCATCGCCGGCAAGGTAAAGCCAAAGTCCCTGGGAACGGACGATGGTTTTCAAAGCGACCCCGCTCTTTGCGGCAAATCGATTGTGCAGGTTGCCAATCAAATGATCACGAGTCAGATGTCGGCCAAGCACGCAAAGGTTCCGCCAAACGAGTCGAGAATGATGGGCACCGAGCAGAGGCACGATCGTTGCGATCAGCTCGAGGCGGCCGATCAGTTTCTGGAACTTAAGAATGGTAGCAAATCATTGCCGGCTACGCCTCTGACCTCGCCGATGGTCAGTCCTGACAGCTCGCCTAAGTCACGCCGGAAGCACATCAATCGCTACTTTACCGGCCCTTTCATCCCCGACAAGGAGAAGTATCAGGGCAGCTGGCTGCTGGCTAGCATTCTCGGCCAGTCGCGCGAGATAATGCCGGGCAAGATCGAGGAAGAGGACGAGTCTGCCCTTGAGCTAGCTCCACCGCCGAAGACGCTCAATCGCAAGAAATCGATATCCTCGCAGAATCTTACCTACATCGGCAAGGACGAGAAGTTCTTCGTACCCGGCAAGCAGCAGATCAGCAACGCGGCTTTTCAGCCGAAGCCCTCGGAGCTGCGCGAGATGAACTTTTGGTCACCGACTTCCATGTAAAAATTCTCCGGCTTTTTTTCTAATCGCACCGCGTAAGCGCTCGAACGGCTCGCGAGCGGGGTGCCCTATTGCGGAGCGACAACTTTCATTGAGGGCCTCTACGAATTGAAATTGTCGAGCGAAGAAGGTTTTTATCGTCTCTTTCGGTGGTGTTTGCTGACCCGGGAGTGGTTCGAACGGGATGACTTGCTCGTTAATCGTACTCTTCTATATTTCTTATCGACGTTAATACCATTAATTACTATTATTATTACTTTACTATTATTATTCTTAGTACTACTACTCCTACTACTTCTACTACTACTACTAGCACTATGATTATTATTATTACTATTATTATTAATATTATTATTATTATTACTACTATTAACAGATATTGACACAATTATAATAATTACTGTATTATTATTATTAATATCATTATTGTCATAATGAGTTATAGTAGTAGCGGCAATAGAGGTAGATCAATAGTTACTAGTCCCTTGTCTTTTGGCAGGACGATTTAAGATTGTGCGTATGATTAATTTTTCACTCGGGGGATGCTCATGGAACGATCACTCTCGGGTTAAAGAGCATCCGAGTAAATTTGCACGTTTTCACGTTTTATAATGTACAAATAGGACAATGGTCTCCCGTTCCTCGTATTTGTAGTGCCACTTTAAGAAAGGCACATTCTCTTCCCTTGTAATATCCGTCGCAAATTCGACTCTGTAGATATAACCCACAATTTATGTAACGATTTCATGAATATCAGTTGTAAATGTATGTAGTATAATTGTTTCATAATTTATTATAAAAACGGAGTTCCGCGGTTTGGAACGCATATCTTGTATATTCTGATGTTGGATAACTCGAATGATTTGTCATCTTCATCAGCGCTGTCATCCTCCTTTTTCCATCATCCTCATCGAACCGAACCAAATTTCTCCTAAGCGAGGTATACAAAATTGTACCTGGTTTTACGTAGAGATAATCAGCGCTGGACGTGCGCGTTTTTGAACGAAAAATTCTACAACTAGATTAATCTCGTGTGAATTTGAACGAATTTCGAATTTATTTTCCTACACTTGTTGTCGTCGTGCATTGTTTTGAAATAAAGTGTACAATCTTCAAGTATACCAGGTTCACGTTAATGATGATCAGTAATTGTTCACGTACATGAACAGTTGATGTTCAATATAGAATAGAGATCAATACTTCTGCCAGAAGTGACTGTATGCTGAATAGGAGGGGCTGAACAACTTCAAACCGTCCCAGACTCAGGAGAGGCCCTGGCATCAAACAAAATCAAGTTCTAATCTGACACGTCTGTCAAGACGTCTATCGTCATAGACGGCGATCGCGAATCTTACGCGTATCGATTACGAAATCTCCAGACTTTCAAAGCACACACCCTGATTTCACTTTCCACACATCCTCCTCTCTCTCTTGCTCCAATGGGACATAGGTAATTCTCATGAACACACAGTTTTTGCGGATGTCCCGACTTTATTCCATTAACCTACGTACATCGGTCTCACGTTATGAAATTAAAAAACGTGGTATGAAACGAATGTCGTCGCAAGATATTCGGGTGGACAAGACCGCAAAGGATGGAAGGAGTCTCTCGACATCCGATCGTGTTTCAGGAATCTAGAAAGCGTAGTGGGTGCCGTATCCGGTGAAGGTGGTGTGCGAGAGGACTGGTCCAGGTGCAGCGACAGCTGGGACGGCGTCGTATGCCAGATGAGACTTGACGATGGGGGCACCGACAGCTGGTGCGGCGTAGGCATAAGACTTAGCGAACTGAACGGGGGCAGCCTTGGCGTACAGCTGAGCTGGGGCGGCGTATCTGAAATTCAAACATTACAATGAGATCCACACGTTGAATGGAGATGAACTTAGCTTGACTATATATTTGATAACAGCCAAACCAAAGCAAACTTTGTCATCGTCATGAACATAGTACGTCCTACCATTGCATGATAATGCTGATTAGTATGATGCATTATTCATAAAAATATGAATTTCGTTAAATTTCTTAAATAATTAGCAAGTGTTACATAGTGTGAGGCTATCATAGACCGGGTATGTGAATCTAGACTGTGAAGGAATCTTACTGGTAAGCTGGGGCGGCGTATTGGTAGGCTGGTGCGGCGTACTGGTAAGCTGGGGCGGCGTACTGGACGGTGGAGTAGATGCCAGGGTTGCTGACGCGGACATCGGACTTGCTCACGCTGGAGAACGGGGTGTCGATCGTCTTCGAGTAGGTGGAGATTTGAGCCAAGTTACCGGGGGATCTCAAGATGTTGGAAGATTGGGACGTAACTGCGGGTGTTTGGGCAGTGTAGCTGACGGCAGCTGGTACGCCACCCAGGTATCCTCCATGAGCGACAGCCAAAAGACCGCACAGAGCAAAGACAATCTGCAAGAGTAACAATTTAATCTTACTTCCTCTCTCATGTTTATCGTGTGAAAATATTGTAACATTCAGATAAAAGAAACTACTAAGTTAAAATATTTTTGTAGCATTCGATTTTGTACTTATTGAGGCGACCTTATGGTTTACTGAAGGTAAGGGTACAATAACTGATTTTTGATTCATATTTTGCAAGTAGAGGCGCAATGTTCTTTAATTTATATGTAGAAATCGTTTTGAAGAGTATTTTCAGTTATAGGTACACAGCATGGTTCTAACAGTCAAAATGAAGTATCGTCTTACTGAACTTACCTTGAATGCCATTTTTGAGGAGTTGTTGGTTGTTGTTCGGTGAGTTCGATGTAAGTTGCTTATCGGTTAGCCGAAGAATGATACTTCTCCGATGTCGAGCTTCGTATTTTATACAATCCCGGCAGGACGAATGAAAGAAAAAAAGCGCGTTGGTCCTGCCCCCCTTCACCTCTGTCGTTTTGGTCGGTCCCACGCTCTTCGCTCCCGGCAACTTGGCAAAGCGACCTCCCTCTCGTTCGACAATGCTCCACCAGCACTCTCGATTTTGGCCCGATTTTCGTTCCGAACCATTTCGCCAGAACTAGCCACACCTTGTTACAGCGTCACGTTAGTACCCGGCTTCTACCGCTTGAACACCCTCTGGCTATCCAGCCTACGGGTGTGAGCTAAAGTTAAAAAACAGTGATCTGATTACAACGTAGTATATTATATATTAGGAGTACGAGGTATTTTTTAATTTAGAGACCAAAAGGATATGTTTAGTACCGTTACAGCGTGACGTAGGAATGTTAAGTAGATAAACATAATTTTACGCAGTGTATGATGAACAATCAAAAATGCAATTTGAAGTAGGCACACATTGTATTTCGGGTTGTGAAGATACATCGATGCTCGGTGAGCACGATGTCATTCTTGCTGAAGAAGCGGTAGGTAAAGATGTGTGGTGTCTGTATGTGGCAACGTGTTGATGTACATCTTCCTCGAAGTTCAATGTCAAGGTGAGGCATCCTCTTTAAGATTGCTTTCCACCGAAGTCCATCCCTGTATTTCATTGCGGTCATCGCCCGGTCTTCTTCAAGCGTCAGAGAAACCGTGATGACGTACAAATGATCGACTGATTAATATGAATAATCAATACAACTAATAATTGAAACAAAGCATTTACTGGCCCAACTCCTATACCAAGTACTACCATTCAAATTTTCAAATCATAATCCAGTCGTCTTTCGCCTTTATCGTCCACAAAATAATTAGGATCCGTCAAGAAAACATACCCACGCCTTATTAAAAATATTTCTTTGCATTACCGGCCATTCATGTCAATTAAGAGCCCGACATGCTTACTGTCCAGTAATTGCTTCTGCACCTCGAATTTCATAATCCAACCCCACTTACCGTCAATCCCACGTCATAAAAAGTGATTCGACAAATAAGAGATCAATTTCTCTGCGTTGTCGATCGTTCACACTAATTACGTCCTTGACAAGACCGTCATCCCTTCGGTGACAGTCACGTAAGACATTTCCTGCTCAGCAGTGTCATCCGTTTCTCGAAAGGGATGCAAGGACGTCAAACGTATTTGCAACGTTGTGACTCTTGAACAATAGCTGATCCGGGCGTGGCCCAACATTACCCCCCAAATTTCTCCACAATCCCGTCCCGTCTCGTACGTATGTAGGTCGCCATGGTCCTTCACGATTCTGCGCCACGTGGTCCACCGGCTTATATCTCGTGCAAGGTCATCGACTTGCGTAACCGACGGAGGAAAGTCAATGTCACTTTCCCTTCGGAGGCGAAGGTCGCTGAGTTAGGCAGCCCTTTGCCTCCCCAGTTTGCGATCCATCACCTCCGTCGGGAACGGTGACCCAAATCGCTGGTCAGCTTATCGTTAAAAAGGCTAATTGCATCCTGGAGAAGGTGCTGCCGCAAGGCGAAATGTGAACACGTGTTATGCGAATAAAAGTATATGACGGCAAATGTCGTTTGCGTTTGGACATGGATGATTTCGTTTTTCAGCTGATGACGGGGTGAACTTTTGAGATGCGAATAATTCTCTAATTTTGTTCTTCGGGTATGTATCATGTTAGCAGACAGTCTCATTATTGGCGATTTTTGATCATTACAGCAGGCGACGGTGTGGGGTCCAAAGAGAAATTATTAAGTGTTACGTAAATGGGGACCATGCCGTAGTGGAATAATTTCTACGGCTGACTCGACATGTCAGAAGCGTATGTCCTGTGATGCTGGATTTATCATAAATGATCAGTGGGGAATGGGTGACGTAATAGTGGCTGACTGTGTAAGGGTGAAGGTCATGTAGTATATTGTGTTCATTGAAATGTAAGTGTGAGCATAGGTACAGTACGAGTATGCTTACTTAATCTCAATGTAATCATTTCTTTGTAATAATTAACACGCTTCATTTGCTCATTTTATTCTAAGAATTTTTCATTTCTTTTCCGGTTTTTTTCGCGCCAGGGGCAGTCATTCGGATGACCTGATACAGTCTTAACTTAATTTTAAAAACACACTGATCGAACAAATAAATGGTCGGGTTCCATGCCATGTAGGGAAAGTCACACAATGGATGGCAAAATCCAGCACATTAGGGTCTTTTTGACATATAAAATTTGCTTCGACTTCTTAATGGTGAAATGTTCGACTCAGAAGCTTCATAGAACACTGAAAAACAATTCGCAGCCTGTCCTTTCAATATTAAGATTGCATACATGTAAACAGTGTATGTATTGTTAATAATCTATTTAACACTAATGTGTTTACACTTCTTCTTGTAGGTCTCTTCTAACACACCTGGTTACAGTCATGTGTCAAAACATGTTATGTCGCGAACAGAAATTAGCGAGTGTGTTTTGGTAAATAGTTCCTTCCATGATTTTCCTCTCAGATGTGATAGACGACCAGAGTAGCTGCAACTTAACGTGCGTTTGCATCAGATTTGACTCCTGCTTACCGTTCCACTCTTCTAACTCACACGTATTCTACCCTACAAGTGTAAGCGTACGTTTTCACACACGGTCCGTCTGTCTCTGAGTAAATTATTGTCGAATTACACTTATTACATAAATTTTTAAAAATATTTTAACGTACTCTAGCTGATACACAATTTGTCATTGTATTTTATTTATTTCACAGCACCACAAATGCTTATTATTATTGTCACGGATAGGTACAATTAAAGAAGAACATTTTGGACAAAAGCATAATCTGAAACACGATAAATAACTAGCGCAAATTTTATTTTGTTATTAGCGTATACAATTAATTCATATTCTGTAAGCGCTAATACAATTATGCTTTCATCGTAGACTGTAAGCATACGTAGATCACCACTGTGATACATGGAGAGGATAAAATGGGCCAAAATGGGTAAAAGTTCGACTGCAGATCGAGGATATTCACACTGACGAAGGCCAAGTCGCGGGCGCCGCCTACATAACTGGGTAGTTTATTTTCTTTCATTGTTTTGTACTTGCGTATGCGTGCGTAATATGCCTTCAAGGCGTTTTATTTCTTGTTTTCTTTTCCCAAATCCATCCTCACTCTACCATATGTGCTTTACTTTGTATTGTAATGTTTACCATACTTTATTGCACCGATTATGGGTGCGTTAAATATGCAGGTAAGCATTCGTTTTGCTGACTGCTTTTCACAAAATGTTATGTGTATTGTGTTTATAACAACGCAAGTATGCAATAAGACATAAATATTTATTGGAAACCTGTAGTCATGCACTGCATTAGAAGGGCGTACAAGTATGGAAAAATAGCGACGTCATACAATTCAAAAAATTGTCAATTAAGATACTGATTCTTTTCCCCATAACCTGTGCAAATAAATTTTATGCATGAATCCGTTCAATAAAAACAGGTAAATTTAGAAAACTCATACTTCATAAATGTGTTATTTAGAAATCTAGAAGGTGGAAATTAAAAGTATTAAATGGATATAAAAATACTGATACTATTCATACAAAATTATGATATCACAAATCGTGAAGCTTCTTTAATTATTCCGAACACAAATGTACATATTTTATATTTTAATATTTTTTTCATAATTTTACCAAACATTACTGTCTTACTTTAATCAATATATAAAAAGAATAATTCTCAGTATGTATAAGTATAAACAATCATTTATAAAACCCTCTACACAATATTTCTTCGTAACTGATTTCTTGTAAGGATGTTAAACTTTTCTGATTATTCATTAACATATTTGGTCGCTAGATGAAGAGCACTGTACAAATACTCGTTAATATTTTTCATAACAAAACAAAGAAATTTGATTACTGCAATACACAAACCGTTGCTTCCAAGTTATATTCCTTATAAATTTGTAATATACAAATCATTAGTCGAAAAATTGATCGGAAAGAAGTTACAAAAGAACAGAGGAAAGAAAGAAAATTGTGCGGAACGTTTGGAACGAGTCCCGAACGTATTGGCGCCTGATCAGCAACTGCCCGCCATGCAGGCGGACTCCCTTATATAGCTTACCCCAACAGGATTGTAGCTACGGGTTCTCAGCTCCCCAGTAAAGTTGCAACACCAAAAAAAGAATCTCAAATTCCTATGCATAGATGTTGCTTCCATACACCACTTTTACAATGTAATAATATAATATCGAGTATAACTTATTTTACTAAATAAAATCAAAGAAAACGCGCAGGTTCTTTTGCTACTACCTTGTATGTGATGTAATCAGATTAAGAAAATACTTTTCTCAGTAATAGCACATGGATAACTTCGGTATAAGAAAGTTACGGTGGAAACAATCGACCAAACCACGATATTTTCATACACAGCGCTATGCATACATCGGTACATGTCTTCATATATCTCAATACGTATGCATGTAAGGATCGTCTGCACATAACAAAAGCGCTGGCGCTTACGTAATACAATAAATATACGATAAAGATGTACATGCGACACGTGTATGAAATTACACATAGGTCAATAACTACATCTCATTTGCGTTACTCCAGTTGCGCTCACGTTACAATATTCAGGTTCGCGCAAGTCCTTATCTCTGAACGTTATTTAATGCCCATTGACAAAGAAACGGATCAGTCGCAACACGAGACGAGCTTGCGTCAGACAATCGGCAAAGCTGTGCGTACGTAGTAAGATATCGGCACGTTGAACTCGATTCCGATTGCGATCATGTTAGCGTTTGCGTAAGGCACGCGTCAAGTCAAATTGCAACAAGTGCGACGATCACGATTCGTCTGGGATGCGCTAACAACTTGGAACCAGACGCACGATTAAAGGTCAACAATTATTGTTCCGAGTAAATACCGTCAAGCATTTCCCATTCCTATCTTCCTATTTCCTATATGCAAATGAATTTTACGCCTGACAAGTACCTAGTCTACATTCCAATCGAAAAATATGGTCCATTAAAGATAAGTTAGACGAGTACACGATTCATCTTCTTTATAAAGGCCACATGAATTATACAAATCTGGACTGAACCAATAAATTTCATGTAAAAAGTATTTCATGTAAGTTGACGATGTACATACACATATCAAATAAGTTCAGAATGTATATGACCTGGCAAAAGTTTCTGTGTTTAACCCATTAACTGCCAAATTTTTGTTGGGAAATTTTTGTCCAAATAAGTTATATATTGGATTGGGGAATAAGTTCGTAGCGTTTTTATCAAAGATTTTAACTTAAACAAAAATCAATAATTATAGCAACAAATTAATCAATAATGTATCCGCCGTTGCTGTTTACGGCCTCCTCCCACCTCTCGACCAATTTGTCGATGCCATTCCGCCAAAAATCGCCCGGTCCCACCAAACGCAGATTATGGTCTTCTTTGGATGGCGGTCAGACTTGACTCTCGGTTTCGGCGTATCTCCTGGAGTCACTCACTCCTTTCTTTGCTTCATATTAACGTATAGGCACCATTTCTCATCTCCCGTGACGATTCGGTACAAAAAGCATTGTTTATTACCGCGTGTTGCTCGATGGCGGGCGAGATGTTGAGAAGCAATTTGAAAGCGATTTTCTTTGTTGTTTTCGGTAAGCTCGTGGGGCACCCAGGCTCCCAATTTTTCGGCAAATCCCATCGAATGATGATGATTCAGAACTGTTTTATGGTCGCAGTTCACTTTTTCGGATAATTCGCGACTTGTTTGGTGACCGTCTTCCTTCAAAAGTGCTTTGAGACCCCCTTTGTCGAATTCCGAAGGTCTTCCGCTGCGGGGCGTGTCGTCGACGTCAAAATCGCCATTTTTAAACTTTTTAAACCATTTCCGTGCTGTAGACTCGCCTATGACACTATCTCCGTATACGTCGCAAAATGATGAAAAGCGAAGAAGATCAGGTGTCGAAAATGTTGATTTTTACCTCCTGCATATTCCATTTCTAAGCCTCAACAGTAATAAAAAATGAAATTACTCAACCAAACGATTAGCACAGTTTTGTAGAGCAGAAAAAGTTCTATCGAATGAATATTATACACTTTGTCAAACAGCAAAATATCGTTGTAAAACAAAGTAAATATAAAAACGCTACGAACTTATTCCCCAACCTAATATATGCAAAAAGGGTTATGAAACAGTATAAGTATATAAATTCCAAAATCCCCAAATGAGGATCCTGGCAGCTAAAGGATTAAACTTATATATTTACATAACGATGGAGAAGCCCAGTGATAGTTTTTGACGATGGCATTGTGTGGGCAATGGAAACGTTGTTTTGCATTCACATTGAAAAATGTGGTTCTGCGCAAGCTATACCCACTTTTCTGGATGCCTAAGGTCTTGATGTCCTTGGCAAATGCATCTGGTGCACGGGATTCATTTCGTCCGTGTGATGCAATATCGGCGTGCGTTACTGAGCGCGCGTGCGACTATCTATCCTGTCTATCCCAGCGATCCTGCCTACCTACTTACCCTCACGACGCCACCACCGCACGCGCAGCAACACGATACCGGGGATTTTTTCCGAAAAAAATATCACTGTACGCATACGGCCGATGCATTGGACAGGTTTGCTTAGAGGGCCTCCTGCGGCCTCCTATAAATAGCTTGTCAGAATTAGCTTAGACATTCAATTCGTTTGTCGCACCTCAAGGAGCAAAGAACAACCAATCCAAACCGCCAACATGTTCAGGGTAAGTGTTCTCAGTATACTAACTTGCGATAAGCAATGACAATAGCATGGGGAGATGAAATTGAACAAAAAGAAAGACTGATAACAATATTCGGAAAATATTTCCCCTATATAACATCGGTGTAAAATATATATCACTCCTAATGTCACGAGGGCATACTCTAAAGTGAAGTTAACATTTTTTATCAATACACGATCTAAAGTTTGACATAGAATTCAATGGCAGCACCTTCTTGATTTTACGCACAGACAGTAAAAATCCTCTTTGAAAATTGCTTTAATACAAGAAGGTTGCATCAAATTAACAAATGTCATCCTTCAAACAATCTGTAACTCTACCATCAATTGTTCCATCCCAGACAACCAAAACGTAAAGATCCACTGTCCTCATACTTGTTAGTGATGCACTCACATAAAAGTGTCATCTTTACCATTATCCCCATGCGCTGAGTACGCAAACGAGCGGTTGCACTCAATAACCGTACATTCGGCACAGAACTTGTGAGTCTAACGATGATTAATTTCAGTTCCTCGTGATCTGCGGATGTTTGCTCGCCGTGGCTCAGGCCGGCGTCATCGGCGGAGGTTTGTTGGGCAGCCAGCTCGCCGTCGGCGTCGCACCAGCAGTGACCACCTCCGTGGCTGTGCCGACGATCGCCACCTCCTCGTCTAACATTATCCGCGGTATCGGTAACTTAGCCGCCATTTCAACCGATTCGAAGAGCGTCGATACGCCGTTCAGTAGCGTCAGGAAGGCGGACGTGCGCATTAACAATGACAATAACGGAATTATCACCGCGGCGTTGCCCGCGGTCAATGTCGCAGGTATCACGTGCCATCGAATTTCCTGATGAGCACCTGCACACTTTCGTTCCTTCCTCACGCACCTTACAGACGGCTTCCTAGACGCTACTGTAGACGCCAGTTGGACACGCTTCACTTCTACGGCACGCGCCAGTTTACTGCCGTCGGCACCAGTCTATTCCGCTCCACCCTGTATATTAATCTCTGTCTTCGCGGCTGTTCCCTCCAGATACGCAGAGCTATCTATAACAGAACTATCACGACAAAGTTGAATGAGTTAGAAAGAACATTCCAGCTAATTTATTCTGATTTGTATATTCATTTCTCAAGTTAATAGGTTGCACGTAAATGCAGCAGTACTTAGTTTATAATGAATCGGCGTCAAGTCAGGAGAAGCGATCGTAGAAAGCAATGTTTTAGCGATAGATAGCCCGTATCTGGAATGTTAGCACGATTAGACAGAGATTGGCAATTAATGGATCGAAAGTGAGTGATTACCATAACTGAATTTAATGTACAGCTCCCTTGACCACTGCCATTGCTGGCCACGGAGTTCTTGGAACGGCCATTGCTGCGCCAGCTATTACCACTGGAATTGCCGGACCCCTAGGACTTGGACTCGGCCTTAACGGTTTGGGAGTTGGTGTTCATGGCCTGGGAGTCGGCGTAAACGGCCTGGGAGTCGGTGTAAACGGCCTGGGAGTCGGTGTAAACGGCCTGGGACTCGGCGTCAAGGTCCTGTAAATGATCATTCTTCAGGACAAAGAGCGTGGAGCGCTTACCGTGGCCCTCACCGCTTCCATCTTATTACGGCCAAACGCGATAGTTATGCGCGCCTGCACACATCAATTCACGTACAAGTGTCACAGAATGCAAAGATTTGATGCCGAATAAACGCTGACAAACTATTTGCGTTGTTTTGACCAACCTTTCTTTACTCAAAATATCCCTGAAACACCTATGAGTTTCGATACTTATAAAAATACTTTCAAATTTCTGTGAAATGGGAAATTTATCTCATTTATCGTATTATAACCTATACAATTGTTGGGTATATTACGATTGCTCCGGAAGTGGATTTCACATTCTTGTTTCGAATTTTCAAAAGGTTTATTATTCGCATGATTACTGGTGTATGTGATATTATCAGTACATTCTTTATTTGTATTCAGATAGTGTTACAAAAGCCTAGTAATTCTCTAACCGAGTGCAAACAAATTTAAACAAACCGGAAGCGGCTAAAGTATCGATTGATATCGATAGAATCGATGTCTCATCGCATTCTATCGATTCGTGTATGTAGAACACCTGTTGAATGCTTGACGGCTACTTAGCGCCAAAGTAACTTTTTGGAATATAATATTTATGTCACGGAAAAGAGAAATGAGTTCCCAAGGGAAAAGTAGATTAAGCTTATCACAAAAATATAAACAAAATAAACTTGTTAAAGATGTGGACATTGAAGAGGTAAATTCATACAGTCAATTTTAAAAAGTTTATTTCAAGATGCATTAACAATTTTGGGTTTATTTATAGTTACGAAACACCATGGCTCAAAGGATACACAGTGCAGATATTATTAAGTTACTGGAGAGAGCATTTCAAAATCTACCCGAGACTGAAGCATCATACGTTCAAAGAAGGAAACTTGTGGAAACAATATTAAAAACCATAAGAACTACCAAAGTTTCAACAAGCCGAGTAGATGAAATTATTAACCGATTGTCAATGGACTTTCCAAGATACCCTAAGCAGCAGCTTGTTAAACTGGTAGAATTTTCCATTGATAGTCTTACTGCTAATAATGATCCTTACAAAAGGTAAAGAAGCAACTTAATAATATAATATACTTATGTCATTAATAAAAAAATATAATTTCACTTCTCCAATAACATTTTCTATAGTTGGGCTGAAACAATACCAGTATTATTACAAGCATTAGAAGAAGAAAAGACTATATTATATGGAAACCAAGTGGTTTCAGGCATGGAATATAAGTCAACCACTGTTAATAACATATGTAATAGTCACTGGGACCCTGAGATTACAACTTCTTTAGCTAAGATGTTTGGGTAAAGTTCTAAATATGATGAATTTTTTCTGAATTTGCTGGTTCTAATGAAATAAAGTAACTTAATTAATGAACCAGGGACATATATCTTGAAAAAATCGAACGTGAAACAGTCATATGTGCACTCTGCCGAAAAATAAGCACTATGGATCTAAATGAGCTGCCACCTTTTGTACATCAGATGTTAAGGTTGTGTGGTAATTACGATTGCAAACAATTGTTTGAAAATCTTCGGAAATATTTTTCCGAACAATATGCTGCTACTATATCCCACAACAAAGATTCTTCGGATGAAATTGGTATGTAGCATAAATCAAAATATTTAAAAACAATTCCGACTATTACAGCTTGTCTGTTCTGTACACATTAGCTGTGGTGAGTCTGAAGGAAGTTCAAGATGCAGAGGGTACAGTTCTGTATCACATATATCAAGCAGCACAATTAAATTATAAGAGTATTAAAGATTTTATACGGGCTTTAAAAACTCTTGTCGCAGCTCCAGAATACATTTTGGAGCCTTTTATGTTATCTGTGTTACTTTTGTTATCCAATGTCTACGACGAGCAAGTTTTTGATGTACTACAACAAACAATTGGTCGTAGTCTGCAAGAAGAAGAGAAATCAAAGAATAGTGCCTGGTTATGGCATCATATACCACATGAACGAAAAGTTGTTACAGAGTTGCAAAACATTATTGTAAACAGGTATGTTTTTATTATTGCCCCAATTGCAATTAAGAAAATTGTTTATATTCAAACATTTTCAGTCAGGGAAACCGTCATATGGTATTGAAAGGTCTTGTAGAGTTATCATTTGTTCTTTTGGGCGTTGAATCAAACAATACGAAATTGAAAAATGAGGACAACATGTTTTGGAAAATTGGATCCACAGTTTTACAAACAGCCATGAAAAAGCGCCATGAAATTGGTACAACTGTACTACAAACTTTAGTTGACAAGATAGTTGCGGGTGGTTTAAATATTCGACAGTATACAGGTAAAATACACACTTGTAAAGGTTCTAAACGTTGATGTATCAATATCATTCACAGCTTTCTGATAAATTATGTACATACACAGAATGTTTAACATACATGTGCCGCAAGCAAACTCTCATTGTCTTGGACTGCCATGCATTAATTGCAACTCTTTTGGATCAACTATCCAACATACCTGGAGAATCAGCAGAACTTGTATTATATGCCATTCTACCATTAATACGTATTTCTGCAAATGTGCGAGATAATCTGGTTTTGGCACTGAGAAAAGTATTGCATAGAAAAGGAACTCAAAAACGTCTGATGGCAGTTACAGGATTTCTCGAGATGTTAAAAAACTTTAATACACGTTCGATAACAGCTCCTACCTTAAGTCAGGGAAGCTTATCTTTATCACAGCCTAGTTCGTCTGGTAATATATCTATACTCACGCAAGTTACGTTAGAAAGACACACTCAAGAAATAAGGGGCCTTTCGTCCTCAAATAAAAGTCTGTGTTATGATATATTGAACATTTTAAGAAAATGTTTTACGCATGAGTACGAAGTTAAATTACGATTTTATAATGAATTGTATGATGTAGTGTTGAAGAATCCTGAAATAGCAGAGTATATACTTGAAATGCTGCAAGCCCATTTGAAGTTATACTACGAAAGCAATATAAATGTTCAACCACCACTGAGATTTGATTTATGCACTGACGTTAATGGTTCAACAGCAGTTCTTCACGAACCACTCGGTGAATTGATATCCCTCATTTGCAAAATCTATGTTAAAATAGCTGACAAAAATTCATCGATCGTGGAAAGTGTGGCCGAAATGTTAGAGTCAATTTGTCAACGAATGGCGCAGATGGAATTGGAACACTTAAATATGGATGAAAAAACAAATTTACATGAAAATACTCCAAAGTCACAGCAAAAACAGGAGACTGTAAAATTAACCATCATGGTTTACGAAGCGCTAATAGCATTCAAGGTCAACAGTTGGTCTGTTAATAATCCCGACTCTGCGCAAGACGTTTACAACTTGTATAAACCATACAAAAGATACATTGAATTGACCAAGGTATTAAATATTTTACAAACCGATATGTATAAGTAAGTGGTGTATTAACTTATGACCTGATTATTATGATCTTGATTGTACTAGCGACATTCCAAAATCAAGAAGGTGGACGGCAGGAATAAAAAAGAGAAAGATAAAAGTACACAGAATATTTCCACGAAGAAGTTAAATCGCTCCTATAACGTGAAGCTTGAAACCGTTATGGATTTAAATACAGTGTGTAAAGCATTGGAAATATTTTATTTGTTAGTAGTTTACTGTATAAGTATGATATCATCGCATTCCGGGCATGTATTGCATAAATACTTTGTACAGGGATTCAACGCCATGGTCAACTGAAGATCAAACAAGCTACATTAGATCACATGCCGACTTTCATAATTACATACTGCAGACTTGTACACAGTTGTTGCAAAGTACAAAAAATATATGTGGTAACAAACTCGAGCAGTATAAAAGGAGATATTTATCATCTTGCATTACTATTGGCCAGTAAGAATTATTTCGGAAGTTCAACGATATATACTGTCTGCTATGTTATCTGTTGTGTTGTTTACTTGTAAATCACATTTGCAGGCTCCTCTATAAGCATCCAATCAGCGAGCTGGTCGAGACCCATCATAATGATTCACAACGAGCGATATATGTTTTAGAATGTTTCAACAGTATTTGTGTTTTAATGTGCACTATATTCGCGACCCAACTGTCTAAATTTCTGCACACAATTTGTAAGTTATATGTAACACACTCAGAAAAATTAATAACATGTAAATATGATATTATTACTACTTTCTTAAGTTGACGATGTGGATGATGGCGAAAACAAGGAACTGTATTTACAAACACTCATCAATTCAATGAAGACTCTGGTACATTCGTTTCTTGAAGATGCATCTGATGACACAAGCGACTCAATAGCAAAAGTATTACGTTTACTTTTTGAAATCATACAACAACTGGTATACCAAATTGATTTCCGTGAAATCAATGGAGACAAAGTGCAGAAATGGCTATTAACGTTTTCTCAGTCATCAAATATCGACACATCTTTGGCTACAATCATTCTTCAATTGATATTATGGGTAGACGAACGATGCAATCAGCGGTGCGAAATGCTCAACGAAATTTGCCCGGAATTGCATAGAGTTCTGCCCGTGATAACCCGAGTACGTTCACTCAAGAGCAAATGCAATTTTACGAAGTGTGTTAAATAAATGACAATTACATTATAGGAGGACATAACAATCAAGGAATCGTTTAAGATAATAACCGAGGAGACAAGCACATATGTTTACAACTTGGTAAACAATTGTATACGAGAAAAATTGGCTAACGCAGCGTGGTTGTTAGCCAGAATTAAAGCTGAACAAGTAGGAAGCTGTATACCAGGATTAAATAATGAAACCTGTAATATTGTATACTCCTTATAACAGTGTAGAGGTAATAGTATACAAAAATTACAAATGCATTGCTTGATAGGTCGTGAAGAAGTCAAAAACAAAGAACGAAGTCTTTGCAAACAATTGTCTTATATACTGAATTTACTTTGCGGTTTGGCGAACATGAAAATCGATCCTGGTCCATGTACTGATAATATATTCAAAAATTTGCAAAGTTTATACAATTTACTCAGTTTACTAACCAAATACTTCTGCCAGAAGTCAACTCCACAGAATCCGGCATTCCAGGCAGTCAAGTATGACACAGTATGTAGTAGTAGAAAATGCAGATGCCGTAAATATAAACGGTTTTAAATTTCAGATTTATTCAAGTTGTTCAATTGGCAGGGAAGCCGTTGAAGACTGTGTTTTACAACTTAATCATACACACCGAGGTAATTCCGATATTTGATACGTATTATGTTCACATTAATGACATAACTACCATCTCGGATTAGGAACGTCAAAACCAAATTACCACTACATCCAAGGCTGATACATACGCGCAGAGAAACAAAGTATTAAAGGAAACAAGGATAATTCCGCGCGTAGTGTACGAGATTGAACAATTTAAGAAGGAGATAATGATTCTTGAGAAAAAGACTGGCGTAAGTCTATATATAATTTTCGGCAAATGTATTGCAGTATTGATATTTCCTGTATACATTTATTTTAATACAGGTGCCTTTGGAAACGTACATATCGCATAGTACGACAAGAGACTTCCGAATAAGGAATACACAGTTGGAGCAAGGTCTTGAAAAAATGAACACTACTGTGGTAAGAATGTAACAAACGGTATCGTCTAATTCTTATGCTTCTCTTTCTCAGTAAAATACATTATTAGTGTGTATTTTTTACGACAGTTCTCTACACAAAGTTCTCATGGATCGCAGCAAAACGCGGAACATTCTACAAACGCTCTCGCACTGCACTCTGACGTGGAAAGTGACGACAATTGCCCACCACCATCAAAAAAACGGCAAAGAACATCATCTTAGAAATACAACATAAAGCCACTGTTATGTCTTATCCCCTTTCGCATTTTTTTAATAAACACAGTTTTACCTTTAGAATTTTTATTTTATGCAACAAAGTCAAGTGGCCTATTAAATCCACCCTTTCTGTTCATGTACTGTCTATACTTCCTCTTCAAGATGACATGGACAGCTCCAACATCATTTCCATCAACTTTTTTCCCTTTAGTTGTATCAAAACCGCAAAAACCCATTATTCTCATCATCTCCTGCTCTTCCGGAGTTTTACCTTGGAGATCAGCCTCTGTTGGCAGATTGAATAAGTAATTAAATATGTGTATTTTATTTACTTTGATTGTAAAAATTAAATAAAACCTCAACCTGTGATAACAGGACGCTCAGAAGTGTTAGGTTTTGACTTTGGCTTGACTCGTTCTCTTTCTCTAGATCTTGATCTGCTGTATGATCGCCTGTGTCTATCCCTATCACGTTCCCTCTCCCTTTCTCTATCTCTAGATTTTACTCTTTCTCGTTCTGTGGACCTGTGATTGATAGGAGCAGAAAATACAACCTCTCACTTTAGCAATGTTATTTGTAAAACTGTTTTGTCAGACGTTATAACCTACCTACGTCTTCGTTCACGGGAACGTCTTCTTCGCCGATCCCTGTCACGATCCCTTTCTCGTGACCTATCTCTCCTTCTACCAGGGGATGGGCTTCTGCTTCGCCCCATTTTATAATATATCTTCGGCTAATCGCCTATTATCTATGAATATAAAACAAAATTTCTCATATCTGCACTACAAAGGTAAACATTAACAAAGAGGTTATGGTGCGCACAACTCACAACATAAGTTCGTAATTGAGCGATATCACAGCAATAATCCTATCCTATGCTAATAACATTTTTGCTATGTGTAAACAAGCATGTTCCGCTGTTCATTTACAATAATTAATCGATTAAATCAAGAAAAAAATGGCAAAATCTTCCTCTTGCCCAACACCGACGGTTCCTATCGATATACTGAAATATCGACGCTAACCAGTTTTGCAGTTAAAGTGAATGTTTTCATTGCACTTGCTCCCATTGTTGAAACTCTACATTGAGATTGTTTAACATATTTTTCAAGAAATAATTACCATCAAAATATCAATGCATACATAGATATATGACGCGTTGAATGGCGGTTACATAAGAACAGAATATATAGGAGATCTCCCAAGACCTCTTGTAGCCGTGATCGTCTAGTGGTTAGGACCCTACGTTGTGGCCGTAGTAACCCAGGTTCGAATCCTGGTCACGGCAATGTGTTTCAAGCACATTGTCACGGTAGAGGCTTTTTTTTTTATCTTTTTTCACTAAACATATTAGCAACATTCTAATTACCCGTTAAAATATATGCTCTATAATGTGCAAAAGAGAACATTTTATTTAATTATGTTATATTTTTTGATGTTATTGAAATTATATTTTTGTACTGATGAGTCAGTAGCAATTACATTTGATTCAATGTGATCGATGTTTGTCCACGTTACTTGGAGGACGTCACCGTTGCTTTAAAAAACCTCGTAGGCGTTACGATTTCCGTGAATTATCCTTCAACGATCGTTCATGCTCCAGCTAGCAATTCATCGAACCGCATCGCTATACAGACCTCCGAGAATATTATACATTTGAATCCAGACTTATATCCCTTTTCTTCAACTCTCAAAAGATGCATCTCATTCTTAGAACTTGAGAATTTTGTGTGCATATTCCCGTAAGCCACGTCTTTGTCTGAATACTGTTAGTTTATGATAAATGTTATTTCGAAAACGGATGCCGGTAGTTTCAACAAGATTTATGCATTTATACCGTCAATGCACGTCTTTTATGGACTGCATTTGTGCAATTTATATTTTAATTCTTGATGTAATGTCACTTAGCAACCAAAGATATGAGTATATATTATTTCTGCGTTGAGTACAATTATTGGGTATTGTTGTTTTGCATAATATCCTGGATGAGTCGATCGTAAATGATGATCGAGTTTTAGCATTCGACGACGGTTTTCCGATACACGATACAGTCTACTCGACCTCGAAGATTCGTCGCCATGGTTTCTCTCTGGCCTTATAAGGTTACTCAGCTGCACCTACCTCGGCTCTGTACCCGTTTGCCTGTATGAATTGGCGTCTGCGTCCACAGGGACGCACGTATATAGATATTAAGTGCAAGCACACGCAGTTGCAAATTCAGGACAAACTGGAACGGAAGGTATTCGAAGTCAAGACGCGTTCTACATGACCACGGACCCAATACAAAATTCAATATTCCATCTGCCGTGTGAAAAGCGAAGTTTCATTGAAAATTGTGTTGCCTTTCCCAACATTCTTTTCTGCTCTCCTAATTTTATATACCATAATGAGTCTCAAGTCAAGCTGACATAACATAAAATGTACATTATTAAAGTCAGGTCCGCAAATATAAAGTTGCATATACTTGGGTATATGGTACATATTTTTGTGGTTGATCTATGTATGGTCGCGGAAGAACTGCACAGACAAAATAGGATAATCTGTAGTGTGTATACACCCATTCAGCTAGCAAGCCCGAAGCAGATTAGTTCGACCATTATGACCTCACCGACTAATATGAACATGTACGGAGATGACGTCATATATGGTAAATTGCTGTCCACGCAGTGACATAACCACGAAACACACTATATATGTTCAACGGTAGTTTTGCTTCATTGACAGTACGTCAAATCACGACTTGTTTTTCCATTACAGCAACTTTACTCTTGTCAAGTACATATGTACCTATATCAAAATCGCATTTTAATTGTAAACTGTACCATAAACCCTCACTATACCGATTTGAATACAATTTTTATACGTGATGTCAACGTACGAAGGTGACATACCGTACGTGTATATTATTTACCGATACGCCACCTTCATAAGTTTAAGACTTTGCGTTCTAAGTTCAACTACAGACGTTATGCACGTTGATAAATTGTTAGAGGCCGTGGGTGGAAGATTAAACTTGAGGCAGCTGAAGTAAGATTCTGAAAAGCAGGCAAGCATACAAGTCTGGGACGTTGCCCCTTGCATCGGGCAACGCTCAATGGTTTGAAGCGCTCTGTCCTGCCTCAGCGAACAAAGTGCGAGGCCCAACGAACAATTCAAATGCCTAACTGTAACCGTACGTCCACTGCAGGAACGTACACTCAAGAAATTTTAAAGGCGACAAAACGCGGCGCCCCTTGCATTGTCAATGCATTAATTGTTGAAAGATCCATTCGTACGACGATATTCAGTTACAGAGTGAATAAATATCGTCGTACAGTCAAAGAAAGTGTCGCATCGAAGTGAAAGCGTGGAGAAATACGTACGGCAAGCATTGCTGTGGACCCCTTGTGAATTCGGGAGACTGTATTTATAGGCCACCGCGGAGACCAAAAGGAGACAACTTACTTTCCGTTTTAAGAATGAACAACGATTCTAATTTAGTCCCATACCAGAGTCGGCGACCGTTTATGCAAAACCCTCAATGTCGCCTATACTCCGATGCTGCTCACTTTGCAGTTACCAGCCAGATTTTACGAACGAAAAATTCTCAGACGCTATTATTCCGTTAGATGACATATGTTGAAATCTTCGAAATTGTCGGATGTAAGCGTCTGGACCAGAAGCTCGATGCCGTACTCGCAAGATCAATAGGCACAGGTAATTGCAAAGGTATTGACTGTGGCATCGCGGTGCGTCGGGTAGAGCAATCGTTGGCACAACGTTGGCACAGAGGAAGATAGAGGTGGCCGCGGAGGCGGCGGGAAACCGAGGCTATAAGAGGACCTGGACCGCTGCCGAGGTTCGTCACAACGCACAGATCGTTTGGAAGAGCTCCATCGCCAGCTTCGTCCAGTCGACTTAACCGACGTATCATCCTTTGCGTGCAACTTTTCTCTAGTCCGAATCTTCGGTCGTTTCCTGTTCCCCGTTGAACATCTAAAGCAACAACATGGTAAGTAAATTACAATTTCAACGGTCAGTTACTCGGGAATGTGCGTGAACTTTTCAACGTGGCATGGCGTCCAAGCCGGCGTCACGCCGGCATGGCCGGCAAATTCTGAAAATAGAACATCGTCTCTGTAGAGTCATGAACTTCGTATTGCTATAATTTTATTATTAGTCGGCATTGCGATTCTACGCCGCAAAGTAGAATTTTCGAATATAGACTGTTTGGGAAAGCTCTGAGGTAAATTACATACGCTTGGGGTCATGTGATAGGTACGTTTCGCCGGGAATAAATTCGTAGATACGTTCCTGATGATGCGTTGTTCGTCAAAGCCAACTGTCGGTGTCTGCGGGATGGCTACGGTCATACATCATTAACGATCGAGTGTAGGCGAACGTGCACAACATGGCTCCCTTCGAGCCTACTTCCGTTTTTAAGACATCTTTTACGTTTGGGGACGCTACTTTGTTTCTCTTGAGGTCAAGCTTATAGCTTGAATGTCAGTAACCGTCATTATTGCACGTTTAATTTTCATCGTTGGAAATATTCTACAGACATCGTGTTTTTCGCATTATGCTTGATGATGTCCTTATTTAAAGATAGGGTTAAAACGACGCTCATCCTCATTTACATCTGCTCCCTCCTATGCTCTCCCCTCCCCTTCCCCCACTCCTCCGGCTCATCTCGTGTTCCGGACTTTCTCTTTTTTGCGCACGTGTGCGTAGCCTGCCCCACCCCAACGAGCCACCGCCCTATCACTGTAACAGTCACCCATACCTTTTCGCAAACCCACACTACTTCCATTTAAGTCCATTGCACTTTGCACAGGCATGCACAAATGATTAATCAACCCGTTCTTTCCGCCGGCACAAATGGTAATGAATAAAAATTTCTTTTTCAGCGTGAATGTATCTCCGTCCACGTTGGTCAGGCTGGAGTCCAAATTGGAAATGCCTGCTGGGAACTTTATTGTCTCGAACATGGCATTCAGCCGGACGGTCAGATGCCGTCTGATAAGATGTTGGGTGGGGGTGATGACAGCTTTAACACATTCTTCAGTGAGACCGGCGCCGGCAAACACGTACCCAGGGCCGTGTTTGTTGATCTTGAACCAACCGTAGTTGGTACGTTTCATGACTTTCAACATACGATCGTATGCCTAATTGCAGTAAACATCAAACATGCATATTTAACATATTCCTCTTTTACTTGCAGACGAAGTCCGTACTGGAACGTACAAACAGTTGTTCCATCCGGAACAGTTGATCACAGGAAAGGAGGACGCGGCTAACAATTATGCGCGTGGTCATTACACGATTGGCAAAGAAATCGTGGACGTCGTACTCGATCGCATCCGCAAACTCGCTGACCAATGTACCGGACTTCAAGGTTTCCTGATCTTCCACTCCTTCGGAGGTGGCACTGGCTCTGGCTTCACGTCTCTCCTCATGGAACGTCTCTCTGTCGATTATGGAAAGAAATCCAAGCTCGAATTCGCTATCTACCCGGCTCCACAAGTCTCAACCGCTGTCGTCGAACCCTACAATTCCATCTTGACCACCCACACCACCCTCGAGCACTCCGACTGCGCCTTCATGGTCGACAATGAGGCCATTTACGATATCTGCCGCCGCAACTTGGACATCGAGAGACCAACGTATACGAACCTTAATAGACTGATTGGGCAGATCGTCTCCTCGATTACCGCATCCCTGCGCTTCGACGGTGCCCTGAACGTCGACCTGACTGAATTCCAGACCAATTTGGTGCCCTACCCGAGAATCCATTTCCCACTCGTCACCTACGCACCCGTCATTTCCGCCGAGAAAGCCTACCATGAACAGCTTTCCGTCGCCGAGATCACCAACGCCTGCTTCGAGCCAGCCAACCAGATGGTCAAGTGCGACCCGCGTCATGGCAAGTACATGGCCTGCTGCATGTTGTACAGAGGCGATGTCGTCCCGAAGGACGTGAACGCAGCTATTGCCACCATCAAGACCAAGCGCACCATCCAGTTCGTGGACTGGTGTCCGACCGGCTTCAAGGTGGGCATCAACTATCAGCCGCCCACGGTCGTGCCTGGCGGTGATCTTGCCAAGGTTCAACGTGCAGTCTGCATGTTGTCCAACACCACCGCGATCGCCGAGGCCTGGGCTCGTCTCGATCACAAGTTCGACCTCATGTACGCCAAGCGTGCATTCGTTCACTGGTACGTCGGCGAGGGTATGGAGGAAGGAGAGTTCTCCGAGGCTCGCGAAGATCTCGCTGCCCTCGAGAAGGATTACGAGGAGGTCGGCATGGACTCTGCCGAGGGCGAGGGAGAAGGCAACGAGGAATACTAAACGATGCACGGCTGCTCTTACCTACGTTTTAACTTGCGCGAATCAATGCCGTAGACACGAAGATTCATCGCACCAAATCTCCGCTTTAATTATTATTATTATAATGATCAATTAAAAAATTGTTTCTACTTTCCTTACATCGACGAGTCATTTCTTCCCCTGCTTAACCTTAAGCTAGTTCATAAGACGCTACACGGTTCGAGTGATGACTCACGGATACGTCCTATCGATTCTGGTATCGGGATTTCGTGCAGCATAGGTAATAGCGATGAGTCAGCGACGCGCGATAGTACTTCTGATATCTCGATGTCGTCCCAAATTTGGGGATACGAACCGCGTATCGTTATCGTGTAACATTTACAGCCGTATACCTAACGGAGCGCTTCTCGCTAACTAAGGGATTCGAATCTTTCCTAATACAGCGTTTCTTGCCTACTCTAACGATTCGGCCGGCCTAGAAACGGATGTGGAGAAATTGAATGGCTGCAGTGTTCGTACACGATTTTGGGCATCCTCATTCTACCATGAGCCCGGAAAGACAGGTGGTCGGTGGAAAGCATCAGGGAGGTAGGCTGGTAGGTAGTAGTTATATGTATATACGTTGGCTATCGATCCCCCTTGTATGCCGTGAGTAACGCGCATTCACACTCGACGTTCGAACGGCGCATGGCGCGACAGTAAGTCGCCGAAATGTTCAGATCGATACCTATGGCCAGACTGAAATTGTTCTTGTGCAGTGCTTGCAATGGTCTATCTTTAATAGAGGATAGACAGGCGTTCGCTCCATCAGAATAGAACAAGAGGACGTTAAGATAAAGCAGATTGCAGAGTGGACATACTTTCTACGACGAATGAAATAATAGAGCGGAACAAATTAAATCACTCGAACACAGTTGATAAGCCTCAGACTAGACAGGTACTTCGATCGCAGACGTACAGTCTAATCTGACATCACGTAGACAACGTCGGAGAATTGCTCTGATTTCAATGTTCCCGTCGTCATGATGGAAATGACGTGACTACCGTCCCTCCTTTACTTTCGGAACGATTTCCTGGTTCCAGATTCCTTAAATTTAATAGGCTAATTAGAACGTGTAATGCGAATGTAGCGTGTGTGCGAATGATAAAATGTCCTACGTCGGAACATTTGCGTACTTGCTAAAATAGAAAATATTAATTAGAATATAAGGGTGGGTACGACAAAGGTTGAGCGTACAATAGCCATAATCTATATGGAGGTCCTGTACTTCAGATAAGTGAGATCAACGACCGGTGAAACACTATCGATCGCTTGTTTTCTGGGGTCACACTACGGGCCACGGTACGCAGAATATATTGAACGACCGGGTCAAGCCTTACGTTTCAAATGTGGTGCTAATTAACATCCTTGCATAGCGACAATTTTATATCGCCGAAAAATCTCTCGTATTCATTACCCTCGAATAATCCATATCTGTCAAAAGGCTGCACACCCGGAACGCATACGTTAAACACAAACAGCTGATCTGCCATTCCATTTTTTATGCTACAGTAAAATTTAAAAAAAAATGAATCATCCGCAGGACAATATCGAGTGAGCCGACACCCAAATATGGCGCAAATTGTCAACGACCTCGCGTCAATGATGTACCGATTCCCAATTGCGGTGTCGATGACAATTTGCCAACGTTTGCCAACGTAGCGTTCTTAGCTTAAAGATCCGCGGGCAAAGGCAATTAGATGTGTCATGACGCGTTTGACAGGACGAGAGGATCGGTAAAATGTATGGCTTGACGTATGGGGCACTACATTTTCCGCAGTGAGCAGCCTGCCATGCTGCGGCGATGGGTACTGCGGTCGAAAAAGGACCAATCCCGTTGCAGGATGAGGGCACCGATAACCAATGAGCATCGCCTGCAGCGGTCGATCACCACTCGTATAAGACGGCGGTGTCAGGCGTCTCTCGCGCATTAGTCGTTCAGCACTCGACCAACAACGGTTGTCGTTTAACTGTCTTTGAGAGGCTCCATTACTTGCTTTCACCGACAAAAGCGACTTCCCGTTGCTCTTCGCTGCTTGAACGCCCCGTCATTTTCTCTCGTCAGGAGACTTTCTTAAGTGAGAAGCACCGTCTTTAACAAAAACCTCAACAAAAATGGTGAGTACGGCAAACTGTACGAACGATTTTGTTGGTTGTTTGACAGCGCTGAAGGGGAGTGCGGCATAGGTGACGATTGAATCTTGTCAGCGGCGGCCATTTTGTTGAAATGTAACGCCGGCCGGTCTCGGTCTGACTCATTCGAATATTTCACGCTATTCTGTGCCCTTGGATTACGAGAACATTTTTCTAAATTAACATGACACTGGTCGACGTTGTCGGAAATATTTCGCGAGCGTTATTGGCGATGCGGAAGGAAACTAAAGCGTAACCACCGGCACCTTAGTTATCTCGGTTGTGTGACGCGATAGCGTCGCTCTGACACCGCCCAGCAACACTCAACTTGAATGACGCTAACTAGTGCCGTCACGGTATATGATTTAATGATTTTCTTTCCTATTCTAGCGTGAGTGCATCTCTATCCACGTTGGACAGGCCGGTGTACAGATCGGTAATGCCTGTTGGGAGTTGTATTGCCTTGAGCATGGCATTCAGCCCGACGGTCAGATGCCTTCCGATAAGACCATCGGGGGTGGAGACGACAGTTTCA
Source organism: Anoplius nigerrimus (assembly GCA_914767735.1). NCBI lineage: Eukaryota > Metazoa > Arthropoda > Insecta > Hymenoptera > Pompilidae > Anoplius > Anoplius nigerrimus. The sequence continues at coordinate 3,723,986 of OU612079.1, read as the reverse complement.
ACACCTTTTTCAGCGAAACTGGAGCTGGCAAGCACGTTCCCAGAGCAGTCTTCATTGACTTGGAGCCGACCGTAGTTGGTATGTTAAAAACTTTAACGTCGTTGCTATTCGATTATCCAATTTTAGGTGGCCGCTCACTCCATAATATTCTTGATCTCCAGATGAGGTTCGTACGGGAACTTACCGCCAGCTGTTCCACCCCGAGCAACTGATCACAGGCAAGGAAGATGCGGCGAATAATTATGCTCGCGGCCACTACACGATTGGCAAAGAAATCGTGGACCTTGTACTCGACCGCATCCGTAAACTCGCCGATCAGTGCACTGGCCTCCAGGGCTTCCTGATTTTCCACTCATTCGGCGGTGGCACCGGCTCTGGCTTCACCTCCCTTCTCATGGAACGACTCTCCGTCGACTATGGCAAGAAGTCGAAACTCGAATTTGCCATCTACCCGGCGCCCCAGGTGTCCACAGCCGTCGTCGAACCCTACAACTCCATCCTAACCACTCACACCACCCTTGAGCATTCTGACTGCGCGTTCATGGTTGACAATGAAGCTATTTACGATATTTGCCGGCGTAACTTGGACATCGAGAGGCCCACCTACACGAACCTGAACAGACTGATCGGACAAATCGTATCCTCGATCACGGCCTCCCTGCGTTTTGACGGCGCACTCAACGTCGATCTTACCGAGTTCCAGACCAACTTGGTGCCTTACCCGAGGATTCATTTCCCATTGGTCACCTACGCGCCGGTCATCTCAGCCGAGAAGGCTTACCATGAACAGCTTTCCGTCGCAGAGATCACAAATGCTTGCTTCGAGCCGGCCAACCAGATGGTCAAGTGCGACCCACGTCACGGCAAGTACATGGCCTGCTGCATGCTGTACAGAGGTGACGTCGTGCCAAAGGATGTCAATGCGGCCATTGCGACGATCAAAACCAAGCGCACAATCCAATTCGTGGACTGGTGTCCCACCGGCTTCAAGGTTGGCATCAACTATCAGCCGCCTACGGTCGTGCCTGGCGGTGACCTTGCCAAGGTACAGCGTGCAGTCTGCATGTTGTCTAACACCACCGCGATCGCCGAGGCCTGGGCTCGTCTCGATCACAAATTCGATCTCATGTACGCCAAGCGTGCGTTTGTTCACTGGTACGTCGGCGAGGGTATGGAGGAAGGAGAGTTCTCAGAGGCTCGTGAAGATCTCGCTGCCCTTGAGAAGGATTATGAGGAGGTTGGCATGGACTCGGCCGAGGGTGAAGGCGAAGGTGCCGAGGAATACTAAGCTTCGAAGATCCAATATTTAAGCACCCTCGAGCCAAAAACAGTCCTCCCCTGGATACGGATGCTGCACGTGGACCACCGACACGACTGATTCATCAAGAGAGAGAGAGAGAAAAAGACAGGGGGGATGCAGGAACAACTTCGTTTCACAATCTTAGTTTCGTTACCCCGTAAACGACTACTCTGTGTAGACTTACGAAAATTACTAGTTTTCATTCCATTTTTATTTAATTAGCGTAACTGGAAAGTCGTAAAACCATGAAATACAAGATCTTATAAATATAAAATCCTTTTTTATCGCATTTTTAAATGTCATATTGGAATAAAGAAACGAATTGGTTCGATTGAATATATATATCCATGCTTTATTTTAACCCATCTTACCTCATCCCCGTATACTTAGTGAGTCCTCTTGATGCATTCTGAAATTGCGAGAACGCTTCTCGAATTGGTAATATCGTGTAGAGGATTGGGTAATAGGAGTATTGAAGCCGCCAGAGGGATCGCAACAACATTCTGTATGAATGAAAGCTTGTGTATCTTCAATTATAATTCCAAAATGTCGACCGGAACGGCGATGTTGATATTATTTAATCATAAATGTAATAAAAAATAAATAGTACGTTTTCCAATGATATATAACACTCTCGGAGAGACTAGCAAACTATCAAACTGAGCAAGCCGACATGGTCTCTGTACATATGAATGAAGCGCCAATAATAACGTTATCACGAAGTAACATACGGTACATACACAGAAGCGCTTTATGAAAGACGATGCGCAGTTTCATGAAACCGTATCGTTTCAAGAACGGCGGTAAGTGTGAATGTCATAATTGGCCGACGGATCGGAACTTCCGCAAATACCCACAACGTCCTTCCAACAAAATACATTTTCTTCTTACGTTTTTTTCGTTCAGCAAACGCACAACATTTAACACAACACGCGCGACAGAAAAGCACGTCCGCAGCTAAAAGCCATTTTTTTCCGTATATTTCATATTACTTTTATATTATATATTATCTATTACAATGATAGATTGCAATTAACACATTATTCCAATAGTACAGCTGTTGCTTGTCCGTTGTCCGATATTGATCCGTTTGGTGTATGCATTCGCGTTTAACGTGACAATGCATGAACCTGCTATAATTTCTCTTTAGCCTCATGTGGAACACGGTAGCTATGTACTTTGCTTTCATCACAATCGACGAGCAGGCATCCAGGTGTAACAATTTCGGGAACCTCATCTCATCTCTTTGGTTAAAACGTCAGAGTTCATAGCTCATTTCCCGAAGTTATGGACACCTTTGACACTCGCCCAGCAAACCTTCAATCGAACATCACAGGAACCGACACCTTCCGCCCGCAACGGTTCGGCTTGGCTCCCTTTCCTAACTAATCCTTTCTCTCCTCCCATAACTATTCTTCTTTATTCAATTTTCATTCGCATTCACGCCACCGTCTCCCTAATTTTTCCTCCCTCAATTAATATGTTTGCTTGTTTTGTACAAAGAAAGCTCATATAACTCATATCCGCTTAAAAAGGTACGACTTTTCAATCGTTTTTCCACAATAATAATAGCATTAATAATATAATAATTAATATTTATAAGAATTCAATAATCAATAATAATAATAATAATAGTAATAATAATAATAATAATATTACGAGTTTTGTATCGGGTACTAATTTAATAGACATCGCAGTAATATTAATTAATACCTATGGTAATAGTAATAATTATTAATCATTATCATCGTCGTCAATATCAAGTACGAGCAAATCGATGAACGGTAGAAAATAAAATATATCATAAAAATCGAACACTGGCGTCGTTCGGGCGTGTCTGTATGCGCATGTATACATAATATATTCTCTGTCGAGAAGAAAAAAAAAAGCATCTTTCAGTTATCAATCCCGGCTCGCAGCTGCTCTCCCGTCGATATTCCCTGCCACATTCGAATAATGCATTAGCTTCGGAAAATCTCGATCCTGCGGCGTTCCCGTTCCAGTTTTTCAAAAGCACCGACTTCATTCGCAGACTCCCGCCGACAACTGACGACTTAACAGCGAAATCGATCGTGCGCGCGAATGAGCTTCTACGCGGGCGATGGTAAGGATTTGCGCAAAACATTATCGTGCACGATACATGTCGTTAGCCACTTGCTATAAGAAACGGTAGATTAATTGCTCTGGTTTTAGGCAGCAATTCGGGGAGTCGCATGCGTAGCGAGAATCCTTCATTGCGCACGGCAAACGAACGCGCGAAGTTCAAGGAACGGACGACTGCAGATTAAGAAGGCCGATCGACCGTACGACGAATCTGAGAACACCCTCGAAGCCGAAGACTTCCACGAGGAAGAGAGAACGGAGCAAGCGGCACGTACACGGTCGCAACCTTGATCTGCCGGCAACAGTCGACGTAAAGATTTATGCTAAAAAGTATTCGAGTCTTTCTTATTTTACAATGCCTTTAGTAGATCTTTATTACGTCATTATATTTCGAAGGCATAAATCTTATTGAGAATCATTACAATAAAAACATTGTAAACGCTTAACACTTTCTCTCACAAACCTTTACAATCGAGTTAAACTCTCGCAACATTCTTCGCCTATAGTCCGGCCAAAAATTTAACAAGTCGACCCGCCTATCGTCGCTGATCTTTCAATTTAAGCCGACCCGCTTGATCGGCCTGTCGTCTGCAAAATTGTACATCAATAAATATTATCGAGAGTCAGACGTACGATGAACGTTCCGAGGCTGGCTCGTGCCGGAGCGAGAAGCGTCGTGAAGCTAACGTCTTCCCCCCTCAGATGTTCTTTTTCCGTATCGCGTTCGCATACCGCCGCCATCCAACATTTCACATTTCTGCGCCACCCCCGACATCGTCTGTCGCTCGTCCCTCCTTGCTCCCGCACACATTCTTAAACGCATAGCTAGACATCAATTTTCATTCCTCAGCCAGATGACGTTTACGTTTGTGCCACGCGCCGTGTCGATGAGCTTCGTAGGCCATTTCATTTCAAGAGAAGGAAGAAGAAGAAACTGCGGACGCAGAAGGAAACGTCCACTTTCTTCATTCGCACACGGATATATCCTGATCGTCGGGTTCGGGAAGTTATAGCGACCTATCATCCCACTTCAGAGTTCTCATTCGCAATAGTCAATTTTGTCCACCGGATGTTAACGACATTCCACCGTCAAGAGGGGATCGCCTTCTGAGCGCGAAATGTTCAAGGTCGAACCCAATCCGCTCGGTGGAAGGTACGCCTCACTCCCGCTCATGGCGACTAACCGATATGTTCGATATTTGAATGCTGGGAACGTGTGGAAGTCAGAGCTCGAAATTGCGGAATTTCTCAAAGCGTTTAATCCCTCGAAAACAGTGAGTGCAACTCCTTTTCTTTTCTGCCCCCGACTCGCGCTTCGTGTGCGTTGCACTGAGACATTTGACATTGACAGAACGTACACGTGAATCCGCGCATCAAATGCACGTACAGAGTCTCATCTGCCTGCCAATCCGATCGATCATCCTTGCAAGAATAGTCATCCGTCGCGTGGACACGATCAAACGATGCGAGGTAGGCTCGCGTCTTACTTATTTTAGAGAACCGTACGAGAATCGAGGTATGTGGGTCGCGAGAGTTGACAATGACTGTGATAACGTTAGCGACAGCGATAAAGACTTATTTGTCAGTCTAGACTTTCAAATGCGTTCCAAGATTTATCAGTTTGCCCACGTACTCGCGCTCGATCGTCCAATGCTCGTTTGTCAAACGTCTGCCAGGGATGCTGAAAAACGGCATTTCCGAATGGGAGCTGGAATTTTGTGCGGTGGCATGACCCGATGATAAAGAATGCAGCAGATTGGCAGGCAGATGTCATGTTAGCGCTATTGACCGCAAAGAACTGCGCGCTGCATATCTAGCTTTGTCGACAAAATGTTATCTGAACAGATTCGTTAAGACGATCGCAGGTCGAAGAAACTACTATTGTGCTATTACAAAAAAGTCGGGCAGTTTCGGAGAAGCCTAATAATTCTCGACGTAAGGGGTGTTTATGCTAATCCTTTAGAAAATTTCCCTCTAAACCTAAATAGTTTCGATGAGTCGTCGCCGAGGAGTGACATATGCTCTCCTCTCATTTTATTATTATTATTATTGGTAGCAAAAGGTGCAAGATGCAATGTGACGTATTATTTTTTTTCTCTTTTCTTTTCTTTCTTGTTTTTAAGGAAATCGCAATTACGCGAGTAAGGGCGGGAACGGGGGGTTCTCTTTCTCAGAGGGGAGGCGTTAATTAAATAGCGGATTAAATACATGAGCGCGACGCTTAACAAATTAAAAACGTAAAAACATTAACGGTACAATATAGTTTCCTTATCGTAGACGTAATTTGATGGCAGTCTTGAGTCCTGGAAAGATGCTCTGTGATTGTTGCTCGATTCCATCTTCAAAATTTCTGCATTGAGTTGTTTCCCGTTTTTCATAATTTGCCTTTTCGCGATTTTTTGCTTCGTTTTTCTCTTTTGTATGCTCGATACGTCGGATTACGTACCGATCGTCCATCGTTTAACTTTCTCTTCTTCTTTGTTCTTTTTTTTTCATTACTCTTATTTGACGTTATCTAACTCTGGCTCCGCGCGTTTCCTCAATCTCGAGTTTTTTAAAACTTGGATTTTATTTATGGTAAGCTTTTCTTTGTGGCAGTGTCTGAAAGTAGAAAAGAAAGATAGGGCATCGTGAGAGAGTACGTCGGAGAGCGTCGATGTTTGCTTGAAAGTTTAATACCGTTGAACGAGTCTCGACGAGTGTTCTGAAAGTGCGAGAATGGCAAGTGTCGGTTAATGGGACTCGGAGACTATTAATATTTTGCGCAACGGTACGTGGTTCATGACAATGAGGTGTGCTCGGGACTCGGAAAGGACAGAAATTGTGCACCGGGAACGATGCCGAAGAAGGAAGTGGTGGGGAGGCACACATGGGAGGGGGAGTCTCTCGTCATCAGAATTTTTAAACGTTTCAGGGTTCAATGGCGATGAGGACAGAATGACGTAACTATTTAATGGCGGACACTGACAATCTACTCGTTCGAGCGCCTCTAGGGAGACCGTTTAACTTTTGCTGCGCGTCTATGCAAATCAAATTAGCGGTAGGCACGTCTACTCTAAGTAAAGACGAGAGTGCTAGAAAGAAGTGTAGAGTTGTCCCTCCTACCTTTGGGTTCCGACGGAGAAACGACGGATGAGTACAAGACGAATGAAACTGAACGGAACTGAGACACTTAAGAGGGACTATAGGGGTCGAGGTTTGATCTAAGAACGTGAAGAGTATTAAGAAAGAAGTGGGAGTTAAGAGCGCACCAACAGTCCCAGTCCCAATTGCCAATTTCTAGCCGGTCTCTCTCTCAATTTTCGAGACATTCTTATATTGCGCGCATTGGCACGACTATCGTGCAAATTTCTCAATTGGCACGCCCTTTTCGTTTGTTCTTTTTTTTTTCATTTGACATTGAGCTTCTTAAATCGAAACAATTGAAACAATTGAAACCATCGAAACAATCGAAACAATCGAAAAGATAGAAAACACGACACCGAGAAGGAGAAAAATGTATACGCACCTGTGCTAGGACTACCTACGCCTCGAGGGACTTCTTCTTTTCCTTCTTCTTCTTGAGGAAGGATGGTGTTCTAAGGCCCTTCTTCTTTTTCTTTTCCTTCTTTGGCGATTCCTCGCTAACGCTCACGTCCTGCGACATGGAACCCTTAACACGGAAGGTCCCAACCGTAACCATAAACCTTTCCGCATGCACATGCATCGTAAATTTCGCGTTATGCCTAATCAAGTCTTTCATCTAGTGTGTCTGTCTCTTTCTGTCTCTCTCTCAACTCTAAACCTGGCTGACTTTATTTGCATGCAAGCTGCGACACGCACGGCTGAACTAGGATGCTTGTGATATCGTCTCGAGGGGAATGATGGGCAAGCGATTATGATGATTCTAATGAGCTTAGAGTACGATCAATCTTCTCTATGTAAAGCAAAAAGATCCGATCGCAGCCAGTTTAGCATGACGGGTTACCGTATCAATTACTGTATGATAGGATATATGAAACATGGCCCGCGTGCATGTAATTGCTAAGAACGTACGAGTGGTTTAACGTGTAAAATGAATTGCCTGTTTTGGGGATGATCCGCGTGTACGGAAGAAGAGGAAGTGTTACTAGTTAGTAAGTGTTTCTTATACAATCCTTGGCATCGATCGTCATAACCTTCCGCACTCGGGTACCTACACCTTAACACACTGACTCAATCTGTCGTGATGATTGCTGGGTGACTGGACGTGTATATATTATTATTAGTGAACGTGTTAATGTGGATTTCGAACAACCAGATTCCCGTAACTTTGATGCATTGAACATTTACATAAAAAATGGCGCGAAACCAGAGGACGGCTCTGAGAAACTTTGCGAGTCCTCGTGTTTCACGAAATATCAGTATCACCATTTAGAGAGAATAGATGAATGGTAACGAACCTCCTTGCTACTTTGTGAAAAGGTGCTGTGATGAGCGTCCGAATGGTCGCCGTTTACGGTATTTTCTCCTGGAACACAAAGCACGAATCGTTAAGCTGCGTTCTCAATTTTCAATATGTGTATCTCCATACAACCAATACCAGCTGTCAGAAGCAAAGAAATTTCAATTACGCTCAGTCACTTCCCATGAGTAGCATTCGCTCGTCGATATCTCTTACAAAGAAAAAAAAAAAAAAGATGATCAAAGTAAAGAAATGCAGATTTGCAAACAAGAGACACAGAGATCACGCTCTGCGGGAAGGCCAAAAGAAGCAAGTATTTGAGAGTGTGTAACGTAGCAGCAGACAAGATCACCTGGTCGGCGGGTTAAAAGCGACGAACACCTTACCTTTAGAAGACACAGCTGATTTGCTCAGATGACGAGAACTTCTAAGATCAGAGGATTAGACGTGCATGTTTTTTTTTCAAGCTTGTGCATTCGTGCTCTTCTGACGGTGCGAATTACGATACATAGGGGACAAAGGGAGTGGAGGCCTGTTTTGGAAACTCTTCTGGAATAATGTTTGGTGTTCTTGAACGTGTTATATGTCAGTAGAGGATTCATAGATTAACCTGGTTTAAAGAAGCGCACGGATATTTTTAGCGGAAGTGGGCACCGCATTGAATTTAGCAAATTTGTCGGTGTTCACAATAGTTAGTATGTTGCTTAGTTGTTTATTAATAGAAAATAAAATATATAAGAAAAACAAAAATAAAAGCGTGTTACATAACAGTATTGAGCGTAAAACGTAATGTAACGTAAGTTTTAAGCAATACGTAATGGTAAATAATAATTAACAAAAATAAAAGAAAAATTACCATGCCTTTTAAAAAGACTAATGGTAAAAATGTAAACTAATATAACAAAAATATATATTATAAGAAATCAAAAAATAACTTAACATAATATCTATTCTATCAGTCAAGAATTACCATTACGTGTTTTGAGACATTTTGCCTTAACATAGTACAATTATTTCTAAACTTAAGAACTTTGTGTACGTGCTTCGCGTATTGAGCTGCTGATTTCTTGAATACAAGTGTAAAAATCTTTGGTTTAACTTTTGGTAAGAAAAAATGTAAAGAAAAAAAGTAATTAAACCGTCTACACATTGTCTTTTGCAATGTCATCTAAGTTCATTCTCGACACAATTCTGTACAGAGATGTATCTTCGTATTTCGGCGGTTTTTTTATACCGGTTGGAAGGAATTGTTCAAGAAATTGATCACAATCGAACTCAGTTTTATCTTTAATAACTGGCCCGCAGTCACAGTTCTCTGCAATTTCCTGTTCTAGTTTGATAAACTCCCGTGTATCGTACGATAACATCATCAAATCTTCGTTAGGTTCATCGTCAAAGGTATCTATATGACCGATGTACTCATCCTTATCATTTTCACCGTAGTAGCTTTTTTGCTGCAATTTGTGATTTTTTGTTGCAACTTCGATGTCCGAGGCAAAATAACTTTCTGGGCTTGTATCGAAATCTTCTTGGTAAAAACAATTGGGTGAATTTCCATTACATGGCTCAAAACCAGATTGTTCATTGCATTGACATAGTTCGGCATTTTCAATTAGAGTATAAGTGTTGTTGCACGGGTTGTTATTATCTTCTTCACCGTATGAAGACGCTTTTGAGTCTATATCATTAATACTCAATGACTCTTGACTGTCAGATGTACACTTTTTTATATCTTGGTCCGTTTCTATGCTCGATATGATGAAAACATCTATGTCATTTCCCGAATTATTGGCTTTTTCAAATTTCTCTCGAATTTCATCTTCTTCTGATATAATAGGCAACGAACATGCAGGGCATGAATGGTTAGAGGAATGTTCATCCGACTCTTCCCTTTTATCTAGAATACGTATTGTCTGCCTGTCATCTTTCTCATTTACATCGAAGTATCCTTCAAAGTGACTAAAGCAGGAATCATTTACTGTTTCTTCTACATTTCTGACGCTTCTGTTTAGGAGACCCGTGCTTTCAATTATATCCTTAAATTCACTATATCTTTGACATTCACCATCATCGTCCAATTCAACCGTGAGATCTTTTAACTCGAAATTTGTATTTTCTTTCATGTTCTTTAATACAGACAAACTGTTACTACTTGTTCCACTACTCTCGTCTCCCACTTTATCTTTTTCAGAACTGTTTGATGTGGTCCATTTTAGTTCTTCTCTTTCCTGCTCTTCCATAGTTATTTTTCCCGCCTCCTTAGAACTCTGTTCTATATCTAACACATGATGAACAATCTCATCAACTACAAAAAATTGACGTCGGTCAAAAATTGGACTCGACGTTCTTGTTGTACTTTCGTAAATTATGTCTTCTACTATATCGGCCACATTGGCGTACATCTCTGCCTCGTTAAGGTTTGCAATTATTTCATTCGCAGCAACATTCATGCCACTATCAAAATATTCCCCAATTGTCTCTTCCAATTCTGAAACTATTCCCTGTGGAAGTTCTAGGATGTCGGAACAGCTTTCCTTATCAGTATCACTTACAGGCTTGCCCGAATCCTCATTCATTCCTTCATCTTCCGAACTGGACGAGTTAGTTAATGAAAGGTCATCATAATTAACATAGTTGAGTAAAGACATTTTGTTGTTCGTATATGAAGCTTGGCCTACAAGTTCATTCCAAGTCAAATCATGAGTAACTTTTCCATTAATTTCTCCGTGTTCGTCTAAATTATCAGGTTTCACTAAAAGATCAAGAGATTCATGATCGGAACCTTTGTCTACCTCTAAATCCGGAGGCGTTATGCTGTATATAAGATTCATGTTCATTGAATCAAGATTATATTTTACTGAGGTATCACTTTTTGGAATTGAATGAACTATCGTGGTAGTCGTCGGAATGATATTAGCATTCATACTGTTTATGACTTCTCCAATACTTTCGAAACGTTGACGGTGAATAGATATTGAAGAATGATTCATTTCGTCATCCGTATCATTATCTGGTATTCTTTCTGTGCATTCCAATTCATGCATTTCGTCTATCGGCTCTAATAATTTTTCGTTCTCTTGTGGTAACGATGAACTTGTCGCAAAGGGCAGGGTCGTGCTTTCTTGGCCATTTGTCAATTCTGATCCCCGCTCCGGCACACTTACTACTTCATTTGCCAGTGTATTGGTCAACGTTGTTGACAGCAAGCTTACATTTCCCGATATATTTTCGGACGATGTTACAGACGATGTTACGGTCGATGCTACGGTCGATGCTACGGTCGATGCTACGGTCGATGCTACGGTCGTCAGCGCAGGAGTACATATTCTTTCCGAACTTTTCGATGAGTTGACAATACGAGTGGATTCAGGAAGTATACCGTACGTGTAAACGCTATTCCGTTCGCGCATTCGAGTTTCGTAATTTTCGAAAAAGTCACGTCTCGCCGCCACGGTAGACAAATTCCGCCTACAAATACTTTCGTTCAGAAATACACGCTTAGCACTTTGTACTGTTGGTGAATATGTTACGAGGACATCGTGACTTGATACGAAAATTGGCTTTGCAGGTTTTGTAACAAATGAATTCCGAGTGATCATTAAATAAGGATCGTCCAGACATTCGATGTGTTCCTGACCGTTGTATTCACCGTTCCCACGCACCGTTGACGATACACCGTTATCTGTAACCATATTGTCCAAACACAGAGCTCAAGCAAAGCGGAGACAGAGCCTGCATGAGTCACGTTACTCTTCTACCCTTTTTTATCGTCAATGATCGCTCACGTATCAATTTTCTTCCCTCAACCTCACAGATATTAGTCAGTATGGACAAGGACAACGCGGCCATCCCCCACTTCCTCCTTCTGCGATTAAGGAACTTAAAGAGTGCGATTAATGTGCAACAAAATGAAAAAGCGTGCTATGTGAACAGCGCTAGCGATCATGAGGATAAAAAGCTCGCAGAGAGTCCTCGTTCAATCAGGGATTCATTCCGAGTCGAGTTGTACGCTATGGATCAAGCCAAATTGATTTTCCTGCCGTTCAAAAACTCCAAACAAGGACTCCTGCGTAGAGCCAACGCATAATGCATTGGATTGATGTGACCGTTGAATTTTAAATCCGACCATCCAATGCATATTGAAGCGTGCGATTGTTCATGCATTATATACAGGTGGACAATGTCGTTTCTCTCAATGGTACGTACAGTCATTCGTATAGTTCCATCGACTTACCTCGGCTACTAAGTTCTTGTCGCTGTTCAATTGCTGAGCGACGCATCTCGTTAAGGAACTCCGTTGTCGCATCCGCTGTGTACGAACAGAACATTTAACGAGAACGGAAAATGTTAGATTTAACCCGTGTCGCGAGTATCAATAGGCAAATCGCTTTCTTCAATATGAACTGTAGCACTTTAAACCGCTGCCGTGCTCTCGAGCGATATATTGAGTGAATCGTTAAGTGCCAACTGTATAAAAAGAGGGCTACCGAGTCGTCCGTAATCATCTCTGTTCACGTCAAGCTCACCTTATTGCTCCTGTACTTAGCATGCCCTTATTACCACTAACCGAAAACAAACTGCAACCTCGTGCAAAATGCATAAAAGACCGTGCGGTATCCGTCACTTCGTCTTAGATAACAAGGTACGGCCATGAGGTACAGTTAAATTTTTTTTGTCACCAGTGTGTATCTAATGCGGAAATGAAACGATACTGCACGCATTTCCCGACTGTGATTAGCAAGTGTGGTTAAGATAACATTCACAAAAGAAGTGATACAGATGGGCGTCATTAGCGTGCTTAACGACATAATCACGAAAACGTGCAGGTCGGGGATATGTACGTAACAAAAGAAACCTAATATGTCTCCGACATTCCAACGATCAAAAATCAAGACACTACGGGACACGGGTGCACGGTGTTAGGATTAGAATACAAGGTGCATAGGGACTCACCATCACTCAATACAACTTCCGGTTGACTTGGTGCAGGCACTTGTTTTGTCTCTATCCGCAATACCCGAGGTTCTGTTGGACGAGAGAACATCGATATAACAGTTACGCGCAACATTCTACCCCTTTTTTCGTTTTCCTTCCTAGCAAGGGCGTTTATCACCCAACTTTCTTAATCACTTCCTAAATTAATCTTGGGAAATCACGGGTCGTTCCTTGTCGACGCTTACCGTCTCTGCTTTCCTCTTCGGTTTCCGAAGTGACTGAGACTGGCGATTGTATGGGACTTTTGGCAGTGCTCGATTCATGTGTTGCGCGGCTAATGTTGAATGACGACAAGGCCTCCGATTCTGATTGCGATTCGTCATCTGTATGTGGCCACAAACGGAGTATTAGAAAAAGCGAAGACTATTGAAATTCGAGCCGGTCTCAATTACAATCTTGGGATACCTACATGGGTCACCCTTCTGTTTGCGTTCAACTTCTCTTTTGTACTGGTCCAATTCTTGGTCCGTGACTGCGTCAAAGGGATTCTTCGCGTAGGGAGTCTTGTAAACCATTGCGTTGTGTTGGAATCCTCGCTGAATAATGCCCTTGCTAGCCGCGCCGACCAACACCACTTGTTCCCCAGTTCCACTGATAGTGGCATCCTTAACGAGACCGTGAATAATATAAGTGCATCCGTTCGCGCTGGAAGTCATCCGTAGATCACAATTCGATATTGTTACGTACCTGCATCTTTTTCGCTTCTTCCCACGTTACGCCTTCCAGTATGTGGGACTGTGGTCCGGCAGAAATCTTATCCGCTCTGCGGTAGTCCTTAATCTGCGCAGTCAATCAAAGATGAGATTTCACGTCGATGACGCTCGATCACCGTATGCAAATCCGTTGGACTTACCTGCTGCTGTATTTGCTTAAACTCCTTTGGATTCGTATTTTTCGGTACAAACTGCAGAGCACCGTCGATCTTCACTGGTGTGCTGCTATGGGTCGGCGATCCCTCAGGCACCCACTGCGCACAAAACCAGAGCAATTAGTCGACCCCCTTCAAAAACGTGAGAGCGTAGTCGGCGAAAATGGAATACGGCTACTGATCGAGACTTCCGCGATTAATAGACTCTTGCATGTGTGTTATGTAATGTGTGCCTGCGTCTCATTCGGTCCAACTGGCGTCGAATCGAGTTGACTCTCAGGAATCGTGCGATCTTGCCTTCTTTTCGACCGACATCGATCATTGTTCGACGATCGCGCTCACGCCGACTGGGTCGAGCAACGCGATCTGGTTTTGTGAGTGCAGTGGACGCATGTACCGACGTCGCCATAGAGAGAGACAGATAGAGAGCGGGGGAGAGAGAGAGAGAGAGAGAGAGAGAGGGAGGGAGGGAAGAGACAGAAAGTGGGAGAGAAGAGAAGAAAAACGGGAAAGAAATGGACAAAGGGAAGTGGGAAAGACAAAGAATGAGACAAGAGAAGAGAGCGAGCGCCTGGTTGCTGAAATTATCAGCAGCAGAGTGGCAGGCACACTTTCATGCAGAGTCGTGGAAGTTCGATGCCTCCTAAGCATCGGACGCACCATTTTTCCATTTTTATCTCGTTCGTCTTACCACTAGGTGCTACTATAGCCTATACGTTAACGTCTATGAACTTAAGCGATATAACGAGAACATATTGAGACTGTACACCTCACAACACACTCGCCGGTCTATTTTACACATTAAAAATAGTAATAAATCTTGCTCTTCCCATTTTTATCTATTTCTAATCGTAAAAATAGATCGAGTACACTTATGGAAGAATTCATGCCGGTCTACTTGGACATCTATCAGTAAGGCGTAAAGAACTATGTTATGCTCTTGAAACAGCAGACATCTTTATTTTAACATGAAGAAGCTACAACAGAAAAAGTCGCCAGTATCTTATGCATATTCATAATAATAATAAAACTGCGATGTACCGGTTACGCGTGTTTCCACCCGTATAAAAAGGTATGTTCAAAAAACAAAACAACTGAAAAGCATTTATAGGCAATATCGACCCCTTGTGTTTCGAAACTCTCTCTCACAATCAGCATCGAATGCTTATAAGAAAATTGTCAACTAACTAAAATGACCTGATAAATCCTTTAAGATTCTCACTCTATCTTAACATACTGGAATGACTCCATCGTGGTTCATCTTTAACATGAATGTTTTGATATGTGCGTTATCACGATCTTTTTCCTCTCAGTAGAGTAGGCATCGTAAAACAATGAGGAGCTGTACTGAAGGGGTGAAAGACCGCTGCTGCCTTAAATTGTCAGTCAATGATATTTTGTCTGATTATCGGCCATCTATATTTAATTATGATTCGATTGAAACGGAACGTTAAAAAGAAACGAGGAGAATGAATCTACGGACTGAAACAACAACGTGCCCGCGATCACGCACGGTGAAATGGCACAGACTGGAATGTAAGATGACTTTAATAAAAGAGCATTGACATAGTGCTCAATAACTTATAACGAGACGCAAACGGTTCGATTCATTGCTCGCAGCGATAGATTGTGTGCGTACTAATGCTGCTCGTGGATGAAGTTGTAAACGATAAAAGCCACTGGCAACACGCGACACAACCGTTAATTAGCCGAGTGTGATTCGAACGCGCAGTATATAGTGATTAAAAAAAAAAGTGGGGCTAAAGAAACACTTGGCTATCGCCACTTGGCCACGTTCCATTTAGGTAACAATGATTCGTATCGTTATATATCGATAGACAATAAGCGAACATCACGATAGTACACGGTCGATGGTTAACTAGACGTAAAAAGCTTATTAAGCGATGAGTACAATAATACGATTAGTCGTAGATCTCGATAAAAGTTGCGATTGATAAAAACACACGGACATAGACTCTAAATAGATTATCATGTAAGGGTATAACACGTGGAAATTGTTCACTGACGTGAGGCCAGCATAAATCTGTAATATATTATGGTATGGTCTGTGCAGCCGAATATGTATTGAAAGTCCCGTTGACGTTCAATAGTAGGATAAATACGTATTAATATAAAAAAAAGATTTGCTGCAGACCAAACATGCGTTAAGCAACGTAATCGTTGCTCTTCAATTGACGAACAGTGGAATATATATGTCTTCAACGAGTTTCGATTATCGATTATAAGAGAACGAGTTATTGCAATTTCATTAACACACTCGTTTCCACAGTCATTGCATATACTACGCACTATTGTTGATAGGTCCGTATAGTTAAAATCACCCACCCAGCCTCTTACTCCGTCTTATTTTCAAAAGTAATGACTTCTACCTTAGTTATCTTTTTGGGATCGGGCGTGCCGGTTTCTAAAATTTCAACCTTCTGGTAAACATTTGGCGAGTTCAGCCAGCGTGATCGGTCGGTCCCTTTCCTTCCACCCTTCCAGAGCCTGTCACAAAGGAAAACAAGGAGAAAACAGTGAGTTGAAATAGTAGTGTGGACGAAGAAAACTTTTCACTTTAATGACAAGCTTATTTACCCTTGCTTGTAGAGTTCTTCCTCTTCGAGCAAATATCCCAAGGATGACACGGCTGGTGGCACCTCTACATCGTTTCGCGGTCTTGGAGGTTCACCCTTGACGAGCGGGTTTCTGTATATGTAACCAGTCCGGAATCCCTATCGCATATTAATAAAACGCATTATATTCATATTCGTTTTTACCGGTGCAAGTTTAATATCTTGATCTTCTTCTTTCCGATACTTCTTGGGTTACAAGTTCAACTTATACGAAAACTTGACTGTGTGAGTACATCCCATTAGCTGAATCTCAACATACGTCCCTTAATATCTGAAGATTACATGAAACTTACGGCATTATCGAGCATTCGCATAAGGGCTTCGAATTCGGTGCCTCCGATTCTCCAACGTTTTTCAAGCTTCTCAGCCAGTGCTGATGATTCGACGACCGATGATTGTTGAGGAATGGGTGGTTTTCTCGATGCTTCGAATATGGCCTTCTTCGATTCCTCGGAAATCAGATTGAGATTGTCTACACCGGCAGGCATTAGCTTCAGTTGTGTCTCGCAGGCCAATACTGTGTTGTAGACATTGTAGAAGGCTTCCTCGACGGTCTCGCCACAACAAAGGGCACCGCGATTAGTCAACAGCATCACTTTATTGATCGGGCCAAGATTTCTCGTAATCTTCTCTCGCTCCTCTGGCTCGAAGTTACCCCCGATATATTGATGGGTACTGACCTCGCCTATCACTATGCTCTCTTGGCCAATGGGTAGCAATCCGCATTTTAACGAAGAGATCTACGCATAGATAATGATACGCATGCACATGTATACCGACGTATAATCAAGGGTATGTATGGAAATGAGCGCGTAAGAGGACGTTGCGAAACACGAATAAAGATAATGCGGTCATAATGAGTACGGTACTAATTGCCTGTATGCATGCAGGTACACAATTAAAGACAACAAAAATATTGACACGCCAAGATGTGCGCGGTACATATATTACAGGCACGCGCACCGTAGATGGATGTGATTAAGCAAGAAATTGCGTGATACGAGGAAAGGAAGGAGGAAAAATTTGCTTACGGCAGTAACGGACGGAGTTGTGATGTGAATGATGCATTTGATATCCGGCCTGGCGGCGTGTATCGTCGAGTGCAGCTGGAATCCGGTGATATGAACGCCGAAGTTGGTCGTGCCTTGCTCGACGACCGAGCCCTGCATGTCGACCTTTATCAAACTGGACGCGGTCACCTCGTGGTACAGCAATCCGTAAGGATTCACCAGGAAGTGTTCCTGGTCCTGATTCAAACGCGCGGTTATCTGACCGCCGACGCCCTGTGTCCAACCGTACAGGTCGAGCAATCTGAACACTGCTGCGAGCTTACAACGCAGTAACTTCTCTCCCTTGGCATATCCCATGCTCTCAACGCCGCGAATGTCGTTTATAGGCACAACGCAGCTTGAGTCTGAAATCGTTCGTGGACATTGAAAGTTTGAATCGGCTCCGCGGACTTCCGTCCGATGATGGTTCAGTACGGCTGCTGGAGATCACTTACTTTTGAACACATTGCCATTGAATCGGGCCCCTTGAGCACCCATCATGTCGGAGATCTGCTGCAAAAGGCCAGACGGTCCTGCACCGTCCTTCATTTGGGTCTCAATAATTCGTTCCAGCTCCTCTCGAAATAGGCGCGAGTTTATCATCATCTCCACTCGCTTCCTCCTCTCCATCTCTCTCATATCCTACGAACAGCGCACAAGTTCCATCGATTAAGCGTGAAATAAGATTTTACCCTCGAGCCGGGTGAAAACGAAACGGGAAAGAAGTCGTAAAATCACACGGCGCATCGGGACGGACGGCCGTTGATTTTCTAACGGCAGTGCGCGCCTTTAACAGCATTTCAGGTCGGGATTATTCGCGGCACAGAAAAATGAGCGATGCCCCGTGACAACCGCACAAGTGCGCGTAGAAAAAGAATTCCTCACCGCGTCGATGTCCGCCGGCCTTATCTTGCTCCTATCCTCCTCCGTAAGATCGTCCATTACCCCGTTCGTGTGTGGCTCCGACAACTCCTGCTGGCTGGTATCTGCCATCTTTCAGCCCCCCTCGGGTAGCAAGAGTCGGCTGAAAACAAAACGTCGAACCTCGATGACCCTTTCCCTCCGGCGGGCTTCACATTCGACGCTACCGCGAGCTATTGCCCAACGTACGCTGAATAGGCTTGGCTTCGAATCTACGTGCTCGCGATACCATCGCTCTCTTTCGCTCTCTTTCACTCTCTTTCGCTGTCCCGCGGCGGGCTTCATCCATTTCACTCGACACCCTTCCTATCCTAACGCGTTTCCTACGTTTAAGCCTCCTCTAACACATTCAACGAGCGTAATCAACCCTTTGCGGTATCCGAGCGTAGGCATCGAACCTAACCCCCTTCCTTCTCGCTATCGGAAGCCCTACGCAGGCCTATATACACGTCCGTGGCTCGTCGTTCTAGCACGTAATCCCCCGGTATCGGCGAGACATATTTTCGGAAAATACTGGGATTACGGTGCTGACCGACGGTGGAGAAATTCGAACTGGACAGGCCGGCCGGGCGTCGAGAAGGAAGATGGAGCAAGGGAGAGCGGGGCGGTATTATAGTTTGTCGAGCAATCGAGGGCAATGTGCCAGCAGAACGGCGTGCTCGTCGGCGCGCGGCTTAGTACGCAAGTCGTTCGAAGGAAGACGATCATCGCCCGTTTACATAGTCGGTCTCGCTCTCTTTCTCGCCCGCTTTCCATGTATCGCTCGTCGCCGAAGGAAACCTGCTTCGGGGGATGTAGCTCAATTGCCATTTTCCCCGCTTCTCCTCTTCTTTTTATACTCTTCCCCCTCGAAGCCTATATACGCCCGACAACTTTATCTACTCTCCTCTTGCTTGGTCCTTGCTTAGGACAGAGCCGCGGGAGAGCGGCGAGTTTGAATAACGGTTCGAGCTAAAACGGAAAGTAGAACGGCTATTTTGTGGGCGGACGAAATGTTACTTCCCGGAGTGGAAGGATTCAAGGATTCGCGTGTGGGAGGGAACGGTGCTAATCACTCGCAGGACACTACCTCGCGCGGACGCGCCCACCGTAATCCCGGAAGTGTACCATTTGGTACAAATTCGCTACTTCCGGTCGTTCGCGCTAGAAGGCCAACGGGAGACCCAGCTATCTGGCTCTAGATCGATGAACAACTATACTTGACCGTTGAACTTCCTGAGGTCGATGTTGCCCGATTGATCCTATCGTTCCATCTTAGTCGGGCAAAAGACGACGAAACGAACAAAGTGGACTATCCACGCAGGCGCATTGTCTGACCTCGACCCACGGGAGCATAGGAGATATTAACCTTCGAATGACGAACAATTTACTTCCACGTTCGTCTCAGTCGGCCATTGGATCCCAAAGGCAGCCGTAAAGAAATTGGACGCACGGTTCTTATAGACAGTCTACCCGAGTTCATTTATCAGAACACTGTCCGACCGAATTTTCAAGGCGCACAGAAAGCTGGTGAATGAGCTCTTTTGTTCGAATACGGCGATGCGTTCATGGCTAGATAAAGTACGGTTAATTATCGGGTTCCTCGATTTCCCCACGTTTCTCGATTAGCCGTAACTATATGTCGCTATACTCATTTCACGGAAGAACGTAGAATTATCGAGCTGTTGCAATCTTATGTGTCAGCGTAATTTGTTACAGGGTCACGTAATGGGCTTCGAAAATATTGGAAAGTGTTAAGACTTGATTAAAGCAAAATAATGACGTAAAATGAATACAAAGGAACCGTTCAGCTCTTCGAGTTTATTCGTACTAATTCAGGTATATTTTATCCCCTAATATAAAGAATTAAGAAGTTATCTTAATAAATATCACTATTTAATAATAGGACATCTTTCGCAGCGTGTTTGTTGGATTGTCTTTTCCGATTGAATTAAGAGTTCCTTATAGCTGGTAGTACAACCCTCACGCCGCTAAAAGGTGAATTTATATTGATCGGTCGTCCGTATGTTTTCGTCTCTCAGCACACACGCGCCATGCTCTCTCCGCCTTTCTCCTTAGCCTTCCTCCTTTTTTTTCACTCGAACCTAATTCACCCATAGCGATTATCTGGCCCATAGCCGCTGCTTCATTTGCTCTTTAGCTTCACGTTATTATTCTTACACGCTTATAACTCTAATACTCTGTTGCTCTACCTTGTCTTCTGCACTCGCAGACGTAGCTTTCTCTTTTGCATATTTGGCCCAGTAACTGTACGGTGGCTAATATATCGTTATGGCCTATATAGAGAAAAATGACTTATTCCGATATAAAGCATCGTTTGTTAATGGCGGATGCTTGGTCGCAAATTCAGTCTGTTCTTTTCCAACTGAGATAGGAAAGGCAAGACTCCACTTCACGACAAAGTTGCCCCTCCACTCATTATTTACCTTACGACTAAGCGATAAGAAGCAAGCCGAACCACTAGAATAGCGCATCGCCTGCGGATGTTTCAGTGTGGTATAAAACCAGTTGCGACAATTTTCTACTATTGCAGTAGTCAAGAGATTTTATCTTCTTGTAGCAACTCTATCGTTACAGATGCATGCACTAGCAAAAACTATGAATTTTATGAATTACGATATAATTTCTAATCAAATGACGTTTACCGCAAATCAGAATGATTATCCCGGTAAATTACTTGAACGCAAAAAAAGTGAAAGTTGTATGTTCTCATCAGAAACATATGTTTTTCTTTCATTCGTCGATTACTTCAAGCCATGACCGATCATAGATCAATAAACAAGAAAGTAGTTCACGAGGTGTAAACATGAATTTACATATCACCGCTCTTGTAACAGCCCTTCGAAAAGTGTGATTACGCCATCGACCATTGTCGGAAATATCAAGGGGGGGCCATATAGACTTTTTACTCCTGCAGCAAAGCGGGATAGTTGCGGTCATTTTCTTTGTTCGTCGAGGCCCTATTGTACAGCAGGTTTTCTTTCGAGTCGCGCCCGTCGATATCCGTTGCCCCAGGGCGTCGAACCCAAGATCGAAGTCGAGATCGAAGGCGTACTCCTTCAATATATACGTACGCATACATCGCAAGAGCGTTCTCGTGCGCGCAGACGGGATCGGGCCAAAGTGTAAAGCGCGAGTTTCCTGCCGTACTTCTCTCCGCGAATCGATTCCCTGAACCGTAACTGTAACTGTAACCGCCCCGATGCTCTGTCAATGACCACTGTCCGCGTTGTCTGGAGACCTTCTGACTTATCGAAGGTACGGGGCAGCGAACGATCCGTAACACTAGCTTGCCGCTAACGATTTATATACGATTTGCCGCGGTGCCGTCGTTATCCGATATGCCGGATCCGTCACGCTGTAGGTACCTTTGACTAGCAAGCCGTAGTGTCAGAGGAAAAAAATATCAACAGGCCGAATGCGAAAATGTCACTCTCATTGGTGGCAAGGTTAGCAACGTTACGTTTGGCAGCGGCGCGCCGACCGGCCACGTTCGGCAACGGTCGATAATTAATGTTAATCGTTTGTCCAGGGCACCAGCCACGTTTCGCATCCTCCGACACAATTGTCATATAATGGCCAATTTACATGGCACGCAGTATTAACGGCCTATGCCGCCGTGACGGTTCAGTGAATGTTGTCGGGCAGTAACTTTCGTCAGGGCTCGAGATGCTTCCCGTTAACATGAGCGTCACCGTTTCAATTATCGTGTAATCGTATGAACCGGTGGACGTAATGTCGATGTTACGCTGATGTTACGTACGATACATAATGACCGTCGGACGTGACGTCAACCTACGTGAGACATTGGGTTCTCTGATGTTTGTAAATACATTATGCTCTAACCGTGACCACGTCGTTTTATCAGCATATGCGCTGCCGTTATGCACGTTCGGCTGTACGCTGTCGCAAACTATTTTTAGACGCTATTGAAGGTAACACAAAATTCTAAGTAGATTTTCTTTTTTTTTCTTCTTTAACCCACTCGAGACCGATTGCACACCGTGTGTGCAATGGATTTCCGAGGCTATAAGACGGGTTGCACACCGTGTGTGCAATAACAGTAATGTGCAATTATCAGTTATTCCGAGTAAACTAGTCGTCGAAATAAGATTTTTCTTGAACTAATGCAATCTGTAAGGTACAGAAAAACAAAATTTGGCATTGGTTTTAGTGTGTACCAAAAAATTTTTAAATTATCTGAAACCTTTCTTACATGTAAAATTCTATGAATACGCATGCAGCGAAGGCTTAACATAGTAAGTTTCGTTTAGGCTGTATGAATAGAAGGCGACACGCAGGCAGTGTAGGCTTAAGATAATAAATGTTTATACATTTTTTAATGATGTATTTTCATTTTATCTTACATTGCACACATGGTGTGCAATCCGCTCCTCGCAATAAAAATTTTCCGAGGAGCGAGCTGCACACCTGGTGTGCAATGATCTTATTTATGTAAATTCACTTACAAATTGGATAATTTCCATAGTAAACATGTTTTTTTATTAAAAATGAACAATATAAAGGAAAAAAAAAATTTCGCTCCTGGGGACCGTGTTCGAAAAAAATCGTCGTCTCGAATGGGTTAAGGGGTCTGGCCACCATGCAATTATTTTTTTTTCATTTTTTTTTTTATTGTGTTATAATAATCTTTGAAATGTTATGCATCAGTTAATCCATAGTTGGTACTGAAAATCGCAAAATTGCAAAAGTTACAGGTGTTTCTCGGTAGGAAGGTCGAGCCGCTGCGAGCGGTCGACCGCGCGGCTCGATCAGTGTATGCAACTCGCACGGTTCAGTACGTGCAGCTGCCCTATTGTATCATTTGTATGGGTTAGTAGAATTGTCTACTCGAATCCATACGAAGAAAAAGTAATGAAAAAAGAATGCGTAGGTCATGTGCAGAAAAGGATGGGCACACGACTTCGTAAAATCAAAAAGGAAAAGAAAGGTCTTGCTGGCAAAGGAAAGCTCACCGATAAACTAATTAACGAGCTAACAGTTTATTACGGTCTCGCTATTCGAAGGTTCTCTAATTCTAAAGACGAAATGAAGAAAGCTATTTGGGCAACATTCAAGCACAAGAGCTCGACCGACGAAATCCCGCAGCATGAAAATTGTCCACCGGGAGAAGACTCGTGGTGCTCTTGGCAAATATCAAAAGCGATTGGCACTTTGGATGAATATCTACACAAGAATCCTCTGCCTCAAATTGTTCAAGATGCCATTCGACCTGTTTATGAGGACCTCACTTCAGATGAATTGTTAGAACGGTGCGAAGGAGGCTTCACGCAAAACGCCAACGAAAGCGTCAACTCCGTCATCTGGTCAATGGCTCCAAAAACGAGTTCCAGTGGTGCGAAAACCGTCGAAATTGCCAGTTACATTGCTATTAGCACTTTCAACGATGGGTACAACAGTATTTTGCTGATGATGAAACTCATGGATCTAAGCATCGGAGATCGCTGCTACGATTTGTGTAGGGCAGCCGACGAGGAACGTTGCGCTACAGCAAATGTCCGAGCGCAAAAAGGTACGAAAGAAGCACGCCAAGCACGTAGATCTTCGAGAAAAGACGCCCAGGATGCTCAAACAGCTGTCGAAGAGGACATGTATGGACCAGGAATCGCTGATTGAAGGTAAGACTCACAAAAACCGCGCCGTCAGCCGAATAACCGCACCTTTACTTTCTTTTGCGATTATCTCGAAACTACATTTTTCGAAACGGTTCCGAATAAATCTCGTAAACTATCGGTCCGATTACTCTGAAATTTGAACACAGTACTTCTAGATACATTATCTAAAGCGTAACGTACGATTTTTGCGATTACTTGATTAGTTTTTTTTTAATGACGTTTTTTCTCGTGAAATTTCGGTGAAAATCGTGAAAAAAAATTCTTCGGCTCACCATAATTTCCCTAATGTAAAAAAAAAAATTTCCCTACGTTACGCCCTTGCAATAAGATCCAGGAATAAGCTAATTTTTTTTATTTTTTTTTCAGATGCAAAATGAAGCAGGTAGTCATGGAACCGCCCACGTGCGTTTCGTGCCGAGGGCCTTCACCAAAATGAACGAAACGCCGGTGTTTTTTATTTTTTTATCACAAAATTTTTTTCACTTGTTCACTAAACCGTTTTCTAGTATGTGACAAAAAATAAAAGAATTTTGTGCTTTATTTTCGCGTTTATGAATTTTTAAGAATAGTACTCATCTGGCGAGCGCACATGGTGGCCAGACCCCTTAATGTTGTGGTCAACAATGCGTGATCTAAGGGGAATGGTTTTGAAGAAATTCGTTTGGACCTACCGGCAAAACGTTTACACCGAATACATAAGAGAAAATGGTTTGTAACGCAAAATGATTATGAAAAGATATGAGAGATAGACAAAAACAAGACAAGGCACAACAGCGCGCATAACTAAACCAGTTATGGTGCATGAAATTGTCTGAATCTGAGAAAAGGCCGGGACGAAGCGAAAACATAAGATTGCTTTACCCGCTGTTAACGGTTGGGACGGGGAACAGAGCATATTCCGTTACCGACATTTCAAGTGTTAATACACTGTACAGTGAGTTTTATCCTCACGTACCTAGTACGCAGTTGAGATCACTTGCAACGTGCACCGACCATAATAGGAGCGTCATAGTTCGCCAAGAGAGATCGAGAGTAGCCCCAACCCCAGACTCTCTCTCTCTCTGGTTCTCCCCGATTTACCATCTCCCGATTCCAAGATTTATATCGCCTACCGTTAGACGCGTAAAGTCAACCTACCGACCACGAGCTTCCTTTCAACTCCTTTCCTCAGCGCCAGACGTAGGGCGACAGACGCGCGCGCGCAGCAGCTTGAGGTGTGAGTGGAAAGGACAAAAGTTGCATTTACCGTATGAGAAGACCGTTAATTCGCGTTACACGACCAATACGTCGTCGCGGGCACGCCCATCTTGACTCGAGCGAAAAACGTCCCCAGCCTCCCGTACGCATCTCTCAATCCTTCCTCCCTACCGGCGTTTTACGCGGCTTACTCTCATATCGCGCCTCTTCCTCTCAATCGAGAAACGAGCTTTTTCTCGTTACGCGTGATATAACGCCTTAGCCACCGTCGTCGTTGTGTCGTTCGCTGGGTCCTCTTTGGCAATCGCAGAGGGAGAGATACGAGAGGCGAGACCACTTAACGTTCTACTCATTGGCTTGCACAGCCGGCTCGAAGCCGGTCTCTACGCAGCTGTGGTTAATTCTTTCTTTCTTCCTGCTGTCACTGGATATGACGAGAGAGCGTCATGCGGCGCTTCGCGCAGGATAGACAGACTCGACGGAACGGTATATATCGCCGACTCGCCTTTCTGCCGCAAATGCGCCTGTTGCACTTCGATGCCATGTATCCGACTTACTGCGCGCAGATGTTGGTAATTCAGTCGGCTAATTGCGCTCAATCGGCAAGCTCGTCAGCAGCTAATGTTTTTCGTAGGTACAGCTGCGAGACACGAACGAAATGTACGACAGAAACCTGGAGAATCGTGACGGAACTAGACTCTTTTCGCAGTCGAATTATCGGCAATAACCCCGTATGTAGGTCCGGGTATGAAGAGGTCAAACGCGCAAATTCGCCCTCCCCCTCCCCCCTCTCCTTTCCAACCGTCCACCACTCTGCCGAGTAATTCCGTCGCTCTTTAACAGCTTAAATGCTACGTACGATGTGGCACATCCGTGTGTCGTGCGTACCGGCCAGTTAGCCGGCCGATGAGTATGGGTCGCTTAATCGCAGGTGGATTTTCTTCTAAATACTCTTCGGCGGCTGCACCGCGTTGCATTCCGATCTGGGTCTAGGTTAGGTCAGCAAACAAGGCATACGTAATCGGGCGGGAGATGGCCGGTTGGGGAAGCCGCGCTCGAGAGATCGTTCGAACGCGAGCCGACGAGAGATAAAAGAGAGTTAAGAAACGGGATGTGTCACGGTTATTTTGGCCGTTGCGTAAGCGATGCGGTCTCGCTTGCACACACGATCGCGGCTCGTACGAGCGACGCGACGCTGCGAAACGTTACGTGGACGGCGTACGCGCGAACGCTTTCTTCAGGGGCCGTACTCGACTGAAGTGACACGAGACGACGAAGATGAGAATATATTTTATTTTATACTTTTTTTTTTTGCTCGACGTACTCAGCTTCGAAGCTATTCGCTACGGTCGCTACGAATCGTGCCCGCGAGCTCTCACTCTCTCCGCATCCATTTCCACACTTAACCGTGCGGCCACACATGCACGGACGGATTACGTGTTCGACCGTGATTGGCTTGATTTCGAAGAAATGACTCTCCGGCTCTGCAGCGTTCGAAGGTGGTTTTTCGATCTCGAAATATCGCGAACGGTTTTAGACTCGACGTCCCGCGAGGCCGATATCGAATATATGGGATGAGGGAGGTTCCGATCTGATGAATTTCGCGTTACCGTCGTTTCTGGCGAGACAAGGGGTCTCTCCAGACCAGCCGCGTATTTTTCCTTTCCCTTGGCGACGCTTCACCGAAATCGGCTTGTGCGCGTGAATGTACATGCACGCATTAATAGGACATATTCACGGAGGATGCTCGTCGCGGATGCACGAAGCTCTCGCCCACTTTGTCCCACGGATCGCAATACGCGTTTATTGTGTTATTCTCGAGCATCGAAGCGGATTGCGAAAAACGTCTGTGGAATTCCCGCGTTGGGAGCGAACGCGATTTTCATTGCGGCTACGTTCGCAGCACGGCACCTTTTTTTTTTTTAACTATGAGAAAGTCAAACAGTCCCTGGCTACCAGCGCTACCGCTACGAGCGCTACTTTTACGAGCGGTTTCTATGTTTGTCGGGCTGTGACAGCCGTGAGGCACCTGATCGCTGAACTTCCTTGAGCGGCCGAACCGATGCACGGGGCGCGCGCGTGTACAAAATGCAAATTTCGCAAGCGTTGCGTGCACTCGGAATCTAGGTGTAATCGCGTGACTTCGCGTGCGTCGTGGAAGGATGTGCCAGTAATTAGAAATACGTACCCCGGCCGAGCGTGATAGCTGTCACGTGAAAAAGAATGAAACGGAAAGGGCAAAAAGACGAGCTCTCGGTCCCGTGTCGCAGGGGGGGATATATACCTGTCGCTACAAAGAGTGGCATTGTTGCGGGGAACAAACGGGCGGTGGCGGGAACCCAAGCTAGGAAGAGGAGAAAATATGTCATGGGTGGCCGACAAAAGCGCAACGTCAAACCTGTTTCATTTGGGGGTGTCGTCGGAGGCGGAAGGGGATACGAGTGTGGATACTGCCGGGATAGAAGAACGAGGGGAGGGGGACAAATGAGGAAGAAATAAAATTCTGACTTCAACGTAGTAGCAGATTGACAGGGCGGCGCCGTCAATGTTCGTGCGTTATTTATGGCACGGCTCGCTTAGGGCAACCTGACGACAAACGTGAAAAGAGCGCTGGACCTTTTGGCCACTTGCGCATGGGGCCCAGCGAACGGCAAATGTTTTCGAACGACTCGCGGAATGGAAAGGTTAAAGCGAGAAAGTGAAGCGAGTGCACCGTTGAAAATAGATCCCGATGCACGGGCAACGCTAAAAATGTAGAAAAAGAGAATCTACGTTCGGGCAAGGCTTACTTACGCTGCGCACTACGAGTTACGCTAATCCGACCGTTACTTTGTAATGTCGTTGGCTGAGTAAGCCGTGATATGCGTGAGTGTGGGTCTGGTGTGTGTATGTGCCGTTCCGCTCTCTTCCTTTCGACGTAATACGTTTACGAGAGTCCTATATGAATGAAGCATGAAGGTGGTGCATGCACGATTGCGCGCGCGCATCCAACCCACTCACGCACATGCGCACACACGCGTAATCAGCGATCTTCACAGGGAAGGCGCCATTATTTCTACACGCAGCACCATACGCATACACCGATACTTTTCGTTAAGCATCCTGCACTCATACCGTTCAGCGAATTATGCCATGTATTGTTCGACAGCCTTGCCTCCGCGTAATTAAAGGGCTGGGGCGAATGTGGCTAAGGGCAAAATTTGATTCGCATGCGTGCCGGCGTTTCCGACATCCGCGATAAACGTCGCGGAGGACTCGAAATGTTTTCGGGTATGGAAATGACTTCTGCACACTCGGCGCGATTACTCACTTACGTTCTATTTCTCCTGTTTGAAGCGCTCGCAGCTCGCGATGGCGCGCGTTCCTCAAAATAAAATCGCGCTAGCCCCCAATTGCAGACGATTTATAAATAACGATGTACTCAGATACCAGAGAGACTCGACGTCGAATAGTACATCGACCATGGCGAGGCTGTCTCACGCGACTGACACGGTGTTCACCCGTACAGAAAGACATTGAAACTCCGCCGAGGCGTAAATAACAAATTTCTCTCGCATTACGCCGCCCGTCCAAAGATAGAGAGTACTATCGTCGGAGACCGAGAAACGCTGAGAGATAAGCGCGTGCGGATAACATGGTGACGAGGACGGAGAAAGGAGAGAGAGACGAGGATGCAAATGGCGACATTTCATCCGAGAAATTGATTTCCCTTCGAAGCGGGTCGACACGGTTTCGTCCACGCGCGATTGCCGTCCGAACGCGAAACGCTAACGGTCAATCGATTCAAACAGGGCGCATCGCGGGGTCAGTACCATTCACGAAATAAGGGCAGGTACCTCGAGCGAAGCGTGGCTAAGCGAAGCTCCTCGATCTAAGAGCGGAGCCAGGCGAGCGCCAAATCGCGACACACCCCTCCCGGCTACGTCATGCTCTCTGTCAATCGGTAGTAACGGCCTGAGCGTAGGCACTCGGCACGATAGCTGCTCGGCCCTTCCATAAGATCGACTATCGATGCCTCTGTCCGGCGTTCGGGGTGCGAAAGGGGAGGTTGTTACGGCCGCTTCTCTCTCGTTATCTCACTCCTGTGCGCAGGACTACCGCTTCGCTTACGTACCTGGTCAACGATCGCCAATCGCTCCCTGTCGCCGTAGATTAGGAGATCCGAGAAGTTCGGCTCAGAAAACGGTCCGAATCGCCGTTCGTATCACCGAGCGGTCGTTCCGTTCGGTGGACAGCTTCCCCGCCCCCGTCGCCCTCACTGTCGCCCTCGCCCTTGCCTCTGCCGTCACTTCTCGTAGCCGCCGTCGCGCCTCTCCTCTTACGCACTCCCGGATCCCCCGACCTGGTCGAGTCCCGCGAGAGACACCCGTCCGTCGCCGTTCACCGTTTTCACTTATTCCACCGGGCGCGCAAACCGCGATCCCCAGGCACACCGTTTTACATGCAGATCCCCCCGCGATCTGCGAAAAATCGCATAGCTGGAGCCCCCGTTTCCACTGCGCGAATACGTGAGATCGATTGCCGTCCGCCGTGGGTAATACGCCGCGCGAGTACAGCGTCTCTTTCCTTTTTTCCACCTCGGACTCTGTCGGCCGACGCGCACACCGCCATTGCGCAGCCCTGCGCACCCTACCCAAGTAGATGGCGTCGTTCGTCGCCAGTCACGGAAGAGGGGTTAGTCGAGATAGCCCGATTCCGACGTCTTTTTCATTGTGCTCGACTGAACGACTTGCCTGGCGCCATCTGTCGGTTGGCCGCGTCAATCGGCCTTAGTGAGGTTACCCGAGGCTGCGATGTCAGAGTTCTAACGTACCGACACTGCAGGGAATCAGACTGGTCAGAGCCTCCTCTGTATTCGAGCGGTGGAAGTTAAAAGCGTAATCGGGGGAGACGATAATCCTTAAAGGCCATGGCAAATTTCAGCGATCGTCTGGTTGGCATATCACGATTTTTGGGTTTATCTATATATTGTTACGTGACCGTCCTTTTGTGCAGACGGAACAATGGGCTGCTTATATAACTATTGCAATAAACTGCTCAGAATTATGTAATTTTGTGCTTGCCGAACTACACGTGAATAAGTTAAATGTAAATTTAAGAGTTCCCTCGAAAGTTTTAACTGTACATTTTCTTAGAATTAAAACGTGGGAATAATTCTTATGGACAAACAGAAAAATATAGTTAAACAATTAACAGCATTGACCGAGAGGCGGAGTTAGTGTGCTTTTGATATGAAAGATATCGAGAATCGCATGATGTAAAAAGTCGAATCAATATTAAGTATTATAGTGAGTATTCAGATCCAAAATGGTATTCCGTGTATTTGCATGTATGATAAATCCGTTCGTTCTCTCTACTGCAGGGTCACAGAACCACAACAAGGCTGCATAAAGTATACGACTGGCTCCGACTACACTTTTAAAACCAATCAAGATAAATAAATTTTGCATTAATTCCTACAACGAATGGTATTGCAGTTTACTATCGTCCCCTATGAATAATCTTTTATGTGACATGAAAATGATAATCTATCGGTACTCAGGAAACATAGAACAATAAACGTGCTTTGTGTTATCCTGTTAGTATTTTTGTGATTTTTCCTATGTAATAATTTATTTGAAATTGCTTGCTCAACGTCAAGAGTACCGTATTTAAATGTCCTTCGTGAAGGTATAAATGAACTTTTCTTACCTGTGTAATCCCATTTGTCTGTGTCACTGCATTGCTCTAAATGCAACTGTAACAATGACTTACTTAGCGTTACAACACACTTGCAGTTTTTTTCTGCCTGCATGTATTTACTGAATACGAATACTGTCGATAAGACCGATGTAACGAGTAGAATATGTTCAAAATAGTTTATGATGTCAATGGGCCACGGGGTCAATGGGGCATATCTGAAAACGCCGATCAAATTGTTCTTGATACATTCTGAAGAAAGAATGTGTAGTCCAAACAGTGATACAGCAATATTCGTTGAAATTCATTACCCAACATCAATATGCGCTTAGCATGTATTTTAATTAATTTTCCAACGTTATGTGCCGAAATGAGTTTCATGAAACCGAATAAAAGTTCATGTAGTTTCGAAACAAAGCAGGCTCTGTGACATTACCTTGCGATACCAACTGATAACGTATTTCAGATACCAAAACGCTCACCGCTTATCTTCGCCATGGTCGGATTATTGATATTTGAAAAATTCCCTACATCAACGAGCGATAAAGATTCTGAAGCGAGAGGTCCATGATTGAGTAAGGAAAGTGCCATGTTATCACTTTCTCGTCATAAACAAATTGCCTCTTTACAAGACGGACTGACATATGGTCCTTGCATTCTGATAAACGCAATAATTTGCTTACGTCGTACGTTGCGTAATACAAAGTATCGAATCCCATGCACGGACGAGACTTTAAGTCTGCAGGAGACAAGTCGTTATTAACCCCGATCGACATTCAACAGGTTCGAGCGGTTTACGACTCTTCCTACGTACCGTTAAATGACCGCGCGTTTGTGAGTGGAAGGCACATTATATTGCAACGTGAAAGCATGCACCAGCACCGCGCCAGCTTTATCAGCCGAAGAAAGAGAAGGAGCACCGTAGACGATCCGGCATGGGTGACAATCTCAACAGGGCATTTACGAGTGGCTCGAATCACTCTGATACGGAGTAGGACAGCGCATTGTAGTAACCGCGGACGGAGAGGACGATGCACGTGCAAACGATTCCTCTACGATCGATAGATCCTCGTGACCGAGCAGCGATACGCGATTACTCAAACCAATTTTATTATTGCCGTTCGATCGGCGGTCGCTCATCCCAGCGAAAAATCCCCAGTCTCTCTGACAAGACACATGTGCGTGGGCAACGAAGGCCGATAACGGATTTTGATAAATGTATTATGTACATACTGACGCCTTTACTCTCGCGTCAACGTACGTGGCAAGTGTATCATCGAAGTAAACAAATTAGTTATTGTAATGCGAAGGAGGTACCGTCTAGGTGGGGTATCGAAACGAATGATGGGATTGGCTGGTCGATTCCGTCGCCTGCCTTCTTAACATGTCTTTTCGCATTGCGCAACAACCTGTTTCTTCCACATGCGAAGTTTGATCGTCGACGCGGCCAAGTCCCGTAGCGGTTCCCGCCTCCTTCATTCCACTCGTCGTCGATTTAGTCTGCTGACCGGCGCCGAATATTCATCCACGCGCAACAGCTCGTTCGTCGGGGGTACCACGAAGGAGAACGATACTGACTTGGATCGTCGGCTCAACGTTCAAATTTGAAAGGATACAAAAAAAAGCGCGCACCGTTCGAAAATGAACTCGTTTCGCACGCTCGTTCGTCAAGTATGTCGAATTTATGTGGAATTTAGTGACCTGCGGCCCGACAATTTTGCCTTTCGTGTATCGGAGCCATTCCATCTGTTCGTTCGAATGGATGGTGTTCATTGGAATGCAGACCGTTCCGGCCAACTTTGCTGTCGTTCATTACAGATTTTCCTAAAGATGATCTGGTCGATAATGATTTTATGACGAGGGTGAAAAGAATGGCGGGGTTCGGTAAACAGGATATTTTCCTTGTCCTCAATCATTTGTTCAGTAAAAGCAATTAAGGAAACTCGTCGGTGACCTTTCGCACTTTTTCACTGTTGGCTGAAACGTTCTTCTTTTCATGGTTAATTGATTGTTCGCGACAGAGTCATATCGTTACTGATACGTCGGCGGTGTGGAGATAGTAATCGATCCGTGTAATTTTGTAGATACCAGGGCAAATAATAAAGGGCAGAAAGGTCCATTTATGCGCTGCACTCAACCAAAGCCCCGGACCTCTAACCCAGTTTACAGATGATGAAATGATGATGAAGGAGACTGGTAAGATTTGTACTGTCATTACCGATAATTGTCGGAAATGACTGGCGTTTTTATCCGGCTTTTTAACGATATTGTTCGGAAAAACGACCTGAACATTTCCGTAATAAAACACAAATCGCGTAACGATAAGAAAGAAAACAAGATAGAGCAAACAGCTTATAAGATTTATGATGCATTTTCAGTGGCTAAGTTGGCCAAGGAGGAGATCTTGCCGGTCGTGCGAAAAATGGAGAAAGAGGGAAAAATTGACGACGGCGTCCTACAGAAACTGTTTGACAACGGGGTATGTCGAATTAGCTTACCGTTTTGTCGCGAGACCCGCTTCATTGTCGCTCCAATATTTTCGTATTTTGCAGTTAATGGGTCTCGAGATACCGGAGAAATATGGAGGCACTGGATGCAATTTCATGACGACGATTTTGACCGTGGAAGAGGTTGCGAAAGTGGACGGTTCCGTGGCTGCCCTCGTCGATATTCACAACACCCTCGTCAATTCGCTCATAATCAAAGTCGCCTCAGAGGAACAGAAGCAAAAGTATCTGCCTAAATTGGCGCAGAACTACGTAAGTGGAAGATAAGAGATGGGACGAAGTTAGGCGACTCTCTTCACGGCCAATCAATTTTTAGGCCGGCAGCTTTTGCTTAACGGAGCCAGGGTCTGGTTCGGACGCCTTCTCGCTCAAAACGCAAGCGAAGAAAGATGGCGACCACTACGTGATTAATGGGACAAAAATGTGGATCTCCAATTCCGATATTGCAGGAGTCTTTTTGGTTTTCGCCAATGCTGATCCATCCGCTGTAAGATCATGACACCAATTTGTATTAATTAATTACCATAATTGAACAACTGTGTTGAATGAATATCACTGAAAATGTACTGATTATATGAATATTATACAGGGATATCGCGGAATTACGTCGTTCTTCGTCGATAGAGATACACCTGGACTGACGGTGGCCAAGCCAGAAGACAAGCTGGGAATCAAGGCTTCCGGAACTTGTATGATACACTTCGATAATGTCAGGGTAAGTAACATATGAGCCGTTCAGTGCACATATCGGTTAACTCCACCAGTTACGTAAAAATTGTAACATTACTGACCACTATTTTTCTGCGCCTCTTTCTTATTAATTTTATATACCGTCAGATGGAAGCTATATCTGCGTTTATGCATTTTACAATATATATTTGAATTTATATTATAAAGGGAATTTTAAAAAACTATGTTCATCGTATTTCTCAAGTTTTTGCTTTATGGAGTTAATCGATTTGTGCACTGAACAGCTCATATAACGAAAGCAAGAATAATGATTATATAGTAATTTAAAGTTGTGACATATTTAGAAATATTTTTTAACTGTAGGTACCAGAAAGCAATATTTTAGGACAATTTGGACACGGTTACAAGTATGCCGCAGGATTTTTGAACGAAGGACGAGTAGGCATTGGTGCTCAAATGATTGGTATAGCTCAAGGTGCACTTGACGCAACTATACCTTATACCCTTGAAAGGAAACAATTTGGCAAGGATATTTTTTCCTTCCAGGTAAGAGTTCTTATGATTACAATGTTAGAATTGCTGGTGTTCTCAACGTCTTTTCTGTACACTATTATCTCGTTTGTATCAGTCCATGCAACATCAAATCGCTCAAGTTTCTACGGAGTTAGAGGCGGCTAGATTACTTGTATATAACGCAGCGCGGCTAGTCGAGGCAAAGAAGGACATTATGAAAGAAGCAGCAATGGCTAAATTGGTTGCGTCTGGTAAGTAACGTGGATTGCAGTTGTCTGTAATTTCTGTTTCCCTTTAAGGCGAGTATGCTTAGAACATGAAAAAATTCTTACATTCGAAGATGATATGCTGTTTTTATAATTCCTACAACTGATAAAATCGATAGAAAGATTAGTATAATTTGTACCCTTAATCTCATTTTAAGATGTGCTAAGTGCTTTTAAAATCGTTTCCAGTTCTTTTTATACCCTGACAAGAATTTTATTCATTTAGCCGCATATAGATTTGCAATGGATATTTTGACAGTTTTATTTTCAACTTTTTTAACCAATCTTGATAGCACTTTAAATAATTATTATAGGATACGCATTCAATTTTTTAATTCTTCTCTTGCAGAGACAGCGCTGAGAGTCACGGCAAAATGTATTGACTTTATGGGGGGTGTCGGTTTTACAACGGATTTCCCACAAGAAAAGTATTTCAGAGATTCAAAAATTGGAACCATTTACGAAGGAACTAGCAATATGCAGCTGTCAACTATCGCAAAATGTCTTCGAAGAGAATACTCGTGATAAGATAATGCTCATGCATGTTTTTACGTGTTCCTACCCGCCGATGTACTTCTGTAATTCTTCTATATACTTTCCAAGCATTCACAATTTTACCTTCAAAATTTTCTGTTTTTATACAGAAATATATTTTCTTTTGTACTTTTTTACGCCATGTCGCAATAAAATTACTGCTCGCATTTATAAGAGACATCATTAACATCTTAACTACTTATTAACATTATAAATTGATCGAAACATTGAATAAAAATTTTGTAAGGGCATCATAGTCATTATAGGAATATATAGATTTCTCTGTAATATCAAACGTGATCCGATGACGCAATTAAGTACGTTCATTCTTGGATAACAAATATTTAGAAATACACCATGTTTACATTAGAAAACACAAAACAAAATTTTGAAATTGTGGCAGTTAAGATGTTAAGCAATACTCGTGTGAAATAAAAACAAGTGATTAAATAATTACAGGATTTGATTGCCTATGGTATCATTTACTTCTACATGTTAAAAACCTTATAATTTACTAACTCTTTTAAAAGTTTTAGACCCATAAACTAGGTTTACTTTCAGAGAAAGAAAGGTACCTTTATTTAGGGTCATGGGGTAGTTTGAATCCAACAAGATCAGCTGTCTCCTTGATGGTTCGTTCACCTTTTCCAGCATACTCTTGCTGAATTTCACGACGTCTGCGGGATGATTGCAGATAGCATAGATAAACTTCTGCCAGGTTCTTCAATTCTTCTCTCTCCTTGCACAAAACTTCAGAAGTTTCCTTGTGAGCTTTTGCTTGATCCAAAATATGTTGGATCATACCATTTTCCTTAGGTGCCTTTGTGCGAGAATTACGAGAGACTTCCCTTAATAAGGATCTTATAAGCCCGAGATTAGAATTCATTTCACCACTGTCCTAATAAACACATAAGTAAGAACTATGATCAACATGGTGTTCACATTCTGTGACAAGATAATTTACTTTTCAAAATCAATCGTTGAGAGTAAATACATTTGTATAATTTCATATTGTCCAATTTTTACACAAGTAAAAATACATGTTAACACAGCGAAAATACATGTTAGCAAATATGTTAACAAATATATTATAAAAACAATTATACTGTTACACGCAAAGTTTTGTAGTATTTTCTGCTAAGATAAATTCTACATCCTTTTTATAGGTAGGCTCTTCTCTTAAAGTCCAAAAATTGGATGGTACATTATTCAGGTTGTGTTCAGTAAATATTTGTATATTGAAACCACTAAATGCCCGATAATCTTTGAAATCATCATCTACACGAATTTCTGTTACATATGGATAAATTCGATAAATGTATCCTGCTGATACGGACAAGTTTTTATCAATGTTATCATTCATAATATCTGAGAAGCTATTTGTCAGAAGAATGCAATTGGTCAATGCCTTACTCCAGTTAGCATATAGAAAGTTATTGGACAATTGTTTTGCACAGTGTGGCATATACACAATAGTAGTCTGTTCATTGACAACGCGCTTGCCTTCTTCGTTTGTTTTTATCACTTCCAAATGCAAAGTTTGCAAAATTTCGATCTCTGTTGGGCAAAATGACGGGTCGTAAATGTAAACTGGGCAGTTATAGCGCTTTTTTAACGAGAGAACGAACGCTAGTTGATACATTGAGCTCTTATAATAGGAGAAACTACCTAAACCGTAACATAAAATCTGCGAAATGTCGTCAGTATCCAACATGTCTAATGCCTTTGTCAAACTGTCGAATGCTTTCTTTTTGAAGGTAGAATCCTTTATTTCAATTGTCGCGTCGAACAGTTCGCTGAAAAACGGAGTTAAATTGCAGAAGTGAGTATTGCCCACTGAAGCAGATAGCTTAAATGAACAGTTAAGTCGTGGATTCTTACCGAAGGACATCATCACGACTCGAAATGGGATCAAATTCTATTGTGGAAGAAAATTTGTGGCGTTGATTCTTTTTGACCGATCGATTACGTTTTCTACGTGTTTTCACTTGCACAAAATCATTTGCTGGGTGCATTTTGTTACGTTTTCTACGTTCACTTAATGCATTAATTCAACACTTTCCAAGCACACAACTGAATGATAAAAGTTGTGAATAGTTAATATGAAAGCTTAAAATTAATTGGTCGCGTTCGTGCAATATATTCTATGCTTCACTACATAATTTGTTCCTAACCTCGAAACGTCGAACGGCACACTGGTATGTTGTCACCACATACATTAAGCGGATAAAGGAATGAGATGGATGGAATGCGCCAGAATCGGACTGAACTTCCGGAATGCACGGAACGGCGGTCTAACAGTGAAACATTCAAATTATCTAACCCGGCACGCTATGTATGACAATTATAATTTGCTGCACTTGATTACATGTTTCACATACCCAGATGTAGATGTTTGCAAAACCGGGATGTGCGTATTCGCATTGCAATCGGTTTCGGTGTGCACGACGAAAATATCGCGTTGTTTTAATACGCATTTGTGTATGTACATAAGCGGCAGATAAAAAGAACCCGAATCGCGCATAGATAACGAATCTTAACGTAATTGATACCAAACATGCCTTGCAACTCTCTGAACTGTCACAGGGAAATTCGATTATGAAAAAATACGGACGTATAATGAATGTTATTCTATCGGGATAAAGAAAACGTCGTCAATTCCGCAGGAAACGGACACATCCGCGAACGGCTCCGTGCGTCGTTGTATTCGCTAACCACGTACGTATTCACCTTCCTCGTGAGTGCATTGCGAAGGACCTCATGAATGATACGGCGAGGCAACTGCTCAGTCGGAATACGTAAAGAGGAAGAGGACACACCTGAGTGCAGGTGTTTGACATCTACTAAACATTCGTCGCACGTCATTGATTTTAAGGTATGTGTGCACACAGACAAACATTTCTATCCCGCAAACGGAGACATAAATAGTGCGCCTCTTCCACATATCATCTATCATACCACCGCTGTATGTCGGTCGGACGGTTTTGAAAACGATTTATGCCAATTTTTTCTCGCAAACGTCATATAATTGAGCATAATTAGGCACGTACGTACGCCGATGGGTGCGTAACGTGTCCACGCACATAGTACGGCATCGGTGGAGGTGCCTACAGAGCTAAGGTCGGCGCGAGGGCGGGGATCGGGTAATCGTCGATGCTCGGATGACAGTGGGGGAGAGAAATGAGTCATGCGGCGAGTCGCCCGTTGCACTCGCTAGAGTCCGAATTGCAGTCGCGTCAATGTTTGCGCAATGCACGCCAGTCCGCGGGCCCGCTGGGAAGCATCGTCGACGCGCCGTATTGTAAACTAAACAGCGCGACATCGTACGAAATCGGCCCTCCTCGCTGTACACCTCTCACCTGTTCAACCATTATCTCCCACCTCGCGCGCACTCCCTGTCACTCTGCCCCGAAGTCTTATCCCTCTCTTTGTCGGCCGTTCGCTAAAACCGACGTCTAACACGTCCACGCGATCGACCGGCCATGTCCGAAGTTAGTCGTGCGATTTGCCTTTGAGCGTGCACAGGTAGCGCGGGCGTTAGCAGCCGTTAGCAGCGGGAGCTATGCTAAGAGGGACACGATGAACCTGCGGCTGGTTGATACTGTCGAATTCACGGTATGTCACGCTTCGCGAACGTGCGATGATCGGCACGCGACGATCGTGGCTCGATCGTGCCTCGATCGTGCCTCGATCGTGAATGGACCGAGGGCTCACCTATCGCGGAAAGTCAAGGACTAATCTAGTGCCGGAGCGCGAAACGACTTCACCGAGCGAAACTTTCCGATAAACGTAATAAAGTGTGCACGTCGACGTTATTGCGCGAATGCCACTGACAATTTCTAGACGCGGCTACGGCCGAAGGTCAATTAAATCGACCCAGATAAGGACGATCGCAACGTGCTAGGCGTGACATCGACGTCTCGCATTGCCGGAATTCCTCGCGGAATTTCAGCGTAACGCGTGGAAAAGGTGGAGCCGCGCTGAAAATTACGCGTCAAGCTGCGCGCTCGTGTGTGTTATCGGACACGACGGCTCTACTTTCTAATACGCCGGTAAGGCGCAGACGCGGGCTATTAGTCGCGAGCGCATGCGTCCTTAATCGCAGTTAATAAAATATTACGTCTCTCGGTGAGTTTTACGTTTTCTTTCTTTCGCGCGCCCCATTATTTTCGTATCCGATTCGTCTTTCGTTGTGTTCATTCTGCCGTCATTCGTCGTAAACACGTACGACGCGCGTTCGGCGTCTGTCCCGAGAGTAGACGAACGCGCAAACAGGTCCTGTTTGGAATCTCGCGGCGCTTGTCAAAGCCGGTCGTCGAAGTCTCCCAACGAGTCAACGCAGACGGACTATCATCCATTTCCCTGAAATCGCGTCTGATTACGGGGAACTCTCCTCACAGGACGCTATTTACAGATGTGGTGATGTGACGGGGATGCGGACATCGATTTCTCACGATGTCTTTGACTTCAAGGCCGAATGAGTGCGCTTCAAGAGCGGTGATTGCCCTTCAGCTGGCCACATGGAGCGCAGTCGGGATTATTCTCTTGCAAAAAGGCGCGTCCTCGTTGCACCGAAGCAACGCGGCTTCGATGAGAAATGCCTCTCTCGCGCAAGTACGCTAATTAAGTCTTGAGCCCACGTCTTCTGCAAGAGTTGACCTCGAGCAAAAATATTAATATTCCCCGATACTTTCAGATTGGTGTTCCCGCCGACGTACAAATCGAGATTCGTACCTTCGATGTTCGACAACGCTATGACGAAGCCCCGAGTTTAGCAGTAATCCCTTTGCAAGATGATTCCTCCGCTATAGTGACCGAGCGACGTCCGGCCCGTTCCGATCGGCAGACGACTTGGAGTGGAGATTTGTTGAATAATTTACCGGGGGATTCAAAGAAAGATGTCGGAGGAGAAACGCATCCAGCTACCGTGTCTTCAAAGGAAGAGCATAAAATTCCTGCTAATAAGAGAAAGGAAAACAATACCACGTCAATCAGCAGGTCGGGGGCAAATGAAAGTACAAAGAAGGAAGCCAGTGAGGCCGGTAATTCGGAGGAAAGGATGAGGGGAAGGGACAATGGTCCACCGGAAGTGAAAGCTGCTCGCGCGTCTGCGCCCGCCGGAACAGTGGCTGCTATAGCAATGCTTGCTGTCGGAGCGGTTATGCTTGTCCTGGGACCTGCCGCAGTCATTTTGCGTGCCCTCGACGACAGACGACAGAAGAGACGATTTTTAAAGCTATCGGCAGCAGACGACTTACCACCGACGTACGAACAGGCGACGTTGATGGATGAGGCACCGAGATACTCGACGCTCGTATTGAATCGTAGCGATTCCGCATTCTCGACGTCTCAGATGTGTGCTGCCGTTGCCAGCGTGGAACAGAATGAAGGGACGTCCAGACAGCCTGCAGAATCCTTGTAGCCGAGTACCTTGGATTTGAGGCTCTAAGAAAGAATCCGCGCCACTTAATGCAGTGTGTTGATTGCAAATATGTACTTCAAACTTCAAAGGACGATGAAGACGAATTGCGGTCAGCGTTTGTCGCACAATGAAAGCCACCGCGAACGTAGGCCAGGCCTTGTCCGAACAGTCGACGTATCGTGGCTGCAATAAAGACTTATTTTACCATTTAATTCAACGTGTACCCAACGAATGCCGACTAATT
The DNA here is from genome assembly GCA_914767735.1 of Anoplius nigerrimus. Classification (NCBI taxonomy): domain Eukaryota; kingdom Metazoa; phylum Arthropoda; class Insecta; order Hymenoptera; family Pompilidae; genus Anoplius; species Anoplius nigerrimus. Next base: position 3,683,003 of record OU612079.1, on the reverse strand, counting down.
CCGTGAATACTGAAGCGTTAAGGTGCCCTCTGTTTTCAAGATATTCTACTACAATTATTCGTCTCGAAGATGTTTTGCTACAGTTGGGAGTTTCAATTTTGTTTCAATAGGATAATCAGTTTCGATAAAGTTTCGGTTCAAGCTGTACTTGTTTTTGTTCGCCTATTGTACCGCTGTGAAAGGTGTATTGTATTGAGCTGTAAGGACTGGACTGTAAAAAGATACGGGTCTGATTAGCAGAGATTTTGGCTCACGCATATTATTGGCGGATGCTGTGGCGAATGAAGGGAATCAAAGTTGAACCACGCAAGCAGTAGCGTATTCCTTGCTTCTGTGTCGTCTCAAGTCTATTTTCCTTAGCTCCCTACATTACGCACCCATAATTTTATCACGATCGTGACGAGTATCAGTTGCAATCGTCATTCTGAAGATTTATCGAAATTAAGGATTTCAAACTGACAGCAGAAGAACGATTGTTCAATCAACTTTTTGCGATGATTTTCCTCGCGTCGTAGACCGCAGTAATACTGTTATGACAAGAAATGAACAGAAATGCACATGTTCCCGGCGACCAAATGGAATAATACCAAATAATCGTTACACATTATGTTCATCATTCATTATATGTTTTAATGGCCTTCATTATGTTGTCGTTTCAAAGAAACAGCGATTGGTATTGACGAAGATATTTTATTGATCCAAAGATTTTGCTGAGAAGTAGCTTATCTCGCAAGGGTATGTACGCGTTTACTAAATAAACATATATTTATGACAAATGATACTGTATACCTTTAAGCGCATCAAAGACGGAAATTCGTATATTCCGTAAATGTGCATTATATGTAAAAATGATTGTAATGAATACCCAATCAGCTAATACAAAAAGTGTCAAAACTGTTTTACGATTGAAGAGCATTTAAAATGTGCAAGAAATTGTCAATGGTTGTTAATGAATTATTGGTGTGAAGATATATTAATTATTATTGCCTCGCGATAAATCTTCATTATTATGGTATACAGTTAATGGGCTTCACATAATTCTGGGAGGTTGAAGAGTAAGAAATTCCCAGTATTTACTTTGTATCATTTCTACAAGCTGATGTATGAAACAATTATGATTTTCGACGATAATCTTGATAAACTTGTCATTGGTTAATTAAATCAAGTAATAGACATTTTTCATTTATAAATGCTAAGCACAAGGTTCAATCAAATAAACTTCAACCTCTTAAATATATACGCGCGCACACACACACACACACACATATTCTCCCACAAACGCTATAGTGCAATGACAGTCTGCAAATTGGATCGGAGGAACGCGGAATTCTCAGTATCCAACCAAGATGGTGCTGGAGAGTACTATGATATGGTATGCAATCAATTTTCTTGATATTTATCAGAATTACGCTATTTCTAAAGAATATCTTCTTACACTGGGAAGTTTAAATAATATACTCTTTATAAATATATAAAATTGTGTTAACATTGTTAAAATAAAATTGTCTTTTTCTTATATTAACATGGGCATTGTGACTAGAGTGACAATGCAAAGTTGAATGAGTATGCTGTCAAATAAAGATTAACGTTTAATATTTTTCAGCAGCGATTTGGTTATGTTGTCAGATACTTGAAATGTTATACATTTTTTAATTGATTTTGTTATAACCGGTGTTCTTATAAGAGAAATGTGTGATTTATAGGTTAGACTTGTCGTTCTGGATACGATATTTATTTTCGTTTTTGAAATCTACAATGTATTTTACAGATATATTTTATTACATTTTTTAAAATTTATTTAGCGTCGACAACAGCGACTACATGAGAAATGGAGATTTCTTACCTACAAGGTTACAGGCTCAACAAGATGCTGTTAATATAGTTTGTCATTCTAAGACCCGTTCAAATCCAGAGAACAACGTTGGACTTATCACATTAGCCAAGTACATGCATTTGCCTTAATACAACAATATACATCTTTATAATGACATACAAATTTTACCGATATTTTATTCTAGTGTTGAAGTATTAGCGACACTCACAAGCGATGTTGGCAGAATCCTTGCAAAACTCCATCAAGTACAACCAAATGGAAACCTTTGTCTTATTACTGGAATCAGAATTGCACATGTAAGTCTGTTACAATGTTTTCAATAAAATTGAATTTCATTTATGTTTTGTTTAAAGATTTACATTAACATAGACGTGTATTCTGTTACATAGCTAGCTCTGAAGCATCGCCAGGGTAAAAACCATAAAATGCGTATTGTAGCATTTGTGGGTAGTCCCATACAAATAGATGAAAAGGAATTGGTAAAACTAGCAAAAAGACTGAAGAAGGAAAAAGTAAATGTGGATGTGATTAGTTTTGGTGAGGAGAGTATTAACAATGAAGTGCTCACAGCATTTGTTAATGCACTTAATGGCAAAGATGGCACTGGAAGTCATTTAGTCACTGTTCCACCTGGTCCTCATTTGTCAGATGCACTCATTTCATCCCCCATTATTCAAGGAGAAGATGGAATGGGTGGCGCTGGTATGGGTGGCGCAGCATTTGAATTCGGTGTAGATCCTAATGAAGATCCTGAATTGGCATTGGTTAGTGATACTCTAAACGTTACTTGTAATATTCCAATCTGACACAGTAATTAAAATACTGTTACTTATTGTTAACTTATACCATAGGCTTTACGTGTTTCCATGGAAGAACAACGTCAACGACAAGAAGACGAGGCACGTAGAGCACAGGCAACAGATACAACACCGAGCAAACAACCTGATGCTGCCAAAGGTGGACCGAACGAGGAAGCCATGCTGAAACGTGCTCTAGCTATGTCTTTAGAAAGTGCTGATGAATCAGCACCTGTTGCTGACACAGCAGCTCCAACTGCTACTTCCAATGTTCCAGATTTTGCGCATATGACAGAGGAAGAGCAGATAGCCTTCGCTATGCAAATGTCTATGCAGGATCAACGTAAGTTTCTCAAATAACCCTTTGTTTAGAAAGTTCGATTGTACGTGATGAAAAGTGTACTATTTTGTTTTCCATAGAAGAGTTAGAGACTCAAAAAGAGGAGGCAATGGAGGTTGAAGAGGATTATGCTGCTGTAATGTCAGATCCAGCTTTCTTGCAGTCGGTTCTAGAAAATCTGCCAGGTGTAGATCCGCACTCCGAGGCAGTTCGTCAAGCGGTCGGTTCTCTTCAGCAGAATAAAGATAAAGACAAGGACAAGGAGAAGGATAAAGAGAAGGAGAAGGATAAAGACAAGGATGCTGATAAGAAATAAATTATCCTCTGCTTGTGTGCTTTTGCCCGAATGTTCGCATTCACATAACGCGATACTTTACACCTAACATTCATCTGTGACAGTCTGTTTATTCTTGTGCACTTGCAAAAATATACGATTTTCTGATATTACTGTTCTTCATTCTCATTAGACTTCGACTTTACACTTTCGGCTTTCAACGAATACTCGGTTTTTTTACACGTCGAGTTCACTAAAGCAAAAGTAATCGGCAAAACTGAATCTACATGTCTCATATACGTTTGATCGGTGTAAAGCTATACAGTCGGCGCAATTTACACTTTATGTTGAGTTTCTTGTACTTCGTTAATCGGCAATTTAGCTAATATTAGCGTACAGATAGGATACAGCAAAACAGTGAAAGTATCCATCAACAGTTATAGCTACATTTAAGATGTGAAACGTAACATTTTTGTTTATATATGATCGAATGGTATAATAAACTACCGTAAAGGTGATAAATAATGAACATGTGTGAAAACAACTTTATTTTGTACTATCTTGAACCGGCCAATTTGAATAATGTCGCATTTGCCCTCCCTTCTCGTGAAAGTACACAACGTCTTCAGATCAGCGGGAAATATAAGTTATTTCTAATACGAACTAACTTTGGAAGCAAAGATTTTTTCCCAGAATTATATTAAATAAATTTGAGTTGTAACCTATTACGGTTTACCTACTAGCAGTAGATAAATAACATATGCTATGGTTGTACGTTGTACTAATAAGCACAGATGAGGAAGGTGGTTGGTATTTAAGGAAGAGTAGCTTTACCGTTTGGATATTTGCTCACATTCCGCGCAAAGGAAGTGGAAATAATGCATGAGTTATACGTAAATTATACTCTTGAAATTTTATTACACGAAATAGTGAATCAGCAAGTAAAGAATTCGCAGCTTATACCGCTGAAAAGTACACGACTGGTACAATAACGCAAACACAACATGTAAACGTTAGGAATATCGTTCAACAAAGCAACGAATTATTTATTTAACAACATTCTAAAGATAAAAAACAATATCTACGAAACAATTCATCAAAATTACAAACAATAACGTACAAACTACAAAAAAAATATCAACCTACTACTTCCTATCTTCTGCCTACTATTTTCACATAAAATACGTTAAATTACGTAAAATTCAGTCGTGAGTACATAGTATATGCATTATATCTATACATATTATTCATTCATACATAAATATTCAGATGGACGTTATTTCGGTTTGTTCAGTGTGTGATTACACTGACACTTAACAGTACAGAGTAATCGAGTGCGCTTAGAAATTTAAATCTAAGATATGGTGTAATATAAAATTACAAGGGTTGTGTAATTAATTTTCCTAATTACTAAGGTGGTATAATTCTGACCGCGTATGATGCTTAAAATACCGCCGACTAACAGTTTTTACACGCCAGGTTTACCTTCTAGGTGTCATATGGACAAAGACACCGTCAGTAGGTCTGAGAATAATTGAGGAGAAACATTTAACCGTATCGAAGTTGTCGACACTCTTGACATTCCATTTCCTCAATATAGAGGCGAGTAAGATTTTCTCTTCGGTGTTCGCGAATTTTTGACCAATGCAGTTCCTCGGTCCTGCGCTGAATGGCACAAAACAGTATGGATTTCTGTTCTTGCAATTTTCCGGCAAAAATCGATCAGGGTCAAACTTCATTGGGTCAGGCCAGAATTGAGGATCTATGTGACTCACTAATGGGCTGATTGTGACAATGACACCTTTTGGAATTGTGCACTCCTCTGGAAAAGATGTTTTATGATTTTTTAATTATAAGCTAAATTCTGTAAGAAATACGCTATAAAATGCAGAGAAGAATATCCATTTTGTACATTTTCTAGAGACGTACCTAATTCTAAGTCCTCAACCAGTGTTCTCGAATAGTTTGGCACGCTGGGCATTATTCGTAAACTTTCCTTAATAACGCGATCCATGTATTTAAACTGCGGAATTTGTTTCATCGTTATTGGTTCACAAGAATCGCCCAGAACCTCGTCAATTTCTGCTTGGACCTTTGCTTGTATTTCGGGATAATTCCCTAGACAGAACAGACTCCAGCTGGTTGCGGCTGCCGTTGTGTCGTGACCCTAAGAGTAAAAAATGTAAAGTATAATCAAGTGGCAGTAAAGCAAATTATGGAAGCAGTAGATATGTGCTATATTAAAATAAAATAAAATTGTTAATATCGGTGGTTATTAGATGCAAAACTTACAGCAAACATGAAGGTATCAACTTGTTCTCTTAATTCTTTATCCGTCATATTGTTTTCTCCGTTCTCAAGGACGTCAAGCATGAGATCAAGAAAAGCTTTTCTCTTATGGCGACCTAAAATCCGATCACTGTTCATAAGATTCTATCAAATACAGAAGTGAAGGACAGTCTGTGATTAAACACTATCTTATAATAAATACCTATATCATCTTCGGTATTTTCATGAGCAATAAAACCATTTTGCATTTTGTTCTTTCGTGACTGCTTTCTCTTAGTTATCACCTAAATTATGTTTGAACAATTTATAATTTTTTTATTTAGATTATTAATAAATTATTTATCACGCATTTATTGTCGTGAGCGCAAATGATACTCACGTCTCCCGTGAAATCATGCAGTAACTTAAGGGTAGAATCGTATGTGCGTCCCATAGGTGTTAATTTGAATATAAAATCGTTCTTCAACCAGGGACGAAACATTCGATGTACTACAATTTCTGTAAATCTAAGAGATGAAAATACAGTTGTTATTAGTATCGCCTATCTATAAGTAAAACTTGGCAGATTTCGAGAAACTGTTGAAGAACTGACCTGCGTACAGCTTTGGGATATTCAGTTTCTTTGTCATGGTCCTGAGCGTGGACGTTTATACCCATTGCAGTTTCTAAACAGAGATTGTTTCGGCAATGCTAATTAAACGAACAAATACGAATGATCTTAATTGAAGAAATTAATAACTACCGCATATTATGTCTAGAGCGCATCGAAGTACAGGTTGGAAGATATCGATAGGCTGGCCCGGATTTTCGTTCACCTGCTTCTCTATCACGTCAGACAAAATTTGTGCTTTTTCCCACATGGTGGTAGTGAAGTTTTCCAATATATTGAAGTGAAATGTGGGTGTCAACACTTTCCTATCATGAAACCATTTTTCGCCTGGAAGTTTGAAATCAAGGTAACATCCATTCATGACAGTTTACCAATGATGCGGAGTAAACAAAGTGATCATATCCACGTGGCCGATTATTCACACAATCAGCCTCTTATAAAACCGGATTACTCATTTTTTCCTCTTGTTAATGATCGCAATCGCAAACGCCAAATTATTTCCACTCTAGCATCCGGTAGACTTTGCCTCTTACACGTGCGGTCCGGTAGACATTTTCTTAGTTTATCGCGTCACGATACAACTACAGTCGATTTACTTTGTTAGATTATGCGGTAACAACGATGACTGTAACATGAAATTGCATGTTTGCGTCCGGCCCGAGATTAAATCGTATTCCCTCGTCATGATGATTCAGCAAAATTTCGTCTTGATTCGTGGCAAAGGGATGTACGTACATTAAATTGCTTGTTATGTTGCCCCAGGAAAAACAAAATTCGAACATTTTTTCAATGGATACGATAAGATTCCGCCGTCGTTTGACACAGGTAGAATACAAACTTCTCCTAAAGCATCGTCAAATATTTACGAATTATAAAATGCGAAGCGGTACCTTAATTTGTGCTGAATGGAAAACGGATGTTAATTGGTTCCGTTCGCTATCTATGAATAGCAATTCTTACTTTGTTAAGATATCTTAACTCTGTTGACGTTTATCGTCGCCTTTTGTGTTAAAAACGCGCAGATAGGTTTTGATAATAATGTATACGCAACGCGCTGGTACATTACAATACTCTGGCATTACCGTCAAGGTCATACAAAAAATGTCTGATGCGTCTTCGCTCATCGGTACGGTAATGATTAATGCTGCATAAGAAGTACTAACGTAACGTGTGATAAAGAAACGTTTCGCTGCTGTAACCAGAAGTTACCTTTATGTAATATGTCACTTTGTTTACAGGAAAAAGGACTGAGAGTATGTTTTTCGAGTTATAATGAAGTTATTTGAAAATTCTTATAGTTTCCATAAAAACACGACAGTTGATACAAATAATACACTGGATCTAATTAATATTCATTACTTTTAATATAAGTTTTAAGGATTTTACGGCTGAACTGAGTTCTCCATGCGATATATAAGAACAACTTGCATTAAATAGACGAAATATAAATTGTCAGTTAGCACCATAGGTGTGTAATGTGATAGAAATTAATAACTCGGTTACACAATTATAAATAAGCATATCCAGAAATCCATTCAATATTAAGGACATAAAGGAAAATAGTTTATTACACTAACCTGTCGCAGTCACTAGTCCTGAGCCCAACCATGGTTGGATGAAATCATAGACTAACCCCTTCGAAATATTCACGTTGCTAGTAAGGATAGCCTATAGTACATTTGAACAGAACAGAACATTTTGAATTCGTCCGACAATCAAATCCAACTTTCCAGATTAAACTTGTCATACCTGTACATGTTTTGGATGCCGTAGGTGCACTGATGGTGCTGGCCCAATCCAAAATACAAACAGTCCATCCTTGAACTGGAAGGATAGCTTTCGAAACCATTTGAGACGTTCTATAGTGGAAGAAATTTTATTCATAGATATTTTTCTATACAACCTTTTTATTACGTTTCAGAATCCGCGCGTGTTACGGTATCCGCGTCAGTTTGCTTTGCTTACAGTGTCTTCACATTTGTTTTGCATAACTGTTGTCAACTAATCGGACGTACCTTCTTTCGACAGTCGAAGCGGCGCCAGGAGTGAACCGATGAGCGGATAACTCGGTGGACTAGGTAGTTTGCTCAGTTTCTTGCGCAGAACGTGCCATTGGTAAAGCACAGACGCAAATTTTGACAGGCAAATCAGGAATACCGTGCCGACGATCAGATAAATGGAATCCATGTTTGCCTTCTGCAATACGACCGATTACTGAGTAACGAGAGTTAGTGCCAGAATACGGCTTACGATCAACGCTGAGATCATGTAACGATGTAATATCAAGATCGGTTGCGTAATTAACAAAGCATAACGATACGAGAGACTCGGCTTGTGCGTAGAAAGAACTTAGACAAACTCGGTAACGGAAAATGCACAGTAGTTGCACTGGTACTAGTTCTAGTAGCAGGACCGGTGATTTAAAACCAGTTGCTTGCACACTATTCGCGCCAACGCACTTGCACACACACACAACATATACACATAGTTAGACGCGCGAGCCGCCGTATACGATCACCACATTTCGTGCACTCCGTATTTATTTTCAAAGATTTTCCCTAACAATTCGACACCGGCAGTTCCCTCCTCTCTTCTCAGTTCATTACAATGCCGAGAATGGCAAGAGTCGACCAAAAATGTAGGTCAATGTCCGTATTACCGCGATACAGTCTGCGTGAAAGAGCGGGAAAAATTTATTTGTGAGGGGACGGGCACACGTGACAAGTCTTGAGATGACAGAGGTTATCGGCGATTAATCACGAATTCGTCAAATGAACCGGCTTTTTTACCGTTAAAATCACGTTACATCGCGACGAAACGAGGCGTTCATCGAAGCATGCACGTAATGCGGATCGCAGATCAGCGGCAGCGGAACTTCGATGATGAAGGGAAGCACTCTGAGATCGATCAATTCCGCGGAACATCCATTCGGAACCGTAGGATGCGAGTTCGAAGCATGGGAAGAGTCATGGTGAACATGTATTTACTTCGTGCTGTCACGGGAGCTGGCGAAGGACTGACGTTAGAGGAACGCTTCGGGCGCCGGGTTGGAACCTGACCCCCGGCACTGTACAATTCGAACTGGCTTTCTCCTTTAACGCGTTCGAGGATATATAAGGTACCGTATCTCTTCTCCGGCATTCTGCAAATCATGCAATTTGACTGTGCACGTTGATATGTGAGTCGTACTATTTGTACGTGTGGCCCATCGCGCCTGTGTCGGTGCGAACCACCTGCGAAGATATTTGATTCTCCCAGTCATTCATTTATCGACACCAATAATTCCTGTTATAATTTGACTCCGACGTATCTTCATTAAACGATTCTCACTTTAAACGTATTCCTTCGGATCAGAGTAAATGATCTGCTCGATCTTTCTGTGTGTCGAGAGGTAAAGGTGGACCCAATTGGTGTAATTGAATTGTGGCTCGGAAGTTAGGTATATCATTTTTGGTTGGCTGATGCTGCGATGTCGAGGCAAGATTCGATTAGACTCGAGTTTTAGGAAGATTAATAATTTGCGTCAATCGGCGTTGTATCATGGATCGAGGGCAATACTATGCCATTTATGTGTACAAATGGGGTCAGTTATCTTTTAGTTTAATGGGCCACATTGACGTATACACGCGATTGTCCGTTTTGAACCTTGCTGCCCTACGGATATTAATAAATTTAGATGCGATCTTTTTTACTTTCATCTCTCTTTCATACCGGCTTGATAGATCACTGTGGTATTCGCGAATAACGGTATTGTTTCCACAGTAACGGAACGACAGCTGGCTAAAGTCGTTTATGGGTACTGTTTAACGTTGTTCTAGCATGACATCGGTTAATTCTGTTTATCTTTCGTGTGTCAACAATTGCAATGCATTTATTTTTCCATTAAAGGCCTGTTATATTTAACGAGGGAGAACAAATCGCTACACCTAACGTACTTAATAATGTACATATCAACGCAAGAATTCAATACTTTTTTGCAAGAATAGAGTATTTTAGTGCAACTCGAATCAATTTCATACAACGTCCGCGCTGTATACTCCCGCCAGACAATCATACTTCTGAGCGCTAAACGGACTCGTAGTTGTACGCAGTGAGATAAAAGGATCAAGATAGCAGACTGCAAACAATAATTCACGTTAGTCGTGCTCAAGAGTTCGTTTCAGTGTCGTCGTCTATCTTGTAGGTAAACGTAGGACTTGTCATGGCTCATGGACGCTACAATAGATAGTACATTCCATAAATCTGTACGCCACTGTAATGCCCGGGGCACATGACTAAGCACAATTGATGAAGAGTTTTGTATCGGTACATCCACAACACATTAAACGCGGATAATTAATCAGTTATGGAATAATGTATTTGAGTTTAGTAACAGGTTCATATGAATGGTATCTGAGGATCGATTATGGAAAACTGCTGTACTCCTCTTCGAGTCGTTCAGTTTTCTTTCTTGGCCGTTTCACGTGTTATCAAACCAGCGTGGCTCAATTACATTGCATTTGATCGGCGGGAGCGGAATTGGCGTATTTAATGGGAGGGAAGTGGGCAGAAATTCGCCGGGCCACAAATGAACGGCGTTTATGCAGAGGAGACAGATCAGAATACTGCGCATCAAAGGTGTGAGGACTGTTATGACACGACTTCTCTTCCGCGATTTTTGAGGCCAGATGAAGACCAAACGTGAGCCGCCTAAAATATCATGCAGTGTTCAAACTGCTGTACGTTCGCAAGAGCATCGTCGAAAAGTTCGCTGTTTGAGTAGCTTGTCGTGTTTCGCCGGCAAATACCTGCCGTGTCGTGTTGAGTAATATTACGTGTGCTCCTATACCTGTCACATCATTGCTCCGTGGATTACAAAGTATAAGCTAAGTAAAATAGGCTATACGTAACGTGCGGATGATAGAGAGGTATCTACCGGCTTTTGCATTGCATATGATTTCAGATAAGAACGTGAGTAATCATTCAAAAAGCTGTAAAGTGCGTCATGTGGAAGTGTTAATTTGTTTTTCCTGGCAGTTGCGGTTCCTTGAAGTATTAGCTGTGTACCGATTTTCAATGTTACGTGTTCAAGAACATCGACCGACCGCGGAATAGATGCAGTCTTTACCTACCGTTCAGTGTATCGCTCGATGCAACCGATTTAAGATCGAACACCGTCGATGAAGAAGACTGTTGCAGGACTTAACTGATATCGGCGAAGAACAATTAACTTTAATAATATTAGTAACTTGATGAGACCTGCGTTACGTCTGACGACCGACGAAGCGACATGATGCGGACTGACGCCAGGTGGTGCGCTAAAAATACCATTGGTTGGGCATGTTTTCTTTTTACGATAGCTGAACGTTCGTCCACCATTGGCACGTTGCACGGCACGACCCTCGAATGCGTGCAAATGATCCTGGGAGCAATTTGTGCTCGTCGTACTCTCCTGCGGCGACGTACTCGTCGTCGTCAATGAAAATTTGTCTTCATCCTTGTCGGAATTCCGTATGTCCCGCGGTTTTCTGCAAACCGATGGAAAGTAATTGACTAGGTTGAAATACGAACATTTTCGTGCGCGTATCATCTGTCAATTGATGTACGGTGTCGATTCAGAGCAGACAGATAACGTTGGGGCAGTGCAGACGGCAAGTACCATCGTTAGATAACTGATTCGATAGATAAGAGCTAGCTGAGTACAAGCTTTTAGGTTACCGCACTCCAGCGTGTGTGAATGATCCGTAGCATAAGTGAAAGATATCCATTGCCACGAGTAAATCCTAAACAGTGTCTTTGTGAAATCGTTCCTTGGTCCTGGTAAATCACTTCGAAGTAGCGGACATGTCATCTGTGTGGGAAGGGATGGTTTTTTTGACAATCAGAAGTTGGCTGTCAGCTCCTCCATCGATATGACTAATGAATAATACGCAAGTCATTCGCTGCAGTTCACGATAAATTTCAACATTTCTGCGTTTACCCTTTTGCATACGAGTAAATTACTGTAACTGTTTGTTATTCGCATAGCACAATGCGCAATGCATTACTACCTACATGTTGCAAGTTCGGGTATTACGATGTAAACGGGATGTAAATTTTGAGTCAGGCGTTAAGTGCGCGTTTATTGCATTTGGATTTCGATACGAGATTAATTCAGAATACAATTCGTAGCCTTCGATTACAATGTACTCTCAGCGCAAGTGTACTCTACTTTCTCGGTGTCAGGTACATGTGAACGCCGTTTAATGGTTTTAATACGACAGGAAGCAACATTGGCACTTCACCGTGCTTGTGAACGCTTTTGAGGTTCCATTTTCTAAGAATGTGGATAGCCATTATTTTCTCTTCGATCTGTGCAAACTTTTGGCCAATACAGTTTCTCGGTCCTGCGCTGAAAGGAATGTACGCGTAAGGATTTCGACCCTTCATGTTTTCTGGCAAAAATCGGTCGGGGTCGAACTTGTTCGGATTTTCCCACACGTCAGGATGTCGATGGGTCAAGATTGGGCTAAGTGTAAGATTCGCTCCTTTCGGAAGAACGTAGTCGCCTAAAACAAAGATTACGCGTTTTAGTAATATTCATCGATCTTGGTGGATCTATCATTTACCTAGATCGACGTCTTCTGATAATTGTCGGCCAATAACTGCTACGCTCGGATATAGTCTTAAGGATTCTTTCAAAGCTCTGTCGAGATATTTCAGTTCAGTGAGATCAGTTAACGTGGGAGGTCTGTCGGAATCGCCAAAAACTTCGTCTAACTCTTGGTGAACCTTTTCTTGATGTTCTGGACTGTTGCCCAGACAGAAAAGAAACCAGGTGAATGCGGTTGCTGTTGTGTCGTGACCCTAGGTAAACATATTCCAGGAAAATTCCAAACATTTACGTAAGTCTTGCGAACCGGGTTGCATATCGATAGTGTTTAGCGTTTCGTTGTCTTTAGAAGATATATGCTTACGGCGAACATAAATGTGTCCATTTGTTCCCTTATCTTCTCTACAGTAAATGGATCCGCTGTATTTTCGCTGGCATCCAGTAAATGATCCAATAGAGCTTTCTTTCTTTTCTTGCCGAATTCGTCTATCATGTTCTCACTTTGAAGGTCGCTCTTGTGCGTTTTTCTCCACTCTAATCGGTTGTTCAACACCTGCAAGTGCAATTACCTAGGAACGCGCGCAGTCTTGTTAAATACAAGCTGATAAACAAAGTAGGGTGTATATCTTCTGGGGTAGATAATACGTAACCAAATGATGGAAAAAAGTCCTGATAAACACGTGGCAACAAATTAATATTTTCGATGTTATCAACAATTTTTTGTTTCGGCTAATGTTATCACGCTATATAGAAACAATGGGTTATCAATACTGTCGTACAAGGCACATCGTTGCATGTGTAAAAGCAACTGTGCACACAAGAAAAGAAATATTAAATTAACCCGTTAACGCTGTACAGAAGGACAATTCCCTAAGTGAACAAAGTTGAGTTAACTGATTATTACTTTAAGAATACTAATTTGTTGATACATGCTTATCGTGTCTTTCGTGTGTCATTTGGCGAGTGCTATCTAGCCTAAAAGCTACGAACCCTTTTTCTTTATCGCCCTGTATAAATTGAGATTAGCTGATAGTCTGGTATCCCTCACATCTTGCGTAAAATTGTGGAGAACTTTCAACAGAGAATAGTATTCCCGTCCGGACGAGCTTAGCATGTAGACCCACTTGTGTTTGAACCACGGACTAAACATCCTATGAAACGTTAACTCGGAAAACCTGCGCACAAAAAGTAAGCGTTACTTTATAACGATTCATTTACCGTGTCTGACATGAAAATGTGTTGGTCAACTCACTTGTGTAATGCTCGAGTATACTCGGTCTCCTGCTCTTGGGCGTGAATGTCGATACCCATCGATGTAGCTACAATGAAGAAGAATTACAGATGAAGATCCAGATACATTTTGCAATATCGTTACCCGTGAACTCGAGAACACCAATATCGCAGTATCTACTTACAGCATAATATATCCAGAGCGCAGTTGACAATGAAGTTGAACATGTCAATAGGTTTCCCTGGATTCTCTTTTAACTTCTTGTCAATACATCTAAGCATCACGTAACACTCTTCATTCATGACCGGGACATATTTCTCGAGTATGGAGAAGTGAAACGTCGGAGTGAGCAGTCTACGATCATGGAACCATTCTTGTCCTGTAGGTAATAAAGTTGGATGAAGCACAGATCGTACCTGTAATCTCAAGATTAGAAGAAATCATGGAATATCATTACCTCCGCTCGTTATTAGGCCTCGGCCCAGCCACGGCCTGAGCGCATCGTAAACTACACTTTTGTTGATGTTTACTGCACTGGGAAGAATTTTCTGTGTGCATAATTTATGTCAATATCAAAAAATGTTCGGTATTAAATACCATCGTAACGCTAACGTTCGCTTACTTCTAAGTGCTGCGGGCTCGAAACAAAGATAAGTATATCTGGGCCAAGCCATATTTTATATAATCCATTCTTAAATTGGTGAGAGTTGTCAACTATCCAATGCACCTGATCTAGATTTGTAACAGAAGTTTTTCGATATGAGGCATGCACAAGATTCAGTCGTTACGTACATGCCGCGAGATTTGACGGCGAATTATGCAATCGTGCATTACCTTGAACTCTCATTGTTAGCAGATCGACGGCACTTCCGAGGAAGGGAAGACCTTTAGGGCCCGGGATAGAATATGTTTTGATCTTCATTCGAATCAGGTCGTACATCGATATACAGATGATGAATAGCACAAGTAAGCACACGGCTCCGATCAACAAGTGGAGGTAAGCCATTTTTTATCTGCAACTGTTGTAGAACCACGTGAAAAGCTCAATTACGGACTCTAGTCTTAGTCAATTGATTCTTCCCGTCTTCTTGTCTGCAACATTTGCTCCGTTGACGTTTACCGGCTGCAGAAAGATGACAGAGTGCTGCTATGAATCAGACAAGAACATAACGAAACTGTTTCTCGGACTGAGTTAAACGTTAGAATACAGAGTTTGATCTACGATGGACGCGTTTGGAATGATAACTTCTTATAAAGATATCATGGACTTCGGTGTTCACGTAATCAGGGTCATGCTATTGACTTAGCGTCCAGTC
This sequence comes from Anoplius nigerrimus, assembly GCA_914767735.1. Taxonomy (NCBI): domain Eukaryota; kingdom Metazoa; phylum Arthropoda; class Insecta; order Hymenoptera; family Pompilidae; genus Anoplius; species Anoplius nigerrimus. The sequence continues at coordinate 3,667,741 of OU612079.1, read as the reverse complement.
CTTAACGCTTATTTCAAGGGCTTGTAGTAAACGCATTAACGCGTAATTAATGTGAGTAATTTACGTAACGTATGGTATATAGAGGAATGTTAAAGTATTGGCGATCCGGTATGGGCGGATAAAATAATTTTGAACATTCAGATGCAAACAATACTGTTGGTGAATTGAAATCCGATCGCTATATTTGTTAGAAACTAGTCTGACGACTATGACAAAAAGTCGCTCCATAAATGCGAGGAAACATAGGTTTTGCGAGATCATCGATGACCCGCCTTTCGTTCCTCACTACCCATATGATCCAAACATGTGACAACAATAAAAACTGCGGGCAAAATAAAAAAACGCATAAACAAGTGTTCAGTCCACGTGCGTATGCGGCAATGTCAGCGCGGGAAATGAAAAACGATTCTTGGTGTTTGTAGATATGAAATAGTAACAGCGAGTTTTTTGCTGTACTGTCAAGAACACGCGAAGTAAAAAGACTCTGTATGGTGACAGTTCGCGCAGTATATTTAAGTTTTCATTATGTCGCAGTTTTAGGATTTTCAAGAAATCACAATATTAGACAGATATCTGGAAAGTAAATCACGTAAACCAAATTTTAGAAAATAATTTTAACGTTAAAATGTTTCTCTTCAATCTAAGTCCTTAACAACTAATTCATTGTTGTATGGTGAAAGATTTTAAATGTAGCTTGTACAGGACAAGGATTTCTTCTGTTTTGCACATGTTTTTAGAATTGATATCGGTTTTAACACTTTCAAGTATCGTTTGTCACCAGTATACAGCCGCTACATATAAATTAAGATGGAAAATGTTAATATTACAGTCAATTCCAATGTAAAGTTACCAATAACAGTTCGCATTGAAAATACAAAAGTGTGATTAATTTCTTTGAAAAAGGGTATTATCACTGCCCACACTGATATGACGACGCACCAATTATTTCAAAACAACATGAATTACGACTGCGTTCAGTGAAATATGAATGTTAATAGAAACAATGAAATTTATACCTCGCCACAAGATTCTTTTGCGATCGCTCATGCCAGTGTAACACGTCAGAATGTTGAACAGTTAGTCGCATATGGATCGAGTCAAACGAGACTTATATGCGTATTTACTATCCTCCGACCTCTGAATTTATCGTTATAGGTTTTCCGCACGATGGCGACATCGACGCATATTTCACGGCTTTCGCGTGCGTTGCATGTCAAAAGAATAATCAGAAATAAGACATGCTGCGGGAATCATAACGCTGTTCATCCCACCTCTTATATGGACCGAGACCATCGCGACTCATATGCATATCTATTTTTTATGCTCTGATATTTGCAATTTGTGTCTCAGAAGCATCTCAGTACGGCGATATCGTGCGACGCATTTTACGATGTACATTGTGTATTAATATAATGGCTAATGTGTCAAAGCTATTAAATGGCAAGGGAATATTGCTTATCGGAACTTTGAAAATATTGCTCGATTTCAAGCAACTTTATTCGGGGATATTTTTTGTTTTATATACTTACAGTAAACTAGTGTGCCCATGTTTTGAATTGTTAATTATGGCGTTTGATTAGAGCGCGAAAATGAACATCTTTATGGATACAACCTTAAGTGGTGGAAATTATGTGACAGTCCTCGTGACAGTTGGTAAAATTCTTAGTTATCTAGAGATGAGATTGATTATTCAACTGATAAATACCGACCAATCCGTACAAACTTTGCTTATAAGTCAAATGACCGGAAGCGTTTTTTTTTATCAATGATGTCTCCAATTTCAAGTAGCGAATGAGTGTGTGAAAATGCAACACGGACAACTGATTTTGTATTCAAAACATACCTGTCGTTACAAAGGTGGAAACAACGAACATTCTTTTTCTGAATGTTAGCAAATTTTGTAATATATGAAACATCTATTACTGCAATCAGATCGTAACTCAAATATTGTTTCCTTTATTTACAAAGTGTGATAGAAAACTTGACCGCTTCAATAAGAGTTCAATGACACATAGATTTCTGTTTCTGTTAAAGCAAAATCCTATTATACGTACGAGTATAAAACCGTGTAGAGCTAAATCTCGTAGCACATTGGTCAGACGTTACACAGTTTCCTAAGCGACCCGATTTTACTCTATCGCCCTAAAGATGACAACACTTAGAAAACAATCTGCTGAAACAAACGATTGAGAGCAATCCATATCTGCATGTTCTAATTGTAAGTAGTAAAGAATTATATTCCAAGCATTATAAATAGCCAGTCTAGAAAAGGATGCCTATAATTGTTAACGTTAATGATATGACACGAAAACACACTCTTTTTAAATCACTCAACGCAAACTCAATTTCACAGATTAATTTGTCGATGGATTTTGTTTATCGATAACCACTGTCACCCGGAGACCTTTACGGAATGATGTATGATGGTCATATTGAATGATTATTCTCTTACGAAAGATCGGGAAAAACTAACTTCGGAACTACACTTTGTCGTAGAATTAGCATCTAATCTCTGCTACAGTGAAATTCAAACTGAGATTCTCTTCTAACGCGTTAAGGAATATAAAGTACCGTAACGTTTTTTCAGCAATCCACGTATCATGCACTTTGATTGTATACATTACCGGCTAAAAGTCTATAATCACTACATGAATTCGCAGGATTATCACGCACTTCAAACGATACTAAAGCAACTGAGAATGTGTCATTTGTCAGAGAACTAATACGCAACATCTACACGTAATTATATACATATGTGTATATATCTGTACATTGCCATATCAATTTCTTGATATGAATTTCCATCACGCTTTCCCTTTTAAGTGGCTAAACAAACATTATAATTACTAATCTTTATTGAATGATGCCACTTTCGTCTGTGGTAACAACGTAATCCATGTATCTTTTTTTACAAAGAACTGACTATTTCATCCAACTCACCCAAATATAATCTTGTTGTACTGAATTTTCTTTTAACACACAGGAAAATGACATATTTTTAAAATTTATTACGAGCAACGGTAAAGTTCAAATCCAGTCACGTCTTAGGCTGATATTATAATAAATAAATAATATAATATTTTCAGTAGGTGTAAATCATTAAAATAACAGATATTAACATTAATGACTTGTGTAGTAAGATATAGTATAATATTTATTATTTTGATAAAAACTTGGTAAAGCTTTGAAACTTTTGGTTAATGTTGTACCTGCGTTTGCAATATTGTTCCAGGATCATAGACATGTCAATGAGTAAGCGACACCCCCTCTTCCTGTATCTAGCTACTGACTTAATGATGATACGTCATACAGTCAGATGCTATTGTAGGCGCGGCAAACTACGAATCAGTCATTTGCAAACAACTATAGGTTAAACATGGATCAACTCCGACAGATTGTAGTTGACATTACGTTAAATTTATTGTGCGTTCACTAATTTCTTTTTGCGAGCAATAATTTCTATACACATTTTATAGATATTGAAAAGCGAATTAATATATACAGTGAAGTCAACATTTGTATTATTTTTGAAATTATAGAATTTTTCACAGGTAAATACCCTGTAAGATTCTGCACGTCTATATTCCCGGATAGTAAATAATAAATTGGGTCAAAAGTATTACAGTCTTTAAGCCATTTTTTTTTACATGGATTTTTCATTTCGCTGGCAGTAGAAATCATTCCGCGCAATGTATCACAGTTATGACAGCTTTGCATATTTGTAAACGCAATCAATTTCTGTTCGTTGCCACCTTCTAATTAAGTAATCTTAACTTCTACGATTCAATGTAGACTAAAATTTATAGGTTGATTCATACAGAAAAATCAATTACACGTTAGATCTGAACTTTTTATATGTTCTCCTCAATTACCGTTGCGCAATATCAATTCTATCCACACACACACACACGCGCGCGCGCGCGCGCGCGCGCGCGCGCGGACTTGTAACTTAACACACCGAGTTCAATCCTTTCTTGAGCAGATTATTAAACTAACGAGCAGGAATGTCTGTCCACTGTCGAGTGGCATCAAACTTCCGTGATTAGGTGAGTATGTACACTTCGGACGATTAGTCACGTAAAAGTATACACTGTGACAACAATCGCGGTAAAGTCGACAACATTGACGTCGAACCTCGACGAATTATAACAGGCCAATCACGTACGACACTTTACCAAGACTAGCCGAATTTGTGGTACCACCATTGACTTTAAATATAGATCCTGTTATTCAATACCTCATTTCAAGGGCGCCTGCTTTCCCTATAAAAACATGCGATAGAAATATTCGTGAGTCTCTTCACCTAGTGTTGAGTAATGGCACGTGTGGTATGTGTTTATACCAGTTTCAGTGTCGTTTCACATTGTACAAGGTACGAAAGTAAGACATCTATAATTAGTCAGTACAGCTAATAGGAAAATGACGACTGCTCTTGGGTTATACAATGTTTGCAGTGAAATATGCGGAAGTGAGAAATCTGTTTGCGCTATTCCCTGTATTTGCTCCCTTGGACTTGGACTTTTGATTAGAAGTGTATTGTCGTAAATTTTCTCTATCTCCTCCGACATTAATTGAACGAACATATGCACTGAACGTACATGTAAACGACTTCAGGTGTTACATTTTGATTTAAAAGATTTTATGAGAATTGAATTTATGTAACAATCCAACAAGTAGTGATCAATGACGAATGAAAGTTCGTTCAACCTTTGTTTGCTGCACAACTTAACTATTGAATATCGTCACAGTGGATACATTTTGAAGTAGTTTGCATTTGCTGCGTTTTCGTATCGCTAATGAATCAGTTATCAGCAAAAAGTCATTTACATTTGTGTTACAATGTGGTGTTTAACTCAATGTGTATATATTCTAGAATTTGAATTTTTGTTGGACTTCTAGAAAGGACTAGGTCGTAACAAACCTTTGTATGGTTATAAAGCGATCGCAAAATGGTAATTATAATGACTACTCTAAGAACGATCATGTTTAGAACTTTTGATGTCCACTGCTAACAGCAACATCTATAATAAGACGTTATATAATGGTTATTTGATTTTTCATGTTAAAGAGAATTACAAAATTGGTATCACATTATTGGATTATTTTGTCTATCGTTTGTTTTATGAAATTAACAAATGCGTCTAGTGAGCGGTTCACATGTTTAATCTGACGTCATTACATTTTTGATATCTCTTACAATTAGTCCATAGATATCAAGTTTTCAGAGTTGACCAATAACAGTTCAATGTATAAATATTATCGTTCACTAATTAGTACAGGAGACACAACATTATCTCTATATCATCAACACTTCTAATTATGAAACATGCATTGCATTTAACAGGTCTTCATTGTCGTTCAATTAAAGAATCATTGAGATACTTGTAGTCGTATCTTATTCAACAATCTTGTCCACCCGCACTCTGCTTTCTCGGCGTTAGATAGAAATACAGTCCGTTCAACGGCTTCAGAACGACAGGAAGTGACATTTCGATTTGGTCGTGTCGGAGAACACTTTTTATTGTCCATCTCCTCAGTATATGAACGGCCATTATCTTCTCCTCGATCTGCGCAAACTTTTGACCAATACAATTTCTCGGCCCTGCGCTGAAGGGAATGTAAGCGTATGGATTTCGATCGGTCATGTTTTCCGGCAAGAATCGGTCGGGATCGAATTTGTCCGGATCTTCCCAGACATTCGGGTGCCGATGAGTCACGATCGAACTCAATGCAATGTTTGCCCCTTTTGGAATAACGTGGTCACCTAGGATAAAGATAGTAACGTTCATCGATCGCCTGATGGCCACACCTAAGGTAACAACGTCCGTTGTTTGCTTATGTCTGTCAACGTACCTATGTCGACGTCCTCGGTCAACAGACGGCCGAAAATGGCGACACTCGGATACATTCTCAGCGATTCCTTCCAAACTCGATCAAGATATTTCAATTCGGCCAGGTCGTTTAGCGTCGGTGGTCTCTCTGAATTGCCGAAGACAGCGTCTAATTCTTCATGAACTTTCTCCTGATGTGCCGGACTGTTGCCGATGCAGAAAAGTAACCAGGCAAATGCCGTTGCCGTTGTGTCGTGGCCCTGGATTATTTTCCATAAAGTTTCGTAAATTAGGATGCAGTACACTTATAAAGGGGATCCAGGAATGAACGCAGCTTTTTTAATGCCCGCCGTTTGCATTCTAATAAGCTGACGGAACTGAACGTTGCACGATTTTTATTTGTTGTTTTTCTGGTTGATAATGACGAATCGCCGTTTTAGCGTATGATAGTACCTAATAGGATCTCAGGTCGCGCGATTTCTCGCAATGGTGATGTGAATTGACCATTGACATAATACCAAGTGAATTGACCGTTGATACAATACCATGTGAATTGATCATTGATATAATACTATGTGATTTCTTTCTATGGGGGTATTTGAAATCACGTCTTAACAAATCACGATTATTTCAATTGCTGAAGACTGAGATTCAGTGTGTAATTTCAAAAATGGAAGTGCAAGTATGCCGGAAAGTTATGGGTTTAATCGAAAAATCGAGAGTGTGTCTGCACAGTCGTGGAGGATATTTCAGTCATGTCATATTTCATACGTAATTGCAAGGTAGCATACGCTACAAAAATATGTAAACATGTAAATATGTAGTAATATAAATTGCTTAATTTCATCAATAAAGTCTAATTTTACACTCAAAAGTTGCGTTCTTCGTTGGACACTGTGGTATGATGTGTGCCTATTCAGTTTTCGTGTTTAAGCCTGTTTACTCACGGCGAACATGAACGTGTCCATTTGCTGCCTTATTTTCTCTTCGGACAATGGAATAGTGTGATTTTCGCTGGCATCCAACAAATGATCCAACAATGCCTTCTTCCTTCGCTTACCAAACTCGTCCACCACATTGTCATTCTGCAGTTCGTCCTTGTGTGTCTTCCTCCATTCTATCCGATTACGTATAACCTGAGGTCATAGCATACTTTAAATGTGGTCTTATGAGTAATTATATGGAAACACTAAAACTACTGACTCATACTTTCACTTAACTTGCCAGAATAAAACTTAGAAACTGGAAAACAATTAATCATTCACCTACTTCGAGGAGTTCTCAGAAATATTTATAAAAATAAAGTGCTTCGTAAGAAAAAAGTCATTACTCGTTTGAGTCCCAGGGTTAATTAAAAAGACACGACCGACAAATGAAGGAAAGCGTGATAACGCTTGTCTTAATCGATTGCTAATAGCGCAAAGTGGCGCAATATTATTTGACACGCTGCTTTGACAGTATTGTCAGCGCACTGTAAGTTGCCCGATAGCGTTCAACTGTGTTGGGTTTTTTGGACAGAAAATCTGAAGGGCCAATATTGCTCTGTGGGACTCAAACGGTTAAGATGAGGTCAAACCAGTCATTTTGGCTGGTCAGTAGTTCTAGTGTCAAATTCGTTCAATATGTCTCACGTTTCGCGTGAAGTTGTGTATAATCCTTAAGTTGGCATAGAACTCCCGACCGGACGGACTTAACAAGTAAATCCATTTGTTCTTGAACCATGGACGCAACATTCTATCAAACATCAGTTCGGATATTCTGCGCAGACAAAGTAAATGTTTAACGGCATCTTTCAGTATATAGCGGATTGCATTACGGAAACTCACCTGTGTAATGCTTGACAGTATGGGATATCTTGTTCCTGTGCATGAACATCGATGCCCATCGACGAAGCTGCAAACAGAGTCGTTCAATACTTATAACGTACGTTTGATATTGATAATGAAAAGTGTTGCGTCAATTACAGCATAGTATGTCCAAGGCACACTTAATGATGATATCGTATACTTCGATAGGCTCCCCTGGACTTTTCTCCAATTTTCTCTCGATACATCGAAGCATCACCTGGCACTCCTCATTCATGATGGGCACGTATTTCTTAAGTATGGAAAAATGAAATGTAGGGGTGATCAACTTTCGGTCGTGAAACCATTCCTCTCCTGTACCAAAAATATAATTATTCACAAGGAAAATGTCGACTGTATCCCCCAACGTAACAAGAATCGTAAGTTGAGAGTACCTCCGCTTGTTATTAGACCCTCTCCTAACCACGGTTTCACAGCGGAATAAAACGAGGTCTTTTGAATGTGCGTTGGGCTGGCAAGAATTTTCTGTGCACACAATATAAATTTTCAATAGGTATTCGGTAATTCTTAAGAATATTCGAATTAAACCGTCCTAATGTCAGTTCTTACTTCCAAATGTCGAGGGTGCGAGACCATGATCACAACATCTGGGCCTAACCACACTTTGAATAATCCATCCTTGAACCGTCGGGATTGCTTTAGGATCCATCGCACTTGATCTGTATTTTCGATAGAATTTCGTAACTTACATTACTATGCGACGCGGAGTAAATTCGATCATGATCATTACCCTGAACTGGCAGTCTGCCGACTTCAGTCGCGCTTCCTACGATTGGCAGGCCCTTTGGGCCCATAATCGATTTCGTACGCTTCTTCAATATCACTATTTCGTACACTAACTGACATAGTGTGTAAACCACTATTGAACATAATGTTATTATCAGGAAGAATAAATAACTCATGGTTGTGTCACTCGCAATGTGGCTGTTTGTTACGATACTAACGAACTCAACATTTCCAACACCAGTTCCTGTCAAATGTACTCTGAAACTTTCCCGACTTCAACAACCGACTGGATAAATGCTCTATGCCTCGTTGATCGAACGTATCTCCACTTTCAACCGTTACTATCGCTAACACCACGCGACAAGTTATTGTGTTCTACCGATCGTATGAAAGTAATTCTACGGTGAATGCTGCTCAATTGCGCTAAACTTATCGCTACACTCGATAGAAGTATCGGTGGCTTTTTAATGTTTATCATGGTCAAACTGTAATCAGGGTCAGACTGTTACCTAGATTCTTCTACTTATGCAAAAAGGTTTACGCAGATAGAATGAATTATAAACACGTTTCTTCCTGATTGAAAGGTTCATTCAAGTATGCAAGGTGAATGTAAGAAACGCGTCACGTTTGCTAATCAATGAAAATGGGTTAAAGGAATTAATGAATATCATTATATTGGGTCGGTGCATAAATCCGTGCGGTATTCGCTTGGGTTAGCAACAATGCGGCATGAATGTCAATTGTTTATCGTTGTTCCGTGGTTTTAACTTAGTTTGGAGTTTGTGTGTTGTGAAACACAGGTTTTCTTGATTGTGAACGTATTATTTGTATATATTTCAGGCGTTTGAAGATTGAATGTCAAGTTGAGAAAAATGAGCATTTCCGACACATTTTACTCTTCGAGTTTAACCGAGGATCCAGTGCAGCAGGTGCTGCGAGAACAATTTGTGAAGTGTACGGGAATGAAGCAATTGCTGAAGGAACGTCACAAAAATGGTTTTCCCGCTTTCGAACAGGACGGTTTGACTTATCTGATGATCCACGTTCTGGAAGAACTTCAGATTTTTATGAAAATCGCTTGAATGAGTTGCTTCATGAGAATTCTCGTCAAACAACGCGGGAAATGGCGCAAGTTTTTAAATGTGATCAGTCAACTATTGAACGCCATTTAATCCTTGGTTAAACTCGAAGAGTAAAATGTGTCGGAAATGCTCATTTGTCTCAACTTGACATTCAATCTTCAATCGCCTGAAATGTATACAAATAATACGTTCACAATCAAGAAAACTTGTGTTTCACAACACACAAACTCCAAACTAAGTTAAAACCGCGGAATAACGATAAACAATTCATTCATGCCACATTGTTGCTAACCCAAACAAATACCGCACGGACTTATGCACCGACCCAATACTTTCCGGGTACGGGAACGAATTAAAACCCAGCTTGTTGGAAAAGAGAATACTTTTATTTGCATTTTCGTTTCAAGCGGCGATAGACTGCCTCAAGTGTATAGAAGGATTTAGAAAATATGGACAAATAAAAACGTATAGTTTCTCAAACAAAATTTGTTTTCAGAAATGGGCAAATGTGTGAATCGTGTAATGTCTATTTTTCTAGAATATAACGTCAGAATGTATAAATTCATTCATTCTCCGTGAAAATGCATGAATTTAAAGGAACAATCGTTCGAGAAAATATATTACGTTATACCAAACCGTTATGATTATTTTTACATACTTTTATTGGCTACACCTTGATTTCCATCTTCTTAATGTATTCAGGTTTAGATACATTATTTCTTATACCTTTACTACTCTGCTGTATTAGTCCTTGTCACCTAATAATCAGCAATAATAATTCACCTGCCACAAAAAACATAGGTACCTATTGCAAAGATCGGGATACTCGGTTGTATACGTTGTGGCTTAATGGTTACTATACTACACTTACACGCTAACGCAAATTAAAAATATATGTCACTTTTGTTATATTTTATAATAGAACACGATATATCAAAGTTTACTATTCAAAATAGCTGTATGTCCACATAAAGTCATATTTCACTGTACAGTTAAACAATTGATGTTGTTTTTGTTTGCTTCTTTTTAGAGTCAATATTTTGCTTTGTCGATATATTTCAAAACATATTATAATATTTTCGTAACAGTTGCATGATAGTAAAATAAAACATTTAATATTTATATGATGTACACAACGTACTGTGCTAAGTACAGAAGCCTTAATAAATACAGATTAAAGGTCAATTGCTTCGGAAACAAATATATTTCGATCTCACTCCAATACTTTTAAATTGGCTTTAAGGTGTTGCTTATCTCAATTTCGTGGTGAATACATAGACTACGTGCCTTTGACACGAACATTAATTATGTTGCGTGATGTGTCATTACCGTATTTGGTACGTAATGTGTGCAAACACTAAGACGCTACCGATGTTTGAAAAATAAGGTATATTCTACGCCTTTAGATATTTAAAAAAAATTATGTAACCAATGACGTAAGAGGAAAACGTTTATCGTGTACGGAAATAGAAAAAGAATATCTGTCCTTTTGTAAATATATTAAAAGCCCAGTAGTAAATCTAATATGATAGTTGAAAATATTTTTTATCCAATATGATGTGCTCTGTACCCAATATACCATCGTATGTAGCATATACATATTGTATGGTCGGTTTTCTTGTACTAACCTGTATGCAGCGAAATCGACGTCTTACAAAAGCGAGACATACTTTACAATGCACTTTTTATGTTTGCTTAAACCATCGTTATATTTTTTTACCTAAACGTTTACAGGCAATATTTACATTTTTCCTAACGTGTTTACCTTGACTTCTTTTCTGGCCCAACATACTGGTTCTTGAGTTTTGTAGATATTACGATTGCATAAAAATTTATTCAAAACTAGTCGCTCACGATGTCCCAACAGCATACTCAGTTGACAACGACATGAAACACGTGACTAAGTTTCTATTCCGTAATGGAAAATTTTCTCGCTTCATATACATCTACGTGCAAAAAAGCGTTCAGTTTAGGTCTCATTTTCAATTGTTTAAAAGAGCTTTCAAACCGTTGCAGTAATAAAGTTATGAGTTTCCAGCAAGTATAGAGAATAATATTATTTCATTCATAATTCAAGAAACTCGATTTATCTATATGCGTAAACTGTTACCTGATCGTGAATACCTAAATTGCTGATGCAAGGGTTAATGATTTCCATATATGCGTACAATCCACTGTCTATTGTACATTTTTTTTTGGCGCGTTTAGTTGACAATGTGATTGGGATGCACGAGTGGGGACAATAGAGGGGTGGGGAAGGCTCAAACGCCGACAACCTTGTTGAGGTACAACTGTGTTATATCACAAGTTAACGAGGACTGTTCATTCTTGTTCACAGTAGCACAGACTTATAATTAAGCATGGTCGCACATAAGGTAGCGTGGCATGTAAGGATCAAGTACATTTTCATGACATTTATGGGCGATAAATAAAACCAGAGAAAAACATATTTTCCAATGCATCGTTAAGAGAGTATAAGATAAAAATGTGAGTTTGCCGAGCTTGTACTATGACCGAGACAATTATTTTTCTCAGAATTTTTCAACGTATTCCATCGGATGAAAACTTCTTTTACAGACAGTTCCTCATACATTTTCTCAATTTCCTGCTTTAGTATCAAATACTTAAAACATAGAAGGTGACTTTACGTAAAAGAATCAGTTAAGCGAATGAAATAATACGTTCTCGTTCGAATTGTAGGTAGGTGAAACTTATGAAGAATAATTGAATGAAACCATTGATATTGACCAAAAATATTATTGTGGAACGTGGAGGAGGATATGTGATCTTTGAACTTTATTAATATTTTCTCGTCAACTACCACTAGAATGCTCTTCGATGTTCGCTTTGGCGCATACAATTAGAAACTGGTAAACTTAGAACTTATCATTGTTAATTGCCATAGATTATATATTTATATCTGCTCCACAAAACGGCGAAGAAAAGATTTTGGTTTAATGTACTCTCTATCTTCCGAGCGTTGTTCGCAATGCAGTCGTTCCATGATAAATGTTTACTCATAAACCTATGGTATTACAGACCGATTATTGAGGAAATGCTGTTACGCGGTGAATTAAATCGTGGATGACATCACTGTACAAAGTATAAAACACGGCTCCAGTTTTATGCGAAAATTTTATAACGCCGATGATCACTATCTGACTTTTTCCACACTGTAATAATTTGCGTGGGATGCCACGTGATCGTGACACGAAGAGTTATATACCGATCAATATTAAGTACGCTTTGTCACATGAACAGAGAAAGATGAATGTCTGATTTCGAAGAAACTTTAATCGCCGTATTGGCACTTGAGACCAAATGCGGTACCAAATTACGTTAATACTGCGTTCCTCTTTTAAGGAGAGAAGAATTTCGTTTTTTGATATCCAGGAATCTGATATCCTATCTTACCTTCGGTGTTCTGCAAATCATGCGATTTGGTTGTGTGTGTGCATACGCATGACGAAAACGTCGTCGATAGAAACGATGTGCGGAGATACTTGACCTCTGTTTTCTTATTTGCTGAATCAATGATTTTTTCTTCCTATTTAGTTCCCGCCGGCGATCTTTATCAAAAGATATCGTAAGTAGTCTACGGATTCTGTTCTGCACACCTGTACCGTTGTGTAAAGTGTACATGTTCATGTAAGACGGGTTAGTTGCCAATCCCTGCATTGTCGCATGTTCATAATGTCTGTTGTGATTCGAGTATCCAAATCCGCGACAATCAGTCTCAGACTAACTTTGAACATCCCATCGATCATGCATCTGTTGATAATTTTTCAACGCAGAATGCAGGAGTAAAAGTCCACCTACAACAGTGAGATAACAAGATTAGTTAAACTTTTGATTTGATTTGAAACTTTGATTAAAATATTAGTGCAAACCATTTCTCAAGCCGGCTCTGCTGATACCAATCAACTGCGACTTGAATAATTGAATGAATTACTCAATGACAGCACAAACAGAAGACTAACTTGTGTAAGTGTCTGAAACTTGCGTTAATCTGGTAATAAGACTGAGCGAAGGAAAGAAGCATTTTTTCTTTTCATTAGATCAATATCTAGTAGATAAGCACATATTTTGGCCACATTTCATGACGAAACTTTTAACAGTAGGTACGCAGGCCACTATGCAAATAATTGAACAATTCAGTAATTTAAGAATTTTAGTAACACAATTATAATTTCTCGCTATGTTTCTAATCCTTTGGATACCTAATTATACAACGCTTATTTGATTACCTATCTTTATCCACACCATTATTTTTACGACAGTTATTTTCGCATCTGTTATCTATTTGGGGACGCTGAGCGTGTAGTCTGGACGCACAGATAATGAATGAAACTGCAAGTGCCACCATTCGATAATTGATAAGAAAATAACTTTCCAGCTGACTGAAATGTTTGCAAGCAGTTGAAGAATAAGAGCCAACTTTGTGCCGTAAAATACAATGGAAAATAATGCGTTTGCTCATTCATCGATAAAACCAATGACCAGTGCCAAACTTATCTGTCGTATTTGATTTCCAACAGTTTCGATTTACTATTCGTATACGATAAATTTATTGATATTTTATTGCAGTTACAAGTTTGAGTAGTACATAGTGAACGGAATACGCCTTTCGAATACGTATCTAAACTAGCATTCGCTGTGCAAAGAATGCATTTGGGGGGTGATACAAAAAATAATGCAAACTCAAGTTATTTTCTCGGAGTTAGGTACAGGTGAATGCCATTTAACGGTTTCAGTACAATAGGCAGTAACATTTCAACTTCGTCATGTCTGAGGACACTTCTGAGCTTCCACTTTCTGAGAATGTGAGCGGCCATTATCTTCTCTTCGATTTGCGCGAATTTCTGACCAATGCAATTTCTCGGTCCCGCGCTGAAAGGGATGTAAGCGTAAGGGTTTCGATCTTTCATGTTCTCCGGCAAAAATCGATCTGGGTCAAATTTCTCTGGATCCTCCCAGACATCTGGATGCCGATGTGTTATCATTGGACTAATTGCAACACCTACTCCCTTCGGAAGGACGTGTTCGCCTGAAAGGGAAAAGTTTTTTTTCATACCGATCCATCGTTTATCATACCCAGCGATCACTATGGTAGTTGCTTATCCTACCCAAGTCAACCTCTTCTGTTAGTTCTCGGCCAATAAGTGCTACACTCGGATACATTCTTAACGATTCCTTCAAAACTCTGTCGAGGTACTTAAGTTCGGCAAGATCGTTTAAGGTCAGTGATCTGTCCGAGTCGCCAAAGACAGCATCCAGTTCTTCGTGAACCTTTTCTTGATGCTCCGGACTGTTGCCCAGGCAGAAAAGAGCCCATGCGAATGCAGCTGCCGTTGTGTCATGACCCTAGATAAAAGTTTCCGACAACGATTCAAAGTTTTCTCGTTAGCATATCGGATGTACAGTAGGATGTTGCACGTAAGTCAAGTGGCTGATTGTTCATTTAGCCTCTCCCGACGTTAAACACTTACAGCGAACATAAACGTATCCATCTGTTGTCTTATTTTTTCCTCCGACAACGGAATAGTTGTGCTCTCGCTGGCGTCCAACAAATGATCCAGCAAAGCCTTATGTCTTTTCTTACCGGTGTCGTCTACCATTCCGCCATTTTGCAATTTGTCTCTGTTCATCCTTCTCCATTCTAGTCTTTTACGTATCACCTGCAATGTACATCAATTTACTAACGGCGTATCTCCTTGCTGAGAATTATATATAACGGTGTCCATTATGCTGTTTAATATATCTCACATTTCGTGTAAATTCGTGTATGATTTTTAAGTTGGCGTAATAGTCTTGTCCGGACTTGGTTAACAAATAAATCCATTTGTACTTGTACCACGGGCGATACATTCTTTGAAATGTCAGTTCAGCGAATCTGTTCACAGGAAGCAAATATTTCATGATGTCACTTTGTTTACGGTCAGTACGGATACAGTGCGGACTTACTGGTGTAAAGCGCGAGTATATTCAACCTCTTGTTCCTGTGCATGAACGTCAATGCCCATCGAGGTAGCTGCAAAAGAAGGAAACGTTGACAGTGTTTCGAAAACGTTTAACACGGGCAATGGTTGAAAATATTTCATTCGTTACAGCATAATATGTCCAGGGCACACTTAGTGATAAAACTGTATATTTCAACAGGCTGTTCCGGGTTTGCCTTCCACTTCTTCTCGATCAACTTAAGCATCACTCGACATTCGTCATTCATGACTGGCACATATTCCTTCAGAATGGAGAAGTGAAACGTGGGAGTGATGAGCTTTCGATCGTGAAACCATTCTTGACCTACGCAGAATAAATGTTTGACCGTCCGCACAATGCATTCCCAATCGAATAAAGCACAATTAGGTAAAATCACCTTCGCTCGTTATCAATCCTCGCCCTAACCACGGCTTCACCACGTAGTAAAATGAATTCTTCTCGATGTTCACTGAACTCGGGAGAATTTTCTGTGCGCACAATCAAATTATTAGGAAATAGTTGACGATGCATGATGTCTCGTGTTGTTTAAAGGTGAATATGCTCTTACTTCCAAATGATGCGGCATTGTAACCAGAAAGATCACGTGCGAACCAGCCCATCCTTTGCAGAATCCTTCTTTGTACTGACGGGAGAGGCCAAGCATCCAAGGTACCTGATCTATATTCGAAAGAGATGCTTGCATTTACAAAGTCAATACGCGAAGAAGACCATTGGAACCAATCTTACCCTGAACTCGTAGTTTGCTTAGCGGGATTAGCATGCCAAGAATTGGTGCACCTTTGGGACCCGGAACCGAGGATGTAATAATCCTTAAGCGCACCAGTTTGTAAAGCGTCTTACATATTGAATACAACACAGTTAAACACAGTGCTCCGAGGAGAACAAAAAAGTACCCCATGTCTGTGTCACTTGACTTGGAACGTACGGTGAGACTGCGCTGACCGCAAAATTTCCAACACCAATTGGCGTTAAAAAGATTTTTACCGCTTGTCGAATGCAAACATTCGCCTTGTTAAATGTCGTACGCACGTTGATTTAATAAGCTTTAATGATAAACTGCTATTATGGATAACCTCAGAGAAATAATGACTGTTTTCGTCGGGCCACGTTAAGCGCTTGAAGGCTAATTAAATAACCTGTCGATGAGTCTGATTTAAAGTTATTTAGACTGAATTAGAATGGAAAATTTCTTCCATCAAACTATAATTTAAGCGTTTTGATGCATAAGTAATGTAATCATATGTCGGATAAGTTCGTACAATCTTCTCGAATCCGATGTATGGACAAATGAGAAGACGGACATGGTCAGTTAGCATTTTACAGTATTTTTTCTCAACATAGTTTATCGCTAACGCTGATTGTTCCTTAACTACTACTCGTCCCACTACGCAATCACAAGGTAAGTAAAAAAATGTTATGGTACGAAAAAACGAAATCTAAACGAGATATAACAAATTATATCACCTTTACGCCTTTCTCGGATGATTCTTTTATTTGTTATCATTATTTTCGAGCAACAGTAAATAACAGCACAGAAATAATGTAAACTGTACGATTACCCATTGCAAAAAATGCATTTTTAGCGTCAAACAATATTCTGTCATTGATTTGAGACCATTTGTTATTATCATACAATGTAAGGCAATTTCTACGAAAAAAGTCCTACAAATAATAATAAGTTCTAGTAAATGGTATATTTTGTATCCGACAGTGTATTTTACACCCGCAGATTGAATCGTTGTCAGCTAATTTACAATAGTTTTTGTTGATTCCTGATGCAGTTCTTTGCGTATAAGCCTGTCAAGATAATCGGTAATGGCTCGGAGAACGACAATGCTCCGATACTATTCTTAGTTCATCTTAATTGTGTCGCCGAGAGTTGGTCGTACGCCTTTAAGCATAATATTTGGATCATTACTTTTTCATTCAACTCTGTTGATATCTCCGACTGTATACTTAATGAGATATTTTTTCATTGTCACAGGTTTGCTCGAGTGTTTTCACTACTCTATTTTGTTGAAATAGTCAAAGTAAAAAAGTAGTATCAAAAGAAAAGTCAACAGAATGAAGATCGAGAAATCAGTCATATCAATGATATTAGCTAGAATCGTGACAATACCCAGCATAATTCAGTGGCATAAAGACGTTAAATACTTGTAAATGAAGCATTTATGTACCACTGTTATTTTGTTACGTTCTGAATTACCGGCCGATCATAAAATAATACTATAGCACACTTTATCTTTATAACCGGCGAGACCTAAAACTACAGTGAAGGTGTTGATAAATCATAATGGATTTGACAAATGCGTGCAAAAAGCGTAAGCTGTACCATTGTTAAATTAGAATCAAATTAATCAATAGTAGTTGCTAATACGCCGCAAATGTATTTATGTAACATACATATTGGGATATGGATATGCTGGTCAGGGTGGGTTTATTTTGGTAAAGAGTTTATTTCCATAGCTAAGAAAGGTAGCGGGCAAATTGTGATGTTATCAAGATTTACCTATTTGTCTTAAAATTTTTCAAATATTTGAAACCATCTTTCCTTGGTGCGGGTTATGTCGGAATTTATTGATGGTAAGCTAGTCAGTGTTTTAAACTAATTGGCCGTCATTTTAGTTAAAGTAGAGAGCGGCATTACCGATGTCAATTTAAGTTTACGTTGTGCTGGTTTATCAGAGCTCGCTGCTTCCATACCTAGGTATGTTAGAAGTTTCTAGGCACAGCATTCTACGGCGACATACTCGCATTGTTCGTAACCAAAGCAATGCAAACTATCTAAATAAACTAAATGAATCATGTTCTGGTGGATGAACAAAGCCCAGTATCGTTTTTAGTATTGATGTATTTTGTTCGATCTTTACTACGAGTATACCTCATTTTCTCGGGGTTAGATACAATTGAATACCATTCAACGGCCTCATTACAACAGGAAGCAGCATTTCGACTTGATCATGTCTGAGAGCACTTTTCACTTTCCACTTTCTTAGTATGTTAACGGCCATTATCATTACTTCAATACTTGCGAACTTTTGACCGATACAGTTTCTCGGCCCAGCACTGAAAGGAATGAAGGCATAGGCATGGCGGTTCTGTATATTCTCTGGCAAGAATCGGTCGGGATCAAACTTTTCTGGATTTTCCCATAAGTCTGGATTACGATGAATTCCGATTGGACTTATGACAACGCCTGCCCCTTTCGGGAGGATGTGCTCACCTAAAAGAAGAATCGTAAGCTGTATCAATCGATTATTTATCATACCATAATAGTGAACGGTGCTCTGCATGATCGATTGTTCATCCTATAATAATAGTAGACGTTGCGTCTATAATCGCACCGATATCGACGTCTTTTGTTAATTGTCGAGCAATAATAGCTACAGTCGGATACAGTCTGAATGATTCCTTTAAAACTCTATCGAGAAATTTTAATTCAGCGAGATCGTTTAATGATGGCGGTCTCTCCGAGTCGCCGAAAACAGCATCCAATTCTTGATGAACTTTCTCTTGATGTTCCATACTATTGCCCAAGCAAAATAGAGCCCAGGTGATTGCAGTGGACGTTGTATCATGGCCCTGAAATTAAAATGTGTTGCAACAATTAAAAAAATTTGTTTTATCTCAGTTTTTCAATACACTGATGCCTGCTGATAAATCAACAAGCTGCTCTGTCATTTCTCCAATACATATTCGGAAAACAATAATTACTTACAGCAGACATAAAAGTATTCACTTGTTCACATATTTTCTCTTCACTAAGTGGTATTATGGAATTTTCGCTAATGTCCAACAAATGATCTAATAAGGCCTTTTTGCGCTTTCGACCAGTTTCATCTGTTATACTGTCATTATCTCTTTCACTTCCATGTATCTTTCTCCATTCTAGTCTTTTACGCATCACCTAAAAATGGAAGAATAAAAATATGATGCATCATCCGTGTGTAGTCTACTATTAAAAAGGTAAGTCGATAAACCGCGTTAGTACACTGCGCAAAATGTTTAGAACGATTCCAATGACCAAAGTTTGTATGATGCGCAAATGTTTCGACGAAAGACTCGTACAGCCAGTATCTGAGTGAGTTACAGAATAGGAAAACTTACGTCTCGTGTAAATCTTTGTATAACCCTTAAATACGCGTAATACTGTCTCCCAGTCGAGGTTAACATGTAAATCCATTTCCACTTAAACCATGGTTGAAACATTCTCTCAAACGACATTTCATTAAATCTGCACATGTGAGATGAATTATTTACTATATTATTTTTCTAACGGCCGACGTTAATGGTTTCGGTCGCTTACTTATGTAACGCGTGATTGTACTCCATTTCCTGTTCTTGCGCCCGAATGTCAATACCCATTAACGTGGCTGGAATAAACACAGAAAACAGGGCAATTTATAACGCTGGTTTGTCTCTATGAGAAATCAATGTAAAATAGTCATGCAGAGCGTGTTAGATCAATTACAACACACTATGTCCAGGGCACACTTAATTGTGACGTTATGGATTTGAATAGGCTGTTCAGGATTTTCCTTCAGCTTTCGTTCAATGCATTTAATCATCACTTGGCATTTCTCATTCATTGTCGGCACATATTCCTTGAGTACAGAAAAATGCATTATGGGTGTAAGTAATTTTCTATCATGGAACCATTCTTGTCCTGTATACAAAATAAGATGCAGACATTAAAAATGAAGCAGATCGATCCTTTCAAATGTTCCACGAAAAAATGTTCGCACAGATTACCTCTGCCAGTCAGCAGCCCTTGACCCAGCAACGGTTTTAAACTATCATATAGTTTATTCTTTTCGATGTTCGCTGAGCTAGAAAGAATTTTCTACGCGCATCATTTGTATGAGTTTCATGAAATATACGGTGATGGTTAATGACGTGACGTTTAAATATGCTCACCTTCACATGCGACGGCATTGTAACTAAGATAAGTAAATCCGGGCCGAACCATGCTTTACATAACCCATCCTTAAATTTACGGCTTGTATCGAGCAGGTATTGAACCTGATCTACGGTTTCAACATATTTTCGCGATGTAAAATATTAACGAAAATATAAGATGAACCTTAATATACTGTTGTACGTTACCCTGGACTCGCAATTTATTAAGCGTTAGGAGAATTCCAAATATGGGGACGCCTTTGGGACCCGGAATCGAAGAAGTTCGTATCATTAGCAGTACTAATTGAAAAACATATTGGCTGACTATGTACAGCACAATTAAGCACAGTATTCCGATGAGTAAAAAGACGTATCCCATGCTTGTGTCGCTTACGCAGACGGTTCGGTAAAACTGGATCGACTCTTACAGTATGGCTCGGAAACATAAAGCATAACACATTAAACTAATACATAAGACTGATCCCTACGGCTCGTGCCGACGCCTATATATACTCGACACGGTGATAGTCTTCTTTTAATCGGCAAATCATTCGCGCCACAACGCGCCTTCCTATCGCACAGCAGCAACGGGCATCAAATTCTTACAGATTTGACCACTCCTGACCTACGTCCGTCCGTCCCTATCAATACGCAATATGCTCCGATCGATTCACACCACGCCAAATCATACAACACGTAGATACTATAAAGTATCCTATATAAATTAATAATCATAAAGTAACACACATAACACATTACGCGACTTATACATGGAATGCCCTTACCCGACTAACTTAATTAATAACCAGACAGATATGGTCACATGTTTTTTGGTTCCCAAAAAGCCTGATATTTTCTTTACATTGGCTGTAAACCATCTATATACTCGATTACGTACTTATCGTATCTTAATTTCTTAATGCTCACATAACGACCCCTGAATTTCACAATCAATTAGTAAGCAGCATCCGGCGTACTATCAAAATTCCTGACCATAATGTAATCGCCCTCCCGATAGACATAAAGCGTCTTGTGTTAACGATGAAAATGTTCCTCATTATACTCGTGTGACATCTTTATCTTTTTCGCGTCTTTTAATCGGTTTGACTTCAAAGTTCTGATTTTATCGGATACGGACTTATTAAAATACGATTTAACTTCTTCCTGAATCTGTGTTTGATGGTGACGAACAGCTACCTCATATAAGATTGTTAATGCGGTCTTTCCTTGTTTCTGCTGTTTGGCCTTCTGCTCTTCTTGTAGCAATAAAAAAAATGATGTCTCCTTCCACATCAATTTTCTTTCAAAGCTTGAACATCTCGCTGTATAGTCTCTTTCCTAGTCCTATATTTGCCTCTTTGTAATTTTGATCGTTACTCGGTCACGTTGAAACTACTCTTCCAACCTCTTACTGTCCTGCATATATGCTGTTGAACGATATTGTTCTCGATTTCTTCGACCAAGTTGATACTGTTTTACCTTTGTGGACGATTCTAAAGCTGGTGTCCAACTTCATCGCATCCATAGCAGGACCCTGGTTGGACTCGTGGTCTACTGGCAATTATTTATTTAACTCCGAGTTAAAACCAACCAAATAAAATTAGTGTTAACATATTGGCGACGCAGCGTCTTTTCTGGTAATCAGGTTACACGAGAAACAACTAGAATAACTTTGCATCTAATTAATATTTCTCAAAAATATTCAGTTTAATACGTCATATTTTATAATGGTACCGAGGTTGTAAACTCGAAATTGAAGTTTTTTCCTCCATGGGTTTGTGCCTTCATCCAGGGATAGATTTTGTCGTGGCACATATATGCTTTTACTTTTTTTTTAAAGTAATCGATTGTTTCTAGCATTCTTGTGAGCTCGTTTTCATTTGCACAAACAATCGTGTTTCTAAAGAAATGCAAAAATGTACAGATTAGTAAAAACGATCTCTATTCGTAGTATTGTCTAAAACTGATGTTGCTATAATTAGATTTGTGGGTCAATAAGTGTGTATTTTGTTTTTTCTGACTAAGCTCATAAATATTTGTTCCATTTCGGGAAACACCTAACACGAAATTTCTGAAGAGAAATCGAAACATTGATAGCGTTTAATTAATTTTTGTTGAGGCAAATATCTAAAGATATCAAGTACACCAAGATGCTTCATATGTGCCCAAGTTAAGCACTGACTGACAACGTAGATATCGTGCCAGACCCAACCACTCACAATCAGTAGAAAGTACCGGTGATGGTTTGGTCAGTGAAACCTGCCATAAGCAGCGGTTTGCCCCCGTGGCTGCTAGTGTCTTTTTCGGGACTCCCCATCGCAAGAAAAAAAATGTTCGCACATTCTATTTTCACACAATTTTAAATAGTCTACTTCTGAAAAAGCACCGTAAACTATCACATATGAAATCGTTAGCCTAATGAATGAAGTAAAGATGGACGTCAACACTGAAGATGTTAATGAGTTGATTCTATCTCATTCCGCAGCTGATACCAGAAGCTGATAAAAACTTCAAGCCTTTGACAATTAAAAATATTAATGAAGCCTTTATGTATAATACATTGTGAATACCAATAAAGAAAGAATATCTCAAGTACGTAGGGCGATTGAGAATACAGCATATTATAGAAATCTTTATCAAGAAACGAAAAAAAGTATGGTATTCAACTAATTCTTGCCACGTTTATAAAGGAAACACCCAAATGCGCATAAACACGCTTCGTGCACTTTGTTATGTATACAGATTGACAAATAAATGATTTAAAACATAATTTTTGGTGGATTTTGTTTTCTATCCCTTTACTTTCGAACATTCAACATCCGCACACATTTTCAGGAAACAATTATGTGCGAAAGTTGAGGGCCACCGATAGTTCTCTGCTGCGGACCGTTTCCTGCCACGCGCTTTCCATCCCCCCGGTCGTTGATCTTGCCACCAATGTTTGATCTTGTCAAAGTCGTCATTGACCCTCTCTTTTGCCGTAGCACACTCTCGTCGGCGAGTGATATCGTATAGAACATTTCTAGTAGCGATGGAACATTGTTGCGACGAATAAGATTGTCACCCACGCCGCTACCTTTACCCCTCCACTTTCAAATGTGCGCAACCACGAGGTCTTTCTTTATCTCTCCCTACTCTTCATATTCCATCCCCTTCATTTGATCAGGCGAAGTGCTCCGCTTGGTCACCGAAAGCGGACAGTTAGTTAAGATTCAGCATTCAATGCATGAACTTCGAAGGCCTCGTAATAATACTGTTACGTGGGCGCGGCATACCGGAACGATTAAAGATTGGATCAGTTTATGAAAGACACAGGACAACATTTATAGCAGCACGTCTGATCTCTTTCGTGCCTACACCAAGTCTAGTAACTAACAACAACGTTTTTTCTTATGTCTACTAAAGCTCTTCTAATTTATTGATTAAACGATGTCCATTGCCATCTTTACCCTTCTTCACGGCCGTAACAATACATATACAGTAACTGCATCATCGTCAGGTCAATTTCTTTACGGAACGTTGTCGGCTAAAGATACTCCGCTCACTAAAGCATTTTCAATTGATAAAATCGAAGGAACAGAAAATTCTGTTAATCACGGTCGTTCACCTTCGACTGAACAAAACAGTGCAGACGTACTGTACAATTGTTACACCTTTGTACCTTTGCTTGTATACGTATCTGTGTGTCATCGATCTTATCTTCAACGTATTCTGAAATCTTCGCTTCTTTTGTAAATCGGTGTTTTGTTAGCTGAAATCAATTTATCGTGTATACAATCCGGAAACGTTTCGGACGCCTTCCATCGCCGCTGCTCCAGCTTTCTTCGTATTTCTTATTTTCCTGAACAATAATCGGACGTTTTAGCCCGTAATTATTGCTCTACACTTAATCGGAAGTGCTGGATATATGTGTGGTCCGTCTTTTAAATTATATGTTTCTTGAAGCAGCTTTACTTGCTCCTTCTACCCCGCGAAGTTCCTACCGTGCCATCAAAATCTGGTTAGGAATCGTCTATCGCTATGATATTTGTATTTGATGCCATGCTATGACCCGAAAAATTCAACTGAGAAGATTTTCTCAATAATTCTACCTTTCTCCTCTGTAATAATACTTCCGTTTCCCTAAACATGCTGACTCGCTCCTGTTCCCATCGTCCTTCGTTTCCTGGTTCAATGGTTCTTATTCCTCCTGAGGCTTCTTTATGGTTGGTGACCATGTTCTCAATCTGTCCGTCAGGGTGAATGTCAAGTAGCATATCAATTAACTCGTTCTTGGACTCTACCGTGAAAGTCCAGCTCTCCTTAAGCAAGCCTTGAGCTCGTTCGCATTCAGATCCCGAATAGTTTTCATTTTCTACGTCAAAAATCACCGCAAAACGAAAGTCTAATAAGGCACTGATACGTCGCTAATTCGTACTGACATGCTACCGTAAACATAAACACATAAATAATTTAAGTCGCGTTTAGATCCCATAAATTACACAATCACGCATGTACCAGAGGTAACAGATATGTACTTTGTCTAAATTAAATCGAATTTAGTTTCGCAAAATTTTATTTTTATTCTTTCAAATCTTTCTTTTCCTTGCATTTAAGTGGAATAAAATGAATCATACGATATAACAGTTTTTTCAGACATGTTTAACCCTTTGCAGTCGAGCGGCGCCGATCCGGCGCCCGGCTGATTTCAACTGTGAGCTTGTGCAGCTCCCGATTGTTTTGAAGTTTTGTTTTGTTTTGAAGTCAAGCGATGCTGCTACGGCACTATGGTATTTTGTCACTTGTGTAATTTTATTACTTCAATACGCTTGTTTGTCTATAAATGTTTTTAAAGTACCTATAAAATGTTTCCCTAAGGCTGAAATCGTCTCGAGTTGCTGGTTCGCGCAAGCGAAAAAGGCCTCGAGTGCAAAGGGTTAATGTATATTACAGCTAGAAACAATTTGAGACAGACACCTCTAAAAATGGGGTTCCCCCTTTGCGAAGCAGTAAGATGTTTAGTGTTACCAGCTAAAAGTTACATTAATTATTCGAGTTAAAATTTATTAAAATCGCAACATCTGTCTCATTCTTTTACTGCATTATGCGAGCCTCCTTTAGCGTGTTACACAACACGATCGCAATTTTTTCATTGTGTTATACGAATTCGTTTTGTATGAACCCGTGTTATACGGAGTTTACTGTATATTTGGCACGGTGATCGTCCTCTGTTAATTGTCAGACCATACGTACTTCTTGCCACCCCTACAATAGCAGGTATAAAATTCGTACACGACTATTAAATTACAAGCAGTGATAATTTTTTAGTTTTTTTTGTATCCTCCTTGCAATACCGTTTTATATATACGCTACGTTAAGTCAGATTAAAAGGGTTTTAACGACAAACTGTTGCTATTGATAACAACGCAAGAAAGTAATTGCCATTGTTAAGTTGTGTTCATCGCATATCGAAATGGCGTAGCAATTGTGTGGGAGCGTACGTAATTAGTGTGGAATAAGCAATCCAAACATATCGATGTAACCGTAATTATTATGCAATCAACAATAGTTAACTTAATTTCTGCGTAAATATTGAGTTGAGAAAGTCACAGCTACAAAATTGCGAGTTTACTTCATGACGATAGATATGGCGATGCAGTCTGAATGGATATTTACTGGTTTGAATTTTGTATGGCAAGTAACATTTTCACTTAATCATATTGAACAATTCTGTTCAGCTTTCACTTTCTTAAAATGTAGTTAATCAAGATAAATGATAATAATTTTTAGAAGAACAATACGCGGATAGTATTCTTAGTTAATTTTAAACGATTCATTTATGTATAATATTTTGTTGATCACTTTTTCATATAACGCTCTTGATATCTCGGAGTATATAATGAAATATTTTTTCATTTTCACAGGTCAACTCGAAACTTTGTACTATTGAATTTTGTTTAAAAAGCCAAAATGAAGAAAAAGGGTTAAAGTAAAAGTCAACAGATTCAAGATGGACATTTTTGCTAGATTCGTGATTATGCGTAAATCTCGCGAAAAATCTTTAGTTCCGACATGTTCATAATCTTTAAATTCAAAACTCAAGTATCTTAGCGTATAATTTTTCAGGAAGTTCAGTATAAAGTATACCTATATGCACCAAACCAGTTAAATTCATTTTTTCCTTCTCTGGAGCTTCCATCTCAAGTTTTCATTAATCCAGTGGTAATAATGTAGATGTGATTACAATTTTCTTGGTAAAGGTTATCATATCTGTGGCTGGAAAAGGTGGCGCGCAAAAACGTAGTGTCACTTACATTTACTTATTCTGCTTGATATTCTTCAAATATTGGAATCATGCTTTTTGGGTGCAGGTTATGAATGGAAGTTATTGACGGTAAGAAAAACGGTATTCCAATGTAATTAGTGCAAGCTATCTACATATGCCAATTACGTGTATCGCATTATTGAAGGAAAGTAGGTTGGTACTTTTCAAGAATTTTAGGATTAGGGATGTCTATCCCTTGATGTTTTATATAGGCATATTGTATGTCGGACACTCTTTGCTTTTACATGACTGACGACGATAAATAATTGTGGAGCATGGCTGGATATTGTTTCCAAAACCTCTTTCTTTGTGTTATTGTTTGGAAAGGATTATTAATTGATTCGTCGTATGTAATAATCTTATATGTATACTATTATGGTGCATAGATTAAAAAAGCATGCATGGTACAGATTGCCGAGGAAGAATGGGACGTGGTAGCACGTTACCAGGATACAAGCATCAAAGCATTCAAAGTGATGTATAACGAATATATGTATAGTGTTCTTGATCTCCACGATTCAAAGTGATGCATAACGAATACACTGCCCTTTATCTCCGTGGCTTACTGTGATGCATAACTGATATATTGTCCTTGGTCTTCACGGTTCAAGGTGATGCATAATCAATACACATTGCCCTTGATCCCCACGATGCAAGGTGATGCGTAATCGACATATATTGCCCTTGATCGCCATGATTCCAGGTGATGCAAAACCAATGCACACTGCCCTTGATGTCCACACGCAAGGCGTTCCTCACGCACACGTATGTACATATATACGACACGGTACAAACATGCGTTGATAATATTCTTACTTGCCAGTCCCCGTTCGCACGGAAGCTAGGAGATGATCGTGCCCGGCAACAGGTCTGCGATATTCGGGTGCAACATACATCTTGTAATATCCATCCGGCACGCATCACGCACAAAACGAAATAATTATTATCTAGAGAAACAGCTTCCAAAGTTCTCTTCTACATCGTATTCATTTCGAAATTACGAGGTGGACAAGAAATTGTTGGCAACGAGAGCGCTATACAAACCAATAGTTTTACTATTAATGGATATTGTAGGTATATGTTCTGCGGTTAGTTTTCTAACGCTTTTCTTTCTATCTAACAATAAGTAAAGGCATACACAACAATCGACTTACTAAAAAATGAATTTTATTATGTGTTATATAATAGTGTCTTTTACTTTTCGCGACGTAGGTGGCTATTCTTATCTGCTCAATATTTTAATTCCAAGAAAAATTATTGTTTTTCGCTCAACGGCTCAATACATTTTGGCAGCGCTTAATAATAGGGCAGAAAACACTTATTTTCTTGTCTTATGGCTTGAGTGTACTTTATTGATCGTTACGTAATTGACTACCGCATTTTGTGAGAAAATACTGAACATTGACAGATAAATTTGAAATAATTTCCCCAGATTTTAAGTCGTGGTCAATCGAAAACGTTTTTTTTTTTTAATAAAAATTAATTCTGCAGATTTTTGTGCAAACAGACGGTAGTTTCCATATTCTTAGGATGTACACGGTCCTTTTTTTAATTTGTGCAACATTTTATGTTTGCATTTTTCCGGCCGTACGTTAATAAGTTTTTCCAGTAAGAGTGAGTCAGGTCACAGTAAAAATTTTAAACATTTTAAACTTCTCCTACGCATAACTATTCACTGTTAGCTAATAGTTTTTTTATACAAGTCTTTCTACGCCGTCACGTTGTTATCCGTGTGACATCACTTAAAATACAGAGGTTTCGACTAGAACGCACATGTGTATGCGTTCAATACGACATCTAAATTAATGTCTAACAAAAAAGTCTCTTTTGCTTTCAAAGCTGCTCAATTACTCCATAATGAAAAACGCTTAGTATCACAAAACCTTGTATCATTTTTAGAATTCATGTATTTGGTTTAAACTTTGTAGGAGTATCCTCTATTTTCGTGGGGTTAGATACAAATAAATGCCGTTTAACGGTTTCAGCACTACTGGAAGGGACATTTCCACTTGATCATGCCTGAGAACACTTTTCACCTTCCACTTTCGTAGTATGTAAACGGCCATTATTTTCAGTTCAATTTTTGCAAATTTTTGGCCGATACAGTTTCTCGGTCCAGCGCTGAAAGGGATGTAAGCATAGGGATGTTGATTCTTTATATTCTCTGGCAAGAATCGATCGGGATCAAACGTTTCTGGATTCTCCCACACATCCGGATGTCGATGAGTTCCTATTGGACTTATGAGAACGCCTGCTCCTTTCGGGAGAATGTATTCACCTAAAAGAGGAATCATAGTTTGTATCAATTCATTATTTATCATACCCTAATAGTCTATAACCGTACTGGTTGTACGGACTGGGTTTCGAAGGAGGTACGGTACGTGTTCAAAGTTGGTTTTTTTGAAATGAGTTTATTTTATACAATGATAAGGACTTGTTGAACGCTGGTCACTCGAAGACTGAAGTGACGTGTGGTGGCTGTCTGTTTTTAGATGTTTCTGAGTATGCAGGAAGGATTCTGATTGGTCAAGGAAGGTGGAGAAGGGGTAGTTTTGAAGCTGGAAAAATTTGAGGTGAGAGCAGGTGGAGGAATGGGTGGCGAAAGTAGCGGTACATCGGGGTGTTTCTGTTTTATGGTAGGGTCGCGGTCGGTCGGCGCAGAGGATGATTAGGGTGTTTTCTAACTATTGTGGTTTTAAGATTATAAAATGTTGAGCGGATTGGGCGTGTGGAGAGGATTAACGGATTGTGGAAGGAACACAAGGGATTAGGTAATGGTCGACTGGTCCGGTAATATTTTTGGGAGTGTTACATATGTACGGCAGGACAGTCGTGTACGATGGAACCGGACACGTACCAATGTCGACTTCTTCTGATAACTGCCGAGCAATAAGAGGTGCAGGCGGATACAGTCTTAATGATTCTTTCAGAACTCTATCGAGATATCTTAATTGAGCGAGATCGTTTAATGATGGCGGTCTTTCCGAGTTCCCAAAAACAGCATCCAGTTCTCGATGAACTTTCTCTTGATGCTCCATACTGTTTCCTAGGCAAAATAGAGCCCAGGTGAACGCAGCCGACGTTGTATCGTGGCCCTGAAATCAGTATTTTTCACAGCGACTAGAAGAATTTTCTTAATTTAAATTTCTTAAGACACTCGCTTGCTAATGAATCAGCAAGATGCTTTGTCATTATTCAAAGACGTTTTCAGGAAAGTATAATTGCTTACGGCAGCCATAAAAGTATCAACTTGTTGACGTATTTTCTCTTCACTCAATGGAATTGTGGAATTTTCGCTAAGGTCCAACAAATAATCTAATAAGGCCTTCTTGCGCTTTCGACCAGTTTCATCTGTTGTACTATCATTTCCTCTATCACTTCCATGTACCCTTCTCCATTCTAATCTTTTACGCATCACCTAAAAATGAAAGAATTATGTATCATGCACCATCCTCGTGCTGGTTTGATAAATGCAGATAAGTTATTAATACGTGTGTAGTACAATGCGTAGAATGTTTAGAACGATGCCTATGACCAACGTCTGTATGATACGAGAATCTTTTGAGGAAATACTGGTTCAGCGAGCATCTGAGTGAGTTACAGAACAGGAAAACTTACATCTCGTGTAAATCTATCTATAACCCCTAAATATGCGTAAAACTGCCTCCCTCTCGAGGTTAACATGTACATCCATTTCCATATAAACCATGGTCGACACATTCTCTCATACGATATTTCACTGAATCTGCATATGTGAAATGGCTTTTGTACTGTATTAGTTCTTTAACGGTCAACTTTAATGGTTTCGTTCACTTACTTATGTAGCGCCTCTGTGTATTCGATTTCCTGTTCTTGCGCCTGAATGTCAATACCCATTAATGTAGCTAGAATAAATACAGAAAACAGAGCAATCCATGATGCTTTTCGTCTCTATGAGAAATCAAAGTAAAAATGTCATGCAAAGTGTATCAGGTGAATTACAACACAATATGTCCAGGGCACATTTAATGCTGACGCTATAAATTTCCACAGGCTCTTCAGGACTTTCATCCACCATTCGTTCAATGCAATCAACCATCACTTGGCATTTCTCACTGATTGCCGGCACATATTCCTTGAGTACAGAAAAATGCATTATGGGCGTGAGCAATTTTCTGTCGTGGAACCATTCCTGTCCTGTATACAAATTAAAATGCAGTCATTTAAACCAAAATAGATCGTCGCTTTCAAATGTAAGAATGCTCCTGCAAATTACCTTTGCTAGTTAGTAGACCTTCACCCAGCAACGGCTTCAAAATATCATATGGTTTATTTTTCACGATGTTCACTGAGCTGGATAGAATTTTCTGCGGACGTAATTTGTATGAGTTTCATAAACTATACGGTGACGGTTTATAACGTATGGTTAAAATGTTCTCACCTCTACATGCGACGGCATTGTAACTAGGATAAGAACAATTGGGCCCATCCATGCTTTGCATAACCCATCCTTATACTTACGGGTTACATCGAGCAAGTAATGTACTTGATCTACAGTTCCGACAATTTTTTACAATGTAAAATATTAACAAGATTATTAGCTCAACCTTAATGTACTGTTATACATTACCTTGGACTCGCAATTTACTGAACGTTAGGAGAAGTCCAAATATAGGAATGCCTTCGGGACCCGGAATCGAAGGAGTTCGTATTATTAACAATACTAATTCAATAACATATTGGCTGACTGTATACAGCACAATTAAACACACAATCCCGATGAGCAACAAAGGATGTCCCATGGTTGTGTCACTTAAGCAGACGATTCAGTAACACTGGATTGGTTATCAAATTATCAATAGTTTTAGCTGTTGGTTCTTATTTTGAATATTCCTTGCAATATCCTCTTAAATAAATGGTGCCTTAACTGAGATTGAAAGTGTTTTAACGATAAACTGCTGCTATTGATAACCTAGTGCAAGAAAGTAATTGTCAGTGTTGAGTCGCGTTCGTCGCATATCGATTCAGCGTGGCAATTGCGTGTGTAGAAGAGTGTAATCAGTTTTGAATAAGCAATCTATATGCAACTCTGTAGCTGTAATTTTTATGCAATTAACGATAATTAATCGAATGTATGCATGAGTTCTAAGTTGAGAAAATCGCGTCTACTTTGCAAGCTTTCATAACGATAGATATAGAATTGCAGCCTGAATTTATTACGGCAAGTAACATTTTCTTTTGATCACGTTGCAGTGTACTCTTCAGCTTTCACTTTCTAAAAAATGCTATTAATTATCTTATAATTAATTGTACTTTTGTTGAATGAATTTTATATGTTCTATGTCGACGATCGGAATAATGTAACATGGAGGATATGACTGTACACTTAGTTTAGAGTCAAAACTCAAACACGAGGATGCTTATTTTGTGTGGCTTACAAGCGTTTATATCTTTGTGAGAGAATCTGCAATTTGACTTCTACATTATTTTCTGTCCACTTTAATATTCCTTCTGAGACAGTGTTGAAACGTCTTATTTATTTTTCTATGAACGAGATAAAGTATTACGCACAAAGTGTTGCAAAGTTGAGAAGCCTAAATATCACTATGAAGAAGTGGCAGAGGACAAAAGTGTTTCTTTAATAAGGAAAAATGTTGAGGTAGAGCGAAATTCTGCCCGACTTATTTCAATCTAATCTTGTATCACCTTACTTGATTTTCGTAATTTAACCAGTTTGAACCTATTGTGATATCCTTGATTTGATTTATGTAAGACCTATCATTTGGAACTGTTATTATGGATAGTTCCAGAGAAATAATGACTGCCTTCCTCGGGCTATCTCGACCGCTTAAAGACTATCAATATGTATTATATTTCGAATCGGTGAAATTCGTTA
Source organism: Anoplius nigerrimus (assembly GCA_914767735.1). Taxonomy (NCBI): domain Eukaryota; kingdom Metazoa; phylum Arthropoda; class Insecta; order Hymenoptera; family Pompilidae; genus Anoplius; species Anoplius nigerrimus. Next base: position 3,635,159 of record OU612079.1, on the reverse strand, counting down.
CTGTTTCTCTGGAACTAAGATTTCAAGTTTTCGTTGATCGAGTGCTGGTAACGTTGGTCGGATTACGTTTTTATTTATAACGATGGCCATTTCCGTGTGTGAGAAAGGTGGCGAACAAAAAGGTGGTGCCGTATACAATAATATATTTTGCTTGCTATTGCAGACACATTGTAATTATGGTTTTTGATGCGGTTTATGATGTTACGTATGCATCCAGCCTACGTCTCCCTCGCAAGCAAGACGGCCCTTTATCTCACAAGCACCGAATACACATCCCCACCACCGCCGACTTTCCCGAACGGACCCTACGGGGTCCCTCCATATATAAGGGCACCCGAAAAACCCCAAATCCGACTACTCTGGAATACGTTCTAGTGCTGACACTCTGTCCAAAAGCACCTCGGTGGAATTAGGTTCCACAAACGTAAGTCCCAGTCTCCGCCTCTGCTTCGAGGCGTCACCTGAGGAGCAGTACTTGTTAGCCAAGCCCGACCAAACCTTCATTCCTAAAACTGCCTCGCGAACGCTCTTTGAACCCTTCGCTTGTACAATATAAGTCGATAGAATATATTCATTATTGAAGAACTTGCATTCTATTATTTTACCCTCCTATACGCATCACATACGGACAAAACCCACAAATACGTTTCAGCCGCTCGAGACGTATCGCATGTTGCAAACTTGATCGAAACCCTCCTACTATCCTTAAGACTTAGGAGGCTACCGACGAGCCTGTCTGTGACGAGCCTGTCTGTGACGAGCCTCGTCCGCGTCCCGACCAGTCATCCTTTCTTCCGCGAGCTACGTTTCCGGTGAAGACAGATCTCTTGTTTGATCCCGAATTCGGACGCTTGCACGCCTTGGTAGACTTAGACGACCGTCGAGCCTGTCTTTGTGACGAGCCAGTCACTCTGACGAGCCCCGTCCGAGTTCTGAGTCTATCTCCCTTGGTTAGTCCACGACAGCTATGGCAAAAGGATATTTCCTGCTGCCTGCGTCTGAAGTGGCTAACACCCTCCTAAGAGTCTACGTCTTTCCCTATACGAGACTCTGATTTCCAAATCTACCTATTCACGCTCAGATCGAGATCCGTAACAATGACGAAAGTTACTGATGGTAAGCTAGTCGGTATTCCATTATAATTAGTGGAAAATTAGAGGAAAAAACGTTATTTTGGAACAGGGCTTGATATTGTTTCCAAGATAGTTCTAATCCCTCTCCTTGTTTCTTTTTTTGGAGAGTCCTACCCTTAGTTCTTTGTGCCGTATGTTCAATTTTTCTCTTGCATGGAAAATTTTTGTTTTTCATTTTACGGCACAGTCAGCCATTTTATAGCATTTAATATTAGAACAACGAACACTTTTCCTCTTTTCTATTTGATTGACTAAATTTAATTGATTGATATGAATGTCACGTAGCTTTTTGTGAGAAAGTATTTAGCATTGACATTTAAACATGTATTAAATGCCTCTAACTTGAATTCCCTGCCAATCTTATAATTATTAGGTCATTAAGTATGAAATGTCCGATTACCTAAAGCCTCAAGTTTGATACCAGATATCTCCGATATTTCGCTTTGATCGTTCTTTATTTTTTTTTGCATTGAGATGGTACGCCATCTGGCTTTCAGATGCACTCTTTTGTTTTTAATAGTCTATCGTATTGTCGTCTGGTGGTGAAATATTGTAAGCCATAGATAAGACAAAAATGCGAGTTATTTTCGAATATGAGTTCCGTCGTGGAACTAATGCAGCGCAGACAAGTCGAAATGTTAACCAAGTGTTTGGCAAGGATGTGGCTAACGAACGTACAGTACGTCGATGGTTCGAAAAATTCCGATCTGGAGATTTTGATCTTTAAAATGAACCACGCGGGCGGCCTGAGAGCAAGATGGATGAGGACCACTTTAAAGCTGTAGTGGAAGCAAATCCATCCGAAAGGACGCGTCAACTAGCAACAAGGTTTCAAGTTACCATCCCAACAATATTAAGTCATCTGAAAGCAATCGGAAAAGTAAAGAAGCTGGATAGGTGGGTTCCGCATGAGTTGAGCGAGCGTCAGCAACGGAACCGCTTCGAGGCTTGCTCTTCTTTGGTATCAAGAGTAAAAGGTGATCCATTTTTGCACCGGATAGTCACGTGCGATGAAACGTGGATACTTTTTGATAATCGCAAACGTCCGGCACAATGGTTGGACAAAAATGAAGCGCCAAAACACACCCCAAAGCCGAGTAGACACCAAAAAAAACGAATGGTGTCTGTTTGGTGGTCTAGTGCGGGTGTTATACACTATAGTTTTATGCGACCTGGGCAATCGATAACGGCGGAACTCCACTGTGAGCAGTTAGAAGAAATTATGAGGCAGCTGCAAATTAAGCAGCTAAGATTGGTCAACGGGGACAGACCAATTCTCCCGCAGGACAACGCTCGACCACACATTGAAAGATCGACGTTACTTAATTTACAGGAACTAGACCTGGAAGCACTTTGTCACCCACCGTACTCGCCAGATCTCGCGCCAACCGATTACTGTTTTTTCCGAGCTTTGGACAATTTTTTGTAAGGAAAAATATTTAATTCCCAACATGCGGTGGAAAATGCCTTTCGCGATTTTATCACCAGCTGCTCTTCAGATTTTTTCGCTAGCGGTATTAATAAGCTGTCGTTAAAATGGCAATGTTCTATTGATACGTTAGGTGCATATTTTGATTAATTATATTATTTCTTGCCCGAGATATAATAAACCAAACTTTCAGTCTCAAATCGGACGTTTCATACTTAATGACCTAATAATAAGCCGTACTAGCCTCAGAGCGCTCTCATTATACGTCACTTAATGATAATTAAGGGCCCTGTGCTTCTTACGCTACCTTCCGCCTTTCCGATCCTTCCCGTAGTTCTTTCTCTCTCTAGGAGACTCCGAATCCCACCCTCGGCCATTCTGTAGTTACATTTGCTGTCATATGCACTCGCATGTCATCGCTACGTCGCTATCATCGTTGTTTCTCACTATCTCGTCTCGTAACAGATGAGGCAATGTGTCGCCGTTTAACTCCGAATGTTTCCGATGCGAGCATTCGGTGGAACTCTATTCCGAACGAGCCCCCAAATTGTAGAATTTGATGATAAATAAATGAGATGATGTCGAAGATTTGTATTTTAACAATGAAATAGTTCAAATGGCAAAGTATACGCAAGCACACACGCAATAAACCTTCGCTACACTCTGTATCAACCGTCGCTACTCGCAACTCTCAGTATAATCCTTCACTACGTCGGTGTTCGCTGCTCTTTTACTTCTGAGCCTTACCTTGCACGTCGCACGATGCAGGACTGTTCCCTGTTTCCAAATTATCGATATCAGTCATCGATCTGCGTGCTAACGCAATTAACAACGAGGTGCTTGACGCAATGCATCTGGTCTATGACGCACACTCCACAAATATAAAACTCTTTCAATGTAGTTAGGTTGTTACCCGTGTGGCATTACTTAACTTACAGGGATCTCGATTAAATTGCAAATATGTATGCGCATAATACGATATTTAAATGATTGTCTAACAAAAAGTATCCACTTCTTGCAAAGCTACTCAATTATTCCATAGTGAGAAGTACTTAGAACCGCAAAACATGTGTAAGTATAAACATAATATTAAAATGTATATTTTCTGCCAGATCTGCAAAACTTTGGGTCGTTTTTAGTATTGATGTAATTGGTTTGATTCTTGTACGAGTATGTATATGCTACTTTCTTGGAGGTGGGTACAATTGAATGTCCTTTAACGATTTCAGTAAGACTGGAAGCAAGATTTCCACTTGATTGTGTCGGAGAACATTTTTCAGCTTCCACTTTCTTAGTACGTAAACGGCCATTATCCTTAGTTCAATTTTCGCATCTTTTTGGCCGATACAGTTTCTGGGTCCAGCGCTAAAAGGAATGTAGACACAGGGATGTCGATCCTTTATATTCTCTGGCAAGAATCGATCGGGATCAAACGTTTCTGGATTCTCGCATAAGTCCGGATTACGATGAATTTCGATTAAACATATAAGAATGCCTGCCCCTTTCGGGAGCATGTAATCACTTAAAACAAGAATCGTACTCTGCATGAATCGATTTATTCATCCTATAATAATAGTAGACGTTGCGTCTATAAATAATCGCACCGATGTCGAAGTCTTCTGATAAATGTCGATCAATAATAGCTATAGTCGGACACAGTTTAAATGCTTCTTTCAAGTTTCTATCGAGATATTTTTATTCAGTGAGATCGTTTCAAATGATCGCGGTATTTTCGATTTGCCGAAAACAGCACCCAATTCTTGATGAACTTTTTCTTGATGCTCCATACTATTGCACATGTAAAAAAGAGCCCAGACGATTGCAGTTGAAATTGTACCATGGCACTGAAAATAGTATTTTTCACAACGATTAAAATAAGTTACTTTATCTCAGTTTTTGGGTACACTGTCGCCTGTTAATAAAGCAGCAAGCTACTCTGTCATTGTTCAAACGCGTGTTCGGATAAAGATAATTGCTTACGGCAGCTACAAAAGTATCCACTTGTTGACATTTTTCTCCTCAGTCAATGAACTTTCGGAATTTTCGCTAATGTCTAATAAATAATCTAACAACGCCTTTTTGCGCTTCCGACGAATTTCATCTGGTGTAGTATCATTTTGTCTTTCACTTCTATGTGTCTTTTTCTGTTCTAGTCTTTTACGCATCGGCTGAAAATGGAAAAATTTAATTTCATGCACGGTCCTCTTGCAAGTTTCAAGATAATATGGATAGGTTATTAATGGTCGGGATGGGATGCACTAATGTTTTGAGGAAGGACTGGTGCTATCGTCATCCGAGGGAGTTACAGAACAGGAAAACAAACGTTTCGTGTGAATCTTTGTGTACCATCTATATGTTGATAATACTTTCTCCTAGTCGAGGTTAACATGTAAATCCATTTCTACATAAACCACGATTCAAACATTCTCGCAAACGATATTTCACTGAATCTGCTGATGTAAGGTGAACTTTGTATTATCGATCACTTACTGATAAAACGCGTGAGTGTATTCGAGTTCCTGTTCTTGCGTCCTAATGTTAATGCCTATTAATGTGGCCGAAACAATGTCAAAAAAGGGGACACATTTTGATGCTTGTTCGTCTCTATGAGAATTCAATATAAAAATATCATGTAAAGTGCATTAGTTAAATTATAATACAATATGTCCAGAGCACATTTAATGCTGAAATTATAAATTTCAACAGTCTGTTCAAGATTTTCCTTAATCTTGAGTGTGAGTACTTTTCTATCATGGAATCATTCCTGTCCTGTATACAAAATAAAACGCTAACATTAAAATGGAAATAGATCGATGTTTTCAAACAGAAAAAAGTTTTTGCAAATTACCGCCGGTGGTCAGCAGACCTTGACCTAGCAACGGCTTCAACAATCGTATCGTATATTTTTCTTGATGTTCACAGTGCTTAAAAGAATTTTCTGCGCAGACAATTTGTATGAATCTCATGAAATATACAGCGATAGTTTTTAACATATCGTTAATATATTCTCACCTCTGTATGCGAAGGAATTGTAATTACGATAGGTAAATCCGGGTCGATCCATGCTTTCGACAACTTATCCTTAAATTTACGGGTCATATCGATCAGGTAATATACCTGATCTATGGTTCCAGCATATTAACACGATATAAATACCATGGAAAGTCTCAGATGAAACTTAAAATACTATTATACATTACCCTGGACTCGCAGTTTACTGAAGGTTAGAAGAAGTTCAAATATTGGAAAGCTTTTGGGACCCGGAATCGAAGAGGTTCGAATTTTTAACCGTACTAATTGAATAACATATTGGCCGACTATGTACAACGCAATTAAGCACAGAATCCCGATGAGATATAAGGGGTACTCCATCGTTGTATCATTTAGGCAGACGATTCAGTAACACTGGGTTAACTATTAAAATTACGAGTGGTTTTAAAGAGAAATTTTCGAGTGGGATTAAAAGTGTTTTAACGATAAACCGGTGCGATTGATAATTTAATGCAAGAAAGTAATTGACAATGTTGAATCATTTTATCGCATACCGAAACTGAGTGGGAACAGTGTATGTGGGCCTGTGCAATCAGATTTGAATAAGTAATTTGAATGCAAATATATAGTTATAATTTTTTTGCAATTAACGATAGCTAATCCTATTTATGCATGAGTACTAAGTTGAGAAAATTGGAGTCACCAAATTGCAAATCTCGTTCGTAATAATCGATATGAAATTTCAGGCTGAATGCACATTTATTGTATTGACTTCTGTACAGGAAGTGAGATTTTTACTCGATAATAATGAAGAAAACTGTTCAGCTTTGTGTGTTGCAAAATCGAGAAACTTAACGGTCGCTATGAAGAAGTGGCAGTGGAAGAAAATGTTTATTTCAAAAGAAAAAATGTTGTTGTAAAGGAAATTTTTCCTGACGGCCATTTCTTTTCCTTCCGATTACAAGGCAATTTATAAGTCAACTAAATCAAATGTTGTATCGTATCGGATTCGTTATCTAATATCGTGTACCGTGTGCTATTTCAATCTTACCTTCTATCTTTTTATTTGAACTATATTTTTTTAATTGATTTAAATGTCTCAAATCCTGTAAATATTATTTATGGTGCAAGTCTTGGCTTGATTTATGCATAGCTTATCATTTGGAACTGTTATTATGGATATCCTCGGACAAATAATGACTGCTTTCATGGGGCGACGTTGAGCGCTTTAACTAATTAAATAACTTGTCATCGTCCGTGATTTAACGTCATTTGGGTTGAACCACCATTGAGAATTACTTTCACGAAAAGATGGTTTAAGTATTTTAGTGCATATAAGTAAGTGGTGCATCATGGAATAGGTAACAAGCAAATTCCCTACTAACCAAAATTCTACCGGTCGAACTTATAGGGTTAGTGCTTCCCTTTATTTGCCACGACTATGTAATCTCCGTGCCGTGGCCGCAGGGATATTCCTATTCGGCAAAAATCGGTTTGGTTACATTGAAAGTAATTTGTAAATGTAATTCGTCTCACAAAATTATACAGTCGATTATATGATCAATTTTTTCTCACACATATAACAGCTCTCAGTCAGCAAATTTTGTATTATAGAATAATACTCTATTCACGTCGTTAGATTGCCCTCCGTGTGATATCATACAACAAATAGGGACCACAATTAAGTCACACACATGTATACTTTTTATGATATTTTAATACATGTCTAACATAATGAGAAATACTCAGCATCGCAAAACACGAGTATGGACTCATAGTTCAATAGTTTGTTTTTGATGGGCGTACAAAATCTTGCATAGGTTTTTGGATTAATGTATTTGGCTTGGTCTTTGTGCAACTATTCTCTAGTTTTTTGGGATTAGGTACAATTCAATACCATTTAACGGTTTTAGTACGATTGGAAGCAACATTTCCATTTGATCATGTCTGAGAACACTTTTTACCTTCCATCTTCTTAGTATGTAAACGGCCATTATCTTTAGTTCAATTTTCGCATATTTTTGGCCGAGACAGTTTCTCGGCCCAGCACTGAAAGGGATGTAAGCATAGGGATGTTGATCCTTTATATTCTCTGGCAAGAATCGATCGGGATTAAACGTTTCCGGATTTTCCCACACGTCCGGATGTCGATGAGTTCCCATTGGAGTTATAACAACGCCTGCCCCTTTTGGGAGAATGTATCCATCTACAAGAAGTATCAATCGATTACATATCATAGCTTAATAGTGAATATTGCGTCTGTAATCGCACCGATGTCAATGTCTTCTGATAATTCTCGAGCAAAAACACCTATAGTCGGATACAGTCTTAATGTTTCCTTCAAAACTCTATCCAGATATGTCAATTCCGCGAGATCGTTTAATGATGGCGGCCTTTCGGAGCTGCCGAAGACAGCATCCAATTCTTGATGAACTTTCTCTTGATACTCCATACTGTTGCCCAGGCAAAAAAGAGCGAATGCGATTGCAGAGGACGTTGTATCGTGACCCTGAAATTAGTGGTTTCAGAACGGCTAAAATAATTTACTTTACATCAGTTTTTCACTACACTGTCGCCTATTAATAAATCAAGTCGCTGTGTCATTATTCAAACACGTCTTCGACAAAAAATAATTGCTTACGGCAGCTATAAATGTATCCACTTGTTGACAAATTTTCTTTTCACTCAGTGGAATTATGGAATTGTCGCTAAGGTCCAACAAATGATCTAATAAGGCCTTCTTGCGCTTTCTACCAAATTCATCTGTGGTACTATAATTTTGTCTTTCACTTCCATGTATCTTTCTCGATTTTAGTCTCTTACGTATTACCTAAAAGTGGAAAAATTGAATGTCATGCACTATCCTCGTGCAGGTTTTATGTATAGAGATAAGTCATTAATGCGCGTGTCGTACACTACGCAGTATGTTTAATCGTTTAAGTTCCAGGGGTCATTGGAAACACACTGTCAAAAAATGCCGAATAGTGCGATAGCGCACATCTTAAATGATAGTAATGGGACCCTAGCGACGCGACAGCGTTCCTCTTATTTTGTCCCGAAAAATGATATTTTTGACTTTTACATTATTTCAAATTGTTTGTGCATAAGATTAAAAATATTTTTAATTCGTAACTTGTTACTTTGTAAAATACATATAGAATGACGCCAATGATCAATGTCTATATGATACGCAAATATAATATAAAGGAAAAACTGGTACAGCAAGTATCTGGGTGAGTTTCAGAATAAGAAAACTTACGTTTCGTGTAAATCTTTGTATAATCTCTAAATATTTGTAATACTCTCTCCCAGTTGACGTTAACATGTAAACCCATTTCCATTTAAACCATGGTCGACACATTCTCTCAAAGGATATTTCACTGAATCTGTGTATGCATGAGTGAGATAAATTTTGTACTATATTAGTTTTTTAATGGTCGACTTTAATGGTTTCGGTCATATACCTATGTAATGCATGAGTATATTCGATTTCCTGTTCTTGCACCTGAATGTCAATACCTATTAACGTGGCTGGAATAAAGGCAGCAGACAAAGCAGTTTATGATCGTTGTTCATCTGTACAAGGAATCAATGTAAAAATGTCATGCAAAGTGTATTAGATTAATTACAACACAGTATGTCCAAGGCACACTTAATGCTGATGTTATAAATTTCAACAGGTTGTTCAGGATTTATCTCCAGCTTTTTTTGAATGCATTCAATCATCACTTGGCATTTCTCATTCATTGCCGGCACATATTCCTTGAGTGTAGAAAAATGCATTATGGGTGTGAGTAATTTTCTATCATGGTACCATTCCTGTCCTGTATTCAGATTTAAATTCAGGCATTAAGTCGGAAAAAGGACCAACACGTGCAATACACGCAAGTGTTAGAATGTTCCCGCATATTACCTTTGCTAGTCAGTAGCCCTTCGCCGATCAACGGTTTCACACTATCATATCGTTTATTTTTTTCGATGTTCACTAAGCTGGAAAGAATTTTCTACACCCATAATTTGTATGAACTTCGTGAAATATACGGTGATTGTTCATAATGGAACGTTAAAATTTTCTCACCTCTACATGTGATGGAATTGTAACTAAGATAAGCAAATCCGGACCGACCCATCCTTTACAAAACCCATCCTTAAATTTGCGTGTTAGATAGAGCAGGTAAGGCACTTGGTCTACGGTTCCGACAAACTTTCGCGATGTAATATATCAACGAGAACATTAAATGAACCTTAAAATACTGTTATACATTACCTTGGACTCGCAATTTAAGGAGCGCTACGGGAAGTGCAAACTTGTAGATGCCTTTAGGACCCGGAATCGAAGCAGATCGAATTTCTAATTGTACTAATTTTAAAACATATTGGCTGACCATGTACAGTACAATTAAGCACAGAATCCCGATGAGAAGAAAAAGAAGTCCCATGCTTGTGTTGGTTTGGTGAACGGTCGACTAAAACTAGACAGACTACCAACTTAGGAACAGTAATAACTGTCACTTAATATTTTGCGTCCTGACTGCAATATTTTCTTAAATAAACATTGCGGTAAGTCAGATTAAAAGTGTTTTTACGATAAACCGCTACTATTGATAAGCCGATGCAAGAAACTAATTCTCAATGTGGAATCGTTTTAATTGCATGTCGAAACAGCGTGGCAATTGCGTGTGTGTAATCACTTTTGAATATGTTATCTAAATGCAATTATGTATTTACATCATTTGATGCATGAGTAAGTACTTACTAAGTTAAGAAAATCACAGCTAGAAGGTTGCAAGTCTCCTTCATAACGGTAGATATAGAATTGCAATTTAAATGCATATTTGTTACTCAGAATTTTGTGCGGCAAGTAACATTTTCACTTAATTATATTGAACAATACTTTTCAGCTTTCACTTTCTCAAAATGTGGTTAGCTTTAATTTATCTTTTCTCTTTACAAGTTTCCGAGCAATACAACTTGGTTCTACACTGAAGGCCTTGTAAGGATATGGGCCACTATTTGTCACAATGTGCGCTCCACTCGCCCACTCCGCCAATCGCGAGTTAATTCTATCCCGGTGCAGAATAGTACGTGCCGAGAAAGGGTCTCTATCTCTTTCTCTTTTCGCCGCCTCCTTTCTATACATCATATCCTCGCAGAAAACTGCATAAGCTTCCTAGACGTCTCTCCGCGATGCAATTGCCGCAAGAATAGCCAACAGAGAGATGTTCTGTCCAACTACCACACGTAGTGTTCCACACTGCTCATCCCAAGTGGAACAATGGACAGGGACATGCTCCCAGTCTTCCAAAGTGCTGTCACACTCTGGAAGACACAACTATCCGTTGGAGGTAGTAACCAAGCTAACCATGATCTGTGTAATCCGGAATGTTAAATACTCCCTTATTTCCATCCATCCACGAACCAATAAGGGCAAGGTTTGCTTCCACCATTTTAGGGCCCGATTCCGTGGCACTATCGGGAAGGATGTTCGACGAAACTCGAAGCACATCAGGTTGAAGACGACGCCGCCACGCCCACGTTATCTTAGCCGGCGTTCGACACACATCCTGGCCAATGCTACGTTTATAATAAAACCATTTACAATGGGTCGCGGGTCGCAGTTGAAATGGCATCATACTCGTCCAGCATAAGGCAGCGTCGTGCATACCGTGTTGCCCCCTCGTATGACCCGTACCGCGACTTGTTTCTGCCTTACCCTTACAAGGGTGCACCTGTAGTGCCGCAAGTCATCGGCTCATATGGGCGAGCCATACAACGCGATGACCTGACGAACGTCCTATGTTGGCCGGCGAGCTGCCTCGCATACGACGTGCTAGGTCGCGATGCTCACGGACCATCAACATACGCCTTTCCGGAAATAGTCTCGTGCCCGTGGCGTGGCCCCGCCACAAATTCACGTCAGCGTCCGCCGAAAAATAACTAGCCTCCGCGCTGGGACCGAAATCGACACCTTGCCGGGCCATGGCGCCTTTGGTCCAGTCTACTCCGATTCCTACTACAAGTAGAGCGTCCGCGTACAGCGGCTCTTTGTTCCATCTAACGTCCGTCGATCCGGCTTGCGCCGGTGTTGATCGTGATGTACCTAGAGGTGATCGAACAGCGTTGTGATGCTTCCAAGCACTTCCCATCGCGTGCCGCGCTGTATGGCAGCAGACTGGCAAACGAAACATCTATGCATGACGACCTGTATCATTTCCAACACGTGCAAGGGTTGCCGCAATTTGGTAGGCGAAGGTCAAAGCCAGTCGACCACAAATTGAGACTGCTGCGACGCGGGTGATTCGTTATCGAGAAATTGGGCTATTCCACACACGAGTGATATGTAACACGAGGAAACGTAGTGTTCTTCCCACCGAACAAACCCTTTTCTGCCAGCGAGCAGGCTTGTCTACGCTCCTATGAGAAATGTAAGTGGATCCGATATTATCACCGACCCAATGCGGATGGGCCGTAACATTGTACGGCTCCGATACTGTTGCCAGCCCGACACCGCATTCTGTCGTGTACTCAACTCGGTCAGTTTCCGAGTTGGCATCTAGGATAAGGGCTGAGCGGCGGGGGTCGCCTACGAACTGCCCCTTGGGATTATTGCTCTTTTGAGCAATCTCGCGGATGCGTTCGAGTATAGCGATTAGGTCCACTCATCGATTTTCGGGGGTCGTTCGCTTTTGCTACATGCAGCTGGCGATCTATGCTGGCTATCTTGCCAGCATCACCCTTTGCCTACTGCGTCCAAACGAGTCGCTAACGGATGATTCCTCATTTGATACCGCATTATCCGTTGTACGTTCGCTTTGTGATCCGACGCGACGGTTTCGCGCTTTCTTTACGCCAACGGAACTCGCGGAGGCAACGGATGTGTTGTCCAGTTCCATCTGTTCCGCGGAGATGGGTGCTTTGGGCGCGGCGTCCGTTTGCTCGCGTGATAATATCACCGTGCTGTCTCCTACCGGTGTCGAACTGGCACTCGCCGTGTTGACGGCGTTGAGGACCATTTCCGTGACAGTATTGCGGATAGTGGAAGACCCGTTAGATGGACCAATTCTGACTCTGCATCTTTGAGACTGTTTGACGCTGCCGGAGTGATATGGGTGTTATCACTATCTGGATGTTCTAGGCCCGCTTTGCCTAGGTACTTCCCCGTTGCCCCATGAGACTTCACCATCGCCAGGTAGGCATTTAATCTCTATTTTACATTTTTATATCTCTTGTTTCAACTCTGTGTTTATATGTCTTTAGTTTAAATTTACAAAGCCCTTGTTGTGGTTGAAATTTTCTATATTTTTCAATTTGTTGTAACGTCCGCGTATAGCCCTATATGATTGCGATACTCAGAACGTCTCTGTCTTGGGACTCACTCGACACCCGACTCCAGTCGCGTCGCGCTAAACCTAAACAAAGCAGGACGACGTATGCCTCTCCTCTCGAACCTATCGACGAATCCCAGACCACAGAGAAGCGATAAGTCGAAATTTGAACGGCTTGACATTTTTCAAAAGGTTCTTCTCCATGGTCCGGATAGCCCTTTAAAAACAGACCCACATCTCGTGTTTGATGCGAGGCGAAGCCCTGGCGGGAAGGGACCTCCTTCGCCGTTTTGCTCGGCGGCCCCTCGCGGAATAGGCTCCACAAGGATGCCGAATTTTTGGGTGTTGATGAGGGTTAATTACCGACACGACAATTTGATAACAATGGACTGTATAATTATCTGAGAATGTGCGAACTAGGTACGAATAATGATTTTGCTGATAAGCCGAAGCGCTTTGCAATGAATCTCGTATGCGAATGCGAATAGTGAGTTCTGTTTAGAAGCCGAAGTGCTTTGCGATGAATCTCGAGTGCGAATGCGAATGAATATCCTGACGCCGCGCTCGATCGCTACCGAAACAAAAGCGATTCAAGGATTAGTCGGAAAGGAAGGGAAATGCGACTAAGGAAATTGATGGAGAGACGGATGCGGGAACGGGAAAAATCACGGAAGGCCAAACGGCGTCAATAAGGGCAAGACGAAGCGATATGAAAGAAATGAAAGGGATGTTGTGCAAGGAGTGGTAAGAATAAGACAGGGTTCTGCGTAGCGACAGATATGAGACAAACAAGATGTGTCGCGTAGGCACAAGACCCCAAAAACGCGCATACAATACAATTTCTTGACGCTAGGACCTCACATTGTTCTACATGTATCGTTTCACAAAAAGGAAATACAAGTGCAAATAAGAATGTAATTTGAATGAGAGTAAAATAACAACAAAATTGCAATAACATAAAAATAAAATAAAATTAGACATAAACCTACAGTGAGGTAGTGGTTTGTTATCCAAGATGTTCAACTGATAACTGTTCTATAATAATTCTTTACATTTTATCTATATAAACACGTACATAACTGTCGAATTTCTTAAAAATAAATTTTGTTATTTAATCCCTGTTGGTTTTCGCACCGTAAGTGCATTTTCTCATATAATTAGTATTTCTATTTCAAGATAAATTATATTTTTACGTTCGACGGCTCAATGAATTTTTGCAACGTTTGATACTAGAACAGTGAAAAGTTATTTTTTTATCTTTTGGGCTGAGTAAATTTGATTGATTAGTACACACCACAGCTTTTTGTGGGAAAGTACTGGATATTGACTGATAACTATGTAATAAATGCCTTAGATTTAAAATTGTAGTTAATCAAAAACGTATTTCATTCGTTTCAATCAAAATTGATTGTGTAGATTTTGGTAGAAATAGACGGTAACTTCCATGTTATTAGAAGGTAGAAGGTCTTTAGGTCAATTTGTTTAACATTTTTTACCAATACAGTTTTCCAGCCGTGCCTTGATAAGTATGCCGGATCCTTCATTCTTCTCGACAATAAACCGGTCGGGATGCAAAAGAAGTAACTCACAAATGTAATGCATCTTACAGAATTACACTGCGCCGTTTCAAACTTTCTGTACATATAACAACTCACTGTGACCTACATTAAGTTGTCACCGGCGTAACACCATTTAACACAAAGGGGTTTCGACTAAATCGCACATGTGTATACTCATACTACGATATTTCAATTATTGTCCAACAAAAAAGTCTTCTTTCATTTAAAAGCTGCTCCATTAGCCCACAGCGAGAAATGATTAGTATTGCTAAACTTAAGTATGAACACATTATGCTGCATGTAATGTAACATGTATATATTCAATACTCAATATTCAAATATACTCCATATATTCAGTATACTCAATATACTACAATATTCAATGCTTTGTTTTCTGATAGGTCGACACAATCTAGCACCATTTTTAGTATTGATGTATTCGATTTGATCCTTGTACGAGTATACTCTACTTTCTCGGGGTTAGATAACATTGAATGCCATTCAATGGTTTCAGTACGACTGGAAGCAGCATTTCTACTTGATCATGTCTCAGCACACTTTTCACCTTCCACTTTCGTAGTATGTAAACGGCCATTATCATTAATTCAATGTTCGCAAATTTTTGACCGATGCAGTTTCTTGGCCCACCGCTGAAAGGAATGTAGGCATAGGGATGTTGATCTTTTATATTCTCTGGCAAGAATCGATCAGGATCAAATTTTTCTGGATTTTCCCATACGTCCGGATGACGATGAGTTCCGATTGGACTTATGAGAATGCCTGCCCCTTTTGGGAGGATGTACTCACCTAAAAGAGTAGTCATACCCTGTATCAATCGATTGTATATTATACCTTTGTAGTGAATGTAGTGTTTATTGTCATACCGATGTCGACGTCTTCTGATAATTGTCGACCGAAAACAGCTACAGGCGGATACAGTCTTAATGATTCCTTTATAACTCTATTAAGAATATTTAATTGAGCGAGATCATTCAATGATGGCGATCTTTCTGAGTTGCCGAATATATCATCCAATTCTTGATGAACCTTATGTTGATGCTCCATACTGTTGCCCAAGCAAAAAAGAACCCAAGTGATTCCAGCGGCCGTTGTATCGTGGCCCTGAAATTATTATTTTTTACAATGATTCAAAGAATTTATGTTAACTCAGTATTTCAGTACACTGCCGTCTGCTGACAAATCAGGAAGCTGTTTTGTCATTGGTCAAACACGTGTTAAGAAAAAAATAATTTATTACAGCTGCCATAAAAGTATCAATTTGCTGACATATTTTCTCTTCACTCAACGAAATCATAGAATTTTCGCGAAGGTCCAACAAATGATCTATTAAAGCCTTTGGGTGCTTTCGACCAGTGTCATCTGTTGTACTATCATTATGTCTTTTATTTCTATGTAACTTCCTGTATTGTAGTCTTTTACGCATCACCTAAAAATGGAAGAATTAAATGTCATGCAGCATCCACGTGCAGATTTTCAGAATGCAGTAAGTCATTAATGAGCGTTAGTACACTGACAATGAGCGGAATGTTTAGAAAGACGTCAATGACCAAAGTTTGTAGATGCGCAAATGTTTTAAGGATAGTATCTTACAGCCAGCATCTGGATGAGATGTATTGTAGAATAGGATCACTTACGTCTCGGGTAAATCTTTGTATAACTCCTAAATATGCGTAATATTGTCTCCCAGTCGAAGTTAGCATGTGAATCCATTTCCACTTAAACCACGGTCGAAATATTTTCTCATACGATATTTCACTGAATCTGTATATAATCAATTTTGCGCTATATATTTTTTCTATAACGGCTGACTTTAGTGAATTCAGTTACTTACTTATGAAACGCGTGATTGTATTCGATTTCTAGTTCTTGCACTTGAGAGTCAATGCCCATTAACGTGGCTATAACAAACACAAAAAATAATACAATTTATGATGGTTGTTCGTCTTTATGAGAAATCAATGTAAAAAGGTCATGTAAAGTGTATTAGATCAATTACAACACAATATGTCCAGGGCACATTTAATGCTGAAATTATACATTTCAACAGGCTGTTCAGGATTTTCCACCATCTTTCGTTCAATGCATTTAATCATCACTTGGCATTTCTCATTCATTGCGGGCACATATTCTTTGAGTACAGAAAAATGCATTAGAGGTGTGAGTAATTTTCTATCATGGAACCATTCCTGTCCTGTATACAAAGTAAAATGCAGGCACTAAGAAGGAAATAAATTGACACCTTGAAATATAAGAATGGTCCCCCAAATTACCTTTGCTAGTCACCAGACCTTGACCTAGCAACGGTTTTAAACTATCATAACGTTTATTTTTCTCAATGTTCACTGAGCTAGAAAGAATTTTCTACGCATGTAATTTGTATGAGTTTCATAAAATATAAGGTGATGGTACGTAATGTAATATTAACCCTTTGCGGTCGGAGCCGTCCGACGAGCGAGGCGTCGCTGTGGACGAAAGGTATTGAACGTTTGAGTTATAAAAGCTAAAGCTCTATTTAAATATGAATCAACTTTTTGACAATGTCATGACATTCAATTGGGCGGCTATATGCCGACACGCGTCCGCAACGGAAAAAAGGCTTGAGCGGCTATTTGCCGACACGCGTCTGCAAAGGGTTAAATGATACTCACCTCTAAATGCGATGGAATTGTCACTAAGATACAGTGACTCCCAAAAATATTCGGACACTACGCTGCGCCTGACTTTATGACTCTATATTTTGTTTGTATATCAAACAATCGACCTTATGACTTTTCTTAACGATAACTCATTTAATCATGATGCCAAAAACCCAGAATTTATTTAAACAATTTACGTACATTGTATGATAAACAATGTCGAAGCAAAAGATACCTCGTTTTCAGGCCACAAAAATATTCGGACACGTATTACATTTTTCTGTTTCATCGCTTCTGGTGACCCGATGTTTGAAGAATGCAAAAACGTATGTTTGTAAACATTGCTTAGGTGGGTGTTAAGTATCCATGCCTTTTGTGTTATCCGCAGTAGTACACGAGAATTCGGTTAAAATGGGTCGCAAAGGTAAAAATACGTCGTTTAACGTGCGGCAGCTTGTGATTTTCCACCGGGAAAGAGGAAAATCATACCGGCAAATAAGTGAAATGCTTAATATAAGTAAGAGTACTGTCGCGGACATTGTTCGACGTTTTAATACCGAGGATCGGATTGAGTCAATCCCTCAAACGGGACGGCCAAAACTGTTAACGGTGAGAGACGAAAGACAAATTGTGCGGAAAATACAAAATAATCCACACAAAAGTGCCCCAAAAATAGCGAGCGTGGTATTGGGGGAAACAGAGAAACAAGTGTCTTCTGAAACCATTCGACGAACATTACAACAAGCCGCCTACAATGGTACAGCAGCTAGGAAGAAACCGTACATTAATGTAATAAACAGGGAAATGCGATTCAGTTTCGCAAAAGAGCGGATTTCCAAGGATGAATCATGGTGGAAGAACGTGATATTTGCTGATGAAAGCAAATTTAATTTGCACAATTCGGATTGCAGGACCATGGTGTGGCGAAAAGTTAATAAAGAGTTTCAGTTTAAAAATACAAAAGGCACAGTGAAACACGGAGGAGGTAGCGTAATGGTTTGGGGTTGTATTTCAGCAAATGGAGTGGGTAATTTAGTTTTTATTGACAGTATTATAGGCAAAAATGTTTATTTAAACATTCTCAAGAACAATTTAATTCAAAGTGCGGAAAGAGTGGGATTTATAAGGGACTTTAAATTTTATCAGGATAACGATCCGAAGCATAAGGCACGAATTGTCCAAGAATTCTTACTGTATAGATGCCCCAAAGTGCTTCATCCTCCACCACAATCTCCAGACCTTAACCCCATTGAACATTTATGGGATTTCTTAGACAGGAAAATTCGGAAAACTCCAATTTCCTCAATTATAGAATTTAAAGAAAGATTACAGCATGAATGGGACAATATAACCGTAGAATATTTAAATAAAATTACAAACAACATGCCAAAACGCTTAAAAGAGGTCGTTAAACAAATCGTCTATGCAACAAAATATTAAATTTTATTTTGTAACCCTGTGATTAGTTAAATAACTGACGGAAAAGAGCAGTGTCCGAATATTTTTGTGGCCTGAAATCGAGGTATCTCTTACTTCGGCATTGTTTATTATACAATATATGTAAATTGTTTAAATAAATTCTGAGTTTTTGGCATCATGAATAAATGAGTTATCATTAAAAAATGTCATGAGGTCGATTGTTTGATATACAATCAAAATATGGAGTCATAAAGTCAGGCGCAGCGTAGTGTCCGAATATTTTTGGGAGTCACTGTAAGTAAATCCGGGCCGAACCATGCTTTACATAACCCATCCTTAAATTTGCGGGTCGTATCGAGCAGGAAATGCACTTGATCTGCGGTTTCGACAAATTTTAGCAATATCAAATATTAACGACAGTATAAAGTGAATCATAATGTACTTTATACATTACCCTGGACTCGCAATTTACTGAGCGTTAGAAGAAGTCCGAATATAGGGATGTCTTGGGGACCCGGAATTGAACGAGTTCGTATTATTAACAATACTAATTCAAAAACATATTGGCTAACTGTATACAGCACAATTAAACACACAATCCCGATGAGCAAAAAAGGATGTCCCATGGCTGTGTCTCTTAGGCAGACGATTTAGTAAAACTGGATTGGTTATCAAATTATCAACAATTTTAGCTCTTGCTTCTTATGTTGCGTCTTGCTTGCAATATTCTCTCATATAAACGTTGCCTTCACTGAGATTAAAAGTGTTTTGACGATAAACTGCTGCTATTGATAACCTAGAGCAAGAAAGTAATTGTCAGTGTTGAGTCGCGTTCGTTGCATATGGATTCAGCGTGTCAATTGGGTGTGTAATCAGTTTTGAATAAGCAATCTATATGCAACTCTGTAGCTGTAATTTTTATGCAATTAACGATAATTAATCGAATGTATGCATGAGTTCTATGTTGAGAAAATTGCGTCTACTTTACAAGCATAGGTACTACTTGTGTACGACAAGTAACATTTTCTCTTAATCATATTGCAGAATAGTCTTCAGCTTTCACTTTCTCAAAAAAGCTATTAATTATCTTATAATTAGCTATGGTTTTCTTTTCTATCTCTGCAAATGTCCGAGCAATACAAGTTGGTTCTACATTAAAGGGTGTGTAAGTTGTATTGTAGACATATTGGTCACTTCACTTTTCCGGCAATCAGCATATTGATGAATCCTAATTGAATAGTACTTATGTTGAAGGAATTTCATATGGCTCATGTCGACGATCGGAATAATGTAACATGACGGATAAGGTCGAACATTTAATTTGGAGTAAAAACTCAAACATGAGGATGCTTATTTTGTGTGACTCAGAAGAGTTTATATTTTTGTGAGATAATCTGCAATTTGACTTCTATACTATTTTCTGTCCGCTTTAATACTCCTTGCGAGACAGTATTAACCTTCCGTTAGTCGCGGCCTCTATTTCTACACGAATGGTCGCGCGTATCTCCTAGATACGCTATTGTCAAAATCCAAGATTTGATAGTACAATTATTGAAATTTTGTTGCGTATAATATATTATGAATAATCACGCTTCATTTATGATAAAATTTATTTTTCAAAACATACACAAAGTATTATAAATCTATATATAAACATACAGTCACATCACTGTCACGTAAAATCAAGTCTTCTATAGTATCAAAATCACTATGATCGTCCATCTTATTTTAACTGTTGTCTACCTCTCTTGAATAAACAACAAGTGCAAGAAAACAAATTAGATACCACAAACCACAAAATTCGGAAAAAAAATCGACACAAAAAACGGATGATTAGAAACAGAATGAATGATGTAGGAAAGTCTTACCGGAACAGTCGCGTGTATTTCTCAGATACAAATGTCGATTTGCTGAAAATGTGTATTCGCTTTGAACTCTAAACTGATACTGGAAAGATGGTCTAGAAGAGAGGGAAGAATACCTGAAATGGGCTTATCGCAGCGGGATTAGGCAAAATGATATTATACAAAACATATCTGTAGTGTATCCTACAGATACGCGCGACCATCGGAAGGTTAAAATGACTTATTTATATTTCTATGAACGAGATAAAGTATTACACACAATGTGTTGCAAAGTCTAGAAGCTTAAATGTTACTATGAAGAAACGGCAGAGGACAAAAGTGTTTCTTTGAAAAGGAAAAATGTTGTGGTAGAGGGTCTTTTTGCTCGACTTATTTCAATCATATCTTGTATCTCCTTGCTTGATTTTCGCAGTCTAACCAGTTTGAACCTATTGTGATATCCTTGGTTTGATTTAAGTAAGATCTATCGCTTGAAACTGTTATTCTGGATAATTCCTGAGAAATAATGACAACTACCTTGAGCGCTTAAAGACTATAATAATATATATTTCAAATCGGTGAAATTCGTCATTCTTTCTGTGGACCTAAGATTTCAAGCTTTTGTTGATCGAGTGCTAGTCACGTTGTTCGGATTACGTTTTTATTTAGAACGACGGCCATTTCCGTGGGTGAGAAAGGCGGCGAACAAAAAGGTGGTGCCATATACAGGGTGAACCAGAATTCGAGAGAAAAAAATTGGGGGGTAGTAGAACACATGAATACAAGCACTTTTTGTGAAATAACATATGGGTCGCAACTTAACGGATAAAAAGTTACAGGCCATTTTTGCACCGTCACATTTAACGCACAGACTGCCACGCGCGTCGTCGATGCCTGACCTGGCGGCGAACGTGTTAAAGAATTATCACAAGAATGAGAGCAGATATTTCACAAAACACTTTATTAACACTAATATTATTGATTTATATGTTCAAAAATAAAAAGTTTAAGGGTAACACGTTAACTGATATGCGAATTTATGAGGAAACAACCGTCAGCAACGCGCGCTGCCCAGAACTGCGCTGGTTTGTGCTAATAGATCGTAGTTGCCATGTTCGTAGAATGTGGACAGTCTTTCGTTCAATTTGTACACCATTGTTTTTTTGCAGTTTCCCGGCCGTACATTGATAAATATGATGAATCTTCATTTTTTCCAGCAATAATTGATCAGGTCACAGTAAGAATGAATTAGAAATGTAATGCATTTCCCAAAATTATACAGTATCATTTTACTCTTCTCATACACATAATAGCACCCTGCAGCTAATTCGTTAATATATAGGATCAGTGGAGAAAAATTAACGCTCACTCTCACTCTCGGCCATTCTACAGTTACACTTGCCCTCATATGTACTCGCATCAGTCATCGCTACGTCGCTATTACCATTGTTTCTCACGATCTCGGCTCGTAACAGATGAGGCAATTCGTCGGCACGTAACTCCGAATGTTTCGGAGGCGAGCATTTGCAGGAACTCTATCCCGACGGAGCCGCCAAATTGTAGGATTTGAAGATAAATAAATGTGAGAGAATGAAAAAAGAATCGGGCAGACGAGAGATGGCGTAAGGTGCACGAGGCCCTTAGCCAAAATTGTGTGACAAAACATTGAGAGCGACCGGTGGCCTCGTATGTATGGCGCCGGCCTGAGGGTCCAAAGGTTGCGGATGTGAAGATATGTATTTGAACAATGAAATGGTACAGATGGCAAAGTATACGCAAGCACACACATGATAAACCTTTGCTACATTCTGTATCAACTGTCGCTACTCACAACTCTCAATATAATCTTCCACTACGTCGGTGTTCGCTGCTCTTTTACTTCTGAGCCTCACCTTGCACGTCCCACGATGCAAGACTGTTCACTGTTTCCAAATCATTGACAACAGTCATCAATCTACGTGCTAACGCAATCAACAACGAAGTGCTTGACGCAGTGCATCTGGTCTATGACGCACACTCCACAAATATAAATCTCTTTCAATGTAGTTAGGTTGTTACCTGTGTGACATTACTTACCTTACAGGGGTCTCGATTAAACTGCACATATGTATGCGCATAACACGATATTTAAATGAATGTATAACAAAAAAAGCTCCTTCTCTCGCAAAGCTAGTCAATTTTTTCATAATGAGAAATACGGACGCAATGAGAGCGATGCTAAGAAGACTAGAAAGGTATCTGAAAAGGAAGGGATTGGAGCTGAGTACGGGAAAGACCAAGGTGGTAAGGTTCAGGAAGGGAGGATGGAGGTCAAAGAAGGTGGACTGGAGTTGGAGATGTGAGAAATTGGAGGAGGTGGGGAAATTTAAATATTTAGGATATGTGTTACAAAGGCACGGGGGAGAAGAGAAGAGGGATAGAGGAAGGAGAGCAGCGGCGGCGATGTGGGAGGCGTTGAGATTGGGGGGAAAGTTGTGGGAGAGGAACTAAGAGAGGAGAATTTGGCTCTTCGACACATTGGTATGGACAGTGATGGGGTACGGGGCAAAGGTGTGGGGGTAGAGGGAGAGGACGGAGATGGACGATGGGGGTGGAATGGGACGACGCGAGGATATACAGGGTGGTTTCAATCCGGTGGTTCAACCGAAAAGGAGGAGAATCTACATGCAAAAATAAGTCGAAACAAACGTATGACAATTTTTTTTTAAACGCTCCGTTTTCGAAAATATCGACATTGAATTTTCGTCAGGTGGAAGCGCCCTAAAGCATGGCATTGTATATCTATATCTATCGCTTTGCGTCGGCTGCGAGTGCGTTCGGGCGGCTATGACGTCACGATAGGCCGCTTCGGTCTCACTGTGGCGTATACCGGATGTCCTTGCCGAGCCTGCTTCGATGCCACGCAATGAGATAAGCCATCGCGCCGCGACCAAGATTCCTACAGCGCACCTGGTATATCGCGCCGCGCTCGGGTGCGCTTATACCTTGCAAAAATTTAAAGTTGATTTTTTCAAAAACGGAGCGTTTAAAAAAAAATTGTCATACGTTTTCTTCGACTTATTTTTGCATATAGAAAAAATACGGATAAGAGCGGGAAGAAGGGCATGAAGGTTCAAGGAGCGATTAAGGGTAGGGGGGGGGGGGTGATAGCAAGGAGATGCTGGGACGAGATGAGAGAGGGGTGGAAGGAGAAGAGAGTAATAGGGAGCTGGGAAGAGGAAAGAAAGGAATTCAAGGAGGAAGGGGGGATAGGATCGAGGAAAGAGGGAGAATATGAGGAAATGGAAAGAAAAAATAAGGAAATGCTGGAGAGGGAGAGAGAGGCGAAGATAAAAGAAGGGAGGTACAACGAGTGGTATGGGGTGATAAAAGAGAAGGAAAGACCGGGTGCATTTGGGGAGCAGGAAATAGTTAATATTCATTCGATAGAGCTATGGGATGTATGAATGATTCGTGAGTGAGTGATTATGAAAGTGTGAATGTGTGTGTGTGAGTGGCGCAGCGAAGCTGTAAGACGAAGGCGATGCATCGCAGAAAAACATTAACGACGCAACAGAGAAGGGCCGTGAGGTGAAATTGGGTGGTAAAAGGAGGTTGTTCAGGATTGGAATCGGGTTGTGCGCCGCAGGGACGGGTTCTAGTTACCAATGTGACGACCCTGCCTGTTTCGATACAGGGAGCAGGCTTGGCTCCGTTTCGGCACCCGTGTATCGTAATATCTCGATGTACGTCGTCCAATTGAATCCCTGTGACGCACAACCCACGTGTTCATGCTCCGCTAATGATAAGCAATTAGTAAGATCAGCCCCCCCCCCCCCCCCCCCTCGCTGGCCTCATAGCGCTGGCAGGACGCTCGGTGTCTCGGACTCTCTCGGCCCTGTGCCTTCTCAGCGGAAGGAGCCAGCCTCGTGACTGTTCTCGCGAACGCTCTCGTCTCTCTGCCGTCGGCGGAGAGACGGAGCCAGCCATCGCGTCTGTTCTCGCGACCATTCAAAGACTCTTTGTTCAATTGCGTATTCGCGCAATTATTGTTCACGCGGTCAGTGTTCGCGAGCCGTATTTCTCGTCTTTACTTCGTGATCTTGTTCTGTGTCAACCCTGTTTGTGTTTTATGGACTATGGACGTAATAAAGCGTGTTTTACGTAAAAGAACCTTTCATCACCACGTGCATCCCACCATTGATCCAACTCAAAACATCTTTTCCCGATTCACCGCGCACCGCTTCTATTCGGGAGCGAACCGGCATTCTCTGTCCTCCGCGACGACGTGTTCGCGAGTCGCGAACAGAGGTATTAGGTTGCAAAATAAGTTTGTAGCGTTTTTATCAAAAACTTTAATTTAAATAAAAATCAATAATTATATTATATCATACTCACACACCCACATTCACACTTTTATAATCACTCACTCACGGATCATTCATACATCCCATAGCTCTATCAAATGTATATTATACACTTTGTCAAACAGCAAAAAAAATCGGTGTAAAACAAAGCAAATATAAAAACGCTACGAACTTATTCCCCAACCCAATAGGTTAAGTAGAGTAAATGAAGTGGGAAGGTGGTTAGCATAAGAGAGAGAGGAAATGTAAAAATATGTAACCCGCAAGAGAATCATGAATAAACAATACCATACCATAATGAGAAATACTTAGAATCGCAAAACATGTGTAAGTATGAACATGATATTAAAATGTATATTTTCTGCTGGATCTACAAAACCTTGGATCGTTTTTAGTATTGATGTAATTGGTTTGATCTTTCTACAAGTATATCCTATTTTTTCGGCGTTACCCGTGAAAGTGACCCTAAAATTAGTGTTTTCAGAACGTTTAAAATAATTTACTTTACCTCAGTTTTTTAGTACACTGTCGCCTATTAATAAATCAACAAGTCGCTGTGTCATTATTTAAACACGTCTTCGACAAAAAATAATTGCTTACGGCAGTTATAAATGTATCCACTTGTTGACTTTTCTCTTCACTCAGTGGAATTATGGAATTGTCGCTAAGGTGCAAAAAATGATCTAATAAGGCCTTCTTGCGCTTTCTACCAAATTCACCTGTGGTACTATAATTTTGTCTTTCACTTCCATGTATCTTTCTCGATTTTAGTCTTTTATGTATTACTTAAAAATGGAAAAATTGAATGTCATGCAGCATCCTCGTGCAGGTTTTATGTATAGAGATAAGTCATTAATACGCGTGTCGTACACTACGCAGTATGTTTAATCGTTTAAGTTCCAGGGGTCACTGAAAACACACTGTCAAAAAATTCCGAATAGTCCGATAGCGCACATCTTAAATGATAGTAATGGGATCCTAGCGACGCGACAGCGCTCCTCTTATTTTGTCCCGAAAAATGATATTTTTGACTTTTACATTATTTCAAATTGTTTGTGCATAAGATTAAAAATATTTTTAATTCGTAACTTGTTACTTTATAAAATACATCTAGAATACTCTATACTCTAATACTCTCTCCCAGTCAACGTTAACATGTAAACCCATTTCCATTTAAACCATGGTCGACACATTCCCTCAAAGGATATTTCACTGAATCTGTATATGCATGAGTGAGATGAATTTTGTACTATATTAGTTTTGTAATGGTCGACTTTAATAGTTTCGGTCATATACCTATGTAATGCATGAGTATATTCGATTTCCTGTTCTTGCACCTGAATGTCAATACCTATTAACGTGGCTGGAATAAAGGCAGCAGACAAAGCAGTTTATGATCGTTGTTCATCTGTAGAAGGAAACAATGTAAAAATGTCATGCAAAGTGTATTAGATTAATTACAACACAGTATGTCCAAGGCACACTTAATGCTGATGTTATAAATTTCAACAGGTTGTTCAGGATTTATCTCCAGCTTTTTTTCAATGCATTCAATCATCACTTGGCATTTCTCATTCATTGCCGGCACATATTCCTTGAGTATAGAAAAATGCATTATGGGTGTGAGTAATTTTCTGTCATGGTACCATTCCTGTCCTGTATTCAGATTTAAATTCAGGCATTAAGTCGGGAAAAGGACCAACACGTGCAATACACGCAAATATTAGAATGTTCCCGCATATTACCTTTGCTAGTCAGTAGCCCTTCGCCGATCAACGGTTTCACACTATCATATCGTTTATTTTTTTCGATGTTCACTAAGCTGGAAAGTATTTTCTACACCCATAACTTATATGAACTTCGTGAAATATACGGTGATACAATGTGAACAATCGTTCATAATGGAACGTTAAAATTTTCTCACCTCTACATGTTATGGAATTGTAACTAACATAAGCAAATCCGGACCGACCCATCCTTTACAGAACCCATCCTTAAATTTACGTGTCAGATGGAGCAGGTAAGGCACTTGGTCTACGGTTCCAATAAATTTTCGCGACGTAAAATATTAACGAGGATATAAAATTAACCTTAACGTACTGTTACACATTACCTTGGACTCGCAATTTAAGGAGCGCTACAGGAAGTCCAAATTTATAGATGCCTTTGGGACCCGGAATCGAATAAGATCGGATCTCTAATTGTACTAATTTTAAAACATATTGGCTGACCATGTACAGTACAATTAAGCACAGAATCCCGATGAGAAGAAAAAGAAGTCCCATGCTTGTGTTGCTTAGCCAGATGGTTGAATAAAACTGGACAGACTACCAACTTAGGAGCAGCAATAACTGTCACTTATTATTTTCTGTCTTGACTGCAATATTTTCTTGAATAAACATTGCGGTAAGTCAGATTAAAAGTGTTTTTACGATAAACCGCTACTATTGATAACCCAATGCAAGAAAGTAATTGTCAATGTTGAATCATTTTTATTGCATATTGAAACAGTTTGACGATTGCATTTGTGTAATATCTTTTGAATATGTTATCTAAATTCAACTATGTAGTTATACCGCTGCATGCATGAGTACTAAATTAAAAAAATCATAATCACAAAATAGTAAGTCCACTTTATAAAGGTTGATATGGAATTGCAGTCTGAATGCATATTTACTACTTAGAATTTTATGAAAAATAAGGAATTTAGTGATCGTCAGTGATATGTCATGCCTTTTCGGCTAGTACGGTCACTGTAGAACTTGAGAAAGAGAAAACGAAAAGATGTTATATTCTAGAAAATTGTTCCGTCCCGGATTCACTGGCAGACGCATCAGTAGGGCTTATGCCAGTGGATCCTGCCCTAGATGAACATTTTACGAACAAGTAACATTTTCACTTAATTATATGGAAGAATACTTTTCAGCTTTCACTTTCTCAAAATGTAGTCAACTTTTATTTTTTTTTCCTCACTACAAATGTCTGAATATTACAACTTGGTTCTACGCTGAAAGACTTGTGAGTGTAAGGATATGGGCCACTATTCGCCACAATGTGCGCTCCAATTGTCCACCCCGTCAATCGCGAGTTAATTCTATCGCGGTGCAGAATAGTGCTCTATCCCTTCTTCTTTCCGCCGCCACCTTTCTGGACTTCATACCCTTGCAGAAAGCCGCATAAGCTTTCTAGGCATCTCTCCGCGACGTTATTGCCGCAACAATAACCAGCAGAGAGATGTTACCCTGTCCAACTACCCCGCGTAGTGTTTCACGCTGTTCATCCCAAGCCGGACAATGGACAAGCACATGCTCCGAGTCTTCGAAACTGCAGTCACTCTGTGCTCTCCTCGGACGGCTCTTTGCCCATCCGTTGAAGGTAGGTTTTATGCATATAACAACTGATTGTGACTTAAATTAAGTTGTCACCGCTGTAACACCATTTAACACCAAGGGGCTTCGATTAAATTGCACATGTGTATACTCATTGTACGACATTTTAATTATTGTCCAACAAAATAGTCTCCTTTCATTTCAAAGCTGCTCAATTAGTCCAAAATGAGAAACACTTACTGTCACAAAAATTAGGTGAGTATTGAGGAACTTAATATTCAATAAGTAGTTTATTCTCGAATGGGTCCACGCATAATAGCATTGTTTTTAGTATTGATTTGCTTGGTTTGGTCTTTGTTCGAGTATCCCCTACTTTCTCGGGATGAGGTACAAGTACATGCCATTTAATGGTTTCAGTACGACTGGGAGAAACATTTCCACTTGATCATGTCTGAGAGTGCTTCTCACCTTCCACTTTCTTAGTATGTAAACGGCCATTATTTTTACTTCAATTTTTGCAAATTTTTGGCCGAGACAGTTTCTCGGCCCCGCGCTAAAAGGAATATAGGCATAGGGATGTCGGTCCTCCATATTCTCCGGTAAGAATCGATCAGGGTCAAATGTTTCAGGATTTTGCCACACATCCGGATGTCGGTGAGTTCCAATTGGAGATATGACAAGGTTTGTCCCTTTCGGGAGAATGTAATCACCTAAAACAAGAATCATACTCTCTATAAATAAATTATTTATCATATAATAATAGTAAACGTTGCGTCTATAGCCGTACCGATGTCGACGTCTTCTGATAAACGCCGAGCAATAATACCTATAGACGGATACAGTCTTAACGATTCCTTCAAAACTCTATCGAGATACTTTAATTCAGCGAGATCGTTTAATGATGGCGGTCTTTCGGAGTTGCCGAAGACAGTATCCAATTCTTGATGAACTTTCTCTTGATGTTCCATACTGTTTCCTAGGCAAAATAGAGCCCAGGCGATCGCACTGGACGTTGTATCGTGGCCCTGAAATTAATATTTTTTACAATGATTAAACGACAACTGCAAGCAAGCTGCTCCGTTATTATTTAAATACTTGTTTAAGGGAAAATAATGGCTTACGGCAACCATAAAAGTATCCATTTGTTGACAAATTTTCTCTTGTGTCAATGGAATTATGGAATTTTCGTTAAGATCCAACAAGTGATCTAATAAGGCCTTGTGCTTTCCACCAGTTTTATTTGTTGTACTATTATTTTCTTTTTCACTTTTATGTATCTTTCTCCATTCTAGTCTTTTACGCAACGCCTAAAAATGGAAGAATTAAATGTCATACATCTTACGTGTCCAGGTTTCAAGAATACAGAGCGGTCATTAATGCGCGGGTAGAACAGTGCGCACTATGTACAACCAGCATACGAGTGAGTTACGAAATGAAAAAACTTGCGTCTCGTGTAAATCCTTGTATAGCCCCCAAATGTGCGTAATACTGTCGTCCAGTTGCGGTTGCCATATAAATCCATTTCCAGTTATACCACGGTTGACACATTCTCTCAAACGATATTTCACTCAATCTGCAATATGTGAGATGGATTTTGTACTATATTAGTTCATTAACGGCCGACTTTAATTGTTTCGGTCACTTACCTATGTAACGCATGACTGTATTCGGCTCTCTGTCTGTCCGTCAGATTGTCAATGCCCATTATCGTAGCTGAAAAAAAGACAGAAACAGCACAATAATTTATGATGATTGTTCGTCTCTACGAGATATCAACGTAAGGATGACGTGCAAAGTGTATTAAATGAATTACCACAAAATATGTTCAGGGCGCACTCAACGCCGATGCTATATATTTCAAGAGGCTGTTCAGGATTTTCCTCCAGCTTTCGTTCAATGCATCGAATCATCACTTGGCATTTTTCATTCATTGTCGGTACATATTCTTTGAGTACAGAAAAATGCATTATGGGTGTGAGTAATTTTCTATCATGGAACCATTCCTGTCCTGTATACAAAGCAAAATGCAGCCATTAAGAAGGAAATAAATTGACACCTTGAAATGTAAGAATGGTCCCCCCAAATTACCTTTGCTAGTCACTAGACCTTGACCTAGCAACGGTTTCAAACTATCGTATCGTCCACTTTTCTCAATGTTCACTGAGCTGGAAAGAATTTTCTGGGCCCATAGTTTTGCATGAGTTTCGTGAAATATACGGTGATTGTTCATAACGTAACGTTAAAATATTTTTACCTCCACGTGCGACGGAATTGTAACTAAGACAACCAGCTCCGGGCCCATCCATCCTTTACATAACCCATCCTTAAATTTACGGGTTATATCGAGCAGGTAATGTACTTGATCTACAGTTCCGACAATTTTTTGTAATGTGAAATATTAACGAGAATATTAGTTCAACCTTAATGTACTGTTATACATTACCTTGAACTCGCAATTTATTTAACGTTAGGAGAAGTCCAAATATAGGGATGCCTTGGGGACCCGGAATCGAAGGAGTTCGTATTATTAACAATACTAATTGAAAAACAAATTTGCTGACTATATACAGCACAATTAAGCACAGAATTCCGAAGAGAAAAAAGAGATATCCCATGGTTGTGTCGCTTAGGCAGACGATTCAGTACAACTGAATTGACTATCAAATTACAAGCTGTTTTAGATATTACTTCTTATTTTGCGTCCTGTCTGCAATACTCTCTTAAATAAACGTTGCACTAACTCAGATTAAAAGTGTTTTAACGATAAACCGCTACCATTGATAACCCAATGCAAGAAAGTAATTGCCGATGTTGAATCGTTTTCGTCACAAATTGAAACAGTGTGATAATTGCGTGTGTGGGAGAATGTCTACAATGCAATGTGGGGAAGTATATAGTTATAATTTTTATGCAGTTAACGATAGTTAAATCAATGTATGCATGAGTAGTAAGTTGAGAAAATCTGCTACAAAGTTGCAAGCCTACTTCATAACGGTAGATATGGAATAGCAGCCAGAATTTACTACTTAAAATTGTGTACGATAAGTAACATTTTCACTGGATCATATTGTAATATACTCTTCAGTGAGAAGAATATGTAAGTGCAGAGATATTAGTCAGTTGACTTTTCGGGCAAACAGCATGACAATGAGTCGTTATTGAATAGAATTTATGTTACATGAATTTGGTATAGCTGATGTCGACGGTCTGAATAGTGTGACACGGAGAATAATGTTACACCTTTTGTTTTGATTAGAATATCGAACACAATGATGCTGTATTTCTTGTTTCTTATACGCGTTTATATTTTTGCGATAGAATCAGCAATTTCTCATCAATTATATTTTCTAGCCACTCTAATGCTGATTGTAAGCTAGCTTTTAAAGGACTTATGTGTTTTTCATTGAACGAAATAAGTATTACGTACAAGGTGTCGCAAAGTCTAAAAGCTTAACAGTCCCTATAAAGATGTGGCAGAGGACGAAAATGTATCTTTTAAAGAAAAAATGCCGATTCTTCATTATTCCCGGGAAGAATCGGCCAGGTCACAATAGAAATAACGCGACCCCCAGGAAAACTATGATAAATATCATAATAAAAGAGGATGTGAAACCTTTGTATATGACATACTTTTATGTTTGATAATTGAAGGTACATTACAAGAGGTGGTGGGCCACCCCTCAAATATGTACACAATTCAACATGGCACTGCATGTCGTGAATGTTGCTGCCAGAGTATTGGGCATTGCTGGTTTTCACGGCGGATGTTCTCACATAAGTCATGGACGGTGTGTGATTTGTTCTTGTACATATTACTTTTAAGGAAAACCAGAAAACAGTCGTGGGGTCAAATCAGGTGACATTGATGGCCATAGTCGTTTGGAAATCAATCTACCAAAGGAAAAGAAATCCACCGCAGCCATATTCGATTTAGACGTGTGGCGTGTCGCTCCATGTTGTTGGTACCAGCTAAGCGTCAGTTCCGCGTCATCTAACTGGTGCAAAAATTGATGAAACGATACCTAGTGCACTTCACTGGTTGCAGTAGTGAAAAAAAAGTTGACCTTTTGATGCGCTGCTATCATAATGCGCAGAACACGCTCAAACTTCTATGACTAAAGATTTTCCTGAACGACTTCATTCTGATTTCAGTATTATTATACATATACTTGTATACTTGTATTAGGTGTGGACAGGGCAGAGGTGTGGGGATGGAGGGAGCGGACGGAGATGGAAGGGATGCAGGAGAGATATCTGAGGTGGGCGATGAGGGTGGAGTGGACGACACCGGGATACTTGGTAAGAGAGGAGACCAAGAGGGAAAAAATAAGAGTCAGAGCGGGAAGAAGGGCGTGAAGGTTTGAGGAGAGGCTGAGGGAGGGGAGGGGAGGGGAGATAGCACAAAGATGCTGGGAGGAGATGAGGGGGAGGTGGAAGGAGAAGTGGGTAATAGGAAACTGGGAACAGGAAAGAAAGGAATTCAGGGAGGAGAGGGGATGGATTGGGCGGATAAGGGAGACTATGAGGTAATGGAAAGAAAATATAAGGAAATGCAGGAGTGGGAGAGAGAGGAGAGGATAAAGGAGGGGAGGTACAACGAGTGGTACGGGGAGATCAGACAGAAGGAAAGACCGGAATATCTGGGGAACAAGAAGCGATCAGACGGGAGGAAGCGGAGGTTGGCGAGATTCAGGACAGGAAACGAACAAAGGACAGGGCAGTATTGGTGAAGAGAGGAGGAGAGGGGGTGCAGAATTTGTGGGGAGAAGGAAACATGGAATCATGTGTGGGATAGGGCGAGAGGGCTGAGAGCTGGAAGGAGAAGATAGGAGGGATACTCGGTGGGGGGGGGGGGGGGGGACTGAGGAGGTTAGAGGGGGAGAGGAGAAAGAGAGTGGGAGATACGGGGGGTAGATTAAGTAGAATAAGTAAAATAGAATAAGGTAGAATAAGTTAGGTAAAGATAGGATAAGAATAAATTAGAATAAATAGGGTAAGCAATGTAAAGAAGGGGGAAGGAGGTGAAGAGGAGAGAAAGATTATAAACGTAAACCCATAAGGGAAACGGAATTAAAAATACATACATATACGTGTATTATGTGAGTTGACATATCACGACAAGTTGCATGGCGCTTCATCACTGTACCACGTGTATAGCAATATTCCTGCCGTTTCAACAATAAATCATTGAAATCAATGGCAGTATGTTACGCGTTTATCACGATTAGTCTGACTCAATTCATGATGAACTGTAAGCTTGCAGGGATACAGGCCTGCTTTCTTACAAGTAGCAGCTCTGGCGTCACCAACAATCGTGTTTTTATTTCACCAAACAGGCAGCGTCGTGTTTAATTCTGTGTACTGGTGGGGAGAGGTCACCTCTAGCACCTCTTGTAGTGCACTATCATTTCTCAACCATAAAGGTATGTTCATGTTCAAATTTGGTTTCATACAATTTTTCATTCAGATTTTTATAACACTTTTCCCGAGACTCTTTACGAGTGTAACAACCTGTATAAGTCTTTGTGCGCTGTCAGGTTGCCTTCTGTGTGACAGTACATAACATATAGGGATCTCAACTAAATCGCACACATGTATACGTATGATACGATATTTTCATGAACGTCTAACAAAAAGTCTCCACCGCTCTCAAAGCAACTCAATTATTTCATTACGACAAACGCTTAGTACCGCAAAACTTATGTATGAACTCAATATTCAATAAGTAGTTTGCTTTTTGATGGGTCTATACAAACTAGCATCGTTTTTAGTATTAATGTATTTGGTTTAATTTTTGTACGAGTATATCCTACTTTTTCGGGGTGAGATACAAGTGAAGGCCATTTAACGGTTTCGTTACGATTGGAAGCAACATTTTCACTTGATCGTGTCGGAGAGCACTTTTCACCTTTCACTTTCGTAGTATGTAAACAGCCATTATTTTTAATTCAATTATCGCATATTTTTGACCGATACAGTTTCTGGGACCAGCACTGAAAGGAATGTAGGCATAGGGATGTTGATCCTTTATATTCCCTGGCAAGAATCGATCAGGATCAAACATTTCTGAATTATCCCACACGTCCGGATGTCGATGAGTTCCTATTGGACTTACGATAACGCCTACCCCTTTCGGGAGAACGTGCTTCCCTAAAAGAGGAATTATACGCTGTATCAATCAATTATTTGATATACCTTAATAATGAAGATCGTGTTAATAATCGCACCGATGTTAACGTCTTCTGATAATTCTCGAGCAATCAGACCTACAGTCGGATACAGTCTGAATGATTCCTTCAAAACTCTACCGAGATATTTTAATTCCGCAAGATCGTTTAATGATGGCGGCCTTTCGGAGCTGCCGAAGACAGCATCCAATTCTTGATGAACCTTTTCTTGATGCTCCATGCTGTTGCCCAAACAAAAAAGAGCCCAGACGATTGCAGTGGACGTTGAATCGTGGCCCTGAAATTAATTTTTGTCACAACAATCAAAAGAATTTGTTTCACTTTTTCAGTACATTATAGCCTGTTGATAAATCAGCAAGTTGGTCTGTCATTATTCAAATACGTGTTTGGAAAAGTATAATTGCTTACGGCAGCTATAAACGTATCCACTTGTTGACATATTTTTTCTTCACTTAATTGAATTATAGAATTTTCGTTCAGGTCTAATAAATGATCCAATAAGACCTTTTTGCGCTTTCGACCAGTTTCGACCTGTTCTACTATCATTTTGTCTTTCACTTCCATGTGTCTTTCTCCATTCTAGTCTCTTGCGCATCACCTAAAAATGGACAAAGTCTGTCTGAAAACACTGTCTAAAAATGCCGAACAGCACGATACTGCTCGTTTTAAGTGATAGCGACGAGACCTCAGTGGAGCGATAGAGCTCGTTTTTTTTTGTGTCAAAAAATGCCATTTCCTACTTTTACATTATTTTAAATTGTTTGTTCATAAGATTACCCCCTTAACGTGCACACTCGAGTACATTCGAGCGCACTAAACCGGCCAAACCGTGCACGCTCGAGTATATTCGAGCGGCGTTGTATTTGATGCTGCAAAAATTGAAATGAAAATGTTGATTAATTTTGTATTTTTTTATATCTTTGCGAAGACAATGTTCTAACGTGTGTGTTTTACATGAAAAAAAAATTGATTTTTTTTGGCCGGTTTATTTAAAAGAAATTGTACGTTAAGGGGTTAAACATATTTTTAATATGTAACTTATTACTATATGAAATACATCTACATTACTATATTTGTGCACTAGTAGTTAATAAATTTATCAAACTTTTATTGTGTTAACATGAGTGGAAACATAATAATGAAATACAAAATGTTAGTTCTTTTTGCATCAGAAAAACCAGTTACGCGATGTATGTTCGTCAGTAAACTTAAGCACGCGACTTCGTCAGTTGCCGATAGCGTTCAGATGTATAATACCTACTGCATCTTTTCGACACAATATTTAAACAGCGTGATCCCAACTCGCGTGACGCGAATCAAACGGATAGAATGACGCCAATGACCAAAGTCTGTACGATGCGCAAATGTCTTCAGAAAAGACTAACACACCCAGAATTGGGATGAGTTACAGAATGGAAAAACTTACGTCTCGTGTAAATCTTTGTATAATCCCTACATGTGAGTAATACTCTCTCCCAGTCGCGGTTAACATGTACGCCCATTTCCATTTAAACCATGGTCGACACATTCTCTCAAACGATATTTCACCGAATCTGCATACGTATAAGTGAGACCAATTTGGCATTATACTAATTCTTTAACGGCCGACTTTAATGGTTTCAGTCACTTACCTATGTAACGAGTGATTGTATTCGATTTCCTGTTCCTGCACCCGAATGTCAATACCCATTATCGTGGCTGGAATAAAGACAGAAAACAGGACGCTCCATAATGCTTTTCGGCTCTATGAGAAATCAAAGTAAAAATGTCATGCAAGGTGTATTAGGTCAATTACAGCACAATATGTCCAGGGCACACTTAATGCTGATGTTATAAATTTCAACAGGTTGTTCAGGATTTATCTCCAGCTTTTTTTGAATGCATCCAATCATTACTTGGCATTTCTTATTCATTGCCGGCAGATATTCCTTGAGCACAGAAAAATGCATTATGGGTGTAAGTAGTTTTCTATCGTGAAACCAATCCTGTCCTGTGTACAAATTAAAATACAGTCAATTAACTCAAAATAGATCGTCACTTTCAAATGTAAGAATGTTCCCGCAGATTACCTTTGCTAGTCAGCAGACCTTGACCTAGCACTGGTTTCAAACTATCATATAGTTTATTTTTTTCGATGTTCACTGAGCTGGAAAGAATTTTCTGGAGACAACATTTTTATGAGTTTTTTGAAATATACGGTGATGGTTCATAACCGAACGTCGAAACATTCTCACCTCTATATTCGATGGAATTGTAACTAAGATAAGTAAATCTGGGCCCAACCGTACTCTACACAACCCATCCTTATATTTGCGTGTTAGATCGACCAGGTAATGTACTTGATCTACGGTTCCGACAAATTATCGTGATGTAAATTATTAACAAGAATATTAGCTGGACCTTAATGTACTGTTATACTTTACCCTGGACTCGCAATTTACTGAGCGTTAGAAGAAGTCCAAGTATAGAGATCCCTTTGGGAGCAGGAATCGAGGATGTTCGTATTTCTAACTGTATTAATTTTAAAACATACTGACCGACTAAGTACAGCACAATTATGCACAGAATCACGATAAGAAAAAAACGATATCCCATGTTTCTTTGTTAGACAGACTGTTCAATAACACTGGACAGACGACAACTTACGAACTGCAGGAGCTGTTACTCCTTATTTTGCGTCCTATCTGTTACATTCTTTCAAATAAACGCTGCGTTAACTCAGATTAAAAGTGTTTTAACGATAAACCGCTACTGTTGATAACCCAATGCAAGAAAGTAATTGCCAATGTTGGATTGTTTTCATCACATATCAAGGGAGCGTGCCAGTTGCGTGTGTGCGAGTATATATAATCAATTTTCAATATGAAATCTAAATGCAACTATGTAATCATAGTTTTTCTACAGTTAACAATAGTTAAACCAATGTATGGATGAGTAGTAAGTTGAGAAAATCACAGCTACAAAATAGCAAGCCTACTGCATAACGATAAATATGGAATTGCAGCATAACTGCATATTTTGCTATTTGCTTATAACATGACAAATGTTAGTGTCGTAAAAATATCGTTATCTTTTCATTGTATTTATTCAAGTTATAGCGATTTATGCATCAATAAATCGTATGCCACAAATTATTACAACTTTCGGCAAAGATTGGCTGTGCATGATAATTAGTGATTGTCGGACAGATGAAAAAACCAATTACCTTTACTTGTCATTAGGCCTTGTCCTAGCCATGGTATGCCATAATTATAAATATGCTGAAAAAAATAGGGTTTATAGGTCGATACAATTTCTGGGATTTTTGACGTACGTATTTATCTCTTTGTTAAACCTGTACCTCTAAATGATGCGGTGACACTATCATAACATTCGCTTCTAAACCCAACCAAATTCTGAATAAACCATTCTTGTACTTCAAGCTTTGTTCACGTAACCAACCTGGCTGATCTGACTCAGCAAAATTTACATAGCAAACCAATTTGTCAATACATTGAGATTATAATAAAACGGACTTTACTTTATAGTTTAAGTTTAATCAGAGTGGATACATTTCCAACAAAGGGATAAGTTTTCGGTCCGGGAATTTTGTATATGGTGTTGTAATAAGAAACGGCAGCGTATATTGCTTTAATCGATTTGTAAAGGGCAAACAAACACATGTACTGTACGAGAAAGGGAAGAACATATGTTTCGAAATTTATAAGAGGAAAAAAATTCTCGATGAATTCCATAATGAGTACTATGCACTGAGAATACCGCACATTAATCAAATGACAAACTCATGTTACGACAAGTCGTCGACAAACTGACAATATTGCTATCGAGACCCAATTTGTTTTCTCGAAGGATACGATTACTGAGAGTTGTTCTATTAAGAAAGGAGAATAAGTTTTTCCGTTATTTCATTAGTAATATCGATTTAAGTTTGTCAGCCGTTCAGTTTTTAGTATCATTAGGCATAGCATTAAGAGGTCATGCACTATTATATGTCGTCTTATTATTAGCTCATTAAGTATGAAATGTCCGGTTACCTAAAGCAACAAGTTTAATACCCGATGTCTCCGGTATTTCAATTCGACTCATTTTTTTTTTTTGCATTGAGGAGAGGTACGCCATCTGGCTTTCAGACGCACTCTTTTTTTTTAATAGTCTATCGTATTGTCGTTTGGATTTTAAACGTTTTAAGCCATGGATAAGTCAAAATTTCGCGTTACTTTCCAATATGTGTTCCGTCGTGGAACTAATGCAGCAGAGACAAGTCGAAATGTTCACGAGGTGTTTGGCAAGGATGTGGGTAATGAACGCACGGTACGTCGATGGTTTAAAAAATTCGGATCTGGAGATTTTTATCGCCAAATGAACCACGCGGGCGATCTGAGAACAAGGTGGATGACGACGAATTGAAAGCTGTAGTGGAAACGAATCCCGCTGAAACGATGCGTGGAATAACAGCAAGATTTGCAGTTATCATTCCGACAATATTAAGCCATTGGAAAAGTATAGAAGCTAGATAGATGAGTTCCACATGAGCTAACCGAGCGTCAGCAACGGAACCGTTTCGAGGCTTGCTGTTTCTTAGTGCCACGACTAAAAAGCGATCCATTGTTGTACCGCATAGTTACGTGCGATGAAAAGTAGATACTTCTCGATAATCGCAAGCGTTCGGCACAATGATTGAACAAGGGAAAAGTGTCAAAACATACTCCAAAGCGAGAGTATACGCCAAAAAAAACTAATGGTGTCTGTTTGGTGGTCCAGCGCGGGTTTTATCCACTATAGTTTTATGAGACCTGGGCAATCGGTAACGGCGGACCTCTACTGCAATCAGTTGGAAGAAATGATGGGGCAGCTGGGGATTAAGCAACCGGGATTGATGAAAAGAGATAGACCAATCGTCCTGTAGAACAACGCTCCATACGTTGCAAGATATACGTTACTGAAATTACACGAGCTGGACCTAGAAACACTTTGTTACCCACCATATTCGCCAGATCTCGCGTCAACTGATTATCATCTTTTCCGACCTTTGGACAATTCTTTGCAAGGAAACATATTTAATTCCCAACATGCGATGAAAAACGCGTTTTGCGATTTTATCACCAGCTGCCCTCCAGATTTTTTCGCTAGCGGCATTAATAAACTATCGTCAAAATGGCAACGTTGTATTGATAGTTTACGTGCATATTTTCATTAATTATATTACTTCTTGCCCAAAATATAATAAACCAAACTTTCAATCTCAAATCAGACATTTCATACTTAATGACCTAATACGTATTGTTTCATTATCAAGCATGTAGTTGTAACAGAATGATTGAACTTTAATTGTAAACTGACGGGCTGCAATACTTTTCATTGTTCTTTTTTTTTTGGTTTGACGTATATTTTGCATACGCGAAGACACGAGTAACCGTGGCTCTAACAAAATGGCAAATTTTCTCATTCGCAAGTAATAAATTTATCGTCCACGCTCTCACTACCCAAATTATTCCCCTGGTAACAAAATTAATACAGAATTTCATTTAATTCGCACACAGTTTAGACGTACAAAAAATATCAACCATGTCGGACAAATGTGTGTGTCGTAAGTAACCTTAAACCACATTTTTGTGAAAATTGTAAGCTATAAAGTTGTTTAAACTTCAACGTACCGCGAAATCTATGTCCTTGTGATCCGTTACAATGTAACTGTATGGACTTTGTTCATCATATAATTTAATTTAGCCACATATAAAAAATGTAGTTTGCAGTGAAATTAAGTTGAGCATTTTTCAGTTATAATTAACTCTGTAGCGACAAAGAGGTGAAATGCATATAATACATTTTTTTCAGTCACAACTTTATACAGACCAAATGCAACGTTTATACACATCATGGATTTACATAGAATAAGCTTTTTCAGTATAGCCGTCCACGTTCTTCCAGATTCCTTCTCGGACGACAAAATGAACAAGCAATCATGTGATTTCTTCGAGACTGTCGAAACAAGGATAAAAGACCGTTATTGCGGTTTAATGGGTCGCCATAATACCTTGCGCGATAAAATAACGACAATGGAAAGGTCGATACCTGCTTTGTTGGCATACAACATGTTTATGAACGACAAGGACTGCCGAGACTCGGCATACTGCAAAATACGGGAGATCATGAATAAGTTGTACCCATGTCTGGATCCGACTGACAGATTGTTGGAGGAACTGAATTGCACAGTAAAGAAGCTCAGCGAGGAGACGGCCGAGTTGCACGTACGACCCGATTGACAATTCAACGTTCAACGATTTATCGGGTAAATCTTGCCAATGTGAACAGTCGGGTTTGCATTGTTCCGTCATACTAGTTAACTGAACGCTTTGATAACATATTTGCAAGTCGACGGACTGCTTTGATCTTCATAGAAAATGTGTGAACAGGATTGTCACGGCGAATGCCTCATATTATCTTTATACCCTTCGTTCGGTTGTCT
Organism: Anoplius nigerrimus; assembly: GCA_914767735.1. Classification (NCBI taxonomy): domain Eukaryota; kingdom Metazoa; phylum Arthropoda; class Insecta; order Hymenoptera; family Pompilidae; genus Anoplius; species Anoplius nigerrimus. The sequence continues at coordinate 3,594,473 of OU612079.1, read as the reverse complement.
AGGAGAAAATTATAACTGCTGATGTCGAGCTGGAGGAAGCCGACATGGAACTGGAGTCCATTAAATTGGCCAATAAGGAAATGAGCGAGGAATTAAAACAGCTGGAACAAGAAGTCATTTGTAAGGGTACGCCGAGCCTTCATTCGGTTCATTCCGAGGATCTTGTCTGTTTGAAGAGGATTCATCAGTTGGCGAAGGAGGAATTGTGGATGAAAAATTGTATTGCCGAGCTGGAAGAGAAGGAGATGTTGTTCAGAGATCAACTGGACCGGTTATTGATGTCAAAGGAATTTGAACAGGCCAGTGGGACTAACAAGCTGGTAGAACGCATTCGGGAACTGGAGTGCAATGAAAAGCGGATGCATTGTGCTTTACGATCGCATAAGCAGAATATGCAGCTGCTTAGAAGAAAGTTGGCGCAAAAGGATAAAGAATTGGTTAGAAATTCATTGTTAAAGTAGACAAAAGCGACTTTGCATATTTATATATACGTTGAAATAGATATGTCAGATTCCAGTCGGGAAAAATCTAAAGTCAAATTTTTCATATATACAGATGGCGTGGGACATTCCACAAATCCGGGAAGATATTTGCAATTCCAAAAACGATGAGTTGGACGTTGAAGACTGTATTTGCTCGTTCGTATCGAGTCCAAAGCTGGTAACCTGTTATGAGAAATCGAGAAAATCGAAAGGGAAAAAGTTTGGGCGACAACCTAAAGAAATTCGATCAATCCAGCCTCCTTGCAAGACGTGTGCACACTCTCTTCTTCCAAAGGCTAAACCGTGTCCTCCGCCTTCCTGCTGTATTCCCCTCCCGAATCCAGAAAATAAGCCATGCAAACCTTGTTCTCCGCCTCCTTGCAGTAAGGTGTTAAGAACAAAAACTCCATGTTCCAACAGTCCGCTTTGTGAACCTCCATCTCCACCGTGCGTTGGTTTAGGTACATGCATATTTAGCACTCGTACCTCTTGATTCATCTAATCCTTATTGTAATTCATGTGACATCAGTAGTGTCGTCTCTTGAATTCCTTCCAATCTTTATTCTATCGTCATACACACTGTGTTTCTCGTGATACATATCCAAACAGTAATATTTAATATACGCCAATTTTTGCCTTATACAGACCCTGATTATGTGAAAAAGGACAAATGCAGATGCAACTGCAGAGGAAACTGCGCCCGCGGCTTATCAGGTGTGCCGTGTAATTGTGGCGTGACTCCAAAATGTCCTAAGGATAAAGGGTACCAGCCAATTGCAACTAAATTATTGAAAGATAGAGCAGACGACAGTGACGACGAATTCTGTGAATGCTGTTCTTGCGAAGACGACGACAGCGCATCTTCTTTACCATGTCAGTGTAATTAGCAGAACTCATTAGCCTTATTTGTCAGTGACACCGGTCAGTTATGCCAATTAAAACAACGGATGGTCTTGGGCAATCTTAGAATTGTATTTGGGAGTCGAAGTCCGACCTATCTCCTATTTTGTACAAAAATCGCGTGAATGACAACAATAATCTACGTAATTGATGTAGACTCAATGACAGAAGAATATGATACCGATAACAAACTGGGCATGTACTTTTAATCCTAATATTAAGGCGCATATGTAAACAAAAAACGAGCATGACAATAATATAATTTCAACGTTTATTCCTCAAACAGTAAATTGTGTAGAAAATTGTAAGCGGTACATCGTGTACGAAAGGTATACTGGAGGAAAACCGTGTGCAATACACACGTGCTTCACATGCCTTGGAATCTAAATTTCATTGAACACATTTTTTTCTTAGAACGGAATGCCGAAGGGGAAGTGTGGACTAGATTCCGACCTAGAAGTAATAATAAGCAAGGATGCATTATTGTACATAATTAAGATAAAGTTCAGTACCTATCCTCTATGTATATTATTCAGATATAATTACCCTGTCATCGGACAGATTCTGCCGTTGCAATCGAAGGTGTCGATGTATGCGATATCTTCTGGCGATAATTTGAAATCAAATATTTCACTATTTTCAGCAATTCTTGACTTTGTGACAGATTTGGGAATCACAATGTGTCCACGCTCAATCTAGAAGTTATGTGTCTTTAGTATGCTTGTACTATACAATAATTCAAACAACGTTTCTCAGGACTCTTGTTACAACTGCCATAAAGAATTATGTACCTGATAACGAATTAGAATTTGTGCTGCAGTTTTATTGTACTTCTTTGCAAGCTCCTGCAACTTTGTGTCATCCAACAATTTAGGATCATCTGGTTTTGCCCATGGTCTGTCAGGAGATCCCAAAGGGCTGTACGCAGTAATAAGAATACCTCTTTCTTTACAAAATTCTGACAGTTTTCTTTGATTAAGGTATGGGTGACATTCAATCTGGGAAAACAACCATAAAGTAACAACATACGAGCTGACAAAGTTTCATATAATGTAAGAGAACAAACATTAACCTTACCTGATTTGTAACAGGCTTAACTTTACAGTTTTTAAGTAATCTCTCAATTTGCTCAGAGTTGAAGTTGCTGACACCAATATTCTTTGTGAGACCCTTCTCTACCATGGTCTCCATGGCCTTCCAGGTATCGACATAGTCTACATCGCTAAATAGCATGCCACCATCGGCATCTCTAGGGAAAAGATCTTCACCTTCTTTGTATGCAATTGGCCAATGGATTAAATACAGATCTAAATATTCAAGTCCAAGGTTTGACAGAGTTTGTTTGATAGATGGTTCGACAAGGTCAGGCCTGTGGAATGTATTCCAGAGCTTGCTTGTGACAAAGAGATCCTGTCTCTTAATAACTCCTTCTGCAATTTTGGCTGCAATAGCTGCACCAACTTCCTTTTCATTGCCATAAATATGAGCACAATCAATGTGCCTGTAACCTATATCAATTGCATCTTTGACAGCCTGAGTCACCTCACCAGGCTTAGACTGTAACAATTATTTTACAATCAGCATTTCAATATATACAGATGTATGACAAGCATATAAACTAGGGGACATATGACAAACAAAAGAGATGACCTTGAAATTCGTACAAACTTGTGCAAAACACTCCATCAATCTATGTTTATGATGATTACATAATTGGAATAGGAAATGATTGCAAATATTAAAACTCGGCCGAAGATCACGCGGATTTGTTGGTCAGTTACATCACCGATTTTACTTGTAATTCAAGGAATACTTCAAATGAATGACGTTGATGCATACAAATTAATACAGCTGTGCGCATTCATGTTTACAAATATCAACAAAAAAATAATAATTTGATAGCACACGTATTTTACCGTGATGACTGTTACCCGGCACGCGCAATTAGATTTGCGGCATCAAAAGAAAAGTTTGCCATTGAGTGTTAGGTAAGGTGACAATGTTTGTAAGCATAGACTCCAATAAATACGTTGAAAGGTTCCAGATACAGAGGCAGTCTCAATTAAATCACCGTTTGCTCGTTACGAATAAGTCACGGGCCGTTTATGGTATGTTCAAAGATATGGATACACGACCAACCGGACGCACACACAGAACAAATTATACTAGAATATTTACCGGCAATTTGAATATAAAGAAAAAAATTTGAGACAAATGTACGATACATATATATCATGAGAGAGACAGAGATAACAAACTTTCGTTTTACACCGACGTTATCAGAGATTGCCGCGTCATAAGTCCAAGCGAATCTATACATACTATCACTATCTGCGATATTGCCGGTACAATTTCACCATGCGAATGACATCGAAATATTTTGCCAAGATTAACTTTATTCTCGGTAGACACAGGCGCACAGAGGTCAAAAAGGATGAGAGTGCTGACTATATTGCATTATCGGCTCACCTTCCAAGTTCCGAGACCGAATATCGGTACCTCATTTCCATTGTAGAACTTAACCTTCGGTGCGTTAAGGACCATATTGATGTGAGCGATTATAATTATTCACCTTCAACGTGCGTAAGACACAACCTGGACCGATCACTTGATAACACAAACTCTTATGACACAACGAACTGTACGAGCTTAGACGATCGCGAGACAATGATGCCGGTGCAGAATGCTCAGCTCTTTTTATAACCGGTGCCAGTTCGAGCGAAATTCCCTACCCTTGCGAATTCAGGGCCGTATTAGTACCGGGTCTAGGATAATGGCTCGTCTGTATTCGTTGACAGTCCACTCGTTCAGCCTCTACGGTCTTTCATTGGTACTTAATATTGTCTGCGTAAATGATATCGAGTACATACATAGTACGACTTATTGTCCATTATTGACCTCGTTACAATTAACATTAGCGGCAACATTAGTAATTAATTTCGTCGGTGCTTACGTTTTGTGATGCAATGAACGCATAACCAATCAATATGGCAGCTTAATTTATCTCGACAGTCTTGTCATTGAAAGAACGATTTACACCTCGAATAACGGACGATTGCTCAATACGGCGTTACAAATCAAATTGTCTACATTACAGGCGACGAGCCTGCTTAGGAACCCTTCCATTTCACGCCTTTGGCTTCAGTTACTTCATTCGCGCACGCGCACGTGCTCCTACTAGTTTTCGTAATTTAGTTTAGTGTTTCCTCGAAGTCACTTCATAATTCTGGTTATCGTTCAGGGCACAATACCGGCCTGTCATGTTTGTTTCCATTGCTGCTTCTTGTGCAAATTATTACTGTTACCAGTATGTTACCGCCACGTAATAGTAGCATAAACTAATGACAGATAAGGAAAGGTGTTGATAAAGGTGTTGTTCTTATCACGTCAAAAGTTGCAAATTCTCGGGAATGGGCACGAAAATGAAGGAAATCAACGAAACGTGCCTTGATACGTACATCGTTTTATTATGTGCGTCAATTTTGCAAAGGGGGAAAATTTCATTTTAGAAAGGGAACAGATTAGATATTGTGTTACAGAATAGATAGTTAAGACTATTATTTCATGTGTGCCGTTTTCCAGTTTGATTTGCCCCTTTATGAATCGTTCGTTCATGTTCATGAGGAAGAGATAGGAGAATAGTTAAATTGTAAAGCGTAACAGCATGATTGCGAATTGCGTTAATGAACGTCTGCAAGATAAGAAAGGTCACCCGGACGTTTTATCGGCAAACAGGGCTCGATAATTGGTCCTTCATATATTAAATAATATAACAAATGTCTAAAGTCTAGGATACTTAAACATTCAATACCAGTTAATCCATTTAATTTAGCAATTTCAAATATTAAATTAAAAATTCATTCCGTCTGTATTGTTTCTTACCTCCTTCTTAAGTGCCGTTCGTATGGCATTCTAGTCCATATGAAATCTCTGACACTTTTAGGATTCAATGACTCAAAAGCTGAATAAAGGATAATTTAATAATGCTATAAATTATTATTTTTAAGAGACATATTGCCTCTGCCTGTTTAGGAAATTGGTTGTCATTCGTTAGTAGCGATCTCCGTAATTATCAACGAGTGTATTTATATTGACATGTTTATACTTCTATTAACAAAGGTTGAGCATTGTTTGCGATGACAAGTTCTACAGGAAGCGAAAGTTCGAAAACACTGAGCTGTATAGTTTCGAGAAAAACGGTGGCCTTTGTTTAACGCAACCGTCGAAGGATGCCTAAATGAATTTAAAACTTTTGTCTTTGCAGTCCATTTAGCACAACTTATTCAAATAAAAATTAAAAATCACAGCATAATTGCCAATTTATATCCTCTAACGATCATCGATTAACTCATTCAAACGTAGGGTTTTAGTGTAACAGACGTCTTATAAAACTATACAATTTACGTTTATTGAGAATAAATATTACAATATAAATAAATAATTTTGATGGCACTTAAAAAAGATGAATTTCATTATGTCGTTGTAAGTGTCAGAGGCTTAAAATGCAATTAGGCGTCCTTCGACAGTGGCGGTAGACAGAGGTCATCTTTGTTCTCGAAGCTGTACCATCGAGAAATCCCGACCCGTCCTTTCTTCCAAAACTTCTCGTCGTCATGGATCTCGCTCAACTTTGTATTCAAGTGTTCGTTGTTCATCGCCGTATCGTTACTAATCAACGACGATCGATTCCCAAAACCGGAGTCATGCACGCTGTGCGATTTGGGCTCGAAGTCAACTTCATCGGTTTTCTCGATATTATCAACTCGAGCAGCCTGATCGGTCTTCGACGAATTGAACACAGGCCCTTGCGCGTTAGAACCCAGTTCCAAACATTCCCAGGACATCCACTTGTCGTCCGACAGACTGTTCGATTCATTCGGACTGTTCGTTTCTAACAACAGATCAGTGGAATCCAACATGTTCTTCAACGGCGAGGGTAAAGATATTTTTCTCTTAAAAGATTCGCCACACGGTATGTCGAACGTTCGATTGGGCGAAAAATCTGGACTCTCCCCAGCATGAGCGTGACCGGCCTTGGATACGTCCAGAAGACTGCTGGTTCGTGGAAAAGTTTGCCGATGCCGAAGTTCCTTTGAAAAAGCAAGCGGGGACAGTCGGTTCGGTGGGACCTCTTTCGGAGTGAAGAACACTTCTTCGTTCCAGTCGGACTTCCTGAAACAAAAATTCATGACTTCGAAGCTCTCCGTCTTCGATCCAACCCTTACCATTCCTCTACGTACACTGACAATTGATCCAAGTGGTAGGTCCCGTTATGTCGATTTTCGGACCAAATCTCCTGCCACGCGTCGCCGTTGTCACCGTCTCCGTCCACGGAGACCTGATCCCAATCGATCTTTCTCCCGCAAAATGTCAAGTTTGATATTTCGTCCCGCCATATTTCGCTCGGCGTTCGAAACGACGAGGCAAGTCTCGACGCGGACGTTTTGACGAATTTCCGCATCAATCTTCCGGTCGAAGCGAACATTGCCGGCGTTTTGTAATCGCTGAACCTACTTCGATCTTTCCAATCCCTTGACGTCGAATCCTCTCCGACATTAACCGTGCTCCTGTACGCGTCATTCTCGGGCATCGGCGAACTCCTGTCGCAGAATCTGTTCCGAGCCCGATCTCTATATTCCTTCACCTTGTCGGCTAATTTCGAAAAAAACTGCGCAACGTGATTCATACTTCCGTTCGATGGAAAATAATGCGAGGAGCACCGATTTGCGACTACGTGACTGTTTCGCGGAACGATAGGCAAGCTTACAGTAACGTTTATCCCGGACGCTGCTCTCACTCCTCGCAGAGGTCGTATCCTGAGTTTACTAAACAATCGGCTACGTGGGGAACGACAAAATCGCGTGTGCTATACGTGTCTTATCCCCCATTTTTGAAAAGTGTATACATTCTAAACTGTTCTACGCGACCTTAATGCGGCGCCGCGAACACGAATGTAGGATCAATTCGAATTCTTCTACGTCCAGGGACGCCGTATCGGCGCAGCTCTAATCTCACCGGAAAGGGCATAGCCGGGTAAGACAGTGAAATGTGCCCCAAAACCGATCGAAATTCTGAATGGGCCATTCGATAGCTTATGAAAAAAGAAACATTTTTGTGAATTTTCAACTTTGTATCTCGTCCGTGGGGGGCGGGGGGGTGTAAAATGTACTGTCCGCTTCTCCCACCATTTTCTCGGAATCTAGTGCATAAAAAAATTCGAAAAAAATCAGAGCCATATCTAGCAATGGCGCGCACATTCCAGATTTTTTTCAGATTTTTACATAAAAAATCCTTTTGGTAAAAAAATAAAAACCGAAAAGTCAATCAGAAAAACATTTATTTGATACCGAAGGAGGTCCGGATCAGTGATGCCGCTTTTTTCTGTAATGTAATATTACAATCAACATCTCTCTGATTTTTTTTATAATTTTTGCTCACCGGCAACAGCGTCGGAAAAATAAAAAACCCGTTTTTTCGTCAGTTTTTGGGTGTCAGAACAACGTATGAGGTAAACTTTGGTTCAATTTTTGTCACATATCTATTTCATGTAATGTTTAATGTTATTGATTACATTGCACAGTCGTAATAATGCAAGAAAACTAAATAAATGGAAGAAATCGATGTCACAATGTATGCCTTATGTTCTGAAAAATTGAAGATCAACCAAAGATCGTTGGTAGCGACACGCGTAAGGTGACAGTCTGTTTTGTCGAAGCAAACTTTTTCTTTGGGTTCGAATCCTGTTAGGTGCCTTTTTTTTTTATCGTTTTTGTGTCCTTTCTCTATGCAATAATAGTTAATATTTAATGTCAGATGACTTTCTCTGTGCAACACATTTTTGTCATTATTACTGCCAAAATATATGACTAGAATAACGGAAACATGGAAGGCTGTTAGAAGGCACGTGCATATTTATTACAACATTAAAATGTTGACAAAAATAATGTGAAATCATCTGACATTTAATATTAACTGTTATTGCACAGAGAAAGGACACAAAAATGATGAAAAAAAAGGCACCTAACAGGATTCGAACCCAGGCAAAAAGATTGTTTCGACAAAACAGACTGTCACCTTACGCGTGTCGCTACCAACGATCTTTGGTTGATCTTCAATTTTTCAGAACATAAGGCATACATTGTGACATCGATTTCTTCCATTTATTTAGTTTTCTTGCATTATTACGACTGTGAAATGTAGTCAATAACATTAAACATTACATGAAATAGTTATGTGACAAAAATTGAACCAAAGTTTACCTCATACGTTGTTCTGACACCCAAAAACTGACGAAAAAACGGGTTTTTTATTTTTCCGACGCTGTTGCCGGTGAGCAAAAATTATAAAAAAAATCAGAGAGATGTTGATTGTAATATTACATTACAGAAAAAAGCGGCATCACTGATCCGGACCTCCTTCGGTATCAAATAAATGTTTTTCTGATTGACTTTTCGGTTTTTATTTTTTTACCAAAAGGATTTTTTATGTAAAAATCTGAAAAAAATCTGGAATGTGCGCGCCATTGCTAGATATGGCTCTGATTTTTTCCGAATTTTTTTATGCACTAGATTCCGAGAAAATGGTGGGAGAAGCGGACAGTACATTTTACACCCCCCGCCCCCCACGGACGAGATACAAAGTTGAAAATTCACAAAAATGTTTCTTTTTTCATAAGCTATCGAATGGCCCATTCAGAATTTCGATCGGTTTTGGGGCACATTTCACTGTCTTACCCGGCTATGCCCTTTCATGACGTTTCATGAAATTACGTATGCCAGCCAGAAGCGATAATCACGGTCTGTCCAGGACTTAGCGTAACCGAACCGATAATGCGTTCGATAGATAACGCGTTGGGCCGATATCGATTTTTAATTCCGTCCCGCGAATCGCGAGTTGCATCGTAGACAATTCCCATTATGTTCCGCTCGAGTTCCTTCCCGCTCGGTTATTATTCGAGCTGCTCGCCGCTCGGCGATATCTGCTGCCCGAGATGGAACGAGTGATGGAAAGTGCCATGAGCTTAACGAAGTATTCCGCCCGATCGAATGATTCGGCGTGATAAAATTCCATCCGGATGCGAGACGAAAAAGGTCACGCAAGATGAAGCGAGAACGAAAGGCATTTGTAGTGGTGAGAAGTGGCCGAGAAGGAGACGATGCAGGCGGAGAGGGAAAGGGAGAAAGCAATTTCGTTTGATTACCCGACTTTTTATTGGCCGGAATCGTCATCGGAAGGGGTCCTACCGCAATCTTCTGCCCACACACGATGTACGTGCCGTCGGGTTTGAATTTTGCATTTCTCATAGGCTATACAATTACATTAAAACCGTTCCTCGGGCGGAAGCTACAATCGGGATTCGTTCGGCAAACGATTTGACCGAGCTGGCGACCGTGTTTGTCTAAGAGAACTATTGTTCCGGATTCGATCACTCGTCATTTCAAGGTATCGATCGATCGATCCAACACGCGGCGTTGTTTCAGATTCGCTGACATAAAATATCGGTCGTGCTGAATAATGAAAAGAAATCAATAGACCACTCAGAGACATTCGCTCAGGCAAATTGACCTGGCCAATTCGGGAATGGGCGTATGATTTTTTAAGCGTGGCTGCCTCAAAAGTTTCCACGGCGTTCAATAACCATAATTGACTAGATGAAGGTCACAGCCGGGCTACACCGAATGGTAGCGTGGGACTGGCAGAGTTCAAAGGGGATGGCTTCGTTTATTGAGTCTAACGTGCGGCATTTGACAAACCACTTCCTGTGCATAGATTTCGTGATCAGCAGCCTCGAATGTTAAAGGAAAGTGGCATGAAAAAATTGTGCACACTTTTTAGTTATTTACCCGGAAACAGACTTTCTTGTCCGAATTAACGTTACATGATTATTTTCTTATACACCTTCCGCTTTACTTATTCATTACAAAATTTAATTTTGTGACAAAAATACTTAATTTAGATGAAGACTGTAACGTATTCTATATTATAGTTCCTTATCAGGGCTTCACTCGCTGCAGTATGCTGATCAGAATGGGATCGAGAAAGGATAGTATTTGTGATCCTTGAAGCTGTAAGAATAAATAAATTTAGAACGTACTTTGTATAACGTATTCAACCATAGCGGAAATTACATCGTCAACTTACTCCTGCAATCCTGCAATGCGATCTCCTGTTCCAATTGATTGAATAGTTGCCATTTCGTCAGGTGTCAGGCTGAAATCGAATATTTCAATGTTTTCCTTAATTCGACTCTTCGTTACGGATTTTGGTATCGGAGCTGCACCTTGTTGGTACTGAAATATCATTCAATGCAGAATATCGGTGCAATTTTCTCTGTGGTTGCGCAATATTTCTTATTCGCTAAACTTACAACATATCGAAGAGCTACTTGAGCTGGCGTCTTGTTATACTTCTTCGCAATCGCTACCACTTTCGGATTATCCAAAGAGTTTGATATGCCCAGCCTGTTTCCAGGTCTACCAAGCGGTGAGTATCCAGTCACGACAATGTTGTACTTCTTACAAAAATCTATCAACTTTTGCTGATTTAGATTGACGCTCACTTCAACCTAAAATTTCGGTCCTATTAGAAACCATGTGTTTTTCAATTTTTAGTCAACATTGCCTTGTGTTATGAGACTTTTACCTGATTGTTAACAGGAACTATTTTAGCTGCATCAACTACGCGTTTCATTTGCTCCGAATTAAAGTTGCTGACGCCGATGCTCCTGGTCAATCCTTGTCGAACGCATTCCTCCATACCCTTCCATGTTTCTAGGTAGTCTGTGTCCGCCGTGGTAACTTTTCCATTCGAATCAACCGGCACTGGATTATCACCTTCCTGAAAAATCGGTGATTCAGTAAAATAAACAGCGGTGCGTATGTACTTTCCTTACTGCATTACCTTAAAGGCAAACGGCCAATGAATCAAATACAAATCAACATAATCCAGGCCAAGATTAGACAGGGATTTCTTGCACATTGGAACAACATTCTCTTCCTTATGAGTGTTGTTCCAGAGCTGAAAGGCGGGGTATATATTATTATCCACGATCATTTCGATTACAAAGCATAATTTTTACTTATCATACCTTTGTCGTGATAAAAAGGTCCTCACGTTTGACGGTACCGTCCTTGATTTTTGCATCAATAGCTTTCCCAATTTCCTTTTCGTTTTCGTAAAAATACGCTGTGTCGATGTGTCTATATCCAAGGTCAATTGCATCCATAACAGCTCTTTCTACTTCGCCTTCCTTTGACTGCGTAATTAATAATAAGTTCAGTTAATGATTTCTCTCTTTACTTCGCAAATTATTCTATGGTATACCGTCCAAACAATTTTGAAGACGTGACAACTATACTGTAAGGAATTCTATGCGTTTAAAGATTATACGCCTATCTTGCAATATCAAATATTTCCCGCCATGCAATATGGCGGCACATGTAAACGTTAACCTCTTCTCCGTTGTCGCTCTACGCGGGTATCAGCGGGTACTCAATGTACCAGCCCTAACGGTGACATGTTCATAGCGAACTCAGATAAGTACTCACCAAATAAGTACCGAGCCCGATCATAGGCATTTTATATCCATTCGAAAGCTTTACACTGGGTATTTCCATATTTGCTTTATGAGATCCTCGGTAATGATTTTGCAAACTAAATGCTTACTCCTCTCTTCCGGATTTCGTCACTGACGCGCAATTTGATCGACAGGAGCGTTGATACTAGTCTGTTGCCACTTGGCAGTAGCGCAATAGTTTTGTATAAGATCGATTACTCGCAATCGTATCTTTCAAGAATCTGTTACATCACAAATTGTAAGTTCTAATTCTGTCGTAGTCTCTGATACCGACTGCAATCACGTTGCAGTTTTCCGTAGTCTACTGTTGATATTCCATGGCGCTGTATCTAATCTGATACAGCTTCTTTTTTTTTATACACGCTGTAATTCTATTAAAAATTGTGCTAACCGACGAGTTTGTACATTCTAATGGTTCTGCGAAGCGATATGTTTGATGCGATGTAGGAAGATTTTGATATTTTCGTTGCGATCGCGTTGCGTGTCAATGTCAATATTTAAACTACAGTTGATAAATTATTTCACTTTGTCACTTAGCTGTGTATTTATATGTTCGCAAATTTTTCACCATTACAAGAATACTCCATAATATGATATGTCCAATTTTGAAAATCGACTCTGGGAGAGGTTCAGGAAGCTCAATAAAATACAAAATATTTTTATTTTTATTTTGTGGGAACAGAAACATTATGCTAAGATTCTTGTATAGTTTGAGTCAATGGAATCTAAATATAATAATCGTTAACATATGTACATCAGATAATTTTCTAAAATTCTATATTGAATGGATAATCCTTGTGCTGTTTGAACCTAAAATGAAAAAAAAATTAATATGAATCAGCAGTTGAAGGGTACAATGACCAATATCAACTCAAACATCGTCTCTTACTCCTCAGCCGGACATATTCGCGCGCCACAATCGAATGTGTCTATTGTCGCAATTTCGTTCTGTGTCAACTTAAAATCGAAAATGTCGATGTTTTGCTTTATTCTTCCCTCTGACGAGGACTTCGGAATGGGTATTGTTCCAATCTCAACCTGGAAACAATAAGCAAATAAGATCTTGAATCAGAGACGTTGAGATACAAAAGTATTTGTTGCATGTGATCCGTTTATGCCAAATTCAAACGTTGTAGTACGCAGCGTTTATCAAAATAACAAAAATGTCTTAACAAACGAAAGATAATTCGAAATCATTTCATAGCTTTGGATTTTGTAGCACTATAGACATATAAGAGAATAATAGACAGTAATTCCACGTGTCGACCGTTACAAAAACAGAAACTAATCTCTTTTATATCTACGTCCGTTAAAGCTTTCTGACTTATTTCGAGAGACGCTACATATTCCTGTGGTTCGATCTCAACTTTGTTAGATATCCTATACGACTTGCACCACGTTTTAACAAAGATATCTACATAATATCATTATAATATTCAATTAGCAGTTATGAAGACTTTAATTGAGATCGAGACAAGATATAGCTGCTCAATTGATTCGATATTTTTCAGATCACGTTCTTACCAGATACCGCAGTACAATCTGCGCGGGTGTTTTGCTATACTTTTTGCTCATTGCCTGAATTTGAGGCGTCTCAATGATCACTTGTGGGTCACCAGGCTTTGCCCACGGCCTTGCAGGTGATCCAAGAGGACTGTAAGCTGTTATAGCGATTCCGCGCTTGGTGCAGAATTCCCTTAGTTTCTTTTGATTCAGATTCGGATGGCATTCGATTTGGTTCATGACAGGCTTTATCTCAGCGATCGATAACACCTTATCAATCTGCACCGAGTTGAAGTTACTCAGGCCTATGCTCTTTGTAAGGCCAAGCTTCTTACACTCCTCCATAGCCTTCCATGTGTCAAGAAAACAACCAGTACCGTACATTGGATTTCCCTTTTCGTCGACTGGCCAGAGACCTTTTGCACCTTCCTATGAAATTCAATGAGGTATCATGAACAAATATGTATCATGAACGTAATGTCTTACTATGCAAGTCAGCGAAGAAGTCATATTTCGTAAAAAATCTGCGCTAAACAGCTCGTACCGCGTCCTTATCTTCTCTCACTCATTATTTCACTTATCATTTAACGTTTGGATTCTTACGACTTGTTTTTTCGTAGTACAATAAGAACTTCTCTTACGATGCCTTATCGTTGTAGTTTTTGTACCTTTGTCCTTCGTGACTAATTGTAAGCCAATTGTTACGGAAGTCGCTATATTTCATATGTTTAGTACCTTATAAGAGACTGGCCAGTGAATTAAGTACAGGTCCACGTAGTCCAAACCGAAGTTTTTCAGGGACTGTTTGCATGCGGGCACCACTCGATCTTTGTCATGTTCAGTGTTCCACAACTATTTGAATAATTTGATTTTTGATATTAGAAATATTGAATACCGTTCAAACGATATACATAAACATTGCGTAATCGTATGTATAGTGTATGTGCAGATCACTTTTGGATCCATTTCGTATACACTCGCTTAAGTAGAATCAAGAAAATTGATGTTAACCACCTCAGCTTACGCTGAAGTAACTAAATGTATTTGGCGCAATATTTTCATACCTTTGTGGTAATGAAAATGTCCTCTCTTTTGACAACGCCTTCCGCAATCTTTTCGCGAATGGCTTTGCCAATATTTTGTTCATTTCCGTATATGTAGGCACAGTCAAAGTGTCGGTATCCAGCATCGATAGCAATTTTGACCGCTTTCTCAACCAAGCTCGGATCATCCTGCAATGTTAATGTTGCTTTTTATGTCAATTTCAATGGACTACATAAAATGTATTTAATTTACAATATCGTTTTTAAGTCACAAAATAATGCACTATGACAAAATGATTATAAAGATATAAACATCTGAGGCCACCATTATAAAACGAAGCCCGGATTGTTTGTTAACTATCAAAAACAGCAATTTAAATAAATACGATTTTAAATGCTTGTGCAACGCATGTTTAGCCTGTATCATAAATACATTGCACGCATGGTCAACCAGCAATTATCACACGTTGCAACATGCAGTATTCATTAGGATAAATTAACGACTCTGTTCACGTTCTCAAAAAACATCGAACACAATAAAGAACCAAGTACTTTGTGCACCTTCTTCAGTACTTCATAAACCATTAGATTTTTTGTTGATAATTGTAATGCACATCGAATACCATCTTTCTCTCACTTGAAATTAGAACTGTCAATAAGTTTCTACGTCTGGCGTCAAAAACAGAGCTTGTACAGTTGCTGAGTAAGACATTCCTGAACAGAACGTTTAGTTCGTCCTTCGATGATCCTACTGACAATGAACCATAAATCATTTTGTGCATCTTCTACTCACCGCAGCTTGCCAAGTCCCAAGTCCCAAGACTGGGATTGTGTTGCCGTCACTGAGAGTGATTCTTGGTGCCGTCATCTTGCTCGCGAATGTTACACACCGAATGACTCGATTTCTCGACCGAGTAAAGTTATAATAGCGAACAGGAAAAGGGGAATCCTCGACCGTGGCTGAGTTGTGATTATGCAATGACTCGACTCGACAACTGACCGAGACCGGCTACGGACCTACTTCATTCGCTGACATTCTCCTCAAGCGTGCCGAATAATTGTGATAGTGCAAACATCGTATATCACATCTGACGATATCGCTTGAGCGCGCAAAGTCATGTTTGTCAGTACTTTATCATTAATTAGTTCTTCGTTAGTCCACGATTTGTTGTACATTGTCGGACATGACATGTTAAACAATTCTAAACAGTATGTATCGGAAATAAAAACATGTGTTTCAGTTGTATAAATACTTTTTGCGTATGAAACGGGTTAGCATGTATAGTACAAGTTTTCGGAAGAACCCCCTTTAGAATGTGGGTATTTTGTATACATTTTAAGTGTGATAGGATATTATACATAACGTAAGTTTGTCTGAGCTATATTTCTTGGTGAGTGTTGCAAGTTCATAAATTTTCACATATTGTCTGATAAGTGTGAAAATAATCAGACGAAAGTATACAGAACTCAACTCAACATCGGTAAGAAAACGTAAAGTCCGCATAAACTAGTATTTAATGTGAACAATCACCAAACACTGTGGAGAAAGAAACGTAGTACTACGCATTAACCTTGGACGAGAAAATGGTTTATACATTCCTGCATAGTTGTGATTCTGAGCTTCACTTTATGTTCACAACTTACGCTCGAAAATTACATTACCGAACGATGCAGATAAATCTATGAAAAATGTTCGTAAAGAGTAAAGTAAAGCTGTTTATTAAAGTTCATGGCAATCTTTCATCGGGAGCGTCGAATGCTTTTCGGTAAACATGTATTGGATACGGTATTAAAGAATACCTGAATGGAAATAAATATATTGATTCCTGAACACAAAATATTATTTTCAAAGTGGTTTGCTTGATTATTATGCATTTGTAATACTGATATGCCCCACCTACAAACAGAATCTGCAAAGTTTAAAATTTGATATTAACCTGAAGAAATATAATTTTTATGCAAAAAAAAATTACTGATAGTAGAAATAGTGAAGAATGTGATATGTTTAAATAAAAATTAAAAAATGGATAATTTCAAAGACAATTTGCACTGTGACGCCTGAATGATGTCTATCCATGTCTTACGTACTTATTCCGTCTTACGAACTTACGAACCTACATTCCGTGCTAATGATGATCGTAACCACAAACCAGCGAGTTACGTCTTTCTTCTACTATACTCACCTTCTGATAAATATTATTTTTTTATACACAGTACATTATTAAGCTACAATAAACGACAATAATGAAAATACATGAACAGTTATATGCATATATTTATAACGCAAACATATGTTACAAATATTTCTCCTTGAACGCTACAGGCGTTAACATTATAAATTTAATACGTAATGTGTAGCGTCGTAAACGTACCGTAAAAATTACACTCATTTATACATTGTTTGTCATCACTTATATATTGTATATACAAAATGCTTTCATATTTGTACCACAATAAGTCTTTACTTTCAGCCATCAATTACATGTCATTGTGTGCCTCATTATTTTCTATATGTACATGCTACACGACTTCACCTCCATCTGTGTTCTGTACACTTTCATGTTCATTAGTGGTTTGCTTTAATGCTTTCTTCTTACTGTTCTTGTTCTGATTCCGAACCTTTTTTGATTCTGGGTTGTCAATATCATTGCGTAGTCTTGTTTGAGACCGTACACCAGGACCCCAATTTTCGAGTGGGTTTTGTTGGAATCGGGAAAGGCGCATCTGTCGTGAGATAGGATTGGCATGAGGGTGAGATTCAAATGAAACACTTATAGTAGCCGGTGTGTTCAAAATTGCCAGTGCAGGGCTGCCTTCTTGCAGTCGATCTCGTTTTATGGGATTTTGCTTTTCCCAAGCTCTAACGATATCCCAGATAACATAATTTGGTGCATCTGTTTTAACTGAGGTTTTGCATGCATGAGAATATGATACATTGTACCCTGCGTTTAGTATTGCAGACCTGAACATCTTCATAGGTGGTACATTACACTTTATGATGGATACCAATCTGTCTAGCCTATAATATAAAGGAACATCCAATTCTTCATGTATCATAGTCAGTATACCCTCTATTCTTTTCAATGTATTCAGTTCTAATCCTTCAAGACTACATAGCATCTGAGAGACAAATGATTGATCATGCAAAGGTCCAAGCCATATAGGTCCACCAATGTAATGTTTATGTTGGCATAGTTTGCATAAAGTGTCAACAGGAGGCACATTTGGTATTTTTAATTTAGGATTATTAGGTTTCGTATGATGTAAGGATTGAACTGTAAAACTTTCACATCCTGCACATTGATATACTAAACCAATTTTACTGCTGTTCTCTTTGCACACTATTTGGCTAGTATACACTTTAACAAATACTCTTATATAAAAGTCCACACTTACTGATAGGAGAGGTACTATATATCTTCCATAACGCCCTGCGTGAGAGGCAATATGCTGCAACAGAATTCTTAATGCCATCTCATGACAGGCTTTAGATTTCAAGGAGACAGCACCATATTTTATATAACATGTCTCTGACGCATTACCAGCTAGGACAGCCATATCCGTAGCAGTCACCAAAATTATACCTCCATCAGCAACACTTTGAACTACTGCATCAAGAAATATGGAGGGACAACCGTATGGGTCTAGATCAACAGCATCAAACCGATTTTTTCTGTGCTGGTACATGATCATAGTTGCATCTTCTTCACAAGGTGTTACCAGATCAGCCACATTATTATCTGTTACATTTTTTTTAATACTGTTGACTGCTTTGGCAGATATGTCATTGGCAAACACTTGTTTGATATGAGGAAGTTCCTTCGCATAGCGAATACTGCGCAGTCCAGTGGCAGCCAAAGCTTCTAATATAGTGATTCCCTCATACTTTAAACTCTCTTCGTTCATATCATTGGTTATCCTAGTCTCAGAAGACTTTTGTAAAAATTGATCACGTCTTTCCTTAGCAAAATGTGTCAACACTGCAATGCTGAGGTCTCTATTGAACTCTTGTACAGGGTTGTAAAATACATTCTTGTCAGTTACTGAAATTGTTGCTTTCCCTTCAGTTATAACCTCGTTGCCGTCAATTCTCGGCTTTTTACCGGTCGGTTCAAATTCCATCGCACCAAACTTATTTGAAGTCAGGAACAAACATCTGAGATATAAAAACAAATGGCTAATAGGAGAATGGTAACTATATCTATGTACACTAATGTTAGGTTTAGCCAGATTACACCACATCTGTCTGTTTGTTTTTCCTACCTGAATTCTGATTCCGCGTAGCATAAATGATCTCTAGTTGCAGAGTTCTGCAATTCTGTAATACACTATACGGGTAAAGGTATAGAAAGGGGTACTCCTCACCGATTAGCATGAAAGTTCATGTAATGGTAAATTTTTGCACAAAAATAAGATCTGTAAAAGCCAATAGCGCGCTCTGGTCTAATTAAATGTTATTAAGCGTTAAATATTATTATAAAACCTGCCTTACCGACAGCGCGAACGACATCTGCGCATGCGCATTGATGTCTACGCATGCGCTCGGACGTTTGCGCATGCGCACGGACAAGTTTGCAGGTAAAGTGCGCGTATTTGAAATGAAATAATATTGAATTGGCGAAGGCTAGGTGTGGGCAAGGCTTCCCTTTCATAATGTTTAAGAGTTTTCAATCAAACGATGATTTGAGAGTAGGTTTGGGTTAGATTTTAACTGCCCAAAGTGCAACAATATCATTTCTATGCTGCAACAATGTATTCAGTCATGGTTTGGGCTAGATTTGAGGGACAATTGTCGCGAAGGGGACAGCCGCTTGTCGAACAGTTGAAGGATGAAAAATCTATCGCTGCTTGTTTTAGCTTCCTTTTACAAAGATTCTCAGTATAGTTCTAGAAGCGAAAGGAATATGAAGTTTCACGAATTCCTAGAGCTTTGCGGCAAAAAGGAGGAATTGCTAGACTTTTTGATAGCAAAAAATGTAATCTTAGGAGAGATTAACTGCAAAAAGTGCAATAATACAATTTCGCTTGACAAAAGCACACTGGATTTCTTTTATCGAAAGTCTACTTATACAGAAAATCGTGCGAGGAAACGTGTGAGGGTACAATGCAACTTTAGACAGACTGCCCGAGCAGGCACGTGGTTTGAAAATCACAAAATGGCCATAGACACCGTATGCCGAGTCACCGCATATTTTTTATGCATAAGGCACCCGCGGCTTGAGTATATCATGAATGATATGAACCTGACCAAAACGACGGCTATCCAGTGGCAAAGTCTCTGCCGTGATGTAAGTTCACATTTAATCGTTCTATTTTACATTACATTTACTGCAAACGTTGTGCAACTTTTATTTTCTATTTGCTTTAACTCAAGTTCTTGCAGTGTTACAGACCTGCATTTATTGGGCTGAACGGAACTCAGCGCCCATAGGTGACCCAAGTATCACGGTGGAAATAGACGAGGCCTTTGGACGTCGAAAATACAACCGCGGGCGCCTCGTGGAGGGCAAGTAGAACTTCGGGGGATTTGAACGGGGATCTAAACAAATTCTTTTGGTTCCCGTTCCAGACCGCTCTGAACAAACGCTTCTAGCAATTATACGGCAATGGATCCTTCCCGGATCCACAATCATGTCAGACTGCTGGAGGAGTTACAGAAACCTTAACAGCGCTGGCTGCCAGCACCTGACGGTTAGTCACCGATACAACTTTGTGGATCCGGGGACAGGTATGTGCATTTGAATATATAAAGGGTGAGTCAGAATTCGAGGGAAAAAAATTGAGGGGTGGTAGAACACATGAATACAAGCACTTTTTGTCAAATTATATATGGGTCGCAACTCAACGGATAAAAAGTTACAGAACATTTTTGCACCGTCACATTTGACGTGCTGATTGCCGCGCGCGTCGTCAATGATTGACCTGGCGGCGAACGTGTTAAAGAATTATCACAAGAATGAGAGCAGATATTTCACAAAACAGTTTAATAACACTAATATTATTGATTTATGAGCGGCGCGCGTAGCTGACGGTTGTTTCCTCATAAATTCGCGTAGCAATCAGCGCGTTAAATGTGACGGTGCAAAAATGCCTTGTAACTTTTTATCCGTTGAGTTCCGACCCATATATTATTTGACAGAAAGTGCTTGTATTCATGTGTTCTACCACCCCTCAATTTTTTTCCCTCAAATTCTGACTCACCCTGTACATGAGGCATTCCATGCCAAATCGGACACTTTTGTACCTCACCCCCTTCGATTTCTTTCAAAATTTTTTATTTTCTTAAGGTTGATCAAAAACGCGTTCATGAATTTTTTCAAATTTTTTTGACGGTCCGTTTTGGAAATAAAAATTTTCGTAAAATTTGGGCTCTTTTTTTCAGATGCTCATAACTTTGTGAAAAATGCACCAATTGGATCGTTCTTTTTTTCAAAATTTGTGTTTTTGAATGATCTTTCAAGAAAAAAATATGATTTTAACCAAAAAAAATTCTTTTATTTTGTTGTTTATTTTGAATTTAAAGCACAAAACATTTTTTATCTCAAAACACGCTCCGATCAATTTTTTTGAAAAAATTCTCAAAGAAGCTTGGATGGATATAAGAACTTTTAAAAATTGTCCGATCGTGGGCAAACTCCTCGTTCTATTTTTTTTCTTTATACGAAAATATTTGACAGATTTGACGATTTGACAGAATAGATATTATTGAATTAAGAGAATTGAGAATTTTTTCAGAAAAATCGGTCGGGGGCGTGTTTTCAGATAAAAAATATGTTTTGTTGAAACGGAACGTACGACTCGACAGGAGAGATATTTTCAAATAACAAAAAAATAGAACGAGGAGTTTGCCCACGATCGGACAATTTTTAAAAGTTCCTATACACATTCAAGCTTCTTTGAGAATTTTTTCAAAAAAATCGATCGGGGGCGTGTTTTGAGATAAAAAATATTTTTCGTTGAAACGGAACGTACGACCTGATAGAACAGATCTTTTCGAATGAAGAAAAAAAAATAGAACGAAGAGTTTGCCCACGATCGGACAATTTTTAAAAGTTGTTACATCCATTGAAGTATTTTTTAGAATTTAAAAAAAAACTATCGGGACGTGTTTTGAGATAAAAAATATTTTGTTCTTTAAATCAAAAATAAGCAATAAACAACTTTTTTTTTGTTAAAATCATATTTTTTTTCTTGAGAGATCATTCAAAAACACAAATTTTGAAAAAAAGAACGATCCAATTGGTGCATTTTTCACAAAGTCATGAGCATCTGAAAAAAAAGAGCCCAAATTTTAAGAAAATTCATATTTCCAAAACGGACCGTCAAAAATCTCTGAAAAAATTCATGAACGCGTTTTTGATCAACCTTAAGAAAATAAAAAATGTTGAAAGAAATCGAAGGGGGTGAGGTACACATGTGTCCGATTTGGCATGGAATGCCTCATATGTAAAAAGATATTGCATGGGTTATTCAGATTTCATATTAACAATTTCGAAATATGTTTCTTTATCACTGTTAGGTGCTCACACACAAAATATAGAGCGGACATGGAGAGAGGTTCGGTCAAATATCCCACGTTATGGAACACCCAAAGAGCACCTGGTGGGATATTTGGCCGAATTTCTATTCAAGAGGGCCCATTGCCGGGACGACTTGCTAGGAGCGTTTCGGGATGAAATCGCCAAGTTATATCCCCCGAAGATCCCCGAAGAAGTATCTATGGACATCATGTGATTTTCTAACAACGTGTCAAGTCGGGCACTCTGTTTAAAAATTCACTGTTCTTTCACACGTTTTTTTCGTACGATATACTGTATAAGTTGACTTTCGACAAAAGAGATCGAGTGTACTTTTGTCAATGGAAATTATATTGTTGCACTTTTGGCAACTAAAATATAAAACAAACTTTCTCTGAAACCATTGTTTGATTGAAAACTCTTAAGCGTTATGAAAAGGAAGCCTTGCCTACACCTAGCCTTCGCCAATTCAATATTACTTTATTTCAAATACGCGCACTTTACCTGCAAACTTGTCCGTGCGCATGCGCAGACGTCAGAGCGCATGCGCAGATGTCGTTCGTGTTGTCGGAATGGCAGGTTTTATAACTAAACTTTAACGCTTAATAACTTTTTAATTAGACGAGTCCGCGCTTTTTGGCTTTTACAGATCTTATTTTTATGCAAAAATTGATGTTTCTGCAAAGATGCAAATCGGTGATGAGGACCGCTTTCTATACCTTTACCCGTCTTTCTTTACTTTTACCCCAAAATTTCTTCTTATCCCGCTTGTGATAAAACACGCTTACCTTCTAAGGGTATAATTTGTACCTACCGTTAAAGCTGGCGGAAGGAAATCTTTAATATCGTTGGAGACTTGGCAATTAGAAAATACTATTGGTTTCAACATGTGGCTACTAGATAACGTTAGTATCTTTTATAATAAGTTGTAACTATTTTTCTCTGATTACAGTTTTCTTAAATTAAGTTATAAACTCATAAACGATGATTAATCTAATCTTAATCCCCACTGACGTTCAAGTTTTGCAACTACTGTATGCATCATGACTTAAACATCGACTATTTATTAAAGCTGTATTGTAAATTCTTTTATTTTATTTTTAATTCAATTAATTATTATATTTGTCTAAGGTATGTTTAACAGTTGCCTAAAAATTAATTGGTTTCCATTTTATTTTTAAACCCTTCTTACGTTCTTTGAATCGGAAGACGTCTGCAATTCGTTTCATAAGGCCAGCGCACAATGTATATATTTATCTATGACATAAACGTCGCACATGTGGTCGGTCGTTACCGTCATACGCAACAAGCAGGCTTATTTGTGTATCGAGCAACAAGTTGCCACCCCCTGTAACAAATGTGCACGACAAAACAGACACACAGATACAGTAATAATCCAGATCTTGCGCAGTATAAATATAAAAATGCAACGAATCAGATTGTGCCACGTAACTTTTCGCTCGTATCTTCACAGTTTCTACATTTTACGCATTATTAAATAAGTTACAAACTATACAAACTTCGATTGAGTAACTAATGTGTGCATTCGGCCTACTTTACTCAGCCACCGTCTGAAAGTCGCAACTTCAACCTAACCAACGGTAGGAGTTACCACTTGCATTCGGACCTGGCATTCGTTGAGTCATACTACTGAAACTTACTGCCGGCGAAACAGCGGCTTTAGAATTCAACTACTGTGGGTAGTGAAAATGATCCGGGTCAAGGTCGTAACCCTGACTTGCAAGTTTTTTACGATCGAAAACACTCGTGTTCGGTTTACCAGGGGAATACGCAGGAACGCTACATTTAACGCTGACGTGGTTTGGCTTACTTTCCTCGGCGTCGATTTTAAGGGAAACGAAATGTAGGGTAGTATAGATGATGATGCGGGTTACATTGCAGTCTTCTGACAAATTGAGTACACGGATGATATGGGTGCATGCAATAGCAGAGCTAATTAATAACCTGAATTTAGAATGAACACGGAGTAATTTGCTTATTATGTCGATGGACAGCAAAGCTGATAGAATGATTCTTAACGTAATCAACAGGAAATGATATGGCATCGATAGATTAACAGCAATCGTTTTGCAATTCTTCCATCTCTACATCAATGATCTCTTTCTATGCCATTCACTGTGATGAAATTATAATTACATAAAATGAACATCGTAAAATTTTGATCAATTCGTATCATCACATATTCTCAATAATCTTCCACAACGTTAAATAGTATTCAATTAATTGCAGGTACTTCGTTCCAGTACTTCACCCTTACGATTGCGTCGATAAGATAAAAACCACTGTAAAGTATTAAAGCAAAGTCTCTGTTATGCTTACTTCCATTTTCATAATCACCAGCGTGATCATGATTTAAGTGACGCTTGACAAAATTGGACGATATTAGTATTGACTATTACGCGCCGACATGGGCGATGACTTACATCATGCACGAAATAATGGATTGGCATGGAGGCGACACGTTGGCAATTTGATGCAATTTTTCGTTTCATCCCGCGAGAGTCGGGCTGGTACGATGAGCATAGGTGCGCTTCGCAGGAAAACGACGCTGTTGCGTTGGCAACCGGTGGGGACCGTCGGAAGTCGCGACTCGCTCGGGGTTCAGTCTCGTTCTCAGCCTCCTGATGGCTGCAATTGCGCGCACCAACTCTCGGGAACTCGATTGATTCCGTGGCCAGCTGAGTATCTCCAGAAACTTAAGAGTCGCGTCTTCGTCGCACTGAGAAGCCTTCAAGTTCGATTCCGAGCGCTATCGGATTCGGAGAGTGGTGCATCGCAAGTTAAACATTAACGGAGAAGACAATAACAGGTGAGGAACATTGAAGGGTAACATGTATACTGATCGACGTTCTATTCGGCTATTTTTAATTATTGCAATATTTCTGTGGCTGACGCGATATTCCTGGATAACGTTCCAATCAGGTATTTTTTAAATAAATTTTGGGTAAATGAAGCGTGGTGGTCTAAAGCATTGTGTGTTACGATTGCGTGGCGATGCATTGTTGTGTGATCGGAAAAAGGATTACGTTGTCATTAGTGAAGTTGCCGTTGCGTGGAAAACCGTTGACGTAATGTCCAAATTAATCCGACGTGCCTATTCTCTGTTTTCGTCGTTCGATGTCTGGTTATAATGAGAACTAAAGACGCGCTAATCTGCATCGGAACTTCGCAACTTTGTTATCAGCTGATAAGGACTAGCAGAACGAATCGCGAATTTGGTCGTTTTTAACACCTGACGAAGCTTGTCGGAAATCTTCACGGTCTTTCCGGAATACAGACGTCATCGAGATGTTCCACAAAAGCGGGTCAAAGTCAGAATATTTTCCTACCTTGCGGAGGGCGTCGTGGCATATTTAGAACGCAGCCGTGATTATTTTCGAAGTATCAGAATGTATTCGGCGGATGTTGATACTATTTTAATATCGCACTTACGTGCCTCTGAGTCGATGGACCGTGAGTGTATTGTGTAACGATTGTGTCGGTGTTCAGGTCCGATCAAAATGAATGGGCGTATTGTATCTTTGAAACAGTTTATCAGAATAATGACGATTATTTAAGTGGCTCTCGATAGGACGCAATCTATTGTTTTACAATATACGCAATTATTCTAGGAAGAATCGAATCTGCTTATATTGCATTAGAAACGTCGAAGTAACTTTTATATTCCACCTTGTTTACAGGTAGATAAGGGTTAAACTTAATTACTATGTCAACCATATACAAGGCTGTCATTGATTATTTAGAATCTATGTACAGGTGCTTGTACATGGAAAGCCTACATTGATGTCAGTTTTCGATATCGTTCTCTGTATTTTTATTGCACTTGGTTTACTGATCCACAACTTCTTTAAATTAATAAAAATTTAGCCATTTTTCAACTTCTTTTCCTCAAAAAGTGTGATGTCCCATTTGTATTTAATGAAGTGAATCAAAGTAATACTCAAACGATAAAAATTATGAATTTACGGAGGATAAACGACTACATGAAACTTAAGTTTGCAAACGGCTCCAAAACTTATCCACTTCTGTCGTTCTGCAACTTAAACTAGCTTATCAGTAAGATCGTGTCTTGGAAACCTATAACAAGCTTCTACTATCATATACCAACTATGTTAATGATCGAATGAAATATCTGTCTAGAAAATACTAGCATAATTAATCTATTTCCATCCTACGCCTGCAACTACGCTTCAAATAACCATCGAAACTTTCACGTATGGAGAATCGTAGAAACAATACGTCGTACCCTCGGAAATCATTGCGGAGTCCAATGCATGCTGCGCGCGTTTCCATGCATACAACGCGAATCCTTGAAAGTAGATTATACCATCCGCCGCACTAGCATTTCACGCCCCAGCTTCCATCAAGTTAGGGAACGCGAACATAGAATCCCGTGACGCCTATCATCGTCTCACGTCATGCGATCAGTCGACTCATCCAAACCTACCCAGCACCCCGCAATCATGAAAACCACCCCCAACCACCACCTCCCCCGCGCGAGTGGCTCAAAAACAGCTTTCCAGCGAAGGTTCGCCCGTCCGACAAGCATGAAACTCCTGCAGCAGGATCCCGATTCCTCGACCCCTTCCTTCGAACCCATTTTGGCTCGGGCCAGACAGTTTTGCAGTGATAAGACAAGGTTGGGGTTGCCAAAGGCGGAGAGGGAAACAAGTTTGCTTCGGGGCGAGACTGGGCTCGGTAGAGAGCGAGAGCGAACGGAGAGGGAAAGGCAGGGGGTGGGCAGCGAAGGGAGTTTCGAGTAGGAGCAGTATGGGGGGGGGGGGGGGTGAATGGCGCGAGCGCTGGTAGGGCGGGGTGGGTGTGCGGAGGGAGGGGGAACTGCGTACTCAGTTCTTCTCTCTTCCCCTATCGGTCTGCGCGTCGACGATCGATAAAACACATGCGCCCTGCGGCACAGATTCCTCTTCCGGAAAGCGCGTTCGGCGGCTTTTCAACTTCCCCCCTCACCCCCTCTGCGCATATAATGTACAACAGGGGCGCCCCATATTCCGACGTTTCTTTCCTATGTGGACCGCGTTTCGGCGCTCGACGACGCGCGCAACCTTCGGCGTCGTGATTTCGAGCGAGGCGCAGTCAGGATCGCGGCTTTGAGACGCAGTGAGATGAACAGAGCCAGGCGTCGGAGTGATATTCAAGCTGTGGACGGCGGATTTTGAATTTGGCGGAAGGCTAGGTCGGTTTTCGGGGTGGCGGAAGGCAGGAGTTGATCGTGATACAGGAGCTTGGATTCAGGTGACGGTTGCTATGTGTCCTAGTTACTGTGCGGCGGTAAGCGTCGCTCGTGACGCAGGTAAAGATTGTTAAATTTGCCGTATCGCGTGTGATAACGTACAACTTCGATTAAGTTGTCTCAATGTTTGATTTGCGGAGAATAGAGTCGGACGGCTGGGGGATCTTGCGTTACGGTTGGATGACAACCTGTGACACTGATTTTGCCTATGACGCGATAGCTGTAGTACATTCGCCGTTCGTCGTTCAGTTTATGAGGTATACTTTCGAACACGGACGTGCCCAGGGTATCTTGCACTTCCTCAACAGGCGGCCCACCAACCAGTTTGACACCTGATCGCCACGCTGTTACTCAATCGACCGTGGCTCGCTGTTGATCGTCGACGATAGACTCTCGTCAGCGAACAATGCTTCGTAATCTCTATTTATAGGTGTGAAATAACGCTGTAACCGGTGGCCTTCCTGGACAGAGCGCTATTTCGTCTGCGTTCGTTTGCCGGCACGTGTTGGTTTAGCGACACATGAAACGAGTAAATAAGTGGACGATCGCGGATACGTAGGCACGCGTGTTCGTGTCCGCCACTCTACAGAGTGGCGTGTTGTCTTGTGCTTGAGATAACGATGATGATATGAGCCTCGTTTTTTTCACTCAATAAGGTTGATGAAACATTATATCGTTTATGTCAGCGTTCGGTCATGCCTATTTATATATTATGTGCCCGTGATTTACTACCGTATACTTCGCATGAGAGCATGCTATTTTCATAAGGTTACATTAGCTCATTGGAATTCTGCAACGGAATATTTTGTATCCTCAATTAATGAACCGCTGATTCTTCTTCGACGTATTGCTGAGACTCTCAAATTTCCATGCAGGTAAAGTTACAGGTTCTCTTTCTCATGTTGCAACTTCATTGAGAATTCTCATCGTCTACAGAATCTCTTTCACACTTTCCATGAACCGACGCATCACCCACCTTTACCACCTCGCACTGCGCTGCATATTCAGATGTCGGATCATTCCACCTTGTCCATTTCCATATCACTTGACCGAGAAATGGATGCATGAATCAAAGTCGCCTACGTGCTGAAAAGCATCGCAGACCTAAGCGGGCAAGTACGGAGACACGTTGACAGCTTTTTTCTGCCGTTACATCGTACGTCAATAAACGAGCGTGTCTACCCTGCGTACGATACAAGCTGCTGCTGAGAGTAAAAAAGTGCGCTGCACGACACATAAGATAATGACCGTCCCGAACGCGACGTTTGCATCTGAAATGCATAGCGACGCATGACTGGTCTGGCAACGAGATAGGCCGTCGGGAATGTTTAACGAGGGTATCGTGACCCTCGTGCGTGGTCAGAAAGACAAACGTGGGTAGAATGAGTATTTTCACCCTCGGCCGGCGGACTTGCAGGGGTGACTTTTACCTTGCACATCGAGCGTACCAGCCACTTTTACGCGCTCGTTCGATACTTGCGAGCAAGCCATAATTTGTGATCGCTAAAAAAGGTGCCAGGTTACGCTGTTACGCAAGTCAAAATAGACGACGTTTCACGCGTTCTCGTGCATTCAAATGCTCGAATATTCTGTACTCGAAGAAAACTTGTCACCTATATGCTCATAAGTCACCAGTTACGTTATGCGTTTTGTGTAAAAGATTAGGGCCCTCCGTCTTCCTTGCACTCAGTGATCACACAGTGATCAGACTATTATCACAGTAACGCTAATTGTCCCAGCCACTCCCACAATTTGAACGTCTCTCGCAACAAACTAGCAAACATTACGAATCGGCTTCACATTTGAATGTATCAGCGCCAACCTGTCACAGCTTCGTTCATTCGAATTCCCTTGTTCTTTTCTGAGCCCAACGTCAGACAGTAACGACAAACTACATCGCGGCACACATACGTCAGGTATAAATTACGCCGAGCAACATGACGTAAATTACTCTGTCTTACAAACATGTCCCGTAAAGTGCGATTTTCGCCAGCTTTTCTCCGTATCGGCATTCCTAATCAACCTCTGACGGCTTTTACGACAACGCCTCAGCCCTCGCAGGCAAGGACGAGGCCTTTTTTCTAGAGCAGCTCGCAAGAGAGCGTTAAATCGATACTCCCGCGTTGCTTGACCTCAAATTCACGCGACGACACGGTATGAACGATGTGTCAGAATATCGAGCCTTCGGAAAAGTTCACCATGCAAATTGCCCGCCGTGTAAGCAGAAGCGCAAGTAGCTCGTAAAGCAACACCTTCTCAAGAGCTTACATCTTTAAAGCAGCCACTCTTGCTCCTTCCAATAATCCGCGACACAGGCTAGAAAATGCAGCGTTTATTCGAGGTAAGACCGAATTTGTCGAATCGATGACGAAAAATGAAACTGTATGCAACGTTACAACGTGCGCGAAGCATTGCGTAACTCCACGAAGCTATTATCAGCGAAGATGATGATTGAGCGACATATCGCGCGGATAGAGGTAGATTAAAAATCAAAGCGATCGGGGTAGGGGAAGAAAAGAGTGCATGAAAGTAATCGTGCGAAACATTGAGCCAGAGGAGGATGACGTAATGCCCCTGTCGATAGTGTTGTCCGGCACAAAGCTCTCGGCATGGCATAATAGCCTGTCGTGGGAGCCTCCCTTATACATAAATGACGTAGCAACAGTTGTCCAAGAGCACACATGTGTGCGGAATGTCGAACGCCAGTCGCAGAACGTGCGCGCTCGTCAATTCTCGTTAAAAATGGTAGCCCCGCCGATTGGGCGAAAATTGTGACTGACAGGGGGGTGGTAGTCAAATTAGCAAGGGTGCTTCTCTCTGATGGTTAAGCCGCAGTATGGCAAACGGTAAATTTCAGTCTTACGCGTTATCGCGAACGCGCCATTATTATCAATCGTTTATGACGAATCAGCGGTGGATTTTGTTTTACATTGTAACGTATGCAGAACCGTATACATTACAAGGACGAAATTAAAAATTCTTTAGCCGCTATAAGCACTTCCGATGACGTAACTTCTCTCTCTGTTTATCTCCCTCCTTCGACGTGACGAGGATTATATTCATCCCGGAATGGGTCGGAATTTTCATTACAGGACTAATGACTGAGAGAGCCGAGAAGGCGGACGCCGAGACAGAGAAGAACGGTACTTTAACCGAGAAAGGTGAAAAGAACGGGACGACAATGGCGAAGAATGGCGGTGGCTCCGATACGGCCATCACCGGAAGTCCGGGACCCTCGCAATCCGGAAGTCTGATCGTCAGTTTCAAGGCATTCTCCAAGTTCGGCGACTCGAAGAGCGACGGAAGGTTGATCACCCTCAGTCAGAGTGACAAATGGATGAAGCAAGCCAAGGTCATTGACGGAAAGACTATCACCACCACTGACACGGCTATTTACTTCAAGAAGCACAAGTAAGATACCGATCAGATTTGATGATTTCAAATCACGGATGAGAGAACAGTGACCTTCTCTGACGACAGATCGACGAAACTTGGCCTGGACCAGTACAAGAGTTTTCTCGAGGACCTTGCGAAGGGCAAGAAGGTCGACCTGGAGGAGATGAAGAAGAAAATGGCGAACTGCGGACCGCCAGGCCTGTCCACCGGGCTGACGGGGGTGAGTGACGTTAAAGAGCAATATCGGAAAATTGTTAACAGCCAGGCCACCCTCCCCAATGAGGGAAGTCTATACTCAGCAGTCTGGCGGAGGTTGCCGGTTAATTATTTAGACACCGATCGATGTGTCCACAACGGGTGCCGCGATAAGTGGAGTTCGCAAATTAATAGAGTTGACCAAGCTGTACTCACCGCTAATCCGATTAAAGTGCACCCTCCGACATCGCGATCACGAGCTTAGAACTGATTACCTGACGACGTTACGCCAGCGTTAATGTCAATGACAGCATAAGGTCACCTGTAAGGATATACTTTTTGCAATTGTTCATGACTCACCTCGGCACGTGACAGGAAAACTATAGCGGGTGGCGCGTCGTCTCAGTCGGCGTCTAATTGATAGCCAGGCCGGCAACTTTACTCGAGAATAGTGATATCGTACTGTGATCAGAGTGAACCTCAGGACTAATCGTAATTTCTTGCAGCCTGGCAAAGCAGCCTCCACGGTGGACAGACTGACCGACGTGAGCAAGTACACTGGCTCGCACAAGCAGCGCTTCGACCAGAGCGGAAGAGGTAGAGGCATTGCCGGTCGCAAGGACCTGGCCGACGATTCCGGCTACGTGCAAGGATATCAGAACAAGGACACGTACAACAAGGGTGGTCATTAGCCGAATGGCGAATTCTCCGGCGAGTCGTCCCGTCCAAGCTGCACGCACGTAGATGCCTCGCTCGCCGCCGGCTCGTCGAAGGAATCAGGACCTGATCGGGTGTCAGTGACCTTGAAGGGAGTTGTACAATTATCGCCCACGATGCTTCCTCCTCGCCTCATCCTCGTCTTCGGTCCCGCGCTCTTCGACAGGCAGCCAATGAGAAGCAGACTCTCGACGAAGGGCGGAAAGAGTTTGCTTCGCTTAGCTCTGCGTTCGTCTCTTCGCTTTATCTCTGCTGGGGAGTAAGGTGGAGTAAGGAAGGAAGTAGGTCTCTGCGGTCGATCAGAATCGTACGTAGGACAAAGTTGACAGGCCACGTTGGCGGTCACGAGGAAGCAGGGGTTCGTGCTGATATTTGGGTAGTGGGGGTAAGGTAGGGTATTTTTTTGAAAATGGCGATTGGCCGGAATTGGTGGGATGATGGTGGGTGGACAAAGAGGAGGGAAGGTACAAATTTCGTTGCAGAGAGACAGCTTCTCTGTCGAATGAGCGCATCTGGATCGAGCTTTATCGCTAGCCAATTTTTGACGCGCGGACCGCGAACGAAATTTGGAGCGGGAGAAATCTGACAGCGGGGCGCGGCTGTATGAGCAGCGAGAAATGACATCGGAATCCCGTCAATGGAATGCTCCAGATGCGTTCGATCGCTCGACTGTGCCGATAACTGTATTTTTCTTCGTATGCGGGACAGGTCGAGAACGTTATTTTCTATGATCTTGCGGAGTTGCAAACATATTCGTATATATTTATCCGGGCTATACATACATCTATCGAGTAAGGTTGCTACCGGTGGCTCTACTGACATTTTCCAAACATGGCCATAGTGTAAATTATGCGAATACCGCTCATTCAACTGTGAGCGAATAAACAAGCAATTTAAAGTTTCAAGAAGCCGGTTCAAACGAGACAAATATAGAGTAATTTATTAATATCTTCGTATTGCAATAAAAGTGTACTTAAAAAGTGGGAGCGATTTTGAATCGTTGCACGTCTTGGAGACCAAAATTCAGATTTTTGTATCACGTTTAGCTGAAGGATTAATTGATCGTTTCGGAGCTAGATACAAATGGTTCGTTCGTGGTATTAGCGCGATTGACATCGTTCTACTGTGCATCTCTGCCGTGTTGAAAGGCAATGTTTGATAACAGCGTTCAGCAATCAATTTCGGAACGTCAGCTAGTGAAGTTACGTAGCTAAATTTTCATGAAAGACAAATAACTGAAAAAGATGACACTGTTCGACGAATAGTTGATCGCATCTGCAATTCTTCGTTATTCGCACCAATGCTGTACTAACACTCACTTCCGAAGATATGCAAGAAATCAGAAGAAATATTAATAAAGAAAAAACAAAAAGGAATGTACTCATTATAATGGATTTACGACGTTGGAAGTAAAGAAATTTCCATCTCATTAAAAAGTTCGTTTATTTGACACCTTCGCTCATTAAAAAGTTAGGGTCAATAACATTTCGTATATTTTTTTTGTTATCTCTTCTCTTGGTTTTCACATTAACTGCTTCATCTTTCTTCGATTGACAATCGCATGAGATAACACCCGTGTGGGCGATTTTCGTTGATGCGTGAAACATTATATGCGTGTATGTATATGCTTGGCAAGACACGTGCTTAGTTAATTATCTTTGCGTATAATCGTTAGACGATTTGCACCTTTTTGTTTGCCGACCATGCCGTGCCGGTACTTCATGTTCGTTTTTCAGCCGGCGAACAAAACCGCGATAGCAAGAAATTTCTCGTTCAAGAATAAAATTGTTTTACTTGAATGCGCCGTTCATCTTGCTACTCGCTGGGTTGTAACTCGGCTGAAAAATCGACTTTACGTATGATTGCGAGTAAAGCTTTTACGGTAAATGATACATTGCATTCTTTTTCGTCGTTAACGTCAATACTGAGGAATACGGTTAAATAATTCGTTTAAATTACAACAACGCCTATAACACCAATTATCGTTATTGCGTATAGTACAATGCATATAATAAAAATCCACTTCAGCGAGATCCGATCGACGAAAACGATCAGACTCGCAGTACGTACAGTGGAACACGTAAAAAAAGAAGAATTAATCAAACGTTCCTTCACTTAAATCCGGCTCCTAACGGTGAAGCCCGGAATTCCTTCCTTTTAAATATTATTTATATTTATATATATTTATACTATATACGTCTAGCTCATCAATTGGAGATCATTATTTACATTAAAAGCGAGTTTTGAATGTCTGCTATTAGGATAGAGTGAGAATGTTCTTTGATAGTTCAATCGCGCGCTTGCGCGTTGTCAACGCGGCCATAACAAAATTAATAAAAGTTAATCGATTAAATAATAAGTTACCAAATCACACTCCGTAAAATGCGCATTTCGCCTTCCGAATAAAAAAGATGTGTACCGCGAACGTTTCGCAGCTATTGAACTTCGAGGATCGAACAATTTCGATTCTCTCCGTTTCCGATATTTCTTCTCGATACCTTACGCAAACTTGCAATAAATAATTAGCCGCAAACGATGGGCTTTACAATTCTGTGAGAGTGTCAACTGACGCACGTAGTCGGGACCTGTTCACGCATTCCCCAGGCCCCTTGCTGGTCCCGACGCCTTCCAGTCTCGAAACAATGTCTTCCTTCAAGGACACGAGGACGCGACGATCCTGTCGATTTTGCGGGGGTGCGATTTGCAGGGCATCCTGGACGTCAGCCAAAGCTTCTGCCAGGAATCCTGAATCGACGCGAGCTTTTGCTCTCGCGTAGAAAGCCTCGTACGATGTTGGCCTTACTTTCAGAGCTTCGTCCGCTAATTCAATAGCTTCCTCGCATTCCTGCAACAAGGGAGAGGATAGTTACACATGCAATATACTAAAGACTCTGATGCATAAAAATTGTTAAAACAAAAGACATGTGTTCCACAGATAGTGATACACAACGTTGCAGACAGAACATATACTCAAATCATACTTTGAGAAGTGATTTTCGATCATGAATGTTTACTTACGTTCATTTTACGCTTGCATCGGCTCAGGTTCAGTAGGAAGTTCAGTCGAAGCTGGGCGAAGGTCTGAAGTTGGACGAGTACGTGACTCTGTTCCTGACCTTGACAGTCCTCTTCGGGAGAGGCGGGGAACTTCCTCAGGGCGTAGGCGTACCTGTGCGAGGCCTCCGTAAGTCTGTTCTTACGGTAGAGCACGTTTCCGTCTTCCAGAAGTTTGTTCAGTAGAATGAGGAGGACGTCGGGCTTGCCAGCTGCCATTGCCCACGTTGCCGGCCCCAATTTGGCACCGCGACGAAGGAAGCATTGAACGACAGGTATGTTTCGACAGCCGATGGCTCTGTCCAGCGGTCGCATGCCGTGTAGATCGACGTGTTCAACAGCAGCTCCTTTCTCGAGCAACAATTGGACCAGTTTTGGATTACCCTGCCAAGAACCAGATCATGCCATGAAACTCAAAAGCCGTTAGCACTGAAGCCAGAAAAGAAACTCTCCATCACTGCTTATGTCCGATTAAAATTCTGCAGATTTGTACGATAACATTGAAGTAATCATGAACAAATATTTCAACTTTATTTCTGTGTCTGTCTCAATTTGACATGCTGATGAGAAGTGAATAGAGATTTTGTAATCATTGTCTATCCTCATGTTTATATTATATTTTAAATTATATTATATTTTAGAAAACATAAACATAGTGGAATATGGTCATAATCATAGTAAATATACATACTTACAATACAATAATCATTATTATAAGTAATGGTTTATTTGAAACATTTTTCATTATTAATCTACATATATATATTTATACATATTATATAATTTTTGTATAAACCATTACTAACAATAATGTTTATTAAATAGTAAGTCTGCTCCAATATATATATATATGTATATATATATATGTATATATATAACTTTCCTGTCTCTTATATATATATATCTCATATATACATATGAGACGGGAGGGGTTGTTACGTGGTTATTGAAATTTACCTGGAAGGCAGCCAAATCCAAGGGGGTTCTGCCTGTGTTGTCGCTCGTGTTGACGTCGGCGCCGTGGTCCAATAAATTCTGCACAGCCGCCAATCTACCCCTAACGCAAGCCCAGCCAAGAGCCGTGAGACCCTCTTTGTCGCGGGTCTCGATGATGGATCCTTTCTCCAAGAACAATTCGATAAGGTTCGTATGACCTTCAGAACTGGCCAGCATCAGAGCCGTTCTTCCAGCCGGATCGCATTGTTCCAAAAGAGTACCCGCCTCGTCTAATATCGTGTCCGTACTCGAGGACAATGTACCTGTACACAAACTTGAATATTGATGTCTGCAGCCTACGTAAACGTAAATATAATATTAGAATCATTGGCTTCCGGATAGTTGCCGCTATATTCAGATAATTGCTGGCGTTTAAGAAACTTTGCAGCTTGTATCATACGGGTTGGTGTGTTTGTGAAATGTCGGTAATTAGATGAATATAAACGTAGCAACCAATCGGAAGCCAATATATTAGATCTCCGTACAACGCGGGAAATACATTCCGCGTAATAGGAAATTGATTTATGCATGATATACATTATCGGAACAATTTATGCAGGATCAAAAATTTCTCTAACTTGAAACGCTAATCGTTTGAAATATTATTTCATTGCAAACAATGTATTAGTGTTATACCTAACTAACTTGATTCAAATAAAATTTGTTTTGATAAGGGACAGTCAAAACAGAATATAACTTTTCTAAACAAAAAATCGAAAACTGTCTAAAAACAATAAATTTATTTTACTCGTTATACAGGATTGCTTAACGCGCTATATGAGAACTAGCCGCAGATTTTTCATGGCCTTATAGGAATTCGCGTTATACGAAAGTCCACTATACTACTAACACTCATCGTCGC
Source organism: Anoplius nigerrimus (assembly GCA_914767735.1). Taxonomy (NCBI): domain Eukaryota; kingdom Metazoa; phylum Arthropoda; class Insecta; order Hymenoptera; family Pompilidae; genus Anoplius; species Anoplius nigerrimus. The sequence continues at coordinate 3,557,960 of OU612079.1, read as the reverse complement.
GAAAGCTTAACGTTTCGAGGTAAACATATGATCTTTGCAATACAATCGCACGAACCTTGCAAGAGCCTTTCGGCAGTTCCCCAATGTCCTTCCCTCGCGGCCAGCATCAATGGCGAGAGTCCTTTAGCGTTAACAGCAACCGGACTGGCACCTCTAGCCAAGAGTGCTGAGACCGTCGAAGTTGATCCATTGGCAGCGGCAATTGTCAAAGCAGTTTCCCCGATCAGCGTGTCCGGACGATCGACGATTACCTCCGACATGTCTAAGAGATACTCAACGATCGACTCATGACCTTGACCGGCGGCAGCGACAACGGCCTGCTGTGCAGCTTCCTCTCGGCCAGCTTCGGCGGGTACGGAGTCGACTTCTTGATCATGACTCGGAATGAACCAGTCGCAGGCCAATAAATAGCCGACAACCGACAGTCTTCCATGCCTAGCAGCGTGGACCAGGGCACATTGGCCCGCCATATCCACGTGACCCAAGGATGCTCCAGCTGCCGCCAATCTGTATCGAAAGAGGAGAGAGGAAGATGATGAAGTCCGTTGCGAAAAATGTACCTCTAAGTCGGAGTAACCTCGCGTGCGTGGGTGTAGGTGGATTTAACTGTATTCCGAGTGAAAGTAAACGCTGCTGCGGCCCCATATGCATAAGGCGATGCATAAAACATGTCGGTGAGGTGAGTTACCGTGCAGATCGGAATAATGAATTATGTTACACGGTATCGATGCTATTATTGGATAGTTGCCATTGTATCATACGGCGTGTTTCCGAAAGCGCGGTGTTCGATTGAGATCGATGAAAATCGGTTCAATCGAGCGGAGCGAAAAAATCCCTCGACTTTCAATTCTGCCCCGTCGGGTCACGTTACGGTATCACTATATTCGAAAGGTAATCAAAATCATTAGCAACGGGACATACTATGCGATCTTTTCCCAAAGTCGCAATGGGAAATGCAATGTAGATCCAGGCTGACTACGGAGCACGCAAAACCATTATTCATGTCCGACCTCGAAAAGGGAGCGACATATAACAAAATGTTATGCTTCGCTTTAGACTTGCTCTCAAGTGACAGGTCAGCTTCCGTCAGTGCGTATCGTGATTTTAAAAATATTCCACTCCCGACCCTTAGCTAGAAGCGTTCGAAATAAACAATCCTTACCTTCTGACGACGTCGCAGTGTCCACGAGCAGCGGCCAAAGACAAGGCTGTGCAACCCTGGCTGTTCGTAAGCTCGACGTCAGCTCCGAACTCAAGCAGCAAGGACACCATTTCGACGGAACCCTCGTGAGCGTACATGCAAAGCGCAGGAGCACTTCCCAGGTACTCTGTTATGTGGTTCGGGGACGCACCCGCCAGCAGAAGCAGCCTCGAGACCTTTACATTCGGACTATAAATGTTGCGCAATGTGCACAGCGCCGAGGAGATGCATTCCGTCGAAGTTGCCAGCCAGATAGCCTGCGGAAAACAAACGCTCGCTTTCCATTTGTTCCTTCTGTGCGGTTCCAAGAATACAGCATACCACTGCGCATACTCGACAGACACGAGTACTCACAGACAACAGGACGAATTTTAAAGGCTACTTAAGAGTGACTGTTCAAGAAGTTTAATTTGAATGGATATTTGAATCAGACGTTCACTTCATCTTACGTTCACTACATCGTCCTTGAACTAAGATTTTCTTTAATTAGACAAGTCATTGAGTTCTGATGTTCAGACAGAAATAGGATTAATATGCTAAACCAACCATTTTATTACTTTAATTGAGCCGCTGAGCTCTGATGTTTAGATAGTCTTAGTTTAGTTTTAGACAGAATCGCGTGAAGTTTGAAAACAAATATTATTTTATTTTAATTTAGACCACTGAATTCTAATGTTTAGACAAAATTACATTCAAGTATTAAAAAAGCATTTTATTATATCGCCTTAAACTACCGAGTTCTAACGTATAGACAGAAAGGCGTTAAAAAAATTGTGATTACTCTAGTTACACTCATCGTCAATTTATCTACTGAACGTACGCTTGCATTACGAGCGTGTACGGAATTCTCTTTTGCTGAAAAGGGGATTCGAATGCTTACCTGTAGATCACGCGAGGGCCAGCAGGGCGCAACTCCCCTGTAAACGTGGGCCTTCAGCACGTGATGGCCAAGTTCCAGGGTCTTGTCGCCGTCCAGAGGAGCCTGAAGTCGCGACAGCCTAAACGCGATCGCAGCATGACCGAGCCTGAGGTCGCAGAGGAACTTGGTCGACTCGCCCTCATCCCTTCTCATCAACCACTCCCTGAACGACGGGTGGAAGAACATGTACGTGTTGTCCAGGCGTTTCACAAGGAAGCCAGAGAGCATCTGATAAGGGATCGGTACCGTTACCATACGTCGAATGGGCGTGCACATTGTGTTACGAAAGGGAACGTCGTGCAGTTCGCGTGCGGGCACTTTTCATAGATGCAACGCCGCCAGTGTGGAGCGAGAGTGCATCGTAAAAATGATCTAAGCGATAGCGCTCTTCTCGCATATATCTCGAATGTCCGACAGGTCGGTATCGCGTAAAATCGAAAGTCGCGCCAGTGCCGGCTTAGGAGGATAATTGCGGGCTATAAAGCTTTTAGGTGGAAAAAAAGGCCATTACGCTGGGAGGAGGAAAGTGTGCGAGCACGGTAAGAGGGGGTGGGGAGTAGAGTGGTATGATAAAAATTGAGCGTGATACGGTGGACGTGTGTGTCGAAAGACTTACGCATTTCGTGGCAGCGTCAAGGCAGCGTACGACAGACAGATCGGTTAGAAAGGGAGACGAATCGATTAGCCTGGACGAGGCTGGTCGCGCTAATGGAATGGGAATTACTTGCCTTGAATCTCTGCAAGAAATCTTCCCATGAAACGAAGTGGTCCGCGTTGAGGGAGTTCACGGAGTAGAATATCTCCGGCAGCGTGAGCGGATATAAAGCTGCCAGGCACACGCCCAACAGTGGTTGAACCTTGTCGAAGGACGCGGCTGTGGGAAACCTCAGATTGAAGTGCAGCTGAAAGATCTGGGCGAGCGAGACGGGCAGTACCTGCAACGTGGAACCGATCACATTATCGTCCCGGCCGTCTACTGAATCCAGCTGAAAAGAATCGGCGAGCGCGCTTTCGAGATGACCTGTAGCCAGGTACGGGATACCGGGATCTCGTCTGGCTAGAGGTCGGTGGAAAGTCGGTATCGGGCTCGCACGATACCAAGCGTCGATAGGCATTGTTTATGCATCGATGCTCAGGGCGGTACTGTCATAACGCTCTCAGCGATCAACCGGGTGAGACTTGCCTTGTAGCTTGCGGATTTAGCGACCAAATGTCCACTCTCGATCAGATCCAGCGTCAGCTTCGCGAAGAGAAAGCTGCCTCTGGCGAGGGCGAGTAGATGGGAGGCGAATCTGGTCTGATTCGCGCTGCAGGACGATTCCGCCTTGCCGTTTACGGAGGCCGTCACGTTCGTCTGAATGGCAGGACTCTGCGAGAGCCTATAGCCAATGTAGTCGGAGAGGTCCTTCGTGATGCTACCGCCCGCGACGTCGTTCGCTGTCTTGTCCAATGAGACTCGCGTATACGGGAGCTGCTTGGCACAGTCCAACAGCTGCGTCCTGACGGTGCAGACGATTTTCAGCCAGCTCGGGAAGTTGGGCGCGTGCCTGGTTAGGAATGAAGCTATCGTGTCTCCTCTGTCTGGCCGATGATACTCCGCCTCGCATACAGCGTCTATGAGGATCACCTGTCGCGAAAACGTTCACATTTAACATCTAGTACTACAATATCATCGATAATTACGAAGATCTTTTAATTTAAAATAAATAAATAAATGATAGTCTGCATGTTGGTATGGTAGGCGACATTGGTACTTGCCATGTTTGAGTCTGGCAGTCTGTTGGCTTTCTTCAAGGTGGCCAACGGTTCGATGATTCCTCGCGATAACGCAAGATCCGGATCGACGGTGCATTCTCTCTGGGACAGAGAACCCTGCAAGTGGGCTTCTGACAACAAGTATTCTCTGTAGGATATTAGTTGCGGGGCTTGGCATAGCTGCGCGGCTAGTGAATGTATCAAGTCCGGCACCAAGCACGTACTGTTGTTGTCGGCTTGACAGAAGTGGTAAGCTACCACATGCGAGGCCAAGTCACGAATCTGTAAACAAACAAATCATTTCACTTTACTTAAATAAGCAGTCGAAAGACGATTTCCTTCTTAACAGTTTACGTTCCGCGTGGAGTATCAAATACTTGAACATATTACGAAATTCCTAACGTATGCCAAATACGTTCCTGCTGAAAGTATCAATTAACTCTATCAAAGGATAACAGTGCTTCAAATTTGATATTGGACAAATATTCTATCGTCTAACGAAATTCGTAGTTCGAAAAAGGAGAGTTCCCTCTATCACCTTAAAATAAGTAATGTACCTTTTCGTTGGTTTGTCGAATGTTGGCTTGCAAGCTGGAGACGCAGCTGATCTTCTCTCTTTCCTCAGCCTCTTCGCAAATATCGGTGGGAAGAGGCTGCTCTCGCCGTCTACCGAAACAGCTGTGCTCGACCAATTGCAAGGTCAAGGCCGTTTTTCCGGTGCCAGGCGAGCCGGAAATCAACATCCCAGGACTCGATCCATTCACCATGGATTCTAACTCCTGGAGCAACCATTGGCGCCCAGTAAAGAGTGGATCAGTTTCCAGCAGCGGGACCTCGAAGAACAATGGCTTCAGGGTGAGTTGCGTCGCATGATGTTGCATAAAACGCACTAAAAATAAACAAAATACCGTTAAAACTTCCATGTAACACAAATTCCTACAGTGTCAATTCTTTTTCTTCATGTCAATGATTTCTCATACAACGCACTATGTAATAAAATGTTTAAACTCCGCGTATTCAATAATTTAATGAACTTGTATTAAGCATCATAATATTGATTTCATTTTACCACTAACTTCCGCTGTATCATGAATATTTATATATACCAATAACATGCACTTATTAAAACGAAAATTTTGTTCCAGAGAAACATAGAAATCTGACACGCTGGAAACTAATGCACTAAATAAATCCCAACAAACTCTATTGTAACACATTTTCTAACAAATTCATGCAACTTGTTATACAGAAATCTACTAAATTCGACAAGTAACAAGGATCAACGTACACTTAGGATCCACAACTCCTTTCATATTCCCCGCCCTCGCCGACCTCCTGGCGCAGGACCTTCTATCCTTAAACTGTCCAAGCTCATCGACGGCCTGTCCTTGCTGTTGCGAGGCGTTAACGGAATGTCTTCTTGGCGTGAGCGGACTGGAGCTCCCGTTGGATAATCCGGACACGGAAACGGACATGGACATCGACATGGACGTGCTCGCCGACACGGAAGTGGAAATCGAGGCGAGACTTCCTGCGCTGTCGCACTCCCTCGACTTGCCCTTGCCCTTGACCTTCATCTTCGGCTTCGCGATAGGATACCTCAAGGCCGCCGCGGCCTCAGCTTCGCTGGAGGTACCGGTCAACGTTGACACCGGGCTCGTGTTCGTCGAGGCCAGGGTCTGCGTTTCGAAGCTGGTCAAGCTGCTGAACGAGGCTGCCGAACTGTCGTGACCTTGCATCGGCGTCCGATTCGAACAAGCTCCGCCGGCCGCAACCCTGCTGGCCACTTCCGGTATGTCGGAGCTCGAGCTACCGCGAGCATGATTGCCGCCGAGAAGAAGGCCAAGTCGCATGTACAGGTCCGATTGAGAGGATTTTCGAGTCTTCGAGGACAGCGGCTTCACGCAACCGCCTTCGTCGTCTGTGAACAATGATTTCTTTGTTAAGCTCGTTCGACCGACCGACTATCTTAGTGCCAGGGTACGAAACCTGTGCAGTCTGTGCACTGTTTAACGGTCACGATGCAAAATTGGATACGCAGTTGTTAGTAAAGGATGGTGAGCAGGTGGAGAGTGCAGGAGGTGACTAAAGACTGGGCAGGCTGTTAAATGCAGAGAGTGTCACACAATGGTTACCGCGATCGAAGGTTTGCCCGTATTGCATTCTGGGTGTGAAGGATGGAATTATTTTGATGAATTGAATTCTGATACGCGTAAGGATTGATATAAGGATGGCGCCCGGGAGATACGTCATGCTTCTATGAGGATCGTTTGAAACAGGAAGTGCCGGAGAAGGAAGTATTCGATCTGTCGAGAGATCCCCACGAATCGATCCCACACACGATGGACACACACACAGATACAAAGGTACACAGATACAGTGCACAAGACCGTAGGCGCTTATGAGCTACAGAGTTCGTTGATCAGCGCCGCGACGCATCTGTTTGAAAAACATCAAGCAAAAACGCAATCGTCGAAAGAAATGCACACGTTTAAAGTTCTCCATGCCTGCGACTTTGGTGGAATCTATCAGCTGATTGAGGCCATCGTTCGCGGATCCTTGACTATTGCTCCAAAGGCTCTTGATCTTGCCGAGAACGACGCCCGGCCATCTTGATTTTCCTTCCCAGGAAGTCGCCATCCACACTGTATTCGCCCAATTTTTATGATCACGTTTTACGCCAATAAGCGGACAGTGTTTGTACAATTAACGGCATAGAATTGATGAAAGCGCGATCACGATGATTTACGAAAGTGCAGATTATATTACCTGATAGCGCGGAAGGATTGTCATTGGCACTCGGCTCCGGCGAAGATCCTCCACGTCTTGACGCCCTCTGGGGGGCGAAGGAACTTCGGAGAACCTTTGGATTCAGAAAGAATCGCTTCCTCTGGTTTGGCGGCGTGGGACAGCCTACGCAATACATCCACGTTTAACACAACTGTTTCAATCGTATAGTTTCCTACGTAAGACAGCGTCGTAGCGACTTAATCATAAAAATTCTGAACACGCTGTCCCAATGTCGACGCTGACGCAATGAAAACTTGCCAACATTTTGGCATCAATCATCATGTGGTTTTACAGTAGAGTTCCCCACAACGCGTGGATACCTACGTTCCGCGTATTAGGAAATCGTGTTATACGGGACATACATTACCGGACCAATTTTCTCAAGTTCAAACGGAACAATTTTATGACCGCTTACCGCTAGTTTTTTTAAACTATGCTCATATATAAACAACAGGTAAGTGTATACATTTGCTTTTCTAAACAAAAAATCTTAAAATATTCGAAAATTTTTAATTTATTTTACTCGCAATACAGGACTCTTTATCGTGTTGCACGAGTACCTTCAAAATATACTCGTCGCGTTATATGAAATCGCGTTAGAGGGGACTTTACTGTACTTTGTTTTTGAACAATATCATCGATGCATACTTTGAGCCATAGCCTGCAGCTTCTGTCGAGGGTGCGAGCCATCCGGAAGTCCCGGCGGCTTCCCTTTCAGTCCCTTGCCAGCCGCCATGGAGGAATTGTCGACGTCTCGCAGCTAAATGAGCGACAAAAAAGAATCAGATGAGCCGAAGGACTCTCGTACGACTTTCGGCCGATCCTTCCGACGGGGAGAGATCCGTTCCCCGCCGTAAGAAACGTCGTTCGCACGTTCCTCGCAATCGGCATAAACCTCTGCCGCCCGCTGTTAACTCGTCGACCGAGAGCGCAACGGCTGCTTAACGAGGGAGATAAGACGATATTTTAGGCGGACGACGCAATCCCGCGAAATTCAATTGCCCGAACGGCGACAGGCTGGACGTCGAGGCCGAGGACCAAGTCGAAATTAATCCCGACGTTACGCCATACGCTGAACGTTAGCGCAGGAAGGCAATATACTCGCCATTCAAGTGCGTTCAATCGTTTCGATCGTCGTTAAATGCCTTAATGCTGGATGTATAACCGAACATCTTAATCCCGCCGAGTACGAACGACGTAAAATTTCATTGCTCGTAAAGCTACGCGCTCCAATGATGTCGTCAGCCGGTGTACGACGCTGAAAATCGAACGTGCTTCCTCTGGATGCACCGATTTTGACGCCGAAAGAAGTGGCGATAGGTTAACGTCGGTAGCTCAACGATTCGCTCGGAGTGGGTGGATAAGCGTGTCCTTGGAACGTCGACACGTAAGTGTTGTCTAAAGAAAGCGTGGTCGATGTAGGCGGAAACACGGATCTTCGGATGTGCGTCATCGACGTCTCGCTCTCTTTACGAATCGAAGTTGCGCGCGGTCGCGGCCGGACAAGAATCGACGCGCGCACGGCGCGTATGACGATCAAGACAAACTGTACGCAAAGTTCGACGAGTACTTTTACCTCGATCCCACGGCCTCTTCGAACGGCCAACTGAATATCCGCAAGAGCGTGCCAACACCCGCGAGTCATTCCGTTCTCTACTTTCCGCTAACCGCACGAAATGCGAAGGTGTAATGTCCACATTTGCCGCAGTCGTGCCTATCGCCACCGGCTGCATTATGTACACTAGGTCGGTACATACGAAATGTCTGATTTCAACAAACAAACTCTAGCAAATCTTTCAGTTTGTAAATATTTGTATATCTCTAAATGCTTGAGACATTATTTAAAATATTGAAAAGGGTATTCATTTACCGCGAAAGACTTATCATTGTTTACTACAATACTTGTTACAAAAAGGTTCCTTTTGTAAGACAAACTCCACCAGTCCAAATGTTTACAAACGCAATGTCAAAAATCAATTTACCGTGGTTAGAAACCGCATGGAACGAAGCCCCGATCGCTCTCAGAAAATCTATTACTGAAATGAACATTCCCGCTCGTATTACCGAGGAAATCAAACGTTTCGTACGTGGCAACCCAATATCCACTACTCACGCACACGCGTACGGAGTATCGCGTGTCCCGCACACGGCGTGCGTTAAGGAGGCTGCGCCTGAATGAAGAATCATCTTACATGAGCACCTCGATGCGGAAGATTGGCTCTCGTGGTGACTTTCGTGCGGGGTCTCGGACTGCTGCAGAGAGAGTTGACGGTGGATGAGTCATCGATCCAGCCGTCCGTGGGCTGAGAGAGGATGGACAGGGGTCCCCGGGCAACCAGACCGTCCCTGAAGGGCCCGTCGAAGCCCAGGCCCTCCTCGTCGTTGGCGTCGACGCACTGCAGACAGAGCGGACAGGCCTCGCTCCTGAAGAGACATGAGTAACAGCGCTCGTGCCCGCACGAGTCGATCAGACGCCGTTTCTTGCCCTTGTCGAAGGGCATCTCGCAGGATGGGCACGTCGTTCCTCCCAGCATGCCGGTGGATTCGACCAGAGCTCGAATCTGCGCGAGATCTGAAAGGAAGAATGCACGCTCTGACAATGTGGACTCGAACCTTCGGACGCCTTAACTGGATGTACGCCGGGACAATAAAGGTTTCAGCGGGGCAAAAGTAATGAGAGCGTCGTGCAGCTCGGCAAAGGGACCACAGAGCTCGTGATCGTCGATGACACGATTCCTGGCGCGATGGTCTTTATTCCGGGCATGCTCGCAGTTCATTTTTCCGCGGGCATGAACGCTTACGAAAGCGTTCGGCTGAATCTCGGGTTCCGCGAGACGAATGCATTGACGTTCCACTTAAGCTCGCCATCTTTCTCTCTCCATCTACCACCCCGTCCCTACCCTCTCGCCTGCCCATTCGCTTGGCTCAGTCAGATGCAGTCAGATGTAACTGGCCCGAGGAAGGCGACCGTCTGTCACGAACGATCTGTTAGGAGACCCTGGGTATCTCGGTTAGTAGAGACACGTCGCTGGTGTCGGGAAGAAGCGCCGTACGTGTTCATCGATAATGGATAAACGAGCACGAACGGCGCGAATCGAAGGCGCCACGTACTTCAAAGATTCTAGAAAGTGAGGTTAGGACGCGACCTCGCGTGCTCCGATCGATCGTCTTCACGTACGTGACTATAGGATGAGCCGCTTGGAAGGTGTCAACCCTCCTACGCGAAGCTCTCCTATCCCGTACAGCGTCAATTCTAGGCTCCACGAATCGAATCCTCGACGAAGTCCGAGATGCGACCGGCCATTTCGAATTCATAGGCCGCTAGCAGCCTACAAATTCTGGCCCTCTGGAAGGATGTACGCGGTATATCCTCGCCAACTGTACAGGCTTGGTGCCAGGTTTGTTAGCGTATGGCATCACCGGCTCTGCACCGTATAAATTCAGCCGGGCATCTAGATCGGAGAGCGTACAAACATGCAACGTGCAGCGAGTACCTGCCGCACGAACCGATCGTCTCTCTCTGTTTGCCAGTTGCTGCTCTTGGCCAATGAGATCGATCCTCTCTCAATACGTCGCTCTCTAACGGTCCAGGAAGTGTCTTTGACGAGACGGCGCCACTGAATCCTGTGCCAGCCGCCATCAGCTTTGAATACCGTTTTCAATTAAGAATCCGAACAAACGCCTACCGTAGCTTCCAACGATCGCATCGGCGATTATGGAAATGGCCACACGTAAATGATGCAAGTCAAATTGAACAATTTATTAATATCGTGTTCATAATTATCAGCGCGATTATTGGTATAATGGCGCGAGAAATGTTAGGAGTCCCAAGCCACTGTTATTGGTATGATTCGCCTATGGTCAGCGTTGTTCCACGAACTCGTTCCGTGTCAACGTTGCAATTGGAAGATTGATTTTGCACGCTGGCCATCCGTAATACGGCCCCCGCTCGCTTTCCGCGTATACGCCGGCCATTAATTAGCATCATCGGTAATTAAAGTCCCTGAACCATCAGCGAGTCACTATCTCGCGCTGGACTCAGCGTGCGCAGACTCGTGACATAAGTGCTCGACCACGGGGCTATTAACGTGTCACGCGTCCCCTTAATTCGCCCACGGAGTCAACGACGTTCCTAATCAAGAGACGAGAGCCGCGATTTCGTCCGAGTAAACAGCCGGAAATTGTACAGTTCGAAAGTCCAGCGTCGCTGTGCACGACGCTGATTACGAAAGCGGTCCAATTGAAAATAACAAATCTGTTTGGAATCTTTGTTTTGTTACGGTAATGTACGTGAATGTTAACAGTTGGTTCAATGACTGACATTTCACTTACAGGCATTTTCGAATAACCAACACGCAATCTTACACAGCGCTGCACTGCTTTAGACGTTTACTCCGGTAGTTCATCATTGAGATTTCTTTATTACTGCTGAAGAATTGGTTCTGATTCAATGGAATCAATATGATACATTATATCACATTTCGGTAACAATTCGTAAAAGATGAAGTTGTTTTTTAATATTTCTCTTGGAACGCGGGAGTATGAATTCGATAGATCTACTGCAATGGATATGTGTGCTCTAAATTAATGATCTAGCACAATAACCTACCCTTCACTAAAAACCATGTACCTACAACAATCAAAATGTTTCAACCGTCATTAAACAAAACAAATCGATGAATGAAAGTTTCAACACTTTTTAGTGTAGCTCTACTGAAAATAACATTCCAGTGTGTTCAAATAAATCTTTACACCTTCGACGGCCACAATGGAGTTCGGATACCATTAACAGGGACGCTCAATAACCCAACAAATCTGACGTATCCCCAATCGGCGATTTGAACGTGCATCTCCCACCAAGCGCAAACAAACAAGAAAGAAGACATTGTCCCTGTTTATATTCGCCAATCACGCGTCGCAGTGTGTCAGTAAACGTCTGCCGTTCCCTTTAACAGAGACAAACCGAACGATCACGCTGCGATGGAAGTTAACATTTTTCCACCGGCGAACGATCGACGCCGAGGAAGACTGACGCCGACAGAAATGCAATGCGGCGCGTGAGAGTGCAAAAAGCGGAGGAGAGTAGCGCTCGTCGAATGAGAGAAAACCGACAAGGAAGCAATTCGGGTCGCGCGACCCCACGTTAAGTCTGCGAACGGGCAGGTGCAACTTCTCGGCCCTGATTACGCCCCGTTAGGTCCTGGGTCAGTGTGCACGTAAGAGGCCCGCACGTATAAATCCCGGCGACGAGCATTGTGGCAGACCTCGAGATCGGCTCCTCGAATCCGATAAGCTCGTAAAAGCGACGAATCGAAATCTTTGCTAAGTGTGCCACTGGGCGAACGATCCTGACGTTCTCAGGCTTGGACGCTAATCCGCAAGCTGTACGGCTGGTTCCGGAAATCTGAGAGGTCCCTCTCGCTCGACAGGATTGCTGAAGTTTATCGACCACGCGACGAATGCAATTTTCGCAAGTGAAGGACGCGGGGGGCAGCGGGAAAAATTGCGCGACGGAGCTCGCGGAAGGCTTCTCGCGAAAAATGGACGCCAGGCAGGTGCAACTCCTCGAGTACGGGTTACCGTAAGCTGGGTCAACGCACCCGCGGCGTAGAGAAGGATACCCGTCCCGCGATAAACTCGTACGTACGGCGATGTCGTTTACATCGGGGCGCATCACTGACTCATCGCTCGCTTCCCGCCGAGTATCCAGTTTCCAGCGGCGCCATCCGCGGACACGGACTCGTAGTGGTCGTACGAGGATCGGCTTCAGGTAAAAAGACGCGCGAGCTCGTCGGGAGCGCGAGCAGCTCAAGCAAAATCGGTGACGAACTTCGAAAACCGACGGATTTCCATGCGGATCGTAGATAAGGTCGAGAATTCTTGTCTTCATCTGAAGGGCCTCCTTTCCGAGGTCGACTCCAATCATTTTGGTGTTACGGATAAGAATGTTGTTACAATGGTAACGAAGCTTAGGGGCTGTTAGGAAATGAAGTTCAGGTGCTACTAGACTTTCTCGCGTTAACAGATTGGTTTTTGTAAGATAATTAGAATAAGATTTTGATGTAGACCTTCTTCCTATCTTCTCGTATACGCCAGGTTTTACTCCAGTCTGCGACGCCGGATGCCATTACTTTGGGCTTAGAGATAAGACTAGGTTCTTATGATCGCAACAAAGTTTAAGAATCGTCGGATTTCCTCACGGTAGCGATCGTCGTTAGAGCGAGATGATGTAGTTTAGATAAGCTACTGCATTCTTCTCGCACAGGTCACTTGCACGCTAATTTACAACACCGAACGCGATCGCTTTGGTCTTAACCATAAGTCATCGTTATTGTAAGCGCCAACTAGCCTTCACTTCGTGATCTTATCAGTCGCTGTCTTATAAGACGCGTAACGGGGCAACGTTGTTCGCCACGCTTTTTTCTATTCCTTTTTTCCTTACGGTGAAACCGAAGTTTTTATCCTGATCGTAATAAAAATTGCTGCTAATCGAGTGGACACGGTATCGGAGAGAAATTGCAATGGCGTACGTCTTAATTTACTTCCCTGCTCGGTGCTCGCTTGGCGAGTTGATCGAAAAGCGACGATTGGTATCGACAATCGAGATCCAATCGATGGCCGTGCCCTGCGTGCCAATTCTAATTTCGCCTAATCACTCGGCGCCTGTGCCTCTTGATGTGCGGCCAATGACTCCTCGAATAAATCAGCCTCGAAGAAACGCTTACCGCAACGATGTACGTTGCGGCTTCTATTCAGTTATGCATATCTGAGAGCTTTTCGGTGAATTTGAAACAATCAGAAAAGTATAATTTCCGCAATGTTCCTCGTTACGTCATTAAGTCGAATTGCAGCTCGGACCGACTTAAAACACGAAACTGCGTCCACTCTTCGTTCAGGACTCGAAGTCTCTAAGAGGCGCAAGATATTCTTCAGCTTCGAAAACGAAAACCTGGAAGACATCGTCATTAAGGCTGCTCCTCGAGGCAAGGAGGCTCTGTCTACGACCAGGACCCTCCCTCGTTTCTACCCAGACAAGTTACGGGATCCGGATCGTAAAGCCTCGTTAAATCGAGCACGGCAAGGCCCTCATCTTTGTCCCTTTCTTTCCTCACGCCCTTTGCTACCCCCTTCGTCCGTCCCGTCACGAGAACCGAGCCAGTTTCTCTTCCCAACCTTCTTCATCCATCCCCCACCTCCCTTCCTCCTACCTTTAACCTCCTATCGTCCCACTGTCCATAATAGCCACCCCGTACCCTCATACTTTTTTGCCACCTCTCCGTTTACCCAATTCGTACACTCCCGTAGGCAGTAACATTCGCATTCTCGCACAATCCGTCCGACTCCTTTTCCATTCACCTTCTCGCTCCCTTCCTCCGCCTCTCTCGCTTTCTCATTCGTGGTCTGTTACTGTTCGACTCGAGAAGTGTGAGATAGCGAGAGAGAGAGAGAGAGAAAGAGAGAGGATAAAATACGGTCGTTGCCGGTCAGCAGAGCGGGAAGGCGCACGATTAAGGCCCGTTCCCTCGCGAACCAAGCAGAACGACATCCACCACCACAACGGGGGCCACCTGTCCTGGTCCCCGGTGCCGTTTCCGTTCTCCAACGTCCTCTCTCTCTCCCTCTTTAGCTTTGAGCCTCTCTCCTCGTTCGACATTCGGCGTCTCTCACTCGATCCCCGCTTTCACGGAGAGCTTCGTCCTCGTAAATCGAATCCCCGGCGGACGCGATGACCCAAATCGAGATCGGCGAGAGAGCAGGAGGTGGAGGAAGAGGGGGAGGGGGGGATGAGTAGCGAGCGAGTCCTTTTCTCCCCTTGTTCCGCTCGCGCGATAAGCGACCGACCTGATATCGGCGGGTTTTCGCCGAGAGATACGTTTCGCTGCCGGGATTTATGGAAGTCGTGTTAATGGCGCCAGAGATTACTGCCTGCTCTCGGAGCCTGGGTAATCGAGGTGAGCTTTAAGGTGGAAAGGATCGGAAAGATCTGAGGGACGGTAGGTCCGAGTCTAGTACGCGAGAAATGTAGAAAAGTGGCCAAAATTAGGACTAACGAAGATCTGTTATTTGAGCATGTATAGCTGATTAAGTGAGTCAGGAAGTGTATTAAGTATGTCAGGTGCTTGAACTTCGACGTTTCGCACAGCCACCAAATAGTATCCACGTACGTAAAGTTCGGAAGTCCGAACATGTAATCTGCGAGCTTGCAGATCGGCAAGATGAAAGAACGTTTTTGTTAAATTAGGTTGCTGTCAAGTTAAATTGGAGAAAGACGGTATATCGTGGGTGGCGATAAGTCGCTCGAGGGTCGCTGCGTTTAAGCAGTGATTCAAGAGCATGTTCCGGAATTCTCGCTAATCTGCGAACGACACTTGTACCGACCATTGAACGGTCCCCTCTTCGCCGAAGCACTTCCTCCGATACGTCACTCCCCTTTCCGCGGTTGAGCGGCGCCTTTTTTTCGAAGATTCGCCTCCTTGCCGTCAGGAAATGGGCAAAGATCGCGTGCGGACAGATACCGTTTCCTGTGCGTCGGGTAAAAAGAGCACACGGCACGCTGGAAGTGCGCGGTTCGCGCCGGAACAAAGGGGGAACGTGAGAGAATCGTCTCCCATTCACCCCGCTCTTGCCGAACGGTGCCGAACGATGCCGAACGCTGCCGGAGAAAGTAAGCGACGCGCGTCTCTTTGACAGCGACTTGAATGCCCTGTAATTGCGCTCCGTCTGCGATTTGGCAAGATTCGCGAAATACTGTCCTTCCCCTACGAGCCTGACACACTCGAGTGCCGTACGGAGAGTAAACGGAATCGAAAGCTTAGTAATCGCGGGTGACGGACGTACTCAGCAATGCGCGAGTTATCGAAATCGGAACTGCTCAATGGCCGATCGAACGTCGATTCGGCCGGTTCGGATTTCACGATCATCTCGCGTATCGCGATTATCTCGATTGAGAGCCTCGACTGCGGAGACATCGAACGTATCGCGGCCGTTCGGGACGAGAGCGTTTGAGTTTCGACGAGTCACGCGTAATAATCGTTATTCGGGTCCGAGGGGAGTGAGAGAAAGTTACCCTGCCGCCGCTCGCCTACGGCTCTCGTATTTAAATCGACGCCTCCGGTATACCGGCGATACGTATGTATGCATACGCGTGTGCGCACATATACCGGGAGGCTATGAAACGTCGTCTCTCGATCGGGAGTGGTACACGACACGGCTCTTAACCGTGTCGCTTCAGGTGGTCGGAATAAATCAGGTAAGGCGAGACAACGAGGCGACCCTGCACGATAAGTAAACACGCTCCTGGCTCAGGAGTTTCCCTAAATTTACGGAAACGTGAGACCTCTCGCGTTCGGCCGAGCCTGCCCTTCTTTCGGCTCTTGTCAAACGATACCGCGTTAAAACTTCGCCGCGTCGATACGCGGTTTCGTTCGCTTTATATGGGCAATTAACGTTCTTTTTTTACTTCTCCCGCTGTCGCTCATGAAGCGAAACGATTGCCCTTGGGTCACGATGGGAAATGTAGTTCCCGCGTCCCAACACCTCGGCGAGTCTCCGTCCTAGATCTCACCAAAGATCAAAGATCCTAGATCTTGCCTATTTATATCCACCTATCGCCGACCGACCGGCAATTGATATTTGCCAGTATCGACTGCCTATCCTATCGGCGGCCGCTCGTTTATCAACAATGAGCCAGGATAGGGAGCCATTTTTACGAACCGATACGATGACTGGAAGCGATTAAAGCAGATTACACAATCCAATTGGACCAAAGCAGTGCATTAAGGAGCGAGGGTAAGATTCGAGAGACGGTGGGATTTTAATGTTCGACCGAAGCGCTTTGTGCCACGGCTAACGATTGCCCTGAGATTATCCGAAAGATACCGTTTAATTAAATTACGCCGCGATTACTTAGGCGAGCCTATCATTAACCCCGCCGACTGCCATGATTCGACAGGTGCAACGTATGGCTTCAGGTTCCACGGGCCCAATTACGTTCCTCGCGTACCATCGAATACGAACTTTTCGTGCTTTAGGAAGCCTACAGTCGCATTCACAAGTACCGCAGTTGTCCACGTGCGAAGGTAATTATGAAACTTTTTACAGTCCCCCTAATTTTCGGCCGGCACGGTAGTCGGCGCGTTGAAGGTGACGCACAGCGGGTCGTGAGAAAAATAAAGGTGCATCGTTCCACGTGCATGGGGCAATAAAGGGTTAACCGTTTCTCGTCTCAATCCAGCAACGGCGCCTAGAACAGAGCGTACCTGTCGACGGTTTTCACGAGATAATGGCGGGAACGTTCTTTCGAGCGAAGCACGCTCCGTGATAAGGCACGCGAGATAAGGTCACGCCGTGGAACGAGCAGGGGAACGGAGACAGGGAGAGATAAAGATGCGGATGGAAAGATGACGCAGGTATAGCAGGGCCAACAGATTATGCTCAAGAAGGTCGACGTGAGTTATCTGAGCGTGTGTCAACTCGGCGTTTTCCGGATTAGAATCTCTTACGGCCGCTAAGCGGCTTGCTTGGGCTCTATTATATATATACATATATAGATATATATATAGAGATATATATACAGCGGCTCGCTCAATTCTCCGATTTCCACGTATCCACGGCCATTGTCGGCCTGTAATTGGAAACCGAATGCGCGAGCTGCACTACCGTGCGCGGCGTGGATTTCTTGAATTATTATCGTTATCTATCACATTCAGCTTTCACGGGCAAAGGGAAAAATGTCTGGCCAGCGCCGTGCAATCGCGGAGAGTACAACGTGCCACTAGCGACGACGTTCGTGGAACATGATTTAGTGAGTCTTGCCTCGACTTGCGAAGCTTCGAGCGGCGCAAAGAAGTAATTCCGAGGCAGGCGGATAAGGCGTAATGATCGTTGACAGTGATCGAACTGTTGTCTCGGTCCTATCAATTTAAGCTCAGTTGAACCCAATGATCTGGGCTCCTAGGATTCTCGATTTCCTTAACCCGCACTCCGTGTGACGTCACGCCGATCGAATCGAGCTTCGATCGAGAGAAGATAGAAATGAAAAGAATCGATGCTCGTATCAATTCAGAGGGACCTTAATTGATACCGGATAGCCAGAAGACGTCGATCGTCAAGTCAGCGAGGCTTCCGTCGCCACTAGACACGAACACAATCTTAACGTTTGGCAAAGCGTTTACGTAGTCCTGCCTTTAATCGGACCACACAGCCGCACTTGAGAACTCGTCAGATAAGACGGCTGGCCTTCTATCAGTGGACGGAATTAGACTTAGGGTAAGACTAAGGAGAGCGTCTTCTACGAAAAGTACGCTGACGTTCTGAGCGGGGAATGAATAGACGCTCCCGTTCAATTGAAATCAGGTTGCGCTGCTCTCACGACCCAGCATATGGCGCATATTTTAATTACCGCGTCCACGTTCAATCGTGGAAACATTCCGATTACGCTGTGCGCCTACTATTTTTGTTCGCCAGACGCTAATAATTGCCGTGAATCATCGTCCGCCGACGGACAACCGTTACCGGCGATAGTTGTGTTACATAAAAGATATAAAATCGCGGCATGAATATCATGCGGATTTCCAAGCGTTTCGCTCCGTACCGTTCCTTTCCCTTTTGCCGTTCCCTCTTTAGTCTCCGCTTCGCAATTAACATCTCGCTGCGCTAAGTGCAACGATATCGAGCAATGCCGTCAATGTATTCCATATCGCGGCGACCGATCGAGGGATCGATTATGAGGTCCACGCCTCGGTAATTAAATTGAGAGAAAAAAGCAGGTCGCGAACGTTCCCAGTTTGAATAAAATGCGCGCGAAAGTGTCAAATTCCGGCTCGAACGAGTTCGAGACACGATCAAAAGAGAAAAGTCGTCCTCGTAGTTACGTGTTTGTCAACGTTCCAAGATGACTATGCCGCTCGATTATGCGGTTCTCGTCGATTGCATCGTTGCGAAATGCAGGCACGCACCTGTACGCGATCGTACAGCGTCTCTATTCAATGCTGTTTCGTTCCAATAAACATTGGCCCGAGATAAGAGACCGCTGGCCATCTTTGCGGCCCGACTGGAGTCGGAACGAACGCAGAAACTTCCAGTACGAACCCCGCGACCATTCGACAACTGGATTTCCATACAAAAATCGAAGGTGCCACTTCGCCGGACTTAATGCACTTTCATCGTGACAGAGCCGCCATTGAAAGCACTCGTCGTACGTCTACCTCTGCGTGACCGTAAGAACACCGTTGCGAGTGCCTCGATGTAACGAAAGAAGTGTAACGCGTCGCTCTGTAACCAGTAATTTCAGCTGACAATCAAATCCGGCGGCGAGCAACACCGCTCCCCTTCCAAGGCCTTTAAAAAATGAATTCAGAGTAGAGTCGGTGCATTGCACAGGACTCGCGTGTAACGCACACTCGCACGTTCTCACAGCAGCGCGACGCACGCACGCACGCACGCACGCACGCACGCATACACACCCAGCTCGACCTCGAAAACGTACGCACGTCGGTGATCTCACGGAGTCAGCTGTGTGACTCACTTTCTCGTGGCTCCGAAAAATTTCGTCCCGCCCTCGGTCCTTCGAGGATGAACGAGGATTCTTAGACACTATTCGAACCCTCCGTGAAAATCCTTAATCCGACCATCGTAAAGGAATTACACCCTCCGCCAAACATCCACGCCCCTAGCATTCGGCTTTGGATAGAAATGACACACATACGAAGAGGAACCTGTTCGGCCAACAGTAGGACATTTGCATTGCTTCCAGCTCTCGTGTGCATACTTTACGATCGGAGGAACGAAGGTAAAGGGCTCGCTTACGACAAACTGACGGAACCATTAGCGTACCTACGCGCGTTCGCGCGCGAGAAGTTTTCGCTGGCACAATTAACGCCCGGCTGCCGGTAAAATATTTGCCCAGCCGGCCGTGCGCATTAAGACGTTTGAACAGGGCAAATGGATTATTTGTCGAGATTCAGCCGTGGCCATGAGGCCCCTCTCGGACCCGCCGGGAGCCATTCCTACTATCGTATGTCGATCGCAAGGGTTAAGGGGACTTACGTAATCCGATATATCGCGCGGTCGACTTCGTAATTACGAGCTGCAATCCGCGCGATATCTCAATGGGAAAAGGGTGTCAATTTCGAATTCTCGACCGAAGACGCTTAACCGACGTCACCTGTCGCGCACACGTTCGGGAATGCGTCCCGGGGGCTGCCTTTCTGACATTATCCGAATGACTAATAAATTCTTTTCACCCGACGCCGAGCGTACGTTATGGGACTGACAATGGTGTCAAAGGAAAGTATCAGGCAGCGTGTATTTTATAGCTTTCCTTGACCTGCTCGTCCCAATCGTTCTTCCCATGCCCGGATGTGAGACTGTGTGGGTGCACCAGACGACCGAGGGCTGAGATGGGACCGGACTGGAATACGTAGTGACTCACTAATATGACCGTACAAATTATTTCTACGCCTCAGACGTACCTATGCCTACTTTACAATGCATAGCTACTGCCGAAGCGAGAGAGTCCACGGTTATTTTCTGATTCTCCGAGTTTTCGTCGATCAGTCGCAGTGGATAAGTTAGATGCTGGCCGGTGGATGAACATCGAAACAGAAAGGAGGAGAAGGTTAAAGGAGCTGGCTAGAGAGAAGGTAGACAAAGGGTCGCGCGAAGACAGAAAGAAAGGAAGAAAGAAAGATAGAAAGAAGGACACTGGTCTGTGTACAATGGCAGCAAGAATAGGCGGAGGGTCGAGCAGTGACCACCAGTCCTACAAGTCGCGTCTGGCACGTCCATTCTGAGAAACCTGCCAAGTTAATAGCCGATATACACGAGCCGGGAGTAGGAAGTCTGCTGGCCTCGTATGCTCGAATCGTCCTGCCGCTACCTAAGTCATACCATTTCTGAGACCCTCTGAGAGATCGTCTAGGAATTCAGCCCCTATCTTGGGAAAGCATCTCTCGATCGTCGGCGCGATATCGGGAGCGTGATAATTCGAGCGCGGAAGGTTTATCGACTCGGCTGCGGAAGCGTGATTACGAAATCGTTAGCGTGATATACGGCGACCGTCCAAAAATATAATGTACCACGTTCGCAGGTCTACGCGCGATCCGATCGTTCGATTTGCTCGGCAGGAACTGTAGGAACGCAACGGAGTCCGCCGTATGTATAATCCGACGCACGTACGTGTACGGGCCACGTTGCGGATGGATATAACATAATCGTCGATAGCGTATCTCGATAGTCGAGAAATTCCATGGGCAGCGCGAGCTCTTTGTCTCACGGCGATCGAAACGATCGAGACGATCGAAGGATATCGGCCTGTGCACCACCTTCCCGTTCGCGAAACAATTTCCTTTGTTGCTCGCAATGGCTGCTTCACGCACTCGAGCTGCTAACGATGCGCCCCGCTTTATTCTATCGAACATCGATATACGCCAAGATAAAGTACGATCACCCCGGGTGCCTTCGATATGAGTCGAGCAATGCATTTGCGCAGTTACGAATCGGCCGGACACTTATCGGAGCTATTACTATCGCGATCACGGGCGCAGATAATGGGATTCGAGGCTCGGGGATTTTTGTCGACGAATCATCGTCTTTCGTCGGAAAGGATCAGCGAAGATACCGATTCCGATTACTCGGTGACACCCGTAATCGATTTCCGAAGGAGGATCGTGCCGTTTCTGGAATGGACATGGAACGAACGGCTATTCTGATCGTAATTAATTCTTCGGCTACCGGCGTGGCTAATTAAACGGCAAACATGCCGCGACGATGAACGTTATCGGGTTAGACGTCGAGTGATAAACGAGCTAAAGATAGGGTCGGTGCATTTCGAGGCTTTGCAAGTTTTTTTCTTCTTTGCCTACCACGGTTTCTCATGTCGCGGTGGGCGAAGCAGGAAACTGAGACGGTACACGACATTAGAACCGTGAAAGAGTGCGATTTGAGAAAAAGTAGGCGCAGCCAAATGGAAACGCAGCCCGGAGAAAGGACCAATTTTATCTATTAACTTGAGCCGTACGACACCGTGCAACTGTGAAGCGGAGAAATTACGGTGTGCCCAAAGTTGATATACGATATCCGTGTGCAGGCTGCGTATCAGTTTTATCGTCGGAGAAATACGATTTAATTTGCGGTCGGCGAAAATCGTTTCGCGTCCCGTTTCCACGATTGCTCCGGCGCTTTTCTCGAATCAACGTGGAAGAGTGATGTTAGTCAAACGTATTCGTGCAGGTTGTGGACACTCATGGACGGCGATTAGAATGAATTTCCGCCGTGTAAGCTATGAGACTAAGAACACTTACGTCGCAAAATTATGATTTAATTTGCTGGGACAGTACCGGTAGATTCGCGATCTGTCAGGCGCTGTCTGGTTCGGCCGGTTGCACCATAAATCTCTCTCCCCGCGACTGCATTTAACTCCGAACGACCGTGCCGTGTTGAACAACGCTGTTATCTAAATTAATCCTCTCTGCTCGTGTACGCTTACCGGGCCGGGGACTTTCGACAGACTTTTGCCTGCGCGCGCCGACAAGTCTCGGCCGTTTAAACCGCAGGCCGAAATCGAAATTCCGTTATGCAAACACCGACCATCGTCGTACGCAACCGTCCGATCGTTAAATGAAGTGTCACAACAAAGTTGCAATCTCCCTATCCCGTTCAGTTGGCAAGAGCGCGAAAACGTGCGCTGCTCGGAGCGAGAAAATGAAAAGTTGAAATACCGGGAGGCGATAATACGAATTTCATCTTTGCGGCTTATTGTTAGGCTAAAAGTTTCACTTGCCACGGCGCGTAATGCGCCGCTTCGAACAAAGAACTTGTTCAACGCGATATGTGCGACCGAGGACATTGTGTACGGCGAGCTCTCATTTTCTATATTCCCAGCCGCGCGTGAAAGTGCGGCATTAAAATAATTTCTGACGAAATAAAGCGATGCGATCGGCGGATAAGAGGGACGTGTCCGCTCCGCACGACAAGTTCAGGGCAGAGAGCTCGGAAAAGGAGAGCGGCTTGCATATGGCGTGGACAGCCTCTGCTCGCTTGGCAGCGTCCAGGCCTGGACAATGTACAGGTTCGACTTGCCCGACAGGCAGTCCGGTAATTAACTCCGAGCCGTGTGCAGCGGGCAGGCGCGCTTCCGTTTTGGAAACGTGCGCGAGACAGGTTCTCAGGGAGCATATTTCGAAAATGGCCGGCCTCGCGGCCACCTGTTGCACTCAATTAAATGGCGAAATTGACGTTATGCTTTTCGGAGCGTAACGGCTCTACACACGACTCTACACGCGACTCGACATTTTTCGTTTGCCGGCCAGATCGATTCATATTTTCCATCCGAGCGCAAGTGTGTGCAAGCGACCGAAGGTTATCGGGGTCAACGATAATTTGTCCCGCTCTCTTTTTCCTCTCCCGAAACGGGAAGTGTAAATGCGTATGTTTACAAAACAACGATACGTTCAGCGGAAGCGTCGGATAGACGAGGCGTTCGATTTTTCTATCTTACAAACGACGCTGATTGAGCGAGTGAACGTGTCGATCAAGAGCGCCAATGCGCGAGGGGCAATGTTAAGGGGCCGGTGGCCAGACGAGACGGAAAAATTACTGTTATTCCGTATCGAGAGTCACGAATGAACGCACTTCGCTAACCGTTCATTAGACGCTTCTAAACCGGTGCTTGTCGGACGAGGAAAGTTTCGACGGAGCCGACGTTCTGAACGCACCTCGCGACTCTCCGTCCTCTCTTCGTTCACCCGACAGCGCGAAATCTGTATTAGAATACGTTTGACATCGTTCATTGTGCCGATACAATGGCGACTGTGTCTCCGGCGCCACGAATTGATTAGCGACGGACCGCGCGACGATCGGCGACCGACTCAGACCGAGACGAGCAATTCTTTCCCCATTTTTTCTTGACGATCCCAATAATCGCGCAGACCCGTCACGCTCCTATCGTGTCACACTTCGGCGCTACCCGAGAAAGTCTCAGAAACGGAACGAATAATCGCGCCTGCTATAATAACCGACGGACGGCACGCGATCTAAGCGCCGGCAGAGATCGGACCCCCTTACTTATATCATCCTCATCGAGCATTACTTCGGTAACTGGATCACAAGCTTTCTCCGCGATATTCCCCAGACGACGTTAAACGGAACGTACGCCCCGTTAATGATCGGCCGATCCCTCGAATCATATCCGCTAATGAAAAAGAGATGAGAAACGAAGAGCTCCCTACGTTTCGAATCCATAACGAACCGTACGCAGCGAGGAATAGACTACCCTCGTCGTCCGCGACTAGCATATAGCGATCGGCGTGCACCGGCCTACAGTACTCGGAGCGTAGAGTCGGTGGAAGCTTCAGAAGCGGCTCGAAAGTACAAGCGCAGATTCCGAGAAGCCAGAGTCTCGGCGCTAATGATTTCTCAGGTGGCTCGTTCCGCTGAGTGCCGGCGCAAGGTACAGAATGAGACCCGTTCCCGGGACGAGGTACTCGCCGGCAGTGCGGGGGGCAGGGGGTGGGGGGTACGCGTAATCTCACGTGTAAACTCACCCAGCACGGAGAGACTGAGGCCTGAGCCCGGACGAGGTGATCTGTGCCTGTCGGGAGGCGCCATGCTACTCTCTGCCGTCGGTGTACACCGGGCTTTAATCCAGTAGCGGACTCGTTCGCTTCATCGCCGCACGGGAGCACACACTCGACGATCGCCGACGGACGCACACATTGGGAACGACGGCGGCACACACCACTTCCTCGCCGTGGAGAAGTACGGGATGCACGAAGACAGCGCCGCGGTTCGTCGACACGGGTGGTGAGAAAGGGACGCCGAGAGAGGAGGGTGTGGGATGGATGAAGAGCAGGCCCCGTACTGCCGACCACACCTGAGGTCCTTCCTTCCCGCTCCGAAGACGCTCGAACGAGTTATCGAGTGACAGTCGATCGAGGCCAATTTTCGATCGCGCGCTTTCAGGCGCGCTTGCTTTCGGGCTGGCGGAGAAGGTGCTGGAGAGGGATCGGGAACTATATCGAGGATTGGGGATGGAGATGGGGTTCAGGGTGCGGGATGAGATCGTCGAAACTCAAGGTTCCTTTTCGAGGAAGATTCTTGTCAGCGAGGTACGGACGAAAGTGGTTGTGCAACCGAACGTCGATGCTCGGTAGGATTTCGAAAGTCCCACCAAAGTTTTCGTATCTCCCACGTCTCTGTACCGGGACTTTGATCACAGGCACTCCGATCGAAAGCACTTTCAGTCGTGATTCTCGATCGACACGCTTTGACACCAAAAATTTCACCTCAGGCGAACAGTAGGCACACTCTGACAGTCAGTCAGTTCGGGTAGGCGAAATGATTGAATCACTCCCGTGGAACTTGATCCTGTTCATTCAACAGGTCCATTCGCGTTCTGTTTGGCGCATCGAAGGCGTTGACTCGTACCGGAATCGGACTTGACAAGAGCGAACGAGGTTAAAGGCGAGAGAATGCACTCGAGCCGGAGTGACGTACACTCACGTACACTCAAGAAGACGGTTCCAGGCGCACTGACTGCTAGACGCGCGACGGCACTCGGCACCAGACTCGCGTGACGCCTGATTGGCTGATTGGCCGACCGGCCAACGGGCTCGCCGCTCGGATCTCGGCTCCCCTCGTCGATCGTCGGCTACTCCGACCGATCCTCACGGTCGGCCCGCTGCCTCAGCACGCATTGTTACCCTCTTTCTCCCACTCACTCCCATCTACCATTTGCCTCCTTCGCGCACATTTTTCTTACTGTCACCGGTACGCCCAGCAGTCTCTACAATGCGATGATAGCGCACTTAGCGAGCGAGGATCGTAGAACTTACGCGAATTTCGACATCGCTTCCCTCTATTGAACCAACCGAGTGCAAATATTGAATCTACGCGCATGTCGGTGCGACACCAATGGCCTGTCGGAGTTCGAGCACGAGAGATCCCTCTTCATTCTAACCGCCTATTATAGGATGAATGCTCACGTGCAACTTCGTCGAATTTATCTTGACGGGCTTCTTTCGGAACAATCCTGTCGTCTCTGCTTCGCTTTCTTTCCGCTGCACGCGACCGTATGCGTAGCGGACGTCGACACTCGTCCCTCGTTCCACGAGCTCAACACACCTACTTATTCGCGTCCACCTTTGAAGAGCTTCTCTTCCCCTCAGCCCTCCTTTCTTCTCTCCACCCTCGTGAGATACCACCACTTTGAGACAGGCCCGTTCTCCGCGAGCTGTTGGGCGATTGTAGGCTACATCGCGCGTATGCATGATAATAGCTCCAATTAGGAGCGGGAGGGCACTTTCTTCATCGTTTTAATTGCCGCGCGCCTCGTTCGAGCGGATGTAATGATGATTGGCCGGATGAAGCGCAGCTCCACCGAGATTTCTCAACGTTCCTCGCCTCTTCTGCGATTTATCAACGCGTTCACAATGTCCGAACGGCACAGACATAAAAATCATTCCCTTCGAGAGAAAATACTTGGAGGATAACAAGATCAGTAGATCTCGCATGTCGCAGAAGCTAAGCGCGTAATTTGGCTCGGCTACAGTGTGACGAAAGCCAACGATGGAAAACGTATACGGCAATGCAAGTTCAGACGGTAGTGGCGTAAAGTCATTCGCAGTCCTTGCACCGGGAAATATAGACCTTACCCGACCAGTCGACGAGGTGCACCAGAGGTCATAGGCTAGCCTCCGGTATCAAGGTGCAACCTGGTCGGGCAATCGATTGTCGTGGAAAGAATCGACGCTGAAACGATCTGTATACTCCTACAGCAACGTTACGTGTACGCCTATGCAGATTCTACGTTTCGTTCCTACGCCTACGCCGTTAACGTAATATGCTCGGGTAACAACACGTAGGAGACTCCTGGTACAGTATTGGTTCTAGACAATTTTATGTGCCCCATATGATGGATATTTCCTATGCAAATCCAGAGCTACAACCTGACGCGCTTCGTATCTAACCTTTTGCGTAAAATCTTCCCACTTTTTGGAATCTCACATCCGGACAATACCGTTCATTAACGAATGTGTACGTTGGCACGACTGGTGCGTTGACCGACATCCGGATCCTGTTTCCATTGTGCCTGAACTAGCGAGTCTTAAATTGCGATCAGGTGTTTCGGATAACGTTACCTGCCCACCCTCCTTTAACCCCTCGAGCAAAAGTCTCGAAGCCGCGTGTCGGCGGAAAGAACTCTCAGCTTATTCGGTCGCAAATCGAGGGCAGCGTCGTATTGCACGGGCGTATTGCGCATGCAGTCACATTCATAAAGACACATCCTGGATGTGCGCGAACGCCAGGGAACCTTCGCTCGTATCGGCCGTACGTCCATATCGTTTAGGTACGATTCCGTAGCCCGTGCCTGCGAACATTACTTTCTACTTTCTATGTTATGTTAAAGCGATCCGAACGTTTTCACGCGAGCGCCGATATTTTCACCCCTCCGTCGCCCCCCTCGGCGTCGAAAAGGTCAGCGTCTGAGCGCGTGTGCTCGTCGTGGAGGAAGATTGGAAAAAGGTTTTCCGAGAAAAGCGACTCGCTCTCGCCGTACGGCGGTCCACATCAATGCTGTCAGCCTGGCTTACGATGCGAGAATCATGCGAGTACAGGAAGACGCACCGAAGACGTACAGAGTCCGTATGTCTGGCACGCGATAGATTGAACTTACAATTGCAGCGTGTACCGACACGATGTAACTACGCCGTACTAGCGTGCCATCATTTTTTTTCTACCGCACGACGGAATGATTCGTAACAGATCAGTCAGCATTCAAAGTGAAGAGTGTACCGACTCTTTCCGCGATAGAGCGATCGGCCGATCCCGACCGAACCTTTTTCGCGCAAGTCTCCTATTTCTTCCTCCGAGACCGATGCACTTCAACGAGGGTCACCCGATCTCGAAGGCGACGGCGAACAGGTTAAAGTAGCTGCGTCTTCTGCGCGTCATCGACCTACTACTCCTACCACGTAGCCGTGACTTCTCGTTCCTCTATTATTACGCGCGAGGTTGACGATCTATGAATAAACGCGTCGACGCTCGGCGATCCAGCGAAATGTCGAACCTCCACTTCCAATCAGCCCTCTACTCCACTCTCGATCCTTATCGTGACGATCACTGGCACACATTGTGCAAACGAAGTCACCTTCAGTTCCAATCATGCCCCTACTCCACTCTTGATCCTTATCGTGACAATCGTTGGCACACATTGTGGATAGTAGGTACGATTTCCTAAAGAAGTTAAGGTTTTTCCTCCCACAAAAAATCTTTCGTTCGCGAAGGGTAAGGTTAATATAACTTACGGATCGATGTACCACGCCGGAAAAGGAAAAGTTGAAGCAGAGGATTCCAGCGGTGAAAGGCTATTTTGTAAGAGCGAGTGGAAACACGGGGTGGAAAAGAAACGGGGGATGCGTGCGTGAAGATGAGTTTCATGTGGACGAGGGACGAGAATGAGATCCACGTACGACGAGCAGGATCGGGAGGCTTCATGTTTGAACAGTAGCCGATCCTTCGGGCGATACAAAAGCACCGAGAAATTTACGGCAGACAGTCCGGTCGAGTAATGCGTCATTTAAATTCAGCGCTGCTCAATGTCGGGGCAAAACACGTGTCTCGTTCGCGCCGAGGGTTGAGAATTCAACGGGGAAGCTGAAGAAGGCAAGAAATCGGCGCGGAACAGAGCGAAGCGGGAGTTCGGACGTTTTCGCCCGATCGCTTACGTAATTTCGTTACGGCTCTTCCTCGTATGGAACGATCCGCTCGCAAGAAGTGCGACTTTATCTGATAGTAGGCAACGGTCGCAACGATTCGGAGAGGATTCATCGTTCGCGTCAGATGCGCATGTGCTGTTTCGCTGACAGAGTTGTTCGGGATAGTTTCTGCAGCGGAGTCGGAGAAACGTGAGAATGAACAAACGGGACCTTGGTGTCCAGCAAGCTGCATGTACACGAAATTCAGGTATTCCTGGTGAGACGTGATATATAGTTACACTTCGACAAAGTAATATATTACGGGAATCCATGGTACACGTAAGAAAATTTCAATTCAGAGCATACAATTTGCAAAGTTGGCAAAACGTGGATTTTCATGAAATCAATATTGTAATAGGCAAGTTACAACTCAAAAATTTACCGTATCAAAGCAAAATCTTCCTGCATAGATGTCGTGTTATTCTTGAAATTCCTGTACTTTGCACTTTAACTCCGTGTTATGTACAGACCCCATACGTGTAGTACTTACGTCAGACGTAACAAACCCCTATCAAAAGTCGACAATCAAAATCATCATCCCATCATACCGATCTGTGGTCAAGTGAATGTGTATTCTAATGCGAGTGTGCATGTGTGAGAGCGAGAGAGAGAGAGAGAGAGAGAGAGAGAATGAATGAGAGTTAAGGAACAGATGAATGAGTGGGGCAGTACGTAGCAGGTCCTCATAATGTACAGTTTTCAGAGTTAGTATTAAGTCCAATTATTAAATTTTACCGCTTGTGACACTATATCTTCAATTTATATATCTAATTTCAGTACACACACTCCACCTTACTCACACTCTCCCATATCGACAAACCACGCATCATACCCGTCAAATATCATACACCTAGAACCCAAATCCATTGACCATAGAAACACGTCCACGAAATGATCAGAAATGATCCTGCGGAGTGAAGTCGCGGTAGACGGACTCTCGGCCAATGAATTCCGTGTGCGCGGACGAAATAACGTGTCCGTGCGAATAAAGGCCCGCGTGTGCTCGCGTGTGTGCTTTCGCCCATGGTGCACGTTGCACCTTTCCACGTAGGCCAGTGTGGCGGATGCGGGTGGGCGGACCGGGATCGGGCCTGCAGGAGTGCAGCGAAGGTAGGGCCCACGCTCTGAAACGAGCATCGGTAATTAAACGGGCACCTCGCTCGACGGACTCGTCGTTAAAAACGTCGAGTCCTGCCACGTTCGCATCGTCCGGCCGTTCGTGCCCAGTGCGGACGACCCTTGGACTCCCGCAGAAAACAACTGTCACGTGCTAGCCATTGCCGCACGATTTTTCCCTCCTCGCGCGAGAAGATGCAGTTACTGGGAACTCGACGGGCGCCCAAGGACAGGGATAATTTTCGACGTTAGTGGCGTTATCAAGGATTTCGAATGACGCGGAGGAAGCGTGCGAAGAGAATGTCTTTTGGCGCGAGAGAATGGGTGAGGAGTGTTAGTGAAGGTTGGAGAGGTGGTTCAGGGCGGAGAACTTTTAGAATTCGGTGTTTGTTATCATATACTATTCACGTCTTTAATGCAGATTCTTAGTTGACATGCCGGAATGATTCAAGTCAATGTGTTGGCACTTACGAAATGGAAAATAAATTATCGTTTACTAACTTCGTGAATGAGAAAGAATATTTAAGGAGATACAATTTTTCATGGATTATAAAGCATTATTGAGATAGGGTAAGACTAGCCATTTTGACTGGTCGATAGCCGTAGTGCTAAGGGGTTAGTATACGCCTGTAGTGAAAAATTGTTTTTGGAATGAGAGTTCGTTGCTGATTGTAATAGCTGGAAAAGAGTCCAGGAGCAGGAAGTTTTTCGAGGTTTGTATTGTTATTAAGGATTTCCTGTGCGTTTGAAGAGAAACTGACAAACGACACGAGCCAATAACAGGAAGATACTGTTACTGAACTCTGCTCAGGGGCAAAGGAACTTTCAGTATTCGATATTCAGTTATGAGGCTTTCGAAAGGAAGAAACATTATTGCCTCTCAGAGAGAGAGGATATTCTGCTACTAAGTGTTCGAAATACACACGTGACTTTGAATATACCCAAGGTTATTAGGACTTTAAAATGAGCCATAAAGATGAACGTTGAGGACTTTAGTCGAAAGCAGAAGTCATGAGCTCGCATTTGTTGCTCGAAAATATTGCTTTTTATTAGCACGAGATGTTGACAAGAGCATGACAGATGCCTGTGGACACTGGAACTTTAGTATGGTTATCAGGTTTTCGGTGTAAGGCTTATAGAAGTACATCGAAAACAGTCGGAGAGTTTCGTTTGCGAAAGGAACTTTCATTCTTGTAACCGACCTGACGAATATGAAGTGAGCATTGAATAAAACATCCTTCCTCGGCGATACATATCTTAAGCAAATGTTTGTTCCTCACGCGCGAGTCAATAGAAAAACTGACTTGCGAACATTGGGCGTCCTCAACGACTCCACGCAAGCTTAAAAGCGACTACGTTCACTCTCGGAGTTAAGAGATTCTTACGTGTCCTGAGGAACAAAAGTAGCCGCTCCTTCGGTAATATCGCAATGCGCAATCCGCCGAAACATACAATTTGCGGCGTGCTCAATTAATAGCACCGCCGCTTAATCCCTCAACGCCGAAAGCCTAAAGTGAACCATCCCGGATCGGTGTTACAGGAAATTCGTATGTGGGCGAGCAATCTCGCCGCATCTCGTATCCTATCGTGACGATTAGCGGGACGATTTAACGTTTAACATTGCCCACGCATCCAATTGCGCCTAATGCGTCGGTAGAGCTTAAAGTTAGCGCGAATAATTCTCTGCCATTGACGGCTCGGAATGTCGCTCGACGAACGGACGCGCGAAGTCAATGGTCAGGCCTCACATTTGCCCCGCTCAAAATAGCTTAATCCTGCGCGAAATCATTAACGACTCAAGCTTCGGCGAGCGTTGACGCAAAGAAGCAGGATCGAAGAGCGGGTGCGATTAAGCGCGCGAAAACTTTAGCTTCGAGCAAAGTGTTCCTCTCTCGCGTCGGATCAGAAAAGAAAGAAGGTAGGAGGCGAGGGGGGAAAAAATTGATTTCTTCCATTCGGTTGAGTCTCTCGCGCGCGGTCGAAAGTATCATACAGTGTAGTCGGCCGCGCAGGGGGTTCTTTTTGCTCGAAACGAAGCCTCGTGTCGGAGACCGTATAAGGCCCGAGTTGCACGATACAACGCAGAGGAGGGACCCCGGGGGCCCCCTGCCTTCCTGTATGTACACGGGGCCCGGTACCGTTGTATGCCGATACCGAAAGCAGCGGCTATCGCCTCGCGAGATCGTGCGTAGTTAATTTGTCCTCTGCTCCCCCCCCCCCCCCCCCCTCCTGGCTTCAACTCTTTTGTTCAGCGACCCCTCTCGATTCTCCCGCAGACGCCTTCCAAGCTCGCAAAAACTTGTGGCAACCTGCGCCGTTGCTCGCCGACACGCAAGCAGCACGTAGGCAATGCGAAGGTACGCGCGTAACAGATTCGAATATCGGCGCGCGGTGTGACGTGCGTGTTTTGGCCGCTCCGGGATATTTTGACGTTTTCCGCGTGCGATCGAAGTGAGTTACGCGGCACAACGAGCGGCTAACAAGTGTGGCGAGTCGGGGCGAGGATCGGCGCGATCGGTCGAAAAATAAACGGTTCCGTCGTTTATCTTCATTAAGGGTGCCCCGGCCGGGAGTTTATAAATCGCAATGAACGGCGAAATGAATAGGCACGGTTAAAGCGGGCCAGGCCAGGTTCCCGTGCTGGCAGCCGCTCCGACACCGACGAGATTTCTCCTGCAGTTCGTACATCCGCGACGCTTTTTTCTCTCGCGGCCCTGTTAATAAACGTGAAAGTCGAACGTCGCCGATTGCAACAGAATTAGCCGAGGAGGCCACCGCCTGCCCGGCTCGCTGGGAGCGGCGATCTATCGATCATTCCGCGATCCGCTGCTCATCGATCAAACCGTGGGGAAAAATCGCGGAACGTCCGTAGACAAAGGCGCGAACGAGATCGGAGAACTCTTCGTGAGAAGCGCGAGAAAAATCGTGAGCCTCGAACGAGGCCGGGCTTGGCTGGCAATAAGTCGAGGGAGAAAAAAAAAAGAATCGGCCGACTACATCGTGAGCAGCAGTGTTCCGATCACTCACAATCGATCGATCCGCAGTCTAATCACCGACGGGGGGGAAGAATTTCTAGGAAGGCGAGCAGGTAGAGTCAGTAGGAGCCTTTCGGGATCGAGGCAGACGCTCAGGAATCTTCTGCTGCGCTCCGACTCACCCCTACCCCTCCACTCCCCTACCTCCCCTCCCTCCACCCCGTTCGTTACTCGCCGAGTGAAGCCGTCGAATCCAGGAGCTTAAGGTCGGCGCACGAATGGAAGTTTCGACCGATTCATGGTAGGAACGCACTGGAAGAAGAAAACTGACCATACTTATAAACCCATACCGCGCAATTTCAACTACTTTAACACTAGAATTACCGATTTGATAGAAAGATCGGGCCGACCCCCATCTTTGCTTTACCTCTCATGAAACGGTTTTAGTTCTTTCAAACATTCTGTAGCAGTCATGAGGTAGGTAAAGGATTATTTATCTTCCACTTAATACGTCTCGACACATTCACTTATAGGTATCATTTCGACAAGTTGAATGAAGATATGAATAAGAATCGTCAGTAGTTCCAGTGTTATCTAAGGATGAGATTTCGTCGAGCACCAGGCAACGATCATACTCGACGCGTGTTGCCGAATCTCGACGTACAGGTTCGTGCGTAGATTTTCAGCGTTCATTTCGAACTACGTCTCGCCAGTGCTACACCGTATAGAATAACGGCGCAATAAAGCATGTTTAGCCGACACGTCGAGTAGGTAGTGAAAATTTCCCGCCGCCGAAGCACATAGGCTTAATCAGCGGCAACTGGCCAGACGTTGGAACAGGTTGGCGAAACGTGAGCGAGCTTCTTAAATATCCATCGGCTGCCAGTCGCTAATTGCGATTGGCCGAACGCTAAACCGCACGCGTGACATAAACGCGTGCCTAGCTATACCTATCTGCCTGCACGCTCGGACGTCGGACAGTTGAGGAAGAAATAACGCCTCTTCGTTCCCGACATTTTGCGCGACCAACAGATACGTCGAGCGTACACATGAATTACATACAGGAGGAATAAGTTCCGCGTGCGTGCGAATAATCGTGCGCGCGCGACTCAGTGCTGGATGCATAATATTCAGTGCCACGGGAGGGAAGCTGTGGTAAACCGCGGGTCCTGATGAATTTACGCTCAAGAACGGGGCACGTTAATCAATGGCCAGGCTCGTAAAATCTTTATCCTCTCGGACAACGGCTGAACCGCGCGCGAACGAGCGCTAACGACAAATAAAGGTCCGGTACTTGGTTTGAAATATAAAAGTGGCCAAACGGACGCCATGCAGAAAATATACACAAGACTGCCCGTGGTTCGGAATCGTGTTTAACACGTATACAGTCAACCCTCCTATAATGCGGTACTCTTATAACAGGGTTTTCATGTAATGCGGAGCTAAACCTACGAGAGACTTCCTATTTTGCCTTTCGTATTTATAGAATTTTATTTCATAATCGTATGCATCATAACATGGTCTTCTGATCGCGTTATAGAAGAGTTGACTGTACTGCATGTTACGTTCAAATATGCCAAATTGACACTATGCGAAGAGTCTGACTCATTCATAAAACGAATCGAGAACCACGCATTCCTTACGCGCACTGGCATAGAATCGTTTACGCATCGCATGCTGTGCCACGATTCGGGCCGGTTAAAACTCAATCCCTCCCACGATCACAGTGGAGAAAGTGTCTTGCAAACCTTGCGATGAGAGAAAAATGTCATAGAAACGTTTATCCCTCCTTGCTAAGCGGCGTCGGGTAAAAGCGATGCATCGGCGCGACAAGAGGATCTTGTAATGATTCCTGGTTACACGGTATCTGGCCGTTAGCGTGGGATAATTGATATCGGTCGTCCGAGAAGGTGGACCAAGACAAATTTCTGCCGGCCTCGAGCAATGAGCTTGCCCTGCATCGTCCCTGCGTAAGCGCGCGCGTACGTTGAACACGGCCATTCATACAGGCGGGCTTGAATTATACAGGGAAACGAGTCGCGATCGGCTCGGGGGACCTCCTGAAACACATACCTTCGAATCGGCAGACCAATAACGTGAATACCTAGTCCGCCCACGTGCTCACCCACACGAAAAGGAGTATAATTTCGCGTGTACGCGCCGAACAGGGAAGGACGGAGCAGTAGGGACACTGGTTTTCCAACGGGTTACATTCATAAGGCCGAACCGTCTACCTTGCGTGTGTACGTGCGTGTCTGTACCCGAGTACGTCTAAGGTAAGTGATGTTAGACAGTGCCGTGTACGCTCTCGCGTGTCATGTATTTACGGACTTTCATGCGTGAGACGAGTATATTAACAGATTCCAACAATGCCATGCTCTGGGTAACAATTCTGTCTAAGTCATGGATTTCGAAAGAAGAGTGTATTACTCGAATGAAAACGATCGGCATCAAACCGGAGCTGTGTACGTTGTGCATGCGAACGAGAATTAAGCCTGTCCGGCGAGCGTAAACGTAGGCCAACACACACGTTTGCCCTGTGTGCGCGAGCATGTATATAGGTATACTTGCACGACTTGGCTCTGTTAGACGACATGTCGACCAGTTCCGACTCAATGGCGTCAATGGCCCCCGTCTCTCGATCTCTGTCATTCATTCTCTCCTTTGCACTCCTTCCGTCTCAGTCTGCTCGGCCTTTTTCCTTATCCCACCTTCCCCCGAGAGAAAGAGCCAGGCACACGTAGGTGTAATAACGTAAACGCCGATGTACCGGACGAAAGTCCGGGCGTAGTCCAGGTAACGCGAGGGGAAAGGTTTGCACGGTTGCAATTGACGACTCGTTTAAGCAGGCTTGTAACTTGCGGAAAGCGAGCGGAGCGGATTTTCGTCGAACTTATTCGTTCGTTTCGCACTCTGGTATACCTCGTTGCGTAACCTGACTTTTCCCCACTTTCCTTAATTTTAATTACAAATCGCCGGCGCGTCAGACGCGGCTGCCGCCTAATGAACGGCCCACTGTACAATATATAATGCGCAGGATGTTGCAAAAGTGCGCTCTCATGGCCAGGAGGATCATGCGAAATGATCTCGTGGGATATGGCGGGATTGTTATTGAATTAATTATACGCCACGGCGAGAGGTTGAATGACACTTCTCAGTCCACGAGGAGTCTGCCGACACATTTCGACGAAAAGTGAAAAAACGTTCCACTCTCATTATACAAAACACGTTTTGAATTGTTCATCATTGAGCTTAGTACCCATAAGAATCATCGATTCTCTTAAAAAGTTTCTCTGTTATCGTAAATGTGATACATGATTATGTATAATTTCCTGTTAATTTGATAAATGTACAAATTTTCATCACATTTACCAAACGTAGAATAGATATAGGCAATTGTGGTCATATTTCCTTCCTACATTTATTTGTTTGTTTAAAGAAATGAATGATAAGGAAGATTGGAATAAAGTATTTCCTTCGAAAATTATGTTGTTCATCATACTTCATACAAAAACCATGCACCAAAAGAGTTATGGAGTCGTCCTACCATAGTGTGAATGTAATGTTTTTGAGCATTGGGAGGATTCTATCGAGTACCTTCGTTAATAATCGTCGATTATACACAATCACCGGGTTAATTACATTTACCGTAGCATCTCCGATGCCTTATATAAATTCATGTATCATAAAAATAAGTTGCATCACGCGGTCAGTCCGAAGCGTTCTATTCCTGAACGCGACGCATTGCGCCCGTCACAAAAGGCATCTAGCCGCCGAGGCAAATTCACGGATCCCCCCGAATTCACCTTTACACGTCCCCGGCCCCGAGGCGTCTCATTTGCAAGACAATGCGCACGGAAGTGGCGTGCATTTGCTTTTGAATAGGCGACTGGTACTCGGCGTCGGAGGATCGTCCGCCTATGATGTCTTTCGTGCACGCGTGCGAACGCGCACGCAACGTGCACGATCGCTACAATTGGCGCCGAAAGAAATCGACGCACGCGCAAAAGTCAGTAACGCAAGAGTCGAGAAGGAAATTCGTCGATCGTTCGCTACGGCAGTGCTTATATTCTGATCGTCGCGCACGTAATACTCCGTTCAAAAGGCGTGAAGGCTTACTCACGCGGAAAATAAATTCATGCCAAAGCCGAGGCGGGTCAGAAAAATCGAGTTGCGTCGGTTGAACAGAGAGAGCTGCTCGCGATAATGACCGGCACTTTGTCAAAACTGTTAGCGAACCATGTGAATGTGACCGGCCGGCCCGGCAACGGTCAATGAAGTAATACTCCATACCGATCGGTGACCGAACTCTACACACTCTAATGACGCTCGTATCTTAACAAACCTGCCTACGCGAAAATTGTACCGGAAATGTCGTACGTTCTCCGTCTACCATTACGCCCGAAAGAAAAAGCGTGAGTCTCGTCAAGACGTCTCTGCCTGGCGTATTTACATACTTTATCATGCGATGTAATCCCGGTGCCGTCGGACGCAGTGCGCTTTATCGAATCGGTCCTCTCGTCTAGCCGATGCACCCTTCGCGCGTCCGCTCGGCAAACACGCTTACGTCAAATTTACGTCCCGACGCGTTAGCATGCCTCGGTCTCGAGAGGCCGAGCATTAACTTTGTCGATGTGAGAGTACGCTCGCCCACGCTTGCTCCCACGCGCGCGACAGCCGGCCCCCACCTCGGTTCATTCATTCGTCCGTATCCTTCTTTCATTCAAGGCCCGATACACTTCGATCGTGGAACCGTGTACACCGGCGGCCAGCAGATAGGCCGTGCACGTGCATGCGTCGTCGATAACGCTGGTCCGAAGTGAACGGTGTGCCATAGAAGCGTGCCAGAAGATGCCTCTCGCGCGGTCAACGAGGCAAACGTTCCCATGTATTTTCATCGGCAGGCTACAAGTGACGAAAGTGAAGGCTAATAACGCCCTTTCGGCCGAGAGACGTTCCTGCGTCGAATCGTTTACGCCTCGAAGGATCGATCGCAGATTGTACGCATCGTTGCTGAAGGACGGACGATCGTCTCTGCATCGGCTCGATAGAGCCCCGAGCGTCTGGCCGAGCGATAAGCCGACTAAACGAAGCGTGTCGTTACGTATCGCGCGAAATTGTGAAGTATTTTCGCCCGCGTCCCGACGTCGAGCCGCTCGCGAGAGGATCCGTACCATTCCGCAAGCCGAGGCAGATTAATCTCATCAGCGGCCTATGTGTTGGCGGCCTGAGACGGCCTGAGACGGCCAGTGCGCGGCAATAAGGGGAGGAGTAAAAAGTCTCTCGTCGAGAGGAGAGCGTGTCGAACAAATTGCCCCGCCGCGTTATCGATCGTCGATCTATAATAATAACATCGTTTACATCGCTCCGTCGTCGTCCCTGTATCCGCGGCGGGCAACATTAAAGTGTCGTGAGGCACGGAATACAGGTTCGAGCCAGCTCCGTCGGCCGAACGCGTGCAGCAGGTTGCGCAGTACGTGTAGTTGGCCCTCGGGCCCCATTGACGCAACCTGTCTCCTTTCCGCCCTCCTTCTTCAACTACCGGCAGCCGCCATCGTTCCGTCTGCCTCCTCCGTGTCCGCCAGCGGTCGCTTTTTACCTCGCGGTAGCGGCGCGAATATTGTTAAAATTCAATACCGCCATCTATCACTTTCACCCTCGCCGGCGGGCATCGGGCATAAATAGACAAGCTAATTGGCGCGTTATTGATAATCGGTGAGTAAAGTTTGCGTCGCGCGGTATCCTCGCGGAACTTCGATATTCCGATGATCGGCGGACTCGGTTCCCATTTCTTCAGACGCTGGCGAACGAGTCGGTAGGTGGACGGATAGACAGGTGGGCACCGATGACCGACCGGATTAGGCGAGTTAATTGACACGCGAGCTGCGCGCACCTGTGCGTAATCGGCGCGTTATGCAACTTTACGTAATATTCCGAAGGTGTATCGGATCAAATGTTGACTCTTTCACTATCGCACACCTACACTTTCACTGCCCCGCTGGCTGGCTTCATTCAGTCCGGTGTTTGCCGAACGCTGCCTACGTCGGCCGAATCAAGGAGCTGCAGGATGTATAATTTTCACGCAATTAGCGGCATTATCGATCTGCCTATGCACAACACGCAATCGTGAGATCCGATCGCCAGATTCTACGTGGCAAAGTCTCTCGTCGCGCTTGTAAATTGGCTGACGAACCTGTGCGACCTAATCGCCGCTTGAAATTCATCAATAGCCGCGTAATACGCTCGGTCGGAGCTCCAGCGATTTCCATACGGAAAATTGATGGGCTCAGCGGAGACGGGCTTAAATGTCTGCACTGCCTAGCCCGATGGTCCTCCGTTCCCAGGTAAGCTCCTCGCTCCGCCGTGGAACTGAACTCCCCAGGCTCCTTTCATTCCCACGGATGAAAAACTAGCGTGGATCGACTCGTTACGATCCAGGACGGCTCGATTACCATCTTTTACGCGCATATATATCACGCGTTCGTCCGCAGTGCATGCGCAGAGGCCCACGCCTGTACAACGTGGTACATCAATGACGTGTTAGCGTACACGTGAACGATCTGCCGCGCATTAATCCTGCTCATTTACCCAAATTTTGTATGGACGTCGCCGCATTGTGTACTGGCCTAAGCGCTGGAAGCTGAACGCAGACGAGCGGTCGCTATCGAGGGCAGCCCTTTGTCGCGGCCCTGACGCCATTCAAAGGAAACGACGTACAGAGTCAGCCCTTTTTCCGCCGTCGGGATTATACGTGCCCGAGATCGTCGATCTCCCGAGGGCGCTGAAAGATACGCCGGCAGAACGGACGGGACCCCGTCGTTTAATGTACGTACGCTACGTTTGTAAGTACGTACGTGGGGCATGCGTCCAGTACGTGCTCGGCATACGTCCGAGATCTCTCCGCTGCACGGATCGTGAAATCACGTGGGATTCTGTTTTTAAGCCGACCGTCCTGTGCCCGATCGGACGAGTTTCGCAGGACGAAGTCAAAATCCGGCGGCAACAGACAAACGGGCACTTTCGAATTTGGGACGATCATACTTGTACACTGGAAGGTGAAAAGTTATGTCTATTCTATATCAGACTTCGTGCAGTTACGTTCCTCTCAGTCTACTTCATTTCAGCTCTCGACGGTAGACGCCAGGTAGTTCCAGTGTGTCGACCTTTCTACGCGAGGAAAGTGATCGTAAATTGACACGAAGTGGGCGTAATTTGGTGAATTTATTTTTAAGCGATTATCAGGACGCGTTTACCGTCCGTGCGGAAAGTAAAGTGAGCCGGGGAAGTCTGCCTGAGATGACTGGGAAATTAATGAAATGGCTGGCTGGCGCCAGTCGCGATAAAACTTATCGAACTCTTCGATATTTCGAGACGTGCGTACGATTCGCTAGGGGTACTGGTCTCCGACTCTCGTATGAAACACTCTTATCATGGCAGCGGAGCAAATACCGATTGACGATCGTAAGAGGCGACACACATTCCTGCGATATGCCAACGGGAAACGATCGGTACAAATGCACTTACGTAAACGTTTACGTTCCGACGGCACAATTACAGCAACGTTGTATAACCCGACTTTGTTGCACTCATATATTCGACACTTTTACACTGTAAGACTCTGTAACCGAACGATTGAAGGAAACGCACGTTGAAAGCGAAAGAAAAGGAAAAGTCGATTCAAAGAAAGTATAGGTCAACATTGACTCGGTAAATTGTAAGATTATCCTACTCAAGCCAGCGAAGTTTATTTACGTGTCTGACCACGGACAGGTCAATATCGAGCATTGCCTGAATCGATGAAAACTGTTTCAGATCACGCAACCAAGCAACATAGTAACCGTCGTGAATGATGTGTGCTCGACGTAAACACCGTATCATTACGCCAGTGCAAGCATACATTTTCGAAAGTCATTCAAGAAGCATAGTCGGTGCTTTCCTCGCGAACAACACTAATCAGTCGCATGTGCCCATATTCTCCGGCAAAACGAGCGTAGAAATCGGCGTCCGTCCCAGGGCAAGACCGGAAAATTTGCCACCAGCAGGCAGTTATCCATGGGAGACCGACCCCAACGGCGACTCGATTGTCAAATTGGCTGCGTAGAAGCAATTTCGTTGTTAACATTACCAAAAATGGCGCGGCTCGAGTGTGTCAGGCAAACTTATCACGCCCCCGCGTATCCTGCGCGCAAGACGCGTAAAACTCGAATTCGGAAGTCGTGTAGGAGCACTCTGACTCAGAGTTCCCCGTACTCGAGTAACTCTTTCCAATCCAGCCCTCCCCTTTCATACACCGGAGAATGTCCATGTACAGTGAACATTCCGATACTTTTCGGCCTGCGAAAGAGAAACGCGCCGCGAAATAGGATGCACGACCGCTTAAGATTCGTACAAGGTGAAGCGCATGGAAATAGTAAGACAAGACAAAGTCAAGTGTAAGGAGTCGCACCGTTCTTAAGTGCTTAAGGGATTAAATACAATTGAAATCCAAAATCGCGGATAAACCGGTACTGACGTAACGGAACATTTCCACCCCCCGCATTCCATGCAAGTAAACGATCAGTCGTAGATATCATGTAGAGTCTGCTGCTTAACAAACAGCGGAGGAAAATAAGAAGGGAGCGGGGCGCATAAAAACGTTAACGCCATTAACGAACGGTAAACATTACATGGCGAGATAAGCTGATTCTTTAGACCGGTGTTTCTCTGCGTCTGCCAGACGGGCGAGGCCAGTAACCTTCGCGCTGTAGTGAAAGAGAAGCGAATCCTCTGACTCCGACGATAAAGCGCGAGTTCTACCGTTTGTCGGTATTCGGGTACCGACTAAATCCAGAGTTTAACGCAACTTCCGTTCTCCACTCTCTTCTCAACTCACATTGACGCCAAGATCGAATTTGACTCGCAACGATAATTAATGCCGATGTTTGTAAAAGGTCAGTTGCAATCTGTTCCCGCCAAGGCCGGAAGATGAAAAAAAAACTGCGAACACAAGGACGTAACAGACTCACCATTGTTGTAGATTTCTGCATTGACCAAAGTCTCCTCATCGTCCGTGTCCGGTCCAAGAGACACTGGCGTGTAAACGATGGAGTCCCTCGACCTCATATTTTCCCACCTGAGCCTCTAGTTTAGCTATCATACGCTCTCCATCGATCTGAAAGAAAATAAGTTCTTCAGTAGAAGTATCAACGATCATGGGCCAATACCGAACGCAGCGATCTGAAGATTTGAAGTTTGGCGCTGCCTGTTACGTAAGTTCGATACGCCCAGTGCACGGAATTTCTGTTAAAAATGCTGAACAATTAGATGAAACTTCGACACCGGATAGCGGTACAGACTAGATGTAGTTCCATGCGCGGCAGAATTCAAAGCTCGCGCCAGCTGCACGACGATTGAATGAGTCAGAAGGCCAAGTATAGCGGGCCAAGGAATTTCTACGGATTTTTCTACGTCTCGGGCGGGCCGGCCAACATTTTCCAAACGTGTGCATCCAGCGGCCAATGTCAACGATCCAAAGGGACACGTCGATCGGCCGAATTACTGGATCAAGTGATTCGGTCGATCGGCAAGGCAATCCGGTTGACCGGTAGAAAGTTCAAATCAAGCATAACCCGTATAATAAACCTATAAACCTAAATCGCGCGTGGAAACGCGAGTGCCGATGCAAATACCGTTATCGGATAAATAATATTGACTAGCCGGCACTTCTTCGCGAGCGGAAAGACTCGGGAGAAGCCAATAAGCCGTTGCGGCCGCACACATTTTTTCGCCGAGCTCGTTTGTATCCGCAATGCCTTTGCATCCTCGTTTATTTCGCAAGATTCTCGACTTTATCATTTTACGGAGGAGTATTACATCGGCCCGATCCGACTCGCTGCAAGCGGATTAATTTTATTGTAACGCCACCTCGGTTCGAATTCCGTTATCATAGAATTTGCCTATTCCACGATATTCCGATCGTCGGAAATCCTCGAATGAGAAAGTCTCGAAGCCGTGTACCGTTACGGTAGTAGCAAAATGTTGCAGTAAGAAAAAAACAGAAGGGGACCTTAAAACAGCACAAGGCGGTACCCTGTACTAAGCCGACGGATTTTCTAAGCACCTCTTAAAAGAGAACGGAGGCAGAATTGAAGACGGATATTTCAATGTCTAATGAGACTTAACTAATGAATACGCGTGCGTGCGGCCCGAACCGTTGGGCTCGACGATAACAGGAAAAGTCGACCGGGCAGAATATAGGGTCAAAGTACCTTTGGCCCCTATCCAGCCCAGTTTATTTGTTCCCTGTCCCTTCTAAATAATCTCGCGAGGCGTTGCGCGGTGTGGCACCCAATTTTTCCTTCGCTCCCCGTGCGTGTCCGACATGTGAGCAACTACAGCGAACCCTTGTACCAAAACCATTCCTGCCTTGCCGAGACATTCAACAATTCGTTTTTCGTTTAGCGTCGACCTTTGTCACGTGCTCATATTTACCAAAAATCTGCTCAAGGAAAATGGCATGTACCTACATAAATCAGCAAAACCTATAACGTGAACCTTATCATGATTCCTTTTCATTTCCTCCGCTTACACAGGCTCTTGTCGAGAGGAATCTAAATCAACGGACATTGATACCCATCATTCTTTCCAGGCCAATCGTCTCATCCTCTCGGAAGGAAGCAGGCACTATATATAAGTGTCGCCGAGTCGTCTTAAAATTCCTCGTACTCCTCCGTACTTTTTTGCGGATCCGGAGAGGAGCACGTTTCTTCGTGCGCGCAT
Organism: Anoplius nigerrimus; assembly: GCA_914767735.1. Lineage (NCBI taxonomy): Eukaryota > Metazoa > Arthropoda > Insecta > Hymenoptera > Pompilidae > Anoplius > Anoplius nigerrimus. Next base: position 3,514,691 of record OU612079.1, on the reverse strand, counting down.
CTTCCTCGAGTTCGGGATACAAGGTCTATTTTTGTCCCCGAGAGCGAGCGCGCCGCCGTCTCGACCGGTAGACGCCGTCATTCTTCCGAAAGTTGCCCTTCGAACGAGGAAATGCGCTCGAGAGCCGCTTGTTCCGTTTCTAAGCCGGCCGACAGCCTAGATTAGTCTAAGGTAAACGCCACGCTCGATCGCGCACGTACCGACGAAGCATCCGCAGGCAGACATCGCCATCAGGAACGGGCCTCATCGAGGCCCGTGGAATCTATTGTGCGGATAAATTTAGCCGGCCGCAAGCGACGTGTGCATGCACGTGCGCGTGCACGTGTGTGAAGCCTGTTCCGCTCCAGACCGCGGTCGCGAGCGCGGCTTTATATTCGCAGGGGGTCCAGCCCGGCATATACTTGGCATACAAAGAGAAGACTGCAGCGAGGGGCATTCTGTCCTCGGATTCTCCTAACGCTTCGAAGAAGCCGGGCTAAATTCGTCTCACGTTTGACGAACGCTGGAACCTATCATCGGCGTCCATCGAACTTTTAGGAAGAGAGTTCGAAAAGCTGCGATTTCGCGAGCTACGGTTTGGAAGACCTGTAACATTGGCACGATTCGAGAGCCCGGATTGTTTACTGTATCATCGTCGAAGCCTTCGTGCCGAATTCCGTCGAGCCGTAAGGGTGGATTCAATGGGGCGAGGTTCCTCGGATAATTGCAACGACAAAGAGTCACACTGGGAAAAAGAGTGCTCTCTATTCTTAGTCCGCGTTCTCAACTCGGGCGGTCCTCTTCTAGGCACTCCTCTTCTTCCGCGCGACTCGTCCGAAGCGGATCATCGAACCTTTTTTTCCCCCAGCTCTCGAACTCCGATGGCGCTACGTAAAATAGAGCCGCGCTCGACTTAGGCAAGGGTACCCATCCGGTTTCGCGGCGAGGGGCGCAGAAATTCCGAGCCAATTCGGGTACAGTCGAGTTGACGTACGTCGGGAGAGATCGCTATAATTAAATGGCCGAAGGTCGATCGCCGCTCGTTTCTTTCCCACTTTCTTCGACAGATTCCCCGAATGGTTCCGCGTCGTTCCGATCGAAGCTTGCGACGGGGTCCTTTCGCCGGCGATAAGCGCGAATTGAGCAATTAAGTTGGGCAACGAGACAATTTGCACGACAACGCGCGATAATGCACGCAACGATGCGAGCGGAGAGTAACGTGGGACAGCGGAGGCAGGATATGTTATCATCCGTCCCATTCCCAGATCCTGTCGACGTTCTCACGAGAAATGTCTCGAATCGGCCGCTGTCAGTGTGATTCAGCCGTTTCTGCCGCCGATGATGTCACTCGCGCCAGCGCGAACGTCCGAACGTTTCAATGAAGAACGGGCACCTACGTCGGAATCCGATTAGCATCGATTAGCGTTGCCGAAATTGTGAGAGGCGAATGACGCGGCTGCCAGACGTTTCGAAAGTACACGGAAAGTTCGACATTCGCGCGGTCTCGTTGCGTCGAGTTGAACGAACTTCCAGCTTTCTAAGCTCGCCCGTCCCAGAAGACCTAACACCCTGCCCTTCGCACTCTCACAGACACGTGGCCATCTCGGGCCATGCTGCAAGTTCCGTTTAAGACACATTACTTCGTGGTTTATGCGCCCGGTGGAGTCGGAAGGTGACAAGGGTGGCTGAGGACAGGCGCCTAAATCGCCGCAGAATTGTCTTTCCGCCTTACGACCGACTTATATATAGGCCAGCGAGGAAAATTACGATCCAATACGTCAGCGGAAAACGATCGCGGCGCGGGACGGACCCTAAGACTGGGTCGGAAAGTGGGAAAAATTGACAGCGGGGGAGACCAGTCCGAGGATCGTTGCGTAAAGTGAGAATCCAAATATAAACCAAACCGCACACTAAAAATGTACATATATGCCTGCAAAATTGAACAATAAAATGTATGTGACTGTATACTGCGATCATGTCCGGCGAAGAAATTACGCGTACACAAAGTCGGTGCCATATAAATAAACTACAGGTCCATTAACTCAGCCCATTTCCTCTCGAGCACGTCCGATATTTGTTGCATCGGACCATTTCCTCCTCTTCCTCTCATGAAGAAGATGAAGAAAAACTCGGAGGACATCTTCCGTGCGTGCCACGGCTGGGAGACTTTTTTCAAGCCATTTTTTCGTCAGTTCCGCGACAGAACGGAACCCCGCTGCCTTTTAAATCTCCCCTAGTTAGGGACCCCGAGTTAATGTGGGGCACGCGCGCGTGCATCAAGGGGTGAACACGTGCGCACAGTCCCGTAGGACACGTGAAGAACCAACAATTACCGGATCCGTCACCTACTTAAAAGGGTCTGCGACCCGCTGTTTTCCGCGCGGGCCAAATATTTATAGTCAACCCCATCGATGATCGTGCCGTTGCAGGCACCGGAAAACCAATGTAACATTACCGACACCGCTCGTCTCCCAACATTATCAGCCTCAAGAAACGAACGCACGAAGTCGAACTGGATCCAATATGATCCTCATCGAAATTGCGATCGTCGTAAGGAGAATCGTCGATAATAGCCGAACGAGGAGCAGGAAGTAGAAACAGGAAGGAAAAATAGACCCCCCTTCTCACGTTTCGAATCTTTGTACGTACTGTACAAATATATACCCAGGATTAGTGCGCTTCCTTTGACCGCGCCCCGAACGCGGATGTCAATCGCAATCGGCGGATGGACGGGCTCCTCGGCAGAAGCGCGGAAGGTCACGAGGGTGGTAGGGTGTTAGAAGAGGACTAAGAGGGGGGGATGAAAGAAGAAGAAAATCGGGATGCTCACCTCCGGCTGTTCGCGAGGGGGTGCCACGCACCGGTCGTTTTGACGAGTGAGCTTTGGGCGCCGACAAAAATAGCGCCCCAGAGGCGTCGTACCTACGAGCGAGGAAACGTGCGTCTACAGGGAGGGAAGAAGCATCGAAATTTAGACGTGTCCCCCTCCTCGGCCCCCCTCACCAACCGGGATCAGGAGGAAGCTCTATTTCCGGTGTAAATCCGAGCGGCATTCGACAAGATCGCCGCTCCATGTCGATGGACTTCGACTGGCCGGAATGCGATTGCAGCGAGACCACTTCCGGGGGGAGAGGATGATGGATCTGCGCCGTTAATCCGAGACGGGGCTAATTTGATTAAGTGCGAACAGAACCGCTTGCACTTCCAGCCTGCGCTCGCGAGGCCTCTCTTTGGCATGCGGTTACGAGCGTCGGGCGATAATGGTCAGTTAAGGCTGGAAACCTGAGGTTTGCCTTTGAAAATCGCGGGTCGAGGCGTCGGTAGGCTCGTCGGCAGGCTCGCAATCGCGTTCCAGAAATACAGAGGGTACGAAAGGAGGCGTTGTCTGTGCGAGGGCAAATTACGGAGAATTATCGGCGCCCGAGAATGCAGAAAAACTGCGCGTCCCACCCAGTGACACGTACGCGGATAATAACGGTGCGCAGAACGCGACTTATGTCAGCCGTGCGATTATGCGAATGCGGATTTCCTTGAGGAATCGTCGCTGGCGAGCCGTGACTCGAGAGTCGCGCCTTGAACAGTAGCTTTCGCGACCTCGAGTCTCGCTCCTTTGCGCTTCTCATTTCCCGCCGCAGCTATCCTACGTCTGGGTCTACGAGCAACATCTTCCGGCAATTAGTCGGATCAGTTAAGATCATGGTCAAGGCAGATGATCCGTTACCGGCGCGTTCTCTCTCTCCCTCTCGCTCTCTCTTTTGCAAACGATTGGCCTCGCCAATCTCAAACGTTTGCAAATCTGACCGGCGGTCAAATATTCGTAGGACGAAGATTCTCGGCAAGATCTCTTCCACCCCCCGCCCATCCTCCCTTCGTGGGAGGAGACTGTCGCGAGTTGCGAGCAAGATAGAGATAGAAAGAGAAAGAGAGAGAGAGAAACAATGTACCATCGTTCGCACTAAAAGCCGGCCGTAGAAAAGCTCACCGACGGTTGTCCTCTTCGGGCCTCGAAATAGCAGCGTCGGGACGTCGACTCTCTCTGTTTCCCTTCTCCGTCCGTCTCCTCTTCCTTCTTCGCGTTCCAACGACGAAACGGCGGTGCACTCTCGATCGTTTTGCTCCTCTTTGACCGGCCGACGTCGAGGAGTCGAAGGGATCGTCGCGGCAGCGTTGACGACGCGCGGGAATAAATTAAATAAATAGGAATAAATAGGCGCGCGTTGTCGCGGTAGTTCGTTGTGTCGAGCTACCCTCGCTCCTCGTCCCGAGTCTCACGACCTTCTACCCTCTACTGCCTCCAATCCTGACGGGAGGACCGAACGTGTCAAGGCACAGCGACCGACTGCATCGCGGCATCGAAGCTCGCGCGAGCACGCGAGCTTTCCGCCCTTCCCCTCCCCCGCCCCCGCCCCCGCCCCTCCACTCCCTTGCGTTACCCAAACGCCAGCCAGCCAGGCAGCCACCCTGGCAGCCACCCTCTCCAGCCGTTCCCGATCGCCATCCGCGGAGGGAACCTTCCGTGACATATTGTCGCGTGCCTGCGGACGCTTCTCAGTTTCCGTCCATCAGGCTGTACTCTTCGTCTGATGGATTCCTTCCTAGTTCCATCGTCTCGAGTCGAATCTTCGAGGAGATTGGAGATGCGCATTCAAAGTGCGAACTGATATTTTGCGGAGCCTGTTTCAGTGGCATTTTGGTTCACTGGGCTTCTCTGTGAATAACGTGTCTTCGAAAGCATCGTCGGCAATCGCGTCGTTTTCTATTTCAATTGTCTTCCCAATGTAGTGTGGTTCCAGTAGTATTGCGCTGTCCTCTGATGGCATTACGTCAGTTCTTTTAAGCTCGTACTCGGTGGAGTGTGCGATCCGTGACTGGAACCTTGCCATTCGCAGGCCGTGAATGTACCATTTTCGACATTTATTTTCTTAACAATCGACGTACAATACAACACCGTATCTATCATACTTCCCGCAACGTATCATATGCACCAATAAAGACTTTATTTCATGAAAAAAAGAAACTCCTATAAACGCAAGTTGTACACCGTCCCCGGAAGAATGAGAAGAGCAGGTAGAAAGTTAGAAGCGTGCGCTGGGGTCAACAACCTAGACCCCAGGGTAAGATTATAAGTTTATGAAATAAAAAAATAAAAGGAAAACATATGCATGTATGAATCCGAACCATTGTCATCGCCGTGCAATTCATGTTTCAATTCTTTCCCGCAATCAATTTCGCGAATCTTCTTACCACCCTCCGCATCTATGCTCCTTCTCCACCCAGTTAATGATCGAGAATTCCGATTGGCTACAATCATCGTAAGGATATCGACTCGGTGCAGACGTCATCGATGAGATGGTCATAAGAAGTTTCCCGCTTGAGCGCAAGACAACTATTCGACATGCCAGTATATTGTTAGTGCGAATGAATAGTTTATCAGACCAGTGGCGTAACTTTGTGCTTCGATTATGATAATCGTGAAGGAGCAGTGCTGAAGCAAACAACCTCCGATAACGAATCGTATATTTCGCCCAAATATATTAACAATTATTCGCCGCTAATATCATATACGATTAAGATTCATTTAATTACAAACAAATATCACATTCGCATAAATCACTTATATGTAAGCCGACTTAACAAATTTCTTTAATCGATCTAATCAATTTCGTTTGCGCCCGATTGGTAAATTTTCTTTTCAGCTTTTTTTTTCCCAGTTTCGGCGCGCAACTTTTCTATTGGCCTTCTTTGAGTTCGGGGAGAGTTCGAAAGTGGGAATAGCTATTTGATGTCGAAGTTACGCCACTGATAGAAGACTATAGCATCCTTAGCTTAATGCTAATGTAGAATTCAATGTCCCGCAGTCCCGATTGGAGAGTAATTGACCGGTGCCAACCGTTCCGCGGAACATCTTTTGATTCGAGCATTCGAGACGCGCCAGATACGAAAAAAATTGTGCCGTAGATCCATGTGTGTGCCGATGTGCGCCTGCTACGTTAACAGATGTGCATGTCAACGAAGTGCTGCTTGTTCTTATACACCGGACCCCAAGAGCCGTACTTCTCGCTCTTGGTAACCTGCTGATGTTGTTGTTGTTGCGGAGTGGACGATGCTCGTCCATCCTTTCCTTTTCTGTGGGGCAGAGAGGAAAAGCTGATATTAGACCACGTGTAAGACCGGTGCGACATTTGCATATTTCCCGATAAGCTTGACGCATTGTCGTAACGCGTTTTTTCGATACGAGCGCCACATAAGGTCTATACCACATTGTTTTTTCGACTGTTTTTTCATTGTCTTAGATATTACATAGTAGACCAATCCGGACACGTGAGTTTGCGTAGGTGCGTTCGTACGCATGCACTTAGATCGATGCATGTTGATCAAACTGTGATCGATATTTTCATCTTAATTGCAAAACTGGTAAGCCCGTCGGCGATTCTACGTACTTGATTTCTTGGTAGGGACCTTTGATAGCGGAACCGTTGATGTTTGTGTGCACCATTTTTCCTGTTTTGGTTGGCTCTCCTCTCACCGGCTAAATGACTATATTCCACCCGTCTGGGTCTTTGTTCGCCCGAATTGAAGCCGAATTGCAGCCGCGATAGACAATGGTTCGGATGCAGCTTCTGCCTTTACTTTTGGATACTACCAGAAACTGTGGAAGCTGCTGACACAGAGTTCTTTGGCTCCGTTGCTACTAAAATTCCAAACAAAACGATCCACTGTTCAGTCGAAATCCACACCAAATTTTAAAATGATCCTATACAGCCACTGTTGTGTAAGCTAATTTTTAGTTAATTATTTTGTTAATTTTATGCGCATTATTCATTCTATGTTACTTAAAAATTAATGATATTTGGACAGAATTGTTATTATATCATTGCGTTTATAATTAGTGTAAATATTTAACAACATTTAATAAGACGTTTCGTGATAATTTTACTTACTTTAAGGCACGTGATGTAAATGAACCAAGACTAACAACTCAAGCCGATTTCCAGCGTTACCTCGTCGGCTCCCCTTGCGAGTCCGAAGATTTTTGGCTAACCTGTGAATTAATTGATGCATTCAGAAATATTCACAGTTATAATATAAACGCCTCCGATCGATCTTTGACATTATCTCGCACAGAACATATACCGTATTCTCTCTCTTCACCAACGAATTTCCGAGCTAATCGCCGACGTTTGCGCGCACGATACATTTCCGATTTCATTATGAATAACGCTACGAATTCCAACTGCGAGTTTAATCAGATCCGAGAGACGAGAAAGCTTACCGAGAATCGATTTTTTCCCACCACCTGCTCATATCGTTTACATCAAACGGAATTTCCGACGCTAAAAAGCCATCCCCACCCGAAAAATTCCGATGATCGACTCAGGCCCGCGGTGTTAATTAAACGACGTTAGCCGTTGCGATTTCCGTGACCGGGATAGACGATAGATCGAAAGGTTGGATCGCGAAGTCGAGCGGGCCGCTTCGCATAACAAGCGAAACCTGTTTCTTCTCTCTCGCCGTGCTTACCTGACGCTTGGTAAGAACGTTGGGGAGTTGCCTTGACAATCTAAGACCTTGCACCTCATCGACACATAGGTCTTGTAGATTACCACGAAACACTGTCACCGTCTTCTTGATTTGAGAGCTGCTTCTCCGTACCCTCGCCTCACAGGATCGAATTTGCGTCCGATTCCTGACCGATGGTAGTAGAGTTGCGTCTGGCCGATTCTTCGCTTGGGAAGCGAGCGACGAGTCGGATCGGAGTCGGGGTAACGTAATCGATGTCTGATTTGAGGCCGAATCTGATTGGAGGCACAACGAATTTTGAATGGCGAACGACGCGTCAAGTCCCTGAATGAAGACTGCCGGCAGGCGACCGATAGCGCGGCTCTTACATAGTCTGCCGACCGGTCCCCTTCTTCACCTGTCGCCAACGATCGCGAATGATATTTCGGGGTGGGGAGGCACCCCAGAGAAGGCTAATGAAATCGAGCTAGATTATCACGAGACCGGGTGGTGATGCCCAAAGTGCGAGGTTTCTCATGACATATTTTGGACGTTTAACGGTGGAAACAAAATTAGAGATGTCGAAATACCGTGAGGCCTCGAAGGCAATTGTCTCTTCTCCGCACCCTGGTCAATATTAATATAAATGTCAATATACATGACCATCGTGTATCAGAGCTCCTATTTGTGACCAAGAGTATGTTCTCTGTTCCAGTTATTGAATATTTCACGTTTCTCCACTGCATGACAGTCGTTGCGATCAGTCATGTGTAACTTTGCAGTCAAATTGATAAGACGGACGGTAGTTTTCTTCAAGCCGAAGAATGTCAGGACTTTGTCGACTCTGCTCTACCGGGTGATTTACGATTGTTTCGTCGGGATATTACCTTGGAACTTTTGGCTGAAATCCTCGCAGCCGCCGTATATACAATCATCATCACGATTTCTCCAAATCGCGTACGTGACCATGATCGCGTATCGCACGCAGTTTCCAGTTTTGATCGATACAATTCCTTGTGCCAATGGCCGCTATACACGATGAAGATACGTGTCTGTTGACATAGATGGAAATTTACGCGACCTAAACGGCCAGTGCGAATCACGTATAAGGTCGAAAATTCGGGAACTAACAACTGCGTCGTTTGTAACATCAGGAAGCTCGACGGTCTCATTAATTATTCATCGACTCCTGGATATCATCCATGACTTTATACGATCATTACGCAATACTGTTTCATTGATAAGGATCTTAGATGTACTTCACGGCACACACGAATTTTCAGCATTGATATTGCACCGTAACATGATACTCCTTGTTGAACCATGATGAATTTTCAATGATCTTTCGACCGAAAGAACTGTAAAATCATATACTATTACTCTGACGGATCGAGCCATTTCCTGACCCAGAATTTGGGTCGAGACCGCTTCTACGGCTCTATACGACGTGAGAAAAATAAAGAAAAATAAAGGGCACCGCAAACGTCAATGGCTCCGAAAAAGTAGTGAGCTCGTGCGACACTTTAAAAATAGGACTCCAGTGCAAGCTGCTGCACACGACCATTTTTCCACCCGTCGAAAGCGTTTGTCAGCTATCACGTGCCGGCTATCAAATTCTTACGGGCTCCCGGTCTCGCATGCCTAGGTATCTCGCACATTAATAAGTCTACGACAACTACTAGATTCCTGGATGCCGCTACATTCTGACTGGATGAAAACTTGAAAGGCGATAAAAAAGGTAACTTGTAGCCGATCTATTGTTGGATGGACAAAGATAATGTTCGGCGATGGCAACGATTTAAGGTAAATAATTATGCGACATGCAAGAAACAACGCGGCGTCTGTTAGCAAGGGGTGTCCGAAATGTGCGCAGGAGAATCGTCAACTGCTGAACTAACTTTAGGGTAAGGAATGGGACACGTAATGGTCCTAAAGGGCGCCATGGCTCAACATAAATCAACGCCGCGTCAATCTTTCTCTCCGCGTGTCCTCGTCCACTTTCTTTATTTCGTTTTTTTCCATTGGCACTGATCGGTCTCTTGTTCTACACCACGAATCACAGCTAAAACCCCGACGTGGCGCGTGAAGGACGAAATAAAATGGCACTGACTTCCTGCGAACAAATTCCGCAGCGTAATTTCATAATTGCCACGTGCCGCGATAAACATATTCTACAGTTTCGTTGGCGGCACAAGGTAATTGAACTGTCTCGTTATACACGACATCAGAATACTATCCTTTAACCTGAGATCATCGCGAAAATAGCGCGGTTTTCCACTTCGGAACGGGAAACTCTTTCAAACTTAGTAATACCGACTCCTTTATTTTTTTCATTTTCACAGTAAAGCCATAACCAGACCGTGCCCAGGAATAAATTATACATTCAGCGGAAAATAAGAATCACCGCGGTGTGTATGCTTGCAACTTAAGGTAAACGAGAATCTGATGCAACATTGATTCCGCATGTCGTCAGGTTGTCGCATCGCAGAATTTCTTCGATCAGGGCGTAACAGTTCAACTCTCGATTACATTTATCGACTTTCGAAATTGCCCACGAGAAAGGGAATAGCCCATTTGCGTAGTTACTATTACACATAACTTCTGTGACGCGGTCAACATCTTCGGAGAACTTCTCGAGAGCTGATTCGCGTCCTCGTGGTAGTTGTTTCTGCTTTTAATTTGTCGAGTCATGGATGGAATTGCAAAAAAAAAGGCCGAGATGTCTTAAAGGGCTCCACGCACTCTAATCGTTGTGATTCGACCCGAGGAATGTTGATGGAGAGAAAATGAGCTCGAGAACTTAACATGAGTGTTTGCTTCGAGCATTGGCGGACATTTTTATGAACCGACTGTATCTGATTAATGTGAGAGATAATAAGTATTCTCTTTATATGTTCTTCTTTTTATCAAATATGCTTAACGCGTCCCAGCATGCGAATAGTTACTGTATTAACGACAGCATAAATCTAAAAATTTGATATAGCCAACACATTTACAATTTACGCAGTACGCCATTTACGAACCCGACTGCAAGCAGAATTTACGCGATAAACAACCATCTGCGTGTCTTTCTATCGCACTCTGATCAACAGACTACATATGCCCGATAGTACATTAATTCCGGATAAACAACGGAACCGGGTTGGAAAGCACGTTACGAATGCGAAATCAACAGATATAATGCTTTTTTTTCCTTTATAACGGATAGCTAATGAATCTTGTATAACAAATTATCATACAGCAGTACCTGCACAACGTTTGAGAAAGAAATACACGGGAGTAAGATGTATACAGTCAATATTTATGTATAAAACTTGTCAATTATCTGGTATTCTGAGTCTTTATATAAATTATTTCTGAGGAACATTTTAGAACTTAGAAAAACGCAAAGACTATATACAACAACAACATCCTATTATATAAATTTTATATTTACATCTGTATATCCAAGGTCTGTAAGTGCGCAATTACCATTGAGACTGCATTAGAAGTTAAGAAAGGAGATATATCTATGGTTCGGCACGATACATTATGCCCCAATTAGTTTGTCTAAATTTTCAGTCAACTCTGTAATTGTTACGCGACCCCGTTGTCGCAAAAATTTGGCAACATTCTCAAGTTCCTGATCCGTAATGTAAATAAATTTTCCTCGATCGTCCATCACCCCTGTTAGGAGGTCGGAAGCCAACAAGTGTTCAATAATGTCTATAACACGCGTTGTCTTAATGTGAAATTGCGCGGCTACCTCCTCTAATACAACAATTTTATTCTCTTTTACATATTGAATAAACTTTTGCAATATATTTTCTTCCTCTGTTTCTTCTTCTACGAAACCTTCTTCTTCTACAGTAAATTCTGATGCCATCTTTTTATATAATTCTTCTTGCCTTTTCTCCTCTTCCTCCTTAGCTTTTCTTTCAACTTCTTCCCTCTCCTTTTCCTCTTTCTCTTCTTTTGCAGCTTGTCTATCTTTCTCTGCTTGAATCATATCTTGCAATTTCTTTTTATCTTCCCTTTCCCGATCAGCTACCTCCTTTGCTGTCTTCTTTTGAGCTTTAGCCTCCAATTTAGCACGTTTCTTTGCACCCATCTTGTGGGTGGGCATTTCTATATCTTTTTTAGTGTTATCATTATCTTGGTTGACATTCTGTTCTGGTTCATTCTGTTGTTCCTGATTGGCGCTTCCATGCATCCGCTGACGTGCTGTTCTCATACCACCAACACGTCGAATCGCTCCACCACCCTGTCTTCCAGTCTGCACCGGGGCTGGTTGTTGTACATCGCATGATGCTATATTAAAAAATGTGGTTATAACTATGATCTGTTTGCGATCACTTAAATATTAATAAGCCTGTGACAAATATGACTGGTTAAACAAAAATATGAATGTAACCATAAATCTACAACAAAAAGCGTTACAAACGAATAATTTAGACAGCTGTCAGAACATCTGTTCGAACGTGAGGTTAGGAACTGCAGCACACTGCTCATGTGGATATTTGTGATTTGACAATAGATTATAATAGATATGCACGAAATTACCTTTTCTTCTACGCCGAAATGATGGTAAAATGCTAAGTAACACGACAACAATCGACGCAACAACACATAACAGCAGAATATAATCGTTCGTGTTTTCAAACCACATTGTGAATCCCTCTTGTGGCGCTAGCTAATATTAAATACATCAAACGTACACATCGTGGCAAATTTTGAGCTGGCCATCAAGAATATTAATGGATTTGCGAATACCTCACATTGAAACTATCACACAAACTGAAATGAATGAACGTTATAACAATATCTCACAAGTAAACTAATTCTAACAAAAAGTATCCGGAAGGTTACGCCAACTGAAAAAACTGTTTTCTTTTATCATTTATAAATTGTTTCTCAAACGCAAATTCAAAAGCAGATCCTACGTGAGACCTACTAAATTTTTTTATGGTGATTTATGAACATCCAAATTTCACTGAACTTTACAGTTTTTATCAAAATTCGCGTATATAAACATACAATATGTTTTCTCATAGTTCTTATTATGTTACTGTAATAATAGGTATGTATGAATCACAGTAAATATTTGTAATGCAATATAGACTTTTTGATAGAGGTCCGTGTGACTATACTATCCCGCATTTTTGTTTCGGCACTATAAGAATTTGAGCGTGTACGCGGTAAAGTACAAACAAAATCACAAATTGTATTCTGTCAATGACACGCATATAAATCCTTATACCGGTAAAATCAAACTGCCGTTAGTATGTACACATTGCCTTACTTTGATCAACCTCAACTGACCAATGAGAAGTTTATTTTTATGTAGTAAGAAAATGAACATATTGAATTTTATTTTAGTGTAGATATGGCTAATATGGGATAAGAATAATATACGAAACAGGTTTAGTGAATACCCTGCACGCAGATAACGAGTAGTAAAGTGCTGAATTTATTCATCCAACCTTTACTAAATGCAATTAGAACATTGAAAATAATATAAATAAAAATGTTATTCATTTCCCTGGAAATATTGAAGCATTATTAATTCAGAAATCTGTTGACATGTGGTTCGTTAATATAGATAGTCAAGGTGGTGGAACACAACATGCTCGAATAGTAAGATGCGAAAAATACAACTGAAATTATTGATTAGACGTTGTTTCTACAAGCAATTAGAAACATATCTGTGACAACATTGATTTCCGAAAATTCTCCATGTTCTCATTGATGTCATAACACTTCCGCCACGCATTCAATACTTTAAGCTATGATAAGCCAGGTATAAAACATAACCTATCGTAATGAATAAACGTCCAAAACGTGACATTTATCATCCAAATACCTACAGTGGATGACTGATTATTGTTTACATATTCCAGTATGACTAAAATGGCGAAAAACAAATTACAAGAGAAAGTTGCAAAAGGAAAGAGCAAGCCGGCCAATCCAACATTGTCAAAAAAAGAAGAAAAATTTAAAATGCCAGTTATCAACTCTCTGCTCACTGCTACATGCATTGGTGTAGCAGCATGGTTCACATACAAGGGATATCTGGAAACAAGAGTGAATACACCTTTTGACGTTGAAAAGGTATATCAACTTTTATCAGAATAAGCATTTCAAAGTAATAGGATTACAATTATATTATAAAATGATTTTTTATTTTAGTTAGTGACAAGGACAGGTTTGGATATTCCCGACCGATATTGGGGCACATATAGGTCTGGAGTTTACTTTGGATTAAAAACAAGAGACCCCCATTCTCTCATTACTGGTTTAATGTGGTATAATCCACAATACTTACAACAAGATGGAAGTGGTATGAGACATTGGTGTGAACAGGGTGATAAATTAAATAGGTATGCATGGTTGGAACATGACGGAAGAAATTTTGGAATACAAGAAATAGTGGATGGGCAAACTACATTAATAACAACATTTGTAAAAAAGCCAGGAGGCAGTCACGGTGGGGATTGGACAGCGAGAATAATTGTGCGTTCTGATAACCCAAAACAGTATGGCAAGCAGATGTCATTACTGTTCTATACAGCAATTGAGGAAAATACTAAGGGTTGGATCAGAGCAAATCTTGGAAATGATAGCCACTTAACAGGGATAGAAGGAAACACACAGGGGTTGGGTTCATTTACAATAAGCCTAAATCTCATAAGGGGCACAGTAGAAGAACATTCTTTCTTAGAAACAGTAACTCCTAACTTTAACACGTTAAAAGAAAGTGTTCTCCAAAATCTGAGAGTAGCTTCACACAAGGGTTCTTCCAAGAAACATATCATCCTCGCCGGTGAACAATTACCGCTAAGTCCAGATGGGAAGAAAAGAACTCCGAACTTTATTGTTACTCAAGTAACAGGAAAAATTCCATTTGAAATAGAAGTAAGTTTTGAGTCGGGAAGTTTTACGAACAGAGTAGATAGTTTGATGGGCGATTATTATGATCGAGCCTTGCAGCAGCAACGGAAATCTTTCGATGAGAAATTTGAGAGAGTTTTTAAATTAAGCTCCAAAGGTTATTCAGCTGATGAAATAGCATTCGCAAAAATGGCTCTTTCGAACATGTTAGGATCCATAGGGTATTTTTATGGGAGCTCACAAGTGCAGAGTGTTTATACAAAAGGACCTGTGCCTTACTGGAAAGCACCGTTGTACACTGCCGTACCTAGCAGAAGTTTCTTTCCACGTGGTTTTCTATGGGATGAAGGTTTTCATGGTCTGCTTATTTCTGCCTGGGATCTGGAAATAGAATTGGACATTATAAGTCACTGGTTCGATCTAATGAACGTCGAAGGCTGGATCCCGAGAGAAATGATTTTGGGCCAAGAGGCTTTAGCCAAGGTACCAGAAGAATTTGTTACTCAAGTCAATACAAATGCTAATCCACCCACGTTTTTCTTAACACTAAACTTCATTCTTGAAAACAATCGCGACGAACTCTTGCACAACCATTTTCATGTACTTGACAAATTATTCACAAGACTTCAAGCCTGGTTCAATTGGTTTAACACGACCCAAATCGGTGATTTACCTAGCACATACAGATGGCAAGGTAGAGACACCACAACAACAAGAGAATTGAACCCGAAGACGCTGACATCCGGATTAGACGATTATCCGAGGGCATCTCATCCGAACGTTGATGAACGTCATGTTGACCTACGGTGCTGGATCGCATTTGCATCCAATGTTATGACGCAAATTGCCGATGTTTTAAATCATCCTAGCAAAAAGTACAGAGATACTTTTGAATATTTATCAGACAATAGCTTGTTAAATAAGTTACACTGGTCACCTCATACACAGACTTACTCCGATTATGGTCTACATACTGATAAAGTTGTGCTAAGAAAGCCGACCCCGCCGCCAAGATCTCACGGACCACCACCTGAAATGATTCGTGTTGTTTTGGAGGATCCAACGCTGAGATATGTCGACTCAACATTCGGTTATGTTTCGTTGTTTCCTTACATCTTACAAATTATCGATCCCAGTTCTCCGCATCTCGAAAAGGTACTGCAGGATTTGACGAACCCCGATCTTCTCTGGACTAAGTTTGGATTAAGATCCTTGGCTAAAACTTCACCGCTATATATGAAGTACAATACAGAACACGACGCGCCTTATTGGCGTGGCGCCATTTGGGTAAATTTGAATTTTCTGACAGTCAGGGCTACACATTATTATGCGAATATTCAGGGTCCTTATCAAGCAAAAGCGGGAAAAGTGTATAAAGAGTTGAGGACAAACTTAATTCGAAATATTATAAAAGAATACAATGCAACAGGGTACATTTGGGAGAATTACGGTGATGTTCAGGGTGAGGGCAAGTGTAGCCACCCTTTTACGGGTTGGACATCGTTAATCGTTCTTCTTATGGCAGAAATTTATTAAGAATTACCTCAAACCCCATCCTGGCATTCGTAATTAATTGTGCCACGTTCGATTGTATCAAAATTGTAATGATTCAAGTCTTCACATAAGGTTTATGCACAGAGTTTGCCATAGATGACATTATGCAATACACACGCTTCGGTAAACTGTTTTAAACGTATTTTCGAATTACAAACGTACAAGAATAAGCAATAACGAACAGGTTCCGCTGCCGTGCAATAGTCAACCTTCCTATTGACATAATAATTAGTTTTGCATATCTGTACACCAATAAGATTTTTCGCCCTGTATGATGCGTAACCACATCGTTATCATCTTCAAATTTTGATACAGCAACTTTTGTATTAAAAAATAAAACGTTTTATAAAACACACTTGCAATACAAGGTTGATATGATTAATGTTTTCAATGGAGCTTAGCGCGCAATATTATTCACAAATTGAAAAACAATCAAACTTTGGCTGTGAAAGATTTAAAAATGGCTGTTGTTACGTGAAACCATACCCGGGTACACTCAAAGAAGTTGTTAAAACCTCGTTACATATGTAGCAGTGTAGCGTATATGTTAATAAAACTATTTATTTTGTTTATAAGTAATATCATTTTATATATTAAATTGCGTTTGAAATATATGGATGAAAGATAAGATTGTTATTTAATGTGAAAAATTCTACTCTGTCGTCCGCTGATGAGTTCAAATTGGTTCAAACCAGTTCAAACGTGCACACAAATTTTATTGATTTCGATAGATGTTGGTAGGACTGGCATCGAATCGGATTCGTAACATGAGTTCAGGTCCCATAGGAAGGCAAATAGTCCTGCAACTCCCTTCAGAGCTCACCTTAAGGATAGGTGTGTAGCTGTAGGGTTACGGTTTTCATTTTATTCTAATTGTTAATCAAAAAAGTACAATAGCTCTTGAATTATGGAACCCTACGATGTAATCGTGAATCAGCCCGTAGTTATTGATAACGTAAGTGAACCATCAACTAATAAAAATCTATATTCACAATGCCTCAACCCAATGTGTCAAAATGAGTCAGGCCATATTGTCGGTTGTGAAGTAACGCCGAAAATGTAATAATTTTTTCATTCTGTAAATACCAAAGATATTTTTTGTAAGATCGGACGGACACTGTTAGATGTTGATAAACAAGCAATTTCACAACCGATTTGGAAATGTCCTTAACAAAAGAATCTTTCCCCCTTTAAAATCAATAATAATGCTGTTTTGTACATTTCGTTTAGGGTTCAGGTGTAATCAAAGCAGGATTTGCTGGTGACCAAATACCAAAATGCAGATTTCCAAATTAGTAAGTGTATGATTCCACACTTCCTAATTAAAATTCTACGCCAAACTCCTAGCAGTTGGAGGTTATTGACAGATGGCAACCCTGTTCACGAAGTTTCGTGGACGACAAAACAAAAACCGATCTTATTTTCATTTCGGTTTTGATATTTAACGCAGTTTTTTGACATAACAACTTGCTTCATAGTTTAGTATCAGCCATAAAATAATTTTGGGTTTCTTCTGAAATACAAAGTATTGTAAACTTCGTTAATGAGGGTTAATTTTATGATTTTCAAAGAATAAATTGTATATAAATGTCCTTTTGCAAAATTTCTTGTTTAATATGAATATTCTACATTTCTAATAGCATTGGAAGACCAAAACATGTAAGGCTCATGGCTGGAGCTTTAGAGGCAGACCTTTTTGTGGGGCCAATAGCAGAAGAACATCGTGGTTTATTATCTCTTCGTTATCCCATGGAACATGGTGTGGTCACAGATTGGAATGACATGGAGAGAATTTGGTCATATGTATACAGCAAAGACCAGCTGGCAACGTTCAGTGAAGAACATCCAGTTCTGCTAACAGAGGCACCTAATAATCCTAAGAAAAATAGGGAAAAGGCAGCTGAAATATTCTTTGAGACGTTTAATGTACCGGCATTATATGTCTCTATACAGGCTGTTCTTAGTTTGTAAGTAACCTGAGCATAGCAACATAAAAACTGACATGTACCCCAGTTATGTCAAACTTTCACAGTACACTGTCATATCTAATTTATATTGAATATTGTTATTGTATATGTTATGCACACTCAACTGAACATTTTATAGGTATGCCACAGGCAGAACCACAGGAGTAGTTCTAGATTCTGGCGATGGTGTTACACATGCAGTACCTATATATGAGGGTTTTGCTATGCCTAACAGTATAATGAGGGTAGATATAGCAGGACGTGATGTTACAAGACATCTTAGGCTGCTTCTACGCAAGGAAGGTATTAATTTCAAAACTACAGCAGAATTTGAAATTGTTAGGACAATAAAAGAGCGTTCCTGCTATCTCGCCAGTAATCCGCAGAAAGAAGAGACCATTGATACAGAAAAGTTCCAATACATATTACCCGACGGAAATCGGTTAGAGGTAATAACACCCGCTACAAGACAATAGACAGTATTTACTTTAAACTCTCATGTTACTCTTAAGAATTTTCTGTTAATGCAACAATGACAACCTTACATGCATGCATAGTCAGCATGCGAAATCCGTTACTGTATTAATACCTTTTTTACGGGTCTCAAATGCATGATATTAATATTCTTTACATAGATCGGCCCGGCAAGATTCAGAGCACCTGAGGTGCTTTTTAGACCAGATCTAATTGGTGAAGAATGCGAGGGACTGCACGAAGTATTAATGTTTTCTATTCAAAAGTCAGATTTAGACTTAAGAAAGGTACTATACCAGAACATAGTTTTATCAGGAGGATCGACATTATTCCGAGTAAGTGTAACATATCATAAATTGAGTTTTCTGTACCGAGTAAAACCGACATACATATATGATACTAATTGTTGCAATATTTTCAGGGTTTCGGGGATAGGCTCTTATCAGAGATTCGTAGAATGTCAGCAAAGGAAATAAAGATTAGGATATCTGCACCCCAAGAACGATTATATAGTACTTGGATCGGTGGTTCTATATTGGCCTCGTTGGATACATTTAAGAAAATGTGGGTCAGTAAAAGAGAGTACGATGAGGATGGAATCCGAGCAATCCATCGTAAAACATTCTGAACTCTGACTTTTTTGCAATACCACATTAAATACTTATTTAAGTGTTTAAGATTAAAACACAACACTCGAATAATGGCACATTCGGCACAACAATGATATCTACTGCGTTAATTATAATCCTTGAATACTTTTATTATATTGACACTTATTTTAAATTGCGAGGTACGTGAATGTTATACTTTGATATTTCGAGGGATCGGATGAAAGTTGTATGAGCGTAACAACAGTAGATAAAAGAGTAATACTATGTCATTTATTTTTCTAATTCATAAACATTTTCTTTGTACTATTTATAATAATTTATTCATATGTGATACATGTAGGCAGCGTTGTACTTTTTTGCATCACCGCAGTAAACTACGAATGATCCCTTAGAAATGTAAATAAAATTACGTCGAACAATAGTGCATCAGAAAGGTGGAATAACGATATCGCTATGCTTCATACAAAACTTTCATTATCATTTCAGTAAGAAATACATACATACTTGTTTTTATACTGCATGTCGTATTATGCGTATCGCAATAATGAATCAGTTTTATAGAAGATTGTTAACTCAATAAGGGAATTGCTTTAACTTATCTACTCGGCGTAACAAGAATATAATTTTATGTGCAATTAGATTTTTGCAAGACATTTTGTAAATATGTACGCTGTGGTAAAATAAATCGACAAATTCTATTGCTTGTTTGTTAGTACCGCTAATCGGTAAGTGGTGTCATTTATTTTAGTTTTTATTCGTAACACCACAGACGAGATAGGGATAGACATTGCATGCTGGGCAAAATTTTGTCACACGCTCGGGGGGCTCTAGAGCCCCCATACCATTTTGGTGTCACGTCCAACGTTACCGGTTGAACGCAAAATTGTGAGGCAACGACACTCTATGTGGGAATATGAACTAAAAAACCGATCAGGGACGCATCAAAAATATTTTTCGCCCAGTACAAACATTTATTGATTGTTGAAAGTGAAAATTTGACATTTGTCAAAATTGAAAATGTTACAAGTTCTATACAAACCGAGGATGTAAAATATGCAAAACCCATATGAATTTTATGCACGAAAAATATGTAGAGTCTATTGATACTATAATTCTTACAAAACTCAAACATACGTAGTTGTAGTTCGTGTCATAATAAAAAACCACAATTGTTTTTCATATTTTCTCTTATTAATTGTTGTTGTGTATTGGTAAGAAATAATCTTCTTCCAACAATATTCTGGCAACCTTCTGGCCAATCCTTACTTTCATTGATAACTCTGACAATCCAATATTTCTTTATTTTTTCAATGACATTCAAATTTTCCTTAATATTTCCACCAAAATTAATCGGCACATTCTGTAATTGTATAATACAGTTTATATATGTTCCTATCGAGTCCGTCACTGGAAAACCTACAGTTTCCAATTCCTGTACTGTATGTTATTTTATAACGTGTTCGGGGTCAAAGACGCCAATTGGGTCCAATCTATATCTTAGATATTGACCGTAAATCGCCTCATTCGATGATGTTTAAAACAGCGCAATTTTTAAATGTTTACCCTGTCCAACAATGCCCGTTACACTTTATCTTTTGCAAAATCGTTACTTTTTACATTCTGGCTTACATTGTCCATTCAATATGAATATGTTTCCTATAAAAGAAGTTCGCTAAGTGCGACTATTGCCCAACATTCAACTGTTAAACAAGCAATGTCTCGCGCGGCAAGGCTGAATTCGATTACCAGATAATATGTATATCCAGCCAACACTCTTCGGATGGCCCACCGGCCGAATGCTGTGAAGAGTGATCTTGGCCGGGTGTCGTTATGTGACAGCCCTGTGTAACATTACTATTATAAATTCGATTAATAAAGGTTACCTCTGGACATCATTCAGATAAATATACAAATATTTTGTGAGCTTTATTGTACGTTTTAGTTTTGTAATTATTTTATGCAATGATTATATTAAATGCCTTAATCAATACCAGTAAATGTAATCCGATTTATGTCGTGTTTGATCTCATTTTGATCAGGAAATTATTAACAATATATTGGAAACGTTTTTGTGGAGAGAAAAATAATACAGAAAACGTTTAAACATAAGCGTTTGATACACTGATCTTTAGTACGCTAAGGTCGCCGTGGTTCAGGTGTTATCGCTTTCTTTTGTTCGTCGTCGGCACTTTCTATCGGCAAAATACAAAGTGAATTACGCACTGTGAGTGCGTGTTTTGGATTCTACACCCACCTGACTTCGAATCCGACCTGATGTACCCGACCTAGGGCAAATTGACAGAATTCACTGTATTTACTTTGGCGGCACTCGGCAGCAAGCAATCGGCAGCGATGGCAACGTTTTGTTGTCGTCATCTGAAGCAACACCCGTTGTTGCAAAGAAGAGAAATATATTTTGCGAAAAAAGAAGCGGAACCACAATTGAACATCTTGTACGGAAAATACGGCATTCAACAATTGGCGTCATGCTGTTCCCACCTGCCTCCCCGCGTTTCGGGAATCGCAGATCGAAGATCGCGCTCGCGTTTTCTGTTCTGATCTTCCCTTGTTTCTGTCCCTCCACGAGCTTCTCTCTGGGACTCGAAACCGGACATTTTCAGAATCGGAGACTACATACGTTTTCGTAACTCGGAAATTACTTTGTAGTTTGCTGAAAAGAGATGCCGACGACGGACAAAAGAAAGCGATATGGCGTGAGTCACGGCAACGTCATCGAATTATAGATCAGTGTGTCAAATCCTTATGTTTAAACATTTCTGACATTCATTTTTGATACATGAAAACATGAAAACGTTTCCAACGTACTATTTATAATTTTCTGATTAAAATGAGATCAAACACGACATGAATCGGACTATATTTATTAATCGAATACAATGTTACGCAGGACGGGCTTCTTATGGCACTTGGCGTTCAGACATTAACTACTGCGTGTGAAACGTGTGTCGAATCATATAGTGTTTAGTCTCATTTTAATAGGAAAAATGTCTCCAATATACCAGTAAACTTCTTTTTAACGAAAAATTGCAATTAACAATTTGTCATTACTTTACTAGGGTTAGTATCTCACCGACAGACTCATTACTGTCAATTGTCAGCATCAAAATATGCCGCTGCGAAACAAGCAACCGCGCTCTACTCGGCTGACGGCAGCTGACGGCGACCCCCTTTTGTGGAAGGGGCCATTCGTGCACAGATATCGTGTAGCTCAAATCAGACTCATATCGAAAATCTAATGTAACAGGTTTTTACTTTTTTCTTTACAAACACCCACCCCTTTTAAAAATCTGAAAAAAACAGGGCTACGGCATATCACTACAGTCATACAGGGTTTTCTTTTCGTTATGCATCCAAAAGTCCATTAATACAAAATTGCAAATTTTCCAATTTTTTTCTTGTTTTTATATTTCAATTACCGGAGTTTGAGTTTTAAAAGCTGAAAAAAATCAAGGGTATGTACTTCGTATCTGGGCATACGCTTGATTTTTTCCAATTTTTTTCACTTCCTCATTTTCGAAAAAACAAGGAGAAATGACTGTTTTTTTTCAATTCCTCCCACTACCGTCCTAGTCGGTGTATATGGTTGAAGCATGCCAAAAATGAGTATTTTTCCATAATCTATCGAATGGTTATTTTACTATATTATTTGTCTTGGGTGCAGTTTTGACCACCCTATCCACCTGTGTTCGCTTCGGCGCGTGCGTTGTCAAATCTCCTGAAGGCGCTGGGCTGGGCCATCGAAAATCTCCAGTCAACGAAACCACGAAACATATTACATTCGCTACGTTAAAAATAGATTCACGCAGCCACGTAACAAGTCGTACATACATACGACGCACACAAAGAAATGTTGTGGCGCTCGGCTTAGTTCTACGATTGACCGTCATAAAGCATAGAGTGCGCTCCGAATTGCGCGATATTTTTGCGCTGTCGGTATTTTTCAGCGTGGACACGAAGTCCCATAAGGTGCAATGTCTATCCCTATCTCGTCTGTGGTAACACGCGCAATTTCAGTATTAAATATCTGAGGCTTATTAAGTTATCCAAAACTCTTTAATTATGTACCTTCAATTTTAAATAAATTACGCATACAGGGAAGAAAAAAGCAAGAACTCAACATATTTGATTTTCCCCACTTCGTGGTTTATTTAGGGAAGAAACTGTACGATGGCGCTTTGACCAGGGCCTGGTCACTCCCCTCTTGTAAAAACGTGGTAAGTACCGCCGCGCTATCTATCGGACGACGACGGAAACGAACTAAATTTGTGTCTAGGGTGGTCTAGGGTCGTGCTCCAAAACGCCTAGTTATATTGCTCCAAAAAGCCGATGCACTGTAGATTTGTTCTGGTAAAACGATTCTAAGTATTCAAGTGTACCAAAAGTTTAAAAGTTTAAATAATATTTATTGTTCTCTAGCAGAAATTACTTAAATCCGAAAGAGAACAACAAATATTATTTAAACTTTTAAACTTTTGGTACACTTGAATACTTAGAATCGTTTTACCAGAACAAATCTACAGTGCATCGGCAAATATAAACTTACGTGTTAAAACGGGTACTTTTAGGTATTAACAATATTAACAGTATGTAATTGTGAAATAAAATCTATATTCATAAAAAGATGCACAAACGAACTTATATATATATGTTTCATATTAATAATTTCACCAATGCGTTGTAGATAACTTTGGACAGCTGCGTGTATGAAACGCTTCTTAGGAACCTGAAAAAGAGAACTGTGATTAATACGTGATCTGATTGTTTCGATGTGAACAATCCTGCTCTTACTTCCCTTCTTATAAAGGATGTCTGTTTCCCGTATTTTACCGATTCCATGGCCGCAGACAAGGTGCATCAGTTGTCGAAATTGAAAGCCTCTGGAACCTGAAAAAGAGAACTGTGATTAATACCTGATCTGATTGTTTTGATGTGAAAAATGCAAACAATATGAACAAAAGGAAACTTTTTTGTATACTGTATAAAAGTATGAGGGTATTACATATATTGCATTGGGTTGAGGGTATATGCAAAGTATGAGGGTGCTCTATATGTCACACATACCTTTACTTCCATTTTGGGAGTACATACAGAAGTATGCAAACTGGCTCTACTGCCACTTTCCAAGTTATGTGACCGCGATTGCTGCACATCTCCTTATATCTGGTTGCATAAGAGAAAACCAATTAGATTTTGCATGACATCATGTGGGTACAACACACACTTTGTTTTAGAATAATTGTTACAAACCTTTACTTCTGTTGTGGAAGCACGTACAGGAATATGTGCCCCGTTGGTTCTGTCCCCACGTTGCACCTCGTAAGAACAAGAGGGCTACATTGTTTCTATTATCTAATTATGCAAACCAATATATATTAGATTTTTAATTAATATATAAGAATCTTATAGACGTATTGTAGGATTGAATGAAAGTGACATACGTTTATTTCCTCTGGAGATATGCTTTTAGCTTCTGGTAAATGCAATGTTGGCACAACATTGCGTTTCAGCGTCCTGCGTGCAAAACCCACGCAGTAATCTTCTTCCTTAAAATGACGGTAGCAAACATTCCTCTTCCTTAGCTCATCGCTACTCAAACCCATTTTTTTCCGAATACACTGCAGCTTTCCACAATTCGAACCTCGCAGGGTCCTTTGGAAAACGGTGCGTTAGCACCGTATCCCTCGTTGAACGGCATCCAAGCACGCAGCACTCGCTAAGACTCATGGCTTTTACTTGCTCGCACCACACACTTCAAAAATGCACAAAAACGTAGAATTTTCCGCTAATATGCACTAAATTTCCAGTTGCCTCGTGCCTCAACTTGCAACAAGAATGTAAACAATCGAC
Source organism: Anoplius nigerrimus (assembly GCA_914767735.1). Lineage (NCBI taxonomy): Eukaryota > Metazoa > Arthropoda > Insecta > Hymenoptera > Pompilidae > Anoplius > Anoplius nigerrimus. The sequence goes on along the minus strand of OU612079.1, from coordinate 3,489,868 downwards.
AGGCGATGATTCATGTTTATATCAAATCTGTCATGGCTCCCGCAAAAATTCAGCCAATCGCAATCGAGCTACTACCGCGACACCTGGTGCGCGACGAATCGGAACTATTGCAAACTGACCACGTTTTGGATGGGGAGCAGTGTCAGCAGGCAGAACTGCAAAACAGCATTTTTTGAGTGTATGCGTGCCGTGTCGGTGAGAGCTGCGCGCGCCGGTTGTACGCACCGAACGTAAACAAAGACGGAACCATGATTCCTGTCTCCTTTCTACCAACGTCCTGTACCGAAGTCTGTAAGCTGCGCGCGCCGCTAATATGTCCGCGCCAACATCTCATTGTGTGCGTGCCGTGCGTGTGTAGAAAAGGAAGGAGCTTGTCTCCGTCTCATTTCTTCTTGTAGGTCTCGTGTGACGAGGAAGGAGCTTGTCTCCGTCTCGTTTCTTCTTGTGGGTCTCGTGTGACGAGGAAGGAGCTTGTCTCCGTCTCGTTTCTTCTTGTAGGTCTCGCGTGACGAAGAAGGAACTGTACTCTGTCTCGTTCTACGGTGTTGAATCTATTTTTAGCGTAACGATGGTAGCGCGTTTCGCTTACTTACTGGGTACTGGAGATTTTCGATGTCCCAGCGTCTTCAGAAGATTTGACAAGACAGGCGCCGAAGTGAAGACCTACAGGTGGATAAGATGGTCAAAACTGCTTCCAAGCCAAATGAAATTGTGAGATAGCCATTCGATAGTTAATCGAAAAATACTCATTTTTTACATGTTTTAACCTTATACAGCGACTAGAACGGCAGTGGAAGGGATTGAAAAGAACAGCTATTTGTATTTTTTTTATTTGAAAATGAGCAGTTGAAAAAATTTGAAAAAAATTAGACGTGTGTCCTGATACGAAGTACACACTCTTGGTTTTTTTCAGATTTTTAAAACTTAAACTGTGGCAACTGAAAAATTAGAACCAAAAAAAATTGGCCTATTTGCTATTTTTTATTGAAGGTCTTCTGGGTGTATAACGAAATAAAAACCCTGTATGAGTGCAGTGATATGCCGCACCCCTATTTTTTTTCAGATTTTTAAAAACGGCGGGTGATAGTAAAAAATATAAATAAAAACCTGTTATCTGGTCGTTTGTGGCGTGTTGAGAGTAATTTGTACACTGAATCTTTATGCATTCTTTACGTGATAAGTTTATTACGCAATATTCAATTATATGAGGTACATATCGTTATATGAAATGTATCGTTACGCGCAGTGCAACGATTTGATAGAAGGAATCGTCAAATGCTCGATACGCGCGACATGCGTTTTACCGAACATCTATGTATTATATATTGTGCAAATGAAGTATACAGACCAGGATATAGTAAATGAATCCAAAGCGTTTTTTGAAAATAGATTTATTTTCCAAAGGGCATAGCCGGGTAAGACAGTGAAATGTGCCCCAAAACCGATCGAAATTCTGAATGGGCCATTCGATAGCTTATGAAAAAAGAAACATTTTTGTGAATTTTCAACTTTGTATCTCGACCGTGGGGGGCGGGGGGTGTAAAATGTACTGTCCGCTTCTCCCACCATTTTCTCGGAATCTAGTGCATAAAAAAATTCGAAAAAAATCAGAGCCATATCTAGTAATGGCGCGCATATTACAGATTTTTTTTCAGATTTTTACATAAAAAATCCTATTCGTAAAAAAATAAAAACCGAAAAGTCAATCAGAAAAACATTTATTTGATACCGAAGGAGGTCCGGATCAGTGATGCCGCTTTTTTGTGTAATGTAATATTACAATCAACATCTCTCTGATTTTTTTTATAATTTTTGCTCACCAGCAACAGCGTCGGAAAAATAAATAACCCGTTTTTTCGTCAGTTTTTGGGTGTCAGAACAACGTATGAGGTAAACTTTGGTTTAATTTTTGTCACATAACTATTTCATGTAATGTTTAATATTATTGATTACATTGCATAGTCGTAATAATGCAAGAAAACTAAATAAATGAACGAAATCGATGTCACAATGTATGCCTTATGTTCTGAAAAATTGAAGATCAACCAAAGATCGTTGGTAGCCACACGCGTATGGTGACAGACTCTTTTGTCGAAGCAAACTTTTTCTTTGGGTTCGAATCCTGTTAGGTGCCTTTTTTTCATCGTTTTTTTTGTCCTTTCTCTATGCAACAATAGTTAATATTTAATGTCGGATGACTTTCTCTATGCAACACATTTTTGTCATTATTACTGACAAAATATATGACTAGAATAACGGAATCATGGAAGGCGGTTAGAAGGCATGTGCATATTTATTACAACATTAAAATGTTGACAAAAATATTGTGAAATCATCTGACATTAAATACTAACTATTGTTGCATAGAGAAAGGACAAAAAAAACGATGAAAAAAAGGCACCTAACAGGATTCGAACCCAAAGAAAAAGTTTGCTTCGACAAAAGAGTCTGTCACCATACGCGTGTGGCTACCAACGATCTTTGGTTGATCTTCAATTTTTCAGAACATAAGGCATACATTGTGACATCGATTTCGTTCATTTATTTAGTTTTCTTGCATTATTACGACTATGCAATGTAATCAATAATATTAAACATTACATGAAATAGTTATGTGACAAAAATTAAACCAAAGTTTACCTCATACGTTGTTCTGACACCCAAAAACTGACGAAAAAACGGGTTATTTATTTTTCCGACGCTGTTGCTGGTGAGCAAAAATTATAAAAAAAATCAGAGAGATGTTGATTGTAATATTACATTACACAAAAAAGCGGCATCACTGATCCGGACCTCCTTCGGTATCAAATAAATGTTTTTCTGATTGACTTTTCGGTTTTTATTTTTTTACGAATAGGATTTTTTATGTAAAAATCTGAAAAAAAATCTGTAATATGCGCGCCATTACTAGATATGGCTCTGATTTTTTTCGAATTTTTTTATGCACTAGATTCCGAGAAAATGGTGGGAGAAGCGGACAGTACATTTTACACCCCCCGCCCCCCACGGTCGAGATACAAAGTTGAAAATTCACAAAAATGTTTCTTTTTTCATAAGCTATCGAATGGCCCATTCAGAATTTCGATCGGTTTTGGGGCACATTTCACTGTCTTACCCGGCTATGCCCTTTGGAAAATAAATCTATTTTCAAAAAACGCTTTGGATTCATTTACTATATCCTGGTCTGTATACTTCATTTGCACAATATATAATACATAGATGTTCGGTAAAACGCATGTCGCGCGTATCGAGCATTTGACGATTCCTTCTATCAAATCGTTGCACTGCGCGTAACGATACATTTCATATAACGATATGTACCTCATATAATTGAATATTGCGTAATAAACTTATCACGTAAAGAATGCATAAAGATTCAGTGTACAAATTACTCTCAACACGCCACAAACGACCAGATAACAGGTTTTTATTTATATTTTTTACTATCACCCGCCGTTTTTAAAAATCTGAAAAAAAATAGGGGTGCGGCATATCACTGCACTCATACAGGGTTTTTATTTCGTTATACACCCAGAAGACCTTCAATAAAAAATAGCAAATAGGCCAATTTTTTTTGGTTCTAATTTTTCAGTTGCCACAGTTTAAGTTTTAAAAATCTGAAAAAAACCAAGAGTGTGTACTTCGTATCAGGACACACGTCTAATTTTTTTCAAATTTTTTCAACTGCTCATTTTCAAATAAAAAAAATACAAATAGCTGTTCTTTTCAATCCCTTCCACTGCCGTTCTAGTCGCTGTATAAGGTTAAAACATGTAAAAAATGAGTATTTTTCGATTAACTATCGAATGGCTATCTCACAATTTCATTTGGCTTGGAAGCAGTTTTGACCATCTTATCCACCTGTAGGTCTTCACTTCGGCGCCTGTCTTGTCAAATCTTCTGAAGACGCTGGGACATCGAAAATCTCCAGTACCCAGTAAGTAAGCGAAACGCGCTACCATCGTTACGCTAAAAATAGATTCAACACCGTAGAACGAGACAGAGTACAGTTCCTTCTTCGTCACGCGAGACCTACAAGAAGAAACGAGACGGAGACAAGCTCCTTCCTCGTCACACGAGACCCACAAGAAGAAACGAGACGGAGACAAGCTCCTTCCTCGTCACACGAGACCTACAAGAAGAAATGAGACGGAGACAAGCTCCTTCCTTTTCTACACACGCACGGCACGCACACAATGAGATGTTGGCGCGGACATATTAGCGGCGCGCGCAGCTTACAGACTTCGGTACAGGACGTTGGTAGAAAGGAGACAGGAATCATGGTTCCGTCTTTGTTTACGTTCGGTGCGTACAACCGGCGCGCGCAGCTCTCACCGACACGGCACGCATACACTCAAAAAATGCTGTTTTGCAGTTCTGCCTGCTGACACCAGCTGACACTGATGGGGAGTGAACAGGCCCTGGCTTTGACCCACGTTGCCATACCGTCAATTAGACGTTAATAGTAAACAGCTAGATTATTTTGCAAATACAAAGAATTCTGCAATAAAGAAGTCTTCAACATATTTTTATCAGTAATTAAACACGACATTTAGCAAATCTGGATGAAACCAGGGAGAAGATGATTGCCGCCTCAGAACCGGTGGTACATAAACATTTCCTAGGTTAACCGCTATTGCACTGTAATCATAGTTGAATTATTTACGTTTTTGTGCACAACAACTCGATCAGTTGCAAAGGAATAATTTTTTTTTCACGCCCAATATTTACACATTAGTCTCCATACATAATTCGTAAATTTAAGGAGTATACTCCAAGTGGACGTCACACAGTTTCAAGGCATCCTGGATCTGTAATCGGCCAACAGTTATCCAATAACCAGACAGCCCCTACCGAAAGTATACTGCTACAAAAGTTTAGCCAAGTGAACATATCAGAGAGAACACCGGTATAATATAAATTGCTTAATTTACTTTTCATGCTGTAATTACTACTATAACATCATTTCATTCCCCAGAAAGAATTTTGGGTAGTTAGAGACAATGAAGAATGTGGAGAAGAAGAGTTATATTGTTCAGGAAAAGTGGCAGTACATTCAAAAGGAGATCAATCTACACGTGTATTACAAACAGCGTACACTTGTGAGACTGACATAAAACATGCATTGTGGTGCACATTCCGTAAGAGTGTTCCAAATCATATGATGAAAGGGAGAGAGACAGAAGATGATGACTCTATTGGTGAAACAATAGAATGTATTTGTTTGTTAGATTCTTATACTTTAAAAGTTTTTACTGAGAATGGTGAAGATTATGTGTCTAGTTTACAATTTCAAGTGTCTGCTGTTTGGAAAACAAAGTATGGCATTTTATTAGAAAAAGCTCAAGTTCCGACATCAGAAACAAGGTACATTGTTGTTTCACTTTTATTTTTTCTCTTCTTGATAGTAGAAAAGTTATAATAATGTTTTATTATGATTACAGGTATATGTCATTGGATAATAGTAGGTTGCCCTCGTCAAATGATGTTAACTTGCCAGTTGCTTTTTCATTAATGCACCCGTTAGATGAAATCTGTCCATTACTTATAAAACATGGTAAATTTACATTTGTATAGTTGGGCTATAATATTCCGTTTTCAGGTTCATATTACTAAACTGTTTTAGGTAGCATATCATATATGTGTGAAACAACGCAACAAATTGTATTTACCAGTTCAGAACCATCCCTAGCTGTAATTTATGATTCAAAAACTGGATTGCATTCCGTGTACAAAATCAGACGAGCATTAGTTGAAGAATGCCAAGCAGTCTGTGGTAGTAGTGATACCACTCCAAGTTTATTCAATTATTCTACTAGTGCTTCACCTTTGCACATTGCCAGTAATCTATCTGCGAATAAGAGCTGTGCGAATAAAACCCACTTAAGTATTTTCGGTAATTCCAATGCTTTGTATAAACGAGTACAAATTTCTAAAAAGAGAATATATTTGTTACTCATAACCATTTTCATGCTTATAGGAGTACCTAATCCGCAGTTGAGTAATATTGGAATAGGTTTAGGATTATCAAATAGTCCGTTTGGATCGCGTGGTACTTCTTACACCACCACTTGTTCGGGCGGACCGTCACCTTCACAGCAGCAGCAACATTCTCGTTCTCAAAGCCCAATGGCTACGATTTCTCGTTGTCAATCTCCAACACATTCAGGATTTTCACCTCTACTCGGTGCTCCTTCTAATTCCGTTCATTCAAGATTACACCAAGCCACTATGGCCACAGCATTAAGTCATCCACAGAATAGTCCCAGCGCAAGTTGCAATAGCATTCAAATTCAAGACACTGGAACGCCAAGTAGACCATTATATCCAGAGATTTGTCTTGATCATGTGTGGACAGAAAATATTGGAGTTTCAAAGCAAGTAACAAACTATTTGTTAATAATGCATGCCCTTATTTATGACATATTCCAGGTTTTCCCTTTGCCTTCAGTTCCTTTGGATCCTATGTAGAAAGTGAGTCGTAATCCAGCAACTTTGTATTCCCGATATTCATAAACATGTTGAAGCGGAAACATACTTTTTATGTGAATGCTCATCTGTCACTTTCACTTATTTTTTTAGGGATACCGTATCGGGACGGGCATCAAAAGTTCTTTTAACATCGGATTTGGTTGGGCAAAATTATTTGGGCTATTTAGTTCCAAACAGGTCACAGTTATTTCTAGTTAGACTAGCAAAGAGTAACAAACAGCAGCAAATAATTTTTGGAATGGTCACGAGTATTGTGGCTAAAGACGCAGTTAGTCTACCGGTTGGTATCGCATTTTACTTGGAATGTAATACTTAATAAACGTTTAAAATTAAACTTTGTATTCTGATTTCTTTTCAGTCTTTACATATGATCGCCATTATTGATTTATCAAACACAGTAGCACTTTACTCAGGCGCAACGTGTGTAGGAAAGTTACATATAACAGGCATTATCCCAAACATAGCAAGTTGCAATTATTTCTTACCTAGCCTCAACCAAAAACTGGGATCGCCGTTTCCACGAAGGAGTTCCCTAATTTCGCAAAACTGTACTGCTCCGCATGACATTAAATTTGAAGAGGGAATGCACTTGCTCAGTCCTGTCGGTGGAAACTGTGCTCGTCCTCCGCTGTTATTGGAGAATCCTTTATTGGACTCACAGCTTTTCGCATTGAAAGACGCAGTGGGGAACAAGGTTACTTTAGAATATGGAAACAAGAGTTACTACCGTATAACACTACCAGTGTGCAGTACATCTCCATTAGTTACAAAATGTTTGCACACATTGCGCAGTGTGCTACAAAGGGATTTAGCTATGCAATTGTTAGTGAAATGGTACGGTGCAAGAAATGCGCCCGGACCACAGGACTTTTCCCCTCAGCAGGAGTGGTGCCTATTTTTGGTCGTGCTTTGCACCTTGCTGGGATACAACGTGGAAAAGTTAGAACTGACACAATCGAACGAGAAAGATCAACCGGCTGAACGTAACAGCCCAATGGTAGTACCAAAGAAACAGAAAACGAATGACAGCGGTTCAAATGATGATTGGATGTACATGTGCTCACTTGGAAATGGTGACACTCAATCATTTCTTTCCAATGCGCTTGGCCTAACGAAAGTTCCTACAATTTTTCAAACAGCAGCTGGTAATGACGATGTCGGGAAGATAAATACGCAGGCTGTCCTATTCCCATACCTACCATTGGTGCTATTCTCTTTACACTTGTTGTATGAGGAACTCAAATTGAATTGCGTAATGGCAGAGAGTTTACCATTACTTGCTCGATTACTACATCAGATAAGCACAGACTTGAAATTTGATTTGTACACCCACCATTATTTTCTTGATTTTCCTTCCATTTATTGCTCGAAAAATTCTCCGTCACAAGTGACTGAAACAGAGCTACAGAAAGTTGTAGCGCCTAACTACATGATCCAGAAGCCACCAAGTGTTTTTGAAACATTGAATAATCTGTTGAACGGTGTAGACGTCGTACCATTTCCACATTTGAATCAAGTGAACCCCAAAACAAAGAATATCATATATTTGACTGCGCTCATAGCTCACGAACATAAAGCCACTGCAGTCGAAATGGACAAGTTTGTCAAACTCGTAACACCGGCCGGAAGTAGAGTTGATTTTCAAGATACGGGGAACAAGCAGGATAAAGATGTTCCTAAAAAGTTAGAACAACCCACGACAGATCGTATAGTTGTTTTATATTACGAGATGGGAATGAAGAAGAAAGATCTTGAAATACTGCCCACCGGCGTTGCGTTGATAATTAAAGATGTTATGCATCGATGCAGAGAACATCCGCCTTCAAACTGGCCAATGCACGCGTATGAATTAGTGGACCGTCAAGACTTAGCTGCTTTGCAGAAACGTTCAAAGTTACTGGTAACAAATTCTTGTGCAAGTAACGATAGAAAAAATTACTCAGTCCCTGAACCGGATGATGGCATGGAATTTGATGACGCGGTAAGACATTTATCTGTATCATTTGATGCCATTATATAGTCTTTTCTCTAACGCTGGGATCTTATAGGTGCTGAAGTTACGCTTTAATAAGGATCACAGGGTGGCTGAAGTTCGAAGATTGCTTAATTCATCAAAACGTGTTAGAATAGCTGTAGTACAGAGACCGGATGTAAGTGATCACGAGTTTATAGAAGAACAAGAAAGACATTTGCATGCATTATGTACAAGAACAATGGCACTTCCCGTTGCCCGAGGAATGTTCACACTTCGTACTGCTACACCTATTATTACCGAACAGTTACCGATACCAAGACTTTGTCTAACCGGTACGACAATGTTACCTTTATTTTTCTAAATTCCCATCATTGTAACACATATTCAATTTACACGATTACAGGGAATGCTCCACCACGGGGAACAACCGTTGAATTGGCTCATATCGACGTTCCTCGTAACATGAATTTATGGCCATTATTTCACAACGGCGTTGCTGCTGGATTACGAATCCACCCGGATTCGTTGAACATTGACTCGACATGGATAGTATATAATAAACAGCAGCAGGGTGAATTTGGAGTAGAACATTCCGGATTCTTAATGGCTCTGGGTTTAAATGGGCATCTTAAGAATCTTGCGCCATTCAGTTTATACGAATACTTGGTTGAATGCCATGAGGCCACCAGTGTCGGGCTTTTATTAGGACTTTCTGCCACACATCGTGCTACTATGGATGTTTCGATGACGAAGCTATTGTCACTGCACGTCGAAACTTTACTTCCGCCAACTAGTATCGAGTTAAATGTTCAGCAAAATGTTCAAGTTGCCGCATTAATGGGAGTAGGTCTCGTATACCAAGGAACCGCTCATAGACACATATCTCATGCACTGTTGTCAGAAATTGGTACGTTCAATAATACCCGCGCACTATTATTCGTCTTTACTTTGAGGATGTACAACTGCCATTATAATTTAGGAAGACCACCCGGCCCAGAAATGAAGAATTGCGTAGATCGTGAATCATATTCGTTAACTGCGGGCCTTGCATTGGGATTAGTTGTATTAGGTTGTGGTGGTGGACCGGATTTGGCCAACATACCAGACACGTTGCACTATTACATGATCGGTGGACACGTCAAACCATTTACAGGTGCACAAAAGGATAAATACAAGTCACCGAGGTAAATCTATTTCATTATTGTCCAATAAAACTACTAAGATTTAATATTTAATGAAGATATAGGGTACATGTACTTGTACTTTTAGTTATCAGATACGAGAGGGTGACTCCATAAACATCGATGTGACTAGTCCCGGAGCAACAATTGCATTAGGTCTTATGTATTTCAATACCGGCAATCGAGCTGTAGCTGAATGGATGCAAGCACCAGACACACAATATTTGTTAGATTTTCTTAGACCAGACTTTTTGTTGTTAAGAATATTAGCAAGATCTTTAATATTATGGGACGAAATCGAACCCACCAAAACTTGGGTTTCTAGTCACGTGCCTAATATTGTTTATAAGTATAGGTTACAAAAGCCAACGCCGGAAATCACACAAAATGTGGATCTCGAAACGATGAAGTAAGTTTTTAACGTTTATTCTTACTTCTATCTTTATAAAATTGTTTATTAATGTTACAAAATAATACAGCCAGGCGTACTGCAATATAATAGCTGGTGCCTGCATGGCTCTTGGTTTGAAGTTCGCTGGTACTGCGAATAAGAATGCTTTTAAAACATTGCTCAATTATGTACAAATGTTTACCGCGTTATGGCACAAGACGATCGCCGAATTAGCAGGAAAATCTACCATTGAAACCTGCCTGAATGTTATATTACTGTCTGCTGCAGTTGTTATGGCTGGGACTGGCAACTTACAAGCACGTAATTTCCGTCACACATTTTCCCAACAAGCCTTTTCGTGCCAACATTTTGAATTAATTTTCAGATTATGAGAGTATGCAGGCATATAAGGACAAGAGTTGGACCCGCGAGTACTGTCGTCACGTATGGTTCTCATTTGGCAACGCACATGGCTTTAGGACTACTTTTTCTTGGCGGTGGACGATACACTCTTTCAAATAGTCCCAGTGCGGTTGCGGCTCTCATAATTTCACTTTTCCCAAAATTTCCAACCCATAGCAACGACAATAGGTATCACCTCCAAGCACTGAGACACTTGTACGTCCTAGCTGCGGAGCCTCGTGTAATTTTACCGAGAGATATAGACAGTGGCCAATATTGCTACGCAACCGTTCACTTAACATTTAAGAATGAAGCAGCTGCAGACGGACAAGAAACAACGCTCCAAGCCCCATGTTTATTGCCACAATTGCACAGTTTAAAAAAAATTGAGTTAAAGGATAATCGTTATTGGGAGATCGTTTTCGAGAAGAATCATAACTGGGAACAACTGGAGGACATGCTCAAAAGATGTGACTCACTTGATGTAAAACAAAGAGCTGGTTGTTTATCTTATCTCGAGGATCCACATGGATTCAAGAGTTTAGTAGCTCAAACTTTGACTACTGACAATGTCATACCCTGGGCAGCTAGACCAGAATATGTTACTTCCTTTACAAACGATCGTACAGTACTAAATATAGTAAAGTACTTTTTGCAATGGTCAAAAAGGGATAAGAATAAGAACACCGAAAAATTGAAATCGCAATCTCATAGAAGTTTGGCAAAAGGTAGTTCCGGTTATCTTACACAAAGTTTAAGTGATAGTTCGATGAGGACAGGGGAGAGCTGGAACGAACACTTAAACACGTTTAACGAGAAAATGGATATCGGCGACTTGTCGTCTGTTATGAAAACAAATTATTTAAGTAAACTGCAAGAGACGTGTAATGAAATGACGACACTTGAAAGACACTTCCTACATACTTTTGCAATAATTGTTTATGAATGTGTAATTAAGGATAAAGTGAGTTTGTTACCACTATGGGTAAATATCATCAAGAGCATTGAAGTGATAGAAAAACAACCCAACAGTTTTTGTGTTTGGCAAATAAAGCTTGTTTCGTCACAAATGCTGAAAAAGTCGACTATGGAAACAGGCAGCCCGTTACTTAGTATTGAAAGCGTACTTGCAATCAAACAAAAGACAGCAATCATTCTTGATAATTGGGAACATGGTAACTGCTACCAGTATTTTTTATAGTACAGTATTATTCTGATCTGTCTTTTTTACTAATGAATTCTATTGTTACGCCAGAATTGAAACCTCTGATAAAACGTTATTTGACAAGTGGAATTGCGGAAGGAGAGCCTCTAATGTTAAGTAAGATGTGCGCGTATTTCGTGTTTCATGACATACCATATCCAATTGACAACAAGGCAATCTGTAAGTATTTATTATGTTTCAAAACAGTATTTCAGTTGGGTTAACACATTTTTTCTTTTTCTGCAGTGGAATCACTCCTACAGACACAATTAATATCAAAGATACCAAGTGTTACATTGTACAAGCTGTACAAAATCTTGAAGTCTAATTAAATATGATATTCATTTAGCATTTGATGTATGTTTCACAGCTTTAATAGGTTCACTAAGTTACGCATAATATAGACAGAGAGCTAGACTGATTAAAAACATGACATGATCTTATCTAATATGTATTTACACTGTAGTAACAAAATATAACATTTATACAATTTGTTACAAAGTTCATACAAATATGTAGGAAAACCAGAATACACAGCATGTAGCTTAAAATTACTGCTTAGTTTTAGAAACTAATATGGATCCTGCTCAGTGCAAACTGTAATGCTCTGGACTAATCATTAGATGGTTACTTATGAAAACTCTGATTTTTACAATATATTGACATAGGTATATCTTATTTAATAGTGAAGATTATAAAACAAACAAATCAGAATTATATTCTGTCCATTTTTCGCTGTGTGCAAGCTTCCTAAATATACTTTTAAACCAATTAAATTTCTAATATTTACACATTTTCTTAAAGCATTTCTGGTCAGTTCTTAATTGTAAAATGCATACACACAGACATAAAAACAATCAAATATAAAAATGCTGTGGACAATTCATATTATATCAGATATTTCATATGTAACTAGATCATATGCCAATCATATTTGAAATGTTTATAGACACAATCCATCATTTTTATTCATGTTGTATTTAAAATATTTGGACTACAACATAGTAAATTGATGAATGTATATATGAATTTGTACATATAACAGATACGTTTACTTGTTCATATTATGATTATATAAAATGAGAATATTTGTTATTAACCTCCAGTCGTTAACCAAAGCCAAAACTGTTTAAAAGATGCGGTTACGTCTCCTATAAAACTCTTCTTCATGTATTATTGGTTTGCCAGTTAGAGTATGTATAAAATTATCAATAACCTCACCCACAAAAGTGTAACAATATATGCAACCAACTAAAATCCCACCAAGATGACCAATGAACGAAGAATTTGGTACCAGCAAGTGTATTAAAAGTAATTCTACCCACACTGCCATTCTATTTGGAACCATAAATCCGCCAACATGTTGCAACCTATCCCGTTCCTCACATGTCACAATTACTTTCAATGCAAACAAAACAGCTGAGAAACCAATTGCACACGCTGTGTAATATCCATAATCTCCAGTTAGTTGTGTGAGCGCATAACCTAAACCTACGTAGGTAGCACTGCATCCTAAACTTAATATAATCAGCAAAGCTACAAAATTTGTTGTGCCAAACAGCGGTTCTAAATAAGAACCCTTTAAAATGAATGATACCATGTTATAATAAAGGTGCATGTCAGATCCATGTTCGAAATTTGAAAGAAACAAAGATCTCCAGTTGTGATACTTCAAGACCTTCACTGATGATATACAAACTTCTTCTGGATTCCATGGTGCGCGGATGACACCAGTATAAAGTAAAGCCTAAAAGGACGATGATTAAAGTTTTAGAAATACTTATACTGTGTAAAATGTTTTTGACGCTACAAACTTACCTGTGCAACAACACCAATTAACGTTGCTGGCGGAATTTTGTCAATACCATAATTTACAACTTGCATGCCCAACAACAAAATGCCGTATTGTAAACCTTGTTGACGTCTCCGTGCAGTGCTCATTTTGGCTTAAAATATGTAATATCACTCTTTGTCACGCCACAAGAACAAGCAGAAAATTTGTTCATACTGAAATGCTATGTCATCGAAAGCACAATAGGTTCCGTAATAACTGTAAATATTGAAATATACGGTTAAAGCTGACTGTGCACCGGTGAATGTACAATAAGTAACTAAACTGACGCAACTGGAGAAACGTTTGATTCACGTGAGGCGTAAATCAAAAAATCTGATTGGTGGACAATATTACTTTGATCGGAATCTTGAGTCTGTGGAGCCAATCACCTTTGAAGACGTATCTTTCTTCGACAAAGTTGCGCAGTAATACGCCAATAAAACAAGTTCTGGCAAGCAATTCAAATATTCAAATTTTTTGGCTGGTGAATGAGTCTGACAAGCATATAGTAAAAAGAGGAAACGATTTTATTATCCTTCTATAAAAGTATTAAATTATAAAAATAATAAATAGCATCGACGACACAATTTCGGTGTGGCGCCGCATAATATAGTACGTATCACGTATTGATATTAATACAACCAATTACAAGTAGTCGTCGTATTTTCACATATATGTATTTTCGGACGGCGCGAGCGACGAAATAATTCTTGTTAATAAATAGATTGCAGACAGTAGGAAGCGGGGTAATAGCCTGAACAGAGTTCAACTAGAGAAACCGGGATTAGTGTGCTCTATAACGCATCGACGACAATAACGCTTAACTGCTCGGTAACCGACCCAAGTGACTCGTGGACATTCCCCAATATTCAACTGTCGTAACCCACGAACATAATAGGCTAAAGCTTCCAATCCGGCATCGGTGATACGTTCGCAACCACAAAGAGACAGTTTTTTAAGATTAGGGCAGCCCTTCGAGAGTGCTTCTAATGTAGCATCTCCGATGTCGCATTTCCCAATATCAAGAGCCCTTAATCTCGGACATCCTCTCGCCAATGCTAATGTGGCACTATCGCTCAGAGCCTCGCAACCTCTGGCATTCAAGTATCTCAACTTATAACAATGTCTAGCAACGATCAATAACCCCGCGTCCGAAACCCGATCGCATTTGCCTACCGAGAAATAACGTAAGGACGGTCCCAATCTAGCGGCTAGTTCTCGCACGCCAAAGTCAGTTATCCTTCCGCAATCAGAGACTGACAATTGCCTGAGACTCCCGCAGTAGGAGGCAATTGCCACGAGGCTGGCATCGGTTATACGAACGCAACGTCTTAGATACAAACAACCCAGATGCGGCATACGTGACAGAGTTAGCACCAATCTGGAATCCTCGACGGCCTGACAATCGCTCAGATCCAAGGACTGTAATTGCAACGCCGTTATTCGACTACAGGCCCCGGTCACGCTCACGCAGCCAGTCAAATCAAGCTCCCTTAAATGAAGGCAGTTGTCCAAGATGACAGTTATGTTAGCGTCGGTGACCCTTCGAGAATGGCGAATGATGAGAGAAGTTAAGCTTAAAAATGGCAGCTGCGTGAATATACCAGGAAGGCCTGTCGCTCCTTCTATCACTAATCGACGGATATAAGTATGACATCCGCGGCGTGTTAATGCACCGAGAACAGCAGTTGCGTTTTGTGGATAACGTATTTCGACTTCTTTCCACAAGGATGGATGCCATGCAATTTCCCATAAGCGTCTACAAGTTTGTGCAAGAGCACAACGGTCCCTCGTACTTAACCAGCTGAATATTTTAAGTAACAAATTGTCATCTAGCTGACATAGACCTGTTATGTAGATTCGTTTTTGCTGTGACAATGGCTGTTGCCTGTGTGGCACAGTCAGGACAGTTGGAGATGAAGATGAGCGACATGCAGTATTATCAAGGGTATGGTAACCCAAATCAATGGTATCTGATGTTGGTCTGTATAAGGAAGTTTTTTGAACGGAGTATCCCACTCCCCGTTCGGAACCATTCTGTTCCCCAAACGTTGGAAAGAGGAGTGGACATGATCCATCCATTCCATGCTCCTTTCTGAAATAAAAAGAATTATCCTCATATTCTACCGTAACAAATAATTCTTTAGTCCTCAGTAATGGTAAATAGAAAACTTGAGGAGTTAAATGTTATTTGAATATATTCCAGTAATAAATTTTGTATGTTTAAATAAACTTTCACGGGAGGGTCAAGGAGCAATAAGTACCCACTACAATGGAAGTTCATTACAATAGGTATTTACATATCTTATATGTTCCATATATAAAACAATGATTCATTTTTAAAGTTCGAATAATTAGCGGGAATCAATTTAAAGACATAATTTCAAATACATATACACTTACAACAACGGTGACTGACAGAAAAATCAACGACGACGCATGACAATATTGAAAACTATCGATCTATCTGTTCGCTCCTCCATTTTGATCTTACGTCCCAATTCTTATACCAGCTGGAGAAGTGAGCTGTTTTTCATCAACTACTTATTTTCCACGTGTTTCAATCCAGACTTTAAAGAATTTACTTTTTTCGGTGACCGTACGTCATAAACGTTATGTTAAATAAGGATTCCAACTGATAGAAACAAAATAGAAAATTTGACACATGACAGGTCTTTATTAGGCCCACAAAACTGGGCCTGAAACACTACTTACGACTGGTTTTCATTTTTAATTTAACGTTCCTTAAGGCCTCCTCTTATATCAGAGATATTTGTTCCTTTGTTCATCAGTAGCATTTTTCCATATTTATTTTTTTTAACAACGCACCAATCTTTATTTTTTTATTTGATTTTAGCTTGTTACGTGTGCAAACGTGAAATTATAAGTTTTTAAATGGTAAATTCCCGTTCGTATGACGCGAACAGAATATATAAATTCAGTTTCCCAAGAAATTGAATTACCCTAGGAAATAACTAGTCCAAGTCAGGGCTGGTCAGGGCCTGTCAGGGTGGCCAGAAGTCTTCTCGAAGATTCACCAGACCATGGAGACTAGATTATAAGTGGTGCGTTCGGGGAGTCACTACGAACGCTATGAACGCAAACACTACCAACGGCGTTCGCGGAGCCCGATAGCGCGATGTGGTATCAAGCTCCGTGAACGCTCTACAGCGTAGCGTTAGCAGACGATCATCGTTTTGTGGGGGGGTTTTCAAATCGAAAAATTGTTTTTCAGTTTTTCTCACATACAAAATCGTTTGCGGGCTTAAGTTAAATAAGATAAATTGTTGAAAGTCGACTAAACTGAAGGCTACTAAACATATTTTTTTGTTGAACAATAAAAACGAAAGAAACTATTATTATTATTATTTGTCTGGCCCGCGAATGAGGTTTTAAATTTAAAAATGGCCGTTGGCAGAAAATAGGTTCCCCACTCCTGACTTACAGCGTGTGGTGCTATTGGCTGTTCACGGAATACCCAGGAATACCCCACGCAACGCAATCGACACACTACCTCGGAAGAAATAGCGTTCATAGCGTTTAGTCATGACGTCGCACACCATAAGTAGTGACGTCACGGTAGTGTTTGATTGCGCTACCGCGAGCTCCGCGAACAGTCTGTAGCGCCATGATTGCGCGAATAGTGACTCCCCGAACGCACCCAAGGAGTACGAACGAGATAGGAATGTCACTAGATTTATAATCTGAAAATTTGTACAGATAGAGGGCGCGTCAGTTTGCAGTTTCTGAGTCAGTTAGACTTTGTTTCCATTAGGCCCTCTCCAAATCTAAACTAGTATGTCTCAATATAATTTATTTGTAGCTAAAAATTGAAATAGTCTATTAAACTATGTACAGCGTATCAATATTATCAATCTTTTATTCCAAGTCAATTTTAAAAATTGTATCTTATTTAAATATTTATGATTATTTACATTTATATTAAAGATTTTTGCGTAAAAAAAATCACAATTTTTACTTGCGATTAGTATATAAATTTTCTGTGTACTTTGTATATCTATATTTATCGGTAACTGTCGATACTAGCGCCGTCTGCTGGTTTAACTTGCATTGCTGTATTAAAATCTGGATTATTTCTTTAACATGGCGTTCGCACCAGGGCCTGGTCACTCCCCTCTTGTAAAACGTGGTAAGTACCGCCGCGCCATCCATAGTTATTTAACCCTAGATGAACTAAATTTGTGACTAGGATCGTGCTCGAAAACCCTAGGTTGCAGTGCTTCAAAAAGTCGATGCACTGTAGATTTGTTCTGGTAAAACGATTCTAAGTATTCAAGTGTACCAAAAGTTTAAAAGTTTAAATAATATTTATTGTTCTCTAGCAGAAATTACTTAAATCCGAAAGAGAACAACAAATATTACTTAAACTTTTAAACTTTTGGCACACTTGAATACTTAGAATCGTTTTACCAGAACAAATCTATGTACAGTGCATCTGCAAATATAAACTTATGTAGTAAAACGGGTACTTTTCATACCAAGAATAACAGTATGTAATTGTTGTGAAATCAAATCTATATTCATAAAAAGATGCACAAACGAACGTATATATATATATATGTTTCATATTATTTATTGCACCAATGCATTGTAGATAACTTTTGTCACTTTCCATGTTATATGACCGGGATAGCTGCACATCTCCTGATATCTGGTTGTATAAGAGAAAACCGATTAGATTTTGCATGACACCATGAAGGTACAACACACACTTTGTTTTAAAATAATTGTTACAAACCTTTACTTCTGTTGTGGAAGCACGTACAGTAATATGTGCCCATTTGGTTCTGTCCCCATGTTGCGACTCGTAAGAACAAGAGGGCTGCATGGTTTCTATTATCTGATTATGCAAATCAATATATATTACATTTTGGAATAATATATAAGATTCTTATAGACGTATTGTAGCATTGGATGAAAGTGACATACGTTTGTTTCCTCTGGAGATATGCTGACAGCTTCTGGTAAATGTAATGTTGGCACAACATTGCATTTTAGCCTCCTTTGTGCTTGTCCCACGATGTAGAGTATTCTTCTTAAAAATGTCAGTAGCAAACAATCCTTCTCCTTAGATCATTGCTACTCAGACTCCCGATTTTTTCCGAATACACTGCAGCCTTCCATAACTCGAACCTGGCAGGATCCTTCGGAAAAGAGTGCACTGGCACCTTATCTCTCATTGAACGGCATCCAAGCACGCAGCACTCGCAAAAACACATGGCTCGCACTTGCTCGCCCACACACTTCAAAAATGCACAAAAACGTAGAATTTTCCACTAATGCGCACTAAATTTCCAGTTGCCTCGTGCATTACACGATCACACGTGCAACAAGAATGTAAACAATCGACAGGCGAACAGGCGATGATTCATATTTATATCAAATCTATCATGGCTCCCGCAAAAATTCAGCCAATCGCAATCGTGCTATTACCGCGACACCTACAAAAGTCGAACGGCCGGAGGAACTACAGACTTACCACGTTTTTGAGGGGGAGTGACCAGGCCCTGGTTCGCACTCCTTATAATCTAGTCTCCATGGGGAGCAGCCCCAAGCAGCCCTGAGCAGCCCTGACAGGCCCTTTTTTTTTTTTTTACGTCTGGTGCATGGAGACTAGATTATAAGGAGTGCGAACGCCATGTTAAAGAAATAATCCAGATTTTAATACAGCAATGCAAGTTAAACCAGCAGACGGCGCTAGTATCGACAGTTACCGATAAATATAGATATACAAAGTACACAGAAAATTTATATACTAATCGCAAGTAAAAATTGTGATTTTTTTTACGCAAAAATCTTTAATATAAATGTAAATAATCATAAATATTTAAATAAGATACAATTTTTAAAATTGACTTGGAATAAAAGATTGATAATATTGATACGCTGTACATAGTTTAATAGACTATTTCAATTTTTAGCTACAAATAAATTATATTGAGACATGTTAGTTTAGATTTGGAGAGGGCCTAATGGAAACAAAGTCTAACTGACTCAGAAACTGCAAACTGACGCGCCCTCTATCTGTACAAATTTTCAGATTATAAATCTAGTGACATTCCTATCTCGTTCGTACTCCTTATAATCTAGTCTCCATGGACCAGGCCCTGGCCCTGGTCCAAGTTCAATCGTCGACAACGGTGTGTCGCTAATGTGCAAAATGGCGTCGTCAACCCTGAGCTTGTGATATGTATAGAGGAATGTCTGACATTTAACCTCCGAAATAATACAAATACATCGTAGAATTGTTTATACTACTTCAATTATACTGAAATAAACCACTGAGAAAATTTTTCTTTGTATAGTGTTCGCAAATATACAAATACTGTTAATAGTGACCGAATTTTACACAATGGCTAATCCGTTAGCCAATGTACCCGTGTCAAATATTCTCAAAAATAAGAGTTCTTTTGAAGATGAACCGAGAAAGAAAAGTAGGGAAGATTGGAGGAAAGCAAAGGAATTGGAAGAGGCGAGAAAGGCAGGTACAGCACCTGCTGCTGTGGATGAAGAAGGAAAAGATATAAATCCTCATATTCCACAATATATTAGTGCTACACCATGGTACTTCGGATCACAGGTATATGATTTGATTCACATGATAATTTTACCTAACACTTGTGAAGTTATACAAAGATGCTAAAAAATACTGCTCTTCCAGGGACCTACACTTAAGCATCAAAGACCACAACCAGAAAAACAGAAGAAGTTTAGTGGGATTGACGAATGGTATAACAGAGGTGTTGATGCAACCCGGGTTGCAGGAAAGTATCGCAAAGGAGCTTGTGAAAATTGTGGTGCTATGACACATAAGAAAAAGGAATGCATGGAAAGACCACGTAAAGTTGGAGCAAAGTTTACAAATACCAACATTGCACCAGATGAATTCTCCCAACCTGAATTATCCGTAGATTATGATGGCAAAAGGGACAGGTATATTTTTGGGATTTTAAATGTTGTCTAGAAGACTAAATGCAGGCAACTTATGTAAGTTAATATCATGTTAATAAGTCTTAAATTTAAAAACTTCTCTTTAAAGATGGGCTGGCTATGATCCATCTGAGCACAGAGCAATTGTTGAAGAATACCAAAAAATAGAAGAGGCTAAGAGGCAATTGCGAGCGGAAAAGCTTAATGCAGAAGAGAACGACGAACAAGATTCCGACAAAGACGAAGACAAATACGTTGATGAAGTTGATATGCCTGGTACGAAAGTCGATTCGAAACAACGTATTACTGTTCGAAATTTACGTATTAGAGAAGACACTGCAAAGTATCTCAGAAACCTGGATCCTAATTCTGCGTACTATGATCCAAAAACGAGATCCATGCGTGACAATCCTTATGCTGGTACGGAGCGAGAGGTTGATTACAAAGGAGAGAACTTTGCACGATTTTCGGGAGACACGCAACAGCACGCGACTGCACAATTATTTGCATGGGAGGCACACGAGCGAGGGGTGGATGTTCATTTACTCGCAGAACCTACAAAACTTGAGCTTTTAAAGCAGGAATACGATAAGAAAAGGGACGAGTTGAAGGATAAGGCGCGCGATAGTGTGATTGGTCGATATGGAGGTGAAGAACATTTAGAAGCTCCTCCATCGTCATTGCTATTAGCTCAAACAGAACATTACGTGGAATATTCAAGATATGGAAAGGTATCGACTTTAAACTATGTAAATTATTGTAATTATGTTTATGTCAATTTAAACTACATAAATATTATTCTGCAGATTATTAAAGGGCAGGATCGTCAAGTTATTCGATCAAAATACGAAGAAGATGTCTATCCAAACAATCACACATCTGTTTGGGGCTCGTATTGGCAGGATGGACAATGGGGTTATAAGTGCTGTCATTCATACATCAAAAATTCGTACTGTACTGGGGAAGCTGGTATAAGGGCATCAGAAGCTGTAAATACTGAAATTATAAACGAAGTCACAGAAAAAGAAATTGTAAACGATGAAGATCCAGATCAAATAAAAACTAAGTCGGGTTCATCAGAGAGCTCGTCCAGCAGTGATTCTTCGTCTGACGAAGAAGATAGCCGAACAAAATCGGAACGAAAGTCAAGTAAGAGGAAAGAGAAGAAGAGGAGACAAAAAGAG
The DNA here is from genome assembly GCA_914767735.1 of Anoplius nigerrimus. Classification (NCBI taxonomy): domain Eukaryota; kingdom Metazoa; phylum Arthropoda; class Insecta; order Hymenoptera; family Pompilidae; genus Anoplius; species Anoplius nigerrimus. Next base: position 3,468,254 of record OU612079.1, on the reverse strand, counting down.
AAGCAGAAACATAGAAGAAAAGCATTAAAAATGAAATGTGAGGACGATAAGTTAAAGCAGGCATTGGAGAAAGAAGATGTTCAGCAAAAGGAAGCCAATAAATTACTGAGTATGGATGAAAGGAAACGGCCGTACAACAGTATGTACGAAGTAAAAGAACTCTCGACGGAAGAGATCGAGGCTTATCAAATGAAACGAAGAAGGGATGAAGATCCAATGGCTGATTTTCTTAATAAATAAGTGTTAAGAATTCTATTTTTAGTTAATCGCTATTTGAATAAGTGTAAATTTGTATTTATCTCTAGTGTACATATAGTAATTGTTCTTTTTAAACGAAGTAATCTACATACAAAAGGAACTTTATTTTATCCTTGTAATTTTTGGCTTATACGCCGAACTCTATTGCATATTACCAAAATGTAAGATTATATGACTCTTGGTCTATTTTCAATAATAACTCGTGTATTATCTCTGTTACGTATTGTTCCAACTAAACAATTTTTGTTTGTTAATGATTGTGGTACGAAAAATGTTGGGATAGTGTTCGAGCTTCGTGCCATCTAATGTGCCAATAATAAATATGTATCTCGGACACTAAAATATTTACATATGGGGGAAGTAATGCGTTATAACATGTATCGTCACGTGCGATGCAGTGCTCTCTATTAAGTGCCGACAAAAGCTCAAGTGGTAGTCGATTCCACGTGAACTTTGTACCGTATGTAATTTGCAAACAAAAACGCTAGGTGGCGAAAACGAGAATGAGTGACTTTTTCCTATCAGCGTCGCAGATCTACACCTTCGGTTACCAGGCGGTCGAGATATCGTATCTTCCGAGAGATATATATATGTGTGTATATATCACACTGAAATGCTCTCTGGAACAAATTATGGCATTGTCTCTTATCAGGGGTAAGAGTCTGCTGCAATACGGAAATTCACAGTTACGTTTTTTCTCCATTTACGCGACCATGAAGGTAATTATAACAAATTTCTTACACATATGATTATAGCTTTACTGTTATAGTTTTTGCAAGAGAATCGTACCGCATGTGTTTTACGTAGCAGACCGTTAAAATGGGGAATTTTCATTTCACTTTCGAAAATGTGTTCGGCTAGTAGCAACCAACCGAACCTACTATTATTATTAAAATATCCGAACAACCACCGTTGTATATTGATTTGAATATACTAAATTTATCGTTTTGAAACGATATTATTAATTGTCGCCATTCATTTACGCGAAAATTTTAAGTTTCGATAACAGCCTGCCGAATTGCGTTAGTTAAAGGGCACGACAATGTCTGCACCGCCGTCATGACGCTTTAATTTTTCAACAGAAAGGATTGGTGCTTGGAGTATACGAGTCAGAGGACGAGAACAATATACAGTTAACCCCGACGGCAACAAAATATGATCAGTTGGTACAGGGACAGCTGATGAAACGTATTATGCTGTAAGTCTTCCATTCTTGTTATTAACCTTATTTCGTATATCGTTGTGCTAATATTATTTTCCATGAATCCTCTCCCGTTATCTTTGGCGGATTATGGTCTTTATTTTATGAACTGTGTTGTATTTATGGCGGTATTTGTGACTTTTATCATTTTATAGATACATTTCCATATTATATATCTATATGTGTAAGCCAAAAATTACAAGCATACACATATACTTCTACAAGATATTAATGGCTAAGTTTTAAAGTATGTTAATCTTTTTTTTCTGGTTCATCGCAGATGTATTACCTTCCTTTGACAACTGACTATTGCAACATTGTTATTTATTTAATGTGAAACAACCATTGCTACACACATAACGCAGTTTATGTGTATTATTTTAATTGTGTTAAACATTTTCATCTCCATTTCAACATTATGTAATCACAACAACAATGAAATATATAAATACTTTATTCACATTTCCAGCCTGAAACAATTGTTATAATGCTGCCTGAGCTTTATCTCATACTTAAGAATGCTTCCCCCTTTGTTCTCTTACAAAATCTCTCATAAAGCATTTTTCTGTTAATAAAAAGTTATGGAGAATTCAAAGTATCCTTACATCCCTCACGAGCTCACTGGCATTATTTTGATTGTTTCAGGAGAGACTAGACTGATCGATGGTTTGTGATATGAGGCATATATTTGCTGGAAAGGATATGCAACAGAAAGCTTTTTCCGCATAAGAAAAATAAACAAGAGCAAAAAATATATATTATACAGAGTCAGAGTATAAACAATATGTACTGTTTGTGCCAATAATAGATCAATTTATGTTTGTAATTGTATTTTGAAGCCATTAGGAGGAATATGAAAGTTAGGAGATTTTAGGTAAAGGAAAAATAATCGAGTAGATATTGTTAAGCGACGATACACAGAAATTATGTCAGCAATTAGCGACGGAAATGTGGCTCACGAGAGCGGTGCCGGAAGTAGTGCAGGAGAGTGTAGCGGTAGAACTTCTAAACGTCATCATCATTCTGGGAATATACTTCACGGAATTGGGGGTACACTTGAGGACAAGAATAACGATTACCAATGCCCAATTTGTTTTGACCTGATCGACGAGGCTCACATTACTCGTTGCGGCCACACATTCTGCTACCGTTGTATCTTAAAATCATTGGAAACGAACGGTCGATGCCCGAAATGTAGCTTTACGTTGAGCCAACAGGACATCTTTCCGAACTTTCTTCTGAACGAATTGGTATCAAAGCATAAAACACGGATAAAGGGACTGGCAGAATTGAGTAGTAGCGCGGGCGATAGAAGTAGAATACTTGGAACAGACACAGTGCCACAGACCGACGGTTTGAGGGATATCGTCACAGCAGAAAGCGCGAATCTTACTCTACCCGACGTTAACGTCATGCTGGAAGTGTTGACGCAGAGGAAACATTTGCTGGAAGCCGAAACGTGTGCGGCGCAGAACAAGTTGTTGCACGAGTTCTTGAAACACTTGTTGCAACAGAAGGAGGAACAGCGAAATCAGCTTCAAAAGGAAGTCGCATTGATCAAAAGGGACATGGAGGAGGTGGAGAGTATCCTTAGAGATGTTCAGAGTAAGTGTCCTCGAGTGGAGGACCTTAAGAAGTCGAGTGAGAATGATACCGCTCAAGTGTCCGCTATTAGACGAGAAATGATTGGCCTTATAGACATAATAGATTCGAATATGGTGAAGCCTACTGAGAAGACTGCTGCAGGTGGAAGTGAAGCTTACGTCAACCCACCAGGTAGTCAGAAGCAAGCAGAGTATCCTGCTGGATCGTCCCTCGCGGTACGTCGAAAGAGGATGCACGCTCATTTCGATGATTTTGTCCAATGTTATTCCGACTCTCGTGCCAAGGAACTACTTCTGGGACAGAAACCAGCTTGCCAAAGTGAATCAGGACATGGCGCCAGCTCGGGGCTCGATGTTTTTCGAGAAAATCTCGTGAAATTTTCGAGATACAATTCCTTGCGCCCATTAGCCACTTTGAATTACTCATCGGACATCTTTAATAACTCGACTATTGTCTCAAGTATCGAGTTTGACAAGGATAATGAGTACTTTGCCATAGCCGGTGTCACGAAACGAATAAAAGTCTATGATTACGGTGCTGTAATTCGTGACACCGTAGACATTCATTATCCGTGCGTAGAAATGGTGTCGAGTTCGAAGATATCTTGTGTTTCCTGGAACTCATTCCACAAAGGGATGCTAGCGTCATCGGATTATGAAGGAACAGTTACAGTATGGGATGCAGCTACCGGACAAAGAACAAAGGCCTTCCAAGAGCACGAGAAAAGGTGTTGGTCCGTAGACTTTAATGATGTCGACACCAGACTAATTGCTTCTGGCTCAGATGACGCAAGAGTCAAATTATGGGCGCTAAACACGGATCATTCCGTTGCTTCACTGGAAGCTAAAGCGAACGTTTGCTGTGTCAAATTTAATCCGCGCAGTTCCTGTCACTTAGCTTTTGGCTCTGCGGATCACTGCGTTCATTACTATGATCTGCGAAACATGAAAGAGGCATTGTGCATCTTTAAGGGTCATCGCAAAGCTGTTTCCTACGTGAAGTTCATCAACAAAGAAGATATCGTATCCGCGAGTACAGACTCCCAGCTGAAAATGTGGAACATTAATAATCCCCATTGTTTGCGTTCATTTGTTGGTCATGTAAATGAAAAGAACTTTGTAGGATTAGCCACCGATGGAGATTATGTCGCATGCGGTTCTGAAAATAATGCGCTCTATGTTTATTACAAAGGACTGACGAAGCAGCTATTCTCTTATAAGTTTGACGCCGTGCGCAGTATATTAGAAATACAGGAGCGGAAAGAAGAGGATCTAAATGAATTTGTCTCAGCTGTTTGCTGGAGGCAAATGTCGAATGTCGTTGTGGCCGCAAACTCCCAAGGCATCATAAAAATCTTAGAGCTCGTTTGAAGCAAGTCGTAACAGTTAATTGTTGAAAGTACAATGTCAGGCTAAGCATCACAAATTTCAACTGCGTACTAGTATTTTAAAAAGAGGTGGCGAAAGTGACGAGAGAAAGAAAGAATGCGATTAGTGCTCAGATACGATTAACAACGAGATGCGCAAGAATCATTCTAAATGTTATAGTTATTTATTAATGTTAGACGAGGGCAGAAAGGGTATACATATGTGGAGATATTAAATTATCAGAGACTGATTTATCTCAATTAATATTTCTCCTTAAGAATACAACTGCACAAATATTTTTTCTCTTTATTTTGTAATTAAATTAAATATATATGTATATATACACACACATACATATATGTCACTGAAATATGGGTACTGTTACTTACTATACTTACATCTGAATTTGTCGATTAATTTTAGACAAAACTCACATTATAGACTGAACCGTAAGCGGATAGCAAATTAATGCCACACAAGTTCTTTATTTCAATTAATTAAGATTTGAATGGCAGTTTGCGTTCTTCAATCTACATGTACGCTCATTTATAATTTCCTCAGCGTTGATAAATAGTTAATCAATCGTCAACAACGCAATAGTTTTCTTTGGCCTAACATTATTCTTTAGACATAGAAAAAAGATTACTTGAAACGTGCGCCGTTTTAAGCGTGTTTACGTTAGAAGTGCACATTTCATATTTGTTTGATATGTAATACAACTTTTATAATATGTTAAAATATACAAAACGCTCAATGCCGGACAGGACAGTAAGAACTCCTAACTTGGATTATTATGCATCTATAAGAAAAAACTAGAATTATTTCATTGTCCATATCATTTCTATGACGAGTCTGTTATCTAATCTGGATCTTATTTGTTTAGGCATCAACATTATGAATTCTATACATTCCACGGTGTAGTTTGTGTTATTTGTGCTCCATTAACTGTTAGTAGACTTGTATTACACCATGTATAACGTAATACATTAATTCATTACATAGAATGGCAAATATGTTCATACTGGCATTATACAATGTTTCATGCTACAGAAATATTTTGTACAGATCTTTTTTATTTTTCACAATCTTGGAATATCATTTTGATAATTAAATAACTCTTTTGTTTAGTCTATCACATTGTATAACTGGAATTACTGGTTAGTATTGCTCCGTGTAAAATGTAATCATATACATATATCGCAGGTGTTAACACCCTCAGTGCAAATCATGTCGGTTACGCCCTTTAATGAAAAATTTAACGTATGTTGACTGAGCAAATGACATACCGAATATTACCGATTGAACGTTTAATGTTAGTATGCCGTACAAGTGGTAGCATATCTCTTGAAAAAAAAATAGTTACACGCAATAAGATTTTGAAGCGGTCCTAACACCTAATACGATGTAGCAAAGTAAAACAGTAACTAAGGAAAATCTCACATTACGAATCTGTTTTGATGTCAATGATTATTATTGTTTCTTATGAAACCTCTAACATACTTTATTTGTATGCTGATGGAAGTGTATAGGCTATATTACGTTCCTATTACGATGAGTCGTATATTTTTTTGACCTTCTCTGTGTTCGCATTTGACATTCAAATGTCTTTTTCAATGTATGTACTTGCCTTCGTTGATATGGAGTAAAACGTATATTTTGTGTAAGGACAAATGCAGACTATTCATCTGTGACAAGGAAAACCCCATTTCAAACTTGTAAACTTAAGTCGACATATATCTAGAAAGGAAAGGAAAGGAACCCTTGTTTTTTTTGCACGGTCAGTGTAGCATGATGCTATTGCACTGAATAATATTGTACTGATTCTCAGTTAATTAATTTGTCGACTTAAAAATTTCTGTTCGACGCTAGGATGATTTTCAGTCAAATGTGATGTTTACTCTTTGATGTGCATAAGGCCAACGAGAAATAAGTCGCTGAATTAGTATTTTAAAAGAATAGTTACGAATTGATGTGTAGTAACGCAGAACAACAACAAAAATCGTAGGAGGACTAATCGTGAGTGTAATTATAGTTAGAGATTACATATATACAAATAAAATTCTAGATGTACATGAAAAATAGAACATTTTTAGATTGTATTTTGAAGCTACACATGATGTATAACCTATGTCATCCATGTCCAAGACACCGAGATTTTATTGCAATTAATAAAATTATAAATTTGTGTCCCAAAGGCTACTGACATTTTAATTTATCACGATTAATCGTCTTCGAAATGACCCTTATTCCGTGTTAATAGTACTGTTTCCATTCTGTTAAACGACTGTGAAAAATCGTTGAATATATCAATAACGAACGCATACTTCTGCTACTGTAGAGCAGGTCCAAAGATACCGAAAGGACATGCTAGAGTATTCTGGGCACTGGACGAATCTGATCATGCTGGAGTTGCCGTTGTGGGTCTCGGAAAGCGAAATCTTGGTATCAATCAGCTCGAGGAAATCCATGAAGGAAAAGAGAGTATTCGCGCCGCTGCCGCAGGTACGTTTGCATCCTTGAACAGAAGTTGTAGCAATATGTGGTTCCTGGCTCTACAAACACGTAATTCATCTCATTAGCTGGCTGTCGCGCACTGGACGCTGTCGAGATCAAGGACATAAGGCTGGAATCTCTTGGCGATGCTGAAGCTGCTGCAGAAGGTGCAACCCTCTCAACCTGGTTCTATCAGGGATTGAAGAACAAAGAAAAACAAAAAACTTTGCCAAAGATATCGTTGTACGGGCAGGAAGGAGAGTGGGTGTCGTCAGAACTTAAACCTTTTAAACCGAACTTACAGGCGTCGTTAGTTGCATATGACGAGCCTGCTCGTTTTGCAGGAATGAATGGCGGATAGGAAGTATCAAAGCACAGGCTCAGAATTGGGCACGCGAATTAGCGGACACCCCGGCGAACTTGATGACGCCACAGATATTCTGCGACACTGTTTCGTCCGTTCTGACCAAGCTGGGCGTCGAAGTTAAAGTGCACGACAAGTCATGGGCGGAGGCCAAAAAGATGGGCTCATTCCTGAGTGTCGCTCGTGGTAGCTCCGAGCCTCCCAAGTTTCTTGAAATCAAGTACAACGGCGCGGGTCCGACCGACAAGCCGATCGCTTTCGTAGGCAAAGGTGTCACCTTCGACGCCGGTGGCATTAGTCTCAAAGTAAGAACTTGCGTGGTAATTCTCTCACTCGCACCGTCTGGGACAATGTTATAACTTGTTGCGTCTGAACCCGTTAGCCACCAGGTGACATGGACGAAATGCGTGCCGACATGAGCGGCGCTGCATGCGTGGCTGCTTCCATCAGAGCCGCTGCGGAGTTAGGTCTGAAACTGAACATCATCGGTCTCATTCCGTTAACCGAGAACTTGCCGTCGGGAACGGCGACAAAGCCGGGCGATCTGGTGGTGGCCATGAACGGGAAAACCATCATCGTAGATAACACGGACGCGGAAGGTCGGCTGATTCTTGCCGATGCCCTCTGTTACGCTCGAGAGTTTGATCCAAGGTATATAAGGTAGCATTGAGATGGTAGCGTGCCGTCCGCATAACTCACTATGTTGCAGGTTTATGTTGGACATTGCTACCCTAACTGGTGCTATGAGAATTGCCTTGGGCGGCGCTGCTACCGGAGTATTCACCAACAGTGCCACGCACTTCGAGCTCTTGAAAAATGCCGGCATGTTGTCCGGCGATCGTGTCTGGAGATTCCCTCTGTGGCAGCATTTCACCAATGAGATGACGAGTAAGGGTTAAGCATTGTTCCTCGATCTAGCCGGCGTGGAAACCGGCTTGCGAATCGAATGCAGAAAAATTTAATGACGCTGACTGAACGTTGCAGAGAAAGTAAAAAGGGCGGACGTCAACAATGTGGCTAAATGCAAGGGTGGCGGCTCATGTACCGCAGCCGCATTTTTACGGGAATTCGCTGGAAATGACATTCCGTGGATGCATTTAGATATCGCTGGCATAATGGGCCCTGGCAACGACGAGTTACCATACATACCGGCCGGCATGACAGGTCGTCCGACCCGTACCCTCATTCAATTCTTGCAGGCCCAATCTTAAGATGACCTGAGCATTTAAATTCGCGATTATACCACTTCACTTCTACGTATTAAATCGCGAGCGTACTCCATGTACGCCAGAACCAAAAAGTACAATGATTAAAACCTGATCATTCGCTTTTTCGAACGTGCTCATGATCGTTGTCTCCAATATATACTCTCCAAACTGGTTTTAACCGCCAGCATGGATTCTACATAATTTGTGTGTACTGCCGGATGATCCTTCGTTCTGTTTGTACAGCTTGTTATTTTCTATCTGTCTAATTATGACATTTTACCACTTTTTTGATTTTGATACAACCACCATTGATACCTGGTCGTTATTGTATACTTTGAACAGTGTTGCAAATCTCTCAAATGGGGAGATTAATTGTTCTAATATTGTCCAGTGGAGCCCAATATGTACTATAGTAGCGTTGTACAGGATAAAAGAGGAATGTGTCATATTTGTAGAAATACGTTTGATTTACTAATATAATAAGCACGAACGTGAGGTACATTCTGATTTTAATAAATTAGCCAACTTACATTTTATTCATGTTGTATTCACAATAGGTTTCGACAGTCCTCAAACCGTCGCTGTGTAAACATTACACCCGATGATGATACGTAAAAAGTACTAGCAAAGGTAACGCCAAATAGACAAAAAATGAAAAGTACAACGTAATTCATTGCAAAAGGTGAAAAAAAATATACCAAAAATGAAAGAAAAGGGAAACATCGTACTAAAGTTACATACAAGTGAGGTTTCCAAGCCACTGCCTTTCCGTTTCATAATTTTGTAACTTACAGTTGCTTTTTCGCTATAAACCCCATTTGCATTTCAAAATATCACTATGACTTATCCTATGTTGTGATTGCAACAGATTCAGCGAAAACAAATATTCTATATCATCACGAATCCCGAGACTAGTGCTCATTACTAAAAGGAAAATAATTAAATTGAACCGAACTATAGCCCCTGAATGCAGATCACCTGCTCGAGGAACGTATTTTGTATATTTATATATATAAGTTTAACCTAAAATAGATCAATAAAACTGGCACTCTTAAGACGCTATACTCTAATCAGAACCCTGGAATTTGTATGAGTATTACGCCTACAATATGGATACGTTAATCGACCACGGCGTTGTCACAAATACGTCACACGCATTCATAGATTCACATTATCACCGCTTTCAATTGCTGGGAAAATAATTTCCCCACGTTGTAAATGTCCCACAACATTTGAACAAAATTGAAGCACGCACACCAGCTTTCATAATTACCAGCAACGTAGATAGTCAAAAGTGACTCTCAGGTTGATGCACAAACATTGCAGATGAGCAATCCGCCTCATGGTATGCTCATTTTTTGCGTATCTAAAGGTGCAAAAATTGGTCGTCCATTCGCGAGTCCATGCACTTGCAGAAGTACCATAAAGACAAATTTCAGAAAGAGATCCGAAATCAATCGACAAACGTTCAAACTGAACACTACCCATTTATACGCTACTCTTTACACGTTCGAATTGATTGACTATTAATAGAAGTTCAGTGTAAGACCCTGTTATAAATAACGGTACTCAACAAGACAATCATTCAAAGTATAATACACTTCCGTACGAAGTCCAGCTAGAACGATATTCACATACAAACCATTGTCCTCGTCGCGGAGAAGGCCACAGACAAGAAAACGCGACAGCGTGCAGTTATATGAAGTCCGCTCGTCCGCAAGCGTTTCTCACGCTAAAGTCTCTGCTTATACGTATTAGTTTCTGTAAGACCCTGTTCCCAAGGTACCCTGAGGACGAAATACGAGTTCCTGAGCCTAGCCAAGGTACCCTGAAGAAAATGTTCCAAGGGCCCCCTTTATATTGCGGTACACCCACGACGATGTACACAAAATAGTTTCATTTCACGTAAAACGAGTCCGCTTGCTGTCAGTAAGATTGTTCACGTGCAAGACGGCGGCGGTTGCTGCTGTTGGGAGGGAAGGGGCGCCGCAGCTGCGGCTGCAACTGCGGCAGCAGCGGCGTAGGATGATGGGTCGGAAGGGTCGAGAAGAGGAGGTGGCGGCGGAAGATTTCCACCGCCTCCCCGTCCTCTTCCTCGACCCCTCCCTCGACCCCTACCCCGGCCCCTTCCCCTTCCGCGTCAACTCCGCCCTTCCGGCATTCCTATGTTGCTCGTTGTCTTCTCCAGGAAGGCGAGTGGCCCCTGAAGAGCACTGCTACCCGGAAAGCCTGCTGCTCTGCCGCCTGTTACCCCGACACCGCCCTGTGCCATGAACATGCCCTGTTGACCCACTGTCACACCGACTCCCTGTAGACCCGGCGCAGGAGAGGATCCCGAACCCTGTTGTACCTGAAATGCGATATGAAGAAAATGTTGAAGGGAACGTGAAAGGTTCTGTACCTGCGCTACAAGCTGCCCGATGTGAATAGCTTTTCATTTTCAAAGTGGATATAGTGGCAAACTCAATGGCAAGCTAATGCTCTGGTCACTGGACAAACAAATTGGCACTTCTTTCACAAGTTTTAAAACTGACATCGTCTACGTTATATAAAACGATTTTTCAAATAAACTTCTACATTACAGCTTTTGACCTCGTTAATGAGTACATGACGTACATGATATTATTATCAACTGTTTCTTCTGTAACAATGGTCTACTTCAGCATCAACATTATGCTTGCATGCAACTGTGTTTTTCAATTAGTTGAGTCTAAAAAAGGAAGGTCTGCTGGACCACTGGAGCAAGATATTTATGATGTATACGAGGTAGGCAAGGGTTTGAAAGAAAGCACAATATTTTTGCCGTGAACAGAGATTTATTCTGCAAACATCTACTCGCATGTAAAAGACAACATAAGTGAAATGTATATCCAGTTTGCAACCACTACAATCCTTCAATTGGGCGCAAACTTTTCATATAAATACTACGACAACTACTGTCTAGACATAAAAGAATGTATACTGTTTGTTTGTGACGAAGACCAAAGCATTTGCAGAAGGAACTTGACATGAGATTATTCTACTCATTATATGCATATACATACCTACTAATATGTATATATATATATATATATATATATTTTTTTTTTTTCATTTAGTAAGGTTTTTACTTATTCCTTTAATGAAGAACGTTTCAGCTTATAACAGTTCTGTTTTTTTGCAAATGCAGAATGCATGCATACATGTTTACATGCACAAAATATATAATTTCATAAACAGCATAATATCTTACAAATATAAAAGTGTCTTAAATCATTTTGTTTTGCGAATTACGAATGACAACGGAGTATGCCACTCAGAAGATAAGGAAGAGTATAAAAAATAGGAGAAAAAATATATATATTTTGCCTATAAAATCACATTACGTATCTATATGTGTGAATATATATATATATATCGAGAAATGACTATAAGTCTGTCTTTTGAACTCACACACAATACCAGCGTATACACTCTTTGAAGTATAATGAAGGGACTACTAGGTGCTTTGTTTAACGTTTAACAGACATACTCTATACTCAATCCTATGCTTTATTATTGCCTTTATCAGATTTAATACGTTTTTGGCTATATATTTGTACATTTTTTTTTTCATATTAGTTGTTTGGCACCGAGTTACAACACATTAATGAAAGTGTAGTTTTATCTGACTTTTCTTTCCACGTATAAATTGAATTTTTTTAACATTTCTATATCGCAGTTAATGATAAAAGCACTTTAATCCTTATATATTACAGTTCTGTGGATAGGATTTATATAAGGCACTGATTACACGCAACAGCTGTGTGAGTTGCATTTTGTGCAATAAAGACCTAATGATTCTATGTCCTCCACTTTTATGAATGAAGCAAAAATAATTTGTTTTATCATCCTAATGAGTATCTCAGTCACTGAAAATTTACTTAATAATTAGTTTTTATACATGTACAGTCTTATGCACACACTCGCGCACACAGCCACACACAGACACATGCATGCACAGCAATATATTCACTCGTACAAATACACATCCATTCACGTTTAGATTGCAACAAATAATACGAGAACTTTGTAACAATAAATATATCATCATTGTAAAAATAAGAACACTATCATCAATACAAAATATTTTGCAGAATACATAACATTGTCTGAACTCGACAAAGCTAATTAAATCTGCCCGAATTTAAAGAAGAGAGGACTACAGTCAAGTCTTAATGTCATTGAGAAACAAGATTCTCGCTTTAATACCATGAAGTAACCTTGTGTGTTACTTCTAAAAAAACAAGTATCTGCTGAGAGGCTATATCTGAGAGTGTTACTATATCTCAACGCAGGAGCTTCAACTTTGGTCGTTAACGGTATTACTTAAATACCTGTTGCTGATGTAGCTGCTGCTGTTGCATCTGGTGTTGCTGCAGATGTTGCAACTGTTGTTGCTGTTGCTGCAGTTGCTGTTGATGCTGCATTATTTGTTGTTGCTGTTGTTGTATTGTGGATCCACTTCCACTGCCACCATTTCCAGTTTGCTGATTTTGTCCACCTTGAGTACCGTTTGGTAAGCCTGTGAGATTAAATAATTTATGATATATCATTATTGCTTTAAATTTTCTTTTGCTCACCATTAGGTGCTGGCCCTTGTGCTGGTGACTTGGCCCAACCCTGAAGGTCAGCCAACAAATTTTGCCAAACGGCAATCTTATCGTAGTGCCTTTTTATAAGGTCTTCCTTGCGTGCTAATTCTAATCTCAGGTCATTAATGTCTTCCTTCACTACCAGTTCAGGTTTCAAAGCAGATAACAAGAATCTCTTCTGCAGGAAAAAGGCTTCCATTTGTCTAGCCAAGTCAATAAATCTTAATGTGACTTGCTCTACTTCGCTTCTAGCCTCTTCTTTGTCTACTGTAACACCACTGCATGCTCCTATTCCACTGTTTCCTAATCCCTCGTCCTTTGTCAATATACTTAGGCATTGCTGTAACATTTTGTGTGAAAAAGATTATAGGAGTGGAATATGAACGCATTGTGATATTCAAATTTTAGATTGACTGATCGTACTCAGTACTGATAACAATCATAGCACTGAAAGAACATATTTTGCTCCACAAAATAAAGTTGAATAACAAATTTACTCTAAGAAATAAAGAAAAAGGTAATCTAAGATGTGGTATACAGAAGTAATTTACCTGAAAAGCTTCTTCAAATTCGTCAACAAGATTACCGTTTCCATTGGTCGGCGTCGCCATTGCGCTCACGCTTTATTAATATAAAAATTATTTATTATGAATCACAGTCAATTTATCCTCATGGACTGTCCATTCCAAAGGTTTGGAATAGAACTAGGTTGCATACGCAAATTACACATTGTAAATGTTGGAATTACGATGGTATGAAAGTATCGTTAGGTGGCGACACAGTATAGAATTTTGGGGGGGAAGCTGCGATGTACGTCGGTAAAATCATCCTATTGTGCGCGTTTCCGGAAGACTTCGGAAGACTATAAATGTATGTAGTTATTTTAGTAAAATTTAAACAAAATTGTACTTTGCTACAGGCAATGTATAAAAATGCTTATGACTGACATTAAAAATTTCTATTTAAGTATTCAATAACCTTTTACTGACAGGCTTACTTAGAATTGTATACCTATGTTAATATATGAAATTTCCCTAGTAACGAATTCAAAGCTATGTGTATGTATCATGTATCATAGATGAGCGTAAAAAAGCTTTTTTCCTGTTTTTTTAGACGGTGTTTCAATATAGTTCTTTACAAAAAGCATTCGAATTAAAGGTACATTTCAGATTGGTAGATACACATTTCGACCTTTCTTTCTTATTGAATAGGCTTAATATTTAATGTACTTCATTATATTAAAAACTTTTGATAACTGGTTATTTATTGTTTTGTATTCAAAATTTGTAGTTGTGTTCTTATCATCTTAAGACATTTGACAGGAAGTAAGAAGTTGTTTGACTAAATTTTTATGATAAAACGATTTCTTATTAGCAGTATCAAACAAATTCCTACTTATTTGCAGAACTATACAAGGGCAAACTTTACATAAATATATCACTTTCTCAATGAATATACACAGGTATGATAAAAGATGATTCAGTAGAAATAGAAATGATTCAAATATGTGTACAATGATACTGTTCTTAGGTACCATACATAATCTCCAATAGTTCTAATGTGACTACACTAATTTCTTAGCTTCAAAGAAGCTCTTGAGATGTTTCATTTGCCATGTGCCCATTATCAGTAGGATAACAGTTTGTGTAAGGGACCACCAGAATACACGACGATGGGTGCTCTCGGATGTTTGTCTGAACCGTTCCTCACGATACTAAAAGAATAGCACAACAATTAATTAGTTAAATATATTACAGTCACCATTATTGCAACAATGCCAACTGATACGTTACTCTCTGATAATTTTGTTCCTTGGTTATTTGCTCAACCTGATCTAGTAGCTGACGAATTCTTAATTGTAATTCAGACAGTTTCTCCTTTTGTGCAACATTGGCATAGTCAATAGCATGTTCTCCAACTTGTATATCTAAATGTACCCTCTAAAAAAGAATCATTCTTATAACATCTGTATATTCCAATAGAGAAAACTTAATGCTTTACATAAAACAAAATGCAATTACCAGTTGGATTCCACTGAACCAAGCGCTGCTATTTGAGTACAAGCAAATAATATGTTCTCCAGGCATGTGTGAAGTGAAGGAGATTCGACCCTCCGCACTGTATAATCTTGACAGAATGATTTTGTCATCTGGATCTCTGACCTCCACATGCATACCCATGTCAGGACCGCTTCGCATGAACTCTCCACTTACAGGATCATAAAGCTCCACCTTGTAATTGACTGGTAAAGGCATACCGTTTAATATTGTTCAACATTTCGGTGAACACCTGGAAGAGAGTTTTGGCCTTAGCGATACCATACCTAGAACTGTCGTTTCATCGGGAATCTCCTCGATAAAGCACTTTCGCTCGGTCTGGCCGATGTGAAAGTATAGACCTGATCCATATTCTATCAGGACACATAGAACGAGAAGTGTTCCAACGCTTTTTAACATGGTCCGATAGGAAGATATTCTATGAGATGGCGTATCACAAAATTGGCTATGTTATAGGTGCGATATGAAAACCGCAAGGAACCCACGTCACCTTCGAAAACAACAGATACACATCTACGTGGCGCCACTGGGCAGTATCGAATCTTGTCGAATGCAGTTGTCGATATTCGAGAATCGAAACTAATCGCTGTTATAGAATACGAATTTGGCAACTTAGAGAACGAAACGTCATTTCCATTATTAGCTTCACTGATTTCAAACGCACTAAAAGAATGTTACAAAACTCAGATAGAAGCTAAACAAGAATCTTTTTCGCCAAAACGTCATATCTTCAAAGTATATAAAAAATGTAATATATCCATGATTAACCTTTAGCACGGGATTCATTACATAATCGAGTATATACAATGTATTTTGTGTAACAGGAGTGCGGATATAACTATATTACTACAATCTAGTCATGATGTAATCTTGAATATTCAAAGGCTTTAACTGATAGGGAGTTTTGTATTCGCGCAATTTTAATGTACGCGTTCCAGTGTAAGTGCTTTAATGTAAATACTCGCGAATCAGAAATACGATTGAAAAACTTGTAACATAAAACTAATTGTTTTTATTGCTACGATTTAACAGCTCGTTAGTCAGCCGTTCTCTACAATCTCTTGATAAAGGGAATTAAGTTATACAAAAAATCTGATAAAACACATGTACGACAATACAAAGATTTATTACATCAGGTATTATCTTATGCATACAAAAGTTTCATCACACGTATGTCCAGTGAATAGATAGAAAAATCAAAGAGAGTGTAATTAAGTATAAAGTATTAGTTTCATTGTATTAACAAGATTTAATAATTCAAATATTATTAGTTGGATACTGAAATAACTGCATTATCTCTATTTTCAATCCCTAACCAAAATCCTTTCTCCGCCACCATTTGAAATCCACTCTTCTTAAGTTCAATCGGCACCTGAGTTTTCTCACACCTCTTCAAGTTGCATCGGGCTAATATATGGAAAAACAGAACTTTGGTCTCGAGTAATGCGAATCTGTTACCAATACACATTCTCGGCCCAATGCCAAACGGTAAGTATGCTCCGGTATTAATGTTTTTCTTGTTCTCGCCTAGAAATCGATCGGGCTTAAACGTTAATGGATCTTCAAAGTACGCGGGGTCACGTTGCAGGCCATATATGGGTATAATGGCCGTAACTCCTTTTCTGAGGATGAACGGCTTTGCACCGGGTAAGCAAGGTGGCAACTCGATATCTTCGTTGCAATGTCTGTCGATGGACGCCAGAACGGGATGCATCCTCAAAGATTCCGATATCACGGCATCCAAATATTCCATTCCCATTATGTCGTCATACGTCACTGTGCCGTTATTCTTTCGTAAAATGTCATCAACTTCCTGCTGCAACCGCTCCTGAACATCGGGGTTGACTGCAATCTCATGCGCGGTGAAAGAAAGCGTGGTTGAGGTACTGTCAAAGCCAGCGAAGAAGAAAATGAAGGCCTGCGCAGTCATTTCTATCGGTGACATTTCTTTCGCTGCCTTGCCCCTCGTTTCCATCATCAGCTGTATCATGTCCGGTCTATAAATCCCTTTCTCGTCCCTCGTTCGTATCGTATTCTCTACCACGTCGGTGAAAAAATCCGCCACGGGCTTTGGGATCATTTTTAAGCCTAAGAGCGCCGTGGCACGTGGTAACCCTCTCATGAGAAACATCTTCAGGGCACGAATTCCGGTGAAAGTGGTACCGTCCTTCCCGTTAACGTAAAAGTCATTCTTCGGATTCTCTAAGGAATCGACGCTTATCCCGAAAGCGCATGTAGCAATTACGTCATTCGTATATCTAGCAAACAAATCCTTCATTTCCTTCGCCCTCTCCTCCTTAGGTAGTTTCACTAAATAATTAGCGAAGCTGATCGCGCACTCGTTCATCAGGTTGAACATGTTCTTCATTTTGCTCGTGGTAAACGCCGGACTCAACATTGTCCTAGCGTTCCGCCACTCGTCATCACGTAACATCAGCAAATTGTTCCCAAACAGCGGATCCTGCCAGGCCTCGATGAACGGCCTATGATTTGGACAGTGATCGAAATGTTTGACGGTAATGTACTTGATCAGTTCCGGATCGCGAATCAGCAGAGTCGGCATCATCGTGTCAAACCAGCCGATGTACTTGGCTTCCGGATGATAATTGTACAATTCGAGTACCTTGTCGGCCACCGACGTCCGCTGCAAAAGCAAATCCAGCGAGTTGCCGAACATCGGCAGCGGCTTCAGATACGGGACCCCAGTATTTTTGAAGTAATCCAATCCTCGGAAGAAATAGTAATAGACTCCCAAGGAGCCGGCTATCACTGCCAGCGCTACGGCCCAGATCATGATGACGATGCTGATCTTCTACTTAAGCGACTGACGCGTTCGAGACGTCGGGAACGCTCCGCCGTCGTTCTATCACTGACAAGTCCGTATCTTTTCCTCCGACGGCGGCGCGGATGCTATAGATTAAATCTAAATTGCTTTACGGCGCTCGCACTTTTTGTTTACCGCGCCGATGCTGCCGGTAATGCTCGATTAGGAAGGGATGTCGAGAGTTTCGTCATCTTTAAGAGTCAGGGTGAAAGTCAACATCTTCCTACGACGATAACTCGTTATCGTATATCGCCGATAATAATAGATAACGAGCGTTCACAAATTGATGATTCTTCGAAAGAATCCTGAAACGGTGCGGTAACTTCACTCTCCGATGCGTCACAATGTTTTCAAGCATGCAATTTGCTGACAATGAGCGTGACTGGAAAAGGAATTTGCTCTTTGCAGAGCGCGAATTGAGAAGTTGTACAGTGAAGGAGGGATTGCCAACTGAGAATGCGTAAACGATTGACAGAAGGCACAGCGAGCCATGCGAAGAAAATTGTTATTCCGTCGGATACCGACTACGTAATTGATAAACGCGTCTACTGACACTTAATGATATGCGTGGTGGACGTTAGATGCGTAAAAAAGTAATGGCAGAAGCGAGTTATAAAAAGATAATTGTGGTATAACGTACAGATTTTCGTTTTAATATTCGCGCCAGGATTCTGTGACGAATACTAATATTAAATACTCCGTATTTAATTGATTAAAAAAACGCAGTAACAAATGTCTACTATACACATTATAGTAAACTATATTACAAGGACAAAACGTATATTAACAAAAATCTTTAACTATTCATTGCAGAGTGTAGCTCTTGTGACTTCTTCATAAAATCCGGATCTACTAGCCTAGTATCAATGCACGAGCGAAGTGGAGGTAAGGGTTCGGCATGCCTTTTCGACACATTTAACCAAAAACCACCCTCTGCCGATAGCGTGGCCGTCTTCGCACTGAACTTCATCGGGAGGACAGTTTTCTCGCAAACCTCGAAATTCAATTTGCTCAGTAAGTGACAGAAGAGAATCTTGGTCTCCATCAAAGCAAATCTATTTCCAATGCACATTCTGGGACCTTGACCGAACGGCATGTAGGCAGGGTGACTCGCGAGATTCTTCTCTTTGTCGAGGAAACGATCGGGATTGAAGGTCAACGGGTCCTCGAAGTATTTCGGATCACGGTGCAATGCTATTGCTGGTATCCAGATGCCCTCGTCTTTCTCAACGACATAAGGTTTCCGTCCAGGCATTGTAGCCGGAAGTTCGAACGGTTTTGAACATTTTCTATCCAGGGTGGGGGCGAGCGGGTATAATCTTAGAACTTCGTTTATGACCGCCCCGAGATAGTCCATTTTGTTGACCGCGTCGTACGTCAGCTTGCCGTTCGTCTCCATCATCGCTTCGTCCACTTCCTCTCGAAGTCGACTGCAAATCTCCGGATGTGCCGCCAGTTCATGAGCGGTGAAGCACATGCAGGTCGACGTGCTCTCGAATCCGCCGAAGAAGAAAACGAAGGCTTGGGCCATCATGTCATCAATGTCTAATTCCTTCCCCTCCCCCAGCTTGCCCCTGGTCTCCATCAGCAGCTGGATCAAGTCCGGCCGATAAATTCCCTTCTCGTCCCTGACACGGATGGTGGTCTTTATGATGTCCTTGAAGAAGGTCTCCACTTTCCTGTCCAGCACTCTCAAGCCCATCAATTTCGACAGCCGCGGCAACAAATTCATGATAAGCAATCGTACTATGGCTGTGCCGGCCAGAAAGTTCGATTTTTGCCCGATGACGAAGAACTCGTTGTCGCGATCCTTCATTGAATTAATGCTGATTCCAAATGCGCACGTCGCTATGACGTCATTGGTATATCTCGTGAAGACATCCTTCATATCCATCACACCGCCGTCGACTATGGCAAGTAAGCTGTCGGTAAATTCTTCGGCGCACTCGTTCATCAAGGTGAACATGGCCTTCATCTTGCTGGTTGTGAAGGTCGGGGTCAGTACGTTCCTTACGTGCTTCCACCGGTCGTCCATCAGCGTGAAGAGGTTCTTGGACAGTAGCGGTTCCAAGTCGTTCGTTACCAGGATGTTGTGATTGGGAAAGTGATCAAAGTGTTTGACGGCGACCGTTTTTATCAGGTCCACGTCGCGGAGCATGATGACCGGCATTGATAAGTTGCAGAAGCCGACGTACTTGGCCTCGGGTTCCAAGTTGTACAATTCATCGATAATGCGCGGACCCGACTTTAGTCTGAACATCATTGAGAAGGAATTGCCAATAATTGGCAACGGTGTCACGTATCGAACGCCCACCTCATCGAACTTCTTCACCATTTTCTTGATGAGATAGTACGCGCCAAGACCAACAGCCACTGCGACCAGAAGCACTTGGCCCATTAGACCGTAGACGCTCATTGTAGAAATCCTGCGGTTAATTCAATTCTTTCACACTTATATATAAAGCCGCTTCGGGAGGAAGCGGGCGATGATTCATTCGTTACGATCGACGCTCTACTGTGAAACGTGAACGCGTACTTCGTTTATATACGTAGACGCCTGGCTCTTATCTATAGTAATACTGCAATTTCCATTCCCGTATCATCTGCCGTTGATCCTCTCAACATATATACGCTTCGAACTCCAATTAATCGAGTTCTATACATTTCTGCGTTATATATTTCATTCATACCACGCCTAGTGGACGTTACCACGTAATCGTTTAACAGGTCGTACAGAATAAACACATCACAATTGGCCATTAGATTCGCATCAAGGTCGTCTAGGCTTTCCTGAAGGTGGGGTCAATCTAATGTGCCCCATATCCGCGGACCCAGTGCACGCAGAATTCAATTAATGAAAGTGAAAAGAAACGAAAAAAAAAACAAGGTTATTTTTATTTAACATTTTTATATTTATTTATCCAATAGTTGTGTATGTTACAAATAAAGCATTAACTATTACGCAATAATCATGTCGGGGGAAGAGCTCATATACCATAATGTTTACATGTCTGTCGTTAAACATTTAAATAGTATCCGGAACGTCACTATTAGCATATACCCATATTTCGAACTATCAAACACAGACCATGACGACGATCGGACTTTCGAATTCTGGCGCTCAACGGACCTGCTCGCAAAATCGGATGCGCGTCGCGGTGGTCTCTGCTTGCAGCTTAAAGCTATGTAACGTTACGTTTAATGTATCCCTTACTTATAAACGACGCAATATTTCGTGATACAGCGGACACTCGTGTATTGCGCAATGTGAGTGGGGAAAAGAGGGGGCGGTATCGGAACTATCCCGCGTCTCATTTTCGTTTCCGTGCACATTGCGTGTGTGTGTGTGTGTCTGTGTGTGTGTGTGTGTGTGTGAGCGATCTTATCACCGTCGATATTTCCTCTTTTTTTCCCCCGTACGCTTACATGACTAGGGGTGTTACACGTATGTAAGTTTTTAAAAACGTCCTTTTAAAACAATTGCGTATGTACAGTATCGGCATATGTGTTGTCATCCGTTTAGCGCAGGCAGCCATTGGTTAAAAATCGAGTGCCGTTAACGAGGGTCCGGTCTGCGGACGTTATTGTGCAGAAACTTGCCCCTTGTCGATAATGTTCCCTCCTGTGCAACGCAAGTTTTCTAAACTGTGGTGATTTGGGCTGTGCGCTTAATTGCCGTCCATTGTGTCGATGTTACCCGCGTGAGGGATGCTAAGATGGATGCTTAGTATTGATACACGCGTGCCGGCTTTTTTGCATGACCACTTTTACAGATGAGCATCACGAGAGATCGGGAGGAGAAGAGAACTTAGAAGTTAGCGGTTAAGAGAGAACTTAGGTCGATCGAAAATCGTTGTTCGCGCGAAAGGCATGTACGTATAACATCTGCCCAAGCTGGCCATTTTTCTTCATGAGATATTCGAGCTGTTAAACGTG
Organism: Anoplius nigerrimus; assembly: GCA_914767735.1. NCBI lineage: Eukaryota > Metazoa > Arthropoda > Insecta > Hymenoptera > Pompilidae > Anoplius > Anoplius nigerrimus. The sequence continues at coordinate 3,446,328 of OU612079.1, read as the reverse complement.
AGACAGATAGAAAAAGAAAAAAAAATAAACTTGCCGTGTTTTTTTTTTATTTACATAGGAATGTTACTCGCACGAGTTACCATACTCTAGCCTAAAAGTATCTCTTTTGTAGTCCTTATAATGTATCATCTGCTTCGATAAACAATATCGTAAACGACAATATATATATATATATATATATCTTATTGTAGCACGTATAATTTGCACACTGCAATATTTATATATATACTTTTAAACGTTTCGTTTTTCTTCCAACTTCGCACAAAAACGAAAGGTATCTTGTAAAAGAGAATGGAAACGTCGCGGACGTTCGTCGAAAATAAATTAAAGATTGCATCGAGTACAAACAATTTCATTGCCATTGGATTTGAACGGTTTGGATTCATGTAGTTGAACGCGCAATTTGATTACTCTGCTACATGACATATTGCTTCATATTTTGGCTCGCGGATAGTACTGAGTTATGACAGATATCTGTACACATAAAAATCTTAACTCGTCGAAAGAATCAATTGGTTAGAGTTCGTTGAATTTGGAGCCAGCTTCGGTGATAATTTGTCGCATTATAAATACGTTAACATAGACGCCTAACGATCTTATATAATAGTTCGAGTAACAAATTTTAACTACACATTCTACGACGTTCAGTCAAATACTAGTATGAAGGGGGTCATTGCTTTCCAACTTGTACGTGAAGAGAAGCATGTGAACGCTCCGAGAGACTGTACGTTACCGTTTCTGTTCCATTAGATGTTTGTCTATCCACTGGATTAATATACCCTTAATGCTAAACATAATATACGTAGCGTCGTAATAACGTTTCTACATCGTGTCTAAATGTCCGTAAAACCATGAGTACCTATTGCTATGGCAAGTAAGCCACAGAAAACAAATCATTTAGACGAAATATACGCTACTACTCGTTAGTTTGCTACGAAAGCATACATTGTCCCATCGTTGATTTTACTGTCCACATACAACTGCATAATTATGACTGCGATATCCGTTAAATTGTTCACACTAATATGCAATGCAGGTAAAGCTATCCTGTACTTCCTATGTCCGTTGATATTATATATATTCTATTTGTATGTGTATACATATATATCGTTTATTCATATACTTATATATTTAATTATTAGTGTGTGTGTGTATATATATCGAAAAGATGATTGTGTTCAGTGGTATGGTTTATAATTTTTTTTTATTTTTTTTTTAGTTTAAACCAGTGCTAGACACGACGGTCTACCTACTACACCTTAACCGACTTAATAATTAGTACGATCTATTAAACTTATGATTCTGTCCTACTTAAGAAAGCGTGGACAATGTCAAAGGAAAATATGATACACCGCTTATGAATTAGAATTTACGTCTTTCGTACATTATATTGCAATTGCATAGAATTTATGAATCAAGGTTGAAAACAATGTAACAATCACCGGATCTCTTGAAACAATCAATATCTTTATTTGTACCAGCACACCGATCATCTCCCATCATTTGCCGAATTCGTTAATTTCGTGTAGGATCAATACAGAAGAATCTGTTATATGTGCCAAGCTTTCTATTTTAGTATGACGTTTCCTTTTATAACAATGTGATCAAGCAAATATCTTATCTAGTAACGATTTTTTACAAATAGTAACAAGCTACTCTCTTCGACATATTCAACAACAAAAACTGCACATGCACAGTAAATAACAGATGGTACCGAACAATCCTAAATATATAACTAACTCTTGATTGACAGAAGAAGTAGAGAATAATAGATAACGTTAAAGCTCGTGACTCACTAAACATTAGTAAATCGTACAGGATCGATAAGTATAACTCTATACATTAACATTACAAGAGAAAGTAAATTGTAACCACCTTAATCTACAGAAGAAATGAACTTTCACAAAGTTAAACAAAAGTAAATATTCAAAGAAGAAGTTACGTACTACTTTCAGTTATCTTTAAAAATCATTGCATGTACAATACAACACAGAATAAGTTTAACAATTGCATCTGCGGCCAGCGCTTATCAAGTTAAATGCCTTAAACTGATGTGCAAGTAATTCTACTGTCTTACTGCTTTCTTTCGAATATTAACTTTGATAATCACTCGTTTAATGTCATGTACTTGTATCCCTTTCTGTTTGTCAGAGCGACAGAAATTGACGAAACTTCAACGCAAGCGGACAGACGAATCAGCGCATTGTTATGCAGCATACCTCTGTAATATGCACACTCCTTGTCGACTGTTGAACTCAAAATGCGTGTTTTCCATAATTGTCGTGTAAAATGATCCGTGCAAGTAAACGACATTGATGTATATGGATTTTGGTCTTTCGGAGGTAAATTGACAATTTGTTACCCATTGGTTGAACGCATGCATTTGCTTATACGGACAAAAAGAAAAGTCGAGATTAAAAGAGAAAGAGGGAGCGGAACAGGCAAGAGCGACCAATAATATCTGAGACATCTTTCAGGGGTATGCAACATTCAGAAATTGCAAGACGCACTTACAAGTTAATGTTAATGTGCTGATTCGACTGGCCAGTTGCGTTGATTACGGTTCATTTTCTCAAACTATCTTTGCTACTTGCACGACTGGTCGAGGCTGTGCTCGACTCACCCGGACCACCGGTACCACCAGCATCCCCGTTGATGCTAGAACCTGCGAGCGATGCTGTTGGTGTAACTGGTGCTGAACGTCTCCTCACCTTTGTCAGGGCTTTGTCGAGCCTCTGTATAAACGTGTCGACATCGGATCTTTTAATCCCCAGAGCTGCAGCGGCGGTAAGGTACGGAATAGGATAATTACTATTGTGGGCACCCCATCCTACGATTTAAACAACAGAATGACTAATATCGCGTCATTGCGCACCAATTGCTTAGACTATTTTCCTTACGCCATGATACTGACCCTCAAACTTGTGTGAAACGATAAGTTTTGAATCTGTTGTGGTGATCACTCTAGTGCCACTGACATTTCGCAGGAACAACATTGATCCCAGCATTGTGACTTGCTTATTATCGTGCTGATGGCTTAGGCATTGTAGTGTCATCGCCATCGAGATCGGATTTCCTTTGGTATCCAGAAGTCGTTCTCCATGTCGTGCTGCTAACTTGCCGAGTTCTTCTTTCAAATAGGAATACATTTCCTTGCGTTGTGTTATTAGCTGTTTATACCCTGATAAACCCAGGCTTAACAGTGTTATCATTACGTCCATGATAGAACTAGCACTTGCTCGTCCTGGGTACATTTTTGATATGCGATCCAAAAGGTTCTTATCGAACGCACCGATGATGGCACCGCCAACCGGTACCAAAAAGTTTTTATCCGTACTTTGAACGAATGCGTCGACACGACCTTTTCGCGAGGCCTCTTGTATGAGGTGCATACATCTCGTGCTCTGCAATCTTTAGACAACCAAAACGCAGTATGTTTACAATGATTTTAAGTATTAGCAAATCATCCACAGTTAAGCGCAAGAACCGAAACTCACCCGTAGGCATTGTTCACTATGTGAGGTATGTTGTACTGAGCGCAAAGGACTGCGATTGAATCCACAGAATCACATGCCCTGGGTGCAAAGCAACTGGTTGTTGTAAGGACGCACGCAACGCTTTCTCCTAATGCGGCCATCTGTGCCTCAAGCCTTTGCACATCTGTTTTCAGCTCATCTCCAACGATCTGCATCTCCACGACAACGGGTTCCAAACCCGCAGTTATTATTGACTTGAAGCTAGACTTTTGATCGATTCTAGGCCATAATACGTATTTAGCGCGTGGTCTGTCTCGCTTCAACGTCAACATACATAAAACAAGACTCATGCCAGTAGCCATCGGTGACAAAAAGCATCCTGCTATGCTTTTTACTCCTGCAATAACCAATCATTTTTTGTACACCAATTGTGAAGAAATACACTAAGCAAGAATACTTTACACAATGTTTCAATATCAATGTGCTTTGATATATGATATTATGAATGCAGTAAGTTCTTACCCATATACCGAATAGCTTGAAGTACTAAGGAATTTGTTAATTTGTACATAAGACTACTTCCAGCAGCCTTCGGTTGTACTTCTTCTAAATCGCCAGATCTCCCAATACCATGACCCATTCGAAAATGTCGCCTTGCCACAATATTTGACACAATTCTTGCTTCCCTTTCGCCAACACTGCAGTTTTGTGGAAAGTTGTTACTATCCATTTGTGAAAGGTCAGACAAGAATGCTTCTATCGTAGCGTCATCCCAACCCTCTTCTGGCCATTTTTGCTACGTATTAAGTAGACACCCATAAATATTTGCAAAGAATTTCTGCGAGTAGCTGAAATGTTCGTCATTCACTTACATGTTCTATGAAGTGCCGTATGAGATTTTCACGTGTTTTCTTTGCATTCAGGCCTTGTTGTACATAGGTCGAAGGAATAAGCCTCTCTGCCAAACTGAATGCCTGATTATTCATTTTCCTAGGTTGTCCAGTCCTCAGTATATTATTCCACAATTCTTATGTGGTTCGAAGTTCTAGCACACCATCTCTTTCATTTGCATCATAAAATGCGAAGTAGATTAACACTCCTTAATACGTACATTGTGTTTATGAAACCAGTTGTACGAAGGTGAAAACAGAAAATATGTATATTTGTAAGAAAATAATCATGTTGATCTTACCAAAATGAAGGATTTAGAAATACCATTCCATACTAAAGACTGTCAATTATATATGTTTTTGTTGATAGATACTCTTTGGCATAACTTAAGAAATTTAGGATAAAGGGTAATGAGGCACTTTAAACTTAAAGTACGCAAGGTGAATGAAACACAATGTATGTAGTATCGAAATTTATTGCAAAATTAATAATTAACATAAGAGTGTAAAGATATGATATTGAATCATATTTGGTGTACAGTAAACATAAACCTACACTAAATAAGAAAAAGTATATAACAGAGTATAAGTAAATCAACTGAATTATTTGTGATATGAGGATGTCATCAGTACAGTAGGTACGTCACACAAGAACACGAGCAGGACGTATTAACAGAAGATACATTATGAGCAAAGAATAAAGTACAACTTAAATACAATATAACAAATCCCGAAGACACAAAAGAAAGCCGTACTATCGTACATATGGACGAGCGTGAAAAGAACCAACATTTAAGCATAAGAGCGAAGAATGATTCACAGGACGTCCGTTTGAACTGAAAGCGAGCATATTATTAACACGTTCGTCGTCAAGGTTATGTCATCGTAGCGATCAGACATTTACGTATAAAAAATGCACCGGAACAAATGACCAAGGCAACCGACGCGGAACAACGCTTATAAGAGCCCTTATAAGCCCATCTGAGACTTCCGTTCGGACGCGGCACCCTCCATGGCACAGTTTCGCGAATTCGTCAAAGGCACACGAGTTAAAAGTGGGTTGGGCCACGATGGACAACAAGAGAGATAGGACTCGTACCCGCCGCGATCCATAATGCCAGAGCCAGAATTGCTTGGGAATATACAGAGGGTTGTAGGTTATGTCTCGTACGAGGTCACCTAAATCGGATTAATTTTACGCAATACCCGCGATGCAACGCAATTGCACGGCCGCGCGTAGTCGCGGGGTTCCGTGTCGATCGTCGTCGGGTGCACGATGAGTGCCGCGAGCGCGCTGAGGATCGCGAATTTTGCGAAGTACGGACCTTTACCTCGGATTTTGGCGTACGGGCGACAACGGACGGACGGGTTACGCACGGCGCTACGGACGAACTCGTCCGCCGCCTCGACGGGTCAGAGTGATCCGCGTATTATCCGCGCTTCGACTATCCGTCAGGTGCATCATTTGCTTCTTAATTATCTCCTCTCCGCCTACTACATCCCCCTACCACCTTATGTCTCGCGTCCACGGCCGATCGCTCATGCCGATCCGAAAAAATGGACGTGTCGGTAGTGCCGGGACAGCGCCTATTTAAGTACGTCGTGATAAGAGATCTTCTTATCTCATCTTCTGACATACCCGTCTTTTTGCCTACTGCACTTTTGCAATACCATTAGGCACACGTTTTTGTGCGCTTATTGCCAGCTTTCGATTTCTTTCGACTCTGTCCGATGTCATTGGGCTTTCAATGCAATTACCAGACGTTTGAGTGAAGTGTGCACCTTTTTTTTGAGCTTTGTGAACGGGTCAATGAAAAAAATTTGAATTCGAAAGGTATTTGCCGTGATCGACGTTGAGCTTTATTGGGTGTCAGTAGAGTAAGGTATTTACTTACGTACGTACATAGATATTGCTGTTGTAGCATTGCCAACGGATATATTTATGTCCGCAGTTTTTCTGCATAATTCATTGCATCACTAGAAATATAGTTACGTAAGTCGAATCGTCTAATTGAGCTACTTCTTCCTATTCGGTGAACTTAATGTTCCGACGTTTTATAACGTGCACGTTAACGGCGTGCTCTCGAGAGCGTTCCATTCGAATGGCCGCCCCGCAATAATCGATTCCGCCTTCGAAATCAATCGATCATCACGTTTTCCATTTATCTACGCATCACACTTCATGTATGCGGAAGTCTCAATTAGTACGTCTCGCCAGTTGCGTGGATTAATGTAACATAGTCTGGTGTGTCAAACGCAGCAAATTAATCAATTGTCGGTTGTAATAATTTCTACGCCTCCATTGTACGCGGATACATACTGACGTGTCAGTCGATAATACAGATGTCTGTACATTGCTGTACATCTACCCGATACACTACCGGCAGAAATGTTATTGCACATTCAATTACAGTCAAACTAATTCCTGCACTGCACTGAGATTCGTTTATGTTTCCTAATCACGTGCTCATTAAACATCGTAAGGGTATTACTTAATTGGGCGTCTTTAGAGACGATTACAATTTTCGGACAATCTTAGTAATATTTCTAACCTGTCAATTGGTATACCTGCACGGAGGTCAATGCAGTTCAGTGAATTGACCTCAGTGTGCGGCGAATCTGCATTGTGTAAGGGTTCTGAACGTTTTGTCGGCGTTTCGATGACAGATTGAAGTATAGAGTAGTGAAAGTTTTTCGATAAGACTGTGGATACGGCAGACACAACGTTAAAGGTGCGAATATCGTGCGGCATGTAATACTTTACAAAATGTCGGACTGAACCTAACACGATCTATTACGGCACTATTCTTTTTTTACAATGCGTCATGGTGCAGTACCGTCAGTTTGAAGTTGTTGGGTAGTTGACACAACTAAGGAAAGAAAATTCCCTCTGTCGTTCAAATTGCTATATGCCGGCCCGTATTGAAACCGGTGCACCTTTCGCGTAAGGTTCGTTGGTAGACTCGTCAGAGACTCGTCAGTGTGAATCGAATAGTAAAGCATCGCCACCGAAATGCACTGGCCGCACAATGTCCTCCTAACGTAAACTATAGACCTGGTGTTAGCTTTGTAGAGAGCACTGTCGGGCAAGTGTTTGACGTACGTGAGCCGCAAAGCTGTGAGTTTTTCCTCTTTGAGTGCCGCATACGGTTGTTTGTGAGTTTGCATGATTGTGGTCGTCAAAACCATGCCATGCTCCCGCAACCAGGCTACGTTTACTATTAATCCCCACGACGAATAAACGCCTATCAACAAGAGCAGTATCGAGTACTTTAATTTTGCTCCATTTCATTCTCTCCCTCTGACTTCTGGAGTCAAACCGATACTATTCTCTTAAAGCAAACATATTCTGTTACCCAAAGTACCATCGCCACATTCTGTGGCTATTTCCGGCCTACTCGCGGTAACAGTCGAATAACAAGCATCCTGTTCCGAGAAAAAAAGAAAATATTCGCGGTATGCATACCTTTTTTTATCTCCAGTTGACGCAGGCGCGGGCTCAGTTTGCGCACAACTATCCGTGCACGTGAATCGCAACCCATATTCAATATTTGTTTCTTTCAATCCCCGGATCTCAGCGTGCTTTGCATTTCTAGCTATTCTCGGTACAGATCGTAGAAACGTCTTGTCATTGTGTTCGCAGCTCATCATGGAACTGGAGAACTGCAATTCATACGTAGAGGCGCATAATACTGGACCCTCCACGCCGCAGAATGAGTACGATTCCAGTGGCAATAAGAAGTGGTATCGACAGGCCAGTCAAAGGTGAGAATTGACGCTTCGCGTTCTATGATTCAACATTTATCCGGTAAATCGTTGACGGTTGATGCGTCGGTGCGCGCGAGTGGAAAAATTTTGGGCAAAATCCATCAATTCCGCTCCGCGACATGCGTTACGTGATGTTAATATCGATGAGTTAGTTCCCGAGACTATCTCAGATAAACACAGCAGTGAAATGCAGGTTGAAGTGACAGTGATAATAATTCAATGTTACTTGAGTCGTAAACTGGAAGTTGCGTTACGTCGGTAGTTTTAAAAATTAACCGAATGTCATGGTTTACGGAAGATGCATAGTGCGTGCTCGGTGTTGTGTAGCAACATTCAAGGACAGTGGAGAAACTTACGCATTGTTAAGCCGACCTGATCGTCTCTATAACGAAAACAACTCACTCTTATATATTCCGACACTGGCTTCGCGAATCTAATGCATGATTAACTTGAGTATGCGCTTATTCCACGAACGCTATCGATTTCATTGGCCTTTAGTCAGGCGTGTAGCACCGAATTACAAGAATTGTTGGGAATGGAAAGTTTTGCCTTTAAAGATATTCATGGGCATCGTCCCGTTCGACGCAGCCGGCGTGAACCGGGATTGAAGCTGTACACAATACAGAATCTTTCCACGATGTTCGGGTGCCCTTGTTCAAATTCGTCAGGCTCCTGACCTCTCATGATCCGAGACCCCAGGTAGATCCTCGAGATTCGCTCAAGTTACGTACATATTCGTTTCCGTCAGATGCCGTCTTCCTCAAATCGTCGGCACGTGATCTGACAAAATATATCTCCTCCTATGTCGTTCGCTATCGTCACGCGAATGACCTATGTCGGTCTGCAGACTCCTTATCAGCCACGCTTGTTTTTCGGGAGATCTTCCACTTCTGGCTGTTTGTCCGCAAATCTCTTTTGCAATAATCGCAACGATTCGTCATTACATTGCCGACGTCGACGTTGACCAGTCGACCGAGCGACGAAACCGCGCCAAAGTGACTTCGAACGTATACGTAACTCATTCTCGACTCTTCCTCGTAAACCGAACATCGTGACATCATGAGTTCGGAAGAAGTGAAATTTGTGGTTTCCCCGCCGGAGAATATCGGTAACGTTCTTGCATCATTACTTTGTCACCTTCTTCATTAATTTCGATCCAAGTATTCGGTGACCTTCTTCGTCATGCACCGTGTAACGGGTGGTATGCATTCTCAACATAGGACATCGAGTTACCTTCCCAGAGAGCGGTATCTTTGACGAGGAATCGTTTCATCGGCATTGCGCAATGCTGGGGGAGTTCGGTCTCTCACCTGGATCGAGTCTGACCAGAAATCGTAGCGAGCAGGATCTGGATAGTTACAATGAAGGGATGCAGGGCGTGCGAACGGATAAGCGCGAATTGGGACACAGGTAACACGAGACATTAATATTTCCAACGAACTTCGCTGGGGTCCTAATTGATTGACGCGGGCGTTCGCGGAATTGTTCGTCGGTGCCCAATTCATCAGATTCAGATACTGGAGCTGACGTTACTGTCGTCGTATCTCGAAATACACGACCTTCAGTAAACGGTAGTGCTCTCGGCACAAGCAGTTCGCTCTCAACGCGTCACCTTGTCTCACCAACGAGATTTCCTGCGATAACCACGAGCGTACAGCGAAAAATCGATGTATGTAACTGGCAGGGAGATGTACAGGCAGGTAGGCAGAAAGATCGTGCGGAAGGAATACGGAATCTGGAGAGAGTTATTGGCCTCTGCGTGTTTTCCATTTTCGCGTCTCGGCGCCAATCGTTAGCATAACGTACTCCGTACTGATAATCGCGCTTAACCTTTGCCGGAAAACTCGTGATTTTCTCGTGAACCATGGGTATAAATAGCCAGCGACCAAGAATAGGAAGATGGACTCTGAAAGGTTCACTGGTAGATCGTTGCTCCGCAACATAGGCGCGTTACGCGCCAGATAATGATTTCGTGTAACCAGGGACACGCTCTTGTCTTGTTATGCTCGATAACAGGCGAGCACTTTTTATCGTTCCCGACTGCGATAGCGACACCGTCGCTTTTGTGGAATCGTCTTCAACCGTCACGCTCACGAGATTTATCTCGACCGTTCACTGTCAATACATCGATCCCCGTTTAGGGCTACCCGTCGATCATCCACGATAATTAAAATGACTAATTAATTCAATCGCAATTAAATACTTGCAGTCAAAACGAAACAAGTCTACGATCAATGATCGTACGATATCGAAATTCATTCGTCCCTCGGGAGCGGGAGGTCAGAAATTGAAATTGTTTAGAAATCAGCCGATTCCGCGTGGCTTTCTACGTAGCGACGATGCAGGAACGTGCCGGCAATTGCGGGAAATTGACGGGCCGTTGAGCAGGCGCGGATTGAGTGTAGCCGTTCCCACGCTTTTCCCAGAAACGGGCATGAGGGCGGCAGAAGAGAGAACTGGCGCACTGCATCCCGATAACGTGCGCGCGCGCGTTCCTTGCAACGATCCGCGACACCCACGCAAATGGGCGTCCTTGCCGAAGTACAAGTGGACAGAGAGGCTGCACCCCAAAATCGATCAGGCTCCTTCAATTCCGGCCTCACCGGTCGGCACGCGCTCACTCGCGGAGAATGCGGGGAAGAAAGGCACTTTCATTAAGCGGCCGTGATAATTCGCCTGTCCGCTCTTTTTATCGGGGATAGCACGTGCCGACTAAAAATAGGACGTCCTCGACAATCGGCAGAAGGGCAAGGAACCCTATTACGTATTGCAACGATGCGACGGTTTGACATTGCGACGTTATGCGTCGACGATCCGTCTTCGTTTGCGAGATCGGCGTATTATCTTTGGCAGCGTCAAAATGAAACTTCCGCCAAATGTAACGAGACACGGAATGACAGAGAATGAGAGTAAGACGGTCAAGTGTTTGGAACGTATGGTGTAGCGCCTGCGGGCGTCTTGTCTTGTAGGCGATTTTTTTTTGCTTGTGCGGAAGGTACCTGCATCGAACGACGGGACACGCGGCTGTGTACAGTGCTTTTAGCTGTCGCAGCTATTTCTGAACGTCGAAACTTAGACCTTCGCCAATTTAGCGTAATTCGGGTAAACAGACGTTATGCTCTTGTAGAACGTGAAGTACGTATTATATTTCTATGAGTGTAGGACTGAATAGAGACGATGAGATAGGCACGCGTAAAGCGCGAACAAATTCTGACGTAATCTAGGCTAGGTATTGTACGCTCATTATGTTCTACGCGGAAAATTGTTCATCGGCGCTTCTATATGGCGTGTCCGGAAGTGATGTACGTTTCTGCGCCGATTTCCGTTATTTCTGCCCGTACGTGCAATATTTTGGAGAAAGTAGGGCATGGGCATACACTACAGACGCGATCGAACTTAGAACGGTACGTTCGGTGCTGCACTACGTCTGATTCTCATTTACTGGCTGGATGCAATTATTTCTGTCTCCGGAGGAAACTCTCTCGTACATTTCTCTTTGCCCATCTTGTTTATTACACTTCTTCACGATATTGCGCTGATGTGATGTCAATACTGGCGCCCGTATGTCGTATACTGTTTCATTGTCATTCTTCTCTTGGACCGATTTCCGACCTTGTACGGACGGCCGTTGAGTTGTTAGCGCACTTCTGTAATTGATGAATCGCGAGATTTATCGAGCGCATCCCGACATCATCGACCGACGGAGAGCCAAGTAACAAATCATTGCCAAGTAATGAAATCAACGTCTTCAACGTCGAATAACTTATACGGCACTTCTACGAATTGAGCACGAAAATGATTCTTAACCCGATAGAGCGGGAGGCAAAATTAATACTCGGCTAATTGAAATGGATGTTTGCCGAGTAGATGTCAGTGTGCCGATGGGCAAAAGGATGTCTTTATCTCGATGCTTAAACGACCTCTTTTCAAGTCAGCGTGCTACTCTTGACGTACGGTTATCTTTCGTAGAACGTTATTGAATCGACGACAATTACATTATTGCTCACAGTCCCTTCACATTGTATCGACAATCGTTACTATGGGTCGGGTAACAATGAAGCTTGATACGATATAAAAACCCACAGTTCTGTATTTCCATTTAAACTGATTACGATCGTCGGAAGTCGGTATGTTAGCATCCATGACGATATCGCCAATGAAAGCAAAAATTGTCTACCCAATGATATAAAATCATTGCCCGCGAACAGCTCCTTCTATTTCGAACTTAGTTAGCGGCAGTAGAATTGTCCCGCGAACATAGAATCATTATTATCGACGAACTAAGCAAAGCGGGAACAAGATCATCGGTCGCATTCGGGAGCAATGGGTTGTCAGTGCCTGCTTGAGCCTATCCAGCATCATCGTGACAGGTACATCCTGCGCTTTAAGGAATACATATCGACATACGTACGCTCTCGTTACCGTCCGCTAACACATACGTAAACACATCCACTCGACCAACGTCAAATTGCGCAAATATGCCGCGATCGCTATTTATTCCCGTCGCTTGGCAGAAAACTCTGCCATCGTAGGTCACGATGTGTACTAATTAGCGATGTCGTAATGATCGGGCCGCGCGTGTTACGATTCATTCATGCCGGTTAAGCGAACCGGCCGATACGCAGAGTCGCAGAGAACGGCGCCTCCTTGCTCGTCGAATCTGATTCGATATTAGCCGCCAAGAGCTTTCTGCCGATCACCGGGAAGTCGCCTACTCTGTTTACGCTCGATAGTATCGTATTCACTCTCCCGACACTCTATCCAGTTGTTCTGGCTCCGTACACCGTCGAGCACTCGTTCTGCAACCTGTCAGTGCGAGCGAACGGCCGCGGAAGTTTTCTCCAAACTATTTCACTCGGCGGCTGTCCGTAACGAGCGATCGAGCTATCGACCGGCTATTCTTAGCTTTAACATATGCCTGACTGTTAACCTGCCGTCGTCTACGCGGCCCGAATGACCTGCCCGATGGAATGTCGCGAAGGTGGCGGGAAGCGGTCCGGTCACAATGGGCAGATACGGGAATGATGGGAGGGCGCGTGCGCGAAAATTGTTGCTCGGGAACCGGCTGAATAAATAATCGCGAGTGAAAGTGTCCGCCGAGCGATGCCACTCGCGATCTGCACAACATTGAACGTCATGCATCCGTGGGCACGGCGAGTGCTTGACCGACTTAACCGAAAGTCGATAGAGACCCGAGGCGCGAAGGAACGGGCGCTAAGGCGATTAAAGGCGTATTTAGTTGCCTTACGATCGAAACCGATATCCTCCTATTGCGTGTCGGCCGATGCAGCGTTCGCGTGCGAGCATGCTCTAATACATGGACCGTTCATTTTGCAGGTGGTGTAAGTCCGTATTTTCTTAAAGGTTAGATATTACATAAATTTAAAACGTACACTAAATTAATCACAAATTATACATTATCTCTTTTTTAAATGGACTTATTTAAATGGGCACATCACTTTAAAACAAAAAAACAGTAAATATATATTTAATGATTATTAACACAGAGTACTAAAGTCTTAAATATGTATATTTAAGTATTGAGCGTAAAATAATTTTCATAGTAAAAAATAATATCATTTAATAGATATAAAATATTGTGTAGCAGCGTTCGTGTGCGAATCTGCATCGTTAACACTAAACCACCTACGATTCCTGCTCATATGTGCTTTTAACTTGTCGGTACAAATTACACAGCATAACGTGTTTGAACATACAAAAGGGAAGGCAATAACTTGCTTCAATGAACGCTACAGAATATTTCGAGAAATAGAGCGTGGGAGACAAGACAGAAAAGTCAAAATGACTGGTTGGTAATTCTACCGTTAAATCTCGAGTCGGGCCAAGTAGGTAACGAACGTACCGGATGCCAGGTTAGACGGGTTTAGGAAATTCTCGACTAGAGAAGATGAGTCCGTACGAGGACGAAACAGGGAATTGAGGAAGTTTATTATTAGACCGTTAACTACCGTGTTCCCACGTGCGCAAGGCGCGCTAAGCGCAAGGTGATGTGACTCACGATGGGATATATGCAACGAGCCGCTATAGATTAGACGGTGGTTTCGCCTAATCACGAGATGAGCGATTAGGGGACGGGGGTAAGGCGTGTGAGGGCAGTGAGAGAAGCGGTCGCATTATATGGACTTACGAGCGGCGGCGTCGGCAAATGAACGATAAATAAAGAGAGCTCGCTTCTTCTTTTGTCAACCGCAATTGGCTAAACATGCCGATAAGGCTGATCAGTGGAAAGAATGGACCGTTGGCTAATTCTCGGTGTCATGTTCCGGTAATAAGTGACGATAGAGGACCGACTTCAACGCGAGGCGGGGGGGATGGATGTTTGTTTCAAAAAACAGTTGCGGGCAAGCCGAACGTCCTTGTATTTATTCGCAACCGCTTCGAAATAGTATTCTAATATTACCTTGCTCAATATCTTGTAACGCGACGTCTGCGGTGACGTTTCGTACGCATGGACTTCGAGGTCGGGGCTTTCTTTGAGAAGGAGGCGTGTTCCATTACCGTGAAAGGCCCATTGCGACTTTCGTCATCGACGACAGACGGACGCATTGCATACGGAAGATTTCGAGGAGGAAAGAAATTGTTTCTTCGAACGAGCGGAAGGCGACGCCTAAGGTTGACACGATAAGGAGCGAAACGATCGAGAACGAGCTGAAGGTTTCAGTACTAGTTTCACGTTCGTGTCTGAGCGTACTTAAGTTCCGAGCGGCTCCTGATAGAGTCGCGAGGCAAATTTAACGGCTTGCAAATGTCAAGTTCGTGCAGAAAGGCACGATAAAATGTCCTAGCGTCCGTACCGACAGCGTTCCTCGTCGTGTGGGCACCTGGGACGAACGGTATGCACTACGGGCGGGCACGGCAAGTGCAAAATTCCTTTGCCAGGACCAAGGACACGGTGTGTTCAAGTGACGTGACTGCACGACTTCCAGCTCGTGTCGCTGAATGCTCCGTAATTAGGTCTCCTTCGCTTCGAACCCCGCAAAAATCCCACTTGATGCCGTCGGCATACGTTCTGACCGTTGTAACAGAATGACAGAAAGATTATGCGATGATATGGGCAGGATGTGTCAGATTGTAAAACCTGCCCTTCAACCCGTAAAGCGCATAGTGCTCAACAAGAGTTTCAGGTCATTCATTTCAAACCTGAATGGGACCCTGAATCTGTTCAGTTCTGACTCGTCCTTTTTACAATCCCGATCCTGGCCACACCCTTCCCCAATTCACTCGAATCTGATCCTCTCACCCGGAACACGATCTGATTAAAACGAACAGCTCGCGCACAGATTAGCAGCGCGCAAAACAATCCTTCAAACTTCTGATTATGGCACTTCTACTCGCGTTGACTGTTTTCCGAAAACAGTTGAGTAGATAGATATCGTGCGTGTAAGCTTGTCCAAGAGGATACGAAATTCAAAAATTTTCTATGTATTGCTACTTCAGACCTCCGACCCCGATTAAAACGAACAGTTCGCGTGTAGATTAGCAACCCGCAAAACGAACCTCCAAACTTCCGATTATGGCACTTCTACGCCCGTTGGCATTCTTCCGAAAACAATTGACTGGCTACACTTCGCATATCGAAGCTTGTCCGAGAGAATTACGAAATTCAAAAATCTTTATTTGCCTCCTGTAAGTGCTCCTCAAGATTCTCGTGCCACCCCTCAAACTGATAAAAACGAATAGCCCGCGTATAGATTAGCAGCGCGCAAAACAAGCTTCAAAACTTCCGATTGTGACATTTCTGTTCGCGTTGGCATTCTTCCGAAAACAATTGACTGGTTATAAATCGGGCCACCCCTCGACCTGATTAAAGCGAATAACGCGCAAAACCAACTTCGAAACTTCCGATTAAGGCATCTTTACTCGCGTAAACCCTTGTTCGAAAACACTCGGGCCCGTTAGAAATCGTGCGCCGAAGGGCTTTTATCGATGCTTGCCGAGGATGCCAAATTGAAAAATCACTGCGCACCTTCCGGAAGTGGAAGTTCGGTCACTCGCGCGACGAAAATCGATGCGGGAATGAGCGGCATTACCGAGAGTCGCACGTGCGAGTTCCGGCGGGCAGTTTTGCATCTCGCTGCCGAGTCTCGTCGTCTCGTCGTCTCGTCGTCTCGTTGTCCCATCCGATCCGACAGGCTAACGTCGCACTACTCTGAGCCTCGAGCAGCCTCGAGGCCCCCGGCGGAGAGAGGTTTACGTCCGGAAGACGATGAATAAAGCACCGTCGGCGCGTATTAACCGCTTGGCCGACACGGCGGCCGATCAGTTGACGCTTGATCATCGAACGGTGAGCATCGTCTTTTCGCGTTCGCGCTCACCGCAGCGAGTGAACGTCAGGATTCCGTCTCATCCGTCTCATCCGTCTTCCATTCCCTCCGACTACCGTTTTCGTCTACCGTCTTCCACGCACTCTCACTTTCCGTCAGCGAGAGTGTCATCGGACCTTCGATTGGGATTCTATCGTTGCTTCGGGTGTTAAAGTTTGTCAGTGTCGGTGTTGTTGTGGTTGTTGTTGTTGTTATTGATTTGGGACTAGGAGGGCGATGGTAGGTTTGCGATGGTGTTTCCGGAATAGTAATGATTCAGGCGAGAGACGGAGTGAATGCGGAAGATCGTCCCAAGGATCCCCCGAAAGCGTGCGTCGGACGTCACTTTCGGTCGCATCCTTGGACGTTTCGGCAAGTCTTGCCGCTGCACGGCGCGGGAACACCTGTCACTCCCTTGACGCCGGCTGTCATTAGACTGGCGAGGTGGCGGGTTCGCGAAGCGGCAACAAGTGACTCAATTGCGAAACAAATTGCGATACGAATCACGTGTCATTACTCACGAGCCGTCAAACACGGCGGGATTGACTGCGATGATCAGCAGATTATCCGCCGTTTAGACGGCTCCTTCGCGCACTGTATCAAGCCATGAGCAGGACCACTCCGACATTAGCGCGGAATTAACCGTCTCGAGGAATTAATTAACGAGAGGACCTTCGGCGCCCTGCACCGGTGATCTCTGCACAAAGCTACCGTGCTTTACGGCATCGCGAAGGATTATCGCGGCTAACGTGGCCGTTATCGTGTCAGTGTGCCACGGCGGACAAAGGGGATGACGCCAGCGGGAGAGAGATAGGCATTAATTTCGCCGGAGCAAAAGTGGAATTTTACTCCCAACCCAGAATTTTCCAAATCGACCGAGCGCGTCCGATAGCGAGAACAATAACCGACCGCCGAGGAGCCACAGACTTTGATCGCAGATAACGCTGTCAATCGTAGTCCATTAATTCTCTCGCAACCGTGCTCCTCCGTGTTTACGAGCGTTCCGCTATTCGATAAATTCGGAACCGGCGACTATCGCTGAAAAACGATCTCAGATTTTCGCCGTGGCAGGGTGAGTGAAATTGTCGGCCCACATTCCTCTCACTTCCGCTGCCTTCCGGTGGTTCCAGCCTTGATCGTCCGCGCACTCCCACAGATTAATTACGAGAACTCGAGCGAATCGTCAGCTCTTCGGAAACAAGCCGAACGCGATTCAGGAGTCGCGACCCTGATTCATACGTAACGCTATCGTGCCGAATGCCCCCCTCCCCCACTCCACTCCCTTTCTTCGATCGCACGCTCCTCCGCGTACGTACGCGCGATAAAGGCCGGCTCGTCATCCATCATTTCGGCGTCATCGCGATTGAGAAATGGGGGAGGGATTATGTCAATGCGAGGCGGCTCTCTCGGCGGCGGGACAAACAGAGAAAGGAGCGGGGTAGACAATGGGACTTTTTTATGTGAACGCGTAATCGGCCGCCCTCGGACTCCATAGGCCGTAAGTGGATAAAGTGCTGGGCTGTTTGCGCGGACGGGGTTGAACGGCGGCGATTGATTTACACTCTTCGCGCGTTTATCAACGGTGCCGAGGGGCCATTTGTCCACTCGACCCCCTTCGGCGAAATTAAATACTCCCCGTAACTTTCTCGTTATCGCGGCTTTCAGCCTCTATTGCGCCTCCGCCTCCTGGCCGACGTTCTCCCACGTTTTTTTTCCCCACCATCCTCGCCGATCGTCCTCCCGTGCAGAAGAGCGGCGCTAGAACGGGAAGCTTAAGCGCAAACTAAGCGTCGGTACGATCTCTGCCTGAATCATTTCTCCCGGAACGAATCTGACTCGTGCGAATGACCGTTTGAAAGGACCCGCGCATTCCGAAATATGTTCCCGAAGAGTCGCGAGTTTCACGAATTCGCGTAGTCGCATACGCGGCGAACAAGTTTCTCTTCTCTCTTTTCTTTTGGTATGATTTTTTATACCACGCAATAGATTAGGCTTGGCACTGTCGAATAACAGAGTCGCCACTGGACATCGATTGAAAACACAATCGTGAACAAAGCACAGATCAAAGTTTCTCTATCGGTCAACTTCGTGTGCGGTCGAACGCGAAATTTTGTATGAAGCGTAGCGCGATTATCTAAACGAGCTCGTTGCATTGATATTATTTCCGACGCTGCCATCGTATCCGCACCGTCAAAATGGTTGACCACGAGACATTCAAAAAGCCAAGCGACTCCGATATCATTACATTTCCGGGAATAATAACCCACGTGGCAAGGGGGAAAGATGAGTTAGAGCCCTTCGCCATGAAGGCCAGAAAGACTGTCTCCAATAGGTATGTCTGCCACTTAATTGGCTCGTTTCCGTCGCTAACAACGGGAAACTCTCTGTTGCAGAATCTTCGTCAACCGTAGTCTTCACTTGGAGAACATCAAGTTCTATGGATTCGACATGGACTACACTCTCGCTGGCAAGTTCTTATTTTGTTTTATACTTACACTCTTAAGCTAGAAATGACGGCGATACGTGCAAATCGAGCGATGATCGATTCTTAATTTGTCCGATTAAAAACCTCATCTTATCGCCGGTAAGAGCAATCATATCGCAATACCAATTTCGTCGCCCTCCCACAGAGTACAAGTCGCCGCAGTACGAACAATTGGGCTTTAATCTGCTCAAAGATCGTCTCGTGTCGCTTGGATATCCACAGGAAATCAAGGCCTTTGAATATGACCCTAGCTTCCCCGTAAGAGGGTTGTGGTTCGATACCCTGTATGGTAATCTTTTGAAAGTGGACGCTTACGGAAATATTTTAGTCTGCGTTCATGGCTTCGAATTTCTCAAACAGTAAGTTCTTAGAATTCAAACTACCATCCGTATCTGTACGTGTACACAATGACTGTTGGCTCTCTTTGACGTATTCACGCCTCTATGTTTTTTCCAGTCACCAGGTGTACGAACTGTATCCGAACAAGTTTCTACAGCTGGACGAGTCCAGAGTCTACGTGCTCAATACGTTGTTCAATCTGCCGGAAACCTATATCTTGGCATGCCTGATAGACTTCTTCACGAACTCGCGACAATTTTCGCGCGAGAAGACTGGCGTGAAGGAGGGCGAATTAACGATGAGCTTCAAGAGCATATTCCAGGACGTGAGAAACGCAGTCGACTGGATCCACCTGCAAGGTGATCTCAAAACGAAGACGATAGAAAATTTGGACGAATACGTTAAGAAGGACGAGAGATTGCCGATGTTCCTGACTAGAATACGAGAGAGCGGGGCGAAAGTCTTTCTATTGACGAACAGTGATTATGTTTTTACTGATAAGATAATGACGTACCTCTTCGATTTTCCGCACGGTGCAAGGGTACGTAAGCGTGAAAGAAGTGATTAATTGCGAGCATCGTAGCGAGCCACTTTCGTCAGATCGGTGTTCCGAGTTATTTTCATCCAGAAGTCTTTTTCTCATTGTTTCGTACCCCACTTGCCTGTTTCATCGTTTGCTTTGTCATCCGCATCGATGTCCTTCATTTATCTACGTCGTTGAAAATATCTCGCTCATTGTACGTCAGTATTTCTGTCCTTTTACCTCTTTTAACTTCTTTGTCGTGTACCGTTGATGCCATGATCTTCTGGATACTCTAGTGAATATCTGCGAGGCGATAAGCATGACCTGGGAATTGGATTGTGAAATTGATTTATCATTTTAGCCTGACGAGCCTCATCGAAACTGGAAGACTTACTTCGACACCATTGTGGTGGATGCCAGAAAACCTTTGTTCTTCGGCGAAGGTACCATTTTGAGACAGGTCAATACTAGAACAGGAGCTTTGAAGCTGGGTACGCACAAAGGTCCACTGCATACAGGTAAGACGACCCACCGTCCATCTACATTGTCTGTTAAATATCTAACCATACCTATTCACAAAAGCACATCTTCTGAAATAGGGGAAGTATACTCCGGCGGATCGTGCGACGTATTTACGGAATTGATAGGCGCAAAAGGCAAAGACGTATTGTACGTGGGCGATCATATATTTGGCGACATTCTCAAGAGTAAGAAGATACGCGGATGGAGAACCTTCTTAATCGTGCCGGAGCTGGTGCAAGAGTTACACGTTTGGACAGACAAATGTCAATTATTTGCAGAGTTACAACATCTGGATGTCATGCTAGGAGAAATGTACAAGTAAGTATTCACAGATGGTGCTATTTCCTTCAAAAGTGACGAATTCTGTCTCATTCTCCGCGAAGGATGAATGCGTAAAAACTGATTCATTATGACTTTCACTTGTATTTTGATAGAAACTTAGATAGCAGTACCAAGGAAAAGCCTGATATCTCTAAGTTGCGAGCGTCGATAAGGGATGTCACGCACAAAATGGACCTCGCATACGGCATGATGGGCTCTTTGTTCCGAAGTGGCAGTAGGCAAACATTCTTCAGCAGTCAAGTCGTGAGATACGCCGATCTATATGCCGCGACGTTCCTTAACCTCATCTACTATCCGTTCTCGTACATGTTCCGCGCCCCGGCCATGTTGGTGAGTCCTATCTTCGAGCAAAGTTTCGCAAACATTTTTGTACACACCTTTCAATCGTTTGTAACGCGCGTCACTTTTTCAATGTTCAAGATGCCTCACGAAAGTACTGTGGCTCACGAACAAAGGTTCGTGATGGAAACACCTATGATAAGCCGATCGCGCGCTTCAAAGCTTGCCGACGAAGAGGAAGAGAACGTGAAGCCAGCACCTGTAAGACAATTTCGCCAATCCCTATAAGCCGCGTGCCGGTAGTTACGCTAATTTATTGGATTTCTTGTTATGCCTTAGGGAACTCTGTATTTAGAACACCATTCTAATCAAATTCCCCATGCAAGGCCAGAGACGCCGCGGAATGTGACTCATACGCACGACGAAGATTGCAGCGATGAGGATAGTGATTCGCAGAAGCAAGCAAATCACGTGAGAACGTGTACAAGAAATTGCAATTAACCCGGCTGTGTTTGTTGTCTATCCGATTTTCTCGTTACTTTTTCTCGTTCCTACAGTGGACTCACCGCTGCGTTTAACGTGTCGGTTACATGGAGATTAAAGGTCGTTGTTTTAACGTAGGATAGCGTAAGGTATTATCTGGGTTTCATTCATTTCTCTATTTTTTTTTCTTTTTTTTTTTTTAAGCAACGCATGATATATAAGATTGTTTCATTGCGTTGTTGAAAAATGAGGCATTTCAATGGAACCGAAAGTTTTAGGGTCTCGTTCTCCCACAGCTGATCGATTGTATGTAATATATTGTCTGTTATGTAGATTTATTAAGTATAGATTTTTTATATATATAAAGACTTTAAGGGTTCAAACAGGTACATAGCGGTAGATAAGAATCTTGCACAGCGAGTTGTGCCCAATTACGAGAGTTGAACAAAATGCAAACGTGTATAACGTACTGTGTAACATTGGGTAATACGCAGGTTGTATTAAACGTAACGACTCCTCGTACGTGTGATGTATGTGTTTCAAACGTAAGGGAATTACAATCCGATAAGGGAGAATTAATTTCACGATTTTTGCCAAATAAAATGACTAGTTGATAACTTTTAGAAAGTAGGTATTTATTTACAAACTTGAAGAAAGTTTCGACTGTCGACGGATAATCGAATATTAAGATGTTAAACTTTTAGCCACAAGTCAGTTTTTAGATGACTTGTATCTTTTACTTCATAAGTTTGTAATCTCTCGCACAATGAATGGCAATGTACTAGAGTATCCAATTTATGCGTCGGATAATCGTTACCTTATATTAGATTGTTTCTTTCAATTAAATCCTGTAATATAAACATTTTATATTCCGTTTCGTACATTCGATGTATATGTCCAGTTAGTGTTCTAACATAGACACTATTTTTTAAGCCTGTTAATGTATAATTATTACCGGAAACATAACGACGCATTAGGTTAGTCTTTTTACATGACATTTTAGATCAGAGACATTTAAGGGATTGTGTAAAAAATGATAAAATAGCGAGCGATGGAAAAGAAAAAACATACGTACTGTGTATACACATATATCTACGAATATGGAGCCTAAGTCACGCTACTAGTGCAGTATATTGTAAATTACGTTTAGAGATTGCTATACCATTTTCTCGTGTTCAGCAGTTTACACACTTACTTTTATCCTTTATGGAAAAAGGTGTCTTGTTACAGTCTCACGAACACCGAGAGATCGATTTAGAAAATCAAGTTTTTATACGATTCGCGATACAATGATGAGACAATACTCAGCTTTGTACGCCGTATAGTATATAAAGTTTGTACAGTACGAGTTTCACGTTACTACTGTTGTGTTGATAATTAACGGTGTCAAGTACTGCCTTTTTGTCATGTTAGTTTCGCTAGAGATTCATCGAATTTTCGTTTCCCCAGTACTGAAATGAATAGAGATTATTGCCAGAAACAACTTTTTGCCTACTACAATTGTGGACTTGTACATTAAATTTCTTACTATACAGAAATTACCCGCACAATAGCATGCAAGATAAAATATTTAAAATGTTTAATTCTTTGAAGTTTGATTAGCTCACTTGATAAGATTAATGGTTAATCCCGTTACGCGGTTCTAACAAAATTCAATATAAACAAGGGACAAATACTTTAGACGTTTTATTCGGTGCAAAGCCGCACTTTGCCGCGTTTATTTATTGTTTTTTTTTTTCGAAAGTTCGTGCATGATAATACAGTTATTGAAGAACGTAATTATTAAGGTTCTGTACATTAATTATATGTTGTATAGAAATTGGTTTTATTTTGAATAAATTAAAATATAATACATATCCTATTCCAGAGAATCACTCTGAACATATATATATATATATATATACACATATAAACTTTGTTATATTATATCTTAGTGTAGTGCATCATAGATTCCAACATAAACAAACTTAAGGCAATTGTAGATAAACTCTTGATTGTCAATGATATTTATTTTCAATAGTTTTGTGTGCTATTCCAGCTTACTATGAATCGCCATTTACTTTAACTGTCTCCTGAAACGAATTTCATTTTGATTCTAAAATAACAAATCTGCCAAATACTCTTCAAATTCATCCTCTCTTGACTTTTCTGTCTGTTCTGTTGGTTTTTCCTTCCAGATTTTATTTTCATCAACTTGCACTTCCTTTGCACTGTTCTCTACTTCATCCGAAGTATCAGATAATTCAATAGTCACAATTGTGTCTGGTTTGTCGGTTGAACTAGATGCATCAGTACTAATTACAGAATCCTCTCGCAATCTTTTTATGCCTTTCTTTCTTTTAACCTCCCTCTTCTTGGACTTGTAGTTTAATTTCACTGAACATTCTGGACAAAGCCCTGACAAAAATGGTTATTTTTTTACATCAGCTATGAGTATTGAAATAAGTTATACAGATTTAAATCTAAATATAACATACTTAATTTGACTAAGGCATTTTTCTTTTCTCCATGTTCTACGTATCCAAAATTAACTTCCCATGAACGCAGTTCATTCTTCTCTGTACATTTCTTATTGCCACATTCATATTGACCTTTCCCAACTACGACTTCCTTCTCTGTTCTCCACCTTAGGGCTACCTATTGTTTATTTCAAATTTATAATTCCAATATAGTTCATTAATTAATTTATCCAGTTACGTATGTTATGAACATGTACATATCAACAGTACGGCACATACCTTATTGTGCCTATAGTATGCTAGGTCACATATACAGTATTCCTTGAACAGTTTATCATAATATCGCTTGGCCAATCTGGCTCCCCATGTGTCAGGTTCTTCTGTTTCCTCGTTCCAAAGGAACTTATGATTTTCTCTGATCACATCGTGGTCAGTTTTATCTCGGGACCTCGAAACACAGGCCGAAACGTCAAGTGCTGCTCATATTAAGGCGTAGAACATCATTGTCCCGCAATGTATTTTATATACGCAACGTCTTAATATGTTCTTACATCTAATATTATATACCACTATAAACTTAACCTAAATTGTATTTAAGGAATACGAAAAATGTTCGACATACGTGTCACGTTTCAGTTGTGCGAAGGAACCACCTTTCAATAGAAAGTAATCATTTATTAGTTTCTTGTGCCTGTCATAAGCGGATAAATGTGCATACGCAGGAAACATGGTTAACGTGAATGCCGTATCTTGTTTTGATTTATGAAACTTTTGTCTTCCTCAAACAGTAGGCCAAATGTGGTTTATTTCATATTCACACAATTGACGCATTTGCTTCTCAAAAAAAAAAGCGGTTAACAATGAAACCGTGTGCTTAGACTTGCGATAGCAAAGAGTTTGCAACCAATCCAAAACCACCCACCACGGAATATGGAAATACAAATGTACATATGTATCAACCAGTATCAACTCGTATGTGAACGACGGACTTTGATAAAGAAACTCCCTATATCAGAACCGATCAGAACCGATATACCGTCCAATATCGGTAAAATGGAAATTATTACACATATTTTGTTTATTAAATAATAGTATCTCATTAAAAAATGAAGAACCAAGAAAATATAATGTACTTTTATAATACCGTAGATATGTATGCTGCTCAAAGGTGTACATACTTTCATCATTTTTCTATACAATAAAGTAATGATATGTTTAGTTGCGATAAAATGTAAGTGGCAACGAAGAAAATAAGGGAAAAGACACTAAAAATCAAAACATTGCTACGCACAAAGCTAAGGTAGAAAAGGATTACAAAAAAACGCTGTCGATTCTCAGATGCCAACTTCAATGTTTTGGATGTGTTAATCACATACATATATGTATACATATGTATATGTACATCCATACATTGCCTCTTTACAAAACAATCAATTTTGTGTGTTGTAACAAAAACATTAACCAAGATAACAAAACATTATGAGTGCCGGAAAAAAAAGTACTGTTACGCAAAATGTAAATTGCAAAAGACTTTGATCCAATCCGTATTTCAGCAATGCTTCGTACAATAGAAAATAAA
This sequence comes from Anoplius nigerrimus, assembly GCA_914767735.1. Taxonomy (NCBI): domain Eukaryota; kingdom Metazoa; phylum Arthropoda; class Insecta; order Hymenoptera; family Pompilidae; genus Anoplius; species Anoplius nigerrimus. The sequence continues at coordinate 3,420,859 of OU612079.1, read as the reverse complement.
TAAAATAAAAATTATACGCGCATACTATTCTTTACCTGCAACAACTAATTTGAATCAATGACCGTCGTTTCGGTTTTTACCATAAACAGCGCTACATTCCAATGCTATACCATACCAGTTGTTCTACTTAAGTATTCATGCTTGAAGAAAATAACATGATGTGGCATCATAGGCATCATCGACTTTTGTAATCTTATTCTATTAATGCATAGAAAAACGTTTAGAATACCGCCAATAAACTGTATATTATATAATAAAATTGTAACTCTAATTATGATTACACGTACAGTAACCGCACAATCTTGGATAAATAATTACACAATGTATTGTTGTAACACTTTATATGTATACACGCATATTTTATCAGTACATTTATCAGTCGATCCCCCCGTATACCTTATCGTTGAAGAATATATTAAGACAAAGATAATACTGAGACTACTGAAGTTCTCTTCTGTCAGCCAAGTATTTTAAGTACCGAACGTTCCGAATAAATTTAAATTAATTACGTGGATTTTGATGTAAAGGTGCCAGATTACACATATGGTGAAAATGAAACTCGGAAATTTACACAGATTATTTCAATTCCGAAAAATCGGTAAAACAACACACAATCGGCAGTATAGTGATTTTGTCAAAGTAGTAGAAGTTGGACCAAGGGACGGCCTGCAAAATGAGATAAACATTGTACCCACTCAGACAAAAATAAAATTCATCAATGAACTGTCTAAGACTGGGCTTAAAAGTATTGAGGTAACAAGCTTCGTATCTCCGAAATGGATCCCACAAATGGCAGATAATGTTCAAGTTTTTGAGGGAATCGAAAAGAGTAACAATACGTCATACCCTGTTCTGGTACCTAACTTGAAAGGTTTGGAGACAGCTCTGAAAGTAGGTGTAAAGGAAATTGCAGTTTTTGGAGCTGCGTCAGAAACGTTCGCGAAGAAGAATATTAACTGTACCATAGAAGAAAGCATTGCCAAGTTCAAGACAGTGATTGAGGAAGCTAAGAAGCAGGATGTTAAAATCAGAGGTTACATATCCTGTATTGCAGGCTGCCCTTATGAAGGAGGCATCAAGCCTACAGTGGTTGTAAACTTGGCTAATGTCATGTTGAGTCTTGGTTGTTATGAAGTTTCTTTGGGTGACACAATAGGAGTTGGCACACCAGAGAAAATTAGAAAAGTATTGTACGAGTTGAGAAACATATCTTCTTATAATATGAATGAATTTGCCTTACACTGTCATGATACCTATGGACAGGCTTTGGCTAATATTTATGCAGGACTAGAAGAAGGGATTAGGGTATTTGATTCTTCGGTGGCTGGATTAGGCGGTTGTCCATATGCAGCTGGAGCATCAGGAAATGTAGCAACAGAGGATTTGCTTTATTTACTAAATGGGCAGGGTCTGGAAACGGGAGTAAATTTCAACAAAGTCGTTGAAATAGGAGATTACATCAGTAAGCAATTAGGCAGAAGAAATCAGTCCAAGACAGGTATAGCTACGCTAGCCAAGAAAAGTTTCAAGAAGTCTTCATAACGATTTATTAAACGCAGCAAGCGGTACAGGAACCTGTACAACGCAAAAAACATTTATGCCCTGCGGGTGTGACATATTAAAGCAATGACTGGATTCCAATGAAGAAACATTTACAATGTTATACAATTTTTGAATACTTTGTTTTAATATAATGTTCTTTTTAATATAAAACTGTGTACGTGTAAGTGTTAAATTCACTTCAGTAAGTAAAATGTACTTTAACCGGGACACACGCTGCACCTTTATACGCCACCCTTCAATTCTTAACGACTTAATGCGTGATCCTTAACCGTACCGTTGGCAACACCTGCATGCGCGCTTGCTTAGCGCAAGATAACTGCGATGTAAAAATGTTTTAAACCTGATGGTCACATAAATTCTGTGCACACACCATGGTAAAAATACAATCAAGCGTTGCAGTTGATAATTCGCGACAATCAAGTGCGAGAATTTGGCACAACCGCAATTAACTCTGACAGTCCTAATAAATGTACAAATAAAGCTTATTCGTAAAAAGAGTACACTATAGTACATTTCGAGGATGGAGAAATAGCGCGAGATAATCGTTAAGAAATATTTGACAATTCCTGCAATATCGCCTGCGTATCCAAACTATTGAGATCAATTGAACCTCGTGTATCGATCACAACGCCTGTCACCTGTAGAAGACATAGACGGTCAGATAAACCTACATAAAGTGGTAAACTGAATAGTTGGCTCTTAACCTACCATTTCTTCAAAAAATGCAGTGTGATTAGGCTTCTCTGAATATCTTTCATACTGATCCAAATTGTCTTGCAATTTCAATGTAAGACTGTCGTAATTCTGAATGATGATCGCAAGAATTTGTTGTTCAGTCGGTGTCGACAAACTCTCACTAGCTAACCATGCCGCTATCTTTGGTGGAAAATGATTGACTATGTCCCGCATGTTGACGAGGGAATTCGTCAACTTTAGCGCGTGTTCTTTGTATTCATACGACTCGCTTGTGGAGTACCTGAGCGCCATTGCATTGAGATTTGTGAAGATAAGTCTCATCCTTATTATTTCATAAAATAATTCATCGTAACTGCTCGGCGAAGACAGGAAGGTGTCACCGTAGGTGATGAACAAATTTAAAATGTTAACAACCTAACAAAGACAGTTTATCGTAACAATTGATACGCGTTTGGAATGGTGAAATGTTATAGTGCCAAGTCAATTTACCTGAATAGCCAAGGGGAAAATATTCATCTTCTTTATAAGATGACTCTCATGCGTCGTAAGGAATTTCAATAAATTAATTAGTGCTGTCCATAGGTCCCTCCACTGATAGCCAAGTCTTACCCTACATCTTTTTTGGTAACATAATAATCTTTGCAGGACACCAATGCATTGGTGATAAAGTTCGAGGGGAAATTTTTTCATCATGTGCGACGTTATGAACTCGACGAGTAGGTCTGTAATGTAGGTATAAACGTAATACATTGAAGTAACAGCCAAATGTTCTAAGGTACAAAAGAGGTACAAGAATGTAACATGCCCAGCAGCGTAGCCGCCAATGGTTGTGCTGGTGCAGCCTTCTCCTGTATTTTTCGATGATGCATAGGCACTCTATGTAATTGTACTCGGAACGATAAATTCGCATCATGCATCAGACTATTAGCATATTGATCCTCGGCAATGCAACTGAGAATTAGGAAGCATAGCTTGACGTTGTTCATGATGGCCTCAGTCCTAATAACTTGCATCACTATGGAACTAAAATATCAGAAAAGCATGTCCATTAATATTTTATTGTGCCATTATATATTATATATATATGTATTGTGTAAGATAATTCCTTTCTTTTTATATGTAATCTGTTGCCACTTATAATTCAAGATTTAATTTCATCTTGTGCCTTCTATATAGTAATTCTATGATTCCGTCGAGAACAGCACGAGCATAAAACAGCTTGCGCAGTATGTTAAATTTCATACCAGTATTGTAAAAAAGTAGCAAGCAAGTTAAAGGGCTGCGCCATAACGTCTGTTGGCTGAGAACCAGGTGCCACCGCATTTGGTCCCAACGTGTTATTTGGAGATGGTGGCGCACTCGTATCGCTCTGAGTGTATGCCAGGGTGGTCACGAAATTACGATTTAAATGCGTAGCTTCGTAAAGGGCCAACAGTACGGCATTGTTCGCCCGAACTTGTTGCGTTTTCGCCTCCTCTTCGCCAACAAACATACTGCCCACTATACTTGTGAGAGAAGACAACCAGGATGCTTGCACTTCTGCATTCAATACAAAGGCAAACACTTGTGCGAACGCTCAACAGGCAGGGTTGTAGCACTAATTATGAGTTTGTACCTGCTTTCTGTTGTGCAAACTGACGACAAAAATCAGTCAGTGAACTTGATATTACTTGACCGTAACCGTTGAGTGCCAGTTCGTCATCCAGTATCGATAACTTAACAATATAGGGATTCGCACTCTCATGTTTTCTGTAGTTGACTAGAAGCGTTAACAGAAGAACTGCGTCATGCCCATGACGATTTCTGGCGGTTGTGTCTTTCAGTAGCTGTAACACAGTGTTTTTGGGATCAGTTCTAATTGTGCGAACTTATAGAACGGCAATGTCGAGAGTATCATGCTCGTTATGAGTTATAATCAAAATACCTATGACACCTACTTGAACCAGAGATTCAAAAACACTATTGAGCATCACATATTCCAATAACGTATTTTGACTCACGTTGTCCATACCGGTTACGATTATTAATAATAATTTTAAGCACAGCGCTTTTAAACTATCCGGATATTCTCCTGTAACAAAATATACATGCTATAGCTGACAATATATGGAATTTCATTGCTATACGCACACTCTGTTATTTGAAAACTACCTGTTAGGAAATTGTTGCAATGTTGCATTAGTGTGGTCATTCGTTGCTCTGCAGAGTCAAATCCTACAAGAATGTCTATTAAATTAAACCCACAGTCCCCTTGACTAGCCTTTTTGTACATTGACTGAATAACAGCCGCTAAAGTTTGAAGGGCATAAACCACTCTAAAAGGATGCTCATCAATGAGAGTATCCACGCAATGGCAAACTAGTGCATTTAAATTTTCCCTACTAGCATTTAACTGTTCTGCTGTCATATGCAGAATTTCACTTTCAATATGTGGTACCTGAAATATAAATATTCCATTATGTAGAATGAGAACCTACTGTTGTTTCTTTATAACAATTGAAGATTGCAGCTAACTTCAAATCTACTGAAGTTTCTATTTTTGCTGTGCTTAAATTTCAGGAAAGTTAGAAAATGGTCTGTTTTAGATAGAATTTTATTGGTGTTCTCTTTGTTATGAATTTTCCATTTAAATGACATTATGGTAGTGGGCAAAATTGTCACTAAGTTAATTCAGGCAAGTATTCTGTGTGTGTTTGGATCTTATTTATGATTACTCATTTCTTCAGAGTAAACATGTTACTTTATAGACTCTGCCATCATGGGAAGTGACTAAGTACTATGGAAGGGTATGCATATTTCAATTGAGGTGTCTGAAGTACAGAATACAAACTAGTGAAGCATGGTTTAACTTTAAATGCAAATTTATGCCGAATAGTCTTCGTAATGAGCTAGAATGCGAGGAATCTGCGCAAGAAGAAAGTAAGATAACTAGTATTATTATATTACTGTAACCAATCTTGAAAAAATACTATTCAAAAAGGAAAACCAGCTACAAAGAACAAAAAAAAGGAGAAGGAACAAACAGTGAGCAAAGCAAGTGACATGAAAACAGATCCCATGGAAGAAGATTCAGATGACAGTAGATCATCTTCACAAGACAATATAAGCCAGTTTTACAATGATGACAATCATGATTACAAAAGTAGTGAGACGCTAAGAGATAAAGAACAAAATGAATATTATATAAAAGACTTCAGAGAGGAAAACAGAAAACAAAAATCAGCAAAATCCCAAAAGAAAGTAGGTCTCATAATAAATTATCTGATTTATGTCAATGAAAGATTATCTTTTTTCAGGCCAGACAACAATCGCAATAACTAATAGGACCAAACACTGTTTTTGTATGGTATTTGAGTTAAATGTACAGGAAATTTTAAGGAGAAAATATGTTATATGATACACTTTCCATATTGTACAAGATATATAAATAAAAGATTAAGTAAAATTACTAACCATAGGCTTGATTAAAAATAATTCATTCCAGAAATTTGGATAGGCCACAGTCAAGTCTTCACCTTTGAAGAAGCTTTCGTATATTGGGACTAATTTTCCTTTGTGGTGCCTTTTGGAGCCAGACCCACTTCTTTTTCTCATTGCCATTGTCATGATGCTTTAGATTCTTCTGAACATATTCTACATCTACAGCAACAGTAAACAATAAAATTACAAATGTTGTACTCATCTAAAGTATACTTCTGATGCTGAGGTTCACAAACCATTTAACCTTCAGTGCACAAACTTAAAACACTAAACATGACAATAAATTCACATAGCTAGAAAATAATAGACCCTCGGCGAGACTGTATTATTTATTATTCGTAACAAATTATATATTTCAAAACTCGGTGCAACATAACCTTAGAACCATTCAGCTGTGTTTCTATTTCCTGCATGAAATTTATTGATCACGTAAAGCCACGAGGACCAAGATTATGTCAAAAACGTATTTTATCGATATGACTTCGTATCATAAAACGCAGCGACTGATATTCATTAAAATAAAACACGGCAAACTAATTACCAGCGAGATAAGACACCTTGGCATCCCGTACGTCAACGTACAGATTAAACAGCTAACGGTTAATCTTATTCTTGTGGCGTACGATGTTTCGTTGAATCTCAAAGACAGCGGTTGGGTTAAATCGTTCTGTCGTTCTTCAACGATTCAAGTAAATAATGCAGTGGTATGGTCATAAGAATCGCCTCTCACAAAATTGACAGGGCGCCATGATAGCAAGAATCCGCCACACCAATAATCTGCGAAGCAAGATTATCTCCTCAAATCCGCACGCTTCCTTCTCCCCATTATGAGAATCGTACGACAAAAGTATGTTAGCTTAAATGAAGTAGTGGTAGTTGTACAAAAGTATTTTGCAATAAGGGACCAATGAGGAGAATAAACTACAAAAGAGGCGGGCATGTATCGGTCGCCGAGATAACTGTTAAGGCTTTTTTACGATTACTCATTATCTATTGAGCCATTCGAGTGGTCACAAGTGGTCACTACTTAACGCTGGACACAGTGGAACAGATTGTTTACTATGCCGACACGTTATAATAATCATTGAGTAAATCACATTTGAATCCTTTCACAATGACTTTGCGCTCAAGGATTTTTTTCGCTGTCAAACAAAGGTATTCGTAAATTTTAATAACAAAAAATTATATAATGTGCATGTTAAAAAATATGTGTTCTGGAGTCTCTTTTTGCCTATTAGATCACAATGGTCAGCACTAAGAACTCTTGCAAAGAGTAGCAGCACATCTGTGCAATCATTAAAGACTGAAAATTCATCAAAGGATCAAGGTGGTTTTACATCTACATATGAAACAAAATATGCAACTTACATTATAACAGCTGCTTCCGCAATTGGTATATATTATTTCTACAAGTCTTCTATAAAAAAAGTGGAAGCTTTTGGTAAAAATTCTGTAAAGTGTGGAGAACTAAGACATGATTTAAAAACCTATACAATGGAGGAGGTTGGAAGACATGATTCAAAAGAAAAGAAAATTTGGGTCACCTTTAAACAAGGAGTATACGATATCACAGATTTTGTGGAAAAACATCCTGGTGGTACTTCCAAGGTAATGATGGCTGCTGGAGGTTCTATAGAACCATTTTGGGCTATCTTTGCTAATCACAATAGTCCAGAGATATATAATTTGCTTGAGTCAATGAGGATTGGCAACATCTCAAAAGAAGAGGCTGAATCTAATAAGACTGATTTAGATGATCCTTATAGAAAGGAACCTGCTAGGCATAAAGCCTTGAGAGTTAATGGTCATAAGCCTTTCTGTGCTGAGCCCCCTCCTTCTGTGCTAGTGGAGAGTTTCCATACACCATCGTAAGTTTCAACCTGATGCTTTGACACTTAATATCAAACAGGCAGCACTTTAATTTAAAAATGTGTTCTGCAGTGAGTTGTTTTATGTTCGGAATCATTTACCAGTTCCTCACATTAACATAAATTCTTATGAACTGGAATTAGCTGTGGAAGATGCTACAAAGAAGACATTAAGGATTAAAGATATACAGAAGTATCCAAAGTATACAATCACCAGTGCCATAATGTGTGGGGGTAACAGAAGATCAGAGATGGCAGAAGTAAGAAGATTTATCATTGATAATAAATTAAACTTTTAATGAAATGGAAACCTGTTGATAGGCTAAACCACTAAAAGGACTAAGCTGGGGTGTTGGAGCAGTTGGTAATGCTACATGGAGTGGTGCACGCTTATGTGACATTTTACAAGATATGTGTATAAACGAGGACGACTATGATCATGTACAGGTACCAACTAAAATAAAATCGATATATGATAAAGGGATATATATCAACATTAACTAAACCCAGAACAACTCAGTTTGAAGGTATGGATATAGATCCAGCAGGTGTGCCATATGGAGCGAGTATACCGATTAGCAAAGCTATGGACCCAAGGGCAGATGTAATCTTGGCCTATGAGATGAATGGTGAACCTATACCCAAAGATCATGGATTTCCTATTCGCGTAATCGTGCCGGGTGTAGTCGGTGCACGAAATGTCAAATGGCTCGGTAAATATGCGTCACCAACATACATATCCGAAGGAATTATTTACGGATGGAGCGTTTGGTTTTCCAGGAAGGATAGTTGTGTCAAAGGACGAAAGTCAGTCACAGTGGCAGCAAGGTGATTACAAAGGCTTTGGTCCTAGTACAGACTGGGACACAGTTGATTTTTCTAAAGCGCCTGCGATTCAAGAAATGCCTGTAATATCCGCAATATGTAATCCATCACCAAATGAAGTAGTTAAAGTAATCGATGGAAAAATAAGTGTCAAAGGTAAAAACATACATCGCAACAAAAGCCTATATAAAGACGTGTTAGAATAACGCGTTATTTGTGTTTGTTTGATTCAGGATATGCATGGTCAGGTGGTGGACGAAAAGTTATTAGAGTGGACGTTACAAACAATAAAGGTGATACTTGGCACACAGCTAATTTAATTGCTCAAGACGATTTTGCCAAACAAGGCAGATACTGGAGTTGGACGTTATGGAGTATAGATCTTCCTGTAGGATCGACGGACAAAGAGACCGAAATTTGGGCGAAAGCTGTAGATTCCTCATATAATGTTCAACCGGAATCTTTTAAGAATATTTGGAATCTACGCGGTTTCCTCTGCAATGCCTATCACAGAGTGAAGGTTAAACTTGATTATTGAATAATCAAAACGTGACATTCTACGCTCTCTCCCTACGTTAAATTCTTTCTTCGGTTTCTTCTTTGTTGATGTTTTTTATCGATGAATAAACATAATTGTATGGATAATACAACTATTATTATTTAATAATGTCTACAAAATGCTCATCACAATTGATCGTGTTAAAAATAGCACTGTTCTTACCCTTAAACATTATATGTTACAAGTTCTGGACTTATTGAAATGCCTCTCAAAATCTTGCAAACAAATGTCTTCCCTCGATGATTCGTTTACGTTATGAATTTCAAACATAGAGTCAGTTTCCACCGCTCTTTTACCAATAACGATAATGTATGGGAACCCGAACGATTTCGCTTGTGCAAGTCTTTTTCCGATTGTGCAATCAGTTCTATCATCTAATATAACGTCTACATCCAAGCGCGCTAATATTTCTATTATGTCGTTGACGTAATTCGATGCAGTTTCTTCTTTGCTCCCTTTCTAAAAAATACACAATGTTTTATGCTAAATATATTAACACAAATGTATAAGTGTAACTCACTTTAGGTGGTATTATGCACACAGTGTAAGGTACTATCTTCTCGGGCCATCGCATTGCTTCTTTGGTTGATAAAACTTCCACTGCTGCACTGATAATTCTGCTTAATCCAAGCCCATAACAACCCATGGACAATTTTGTTTGCTTATTCTCCTCATTTTTATATTGAATATTGAGTGGCTTTGTATACATAGTATCTAAAAGGAACGTGTGCCCAACTTCAAATGCATTATGTTCTGTTAGTGTTTTATTGCATTTTGGACAATCTAGTATCTCAGTAAGAACTTTATTACTAGAATAACCACATGCTTGACATATCAAAATACGATCTTCTCCAATATCACATAAGTAGTGATATTCATGGGACATTATACCACCAATTAAACCTGGGTCTCCCAAGACTGTAAAGTATACAAAGTATTTATAACACAGATACACTCACAAGGTAATGTAATTAAAACCTTACCTTTTGAATATTTTACCCCAATTTTTTGGAAGATACTGTCATATGCACTGGATACTAAATCATAAGTTGCTTTGGCTTTGTTTACATCCTTATCAAATGTATACAAATCTTTCATCATAAATTCTCTACTTCTTAAAAATCCACATCTTGGTTTCATTTCATCCCTCCATTTATTACTTATTTGATATACTTTTATAGGTAGATCATCCATAGAAAGGTTTCCACATGATGAAACAAAATCACATACTGCTTCTTCATACGTCTGCAACATTTATAACAAAGATAATAATTCATACAAGCATGTATAAACTAAGGTAAAGGCAAAGTAATAACTATTAACTGGACCAAGTAGGAACTCATGTTTATGTCTATCAGAGAGTAGAAAAAGTTCACTTTTTTGATTACTATATCTTCCAGATTTTCTCCATAAATTTGCAGATGTTAAAGCCGGTAAGGTTATTTTAGAAGCTCCAATTTTTTCCATTTCTGTATCCACAAGTTTGCTTAACTTTTCCATTGCACGCACACCCATTGGCAATAAGGCATGCATACCTGTTTGGTGTGGTCTGATAACTCCATTCTGTAGCATATGCTATAAAATATGACAGAAACTAGTATACTTTCACAGAATGTATTAAACTATGTAAACAACGGTAATACAAGAGCAATTCAAATTGATATTTACATTGTAGGTGATTCATTACAAATTATATACATTTGATTATTCCATACCTTGAAACTGTTCGATGTATATTCAACTTTCATGGATTCGGAGGCGACATAATTTCGTGGCCAAAATAACTGAGACACCTTCGCCACAGTGTGATACTTATTCTTTGTCATTATTGGCTTTTAAATTACTGCACTCGCGTGTGTGAATATTGCACAAGCCTGCACATGCGGTTTAATATGGATCAACGTGCGATAAAAGTATGTACATATAAAGAAAATATTTTTCACATGCAAGCAGTTTCAACCACTCGCAAAATCACACATTTTTAATTACACGCTAGTTAGTTTTAAAAACGTAGAATATTCGGCTAGCGAACAAAATATTAAAGACGCTTAGTTGCAGCTCAGTAGAAGCACGAAACTGTGAATAGATATGTGTATGCATAAGTATTACGATATCAGCTGCAAGGCGGGTCAATGTTTTCATATAGGATCATAACGAATAAACATGTTCTCAGCACTAGTGTCAGGTGCAATGTTTTAAATTTTAGGTTACTCTCCGTGACATTTGATGAATTTTTGCACCGAATGTCGAGCTTTATTACGTTGTCATTGATAGACGAAATTAACGATAGTGAGTGGATTAGATGAGAAAATTGGCGGAACGTTGAGAATATGAAGTAAGAGTTGACAAGATCTTAAGGAGACCAGACGGGACGTGGCCTCTTTGAGATGGATGAAGAAAAGGCAAGCTTATGTCTCGACGAAGGGGGCACTTTGAAAAACACCATGGAATCCGTTACGAAGAACGTGCAACTCACAGACAGTATGTACTACATTATTTGTTCAGTTGTGTCTTGCTCTCTACAATATATCTTTATGTGCTAAATATCTAGTCAATTGCAACAGTGTGATTTAGTATTAGATTTAATCCACTGTATTAATCCCTGTTCAGGTAAAGGACTTTTAGTACATTCTGAAGATGGAATTGTTCAAATGAAAGAAAACCATTTAAATAATGACAATGTAAATTTAATACAGACTTCTTTAATATCAACTGAAAATAAGGGGAAGGATGATCTAGAATCAAGCAAAGTCAATGTTAATTCTGTATGTGAATCGGAAACTTCTACAGGAACAAGGCACACTACACCAATAGAACAAATAGTGGCTATAGAACTTGATCCTCCATGTGAAATATATTCACAGATATCTGAAAATGTTGGAGCATCTAAATCATTAACGTCTGTACCATTAAATTGTAACATATCAAACATATGTGATGAAATTGAAAATGTTATTTCAGAAACTGATAAATTGGTTCAAAATAATGACAAAATGCTCAGTAACAATTCCCATATTCAGTGTTCTATAATTACATGTAACCAAGAAGAAGATATTACAGGCAAAGGTTCTGAACAAAAACATGTTAAAGAAACATTGAAAAATGTGGATGAAAATAGTTCTGTAAATAACATAGAAGAATTAGAAATTGTAAACAAAACTTCCAAAAGTGCTAATGTGGAAAATAGCAATGATTGTCATTCACCGCTATATTCTGTTCAAACTACAGAATTTACAAATGGTACATTTATAGATCATGATATTCAAGCACATCCATCAACCAATGTAATGAATGATACAGATAACAACTATTCAGATGCTAATAGTTCAAAGAAGTCTATGGTTCCTATCAAACAGATAAAAGGACCTGCAACAAGGCCAACATTGGTTGATGACAGTAAATTAGTAAAAATGTCACTGCCAACAAATCCAATGAACTTAATGCCATCTAATACACAGTTTTTGAATAAAAGCCGACATTTCTTAAACTTCATTACTGAAAAATCAACAAATATCATGGAGAAAGCATTGCTGCCACAGCATTTGGCTGTAAAATATGCTCCAAATATAAGGACAACTGAGGCAGACATTACAAAAAAAAGCATGGATGATTTGTCTGCTACTGGTGTTCCATTCTCACTAACAGACTCAACAGTACTTACAACAGATGAGTTGTTGAAAAAACCTTTAGTTAATACTGATACTCCCATAAATTTGGTATCATCACAAATAAATGAAAAATATCAGTCTCCACACATAGATATGGTAGATAATGGCAGGAAACCTACAGTAATCAATTGTGTTGTAAAAGAAACTGCATCAGTCATTAAACAGGATGACACACATATTCCATCTAATAACTGCGAAATTACGTCAACGAATACGACCAGAAGTGATGTATTTCAAGAAGAATGTTTTTCGAACGATATCAAGGAAATGAACGACCTTCCCATAATTAATCCTATTAAGAATCCTAACGTACAGTCTGATGGCACTACATTTAACTCAGAGATCAATGAATGTCAATCTTCTATTGATGGAGGTTCTCAGTTACCAAAAGAAGATGTTAATAGCACAGTGGATACAAGTATGCATAACACAAACATTAGTTTGTTGCAACATCCAGCATATGTAACTTTATTAAAAGATTGTGCCAGTTTAAAAGAGAGAAACTCGCTATTGTGTGAAAGAGTACAACACCTTGAGAAAGCTAATAAGGTATTAGAGGATGAAAAGAATAATGTTTTCATTATACAGATCGAAACGTTGGAAAAAACTGTGGATAGACTAACGAGCGAATTTCGTTTAGCACTAGCAACGCAAGATGTACTTAAAAGAGAACATGCAGCTGCAAATAAAGAGCGAGAAAGTATGGTGATGAAATATGCAGTCGGCGAGAAACAACTTATCGACACACAAAGGTATAATGACTGAGGAGCTAATATGACATCCAATTATCATACATACACTACTCTTGCCACTGACGATATTTCTGTACAGGGCAAAGGAATGCGCCGAACGAAAATTAAAGGAAACATTGAAGGACAACGAATTGCTACAGAACAAGTTGCGTCAATTGCAAGGAGAGCGCACGAGAATATGTAATATTTTGGACAGTAAGTGCCGTGAGGTAACAGACCTGCAGCGCGAGGTCGAAAGATTAAAGGAAGAAGTAAGTAGGAGAGATGTAAAATTAAAATGGTCGCAGAATAAATTGAAAACAGAAATGGAGCTGCAAAAGGAAACTCAGCAAAAACTAGATAAGGCAATGGTAAATATTCAGTCTTGAAATACTTTTTCAGATGTGCAAAGACTTCAAATAATCTTAAAATCACTATTACAGACAAGGATAAATGACATGAGAGAGGAATGCGACCAGGTGCGTCGTGAGACTCAGGAATCCATACGTAAATTCCAAATGTCAGAGGAGAATAAAGCAGTTACGCTTGATCAGCAGCTGAAGGAGAAACAAGCGCAATTAATTCTCGAGAGGCATGTTACAGAAGATAAGGAAATGTTGAGGCTCCAATTACAGAGAGAGGTTGAGGTGCTCCAGAGTAGGCAACAAGCGTTAATGGAGGAAAATAACACACTAAGCTTGAAAATTCAAGATGCTGAGAAAAATCGACTAAATTACGAGAGCAGTCTAAGTAATTTGAAAATTCTCGCAGATCAACGTCAAAAAGAAGTAGTCGATTTGCTCGCTAAAGTTTCACAGCTTGAAACTTTGAAACTTCAATTACAACAGTACGTATAAAATATGAATATTAAACTTCTTTCGTGATTGTAAAAATGTTGCAATATTAAATGTATTTGTTTTTATAGCACTGAGCAGTGTTTAGCATCGATAGAAAGTGAAACTGATCACCTTCGAGGTCAGAACGCAGAGCTTCAACAAGACATGTCAGCCTGCCGTCAGCGAGAAGCTGATATGTTAGATTTCACGCAAAAATTAACCGAGAAAAATGTGCGTCTCCAATCCGAATTCACGGCCATCGAAGCTAGAGCAAAGCAATTGAACGAGGAACAAGGTCCATTGCGCGATCATATAAATGAACTTACAATAAAGATTAAACAGTTGGAAGATAATCTAATGGAGGAAAAAAAGAAGCGATTGGAAGAGTGCGAAATTTTGGCCAAACATGTTGCAGAGCAGACGCAACTTGCTCAGAGCCTAGCGCAGAAATTAGAAGAGAGTCAAGGAGAAAATGCTGTCCTGAAAAGAAAACAAGTGATTAATATGAAGGAAATGACGCGTGAATTACAACAATGTCGAAAAAGGCTTGAGGCTTACGAAGGTGCATCTCCTAGCAACTCGTTGGGCAATAATTCTAGAACTGCTTCAAACAGCTCCTTGAACACAGGTTAATACCTTAACTACCCTTATTAAAACTGTGCTCAATTTTGCTGTAAACAACTTGTACTTGTTTGGTTTAGGAGACACAGTCAATGGTGCCTTATCAGATAACAGTGCTAACGCTGAACAATCTATGCAGTCCGTAGAACTAAATCAACAGACTTTACTAGCTCGCATCATGCAACTACAAAATATTAACTGTAAAAAGACAGAAAAATTAGACTTTTTTGAGGAACATACGAAGACGCTGGTTAAGGAATTACAGAAGAAGGAGAAGATAATTCAGAATTATATCATGCATGAACATTCTGGTGCGCTGGGTAGCAATGAGATGGATAGGCATAAGGTAATCTATATATTTTGTACAATGCCGATATTATTTAATCCGATTACTCAATACATTATTGTGTATCGTTCTTAAGCATATCAGGAGCAAGAAAAATTTCG
Organism: Anoplius nigerrimus; assembly: GCA_914767735.1. NCBI lineage: Eukaryota > Metazoa > Arthropoda > Insecta > Hymenoptera > Pompilidae > Anoplius > Anoplius nigerrimus. The sequence continues at coordinate 3,405,565 of OU612079.1, read as the reverse complement.
TAAGTTTTACGGTTTATAAGAGATAGAATTAAATCATGCGAATGACGAACACATTATGAAATGATCCAGTGTTAATATGTTTTTTTAATTCGTCAGGCTGAATTGGCTAAACATGGTGGAATTATGGCGTCGGTTTTCAGTCAAAAAATAGCAGATAATAACATGACTCTCGAGCTTTCACTGCAAATAAATCAAAAACAGCAAGCAGTATTAGAAGATACGTTATTAAAGAACATTACGCTAAAAGTGAGTAAAACTTCAATTTATTTGTCAAAATGCAGGTTAATCAAAATATTAAAAATGTACAATATCTTCTTGTTGTTATAGGATAATATCAATACGTTGAGCCAGGAGATTGATAGGCTGACAAAGCTGATACAGCAGAAAAAGATTGCCAGTTAGAAGTATTAATGTCGTGTACTTACAAGACATAAGAGTGTGACCGTTGAGCTGCAAAGCTGAAAATTATAAACGGACGACCGTCGGGTAAAGACGGAGAATAGAAAAGAAAATTCCGAATTGTTAATTCATAACGCTGCTAAGAAACCGTGCGTGCGTTTAAAAAAATTATTATCACAAACGAAATAGCCGTTGACAGAAGAACGTTTTGGTGAGTTGTATGTATTCTTGCCGTACCTAGTCAAAAATTTGCGATAGTTGAATAAAATATTTTTTAATTGAAATTGATTGGTGAATGAGAGTCTTTGTCATGGTGCAAGAAGATAATTTAACTGCGATATGTTTTTCGTTATTTTAAATGTTATAATTTAACATCTTGTAGTTTTATTCCTTTGTTACCAATTGCCCATTATTACATTTATCTATTACAAGGTTATTATGATCTATGACGATATTTATATATCTACAAACACCGTTATTTAGGGCTTATAAAATTTGAGCATTATTTCAGTAATTAACCTAACATATAGAAACAACATGGAGTTTGTCTAAATGTATATCTGACATGGCTTTAGTACCAATCAAGTATTTTGAGATTGTGTATATTTCTTATCCATTCCTTTTTTTATGATTTGTTTCTGGATAAGTAGTATAGATTAAAACGGACTGAGGATGATTAAGTAGTTATTTCAATTACTGCAGTTTGAACCTTGAACAATTTTATATTGAAGTGCAGTTAAAAAATGTATCTTAAATGTGTTTTACCAAATACATTGGAAAATAATACGAGTAACGAACAATACTTCGAAATTTTCCATTAGTAAGAAGGTCTAAGACACGATAATCAGAAGTTCTGGCATAAAAAAGCTTTTCTCGAACAGTTTCTGTAGAGACGCGAGAGAAAATATTATAACGAGTTCGAAACGAATGCATATAAATGATTCGTTCGTACATATATCTGAACTTTTATTCTTATTCCTCGGTGCGAAATTCAGTATTCTCCACTTAATATATAATAAATCTTGTACATATTATACACTTCCAATGTACATACATATAAGGACGTATCCAAATGTAAGAATCAAAAATGTACTATACCTAATGTCACATAACTGTATGTAAACATGTATACATATGTGAAGATTAAATTTTATGTTAATATATAGAAACATTATAAATTATATTTTCACATACCTGCGAGTAAACGTAAGCTCCAAATTAAACTGAGAACAATACGTCACTTGAACGGACCATTAATTATCGTAACAAAATGTGTATTTTGTACACGTCTTTCACACCTTCGTGACGTGAAATTAACAGCATGCAACGGATTGATTGACATTGCTTCATCGAGTGATTTACTCAATATAGAAAGCATACTTTTAATTGTCAGCAGAATATTCAATATCTATCTCGTTATAATTTGAGCGATTAAATAGAGTGGCTGATACAGATTTGTTCACACGTTTAATGACAACCTGTACTACATAATATAAAGTATTTGATTATAACAAGACAAAGCGGATCTTGTGACTTCGTAATCTATAATCCTCTTTTCTCTGGTATAATTATGAAACTATTACACTCTTACTCCTTCTAACGTAGAGGAACACACCTATTATTTTTCGCAATCGATCGACCTGTATGAGAAATATCGCGCGAACTGCGAACAGTTCCATTTTTCATTTCATTCTTCCATCTTTTTTGTTTTTACCATACGTAAGACACATTATGTTCTCGGACAATAATTTTGTTTTTCTGACATGCTCTTCATTTCCATTCACTCCTTCACATATACGTCACTCAGTATATACATATGCACAGCACTTACACCGTTTACAAAGCACATACTACGTTGAAATTTACAATTGATTGACAAATGCATTTAATTGCAATTAGGTCAGAAGTGAGTAGCGTACGTTTACGTGTGTGTGTACGGCGCGCGCGCGGCCTTTGCGTGTGTATGTGTCTGTGTCATGTTTATATATATATACTCATATATATATATATATATTTTTATATTTTTATATTTATAATATTTATATCTTTATATAACAATCATGAACGTAGGTATGGAGTGGATATTGCTTTTTGTACATTGTGTCTCGTTTACACATGTACATGAGACCTTAATGACCCTATAATCTTTATTTCGCCGAAGAATTTCGTTCGATCATTTCTCATGAAGGAGGGCAACGCAAGCTTACTGATAAGACTTTAACAAGGACACTAAGTCTCCTACCTCATACGGTACAATTTAATTCGGTTGCAGCGTTTCCCAAATTTAAACGGGCTGAGCTTTCTACACTTTCAATTCTTTAATGTCCTTTAACCGTTAATGAAAAAATACACTTATCTTTGCGCTTGTGGTTGAGATGGTGCGACAGCTGTTTGATGCTAAAATATAGTGCGTTCAAGCTGGGCATAACACGACGTCAATCCGTTTGTAGTCAAGTAAAGTGAGAACGAACGAGGAAAGTCGAGAAATTTGGGAAACGCCGAACGACAAGAGCATCTGCGAGGATCGAAGGACAGTATCGAGGATCCTTAAATTCGTTTATTTATAATCATTTAAGGTGCAGTTCGTCGTCGAGCTTACGATGAAAATTCCGTAAAGATCGTTATTGCACCTATAACGCGCGTCGCATTAAAAGGGGGAGGAGAAAGTAAATGCAGCGGTCATTAGAATCATTAGCGTTACTACAAAAATATCGCGTTCAGTGCTATCGATATCTTACATCGTATGTGCCTTTTAAAAGCATTATCTTAAGTTTCGTCTTTTTCTCCACGTTCGCGCGTCGTCTTTTTTCATTCGTATAAAACTCTTCGTCGAATATGCGTGTATATATACTATTTATATATGTATATTTTATATTTAATATATCCGTGTACGCAGTTTAAAATAAGTGAATTCTTCCGCTGGTTTGATTCTCGTGATTCTTTAGGGAATTTTTCTACACTGGACCGTCGCGTTTGACTATTTGTATCGATGCATGAGAAAGAAATTTTACGTAAAAAAGGCAATTTTCTCGTGTGCGCTTGACATACATATACGTGTCAGCACGCCTGGACGTGAGCGCGTGTATGTGATGTGTGTACGCGCGTATTTATATTGGGAGAGGACACGAATTAACGTTCTCTTTGTTCTCGGTTAATCGCTCGTTTCACGGCAACGTATTGTCTTTTATCTTTTGTTGTCTGAGTAGCTCTTCAATTTTGCCTCCCAAGGGGTAAAGAATTCGAATCCCAGAGGAAGGGGTGGACGTGCGCAGAGAATTTACCCCATAAATTGGCCACCCGACGTTACGACTAAAAACTCTCAACAGTGAAATTAATCTATCACGGTGCGTGGCTGGATAGCGTACCGAAAAATTGCATAATTAAGAAAATGGGCCACTAGCTAAGTAGCAAACTCGAAAATAATCCACTAAACACCGAAATTCTCTAAAAACCCCTTTGCATACTCTCCTTACTTTGTTATCAATTTTTAACGACTACTCCATAAAAAGTACGTGCGAGCATCGAATAATTTATCCTTAGTGAAAAATTAAGGCATGGTGTATCACGTTGGTATAATGTTCACGACGCGTGGATCGATTCGGGCTCCTCTCCTAACGAGCTTGAGAGACAGCTTCGAGCAGGGAGAGAGAGAGAGTATGAGAGACGGCCAGCGAGGGTGGTAGAGGACTGGAGCAGATGAGAGGGTAGGAAAGAGAAGGAGAGAGAAGGAGAGAGGGCGACCGAGGGTGAGAGAGGTTGAGAAATTGCTTGAACGCCAAGAAAGAGATTTTGCGGACCTAGGGCTAGCCAGCCAAACTTTTTGAGGATGCCCCGTGAATTCGCCACCCTCGCTTCACGTGAAGGTAGCCTTAGCGACCCTCGAGCACGTTAATTTTGCCAGCCGAATTGATTTTGGTGCTTGCGCTCCCGGTGCCGCGTTAATGTTGCAGCCTATATTGCGGCCTCAAAGTACGTCGGGCAGAGTGAAGCGGATGAGGAGCGAGCGAGAGAGAGAGTGAGAGAGAGAGAGAGAGAGAGAAGGTGAACACAGACGAAAAGGGAGCGAGAGAGACCGATAACTGAGAGCAGGGACCTGCGCGTCGTGCATGTGTGTGTGTGTATGGCAGGAGGAGGGGAGTAAATAGGAAGTGGCCTGTGTGCGTTCAGAAGGGAGATACCGGTGTGTGTACATACGTCCGTGCATGTACGCATGAAGTGCATGTGCTTGCGTGTATGTACATTGGAAAGAGGGAAAAGGATCAACAGAGGGAACGGTAGAGGCCAGGGAAGATAGATACCACGAGCGTGGTAAAGAAGAGAGACAGACGGATGCGAGTATGTACAGATGAGGGAGTGAGAGAGAAGCGGAGAGAGAGGCAACGGGTGCAGAAAAATGTACGTACTGCCAGGAGACGAGGGAAACAGGGGATAAGGGGCCTGTGAGCGTGGAGAAAGCGGGAGGACGGTACAGAGTAGAGCGGGAACAGGAGAGGGTGGCGAGAGGGTGGCGAGAGGGTGCTCTCTAAAGCCCACAAGCTACCCTCCATAAATTCTGTCAGGCAAAGGGGAGCGAACGTTTAAAGGTGAGCTGCCGTTACACGGGCATATCCCACGGAACGTTCGCCGTTTAAAGAAGATACCGCCTGCTGTGCGCCGACGCGACCCGAGATATGAGCATATCGTCGTTAAACAGTCGGATATTCGGTCCAGACCGGCATCCCTCCGCGACATTCTTCGCTGCTTCGTCCACCTCTCGCGTTTTACTCCCACACTTTCTCCACTCTCTTTTTCATCCTCGTCCTCTCTCTCTTTCTCCGTCGACCCTCCCGCCCGTTCTCCTGCCGAAGTAGGCGGCCATTGTCAAGCCGATAATGCTTCTTCTTATCCGAATGCAATTTGGTTAACCGCGATCGAGAACCGAGCACTCGCGAGTCGAGAGAAGCGAGCTATTCCCCCAACGTCTGGCCATCGGAGACGACGAAATAATTCGCGCTTCCTGCTGCAGCAGCGTCGAGAGTTGTAATTTCGGCCGAAACGGCGGCCGGCCAGAGGCGCGCTGGGTCCGGCGGAACAATGCTCTCGCCCGCGTTCCCCCTAGTCCTCCGCTCTCGCCGCCATTCTCCGTGCCTAGCGAAAATGACAGAAAAAGAAGCCCATGAAAGAAACCGAACGAGGAGGACAGCGATGCCGATCACGAGCAAAAGCGGCACGATCGAACCGCGCGTTGTGCACTTGTCTCCTCATGCGTGTAATACGGCCAGAGTGGTACGGGATAATATTAATGTTCTCCGGCGAGAAAATATTAGCCTTTTCGTCGCGCATCGCCTTGTTGTTCGACGACGGTCCCGTTTATCTTTCGTCGTCGTGGACGCTCCCGGGGGGCCCCGTCTCGGCACCTCGTTGAATATTTCGAGAGGACGATCCGCAAAACGCGCGAGGACACTCGCGCGAGGTCTGGTCCCTATAAGTGGCTAGTCGAGTAAAAGGATACGCGTCGTTGCACGATGGCGCATCGCCGTGCCACGAAATTGTGTCGAGAGGTGAGGTCGCTGGATGGGATGAAAGTTCGATAACCCCTGAGTCCTGACAAAATTTTCCTCCCAGCATCGAGGAGCGGACAGCTACGATGACGATGACGATAATAAACCGAACCCGAAACGGCGAATAACGCGTGGAACACACATAGATTAAAAACTAAAATTGAACATAATATGAAAAAATCATGTAATTTGTTTAATAATAATAATAATAATAATAATAATAATAATAATAATAATAATAATAATAGCAGTAATAATATAATAGTAATAGTGATTAATAATAATAACATGTAATGTTTGGCATCGTTATGTTTGCGTTCTGTACAACGGTTCTGCTTTCGTTTTGTGGCGCAATGAAGTAAATCGAAATCGCCGCTTTGAACACTGTTGAGAGATGTTCAGCCTGCCGGTTAATATGTCCTATTACCTGCGACATCGTGTAATTACTATAGTTAATATCAGTAAACGCAATATGTTTCTTCCGGTAATCGTGTGGCTAATGGTAATAATAATAATAATAGTAATAATAATAATAATAATAAAAATAATAATATAACAACAATAACTAATGGACAAAATTAAATATCGTCTAATAAAGTAAACGTATGGGTCCGCTTATTCGCAACACCGCGTATACCATTTTTTGTTTTCCTCCATGCGTGCGTAATAATGAAAAGAATTGCGGGCAGCAGCAAGTAGCAGTGGGTTAATCCTACGTGCATTGACACTGAACTGTTAGTTAGATCGTTGACTTATCGATACCATAAAGTGCATTATGAGAATGACGGAAAATAGTGGCGGATTGCAAATGGAATATGACGCACGTCACCTCTTTCTCTTTTTCTCTCTTTCTCTCTCTCAGCCTTTCATTCTTACGCGTTTCGCACCCTTTTCTTTTTGTTCGACGAATCTCCTCTCCCGTTAATTGCAAAAATTACTCGCTATTGTACGGCTTATGGCTGTTCCCCGCATACGCCGCACCATTGGGAAAACGGACACGGGGAACTTTAGTGCTTTTGATATTTCCATTTTAACGCGCATTCATTTATTTACTTCTTTTCGCTCGATTGTACTAAAAATAACCCCCGTTGTTCCGGCCGGGTCGGCGGCGCGGTGCGATCGAAATAATGGACGACTTTCCCGTACGGTGCGCGTTCAGATCGTATCTCAGATTCGTTAAATTGAGTTGCGCGTCGCTCAAGATCGGCAGAGGTTTCCCAATCAATTTCGCGTACCATCGAGCGAGCGTCACACGCTTGACGGTCAGTCTGCGCGCCCGAAATTTATCTAAACTTTTTTCATTATTTCCAAATGCACCGACCGGTCCCCGCCTCCCGCGGAGGAAGCCGCGGGGCTGAAATTGAAACGCGCTGTAACGCATGAAATATTAAACGCGAGATCCCACCCCCTCCCCGGCTCGCACGGTAGCGGCAATACGCATAATATACTTCGTGTACAACAAAGAAGAGCGCGTGCAACTTATAACGAGGTAAAAAGCACCATTCGCGACAGCAAACAACAATGAAAAAACGTACAACTAGGTGAGAAATGATAACATGACGGACGAGGATTAAACGCTAGAGCATACGGACGCGCCTCGAGAGTATATGTCCCCGCGTGTGTGTGTAGGTGTGTCCTTTTGCGCGAGGGTATGCAGGTGATCCGACGAATGTGGTAGGACGGTCGGGCGTCTGTGCAGGAAGGGGGTCTCTCTCGAGTAGGAAAAAGCTCACTTTGTACGCGGGCGCGATGTCGTTTGATTTGTCCCCGTTCCTCTTTCTTCCGCTCTCAATTGCCTCTCCCGGAGAGAGTACGAAAAATAAGCCTCTATTGTCAGGTCACTGGATATGCTTCGAGTTCGAGTGTGGGTTGATGGGCGTGTGTCGGGTTTAGGTCTGAGATAGTCTCACTCTTGTTCTCTGTCTGTTTACCCCTCTCTGTCTCTCTCTCCTCTCATGTTACTCACGATCATCGCTGCCCGTGTATGTACATTGATGTATTCGCGCGTGACATGACAAATGTACATTGCATCGGCGTATGGCCTATCCAACAGCACAGTCGACACGTTTATACATTCATGACACTGTAATTCTATGAATTTCATAAACGTGCAGACGCGTCGCGGGATTTGTGTGTATCGACGTGTGGCCGACGGATATGCATGGAACATAAATGTGCACGCGTATAGACATACGTATATGCCAACGAAACATAAATGCATGTGTATACGCATAAGAGAGACATGTATGTATCTACAAACATATACGTGTAATTGCCGTACGTTTGCCGCCGGGTACACATCTACGACGAGCTGTGAGTATGTACACAGGGTATTTTCCGGAATGGTTTCTCTTCTTCGTCAGAGAGGCGTATTTGCTGTGAAACAGGTGGGGGGGGGGGGGGGGGGGGGGGAAGGGGGCTGGGAAAGAAGAAAAATCGATCCCGGCATCCGTCAAACGGGGAACCGAACGTCTAATCCACGAGTGAGAATGAAAATTGCTGTCTGAAAATGTTCCCGGGAAGTATCGACAACGCAACCGCGCATGCACACACACACACACACACACGCCTCGACGCCGTCCGTATGCGTCCCTTTCCTTAACGTATTCGCTTCAAACGCATCCGTAAATTCTCGATCGCGCGCGCACGACCGAACAAAGCGTCGGGCGGAGCGCCGCGCGCGCGCGATCGCTCATCGTTATTTACAATTACACAGGCTTACGGTTAAGTCTAGAAAAAGAGAACGCAACTTGCGGAATCGTTAATCGGAACAATTTCTTTTGGTACTGGTTCGCGATTGGTTCCCCGAACGTGCGCCGCTCAGCTTCGATCGTCGAAGAGCGTGTAGTGTGGCGGGAGGGCTTAATGATCGTTATGACCTTCCGAGCGCGACGAAGGTCAGCGCAGGCGGCGGTGGCTTCAGAGTATTCTGCACGTTGCGCACGTCCCAGGATCCGACCGCATCTTTCTGCTGCGACTGGTACACTAGTCGTTGGTGTGCTTAAGGTACGTAATTAACGGATAATTATGCTATCTTAGCCTAGGCGCCTCCAAGGGACGGAGCGTTGGACGGGTCAAGGGCACCGGAGCCGAAATTCTTGGGCCAATTGATGAATAATTGGAAGAACGGGGGACAAAAACTTCGATCGAACGGGATCGCTCCCTATCGGATGAGGGTCGAAGAGGTCGGTATCGTTTCGTTACCTCGGAAACCTTATCCTAAGCACTGGCTACGGGTTTGTTTGGAACAGTGGTTGTCTAAGCTGATGCAGAAAGTTTCAAAGATTCGAATAGCGTCGTAGCGAACCGTCGGCTTGGCCTCGCAATACCGACTTCCGATCCCAGATCCAACGAGAGCTTTCCAAGGGCTGACGTTCCGTATCGATTAACGAATCTTCTGGAACGGAAGGACGTACTTGAGACCCGTCTCAGCAAAACGTCGTCCGGCGATTACAAGTTTGCCCGATTATTGTCAATTCGGATTGAATGGATATTAACGACGATAATAATTGCGCTCTTCTTTCGGCAGTTTCAGTTCCTTCCGATCAAACGCTCGTCCCTGTTACCACGACGATCTCTCTCGCACGAATTGTCAAACTTAAGCTAAGTTCTCGAAAGTGAGCGGGGCCTTCTTGGCGAAGAATCATGACTCGTCCGAGACACATATAGCGCTGATCTTTACCATTCCCCTGCGTTTACCTTTAATCGAGCCTTTTTCCCACTCAAATCTTACGGGTGTCGTGCCCCTTCCTCCTCTTCTTCATCATCTTCTATTTCCCTTTTCACCTTATTCAACGAATGTGCGAGCTAGCGCATACGTGTCGGACGAATCAAATGTAAAAGTGATATGTGTCCTTACGTCTAGAAAGTCCTATCTTGTTTGGAGCATCTATACAAATCGTGCGTCTCCAACCTCATCTCTAAGAGACTCCACGCCGTCCCTTTCTCTTTCTCTGTCGGGTTTCTCATGCGTTGTCGCACTTCACAAAATGACGAATGTTTCTTTCCATCTTACGTATATGCGGTCGCACGGACGAGTTACATATTACACTTACAGTTATTTTTTACCTCCACCTGCGAGGGGACTTTAAAGAGGGTCGAGTCTGAGAGTGGGTTACAAGTCAGAAACGTGAGAAGCGCAAGTTTCATCGCCGGCTTAGATTTAGAGGCGCCCCAATTGGGCATCGCGGGCTTCCGCAAAATTTGTTCGATTGGAGCCTCGTGATGACCTCTCTGGGCACATACAACAGACGCCCTCCGACTCACGACTCCAAAATTCTCAGCTGCCTATCGGTTCCCAGGCCTGAGTCTCGCAGATGGACGTGAGGAAACGCATCTTTTTCTTCTCTCGCCCTCTTCCTTCGCGCGACTTTTCCCTCTCTCTCTTTCTCTCTCGCTTTTTCTGTGCCGCTGATTAACATATCGCGTATGTGTATGTACGATTATGTATGTCAATTGGTTGTGCCCCGATGCATTGATTTCAGTTGCCAGACGGTTCCTTTTTCTCCATATTTCGTTTACCCTCTCCCCATTTCTCTTTCTCACTCCAGCTTCCTCCCGTTTTTTTCGATACAGTAAAGGCACGCAATGAGAAGTGGAAGGATAGATTTTAAGAAGGTACATACATTATACTCGGTTGTCGTATATTTCTTTCTCCTCGTTCCTCGCCCTAGGGTTGCGTCTAAAGTGTTCTATAAGGGCACCGCGAAGTTCGGCCCTAAACAGGCCGACGTAGCTGGAACTTCTTTTGTTTTCTCCCTCTGTCATTGAGCTCTATCGTCGTAATGCTTGACATTCCTTTCCTTCGCTGCTCGAAAACACTCTGACTTGGTGCTCGATCATTTTGATATTTTCAATTTTTTTTTTTCGTGAGGCTGTCGATTCGATTCTCGTAACATTCCTAAACGCGTGTCGAATTGACGGACAGTTTGCAAACATAGGCCCTGTCATGAGTTTCGTGACACTGTCGAGAGGCCTATTCCGCACAATCGTAGGCCTTTTCGTCAAACAAATCTTACGGTAGTCAAAAGTAAATCTCGAAACGATTCGCTTGGATTGAACGGTTTATGGTTTATTTATTGATATGTTTGCAAAGACCGACATCGACGAGCTCACCGAAAATGAACTTGCCAACGAAGCGTGTTTGAAACGTAAAGAAATATCGCTGCGCAACCAGCTGACACGCTAAATTTACAACGTATACAATTCATTGGCGGACATAACGTAATTCGACTATCTAACAATACATTCGAAAACAGCCTTAAACGTAACAAAGAAAAGAAAAACGATTACGAAAACATTAAGCCTCGGAGCTCAACATTTCTATTTTTGTATTTTTAATTTTCAATTTTTTTTTCTCGTTCCAACCCCTCGTAAGACTGCTGCGGGAAAGCACGTTCTTGCTGTCACAAAAATTTGAGTGAAAACAAAGGGGGGGAAAAAATACTTTGACCACGCAAACCCGCACCCTCCGTTCACGCGTTCTGCTTCGTTCCCTAGCCATTTCTTATATTCATAGGTATGTTTACTGTGTTTATGAGATGCGTGTATAAAAAAATATTAATCGTCTCGTTTCATCTATTAGAGGTAGTTACGCAGGAAACAGAAGCGGTGCTCTTACAATTCTCATTTGTCTTTTTCCGTATCCCTCCTCCCTTTCCATTTCACGGTTTCTACTTATCACGTTACTTTTACCGGAGAGTCTGATCATTTCGACTTTCTCCCGATCGCCGATGATAAGGGACAAGGAACGTGAAGTTAATGTTCGGCTTGAGTGTTGTCAGGGGTACCTGCTACAAATGGTTGCAAAATATTCGCGAGACATCTCTGGGTGCTAACGCCTTCCAACAAACTCTAACGACAGCACCTAAAAGTCCCTATACGAAGATTACACACTTCTTCCCTTATCGTAATTAAAGTATTCGTACGGCCTACCACGAAGAGACACAAAAGCATATGTCTTGAAAGTAGGAAGTTACGATGGTATTTTTTCGTCCCCCCCCCCCCCAAATCCGCCCCTCCCCCCACTTATGCCTTGACGCACTAACGCCATTTAACCCAGCTTGTCGCTATTTTACCGTTTATTGCAAAAGAATTTATACTCTACGTTTTGGTTAAATGTTGAAAAAAGAAGAAGCCTAGGTATCATTTTATACGCACACATATAAGTATACGGGTGTTTTTATGCAAATATGTACAATTATAGGACTGAAAGACAGGCTACATACACACGTATATATACATATAAAATATATATTAAAATATACATTTTATAGGTATATAAAATGCTGGAACGTTAATGGAAATTGGTGATACCGATATATGCATGTATATATATTTATGTATATATGTATAATTATTATGTACACAAACCCGATACCACAAGGTAGCAACACAAATAACAAACGAGTGTTAAATCGTAATCCAAAGCGTTATGAAACAAAAAACAGATTAACGTCAGCGCTTAGCGTCGCTGACAGAAGAAATGCGCGGGCTTTTATATCACCTACCCGAAAACTCCCATCGTACTAGCGTGCTCTCGATCGTTCGGTTCGAGAATCACGAGCTCCCTTCCTCCGAAAAAGAAAAAAGAAAAAGCGAAAGGGCCAAACGTAAGAGACGACGTCCATCGATATCTTCGCTATATTTCGCCTTTCATGTTGTACCCCTCTCCGCGTGCTACCCCTTATCCATGTTAATTCTATCGACCCCAGTCAAGCATCGGCCACGACTAAGCCACCTCTCCATTCGCAAACCTTCAACGATGACAACCAGTCCCCGCATAATACAAGGTGTACATCGGCGGACGCAGAAGGTGGAGATTAATCTCGCTACTAATTGTAAGATGAAAATTAGTGAACACGAGACGGATATGCCCATCCCGATGATCGGACAAATCTGTTAGCATTTTACGTCAGGATTCTCTTCGCCACGGCGAAGGCTTACTCGTCCTCTCCTCCGACGATTCTTTGCCCCATCGCTCGAGCAGAGCGGAAGTTCCCTTTCCGCTCGCAGCGAGTGCTTCGCATCCTCGCCCGTCGTTACCGGAAGTACCGCCTTCGCCCTAAGTATTCCTCCTTCGAGCCCCGCGGTGCGCAGCGCAGCGCACGCGCACTGTACCTCTTACCACAGACGATTCCCAATACTCTTCCCTCGCCGCCGTGGCGTACTTTCAATCGTTTTCACTTTCAAACGTGCGACGACGATGGAACGGGAGGGCCGAGGCAACGCTGCCGCCGTCCTCGAGAAAAAGATGGCGACGATAACCGCTTATCGGCAGAGTCTCGCGCAGACCAGCAGCGTCACGGCCGGAAGTTCCGCGCGAAGAAGCGTCCCTGAGCCTCGTAGCAGTTGGCGCTAGTGCACTTGGGCTGCCTGGCGTCAGTCGCTACTCGCGCCGCTGTTGCCGAAATACTCGCCGGCATCGCCGCGGCAGATTGGGCACGTTCTGTTTGACTGCGAACAGAAGACAAGGACCGTTAGCCAAGGGCACCTGTGCGCGGGGCCTTCGTTTCTTCCTGTTTTCTTTGGCAACCGCGGATAACGAGCGTGACTCCCAATTCGAGACTCTGTGCAATGTCATCTTGGATGCTGGTTTGCAATCTTCTTGGAAAGAAAGAAGGACTTCCGAGCTGAATTCAGGGTACTGGGATTGAAGTATGTGCGTGGGCTGTCGCATGTTTGATTGCGATGCAAATTAACAGTTAATCCTGTCTTGGACGCGGAGGATGCTTAACCCCCTTTGACTACGAAAGGCGTAATACGCACCCTGCATTTATTTTACTTTAACGCTTTTACTGTTGTAGGATTTCAATATGAAATTTACTGTCCAGCATAACAACTAAATTTCGGTAATTATCAAATTGTCTCTATTATCTTTTTATTAGCTTTAAAATAAATTTGTTTCTCATTAGCAATTTGGGAGCTTTTCCTTTATACTCTATTACCGGTTATTATTAAAGGAATGTACAAATGAAGTAAAGTAAATTAAATATAGCTTAAGAAGCTACTTAACATAAAGAAATATCCGGGTACCGTTTATCGAGAGCGCGTCGCAGTCAAAAGGTCAAGTCCCAGCAGTTGAAATTCTGATTTCGCCGTTACCAAAGTGTCTGCGAACCTAGCCGCTGATTCTCCGATCGTAAGATTCCCACGACACAGACGAATTAAGAGCACTTACTTTGAGCCATTTGTCAATGCACTTCGAGTGGAATTCGTGTGAGCAGGGCAGGACGCGCAGAGACTGGAGTGCCTCGAAGTCGCACATGCAGACGACGCAGTTCGTCTGATCGCCCTGATGAGTCTCGGCGTTGAACTTGTACGAGGGCAGCTGTTCGACCTCGGCGCGCGTCAGTCCTCGAGGTTTCGCCTCGCCGAGTCTCTCCGCGAGCGAGAGGAGTGCCTCGTAGTTCTCCGTCGCCGAATCCGGTGACGAGAGTTCCGCTTGACTGTACGGAGACAGCGGCGGATTGCTGAACATCGCTCTGCAAGGTCATTCGAGTTTCAGTACGCGGTTTCGTCAACCTTGCGTCCGGAGGACAAAGGGAGGAAGCTGGCAGGTCTCCGAAGATCCTCCAGGATCGTACTTACAGGAAGTGGAGTAGGAATCCTGGGTAGGTCGTAGGCGGCAGCGGGGGTGTGCCTCTCCATCTGTTCGATCTTGGCCGCCTGAGCGTGTGAACGTTGGAGGCGGCTCGTCGAGTTCTCGACTGTATCATCTCCAGCTGACTGTTTCGCGTCTCCGACAGGAATATAGGCGGTGGGGTGGTCACTTGTGTGAGTGCCGGTGGCGAGTAGGAGTGTGGCAATGGTAACGTGGCGCCGGCTGTGGCCCCGAGACGATGATGACGATGGTGGGATTCTATTAGCTCCACCTCTATTTCTCTCTGAAACGGATCAAAGGCATTGGGACGTTAGCTCGCGGAGCCTTGATTGCGGGCGTTGGACGTTACTTAGGTACCAAATTGGCCGACAGTGTACGCGGCGGAGGACGGTCGATGGTCTTTGAGGGGTAAGGTAGCTCGGATGAGGACAGTGTTCGACGGTAAGAGCGACCTGTCGGCCGGACGGCAGTAGAAAATTGGCTCGGTCGTTACCTGCTGGGAGAGCTGATGATGAGCGGTGTAGTGAGTAGTGTGGACAGGCGGGGGTGGAGCGTGTGCGTGATGCAGAGCTGCGACGGGTCCTCCAGCTGGCGTTGGATATCCTCTGGACGCGGCGCCAACTATGGAGCCGACTAAGCTGTGACCTGGATGAGTCGGATGAGCCGCTGAGTAATGACTGTGATGATGTGTGACCTGAGGACAAACGTTTCGTTTCCCATAAGGAGAGGATGGCGATTTATTTACTATGTCGTATAGGAGTCCGTTCTTTCGCGCACGCGGGAGCAATTAACGCTGAATTATTCAATGTTCTCGATAGAAGAGAATCGGCTAAAAATAGAAGCTCGTTAAGAGCGACTATCCTCACATTTGACTTTTTCCTCGCCATTCGCGATGCAATCAGTCGAGCGACGCACCGAACGCCAGAAAGATGGGAGAGTCAAGGCGAGTTTTTACGCTGAGCACCGCTGCAAATCGGAAACAGGTGCAAGATCCGTACAGGACCGCTGGATACACGCGTCCTCGTAACACAAAGCGCCCGCCGGTGGCATATGTCGCGCACGCATACGCACGTATCGGCGTGCATGCTAATGAGACATATTAATTGACCGCCTGCTTATCCGTTTTCCTCGCAAACCGCACGCTGCGACCGAACTACCGTCGCGAGACTCCGACGACCGCCACTTATACATATCTTATACCTATATTATACATACTGTTATACATACATCCTGCACGAGCCCCCAGAAAAAGGTACCCCAAGCTTCCCGAGCGTGTTTACCATCAATGTATTATCAATACCGCGACAAATGCCATCCCCCCTCTTCCTACGTTAACTCCTACCCAAGCCACCCTTCGATCGTCATCCCCCTTACCTGACAGGAATGGGCGAACGCGTGGGGTCCAGTTGGCGTATAGATTCCATGCAGTTGGCACGGGATCCTATAGCCCGTCGCCTGCGGATGCCAAATGGGCTCGCCACTGACGGCGACCCCCAGGCCGGACACCCCGACCTGACCGACGTCCACCACCACGGGGCCGTTCGCTCCCTGGGCAGGATGATGACCCGTGCCGGGCGGCGGATGATGGGGATGCGTCTGATGGGCGTTGTGGATTCCGTGATGGGAGTTGTGCAGAGTGTGATGGGAGCCGTGGATGCTGTGGTGGGAGCCGTGGATGCCGTGGTGGGAGTTGTGCATCGTCGGATGAGGGTTGGGGCCCGGGAGGTAGGGGTAGGAGAGGCCGAAGGACTCCGTGTAGCGCTGATAGCGATTTCGGACGGTCGGGCTGCCCCGAGTCGATATGTGATTGCGCGGCGAGCGTCGCTGAGGCGCGGCCGAGAACTCCCAGGGTGGCGGCGACGTGTGCAGCGGCGGCGTCGGCGCCGGCGGCGTCGTCTCCCGGACCTCGATCCCGGACACGGTGCCGTTGCGCGATATCCGGCGGCGCTTCCTCGACGGTGACTCGCTCTGCAAAACGGTACGGGCGCCATGTTAGCGGTGACGCGCCAGATTCGAGAGGCAGGGATCGTTCCAAGTTGGCCAAGCTCATTCGGGGTGTGGGAACTTAACTTAAGCGTGTAGCGGGTGAATTTTCGTGGGAATTTATTCGATCAATAAAATCGCGGTAAATCGATTACCCGGTTTCTGTTAATGAAACTCTCTTGTTTTACTTTGAAATATGGACCGTTTATTTTGAACGTGGTGTCAGTCCATTTAAAACAGAAATGAGATGTTACATAAATAAAAAGTTTACGTTAAATTGGTCACTCAATATGTGTTTAATTAAAAAGACATAGGCTTATACTACTTTCAGAATAAATGGTCCATATATGCTCTATGATCATTGTTTTAAAAAACGACATTTTTTTTATCAGTAAATGTAAAATAGAGTAGTTACGACACCTCCCTCTACCGACGCAAATCTACAAAAAACGTATTTTTACGTGACCCGCAGTCATGCGACAGCACGGGAAAAACGTAAAAGTACGTATTTTCCACGATACCGCACCGTGAATATTAAAGACTTATATTTGCTACTTTTACTCTTTGTCACGTAAAAATACTTTTGGATAAACAGTGAAATAAAAAATTGTTTATTCTCATTTTTCTTCCTCCTATTCTACATTTACCTATCGAAAAAATGTCGTTGTTGCAAGCAATAATCATAGGACATACATTCAAGTGTAAAACAAAAAAGTTTCGCTAAAAAAACCCAAACATTTATACGCTTAAGTCGGCGGGGAAACACACCTGTAGTCAATGTGCTAACAGTGAGCCGTAGAACGATATGTACATTTTTGAACAGCACATTTTACAACTGAACATTTGTTGCAACTAATGGGGCCAATATCGAATACTTCAAAGACAAAGTATAAAGATTATCTAAGTGCTCAATTAGATTTCGTAACGATTTCGTTGGTAATTGGTTGTAATGGTTTTGCGGATTGCTTGTAGAAAACGTAACATTAAAAATGTACAAAAATTATTTTGTTACTTCATGCCGCGAGTTTAAGTGATAGAGTTTGTAAAATTCTAAAAATTGGAAATAATAAAGGTAAATGATACGACCCAAACGTGAGATTAAAAATGAGTAATGTACTTTAA
The DNA here is from genome assembly GCA_914767735.1 of Anoplius nigerrimus. NCBI lineage: Eukaryota > Metazoa > Arthropoda > Insecta > Hymenoptera > Pompilidae > Anoplius > Anoplius nigerrimus. The sequence goes on along the minus strand of OU612079.1, from coordinate 3,387,919 downwards.
TGTTCTCTTAAAGTGTGGTGTCATGAGAGATCCGAATACCCTGAACACAGACACCCGAACCCTGAAAAATTGCTCACAAATAGTTGCAAACAACTCTAGTCAAGAATAAATAATAAGAGCACAAAAAAGGAAATTTGTCACTTGTCATACAATGAGTTGCTTCAAAGTGAGATCTCCCCATTCGGTTTCCTAAGTATTAACCTTTTAGCTATCAAACGACAGTATAATGGCTTCCGTAGATATCATGTTTTTTAAAACGTCATAATCAATCATACTAATAACCAATAGTCTACAAATTAGCTTACTGGTTACTTTCAAGTTTCTGACACGAAAATATATAAATATATTACAATTTATTCGATTATAACTCTGTTTCAATCTAGCGCCATAAGAAGCGTCCTGTGCGTTTACACGCAGTCCGCCTCAAATCTCGCCATAGGCAAATACAATTTTTGCGAAATGTCTTGTGGTAGCTAAAAGGTTGACATTCTTTCAGTATCGTCGTCTTCACAAGGTGTCGCTTACCTTTCTGTCGTCCTCCTGACTGGGCTGCCGGTAGTACGGGGGCGAGGGTTGAATTTGTACGGGGCTCAGAGGTAGCTGATTCGTGGCTGAAAGGCAGAAATGTGGCGTCAGGAATGACGAATGCGAGTGGGGAATTGTTGCGAAGCTTTGATCCGATCGGTCAGAGCTTGATAGGTTGGCTGTACCTTGAGAGCTTCTGCGATATTCCATGTCCACGCTGCTAGCTCCCAAGCCAGGACTCATGTTCAGGAGTGGACCGCGCATCGTGTTCTCCTGGAACGAGGAACAGGACCTCCAGTTACCAAAAACTCCGACCGGCGGCCATCTAGCTTGGCCGACGCGTTTTCTCAGCGGACCGTGGCCGCGTTCCAAAATGCGATTTATTGGAATGCCGCCGAGAGTCCCGGTGCCTCAAGTCTCGACGACGTCGTTCAGAGGAGGATTAACGAGTTTCCCAGTGTCGCGATTCCGTTCGAAGGTTCGGATAATACCTCGATCAGAGTACCCCTGTCTTCCCACTCGAGAGTCCGTGTCAAAGAAATCCGATGAAGCAACGAATGCCGACTCACGCTTTTTTCAAAACGATCATCAGGACAGAATTGACGATCTGTAACCGGTCGCGAGATTTTCCGAAAAATGCTGGGCTTTGCGATCGATGTTACGATTTAACTGGTGAGAGTGCGGATGACCCACACGAGCGACGCACCTGTCCGCAGATGTTGATGTGCAATGGCGGCGAGTTGGCCGGCGGGCCAACTTGTTCCTGGGCGAAGTGAGGTGGTGGTCCTCTCGACTGCGGACTATGTTGCGGGGGTGGCTTGTACCCCACGCTGGATCCTCCGACGCTGCCGTGATAAGAGACTTCCTTGCCGGCTGGCCCGGAGGACGTGCCGACACCGGGGCAATCCCTACGGAAAAGAAGAAAGGTCATTAGAGGAGTGCACGCCCAGGCCTCCGGGTCGCGATCAGGTCGTAGGACGATATCGAAGATATTCCGCTGCAGAGTTCGACATTCTCTTCGTTCGCTTCTCACTCACGAAATCTATTCCCTCCCCTTGTTCCTCTATCCTCGCCTTCGACCGCCTATCCCGATAAGGATGCGCTATCGATCGCTTTCCAATTGATATCCTATCTTAACGCAGGAGAAACACGAGTCAGGGATAAGTTTCCATGAACGAGTCCGATGATCTTTCCGCGGCGAAACGTCGCCGGCTTTCGATTTCGAGTCAGCGACAGCGTGTGCGTCGGCGTCGGTGCCGAGAGGAGAAAGCTCGCCGATTTTTGCGTCAGAGGAAGCCGACTTGCGCTGGCCTAACTTGTCGAAACGATAATGAATCATCGGGAAAGATTTGCCATGCAGGATGTTCGCGATCGATGATGCCACCCACGCTTCCGAAACGAAGTCCGGGTTTCTCAGGGACGTTGGAGGGGGTGAAGTGCATGGAATTGCATGCGAGTGTATGCAAGCGGTCGGCGAACGTATGGGAACGAACACGACGACGAAGGTCTACGATCGTGTGCGAGGAAAGGCGGTGACAGTTGCGGCGGAACGGGCCGAAGTCGGGCTCCGACAACGACAATTTAATTCTCGCCACGACGGCCGGCTCCTAACAACGAATTAATTGTCTTAAACGACGCCGTTGTCTCGCACTGCCTGACCGACTGTTACTCCGTCCTCGCCGACCTAGAACGACGGGCGAGCGCGCGCAGGAAGTGAATTTACCGCGCAGAATTTTTGTAAGGACGAATGACGAAACGCGTCAAATGTCGCTCAGTCGAAAGTATAAGAGAGGAATGTTTAAACAGAAGCCACTAGAATTACCGACGATTTTTCAGTCAAGTTGCCTCAACGAGTCAGTGTGTTTGACCTTGCAAAATGGAAAATCTACCTGTACGAGCGCCAAAGAATATTTCCAAAAATAAAATGTTACGTTGGAAAAAGTAATTTTTTAGATAAGTCGTTTTGACTGGTCGGCGATGCCGGTGTTAAACAGAGGAGTGTGCTGAGAGACGTAACCGAGGAAGTGACGCAACGTTCGAGTCCTTTTAACGTCCATTTCCCGGCCCGTTCTCGCGTCGTCACCAAAGAGCTTAGTCCTATCGGGCGTCCTCGCCGATAATATTTTTTATCGAACGACATACGTCCGCGCACCTGTCCCTCTTCGGCCCTTCCCGGAGATGTTCCTCAAGCCGGTACGACGCACTCTCCGACGTCTGGCCCGAACACCGATCGCGAACGCTGACAATCCTGCGCCAGTTCTCTTTACGTAACCTATCGGCTCCTATAAATGATAAGCTCGAAATAACCCATTACTACATTACACTCCGGGGCTAGGTGTACGGCGGAAACAAAATCGAAGCTAATCGTACCCTGGACTCTAGGAAACGCCCCATGAGCGCATACATACGCATGCACACTGACGGGTATCTAGAGGCCGAAAGAGAAAACAGATTCAAGCTCCGCGAAGCAGTACGAACGCTAATCCTCGACCTTGCGGCGTCCTCGACGAAGGATTGTCTTCCGCGTGAAAAATTAATTGTCCCGTAGAAAGTGTAACTGCAAATTTCCGGCAACTGGGAAGGAGTCGGAGTTCGAGCGCGCAGGAAGACGAGTCTTCTTCCAACCCCACCCCCCAGTCCCCACCCATCCCACTCCACTTCCGCTCAACCAGCGGTCGCCAGATGAAATTTATATGAGCCATCGTGCGCGGAGGCCACCCTGTATAACCGATATCAGCGTGTACATAGGAAGAGAGCGAGCGCGTAATCGAAACAGCTCTCCCGTATCTCCTGTTCGATGAAACAGTGTCGTTGAACCTAATATCGAACTGTTAAAGTATATCGGGCTCCTTTCCTCGATCTTACCCTAGCCACTCCCCCCTCTTCCCTGCAGGCGAGTAGCTTTTGGTGAAACGAAAAAACAGTCGAGCGTGGCTTCCACCGAGCAGGAAGCCGGCCGACGGAGGCGAAATTTATCGGCCGACACTCTCGGGAGAGTTGGGCACCACCTCGTTCCCGACGCTTTATTCTATTTGCTAAGCGCGAATTTATACGCGAGCGTAATTTCGCAACGTCTCATTACCCGGCGCGAGCCAACGACTGGTCGCTGCTGTCGCTGATGTCTACCGCCGACGAGGAAGGTCGTCGCCGAGGAGGATCTTTCCCGCATGCGGCTCGGCGAGAAAGCGCGCGCGCGCGCGCGAGCGCGTTGGCGGACGACGATCAGCGGTTTCGAGCGGAAGTTTTGAGTAGAAGACGGAATGTTGGCGCTTGGACCTGGTCGAAAGAGGCCACTTTCCTACCCGGTGGAAGCTGTCGGCCAAAGAGTGTCCTTGATAGCGCGCTGCGAGAGATATTCGGTACGAGTTACGAGGGAAGCTGTTCTTCATGGCCGCATGCGATACTTGTGAAAGATGAGAAAAGTGAAATTGGTCGACTTTGAGAGCCTCTTCGCCGAAGGTTAGTGTACTGGCGTTGGACTGCGAAGAATGAGGAGGAGGAGAATGACGTGTGAATATGTACGTAAGAGCGTGAGAGTGTGTTCGGCGATTATCGTCGATTAGAATCGTCGACTCTTCCATGTCGCCCGCACGCTGAAAATGAAATGCATATTCCCCTAGCCCGCGGCTCGAACCTCGTGGTCGCCGACATCGGTGATGGGCACACATCCCAAAGCGTCGTTGGGCAGAAATTTTCAATAAAGTCGGCCACCGTGAAATTCGCAATCAATTTGCGCGCACGTCGGACTCTGTCGAAACTCTAATTCGTAATGGCGGGCCCTCGATCTCTTTCGCGTTCGGGCAATCGCGATCTGCGAAGCTCCGTCGAGGTAAGCTGCGACGGAAAAAGCGAGCGGAGCAGTAATTGAAGGGTGTACCGTTCGATGTTGCAATATTGACGGGTACCGTTCCGACGTTCTTGCGCCTAAAGTTTATTTTCCCTAAAACGACGGTAAGCGAGCCATCGTAACCGTGCACAATGTACCGTGAATAATCTAGTATTATAATCAGGATCCGGCATAAATTCAAATCGACCGAGGTCCACTCTCTAACCGCCGCCAGTAATCATCATTATCGTCATCATCGTTTGCCAGAAGAGCATCGTCGTTGTCGTCGTCGTCGTCGTCTTCGTCGGCAGCTCGACCGTTCTCTTGATTTTCCGGACTGAGCCGAGGGAAACTGCGCATCGATCGGCAGCGAGAAGAGGAGAAAAAAAAGAGGAGAAACGGTCGAACTATCGACCGACCATTTTTCCACGCACGAGGACTATCAATCGTACCTCTCTCATTCCGACTCTCTTTCCGGCTCTCCTTCGTACACTCCTTCCTACTCTCCTTCGTACTCTGCTCCGCACTCTCCGCGACGAAACGGAACCGACGCCACCTGCCGAGGTTCGTTTTCTGATCTACCCTCCTTTCCCGTGCGGCGATAAATACGAGCTCCCATCGCCCTGAGAGAGAGGCTTCGCCCGATCACATCGGCACACCGTACTACTGGCGGTCGGGCTCTTCTCCTATCGATCCTTCCTTCTACCCAAGGCAGACTATCGACCGGTTCCTCCTACGCCTGGGCAGCGGAACCGGACGTTCGTTTCGCGCAAATTATCTACCGCGCGCGAAATTGACTCCTCGTTAAACGAGAGTCCGCCTCGAAGCGGACTTTGCGATGATCGAAGGGAGATCGGAGCAACTTTTTTCCGCCTGCGAACGACGAACTCGGTCCACCATCAACGTACGTGGAGCTGCACGTCGGAAAAAATAAGATAACACGAGCTGTGCCGATAGAAGAACCTCGGACAATGAACGCGACGCTTCAAATGTTTGCTAAGCCCTCTGTTGTGCATCCACCATGTCCATGTCTCGAATGAAGGTAGCACGAAATAGGAGTGTACTGTACGGATTACGTGAAAGGCAGAGTGAGGACAGTGAGTCAGTTCGCACATCCTAGACTCGCTGTCCGTCCTCTGTCCTTAGCGAGAAAGCATCTTCGATCCCGGACGAATCGTAAACTTATCGCAAGCGTACCGTGAGCCGTCTATGCTCGAGAGGATTTCGAAACGTCAACATTAAGCAACGTTATATACCCATTATGATAGCGTGGCGGCAGCGGCGGGCACTGGCGATAGGGATATTCCTTGTTGCTGGCTGCGAACTGCTGGCCATGCTGAGGATGTTGGGAGTGCTGGTGCCAGCCACCGCCGCGGGGCGGTGCCGTCGTCCTGGCATGAGGCCCAGCAGATGGGGCACCGCCGTTTGCCACTACGGCCCTGTATCGTCCCTGCATGCCCATGCCGCGATGCTGATGGCTCCCAGGGCCATTCATTCTCTCTCCTTGACGCTCCAACGCTCTATCGACCTCTCTCTCTCTCTCCCTCTCTCTCTCTCTCTCTCTCTCTCTTTCTCTCTCCTCTGTTTTTCTTCTCTAACCCCCTCTCTAGCAATCTCTGTCCTTCTCTCTTTTTCCGTATCTCGCTCTCGACCACGTCCTGCCTTCTTTGTACTCGCCGCCTGACTGCTCCTCCCTCTCTCTTCCTCTCTCTTTCTTCTTTCTCTTTCTCTCTCCGTCTCTGTACGTCTTCCCAGCTGTGCTGCCGTTGCCTCTAACCCCGTGCTTTTCCTCCGCTAGAACTTTCTCCGCCTTCTTTGTTTCGGACGTAGCCTTCCTTCTTCTCTTTGTCTACCTCTTCTCCTTCCTCTTTGTCTCGCCGTCTCCGCGCGCACGCGACTGGCTAGACTGATTTTTGTACGGTTACTTTTCCCTACTTATGCGCACAGTCGTCTCATTGGCCGTCCACTCCCGTTTGTGCGTACGAGACGTCGTCCTTTGCCAGGTGGACACCTTCGCGAGAATCTTCCTGGGCTGATGAACCTATCGGGGACGATTTCGTTCTGAGTCCGTTAGCGCACTGACCGTCACGCCGGGTTCGATCATGCTATCGTCGGCGGCCACGTCGCTGGGTGGGCTGTTCAAGGTTATCCCTTTGCGTCAAATGTCATTTGGAGCAATATCGGTAATGGCGTCGGGAGTAACGGTCCAAAGCGGATGGCTAGCATGTGGGAAAAGTGTATTTTCGAAAAATATCGACGAAGGATGGCGGAGAATGGACGCAGGATGATGGCGTCTCACACTCTTAGTTTTCACGAAATTGGTGGAAAATGTATTAGTATTCTATTTGTAGACGACGTGGCCTCCGATATTGAGCGGCTATCAGTAATATATTGGCGACGTGACGCTCAGTGCATTAACGGACTGTGTTGCAGATGGAAGATTTTGTTGGACTGCAGAGCTGGGGATATATCCTTTTTCTAAACACCAGAAGCGGAGGAAAAAAATTGAAGGACGCATCCCTGTCGCTACGTAACAATGTAATTGGATTATTTGAGAGCAGTCCTTTATTTAGGCGTACAACAACGTTGTCGTCCGTGTCGAATTTGCTCGCTACCTGAGGATGCGTCCTCTATTCAATTCCCCAAGTTTATTAACAATCAGCACACATAACCTCATCTCCATCCATCTCTCGCTCGCTGACGACAAATCTCAATGTCGGTTAGTCCCAAGTCTCAGTGCGGCAAGCAGAGAAGCGAAAGGAAAATAAAGTTCGGAAGAAGGGCACTCGGGGACGTATGACAGAGAGCGAAGAACAAGAAAGAAGTGTCGAGGCCGTGTGCGGGACGCAGAGGAGTGATGCCGAGTTTGTTGCATTAGACGCGAAAGAGTATCGACGAACTCGTGTACGTAATCCCTAAATCATGTTCTTATCGACGCAAGGACGCTTCGAGGAATCTGCCTTCCTCGCTGGCGCAGGAAGCGAGCACACATACACACACGCAGAGCGTTAACTTGGCAGACTCGAATTCTCTGGCCGACAAGTCATCGATTTACCCCGCCGGCCGTTCGTTAACAATATGCAATACGTAATGCGAATGTTGCTGCGTAAAGTTAGGTCTAAGGTCACCGGATTGAAAATGAATCAACGTCCAAAGTTCACTAGCGAAGGAAACGCCCAGGCATACGAGAATGCAGCTCTTCGGTTTCCTTCCGTAGAAAAAGTTCGTCCGTAAAGTCGCGCATCCGCGGTGAACCCCCGACGATATAACGCTTTCGCCGTATTATTCCAACAGACATCGGCAGTAATTCGAATATTGCTAGTAGCGACGCCGATAATGATACCAGTATACGTCGCGGTATTATTACGCACCGTAACGGTAATAAGAGTGACGCGACCGCGGCGTTTAGTGCCGATAGGCGAAAGTCATCATTCATAATGAACCCGACAAGCGTCCCATGTCGAACATTGTGCCTGGGCATGTTCGCGGGACTGGCTCTGCGCAGGCTTTTTTGCCCGGGACTCCATTGTGATCCGGGTTCTCGCCGATGCTCGACGAGATCTTTTTCGGGCCTCTTCGAAGGCAGAAAAGGCCCCGGCCGCAGGGCCGAAATCCGAGGAAACGATTAAGTGAACCGGAATATCCAGGCCCCGTTGCTTTGGGGTCGGGCCCCTCCCCGTCCTTCCCTTCCCCGCCCCTCCCGCGCCCACTTCCTTTCCTTGCCCCGAGAGTCGGGGCGCGGCGAAGAAAAATGGCCACGGATAGCCCGCGAGCCGAAAGATCCTTCGACCCTGAACAAAACGCGTTAGTGGCGGACCTTTTCGAGTCTTAAGGAGTGGAATAAGAATTTTGTATTCTCATATTGTTCATTGGTATTCTCGGTGCTATTGGGCCGAACACTTGGGAGACGCAGTGCAGGGCATTATTTCTGAGGGATTATCTTTGACGTGAACGGTTTGATTGTAATGGTGTTCTTTGTTTGATTTATTCGATTTCTTCCATTTGTCGATGGCCACCTATACCGAAGGTGCGGGATAAATTCGATCGACTCAGCGTACCTCATCCGCTCGTCGGTGTTTCAGACATTGCTGAGACTCCGACGACTGGCAATCTTTGGACAAAGCCACCCCCGTGAACGGGAAGCCTCACGGAAATCGGAGTGCACGCCCTGCTCGGATAAACCCTAACGCTTATGCGTCGGGCAATGTAAATTTTCAGCGAAACAGCATCGACGCGAACGTACCGAAGGTAACCGGAATATCGAGGCCCCGTTGTGCGCCTGTATCCCAGCGAGGAGACGGACGCTGCTGTATACATGTATGCACGTCCCTGCATACACGGTGAGCGGAAACTTTCCTTCTCCCTCGGGCGTGAATTTTGCGCAGGTTGAAAATTCGACAGCCTCACGTCATTCCTTTCGCAAGCAGCGGGTCGCTAACGATTTACGTAAGAATCGTTCGCAATCGAAACGAGTGCACGCGAGGCGTGGAAGATGAATAAGATACAGAAGTCGAAGAAAAGGCTCAAAACAGTCACATGTTAACTTGAGATCGAAGTACTCATGGTACTCGATGATGCGTCAATTCAGGTAAATAAATGTACAATGAATGCTTGGCGGGTTAACGATCGTATTGACGTTCGGCCACGTTCGGTACCTCGCGGAACACCCTGTAGACTTCGGCACAGACGGGACGCGTATGTGTGTGTGGGCCTGACCGAGAGCGAGCCCAGCCTCTCGATGATGTGGCACGGTGTGTCTGCGAGAGCAGAGAAACCCGTTTACCTTTAAACTCCGCTCTCGTGCTGATAGCGGTGATGGTGGCAATGGCGGCGACGATATCGGTGCTGATGGCGATGGGGGGGGGGGGGGGGGGGGGGGTGAAAAAGCAAGCGTTGCTCGAAAAACGACGCATCGCCGTAAGACTCGGTGATGATCGTCGACAACTTCCTCGTTCAGCGTACCCTGGACCTTCTCTCCGACTTCGAGCGAAGAAGAAATTTTGACGTACTACGTTAGCAGCCCACCTTCCACCTAGCGCGTAACTTAATTGCTCGCAATCCAGTTTCCGATTTTTCTTCGTGCCAAGCCCCGCACACCATTGGCCGCCGATATTTTGAGAGGGGAAAAAATGATTAAATACGGACGGCATTAAAAATTCCATTATGCTCCCCGGGCACTTTTCCGTAGGCTGCCTCCATCTTAATTCCTCTCCCAAGGCCGCGTAACGCGCTTAGTCGAGGTAATTTTTTTATATGTCCTAAAAGCGCTTCTGTTACCTTATTCATAGGCATTCTAATTATTCGTGCGCGAGCGACCGCCGTGTGTGCCTCGTGAGGGTAGGGGGGATCGTGGATGGATATTGAAGCGACACACGAGTTGGCCGCCAATAAATCACCAGAAGCGCACACCACGTTCCCGAGGAGCCGTGAGAAGCTGCTAGAGGAGAATATCGCGGCTATCAAAGCGAGAGAATGAGTGAGTGAGTGAGTGAGAGAGGGAGAAGAGAGAAGAGAGAGAGAGAGAGAGAGAGAGAGAGAGAGACCGGCGATTTCAAAGAAAGTGTGGGTAATTCGAATCGAGGTGGCCCTCCCTCCCTCTCCCGAGTCCTCGAAGAGAGGAGAGGTTCCCGAGACCGAACTTAAAGCCGTGCGCGCAGCTGCGTTTTCGATTTTCCGAACAGCTGGTGCACAAGGTTCTCGAGCCTCGGAGACATTCCGTTCGTCGTCCACTCGAACAGACCCCAAAAGGGATGGCGACGACAAAGGGGAGTCCCTAGGGCAACAGCAGGTCGAGGGACCCTGCAGCAGGTCCCTTTTCTCCCTCCTTCCCTTCCGCTCTACGCTCTTTCTCTTCTCTCCTCCACATCCTCTTTCTCTCTCCCTCTCTCTCTTCTTCTCTCCTTCCGTCTCTGTCCAGCTCTCTGTACACACAACCCCCACATACTTTGAACCCTCTATCGCCCCGATGCACAGTGGTCGAGCCACTGCGCTGTTAGTTCTGTGTTTGCGCACATTTCGTCGTTCCATTACTTGTCTCATGCATGCGTAGGACGCCTGACGCTTTTCGAACGTGAGAGGCAGCGTTTTGCCCAAAAGGCAATACTGAATTATGGTGGCGGATGATGATGTGGGAACTGCCTGATGTCTGTAGCTGAATGTGTATCGATGGAGAGCACTGTTTGAGAGGGACGGAATTAAGAAGAGGGCAATTTTGCTCGAGACGCAGAGTAAATGCTTCTTGCCGAGGTCCTGGACGTAGCTTTAGCCTGGACACGGTTCTCTTCGAATCCTCCAGGAATCGCCAGGCCGAGAGGACTCGAAGGAGCTCACTCTACTCTCTATCGATCCAGGCCGGCTCGTATCACGAAACTGGCTGGCACCCCAGAGAGACCAGCGTTGAGAGGGGGTGAACAGAGACAGAGACAGAGAGGAGAGAGAGTGAGAGAGACGGGCGAAATAGGGAACGAGGGGGAGAGGGGTAGGAAGAGAAAGAGTGAGGAAGAGAGAGAGAAAGGGAGCTTTGCTGTATTCCTCAAAGAATACTAAGCATACTTTCACTGCCAAAATTGTTTAATTTTATCTCTCTCCTTTTATTCTCACGTATGGAATGACAAAATTCCAACGGAATTTAGCTCATTCCCTGCTGCGCTCAGGGCAAAATTAGTAGTGCGAGTCAACGTGTCAGTTGAAGTATTTCAGACATGGCGGCATTTTAAACAATCAGTACTACTGCAATCAAGCACCTAGTTATCCCGACGCCGAAAGCGTATTTTTGTTCGCCACATCCCTTTTCGATTTGCCCAAATAAGGAGCAACGTGCAAAATGCAAACGTATATCGCGGCAGTGAAAGTCGAGTGTTCAAAATGCATGGGTAGGTTGAGAAAAATTGACGGAAAATCGAGTATATGCCACCGTTGAGCGAGACGAGCCTCGCCAATGGGAGCTTTATGTTTTATGCGATATGCAACGCGGTCGGAATGGCGTGTAAGTACGAAATCAGCGTTGCGGATGCGAGGGAAGAAAGACGGCGCGAGTGCAGAAATACGACGCGAATTCTCCTACCACCGCACCATGTTCGAGGAGGGATACGCTAAAATATTCAGGGCCCACTCGACGTCGGTGGAGCCGGCCCTCCAAGGATGCATTTTCTTCGCCGGAGACCGAGAGAAGCGGACACGACCGATAACGAGCTTTCAGGAGAAAGACGGAACAACGATCGACTCGGGAAGCTAGTTGAAAAGCTTGCGTAGAGGATATTGGATCGACTCGCCCTATCCGTTAATTTCTACATTTCGTTTCATACAGTTTTTACGCGTTTCGCTTGCGTACAGATTCGGAGAATACGTAGGTGGACCCAAAAACAGCCGGAGCCGTACTTTTGCGTGTCGTGTACTTAACGATGTACTTGATCAGCGTTTGGACAAGTGCATTAGTACTAATGGACAGTACTCCGAAGGTGATTAAAGTTGTATTAAAAAATAAAATAAAGTGCACGCTATTTATCAGGAAATCCTGGTTATTTTGGAGCCCCATCTCGTACAATGCACGTTTAATGAAGCGGATTTCTTCCTTAACTGACTATCACGGCGTGTAAAGTGATAAGGAGTCGCATGGCGTGGTGTACTCGTTTGAACAGATGGATGCACAGTTGCATGGATATCCGTACGCAGGTCTCTGTCTCCGTTCGGATGCATAAATGCCCGAACGCACGGAAGCCGTACGCGAGGAGCCATAAAACGTCTGGACTTCCGAAGACGTGCAGACCCATAAATGCCTAGATGCACGGATACGTACAACCGTAAACGCCCCGGTAGCGCATTGTAACGCCCGATCCCGTCGCATCAAAGTTTCAACGCGTCTCTAACTGGACGCTGATTAAAAGCGATGCTTGAGATTTAGCGGACTTTAGAGACTCGCCGGGCTCTTCGCTCTTTTTGCCAGCAGCTGTAGCGAGTTGTACGCGATTCAATCCCTGCCACGGTCAATAGCGTACATTTTCATTGTCTCTGCGTGAATTGAACCGCTCGCTGAGTGGATTGAATTGAAAAAAGGAAAGGGGAGGACGGTGAAAATAGTCGCGCGAACAACAGAGAAATCGCGCGTTATTAAGTAACAGCCATGGCTCATTCTACGTCAAAGCCGATAGCGATCAATTACCGCGCAGTTGTGCGCACTCGGTCTCACCTACGTGCAAAATGTGCGGGGTATGTGTGCAGAAGTATATGTGCAGGCACGCGGTGAGGACATGGGTTCACACATCGAAGAGGAGGGATGATCTGTCGACGGTTCGTCGGAGTGCTAATTGTACCGACGTTACTTGCGATGCGCACGGTGCACATACTTATTCGATTGTACAGGGTGTCCGATACGCGTGCGATGACCGAACTCTTTCCACCTTTCACTGAAAAAATCCTCCCACCGCCGCCTTTCCAGAATAAAACCATCCGACGCAGTGAGATACCTTTCCCCAAGCTTTTTTATTTCTTTCGTTCGTTATTGTTTTTCAGCGCCTGCTGATCGTAAAGCATGAAATCTAAGTTTCGCTTTAGGTCAAACGTGCCAGGTTTCCTCCCGAGTAAAATGCTAATATAAATGCATAGATAAACGATTTAGGTAGAAATGTAGCCGACGATGCAGTTCCATATTGTTCTATAGTGCCACGTAGCGTGTCATTGATCCGGTACACTCTTGTTTCGAAGGACCTCACCTGCCTCAAATAATACGACTGCTTGAAAAGTATTTAACTGTTTAAATCACAAGCAGCCTAATCGCGTCGTCTAGATTTTGTGTCGGAAAGTCCCAGTGCATTTGAAAGGTGGAAAAAACGGGAAAAGGAAAGGAACAACTGACGACGTACTCAGAATCCGTTGAAGTAGCGCTCTCAGCTTTCTTGACGCACGTAAGAGATTACAAATTAAAAATATTTTTAATCGGACGAACATACACTTTAAATGAATGCAACAGTTAAAATGAAATTTTTCGACGGAAAATATGACAAGCGCTATAACATTGATTGACATTATCCGCAATCGATTAAGACAAAGCGCTGTGTCGCGCTCTTCATTTTCCGACCGTGTTTTTTACAATGAACCTGGGACTCAAACGATTAAATAATATGACTGTCCGAAAGGTATTTAACATTGAAATCGCGAATGATGAAATTAGCGTTCTCTCGACGCTTCCCTTCGTAAAAATTCGGGCGGAGCCTTCGTGCGCATGCACAGTATCACGGTGACATAAAAGCACGAGGTACACGTGGCGCAGTCGAAAATCGTAATCGACGCGTTGACGTTTCGAAAATATTTGATCAACGTCACCGCCGCGAGCGTCTATCGTACTTTCTCGCCCGTCACGTCCGCGTGCGAGGGAATAATTTTGCACGCTGCAACGACGGCTCACGACGACCTAAAAATACCGCGGATTAACTCCTCCTCCTCCTCTCCCCCATCCCATTCGCGGTTTTCGCGATCGAAGTCCGATTAAGCGGCCGATCTAATGGCTGACCGATTAAACGTAATCCGCGGAAAGCGACGCGAGGCGTCGCGACCGTTAATTGTCCGCTCGCGATGTTGCTGAAAGTTGAAAGAGAAAATTACAGTCTCCACCCCCGGAATATCACGCATTGTCATGTGCATTCGCATTCGATCCTCTTCTCGACAGGCGCATACTTCAACGTCTTATTTACAGGCGTTTAATACTTGGGCCGTTTATTTCGGAAGTGACGTAAACCCATGAAAAAAAATGAGATATCATAATTTCCGATTAATTCACCGTAAACTTTTTATTTAGGAAATATGTCGTTTTAAGAAAAATTAACTTGCACCAGATTCAAAATAAATATCCATTTCCCGCTCGGTAGTTCATTAATTCGAGCTTGTACGTGGAGTTTGTATAAAGGATTGAAATGAAACGTACATATATGGTCCTTGACACGTGAACATTGACGTTAAGGTATAAGACGTACACGAAGCTTGTATAAAATGTCATTAAACGTACATTCATGCAGATGTATTGAATTCCAGAATCGTATATTTCTAAGTATCAGTGACACATTGGAATTATATGGGCAAAAATGTGATCAACCATTTGTACGACGCTTACAGAAAATGGCATGAAGTCTGCGTCACTTCCCGAGAATTTCTTATCAGAAGGCTTCGATGCCGTTCAAAAGTCCCACATTACGTCACCGGACACCGTGCGCACGCAACGTGTCAGGCGCTACATTGTTTAGGACGATCCTAATGTTCAATTATCTGACCCGCACCATTCGTTCTCCCCCTCCACCCCTTCTTCAGATCCGTAGGTTCATTTTTAATTCTCTTTACTGTGCTGCCAGCGTCGCGAGTGCAGTTCTAGTAGCGGCCATATTTATTTCATCGTCACCCGCGCACATTATACTACATCCCCTATCGTCCCAGCACCGAGCAACGTTTCGCGGATCATTCTTTATTGACCGGCATGCTTTCTCAATAAACTTAACTGCCAGTCAAGGGCGACTCACGTTTGATTCCGTCCCCGAGAAACACGTTTACATGTACCCTTCGCTGAAATGGCAAGAGGAAACGTCGAAGTTTGTTGAAAATCGTTTTTCGAGGAGGCCTCTGTTGGACTCGACTCTGCTTTAAAAGGACCTCACGGCCGCGCTAGGTATTGATTGATGGCTAAACGTTTAAATGTTAGATGCCCGTTTTGCTAAATGTGCCTGCCGCTACGCAAACCTAGACCGAATTGTGAGACATGCACGTACGTGTGAGTGTGCGGATGACGGATTTACTCGGAAATCTGATCTTACTGATACTCTATCGACTCTGACGGGGGCTGTACAGCTAAGGTCGGAAGCAATTTGCATGTTTTCGAAAGGATACGGAGGTGCAAGTGAAATATTGAAGTCTAACGGCGTTTAATATGCATGTTCGACAATTGGCATTCTGACAATGATGCGAAAAAGTGTTACATTTACGAAAGGATTAACTCTCTCTCTATTCTCGGTACAACGTTTTCCCCATTGGAATGAGTCTCGAAGGACAAGCTGCAGTGGCTTTTCTATCTTTATCCCGTGTAAGAGGAGGAGCTTATGCGCGTATACAGTGTACAAGTGACAATCGCCAGAACATCTTAATTCGTTTCGCGACCGTGTCGAAGCGAATGGGACAGGGAGCGAAATTTCAATTCTTAAAAGAATCTGCACGGATTCCCGATGGTTCAGCCCCGAAAAATTAATCGAGATAATGAGATCAATCTCCGTCCCGGTTACATTTCGACATTATCGATCGTTTCACTCCGGCCTCTATTAATTCTCAGAACGTAAAAGGAACTTGCAAGCCCTCTCGATGAAATTTCTATTATCCAACGAGCACAACTTTGCAAATTAAATCGGTACGGAACAAATTGTGGCAATTACTCGCCGATGTCGGCGCATCGATAATATTTTTACTTAAAAAGGGTGGCGGTATTGCTCGCGAACGATCATTTCTCAGTTGTCGGGACTGAGTTCTACTCCTGAGTATGCTTGTACGTATGCCATCCTCTCTCTCTCTCTCTCTCTCGCGCGCGCGCGCGCGCACACCGCCGGCGCGACATCTTTACGTTGCAAATTGTCCCGACTCGCAGGGAACGATTGAGCAAATAAACGAACGCCGGGACTTAATGCGAGCTCCAATTATTACGTTGGCGAGTCCAGTCACGCGAGAAAAAATTCTTTATCGACCCGCACCGGGGCTCATCGCCGCCGGTAAGAAGCGAAGCTTTTGCAAATCGAACGCACGTCGATCACCTGCCGCGTAACGAAGGGCCGCAAGGATCGATACCCGGACATAAGCGAGAGATAATCGAACCCGATAAACGGAAACAGAGCGACGAACAGAGTGCCGTTCGCCTGCACTTCTCTCATCGCGACTATCCGAAAACGTGCAACTGGCACATTTGATAATCGCAATCGTCGCTCGAGTGTCCGACTACCGTTGAGTGGAAAAATCATCGACTTCCCCCCCATATCCCTGCCCCACCCTCCGTAGCCCCCGAAAATGATTCGCGATCGTTAGCGAAACTCCGAGGGCAGCAACGTTTTTAGAGTCGCCCGTCTGTGGAGTGAGCTTTCGAGCGGCGGTTGAGGGTCCTACAGGGGCACAGGCGGAAAGAGAAATATACAGAGGGCAAGTGAGTGAGCGAATGAGGCGGCATGGTCGGGAGGGGAGGGACGGTGAGAGGAAGAGGAAGGGGGAATAGGCGGAGGGGTAGAGAGCAGAGTTGCCGTGCCCGCATACCGCCGCAGCGAATTACAGAGAGGCATCCCTCACGTTCCCTCCGTCGAATAATGATGGATATTGTGGCCAGCCCCCGAGACTACGTTCGTCTACCGGGCCATCCCCTCCCCCCTCGTCGCGTCCCTCATCACCAGACAACCCCATCAAGCCCCCCGACACCCCACCTCCGCCGGTCATCCCCTCGAACAACACACAACAACCGGCCAGGTACAACGTCCGGTCGCGGCCGGTGGGAGGTTCACCTTCTCACTATTTACGATCGGCCAGCTCAGCTGTTTCCCTTCCACATATTGCCCCTTTCAACTTTCCGACGTTAAGACGTCGAACTTTACAATTGGATTCCACGAGTACGCGCGTTTTATAGAGGTGACCGTCCGCGCCCTTCCGCGAACTGCCGAACGCGGTGCATGCATTTTTGGGACCTGCTTGCACGGCCTTAGATGCACCCAATGGCTCGGAGGCAACGATTGTCCTTAATACCTGTGCATCGGGAGGTACAGCAGGAGCGTAGGGTAGGGACAATGGAAGCCTGTAGGTGCACGGACGCGAGGGAGAATTCTGGCGTGTCTCTTATGAATCGCAATAAAGGCAGAGTCGCGGCAGTCGTAGTTTTGCATACTGTTTCGTGACTAATGACACGTGTGCGTCTAATGTCGGTCGAGAGGGGGGGAGAGGATGAGCCGATTATTTTTATATGGACAACGCCGCGTTGAAACCGGATCCTGGCCATCCCGATGCGAGAGAGGTTCTTTCTACGTTTTTATCCCTCGGGCTTCTTTTTACCTGAGAGCCAAGCGAAGCGCGTATACCGTCGTCAATGTTTGACAGAGTCAATGCTGATTTTTCGGGACCCTCGGGCTTCTATCCTCGAAGAGGGCGAACCTTTTCGTCAGATTCGGTCGGATGCGGTCGTAGAGCTAGGGCCGGAGGGTCGAATGGGCGACTGTACTCTTTGACCGGTGTATACTTTTTAATTTATATCCCGAATCACGTGTCATAAACGCAGGCGTAATCTCTCGGAATATTTCCTTCGACCGAGCGGAACCGTGCGCTAGATAAGATTCGAAAGTCCTTAGGGCCGTGGGATCGTCCGATGGTACGATGTGGACCTGGTGTGCGAGTTATCTAAACTACGCACGAAATAAATATCCGTAATGGGAACGTCGTAGTAAAATTTTAGGGGACCCCTGACCGTATCGTTCCCATCCACGTGCTTCCCCATAATCTACCCGTCCGTATCCCGCATCCAACTTCAGCTCGAAGCACAGATCTCGGGACGAATCTCAACACGAATCTCAGCACGTCTCCGAGTCGAAGCGTAGATTCGGCATCTGTTCCTCTCTTTTTTTTCTTACATTGCGTTATCGGTGAAATCGTCTTTCAATATCTTTCTTGCCCCGGCGAGGAAGAAAACAACGTCGAGTTGTCGGTCGAAAGAGGCGTCACAGCTGATGGCGCGCTCTCTTTCCGTCCGCCTCTTTCACTTTTTCGTCAACGTTGCATTTCGTGCGACTTAAGTCTGCCGACTGTCGAAAATGGCCGCGCCTCGACCTTACGAGCGACAGCCGCTCACCTCCGCTTAGAATTAATCGCCGACGTCAACGGCCGGCTGACATTGAGGCGGACAAAAATAATGTCGTTAAGGTATCAATCGTCCGCACGATGACGCGTACGAAGTTTAATCGCCGATGTGTCGCGGAAAAGGCGTCCGATACCAGGATCGAGACAATGCGCGACGAGAGTACGAGCACCTTTGGAGCCATGCGTCGATTAATTGGACAAAAAGCGGAGAGGCTCGCGTATTAACTCGCATTACGAGACGCTAGACTGGCGTGGCAGGTGCAAAAATCACATCCAGCGGCAGTCCGAGCTCGAAGCAACTGGCTAGGAGCGTGTCCGACGATAAAGCCGATTGTCAATAGATAAATGTTGTAGACAACGCTAATTGCAGCCTACAAAGTAAATCGCGCACGATGGGGTGGCGGTAATGAGAGAGGTGGGGGGCACGTAATGAAGGCGATAAAATAATTTAACGCGCCCGTTGTTACGTGCAAATTATGCGCTCGTAAACATAACGGGCCGCACACGAGGCGGACCCCGTTGAGGGGTCCTACGTTTACTTTTTTTTTTTGCGCACGCAAAATCTTTGCTGCGCTCGAGTACAAGTCGACGCACCGGCGTCTACGAAACGGAAAGCGGGGATACGTCTCAAAAATTCATTCGCCTCGAACAAAGGCCAACTTTCGAAACGGCTGTTTTTCGAAACCTTGCCCGCGCTACTCCATTTTTCAGCGGCCCGGGGAATTTCTTAATTGGAGATCCTCGGCTGGGTTGCGTGTGCGAAGGGTTTCCAGCGAAAAGCGACGGGAAACTTCGCTGCTACGACGTGAATCACGGACTTTCGTCATCGGCAAAACTCGAGTCGCGCGTCACTGGGAGAGACAACGACGTCGTACGGAAGGAACGAGAAGTGAACCGTGGGTGGGAGACAGAGGAGAAGGGGAACGAAGAGGAGGAGGAAGAGAAGAAGAAGAAGAATATGAAGAAGAAGAAACGCCTTGGCTACGTGGGAAGGTGGGACATTTAAAGCGTCACAACGAAACTTGAAACTTTTACTCGTGCACACACGGACAGTGGAAGGTAGGTGGACGCAGAAAACGTGCTCACGGTCACGTTGGATAGTCCATTGTGTTTTTCGTCCAACGCCCACGGTTGAAGGGGCTTTGAACGGGAGAAACGCTTAAACGGCCGGTCCCCGAAAAGCGTAAGGAAGAAAGA
Organism: Anoplius nigerrimus; assembly: GCA_914767735.1. Lineage (NCBI taxonomy): Eukaryota > Metazoa > Arthropoda > Insecta > Hymenoptera > Pompilidae > Anoplius > Anoplius nigerrimus. The sequence continues at coordinate 3,368,526 of OU612079.1, read as the reverse complement.
AAAAGATTGGTCGAAGCGACGGTCGGACACAAAGAGATTGTATGTGTCTATACGAGAGATGGAGAGATGGAGAGACAGAGAGACAGGCAGAGCGAGCTTGGGGGGGGGGGGCATCAGAAACTCGAAACGATGGAAGGCAGTCGAGGTCAGAAAGTCGGAATTATCATTCGTCGTAAACTGCTATTGGGCCCGGGTCTGGGTAGCGATGCTTTACGGTCCTGGAAACCGGGATACGGGGGGATATATCAGGCAGAAGGTACCGTTCGCTCGATAGCCGATGCCTGTGCTTCCTGAAAAACCCAGGTGGACCTGTCCTCGTCCTCGCCAACGTACGTTCGGCCGGCACCTGCCCTCCTCTCCTCGCCCTCCCTTTCCTTTTACCTTCGCCTTTCCAGTCCGCACGGAACATATGCCTCCGCTTCCCGTCGAACGTGTACTCCTCGAGAAGCACCTTCGCGTACGTTATCCCCGCGCGGCTCGCGGGTATTAACATATAAACTATGAGAGGAAACACATTTTTGCGCGCCGTTCCAGTAGGCGCTTTCATCATTATTTGCCGCGGCCACGAGAAAAGAAATGAGACAGGAGTCGTAAGAATGTTCCTCGGCGTACAGTACCGAGAGTGTAACGTTAGCCGAGTGGTCGCCGCTGCTAACAGCCGTGAACGCGATATTTCGCTGTATCGACTGTACGCGACGTTGGGCCAGAACAGTGAAAAAGGTTAACATTTTTTTCCCCCACGCCGGCATCGACGCGGAATATATTGCACGCGTCCGCGTGCGCGCAGAATTCGTAATTGTTCCGAGTACGGCTTAACGTGGATGAAAAATTGAAAAAAATTGAAAAAAAAAGCGAGAAATAAATTCGAATAAATAACCGACATTCGAAGTCTTTTTTTATTGACTGACCGTGCCAACAGCAGGGACGGGAGCGAGATGATAGTTGAAAAACGGGAATCAAACAATGTTTCAAAGCTTGCCACTCCTTGCTTCGGTATTTATCGGCAAGAGACAACAACACGTCGCTGAGGAAGGGACTACGAAGAAACATTGTTTATTGCGGCGATATCGCGTTTCTCTCGGTAGATGGCCGGATGGGCACACCATGAATCGTCCGCACGGTTCTCTGACAAAGGGAAAGAAGTTGGGATTCACCCGGCTTGGGTGTAGAGAAGGAAGGAGGAGCCGGAGTCGTCGCGGTGTAGGACGAGGGAGAGTAGGAAGGAAATAGGTAGCGTAGGTGGCATGCGAAATGTTCATCGCCTTCCGTTTAAGACGCTCTCTTTAAATATGACCCCACGGTTTATTTAAAGTCCGTCATCCTGGCGACAACAAGCGTTCGAATCGTCGAATGAATTTCGTCCTCTCCCACCGGTCACCGCAGATTTTATTCAACTCCCCCCCCCCCCCCCCCCCCTCACGAGGTGAGAGACAAGAATTATTCCGCATACGGATTATGAGCGGTCGGACTAAAATTATCAACGCCGCGTATAGTGTCAGTGGGTCAAGCGCACAATCAGTTCGGATCTCTTATTTATTTATCGGCCGACGGGAATAAACGTAATGTACCGACGTCGTTGACGACCGGGTGGCGGCAATTTAAATTTGGAGCGTGCCTTTAACCCGGCAAGATGGTCGGCTGACATTCAGCGAGCATGCTCGGGTCCGCTGCAGACTGTGGAATAAACCATGCGAGTGAGAGGCATGTGAATCTCCTTGCGCGATTCGAATATTTTATGGCAATATAAGCGAACGCGTATCGAGCCAGTCGCGGGCCGGTCCTATCCGCGGAACACGATACGATTGTATCAGGTAATCGTACGTACTCAGTGACTGGGACATTTATTTTCACTTGTCGGCGATTAAATGTATTTTTCCCTCCCCGATAGGTCGTATCGTGAACCGAAGCGTGTGGCAACAAGATAAACCGTTAAAAGTCCTTACGATACACGCTGGCGTCACTCGGACAGAGGACGAGGTACGAACGGGAGAGGGGGGCCTTTGGAGTTTGAGAATCGTAAACGTTGTGTGGACAGCCGCGAATGAACGGGTCCCGCGACCTTGAACACCGTCGACTATTATTCCAATGACCAAAAGGCCTACTCCCGTGAGAAGGCGAGCGCGCGCTGCTAACAACGCATATACCTGTCATACTTCGGCGAACAGCGGCGGATTTTCGTGTCGCAATCGTCGTGCGCCGCACGCTAAAACAATAACCTAACCTCCATTGTTCAATCTATAACGCAGATGTTCCCTCCGCGAGCGGGCACAATGCCTATATCGAAATCCTATGAAACGTCCGATACGGCGGGGCACCACCTTACGGCTTTACCTTTATCTCATTACTCGCGACACATTCTCGGGAGCGCTGGCGAAGAAACGTATCGGAGCGAGCGGGGCAAACACACTCGCGGACGACAGCTTTTCCTTATCGTAATCTCCGCACGCCCAGGAATAATCTGACGAGGCTGCAAGGCGTTAAGCGCAGAAAGCGGAGAAGTCGAGACTCTGCATTGCGAGCGGCAGAAGAGGACGGAACACACGGTAGCTTCGAAGCCACCTATGCGAAGACCCAGAACGCGACCAGTTCAGACATCCTCGCTCGCTCGGTGGCAAGGCGTGCATAAAAAGAAAAACTGCTCAGGAGAGGTTACATCCCAGAGAGCTCGTCGTCGAAGCGACCAGTCTGAAAAAGAGAAGACAGCTCGGCCGTGCGCCCGTTCCCGCACGTTGGAGACCGTCTTACAACAGTATCTTGACGTAACGTTCAGCGGCACCGAGCAAGAGGCCCGTGGAGTACCGTCTAACCGTCTTCCCAACATTTCCCTTCTGCTACGTTCTATACTCAATAAGGCCAAGCCCCGAAGACTCCGTCACGTATCTCTCCTAAACCCTTCCTCGGACTCCAACGACCACACTCTCTTGCCCACTCGCTACGCGTATGCGGGTGTGGGTGTGATGTTCACCTATCTATATACGTACATATATATGCATGCGATATATGTGTATATATATGTATACACATATGTATATATATCTGTATTTCTCTCTGGCGAGCACATAGTTTCCGGCGTGCGTTGAGCATGCTGAACGTCCGCCTGAGGGCGTATCGATTCGGACAAAACATTTCTGTGCCCAAGTGTGCGGTCCGAAGAGAGACACGCACTTGGCCAGTAAGGCGAACGCCGAGGCAAGAGAGAATGGCGAAGCAAGCGTCCTTTAAAGAATCTACGTCTCCGATCTAGTCAGCCAGCGCCACGGTGCCCCGGCCGCAAGACCGGAGAAGTCGGGACGAGAAAGACGAACGAGTGGTTTTCCTACCGTATGGGGTAACACTCCCGCGTCGCCGTCATGCCTCGACGTCTCCGTTCGTCGTAGCTGCTGTTTGCGTGCGCGAGAGCCCAGAGAGCAGAAAGCACGACACACGATGATAGGAGCGGGCGTACACTTGTGCACAATACGGCGTGTCGATGCTCGCGCGTGTGTACGTCCTGTGGATCTATGTATGTGTACGTACGTAACACCGTGGGAGGCACACGCATGCAGAGAGACACGCACGCGCGTACCGCACACTATCTCCCTTTCGTCTCTCACACGCAGAGGATAACCACTGCACACGCGTGCGAAGCACAGAACCGCACCCGAGGACGGCACGCGACGGACTGAAACGAAGCGCGGCTCGCCAGACTGGAAGGGGGAGGTCTGCCGAGCGGTGGGGGCCGGCCGAGTGGTGGGGAGGATCCGATGGCAGGGGCGCACTGCCAAGACGTGGGCGCCCCGGGCACTACTACGTGCTCTCTCGAATATATGCTGCGCAGGATTCCGATCGATAAAAATTCAAGTGGCAAGAGCGTGGATGAGAATGCGATCGGTAAGGTGCGATGAGAATTCGAGAATTGGCTGGAACCGATGACTTGCTGCACACCTGCACGATGACGTATGATCAATGCGTTGGAAAGAAGTTAATGATTGCGCAATGGTTTTGACACTGTGAAAAAATAACTGCGTTGCCGCGATTGTGTCGTGACGTAGTTATTTCCACATATCTGACACGAGTTATCAATAATCAGAGGGATCCTTGGGGGAAAGGCGTAAGTTCAGCAAACTGCCCTTGGTAATTCTCTACATGTATCTCGCGGAAAATATCGACTGGCTGCCACGCAAGTGCGTCTGGCATGCTGCACAAGGAAAAACGTATTTCCGATTCCTGTTTCTGTGCCCACCCAAGGCAAACCGTTTAAATTTTATATCAGACCCGGATTCGCAACTTTGTAAGGTACCGGTGTAAAGTAACCACCCTGCATAACGTACTTTAATATAACGCTCTCTGCAGCATCCCATTTATGCCAGTTTAAATTCTAACTTTTAATTTCGCCTACGCTCAAATGACTAAAGTATAAACAAGTCTACCGTCACGAGGACACTTTTGTCGTCCTTCGCTTACGTTCGATGTATTCCGAAGTGGCGACGTCATTTAAATTCTGGACCTTGCATCGAACCTACCTACTCTAATTTCCACAGTCTTTCACCCTGATGTTTGGCCAGTATTTGAAACTTGGATAAAACTTAAAAGCGAACAGCACGAAACGAAGACACGAGACTGAGCGATTCAATTCACCTTCGCCGTAACACAGGTTTGATTTGCGATGAATTGTCTCTACCGCGGGGACACTTTGCTGTGTCATGAAAGACCACGATTGCAGTTACACTCAACGACTGAATTTATGCAGACCGAGGGATAGTAAATTTCACAGCCGCGCTATTGACACAGATGTCGTACTATCAGTCTGGATATCGTTCGAAAGAAAAACTAAGTACGTAGATGCAACGGGGGCCCGGAGTTTCGTTCACGTATTCGTCCTCTGAGGGAGAGATATCGCTTGACAACCGTGGAAACACATAATATTTCGTATATCAGACGCCTCCCTCGTTATACAACGCTCCCGCATGTAAGCATCAAACGGTCTGGTAGTTAGCCGAACAAAGTGATGGACGAGTAGTATTGCTCTGCCAATAGCGTCGTCTTCGACCCGGTGGCTTATTTCGAACTTGAAAGAGCGAGTTCTCATCGGCGCACACTTTCTCATCGAATAAAGACCGAGCCCAAAATCCATAACGGACCCTGTGCGCCAGCATGCATTTTACATTCGACCGACGAGTACGGTGACACATGCTTCTCGAAGCAGCACGCCATGCCTTCGGCTGTCGAGTTTTGTTCGCAGACTAAAAACAACGAGCCCGTAGAGCGGAGGGTTAACTACCGTCATAAGAGACCCTCATACGGACATCAATGCGGGATTCCCACGAAGACTACCCCAAAGTACACTGTCCCGAGGCGCACGGTACATCCCTGGGCCCTGTGGGATATAATATCGCGAAGGACAGTGGGGAAGAAGGAAGATAGGGACGACCCTAAAGCGAGGGAGTGCTGATGCGAGAGAGCGAGTACGAAGAGATTTTCGAATAAAAAGGAGCGTAGCGAAAGCTTAGGGTAGGGGAACGAAGAGAAACGAGGGAGAAAAAGTGGAAGGAGAGAGTAGAGAGCGGAGAGTAGAGAGTGGAGAGAACGAGCTCGTGTGCGTGTGTGACAGGGAGATAGGGAGGAGGGGAGGAGATAGAGAGAAGATAGAGAGAGGATAGAGGGAGGATAGAGGGAGGATGGAGGATAGGGAAAGGATAAAAGAGGATGGAGGAGTAGAGCCCCTTCGTTCGAGACGGGAGAAAGACCGCACCCACGCAATTTCTGGCGATCATGCGGGGTACCCGCTGACACAGCCCTGAGCGAAGTAGATAAACACACGGAGTCCTGGTACGTCGCTATATGGCACGCTATATCCTGCAGGGCCGAATACCTGGTGAAACGCAAACGTTGGACTAACTTTCCGAACTCCGGTCCGGTCGACTCTCCTACACGCCCGTACCGAACTCAAATATACCCTGTGAACGAAAACGCATACCGACACCGCTAAATCCGAGTTTCGACATGAGCTGAAGTTCGGAGTACAAGCTGGCGAGGCGGCGGAAGACGAGACAAGTTCGGCTCGAGTGCACTGGGCGCCGCTTGGAGAGGAACGAAGGCGGCCGTAGATTGTAAAATCGCTGTTAAAACGCGCGGACGGCTTCGTAACATAATCGACCGGCGGTATAGGCCGACTATAGTCCGTGATCGGGATACAGATGAGAGAGTTGTCGCTCTCGACGAGGAGGCAGCGGTTGCGCAGTGAGGAGGAGCTTCGAATTCTAGCGAATCGTCTTTCTGCCGATTGCGAGACTCGCTCGGCTCCCTTCGCTCCTGGCCATTGACACGTCATTGAGTCTGCCAAAACGATCGTCCGTCACTCGAGCCGATTCAGGAATCTTTCGACTACGACCGATATTAGTTATGACCTGCGACCGATCGTGAACCTCGACAGGGTCGCGCATTGAAAGAGTTCGTAGCGCAATCACGTCTCATAGATAGATCATGGACATCGGATACGGATAATGAGAACTGTCATGTACGAGCGAGTGCGGGAAAATTGTGGGCAATGACGGTACCGCGGAAAGAATCGTTCGGACGCACGTCCGGCTAACGAGTCCGATGAATTGCGTTAAGCCAAAGACAAGCGGCGTGTGTGGCGACTTGAGCGACTGGCGCACCAGCTGTCATCCTACGTCACGCATCGACTTGACGGTTATTTTACATTTAAGTGTCCCGCGAGCACGGCCAGAATCCCTCGCGTTTCGTCGCAAGCACGTGCTAAGTGCCAAAAGAAAGGAGCGGAGGGAGAGATAAGTCAAAGGAGAGCGCTCGCTCCACTTAACTTCCCAGTCAACGGCGCTATCTCGCATTTCTCAGTACTTTTCGAGATCATGTTACGGCCTCGGCATGATGTCAGCACTTCGCACGAAGGAGGCTCGCGTCGGCTCTCGTTCCATGGTCTTTTTCTCGAAACTTGCCTCGGGACTATCGCTCCGTTTCCGTATGCGATCGGCGTCGCGGCGCAGTCGGACGCCAAAAATTGAACGGCCACGGCGTCGGACGCAGACGGCTGACGCCATCGAGACTGGACGCTGTACGCGACCTCTCCTCGATCGTCGACCAATTTCAAAGCGCGCTCCTTACTTAAGGAGGGTTGCAATCTACCGGGAGGTCTCGAAATCCAGCAACGTGAAAGTGAGTTTCGGGAAGTCGACGCAATTTCACGCGTCGCTCGCTGCCGAGAACGAGTTCTCCGCGTTTCTTGTGCAAGATATCGAATCGAATCCCGAGGCGCGCACTCCTCTTTTTCCTCTCCGCCAATCGGCGCCCCGGCGAATATTCGCGTCTCCTCGCCTAAGAGAGCGCTCAGACGTTTTCAAGACCTTTTCAAAATGCTCTGCACCAACAACGGACTATCTCGACGGGCGCGAAAAACAAGCAGCGAATATTTATCGACATCTGCACGCCGATACCGAGGAGAGCGAAGCCGAGTAATCCGTCGAGCCGAACTTCGGGCAGTTGATACAAAGAGAGGGACAGTGCCGAGGAAAAGATAGCAAAAGGCGGCGCACGTCGGAGGGATAGGGTTGGCACGTATCAACTATGCACCCTTATCAATTGGAAAATTGGTGTGCGCAGCGGGAGCGGAAGAGGAGGGGAGGAGGAGTGGGGAGAAGAGTGCTTCATGCCCGACGTTCGAGTGGAGGGGAGAAAGTGAGGGGGGAGAGTCGAGAGGAGAGGCAGGAGTGGAGGGGACGATTAGGTTTACGCACCGAGCAGGGCCGTGCCTGGCCGGAGCTCGCCGACGGCTGGGGCCCCGACACCATGGCCGTCTAACGGACCGATTCTCTCTGAATTTCGGCCTCGCGTCCAGCACGTAACTCGAGGCGAGGCACCGTCATCTGGAATTGTGTCGACGACCCGCATCGTCTATGCACCCTTATGAATTGGAAAATTCCTCGATCCGTCGGCGAGGAACGGAACACTGCCAGGGAGGAACTGTATAAAAACGAGGGGCGTATCTGTGGGAGGAAGAGAGAAGAGAAGATCGTGGGGAGTGAAGAGAATCGTACGCGAGCGAGGGAGACGGAGAGAGGGAGAGAAAGAGGGAGGGAGGGAGAGGAGTGAGACGACTGCGTCCGAGGGGAGGTCGGGGGCCGGAGGGGAGGTGAAAGAGACAAAGGGAGGGAGAAAGACTGATAACGTGGCCTGGCGCATGCGTCACCCGTCGTGGGCGTCGGGAATGTGTTGACACGAGAGCCTGAGAGAGCGTTGTGGCTCTAATGCCACGACGCCCGTATTATCGTCGATGCGGTTCCCATGCTGCGGGTCCTTCCCTCCTCACAAAATCCACCCATTTTCATGTACAACCTGCGTCCCCTCCCCCCTTCTACACATTTTACATCGGTCGCACTCTTCGTTCGTTAGAAAACTATCCACCTTGCGAACGTTGCGACCGTTGCGCCCGTATTTCGATCCCGCACCGATTGGGTCCGTCGGCAACGAGCAGCGCTTCTGGGGAACGATGTCCACCGAGCCGCTTTCTAGACCGACCGTCCTCGACGCATCTTGATGGTTCGCAAGCCGAAGTTGACTTATTGATGCGCAAGCATGTTTCCGCAAAAGGACGGCGATTTAAGTTGGACGCGGACTATAACTCCGCAGCTGATAGAAGAGTCATAGAGGACGCGGCGAAGGAGGACAACGGCGAGGCTACCGCCGACGATAAAGAACGCCGAGATCGTGACTGTAATCGATTGCTGGCAACGATGGAATAAATGATCATTCGGGAGGCTCTGCCCCTCTCGCTCCTTCGCTTTCAACCACTCCGCCGCTAACAATTATGAACGCGGCACTATGCAAAGGGAAACTATGGACCCTAAGGTAAGGCGAGTTCAACGAACAGAGGGAACGGTAGATGCGGCTTGAATGATGAATATGAAAGATGCATTTCGAGAGCTGAGGTTCGAAAGAATTGTCGGACAGAAATTTTGACACGTTCGACGTGACCGTTCACATGGATGTGCGAGGCCTCGATGTGTCTGTTCCTCTCGCGTCGTTAGCCTTTTTCCTGCTTATCGCGCCATCCTCCTTATGCAACTGCGCGGCAACGAAATATACCTTCGAATTCTCACACCATTTATCGAGACGTCGTTCCGAATGATCGCCCGGTTGAAGACGCGAGATCCGAAAGGGGACACGTTCGAGTCGGAGAAACTCGTGGCGAACCAATGCGGAGGCGATTCGTTCGTCTCGTTCGTCTCGTTCGTTTCGTTCGTTTCGTTCGTTTCGTCGCCAGTCTCAAAGGTAGGCGGTTCGATTCGTGGTTCGATTCCTGGTTCGGTTAAGACGTAGCATTTGCAACTGCGATGCACGGAGTCCCCTTCGATCCGGCGTCTACCAAATATTCCGCTGCCACTACCAAATATTCACCGTCGAATTTAATGCGCAACCTTTCTCGCACCGAAAATATACACGTTGAACGACGCACAGTTCTGGAAACTCGCTTCACATAGAGTTTCGGTACGGCCATAGATCAATTCAGGATCGTCGAGACTCGGACGATAGGAAGATGATGCTGAGCTTAGAAAAGCACAGATTCCAATAAATCCAGGAATCCGAACTCAATCCATATGCCAAGGAATCGAATGCAGACTCTCTCTCGCTTATCAGGATTATATAAGATTACTATCATCGACCATAATGTTGCGCGATGATCTGAGTCGCCAGAATAGAAAAACAGAAATCAGTAACGATCGTGGGGAGCCTGTTATTCCCTGTGTCCATATTTTTCGATTTAACTTTGCGAGAGCATCGCAGCCGTCAAGGCTCCATTTTTCGCGAAACTTTCGGCCGATGTTTAGACTTCTGTACGATAATCCCTGAAGCTGGCTATGAGGCTACAGGGAATGGACGCCGAAGGAACAAGAATTGAGATGAGAAGGCAGGCGCTGCTCTCTGCGCAACAAATATTCAACTGTATACCGAGTGGCAAAAAAGACGTAGCAGACGTTATCCGCTGCGGAAGCTTAAAAATTCCAATTGCGCACCGAAAAATTGACTAAAAGGCCGACAGTCACGTTCCCCAAGCCGGTTGGAGTCCCCATCCTGTCTTCCTTCGGCGTCGAAGATTAAATTCGCAGTGGCCAGTTATTAACCGGTAACGGTCCTCTTAGCAATTGCCTTCGCTGATTACGCTACTCGCTCGATCATTAGTAGTCCCTGATTGAACGAAACGCCGAACTGATCTGCGTGATCAACGATTGCACGCATCGACCTACGACGTATCGGAAAGAAATTTCGCAGGCAGCGTTCTCGATACTGCTGTCGGTACGGTACGTTCAGTGCACAATTTTTCCGACAGCGAATCTGTTTCCGCGGCTCGCATAAGGGATTCCGCTACCCACCGTGTTGGCCCTACAACATTACGATGACGTCGCTACCACGCCGTTCAATTTTCAACAGAATCAGTCCCGCTGCTCGCAGATCGTTTCTACTGCCCCGTTCGGCACGACCTGTTCCACTGGATTTCAAACACTTCGTATATGGACATTGTAAATACAGATTGTATAACGCGTTGTATAACGCGTTGCTCTCGTATTTTTTTATTTTTTACAACGAGAGCCCAACGGAAGGGTTTGGGGGGAAAAGGGTTTCGGGTGAAGAAAAAAAAAAGAACACCTTGCGAGACAATTCATTGAACAAAAGGCTTTACTGTGCAACCGTCGTGATGGGACCTGAACGCCTGATTATGTTACAACCAGAAGGTAGCAATAATGCGAGGGTTATTTAACGCGTCTATATTGTGACATTTTCAACGCCGAAAACGTGAATCCTGGTGTATTTCGAGCTCGGTACGCTCAAAACCGTCGTACACGCTTAGCGGAAACCTAAAACAATTACTATTCATAAAGACGGAAATATTACACCGCGTGTCACGAGGAGCGGACGCAGCAGTGTGAGCGCGCGCGCGCACGCGCATTAGCGTTTACTTAATCCCCGAGTATCGCACACTGCCAAGCAGCGCACGTTCGGACACCATATATACGTGTCCCATACTTTCGTCGCCTTGATTCAACTGACACAAGGTTGATAAAAGTAATGAATCGGGAGAGAGAGAGAGAGAGAGAGAGAGAGAGAGAGAGAGAGAGAGAGAGAGAGAGAGAAAGAGAGGGAGAGAGGAGAAGGAAGAGAAAGGGAAGGAGAGGGAAAGAGGGTGTCTGGCAGCGGAAAGGAGAGGGACTCAATTTCGAAATGCGCATCCGGTTGTTCGTTTACTCCCGCACACTACTCTTCTTCCTCGTGTTCATCTCACACATGCGTGCACGCGCGTGACGCGTATATTTATGCGCCAGCGTGTACGTGTGCGTCAAACGCACGGCACAACATAACCTATATCGCGCAACGAAGCAGAGTGAAAGAGAAAAGCCCAAACACCTCGGCAAGGGGCGTGTGCATAAACACAAGAATGATTCTCGTGTGTGTGTGTATATGCACCCGAAGAGGGAGAAGAGAGAGGGGGGAGGGAGTCATACGTACAGAGGAAAGAGAAGGAAAGAGAGCAAAAGGAAGAAAGAGGAACACGCTATGGCCTTACACACGTTATACATATACAAAGAACTTACACAACGGCTGGTCCGCGCGCGCGCGCGCGCGCGCGCACACACACACACACACACACGTATTGACTATGCATACACGTATTTCGGTAAGAAGAGGACAACAAAAAATGGATGGTAGGAACGGGGCGAGCTAACGTGGACGAGGAAACGAGGTACGGTCTTGCAGGTGCATTGTGTAAGAAATAAGATCTTTCCTGTCGGGAAAAGGGACACTTTTTCTCGTAGGTTAATGCATCCTACGCTTACGGCGTACAAACAAGGAATTGGGAGCGGAACGCGCACGATGAAGTTGCATGAAAAAGAAAGAAAGAAATAAAGGAACGCTATCGCGAAGCAGCGAGTCCCGAAGGGAAATCGGCGAGGGCGAGAAGCGTGGAGCTTTTCAGTACCGAAGGATTTCGAGTCTGGCCATCGGAGAAAGTCGCAGTTACGAGTCTGCTAAAAAAGTAACAAGGGTCGGCAGACTGTATACTGTTGGGGCGAAAACAGACAGGGTCGAGCTTGAGTGAGAAAGACAGTGCAAAAGAGCGAGCTAGCTAGCGAGCGAGCGAGCGAGAGAAAGAGGATATACAGGTATATGTATATGCGCGCATGTATACCTATGCGTATATATGTACAGAATAAGGGGAGCCAGAGGGGGGAGAGGGAGAGAGAGAGAAAGAGTGACAGAGGGGTGTATATACATATATGTGTGTTTATGGATGTGTGTGTATGTACAGTGGAGGAGGAGGGTAGGGAGCGAGAAGGACGGAAGCAGCGCGGACAAGTGGGACGAAAAGAGACAGAGAGACAATAAAGAGCGCGCATCCAAATTTCGGCTGTGGCAAGGTCCTACCTTTTGCCGGGGAAAGTCTGGGATTTTCAGCGCGACGTCATAGCACGGAGAAGAAGAAGAGCGCCGTGCAGATGCGAAAGATTCTTTGGCGAGAGAACCGACGGTCGGCGATGGCCGTTCAGCTCACCACTGGGAACACTGAGGTCGCTTCATGTCTCTCGATTCGATTCGAGGCACGACCCCACCCATTATATGCGGGACCTACCGATATCTCTCGGCGGCGGAAGAGGCGAAGAAAATGTCGACGCAATATGCGACCGATCCAATCGCGACGATACTTTATGCGACGCGTCTCCCGTCCTTCCGTCCGTCTCCGACTTCTCTCCTCTCTGTTCTCTCTATTTTTTTTTTACGCAGCCACGACTCACGCACGACGCACGGCGGTCGTGTCTCGGGCGAGCCCCAGCTTTTCCACGCGTTTAAACGTTTTATCTGCGACGCAATTTTATCAGCGTTCTCGGGCACTGACGTCAGGGCACGCTTCACCACAAACTTCAGGCTGCTCGCCGTTCGCGTAATGGCGGCACCACTTGTCTGTCAGTCGTTTGACTTTCGCTCTTGGGCAATATCGACGGAGACAGACTACAGGCTCTGTTATGCTAACAAACGCTGACGAACGACGTAAAGTACCAATGGGCGACTACTTTTAGGGAGTATATTCTCTTAATTTCGAGTGACGAGCCAAGTATGAGACTGGAATATGTCATTTGGTTCGTTGAGCGGGTGGTAAAGGTAGGTTTCGGAGTTATCGTCGGCAGCGTTAGATATGACTCGAGCTCGACGTGACTAGTCTATGTCCCGAGAGGGATTGCGCGATCGTGCATGTACGCATGTTTTCTCGATCATCCTTGATAAAGGCAATTCGATAAACAAGGAAGCGATCGAGGGGCGAAGGGGTTTCTTTTCGTTTGAGTGCGTCAGCTGCAGAGGACGCGTCAACGTTCGGATGTAGCCAATGGGAGTATATCTACGTAGCGATCGTTATAAACAACATTGGTTTGCCTAACGAACCGATGACGTGTTGTAACGGTAAATGTGACCGTCGACTTTGAAAAAATATATAATTTACTGTTATATCGAAAAGAATGTAAAATTTGTGTTAAATCGATGTTGCCGAGGCATGTAACCAATGCTTACGAGAGAAACCGAGGACGCCCGATGACTTCTCCGTCCTATTGGATAGGCGGGGTCACATGACCGGTGAAAGCCGAGAGATTGGACGAGCGGTGGAAGGGGATCGTCTACATGATCTCTCACGTAGCCTACGTCGTCACAAAGGCAAGAGACAGTGTTAAAGAAGGATTGTGCTCACAGTGAGGAGCGAGAGGTTGCTACGAGCGAGAGAGTGGTGCAGTATCCGGTTTGAAGCGAGTTTAGCGAGGTCGGAGACCGTGTAAAGTGTGAAAGAAGGAAAGGGGATCGATACGTTTGTTAGTAGGAGACATTTGAAGCTGCGGGGAAAGGCCGGATTAGAGTTGGAAGGATACGGGGAGATTTCGAGAGAGGGATTGGAAGGTGAAAGTATTGCGGAAAAAAGAGACAAAATTGCTCGCGCGTGTCCTGTGTGTGCACATATTATATATATACACATTATATGTACAAAATATTCCACGTAAAAACGCATTGTATATCGTGTGCCAGAGCGTAATTCCGCATTTTCGCGAGCTTCGTCGGTGTGTGTATGTTTATAACGAGCGTCGCGCGCGTGCGCGTGTATTACGCCGTGTGTAGGAGGGGGAGAAGAGAAGAGAAAAGAAAGGCGCAGAGCAGGCGGAGAGATACATACACCTATACATACGCGCACGTACACGGAGGCGAGATCGTGTTGGTCCCGCGTGTCGCGAAAAATCGTGAGCTCGATAGACGAGAGCGAAAACAAACAAGTTGCGTCCGCCATCTTGTGCCCCTCCAGCTGCGTTCAAGGAAGTGGGAGAAGGTCGGTGTAAACGCGCGTCCCCTCACTTCCGTTGACGAAGAGGAAGGCGCTAGGGAGGCGAGGAGAGAATAGTGCTATAAGGGTGGCCAGCGGTCACCGGATGTGTCGAAGTTCGCGAATTACACGATTACGGAGGACTGCGAGAGAGCTCGAGACTATCAGGGCGAGGTAGCATTGCGCAAACAAGGAGGCACCCGGGGTTCCCCACCACGATTTGATCCCTCCGCGTCCCCCCCACTCCTCCTCTGCCTTGGATACAGAGATTATTGCGCAGTTAGAAGAACCGCTGGACACGGACGCCGAGAGAGGCCTGATTTTACCTTTGGGGAGCTCCCCGCGATAACGAGAAACGGTAAGATGAACCTTGACAGCATTAATTCTAACGATTACCTTCCGCTTCTCGAACTTTGTCCTCTTGGCCAGAGCTTGAGCTCGCTCGACCAGATTGATTCGCACGATGTTGACGGAAATCCGCTTGATCGCCCTGATAAAGCGATAGCGGCCGATAACGAATCTTTTATTATTACTACGAGAGAATCGAGCGTGTCGATTTATTTTTGCAATTGGTCGGACGCGATCAGCGCTACGCATTGTCGAACGCCTCTCCGACGCGAGAAGAGAGGTGGACGGTCTGAGAAGTGGAACTCGCAACGGTACTTTCGATTAACTCTCGGCCTTTCTTGTTTTCGACGGAGAGAGAGCGGCCTCGGCTTGTGTAAATATTGATCTTGTAAATATCCCTGTTAAAACTTTCGGAGGCAAACAAATTACGTCGATCTTGTTTTGGCTATTGCGGTATCGCTCTTGGAACGAGTATTTTAAAATACACGCCTCGCGAATATATTCTTCGCGACTTAACACGCACCTCGCTACGTTTCTTTGCAACTGTGTCGTTCACACAACGCTGAAGATAATGAGCGTCCAGATAAAGCGTTTCTTTAGTACTACCGCACGGTATACAAAGAGCTATATATTTCGCACATAGGTGCATTCAATAAGTGTTCGACAGACACATCGTCCATCATACGTACATGCACATGTGGAACACTGCAATCTTATCAATGGCATTTTCATTATAACTTCCAGTAGACCGTGTCTCACACTCAGAGTCACACAAAAGTAGGTGCACCGCGCGCGTATTTCGCACAAAGACTGTAGACAACAGCGTAAAGCAATAAACGTCGCTCGGCCGCAAGGAATCTTCACCAAACCTGAGCCATTCGTTTTGCAGACGGGGATCGTTCGACGATTGCAGGAAAGTTGCGAAGAGAGTGAGTAAGGAGGCAAGGAAGCAGGAAGCTGCGATCGAAGAAGAACGCGAGCGTGTGGGACGAGTCGTTGGACACCTCGCCGTGGGTGGCCTATCGGGTAGAAAGGACAGTCTCGAGGAAACGTGAACGCGAACCATCCGAGCCATGACGAACTCGGCGCCGAAGATGAACAACGAAGTCGCGCGACAGGGCTCGCCAAACTCCGGCGGCAAGCAGCGATACCATCATCGGTCGAACGGTGTCAAGTCAGCGACGTTCCTCCACAGTGGCAATCATCACTCGAGGAACAGCACGGGCCGACTCAGCTGCAGTCCGCCATGCTCAGCGTCGAAGAGCACGCGGAATTCACCGCTTCGCTACGAGTCAAGCCCGCGCGGCAGTCCGACGAACAGCTTCTACGCTGGCGCCAAATTCTCGAAGCCGCCATCGCCTGATAGCCTACCAAAGCCGCCCAGCCACTGGACCACCAGACTGATGAGCACCTGCCAGCAGTCCGACAGGACGTGCGACATCTCCAATCATCTCAAGATGCTACTCAACGTCCGCGCTTGATACCCTGGTGTGCGCACGGGACAGGTATATAGTAGCGTCGTGCCGAGTTGTAGGGTGACTGCCAGACAACAGACGCACGTCGCTTCTTTCGGCTGGGGTAGGAGATGTGTGTAGGAGAAGTATGGCATGGACGTTTGCTACGGCGGCGCCGTGGAAATTTAATGCGGCGATGATGAGTATGATAATGATAATGATAATGATGATGATGTTGATGTTGATGATGGTGGCGACGGGATCGAGGCTCGCCTCCCTCTTGCGCACGGGTTTACGAACTTTTTTTGCCTGACAGAGGGGAGAGGAGGACCGTGCGGCCTTCTCGATCACGCTCGACACAATTGATCATATATTATAGTTATAAAACGCAGGGGACGCGTCCGTCTATTTTCCTGGCGCGCCGAGGGTAGCCCGCGAGAAAATGGCGAGGATAGTATCCGGTATCGTTTAAAGATGACTTTACCCGCAATACGCGCTCATTACACGTACATTCAGCCACACACGTAAAGATGCGCAGACACTGCGAACGATGTAAGCATATGTATTTTAGATTATTCGAACGTAATTTAACGAGCGGAGAGGACACACGTAATACGATCTAGACGCGGAACGCGCACACACCCAATTTACAATTTACACACACGGACGTACGAGGAAAAGATTATTTTTGTTCTCTCCTCAGACCGATGTACAAGGGACGTATATACGATTACATAGACGGACGTACATGGGACGCATACTTTAACATACGTACAAAGGACAGAGACGTACGGATACGATTGTACACAGAGGACTATTATTATTATTTGATTGACGATATGGTACGAAGATGTAAGTGAGGCTGCACTTGAAGAGTTTTATGAGCGAACACGATGCGCTTCAATCTTTCCGATGATCAAAATTTTACAATTAACAGTATGAGAGACGCCTGTCGTCGGGACGATCGCAATTTTTTTCCGGCGCGTCGCCCGACGCGGGCCGTTTAGAGCAAATCTTTGCAAATGTGAAGAACCAAACGTCCTGTCGTGTTTTCTTTCGGGGCTGGCGCTTTTTCCACTTTCCTTTCTTACCACTTCTGTTTGGAACGGTTTGTCATACGTACTTACTGCCGTAATGACGTCTATCAAAACTGTGAGGCACCTGCTTCACCCCCAAACCTCACCCCACCGTAAAATTAGTCAGACGGCTAAATTCCTCTGTATAGTTTGTTTTCGTTCGTAATTATGGCGCTACACGTTTTCTCGTCGAAGCAAACTTTTCTTTTTCGTCTGAAATTGGGTCGACCCAAACGATCGATGGGGGGGGGTGGTTTATTATTTCTTTCTCCAAGCGAGTTTTGGTTTCTGCTTTTTTTCTCATCTTTTTTTCATATTCCATTAGGGAAGTATTTTTATTTCTTTTTCCTTTTTTTTCGTTGTGTAAGGTTTAACGAAAAGAGAGGTTGTGTTTTCCAGTGTGCACAAAGAGAGCTGGTAAGGGATGAAACGTCGTGCGTGAGTGACGTCGAGAAAAAGTTGCAAGAATGAATGTTCGATGCAGTGAATATGCAAGACGAGAGAATGGTAACGATCGACTGAAAGGGTTTGAGTTGTGCGAGTCTGCTGATTATCCATGTTTTTTCGGCGGGTCCATGTCCCGACTGATGATTCGCACTTAATTGACAGAGCTTTTTTTTTGGTCCGGGGGGTATTTTTTTTATACAGTGAATATAATGACGTGTGTAATTGAAAGTGGTGATAAAAATTTTGCTGATTAAAATGATTGTTTGTTGATTAGGGAACAAAATTTGGGTTTAACTGATGTCACTGTTGATAAGGAATCGAAGCTAACACTCGATGAGTCTAGGTTAAAAAGAAAAAGAAAATTTAACGTACGGTTATGCGCACCTGCGCGTTGCTCGCTTGGACATAGATTTGCGCGAATTCGAAACTTTCTATGAAAAAACAAACAATAAAGTATAGCCCTATCTGGTTGTGTTCCGATTTTTTCGGTCACGATCAATGGGGTCATTTTGCAATAAGGGTACGGTACGCCGGGTATTAGATGCATTACTTGGCAATACACAAAATTTTCATCGCAGAGAATTCAGGATCCAATATACATAACTGATAAGCAAAAATATATACATGTATCGTTTAAAAAAACTCGAAGACATTGTGCTTCTACGCGCGTATTAGGTACCATATGGCGACAATTTTGCCCGTGCAAAGATCGGATTTTATTTTCTGTTCATTCATTACTGACATTTTCGTTTCTTTTTTAAACTCTTGTCTCTGAAAATTTTCTTTTAAACGCGCCCTACATTCATTTACAAATTGCAAACTCATCAATTGGTCCTAATGTTGTATTTTAGCTACACGTGTAACGTTACTTTATTCGTCCATTCCTTTTTTTTTTTACTTCGTTGACGGCATGCGCCGTTTGATATTTCGCTCTTCAATTAATTGATTCCATTTCGTTCCGTTTTCACGTTCAAAACGATTAGGTTTAGGTACAAAAATTACGGAGTGTGCAAAAAGTGCGCGCGACTAAGTTTTTAGAATTTACGGATACATATATTCAAGTTGAAGCGTCTGTCTCTTTTTCACTGGCGCGAATGTTGTGTGAATCCGAGGAACAATGGAGTTTGAAGATGAATGGAGAAGAAGCGACATTAAAAGACGTGCAATTCAAATTTTCGATTAGGCCTGTTCCGTACGCGTATATATACATATATACATATATTCTTTGAACCGATTGATCAAATTCTTCTTTCGTTTTACGCAATTTGTCGACGCATTTCGGAACTGGTTTTCTACTTTTAACCACGCTCTCTTGTGAGTGAGCCACGATATCACATACGTATTCCTATGTTTCATACGTATCGCTCTGTTGCCTCGAAAGTGTTCTCTTTGCTTTCCACTTTGTATTCTATCGTAAGCCTTCTTCTAGCATTATTCGTTTCGGTAAAGTTAAGTAAAATTTAAGAGATTCTTTAGAAATTTACGTGTGACTAATCTGCACAAGCAGCAAACGGTGGGAATGAGTGAAGAGAGAAAGGTAGAAACTGTATGAAAATTGTCCAACTTCGAACTTTCGATTATAACTTGTTCCGCGTTTATAGTTTTATAAGGTGAAAATTTTTATGAGGGGTATCTGCGCATCTGGCCAGATGATGGACCGACGCGCGATTCGATTGAACATTATATTTTTAAGTATTATGAGACTGGGTGGGTGGGGAGGGGATGTCTTTGCTCAAATCTACGAACGGTCCTCGTCAAGCTTTGTCAACTTGAAAACGATGAACGGGCGTCATCCCATCGGGGAGGGTTGGGCGGGGTGGGGGGGGTTTACTCTACTTTCAGATAATCGACCAAATTCTCGTTTGCCGAGCAAACATCCGCTTTTTCGGTTAATGAATCATACGCATTCGTCCAAACGGTGAAAGGTGGGTGGGTGAGAGTTAAGTTTGACGAGAGCCCGACAAAAGAAGAAAAAGACCAAACCGCGCTTGTTTTGATCTCTCCCGACGTGTTTCGTAGCGAATGTTCCTCGTTATACGTTCAAACGACGCTGGAACGACAAATTCGCGACGATAAAGAAGGAATCGAACAGGGCACCGCTGTCCGTTCTACGATTCATTCTCGATCGCATTGCATCGCGGGTCGCACACATTTACGAAGTCAGTGCAATAACGGTCGTACTGTGTTTGTGATATTCGATGACAATGGGTGGCGTGGGCGCTGAAAGATGGAGGGTCTGGGGGGGGGGGGGGGGGTAAGAATTGTTCAAAGATCAAACAGATGATCATGAGGTTATTGCGCGTTTACCTATTCTGATAAGTGTGAGAGACAATGGGGCGCATAATAATTATCATCGTGCAATACGTTCTCGTGTTGCGTTCCGGCAGAATGATCCATGCGCATAACAATTTATCGAACAACGCGACGCACGGGCGCATATTTCAGACTCTACGTCATTTTCGAGGGACCTCCATGAGCGTCCTTCTTCTTTTTCTTCTTCCTCCTCCTTTCCAAGCTCGTTTCGACGCTTTTGAAGAAGGGACGCGAAGGGATCCGAAAGGCTGGTCGCAAATTCAGGATGCCCTTGCTGTGACCTTAGCGGTGGACTTGCGTCGCGGTTAGGCCAGTGGGGGTTGGGGGGGGGGTGGCGTATGTGAACGGATAACCCTTGCAATTTCTCCTATCGAGACTGACACGTACAAATCTGCTCTTACCGACTAAAGATTTCTAGTTTAACTTCGATAAACGTGCAAATTTTATTGATAACGGGAAAGATGGCGAGAGACGGTCGCTTCGCGCGTTCGTCATTGGTCGCTCGAAGGACGGCGGTGGAGTTGAGCGTAATATTGTTTGTCGATAAGTTTAGACGTATTAGCTTTCTTAATTTTACGTAAATATATCTAAACTCATATATATATATTTATATATATATATATTCGGGTACGGTTTAACGGATCTATCGCCGGCATTCCGTCGACAATTCGTTTTCGAGACGTTAACGCAGAGACGTAACGATAAGTTTAGTCACCTCTTATTCTTTAGATTACATTTGAATTGGTATCGTTGTTAATATTTTATTTTTGATCATCGCCTAAAAGATATATTTCGATAGATATATAGTTTTTGAATTTACGGCCACGACCATGTTCGTCGGAAACGCGCAAATCGCAAGAGAACTACTATTATAGAATTTAACAATATGGCGTAGAGAGAGAGAGGAGGGGTGCGCGAGGGTGGAGAGAAGACAATGTCAACACTGCCGTCCTGTCATGAGATGAGTTTGGGAAGCGTTTAGCTGGATGATATAAACTGCATCTGTCCTACGCATGTGTTTTCTCGCGGTATTAAGGAAAATTTGGTCTCTTGGGGTCCGCGACGCCCATGCAATGGTGAAGAGTACGGTATCGATAGCTGTTAACTCGTCATTTCGATTCGAACGCGTTGTAAATGGTCTTCTCGTAAAAATAGATGTACATATAGATCGACGTACGGTTGAATTACGTGGTGTTGCAGGATAAGTATGTCGGTCGTTGATGACTGACCGATTACGAGAGTTCGGTCCGGTTGTTAATGACTAACGCACCTATTTTGGGACAATGCGTACATGCACAGGATACGCATACATATATGATACATATACATGGCGCGTGGGCTTAAATTTGAAAAGCCATCAGATGGAATACATCTGGGGGGATGTGGGGGGGGGGGGGGCTTGAAGACACAGGGACAGGGTGAGAATAGAAGATCGTTGAACAAAGAGGGTTAAGATGCTGAGAGAAATGTAGAACGATGGGACGAGTATATTCGGCGGGAGTGTACGAGCGACAACGAGCGAGGAAGGAATCGATCGATCGATGAATTAAAAAGAAAAAAAAAATTAGCTGTGATGATGACCCTATAGGTACTACTAATTTTTATTCGATAACTGATCGATGCATTGTTTGTATGTATAATATATATACTAATATGTATATATATATTATATATACACGCATATATGTTTACGTGTATATGATATAAAGATAGGAAACGCGCGGTAATTTAGGTATATATAAATATATATGTGTATGTACGATGATAATAATTTTATTAATCGGATTAACGTCATGATTAATATATATTCGAGACAAGTGGCGAAGGAACAAAGATATTAAACGTGTAAACTTTTTCGAGGGGAGAACATTTATGGTCTCTCCCTCTCCCTATAAAATGGGGTCTCACACCTCGATCTTTACTATCGATTACTATAAATTTTAGCGGTTATTAATGTCGGACGCGCGGCGCGTGGTGAACGGCAAAATTGAACAAAAGTAAAACATTGCTCGGTCTTCGTTCGAATGCGATCGTTGGGTGGGAAGGGCCTGATCTGCCAACAATAACAACATAAAAAAACATAGTTTAAATCCGAGCACACGTCCATCGAATATCCGGGATCCATCGTTGGCGTGGGACAAATAGTTTATAATAATATATAATAATTAATGAGCCGACTAGTGGCTGGATCGTCCCGGGGTGAAAATTTGGCAAAGCTTCGGTGAAAGGATAGAGGTCGATCGCGTCCTATAATCGCCATGGAGGGGAGATGTTTATCGATGAAAACGAAGTGTGGGGACGACCAGCGATAGGCTGGCAATTATTGTGATATCGTAACGTACAAAATCGTTCGTCGCAATAGGCTGGTTAACTCTTTGGGGTATTGAACATGGAACAGGGAACGGGGGGTGAGTTTGTGTTGGGGGGTGTATGACTGTCGATTCAAAATCGAGAGAGATGAAGAGGGGGGTGGGGAGAGAAAGAGAAAGCTTTGACAGCCTCCCAATCTAACGGGTGACGCGCAGTTTTTGATGACTCGCAAGGAGGGCACTTCTCTGCAAAGACAGCCTGCAATCTAGCTTTAAGACCGTTGTAAAGGACAATGAAAACACCATTTAACCGCAACCATCCATTAATTACTTACTATCAAATCAATCTCTGGTGTTGCCCGACGATCATATCCCACACGCACATACGCACGTTTCGTTCTGTACGAGTATTCACTTGCATATGGGAATCTTCCGTTTATGTATGCACTCTCTTCGATTTCGTTCATTTATCTTCCTTTTGCTTTAATCTATTTTCCGAATCACTAAAGATAACTATAAGTTATATACGCTTCGCGCGGTGGTATACCTTTATACGTAATGTTCTTTCCGATTTGTTGTTAGCTATTTTTGTTTCTCGATATTGTGCTGTCCCGCCAACCTCCACCCATTTCCGCGGACACGTCTAAATCTAACCGCTGAATTTCAATTTCTGTCTAACTTTGTTTTACATCTTTGTTTCTCTCATTCTTTTATACGCAGGATAATGGTTACGTGTTTACTACCTGTGCTTTTGGAACCGATTTTCGTTTTTTTTATATTTCAGTTTACTTTCCGTTTTCAATGTCCGCTTCGTCAAATTTTCCCTTAAGGCCGAGAATTTATTAATCCCGTCAAAACAAGCGTACATTTCATATTTCTCCCTTTTTCTTTTAACAAGCGTGCGAAAGTCTGACATGTTTTTAACGATATTCGATATATCGATCGGTATCTCCCACTCCTCTCAACCGCGAGTTATCGTTCGAAACATTACTTTAAACCGTGGACAAGATTCACAACAGCTTTTAATTCGAATTATATAATTTATATATATATATATATATATATATATAGGTATACGCACGCCGAATGTGCAGTATATCTCACATAACAATATAACTACATCTTAGAATTGGCAACGGGAGGCAAAGGACTGGTGGGAAAGAACGATCGTTTATTATCATTTACCCATTTTCTTATGCAGTGTGACGAGCACGGAGAGAGGGGGATCACGAAACGCAAGCATTGCATATCCGTCTATATGTTTACTTTCATGGGAGAAAGTACCGGCGATTCAGCCACTAATTTCATTCTTTTTAAGTCCGCGTAACGAAACGCGTCGCGCTAGGAAGACATTTGACAATGTTTCCTTCCGGCCTCGCGCGAGTCGCTTAACACGTACGAATTGAAGCACATCGATAAGTAAGCGAGAGCTAAAAGAACGCTGCTAGGGCCGTATAATGTTTGCGTCCTCAAATTAAAAACCCTCTCCTCTCGATCGGCGCGCGGCACTTTTTTATTCGCTGCGTTCGGATCGAGTGGAAGGAGCAGCGACGCTGATTAGTTGAAGATGCAAATCGTGACGCTGGCAGCGGGTAATCTTGCAATTAAATTCGGTGCCGTAAGAGGAGTGTACTAGATGCACGGAATCGCTAATGATAACGGCGACGATAGAAGTGAAGCGGCTCATTAACTTCATACCAAGCACTAGCCTTACACCTACAGGGACTTGCTTAACAGACTATACTACACAGACATACCGAAACATTATGTCGATTAATTAAAATAAGCCTTACATTTAGGATCAAGTTTTTTCGAGAGGAGTCTTTGAGCGAAAGACACGGAAGGAGGGATTATTCGAGAGCGGAGATAACAGAGAGTGATGAGAGATTGCGTTATCGAAGCACCCAATTGTTGTATATCTGTGTCGATCAATCCGACCGTTTTAAGTGCATCATACGTCGTCTAGCAGGCGGTATGACCTCCTTTTTATTCCTCCTTTCTTTCCTCGGGTCAGGATTTGACCGTGTGCCTTCACGACGTACAATGTTTGGCATAAATTCTAATCAATTCGATCAGGAAGGAAGCGTCATTGCATCTGTCAAATTTTAACGTCTGTTTCTCGATCGGCGGGTCGAGAAAATTGTGCAAGCTTTCTTTAAAGTACTCTTTCGGCACATGATTTCGTTCTTGCCATTTTACAATGATAGCACGACGATCCTGTTGGCCGATAATCAATTTCCATCCCAACTGTCGGATGTATAGACTTTGGAGTAAGTACCTGTGATATTTTCGCTGCAGAGTCTATATTGTGCAAACGGCTGACAGTGCGTAATGTACAGAACCGAACATTGTACGAACATTTGCCACCGTGCCCCGTTTAATTTGCCACGAAATTTTTCCGCGATTCGTTCTCCGTTTCGAACCCACTGTAATTCTTGGCACGCGGCATGATCTCAGGTTTTCTTCTTTTTCGCCAAACTTTCGTCTGTTGAATTTCTTTAGTTCATCGATCGCGAAATCGCGCGGCTCTTACGCCCGGCAACTAAAAATAATCGCGGGTACAGTTTTCTTCGCCGTGCATTTAGTTTGAGCCCGCTACCTACGGGACTGAGAAGTGACTGTCAATCCTTAGCAGATAAACAGACGCTATCAATCAACCCAGTAATGAATTCAAGCAAAAAATTTACGTACTTCGCGCCAACGAGCGATCGCGAACAGCGAGAATGATCGAAGAAAATTGTACGTGTTGACAAAAAATTGCAACAAAAATCGTTGTCTGGCGTAACAAGTTCGCCTGTCTGCAGACAAAAAAAAAGGAATTTGGTCCGTGCGATGTCGCGATCGGAATGGAGACACAGAACATTTCCAATGGGCGAGTGTGTTGAAGAACGGTTGATCTCTGTCGACGGCTGCAGAAAGGAATTGACAACAAATCGAACTCGTCCAATATGCCCAAGTAGAGTCTCATAATTTTTTAATCGCAATTTCTGCCGCCGATTGCAGAGATCGACGCTGTGACGTCCAAGTGTGTGTGCGTATTACTTAAAGCGGGTCGATAGTGACGAAAATCAACAATCGATAGTGAAGGGAACGCGAAGGGAGAGAAACCATGCCACCTAAACAAATCCGACCAATGTTCGATAAATCATTACGTAACGCGCCCGCTGTCACGCTCTTTACGCTCACGTACGCGCCAATGTCAATACTGTCAACCGACTAAATGTAAAAACCGAAAGCTGGGCATGACAGCGGGAAGCGTCGAATATCTCAGTCTGTTAATCGCGTGTCGCAAGTAAGATCGAAGGGGAAGAGACAAAATCAAAAGAATCGCACGAAGATCGCGCGTAGCTCGAAGTCACCCTTCGTTTTTCATTCGGAAGCGAAACAGAGCCTCGTGATGACGTCACGAACTCTCGGAGAAACGACGGAGTTCGCCGTGAACGCCGGAATGGAAAAACAAATCGCCGCTGACCGCTCCACAATGAGAATTTACGACATACCGTCGTTTCATTAAACCCCCCCTTCGTACCTCCATAGTTAAGCGGTATGGTTTCCGATCGAAACGTATGATTTGAAGAGAGAGAGAATGCTTTGTGAGTGTGCCAAACGTGCGTGTCGGATTGCGAACTGAAATTTAACCGCTCGGCAGTTCTCCTCGGACGGAAGAAGATAAAAAAGAGTGCGAGTGCACTCGCAGAGTCCAAAATGTGGCGATTTAAGGCTGGCGAATTCGTTCTGATCGCCATGATGCGTGCCAGCCTTTTGTTTCGCTGTTCAGAGCGACGAAACTTGGAACAGTTTCTGATTCCCAGTGATTTCAATTGTACGTTGTTATAATAACGGCGCTGCTCAGTGTTCCGAAGAAGTGCGTGCTCATTTGCACTTCGGTGCACGTTTTTCACTGTACTTTGCACACGTGTCTCATTGCACTTCGGCGCATGCGTGTGTGTTCTATTGCTCAACAATCCAGTGAAAATTACTCGCTAGTAGACAGGTGCAAAATAATATCTGGACGATAATAGCGTCCTTTCAAAAAATTTTATTAGACGAGCGACAAACCGCAAACTTGGAGGGACAAGCAAGGAGAGTTCAAAGAAACATAACGAGCCACAGTAGTTTATAGTACAGCCTTAAAAAAATTGACCATACAAACTTCAGAATCGGCAGAGGATGAAGAGAGAAGCATATTAATATCAACCTGCCCTTTTTTAGATAAATTAAAATTTGCGAGTTTAAATGCTAGAGTAATAATTAGAGGCGTTTATCTAATATTCATTCTGCAGAAGTTGTCCCTGCCAATAGTTTTTCATAGCATCACATCAGAATCTAACGTATTTGGCTCTCCACTTTGTTCATGCTCAATGGTCTCATGATTATATACTTGTCTATCAGCATTATAATTATGCCAATAGATAGTTCCCCAACAGATGCGCTGTATTCCAAATTTTGTAATGACTTTTCGTTCAATTTTTACAAGTCGCGATACTATGGCGTTATCTTTGTAATAGTCTTTTTTCCTTTAGATAGCTACACTGCTATTTCATGTAGTATGTTCTCTAAATCCGTCCCATTGTGGGCATTTATTTGACTTTTTCGATTAATTTATTATTGAGTGCAAACGCTCATACTCTTCTGTTAATGACCTTTCAATCGTTATTCTGCGAAAATCCGCGAGCGAGAAGTGTTTGCTGGGTCGTCGGCCAAAATAGCATATGTCCGCCAATGTACAATGAGACACGCGCATCGGAACACTCACGGGCACGAAACAAAGAATTAAAAAAAATGGAGCGTACAATTTACATGGAAGCTGTTCTACGATTCGAATTATAATAGCATACGG
Source organism: Anoplius nigerrimus (assembly GCA_914767735.1). Taxonomy (NCBI): domain Eukaryota; kingdom Metazoa; phylum Arthropoda; class Insecta; order Hymenoptera; family Pompilidae; genus Anoplius; species Anoplius nigerrimus. The sequence goes on along the minus strand of OU612079.1, from coordinate 3,341,392 downwards.
TAGAGTACGTTACTCTAAAAACGAGTGGTGTGGTACGAACAAAAATTATATTACAAACAGTATATACGAGACCGAGTCAAACTCGGACTCGAACTTTGAGGTTTAAAAAAGAAGAGAATACACTGAACTCGTCCACGGTGAAGTATTGTCGAGCGGTTAACCGTCGAGAAGAAGGTCGGGTTTCGTCCCGATTGTTCGTCGGTAAAACGCGATCTTTTTCTCTCCATTGATCGGCCACACGTGCGTGCAGATGGCTTCCGCAAATTATTATGTAACAAAATAACAGAACCACGAAACGGGCGAGAATCAAACAATACTTGCCATCTGCACACGCGAGTCCGTGACTTTTCTACATGTTAAGAAGTACGAAGATATAATTTTCAGGATATAAAAGTAAATTTAGTTTTTCTTCACCGACGTCCGACTTGCGGGGAGGAGGGTATAACAGTTAATCATTCGATTAGTCGATTATCGTTCGAGGCACGCGCGCCCCGTCGTTGCCAAAAGATTTTGACCGAGATCGCCGATAAAATGCCGGCAACTTCTTCCCTCGACGATAGTCGCGAGTCGAACTCGAGGTTCGCAAAAATTTGAGAGCGCGACGAGCGAAATATTTCAATGCAATCGGACGATCAGCGTGTGTGTCGAGGTCCAAAACTTTTTCAATAAGGATCGCGTCTCCTCCTCGCGTAGGCCGTCCTCAGATGATCCAGCGAGGGGAAAAAAACACATAACGAGGCATTTTTTCTTTGTAAGCACTACTTTTTCCCCCCGCCGCTCCGAAATACTATGCGTTTCCTCAGTCTTTCCCCCCCACACCCTGACCCCGTTTTCTTCTCTTTTGTAAGTATATAAACGCCCGCGGCGTCGCTGTACATCGTTTTTCGCGCGAAACGGTAATTTGCAAAAGCGAAAACGACAAACTCTGGCCTGCTTTAATCGAAAGACGGTGGTAAAACCTATATGTATAGGTGCGAGAGTAACGATATTTTCGTGGCAAGTGAAGCCGGTTGATAGAGAATGATAGAGAGGGAGAACGGAGAGAAAGAGCAAGGAAAGACGGATAGCATGAAAGTAGGCAAGCGAAGTATGATGACTGTAAAGTATGCGAATGTGACGGGGCGAGTTAAGTTAAGGAACAACATTGTGTAAATGACAATGATGGGGAAAAGGAGAAGAGACGAATATCGTTGACTCTTTGACGTCGAGTCGTCGCGGAAGTTTGCTGTGCGTGAATCGGTAATAGGAGCGAATGGGACGGAATGAGTTTACGAGTGCGAGAGAGAATGAGTGAAAAGAGAGAGAGGCGAGAGAGAGAGAGAGAGTGAGAGAAGCGTGTGAGGCGACGACGACGAATTTATCGTAGATTTAAGGATCACTTAGGTAATAAGGATGTCGAGTCGCGGTTTCTGTAACGTTTCATGGAAAACGATAAGCGATGAACGATAATAACGGTCATTGACGATGAACGCTTTAAGAACGCCGGTTAAGATTATTCCCCCTGCGTCGCGTTATCAAAAAGAAGCTCCGTCGCGGACACGATGCAATTGCTATCGAGGTTAAGAAGATACGACACGACGTAAGATCATAGAGCTATAGGCTATGTAATATGTATAAAAAAAAGCAGAATTCTATACGTAAGGGAGCTCTCTATCCGATGAGACGCGCCGTATCCATACATTAATATTGCATGTAAATTTATCGTCGCCTTTAAGAGGAATATGGGGCCCGTGTTGGATAACAAAATACACATATGACGCGCGTGCGCGCACGCGCAGTACACAACTGAAACACCACAGAAAACATATACATATACAATTATATAACTACGAGAAAGAACATAACTACAGACGTGCACATGTGAGGACAGGAGGTTGAAGGTCGATAATAATCTTAATATGTAGCAATAATGGTAATGAGTAACGATTACGATAACGATATAATAATAATATTGTACATAATGAATTATATAATGCGTTCGGCGCGAACGGTCCCGTTCGTCCGGGCGAAGAAGAGAGAATTTTCTTTTGGTGAAAAAAAAAAACTCCAAAGAAGAATATTTTGCTACACGCCATGGGAGGAACATCCGGAGGCTGTGTCTTCTCTCACATCGAAGATTTCGGCCGTACGCACGAAAAAAGATACAAACCGACATGTAGATAATATTTGCGGCATCGCAACTTTGCCACAAGTACGACCGTGCGACTCTCAAACAAAGTGTGAGGAGTGAAGAACAATGAAGAGTGATGAGGAGTGATGAGGAGTGATGAGGAGTGATGAGAAGTGATGAGGAGTGATGATGAGGAGCGATGAGGAGTGATGAGAGGTGATGAGGAGTGACGAAGGGTGATGAAGTGCGATGAAGAGGCGACCAGGAGGATATTTTGAATGTTGGATTTTGCTAGTTGGATGGAATTGGCGATGGTGGCTAATGGATGGATACAGTGAGCAAAATGGAGTATGCGGAGGTTCGAAAGGATTTACCATCGAGTGCTTGGTGGAGATTCGTGACCCGAAGATGAGGAGACCTCGTTGGGTGAGAAGAGGATTGAACATCAAGCGGTGGAGAGAGGAAGAGGATTCCGAAGGGTGGCAACAACTAGTCATGTAACGTGCAAGCACGAGATTCCTGCGACGAGATCTAGCTGGGAAAGTGGAGACGGAGAATATTATTGCGAGGTTTTCAACGGGGTGGAGGAGCATAAGGCTCACTGAAGATGATGCAGGCAATGGTTGTACGTGAATAGGAGGGAGGACGAGAACATCAATCGTCCTGGAGCCACCTTTCGAACGTGCGCATCCCGTTGTTTTCTTCGCAAAACAAATTCTCGTGTTTGCGCGTACTGCGTTGGCAATCGACTGTGATCAAATGTAGTTATCCTGCGATTAAGTTCCTTCTCCGAGGATCACGGAGAATCTCTAATGTTCAAAGAGGGACAGAGAGGAGACATAGTGAGGAAGACAGGAGTGAAGAAGAGGAAGATGGAGAAATGAAGAGAAAGCCATTCCGTTGTTGATCTTATTTTTTATTGGCAGCTCGAAAGGTATCGGATGGATTACGCGAACGTGCCTCGAGGAAATCGGCATTAGGATGAGAATCTTTGGAACGCGGTGTATCTTCTGCGCGAAGCAGTTTCCGCGTGCACACATACACACACACATAAATGATTGCGCACGGTGCGTAGGCCGTTTCGAGGAGTTTTAAAGGCGAACCAATTCAGAAAGGAAGAGAGAAAGAGAGTCGGAGTTTTAAGAGCTTTAAAGGGCTTTAAAGGGCTTTAAGGAGCTTTAAGGAGAAGCGGAAGAGTAATTATTGAGAAAAAGAGAGAGGAGGTACGTGAAGGCAGATCGAAGAATCGGCAAAGAGTTGAAGAAGAGTTTTGAAAACGAACAGACCTTTGTCTCTAGGGAGTAACCGATTGAATCGTATCGACGGAATGGGCTCGAATCACGGCCGGAGTTGCAAACATATATAAAAAAGCAACCCCGCCAATTTTCCCAAACCCCAACTGGAATTTTTATCGTGTTCGATTTGGGGATTGGGACAAGTAAGTCGAGCCTCGGAATGCTGCGAATGGGAGCGAATGCGTTGAGAATTTTTAAGTAATGAAAAAAAAAGTACAGATATACAAAGACACACAATATACACAATGCGAGAAAGGGGGGCAATGCAGAAGAAAACGAAATACCAGAAAATGTCTTTTTGCGAACGGAAAAAGGCGACCAAAAAAAAAAAATGTTTTAAGTGTATAAGGGGTTACAAAAAAAAACCGAGTGTTTCGAGTGAATGGACAATGAGAGAGTGCGTGATGATTATTGAGCGTATGACACCGAGATGGAAATAAATAGAGCAAAGAATTACAGTTCGAGACGAAGAGAGATAGAGAGACATTGAACGGATAGGCGATCGTCGATATTCAGAGACGAGAAGCGTGAAGAAATCGATTGCTTAAGTTTTGCCAGTGGATAACGGTTGTTTTGGCGAGTCGAAGCTGATGGTCGCTGTACGATCATCGATCAAGTTGGCAGACAGAACTTTTGAAAGTCTGTCGGACGTCTTCGAAATTATTTCAAGATATTCGAAGAAAAACGTCGAGAAAGTTTAATGGGCATGTTCCTGGATCAAGAGAGAGTGAGAAGAGAGATGAGAAAGACTGGACCAAAAGGACGGATCATTGACGAGCAAGACGGATCGATTGATATCAAAATTGGTAGTGTTGGTCGACGGGAAAATTACTCGATCAAGATGAAAACGATGGAGACTAGTGGACGTCTCGGGAAATTTCAGTACCGCACCGCTACATACCCACACACGCGTTATATATACACACAAAGAATGAAGTGCAGAGAGGACTGTTCACTGCGAGTGACGGAAGAAAGATATTGAGTCTCCTAAATTGATGAGTGGATGGAGCGACGAGCGTCTCGCAGTTTGCGTCACCGGCTTATCACTTTTGAGCCTGGCGCAAAAATGTAGCGAGGCGAAGGAGACGTCTGGATAAGCGTGTACACGCATACAGAGAAGATGGAGAAAGTCGTAAATGGCGAACGCCTCGGGATTTTCAATTGAGGCTTCGCCGCCTTCGAGTGAAACGTGAAGAAAGACCAGAGAGCGAGAGAGAGAGGGAGAGAGAGAGGGTAGAGTCGAGGAGTAAGTTTCATTCCGTTTCCTTTTGGGAGACGTGGCGTGGCCCCCCTCTTTCATGCGAGCAAGTGAAAATCTCCCGGAGGGGGGAAGGAGACGCGTTTGTTGGACGGAAGTTGACTGATGGATCATTTTTTCGCACTGTTTCTTGACGCCTATCGATTGTAATATTCTTTGTTCCACGACCTGTGTATTACCTGTTTATTTTCACCCTTCCCCTCCCCATAACCTTCCTTTTTCTGTTTTAAGTACACCCATGCGTGTCCCGTCCATATCTACTCCAGCTGCAATTTTCGGGTCGCATCTCGAGCAAGAGAGAACTCTCTCGCTCGTTGTTCCAGCGGTCCGAATAATTATGATCTCTTACCCTGTCCTTCGTACATCCCATCCCTGCTTATGCATACGTAAATTGCCTACGTATGCGTATCCCGTCCCACACTTTCCACTTTTACCCCTACTTTTCTTTCCTTTAGGGCCCTTCTCAGGGCCCGCAATTGGATCAAGACGAAGTAATAACTACTCGGAACAATGCACTGCTAACGAGAAATGTCCTTTTCAGGACAGACAATACGATGTCAATCTGCCCTTTTCAGGGCAAACTATCCGTCCTTTTTAGGGCGAAAACTTTCTTTCAGAGATGCGTGAAGGCTGCATGGTTCTGTTACGACAAACTTGGTGATGGGGACATGCTGCTGTCATACGGACGTGTAATGTTTTGGATACATTCAAATAAACAGCGTAAGCATACACATATATGTCAGAGTATGAAGCTGTCGCCTGTCTTCAATACTGGATAAACAAGTCTCAAACTTGTGATAAACAAGAGCCACTATAGTGACTTTCAGTAGCGAAACGTCATTTACATGTCAACGACTACAATGTTTTGTCAGAAGAGATGCCAGCGGGATGCTATTATACCGACACATCTACTGATAGGTAAACAATCTTGGATTAATGTACACCGATTGGAAGAAGAGGCCTGAGGACAGCTTTATCGAATCAGATTTGAGATAGTCAAGTATTTCTGTATACGTATGTATTTATAATACCGTAACGCAGATTAAATGTTCTGCTACACGATAATTGTCAACTGTATTTTAACGTTTGATTGTTTCAGTTCACTGTTCAAGCTTGTCGATTATCTTACATTCTTTGATTGCTCCAAATCAGTTGCTTTTAAACTTATACTGATATTCTTTGTCCGTTCCATAAAGATGAAGGTTACGTGAAAGTTGTCTCATAATTTGCATCTAACGTTTTTCAGTGCTAGAGCGGAAATTAAATCTCACAACATTCTGCTCCGCAAGATCGGTATGACAAACGGTTTCGATCTTTCTAGAAATCGTAACGCGTAAATGAGAATCATAAACTTGCGTCACAGTAGAATTATCGCCTTCGTCACAAGTTTCGAGTCACGCGCATGTATGCCTTCGTTTCAGATGTACGTATTTGTGCACACAAATCGAAGAATTGAAGAAACAAAACCGCTATTCGCGGAAGTTTAGTCATACCGTCATCTAGGTACCTTAAAACCTTGCTGAGTCATTCCAAAAATAATGCCAAGTGACACTATTCGCACACACATACCTGGGTTTTACGCATTCAGGATGAGAAAATGTATTTGATTTATAGAAGGGTAACGTGTATTAGTGACTTAAGTGTATCCCATTACGGGTTTCTTTTGGATCCCCGACAGTAATCCACGGATGACTAATTGGTTTTTGCATGACGTCATGTCAAGGTTGTTCCACAACAATTAGTGTACTAATTATGCATTCCCAAATAATGACCACCTCTTGTACTGGTGTATTCCCCATTTAAGCCAAAATTTGAATTTATTTTGTCTTTATTATCGCGGACAAATTTAATTACGTAAACTATGAATATTAATACTTGGTTCGAAACCTGAAACCGATTAAAAACTTATATATAATAACCGATAAATAACTTGTCAACTGATGTATTTGCGGTCTTCATTTCTTATGTGTTTATCAGGTTGAAATACATTTGTCAAGTGTATAGCAAACAGCCCTGTCCTGTTTCCTCAAGGTGCATGTCGGCTTTTGTAATTACCTTATCTGCATTCACGCTTTTGCTTGGAATTGTTTTAGAACTGATTATTCCAGATTTTGCTGTGACGTTTTATAAGCAAATCATGCCGCAGTTATAAATGACGTTCAGATACTGACTTGAGTACATAAAGGAGTTAGCAAAATTATGAACATTACAATTAGTTAGATTTACTTCGTATTTATTAACAGTATCTTGACTAACATTTTTATTTTATTGTACTCTATTGTTTAATGTAAAGCTATATGTTTAATCCCCATAACTGCTCGTTTTTTTGCTGTTCCGCTTTCCAAGGCTTAGTCCCAAGGTTACTTTTCGTTTCGAAGATAATATGGAGGTCAAATCACCGTTTTTATCACTTAAAAATATAACTGTGGTTTGTATTCTCCTTCTCATGCATGACTGCCTTTTGATTATACGTGCACTAAACTTTGTTTTTAATTTGTGCTATTTATACGAGTATAACGAATAAACCGTGTATCTGAGTATTATAATATCGTATTGGAGATTTTGTAAAGCCGTCTTGTTACATTTCTAGAATTTTGCAGTTGATAGAATATGTATATTCAGATACAGTTGAATTTATACAAGAGTTAAAGACATACAGAGTTAACTTTAAACGAGTGAACACGTCGGCTGTACATAATATTCTTAATGCTTTCGAAATCAAATTAACATATTAGGTATGTGTTCCTAAAATGAAGAGCATTGAGATCTAATACCATTCTCGACCGATAAAATCACATACGTGGCAGGAAAATTGTGGCAACATTAGCGTTTCGAAATCAGGAGACCGAATACGTTGTGTGATAAGCTCATTTCTACTCCTGCCTGTGATTTAGTGCATCTTGATAATACCTACGGCAATGACATTATTAGAATCAGGGTCAAGATAAGGTCTTTAAACCGCCAGATGTCGCGGTATGAGTTACTTTTTGCCCTAAGGCTTCCATTCCCGTTATTACGTATTGTCCCATCAATTACAATGCCATGTCCTTGTGTTCAACAAACTGAAAAGAGTCTTTATCCCACTAGCAGTTTTAAATCTAAGAAATTAATTTCCACTGATTATGTTTATTTGTTAAAAAGTTTCACGTACTATGGTTAAAATTGCAGCAAAAATAGAAAAAGCATTTATTATTAGCGTGCTGATTGTTGGAAATACTTAATGACCCAATAATCTGCTTAATGATAATTTTTGCTTTGCTGGAGACGTTTTTAGGGGAGGATTGAGTGTAAATACTAGTAACAATTTATGAAACTTTCTGGGTAAAGGTACGATAACTGGGCTTCCGCACGGATTTGCATAAAACTTTGCAGGAACATCAATTTTTGCATTAAAATAAGATCTGTAAAAGCAAAAGTTGCCGCTCGCGTCTAATTAAAAAGTTATTAAACGTTAAAGTTTATTATAAAACCTGCCTTACCGGCAGCGCGAACGCTATCTGCGCATGCGCACGGTGAAGTTTGCAATATTGTTTTGGCGAAGGCTAGGTGTAGGCTAGGCTTCCCTTTCATAATATTTAAGGGTTTTCAATCAAACAGGGGTTTGAGAGTTGGTTTAGGTCTAGATTTCTTTCAGCCAAATCTCACTTTTCGTTTTATTTCTATGGCTAGGTGTGGGCAAGGCTTCCCTTTCATAATGTTTAAGGGTTTTCAATCAAAAAATGGTTTGAGAGTTGGTTTAGGTCTAGATTTCTTTCAGCCAAATATCACTTTTCGTTTTATTTCTATGGCTAGGTGTGGGCAAGGCTTCCCTTTCATAATGTTTAAGGGTTTACAATCAAAAAATGGTTTGAGAGTTGGTTTAGGTCTATATTTCTTTCAGCCAAATCTTACTTTTCGTTTTATTTCTATGGCTAGGTGTGGGCTAGGCTTCCCTTTTGTAGTGCTTTTGTCGATAGAAATGATGTTGCTGCACTTTTGCTATTAAAATATAACCCGAACCTACTCTCAAACCATTGTTTGATTGAAAACTCTTAAACATTATTAACGGAGAGCCTAGCCTACACCCAGCCCGCAAAAACATTATGAATGGGAAGCCTTGCCCACACCTAGCCATAGAAATAAAATGAAAATTGAGATTTGGCTGAAAAAAATCTAGACCTAAACCAACTCTCAAACCATTTTTTGATTGAAAACCCTTAAATATTATGAAAGGGAAGCCTTGCCCACACCTAGCCTTCGCCAATTCAATATTACTTCATTTCAAATACACGCGAATTACCCGCAAACTTCGCCGTGCGCATGCGCAGATAGCGTTCGCGCTGCCGGTAAGGCAGGTTTTATAATAAACTTTAACGTTTAATAACTTTTTAATTAGACGCGAGCGGCAACTTTTGCTTTTACAGATCTTATTTTTATGCAAAAATCTACCATTACACAAAGTTTCATGCAAATCCGCGCGGAAGCCCGGTTATCATACCTTTACCATTTCTCCGTGCGCATGCGTAGATGTTGTTCGTTTTGTCGGTAAGGCAGATTTTATGGTAAAGGTAAGATAACCGGTCCTCCGCACCGATTTGCATGAAACTTCGTATAATGGTCAATTTTTACATAAAAATAAGATCTGTAAAAGCAAAAAAGCGCGCTCTCGTCTAATTAAAAAGTTATTAAGCGTTAAAGTTTGTTAACAAACCTGCCTTACCGGCAGCGTGAACGCTATCTGCGCATGCGCACTGATGTCTGCGCATGCGCACGGACAAGTTTGCAGGTAGAGTGCGCGTATTTGAAATGAAATAACATTGAATTGGCGAAGGCTAGGTGTGGGCAAGGCTTCCCTTCCATAATATTTAAGGGTTCTCAATCAAAAAATGGGTTGAGACTTGGTTTAGGTCTATATTTCTTTCAGCCAAATCTCACTTTTCGTTTTATTTCAATGGCTAGGTGTGGGCAAGGCTTCCCTTCCATAATATTTAAGGGTTTTCAATCAAAAAATGGGTTGAGAGTTGGTTTAGGTCTACATTTCTTTCAGCCAAATCTCACTTTTCGTTTTATTTCAATGGCTAGGTGTGGGCAAGGCTTCCCTTCCATAATATTTAAGGGTTTTCAATCAAAAAATGGGTTGAGAGTTGGTTTAGGTCTACATTTCTTTCAGCCAAATCTCACTTTACCTTTTATTTTAATGGCTAGGTGTGGGCAAGGCTTCCCTTTCATAATGTTTAAGGGTTTTCAATCAAACAATGGTTTGAGAGTTGGTTTAGGTCTAGATTTCTTTCAGCCAAATCTTACTTTTTGTATTATTTAAGGGCTGGGTGTAGGCTAGGCTTCCCTTTTGTAGTGCTTTTGTCGATAGAAATGATGTTGCTGCACTTTTGCTATTAAAATACAACCCGAACCTACTCTCAAACCATTGTTTAATTGAAAACTCTTAAACATTATGAAAGGGAAGCCTTGCCCACACCTAGCCATAGAAATAAAACGAAAAGTAAGATTTGGCTGAAAGAAATCTAGACCTAAACCAACTCTCAAACCATTTTTTGATTGAAAACCCTTAAATATTATGAAAGGGAAGCCTTGCCCACACCTAGCCATTGAAATAAAACGAAAAGTGAGATTTGGCTGAAAGAAATATAGACCTAAACCAACTCTCAACCCATTTTTTGATTGAAAACCCTTAAATATTATGGAAGGGAAGCCTTGCCCACACCTAGCCTTCGCCAATTCAATATCATTTCATTTCAAATACGCGCACTCTACCTGCAAACTTGTCCGTGCGCATGCGCAGACATCCGTGCGCATGCGCAGATAGCGTTCGCGCTGCCGGTAAGGCAGGTTTTATAATAAACTTTAACGCTTAATAACTTTTTAATTAGACGAGAGCGCGCTTTTTTGCTTTTACAGATCTTATTTTCATGCAAAATTTGATGTTCCTGCAAAGTTTCATGCAAATCGGTGCGGAGGACCGGTTATCTTACCTTTACCCGGAGAAATTTGCAGATAAAGTGCGCGTATTTGAAATGAAATAATATTCAATTGGCGGAGGCGAGGTGTCGGCAAGGCTTCCTTTTTATAATGTTTAGGAGTTTTCAATCAAACAATGGTTTCAGTGGAGGTTTGGGTTATATTTTATTTGCCAAAAGAGCAACAACATCATTTCTATTGACAAAATCACGCTCAAAATTCATTGTCAAAAGACAAGTTATATAAAAAATAACAAAAACGTGTAAAAGTACAATACAGTTTTAAACAGTGTGCCCGACTAGGTACGTGGTTAGAAAATCACAAGATGTCCATAGATACTGTATGCGGAGTTACGGCATCATTAGTCATCCTTCTTGGCGGGCACATGGATCTTGCGGGGGATATAACTTCGCGATTTCGTTCCAGAACACTCCTAGCAGATGATCACAGGAGTGGGCCCTTTTAAAGAGGTATTCGGCCACATATCCCACTAGGTGCACTTTGGGTGTCCCATACCGTGGAATATTTGACCAAACTTCCCTTCACGTCCTTTCTATATTTTGGGTGTAAGCACCTAACAGTGATTAAAAAATATATTCAAAATTGTTAATATGAAATTTGATTAACGCATGTAATATCTTTTTACATGTAGATGTTCAAATGCACATACCTGTTCCCGGATCCACAAAGTTGTACCGGTGATTCACCGTTAGATGCTGGAATCCAACGCTGTTGAGATTTTTGTAACATTTCCAGCAATCTGAGATTATTGTGGATCCGGGAAGGATACACTGCCTTATAATCGCTAGGAGTGTTCGTTCCGAGTGGTCTGGAACGGGAACCAAAAGATTTTTTTTTGAACCCCCTATGGAATCCCCCGAAGTTCCATTTTTCCTCGATAGGCGCCCGCGGTTATTCTTGCGACGGCCTTTGGCGCTGTCTATCAACGCCGTGATACCTGGGCCGCCTATGGCCGATGAATTTCTCTCAGCCCAGTATATGCGGGTCTGGATTAATGTAAAAACTTGAGTTAAAGCACAAAGAAAATAAAAGTGATACACCGTTTGCAGTAAATGTAATGTAAAATATAGCGAATAAATGTATACTTACAACACGACACAGACTTTGGCACTGTATAGCCGTCGGTTTGCCCAAATCCATATCATTGATGATGTATTCGTGCCGCGGGTGCCTCGTGCATAAAAAGCATGCCGTAACTCGGCATACAGTGTCTATGGACATCTTGTGATTTTCGAACCACCTGCCGAGTCGAGCACTCTGTTTAAGGGGTTTGGCCACTCTAGGATTTTCGAAAAATCAATTTTTTTTTGGGTTTTAAATGGTCCCTTAGGATCTCAAAAATTATGTGCCAAAAGATTATGGCCGGGAAAAACCCCTAACTACTCGATTTTCGATTTTTATTACAAGGCCGCCTTGTCGGCAGCGCGCTCCTTTTATGAGCGCTGAGGGAAAGTTGCTGTAGGGCAGGTATACGGTAAATGTTATTGAAATTATTTATTGCGTGACTAGTGTGGATAATTCCACCCTTCTATTTTCTTAAGTTTTGTCTCACAAATAGTCGAATATCTGCTTGAGACAGACACAGGCAAGAATTTGAGAAAGAAGCTAGTTGACAAACACTCGTCTTCTCGATACTTTGGCGAACTTTCATTTATTTTTGTGTGTGTACTTATTCATTTGCTTTTACAATGAGTGAAAAGTGGTGTATAGTGGGCGGAAAGGAAAAAAGACAACATACAACAACAGGAAGAGACCAAAACTGTATCAAAGAAGGCCACTGAATCGCTATGAGTTAAAAACACCAGATGACATCGATGCCAGTATATCGGCAAGAAAATTGAAGCAATCGGAAGATCTGTATGATATCGAAATAAATCCAGCATTTGGTTATCGTATCATTAACTTTATTACAGTATTTTCCGCTATTTCGAATGTTGTCGTTTGTAACGTATGCCAATCGGAAGTAAAATATACTGAAAGTGGCAAACGCGGTTCTGAAATCCACTACAAGTGGGAAGACAGTGTTGGATATAGCGACCAAAATTGCCATTAGTGTATATAATGACGATTTTTCTTCCAGTTTGCATATAATGGACGCAATGGACTTAGAAATCGGGCCCAACAGTTACGAAATGTGTCTGCAAGTCGACGAGCAGCGCATAAAGCTCGCGGAGAGATCGCTCTCTGAAGAAGTAAAACCGGCAAGGATCACTTCAAGGTCAATAAAAAAACAATTACAACAACAGGGTGATAATCTAGAAGGTCAATTGTAAGGTGCAGGCATTTCGGAATAGAGAAATTGCAGAGTAATTCATGATTTTCTACTACTCAAAACTTTAACACGTTGAACGCCCAAAAGTCGTAGTTGGATGTAGCCCCTGTGGCTATGTTTCCCGGATGACAAATGAAATTCTTGTAAACTACCTACAAAAATCCTGGTTCAATTGAACGAAGGAGAGTGTCATATTTCCATTTGTTAATATTTCCAATCTGTCTATTTTGTATATGCGTGCTCGTCATTATTGTGATACAAAAGGAAATTATTGTAAACTACCTACAAAATCCTGTTTCAATTGAACGAAGGAGAGTGTCATCCGGAAAACATAGCCACAGGGGCCGTCACCCAAGTACGGGTGACGTGGCGACGAACGTGTTAAACGCGTTTATCTCGAAACTACATTTTTCTAGCTGGCCGGACATCTAACTCAGACAATTTTTAACAGATTCACTTCTAACTTCGCACATATCTTTAAAAATACAGTGTCCATGGTAGTACGTAGGAGTTTTTTTTAAATTGCATAATTCATTCGTTATCAACAATTTTCTAGCGAATTTTTCGGAAAATTGGCACTTCTCACTTTAGAAGTGTGCCATTTCGCCAAAAATCGATATATAGAAAAAATCCTACGTACTGTTGTGGCTCTTGTTACATATAATCGAGAAAAATTTATTAGCCCATCATAATTCAAAAATTACAGGAGCTGCATGTCCGAACATGGACCCTTGTAAAATCGAGGCGTCGCACAGTGGGGTATTTGAACGTTCTAGCTGGCCAAAATTATTTTTTAACTTTAGACAAATTCTATTGACATAGTTTGCTAGAGTATGAAGTGATTAAATTTTTAAAGTACTTCTGCAATAAAAAAAAACATTTTTTTTATTTTTTTAAATAAATTTTTGTTTTTATGCACAGTAAGAAGTTACAGTTATATTTAAAATAATGGCAGTGGCCAATATAGGAAAGAATTTCTTTCTTCGTTGTCCAATAAAATTTCACTGGCTATACAAAAACCGGTGATGTATTGGAACACCCATGTTGGGAAAACCTGCGGACCGTTTACAGGTACAATTACGCGCGCCGCAGCGTTAAATGCACTACATAGTAATAAGCGACTTGAAGACAATAATATCCCCTTAATCCCTGTGACCATTCACCGAAGTATTTCAGACAGTTTAAAGTTGCATAAGCTAAATAAGAAACGCACCTTTTGAAAGGTAATAAATATCTATGATCTGTCCATATACTCCCAAACGCGTAAATTTCTTTATATCGGTTCCGTACGAGACGAAATACACCTATTCGATATAAATTGTGATGGTTTACTTGAATATCATTGTTTTGCTTCAACAAATATGGAGAGAACTTGTAAAGGTGGCAATTGTCCTTCCGTTTTTTGTAGGCTATGAATGTACGCATTCCTATATTTTGTTGCCCGACGCGGTGTCTCTGTAATTTCTTTCAAAACCGCTGAAGCATTTCGTTTGCCAATTTCCCGCAATTTCATCTCTGTGGTAAAAGTTAACATTTCACTCGATGTTGTTTTTCGGACATCTTCCGTTTTCCTTCTTTTGCTGCGTTCACTCGAGTCACTAAAAGACTTCTCAGGCCGTCCTGATCGAGTCGTCACTGCGGGTATTTCTATAATACCCTCTAACCATTTGGCATTTTTTTTCTCAAAAAGTTGCTTCTTTCTGAATGCAGCCCTCCATCTTTGCAGAAATTTACACCTAAAGCAACCTATTAATGCTTCTAGGCGTTTTTGCTGCTCCTCCGAATAATTTTCCCGATTTTGCAAAATATGTGTCAAATATGCTAATATTTCGGAAATATTACTGTTCATTTTTTGTTGCATGATATCATATAAATATCTGCGGCGAATCCGTTTGATTCTTGATGATCCTGGTCAGAAAAAAGGGCGATTTATGATAAAGTCCGAAACATTGAAAAGTGTCATTATTTAGAAAATTCCTCGTAAAAACCGAATTCGCAAATATTCGCAAGAAATTCATTTTGCGCTAGGAAGCCGACACTTCACTCTAAACAATGGCGCAAGAAACTTTGCGGAATAAAGAGGTCTTATATAACAAAATCATTGCAGAAGATACATCTTCGAACAAAAATTTTCATATTTAAACCCTATTTTCAAACCACGACAACTTTTGATAGGTACTTAATAAACCGTTGAAACTTTTTCTAAAATTAAGTACATACCTTCCTCTAAAGACGCCATAGCGCCGCACTTCACACTGGTTCTTGATTAACACAAAAAACACAAGCAAACTCGTGAACGTTCAGAGAGTGTCCGAAAGAGGTACGTTTCCTAGTAGCAACCGTCAACTTCAGACGGTTGTTTTCAGACGAATGGTACGAAGAAAAAAAAATTACACATACATATTCCCCCACTATTTAAGTACCCCATTATGTAATTTTTATGACTCCAGGTAAAAGTTGACAAAATCGACTTTTGGCCAGCTAGAACGGTCAAATACCCCACTGTGCGTCGCTGCGAAAATCCTGCACGGCCGCCATTTTGAATACAATCTCTTCCAAAAAATTAGTGTATGTAGTCAATGGTATGCATAATACCACACTCTTTTTGAAATTTTGATATATTTTGTAGTTTGTCTGAAAAAAATTCCGCAAAAAGGCCTACTTTTAAGGCCTCTAGAGTGGCCTAACCCCTTAAATCTGCACTGTACTTTCACACGTTTTTTGTTACTATTTTTAACATAACTTGTCTTTCCACAATTAAATTCCAGCGTGCTCTTGTCTATAGAAATGATGCTATCGCAATGTTGGCAATTTATTTGTCCAAAAATAACCTTTTTTTCTATTAAAGAATCCAATAACTCTTCTTTTTTGTCGCATAGTTCTATAAAACTATGAAACTTCATGTTTGGCTGCTCGAACTATACTGATTGTGAGAATCATTGCAAAAGAAACCTAAAACAGGCAGCGTTGGACTTTTCATCCTTCTTCTGTTCGACAAGCGACTGTTTTCGTTTCCTTGGTGACAATTGTCCCTCAAATCTAGCCCAAACCATAGCTTAATACATTGTTTGACTGATGACATAAACGGGAAGCCTAGCCCAGCCCTTAAATAATACAAAAAGTAAGAGTTGGTTGGGAGTACTCCTCCGGGGAAAACAAAGTATAATTCAAACCTCCACTTTAACCATTGTTTGATTGAAAACTCTTAAGCATTATGAAAGGGAAGCCTTGCCCACACCTAGCCTCCGCCAATTGAATATCATTTCATTTCAAATACGCGCACTTTACCTGCAAACTTGTCCATGCGCATGCGCAGAGGTCAGAGCAACAACAATCAAAAACATCATTTCTATGGCTAGGTGTGGGCAAGGTTTCCCTTTTATAATGTTTAAGAGTTTTCAATCAAACAATGGTTAGAGTGGAGGTTTGGGTTATATTTTAATTGCCAAAAGTGCAACAACATTATTTCTATGGCTACGTTTGGGCAAGGCTTCCCTTTTATAATGTATTCTCTCAAACAATGTATTCAGTTATGGTTTGGGGTAGGTGCTTTTGCCGATAGTAATGATGTTTCAAGGAACAAGCGTAGACTAGCTTATTGCGCACTAATTGCCACACGGAAACGTAATAGAAATAACAAGTTAAGAAATGTATTGCTTATTCTTGTAATTTATACCTTCGAAATCACACAAAATATAATACGCTTAAATGATGTATCAGTGAAGAAGATAACATATTATAAAAGTATACATTTTGATGTAACTATTCAATGATTATTTAGTGAGCTTTGTTAGTTTCATGGCGACATGCAAAGTAATGATAAAATGACGATATTTTGTTGATATCTTGTCTAGAGCAAGGTGATAGTATTTTTTAATGGATATTTTGTTTTATTTCCCCGTTGCGGCCTGCTAGTATTGGGTTCGTCAATTGTAGGACGCTATACATTTTATGATCAGCTTTAGCAACAATATAGTATAAACCATTGCATATTTATTATATAAGTAAGGTGTTCGAAGTAATGATGTACATTTATCTCTTGGAAAATTTCACTCTGTGCGTTGTATAGATTCCATATCATTTGGGGTGGAAACAAAAATGGCTTAGGTTGTTTTAATTCATTAGATTTGGCATCAATCATAGAACGTCCGATAACAATGGTATGAATTATCTGCGGAACTTTCCAAAAATTCCACGTTTCATTATTTCTAATTGTTCGCGACCGCAAGATATTTTATGTCAATATTTGGCACATGTAGGATGTCTATTAAATTGAATATATTGTGGCGTTTGATCTTGCAGGTGTTACTTAAAACTACATTTAGTTCTGGGGTGCGTATAAGTGAACATGGTCTTTCAGTTCCTTATGTTTTATAAGAATCGGATCTAAGCCGTAATTATTATATATGTACCGTCGTGATGATCTAGAACGTGAATTTTAGTTTTACAATGAACAGTATTTGCTTGTTTCAAAATATTTGTGGTAAAATTGACAATCATCATACCTCAGCGATTTACACAGTATTATTGTAGTTGGTTCAAATGTTAGCACTTCTGATAATAAACAACAATACTGGTGCATACTGCTAACTGTTTAAATTTAAATTATATAAAAGAATGTTTGTAATCTAAAGATATATTGGACACAGGAGATAAAGGTAATCAAATAAAAAAAAAACTTTTTTTAATTTTCAATTCCCGATGCTATTTTATGTTGTAACAGTTAAGTGTGTCGTTATAGAAAGTAAACATGTATAAATAACTACAAAAATTGTTGATTCTTAATTTTAGTTTATGTATATTTCGTAGATCCTCTCACGCTATTATATTGACCTAATCATTTCGGTTTTTAATATTATGTCGACAAGATTTGGAATCATGTGGTTACTGAAACTTTACGGAAACATGGATTCTAAGACACGTTGGTAGTATGTTGAAATCGAGTATTTAATTCCAAATAGACAACTCACATTTTCGTCTGGAGTTTGGATTACATATGATCTAACTCATGATGTGGCACATGTGCCAGTTGAACACATCATTATGACGTCATTATTCCACGTTGGGTTTCAATATTTGCTTTCCAACTATAGACGTACAGTCAATCGCCAAAATATGGAAAACTACGATAATCTTGATTTCATCAGTAGTTATCTAAGTTATACAATTAAGGTAGATATCAAAGTCCTCGTTAGAGTATTCGTTTAACGTTTATTATGTTTCTAATGGCTTTGTGTGTCACGAAACAATAATGAGTGTTCATAGTGGCCACTATATGCAATTTGTCAGAATCAGAAATTTCATTTTGATTGATCCAGTGTTATTATAATAAACGAATTGTTCCTGAAAAGCAGGGTAAATGCGCTGTAGTTTTTTTTATTTTGTTATAGACTTTTGGATGTAGATAATTACGATACTGGATAGTGAACTTTTTCGTATTACAGTTTCATTTGGCGTTAAAAGACACATTTTCGTGACAGACTGTGCGTTGGTAATACGACACGAAACAAACCAGTCAAATAGACAAGTCAGCAAAAATCATGAAACTATCAATACACAGCTGGTATTGAAGGATAGGAACAAATAATACGGTCAATATTACTACGTAATGTTCCAGAATACGTACATGTATAATACATGTACACGCGTTAGTGTGTATATATATATATATCATTGAATGAAAATAAAGTCTAAGCAATCAATTGCAACTAATCATTTAAGACTGTCCAACATGATCCGCGAGCTCAAGCTTGTTTTTGTTGTACTTGTTTTTCATACAGGTAAGAAAATATTATCGTAAATGTGAAAGACGTAATTGCGTAAGAAGCCTTTGATAATACGCAATTCAAGAAAAATGCAAACTTTGCATACTAGCTGTTAGGAGATAAAAAAGATAATTTGGTATATTTGTTTCAATGGACGCACAATGTCAGATACCTTTATTTAATAGAGTGTTCATAACGCCATCAGTAGTCATTACTTGAAGATCCACTTTAAAGATAATTGAAGAGATTTGTTACTATTGCACGTTTATCATCGATTGGTTCGCAGTTTATGCCCAGCGGAATGATAATGACAAAATAGTTGGACCTAACGATGCAAGGGACCACGAATATCCGTATACAGTATCCGTGAGATTGAATGGCAAGCATTTATGTGGCGGTGCCATAATTAGTGATCGACATATTCTTACTGCTGCAACATGTTTCCGCTACTTGCCAGAGATGCCATATTCTCGACTTATAACCGTTGTCACCGGCACGAATTACTTGAATAAGGGCGGAGAGACGTATCAAATTGAAGGCTATTCCATTCATCCACAATATAAGGAATCCATTGACAAAGTTGGAGTTGAGTGGTATTACGACATTGCAGTGATTAAGGTGAGTATCACAGGTATAACGTAAGTAGAATAATGTGACTGATATTTTCAAGTTATATTTTTAAGAAAAATGTTACATGCAACTTGCTTTCGTTCACATTTAAAAATTAATATGTGATCGATCAATCGTAATTCTTATGAAAATGTGAACGATCTTACTGAGATTTTGTAATCCAGTAGAAGCGTCATAGGCACAGAAAATATTAGAATAATTGCGGCCTATACAGATTCATTACATTATAAATGTTCTGTAATCATTGGCAACAGGTTAGCAAACCTATTGAGTTCAATAGCTACCAGCAGAAGATTGATTTACCAAAACGCAAACCACCGGTCAATCGAGATGCCATTGTAACTGCATGGGGTTCCACTGAGCCAGGGTCAAAAAAGAAATTGAATAACCTTCAAACTGTGAGCCTTAAAATCATGCCGAGAAAAAGCTGTCAAAAGTACTTCAGATTTATGACCATCACAGATTCAATCGTGTGTGGTATCAGAGACAAGCCCGAGAATACTTGTTCCGTAAGTATATGTACTATATAGATAAGTTGTATGCTATTTGAATTATTAACTATAGCAGATAATGTAAGTTACATCTTACCAGTGATTGTTCTTTCTTTTTCTTGGTAAAATAAAATGATGACGATGATACTCTATAATGGAAGTAACAGTCAAATAATTGTTTTTATTTTTTTAGGGTGATCTTGGCAGTCCTTTGGTTTTCAAATCTCAAGTTATCGGCGTAGTGGCCAGTGGATTGTCCTGTAAAGTGGTTGACATCTATACGAATGTTTACACCTTCCTCGATCAAATTCACGCATGGATGAAATAATTAGATATTTTTGGTTTTTATTGATCATATTTTTTTAATTGATACTTGCCATTTTTTAACGTTGCAATGCTACGTAATACGTTATTTATACAACAATGCATGGTAAGCTTATGTATACATTTAAGTAAATAGTTATTTCTGTTAATGACACAGTATTGGAACGTAATAAAAACTTTTTAACTTAAGTAATCTTAAGTAATTTTACAAAGCTTTTCTTACCTTTTTATACCATATTTTTCCAATCTCAGCGTTTAGTCACTTGTGATATACAGGTATCTACATTTATGGCGACGACTACAATTATGGTTAGAGTTACAGTATTGGCATAATCGCTTGTACTTTTTATTTTTCTATAGTAAGCGATATAGACTAAAGTTACCACATAAATTTAATGCTTTAATTCACCATTATTGTCTATATCACTTTCTTAAATATTAACATATTTTATTTTTATATATTTAATTTGTGTTTCACGTACTGTTATGTATTACAATATAATATAAATGTATGTTTTATAACAATGTAATTTGCGATTAGGTTATAATTCTTAAAAAGGCGGATATCCTAAATGTAGAAATAGTGTATTAATCGGCCTCATTTATATGAACAAGACTGGCACAACTGCAAAACTGATTAATTTTACAAAGTATTGTGTATATCAAGAACGTTATAAAAACTGCTATTCTTATTGTTGTGTATAACATAATCTAGCAGAATAAACGGTGACGTCCATCAAATTGGACGTCTAATAATAAAATATATTTGTCATTACCATATTTTTTTTGCTATCTTCTTGACACATTCCCTAGCTTTTAAAATCGATACATTCTGTTAAACCAGCAACGAGTTATATATTTAGATATAAATATAAAATTCTTTTGCAATAAATGTTACAAGATGAATGCGAATTATAAACAGCATACCGAAAATATTTTGAATGACAATGGAATGATAATAGTACACTGCAATAATTTATTTTATGCTTAATGCATGTGTAGACACTTATTTTATGTACAATATTTAATTAAACATTAAAATACACATAAGATAACGAAAATACATGTTATTACTCAATGAGCACCCATAGGTATCCCACATGGGTACTTTAATTTCAAAAGCCCTTGAATGTACGCTAGGATTAATACTTAATAGGATATTTCTTTCTTCACAAAAAACAGAACTTGAGGAAGTTGTTAGAGTCATAACTATAAGTGGAGGTATGTTAAGAGTTGACAATTTGCAAAGGCCCATGATGTTTTGCATGATGCTGAAGTAAGAACTGTAGAATGATTTGCTGGTGTAACATAATAAAACTTAAAATTTGAAATACCTTTTGACAGTGTAATGAACCCGATATCTGAAATTGTTAACAAATTTTTATTTTTATATTCTCTCCTTCAACTTCTGAGGGCATGGCTGCAAACTGAACTATTGAAAAGATCGATCCTTATATAAGTACGTGTACAAAAATGCCATATTTTATAAACATCACAATCAGTTTAATTTACTGCCTCTTTAGCCAAATTGATCGTTAATAGACATATACTAAAAACCTTTAACAAATAAAGCCGTTGTAATTATCGAAATTATTCGATAAGTTGTCTACAAAATTTTGTAAAATGTATAAGATAAGATATGGATGAAACATTATTCAATACGTGGATCAAATGTTCTTAATTACTGTTAGTAAAGGCTGCTGTCTAATTGGTTGTACGTATATTATGAGTGTTTATATCGATTGTATTCCTGCTTAAAGAATATTCTCTTGAACGCATGAGTGAATTTGAATCGGAAAGTTTCAGTAGACCGGATATTTATTACACATGACCGCCATTCAAAGAATAGCTCTTGCTCCTAGTTCTACTATCTTTGTGCTTAATTTAATTGTATCAATGAGTCCTGAATACGATTCGAGTTTCTTCCGGTAGAATGCTCATTCATTATATTACGGCAATCCTACCCACAAAATAAACATCACTTTGCCATCGTAATTAAGATTATCCTTAAATGTGCATTATTAAGAATAGACAATACCAACTGATCCCAGTTGTTTCTTAATGCTGAAGGCAAATACTCAACCCGTATATAAGCTGCGATCTCAGCTCCAAAGTCATCATATCCTCAAAAGTCAAGTGGAACAAGATGGCTTTCAAATTCGTGGTCTTGGCTCTGGCCTGCCTTGCCTATGGCATGTATCTCCAACAACCGTCTAATTTGAAAAATTACGATTTGCAAAGTGACATTTTATTAATCTTAACCGTCTACGCTAGAAGCAACTAAATTTTAACAACTTGCATACTACACATACCATTCTCCAATTATGCTTACTTAAACTATATAATTCTGTCGACGTTACCGTAGATAATTTACTTTATATAGTGAACCTACATTCTTATATACCTGTAACTTATATTTTATAATTGTATAATAAATAATAATATAATAATATATAATATACAAAGCTATACGCGCATACTCATTATTGCCATGTAACGTAATATATACTGTAGTAAAATTGTTGTAGCTCATTGATGTTTTCTGTGGTTTAGTAAACGGCGAGGAACCCGAGAAAATTGTTGGTGCTGACGATGCTCTGGAGCACGAGTTTCCTTACACCGTTTCCATCCGTGTCAATGGCGAACATTGGTGCGGCGGTGCCATCGTCAGTAATCAGCACATTCTCACGGCTGCTCACTGCCTTGTTGATCTCGTCAGTGATCCCACCAAACATATCACCGTCGTTTCCGGTACAAACTACCTTGCATACGGTGGACAGAGCCATGAAGTTTCCATGTTGTTCTATCACCCACAATTCAGAATGCAGCCACCCCCAACAGGCATCAACTGGGTCCATGACATCGGTATGATCAAGGTAAAAAAAAACAATTCTTATATACACGTTTGATTATGATTCATTGATTCAAATGAAAATATAAATAATTGTTTCTTATCGTAAATACCTGTTGATGTGCATTGAAAACTTCGTCCGGTCGTTTGGATTGGACTGAAAATAAATGCAAGGCCTCATTTTCTTTCAAGAATGAAATGTATTGAATTATCCACATGAAGCAGTCTCCTTTACATGCATTCTTTATGCCTCTCAGATATCAAGCAATTTACCAATTTACCTATTGCAGTGCTCTTTACAGTCAGCGAACCATCGTCTTCTTCATTATTAACGGGTCGACTTTCCTTTCAGCTTGCAGTGCCCATGATGTTCAATGAATTCCAAAGCATGATCAGCTTGCCTATCGGAGATACACCAGCTTTCAGCCATGCGGTCGTTTCTGCATGGGGTGCTACCTCATTCCCCCCACGCGCAATGTCTCAAAACCTCCAGAAATTGGATCTCATCATCGTACCAACTGAAACTTGCCGCCAATATTTCCAAAATGGCATTGTCATCTCCAATATTCAGATCTGCACATTCAAGGCGAAGAATATGGGAACTTGCTCTGTAAGTATATGTGGCACTTTATTCGATTGTGCTTTGTCAAAAACAAATGACATACAGTTACGCAAATCTATGTGTGATTTAAAGCAGTCGGATTTAACGGAAATTATTTATTTGCTCGTATTTAAGTAAAATGTTTTGGAGTCGGAGAATTTACCATATTCTTCTTGCAGGGTGACAGCGGAAGTCCTCTGGCACACAATGGCCGTATCATCGGTGTTGTATCCGGTGGCATTCCTTGCGCTACTGGCATCCCAGACATCTTTACCAACGTATACCAATACATGGACCTCATTAACGTTTGGCTCTCTAGCTAAATTCTACTGTGCGTGCCACATATTCGATATTTATCTCTCCGTAAGAACATTCTGTAGGAACAAAACATCGCAAACTGTTGGATACTCGCCCGACATCCATTTACTATCATTAATCGTGACATGTTGTATAAGTTAATACGGTTTTGTATATACTCCATGTGACATGTAATGCACAAATGTAGTATTTGGGTGTAAATAAAAATTATAATATAATATATGTGTCGTTTAAATATACCATACCGTAGGCGCAGATTGATATTATGAACTAAAGAAATAGAAGCGGAGTACGATGTATTCTATAAGAATTTACAATGCCTTCAAATGATTGTTAACTTGATCTTACTTTCTATGTTTTTATAAGTAATACATCCTCTAAGGCATTATTGAAGTCGTTTGAAAAAGTTTAATGCCATGTTGATATTAAAACAAAAACTATTAAATGTCAGCAAAATAGGTATCTGTCATTCCTAAGTGATTACAGCCCACGTAATTAATATCTATTTGTGATACATTCACTTACTCGTTAATGCAGCATCTAAACACCTTACTTATCACATATATGCCTGCTTTAAACATTAACAGAATTGAATTCTTAGCGACAACGTAATGACCAATCTGTTCCTCAATCTCATATTGCATTTTAAACACTCCACACGATTTACACAAACAGCATTTTTTCTTTATACGATGTCAGTAAAAATTTATCTGCTGAGACGAGTCGAATTAGCAACGAACTATACAGATCCCTAATTAGTCAGCCTACTTAGAGATACTGTATATGCTTGCCATCTGACATATGGCCATAAACGAAGTGAATGACATTAAAAGGATAAGGAGGGGACGTTTTTGAGTGTATCGACGAAGAAAATATATATTTGCCTAAGTAAGAGGGAGCCACGAACGAGTCAAGAATTATCAATTTCTCAGATTGCAAAGTATATTGATGATTTACCATCATTATTGAGGATCGTGTCCATATATACGACGTACAAATTTTAACGTTTTTCTATTGCATAACCCTGGCCTTTTCTGTCTCGTTTTTTCATTTTCATCTCGCTCCGTTCTCTTTGTATGATATTAACCAATTTTTTACATTTGTCGGAATTTACCGATCCCATAAAAACGTACAGAATAATAATAAATCTTGTACTTTGTTCCTTGAATTGCAATTGGTACGTAATAATCGTGAGATGTGTTAGAGACGGATTTCATGGCAATATTGAAGAATCCCAGTTTCAATATGATAATAAATAGACAACGCAGATTTGAATGTTTTCAAGATTGATTAATTAAACAACATTGCATTTATTAGTATGTATTATACAGAAAATACCACAAGTAAGTGAAGTAAAGTGTCTGGTAAAATGAGTTTATGATGTGATGGGTTGATTGGAAGATACTATGTACATATAAGTCTCCAGCGATTTCGTCGTCTTTGGTATTAATTTCCCTGGTTTTCGTAAGTGATGACAAACAAGTTCATTCACATTACGTGTAACAAAGTATTATATAACAACTAAACAGTGTGTTTTATTTTTTACACTTTATTTCCTCCTGTAGCAACAGCTTTCAACGCTGGTACAGTTCTCTTATTGGAGTTGTGCAATATATAATCTATGAGCTGCACCAAAGATCATTTTCACTAGTCATCACACGTTTTTAATCTTTCACTATTCTTGGACGGTAATAGTTTATATCGTTTAAACTTATTCGCACCTTGTCACACTGCGCACTGCGTCCCGTTGAATTTTAGCGTATCAAGTCGGATCTCAAACATCAATCTTGGAATGCGAACTCAAACAGGGAAATAATCAGACTGATAATATTTTCTGTTTCCATTCAATACACTTTACTTCTGTCCCCACGCTTGATTGGATTCGAGACTTCAATTCTTCCACCGATCGAAAGAGTACATACTTAATGCGATTAATCTTGCTTCAATAATTGCAGCAGGGGTCACTTTTTCTTTTATCGTATCAATAAACTTGCAGAAGTTCACTTCTGTAACTGTTGGATTCCCGGAACTGAAAAAGAGAGGCAGTAACACTTGCTTGGCAAGCAGCAATGATACTCGAATATGGCGAATTAAAACAAAAATTGCAAATTTTCATAGTTGGAAGATTGAACTCAGCGCGTTGTTAGCAGATATCAAAGACACATTTATTACAAATGATTATGATTATAATTATGAGGCTAAACGTCCCGTATCATCAATACGTTAAAGCATCTTTTATAAATATATCACTTCGTCGAATATGCTGTTATAACGTCACATATTTGCTTTGGTTTCTTACAAATCAACGATGAATATGTGCGTTTATTAACATCTTTTACTTGACATGTGCAATGATAGACATATTTAGAGTGATTTCTTAAATCATCACACAATTTGTTAGTATGTATCCACAATAAATAAGCCATTCGTGTTTTAGTTACCATGACAAGATAAATTTCATTTATTTATCACTGTCTGCTATTATACCAAATTAAAATGATCTTTTGAACAAAGATAAATCGCTTATGCGTTACGCACAATACATTATTATTACAATCGGTATGATTTCCTTATCGTCAAAGATATTTTAATCCGTATTTTTACAAGATACAATGTACAGTGCAGTGAAGCTTAAAAAAAGCGTTTAACAAAAAGCAAAGATTATGGATTTCTTAAGAATAATATTGCAATGTTTATATAATCAAGAGTATCAGATGTATAACCAACGCAGATTCTTTCTCATGTACTTATAACGTATACACGGTAATGTTCTGCGTATGTAACATTCGTTCACG
This sequence comes from Anoplius nigerrimus, assembly GCA_914767735.1. Classification (NCBI taxonomy): domain Eukaryota; kingdom Metazoa; phylum Arthropoda; class Insecta; order Hymenoptera; family Pompilidae; genus Anoplius; species Anoplius nigerrimus. Next base: position 3,314,706 of record OU612079.1, on the reverse strand, counting down.
CAATGAACTGTTGAATAACGTACACCCACCTACGACTTTGCATTTAAAACTTTGACTGTCAGGATGACCTTCGCCGTTCGAGACACGATTTTTATTTAATTACGATCGCATAATGAATACCAGCAGATTATGGTCAATTAATTGATTCTTTATGCGTTTCAGGCGTTGGTGAACAATAATATCATATGACCAAATTTATACATTACACATTGCCGTTAATGATTTTATTCCAGGAATAACGTCAAGGTTTCAAGGCTGCGCACCGTAAATTTCATTAACAGCTGCGTCATACGCACGCGTTGCATTACGCTTCGCTACCCCAAACACTTATCTGTTAAAAGGAAGCCGGGCGTAGTTCAAATAAAAAAGACTACTGCGCGTTGTCGAAGATGTGCATCGAGGAGCATATATAAACGCAGTTTTTCAGTTTCAGTGTATCACATACAAGATGACCCGCTCCACCGTCTTCCATTTCGCTCTCCTTCTCATACTTGGCACCGTTGCCAAGGGTAAGTATTCACATCGGGCTCTGTACTCGGATGTAAGCTTTCTTCCCTTCAAACTTCTGCCATATCGAACTTAATCTTTATTTGTCTACTTTCACCCTCTCGAGGTGGATTTTTCCGAATTGAAAAAAGATCTAGTCCATTCTCGTCATTCTCAGAGTCACGTCATATACTGACATTATTATGCTCTTTATTTAACTCTGCCAAAGTACATTCTTTGAACAATATCAGCGTTGTCGTTGCCGAAAGTGAAAATATTGGACTGTTTATTTTGAAACCGGTGTAACTCCATTTTTTCATTTTGAAAGTGGTGCAAGTTTATGTTTTTGTAAATGGGACATCACATTATTTGTGATTAATTTAGTCTACACTTTTTATTTATGCAACGTCTCATTTTCGTTTTAAATCGACTTACACTACATTTTAAATAAACGATCCAATATGAAAATTACAAACCGTTGGATAATTCGCTATTATATCATTGGTTTACATTGCATGTTAAACAGAGGCATGGGCCGACGAACCAGAACGCATTGTCGGTGGTCAGAGGGCTACGCCAGGTGAATTCCCATACCAAGTATCCCTGAGGCTTTATGGCTCCCATGCATGCGGTGGCACCATCGTCAGTCCGAGGCACATTGTGACAGCAGCTCATTGCGTTCACAATTTGGTGCCGGCTCCATTCACGGCCATGGTTGTTGTTACTGGCACAACGACAAGTACCGGCGGTCAATCTCACAGAATCAAGAACATCGTGAAGCATCACGGATATATTCACAGCGCTCAAGCGTCCTTCATCAATGACATTGCTGTGATCACGGTAACACGCTTCAATCAGCATTTCCTATATTAGGCTCTTGCAAGAATTTAAGAAAAAAGAGGTGTAGTACCAACAATGGTGCAAAGATGTACTGCCATCTGAGTTAGATAGCCCCGTGGTTATTATTACTATTTAGCGATGATTTATGCTATTGCACTTCTCGTTTTATATAAAATGCCAGCTAGTTAAAATTTCGTGAAGTAGTAAACGTTATTTGCGTCGTTAATATTAAAATTGCCACGTTGTATAAGACCTTTGTCACTGATGTATCAATTAGTTTGAGAAGATGACAAGGGCGTCTTTTGCATATTAATGCTGATAATGGAACTCTAATGTTAAATCTTTAATGATTTCAGCTTCATCAATCAATGACCTTCAATGCGTACCAACGATCGATCAACCTCGCCAGTAGAGACACACCTAACGGAGCACAGGCTATAGTTAGCGGTTGGGGCAAGACTTCCGTTTCCGGACAACCGTCGGTTGAATTGCTGAAGGCACCCATGAAAATTGTCGCTTCGCACCAATGCCAGTCCTACATGAGAGAACGCATCTATGATACACATATTTGCGCATTCAACCAGCGCGGGGTCGGCGTATGCCAAGTAAGTACCAATTCATCATTTATATATGTGTGAGTGTTAAGTATTCATCTATGAAACGTATGTGCATCAATAATAAAGAAAACTTTTTAATTATCGACATGCAATACTCTGTAATGCATTGCCGTCACATTTCTGTGAGAAGTAGATATTTTTCTTGTTTTTAATTTCTGCAGCATATATAGTATTGTAGATGTTTAGCTGTCGGTAAAAAAAAAATGTTATCTTATCAGAGGGACAGTACTAAATTTAAAACATCTAATTCTATCTTGCAGGGTGACAGCGGCGGCCCATTAGTCGCCAACAATGAACTCATTGGAGTTGTATCGTGGGCCTACCCTTGTGCTCTTGGCCGACCGGATGTCTACACTAAAGTCTTCCGTTACTTGGACTTCATTCGTGACGCCATGAACCGCGGTTGAACTCATCAATGCATCTGACATTCACATCATTACATGCATCCATACCACTCAAATGTACTTTCTAATAAAAAAACTGTTCAGAACGTCATCATATATTGTTTGCTACCAAACCTTTTTGCCTAAAAAACCTTCTTACATTTAGACATTTAAAGTCGGAGTTTCTAGAATAGATTTGGTTAGTTTGCTTGAATTTGAATCGATTAATAAAATAGAAGTGTCGCGAACAATTCTGTTTTTGAAATTTTAGTTTCTGCACATAGATAACTAGTGTAAAATAGGGTTGCAAACAACCAGTTATTGACCGTCAGTGATCGATGTATAACAATGGGTTTTTGGCGAATTCGATCAGTGTTTTAAATATATCAACTATTAGATAACGTAGATAACTACATGCTACACAATGTAAGAATGAGAAAAAATGTGTCGTAGTAAACGGGCGTTAATTTTATCTGAATTTAGTGGGAAAATGGGATAAAAGTATGTGCAGTTTGGTCGGATAAAAATTACCATAAGGCAGCACTGAATGGGTACTAAAAATGTAGAAGACCATGTGGAAGTAACCTACACTCTCCGTTCTCACAATTAATATAATCCTAAAAATGAGTCACAAGCTTACAAAAATGTTGGCAGGGAAAATGAGTATGCGGACAGTAATCAAATCGCCATGTTACTTATAAACTTAGGAAATGTACTATTTATTATGCTTTATGCCTTAATGGAAATGTTGATGTTTTGTACAGGTATTACCTGCTACTAATAATTTATGATGACATATTCATTCACACAATATACCCAAGTAAGACTTTTTCATATAAATCAGTTTCGGGAGTACATATATATATGAGGCATTCCATGCCAAATCGGACACTTTCCGACCTCACCCCCTTCGATTTTTTTTTAAATTTTATATGTTTTTAAGGTTGATGAAAAACGCGTTCATGAATTTTTTCAGATTTTTTTGAGTGTCCGTTTTGGAAATATGAATTTTCTTAAAATTTGGGCTCTTTTTTTTCAAATGCTCATAACTTTGTGAAAAATAGACCAATTTGATCGTTCTTTTTTTCAAAATTTGTGTTTTTGAATGATCTTTCATGAAAAAAATATGATTTTAACCAAAAAAAAAATGTTTCATTGTTTATTTTTCATTTAAAGCACAAAATATTTTTTATCTCAAAACACGCCCCGATCGATTTTTTTGAAAAAATTCTCAAAAACACTTCGATGGATATAACAACTTAAAAAAATTGTCCGATCGTGGGCAAATTCCTCGTTCTATTTTTTTTCTTTATTTGAAAATATCTGTTCTATCAGGTCGTACGTTCCGTTTCAACGAAAAATATTTTTTATCTCAAAACACGCCCCGATCGATTTTTTTGAAAAAATTCTCAAAGAAGCTTGGATGGATATAAGAACTATAAAAAATTGTCCGATCGTGGGCAAACGCCTCGTTCTATTTTTTTTCTTTATTTGAAAATATCTCTCCTGTCGAGTCGTACGTTCCGTTTCAACGAGAAATATTTTTTATCTCAAAACACGCCCCGATCGATTTTTTTGAAAAAATTCTCAAAGAAGCTTGGATGGATCTAACAACTTTTAAAAATTGTCCGATCGTGGGCAAACTCCTCGTTCTATTTTTTTTTCTTTATTTGAAAATATCTGTTCTATCAGGTCGTACGTTCATTGCAATGAAAAATGTTTTTTATCTCAAAACACGCTCCGATCGATTTTTTTTTTAACTTCTCAAAGATGCTTGGATGGATGTAGAAACTTTTAAAAAATGTCCGATCGTGGGCAAACTCCTCGTTCTATTTTTTTTTCTTCATACGAAAATATTTGACAGATTTGATGGTTTGACAGAATAGATATTATCGAATTAAGAAAAAAAATAAAACGAAGACTTTGCCCACGATCGCACAATTTTTAAAAATTCTGATATCCATCATAGCTTCTTTGAGAATTTTTTCAAAAAAATCGATCGGGGCGTGTTTTGAGATAAAAAACATTTTTCATTGAAATGAACGTACGACCTGATAGAACAGATATTTTCAAATAAAGAAAAAAAATAGAACGAGGAGTTTGCCCACGTTCGGACAATTTTTTATAGTTCTTATATCCATCCAAGCTTCTTCGAGAATTTAAAAAAAAAATCGATCGGGGCGTGTTTTGAGATAAAAAACATTTTTCATTGAAACGAACGTACGACCTGATAGAACAGATATTTTCAAATAAAGAAAAAAAAATAGAACGAGGAGTTTGCCCACGATCGGACAATTTTTTATAGTTCTTACATCCATCTAAGCTTCTTTGAGAATTTTTTCAAAAAAATCGATCGGGGCGTGTTTTGAGATAAAAAATATTTTTCGTTGAGACGGAACGTACGACCTGATAGAACAGATATTTTCAAATAAAGAAAAAAAATAGAACGAGGAGTTTGCCCACGATCGGACAATTTTTAAAAGTTGTTGGATCCATCCAAGCTTCTTTGAGAATTTTTTCAAAAAAATCGATCGGGGCGTGTTTTGAGATAAAAAATATTTTTCGTTGAAACGGAACGTACAACCTGATTGAACAGATATTTTCAAATAAAGAAAAAAAATAGAACGAGGAATTTGCCCACGATCGGACAATTTTTTTAAGTTGTTATATCCATCGAAGTGTTTTTGAGAATTTTTTCAAAAAAATCGATCGGGGCGTGTTTTGAGATAAAAAATATTTTGTGCTTTAAATGAAAAATAAACAATGAAACATTTTTTTTTGGTTAAAATCATATTTTTTTCTTGAAAGATCATTCAAAAACACAAATTTTGAAAAAAAGAACGATCAAATTGGTCTATTTTTCACAAAGTTATGAGCATTTGAAAAAAAAAAGCCCAAATTTTAAGAAAATTCATATTTCCAAAACGGACACTCAAAAAAATCTGAAAAAATTCATGAACGCGTTTTTGATCAACCTTAAAAACATATAAAATTTTTAAAAAAATCGAAGGGGGTGAGGTCGGAAAGTGTCCGATTTGGCATGGAATGCCTCATATATATGTATATATATGTATATATGGACCGCTTATTTTGAAAGTGATGTAAGTCCATATTTAAAATAAATAAATATAATATAAATGAAAAGTTTACATTACATTAATCATACATTATATGGTATCTCAATTTTTTTTTAATATGGACTTACACCATTTTCAAAACAAACGGTTCATATATTATAGAGAGAGAGATAGAGAGAGACAGTAAGCTTTTTTTTAATAATACCGATACTGAAGTAAATGTAATTAACTTGTAAATCAACTTTCTCTAAATTTTGGTATATCAATATATATGCGATTGGTTCCATGGTGTAACATTAATACAGTACAAAGTATTATTGCATAGTCATGTTTATTAATGTGTCTTTATATGTACAGAGTAAACAACTTCACAATAGCGCCAGATTTACAGAATTTCGGCGAAATTACATTTCCACTTTTTACATCTACGCGTTGATTTTGGCAAAACGTTTTAACGGACTATACGCACGTTACAACGTACACACAAACTTTGCCGATATTCGCCGCCGAAAGGAGAAACACAGGCAGCCAGGAAGCTAATTATATATAATATTTGATTCTATCCGCTCTGCTGTATAGCTTCGTTAATAAAGTTCCTATAGTACAGTACTCTGGTATAAACATCAGGTACGCCAAGGCCGCACGGGTATACCCAGGATACGACACCGATGACTTCGTTATTGAATACAAGTGGGCCGCCGCTGTCACCCTGCAAATAAAGCAAAATGTTAAGAAACGATCTAAAACACCGGCTTCCGGTATAAGGACAATACGTCGTTAGCGTAAAGCCCGCAAGATACGAGGAACATAAGGTGTTATGTAAACGATGTGTAAACTTGACGCTGGGTAGAAAGTAACGGGATGAGTACCTGGCAGGCTCCAACTCCAGCTTGTTGGAATCCGCAAATTTGCGTGTCAAAGATGCGCGTCCGGTGCGTGCTCTGGCACTCCTGGTTACTTAAGACGGTCATGCTTGCCTTCAGCAAGGGTTCGGAGAGAGGACCATTAGCCCTGATCCTACCCCAGCCGCTGAGAATAGCTTGCGCACCTGCTGGCGTCTGGCTACTGGCAACTGCGATCGGCCTTTGGTAAGCGTTCACTTCGATCGGTCGGTGCAGCTGAAACGATCGACGCAATAAATATATACGCACTCAAAGAACAACGTACGTCCTCAAACTTTACACTTTTCCTACCCTAACTAATACGTATTCACGTATCGATTCTATATGACACATAACGGTTCGTATGTCACAGTGAAAATCAAGGCATCGATACTTCGTAAACACGATTTTACGTTCAGTTTAACGTTGCCTAGTAAAATATTGCATATATATCGCCGGACAAACTTTGTTGACCGCCTATTAGGTGATTGCAAAACTTCGTACTGATAACACTATATTGAGTATAATATATCAAGTTGGCTCCCGTAAATAATGTTGTATAACTCGTCGGAGAGTGAAGGAAGAGAATTTGGCACTCACCGTGACGAGAGCGATGTCGTTGACATAGGACATCTCTGCGCTGTGTTGGTAGTTGGCATGGTAGAATACAGATTTTACGGTGTGCGTCTGTCCGCCGGATACTATGCTTGTCGATCCGGTGACAATGGTCAAATCGGTGTACGGAGGTGCAACCAGGTTGTAAACGCAGTGGGCAGCGGTAAGGATGTGCCTGTTAGAGATCAATGTACCTCCGCAGTTATGTTGTCCCCTAACTCTCATCGAGACTTGATAAGGGAACTCGCCCAATCTGGCCCTCTGGCCGCCGACAATTGCTTCAGGCTCATCAGCTGTAATGCCATAATTTGATTATAATTTAATATATAATTGTTCATAATTTTGTTAAGTTATTCTTTATTTATTAATTATTATATGTATAATTTACAATATATTACTATGTATATACATATATAGCTTATTAATGAGGAAACTTTATTAAACTTCCACTGCACGACTAACTACTCAGTGAATTTTTCTGCAATACGATTCTGTCGAGTAAATTCTTTTCTAACATTGACCGGAAATATAATTATTGCCGTCAAGTTGATCGAATTCGCTTAATAAATATTTGCCCCACGGTGTTAGACAATTCATATAAGATGTAACGTTTATAACGAAATAAGGAAACTTAAAAATTGTCGTTGCTCTCAACTTTGCATCTATAGTAATCAATGTTACATATTGTTTAATTCAGTCGTAAGGCAGGGCAATTAATAAATAGACATACGATAATTGATTACTATATCAATTATACATCTTAACAAGATATGAGAAAAAAGTTTGATATTTTTACGAACTTACCCTTGACAGCAACGCCAAGCAATAAGACGACAGCTAGGTAGGCGAAAGTCGACCGTGCCATACTGATTTCTGATTAGAACTTAGAATACAACATTTTCTTCCGCTTTATATACGTGATCTCAAGTAATATTGCGACCTCGCTTGACAAGTGTCTTTATTTACATTGAGCAGTGAATCCGTGAGTTTAATAACCCATGCTGCGTAACAAGATTGCAAGCACGATACGATATTTAACAAAGCCTTATGTAATATGTAGAGCGGGCATAGCATAATCTCACAATTTTAACACTGTATGCGTGAACACGCGTTTTGTTAACTGTTAATGAAGTAATTCATGTCATTCATATTTTGTCACCTACTCAAACAATCGTGACAGAATAAATTAATCACGTCGGCACAATGAAGTGAACTTCCGATTAAGAAACATACTTTCCATGTTTTTATGGCCTGATAAGCAGAGTGAGCGTTTTGTATCGAAAGAAATTGATTGATTTCTGAACATCAACAGGATATTCCAATCTATGTTTGAACCAAAACGAATGTATTTCAAAACGAAGACTGATGGAAATGTTGAAACGTTAAAGTATAAAAACTTACAATTAGTTGTGATGTTATACCGAGATATTAAAATTAGCAAGAAACTCTTAACAGTGATTTATGGTTTGTACGGCTGGAATACATTAGAAGGAAAAATATGAACTACTAAATCCCAAAAATGTTAAGCATATATTCTCGTATTAAAACGTGCCAAATGACAAATAATAAAGGGCATAAAAGATAATTTGCTATAAGTAAAGACTACACCGCTGCTCTATGTTCTCGTCTACACTTATTTTTAAATTCCCTTACATTTTTAAGAGTTGCGTAAATAATTGAATATACAAATTCAGTTCAGGTATATTGATTGGATGTCGCTAAAATAAGTCATGCTCTTGTGTCAAGGATACTTTCATAAATCTATATGGACCGTAGGTAATACTTAGTTCCCATTTTCCTTACATTGGATTACGCATAATATGGTATAAAATTTGTCACAGATATTTTATTTCCGTTAAAAACATAAAACTGATTTCTCGGAAACTCCAACCTTATTTTTCCTATAGATTTCCTATAGATATCCCATAGATATCCTACCTTATTTTTCTATTTCAAAACATTGCGTAATATAGAGTGTTATTTCTGGTGCTTCTACACGCATTCATACATAACACAAATTAAAGAAGTTTGGTGTGGTTATCAGAGAACTGTAAATATCGACTACGTAAAAGTAAAATGCGAAGCATCATAATGTCTTCCTCTTTCAATCAATAGATAAGAACCCACAAGGTCAAGTAATCTGCTGCAAATATCCTATAACGGACATTGCATTACTGTCTTTCGACTATGCTTAATAATAAACTCTGCAATTTCAGCAGAACTATACATATATTTATATGCATATCCCGGTAATGTGCATCCACCAAAGTATAATGCATGGACATTGTCATAATGAGCAACAGTAATCCAACTTTCTACGCAATTAGCTACGCCTAAACGAACAGATGCATCTGCGTATCAGCGAAAATGATCCGATTTGATCGCAACATTTGTTCACATCATATTATATATCAATTCCTTATTAAAGCAATTGAACGATACTGAACCAAAGCTATTATTATTAATGACATCGTTTCGGGATACATCCTGGCCAAGCCAGGATTCAAAAAGTACCAACGTCTGTCAGTATAAATTATTCGATTTGCATGACGCGCAAGATTAAGAAAGGAATGCAGTCCCTACACAAACGCGTTTTTTTCAGACCAAAAATAATATATTCTGAAAACAATGTATAGAATCCAATCATATACATAAACTAAAGCATGTTGCCATTGCAATAGAAGTTTCCTCCGCTTTCTGTAACGCCCCATCCTATTTATCAAAATCATTCGTCCTTACAACTTGAGAAGGCCAAAATTTAAAAAACGTCACTGTCCATCTGCATAAAGTACAGGTAGCCCTCCTACAACACTGTAGATACCTTCCTAGAAAATGCCGTGTTGTGTAAAATCATGTTATACCTATGAGACCCACAGCCAGTACAACAAAGGGATTTTACGTTGCAAAAAGGTATTAAAAGAGTTTTATTTAATTCCATATGCACAATCTAATTTTTATTACAAATGCAAATGTATGTATAACACAAAACAAAGAGAAAATATTATTTGCATTTAATGCAACCTTAATTTAATAAATTTCTTCCTCACCACTATTCAGTACAATGGAACACAAACATTCCACAAACGATCATGTTATACAGTGCTGTAAAAGTACAGTGTTGTACAAAGGTTTTCGCACTTTCCGATTTGTACGACGCGCGGGAATAAGGAAGGATCCCTCGACACGACGATGCGCTATCCGACAGACCATAAACACTTAGCCCTTAAAACCATGTACATGCGGGGGGGACCCAAAAGCAACCGGAACTCCACGGAGTACCACGTTGCGCCACTAGGTGGCAGTGGGTGGACCTCTTCTGAGTCCTTATGCCAAGTGGTACATGTAGTGACGACGCATGTGGTTTTTATGGGAGTTCATTGCACGTGCATGCAGTGAAGTTCAGAGACAGAAAAATAGCAGAGTCTTACGAGAAACTTGTGCCTGTAAGTTTTGCTTTTTACTTGGGAACAACGCAGCCCAAACTTTTCTAATGAAGCAAACAACTTACAAAAGAACATCTTCGGGGTAAAAGGCGAGTGTTCGAGTGGCTTTCTGGGCTTAAAAGGGGAAAAATGGCTATTGGTAAAGTGTGCGAATTGAACGAGAGGGTATCCAAAACAAACGGGCAATTCCTTATAAAAAGCATGGTCTTTATTTTTTTAATACAAATTTAATCCCCTTCTAAGTACTGACCATTAGAAGCAATACATTTATCCAAACGTTCCTTCCATTGTTCGAAACACTTTTTAAACTCGGCTTCTTTCATGCCGTCTAGCGCCGATTCAACGTTGCGCCTGACCTCCTCGATGTTGGTAAGACGTTTGTCTTTCAAAGCCCTCTTGATCCGTGGGAAGAGGAAGAAGTCCGTGGGAGCAAGATCGGGAGAATGAGGAGGATGGGCTAAGGTAGTCGTCTGCGCTGAGGCTAAATACCGTCGAATTTTGAGATCCATGTGCGCCGAAGCCTTGTCATGGTGCAGGACCCACTCGCCGGAACTCCACAAGGTCGGACGTTTTCGTGCGAAGCTACTGTGCAGCCGTTTCAACACCTCCAGATAGAAATGTTGATCGACGGTCTCCTCTGCAGAAACGAATTCTAAGTGTACGATCCCTCTAATGTCGAAAAAACATATCAGCAACGTTTTGAAATCTGGTTCAATTCGCGGAGCCTTTTTTGGACGAGGTTTCGTTTCGTGACAGTTTCCATAACACCATAAATCGTCGCCTGTTATGATTTTACTGAAAAAGTATGGATCTTCTGCGACTGCGTCCTTTATTGCGCGGCAGGCTTCCACCCGACAATCTCTTTGCTCCTCGGTGAGAAGTCTGGGCACAAATTTTGCAGTCACTCGTCGCATTCCCACGTCGCCCTGCAAAATGCGCTGAATACTGCTCCAAGACGTGCCGGACAATCGTTCCAGTTCGTCGATCGTTCTTCGACGATCTTCTCTGATAAGATCGCGTATTTTGGTAATGTTGTCCTCGGTTCGCACAGTTGACGGACGACCGGAACGGGGCTGATCATGAATTGTCATTTCTCCCCTTTTAAATCGCGAGAACCACTCGTACACTTGTGTTTTACTCCGAAGACGTTCTTTGTACGCTGCTTTCATCATTACAAAAGTTTCGGTTGCGTTCTTCCCGAGTAAAAAGCAAAACTTTACAGCCGCACGCTGTTCTGTAGAGTCTGCCATTTTTCCGTATAAAAATTTCACTGCAGGCACACACGGTGCACTACCATGAAGACCAGATGCGTCGCCATCGGGTGGCACCACTTGGCATGGGGACTCAGAAGAGGTCCACCAACTGCCCCTAGTGGCACAACCGCGTACTTCAACTACACGATGCGCGGGAGTACGATTCCGGTTGTTTTTGGGTCCCTCTCCTACAATACAACAAAACATAAACGCACGCATGTCGCATTACAAAATCAATTTTTGATGCCTCTGTCAGATCCTATTATTATCAACAGCATTATTTCTTGATACAACCCGACATAGGTAAGATTCAAAAAACACCAGCCTCTATCTGGGTAGATTATATTATTTACACGACGTGTAAGATTAAGAAAGTAACTTTCGACACGAGAATACGCTTTTCCTCACACCACATCAATTCATTCTTAAAATCATATATACAATCCAACAATACGTATAAGCCAAAACATATTACATTACAGTAGAAGTTCCTGCGTCCCCTGTAACGTTTCATCTTATTATTATATAAACCACTCCACCCTACAGCCTGACAAAGCGAAATTTAAACAAAGCCACTATCCACCTCCATAAATTATTCGATTTGCATTAGACGCTAGATTAAGGAAGAGGCTCTCCACACGACGACGCACGCTTGCAGTTCCCTTCGGCGACCTTTCGCGCTGCCCCCACCCCGCGTCCTCCGCACAGGCGCTGGCTCGGCGCGTGACGTAAGCGGAGAAAGTATCGTGAAGGGTAGCTACCTCGGAGCGCACTCAATGGGGGTTAGTAGGGCAGACGGTGCCGCCGCTTCGTCGGCCGTCTTCCTATCCATTTCCCTCGCTCTCATCTCGCCTCTGGCGCCTTGTTTTGCCAGTTACAGGCTCGCGCCTGCTCAAACGTCACCGGCCCACCCCGCGACGAGCATTCGTAATTATCCCCCTGTCAATGTCACACCGTTCCTCGGCAGGCCGCCCTCTCGCTCGCCTTCGACCACGCGGACGCCGATTGTTGCCTCGCCTCCTTCGGCAGGCACCTGTAAGTGAAGGAGCATAGACTCGATTCATGGAAGACGAACAGTCGTCGTCCACCCCCGAGGGCTCATGGCACTGATCAGATGCTGTCTCGAGACCGAGGCGCCGGACATTTTCGAATCCTTCGTGCGAAAGTGCCCTGACCCTGGCTGTGAGTAACGATAATTCATTCCTGTAGACCTGTTCGTTCCTGATCGGTTTCACTCTCATTGCCGGCCTTCAAAGTTGGGCTCCGTGAACAGGTGAATAGCAATAGGTGATGAAGGGTAAATGAAAGTGTTCTTGAAGAATTCTATTGAATCGCTTGTTAAGTTCGTTTACTTGTATGGAATATGTATGGATCATTCTCGGTTTGCGCTGTTCTTATGTTAGGAAAGTGACTGACAATTGCGTTGCGAAACAGGATTTTTTTATGAGGTTGGAAAATGTTGGGTTTAATTTGTTACGTGTCGTCTTTGTTTGTATGTAATTTGATTTTACGAGAGAGTGGTTCCTTTGTTTGGAAACATTTTTGAGCGGCACAGTTACAGAAAATTATTCTTGATGTAGCACTTGTAGAAACTATAATACATGAATAGGCCCGATGTTCGTATCGAAAGTTCTAATAAAGAGTACATATCGTCTTGTAGCTTAATTAATTTTGTATACGCCTTTTTAGTCAGGTACACGCCTAATTGATATATTGTTCTGAATAAGTGTGCAGAGTTACTGATAAGAGCATTTATCGTGAGCAGCATAACGCGATCAACTCTGTCTTTTCAATATCAGCTTCTTCGAACATTTACAAATTAAAGAATTTCAAGCGTTCCAAATTCGTGCTAATACATACGCAAGTAGGTGTGTACAATGTTGCCATACATACTAACTACGTCAACTCCATACACATTAAGAGTTGCAGGTGGCATTGATATCCGAGATAAGGTCATTGCATAACGGTATTGAAATGCGTAGGAACTTCATTAGCACTTTCTTTGCGATCGCAGATGACTACCGACTTTTATTGATTTTCGAAGACATATAATATGTGCAATGATTATCCGTAACATTTGTGAACCTTACCTTTAAACCGGTAGCAAAGTTTAACTATAAGACTTCTTTTTCTTTTATATAATACATTAGTTATGATTTAATTTATACAAGAATTTGAAGAAGGCGATTTTTTTACTACATACGTAATAATAAGTATTAACAGTGAAATAATTTGAGTAAACTTTTGTAAAGTGAAATGTTTCATGTGTAACGTATTGTTCAGTGAAATATCACCATGCCTGCTTCGGTAAATCGATACTGCTTTGGATATTAAACACGTGGGAGACAGTTCCGCCTATTGTAAAGTCTGACAAGTGATGTCCTACAAAGTCTGACAAGTGATGAGACTGAAATAGCGTCGCTTCCCCTGCGTTCGTGTTTGTGTTACAGTACTAAGCGAACGAACGTTTCCGTTTTAAAAATGTGGCACAGACAACGTCCACACATGTTTCTAGCGGAACAATAGAAAATAAAAGGAATTATCTACCGTTAAGTGAAAGATTCTTTTTATGTTTCACGGCACTAAATGTTAAAGTTTAGTACAATATATAAATGTACGTTTCGGCAGTTTAGTAAACGTCATATATATCTTTATTTAAATAAACTTGAAAAAACTTCTTTGTCATTCCAATCATTGTTATCCCATCTACTAACGAAGAGAAGTAATTATAACTATTGGGCAAATATAAAAAATTGAATAAATGCCCTCTTTAATAGTATTCAGTTATAATTAACTTATGTCCAAGGTAATATTTTCTATATAGATTATAACATTTATCAAATGTATTATTGATTCAAACTTTTTGTCGTAAAAAAATGTAATAAGTTTTACCTCATCTGTAACGTATGTATAATGCAAATTAAAAAAATAGACTATATAATAGATGTAAGAATCGTTGTCAATCGATAATAGGCGAATAGCAGACTAGGAATACATAGATAACAAGAAATAAGTCTTTCAATTTGTAGCTAATTACACAACAAAAGTCCAAATGCAGGTTATAATAATACTAATTGTAAATCCATCTATGATAACATGAGGCATTTTCACACTGATTGTACAGCGAATGGCGGTGGTTCTCACAACCTTTTGATACTCTGTCGGTAATGCAGTGTCTGATAACGTGAGCACCGACGAGATATACTTAAAGACCGCTAGCCTTATGGCACTTTGTGTCGCACGAAAATTGAGCCGTACTGGGACGCCCTCTCGGCGTATAGAACGGCCGAATCAGGAAACTCAAGGCAACGCAACGAACTGAGTGATTCCAGTTTTTACACCAAGTTACGAAGAATTGCGAAGAACCACTGCCGTGACGATCGTGGTGGGGGAAAGTTCAGATATGTGCTGTCAGTCAGCGAGTCGTTTACTATGTATCGAACGGAGTCAAAGAATGAGCTATGGCTCTGACTCTTCTCCGGCACGATCGCATGCGTGTTTCCTTTGACATAAGCCAGCGGTAATAAAATGCTTTTTCGTCCCTAACCTAACCGATGATCTGATAAAGTATCTTATTCGAAGGGTGTAGTTGGATGATGGGGTCAAAAGTGTTCCCAAAACAATTATAAATCGAAAACGCCATTCGATAGCACATTAAAAAATACCCATTTTCATCACGTTTTAACTTTCAATCTGGAAGGGCAAGGGGCAGTAGGTTGTAAATTAAAAACTTTCGTTTTTGCTCATTTCTAAAAAAGGGGTGTCCGTGAAAAAATCAAGAACCTCCTTTCTGGCCGTTTCTGGCGTGTTAAAATTAATTTGTAGAACGAATTTTCATGCATCCTTTATAAGATAAGTATATTATGCAATATTCAATGCTATGAGATGGGGTACAATAAACAAATATAGGTCCTAAGAAAACTGCTAAAACAAGGAGAATATGTAGTAATGGCGCTTGTTATTTTATGCTAAAATACTTGTAGTTCCGCTAATATTACCGGTTGCACAACGGCAAAACGTCTTTTTTCTCAGTACTACTCTCTTTATTATTTTTTCCTTCAGTTTATTATTATTATTTTGTCGTTTCTTTCTTTTTCTTGCTTTTTTTGTGCAGCTTAATCTCTCTGTATTTTATCCTTTATTTTTCTTTTTCCAAGAGATAAGTTAACATAATATTTAGGTTAAGTTATATTCAATTATATATTAAAGCCAGCTTCTTTTTTGGACCCATGTTCTGTAGCCCCCGCATAAATCGAATGCGGTGCATGCGCCGAATTATATTTCATGTAATGTTCAAGCGCATTTAATGTAAACCGGGCCGATTCAAACCTTCCCACTGCTGCGTTCCGGGAACACGTACACACTTTCATTTACACTTTCGGCATCTGCGCACGAATCCAATACTCTCAAGATCACTAGGCATAGGGGCACCCCTCCTTCATGCGGTTGTCGTATTCTTGACGATTGTCATATTTTCGACGTATCCTTTACGTGCATTTTTATGTTCTTCTTCTTACAATGTATTTGTACAAGAAAAACATTAATATATATGCGAAATGTTTAATAGGACATGTAATTGGCCGGCCTCAAGATCCAATGGTAACGATTCAAACTCCTCACCTGAGTGTGAAATTTTTCGAATCCTGCATACATTTTTATTAACATTTATTAGCAGCCAAATTTTAAGAATTCACGGAAGCGATACAGTGGAGGCCCGATGAATTTTTCATGAGATCTGCCAGATTTTTGACGCTTAAACCCCACCACTAGGCGGGATCCCCCTCGCATTCGGCAACTGTCACGCCTGATATCGCAGCGTAATTCCTTTGAATACAAACGTAACGTGGTGAAAAGTTGATAATCTTATAAGTAATGTAAGGTGATTTTCGAGGAAACAACTACTATTCGGTTTAACTGTGACTTTCCTTGCGTCTGCTCTCCTCTACTACTCAAAATGCTATATCCCGGAAAGAAACGCGCTTCGCGCCTCCCCTCGTGCAAATCCTGGCTCGGTGACGTCAGCGGCCGCCAGCTCTAGCGTCCATTGACATGCGCCGGCTTGCGTTTGTGACAGCAACGACTGTGTACATATGTACGAACGTGTAATATGTAAACCTTTTAATAAGTACAAACATAAACCGAGTTGTACTGTGTTTGGTCTCATTTTACTCGGAATAATATTACTAATATGTTTTGTCTTCAGTCCGTTTTTTTCCTTATCTGCCGTTTCTACTTCTGATCATCCGTATCGGCAAAGAGCAAACGGACGAATTCGACTACAGTAGATTTTCTATATGAGTCCGATTTGAGCTACACGATATTTGTCCACGGATGCCGCTTTAACAAACAGCGGTTGTCGTCGGCCGGGCGGTTCCCCGTCGCTTGTATCGCAGTGGCATTTTTTGATGCTGACAATTGAACAGCGACGCGGTCTATCGGTGAAACACTAACCCTAGTTAAGAAATCAAAAATTGTTAATTGCAATTTTTCGGTAAAAAGAAGTTTACTGGTATATTGGAGACGTTTTCCTAATAAAAATAAGACCAAATACGAAATGGTTACGACACTTGGTTTCGCTATTCTGACTTGTCAAACACACTGTCGCCTAAACGTCGCGAGATCAATGTGGTGTGAAGAAGGAACTTCTATTCGATGGGAATCAAGTACCTGGCGAATGAATCGACGCTTACCGTGGAGCTGAATGAGAAACAAAGTTTTCTTGAGTGGAATGAATGTCCCCTATTCGTTATAAGCCCATTTGGCGGCATTTTTTTTGCGTCTCTTACCGTGTAGGGACACCATTGGCAGGTGCCTCCTCACAAACTCACACAGAGATCCTGCGACAGTTTAGACGGCTTTAAACTCCTCATACGCAAATAAAGTGGCAAGCAATTTTATATGTAAATACGAGTTTTAATTAGTAACAAAATATAACCCGATTGGTTTCGTGCTTGGTCTCATTTTACTTGGCAAAATATTAGCAATACGGTACTGACATTTTTATTCATAAAAAGTCAAAGTTGTAAAAATTTCTTCGCTGCACTAGTGTTGCCTCATCGTCATGTGGCATTCAATCATTCAACAATGTCTTCACCTTCACTTCCTCTTTCTATATCAACTGTCCCTACGTTTGGCGGTGTCGGCAAATTACAAAGAGACGGGCGCGTGGCCCAGCGTGGCCGGCAATGTGGCGCAGAGACGACATTCGTGTCAAATCACCGGATGTACGAGCAACGGAGAAAAAAATTTTAGAATTGTAAAGATAGAAATAAAGAAGTTTTGCGTACAGACAGGGTCGTTTCGTTTCTCATGTTCCGATCATTTGTGTGAAATGGAATACAATAATCAATGTAAGAGAGCAAGTGTATTGGAAGGCATTTACTTCTTTAATAAACAAGTACGTTTTGCAACATTTTCAACCTCGTCGGTGCTGCTAGCACTTAAAATTATCACGATACAAAAATTGGGAGTGATGGGATTCGATAATGTATAAAAGTTCGTTCTACAAATTAGTTTAACACGCCAGTAAACGACTAGAAAGGATGATCTTGACTTTTTCACTGACACCCCTTTTTTAAAAATGAGCAAAAAGGGAAGTTTTCAATTTACACCTCACTGCCCATCGCCCTTGCAGATTCAACGTTAAATCATGATGAAAATGGGAATTGTTTAATGAGCTATCGAATGACGTTTTTGGTTTATAATTGTTTTGGGATCGCTTTTGAGCCCCATCATCACCCTTCGAATAAGATACTTTATCAGATCATCGGTTAGGTTAGGGACGAAAAGGCATTTTAATACCGCTGGCTTATGCCAAAGGAAACACTTGTACGCAATCGTGTCGGAGAGGAGTCGGAGCCGTAGCTTATTCCTTGTCTCCGTTCGGTACGTAGTAGACGACTCGCTGACTGAGAGCACGTATACATACATCTCAATGTACATCTTTTCCCCACCACGCCCGTCACGACAGTGGTTCTTAGGAATTCCTCGTCGGTGCTTGGTGTTACCTACAAAGTTAGAACCTCGGAATTCTTCCGTGCCGACAGAGCATTTGGGCCCCTTTGAGCCCCCTTGCGTGCCCGAAATTTTACCCAGGGCTAGCGGTCTTTAAGTATATCTCGTCGGTGACGTGAGTCATCCATTCATTCATAAACGCCACTCTCAACTGATAATGTTAGTCGATCGAAGGACTTTCATAGTGCATACCTGCGGATTGTCGTCGTCAATATGTTCGGTGAATATTATTACGTTTTGATGAAACTGTTTTATTTATCTTAGTGCATATATACTTCACCATTCGTAATTGTACTTAGGAGAGTGATACTTTTTCAACTAATTTGCTTTATTTTGTGTTATATATATTCTGTTCAAGGCTGCTGCTGGTGCTGTTCTGCCTTACGACCAAGATATAAAAGACTTGTTGATAACATCTTTCCTGTCAACCCTCAGGTAATAGAAAATCACATATTTCAAAGGTATTCCATGTTTTTATTTTGTTCCAAATGACAGATTAACAACATAAGTGTCCAATGTCACTTTGACATTTAAGAATGTATAACTTACATAGGTTTTAGACTGGCATTGAGATATTACAAAAAACTTGACTAGGAAATGATTACACTTTATTTTAATAATGAACATTTTTATTAAAACAGGATGGCTTGGTCAAGAATAATATGGAAAAATTAACATTCTACTCATTAAGCAGTCCTGAAAAATTAGACAGAATTGGAGAGTATCTTTTCCAAAGGGCTTCCAGGGATATTTATAGGTGCATATACTTTTATTAATCTGCCACACATTATTAATTTACGTTACATGTGCTTCTTAGAGAACAAACAATAGTGTGTCTGCATAACAGATTTATACATTTTTATGTTTACAAAATTCAAAAAAAGATTATTGTCCATTAAACCATAATCTATCAACATTATAATTCATGTTTATTCAGCGATGATATATTAACTGGAAAATCTTTTATAACAGGCGGAGAAATGGATTTGTTGTTATTGCGATGGAGGCTATGGATCAGCTCTTAGTAGCTTGTCATGCACAAACATTAAATTTATTTGTTGAAAGTTTTTTGAAAATGGTACAGAAACTATTGGAATCTACTGATCCTCAGTTACAAATTCTTGCAACTCAGTCTGTAAGTGTTATGGCATACAGCATTTTCTAATATATTAACACTTACAATTTTTTTCTCTAAAGTAATTATCTAAGTTGAATTTGCAAACATATATAAGGAAATAATAATAATTGTGTTATGCATAGTTTGTCAGATTTGCCAATATTGAAGAAGACACACCATCCTACCATACACGTTATGACTTCTTTGTATCAAAATATTCTGCAATGTGCCATTCCAATAATGATGATCCTGTCACGTTGAAACAAATCCGACTTGCAGGGATTCAAGGTCTACAGGTATGATTTTACATATAACATATATGTACATCATATACATAAATGTATGTTTCCTCAAGGACATTTAAGAATGACATGTGTATGTGAATTACCACCTGGCAGTAAAATTGTTCTTGTACCTCTTTTTCAAATCAAAAGCAGAGATCATTCTTAAGTTTAATTAACATCTCCAACAGCAATTATGTAATTACGTTAGACCACAATAATAACAGCTGTGTTTTTACAGGGTGTAGTTAGAAAAACACTATCTGATGACTTGGTCGAAAATATCTGGGAACCTGTACATATGGATAAAATTGTGCCGTCATTATTATATAACATGCAGACTGTAAGGTAAGGTTCAGCATTTTATAGTTACCATTGTAATTGCATGTAGTAGTAATGGCTGATCATATACAGACATTCCAGTAAAGAAGATGCGACACCGGATAGTCCGACGGAAGAACGTTCCGATCCACCACAGTTTGCTGAGACATGTATGCGTGAGCTCGTCGGCCGGGCTTCATTTGGTCACATTCGGTGTGTTATTCGACCAGTATTAAGGTTTGTTTTCTTCTTTCCTTATTGTTTATATAAGAACACAGCATTTGAACAAGTATAACGTTGATTAAAATTGACAGGCATTTGGATAATCATCAGTTGTGGGTTCCTAATAATTTTGCTGTTCATACGTTTAGGATAATTATGTTTTCTATTCAGGTATGTAAAGACATTAATTTATTTGCTACTACTTTTCTCAAAATTTATATTTTTGTTCTAACAAATATTCATGGTTTAGTCTCAATACTCTTACACGGTTGTGGAGGCTTTAATGACTCATTTGGATGATCATTCCAAATCGTCACCAAAAATCCGTACAAGTATAGCAGATACGTTGTCAAAAATTATTTCAATAGCAGCGGGTGAGAGTGTTGGTAAGTTCTTAATGCTATAATAACAGGCATTGATATTGGCTAATTCAAACATTCATAATCTTACTTACGTAATGATAATATGTTTCATTAATATGTTATGTTGCATACAGGACCCTCTGTATTAGAAATTATTAATTCTCTATTGTCGCACTTACGCGTAAGTGTTACAAGAAATCAGTCCTCTAGCAGTGACGAACAATTATATCAGGAAGCACTTATTAATGCTCTTGGAGAATTTGCTAATCATCTTCCAGATTATCAAAAGATCGAAATAATGATGTTTATTATGAGCAAAGTTCCGTACAATCAACCTGATCGTATTGTTTCCGTTGGTAAAGGAGATGTTTTATTACAAAGCATTCTTCTAAAATCTCTGTTAAAGGTAGGTAAGATGAATGGATATTATATGTTAGCACAAATAGCTTAACATAGAAGATAATTTTTTCAATAGACTGATTTATCACACAAATACATTTACTAACCCAACAATTAAAATTACGATCATATTTTAATAGGTTGGCACCAAATATCAAACTATTCATTTGAATACAACATTCCCCCCAAGCTTTTTAGAACCGTTACTAAGAATGTCATTAGCGGCGGATGCAGAAATGAGACTCTTAGTTCAAAAAATATTCCATACTTTGATCGATAGGCACCGAAATATTACAAAACTGGCGAAGCCCACGTAAGTTTACTGAATATGAATCGTTACAATTAACAAGAACTGAGCCAGAATTGTTGTCCACTGTATAAGTGCTTATATATATTATATTTTCAGCGTTAACGTGGGAGCATTAGACCTGATTATTGAGAAAGCATCGAGACCAGATGTAATCTTTATTCGGAAACATGGTCCAGAAATATACTTGGCTTTATATGAATCTTTAGAGCTCTCTAGTAATACCGTAGAAAACGTAGAATCTATTTACACCACGTTAGCATTACTTGCGGTTGAACTCGCGTCCGAAGAAACAGTATTAGAATTATTACGGCTGGTATTAAGTCTTCAAGATCTGGCACTTACGAGTGGTCAAATTAGCCTTTCACTTAAATTTAATCTTCATGGTATAGTAATCAGCTTGTTAGTTCTGATATCATACGTGTGTAATATTACGTCTCTGTTGGATTATACAAACAAGGCAAGTGACATTGAACAAACATTAAATACTTTAAAAACCACGCTGTCAATACATATTCTAATTTCTAATTTCTTTGTTAATCTTAACATATATAGGTTGTTGAAGCTCGACGTAAAAATGCTGTTCATCTATTACCTGACCTACAGTGCCAATATGACAATACCCTATCATCTAGATTACCACCAGCATTATTGATTGATCAAACGGTTGTGAGTGAATGCCTAAAAGTTGCTGGTCTCGATAGCGGAAAGTTACAACAAGGATCCGGTTACAGCAGTAACTCCCTCCAACATAGGTATTTAATAAATAACTTATTCTTCAAAACAATAAAATGCTGTTCTTACAAACTATAGTGGGCATCCGTTTACCTTACGCATCTTTCTAGACATTCCTGGGTTGATAGTACAGGACGAAATTCTTTGGGAGATATTAATTCAGGTGCCACAGAGTTAGATAGCGGTGGATCATCTCCAGGAGTACAAAAGGTATCACTCGCTCATGCTATTCATTTACGTATATCCTGACAAATACCGCCAAAATATAACCACAATATATTTTTACAAAGTTTAACCATAGGATCTAAATTGAATAATCTAAAGAAGGAAAGATGTAAATTATTATTTATAACATTTGTTAAAAATTTCAGAAATTACCTGGCGAAGAATTAACATTCGAAAGCATGAAACGCATTTTAACGGAAAACAATAATAACCATATGATTGAAGAAGAAAAACGAGTACAACTTTCGCAATTCTTTAGAAACGCACCATTCCAAGACCTCGTGTCTAAAACGCAGCCAAAGGTAGCGTATACGTATATGGATTTGTAAGGCACAGTGGATAATATTAACATTTAACAAGACTTTATTTATTTAATTGCAATACTGTTTACAGCACGACGTTTTGCAAAGCAAACTATCCGAAATATTTAACACTCTATCTGTTGATCCACGAAACACTCTTCCACCTGGTGGACCACCAGCAGACACTAAACCGACTCAAACGCCAGCTTATGAGATTCATTTTCCAGAATTGTTCGTGTATTAAAAGAATTTTTAATCCATTATTCAAACTTAGTATGGATACGGGTAGCTCAGCTACATTGCTTATGCAATTTAAATTGTTGTTCACTGATGTACCAAATTTTTACTTACAAGGGCTTTCTTATACGGGTTGTTGTAATGATCTTTATGACAATTTTATTTATTTATTTGTAATATACCGATAGTTTTACGATTGCGTTTTACTGTTAATTCTGCATAATGAATAATTCTGTATCACAGGTAGAACGTCAACCAATTTAATGGTAGTATATAGCTGCGGGCGTACAAAGAGTTAACGTTATAGATTATTCTACCTATAGAAGTTGCACGTAATAGATTACACGCCATACGACGAGATAAGACGTGTAACCTGTTAGAAGTCTAAGAAATCAATGAAGATATGCAACAAATTAGAAGTTTGATATAAATAAGTTTCTGTTTCGTATATCTCTTTCCTGAATAGTTGTACACAGTAAAAGTAGCACTTCAACGCGCATACGTGAACACGCTGGTACGTGATGGATTTTATTCTATCATCAACTCTTCATTTATAGACCAGTATATTGTACATATGCAAGGAATAAGGACATATTTCGAAAATCGTCTGGTCGATGAAACGTTTATTTCATTTTATAAGAACGTGTTATATCATTTCCTTTCCAAATTTTAGGTTGTCCCGTGCTGCTTTCACTTGTTCCACCCCTATCTTCTTGTGATAACATTGGTTTACTATGGACATACTTATTAAGACTGGTTACGTTAGTTCTACACATAATAAAGTTGCTTGTTGTTGTAAATCCTTGTTCCACATTATGTTCGATACATCAATTGCCTTAATTGATGGTAAAAGAATGACTGTACTTACGGTGGATGTAGTTCTCAATAGTGAAGGAAAAACTTTATACGTGTCAATACTGTTACAACTGAAAAAAAGTATTTAACAATTTTAACACAAATTTAGACACAACTAAATAATGTCTGTAATGAAAGGTACAATGAATGAAAAATAATTAGTTAACTGAAGTTACATATTCGCACTTGCCTGAGTGTGCAGCATGTGAGTATCGAACATATGGTTTCACCCTATAAAAACTTATACAATAAAGTTAACTTATCACACTGATATAATATTCAAACATTATTAATGTACCATAAATCATATATTCATCATTATATATGTATTTATAATATGTATAAATATATATATACATATTTTTCATTGCAAATTTTCGTTAATCAGTGAAACATTGACTTATAACAGGTTGCGTGGTTTACTCTATTCAATCACAACCTAAATAGTGTATGATTTAGAAACTGGTAAATACATATTTAATGACTGGGCAAATTAGCATTTGTAGGTACATACATATATACAGATTGCAGGATTGTGAAGACAAAAAAGTGCGTCGAGTTATTTATGAAAACGAGCCTTTATTGTTATAAGATTATTTTCCTGTTCTCTCCAACTTGTAAAAGTGGTCTATACAATTGTTGAATAATAAACAAAATATAGAAAAAGACAAAATTGTAAAAAAATACAAGTGCACAGTAATTAACAGTAACAAATAATGTTATTATTTACTGAGTGAGGAATCTAATTGACACAAAGTTTTTTATTCAACTCTGTCTTGCAAAGATCACAACTATTACATAGTCAATACAATTATTGTTGTGGTTATTAAAAACATTTTATAGAAAATATCTGAGCAAAGTTCTAAAGAATGAAATAAACACAGATTTTGAATTATTTTTCAAATGCATTAAGGTCTCTGTGATTTCAACCGCTCACTACAGTACAACATATAATTTGTGGCATCATACACATAATTTAACACTGACATATATATCAAATGAAACAGATTAATATTAATGTTTTATGAGATCTATCTAATAAAATTGTTCCAATTTGGGTTTCATTATTTTTCTAAGTCATAAATTTCTTTTTGTTGTTTGTATGAATACCAAATTTGCAACCATCATACTTATTCAGGTTATTGCATCAGTGCAACAAGTTTGTAGGAGCGATTGAACTTAAATCACAGAGTGTGATGTGCCATTTAAATAATGACTACCTAACATAACATAATTTGAAGCGGTTCCATAATTGTCAAATATTCCATTGTGTTTGGTTATTTTGGTACTTTCCAAATGTCGTTCTTAAGGCTCCACCTTCAACAATTCCACGTCAAAGATAAGAACAGCGTTTGGTGGAATAGTGTGCCTTTGTCAAGGTTAATATAGAAATGTTAATGAATAACATATGCAATGAAATACCAAGTGTAGTCAATGTACTAAATTTTTAGAAATGTACTGCCAAATATATAAAAGCAAGTGATAAATTTAATATTGATTACTGTAAATTGCATTACTAAATATGATGTTAAACATATCATTTAACATGTTTCAGGTGCCACAATTCAACCTACTAAAACATCTTCAATATACAACTGGTTGCAGAATAAAATGTTTCACACCAATGTTATATGACTGGTGGATTTCTACGTTTTGCTTTTACTTTACTTATATGCATACTTATATACATAATTTTAAAATCTAAAAACTTCTGAACTTGATGTTGATGTACATGATACTGATGAAACAGATGTTTTAGTAGATTTTTGAAAAGTAAATATTGTATACAACCTTTACTTAGTCAGTCAGATCAAATTACTTTAAAGCTGTTTAAAAAATTTAACAATTTTGTATTAAAGGATATACTCCAGGATGTCCTCGTGAGCCATAAGCAAAATCTGGTGAACAAGTTAACCTAGCACGTTCTCCCACACACATTTGAGCAACTCCTTGGTCCCATCCCTTGATCACTTCCCCAGTTCCAATTTTAAACTTAAATGGTACACCACGGTCTCTACTAGAGTCAAATTTCTTGCCATTGTTAAGGGTACCTGTTATTCACAAATATCACAATTTTTCATGTTTATACTATCATAACCACATGAATGTATTTATTACATAACAAAAAGTTATCAATATACAAGAAAATTACATGTAAAGTTAAAATTTTGCTTTTACGATATCTTAATAAGGAAATAAATAACTTTAAAGTATAATTTGCAATAAGATAATGTTGAACCCAATGTAATAATAAGCAACTTTTATATTGTCAAAGCAAAAATTTAACTACAAGAAGATAAAAATGATAACCATGGATATGGAATATACACTTTGATTGAAAAAGATAAAGTAATAATAATTAATATGTATAAAACGTAAAAATAAAGATTAACATTATTAGGAAAATGCATTTACCTGTGTAATGAACAACAACGGTTTGTCCAGTTTTTGGATATGTTTGGCCTAATATAGAGAAACAGGTTATAATATAGCATTCAAACGTACATTAAAATGTAGACTATTAATGTTTATTAATCTTGAACAAAGTTGGAAATAGTAATGGATAATTAATAATAATCTACCTCACATAAAAATTCTTACATTTTAAGCGCAGAGAACAGTATTATTTTCCAATTTGTAAAATTGTAAATAAATCACATTAACAAACGTGCACAGAAAACTTATGAAATACATTCTCCTGCAGCTTTTTTTAAATTGAAGATAAATGTGGTAATACCGGGAAATTTTATCAACACATAATTGCCAGGTCAAATATGGACACATGTAATAATTCGTGCAAATAATTACCATCTCCTGGAGAGAGAACTTCAACATCCACGCCCATGATGTATTTTTTGTCGCTGTAAGCGTATCCTTTCTGATAAAGTTTTTAATATTATTTACAACGTTAAATTAACGTGCGCTATAGCAAGACCAAAATTATCTAAATGGAGAGCTCACAGCGTCTGAAAACTATTCTAATGCCGTTCGCTGAAAAATAAGGTAGCTGAAGGTACCCTAAGGAAAGAAATTTCAACTGGAAAAGCGACCGTTAGCGTCGCTGCAGTTCCGTTCTATCCGGTTGTCACAATAATAATCGATTGTAACACATCCGGCCGCGGGAAAGATTGGATTCCATTTCTCTGTATGAAACCGTATAAAAAAATAAACAACCGACCCTGATTATTAATGCTAAGTTTATTTTATCAATTATAAATGAAACAAATAAATAAATTTATTTCTTTAAGTACGTACACAGTTGCACAATACGAGATTTCTTAAAAAAATGCATCATAAAATGCTATTCAGCGCTGAATGAAGCACTTATACCTGCAAGCACTTAATGTGCTGAGGAAATTGAAACACATTGCACATTTTTGTCAAAGTTCCTACGTATCATTCCACCGCTTATGACTTAATACCATAAATTCTTTATATCTAGGTATCACGCCATATAAAAGAGGAAATCGTAATTTAAAGTAAATAATATGACACAATTCCGCATTTCCACATATTTTCGTGACGAATAAATAATCGCTTCCAATATGAAGAAAGGATTATTTAACCTGTGTCGTAAATTCGTTAGCACCACGATGGTACAAATAAAGGTAATTGTGTACTGTTTTAAATAAGTTAATAAATTGAACATCTCTATCATCCAGTGATAAAGTAATAACAAATTACGATTGCAATAGCTGCAGTCAATTTGTTTTCTTTTCTATACTGTACAATCTTTCTAATAGTGACCATGAAATACTCCCTGGTATTCGTTGATGTTGTTGTATTAAATCAGCAAGAGCTTGCCTTACCTAAAGATGAATAAGACGCAATTAGGCGCAAGTTAACGTGTCATAAAATTTCCGTAATTTCCAAAGACTTACATTTGTTTGCAATTGTTCTGGTGTAAGAGTTCCATCATACTCAATTGCTTTCCCCACATATGTTACTAATTTTACTGGAAAACCACCATAAATTGGTACAAAAGGAAATCTTGTTGCTGCATATATCCACAGCCATAGTCTTCTACCCCAGCTTACAGTTCTGAATGCTTCCCGAACGTTTTTGGTAAAAAACGGGACTATACACTAATAAAATTAAACATACATTATAAGATATACCATACATTTCAATTTTATACATATGTTTCAGAAATAAAAATAATTTAATGTGGATTATGTAAATGCATACCACTTTTGCATCTAATGCAACTTTTGCAAATCCCACTCTTTTTTTCCACATTAGTTGGTAATAAGAATCTCCAAATTGTGCCTCATATACACCACCAGGTGAAATAGCAAGCATATTTCCCTCTTTAAGAATAGCAGAACACGTTTGAATTGTTCCAGGAATAACTTTCAGTACATCAGAAATTATAGACCATCCAGGAAATTTGAAAAGAAATCGATCTGCCACTGTGTGAATCAGTTTTGAATTAAATAAAAATATCTTTGATATGAAATAATAGAGATCAATTGGAATGGCGCCATGGTAATAGACAAATAAAACTGCTCTGTCCTGTGGTATATTCTCTAGTCCAACAACTTCGTATCCTGTCAATGTAAACAAAATCTCAGCATAACATTAACAGTTAGTAATGAATATATTTGCATACTAAATATATATGTTAGCAATGAAGATTGTATACATTAGGACAATATTACCATGCCATATCCAACCATGTGCATCCCAAACAGCTGCAACTACATTACGGGATGCATTTCTCCAGTCGGTTCCATAAGCTCGCCTTAGCCTACCCCTATAAAATTGATTGTAACAAACAACTACATATGTACTTCTGACGAAATTGTTATTAAGTTCAGATAAACAAGAAATACTATTTGACTGCTTAAGAGAGTAACTGATAGCTGTAGTTTTTATTAACTCAAAAGTGTAGCGAAAATAAGTAAATGATTTGTTATAATAATGAGAAATTAACAAACCTGTGTAATTTGTAGACATGTAATATTACAGCAGTTAGATATAACAGTACGACAATTACTAGTGGAAGCAAAAATGTTATTAGAAGTGGCATTAAGAGCCATGATAGCCAAAGTGTGAAGTCCACGTCAATGTAGGTAACTGCGAAAAATACGTTGAATGATTTCTTGTTCAGCCACTGTTAGTACATGTAATATTATTTAACGCAGATTATAAGAAAATTTAAACAAAACTACATAGTAAAACTGCTTTATTGAATGGGTCTGTGGAATACAAATTAAATATTCAAGAAAAATATTTCTTTAAATCTTACAAGTGAAAAGAACTTGACCGAGAGCAACATTTAGTATACATGAAATGTTCTATAACAATTACTGTCTTAAATAAGAAAAAAAAGAGAAATTATATCTTTACCTATAATATCTTCTAAAGTTTGCCGGAGATTGAGTAGTATCAAAAACATATTTGACTTAATAATAAAAGTAGAAAAGAATATAAAATAATTAAAGGAGTGATACTGCTTTAGGAATCATGCACATAGTCAGAATTATTGCTACTTTTTATGTGCTCTTGCTGTTATATAAACAACCGGTAAAGTATGTTGTATAGTAATTATGTCCATTTGATGTTATGCTCAACGTCAAGAACATATGAGACGGTACAAGGTTAACGTTACGTTAAAAACAATGTATCATTTTATGCACTAAATTGTTGCTTCCGTATAAAATGTACTTTCAGTACGCATACACGTGATTTGTTTACTTTGTATGAGGATATTGTTTATTAGCTATATAATGTCTTGATGAAAATACGGTTCATGTGTACTTTTAACGCTATAGTTTGCCATTGCTACGAGTTTTGTGCAGGCACTATACAGCTAAAAAGGCGCTTAGAATACGCTCATGTGTTCCATATATGACTTAAAATTTTCTCGGAATATTCGCAAAGTCATCAACGCAATATTGCTCGCTTGAAGCACAGAAATCCAAAACTCTAATCGATTATTTCATGTGTACATATATTGAAATAATAATTAAGTGTCAATCAAAAAAAAATTTTATATGCAATGATAAAATTTAAATGCTTTGATTAAATTATTACTCACATTGACAATGGATTAATGGGATACGATTTACATTTATAATTTATTTGTTTACAGTTTATTTATATTATTATATTATAAGACCTTGCCTTAAATGTGTCGAAAATGTATGGCAAAATATTGTCAAGTGGGATTAAGAGAATACTTAATCGTAATGTATATTTTTATGATATATTGTATCGTCTAAATTTGAAAGCTGCTTTATTAAAATTAAAAAAT
This sequence comes from Anoplius nigerrimus, assembly GCA_914767735.1. NCBI lineage: Eukaryota > Metazoa > Arthropoda > Insecta > Hymenoptera > Pompilidae > Anoplius > Anoplius nigerrimus. Next base: position 3,284,475 of record OU612079.1, on the reverse strand, counting down.
GGCGGTAAGTTCCAATCTTTTACCACAGACTAAAGACGCTATGCGACGTTAACTCGTCCAATTAGAATCTCCGTAACCGTTTGACCACGTGATTCTTTTGTTTACACCGAAATGCACTAAAAGAATCCTTATTTTGAAAAAGGTGTGCAATCATTAAAAAAATATAATATTTTAAGCCCATTTTTTTGTTTGATGATTGTCTATGTCAAGGTTTACGTCTCTACTCTTCATGAATCGGTACTGATTATTAACTCATATCGTCTTCCTCAACTGTATCAAATGGACACTTCTGCAGCCATCTTTGTTAACGTCGGAAGTTGTCCATTGAAATCATTCAGCCGTTGACACAGATCAGGGTAAGGGAGGTATAACTTGGGCAAAAACGGTCAAAGCTAGGTGTATGTATATGTACTGACAGCTAATTTCAATGCGAGCGCTTCTATATATAATAAGAACAAGGTAATAGAGTGTAGTGTGTATTTTTATGACCTTAAATGATTTTAAATAGATATTTGCATTGCCCTGTCAAATGATAAACCCTGAAACTTTTTATTTGTTCAATGTTAGTAGTGAGCAAGTTTAATTGCTTTTCGATCGTGAAACGATCGTTGCAGAAATTAAGTGTGCATGCGCTACGTGCACTGTATCGAAAGAGTGGATCTCATGCCTAAGGCATATGATGGATATTAGTAATATTCATTTGAGCTTGTTTCTGTATTGGCAGACAGAGTTGGCCAGATGAAGGTAATATTATTGAATTCTAATTTTCCATCCGTATGGCATTTATAAAATACGTTGTTTATGAATTTGTGAAATGTAAATGTAAGTACAAATTCACTCATGGCGCGGTTTGTTTATTGTTGCTATATTTTATCCACGTTCTAAATTTTCTATAGCATAATCGTTCTTTATATTTGCGTTAACTTATGCTAAAGCGATTTACTTGCATGCTTGCCTATGTAATAGTGTGAGTGAAACATGTGTACCAATAATGTGGTTTTTATGTAAAAAAATACTTTACATGAATTGGTTAAATCGTTTTATTTTTGACATTGTTAATATACATGTACAATAACATAATCATAAAAATGTTGCAATATTATAAGACACATGCAAAACCTTTTTATTTTAAAGGTTCAAGAAGTGTAAATTTCACATTATGTGTTTTGACAAATCTGCCATTCAATTCAACAGTATGAAATTCTTCAGTTTTGTTTGTTTACAGTTTGATGAATCAGTTTGTAGGTTTAATTCCCCACACACATGTATAAGAAGACATTCCATATAACAGACATAAATATATGTTTTTATTTTCCTGTAATCTATTACAATTTATATTTTGCACTTTGTATTTTCATATTTGATTGTATTTATATATCATTATTATATTAAGTTTACGAACAGGCTTATTAAAATTATGTGACTTATAAGAAGATAAATTGAATAATATTCATTGATACTCTACACAAATTTTTAATTGTTTTTGTTGGATTCTAAGTATGTTTTGCACTTTTATTTAGAATTATTGTATTGTACTTGTTCTATCAATCATGTGCAAATACCTTCATTAATGTGATTTTAAACAAGCATACAGAAATTATATATGTAAAGTTTTATCCCAGGTATTTACTATCCACGTAAAGATTTATTAAAAAGCAAGTCTGTGTATCTTCACATTTTTACCCATGTTATTGTAATGGAATCTACGGATACCAATAGCAGTATCACTAACGATTTGTTTTATGTGCCATAATGATATATAAAGCAGAATGAAAGATCTAGCAAATTGACTATCATGTGATTAAACCTTTACACGTTATTGGCATTACAATAAAAGTTAGTTGTGTGTTAGACGGATTGTTAAGATCTCAAGTACAATGTTAGAGTTAAGTAAATATTTAGTGTATTGATACAAGAACAATTATTGAATAAAGAGTATCTCTTTATAGATAATGTCAGATGACGATTTTGCCTTGGATTCAATGGATACAGACGAAGAAATTTTCACTGCTCGTAGCAATAGTCTTGGTGTTCCTGTCAGGAGAACTAAGTCTCTACGTACTTTAAGGTCCCATTCTGGGACCACTTCACATGTGACTAGGAACAATTTAAGCGTTCGGCGGAGCACCCGTAATAGAATGCAAACATATGATAACCTTAATACTAGTTGGATTTTAGGTATATTTTTTTTATTTTTTTTCAATATAACCATACATGTCAATAAAATTACCTTGAAAACTGTTTAGAACGACATGCTTAATGATATTTAGAAATCATTATATGAAGGCATACATGAGCAAAATTTTCTAGGAACTCAAACTTTAAAAGGGTATCCAATGTTCCAACAGCATGGCTCTTCATCTGATAAAGAGATGGCAGATGATGTACCTGATAGAAAGAGGGATCTTAGGGACCGTATGCCCCTAAGATCACGGGAAAATCATCCACCCAATAAAAATTCCCGTAGACTCATCAGAGATAGAACAGAACATGAGCGGCAAAGTAGTCGAGAACTGAGAACACGGCCAGATCGTGAACTTCGTGACAAACCTGATCAAGAGAAAGATATTAGGGAATTTAAAGATAAACAGGAACGGGAAAGGGAACAGAAGGAAAAAGCAGAGAGTAGATGTAAGCCTGATGTAAAAGCTACTTCTGAGGATAAGGACACAAGGTAACACAGACATGCAAATAATGGCTATGTACTATGTAATTTGAGTAACAAAAATTTATTTTGCAGAACAAGGAAGTGCGATAGCCCAAATAGGCTTAGTAATGCCCCAGTACCTAAACTTTGCAGGAATCTACTTGAGAAGGATGCCAAACAAAAAGATGTACGAGATGAACACGAAGAAGACAGTTCACAGGAGAGTGGAAAAGTTGGAAACAATGAGAATTCGGACAATGGAGAAGTAAGATTATTTCATTATTTAAAATTATATTCTTTGTTGTGTTACGCCACATATTATTGAGCATTATTGTGTCAAAATGGTATGTGAATAGTTTGTAAGCAACTTATTTAAACCCTTCAATGCAACTGCGAATCCGTGATATTCTTAGGGATACGAAGATATGTACACACGAATTAAACGAACAAGAAGAACAACTCGTCGTCAATTACCAAGAGGTAAGAAGATCTGGCAGACCTGTACAGGTATCCCACAAATGCATTTATATCACTTTACTTTACATAGCAACACAGTTTATTATATTTTCAACCTCCTGGTCTTGGCAGTTGCTGATACTGACTCAAGCGAAACTTCAGATTCGCCTGGGCCTCGTAAATATAGCTTACGCCAGAAAAAACCAGCAGTAGACAGATTCCAAGCTAATGTGAATGAACCAGTCCGACGATCGATTAAAGCTCTTAGGAGCGTGCTTAGTAATTCAATGAGGAGGCGAAAGCATCGAAGTAAAAGCACAAGCTCAAGTGATTCAAGTGATTCGGAACCTCAACGTTATGACAAAAAGAAGGGCAAAAAGGCCAGGTGTGAATAAATTATGCGCAAATTTAACACATTAATTATAAATATGTGTACAATGGTATTTTACAGCCGAAATGTCTAAGTACATTGTAAATGTCATGTTTTGTTGTAGGCAATCGGCAATACCTCAAGGTGGGCCACCTGACCGTAAGGCAGATATAAATCCAATTACTGTGGATACAAACATTAGATTTAGCGATGTTGGTGGTTTGGAGTCTCATATTCATTGCCTTAAAGAAATGGTTGTTTTTCCAATGCTGTATCCTGATATTTTTGATCGCTTTCATATTACACCACCAAAAGGCGTATTATTCCATGGCCCTCCAGGTACATGTTCATTTGTTCTATCATAAACAGTATTGAGAGTTTTTATTATGTATTTATTTTATTATTATGTTTAAATTTAGGCCGGGTTTCCCACTTTTATTTGTGCTAAACATATTATCAAATCTGCTCATACTATCTACATTTAACAATGATAAAATTATAACGTTCAGTTCCATATGACGAATTAACGTAAATTCATAACTAATTTTTCAGGTACTGGTAAAACTCTCATAGCTAGAGCATTAGCAAATGAATGTAGCCAAGGTAGTAGAAAAATGGCGTTTTTCATGAGAAAAGGTGCAGACTGTCTATCGAAATGGGTTGGAGAATCCGAACGTCAACTTAGATTGTTGTTTGAGCAGGCTCAGCAAATGAAACCGTCCATTATATTTTTCGATGAAATAGATGGCCTTGCACCAGTTAGAAGTACTAAACAGGATCAAATCCACGCGAGTATTGTATCAACACTCTTGGCATTAATGGATGGTCTCAGTGATAGAGGAGAGGTATTGGAATAGCGTAAATGATATGTCGTTAGTGCAAATATTGATCTTTTCTACCATTTATTTGTTATTTTACATTGATTTAAGGTCATAGTTATTGGTGCCACAAATAGAATCGATGCAATAGACCCTGCGTTACGAAGGCCTGGTCGTTTTGATCGAGAATTGTTTTTCCCATTACCTGCGATGAAAGAGAGATTAGAGATATTGAAGATACATGTCAATAAATGGAAAAACACACCAAGTGAAACTTTACTCCAATTGTTAGCCGAAAAATCGACTGGATACTGTGGTTCGGATCTCAGAGCACTATGTACAGAAGCTGTATTGCAAGGCTTGAAGAGAACATACCCGCAGATATATATGACAAATAATAGATTGTTGTTAGATCCTGAACGTGTTGAAGTATGTATTTGCTATAGATATAATATTAATACTTGAGAATTGACTTTACTTAGAAACTAAATCTGATGTTCTTTTGAACAATCTTTCATTGCGCTTTAGTTTAAATTTAGGGAAATTAATTTGTAAATCCTATAAGGTATCTTATAAAAAATAATCTCTTTAGATCATTCATCCATAAAGAAGTCCGAATGTAGTTATTTTCGAAAGTAACAGAATTACTTTAGAATTTTGACTAAGACAATTCACGTCTTGCCGCACTTGTTAATTAAGTAGCGCACCTATGATGTACGTACAAGTACAGTGTAACTTTGCTCTGGTTTTTTTTGCAGGTTAAAAAACGAGATTTTCTACAAGCTACGTGTATACTTGTTCCATCTTCACACAGAGTAACGCCTTGTGCTGGACGAAAATTGCAACCATTCATGGAGCCATTATTAGGTCCTCCACTAGAGGAACTTGTTAATCTAGTAAAGGGGATATTTCCCCATGGTGTTAATCCCGCTATGGCTAAGTAATTGTTCTTTATCTTATGTATCGGTTTGTTCAATATTTTGTACTTCATTGCAATTCCATATTCATTAGGTAAAGGTTTTTACCGAGAACATGTTTGCATTCTTATACAGTTCAAGACTTGCATGCTGCTTTCCACAAACTAAATAGATATACGTATAATATAATTTTGGCAATACAATACTGCTAATTTATAATTCATTGATACGTCATCGTATGCAAAAAAAGAACTAAGAAAACAGTATGTAACCATTATAAAAATATAATTATTTATTTGTTTTTCAGAATAAAAAGTGCTCGAGGTATTCATCGTCCAAGGTTATTGATTTCTGGAGGTAATCTGTCTGAAGGTCAAGCACCTCATTTAGCCCAAGCTCTGCTGTATCGTATGGAACATTTGCCCCTACAGATACTAGATGTTAGCACACTTTTTGCTGAAAGTGCCCGTTCACCAGAAGAAACGTGTGTACAGGTGTGTATACATCAGGTCATCAGTCTATTGATTTACGCAGACGTATTCACACAAAATGCATGGATACGCTGATGTAAGTTTGTAGACTCATATTTGTAAACTCAGGCAATATGGCTTTTCAGTCAAGATATATCAGATAATAAATCATCCATGTCCTACATCTTGAAATATCCTCAACGTGTATAATTTTTAATTTTTATTATTGATATTCTACGAATAGATGCTCAATTCGCTGCGTCGGTACTTTTGTTCGTTCAATTATTTTCATACATATGCATTTATAATGCTCATTCACAATAATTCAAATTTGCTGCCCGTGATTAAAAAAATGAGTACGAGATTTGCACTATATTATTTGAGTGCTCTTATATTGAAGAATATATACATTTCCGAGGAAGATGATTAACACCTTAACGTACGATTTCTTTTAAATAAACCGGCCAAAAAAAATCAATTTTTTTTTTTTTTTTATGTAAAACACAAGGTAGAACATTTTCTTGGCAAAGACATAAAAAAATACAAAATTTATCAAAATTTTTATTTTAATTTTAGCAGCATCAAATACAACGCCGCCCGAATATACTCGGGTGTGCATGTTAAGGGGTTAATAGATAATGTAATAATTGCATACGCCTGAAACTTGTCTAATCTGAGTTTTACATGCCCTATATATTGCTACACATTGTAGGTGTTTAATGAAGCTGCCCGGAATGTACCATCCATTATTTACATTCGATCCATCGATCAATGGTGGCCTCTCGTCCCAGAAACTGTAAAGGCAGTTTTTTTATGTCGCATTGCAGCTTTGGATCCTTCATTGCCAATTTTAATCCTTGCTACGAGTGACGCAACATATCAAGATTTACCTGTTCGATTGAGAAGCCTTTTCAGTGAACTTCGCGGAGAAGTATATTCGATGAAAACTCCAACCACGGAACAGAGATCAGTGTTTTTCCGACCGATTTTCATGGTTCAAAGCTTGCGACCGCCGCAACTTAAGGATACTAAAGCCGACATTTTAGAAGAATTACCTTTAGCTCCGGATCCTATGCCAAAGAAATTGACTGACGAGGAAAGAAAGATACTGTATGAAAAGGAAGAGATATCGCTGAGGGAATTAAGAATTTTCTTAAGAGAAATTTGTGCCAAACTTGCAAGGAATCGACAGTTAGTGGCTCATTTACTTATGCGCAAATATAGCGCAATAGCAGTTACAATCGATTTTAAAATTCATTTACTTTGTTGAATAGATTTTTTATGTTTACTAAACCGGTTGATACGGAAGAAGTACCAGATTATAATTTAATAATAAAACAACCAATGGACTTAGAAACGATGATGACGAAAATCGACATGCACTGTTATCTTTGTGCTCGTGACTTCCTCGACGATATCGACCTCATTTGTCGGAATGCGTTGGAATACAATCCAGACAGGTTAGTTCACAATGAACATGCAGTATGTACTTGCACTCGACAAATATCAGAGTGTACCCCGAACTATATTATTCGGCCAAACCTATTAAAGCTGTGTATACCGCATCACACTACAGAGATGATGAACTGTTACATTATACAATTTACATGATCTTATTTCCGTACCTTACGTAGCAATATGTCATACTTAATCTGTACTTAAGTTTGGTAATTTTACTGTGCGCACATGTTATATAACGACATATTCATACTGACGTTCATGTTGTATGCTTTCATGTCAGCTTGCGTGATAGGCCCTCCCTCGGAATATTGAAGAGGTAGTTCAGACTTTCCTGTTTATCGCATTGCTGTTGTCGCTCCGTAGTTAAAGTGGTTTTCAATTCTTTATTCCCGCCATCTTTAACTATGCAAAGCAAGATGCACATTAATTAAATACGTACTGTTGCACTGTTGAAGACCACTATCACTAGTTAATCTTGCTTTTCATTAATGATGCATACAACGTAGTTTGATGCTGAAATGTTGTAGCTCATGGGTTTATTTTCAGAGATCCGGCGGATAAATTGATACGACATCGAGCGTGTTCTCTTCGCGATAATGCCTACGCCCTAATAAAAGCTGAATTAGATTCGGATTTCGAGGACAAATGTCGGGAAATTTCTAAAAGTCGAAAAATGATCGAGAATAAGTTGCACATCGACGACGAAAGTGATAGACGGCAATCGGGAGTTCAGTCACATATCGACAAAACAGATAAAAAGGATGCAAGTAACGCGGGAAGTGCCCTTATTGTTAATGGAAAGAAATTTAGCAATACAAAGAAACGTAGGATACCAGCTTGGGCCAGAGGGTATGTAAAGAGAGTCCATAAAAAGAAAAAGATTTTCATTGATGAAAGTATCACGGAAGTGAGTACCAAAATATGTATAAATGCTGACACAAGCGGTGGTATTGATTTGGAAAAGTTTCAAGAATTTGAAACTGAAGCAAACAATGTTTTGAACGGTCACACAACAATGTTTGACAATACTGAATCTGATAATGACTCACAAAATGAAAATTCGAAAGATATGCACGTAACCCAATCTGAAAGTTGTATGGACCAACAAATGGAAGAGAACGAGAACATGGAGGTATCGTTTACAGAAGATGATAGAACAGCGGACAACACTGTATCTAATTCATCATCGAGGCGGGAAAGTGTGGATGAATTATCATTTGCTATTGAGAGCGATTCTAGTCCACCTAAATGTGATGAAAACGAAAAAGTTATAGTTGATAAAAGTGAGTTGGAAAGTGCATGGCAACAGACTGTCGAAGGTACAAAAAATTTTCCTGTCGAAGTGCTGTGCGATATATATGTGCAACTAAGCAGATGTGTAGGAAGATATGCTCACATGTATAACAGAGAATCACTGCCAAAGGTAAATACATTTTATAACTACTTTTCACTATTCCGTTACTTCACGTTACCTTCATTATCGCATATACATTACAAACCGAAGTTGTTCAATTAGTCATATTGCATGTCATAAGTGTCACTATTTTAATGCTGGCTTCCATTCTACTACCTGGTACTTATTCTGTATCACACAACGTTGTTAAAAACCTTTTTTCTATCTTCCTTCTAAATTTGTGAATATCCGTATTTGGTACGACCATTTAATTATCTATAACAATGACAATAACTAGTATAAATATAACTTCTATTGTGTATAGGACTTGCTCAAGGAATTGGAAAGATTCGAAGAGTACAAGGCTACTTTATACGAGAGAACACAAGAAGTTGTTGATCACAACAACTCTGTATGAGTTAGAGTTATTTTATTGTATTTTATGTCTATTGCGGAATCTTACACCATTTATGTTTTCATTTTATGCGAAACGTGGATTGCTATTGTTTTACGATCAAATGCCTTATCATGGGACGCACCTTACGTTTTTAGCTTCAAAATTTTATATGAGAATTGTTCGTGCAGTTAGTATGAAATTGATCTCAAAAAAAATGTAAAGATTCGTGTTTGCATAGTTTATTTCAAGTGACGTCAGTTGCCGTAATAAAATAAGCGATTAAAACATTTTTTTTTAGTTTTTGTTAAGATCATTTTTGTATTAGTAGGCACATTTTTCAATATTATTTGGATAAAAAAGTACAGAAAATAGTTAAACGACAGCTTAAATGTGCAGTTCCTTGACACATAAGAGCACTGTGTTAACGAAAAATGTGATTTTATCTGTAGAAACATCAAAAACTTATCTTTATATGCAAATATAAGAAATTGCATAAACATATTAGTCACTATAACTCGTGCTAATGCTGATTGAATCAGGATTTCTTTCCGAAAACGCTCTCTGGCAAAGGCTGTCCCACATAAATCACTCACACTTACTAGGAACTGTATTTTTTCCTCTTGACGTTATCAAGTGGATACTATGAATGTCTTGAGTCGAAAGAATATAAAATATTTATTTTTTACGAGATTGGATTCACTTGCTCTCGTGTAAGCTAACTGTCTCCATAACGCAGAATTGTTTGTGGCGTTTGTTTTAGATTAGAGCATCTTGAACAGGTACTGAATTCGGCATTTTCGAAATTACTTAATTTAATGGTATATTAAAATATGGCTTTGGTTATACAAAGATGATGGTAATTTAAGTATACTGCGTACTTAGCTTTATCCATTCATGTATGGAATAATCATGTATGTTTCTTGACATATAGCTGCAAGTGAACGGTAGTGTTTGGTTATCAACAGATGGAATAACGTAAGAATCCTATAATTGCATACCACAGAGAACAGAGTATGTTGGAAAACGAATTTACTATTATTTAGAATTATGTAATAGTTTCACAACAAGTACTTGTGTTGTTTTAGAAACATTTAATTACATGTAGTGTATAGAATTAACAAAATATTTTATTTCACTAATTACAGTGTGGGGTTTTCTAAGATTCTTATAAGTAACAAGTTTCATGCATGTTACACATTAATTCTTGCCAAATACTGATTTTAATGCCTTCTTCATTGTACATTTATTGTATACAGAAGATGTTTATATAGGAAAGAAGTGTATACAGAGAAATGTTGTCTTCCACAGGAGACTATTTATCACTTGAGTTCGCAATGATTGAATTTGTACTGTACATACATTCCAAATTCTACAAAGCATATGTTCTACGTTTTAAAAAGATCCAATACATACAATGTATATACGTTATTTTAATCATTACTTATAGTAAATTTGATCATACCGATGTAAAAATAGTGAATTAGTTCCGCTTATCTTTAGTTTGTACGCGATACAATTAATGCATAAGGTGACTAATATCCTACATCGCTACAAACGCATAAGCCTTTCTTATAATACTCGAGAATAGGTACTACTTGTAAATTTTGAAGAGATCATGTAATTTTTTATTTTACGTTTACCATTACTAAATCGGACGGGATGATACACAACCATCAGGCTTGAATACAATTATGGAGTGGCACATTATTGTAATTTATCACAAGACAATGTAGCCTTTATATTGTTAAGTAAGATATATTGCTGCCACTGCAAATAATTGCATAGAATTTTACGCCTTACGTTTAATGCAATTATTTAATTGACATATTAATTTAACCAAAGTGCTAAATAATAAGTTTCCCACGTATCGATACATTGAAAGAATAAACTGCTGTAACGGTACTATTGACACAAAATACCTCGTCAAAGTAAGCTAGACACACGAGCAAATATATACATGTATATTAGGGCAAAGCGTAGTTTATATTTTAGATTCGTATACTGGTTGTGATTTGCACCTTAACTGTGAAAGATTAGTTACCAACTGAAACTGTGTGCAAGTGAAAGAGGTCACCTTATAATCTAAAGTGCAAATGTCAAGCTCTTCCTGCAATTGTCACTTACATGCGCTTCGTATCTTAAATTTTGTATCTTAAACATTGTGCATGTAGAACTTTTTGCTTGTCGTTCATATATATTTCAACTGTAACGTAGAAAAGGCAGACATCCGTTTTTTGTGTTGAAGACTATACTAGCGATTACTGTATGTCATATTCATACGACATGTGCAATAGCTTTTTTTTTTCATTTTCGAAAATATCAATTTTCTTCGCTATTCTACGTTGGGCTGAAAAATATCACGTGTACATAGAGTCATTAGGCAATAGTATCGAGAAGACTGAATTATAGAAATTCTGCATTCTAGTATTTATTTGTTTATTCTGTATCACCAGAATAATATTTTTTTCGTTTTAGTGAATTATTATTGTCCTGTACGGGTTACGATCGGAAATAAGTATTTGTAAATACAAAATTACGATAGAAGTTAATTTTCTTTATATATGTATATATACAGGTAATTTATCGTAAGGAACGTCATGATCATTTGGACGTATAGTGATTTTATAACAATTTTACAGCCAAAATAGTTACTCTATTATGCATTTTCTGGTCAGTTGATTTATATTTCGATAAACATGATGATCATATGGTGATTACATTATTATCAGTTTGATAGAAGCATCATAATGTTACTCAGTCGTAACTATCAATTTGCACTAAGCGTATGAGTTAATGTCAATTCTTCTAGCAACCTTTATTTTGTATGCAACTGTAACAGTTTAAGTTCTTTGGCATTGTTAGAATTGATCAAATTTAATATATCACTTGGCACATTGTGTTATCAACGAAAATTTATACTTATTTCTTTAATATGTTTTTATTTCTACGTACATTATTGGGTGAGTCCATAGAAGTATGACGATGTTACTATATACTGTATATATACCTATATTTACAAACGATCTCATTAATGTGGCACGTAATTGTAATTCCTCAACCTTGTATCATTCGCATATATAATATCTGCGAATATTTTAGACTGTGTACTGAAACAATGATCGACATTTACAGTAAGACCCCGCTTAACGCGGGGGATACGTTCCAATAAGTTCGAACGCTAAACGAAACAGCGTTAAACGAGGCAACTTTACACGTTAATAATGGGGATCAGTGAAACAGAACAGAGAATAACAAAATTTTCTTTGCAATCACTCATTGTAAGAACTAAAATTTGCCGAACTTATCACAATAAAATATAATATTATGTTTATATCTTTATACACCTAGTAACGTTAATGACAGCTAATAAGTCAACTGTGACGCACGAACGATACGTTCGTACTGTGACTGCGACTTCATGGAATACAGTTGGAACCTTTACTCTGGACAGACTATGAAAAAAACATTGAAACAGATAAATAATGTGCACCCTCGCTACATAATCCACCGCTTTTGGTTGGTGCATGGCCATTTAATTTGCACACATACAACAAGTATCAATATAGTGAGCGATTTAGGGGAATCCCAATACTACCGCGTAATACTGAAACAGCGTTAAGCGGGGCAGCGTTAAGCGGGGTCTTACTGTACAAGCATTGGAATAAAAGTATGGTATACGAAACAGGATAAAGGATGATTTGATAATTGTTATTTGAAGTAATATAACGATATTACTGTAACGTTGCAGAGTGGGATATATTAGGCGAAATGTCTATTATACCAATTTGTAACAATATAGAAACTAATATGCACTAGATAGGAACATTCCAATTGCATTCATACGGAAAAGTATCAATTTCGGCCAGGAGAGCTTCCGCGTTGTTTCTACAGAAAATTACTGCAGAATAAGGAAACTATGATTTGCACGCTGTTATAATCATACGTTATTAAACTAAACTATTTTTAGACAAAGAAGTTCAACAATATTAATTGTTAGTGTATTACCGGTCGGCGTTTATAATTAACAACGTATCAATCTTACTAGTGTATATAAATTACTTAATAGGTAACTGTTCACACAAAACGAAAGTATACAGTATATAATTTACAATAAAAAACTCTTGATTTAGTTCTTCAAATAACAGTAGTAGTAAAAGAAAGGCAGAATATCAAATTCATAATGTATTGAGTAATGTATTGAATTTGTTGAAATCGTCTGTTGTAGAGTCGTAATTAATATTATGTTTCGAATTGCTCATGATAGAACTAGACGAAAATGATTAAATAATTTTTATTAAATCACTGTTGAATATCCTCAGGAAAGTTGGTGCACATCGAAATTTTTGTCTCACGACCATTTTTATTTATGAATGCTGCATTCACATTACATTAGAGTGCGTGACATTATTAACTTAGTACATGTATTGAACAGGTACATTTAATTAATAGAAAACGTGCATTGAGCACACTTATTTACGTTAATTTAAAATGGATATATGTGCTTAATATTTTGTGGCGTGTACGTGACCGTTTTGTTGCAATCAACGAAATTAACATTCCATTTCGCCTCGAGCATTTGAAATAATTGTTCAGAGTATGTGTGCGTGCGCGCCCGCATGTGTGATTGTGCATAGAATCAATGCACCTATATACGTACGTTCATAAGAATACATGTATGCATGTGCATAAACATGCACATAAAACTATAGGCACATATATTTCGTATATTTATACATGTACGGATAGGAACTGTTGTCTGGAACAAACTTTTGGTGCTATTCTCTGAAACACTATCATCTATGTATTACCATGCATATTCCAAGTAATAAATTGCATAAATTAGTTATTTTGGCCACATTGAACAGTTCTCGTAAACACTGCCACTTAAATGAATTAATAATTATTTGACTCAATTAATGGCATAATAGTAATGTTAAGACTACTCCTCTCCATAAAACAAAAGTTGCTAAGATGCGTGATCCTGCCAAGAATGATAGAATCTGGTATTTGGGTACGCAAAAAAGGATGAGGGTGGTCTAGAATATACGTTTATAAGTTGTAAGTAATACGAAGATGCGGGAAATAAGCAAAAAATGGATCCACTGCCTATATTTATTTTACCAGATACGTAAATCACTTTATTGTCATACACTGTATTAAAATAAAATTTCATAACGTAACCCTCACATGTTACTGTATTATTCTATTTAATTGTTTTCCACCTTGTTTTCGACCTCCTTTGGGTCAATATGACTGCAGTACAAAGCATTGTGACCTGTAAGTATTGATAACTCATCTATATTTGCTTATACACTTAAAGGTAATTTTATGTTCCGTACCTCTTGCGACACGTAAAAATTATTGTCAGCAATACATGTACAAATCGGCGTTCGTGCAAATTTTAATAGTTAATTACTTTATGTACGAGATTTCAAATGTCAAAAGCGGCTGGGCTATTCCAATGAATATGTACTGAAAGAACATACTTTTTGCTGAATACTTTACTACCACACTTCGTTGTCTAATGTTCTTGATCGGCGTTCTAACTCCTGTCATGTCTCACTACCTGATCCCATTTTTATACCTAGTCCTTTTAAGCAAATAAAGCCAGTGTCTCTCAATACGTACGAGATATTGAGTAACCCAAACGACATCTGCTTATTGTCAATTCCATACACCCTCAGTCAACTCTTCCACTCAACACAGCTGGCTTTGTATGATAAGGGAGAATTATCGTTATGTACGCCATGGGACCGTCAAGGACCTCGAGTGTCTGCGACACGAACTTAAACCATTACCCACATTTACTCCTCTCCAACTCCAATAAAACATGCTGCAGTTTCTGCAAATTCGTCATGGGTTTGGGATCAAATATATAAGAATATTAAGAATACATAACGCTTGTCGGCATTTTCGAACGAAAGTAATACGTAGTTCGATTTATGCTTGATTTAAGATCTTTATAGTAAGATGTAAAAATTTGGCTCTGACCAATTCAGAGTACGTAAGTGAATCTTCCGTATAGCGCAAAGAGGCCTGAAGTCTGACACATGTTCGTATCAGAAAATCTCGTATGTTTTACGCCATCGATTAGTAGGCGATACGTTGAAAATGACAAAATTGACTCGGCAGTAGAAATAGTATTTTATAGAATCGTCAATTGTGCAAATTTTAGTGAAAGTGTCAGCATCGTAAGGAGCCCTGCTATGTACGTGCGATTTCAAAGAATAATGAGATTCGCTATCGCCGATATTGTACAATGACGTTTTTAGTTTGTCAACATATTACTGTATCGAATATATGTTCGGACACGTAAGAAAATGTATTAGGTGTTAAATTACGTGCGTGAAGATGACAACCGGTAAGGATTTTTCTTGTGTCGGTGGCCTGGATAAGCACATAAAGGTTGTGAAGGAAATGGTTCTCTTTCCACTCATGTACGGAGAAATATATGCAAAATTCAATCTAAAGCCACCACGCGGTCTGTTGTTCTACGGCCCACCTGGTAACAACTCCAAATGTCCTATTTAATGTTTATTTTATGCTACCAATAGGAATATATATTCGGAATATACATTTTTATACTGTGATTAGAAATATGTATGTCATAATAGCGTTTATCTTTACGGTACATATGTCGCAGTTTTCCACTACTGCTTTTCTAACAAAGATTATGACATTTTACAACTTACTTTTTTGTTGTTCTCAGACAGTATTCAGACCACAAGTGGAAAAGTTAAGAGTAAAAGAAAAGTGCATAAATTATTTTTACAACCCGTATCTTCGTATTTTGGCAGAAGAATCGTTTCACGAAATGCATATCTATACACACTGGAATTGTTAAACACATTTTTGTAATATTATGTCTCTTATTGTGATAACATTTTTAAACGTATTTCGCGAAATATTAATTTTATACGTGCCGAACTATCTGCAATCGAGTATTTACATATATGTTTAACAACATGCTTCAAAAGCGGTTTGTATCCTTTTATAGACAAGATTAGAGTTCAAATATCTTGCAACCACTTAATGTTTTCTTAATTGTAGTTCGCTAACATGAATATGCATTACAATGTGCATTACATAAAACTGAACAGTCGTTATTTGAAATATCCCTTTCCACTTGTCTCAGCCACACAGACTTACGTGTATCAAAATCTATAGGAACAGGAAAAACTCTAGTAGCCAGCACCCTGGCAGTAGAATGCAGCAATTCTGATCGTAAAGTATCGTTCATATCGAGAAAAGGATCCGACTGTCTCAGCAAATGGGTTGGCGAAAGTGAGAAGAAATTGCAGAAAATATTTACAACGGTACATTTCAGCTGCAACAGAGTTCTTTTACTACAGTAAGGATGCCATATGCGTGCCTTTATTTCTCCTATTCTAATGCAGAATTGGTTGATATTCTACATATACACACAAACCTGTATATACTATTAAACAGAACAATGATACGTGATCAATGATCCTAAGACGAGTATGATTGTGATAATCACAAAAGAGGAGAATAAATCATTTCATATTACATTATCCCGGTAGTAACTAACGCCATAAATGTTTTAAAATTTAACTATAGAATCCTATTAATAACTATTGTCAGTTCCAAACGGCCAAGGGTGTAATACTTTATTTTCTGTTTCAATATAAAAAAAGTGTACTTCAGTTTCATCTGTTTATTGAAATCTATAGCTGATGATATTATGAAGCTCGCCTAGTTCAAAGTGTCTAACACGCCATAATGTACAAATAGCTTTGCAGTAATCAATTTTCCTGGTTTAGGCCCAACAGTCGAGGCCATGCATAATATTCTTCGACGAGATCGATGGTCTGGCACCGGTAAGATCGAATAGGCAAGATTTCGTACATGCCAGTATCGTCTCGACGCTTCTTGCATTGATGGACGGCCTTGAAAATAACTCGGAAATCGTAGTGATCGGGGCAACGAATCGGATAGACGCAATTGATCCCGCACTCAGAAGGCCTGGTAGATTTGATAGGGAACTTTACTTTCCTTTGCCGTGTTGTATTGCGAGAAAAGAGATACTTTCGGTACTGTACCTATCGTGGATGTGGCCGCGAATAATTACCGTAAGATTTACATTCGGCGGTCGCCAGATTTCTGAAAACATCGCTGTGTACGAATAACAGGTACACATGAAATCGTGGAAGCAAAAGCCGACACAGAAATTCCTAGCTTATCTTGCGTCAGAGACAATTGGCTTCTCGGGCAGTGATTTACAGGCACTCTGCACTGAGGCTGTCATGTGTTGTGTAAGGCGGAACTATCCGCAGATCTACACATCGAAGTCAAAATATCATATCAACGAACGATGTATTCGTGTAAGTATTCAAAGTCAATAGTGCTTTTGTCAACCGTGAGACATATGCTATTGTGGTAGTACAAGACAAGACAATTAATTTCGTATGGGAATGGACGCTAGAGAGGTGTATTTAGTTTTCAAATTTTATGACATATGTGTAGCATTTCGATCGAGTACTATCATTGTATATTATGGCGATATCTACTACTGTTTCTACGATTTACTTAAGCGTGATCTAAATTTTGATTAAATAAAGACACATGAAGCTAATCAGAATATGATGTTTCGGATAAACGTATAGGGTGAGATATTATGTTTGACATTTTCGGAACCGGAAGAATAAATTCACGTGGAGTATCAAAACCTATCTTAGGCTTATACTACTATTGAATGTATATTATATATCAAACAAAATATGTACAATGCGTACATGATGCCTAACACGATGGTTTTGGGATTAGATTGAGAAACAAGATTTCTTGAAAGCGCAGCAGCATATTATTCCTGCATCACACAGAGTTACCCCTGTACCTGTAAAAAGTCTATCGACGAAAGTACAACCTTTGCTTCAAGAAAACTTATCTCACATTACGACGCGGCTTCAAACGCTGTGTCCGATAGAAATGTTATCATCCGACTGTATGTGAGTAATCATATTGAATGCAGCAGCCAAAAGTATAGGCCAGCTCCTTTGTTGTATCATTGTTTCTCTAGTGTCGGGAAAGCACCGTCAAGGTCAACAAACTGCCCGAGAATGCTGCTATGCGGAGACGATGATTGTCACACTCGTCATCTGGGACCTGCGATTCTTCACACTTTGGAACACTTACCTTGTCATGTGCTAGATGTGACATCTCTTTTTCAAGAAACAGGTCGCGCCGTAGAAGAGAGTATCATTCAAGTAAACTTAACAGAATATAGTTTTCCATAAAATATGACATAACGCGATTCAACCAATTATCGCTCAAACTTTTTTGCTACCCTTTTGTCATTTAATTGCTTTAATTCTTCTGGTCCTACGTTTGCAACAAACGTACTTTAAACACAATTTTTTTTTAGCGATATTGTAATAATCGATGTTGCACAATTGAAGCACAAGCTACGCGTCGTACTTTGCTTATTACAGACACGATATTCATATAATGCATATTGTTTCTTATTGATAGACAATGAAAAATGCTAAGCGAAACTTGCCGTCATTGTTATACGTTCCTGATATCTTAACATGGTGGTATTTGGTAGGCGATTCAGCAAGGATAATATTCTCTTCACTGATACGATCCCTTGATCACAGCGTCCATATATTGATCTTAACAACAGCCCATTGTCGGCTAGTGGACTTACCGTCAGAGGTATACATTTGGATAAAATTAAATATCTGGTTACCCAAACAATTTCAATTATCATATCTTATTAATTAACGCAGATAGTAAAGTGATATAGATTTTTTTGTTTTAACGTAAATACATTTGTTGCATCATTATTTAAACCACCTCATAGAATACTTAATTAATTAGATTACTGATATGTACGATGAACATCAAGGAGAAGTGTTCGAAATCAAGCCTCCCAGTATACAAGAACGACAAGCCTTTTTTAAACAACTATTTCTTAACTCCGTATCGGATACTGATTCAAACGAATCACAAGGTACAAGTAAGACGTATGTGCTTTTCATTAACAATAATAATTATCGTAATAAACTCTGCCAGACTTCACGCAAGCTACAGGCATAAGGAGAAACAAGGAAATCTACAGGAGACAAAAATCTGTAAATACCGTTGATTCCGGAGAAGCAGTATCACCGCGTAAGTAAAATGCGTGTAGACATATGTTTAAGGGCTACAAGACAAATAATGCAAATTTTTCACGTTCAAGAAATTATAGTGTTACCAGTTGGAAGAAAAGGTAAGGATGGAATAAAATCGGGTAGCAAACTAGATGCTGTTCAATCCTGTCATTCCAATATTAATGTTGTAACAAGTAAATTATGTATTTTTATGTGGACATTGGATTTTAAGGAAAGACATGAGATAGTGAATCAATCGTAAATATTTATTTAATAACGAGCGCTACGAGACATGTTATGTTTCAGAATCCAATGGCAAAAGAGAAGTAAATACATTTCCGGAGGGACCCGCACCAAAGCGACAGAAATTATCATCAGCCAGTGGGAAATTACCAGATATTAAAGCACAGAATCTGTTGCAAAAGATAGTGAAATTGACAGACAAATGGTTTCATAGCCAGTTGGAGAGCTTGTTTACCTACTTAGAATTTGCAGTAGAGAAAACAGAAGATGATACGCGTAACGTAATAGAAATCAACTTGAAGCAGTATATTGACATGAAAAAACACAGGGCTAAAGAGAGATAAATGTAAAAAATGTTGCAATCAAAAATATGCCCTACCGCGTGCTTGTAAATGAAGAAAGTGAATGTCGTATTTTAAGATAAGCATTGTGAATTCCTGCTCAAGTATTTTTACGCATTCAACGTATTTAGAGCATATTACTGTACATCGTAAATATAGGACAATGTTAATAATTTAATGCAGTTTTCAAAATTCGAGTTTTGTGTTATATAAAACAGATATGGGAAATAGAAGACGTTGCATAACAAAACATAATATTAAACACTATTAAATTATCTGTAATCAAAAATCGTTTTTCGTCTAGATCTGTTTTAGTTGTATTTATTACAACAAAGTTACGTACCGTCAAGTTTCATTCTATATTTATTTTATTCCCTGAGAGCTTACTCAGGCAGACATTTAGTAAGTTGTACGGTGTTTAAAAATTTCTCCTTTACATTAAACATAAAAATATTTTTTTGGTGAACTGAACAATTCAACAGTATTGTCTTTGAAGTGTTTGTTTTTCACGTACAAGTAGTGAATTTAATTTTCATTTTTTTTGAGAATGTTCTGCAATTATACTTTTAAATTATCGATGTGTCGTCATACGCGTAATGAAACTTTTATGTTATGAGAAGATTATTGTTACAAATGATTTATTCAGCGACATTTTCTACCATTGTTAACAATTTCAACGTGGACTTGTCGCATTGGTGAAACAAATTCCAGTGACCGTGTTTTAGCATTAAGTTGACGAATTGAAACGACCGGGACACAGGAGGAAATACCGACCAAATTATCCTTAAAGAAAAACGAACAAAAGAAACTATTTTCGTTAATAGATTGAGAATGTAATTCATTCTGTCAGCGTAATATTTTAATTATTTTGTGTAACACTGTAAGTGCACAAGCATGTAACACTAGAGGTGTGGGATCAAGAGTAACATTCATGAAATGAATACTGGCATTAACTAATATAAAATCAGTTTACAGGGAAGGTAAGTAAACGTTATAGCTATCATTGCATAGTTTGTTGGAGATATTCAATGACCGAAACTGTCGAGCTGAACATACGGCGTCTTTACCTATAGCACATTTAACAGAAATAAAGTTAACAGCTTCATGTAGACGTGTTAGACTAGACACACCATGTAAAGACATATTGCATTACAAGTCACAGTTACATTTTACGATTGAATGTAAACGGCATATAGTGGCATGGAGCGCAAATGAATGAGTGTAAGCGTGCATGAGCGTCCTAGAAAGTTCTCGAACTTTAGTGTTGCTAACATTAGGCAGATTGTACTTAATTGAAAATGGGCTACAACGCCAAGTAAGATAGCTAAAATGTAGGAATCTTCTTGATTTCAGAATAACCGACATTTTCTACTTTCCACCAACTCACTGCCTTACATTAAATTGGACATTTCTTTTAACGTTTCTACAAGGTCACCAATTACTGCACCCTGTGTTATTCAAAATGTACATTTATTTCAGATATTTACAGTCCCATTCTGTCTATGTTCGGTAGTTAACATGCTATAATAGATGTAATTAGATAAATATCTCAACGTGGTCGGGACGTGTCGAATAATACCATTGAAGATAAAGGAGTAATTTAAGGAAAGTGTAATAATTTAACTTTATAATAGCAAATCATCTGAAGAAATTTTTCAATATTATACAAACTTTACGCAAAGAAGGTACATAGTATCAACTTTGCGATTAAGGTGTGTACTCTGTAATGCTGTTGTAATAAATTTTAATGAATACCATTTGACCAAGTTGATCTCATTTGAACATATTGTACACATACTGCTTCTGCTACTGATATTATGCTGCTATATTTTGTTGAAATTATATCGCATTGCAGGTAGTTGCATTGAACAACTTGATGCCCACAGCGTGAAGGCAACAGTTGCCGGAAAAAATCAACCAGGCATTCCGTATACTAAGATCATCTAAGGTTCGTTAGATGTGTCATTCTGAAGTCATACAAACAATTCGCCCGATGCAAATGCCTTTTCTCCTGATCTTACAATCATAGCACAAGGAATTACGATGTCCACTCCCTTATAGCATAAGATAGTACGTTACGTTCAATCTCAAGTGACAAAGATGGAGACACAAAAAGAGACGGAAGAAAACAAAGAGAAAAGCAGAGGCAGTCGCAGAGTTCTTCAACTTTATCAGTTCACGCCGCACAGCTGGACCGTGTGTTTCGTCGTTTTCATCCTGTTCGCGCATCTGATTCAAATTTGCTGTGCATGTGCTTTTTTGTGGAAGAAAGTTGTGACAGTTCTTCGTTCCCCCTTTCTCAGGAATTTGCTATACATTTCAAAAATAGATTTTTTCATGATTTTCGACATACGTCTAGATAAAAATTTAATGACTTAAAAAAAAAATTAATTTGTGTCTGTAGCGGACCGACGCTGTCATAAAGAAAAATTCTTTATAAGCCTCAGTGATACCTGGTAATATATGTGGTTTCTTTCCAGTACGTCACGTTCACGTTAGAATGCATTTTAATACGTTTATACTATATGGTTATTTGAAATTCTTATGCTTCGCGAATATTAATGAACTCTTTGCAGAATCATGTATTTCAAAAAATCTGACACATCGCTGAAGTCGCAATTTACCTATATATATATATATATATATATATATACATACATACGCGTTCGTTCAGTTAAATTCAAAGCACAACTTCAATCTATTCAATATTTAAAATTGTGATATATGAATATTTAAATAAAATCGTCCAACTGATCGTTATCACGAATACATTGCACATATGTGATAATTTGTTGTTTAGTTATAATTAAGGCGACGCGGCCTTTGTTTGATCGGCAACTCATTTTTAGCAAACGAATGCCATAATTATTCATACTATGATTTCATTATATCAATAGATAATTGTTATGCGATATACGCCGTCGTAAACCGTCAATTGCATTTAGTAATTCTAAACGGGGACAAATGAATTTTATGTTGTTTTTTACTTACAATATATATATTTTATATTTACACGAATTAATTACTTTACCAATTTTAGTAGATTGCGCACATTTGACGAACTATATTGTTTTAAGAATATATTTTCATTTGGGACCACAGTACCATACCAGCTTTTCACTTGCATGAACTGTCTGGTAACAATGTGTTATTCATAGTAATCATTGATCAGTCATGGCAATTGATGAAATGATTAGCTTGATTTCTTACACAGTGATGTTTCAATGTACAAGATGTATGTTTGTGTTTCCAATATTTATAATTTTTATGAGTAAAGTTTTGTTTAATACTCAATTGATTATTGGCACATAAAAGGAGATATTATGTAGAGGTACGAAAGTTACAAAAAGCAGTCAAGAATAACTATTTTATTAGGTAATTTTTCATCCTAACTAATGTACTTGGGGTACATTTTATGCCCAACTACCCTGGTGTAATATTTCGGATTTTCGTAGCTTTGTGTCTTGAATTATTTTTAGGTGAAATATATGACAGAACAATAAAAATCAGTAAACAATTCAGAAATATAGGAATATCATCATCAAACAATGAGGCTATTGTTACATAAAATTTCTGTACCAGGGACAATAATTACTGTTTTATTTATCTATAAGTATAATAATCACAAACATTTTTGAACAGATAAAATGAATGTTTAAACAATTGTAATAACAATTTATTATTTAAAGGTGCTACTTATTATGCATGAAACATATTGTTGAGATAAATGGTTTTCAAAGTAATTCTAACAATAATATTCTATCAACTTGTGATTTATAATGCAAAATGACATCACAAGAATACATACATTTATATACACTAACATTATTTATAGTATAATTTGATTTGATTTTTGTAGGGTGTCTACATAACAAAAGTCATTTATGATTCAGGTTTCGTACAATACTTCCATTATACCAATAACTTAGCTGTATTGAAGTTATTAAGGATTCTGGTTTATATACATATCCCATGCAAAATTTGTGTAAGAACTATATTCCAATTATACACATGTAGACATTGGAAAAATAACACTCCTATTAGTCAATATGCGTTCACTATCACTATGTTGCTTAGACTTTTCAGCTTCAGTCATGTAACAATCCATGTTACGCATTTCATGAATAGCATTCCATAATGACATTCTTCCACGTCTATGATATATATTGTTACCCATGTTTTCTTTTTTGCTTTCAAATACAGATGTGGCAGTCTTTCTTTTTACACAATTTTCTTGTGTTTCATCTTTTACTCTGATTTCTTTGTTGTTCTTTATACAGTTGGAATAAGGCTTCTTACTTGACATGCACATATCATTGCAAGTTGTTTCGTCCTTTCTAGGTGGACTTAGATCTTCAACCTCTTGTTTAATTTCAATTTTATTTGTGTCATTTTGTAAGGTAATCAAACAGTTATTATCATCTTTCTTTATTACATTTTGTTGAGACTTATTACTCTCAGGACATTTATTTGTATGTAGTTTTATACTCCCATTTATTGGATCAGCGTACTGACCAGTTATATTATTTCTGTTGCAAGGAGAAGAGTCAACTGGCTCTCTTTTAATCTTAATGTCATCCATGTCAAATAAATAACTTCCTTGAGATTCACTCTTATCATCTAATCCATAGTCACTGTTTTTTGTAGACAAACAATTTTCCAATAATTTCAATGTCTCTTGAGTTTGATTATTTGGTATGTTTTTAGATTTGGTCAAGGTACACGTTAATGAATTATCACTCATGGATTGATTCTCACAATCAGACATAGTCCTAGGCACTTCATGATTTTTGGCAGCTTTTAAATTATGAGAAATATTTAAATCATGGTTAATAACACTACCAGGGTAACTATGTCTAATATGAGAGAAAAGTCCATTGTTGATGAAATCTTTTTTGGAAGTAATACCAAAAATATTTTCTCCCAGGTATTTGCGTTTCAACGTAATATTTGACATAACTTCATTTCCAACTCTCAATATGAGACGTATTTTCCTTTTTTTTCTTTGATTTCGGGTTTTCTTCCTGGGTTCTATATGAGTTCCAAACAAATGCTTGGAACTATACTCTTTGTTATTAGATGTGATTGCGTTCTTACTGGTTTCAATATTTTTACTGTTTTTTGTCCTTTGCTTTATGTTGTAATGCACTTCACCTATATGATCCCAAACATCCGTTAAACATTTGAAGCTTCTTCGGCATATTGGACAGCTCTCACACATTATAACAACACTGCAATTTTTCATTGTCACTTCACTGGAGTTATTTGTTTGTTTAAATTTCCCCATAATGTTTCTATTCTTTACTGTGGAAACATTGACACTGTCACTGATACTGTTGTGCACTACCTTTAGTAAATAGCTCACAAGATCTTCATGACCATAGACACGTTATCGACAAATAGCACCTTCTGACTTCTTTTGGAATGATCTAAAAAATACACAAAACCATTTTTTATCATTAGTTACTGTTTTGATTATGACTATATATATTTTAATATTTAAACAACTTTGTGATTAATTAATTTTGATCACTATGTTTTATTGCTGACATTTTGTGTATGTGGGCATGCTGAATATTATTTTGAAAATGAAATATCAAATATGCTTACATGTCTAACAAGTGCAAATTGTATCAGTATACTGTAACATCTAATGTTCTATGAACCAAAAAAGATTTAATCTGTTCGGAGGCACGCCTGCCCCAGAAATAGCGGGAAATGAGGGAGTTATTATCTTCAGAAAATAAACGATAACGTATTGGGTGGCCAGACAAAAATACAAATATTTTACATTCGGTTTGCAACAAATTATGTTTTCAATTAATGTCCAGAGTTAATTTTTATATTTACTTAGACGTGTATAAAGATACTTACAGCTCTAAGAAATGAAACGTAAAACACTATATGTATAGTCCCACAGGTTCAATAGTAAATCCGAAACTAGTTAATATACTTGATACACTTCCGAATCTACTTCAAATAATAAACTTTCAAAATAAAAACAGATATAATAATTTTTGGCACCGATCTTTTGTACAACTACATATTTCTACACTTAACTTTGTACAAAACGCATAATAAGTACCTGGTAATCCTGGGGAAGAATAAACGCCTGCATAACAAGCACGGTGTTGCCGGTTGTACAAAGATTCCCCTATATACGTTAAATTATTTTTACGTCCGAGCAGAGTTTATATTCACTGCAAAGTACGAACACTTCGTCCGAATAAATAAGGAGATACGTACGAGTGATTTATATAAATATGTTTGAAAAATCTGTAAGCACTCAGCATTTTATTGCGGGGAAATCTAACTTGGCAACAATGGATGCAGCTGTCCTAGCTGCTTATGCAGAGTAGCCAATGGCATTTGTTGTCTTAACGAATATCCTCCAATCAGCGTTTAGCTTACATGCTGTGCAACCCAGTCTGGAATGTCAATGCCACATTCCTTACCGAAAGGACACTACATTACATTATAGCTTAAGTGTAGGCCTACTACATTATTGGTTGAAGATAGATTTTGGGGGTGTAACTTCCGGCAATTGCTACATTTTGCCAATAAGCAACCATGTAACGATTATGTAGTATGCTATTGAAAGTCAGTTAATAGTATCGGAAATTATTTGTGAAAAAAAAAATCAGAAAAAAATGCAATTGACAATTGACCTTTGATATTGCTATTATGCAAAAATCTAGTGGACACAATAGTTACATAGTTACAAGATTTTAAAGCGATAAATATTTTATAGTTTATACAAAATTAAATTCACCTTTATATCTGTTGACTTTAACGAAAATAATGTTTCTTGCACATGGACAAAAAAAGTCTCAAACTCTATATAAAATAACTCGGATCATTATGACATGAAACATTCTACTTTAAACAAACGTTTTCGTGATACTTAGGAGTACGTTAATAGGACTTGCATTATACTTCCTTTTTTTCTTTATCATTGATAGAAATCATAAACTGAAATAACTAACATTGTTCTCGGCGACAAAAGGCAGACGCTGCATGGAAATTTGTTAACATTTATCCATAGAACGCAATTGGTGTCCCGTGATATAAAAATTTATATTTATTCGATAGTTAAAAGAAAGAATAAAAATAATAGTGCAATACATAAACAAAATTTCTCCTAATAATGGTATTACACAATAAGAATGTCAATCATTGATATCTACATTTAGTTTTAGCCAAATATGTAGTAAATTGTACATTTTTAACAAAATTTGTTAGTATATTAATTGTAATTAAGTTAGTCAAGTACAGAAACATTAACGGTGGTGTCCGAGTGGTCCTGTGGCGCAACGGATAACGCGTCTGACTACGGATCAGAAGATTCCAGGTTCGAATCCTGGCAGGATCGAATATTTTTTTATTATTTAAATTGCGTTTTTTTCATCTCAATGTTTATATAACTTATTTTAGAAAATATTAAAACACTTTTACTTTTTTATATCCGCAAAACACTTCACAATGATTATAAAAAATGTGTTTTTTTTTAAATGGTCTCATACCATGTTGGTTAACGTATACGTGAATTAACATGTCTATAGGATTGCTATCAATGTTTCTGTAATGACCATGCAACATTTAACTCATCGTGTTGTAAGCTAAATTGCATTGAACATGGTTTTAATCAGCCTGGTAATTGTTAACTTGCAACAATGCATCGTACAAATATTCGAAAAATTATATAAATATGTGTATTATTATAACATTATGCGTATATCGTTACTAAGATAACATTACTTTGGTAATTTTATGTTCACAGAATTCGTGAGATGCGCCAAATATATCTTCCGGCTTGGATATTTACAGTTTTTGTACAAATTACGCATGAGGGTAAGTCGTGTTCGGATGTTGACTAGTTAAAAAATCGGTGTCCCCGTTTCGACTCGTTTAATTAGTTGCAATCAGTAATAAGTTCATGGTGAGTTTGCGGTGGTATGGGGTGTCACGATTGTGCATGTCATGATTGTGCCGATTATGTCAAAGGATGCCGACAAAGAAGCGTGAGTGCTTCATCTTGTCCCCGTATTCACGAAGATCATGTGTACACGAACGACTTCTGTTTGCATTCCCCCTAAGCGGGTAGACTAATTGCATGCTTACACAACGATTTTTTTTTTGCATACTTGTCACAGACGTATAACAGATGGTTAGTCTTGAAACACTAAAAAACTGCATATCTAACATGTAAGTTGTATTTTCTTACATGTCTTTCACAAGAACAGAGCTGCTTACCCTGATTTAATTTTAACATTTCTAACCGTGTGCAGTCGCACTCTGAGTACTCGAATTTGTTTTAAAGAGGGTAATTTTTTAAGATTAGATGGACTGACTTAAACTGTAAAAAGTACGCATTTTGGTATATCGATGACCTATATCTGATTATATAACAAAATCGAATCGTGCAATTAATGTAATCTGTAGCGGGTACTTTTTACATACAATTTTGTTTGTTTTTTTCGGCAATCGATTCTATTGCATCTTTTTTACTCTTTCTCGTGCATGAAAAGGAAAATAATCCTTTTAAGATCTTACAGAAATTCCTGTTGTTTAGTCTGAACTTGAAAATATTGTTCTGCCTTGAAAGATATCCCAGTATTTTAAAGAGTGACTGTATACATGAAACTATTGAGTAAAACAATATTATAAGTACCAAAGATAGTATGTAGGGCATAGTACTTAAATCAATAAAACTACATACAGTAAATGTCCACAAAGTCGTCAAAGTATTTTTGAACTTTAATTGTTTATATGGTATAAACAGGAATTTACTTAACCCTATTTTGATATTTAGTTCACCAGTATGAACAGAACCATAAATAAATTAGAAAATACTACAGACCGCAACAGTGTTAAAACGAAGGATCCCTCTCTCTATACTGTACAGTAAGGCCTGTTTTTGTGCGGTTCTTTTCTATGCGATTTTATTTTTGTGCGATTTGTTTTGTGCGACTTTATTTTTGTGCGATTTGTTTTGTGCGATTTTTTTTTGTGCGGTATATGAATCTCAGCGGCGTTGGCACCAGTTTAATGATTCCTATCAGTGTACGTATACATGTTGTGGACGAACCTTGACTACGAGGACTCCTTGACGACAATGTATGTGCACTCCGCGAAACTCTGTTAATTTGTTTTAAATAATCTCCTGACAAAGTGCAGTCAGTTACGTATATATACTCGCTCGACGCGCGAACAGTATACGCTTGGTATTCGGAGTTTTATCTACGATGTTAACAATGCGTAGTAATGTTGATGTACAGTTAGAAAAACGCAATCATCCGCCCAACACAAACTGTAATACCCTCCGCTAATCCACTCATTAATACGCAACCCAACCGCGATTTTATTACCCTAAATCGTATCCCCAAACCCTTGGTCTCTTTTCTTTTCCATGCACGAAACTTTTCCTCTCCTAATCCGCCCTGCACTGCAACCTCTCGTAATTATTTTTCCTATCCATTTTCAAGTCGTATTTGCCATGCAAATCATCACCTCTCTTCCTTAGTCTCAACACACTCTACAGCCCCGATTCAAACGTCACAAAAATTGATAATCGATTTCATGGTCAAATAGTCAATCTTCTCCACGTATATAGTTTCAATGTAAAATAAAATGTTTTTAAAATAATGCCAGGTCTAATTTAATTATTTAAGTTGTTGGAAAGCATTTTCTCATCTATTTCGTAAATAATTGATGTATTTTCGAAGTGCGACTTTTTTTATGCGGTCCCCATCCACCGCATAAAAAAATTTTTTTTTTGTATATCGTACGCAGATGTTTATTATATGCCAGTGTTAATAAAATTTTCCAATTTTTTTTTGTGCGATTTTTTTTATGCGGTCCCTATCCCCCGCACAAAAACAGGCCTTACTGTAAATATATCGATTTCATAAATACCTATATCTGACACTGAAAGTTTGGTCGTATATTGTTGTTTTGATTGTTTGCATTTGTCCAGCAAAACCTTGATAAAAGTAAATATTTACAACAACTGTATTATTTATCAGATCACCTTGCCGAAGAAGAAAGCAATCTCGAGTATTTACGGAATCCATGTGATCATTATGAACGAGGCGAAGATGATCTCCAAACATTTGATTTCATCAGCAAGTTTAAATTGGACCTACTCGATACTCATTACAATGCCCTCAGTCGCGTCAAGGGTAGCAATCGTATGCAGATAGCGTTCAGACTTGAAAAGGAGGCAGATGTAACAGTTTTGACGAAGTGCGTTTCTTCTTGTTTCTTTTTAGATATTTATTAGCTTCAAACAACGTTTTGCTCGCCCATAGAAATATAAGTTTTATTTTTATTATTAAACATATTTCTCACATAATACTTATTTATATCGAGACGTAACAGATTGTTAGCTTTCATTAGTTTTCTTTACATGTTGTCTGTTGACAAGACATTGTACTTTGTGCCGCAATACGTACTTTATAAACGTGAATAAAAATCACTAGGACTATTTTGCCACTGGGATTACCGGAGGAATTTACGATGGCGTGCACCTTCAGAGCCCGGAAAGTATCAAAATATCCTTGGCAAATTATTAGGATAGTAGATGCGGAAAATGCGGAACAGTTCTCCATTATAATGAATCCAAGAAACCAGACGATAGAATTCGTGATGATCGATACCGTAGGAATACTGCAAACAACATTTTTTCTGGTCGAACAGGTAAGTTATTATTATTTTATTTGTACACCCCTATTCTTTCATGATTAACTTTCTGTATTATTTATGGTGTTAAATTCATCATTTGAGTACTGATCTTCTTACGAGCAGTTATGTGTTAGTGTAATTGTTTAGGATTTGATGGTATACAAAAAATTCTTCGTATACTTTCAAACAAACTACCATATGGACCATGTTAGTGTCAAACCATATGTTAATCCTATTACGTGTTCTTACGTAAGTGTCAAGCACCTAAAAGGCTGAAACTGATTCTCAAGTCGTTACTAAACAAGATATGTATTCATAACATCGTAGAAAGATTGACGAGGGAACCATACCATATTCTCTAACACTATACTGCATTTTTCTTTCGAATCAGAAAGCATTATTCGTTTTGCTAGTTAATGGCATTTCTTGTTTGGAAGCTGAGGGCGACTTCTCATTACGTGTTTATGATTTATTTTTCACACCACGCCAGATTTCTTGGCTTGGTTATAATTTTTACGTAAATTACAATATCTTGATATGCCCCTTCAGTCTGCAATAATAAAAATCAAACATTAAAATAGTGTTCTAAAGAATGAAATAATTATTCGTACGCTAAAAACCTGAATTATGTAATGGCAAATGTTTATGACTAATAATAAGCTGATCTAAGAAATAAATTCTTGTTCTAAAACTAGCATAAATAAAACAAATTTTATTTTACAAATTGGCATACGGAGAGAATCTTATTGTTTGCGAGGTTCTCCTTTCTTTACGAACCTTTGGCATATCGACCGCAAAATAAGACAAGTCATTAATCAAAGCCAATATTCTTAATCGAATCGCAGGTTCTGCGAGCGGTTTGAGAGCATAACGAGTTAAGAACGTAAAATATAACGTCCTCATTTGCCCATAACACAATAGTAGCCCAGTAATGCAAGTATTAAACCCGCCATTATCCCAGAAAGCATATAACGTCTTTCATAAAATGAACAATATAAACAGGTTTTCGACAAAAATTGGCACAAGTTACAACTCAGCGTTTCCAACCAGAAAGTAGCCCTCTACGTCGATTGCGAATATATTGGGACGAAGGATTTGCCAACCCGTGGAAAAATCAATCTTAACGGCGAAACGTCGATGGCGAAGATGATTAATAGCAATGTCACGGTGCCAGTAAGTCAATCTAAACAATTTCAGTATCAGCATTCCAAAGGCACGGGTAATCGTAATCTTCCAACAGTAAAGAGGTGACTAATTTACGTTAAATCGTAATTACTTGAAAAATCGCTTCAGTCCCGTAACTCCATCCCGAATGATAGCAAAAAGGAACTCACTTTCCGGCCATTTGAAAATATCGTGTGATGCAAAGTTACACGAGCACGGTGCGGGCACATGGCGGAATAATCTTTCGTAATGCGTGTTCAATCAAGATTCCGAGAACCTGTCATCACCGTTATGTTGAGCGATCTGTTCGAAGAGTGCGAATTGCAAACGCGCCACGGCGTGAGTTCTAAGCACGCGTAGCACTTAAAATGTGAAGAGGGATGCAGGACAAACGTTTCCAACTGATAGCTTTATGCCATGCTCACGCCGCAATTAAGAGGCGCGTAATTAATAAATGACTCGGAGCTAACAAGGCTGCGAGCATCTGTGGACTAGGCTAGATTTAGCACGGCGAGTTTGATATGAAATCGAGCGATACCGTGTATTGGCGAAGACATAAAGCGACGTCCATTTTCACACGTAGTCAGATGATTTTCCAAAATTCGTCCACATTTACGTTTAAGATCGGAAATTCTTGAAGGAACCGCATCTCCAATGAACTAATCAGAGCAATTTGACATGTAGCAGAGGTTTTAATTTTTAATAGAGTTAACATTACTGTATTGAAGATTTATATTCATGTTTTCATATAATTCGGCAGAATGATACAAGAATGAACTTAAAAAAATGAGGAAGAATTAATTGTTTACCTATTTAATTGAGTGCTAAAGAATGTTTCAAAGAATAAAATGTTTGATGAAAGAAAGTCATTAGTTAGTCATTATTAGTATCGGGTCACATCGTGTTTGGCTAAAGTGAGCAAGATCTGCAAACACCAAGCACCTTCTTCACAGTTTGTGCCTCCTTTTACATTTTTTTGTCAACCTTTAACGATTGTGCTCATACAACAATTTCTCTTATTGTCTCCTGCGAAGTTGCCTCTAAATCATTACCTTTTAGATTGATATTCAATGGATGGTGTTACATTGTGACCCGACAAGACCTGAAAGGGAAACTTGCGAGGAGCTGCCGGTAAATCGATATTATTTTCCTTCGTACATGACAGCACGCTTTCTCATGCCATGATTTATAACTCTGTTTATCCCAGAAGGTAATGATTAGTCCTGCTGCATGGCGGAAACCAACTTGCGACGTTCTTTGCCCACCTGGCCCGCCTGGACTCAATGGAACGAATGTACGCTTCCCTACCATATACACAAACCTGATCGATTACAAGTGATCATTGCCGATACTAATTCATGTTCCGAATGAATCATTATTAGGGCTTGCCAGGTATACCTGGTTTACAAGGACCTCCTGGTCCTCCTGGGCTGCCTGGATTTCCGGGAACACGTGGACCTCCTGGAGAACAAGGCAAAACGGTATGTCAATAATATTGAAGATACTACCTGACTTCTGTGGTATATCATTAGCAGATAAAGAGCTTCTTCTTTCTTCTTTAACGACAGACTTTGAATTATTCAACTTCAACCCATTGTCCGTTGGAAATAAAAAAACAAGACAAAAATTGTATATGTTTACGAAATTTGAAAATGTGTCACAAATATGCGACGTTGGCGGGTAATGGGACAAGGTATTCTTTAATTCAACATTCTTTTATTGGGAGTCATCAAAGTAAATTTAGTATCTGCCTAATACAAATCGGTCACACATGATTTTAATGAAAAATAGCTGCGTTTATTGTTGCCAACTGCTTTGTAAATTATGTTGTAAATTATGCAAGCATCATTAAGAATTTCAATATGATCTTTTGTTATAAACAGTTACATTTACGCTATAGGGATCCATAGGCTTCACTGGTCCAAGAGGATTTACCGGTTTGCCAGGACCTCCAGGTTCAACCGGTCCCGCAGGACAACCTGGGCCGAAAGGTGAAAGAGGTGAAAGAGTACGTCCTAAGAGTACAAATTTCAATTAACACACACTTTACTTTACGCCCAGAAGGCCAGAAGTTGTCCACTTCTGTCAAGATACAGACCTACGTTATTCGTTAACGACAGTAATTTGATAACCTTCCCCCAATTTAATCGTCTTCGACACTTTACCTCCTATGAATAAGAATACCTTTGTCAAGAAGAATCCAAGACTTCCGCTTGCGTGCAAAGAATCCCGGTTGATGGGCTTCTTTCTCACTAAATCCAGTTTACGTGCATTTTAAGATTGCCTACAATATTATATTAGCACAGTTTTTTAATCAAGTTTGATGTGTCAGCTATTATCACGGATTTTCTTGAAGTGACGGCATTCAAGTTTGTCAGACAGCTCAATGAACTGTCAAACTATATATTCTGTTTATTTATAACTTATTAGAACAATAGTTGCAGGGCATTTTTATCTGTTAAAGTTATTAATGAAAGTTTTCATCGCTTGAAGGGAGACATGGGATTTCCTGGATTGAAAGGGGATCAAGGTTTGGTCGGACCTCGAGGCTTTCCAGGTCCTCCAGGTCCTCCGGGAAACGTAAGCGAATTGAATGCTGTTTTGCCACGTATTGTGGGTCCGGTTGGTCCCCCTGGACGTCCTGGAGAGAAAGGCTCCAAAGGAGAATTAGGCGAGCGTGGCATAACAGGCGATAAAGGTGACAGAGGTAATTTATTCATTCCTAAACTATGCGGTCATCTCCATTTACTTTCACGCAAAAAAACTATGCAAGCATTCCGCTGTTGGCACATATTATTTTATGACAATGCAATGATTCAATATATTTGACTCACAACATGTGATGATGTTTGGCAACATCTCACTATAATTTGTTAACACTCGCTCTTTCTTGCTAGTTCGATATTCTTCTATTTATCTATTTAATTGAGGGCGGAGGACAATTATTATATTACCATACTTATAACATTAATGATTATATTACCGTATTATTGTACTGTATTATTCTTTATTGATTCCCATACGGGTTACACTTTTATATCTTATCCTATTTTATAACCATGTTATTATACGTTATTACATTACGTTTGACTGAAATGAAAGATGAATGGAAAACATTTATTATAGGGTGGTGCGGTAAAATAATCGCGGAGGAAACTTGTTTGAATATCAAATTTGAAGTGGATGTTTGATCGATTGGTCCCGGTGCAATAATAGTTAAATTGATATAGTTTTTGAACGCAACCGTATAGCGACTGGGTCAATAGTAACATTACTATGAAGGCCGATCACATGTGTCGATAAGCAATTCTCGTTAATCAAAACGAATGTAGCGTCACGTACATAAGGTCAAAGAATCTCACAGCCGTTTGATTTTATGCCTCTTAAAACGAGAAACTACTTTAAATTCACGATATTTGAACTTTACCATCTCCGGAATTTGATCGTAGTTAGGCACTTCAAATGGATACATACCTAAAAGTTAGGATCTTTTTATTTATTCACGATGGTATCAAAATAGTTTTATCTTTAGATTTGTGAAATAGGTACATAAGATAGCAAAGTGTTCTTTGTCTTTTTGTCTCGTTGCCGCACGCATATTTTTTGCACAAGCGAAGTCTGTGAAAGATCATCGACAGTTAGCTGTGGACCAAACATCTTTATTGGTGTCGTAGTTAAATGACGAAAAGCTCTTATGTCAGCGCATACCAATGCATGACTTACACGAAGCATGGACCGATGAGTCAATGCTGGCCTAGATGCATTTATTCGAATCCATTGTAAATCAATTTAGTGCAATGTGATGCAAGATACATGAAATCAGTGTTGCTTCTTTTGACGATTTGCATGAGATGGATTACATCGACCTTCTAGCAGAAGTGAAAGGGACAATTCGTATACTTTTTTATGTTATTAATTCGAGATGACATTATTAGGCACCGGTCAGAAAAAGGGAGTGGAAAATATTAAACAAATGGAAATTATGTAGTAGGCAAAATTCATCATCATATCTGTGGCATCCAGATCTAAATCATTGAATATGGAAAATCATGAAGTAAAATTTACGCTGCGTAAAGTATGTTATACTGACAAAATGTTTTATAACATAAAGGAGAAAGGGGTGAACCTGGTAATCCAGGAGAAGACGGTTCTCCTGGAGCACGAGGGGATATGGGTTTACGTGGTGAAAAAGGAGGAATGGGCTTCACTGGGCTGCCAGGAGTACAAGGACCTCCTGGTCCGCATGGACAGTTTGGTCCACCTGGGCCTCCGGGAACAGCGGGACAAAAAGGGGAACCTGGTGAACCTGGACGTGATGGTAATCCACCTATTTTCTTGTCCAACACACGCAATGAAAACCAAAACCGCAAGTGCAAGAAGTAAACACAAATTATTTGACAGATTCACCCTCTGATTCATACTTGTCAACACGCCAGGTATAAATCTAGGGTGTGTTTGAGTATTTATGCGTAGATATGGCAGGTATATACACTTTAATAACGATAATTACGCAAGTGGTCGAAGAAAACACAGTACACATAACAAGTACCTAAGCCAGATTCATCCTTTCACTCACACTAATTAACATGCCAGGTATAAATCTAGGATCCGTTTAATCATTTATGTGCATTCATTCGTAAGTATTCAGGTATACACTCTATTAACGGTAAATGCTCAAGTGAAAAAAGTAAAAAACGAAATAATTGACGGATACAACATTTGAGTCACATTTATCAGCGCGCCAGGTATAAATCTAGGGTGTGTTTGATCATTTTTATGCTTTCATGCCTAGGTATACCAAGTACGGTACTTAATAACGTCATACCTGGACCTCCTGGGCCCGAAGGACCCCCAGGCCAACCTGGGGTGGATGGTCTTCCAGGATTTGAAGGCAAACCAGGACGTGATGGACTTCCAGGCCTACCTGGATTGGCCGGCAAAGATGGAATTCCCGGTGAACCCGGACTACAGGTAAAATATTTTTTCGTAAGATAAGATATCTTCTACATACAGTTACTTCGACGCATGGCTTCAGTTTGAGCATTTTTAATGAAGGAAAATTCATCGATGCTCATTCTTATTAGGGGCTTCCTGGGTCAAATGGTGAAATGGGTCCACCTGGACAACGAGGGTTGGGCGGTGCAGTAGGACTACCGGGTGCACCAGGAATTGATGGGAAACGTGGTGAAAAGGGGGACAAAGGTTCACAAGGAGAACAAGGTTATCCTGGACCACGTGGACTACCCGCATCACCGGTAAACGGACATTTTTTAAAGTTATTCTGCCAATGAATCGAATAGCGTCTGCTCATGCATCACTCAGCATATTTAATGTCTACAATATTCTCATACATGTCATACCTACATGCACGTAGTAAAAAGAAAACAATTTATGACGCCGCGCAAAACAATGGAGTAATACAGGGTGAATCAGAATTCGAGGGAGAAAATGTAAGAGGTGGTAGAACATATGAATACAAGCAATTTTTATCCAACAATGTATGGGCGCAACGGAAGGGGTGAAAAGTTACAGTCGATACCTGACCTGGCGGTAAACGTGATAAAGAATTATCACACGAATAAGAGGAGATATTTCACAAAATAGTTTATTAATAGGAATGTTATTGATTTATATGCTCAAAAAAAAGTTAAAGGATAACACGCTAACTGCCACGCGAATTTATGAGAAAATATCCGTCAGCCACGTGCGCTGTTCAGAACTACGCTGGCTTTGCGGGATACTAATGCCAAGCGTACTTCTAAGATTAAAACTTACTCAATACAGTTGTGTAAACATGTTAGGACCATTGTGTCTTATCCTGGAAAAAGATTATTACATTCAGAATGAAATGCTAATGGGCATTCATTCAAGACGATAAGCACCAGTCCTGTTCTGGCTTGGTTATCGTTTGGTCCGTTAGATAATACTTTATCGAAATCGGCCAAATCAGTAAAATCGGATTATACAAAAGATAAATGGTATAAAACGATTGATCCTCGCACTCCGTGGATTTCTGCAGAGGATGGCTAGTTATTCGAACAACGAAATGGCAGATATATATGAGGCATTCCATGCCACATTGGACACTTTTGTACCTCACCTCCTTCGATTTTTTTCAACATGTTTTATGTTTTTAAGGTCGATGAAAAACGCATTCATGAATTATTTCCGATTTTTTTGACCATCCGTTTCGAAAATATGAATTTTCTTAAAATTTGGGCTCTTTTTTTTCAAATTCTCATAACTTTGTGAAAAATGTACCAATTGGATCGATCTTTTTTTCTAAAATTTGTGTTTCTGAATGCTGTTCCAAGAAAAAAATATGATTTTAATCAAAATAATTTTTTTTGTTTATTTTTAATTAAAAGTACAAAATGTTTTTTTATCTCAAAACGCGCCCCGATCGATTTTTTTGGAAAAATTCTCAAAAATACTTGGATGGATATAAGAACTTTTAAAATTTGTCCGATCATGGGCAAACTCTTCGTTCTATTTTTCCAACGAAGTATTTTTGAGAATTTTTCACAAAATCAATCGGGGCGTGTTTTGAGATAAAAAAACCCTTTGTGCTTTAAATAAAAAATAAAAAATGTAAGAAATAATTTTGATTAAAACCATATTTTTTCTTGAAAGAGCATTCAAAAACACAAATTTAAAAAAAAGAACGATCCAATTAGTGCATTTGTGACAAAGTTATAAGCATTTGAAAAAAATGAGCCCAAATTTTAAGAAAATTCATATTTCCAAAACAAACCGTCAAAAAAATCTGAAAATATTCATGAACGCGTTTTTCGTCGACCTTAAAAGTGTCCGATTTGGCATGGAATGCCTCATATATATAATCTTTATTTGACTCCCTTGCGGGTTACAAAATTCCCTTACCCTACCCCTCGCAAATAACCTTAACCTACTTTATTCTTATTAAATGCCAGATATACACTTAGTGTTGGGTGCGGCAGACGGGAATGCGTATGAGGGGCAGCGACTTTACCGCGATCGGTGTCGGGAACATATAAATCAATAATATTCCTGTTAATAAAGTGTTGTGTTTGTACCAACAAGAAACAAACCGCCAAGTAGTCGCTAATAACCCTTGATGTTGATGCGACTATAAATAAACTTATTTAAAAAAAAAAAAAAAAAAAGTGTTGTGTTAATATCTTCTCTCACTCTTGTGATAATTCTTTAACACGTTTACTGCCAGGTCGGGCATCGACGACGCGTGTGGGAGTCAGCGCGTTAAAAACTACACTGTAACTTTTCACCCCTTGCATTGCGCTCATACATTATTGGACAAAAATTTCTTGTATTCATGTGTTCTACCACCCCTTAAATTTCCTCCCTCGAATTCTGATTCACCATGTATATCAAGCTGGCAATAAAGTAATTTCAATTCTGTAGTTGTGAAATAAAATTCATATCTTTGTATAATACAAGGAATAAACTTTAACCAACAATGTATTTCCGATTTTCTTCCGTAAGTGTCGAAATTAAAAATATTTTAACACTGACGGATGTTCCTAAAAAAAATGACAAAGCTATCTATGTTTGAGAACCGAAAGTACGTTCTTGCCAACTTAGGAAATTGCCAGACATCAAGGGCATGCCAAGGTTCAGTTACTGGCAAATGAATATTCTCACCTTCATATTAAAATTAATTAAGTACCCCAGAAAATGTTACGATCGGCATAAGATCAAAAGATGTTGATGATGAAAAGATAATGGTAATGAATGTACAGTAAGGCCTGTTTTTGTGCGGGGGATAGGGACCGCATAAAAAAAATCGCACAAAAAAAAATTGGAAAATTTTATTAACACTGACATATAATAAACATCTGCGTACGATATACAAAAAAAAATTTTTTTTATGCGGTGGATAGGGACCGCATAAAAAAAGTCGCACTTCGAAAATACATCAATTATTTACGAAATAGATGAGAAAATGCTTTCCAACAACTTAAATAATTAAATTAGACCTGGCATTATTTTGAAAACATTTTATTTTACATTGGAACTATATACGTGGAGAAGATTGACTATTTGACCATGAAATCGATTATCAATTTTTGTGACGTTTGAATCGGGGCTGTAGAGTGTGTTGAGACTAAGGAAGAGAGGTGATGATTTGCATGGCAAATACGACTTGAAAATGGATAGGAAAAATAATTACGAGAGGTTGCAGTGCAGGGCGGATTAGGAGAGGAAAAGTTTCGTGCATGGAAAAGAAAAGAGACCAAGGGTTTGGGGATACGATTTAGGGTAATAAAATCGCGGTTGGGTTGCGTATTAATGAGTGGATTAGCGGAGGGTATTACAGTTTGTGTTGGGCGGATGATTGCGTTTTTCTAACTGTACATCAACATTACTACGCATTGTTAACATCGTAGATAAAACTCCGAATACCAAGCGTATACTGTTCGCGCGTCGAGCGAGTATATATACGTAACTGACTGCACTTTGTCAGGAGATTATTTAAAACAAATTAACAGAGTTTCGCGGAGTGCACATACATTGTCGTCAAGGAGTCCTCGTAGTCAAGGTTCGTCCACAACATGTATACGTACACTGATAGGAATCATTAAAGTGGTGCCAACGCCGCTGAGATTCATATACCGCACAAAAAAAATCGCACAAAACAAATCGCACAAAAATAAAGTCGCACAAAACAAATCGCACAAAAATAAAATCGCATAGAAAAGAACCGCACAAAAACAGGCCTTACTGTATATCGAATTAATGAGTGTTTCTTTCTACAGGGTGCAATGGGTGTACCTGGCACTCCCGGGCTACCTGGGATGGAAGGTAGACCTGGACCGAGTGGACCTCCGGGACCACCAGGTCCGCCTGGACCTGCTGCAGAAACGGTTTTTGATATGCTGAATTCAAACAATGTCATGGACATAATAGGGACTCCTGGAGTTAGTGGCCCTAGGGGCGCACCTGGCAATCCAGGTATGGTAAGTAATAATGTTTTTAAATCACTTTCATACATTCAATAAAGAAATTTTACGTCCATTGCGTCAAAATTAATTGATACAAACAATTCATTGCTCTAGATTATATTTGCTTATATTCATTATATATGGAATGTTCTTACTTGCATGTGGAAATCGAATCTACTGGCGAATGGGTAAATTTAGTTTATGTTGTTATGAAAAGCAGCAAAATTGTTATTTTAGCCAGGAGAAAGCGGTGCGCCAGGAGAACGTGGACCGCAGGGTCAAATTGGTCCACCTGGAATGCCTGGAAAGGATGGATTGCCAGGGCTTCAAGGTCCACCAGGTAATACAGGTCAGACGGGAATGCCTGGTGTTCAAGGGACTCCCGGGAGAAGTATAACGGATGCGGACATACGTGAAATTTGCGCCGGCGTGTTGAGAGGTCAGTTTAATTTTCCATCGTATGTCGAAAAATAGGGTACATTTTCCAGACTAACGTTTTTCTAAATCAGAAAAATACTAAGAATAACTTAAATGTTGAAGTACATATTTTTATCAGTACGAATAACAGAATTGTGTTATCAGCGGCTTTCAATTGTTTCTGACATATCAATTTGTTTGCTTTACTTTATTTCTAAATGTAAAGTAAACATTTGCATACAATTTTAGCATTATAGTGTATATTTTTTTAAGTAGGTCTGGAATAGAAAGTTTTCTTTGTAATCTTTCGACTTCGGCGCGTAAGTCCTTTGCGATACATCATTAATAACACTTTCAACTTTTGCTCCGGTTGAAAAATATGAAAAAAGTGTAGAAATTTTTAGGGGCAGATTACGATCGTTAGGCTGAATAGAAATATTAATACGAATAGATCTATGCTGTTGTCCTCTGTAAGTGTTTATTCAGGTGCCAAATGCTACAATATGTACTGTAGAACTTATTATTGCTACATATACATATAGAGCAGATGATCGAGATGGCAGCACTGATGCAAGGTCCACCTGGTCCACCTGGTCGGGGCCGCCCAGGTCGCCCTGGATCACCTGGTCCACAAGGTCGCCCAGGTATACCCTTTAGCAAGGGGTGGCCGAATCCACGTACTTTATGCCTGCATTAAACACTCCGCTAATCATTACAAAACACGGTGATATCAATCACTGCTGTGGGTGTTTGGGATTCTAGTGCTTCACCGTTTCCCTTCAACGGATGCTTCTGTAAGCACAAAGTTGCCACGAGAACGTAACATACCGTGAAAGCTAGTCAGCGCTCATGAATCTCATTTAAAGAAGTCTACATCCGATAAATATCGATGCTCAATTGTGAATTTGTACTTGGAGCAATACCATTTGATTCCTAAGTATGCCTTTCCAATATCCACAGCGGGCCGAGACCATTGCACAAACAATTTATAGTTATCATAGCGACGACGATAGTAACAGTCCCGAGGATCGCAAGCTGTCATCCTCGTGTCATAATGTGCTTCAAACATTGTGTTCATTGCCGTTGTTAGCCGATTTGTTTAGCTGTTAGTCCCATCAGTGATGTTGTTCTCACACATGTACATAAGCAGCCATTCACGCCCATGACATTAACAGTCGATCAAACGGCGATTAACAGTTCGCGTTACCGTGAACGACTGAACATGATGGAACCCCTGCATGTCACAGAGAAGCTGAAAGAACTAACAGAAGGTCTGCGAGGGCTACCCGGGTTACCGGGCCTGACCCGTCAGGGTCACCCCGGTCGGACGGGACCTCAAGGCATTCCAGGTACCTATCATCTAGATCCCTCATTGAATCGTTGCTTCCATCGCTCCCATAGTCATGTCGCAAAAGTAAATTAACATTTTCATACGTAAATAGTACCTATAAGGAATAAGCCTGCACTAGTTTCTCAGATTCAACAATAATGTATTCCAAATGATCAGTCCGTGCACGTTTGATGTAAGCTTAAACAGAAATATGTGAAATTCACTAAAATTTCGTCGTTGTTGTATGTATTATTGGCTTTTATTAACGTGCCGTTGTGATGTAACATTGGCAGACGTTCAGTTGGACTAGGTGTCGGCTGATGTTATGTTGATGAATTAGGTGATCCAGGACCTCCCGGCTTACAAGGAGAACGCGGATTCGTAGGATTACCCGGCCCGCAAGGTCCTGCCGGACTTCAAGGACCAGCAGGGGAACGTGGTTATAAAGGAGATAGAGGACCTGAAGGAATCGGTATTGAAGGTCCGATAGGTCAAACAGGATTACCGGGTCAGTGGTGTGAGATATGTTGATCGACGCTAATGACATCATGTTCAACATGTCCGATGAATATGTTTTCTTTATTTTCACATTTGTGGTCTTTTAGGTCCGCCTGGATCTGACGGTATTGGGTTGCCTGGTAAACAAGGAGAAAGAGGTGAACCTGGCCGACCGGGTAAGCAATAAAACAATGATGCAACAAAATGAACAAAAAAGTGAAGATTATATTCATAGGAGGGGGATTACAACTTACCAAGCACAATTAACCTTACAGGTGTACCAGGATTGAGAGGAGCACCAGGTGCTCAAGGACCTCCAGGATTTTGTGAATTTTGTAACTATCCTAGTGGTAATTACATTCCGTACGGTGCGGGCAACGAGAAAGGACCATGAAAACATTATTTTTATATGAATTCATATTTTTGTATGAAATCAGATTTAGATATATCTAACCGTTTGTGATAAACAGGCCGTTTGTACTAACTTTTTAAATTAGGCTTAGGTTGCCTTGAAAACATAAAGATCTGAATCAGATTTTAAATCAACGCAATGATGCGTTCCCGAAAAATTGCCAATATACTTTTATTGAAGTTTGTATGTAGCTTAAATTATAAATATTATTCCATGAAATACGCATGATGATTAAACGAACACTGTGTCGTATGTGATATGATTACGTGAAAGCCTTTACGACGTACTAATTATAAATCCGATTTGTACTGCCATATTAAAAATAGCATAGATTTTTCGCGAGATTACAAAGAATTGTTTATTAATCTGGGATCAAGAGAGGAAATAAATACATTATTTCCTTTGCAAGTTTTATGTATTCTATAAAAATAAATCAGATGAAGTATTTGAAGTGCAATTTTATTTTATTAGAAATCCTCCACAATTGATATAGTATTACATGTCTCTATCGCACGACAAACGAAATTTGAACCGAATAACGTTCGCGCCTAGAAATCAGTCCAGTTCCTCGTCCGTCCATTTTAATGTACGATGGCGCCACTAGAAGCTAGCCCAAACTAAAAATCAGTGATGGCCGCGAGGCTCCCAATACACGTTGCGTCGAGATTATTCCGAATTTGTTTATGGTGACTTTTACGATATCCCCGGTATGTCTTCCGTGTTATACAGTTGGCGAGAAGCAAACATTACTCCAGTCAGTTAATAGAATGGCCACATCGTGATAAGATCATCCTTGCGTTGTAACGTGAAAAACGGTGGGTCGTCTTGACAGTTTGGCTGTGTGTCTGACGAGTAACAGACGTACAACCAGCGAACGAACGAACCAGGGGAGCTA
This sequence comes from Anoplius nigerrimus, assembly GCA_914767735.1. Lineage (NCBI taxonomy): Eukaryota > Metazoa > Arthropoda > Insecta > Hymenoptera > Pompilidae > Anoplius > Anoplius nigerrimus. The sequence goes on along the minus strand of OU612079.1, from coordinate 3,240,506 downwards.
ATTGTTACAGCCCCAAGTAAATTGTTGTTACTTGAGTGACTTTTTAAGTTCGGTTAGAATCCCAATGACGTTGCACGGCCGATAAGAAAACGAAGACGTCGTTTCGAGCATACCGAAAGAGAACGCCAACTCAAGAGTGTCCACTAGACGTTCTTTTCTCGTTCTTCAATTACTGCAAAGACATACGCTTGTAACAGCTCAAAAGGTAGGCACACATCAAATTGTCTGCTCAGTAGGGTGATAAAGCATGTGATATATTAGATCTCTTTTGCTTCATCATCAGAGAGGCTTGACCAATAAATCAGTCGACTCCTGCACATGCATTTGAGATATGACTATACTTTTTCTACTTGTATATTTTCTCAGCTGTTGTTATCAGAAGGTTCATAGCGCACCAGCAATATTGTGTACATTACATACCTAAATTATGACCTAAGTTGACTGGCAAAGTATACTTGTTCAGGAACTAATAAAAATTCCTTAAAGTGATTTTGTGAAAATATTATTGTTATGAGAGTATTATATCGTTATTCATTGTTTTTTTTTGGTATTACATTTGAAAATGTCACTAGACATAGATTTTAAATATATACTTAAAAAACAATACGTCATATATGTAGGTTAGATGAATACATTACTTTATTTATGTGCTGGTCATAATTACACTGCGTTAAATATTAGTATAACCTTTGCATAACTCATATTTGTTGTATATAATTTGTATATACTTCCTACAGATTTATAATAGGCAGCCTTTTATTTTATTGAAAGCTGTTGTATTGTCTCAGCTTTTTTTTGTTATTGCTAGTTTCCTACATTTTAATGTGCATGAACATAATCACAATTCTCAGGTATTCTTCTTCAGATATTCAGAAAATGTTTGACAAATAATTTCACAATGCCAAAAAAGCATTTAACTCATTTTGAATAAAGTTAAATGACAAATTTGTGTACTGAACTACATAGAAAGTTTTACGATATGTTTTAAATATGAGAATTTTATCTGTATATAGTATTTTAATTCCAGAAAAGTATAGTAACTCAACTGCAAAAACAATTGACCGTTCTTACTTGCTATCAGTATTACTCATTTTTGTACATGACTTGGAAAATAGGCAAATTAGCAATGAGGGTTGTAAAGATTATACTCTTGACTTTTTATTACCTGATCTGATTTGCCAATCTCAATATCACATATCATACCTCAAAATCGTAGAATGCAATCCATTTTTTTATCCCACATTACATGTATCTGAAACAATGACGTAAACGAATCTCCTTCTTTCCCATTTGAGCGTCCTCATACGTAATTATAATAGATGCCGGCGTTTTATTAATATATGTTAGTAAACAAAAGTAGTTTAAGAATCTCATGGGTGCAGATATTTAAGTTAGAGGAGATGCAGAATCTTTGTTCCCGTAGGAAATCTGATTAAACATAGCAGTTCGCAATGTTGCGGCTATATTTAGTATATTCTTGATATCGGACGAACATTGCGATTAAACTCGCCGCGCTTCTTATTAATCGGCAGCTCCGGTTTGTTTCATACGTTCCTTCGTGCGCGCAGAAACTGGTCCACGTTCCGCTACTATTCCTCTGTCTCTTTCTCGAGTGAATCTTATACACCCCACCTGGCCCACTTATTGTATTGATTCAAACTTAGGCAGCGGCGCGTTCGGCTTCCCCAATTCCTTGCGTATCCCATCTCGCCGGTCTTCTCGTTAACGGAATTCTATCTTATCGCGATTCTTATGTTTTCATGTAAAGTACACATGAGAAGAAGATTTCCTCAATTGCTTCCTTTATCTCCGACAATTGCGACTGAACGATCAATCTGCGTTTCAGCGAAAATAATGTCAATGCAATGTTCGCGCTTTATTTCCCATAGACAAGCTGTATTTGATATTACTCTGATCTTTAAGGTTGAAACTTTAATATATCGGCAATACTTTCTAATGTCGTCTTGAGCTTAAATACTAGTTGCTATTGTCAGACATTATGCATGTGGTAGTGTGTGCTAAGTCGATACGCTTTGTACTATTTGTACGAAATTATCATGCATTTGTATAAATCCGGTTAGGTAAACCTATTCACGTCGCACATAGCTACTGCAGTAGTTTTTGTTGGAAAGAAAAGTGTATGGGGAAAATGTAGCATTTTCCATTCCTTCATCTCTGTGAGAGTAACCATCTGGCGTAGCGGTAATCCACCGTTTTTCAAAAGTTGTCGAATAAAATGTAATAAATATCGTGGCCTGTTGTATTCTACTTTTTTTTTTTACCAAAACCTTCCGTGTGCGCTTTACTCGGTATCATGTATGAAGAGAAATGCGACAATTGCAGGCCAATTCGTATTTTTCGTAAAATTTGTTCGTGTAACACATTGTTAAGAGCAAAAAATGTATTCATGCAGGTGTTCGTTGGCTAGACGCTGAAATTAAACAATCATTATTTACGTTACAGTACAGAGGAATATTGAATATTTAATGCTTTTCTTAGGTTTTTTAATGCGTATTGTCCTTTTGTTGTACTTTTATTTAACTTGTTTTGCGTAAGAGAATTTTGTTGTGATACGACAACAGTTGATGATCATCGTACTCCTGCTGTTCACTCACAATTCATAAGGCACGATATTGAACACTTCGCGTTTGTGCTAATTATATGCGATGTAACAACACATATGTGTGACTCATTAACAAATGTTGCCGCGCCAGGTATTGATATTATGTAGAGACAGTTAATTACTATGTACTAATGACCCAAAGTGACCTCTATTATAGACAACAATGAAGAACTAAAGCAATAATATACCTATGTGCAAATTATATGCAATATTACTTATTGTACAAATCAAAACATTATGGATGATGAATTGAAGTGCATAAAGAATAGAACTTAAACTCTATACTCAGCGTAAAAGCTGTATGAAATAAAGCTGTACAGGACATAAGCCATCATAATTACTGTGATTGATACTGTTTGTGACAATTGTATGATGATTATTAATTCTAATTCATCGTTAGACGTTATTATTCATTTAAAAGCGATATATTGATTCCCACAAAAAAGGATATGCAACCACTACTAGAACGATCGTTGGTTCATTCATGCTTCGATGCTCCTAGAACCAACTACGATCTATATTTAAATTGAATAGTAGAACGGTTCTCAACATCAATATGGGCCATTCTCTCTACCCAAAACAAACCAAACTCAATAATATAATCTATAGAGGCTGCAAATACAAAGCACAATGCAATGAAATTGACCTTTCTGAAGATTTGCATTTCAACTCAACATATTCGCCCTTTGGCACTCTGTTTGATGTCTATATTAAGTAAATTGAAGCATCGAAAACTCTCCATATATCATAAAGTTTATGTACCTTACTACGAGTATTACAGCCCTTCTATACACAACTCATTTTACGTAATTGGATGTGGTCTTATTGAGAATTCTTGAATCTCCTACTTGCCGAAGTTGTAAAAAGTTACCGCAACCGACTTGCATATACAACGTAACATTATTATAAGGAAATATGACTCGATCATTGTTAAATAAAACTGCCGGTTAAATGGTCTAAATTCATGTAATATGTTAATAACACGAGTATTTTAATCCTTTATTCTATGGTAGTAAACAATATTGGTGAAAGTTAACCATTGATTGAAGTTTCTGAAATTATTGTCTTTAGTGACCTTCACATTTGCCAACATGTACGGTTGCAGTGCACCATATTATCTCTCTGTTGCATCGATTTTAAGATCAAACTTTTAGTAGTTGAATTTTGGGGAAGCGCATTGATTGTTTTGACGTTCCCTACAAAGCTATTTTCTCCACCTACGAAACTGGACCCTTTATCACTGCATGTTATTCATGTATTATGGATGGAGATTCGGAGGTACTTGAATCGAGATAGAATCCCAGTCAATTCTAATTTTACACTCCAAGAATAAAGAATTGTAAGTGTTGCCAATGAAATGCATCGTCCACGTTTCGGTCAACTAAATAATTGTGCGCTTACGCGAAAGAAGCATCGCATTCTTTGGTCAATGATGTAATAAAGACGTCATAATCTTCCTTGGAATATGCTACAAATTATTCCACATTTGCATATACGCAAAAAAGAAGGTGAACTAGGACTTCTTTTTATTGTTGTCCTTCTACACCGTGAAATAGTACAGAATAGTTCTTGTTTCTTCATAGAAACTATTTGTTTCATGTGGGTATAAATCTGTTGCTCTCTTTGCAATGGGATAATTACATTTTCTGGTCGCTTGTTCTGTAGACGGCGATTCCATTTTGGGCAATACTGACCAATGTTCCTATACTGAAAGCGACGAAGAGCTAAAATAGAGTAGAAATTCGATTGCAAATCGTCAGTTATGATAAAACGTGGATATATTTGTAGGAAAAGCTATAACGACGTTTACACTCATCCAATTATATGTTTTCCGATATTTTCGTATATTTCTGTTCGACTCTATGTTCTGTCTGTTTGAAACCATTAAGTAAAAGTTGTTAGGCTACAACCTAATTACATAATTTTCTTGTGAAATCGAAGAACCAATAGTAATCAGATACGTTGAAATATTATGGTTGTATTTTTTTTTTTTTTTTTTTTTGCACAGAACAGTTCAATTGTAATTTTCCAACGTAGTTAGATAAGGTTGACGCATCTACGAACGAGACAAACGAAATGTCAGCCGAAGACATTGTTATATGTTTAAAAAACAATGTGATATGTATATTTGTCTGCTTAATAGACGTTTAAACAAGCATAATTGGCCCAATAGGGAGTTTTTTAGCAAAAATCGAAATTTCTTTCTATACTGGTAAGCATAATAGTCTATTAGAAATACATTATATAGTGTATTTAAGTATATATCGTAGTATTTAACACTTTTTGTACGACTTGTCTGTGGGATTGAGAGATTTAAACGTTCAAATAGCTTACCTCCAAAACAATAAATATCGACTAGTCTATCGGTAGAGATTTTTTACCGCGTTAATTACTTCCGTTGTCGGTCCGGCAGTAAATTTTACGGTTACTTTGTCGGTCATTCTGTCCTCCATATTTCTAATTCAACTGCGCCGTCGTTGTGCGTGACAAATTAGAATAATATGAGTCACCACAAATTCTAAATGATTATGACACCTACAATTTTAGATTTTTATTGTCGATTTTGAAATTAACGCCACGTTTATTATTTGTTTTTCTTTGCAAAATCGATCCATGGTATCTTCTAATTATTGACGTTGCAATTTTTAATTTTTATGTTAAGATCTACCGTTTTCCCTACATTTCAGTATTGCTCAAATTGATCGTTATATCCTTTTTTCGCTGGCATCTTAATCTTAGTCGTAGCCATTCCAATCTCTCAGCTTCGGTTCCCTTCAACATATTGGTGTTTTCTGGCAATGCCAACCTCGGATCAACGATGCTTTTTGTTGGGCGGCTTTCCCGATTCCTTTTTTCCCCTTTCTTGGGACGCGTCCAGCTTTATTTGTCACTTTTTTCTCATTTGTCTTCGGTATCCCACCAGCCATAGTATATACTGTTGTGAAAAGGTCAAGGAAATGATTAATATTCTGTAGGATTTGTGACATTATTTGCGTGTTGATGACCCCAATATTATAGCCAAGATTCTGTAGCATTTTCGTTTGTCATGTGATATATAGCATACTTACAAAGGTCTTATTAGACTCTCGAATCAGCAAACATTACTTTAAACCTTAACTCTACTAAAAACGTTCCATATTTAGCTATATGACAACCGTTTGGGTTCATCAGTAATTATTTTGGAAAAATGTATAACGATATCTTATTTTGATAATATTACGTCAAAATGAGCTACCGATGCTTTCAATGATGGGACTGTTCTTAAATGATCTATGTCTAGCATTTTTTGTCCACTTAGCTATAATGGCGGAAGACGTTGCTGGAAGCGGCTCAGGAAACAGTAGCACAGGAGAAGCCAGCAGATTACAGCTTATGCAAGAGATGCGACAGCAAAATTTTGATAGTATTAGATTTGCATCTTATCGCACTGCTTGCAAGTTAAGGTTCATTCAAAAAAAGGTTCACTGTAAGTAACAATTTGCGTCAATATTAATTTTTATTTCTTTTCGCATTTATTTATTTGCGATCGTAGCTTCGGATTTAAAGAGGAATTAAAATGTGTATAGTTTTATTAATTTACTTCATTAAATGATAAAATAAAAAAAATTTATTTGATAAATGTTCTACCGCGTATAGTTTGTTATAACAGCGATAGAATGGAATCGTATAAATCGAATCGTAAGGTGTAATTAATTATAACTCATACAGTGCACAACGTCGATATATGGAATGTAATTGAAGCGTTTCGGGAAAATGGTCTAAATACATTAGAGCCTTCAAGCACACTGGGGGTATCTAGGCTAGAAACGCTATTGTCTTCCTTATTTCACGCTCTTAATAAGAGAGTGCCTGTTTCTCAACAAACGAAAGTTGATGCCACTACGGCCCTTTTGATGAATTGGCTGTTAGCGGCATATACGAGCGGGTACGTATGACAAATATGAAAATGATAACGAATGGTCGACCAGAGATGGCTATCGTACGATCTAAACTGTCTAAAGCTCTTCTTGTGCATTTAATGTTACAACGTTTCGTTCTAAATTCACTCATGATGAGTAAAGATGTAATGCTTCGAATACCCGAGGCTTCCATTTTTTCATTCTTAAACTGCTTAGTTCTTGTTGAAACCTTACACATGTATGGTGCTCTATATTTCCATGATCTATTATGAAAGAGCATATATGGCTTAGCGTCAGCGTTTTTTCCTTTTGGTTTTTCTTGACGCGAATATGAGAAGAAGAAAACATTGTTTCTGATTAGTTTCAAAACTTTTATTATTATTTTTCAATGCTATATAAATTTAGTACATTTCGGTTTTCGTGTATTAGTTCACTATAGGCAGAACATACCTGTAACCACAATATATACATCAAAATAGAATTTCAGTGTTATAAAATCGTATAACTTTTCAATGATCTAATCACTATACAATTACAAAACTTGAGAGAAGCCACAGTTGTTATTGCTTTATGAACAAATATTTAATAATCGATTATTTGGCGCAGTAAAGAAATATTGTTCGATAGCCCTAAAGGAAATGTTGGCCAATAAATATGCAATCCATATTAACAAGATAAACGCGTACATTCACTCTACTTTTTGCAGAGAAAACAATAAAATATCTGTATTCTCAGTGAAAGTTGCTCTTGCTACCTTATGTGCCGGAAAACTCATGGATAAATTTAGATGTAAGATGCACAACATACTTTTTTAATATCTTAAAGTGTATCGACTTATTCCAATGAGTAATATTCAATATTTTCAACAAATAGATATCAATTCTCAGATATCAGATAGCAATGGTCACATGATACATTGGAGGTTTGCCGAGTATTTGAAAGAAGTATTAGCATTAACAGCAGCCGTTTATGAATCTCCTTCTTTTGGATACTCCGAAGGATTAGCTGCCACAATATTTCCTCCTGTAAGTGTAACAAATTGTGTTTTTAATACAATTTAAATAACCTATCTCCATCCTCCGAGAACAGATTTTTCTATTAAAGTTATCATAAGTTGTCACACACACTAAAGAATCCTAAAATGTATTATTACAGTATTACGAAAGATAAACGTTAAAAATACTATAGGTTTTAAGTTTCTTATTATGTAAAATGTTTATGTAAACATATCGAAATACTTGTTTTTGTATACATTATAACGATCATGATCATGTTCCAACATAGAACTTATAATTACACAAGTTGAATCTTTCAATGCTTTGCATAAAGAATAAGAACTTAGTTTTCTTTATATACAAGTACACATATATTTTTCACGGCTTATACGTGTCTGATAATGAGCAATTTATGCAGTTTTTTAAAAGGCAGATTGTCACATCATGAATGAATCATTTGCAGAATTCTAAAGTTACTGTAAATGATTTTCTGGACACACTAATGTCGGACCCAGGTCCACATTGTTTAATTTGGCTTCCACTATACCACAGAATGGCTGCAGTAGAAACAGGTAATTGTGGTACATAACTGGCAACGGTCGACTAACATACATTCTAATGAAAATAGCGATTTTAAGGGGTATCAATGTAACTTTCAGTGGCACATCCAATCATGTGCGATGCTTGTCATAAGGAAAATTTTACCGGTTTTCGATACAGATGTCAGAAATGTCACTCGTACCAACTCTGTCAGGACTGCTTTTGGCGAGGCAAGGTTTCCGGAACGCACAATAACGACCATGAGACGCGAGAATACAGTAGCTTTGTATGTTTTGTTCTGAATATTTATGTACTGGTGTCGTTTGTTCTAATTGAATCAATTCTTAATTTATATCTTCTCTTTCATAGAAATCACCGAGCAAACAAATCGGTCATTCTTTACGAAAAAGCTTCAGGTGTGTTCCCGAAAAAGGAAAAAATAGTTTACCAAGATTTCCAGAACAGCCGGAAAAAACTCTAGACTTATCACACATAGTGTGAGTGCCGTGCACATTGTCACTTTTCTATTTCTTTCTCTGCTAGAGTCACAGAGCGATTCATAACTTTAATTACATTGCAGCCCACCATCACCTTTGCCATCCCATAATGGCTTCCCGGATCCAGGTTTTATGGCTCCTTTTGACTCCGGTTCGGTGGATAGTCGGTCGACATTAAGAAGGTAGCGGTAGTACAATATAATTGATAAAAATGTTTTCTCTTATTTACATTGGCGTACTTAATGTTGCTGTTGCTTCTACAGCATGGACAGTTCCAGATTGGATGACGAACATAAACTTATAGCGCGATATGCACAAAGATTAGCACAAGAAGCTAGAACAATGGTGAGTCATGCATTCCACATCATACCTATGCGTTTTCTGTCTAACCCGCCCTGACAATAAAAACTCGAAAAGACGGTAATATTATGATACTCAATTCTTATTGTTGAATATTTTGTAAGTTCTCTACTCAAAAATCTACTCTCGCAAACTATGTGTGTATTCTTTTGACAGAGAATTTGCTTCAACAATCTCTGATACAAACACCATTTTTCGCCTGGTGGAAATGACACGGAAAATTTGAATTACAACCGATAATGTTTATGACTATTTACTTAAATACTTCCTTCCATACTTATTTTCACAGCCAAGGACCGCATCTAGGGTGTCGCAGGCTGATCAAGCGGTATGTTTGTCAGGTGTTAAATAGTATTCTGGTTATGCATCACACATAGCATACAATTGTTTCTTTTTTGCTCATAGGGAAGAGCACCATCCGACGCCAATTTAGCATCATTAGATGCATCGAGAGCACAACGTGAACTTATTTCACAGCTAGAAGCGAAAAATAAGGAAATAATGCGCGAGATTGCAAGGTTAAGGTATACCTATGCTGTTTATTTTCCTTTATGTCAAGCCTAAACCTCGATATCATCCTATCTAACCATCCTAGAGTCACGCATGTTACAATGAAGATTCTGTTCAGCTTTATGTCACCTTGGTTGCATAGTCTGCGTAATAGAATGTAATATGATGCCGATGATGACTCGCATACTAACTATAAAGAATGTTAGGACAAACAAAACCTTATGAAGTAACAAAATAACTATAAAAATATTCGACGTTTTATTATAACTCTTCCTCGCTCTTGTTTGATTTATCACCTTCTTCACATGATATAACATTACAATATAATGCTGATAAAATTAAACTTTGTTCCAGTTGCAAAATACATTTCGAATTCATTGACTGATAGTAATGTGTTATAGGTCTTCATGACAATAAGTAACAGAAAATTATTCATTAGATTCTCATGCAGTCACGACATACCGCATGCATGTACGCCATGCTTACGGTTAGAAAAATGGGGGAAGTCATTCATATTATACTACTAACGTTATATACATAGTTTATATATAGCCATTGAAATTACTAATTTTACTTATAGGAGGCAACAAGAGATTGAAGCAGCAGGCTTGGAAAATCCAGCTCTAATGTCTGAATTAAGAGCTCTAAGACAAAGGAAAGATGAGCTAGAGACCCATCTAGCAACTCTGCAAGACTCCAGAAGGCAGTTAATGGTTCAGTTAGAGGGTTTGATGAAAATGCTGAAGGTAGAGTATTCTCCAACTTCCCATCCTACAGTGCGGTATGATGATAGATCTATACGACTTGTATATCTGCAGCAAGTAATTCGAAAATTTTTATAAGGAATATTGCGAACGAAATGTTTCCTAGCCTGCCTTGATTTGATTTAATCATGCTTTACAATATATCTCTTTAGTATTACAATTTATAGATAAATAACAAAACGATCGAGGTAGCCAAGTTATAAGGTCATTTTTCTTGTAAAACTGTAGCAGATAATTATTATCTATCGCGTATGCTTTTTAACCAGAACGAATGTGTTTAAGCACATGTAGGATACGTACATAAAGTTATAGTAAAACTTGAATAATTGTCACTTTAACTTTTGTATTATCGTAATACGACGGACGTATATTGTGCCACTGCAGAATCACCAGGCATCACCGCGATCAACACCAAATAGTTCGCCGAGAAGTACAAAATCTCCACCCTTGCCACCTGGTGCAGTATCTACTAGTAGATCAGCTCCGCCCACACCTGGTGGACCTTTATCAACGACACCACAACAGCCACAGCAACAAACACAAACCCAGCAGCAAATGTCGCAAAGTTACCAGAGTTCTGCCCCTCCGACATCGGTAGCGAATGTGCCAGGCAATACGATGCTTGGAACATTACAGAATCCGATTCCAGATAGTCTATCTTGCGTGGGAGGTGATGTAAGGTAGGAAGGCATGTAAAGGACAATATAATATAGAAACACCGAGTTTCGAAATTAAGCCGAGGCAATAAGAAAAGGCGGAACAAAGAAGAAACAGGCCACGAACAACACATGATATTTATTACGAGCCCTTGTTTTGGCCAAAGATGGCATTAAAGAAGTAAAAAGATAATTGATATAATACTGATTAACACGTTTTAACTCAATTTTACATAGATAAAACTACAGATCTTATAAGATAAAGAGTTGTAAATAATTTTAATGTGAAACTTTATTACGTTGCCTTCGAATTCTTTACTTGTTGTTAATAGTTCTGATATTTTTAAATCAAACAATTCGTTTGCATTTATATATTACATATTCAATTGATTACCGCGATAATAATGTAAAAAATATATAATTCTTCACTGGAACATTCTAATCGAAATGGCACCAATTATACAAAGTTGCAATTGTTACATATACGCTAGTAAAGCGTATTACAATCTTATGTGAATGAATCGTAAAAGAATATAATATTTTGTTATAAGTGTGCTGACGTGAAAGTATTACGCAATATGCGAAAATATAATGTGGCTTGTTGCAAAATTCACATATTTACATGCATGTAAAAATTAGTGGAAATAGGAACTGATGAGCTAGTAACGCTATGTTTTGGCACTAGCTACATATAAATGTTAAAGATTAAGAATGTTTTGTACACATTTATACTGTAATCTGAGTATGCTACCTTGCCTGTCAACTAGAGTAATTAGTATTCGGATATAGACAATATGAATGCCTAAAGTAATATGCTTAATTTATATTTCACAACGTTTGTTTTGTTGTCAGATTAAAGTGTTTATGTTGAATGTGCATCTTGATTCTTCACTGTGTAACGAAATTTGACACGTGTGAAAATGTAGTTTGCGCACGGCACATAAATTATATATACAGTGTCTTATTAGTACCGAATACCCATGCGAATTACACCAACGTTTATTTAATCATCAGCATTTGCGTTATGGAGGAAATCTTGATGGTTAATCGAGAAAAGAGGTAAAGGATGTTCATATCCTTTTAATTATTGTAAATTAAACGTTTTTATATGTGTTTATTAAATTTGTCAATTGCTAACCGCTCGGCGTTGGTAAATATGGCAATATGTAATTTGTCTCAAAAACGATTTCAAAACATAATCGTCCATGTATTTTTGTTGTGAGTACTAACCAATGGTATCCAATTAAGGTCAAAGGCAACATGCGGTATTATATTATTTTGTTATTTTAAATATTTAGATTACATCCCAATGCACATATACTTTAATAGGTCAACAATCTGAATAGTTTACTAATTTTATTAGTAGTCGTGCAGCCATGGCACTATAGTTAGGTAAAATACTATCGAAAATCCAGTTTACATAGTGGACGATAATAGTGCTATATTAAACAAAATTAATACTTTTATAGAATTTTTTATATAAGATATATATTGAAAGGTTATGATTTACGTAAATATATGTTTTACGGAAGATTAGGTAAGCTGCTACGTTAAATTACAATCATTTGCACATCCATGAAAATAAGATACCGAGTTCACATAGTCTTCAAACTTTGACTGGCAGTAGAACAGAAATTACGAATGCTTTGAAAGTCAAAACAAAATTACTCTTAAATACATTTTCAAACTTATTGAATGTGAATTTAAATGACTTAAAATATGCTTTTTAAGTTTTGATAGCCCATTTGGTTGATAAATTTACAGTAGACTACGCCCCTTGTGTAAATGTAACGTGACTGCGATATAATTCTGGAAACATCGGTGCTCTCACAATGTTTAGAAGTCCTTATGTAAATGAATCTGCTTCATCCCAAATCAATATGTGTGCATGTGTGTATTGCGATGTAATGAGAAGTTTATTATTTGTTAAGGAATTGTATACAATTGTAAATGCTTGTCGTTAGATTTATTATGATAGCAAGCTAAATTGTATTCGGTGCTGTGAAGTTCAGAGAATTGTTAATGCTTGTGCAATAAAAAACGCATGCTGCAGTTTTTCTTCGTTTTCTCTTTTTGTTTAGTCATTGTTTTGAAAATGCTTCGTACAAGGAAAATAGAAATTTTCGATGTCAGGTCCGCATTCAGGACAAACAGCTTACCAGGAAGTGGTTCAAGCAGTGCGAACAATAGCTTGGGTCGATCTCTCAGGAATGACTTATTGGTAGCTGCCGACAGCGTTACCAATGCCATGTCAACGCTCGTCAGGGAATTGAATTCAGGTATGTTAATAACAACATAATTGAAATCATCTTCATCTAACATTAATACTAAATAGTGTTATAATTTTAACTGACAAGGGTTTGACACCGTGATCTGAACAATTGATAATATTTTTTCACATTATCACAAAAAAGTGATGATACAGTCTATTATAGATATATGTATGTAGGAAATATACAGTAACATGCAGAACCTGTTTGGTAATTTTCTCTCTTTCACTGATACAAATATATAAAATGCTCCAATGCTAGATATGAAAGCGATGTATAATCAAAATAATAATAATATCGTGAACAAAATTGTTTTAATTACATTTTAAAAGATGTGCGCTGCTTTTGTATGAAATTTTGTTCTATCTTGAATAATGAACAAAAATAATTAAATACTAAAAAACTGTTGCATGTGTCTGTATATACAATTATGTAAAATGGGGTTATAATAAAGGGATAATGTGACATGCTACGTTGCATACAAAATGTGGTAGCACTTTCGCCACCGAGTCTGTTTCACAAAGTTATTGTTTAAACCAATAATATCATGAGGCATTTTTGATGTTATGTTTCAAAGAAACATGTGCGATGTTACACAATTTGACGTTGTTAACTAAAATGAACGATGCCAATCATAAGTGAATAATATATGTGTGCATTGCATTAGTGTTATTTAATTGGACATGGCAGCGAGAGTGTTAAAGAAATGCATAGTTTCTTTGTCAATAGCATGCCATTATATTGATGCTATAGAATCGTCACATATCTTTGCAGTATTTCAAAATTACAAAATTTTGTTAATTTCCATCTATAAACAGGTGAGGTATACGTTTTAGAATTTTTCTATAATTATTACATCGCGCCCTCACGTTTTAAAGATTATACTTATTGAAATTAACTTCCCTATGCCAGATTTCAGAAAGTGATATAATGTTAAAACTGTATTTTTTCTGTATTATCAGCAAGCAGCATATTAACGTATACATATTAAAATATATATACATGATAAGTATATGATTTATATGTAATTGGAAATCTAGCGATTCCCTTTCTGAAAGCTAGTATTATTATACACCAGTAACAGAAATATGTTCAGTGGTCCAAACACAAATCGCTAGCCATTCTATCTTTGTCTGCAATAGAACATTTGTTTCAATCAAAAGTAAATATTTTGCATGAGTGATTGATACAGATTATAGTTGGCACAGAGTGATCAAAAATAAATATTTTTAATTATGTAACATATTTTGCAAAGTACTTAATCTACAACTTCAAATAAAACAAAGAAAGAGGGAACACGTTAAACAGAAGATTTTATCGGTTGACCGCTTATAATACATAATCTCTCACTCGAGTGTTTCAAATAACTCGCGTACTCTTGACTATAATGGGATCTGATAAAAGTATCTGATGAGATAAATCAGATAAGAACAAGTGCCGAAAAAATGCCAGTTCTTTTTTCAGAGGCATAAATATTATTATTTTTGGAATTTTTTCTTTGTAGAATTGATATAACATTTAATTTGTTATAAAACAATATTCATCCATTTGCGATGTTTTAAAGTGATAAACAACAATATAACAAAATGGAACCAGTTCTTGCTCCTTACTGCCTATCTCGAGCTGTATTGGATATTATAGACATTATAACAAATAGATCGCCATGCGATGGTTTTAAAAAACAATAACAGAAATTGTAGAAGAATCGACCATGTTGTAGTCATTCCAGTGAAAAGTAAATTTACGGCGGAAATAATTTTTTTTCTAATATGTATTAAATACGTTGTTCTCAAAAAGTACGTGTTTTCTGAGAATAAGATTGCGCAATGTACACAATTTATACATTTGCACGCAATGGACACCAGTTTGCTATAAACATTCAGCATTATTAAGAAATTCCTAAAAATATGTCTGAAAAGGGTACACGTGTTGACTCTTCGTAATAAAATACTGTAATCGTTACCATTCAAGCCTCATATTTTACATGGAAAGTGCAAAGAAAAGACAAATTTCTGTGAACGTCCCAAGAAGAATTTGACCATATATTGAAGAAATAACACTTCGTTAAAATTTGAATAATAGTTCTGAATGCGTGCAAGCATGTCACACGGCATTTCTATTTATTTATCACTAACATCGTCATACAGCATGTACAAATGCTACTTTGTCTTCTTAAAAGAAATGTGGAAGCAATAATTTTCGAAGAAAAATTGCAGCACTAATTTATTCCTTTAATAAATATCGAATAACAGATTATAACATCCTACAGTAACATTTAATTGACGAAACTGAACTTAATTAAAGAATAATATCCGCAAACATATTACCCTCATCCAACTTCTATCAACGTTGTGAAACACACAAACTGAGTAATATTTAGCGTTGAGAATAAAGCGTTTTATCCTGGTTTAACGTAAAAACACCACTCTCAACAGGAAAAAGAAGGGCTTTGACAGTCATTGTTGTAATTGGAACCGTCTGCGGTTCCAGTTTACAATTACATACTCTTATTTCTGCAAGTTGATGTTTCGCTAACACGCCAGTAGATTTTATCTTATTCTGACCGTTACCGCCTTCAGCAAGCCCAAACTATCAATCATCACAATTGACACGACAAGATTATAATTTTCTCGTACGTGACTCATTAATTACATACGTCTTTTTTTGACAGTCAGAATATTATTTGTTAATTAAGTTCTCAAACAACTAAATAATATTATTGTTTCGTAGCAAAAATGTTGTGACTCGTGTAACAAATACTTCTGATTTGATATTATTTTAGGCTCTGCCCTTGTTCAATTCTGTTATGTTATAATCTTGTAAAAAAGTAAAAACAATACATGGTCAACGGTGTTATGTCGTGAGAAATTACAGATGTTACAATGTGCAATCGTTCGGCATAGGCCACCTTCAGTGGTACGTATGAATGTGCATTGGCTAATTTCCTAATACGTTTATATCTGATTTGAAGTTTGGAATTAATGATGACAAATAATTGACTTTGACTGGTATATATACTTATACTGCGCTCCCCATTCCCGCAACTGAGTACACATATTTATTTTTTTAATTTTGACAACTTTGTACAGATGAAAATAACTACATTAGGAGTTGCAAAACGTACGTTTTTCTTAACTTATACCTAAATCATTTTGTCCATTTCATTTGTATTATACATTTGCCTGTTGCCATTTTCATATCATACTTTATGAAATAGAATAGAATTAGTAAATTTTAGATTAGCTATAGCACAACACGTGACACACATCACACGACACTGATCAAAGAGTATTGCGTGAAACGAAGCATCGAAATAACGTTTACACATTAATGTAAATATTCGAAAATTCACATAGTAATTAAATAAGAGGACGCCAACAATAGTCATTTGCAGCAAAGACAATCGTATTAAAGCAAATTATAAAATTGAGTCTTCTTTGAGTACAGATATAGAAATTTTACAATGTCCTCGAAATAAGTAAATAAATTTGCTATAGTTAAAAGAGAGTTTACTTATATTAGTTTATGCAACACTTTATATGTACAATGAATTGTTTACATTTTCATTGTCGTTACGTATCATTAATTGGGCAACATTTGCTTACATATGCTAAGTAAACTCCATTCTCATATGAATATTCCAATATACAAATGACACTTTAGACGTGTTGTGGAATGTGTGTGATGCACCCCTTGTGAATGTGTCCTGGTGCCTTGCAGACTCAGACCAAGAGGACCATTCTCACAACTCTGGCCGAATTAACATCAGAAAACCATTAGGTAAGTTGTCATCACATTTATAACAAAACGTCAACAAAAAGTTTGTAACATACAATACATTTTCAGAGAGAAAGATTCAACATTTTCCAATAGTTTTATAAATATCTACTCTTTTACCGATATGTAAATAGATTTAGTCTGATCGATCTTAAAATCATATTTTTTCGTTTCGTTCTGTCAGTGCATTGATTGTGCTCAACTTACATGCTTGTACCACAATTTGTAATTGTCATTTTACACGATTGTAACATATTATAAGAATAACATTTAATATCGTTACTCCATATTCAAATTGTTAACTTCCTAGCATGAAAACAACCCCTAATTTGATGACTGCATTCATAGGATGCTAAAGTTACGCTTAAGTGTTATTCAAATTTTTTAATGTTAAAGTGACTCTTCTTGGTTGCATTAGACTGTCGATTTTTTACGGGTTTACACAAACTGAGTTAAAAATAATTCCATAGTTTCTAACACGTTATTGTCTTCAAGGCACTTATGTCTTTATCGGAATAAGACAGGGTCTATTGTAATTATAAAGTATAACAGAAAAATGAACGTCAAAGTTCTCTTACCTTGTATTAGTTTTTGTAGTCTCTTTAGATCCTAACATTAATAACAAAATTAAAAAGTTTGCATTATATAGGTTTCCAAACTTCAATCTTTCTAGACTCTAAAAGCTAATGTCCGATTTCTTGGTGTCCTACATCAACACCTCGTCCCCCCTTTTATCGAAAGAGTTCGAAACTCACTCGTTCCACATCGTTCCACTCATTATCAGTGCCACACTTTTCATATGTCAGCTGATTTGCGTCAAAACTTTCTAACGATGGTAAAGATACACGCCGATAACAGTAACTGTGAGTACGTCCGTGTACTCCTTTTATCGAATGTAAACACGAAACATCACTGGTTCTTATAAAGACAGGTAACTTAGATACGTCCCGGCAGCTGATATATTATAGTTGTTACCTTGAAACGCAAAAAGAGATATCGAGACTGCGTTGAGATCTTCATTTAGACTTATGGTCAATGAGGTGTTCGTTTGTTGACAGACTTCGAGGCTGGCGAGGATGGCGATGACAGTAGTGGAGGAGGAAACTCTTGGCGGGAGGAACTTCAACGCCGTTACCAGCAAGAGAACGATTTTCTGGCGGAATTACGTGCGCGCAACGTTAATATTGCGCAAACCCCATCAGCGACTCCGTCCAGTGACAACCAGGAACAGGAAAGAGGCGAAAGGGAAGAAGCCGAGGGCGAGAAGGAAGACGAGAACGAGGACAACTGGGCAGAAGCGGTAAAACGATGGGTTAATCGATAAATTGTTAAAAGGCACAGCTGCCGTCTTAAAAGCAAGATCTCTGTGAATATGCAGTGGAAACGCACCGAAATGTCTGTGCTCGTGCGAAACATTCCTAGCTTTGGAAATACTCGTTTCATACAATAGAAAGTAATCCTAAAAAGGTATGGTGTAACTTGATGGATTTATGTACTTTTGCAGCATTACTTAAAATCAAAAGACTTACCGGTTCTATTAAAGGAAATCATACTTAACATAGGCAGACAGACAACAATACTGAAAAAGTGTAATTAAACCCTATTGCAAAGATGAGCTTTCATTGGTAATAAGTTATGATGAATCAATCGCAAGTCGGTCTTATATGTACTCTATAAAAAATTGTACCGCTAATCTTTACATCCCTCTTAAAGGGAAGAAATTAGAGAAGAACCGTTCCCATATTAAGGGTATGATACTGTTCGCAACACGACATTGCTTTTTACTAATGTACACCGCGTTGAAAACTTGTACAATTCTAGCAAGAACACTTATCCGTTAAAATCACAGAGAATGATAATAGATATATGTATATATATAAATGCATATAACGCACTAGAAAGTACGGTAAGCTTGCGGCATTATAGAAATGTAAACAAAAAATATAATTTGAGACTTTTATGGCTACTGCCAATAAAAAGTTTATTCGGAGCTTCCGCCTGTTTTCGCTGACATCGTAGTTGGGTGCATCGAATAATCTTTCCAATGAACAAACATTTTTTAACGTTTCTTTTGGAACAATAATTGTAATACCGTACAAGTGCCCAGTGCTTTATTTCGTATGATCTTATATTCGTCGATGAAGACTTACAGTATTATGGCATACACTTGTGAAATTTGTGTGACTAAAGGTGAAGAGATTCTGTATGAACATTGGCCTAACGATAAAACTGTTCTAATAACGATTTCGTAAACTGTAAAAGCCTACTGCTTTGAAACATTTATGCAATGAGTTGCACTTGTTTTAATACGACTGTAGATGTATATTGAATGAAAATACTTTAAGATCGGAACGAAAATAGAGTATGTAACAGCAAATTGATATACAACTGAGAAATACAGACTTAACGCCACATACGAGGATATATGTGATAAAATGGAAGACTTTTTTGCACAAGCTATTGATATCTGACCAAAGTTTTCATAGAAAGTGGTATAAGCGTACTTACAAGCCTTTTTTAGAAACATTGATACATTCCAACATCGTACTTATCGTTAGTTCAAATTGTCAATCTTTTTATACGCTCATATGCTCTTAGAATCAGACCAACCATAGAAAATAGCCGTTCACACGCGAGTCAGCACATAACAAATTTTACAATAAAACATCAATACATTTATAAAGATTTATTCAATATACTGTAAAGTAAGGAAACAATGTTTCTGTCATTTTTCATAGATATTGTATATCTAAAAGCCAATGAGGGGTACGCAATGTTTTCATAGAATTTGTAAAGTAGACTTTGTAAGAATTTGTTTGTATCTCCTTCACTAGATGAAATCGGAATAATACGTACGTTCATTACGACCATGTAGTCATCAGATTGCACGTTGTGCACATTCACATATCCGCGATATTTCTAAGTAATTTATACATACTCACTGTGCTTGTAAGCTATTTCGAAGTATCTAGCTCTGATTACATTAGTTATGTTGATACCTTACGACAAATGAAGTCGATTATATAAGAGAGTAGTGCGAATACAAGTTAATGCACAAGTTATTAATTACATACACGTAATAATTTGTAACGCCGTTACTTCGTTTCAGATAGTACAAAACTGAGTTAGGTCTGGTATAATGGCTTTGAGATACTGTAACATATGATTTGAATAATATTGTATATAAACACGAACTAATAATCATTTGCTCATTCCTAAAAGATGATCATTGTAGGTAGTGCTTAAAACTTGTATTAAATAGATATGAAGTATAACTTCATTTTTAATATTGTGACAGTGGCAGCAGCAGTTATAATATCGAAGTTTTATAGAAACGATTGAATCGTGTATTCTGTATTTACAAAAAAGTAATGCATAACAGTAGAACTGAATCCATCTGACATAATATAACTTAGTTCCTAAAGCAAACATCATTTTGCTTAACAATTGTAATGTAGCACATAAGTGTCATACATTTTTTGAAATTTAAATAGTATATTCGACTTGACAATTTTCATGTATATATTTATACGTACTCATACCATGTTTTCGTAATATTTATTTTACGCATAATATCTATGCAAATTGTGTAACAGTTATATCAATCTAGTGAAGAATATAGAATGAAGAAATAAACAAAATGTGGCTCATATACATTTCCGGCCATTGTACGTTGTAGCATCTTATATTTTACTCCTAAGGTTTATATGTCTCATGGGTGAAAGTCCAGCTCAACAATCTGTACTTACAATGTTTAGTCGTGGCACAAATTATGATAGAAAAAACCCGGCGACGTCGGATTTTAACGCAGATCGAAGAAACACGTCGTCAGTTTTTAGACAAAGGCTATCCGCAGTTGTATTAGACCAAATGAGACGAAGTCCCGAGGTGTAAACCAAATGTATTAAGAGGAATGTTACGATGTATGCGAAAAATTATAGCACCTCGTAAAGATGGGATTGGAACAGTAATGCTACGATCGCGAAGCGAGAATTAAGTTTGAATAACCCAAAGGAGCTCAAGCAGTTAATTGAAAAGCAGTACTAGATAAATTGTATTATGTCAAAAGCAACGACGTGGTCAAGATTAAAATACGCTGGTTTTTTCCGGTTGAACGAAAATGAATTGACCTTTTCAATGGGCAATTTTATAAAGTGATTTTTTCTATAGTAAGAACAACGGTAATTGCGACCCGCACATTTTGGGATTACTACCACAGTGGTACAGTGGTTCCTATGTAATTCCATGTGCGTAGCTTACCAATATGGTCTAATGGAAAGATTCCCTCATTTAATTCTTAAGAACAAAAAGCGAAGCTTCTGATTGACTCTCATTGTACATTTATCTTTTGTTTTGATAGTAAACAGTCTGGCGACAAATTATTGGCGCAAAAATTTTTGCCCTTGACTGTACACGACTTGCTAGGAGTACATATAGTTCCCTCCGAAGTATTGAAAGTTTATGCTTTTTCTCATTTCACAATAATATTCAAGATGCAAACCAGGGGCACCTTTACTATGTTGCGTCAACATCGTATTCTCGGGCAATTTATATTTCTTTGTTTATGAAAATATGTGTAAGTGAGAATCTGAGAGAGGAAGACAGTGTTTAAATGATACAGTGTACCAATATGTACTGACTTCACACCCGTGCTACCGCAATTGTTTATCGAGTATATGCAGTAGTGTTTCACAGAAATTCTGTTCTAGTGATACCATTGTACAAAAGGATTGACTGTAACAACTAATTGTCTTATCTCGACAGTGCTTTGACACGCGAGCATGCACGTGCATACAGATGCATTTATATGTCGAATTGTAGCAAAGTTTTGGGTTAGTACGTACTTCAATTTTTTACCACTGTGTGGCAGCACACTGCCACTTTAAATACGAAAGATGGATTGCCATGTCAATTCAATACAAATATATCATGATTTCGCACAGTTTCATTAAAAACATGTGCTTATTATGAATATTTTAAACCAGTAATTACATACATACTTTAAACGTTCTATTTAAAACCTGTTAGTCAGTATAGTTTTGTTTTTTTATTACCAGAAGTATTTTGCTCAATTAACGATTGAACTGGGTGAAATAAATATTGTTTGTATTAATTCACTAATATAAGAAAAATCAGACAAGGAATGATTTTTGACTCATTTTTCACTATACTATACATAAATTGCGTTGTTTATCAAATGTGCGTAAAAAAAAAACAGGAAAACTACGCGCATCATTTCGCTTTGAGGGTCAAACGCACTATTAAAGAAAAAAACCTGACGTTGGCTACATGATTTAGTAAAATAAGTTTTTACGTGGTTAAACAGAAATAAGTCACTTTCGCGAAAAAATGTATGAAGTTAAAAATCCAATATCGATACAGTTGTGATTTTAAATAATTACTTTATTTAGTAAAGATATGAATCAATTGATTTTTAATTCAATCTGTATTATTCATACTTGTGTCTAACATTTTCAGTTTTCTCTAATAGAAAAGGAATTTTTTAACATTACACAGTTGCAGTAATATATGCTACGCATATATTTAGTACACAACAGTCAACTCATATTCTTTAATAAGCTGTATATACCATGAGTAATACAATTTCTACAATTATATTGTGGGTTTCACTTGGTCTTATCACCTATGAAACATTTCATTTAATGTTTTCGTCTAACCGAAATGGTAATTGTAATTGTTTAAAGAAATATTGTTTCAAATTTTAAGTTCTTTTCTGAAGATACCACATTAACAATGTATATCATTTGGTCTTCTTAGATGTAAAATTAAAGAACAGCACTACTAATGTAACAAATAGAGAACTGCAAAATGTAACAGAAACAGTGTTCAAGATGGATAATTGGAGTCTAGGAAAGTATGTCTCAATAAACTATCAAGGACAAATATTGTCAAAGAATTATACAGATGTTGCCCCACAACCGTGAGAATATTATTTTTCCCCACTTATACAGTAAATATATACTATCAATACATATAATAATGTTATTTTCATTTTAGATTATTACATGTTTTACCGGAAGCTTACAGAAATCCAGTTGTAGAATCTTTTATAAAATTGTTTGATAATTACGAATCAAATACATTGTTTGTAGAAGATAAAACTTTTGAGGAAAATGCAGAGGAGGACAAATTTATTAATAATATTATCAGTTCAAATATCACATTATATATTATGGACTTTCTGTCTAAAAAAGGCTTTTTTGAGACAGATCTTGATGTTTATAAAAATATACTAAAGAGTATATGGTTTGAACATTACGCAAGAAAGCCTAATGGTATCATTAATAGTTCTGGATTTGAACACATATTTTTAGGTGAGACAAAGTCAGGGAGAACTGTTACTGGACTTCATAATTGGATTTGTTTTTCACGAAGGGAAACATCATTGGACATCAATTATCTTGGGTTTAGCAGAAAGCATGAGTTAACAACTGTAAGTGCATTTCTCCATGTTTCAAATGCCCTTCCTTATATTCTTAATTACAACATCTAATTTTCAGAAAACATCTATTAGTGAATTGCATTTTACATATAAAAAACGATATAAATTTTCAAGTATGTTTGTTGGCACATCACCAGAATTGGAAGTAGCACTTTATACATTATGCTTCCTTACACGCCCAAATAAAAGGTGCCATATTTCTCTGCGTGGAATGATGTTTAGTATACAAACGTATAAGTTAAGAAATACTAATTTCCTTGCCAGTGCATACCCAGTTGTGTAAATTTGTACAGAAAAATACCATTACTTTGAAAAAATATCAGTATTTGCATACAGAACATATCACATTATTATTAAATAATTCTTACAGTTTTATCTGAAGAATTATTAGTAAATAGTTTAATCACAGTGATGTTTACGTAGAGCATTACTGCATACATATATGTTTATACATTAAGTACATTATGACAAATAAAAATGTTTTTATACTTTATTTTGGATATAAATGCTTGCCATTATATAATTGGTTATATACAAGGTTATAAAAAAATCCTATCTAAGAATTATGCAGATGCATATTTTTGATATTTGCTTGTTATTTAATAAGAAATATTTTTTCATGCGTATAATATATTAAAGAGAGCATGGTCATACAAATAAATACTAATAGACTATAAACGTTGATATATACCAAAAACTTACAAACTCGTACCGTTACCCGTGACTCGTGCAACTAAATTTGATTAGTATTAAAATAAGTGTAATAACCCTTTACAAAGGGATCTTATACAAATAAACCCAATTCATACTATTGATGTGTTCTTTGCAAGCCTTTTATTGTATATAGTTATTGCAATACTATACCCTCGATAAAAGACTGCAAAATGGATGATTAAAAACAAAGGAACGATAAAGCAAGATCGAAAACTAGTATTGGGCTTGATTTTTAGGGTGATGGTCATATACATATGTAGTATCATAACTGAATTTCACCTGAGCCTAGGGAATTTTATAGATCTTATCGCTCCATTGTTGGCGCACGTGTGTGACTGACAATCGATTTGGTCATGTTCAGCTGTTCCAAAACTTCAGAAGGGTGAAAGCAGTGGTACCTTCTCGAAAGAACGTTACTCATAAAAACACTAGCCGGCATACCGGGCCTTTACTGGCATACACGCGAGTGTACAAATTACTGTTACAATTTGCAAAAGTTGCCTAATTCAATATTTGTGTCAGTTCGAATACCGGTGTCCTTCGAGAACGTGAGGCGCAACTAGTTTTTCAAGGTGGGTGCCCATGCTGTGACGCAGTTTCAATACGTTATGTTATGTCAGTATATTGTACTTGTTATTTTGTGCACACCCCAGCTTCGGAGAATCGTACAGCAATCAGTAGAAACAATTGCAATCTCGTTTAAATCACGACGCAAAATACATGTAGGACACTCTTGGTGTGTTTCTTCCCTTTGAAACGTAATAACTCACGTTAATAATTGACACACGTTTTACAATTGCTGACGTAAAATATTTGCTATTGTTCATTTTGGATTGCGAGATATGACACTTGCAATGTCATTTACGAACACATTGAAAATGTACCCTTAATATTACCTATTTGGCTATTTTATCGCGTACACGATGTTACTTTCCTCTGTGTAAATATAAATGGTACAACCAATATATTGCAAGTCAAATTTTAATAAAATGTTTTAATAATTTGTTAAACCTCAAATTATATTCCAAAAATGACTTTACACATTTAGTTTGCGCAGCCGCTTATGTATGTGTGTTCTTAATTATCGTATAAGATTATTTGGATGCTTGTATTTTTAAGAAATTGTCGAAATTCTGTTATACTGACTGCGTAATAATGGCGTAGTTATTGTGCGTTGCAAGTGATTGACATCTATGTATTCTTAAAACACCAATGATGCGGTGCAGATTGGCTAGTAGCTATGTTTGGAACAGGATTTGATTTTCGCGTTAACGTAAATTGACAGTTTACGCAGATTTGCCCTTGCATGTCAGGAAACAATTGTGGACAGGTTATCGTCTAAAATACTTCATCCGAAGGTAAATGGGCCAAGTTTTGATAGGTTATGTAATAAGAGGTTAGATAAACTATCAATAAACTGTTCGCCGAGGAACAACTCTTCAATGTACACAAGTGTAAAGGATAAGAAACGCGATTCCAGTTGAAACCTGTCGCTTCATTCGGTATACAACAACATTCCAATCGAAAATTGTCTTTGACACGAGTGGGTAGACATAAACACGTACTTGTGATTCACTAACATTATTGATAAATACAGTAATGGTTTCGCGCTCATTTGTGTACGCATGTTGTACCGGTCGAATCTTGCCGAACTTTATCGAGTTTTGACGATGCCAAACGATTGCAGCCTGACGTGAACGTAATGGGAATTAGTACTTGCATACTAATAATAGCAATGTAACTAATTCATACGTTACCGTTAACAACATGGAAAGTATTAGAACAAGGAAATGTATATGTTTATATTACATTGTCAATCGTATATCTATTTAATTCTGTTTGCATATACAATATTTGGATAAGATGTTACTGACGATAACCTCAGGATGTCACACATTTTTTGAGGTCTCCGATGATTTCCACGGCTTTAGAAAATTTAATTTCATCACGTCGACACAGTCCTGTGACAATAACGTATTTATTCTTACCTTAAACAGTTTAATCAGGATAAACATTGCTAATGTAGCGCTAACGTTAAAGTGCCACGTTTCGAAGGTGATATCTATCTATATACAAGACATTGTTCACACATTTAACTAGTAATCTCGTACATTGCAATATTTGCATCGTCGCTCGCCGAACTAACATTGACAAAAGCAATCACTTCGCGGAAGAATAATTTGGCGGTGAAAAAATGATATTAAATACAGTCTCTTCGCGTATAGAAAAAGCAATGACGTGTGCAGCGAGAAAATAGAACGATTTGCTGTTTTAAATCCTTACGCGCACGATTTGCCTATACTGCTTGACGAGTCTTTCTCCAAATCAGAGGTCAAGTAAAAACACAAATGTGGCCTTTACGCAACTATATCTATATGTAATTCGAAAGATGTACACTCTGCTGGAATGTTTTGCCTAGGGAGCAATGTCGCTCGTTAACGAAATCAAACGTTTTAATCGCTCAGTCTGTGCTCTGTAACCTGCCACTACTTTTTCCCGATCCCCCTACCGATTCCGACGAAACTATTTTTTCCTTCGTGCGACGGAGTGAACCAGTGTCAGCAGGCAGAGCTGCAAAAGCCACATTTTTGAGTGTATGCGTGCCGTGTCGGTGAGAGCTGCGCGCGCCGGTTGTACGCACCGAACGTAAACAAAGACGGAACCATGATTCCTGTCTCCTTTCTACCAACGTCCTGTACCGAAGTCTGTAAGCTGCGCGCGCCGCTAATATGTCCGCGCCAACATCTGATTGTGTGCGTGCCGTGCGTGTGTAGAAAAGGAAGGAGCTTGTCTCCGTCTCATTTCTTCTTGTAGGTCTCGTGTGACGAGGAAGGAGCTTGTCTCCGTCTCGTTTCTTCTTGTAGGTCTCGTGTGACGAGGAAGGAGCTTGTCTCCGTCTCGTTTCTTCTTGTAGGTCTCGCGTGACGAAGAAGGAACTGTACTCTGTCTCGTTCTACGGTGTTGAATCTATTTTTAGCGTAACGATGGTACCGCGTTTCGCTTACTTACTGGCTACTGGAGATTTTCGATGTCCCAGCGTCTTCAGAAGATTTGACAAGGGAAGCGCCGAAGTGAAGACCTACAGGTGGATAAGATGGTCAAAACTGCTTCCAAGCCAAATGAAATTGTGAGATAGCCATTCGATAGTTAATCGAAAAATACTCATTTTTTACATGTTTTAACCTTATACAGCGACTAGAACGGCAGTGGAAGGGATTGAAAAGAACAGCTATTTGTATTTTTTTTATTTGAAAATGAGCAGTTGAAAAAATTTGAAAAAAATTAGACGTGTGTCCTGATACGAAGTACACACTCTTGGTTTTTTTCAGATTTTTAAAACTTAAACTGTGGCAACTGAAAAATTAGAACCAAAAAAAATTGGCCTATTTGCTATTTTTTATTGAAGGTCTTCTGGGTGTATAACGAAATAAAAACCCTGTATGAGTGCAGTGATATGCCGCACCCCTATTTTTTTTCAGATTTTTAAAAACGGCGGGTGATAGTAAAAAATATAAATAAAAACCTGTTATCTGGTCGTTTGTGGCGTGTTGAGAGTAATTTGTACACTGAATCTTTATGCATTCTTTACGTGATAAGTTTATTACGCAATATTCAATTATATGAGGTACATATCGTTATATGAAATGTATCGTTACGCGCAGTGCAACGATTTGATAGAAGGAATCGTCAAATGCTCGATACGCGCGACATGCGTTTTACCGAACATCTATGTATTATATATTGTGCAAATGAAGTATACAGACCAGGATATGGTAAATGAATCCAAAGCGTTTTTTGAAAATAGATTTATTTTCCAAAGGGCATAGCCGGGTAAGACAGTGAAATGTGCCCCAAAACCGATCGAAATTCTGAATGGGCCATTCGATAGCTTATGAAAAAAGAAACATTTTTGTGAATTTTCAACTTTGTATCTCGACCGTGGGGGGCGGGGGGTGTAAAATGTACTGTCCGCTTCTCCCACCATTTTCTCGGAATCTAGTGCATAAAAAAATTCGAAAAAAATCAGAGCCATATCTAGTAATGGCGCGCATATTACAGATTTTTTTTCAGATTTTTACATAAAAAATCCTATTCGTAAAAAAATAAAAACCGAAAAGTCAATCAGAAAAACATTTATTTGATACCGAAGGAGGTCCGAATCAGTGATGCCGCTTTTTTGTGTAATGTAATATTACAATCAACATCTCTCTGATTTTTTTTATAATTTTTGCTCACCAGCAACAGCGTCGGAAAAATAAATAACCCGTTTTTTCGTCAGTTTTTGGGTGTCAGAACAACGTATGAGGTAAACTTTGGTTTAATTTTTGTCACATAACTATTTCATGTAATGTTTAATATTATTGATTACATTGCATAGTCGTAATAATGCAAGAAAACTAAATAAATGAACGAAATCGATGTCACAATGTATGCCTTATGTTCTGAAAAATTGAAGATCAACCAAAGATCGTTGGTAGCCACACGCGTATGGTGACAGACTCTTTTGTCGAAGCAAACTTTTTCTTTGGGTTCGAATCCTGTTAGGTGCCTTTTTTTCATCGTTTTTTTTGTCCTTTCTCTATGCAACAATAGTTAATATTTAATGTCGGATGACTTTCTCTATGCAACACATTTTTGTCATTATTACTGACAAAATATATGACTAGAATAACGGAATCATGGAAGGCGGTTAGAAGGCATGTGCATATTTATTACAACATTAAAATGTTGACAAAAATATTGTGAAATCATCTGACATTAAATACTAACTATTGTTGCATAGAGAAAGGACAAAAAAAAACGATGAAAAAAAGGCACCTAACAGGATTCGAACCCAAAGAAAAAGTTTGCTTCGACAAAAGAGTCTGTCGCCATACGCGTGTCGCTACCAACGATCTTTGGTTGATCTTCAATTTTTCAGAACATAAGGCATACATTGTGACATCGATTTCTTCCATTTATTTAGTTTTCTTGCATTATTACGACTATGCAATGTAATCAATAACATTAAACATTACATGAAATAGTTATGTGACAAAAATTAAACCAAAGTTTACCTCATACGTTGTTCTGACACCCAAAAACTGACGAAAAAACGGGTTATTTATTTTTCCGACGCTGTTGCTGGTGAGCAAAAATTATAAAAAAAATCAGAGAGATGTTGATTGTAATATTACATTACACAAAAAAGCGGCATCACTGATCCGGACCTCCTTCGGTATCAAATAAATGTTTTTCTGATTGACTTTTCGGTTTTTATTTTTTTACGAATAGGATTTTTTATGTAAAAATCTGAAAAAAAATCTGTAATATGCGCGCCATTACTAGATATGGCTCTGATTTTTTTCGAATTTTTTTATGCACTAGATTCCGAGAAAATGGTGGGAGAAGCGGACAGTACATTTTACACCCCCCGCCCCCCACGGTCGAGATACAAAGTTGAAAATTCACAAAAATGTTTCTTTTTTCATAAGCTATCGAATGGCCCATTCAGAATTTCGATCGGTTTTGGGGCACATTTCACTGTCTTACCCGGCTATGCCCTTTGGAAAATAAATCTATTTTCAAAAAACGCTTTGGATTCATTTACCATATCCTGGTCTGTATACTTCATTTGCACAATATATAATACATAGATGTTCGGTAAAACGCATGTCGCGCGTATCGAGCATTTGACGATTCCTTCTATCAAATCGTTGCACTGCGCGTAACGATACATTTCATATAACGATATGTACCTCATATAATTGAATATTGCGTAATAAACTTATCACGTAAAGAATGCATAAAGATTCAGTGTACAAATTACTCTCAACACGCCACAAACGACCAGATAACAGGTTTTTATTTATATTTTTTACTATCACCCGCCGTTTTTAAAAATCTGAAAAAAATAGGGGTGCGGCATATCACTGCACTCATACAGGGTTTTTATTTCGTTATACACCCAGAAGACCTTCAATAAAAAATAGCAAATAGGCCAATTTTTTTTGGTTCTAATTTTTCAGTTGCCACAGTTTAAGTTTTAAAAATCTGAAAAAAACCAAGAGTGTGTACTTCGTATCAGGACACACGTCTAATTTTTTTCAAATTTTTTCAACTGCTCATTTTCAAATAAAAAAAATACAAATAGCTGTTCTTTTCAATCCCTTCCACTGCCGTTCTAGTCGCTGTATAAGGTTAAAACATGTAAAAAATGAGTATTTTTCGATTAACTATCGAATGGCTATCTCACAATTTCATTTGGCTTGGAAGCAGTTTTGACCATCTTATCCACCTGTAGGTCTTCACTTCGGCGCTTCCCTTGTCAAATCTTCTGAAGACGCTGGGACATCGAAAATCTCCAGTAGCCAGTAAGTAAGCGAAACGCGGTACCATCGTTACGCTAAAAATAGATTCAACACCGTAGAACGAGACAGAGTACAGTTCCTTCTTCGTCACGCGAGACCTACAAGAAGAAACGAGACGGAGACAAGCTCCTTCCTCGTCACACGAGACCTACAAGAAGAAACGAGACGGAGACAAGCTCCTTCCTCGTCACACGAGACCTACAAGAAGAAATGAGACGGAGACAAGCTCCTTCCTTTTCTACACACGCACGGCACGCACACAATCAGATGTTGGCGCGGACATATTAGCGGCGCGCGCAGCTTACAGACTTCGGTACAGGACGTTGGTAGAAAGGAGACAGGAATCATGGTTCCGTCTTTGTTTACGTTCGGTGCGTACAACCGGCGCGCGCAGCTCTCACCGACACGGCACGCATACACTCAAAAATGTGGCTTTTGCAGCTCTGCCTGCTGACACTGGAGTGAACACATGTGCCGCGTGCGCGACGCGTGCCAATTTTCTTTATTCTCCTGATCGCGCGTTATTAGCTAATAGCTACACGTGATAGCATCGTGATGATAACGCCGCTTAATCATGAGTTAACGTGCAAGCAACTTTTGACAGCGTTGTATTTGGACAGAAAGTTTTCTTGTCTCTCGGCTTATTAACTGCTCGGGAGAGGACGTGATTTAAGAGGATGCTCACAATTTGGCTGTTCTGCATTTTTCTAGTATTTGACGAGATTACTTGACAGTAGTAGTCTGTGTACATATGGGCGGCAAACAGGATTTGGGGAAACGTTTGATGTTTGATTTATTCCGTAACAGCGGTTCACAGTTTATTTGAACAGTAAGACGAATGCATGATTAAATATGGTTAACAGCGAAAAGTGTTAACGTTGGGTATCATGTATATTTTGTTAATAAAAGAAATAATGTCTTTTTCATGGGTTTAGTCAATGGAATGTTATCGCAAAATAGTCTATGTATATGATGTGTACATTAGAACGTAATATATAGCATTTTGTGACACCAAAGTATCCTATGTTTGCAGAAGCTAACTCTTATGGTACAAACTGGAATTTGTTAGCATGTCTGTTGACATTCG
This sequence comes from Anoplius nigerrimus, assembly GCA_914767735.1. Classification (NCBI taxonomy): domain Eukaryota; kingdom Metazoa; phylum Arthropoda; class Insecta; order Hymenoptera; family Pompilidae; genus Anoplius; species Anoplius nigerrimus. The sequence continues at coordinate 3,209,001 of OU612079.1, read as the reverse complement.
TAAACAAAGTACCCTTTCGTATGGTTTCTGCTTATCTTTAACTTCGCTTCATATAGTAAGCACGGAACACAGAGAAAATGATCTTTCGTTAAGATTTTTGCCAAATGTACGCATCGAACACAGACGCTGGTCGTTTAATTGTTTATGACATCTGACTGATGAAGTAATTCACTTCTGTATGCAATGCGATCTATAAAGAAGACAGCTGTTCCAATCAAAAGTTTCCACTGATATGTGCATACGCGCGATAAAATTTAGCATCAAGGATAACCGAGAAAGTTTTACACTCGCCGACATCTGAATTCCGATATAACAACTTGAGCACTTACTCCGCTACACGTGCAAAAACCTCAAGCTCCCATAGGCATTTTGTCTCCATTAACAGCATGTCGAAACGGTATGACGCTTTACGTGTAGTAACTGTTTACACTGGATGCGCATGCATCGGTTGTCCGAGTGTTTTAAGTATGCGTGTTCTGGCATGACTATTCCAGAAATGAGCGATAACAAGATAACCCTGACAAACGGCTTGGCGACAAGAAGAGAGGGAAAAATGTACTTTACCATACATACACCCATTGTATCCGTGTGGGCCGTGCACGTACACAGTTCGAATTATATTCGAAAGTAAATATTGTGAACGTCCGAATACGATGACTGAGTTTGGATTGTGTCATTCGATATAATATTGAGCTTTGCCGTGTTACGAGTCGTACGCTTTCACGTTGATAAAGAAATATGATAATTCGAAACGGGCTGCCCGCTATCTTACATCGGGAATAGAATATCATTTCGGTGCCGGCACTCGTCGGATAAAAATAAAGAGCAGTCTCGCGGCATTCGCGTAATGGGGGTAGGCCGAAAGAAAAGTAATAATATTGCACCGTGTTGATGTTTATTGTTGTGTTAAGCGATGCGGACGATGATACCGGTGCAGCGGTCACGATAGTGTTCGATAGCGGTCGCTGGTAAAGGTGTTTTGGTGGTGGAGTAAACAGTCGACGGTAGTGGTGGTAAAGGTGGTGCCTATCATTGATAGTGTGCGAGAAATGGTCGCGGGGTGGTCGGGAGGTCGCGACCCCGTCATTGATATGATCGCGGGGAGAGCGCACTTTGGACCAATTCGTCACGCCGGCTAAGCCGAATAAACGGGGGGGGACGAGACGTCGTTACTTCAGTGTTACTTTAGCCACGTACCGCGGCGCACTTACACACACACGAAGGCACTAATTTACCACACCCACGGACGGCAAGGACGGCTGAGCGACACGCACTAACGCAGACACGCGCGCGCGGCTCACCCTTTTTGGCACACGTTCGGGAGAGGATCGCTGCCCCTTTCTTCTTCCCGTGACGATCCTCCCTTATTACTACGTTCACGTCACTTGACGGCGAAGACGGTCGCGGCGGCTGATCATGGCTGCATAATTCTACGCTTTGTTGACGTATCGAGTACGAGGCAGTGAGGTGTCGGACGGAGAAAGAGAAGAGTGGAGATATATAGAACGTAGATATACGTAAAGAGAGAGAAAGAGAGAGAGGGAGAGAATAGAGGAGGAGGGTAAAAGGGTGATTAACTCATTTATATAAAGACACTCGCTGAATCAGGCACGAGGGAGCGCAATTAGCGAACAGATTAGCGACACATCCTGCGCGATTATCCGTCGTCGAATCGCCTTTGTGCAACTTTGATTCTGCCGTGTGTACACGTGAACGCACGTGACGACACCTGACGACGCTTGTTGTCGCCGCAGCGGCGGAGGGAAAGAGAGAGAGAGGGAGAACGAGGCAGAGAAAAAGATACACATAAGCGAGCGTATTCGTGCCGCGACGCAGTGCCAGTTATTTTCCGGCACTTTACCACACTTTTATGAACCCGTGAAATTCGCTGGAAAATCAGTCAACATGTCTGCTGCAGAGCCGGGCAGCTTCACGTCCAACGGGAGCATGATTGTGGTGAGCAACAGGTTGCCGTTCGTTCTGAAGAGGAATGAAGTGACAGGTCAACTTGAGCGCAAGGCAAGGTTAGTAAATCGCATATCACTTCGCTTTTTCTCATTCACGCACTTTTATTCTTGCCCACGGTCAATCGTGAACGTTGACAGTGCCTGTGCTGATTCGATGATTATGCAGGTGTTCCGTTGTCATAGAAATTATATTAGACTCCTGGCTCGTAGATACCCGTCACAGTCGGTGAGATGGTAGTTTCAGCTGATTGTAACAAGTCGGATATTATCATTCGTCCTTGTACGGTGCGCTCATTCGTTTCTTTGTTTTCGCCGCACCGATCGTACCGTTGATCAGTTCCTGGTACGGGATGTAATTATCAATCAGGAATCAGCGTGCGGTCAATGATCACAAATATTTCTTGTCGTCTGAAATTATCGAATTAAGCTTCCACTAAACTAGTTCATTCCAAGCGCTTCAGCACCGTTTTTCCTCATATCAATGCATCAAACAATTATCTGTAGGCAATCACTGGATGAATATCGATTTCCTACTTCTACATAGATACATTTAATTTTATTATCGCGGTGCAATATACGTAATAAATTTCGAAACTGTGTAAGAGCTTTTGTAATAGCTTCAAATAGATCATGACAGTTCGTATAACTATCTATATATAATTGATTTTATAATCACTACGAGTATATATATATGTTTATGCCATTTAAATTATGTACCAGGACATGCAACTGTGTATATACAAAGACTGATCATTGTATCAATGTAACGATTAAAAAATTCAGCAAATCTCATGCATGAAGCTCTTCTCGTGTCGATTTGAAATATATATATGCCTCTTCGTTCATAGCGTATAAACTAACGTTGTGCAACCTAAATCGATATGTGCAACGTTTGATTTGATAGTTTAAGGCCAAGGGTGACAGATCAGGGGATGTCGAAAGAGCATGTAGGAATGCAGCGCGCTTTTTCACTACGCTGCCGAGACTGATTCATCCCTTATTTACTGCGACTTTATTGCACGATACATACACGTTATCAAATTTTGCCAGAGTACACATATTTTTCGTGTTTCCCACCTCACGTACATTTTTATCCTTTTCGGCCTTCTGAGATACCACCGATTGACAATTCTTACATAACTGGCACTAAGTTGTTAGACGTACGTCATTTCCTATTTAGTTTGATATTCAATGTCGTCGGATTGGAATACCCGACATGTCATACAATACTGCAAGATTAAAATTGTTAAAATAGTGTATAAATACTTTATACAGTAGTTTCTAGTAGTCCAGCACTTTGCTTCATCCAGTAAAACATTCAATGATTCCTCTATTTAAGATCGAATTTTTATAATAATGTATCATACATTTTATAGAATAAAAAAGTTTAACGTTGAAGGTAGAAACAAATTGTGTTGGCAAAGAAAATATTTCTGATAGGTGTGTATTTGACGATGGTTCATTCAAACTACCGGTTTTAAGTGAAGAGCTAAATTTAATCGGTTTTAATAGATTCGATTGAATTATGAACAGTGGCTTGGTGCAAATGTAAATTTTTCTTGCCATTGTTACCTCGGTGTTGCATAGTCATTTCATACATAGTCTTCTGTGCAGCGTGTAAAACATTGTGATCCCACAAACGTACCATATAACATTTTGCGAAGTGACGTAATGCTCTCAATTAATCTATTCTCACTGCAGTAATATATTCTTATTGTAATTATATTGTGCCACGTGTTAGATCGGCTGCCAAAATTCCACGATGGCAATTTTTTTTACTTTATTGTGCAATGAGACAAGGAGCAAAAGGATCTTAATTGATTATCATTAATTAAAGCTGTATTATTGCTTACAATTTAATTATGCTCATTGGACTACGCTAAAGACGCGTTTCAACTACGATCATGTGATATTGGTACGTAGTAATTACGGGTATGACATAATTATTTGTCGCAATCACAGTAGTTTTATGTCTTCGATGATCAGAACTATTTTCTTGACAACGTAATCAATATCTTATTTTATATAATCAAGATTCATTTCGTGCAGTTTAAAGACGGTTTGTCAGGCGGAAATGTAAGAAAATTGTTTTCAGTAGTACAGCTGTATATTGTGAAAAATATTAGTGTATACCGTGATCAAATACAAATGTTGAAACTCGCGGGGACGTATGGCACTCAATAACATAAATAAGAAGAGATTTACAGACAATAAATACGTTTATTTTTCATACGTTGCACCAAATGATAAGTATAATACTACGATTATTTCAATACCATCGGTAGCATCAATTACAAACAAGATCATATTCTTTTTTATTTTCTATCATCCTTTGTTTCATGTCCGGTTATTAGAAAAAATATGAACGTTGTTAACTTACGATAAATTTACAAAATGATATACCGCACCTGTCGTGCAGCATGCGTTTCTCCGAAAAAATTATTTTATTACACACAATCCGTACTTGGTTAGCTATGACAAATATTTACAAATTTAACTGCACGTCATTACTTATTGATGTTTTTGACATTCTCCTTCTACACAAAATATATTTGAATATGAATGTTGAGTTCTATTTGTTTTTACGTACTTAATTGCACCTTTTTTGGCGTAGGTAAAGTGTACATATAATTACTCCTTTTTGTCATTATTTTGTGGTATTGTATACAATACCACTCGGAAGAAATCAGATGACATTGATTACCTAATTTTTATTTGAGTCACGATAACAAAATTTCCATTTTCCATCTGTTTTTACAATGATTCTGCAGTACCAATAATCAGTTAATGTCCAGATAACCTTCCACCGCTTTACCAATGGATGATTTTCGTCTAATTCTTCCTCTATAGTTTAGTGCAGTGTAGGTCTGGTGGTCAAAGCCAACGAAAGCGTTTTTATATTACATTTTAATTTGGTGACCACGTAAATGTGCTATGGACAAGTTAGAACAATTTCTGGCTGCTGTGTTTGCCTAGGAAAAAATGCGGTTCTTATAGATTATTTACATGCTATAATATAGTTATTTATTATGATAAGGTGACCAACTGTACTCATTTACTGAGTTTTGTACTCTTTTTTCGCAAACCGTACTCTTTTCAAATCCTGTACTCTGAAAGTACTCATTTGTATAATTTTATACTCATTTGTATTTCTAAAACATTTTTTTAGATTATTTTATTTCAATTTTATTAATATCATATCCCACATGAAAATTTAAAAGTTTTAATAGAAATTTCCTTATGTTGTCCAGGCACTAATGCTGCTGTCGAAAGGGTATTTTCACTAGGGAATGATTATTGGAGCAGTGAGAAGTCGCAACTTTCTGTAAAAACATTATCTGCCGTCTTAACAGTCAAATTTAATATGCAAAATGAAAGTTGTTCGGATGTGGCTACATTATTAGACGAACATCCTCATTTAGCAAAAAAAAAATCCACTCCGTAGAAAAATATGTTTTTAAAAGAAAAGAAAGTTTTTATCGTTTTTTCTTCTTTTTTTTTCACCTATGAAATACTTGCAAAGTGTACTCTTTTTGAACAAAAAATAGTTGGTCACCTTAATTATGATATGGTCACATGCTTCTTTGATTACGTAATTGTTGAAGACAATTTATTGTTGATATATCTCTTGCATTTTATCGTTAGCCCATATTTTAATCACAATTTTATATTCTGAATTGGAATCTATTAAGATACAATATCTAAATTTACCGACAACGGTACACTATTTATATTCGGAGTTAATTTGCTTTTGCGAAAGACGAAGATATGAATTGTACACGATTTATGTTTGAAATATACATATTAGATTACGCTTTATACTATACATTGTAGTAACGATATATAAGTTAATTTTATGTTTACGTTTTACAACATATATGTTTTGTGAATGGATACATGACTTGAATGAAACGAACTTTCTTGTTGAGAATAATTGCTTTTCTGATAATAAAATTCTTTCGTGTTAATCCCTTGTAATGTAAAAATAATCGAGAATTATAATTTATCCGATATGCTTGATCAATTTCCGAGATAAAAAATCTTATCTTAAGTACGCAACGATGGAGTGGGCGATGTTATCATTAAATTCCTAAGTATATCTCATTTTCTCCCATGCATATGCTATAATATAAGAATTTTAAATTGTCTGCATGTTTTGGTTTGTAATACTTTTGCTTAATAGTTAAAGCCTATGAAAGAGTATGTAATACGGACATTTCTAATGTCATTATAATTTGTAGAAACGAATTAATTATTAACTTTATTACTACATATTTATTGTATTTGTAACACGAAATTAACGTTTATTAGGAGTGAAATACGATTTTAAGAAACTTAATAGTAGATATTACTTAGATACGCATTGCAAATCATTACCAGTAAACGATATAGCAGCAACATTGTAGAATGCAGAACATACTAGCTTTGTTATGTATTTACTGATAAAAGAACTGTTTATTCGGGTCATGTGGTAAATCCGGTATATTGCGGTATTTAACAGTATATTCGGTTCTTTACGATGTTGTGTTCTAATCTTGTGTCTAGTATTAGCGACACATATGAGAGAAGCATTTAATCACTTGCTTCATCCTTGGATAATCCGCCTTCTATTATTGTATGCTAAGATTTGCTTATTTAGATCAACATATCCTTCATTATCTGAACGGGTGTATACTGGAATAACACGCTATTATTATCATAACTGGAATTTGGTGTACCGCTTCCGTATGATAAAGTATTACAATTGACTATGTAATATAATGCGCCACATATAATAACTTGCTTGCAGCAATTGACAGCTTGTGACGTAACCGGTTTTGTAATTAGTTATTTTTCTTGCTTGTTTATTTTTATTATCCCAGTGGCCATGTCTGGTTCCGCAATGTACATGCTGCTGCTGTATCAGTGAAAGAATCCGATGGCATACATTTTTTCTCCGACAATTATCAGTGTCCGTCCTTCCAAAATAATTGGACTATAATTTATATAAATGGTTGTTATAATAAGTAAAGGATCGTATATGTACCAAATCAAACAGCCCAAACTATCAATAGTTCAAAACTGTGACACTAATACTTAATTCAAATATGTGATTGACATTTTATAGTCATAGAATACAGAACAAATTATACTAAAATATTCGTGTACTGTATATTTGTTATCTAGATCCAACTATTTTATCTAGATAACTTCATCAGCTCTTCTTCTCTGTTTTTACAGTGCCGGAGGTCTGGTCACTGCAGTAGCACCTGTGGTTATTAGCGGAAATGGCGTCTGGGTTGGATGGCCGGGGATGCATATGGAAAATCCTGATGAACCAATACCTGAATCTGACCCTAATGATCGCACACCCACAGCAGGGCTTTTGTCACGCAAGGTAAACATAATAAAATGTTGCTTCTGTCCTTCCAATATCGACGTACGTCGCATTATTCCGACAATACCTTCTTGTTGCTCTGCTGTTTTATCAGACACTGTGCATTTTTATAGTGTGAAGTGTTCGAGCAGAAAGATGTTTCTCTACAACTGAGTTTAGTCAAGTACTGATAGGCTAATTGATCATTAAGTAATTTCTTATACAAACTTTCCGGATGATGTATTCCGGGGCTATGTTAGATAAAATCGGTATCCTTTGATTATAATTAACATTCATTGAAAAAATGAAAGCAGTTGTAAATGATTGTGTTGCAGCAAAGTCAATACGGTTGTAGGCTCCTAATACTTTTGGGATTCTTTGTATTTCATTTCAATCCGTTGGAAATTTTTACGTTAAAAATGCTTACGTTTGTAAAATATAGAGACGCAACCGTTCGTAAAATAAATGAATCTACTATATTGCTACCGATTCATTTCGAATAAGTTGTTAGAAGTGTTTTGTCTACGTATTTTGTAACGCTAAATATCTTTCATTGTTGAACTGTTCGGTTTCTGCGAAATTCACAGTACCTACATTTTTGGAACATTGCACACAATCAGTTTCTTCTTTCGTCTATCGCTTTATTGAATACATATTTGTTACTATTATCTAATCTATTTTCCGAGTACCGTCTGTATGAGCAATTGACCTGAAGATAGCAAAAATCTATCAGTACATACGATCGTATATATGTATTGAAATAATACGCTCTATCAGGTTTGCTTCTTACTAGCACGTTCAGAAAAAGTCCTTAGTGATCTTGAGAACTACAATGCTTATATGTTTCTGTGAAGTGGTCGCACTCGAATTGAATACATAAACGGTTACATAATACGCTACGTATAAGTTAATTAAAAATAATTAAAGAATACATTTCATAAGTTCCAAGAATTATTTACCGTCTTCGGTTATTACGTTGCATTCATTTGTTCGTTGTAATGTAAAAATTCTTATCTTCCTTTTCTCTTCGTGAAAAACGTATAATGTAGTATTGTTCGGTTAGTAGTAGTTATTAACATGACGCGAATGGTGGTTTTTTAACATTGTTATTTCAATGACAGGTGGAACATTAAGTAAAACTGCACGTTTCCCATTGAGCGTTGACTAATGAATTGAGCACGGAAATAAATTAAGAAAAGGATATTATTAACCAATGCTGTCCGTCATATTGACAACTAGACACAATGAAGATCAAATAAACAATGGGCAGTACGCTTCTTATCGTTGTTTTCCTGTAATCGGACACGTCCGAGTACGTCATCTAACGTTTGAAAGTAATTAAAAAAGTGGCAGTTCCCCTTACTGGATTTAATAACCAACGACAAATAGAGGGTGGAATTAGAGAGACATTGAGCTAACAAATGTGACAGCTGTATGACGATGAATGTAGTCTTGTTTTGATGTGCTCAGTAAGACTGCTTTCTTACCCAATGCACCGACCATTCTATCTAATGCACATGTTTGCCTGTCTTTCTAATCGGCGATCGGGAATGGCGGTTGCAATTTACGAGAGAGCAAAAGTTATCCAAATTTACGAGCATCTACCGAGTCAGTTCCAAGGTAAATCGGTATCAAACGACTGCTTATTAACGTAAATATTGTTGCGGGGAGTCGGAATATTTATCTTCGATTGTCTTAAAGAATTGGCCGTAGCGCACGCGCATTCTTTCGCCCCGGTATGATGGATGGAGCGGTTATTATTGTGTTACGTAACGAGGCAGCATCCGCAGACGCACAATCAGCCAAACAATTTGAAAAGAGCAACTGATAAGACCGCGAACCGACAGACGTAACAAATCAAACAACATAAACGCCTAGATGCGACCTTCGGTTACTGTCATAGTTCGTCTCTGAGTTTAAGCTTGATTGGCCGTTTAGAGAAAACAATTGGCTTGACAATCGTGGTATTGAATGGCGATAGTAAAATCTCAAGGAGTTTCCGTTTACCTGATTACGTTGCGATAAATAATTCAGAGCATTCGTACGGTTATTCTTTTTAACGGAATCCGGAGAAAATTAACATAAGCTCTCTTATTTTGAAATGTATGGCATTTAAATGTTTGAAATAAAGTCGTTAGATGTTGTCACACTGACATTATACGGGATAGTGAACTCACTGGCGCATACAAACATTCAGAAATTTGTTGATCTGTATGTTAATGACAATTTTGTCTTATGTACATGGTTTATTGTACGTTATATGGCTGGCGCACGTAGAATACATTAGATTTCTGGAAGGAAACATCTTCTATCATGCATCTGATGAAAAGTATTCGTTGGATGTCACAATAAATTATCTGAAGGAGGTCGACTAATGGGACGCCTTAGTCATTTATGTTTCCGTAAACAACGGTGCCGCATTACTCCAGGCTAAATTATGGAAGAATTTAAACGTTTGTAAAAATTACATTATAACAATTATAATTTTCCTTTTAGTGAAAGTTCCGTATAGTGAACTATTTATTGGACTTATATTATTGTATTATATTATGTGCAATTGTCATAGATGCAGTTACTTTCAGTTTAGGAAAAGACTTTGTTCTTTTACAAGTTTCGTTTCTGTCATGATAAGTCATATATTACTTATGATACATAATCAATCTAAATATATCCAGCATTTGCGGAATTACTCACTTAATTCCAATTGAACGTACTGTCATCTTCCTACATCTGTTTGACTCATAAATATTATATTAACAAGGAACATATTCACTTTTGTAGATTAGTTGGATCTTATATAAGTACATACATAGATACATGTAGTATTGATTTGTTTTTAAAGATAACTTTTAACAAAATAACACATAATTTTCTGTTTGGGGTTATTATAAATATATTAAAAATTTTGGAATGTGATTCTTCAGATGTTTGTTAGAATCATTTTATTCCCTGCGATGGTTGCGTTAGAAAAATATTTCCTAATGATCTGGTACGACAGTGTTGAAAAACATGTCAATGCATAAATATGTCGGTTACAGATAACAAAATGTGGGCGTGATGGCTACCGAAAAACGTCCGGTATAGATTGAACGACTCACAGTTGTCTTTGCCATCATATCCCAGAAAAACGTCAGCACAAAATATCTTTGACTACGTTTATTGACATACTTTTACGACCAGTGTACTGCTGATTGTAAAATAACTTTGATCTCATCTACCCACTGTAGTGCATACAGGGCTCCTTTATTTTAACATATTTTGCATTGCTACAAATTGCGCAGTGTGCAATAATTTGTGTGTGTTTTCGTTTTGGAGGATTTCACCAAATGCGTCTGCTGGTCGTTACTTTTATTTAGACGTTATCTATGCTCACTGCTTCCTTCTGGCCGTAACAGTGCTCTCAAGATCATACTACTGCCTAGAAGGTCATGTGTTTTTAAGTCAAGTCACACTTTCCTTGTTACATTGCGTCTAAGGAAATCGCATTCCTATACATGACTAATCGGTAGGTGTTGTGACGAATGTTGAAACGTTCTGAGACACATAGACATAGCTACCAATTAATTACCTTTGTCGTCAGTGCATACGGGGTGTTAAAAAAACAATTAACTATTTATAGGGTACATAAAACTATAGTGAGTAAAAAATCTTAGTATAAACCGAATGGTCAGCCGTTTCTGAAATGTAAACGTTTAGGTAACGTAGTACTATTTACTTACAATTGTCTTTTCGATTTACAGAAGAGGTTCTGGAAACCATCCTTACATTGAATACACGCGTGCCATTTTCTTCTTACGTAGTCGTTAAATGTAAAAAATGCTACATCTCTGTCGTATGAGTTTATATACATTACTGATTCGATTAGTAATTTTGCTGTCATTGAGACGTAACGAATGCACATTGCTTTTCAAATACTCTTACAAAAGGAAATTCAAGGGGTTAAAATCGAAGCGTCGAGGGAATCTACAACTGGTCCACCTTGTCCAATCCAACTTTGCAGAACAACTGACCGTGCAATACCAAATTTTAATGAAATGTGTGTAATGCTTATATTTATAATGGTTTATTTCTGATAAGAAGCTATTTGCGAATTAAATTTTGAAATATAAACGAGGACATTCAGAAAGCGGTACATAAATACTGATGTAAACATCGAATAGGATGTTAGGAGACAGTAAGTCAATCATACTACCAACATACAAAACAGTTTATATCTCAGAAGCGGTTGACCTTTCAGCCTATGTTTAGTAGTAAGACTTTTTTTACTCAGTGTAGTATATTTCACGTGCTCTATAAATATTGGTTGTTTTTTGTCATCCTCTATACATAAAAACATTTCACAAATAAGTATATGGATTAAAAACTTTATCTTATATGTCTTGAATTTAGAAAATCTTAATATCTAGGTGTGTTTAGCAACAATTTTATGTATTCAGTATTGTATTTAATAGAATTAATTCTATGGCGAGAAGCTTGCGTCCATTAGTCCAATGATGATCAATTAAGGAATTAGTATTGTGCTAAAGAGCAACCATCTGCTGTTTTTTGTTATTAAGCAAAAAAAAAATGTAAATTGACTGCATAATTATTGCATATTGCAGGAGTGCAGTACAGATCGATTTATTTGTCACATTTAATAATTGATGATTCAGTTCTCTGCTCTACCTTAATCAAATATTGATGCTCACGTACCTACTTCTGGCTGAAATTAAACACTGGCCACTAATAAGATAATTACATGGCAATTGCAAGTGAACTAATCGCATTTGTAAAAAAAAATGATCCGGTGTTACATATATAACTTTATTAACCACTCAGCCGGTTACACAATACCACTCGTATCAAAATGTGCGTTAAAAATAATTATCCGCTTATGCGTTGGCAGCATTCTTCTGGCAAAATTTGCAAGTTAGACGGCTCGTGTATAATTGCAAGCATAATAGTAAAAATCGGGGTGAGGGCGGTTGTGTGAACCCCCATAGCCAGTAGATCTGAAGAAACGATCTCGTGACGTGATAACGTTGTCGCCAGGTCGAACCGGGTTATCGTTACGTGACGCACATGCATTGACTGAGTTATCGCCAGTAGAGCCTCGTTCTAACTCGATATTATATACCCGATTCATCCGGGTCTCTTATGACGCTCGTACATCGCAGACGAATGCACGCGCATGAAAGTTCGCATTTACTACGTGGCTCGACCGCTTTCGGGAGTTTCGCATCAATTTCTGTTACATCGGCGAACGTTTGCTCGGTAACCGTCTGTAAAAAGGTGGATGAATTACATATGTACGTAGTCTCTGCGCGGATATGTATTCGTGATAACAGCTTGATAAGGCAGTTCACTTTTCTCTCCCTTTGTTTTGTTGTAACCGCAACTAGCGATCAGATATGCTTGAGTTCAGTGTGAGAACGGTTGCACAGATCTGTTTTTATTGCCTGTTCGGACGCGTGTGCAGTAGACGAAACCATGTCATGCGTGCAAAATTATAATTTTTTATTTTATTGAGACAAACGATAGCATCGTAAAGGATTGTTCCATTAGATATTACCAGTTATAAGAGTCTGTAAAAGGTCTTCGTTACACGTCGATCGTTAGATTTGAATGTGCGTGTTGAATTTTCTATTATTTTTATATGTTTCTCGGTATATGGAACATGTTTTCGCAGAAAGGGGCAGTAAATCATGTATATGCATATACGTCGTTGCATTGCCACATTTAATAAATGGTTAGAAGTTTAATGATAAAATATTAAACGTACAAAATACAAATAACCGTTTTGTATTTTGCTTTTGCCTATACCATCTAGGTATAATTGATATTTTTATTCTATGTTCTTTCTGATTATCTTACGCCTACAACAATTTGGAGAGCAATAGCATAATATATTTTGTTACGTTTCTTTAATATGCACTGCACATTGTGGCCCTATGCATAAAAAATGCATGCAGGAAAAGTATGTAATTAACACTAGAACTACCAAAGATTTCTACTTATATTTTTATTTAACTTGGAACAATTCAAGTAAATATGTATGAACTTACAAAATGAAAAATAGTTAATCTTTTACCTACTTCAATGGGTACAAAAGAATATTTAAAAAAATTAATTATTTTATGAGAAAATATCATTATTATGATAGGGTCAGACAGTCACTTTGACAAAAGAATATTTAAAAAAATTAATTATTTTATGAGAAAATATCATTATTATGATAGGGTCAAACAGTCACTTTGACTGGTCAACGATAGTTGCAAAACCGAGAGAAATATTTACTCGGCAATAATATTATTATATATTGAATGGAACGTAGTGAAACGTATTAGACACACCTCCTTTATAATTGTATACGTCGATCTTCCCCGACCAGTTGCCTCTACGTAATAACTCTTGTCATGTGTAAGAGGAGAATTGGAACAGCCTGTGGTATTCGCTGGTTATCTTTCGTATACATTAATACGTTCATCAGAGCATACAAGTTTGTGATATCAAGCAATTAAAATGTTTTTGTCGACTTCTCTTCTTTCTTAAATCCCTGTTATAACATTGTAAATGTTTACGACGTTATAAGGAACGAAAAAGAAGAGCAAGGGTGCCACTGTATTTGTTTCATTATTTTGCTCCGTGCTTCAATAGGGTGACCTGTATCTATCTCTATCTTGCTTCTTTTCTAGCGTTATCAGCCTCTTCCTCTTTCGTTTCTACTCAATGCATTTTCTCTTTCACATTTTTTTTTTTCGTAACCGTTGTTGCATTCATTCGTGGCTTTTCCGCATTGGAAATATAATCAATGTTTTGCCAGAGGATAAAAGAGTAATGAGCTCGAAGAAGTAATAGGTTGTTTAACGTACCAGAAGCGTTTCCTGACATTCTTTCTAGAATTAGTTAATATCTATAATTAAATCGTGACCAACATTTCATATTTCGCATTCCATGTGGATTCTATGTCACAAAACTGTTATGTGTTATCTGAACAGTTTTTTCTCCTCGCCTTAATACTTCGTAAAGAGGTATTGTACGATTACACATCGTTAATAGAAAATTGTACTTCCTACATAATGAATTAAAAAAGAAATGGATTAAAGCTAAATCGAGAGGCGAACTCCCTTCCGGCCCTGTATCGGTCACAAAAAATGGATTGTTTTAATAATATTAATAATTTTCATGCATATCAGATCATAAAATAATAGTTTATTCAATCCTGTATTAATTAAGAAATATCAACTTAACAAGAAGAGAACGCGATTCTCTTTTGAAAATTAAATTGTTACTTACGTAATGTTTACAGTCGACAATTTGTTTCCGAGGGCAGCCCGAATTCCTACGATTCACTTTTCTCCGCGACTGTCAATACAACGTCGTATGACACCATCTCATCTACACCATAAGAGTACCGAAAACGATTTTTCTTCAAAGCAGATAAATAATCCATTCAGCCTTGAGCACATATTTATTCCGTACGCCCAAAAGCGTAGTTCTACCGCGATTATTCTGATTAAAAAAAAAGTGTTACGAAGCCGAATATGGGTTAATATATGGGCTCGCCCAACGTCGGTTATGTCCAACTGAAAAGATGGCAGGATTTATCTCCGCTAGTAACGATTGTCGTCCGCTTTAATCAAGAATCGTCCCGACGTGTTTTCATGAGATCGGAAATAAAGAAGGCAGTGTCACGAACAAACAGCGAAGTCCGACGAGGGTAATGAGCAATTAAGGAGAAGACGGTGATGGTCCGACATGCTACGCCGACAACACGTTATCGGTAGTCAGGCGGAGATCTGTGTACTTCCGATTAGCAGTGCTCGTGCTTTTTTGCTCCTGCAGCCAGTTTTTGTTGCTCCTATCCCCTGTTATGCTAACAATATTGATTGCGTATCGGTCATCGAGTCGCAAGTTTTCAAAAGCACTTATTTGATAGATGAGCGGCGATCAAAAGTCGAACGCTTCTCGCGCAACGTATCGATCACTTGCTCGCTTAGAGTAAGCGATAGGGTCAAGTTGGCGGATCTTGTTAATTACAATGTTAGATTATTGTATTAGGGTATATGCGATTGAATAGCACTTTGTCAATTGATACCGATGTGCGTAGTATGACAATTGCTGATGCCACTAACCAGTCTGACAAATTTGGTTGCTGACAAAGACTATTGGACGTTAAAGGAGTTGTGAATATAACATATTTTCGTTGATGTAACGACATGTGTCAAAAGTATTATAAATGATTGCTGTAATGTCTGATATTTTAGAAGAAAATATTGCCTATGCAGTATGGCTCAGGCATATTTTCAGAATTCATTTTGTCGAAAAACTGTTAAACATACCTTAGAACAGTGCAAATCGATCATATCGAGCACTGATTAAAGAGATTCAATTTCTGTTGCAGGTCGTAGCGGTGCATGTGGAACCAACTATTTTTGATTCATATTACAATGGATGTTGTAATGGAACTTTCTGGCCATTGTTCCATTCGATGCCCGATCGGGCTACGTTCATTGCCGATCATTGGCGGGCGTATTCGGCAGTCAACGAGAAATTTGCAGCGAAAACTGTAAGTTTCTGTTAGCAAATTCCATTGTAGACCACAGGTGTTATAACGCCGAATTTTAAAGGGACGTTGATGCAATTGTTATCTAAAATAATGAGTTCGCGCGTAAAGAAATATTTGTTTACATCGTATGTTATTACGTGAAACTATCGCCTCGAGTACGATTCGATTAAGAACAATAATTAAAAACGAAGCCATCCTTTAGCGCAATTTTAACGAGGGTGTTTAAATGTATTGAGGTCTAGTCAGTAATTTTTTATGGATACGTTGAAGCGATTAGAAAATAT
Organism: Anoplius nigerrimus; assembly: GCA_914767735.1. Taxonomy (NCBI): domain Eukaryota; kingdom Metazoa; phylum Arthropoda; class Insecta; order Hymenoptera; family Pompilidae; genus Anoplius; species Anoplius nigerrimus. The sequence goes on along the minus strand of OU612079.1, from coordinate 3,192,846 downwards.
AGGCCTATAAATCACTGCCATTTGTTTAAGGTCGGAGCATTGGCGCAGATCCATAAGGAGCAAGAGAATCAGTCAAACGGTACACCCTTGGTATGGGTACACGATTATCATTTGATGTTGGCAGCTAACTGGATACGCCAAGCTGCCGAGGAAAAGAATCTCAAGTTAAAGTTAGGCTTTTTCCTTCATATTCCGTTTCCGCCATGGGACATATTCAGACTCTTCCCATGGGCTGACGAAATTCTTCAAGGCATGCTTGGTAAGAACTGTGGATGTCTATCTATGTGTAAGCGACACAACTTACATTATGTCACTTAGATTAATGATCATGCTAGGTTGCGATATGGTCGGTTTCCATATTCAGGATTATTGTCTGAACTTCGTTGATTGCTGCCAAAGGTGTCTTGGCTGCAGAGTGGATCGTAAAAATCTTCTTGTCGAACATGGTGGTAGAACAGTGCGTGTCCGACCACTTCCCATTGGCATTCCGTTTGATAGATTTGTCTCGTTGGCCGAGACTGCGAATAAAGTAATGCTGACGAATCAAAAGATAGTATTGGGCGTTGATCGCCTTGACTATACAAAGGGGCTCGTACATAGGTTGAAGGCCTTTGAGATGCTACTGGAAAAACATCCGGAACATCGTGAACAGGTAACGTCTAAAACAACGTATTTACCGTTTGTCGCATTAAATTACCATTATGTGGTAAATGCTAAACGAGGAAGCATTGCATGAATTAAGGCTTTTATGTAACCTGCTATAGACTAGAAGAACCTTTATGTACATATACATATATTTCACAGGTTACAATGCTTCAAATTGCCGTACCATCGAGAACTGACGTGCGCGAGTATCAAGATTTAAAGCTTGAAATGGATCAGCTGATAGGCTGCATCAATGGACGATTCACGACACCAAATTGGTCGCCAATCCGCTACATCTATGGTTGTGTCAGCCAGGATGAGCTGGCCGCATTTTATAGAGATGCTGCGGTCGCACTGGTGACTCCTCTCAGAGATGGAATGAACTTGGTCGCTAAAGAGTTCGTCGCCTGTCAAATAAACAAACCGCCGGGTGTTTTGATCGTTTCACCTTTCGCTGGAGCCGGTGAAATGATGCATGAAGCACTCATTTGTAATCCATACGAAATTGATGAGGCCGCCGAAGTGATTCACAGGTTACATAACTTGATTGTTGAAAAAGTTGACACATATTTATAAAGATTCAACGCTGTTTTGATCATTTGTATAAAATTCATGCTATTCTTTTCTTCAAACTATCAATGGTACAGTTATGATCTGTATTTGAAAATGTAATAAGTGTCATTACAGCGGTCTGTTATGCATATGTAGTCAATCGACCCACCTGTCAACAGTTGTATTTACCGATTGACATTTTAGAGCTCTGACCATGCCAGAAGATGAGCGCACGTTGAGAATGAATCATTTGAGACGTCGCGAACGGATTTATGATGTCAACTATTGGATGAAATCTTTCCTCCAAGTGATGGGTTCACTCGAGGAACATGATTCTGTTGGAGCAACAACAATGCAACCCGTTACAATGGATGATTTCGACGATTATTTGAGCAAGTAGGTCCTACTGTCTTCACGAACAAGCGTGACTGGGCCCGACCAGCGCATGCGCTTTAACCGGGATTTCAAGCTTATAAGTGTACCTTGACAGTATACATTGAATCTTTATACGCTATTGCATATGTCAATTACATTCGTAATTTGACGATATTATTATTGTTTCATACTACTGATAATATATATGACTTTTTGGCGCTATATTGTTTTTAATGTGATATCAGTCGAATGTACTTACTTATTATGGACATATGCATTTTATACACATTTATCTTCCAATTACTGCACCGCACATTGGTACAATACCTGTTGTGGCACTATTATTCGATAATTCGACACATACAATTCGATAAGTTCATTGAAGATAAAGGAAGAAAGTCATGAATTATTAGTAGCGCATGAGTTTGGGTACGTCGCAGCGTGGCAGCAATGATACTGTTATACAGGATCTTTGTAATAGTGCCAAATATGTATAAAGCGTATGTAATGCGTTAAGGCAAACTGTCAAAAACTTTCATTGCAATGAATCACTGGGAATCATTTTTCATGCACTATTACTGCCTTGTAAGACTAATTGCACTATCACAAATCTTCCTTACGCCTAACAGACGGAATTCAAAAGCACTATATAACTATTTAGTATAACCATTGAAGATTAATATTTTCTTCATGTAAGTGTTAAGGCTTGGACAATTGGGGCATTCTGTACCGTGATGATAATACATGTTGCAGCATAGAATTTGATATAAATGCCCACACTATAGTAGCGTGATAAATTTAAATTTAAGAATAACTACGTATACGTATAGAATTCCATTTTTGTCGCAGAAGCTTAATTCATTCGTACCATAACATTGTACAACAAGACTATCTTTGCTTATGGGAATAATTGCCTCAGTCCTATAAGCTGAATATTGTCAAAGCTATGAAGAAGTGCTTTTTGAAAGTTAACGGCGGGCCCACGCGTGCGAATGGGACCTGGCTCATGATGAAAGCCGGGTAACGATCCAGTGATGGCACATGTCCCCTAGGTACATTGGCGATAACCACAAGTTGGCACTACTTTTGGATTATGATGGCACCTTGGCACCTATCGCAACACATCCGGATCTTGCAATTTTACCACTGGAAACGAAAAATGTCTTGCAAAGGCTTTCTAATATGTCCGATGTTTATATTGCTATAATATCGGGTAGAAATGTGAACAATGTTAAATCAATGGTTGGCATTGAAGGTATTACGTACGCTGGTAACCACGGGTTAGAGATTTTACATCCGGATGGTAGCAAATTTGTACATCCAATGCCTGCTGAATTAGAAGGGAAGGTAGCCAATTTGATGCAATCTCTTCAAGATCAGGTATATATCTGCATGTTTACATTTATTAATATTCCTTTAATATTACGCTTTTATGTAAAGCATATCCTTCTGTGCATTGTCATGATTAATTTAAAGCATATCAATTCTTAGATAAAAGCTTATTTACATGTAATTGGATGTTCCACCCAATAATAATATTTTATGATAGAAAAATCTCAAGACAAGCTGTGTTTGCTGCCGCTGAAATAATTTGTGACGGTGGGCAAAAGGTTGTTTTGGGGTTTCAGTATAGCGATGACAATGATGTTGTGATATCTTAAAGACTTGGTTTGCTCACGCATTAAATGTTTCTATCGTAAATATGGATTTGCATCCGACATATGTTATAATAAGTAGATCATAAAAGAAGTGCAGTTTCGTATTGAGTACATAAATAATTAACCGTAGGGAGAAGATTCAGTTTTCATACTCACCAGAAACATTTGCCGTTCATTTATGATTATAACAATACACAGAATGATTTCTATCGCATCTGATAATATATATATAAATATTTTTATTGCAACGACGGTAAAGAGAACAACATGGCATGTAAAGAAATTGTTTTTAAAAGTGATCTCAGACAGTAGGAATTGTACTATTGCACGAAGTATTTCTGTATACTAATCAACTTCTACTTTATGCTGTAATTTGATCCTATTTCGTTTTAAAAAAATAACATTTTAACGAGCTAATGCTTGTACATATTTACAAACCGGTATCTTCTTCTTTTATAACAAAGATTTGCAAGGATGGTGCTTGGGTGGAAAATAAGGGAGCTCTTTTGACTTTTCATTACCGAGAAACGCCAATGGAACGCAGACCAGAGATGATTGATCAAGCAAAAAGGCTTATAGAAGCTGCCGGATTCAAAGCCTGCTCTGCACATTGTGCCATTGAAGCAAAACCGCCAGTAGAATGGAATAAAGGCCGTGCTTCGATCTATATATTACGGACAGCTTTTGGCTTAGATTGGAGTGAACGGATTAGAATCATTTACGTTGGTGATGACGTTACAGATGAAGATGCTATGAAGGTACGTACTTAGCATTTGGGTATAACTGTCTTGTGCAACTAAGAAATCGATTAAAAGTATAAGTAAATGTGAATACTGCACTTGTTTACAAGCAATAACAAGAGATCTATTACAGTGTTTGTCTTGATTGCACAAAGCATTCAAAATTACTATTCACTCCCCATTTATACTATAAAATTTAATATTTACAGTTTCTTTTCAAAAAGCGAATAATATATGACAATTTACTGTTAGACTTTGCATTTTTCCTAGTATTAAGTGTGCTGTTTCAAAGGACATTGGTGTAAAAGTTAATGGCAATAATAGTAATTGTGATATTTAATCTAAAAATTTGTCAGCGTAATGTTTATGCTTTCTCGAGGAGCAAGAGAGCGCAGATGATGTATTAATGATAACATAATGTTTTCAATCGTAACAGGCATTAAAAGGCATGGCTGCTACTTTCCGTGTAGCATCGTCGCACATAATTCGTACATCCGCCGAACGGCGTTTGCCGAGTACTGACTCAGTGTTGACAATGCTGAAATGGGTGGAGAGGCACTTGAGCAGGCGCAAGCCGCGCAACAGTACGGAAATTCCGTCAAGATTTCGACGTAACAGCGCCGGTATTACAATGGAAATGTCATTCACGCCGTCAAATACGTCATTAGAATCCTAGATGATACGATATCATCCGACAAAAAAACACATTGACCACGTCCTCAACGTGAAAATGTACGCAAATCTATTGTTAGAATAAAAGTAACTAACACAAAGGGAGCCTAAGAAGAGAAGCTGGAAGCAAGGTTGTCACGTGAAATTGCTTTGTGCGTGTCATAAATCACGTGTGGACGTTCGAAGAGACTGTAATTATTATCGGCGAATCAAACATGAACGAAATGGTTCTCCAGTTTTTAAGAGACGATATAATTTATAACAAACAGCCCACGTATTTCTAAAAGCTGGACGGCATTAGAAATGCGTATGTGGAATAGGATACTGAATGAACTGAAAGAAATGATAAGTTATGTCATGAAAGAATCAATTCGTTTTGGTGGCTATCAAGGCGTGGAATCAATGTATTTCTGATAATAGATTAGTAACTTTTTAACCAGAAAATTATGCCCCCCCCCAACCCAACCAAACCCAGCCCAACCCCCACCCCACAAAGAAAAATGGAATGATGTAAATGTTCATTGTGCGATAACTAAGTCTTTTACCAGAACCACAGTTTAATACAGTAATATCCGTGTACATCTACATGTATTTCCTGTACGTACATGAACTTATGCCTTTCTAGGTGCTTATGTAATGATTAAATCTTACTTATCGGGCTGAAATTTCCGATCGGTTATGAATTTATTAAACTATGATTCTTGGTTGCTCATGCTAAGCTACTGGCATCGGAACAAGGAAAAGGAGTTTACCAGACTTCAACATACTACATTATCTATACCAGTAAACTGATGTGCGATTTTAACCTAAGGACGATTGAACATACCACGCGATCTTAGATCCTGTCGTATCAAATTATTCGTCTCCTTATTTTTTGTCTCAATCAAATGATCTTAAGTCTTTCTATACAAAATAAACCTAATCGATTAAAAAAAGAAAGCTCAAAGTACAATCTTAGTAATTAATACTCGCGTTCACTGCAACAATCTGGTTCTTAAACTATATTTTGTTCGGATAACGGATATACGTCTTGGATTAGAATATGAGTTACAACTATATTTAGTTCAACTTTCAGCTTAATCTTAAGGAATCGCAATATAGAGTAAATGTCAATTAGATGTATCGTTTTCATCACCGAAAAGGATGTTACTGGTTTTCTATTATACAAAGCGGGTGATTGTGGTCACGATTGTTTTCTATTCATCTACAAAATGTTAAAACGTGTTTTGAGATACCTTGTACTTGAATTTATAAACTTGTAAACGTAAAGAAACGCCATCAAAGAACTAGTGCCAATTTGATTACCGGTAATAACGGAAGAATTATTACAGAAATTAAAACGCTGCACAATTTCTAAAGACATCACGTGACATAGACATAACGTCTCTAGTTACTATCCAGGTAAAGGTGCTGCTTCATTTCGTTAGTTAATCTTCTGAAGCATCGACAAACTAAGTCCAATAATGAATAGAAAATAATGGGTTCTCGTAATATGAACAGTATATTTAATTGGAACCTAATTATACATACAAGATTGTGTAATTCATACTCTAAACTTCCTCAAGGAAGTAAAAATGTACCACCTACTGTAACCCAGTCCCATCATCGCTAATGACCCAGCAGTCGATGCGACGTAAAATCAAGTAGAAGAAGATTAAGAAGAAGAAGATTGTGTAATTCGATGAAGATGTTGTTTTCCGACACATATGCTAAGACTCAGGTATATTTTATACGTTCTTATAGTAGATTTAGATTTTTTGTAACTATGTCATTCGTGAATCCTTCCGAATTTCTATCTCACACACATCGGTCTTGAAGATATCTGATAGGACAAATTGTCAGATATTGTGTATTTCGTATTTGCCTTGAACTTGGCATAGAGAGTTGACTTTTTACATTTATTGTTGTTAAAATAGGTTACAGAAAGATCAGCGTAATTTTTTCCGCACTTTTTTTTTATAATGAAATTGGTCAAACTGCTACCACTACTGGTAGGTGTATTTATGGTTTGTGTGAGTTAACCATTTGAACATGCCCAGGGAAAAATATCTAATGTAAACATTTTTTCCCTTTTTTTTTAAATCAAATTTATTAGAGTTTGAAATGGATGTCAATCTGGATTTGCTCACAATTGTTTCTTGCATCAAATAATACATGAAAGTTCACGATGAAATAGTATGAAAAATATGTAAATGCTTCTACATTACCTTATGCAGCTTTTCAGTTTATAGAAGATTATTAGAAGGAAATATATCAGATGGGTGTAGTATTGTAATAGATTCGCAAAATACGTTAATCGAGTTACATTATTGTTTTGAGTAATATATTTTAATTTGTTATATTAATATCGTTGCACAACATGAATTAATTAGGCATATATTTAAGTACATGTGAACGTACATACGTACAAAGATGTATGAAAGAACCATACCTAAGTATTTGACGCGAAGAAAAAAGTTATGCCCAAATCTCATCAACAGATTCGATAAAAATAAATTGGGTAGACCAACAAATATTTTATATACATCTGGCAATATACATATCTGTCACACGTGGGTGTGTGCGCATGGACGTATGTATGTATCATCGATGAGCACAATTACCAATCTTTACGATTTTCTTAATAAAGATTACGTTTACATAATGTAGATGATAAAAGAAGTAATGTTAATATTATTTTCAAAGCGAGGTATGCGGCGTTTCTTGAATTTTGATTCTGCCCTTCGATTATATGCATTATATATGTTTCTTATTCCGTGATCGATAAATAACCGTAATATTTAGGTTCACAAGCATTAGTATTGTAATGATTTAGAGTGTATGTGAAATTCACAACAGTTTACTGCAACTTATGCCTTGATTTTGATATTTGTTAGTCAATTGTTTCCAGTAGTCGATCGATACAAATGAATATGAATTCCGACAAGAGTTAGGAGGTCACAAAGAGTAAAGAATTTTTAACAAAAAAACAGAAATAGTATACAACGCAGTTGTGACAGATCGTGATATATCAAACTTACCGTGTAAAATCATATCTTTTGAAAGTAACGAACATATATGTATAAACATAGGCACGTATACACATTCATGCCGTAGAGTGGTACGTGTCCGTATAAACCTAAATGAGTCTTATAACGTGCCCTAACTGAGATTCCACAAAGGAAATTAAACTATGTTTTGTATGAGTACTTAGTTTTTATGAATATATATGTACACTGAACATAAACGAGGTGCACAAGATTTTTTAATTAAGCACATTATGGATTGCTCCGATGTTTGCAATTGAAAATAAATGCAGCCCACAAAATTGTAAACGAAAATAATAAATGTCATTTATAAAACACACATGATGCTTGTTATTTTTACTTTCTCAGATGTTGAATCAACCCTTAGATGTACCATCAAAAGATCAAAAATTGACTACTGCATGAATAAATGTTTCTAGTCAATGAATAATAATTTATGAAGATCAATATTATCAACAGCGGAATTAACAGCATGCAGTTCTTTATACCCCCTTTTTCTCCTGATTCTCCGACACAAGTTCTTCCCACTAAATACACCTATCACGAAAACGTCCTGACTTTGTTACGCTGGGTGGAAAACTCAGCTGAGATTCAATCGCGCGGTGGAAGCATATGGCCAATAAGATTTACATTTGTGCGTGGGTTGCTGCATTTTGCAGCTCCTTCGGGCCGCCGAACAAAAGCATACTTAGCCAACAGAGGAGGCAGCTTTCCGCGAAAGATCCAAATATTTTCTTCATTCGTTCATGCCGGACGGCTTAAAAAGGAAAAGGCGGAAGAAGTGGGAGAAGGATTGTCCCGCCGTCTGCCTTGTTGCCATTTACAAGATTCCTCGACCTTTAACAATGAATCGCGCAGGCAGCCGGTAGATTTCATGGCAAGGCACTCGATACACACGCCTTTCGTGGCCGGTGAATGGCGGATAGTGTTGTATAAAGAGGCAGATTACACGGTGTCCATTTCAGAAAGACCCGAAAGGACTCGTGTTTACGGTAAGTCTTCCTCCCGCAGTCCGGTAAACCTGGATGTGCAGGAGAGTGGGTACCGACTCTCACTAAAGGTATTATCAACGCTATTTTGCCGATTCAATTGTGTGTGCAAAGAAAAGGGAACGTTTAACAAGAGTTTAATAAAAGGCAAACACCGCCGTTGTACGCCCCTCTTCATCCCTTTGATCCGTTCCTTCCTTTCTACGTTCTTCTCTTTCACCCCCATTCGCCGCCCTGCTATGCCCTGGTCTTTGTCTTCTGCTGACCAAGTGATTTGTTCCCGCAACGACATTCGAGTGTCGACGGAAGGATGGAGTTGGAAACTAGTTGGCAGAAAGAAATCTAAGTCACACTGAAGGATCTTATAATACGTTTTTACCTCCTTCTGCGTGTTTCTGATGCATGATATATTTATCAAAATGTGAATGAGCGAAAGGATCTTAAAACAGTTGTGTGTTTAATATAGACAAAGAATTATATGTTCAAATTTGTTTGTAAATGTTGGTGGTTTAAATTTATTATAGTGTAGTTATGACGTAAAATATGCAGATCGACTATGGAAGAAAGTAAAGATAATGTATTCGATTGAATTAGACAATGATACGCGAATATTAAGTACTGTTGAAAACTATGTTGGTTATACATTCTTCCATGGGTAAAGTGATCCTATCTAACACTAATGTTGATCGTCGCTGTAAACTTCTTCCTGGAACTGCAATCAACAAAGCCGTAAAATACACTTAAAGCGATGTATGGATATATTGATTTAATAATGTAAAAGTGTGTGTATCGTATATAGATACTAAAGCCAAGTTTGTATCTGAATTATAATACATAATTTATGTAGAATGTCAATAAAGTAACGTAGTGTAACATTTGTTCCGCCTCTATACCAATACCATAAGCAAACTTAGCTGAAGATAATCACGAAATAAAAGAATATTACTCGTGAATTGGACAAAGTTCTTTTAAAATAAACAGTTAAAGTTTAAAATAAAAAGTTAAACAGTGCATATCTACATAAACAAATGCTGATCAAGATTATTCTCATAATCACCGACGCATTAGCAATCATCCGTAACATTAAAACGGACGCAAGATAAAAGATTAGCTTAGTGCATGCTAAATGATGAAATAATAAGGGCGATTATTTTTTTTCTGATCCGATCCCGGTTTGCATATTTGAAAGAGCGGCCTAAGTAAGTCAGTAACCCACTGAAAATTCGCCTAGGGGTGCAACCGATCGATCAGCTCTGATGTAATTATCCAAACGCTGAATTTTTTATGGCCCTGAAACAATAACGTATTTTCAGACCAAACAACATCGCGTACCAAGCCGCAGAAAGCCCGGCGCGGAACGTTTGCGTCCTCCGCTTGTGCTTTATGTTTACATAACGTGTAATAGAATAATCTGCGTTACTGGGGACTGCCGCCGCAGGACACGCACTACTCACGAATCTTCGCTTTTTTCCCTCCGCACTCCCATTTGCGACCGTATTTTCGCTTAATGGCACGACAATCGATACGCTTTTGCAGAAAGAAAACTACGTGACAATTTAATCTCTAACTTTCCTCCTCTCCGTATTAAACTCTTAGTTTTTATCTATTAAAGGTTCGGTTTGGTGTGAAAATTAGTTTGATTAGACGGATGTTATGACAGTGCCGTTAACACAAATTTTATATTTGCAGAAATATGGATTATTTAATACTGAATCTATGGATAATTCAAAATGACTGGGCTGACCTTATCTTAATTTTTCTCTAGCGAAATATTTTATATTTTGGAATATTCTTTACCACTCATTGAGGTAGGTAAATGATTAACTGGTTTTCATTTAGTAAGTTTAAACAAGTATGAGTAGAAATCGTCGGGAGGTTTAGTATTAAGATTTTGTATATTTTCTACTTCCTTTCGGCCGCATATTCTTAAATTTTAGGTAGAATTACAATATTATTCTTGGGTATATACCTACGTTTTAAATGTAGAAAGGATTAACACTGTACATTAAAAAATATATACCTAGGTTTAGTTGAATGAGAGACTGAAATTGATTATTTGCGATATATTTACGTACTCTTATTTGTAACCACACCATAAGCTGCCATATGATGCTAAATGTACGCTCATATTTTTATGAATACAATCATAAATTTGTTATTAACCTATTAGCCCCTATAAAAGTTTAACAAAACAAACTACACATTCTTTAGAATTTCTGTTTCATTATATTCACTAGAAAGAATGTTAAGTTAGTAAAGTCTCACATGTTTTGACAAGGTTTAATTACAATACGCATATACGCAACACCATATTCCTATCCTCGACAGAAACGTCAACATCTCAATCTCTAGCATCCGCAATTCTTTGTCCCAATAGCTGAAATGTCCGAAATCCCAGCGGCAGGAAGTCTTCCGAGTAAACATCCGTCAGCTAAAAGCCATTTCAGGCATTCGAATGTCGTCGAGAGCCCGATGTTTCGGTATCGATAATGCGGCCCGATGCTATTTCGGCGTTTAAAAAGTGGATTTAATCCAGTCGTACATGGAAACCTCATCGGGCCCCGCTAAGCGCAATTCGCAGAGTCAACAAATCCGGCCCGGATTAGATAATATCTCGTGGCCTGCTAAAAGCCCTTCGCGCGTCCTTCGCCGAGCGTCGAAGGGATGACTCTGTTGTTCTATCGGGTTATCGGTATCACTTAGCTCAAATCCATGCCGGGGGGTGACGAAGGTTCCGATAGAGTGATCAGGACGATCGAAGCGGGGCGCAAAAGTCATCGCGCCCCTCGCCTACTGTCTAGCACTTAACTTTTTTAAACAATCGCGCCCCAACAGCAACGTTTGCACGCGCCGACAACGTTGCAAACCAGATGACGGAGATCGCCAAAGAAAACAGTGGCGCGTCTACCCCAAAAATTGGGAAAGAAAAATACCATACGTGTTTTTGCCTTTTCGGGCGGCCATTCAAATTGAAGAAAAAAATAAACAGATATATTTTTCGATACAGAAAGGGGAATCCGATGTGCGATCTGAGTGGCGATCGTTCTTAGCCGAGTAGCACGGTTCTTGTGAGATTTCCGTTCGGTGATTGGTTGGGAACGATTGCTACGGTGAGTCTGTAGGCGGGATTAATTATAGGTTCAATATGGAACGTAAAAGATACAGGCTAATTAAGGGTTACCTAAAATTACTTGTGAATCGCTTGGAATGTAGTTCGTTTGAAAATCTGAGTAATTTGTACAAGTACATCAATGAAAAATGTAGGGTTTGTTTAGTGACAGGCATATTTTTTTAGCTCCCGTACTATGGTAGGAATTCGGAGCGGATAAGATTATAAATGATGACATTTCTCTGTTACATCGCTACGTAGATTGAAATTTACATTCAAGTTTAAAGTAAACAAATGTGTAACTTAAATGCTGTAAAATGCCGAGACCGTCAGATTTAAAACGAACGATACATTCTTCCGAACGTTAGTACTGAACAATGACCTTCACAAATTTTGCAGACCTTATACTATTTTACTTGAAGACAAATCTTTTATAGCCCCCCGAAATTAATCATGTACGAGCGAAAACCAACTCCCCCCCCCCACAAGTATTCGCACAGTCGCTCTCAGTACAACGACCTCCACAAATTAACATACCCTGTCAAGCCATACAAGAAGTTAAGTTACATACTCCGCCCATATATACCCCAGTGGCCTAAACGCACCTAATCGCCAACAGAGACTCCGATCTTCGCTGCGAAGACGCGCGTCAACCAACGAAATTCAACCAAGAACACCCCGCACTACACTGCCCTACTTCAACATCCGGCCAACTAAGATTAATCCTACATCGGCAGCCGCATCCCTTTACATCCCCCTCGCGTCCCGCCCGCCCGAAACTTCGCCCGCCGAACAATGAGAAATTCGACTCCGCGAGCGGCTGCACTTTATGCAAAAATCGAAGAGGTCCATTTTTTTCCCGCCGCAGCGTCGTCCGTCATCACGATTTTTTTTCCAGTCGCTCGTATAGCTACTCCTCTTTCCGCTCGTGACATTCGCGTCCCACCCCCACCCACCGACCCCCGCCCACCGTCGCCCCCTCCCCCCTCGCCACCACCCCCCCGCCGCCCGGTCGCCACCCCTGCCTTCCGCGGCCGTATGCGCGGCTGATGTATTTTTTTTACACCGCAGACCACCTAAAAAGGAATAGGTGAAAACTGTTAATTGGTTCTCCGGTGAAAATACGGTGGCGTGGCCGGCGGGGGTGGCGGAGGCTGTTCGCCAATGCATTTTGAGCAGCGCGATCGTATGTGCCGGCCGTCGTATGGTCAGCAGCGCGTGCATCGACACGGGCCGTGGCATCCACACGGGCGTGCACGTACGTGCCGTGCGAGCGTCAAGGCGTGTATCGTTGCGAGCATGTCCGTCCAATTATGGAAAATTAATTGGCGATCGGTGACTCCGGGCGATGTGGGGGGGAGGCGGGCGGGGGGCTGCCGAGGGGGAGGGTGGGCGGTGGGGGGTGGGTGGGGTGGGGTGGGCTAGGGGTTCAGAGGGACCAGGGTGGGCGGGCGGGGGGCATAGTTGTGCGTTCGAATAAACTTCCTTTGTATTCCGATCAGCCTTTGACAGCGGTGTAATAATTAAAGTAATTAACGTACGAGCCAATAAATTTGCGATCGGCGCGCATCGTCGCGCGCGAATGTCCGCTAAATAATTAGCTGAGCCGCGCACGCGCTCTTCGCGCTTATCTGCGATGGTGTCGGGCGAATTATCCAAATTCACATCCCCCCCTCCCCCTCATTGCCCCCTTCCATCCTTCGCGTAACCGAACCTTTGCTCCTCGCTTGCAGTCTTACGCCGTTAACTTCAAGCGGTTTCGATGTCATTGTGTCGATGACGGAAGTGGAACATCATTAGACGCATATTTGACTCATTTGGTATTGAACGAACGGTTTAAGTAACGTTCCGACGATTGAGATGTTGCAAGTCAAACTGGAAATGTTCATACGTGTATCGTTTACTGCGACGCAAGCGCTTAGGTTTTCGTAAAAAACATTGTCTTAGGTACTGAGGTTAGTATTTTAGCAGCTGTATTGTAGAAGAGGAACGTTTACAGTATCGTGATTCTTGGATTTAGGTTAAGATGGTTCTCGATTTTATGCACTGCAAGAGTACAAGTTCGTTTATACACGTACATTTGTAATCTGCTGTCTTTGAATATCGGTCACGAACAGTCACGAACCAGTCACCTTATAGGTACGTAGAAACATGTGCATACATTTTCCCGTAAGAGTTATTAGTAACTTTCCCGTGTGCACGCTGAGCATTATTGCTTAGAGTGATTATTGGCTCCATTAAATGTTTTCTACATTTATCGTGTTCGTTGCAACGTTAGGGAAATGGCGACGATTAGATTAGAATGACTTATTGTTAGAGCGCAGAGGGTAGCCTGCATTACCGCCGGCCACGAATTCAGTATGCTTTGGTTTTACGAGTCCTCTGGGCTGCGTCGTGCAATGGAAAGAATGAGGCGGCCTCTCTTGATCCAAGGAAAGACAAATATTTGCGTACCGCAATGAATTGTAGTAATCCCAACCGTGCAACTTGGAAACTGCGGCGCTGCGAGGCTCTTACCGAGGATTATGATCCTCTTTTTTTTCACAGAATTCGGCATCTTTGACGAGCCGTTTGAACTCAAGTTGAACTTTGTTCGCGCTCCTCCGTTGCAGGACAATATTTGCATTATGAATTACAGGTGGCAAGGGCTAGTCGGACGTTGCCGCCGAAACGTCTATCGAACCGAAATATCTCGAAAGCATTTATGATCGTGACACCTTCAAAAAAAGCCTCCAATATGTCGGTATGCCGTTGTTTTAAGTAAAAGGTTTTAATATAGTTTGCTTTATCTCTAACTTTCCAATAAAGCAGTGACGCTAGGTTAGAGAGCATGCATACGTGCAGGTTTTAGTGTGATAGATATCTAATGTGTTGATTGTATTGTGTCCCTCCTATGCTGTATCAATTTTACACGTACCATATTTTTCCGTCTTACAATTCCTAATTTAGTCAGTACGAAGTATATTCATATTATTTCGACGTGTATGTTAAATTGAAGAAGTTTCTTTAAGTGAGCCTCGTGTTAATCTACGATTAAATTACTCGACACTGTATTCATTATTTTGGGGTAAATATTAAATATCTTGCGGGAAAATTACTCTTGTTTTGCAGCGGAGTTCATCGCCCCTGTTGAAAATTGTACAGAATAGTTTTTTCTTTATTACTTTTACGTCAACCAACAACGTTTTTCTCGGCTATTACGATTTCACAAACACTGTTAATGTTCATTCTGATGTTATCACAACGGTTCGCACGTATTTTGTCGGTTAATCGGAATCTCAAAGGGCCGTAGGTGCGAAAACAAATATTTCCATTTGGTTGCAAGCTACGTGTAAGTTCTCTTAACCGCTTGAATATCTTATAGAAATATTAGCGTGTAACGTGAATTATTGCTTCGGTATATTAACTAATCCTAAGCAAAGTTTTGGGATAGAAACCATGGTCAGCCGTGTGAACAATGATTTTAACCCAATTGATTTAATAACGAAACTTTCAATGGTGTAATGTAAATGGAATTGGAATTTTAATACTGTCAAATTACTGTAAACAAACGTTACACAATATAATATTTGTAAAAAAAAATCCTTATTATGCGCGTACTTAGAACAAATCACATTGAAACTATAACGAAAAAGATTGCAAGTGTGACGTTTAACAAGTACAAATACTCGTCGCATCCAATAAATCTTTAATAAGTCCCGCTTGTGCGTAACATCAATTTACAACACTGACTGAAATGATTCCAGCGAAAAAACATCGTCCAACAAATGTCGAGAGTTTCCCGCCCGTAGCTTTGCACAACGCATTTACAGATCAAAGTTTCACGCGCTCCTCTGCAAGCCTAATCGTCACTCGACAAAAAGCGCAAGCCCATTCTCGATACCGAGGATGTCGGCCGAATTGCATTACAACGGTCCGTCTTATTATTAGGCGCATTTCACGACGGGCCGAACAAAGGGGCGGAGGCAGTACGCGGAGCGTTAGACGGATGGTGAGACGGAGGGTGATACAGAGGGTGATACAGAGGCTGAGGGGGAGGGAGAGGGATGGGAAAGAGGGTAGCTTCGACGTCCATAGGCACGCGATGTTTTACGCCCTGCAAACGTTGGCCAGCCGCCTAAACCGGTGGGGTCACGCACAGAATGCTGAGATCCGGTTCTCCGGATCGAGCCACGATTAACGTACGGATTAGGATTAAGCTCGGCATACGGATCCCCGATGGATCAGAATGGCGAGGACAGAGGCGTACTTATGAGGCGTGCAAGGATGGAGGCCGCGGGTTGGCGAGACGCTGACAATGTCGGTAGTACGTGCCCGACCCCTGAAAAACCTTTTCACGCTCGGTTCTCCCGTGTATCGTATCACGGCGCTCCCCTCCAACGTGTCCTGACAGCGAGAAAGACAGCGAACGATACCAGACGGTATCAATGGCGATCAAGAGCGCGCATTACAACGGTTTCATGCTAATAGTGCCTCGATACCGGAATTAGCATAATTGCACAGATCAAGCGGATCAGGGATTTTCGTGGAACGGCAAGATGGGAGAGTTTATGGCGACAGATTTTATCGGACTGGACGCATCTGGATATCGAGATAAACGGATACATTGTAAGGTTGCGGTAGGGTCACTTTGCACACAGCTTAAGTCAGGTTACTATGAGAGTGGGGAACTGCGGCAGAGCGTGTGAAGAATAAGTTTAATCAGCGAAAGGATTTATTTACTCATTATTTATAACATCTACGGAGGAATATTTAAAGTACTTATAGATAGAGAGTAAGAGGTCTGTCCCGGTCACAATGACGTCGAACAGCTTCGGAAATGGCAGACTCTCGAAACGCCGAAAGTTCAATAGTCAACCCCAAGAACACGGCGTATCATCGGCAACATGAGCGAATCGAAACTGGATTGCGATGCAAATGAAAGCTGTCTGGCTGCCCGGTGGGCAGCTGGATATGCGGAAGTCAGCAAGCGGATAGGTGAAGCAGGTGGGGGCTCGAAAAGCTCCGTAATACGTGAGGCACATCATGATTATCCGCGATAAATATGTCGTTCGATCCCTTCTCTCTGGCTCCGCGCGCCGCACATTATCCTAAAGAACGACGGCGGCAGCAGCAGCAGCAGCAGCAGCAACGTCGGCGGCGGCAGCATCAGCAGCAGCGGCAGTGGTGGAGCGGGCACTGAAGGGTGGCGAGAGGAGACAGGGTGGGAGACGAAAAGAAAGAGGAGGGCTGTTCCACACTTTTGACACCCCTCCGTCGGCTGTCATCGCCGGAGCGCACATCCACTCTCACGGAGTACCCTACTCCCGAGCGTGCCCTGCGCCGCCGCCCCTCCCCACCCCGCCGCCACCGGACGTTCCCACCACTCGAGCCCTCTTGGCCTGGCTGCGGTGGGAAAACACGGCGCAGGC
Source organism: Anoplius nigerrimus (assembly GCA_914767735.1). Classification (NCBI taxonomy): domain Eukaryota; kingdom Metazoa; phylum Arthropoda; class Insecta; order Hymenoptera; family Pompilidae; genus Anoplius; species Anoplius nigerrimus. The sequence continues at coordinate 3,175,669 of OU612079.1, read as the reverse complement.
CGAAGGGTGGCTCGGCGTGCCTCGTCGGTGGGGGGAGAAGTGGGCGTGGCCTGGTCCGACCACGCCCAGACTCGGACGACAGCGGCTCGGCAGGATATTTCGCGGGTGTCTCCTCATGCCCTCTACCATGCCAGCGCTGCTCCGCCGGGGGTGGCCCGAATGCCGTCTCCCGTGACTCCGTCCCCGTCTCACCCTCTATCGCTCGCGCGTCCTACGACAAGGGCACACGCATATTTCTTTAAGCTCTTCCCCCGGAGGTGACTGCGTGCATCACGAAGCCAGTACCAGTGCGTCGAGTGTCCTTTATCAGCGACGTCGGGGGACGTTCGCACTGCGAGGCTTCACGCTCGCGGTGACCAGCGTTAATCATCGTCGTGGCTGGACCAGCGGAAGAGGGATTCTCGTTGACGGCAACGCGTTGGGACCGGAACTTTTGACAGCGGAGGAGGAGGTCAGCGCGGAGTCGTCAAGAAGTTTCTCAAGCGCAAACGGGACTCGGAGTGAATGGTATTTTCGACCGATCTAGCACGTTGTTGGCATTGATCATTGCTGTCTGTGCGGGACGAGTGTAGTCGCTGAGAGATAGAACGAGCGTGGGAAACTTTATATGTGCGGATCGATCGAGAGGGAGCATTCTCGTATCAGTTGTAACATGGATCTTGCGAAGAGTTTGAGGATAGAACAGGGCCAAATAGCCGATAGCACGCTTGTCATATGACTGTGATGCGCTTGAAGAAGCTGGGCAGTGAGACTGAGACGTCGTACGTTGACAGAGCGACGACAGGCCATTCGTTCTTTTTATGGACGATTAGGTTCGATGAGGCACTCCAAGGTGTTTGGCAGACGGAAAGCTAGGAGCGTGTACATGGTAGCAAGAACCGTGCGTGAGGTCGATGCTTTCTGAAGATTGCGTCGGCAGCGGCGTCTCGTATTATACACGCAACGAGCCTGTCAAATTCCTACCAGACGAAAAGAGTAACTCATACTCTCATCTCTGCAAAAGTACGCACGAGCGACAAAGCTGTGATACCAACAAGTTGCGAAGTCTTCCAACTAGTTGCACTAGTTATACTACATTCCTCATACTAATACGTTATAGGAAAACACCAAGTAATATTTTACTTTGACAAGAAGGAACGACCTACAAGAGGGAGCCGGCAAGTGGAAATCTTGGAGTATCGAATGAATCTAGCTACATTGTAAGAATTTGTCTCGACAACCGGCCGCCGTCCGAGGGTCAATTGGGACAAAATAAGAAGGGCGCATCCTAATTTTGTAACATGGTAGAGAGTACTTACGCTGGTGACTCGCCGAGATCACGTTCCCCGATGACAGAACCCTCGAGTCCGTTGCAGGATGGTCCTGGCATGTCGGGATACAATCATCGCTACCTTTACAATTACTCGCCGGAGAGTCTTCAGCAGAAGCTCAAGTCGAACGACGCCCAGAGTCACATCGGATCATCGAGACGCCATGAGACGGAAGTGCGCGAAAGAACGTTTTCGATGAGCCCGGTGAACCGGGACGAGAGCAGATACCGGCAGCGAGACACCTCAAGGCCGAGCTCATCGGCAACGATGTCCTCGCCGACCTCGTTGTTCACCATCGACAGCATCCTTGCGCCAAGGCCGGTCGGCAACGTCACGCCTACCAGCACCGCTGGCCTAAGCTCGATCATTCAGACCCCGGAAGTCGTTGGCTCACCCTCGAGAACGACCACCATTCATCCGCTTCAGCAGCAACTTCATCACTTGGCTTTCACGTCAGCCGACTTTCTCGGTAAGCGCGACTCTATACCTGAAGTACATCCGACCACCTACCTTATTGCAATACCGCTTCCTTTTTGCGATTCAATCGTCTCGATGAAATGTGAATTGTTCCATGACATCCTTCTTTCAACGTCTTGCTAAAAATTCAAAGTCCGACTGTCAGCGCATCAGCGTTCGTTACAAGTACCTATACAAATAGTAAACAATGAAATTCTCCTCTTATCTCGTTCGTTCGACATACGAGATCTCACACAGAGGTCATGTAAAAGTCGTAGTATTGATTCAATCAGCAGTCGGCGTTATTTTGATATTATCCTCGCGTCCTGCGGCCGGCAGCGCAGTTTCCCGATTCACGCGTATTACGCGCCGTATACGATAAAGGGACGGGGAATTATTCGTTGCCAGAAGGTAACAGCGATTGAATCCCTCGGGGCCTCCCATCGCAATTTTCTTTACGCCCGGGGAGCCTCGAGTATTTCTTCAACAAGAGGCTCGAGCGTGTCGGGAAAATCCGCAATCCGTTTCTATCACGCAAGGGCGATCTAGTTCATTGCAATCCGACCGGAAGACGTTCGAAGGAGAAAAAAAGCATGTAAACGTAGGGAGCGAACGAACGAGAGAAAGAGGGAAAGAGAGGCCTGACATCGTAGAGGGAGGGGGGGGGGGGGGGGGGGGCGCTGTAAGATGAACAGGGTTCGAAGGGGCGAAAACGTGGGAGGTTAAGTGGGCACAGAGATTTTTGTATCTTGTGCTTGTTTTTGCGAGAGGCGCGCACCGTTTGTAAGTAGCTTTCTCCTCGAGATTTTAAAGCAAAACTCCCGCGGGACTGGGGCTTCCGGGCACTTTTTTTCTTCATCCCCTGCGAGTCGAGTAGGGAGGCGAGATGTGCGGCAATGCGTTCTAAACTCCGCGAGAAAGAGAGCTCTCTGCGACCTAATCCTTTTATTATAAAAATGCGGAGCGGAGAGATATTGCGGATATCAACGTTATCGATCGTGGCTCGTTTCGACGGTACTACAACTTTCGTTTGCAAACGCAGGATGCATATGACGCTCGGCGGAGATAATTGCCCACGTTCCGCATCATTAAAATTAGCTATTTATCAGCGATTCGGTTGAGCATGGCACCCTTATTGAGCTTATTGAGCCAATAAATTTGTAGCTACATTTGTTATCGTCTGCGTACATATCGATCGTTTATATCGCAACTGAATGCATCAACACTCGTCGAACTCTTCCCCTCTTTCGATTCAATGTTTCACGTAGATGAAGCTTAATTTTTACGAAGGCGTACGATCACAAATCAAAATCCATCTACCTACGTGCCTTAACACTAAAACTACGGACGATTACTACTCAAATTTTCAGTTAATTCTTCGGAAAGATACAGTCAATGTATTTGAACTTAAAAAATGAAAGCCAATCAATCATTTACCTACCGAAATGAGTGCTAAAAAATATTTCCAAAAATAAAATGTTTCACGAGAGAAAAATGAAGATAGGATCAAACCGGTCATTTTGACCGGTCGGGTTCTAGTATCAGGACTACAAGCGCCAGTTAAATTGTGTACTTTACGTCTGAGGAGAAGGATAAAACTGTCGGAGAACGAAAATTGGGAAAAGTGTTTTTACGTGTAATTTCAGCTGCCGCGTATCCAGGATTATACCCAGGAGGATACGTGGCCGCGATGGCGGCTGCTGGCGTATCACTTCACGGACAACCAGCCTTCTATCACACTGGACACCCTTATCAGATGAATCCGAACGCGGGCGGGGTCGGTCCAATGGCGAAGAGGAAACGTCGACATCGAACGATATTTACCGAGGAGCAGCTCGAGCAACTGGAGGCGACATTCGACAAGACACATTACCCGGACGTCCTCCTACGAGAGCAGCTTGCCCTTCAGGTGGATTTAAAGGAGGAAAGAATCGAGGTGAGTCGGACATGACAGTAAATTCGATCCGATTCAACCCTGCTCTTAAAGCGTCTCTAACGATACCGATAAACGCTGAAAGATATTGAATGCGAGGATGATGAACGGAGTAATTGCATGAAAACCCGACGAGCATGTTTGCCGAATGAAACGATATACGATCGTTATAAAGATATTCGATAAGTATCCGTCTCCTGTTTACCAACAGTTGCCCGCTGAGTATCGTGTTTCGAAATTTTCCGCCAGCGGCCGGCCGGCTGACAAATTTCGGCTCTTCCGGCGCGCTGGAAGATTGGGTTTCCGGTTAGCAAACACTGGGTCATCCGGACATGCCGGTTGGCGCAGATCGCGCGCACAATTTGTAATGTCGGCAAACGTTAGCTTTCGCGCGCGGGCGAGATGGAACAGGCGGTCTGTTTGTCGTTCTAATGCACGAGAGCTCGTAATATTTTAATGCGGTCATTAAAATTTACTAGCCCCGGTATTTATCGGGCGCCTACCGACTTGGGCCAACAAGTTGCATGGTAGATTAAAAGCTTTAGCGATAATGTGTTTGCACCGACTACACGCGTACGATCGGACCAAACGCGCACATTAAACGCGCGCGCCTACCTGCTGCGTATTGACGCGGCCAATTTGTAATTTGAAGAGCATTTATTGCCGCCAAGTGACGCGCCTGATGCGAGATTAATTTCGCGCCGGGACGCCCGACTATTGGCCCGATAGGGTGGCTACCTTGCGACAATCACGCGCCGATTAACGTAACGCCTTGTAATGAACTACTTTCTGACGCCGTCGGGACGCAAAAATACCACCGAGACTCTGAAATGTCAGGTCGCCGCCGAACCTGAGGACCTCGGATCAGCGAGGACGATGCCGGCGGTGTCCTTCCGAAACCCTTTCTTGCGGGTAGCTCATTGTGAACACTTTCCTGCAGCTTAACTTCGAATTAGATTCTGACTCGCTCGAGCGGCTCGCGGAAACATCGATGCACTTTTCGGGCCCTGTGCTTTCAGGAGCCTCTTCTCTTCCTCGTCCCTTCCCCACCCTTCCCCCTTTTTCTTCTTCGTCCTCTTCAGCTCTCCCGAAGAGAATACCCTCCGGAAAGAAAACAGTCCCCGAAAAGAGCCTTTGATGCAATCTTACGCCTCGCCGGTTCCCTTTCGAGCGAAACGCTCGAAAGGTGCAACCTCCTGTTAGGTGAGACTTAAGGCGAGCTTTTCCGCGAACTTCTTTCCGTGTCACGCTCCGGTGCGAAGAAGTCGGGGGCTCGCGCGAATTGTAATTGCGGAGTAATCGCCGGCACCGGGGTCCGGCGAGGTGAGAGGAAGGTTCGATCGATGGTCCCACTGGTTGAAAGAACGGACCCACTGGATCGAGGAACTTGACAGTTGACAACTACTGCTTAACATCGGACCACCCACACGGTCGGCTCTCTCAAAGGAAGCAGCCACCCATAGAGCCCTTAAAGACTTTGAAACAACATATACCTGCGACACACCTGCCGCGCCGTAGCGAGCGGCCCCGCCATGTTTGCACAGAATTAGTAGAAAAACGGCTTTCCGCAGGCGACGGCGGACGGAGCGGAAAGGCGGCAAATGAGGAAACCGGCGAGGATTTTTGAGTCGATGGACCTGAGTCACCGAGCGGGCCCGTGTTTGGAAAGAAATGCCGAGTGTTTGCTCGCGCGATGGCCCCTCGTGTTTCCGCGACTTTATGAACAAAATGCCAACAATAGGGATAAGGAAAATATTTTAGAAGGCTATTGTGCCGTAGTCACTTTACAACCCCGGCGCATAAAGAGCGGGGGCTCGCTTCAAGTGGGCGTATCGAAGGTTTTCGAATGTAACTTGCAAATATCGGGATGTTCGAACTTTTGACGGACGATACTTTCGTAATTGTCTTTCTGCGCGTCTTGCTTCGCGGTTGGATCCTAAGAATGTGTGTTAGTTGACATTCCTAGATGAGAACTATGTGGGATTTGTAAAATTATTTTGGACAATTTTTCCGTAATATTTTCCTGTTACTTTGTAGGTACATGCGAAAGAATTGGTCCTTACCACGCATTATCTTGCTAGTATTTTTTATCTCTATGCATGTTTTGTCGAACTTTTTCTATGAGCGTTAGACATTAAAAAATTTCACAAAAAGAACATAATTGACATTATAGTATTCCACATTGATCATAGGGAAGTTTGCGCGTTAGCCACATAAAATTAATTGTTTTGGAAAAACTTTCTGAAATGTGTTCGTGTTACTTATTGCCATATATGGAAAGCAATCGGTCCATGTATGAAATAAAAAGTTCGTCATGCAGCTGTGCCATTCGAATGAAACATTAAGAAATTATGAAAAGATTATCTTACTACTATTTCCGATCTCCGTGCGTGTTTTACCGAAAATTTCCGATGAACATAGCTATAAAAAAGAGTTTACTAAAATATTCGGCAAAAAAGAACACAATCGACATTATGGCATTCCACTTTGATCGTGAGGAAGCTTGCGCGCTAGCCGCGAATAATTTCGCTTAAACCGTTATTATGGCGAGCCAAGAAACGTGCCTCGTTAATGTCAGACAGATATTGATTATCGGTTTTCATATAAACTGATTCAGACAGGCGGAAGGAGCGAACATTCATTTCAATTGTAGGAAGAAGCCGTTTGATCTTCATCCTTCTCTCCCTACCTTCCGACTATTTTCCTTGCAGCGTCGCTCCCTCGTTAGGAATCCTCTCAGCGCATGATCTAATGCTCGACAGAATGAAACGCAATCCATGGGTTGCGAGTCGTCGCTCCTTTAATTCATTCATGCTGACATGATGGGGTTGACAGAAGTGTGCTGTCTAGGGTGATTAACATTAAACGCGCGTGTATTGCATCTCGCTGCTTGAGCAGAGTATACACCGACTGGATGTAGTTTTATTAGATTCGGTGAACATGTGAGGACACAGATGAGAATAAGGAGAAATTGTTAATGCTCAATTGTTGAAACTGATTATTGACAATATTGAAGGCTAAAATAATGTTCGATGTGTGTCGATTTGTGCACGTCGTGCATTTATTATAGAGTGAGCGAAATGCACTCTTTAAGCTTTATGACGTTCGAACAGTTTCTGCTACATACTTATTATACCCAAAAATCCGTTAAAATACTTATTTACTTACCGAGGCCAGCAACGATGTAGGTATATCAGTCGATACAAAAATAATCAACTTTATAATATCCTCTCTGTAAAATACCAACTTCAAAAAGGATGACAAGTGTCAAACAACCAAGCTAGTCGAAGAGTATAAAAGTATCGTTACCCAGTCTATCAATTATCTGTAATCGCACGGCGATCATATCCAAACCTGACTGAAATCTACACACATAAAAATCGTCAAGCGAGTAAAGTTTCTCGCTCCCCATTCCACGTATTATTCCAACAGATCACCCCCTAACCTGGCCACGCAATTCTGCCAGTTGCCGTAAAAGTACCGAGCACACAGACGCAAGTTCCTCCGATCTCTCGTCTCAAAACAGTCTTCGAAAGACATCCTGCGCCCAATGTTCCTCTTTACCGACGAGCTGGAAAGTTGGCGCGTAACGAATGCGTAAACAGTCGGGCAGAGTTCCCTGATCAAACAACGCATGTTCCAGGTGTGGTTCAAGAACCGGCGTGCCAAGTGGCGCAAGCAAAAGCGCGAGGAGCAGGAACGTTTGCGGAAGTTGCAGCTAGAGCAACGTCAGAGAGCCGAGGATGGCGTCCCGTCGGCACCCGTCAGAGTCGCCGACCATCTGACCTTGAACAGGCAGCACCAGCAGCAGCAGCAGCAGCAACAGCAACAGCAACAGCAGCAACAGCAACAGCAGCTGCCCCAGCAGCACGATCAGGACACCGACAGTTCGGATCTCGAAGTGGCGTAGTCGGCTAAACTTGACTGTGAGAAGCGTTGACATGTTGCATTACCTTTTTTTCACTGTCAGTATGCCAGGAGCGAAGCGCTGCTCGTGCATCCCTGGTAACGCGATACTACTCGGGGAACAAGTGTAAATACGCAGAGGTTAGGGTGTAAATATCCTTGTACATACGGCTGATGATCAATGTGTATAAACGAAATAAATTATTGCGCCAATAACACGGACACAGTGAGTTCTTTCTCCTACTCTGGCTTTAGATGGCGATGCGTTGTTATGATTTGTTTTCGAAGGTTTTGCGTTTGCCTTGAGCTCGGTGGTTGCTTCTTTTTGACGGTGAGTTCACGTGTTTTAGTATGATCTGGTTGGTCATTTGTGTGGATATATAGTTAGGGAGAATGCATGAGTATGGTAGTAACGTTCACTCTCGCTTGAGGTGACCTTGGATCTGGTGTATACAGGGTGTTCTGAAAACGAAGGCATCTTATTATTCATTTAGTAGAATGATCAGTTTTTTTATTAATTATGGTTTATTGTAAGATTGTTGTCGTGTAACCTACCAGAAGTCGATTACTACTTTGCTTAAACCTACCGTATTCAAAAGTTTTCGGAAGAACAGAAAATCTGATATTTCAATACGCCGGAGCCACAGCGAAGGAATATGACGTCATACACCGATATTCATGTAGAACATAAAATCCAGTCCGGACCTCACTGCTTGGAGACGATTGATTTCTACGGCTCTGCATACAGTCAATTTTACTTTCGTTTGGCGATACCTTCGACGTTTTTGAACCTTTCATTCCGAATTTTACCGCATGTGTATTTAGTTAACGGCCGTGATATGTGCTTCGGCGATTGTGTTATCGGTACGGTTATTGCGTTAGCGGCGGCAAGGAGAGTCTTACGTAGCTCAAAGGCTGCCAAATTTATAGACACTGGAACTTCGCTGGCAGGAAAGTTCGAGCTAAGTTCGGTTAAGTACATAAACCCGGAGGGTGAATGAAAACTCTCTGCGATACAAGTTTAATAAGTTCCGCGCCGTTGGTGCACTGAGACCTAAAGACGATCGACTTAAGTGCGCCTTCTTTTATTTCTGCCCAAGGAGGACCTTTTCTGTCCTTAATTATTTAAAGTCTTCCAACGTTTGTTTCGCACCGGGATAGCGAGTTTCGCCGGGGCTCCAATTTAAAGAGAATTCGAAACTTTTCGCCAAGCACCCCTCGGTTATCAGGGGAACCGATCAGCAGTTGAATGTACTGAACACACTCTGCTTTATCCAATTGCTAAGAATTTTATCTACTTATGCTGATCATATCGTGCTGAATCTGACCAATTACGTATTCCATTTTTGCAATGCGTGAAAATTCAGGCGACCGAAAGAAATTTTATTGTTTGAAAGATATTTTTTTATTATTTCACATTAACGCCACGTTTAGTATGGAGGCGTAGATACAAATTCTTTATGACTGCAACGGACACCAATTGACGTTTGGTTATTAAACTTGCTAATTATAACTAACTTTATTCCCTTTTTAAGAAGTCAAAGTTTATGACGTCTTGGATTTTTGGAGACCAATAAATCGGTTCATCTTAGCTTTCATTTAGTTAGTATCGTTCATTTTTTGCTCAATTTCAAGAAAGTATTACTGTTGCAAGATTTAGTATGTTTCAATATAAAATATAGGTCGTGTGCGCAAAAGTATTCTTGTAGAGTTGCAAAATTTTACAGTTACATTTATTTTCACTGTCGATTATTCCTTCCTAATGCCATTCCATACGAAACACAGTCATTCATAACGTTCTGCAACGCCGTTACAAAGAGAACGGAATACCATACGTACAAGAAGAAAGAGCCACCAGACTATGGGCTTCGTAGCATATCGATCTGTAAAAGGATTCAGTTGAAGCCACGTTGAAGGCCGCGATGGTCTACAAAAACATCCTCGCCAGAATGCGAACCTGCCTTCGTACCAAATCTATTTCTTGATCCATCGCAATAATTCATTATTTCCCATGAATGGTCTAACACAACAGTATAACTGATTCATCTATTTATTATAAGAATGCCTTTGCATATTAATTCTACTTTACGGCCATCAAATGTAACGGACAAAACCCGAATAAGAATCGAACGAACAGAAACGGCAAATGACTTAGCGATAACTGGATCAATCGATATTTTTACAACACGTCTTATCGATAATCCGTGTGTCCTCCGCCCGTCTGATCTTCCACTTCTTCATCTGCTTCTTCTTCTCGGCATCGTAAGGGCAGAACGGCTCGCCGCCGAGCCTCCTCTCCTTCCTCTTCATCTTCCTCTCGCCCGAGTCGGACGGGCCCATGTCCATGACCTTGAGAATCTCAATCGGATTAAGCGCGAAGCTGCTGCACTCCGGCGAGCCGATGGTCACTATCAGTACGGTCAGAAACTTTTGAAAGAAGGTTGCCCTGATGAGATAAGCGGCACCCATGCCGTAAGCGAACAGAGGCGGTCCGAAAGAAGTGACGTCGCACACGTAATAGGCTCCGCAGAACTTGAAGACGCCCAGGCAGGTATTCTCGCACGTCAGTATGGCGAACTGATGGCGCTGGAACAGTTGCTCCAAGGTCTTCCAGAGGTACTTGCCCGACGGCATGTAAAGTCGGCCGCAGACGGCCGGCAGGACTCTCGCCTCGAACATCGTCTCGCCGATCTTGAAGTGGCTCATCAGATACTTCTCCCAGGAGGTTACGTGCGCGAACTCGGCCTTGGTGGACTTGAATTCGGCCTCGAGCTTGCTCTGCGTGTAGTATCGATCGCCGCACATCACTATCACGTCCAGCGTCTTCGAGCTCCAATACTCCGGCGCCATCAGTCTGGTCATTCCAGCACAAACGACGTAGCAGGCGTAGGTCTGCATGCCTCGATTGTCCTTGTCGAACATGCCGTCCGTGATGTGAAGCTCGCCCCACAGCGAGAAGAGCCTGTTGGACTCCTCCACGAGATACTGATGCCAGCGCATCTTTGATTTAGAGGTGGCTTCCTTCGCGTTCTTCTTCTTTACAGCTCCCGTACTCTTCGCCCAAGTGATCTTGAAGAGCTTCAGCCAGGTCGGCTTCTCGATATCCTCCCTTGCCTCGTCCTCGGCCTGCTCGATTGCGCAGGCATCTCGCAGGTCGAGTGGATCGAAGGGACAGTCGTCGATTGGCTTTTTCTTCACGAGATTGAAATCCGGCTTCGGGGGAGTGCGCTCCAGCAGCTTCAGGTTGTGAATCTGGCAGCAATGATAGATCATGCGGAAGATCTGGATGGTGAAGGTCTTTTCGGACGTGCCGTACGGCTCTGGAGGTGGCTCCGGAGGTGCTTCCGGAGTCTCCTCTTCCGGCGACTCTTCCAGTTCCTCGGCCAGAGACTCTGTCAGCGACAGGCCACGGGAGTCTAGCCGAGAAGATGCTCGGGATGCCATTGACACTCCACGCGATTCTGCCCGCGATGCCATTGACACTCCTCGTGACTCTGCTCGGGATGCCATTGACACTCCCCGTGACTCTGCCCGTGACTCGGCCAAGGACACACCCCGCGACTCCGCCCTTGACTCCGCACGTCCCTCTTCGTCTTCCTCTTCCTCGTCCTTGGGCGCGCGAGCCGGCTGCCGGTCCGGCGAGCAGACGGGCAACGCGTGCTGCTCAGGGTCGAAGATGTCGAAGAAGCTGATGCGGGCCTCCGATATCGGCAAGCAGTAGACGTAGGCGCGGAGCATGAGAACCATCATGTGCCTCTTCAGCGACTCCTTCGAGCAGAACTTCAGCATGCAAGCGTAGCCGCTGTCGTCCCAGTAGCCGAACTCGTCGCATCTGTAAGGATTGTACAGGTACCAGAACATGCCGTCGCGCCAGAAGGCGAGGGCGAATCTTGAGGTTCGCAGGATGCAGTTGCGATGCTTGATGTCCAGCTGGTCGAACCAGTCCTCGATCACCCTCGTGCCTTTGTTGATCGTCATGCGCGTAGAGTCCGACAGCTTGTTCGTTCCGAGCTCCAACTTCAGCTCCAGCAACTCCGGCCGTTCGCGGCCAGTTTTTCGCCGGAAGCCCTTCCCTTCGTATTTCCAATTGACCTCCGTGACGATCGGTACGTCCTTCAGCTCCTGCACGAGTTCCACCTCGACGCTGTACTTGTAGTTGTAGACGACTATGTCGTCCAGTCGCTGCCTCTCCTGAACGTTTATCATGCCGATGTGGCTGTAGAGTGTCCATGCGTGGTCGTAAATGTAATCGATGTTCATGTTCCATATGTACTTGTACCTTTGGCAGAATTATCCGGGAGCGTTAGGTGATGGGTATTCGGGAGAGGGTGTCTGAACTATGGTTCTACTGATCTTATGTAATACTCATGAGATCTGACTAATATTACGTTGGCCTGCAAGTAATTACGGTTTCCAAGTACAGCGTTGTAACTTCTTTACAGAACTCTTGTCAGTGTTAGAATATTTTAATTTTGACATTTGACAATTGGCTTTAAGTTGTAAGACAAAATCGAAAATTGATTAAAGTTTATTCAAAATTATTTTTCAATCTTTTTTTCTCACTGGGAAACCGAAAATACTTTCCTGCCAGCCTCATATAACTATTGTTTGCATTGTTTCTATTACGATTAAAAATGAGGTTTCATCTCAAATTACGAAATTGAAAATGCCATCGTTACATAACAATATCATTCCTATTATTTCTGTTAAACATCATTATTTATTAGGTCGTTAGCAATCGTTTAGCAACAACGCTTACGATTGAAAACTGTTTGTAAATCGTTACCTCAGCTGCGTTTTGGCGAGAAGCGCCACCACAGCTTGATAGAAGCAGAACTTCCAAGTATTCACCCGGCGCCGAAGGGGACCTAATTCCACCAAGTGCATCCCCTTAAGTCCCCGAACGCAAACATCGGCGTGCGCCCTCATCGGTTTCCCTTTCAGCGACGATTCGACGACAAAGTATTCCCCGTCCACGAAGCCGATCCGTTCGCCGACATCGCGGTCGACCATAAATGAAAGAGCGTCTTCCGCGCACGTTGTCGGCAGCCTAACGTGTCCGAGTTCCCTCAGTTTGGCGAACATTTCCGCTCGCTTGTCGATACGTGGCCCGTCCTCGTAGGGATCGCAAGGAAAGACGTCTCTTCTTTTCTTCTTCATGCTTCTTTCACGCTCCTTCATATACAGATCGAAATCCTTCTCCACGCACGGCCACACGGCCGGCCATTTTTCCTTTTCGGCTTCCGACAAGTCTGGAATTGCCGTCGCGGAACTGGATCGTGTCGTCTAAATTTAAAAGTACACTCAACAAGTGGACCGTTTATTTTTCAATAGTGTAAGTCCTTTTTTTTATTATTACAGTAACTCCTCGCTCTGACGTGAGAGTTAATTATTTGGATTGCTTATTTTGAAAGTGATGTAAATCCATTTTTTTTAAATGTGATGTTACATAAATGAAAGTTTTGGAGTTGGCTAATCACAAATTATGTGACATCTCATTTTTAAATGGTCTTAACCATTTTGAAAAGACAGCCCAAATTACTGACTCCCAAGTCAGTGTGAGGCGTTAGTGTTTTGCTGTTACGAACAAGGTTGACCACAGATAAATAAGTGATAAAAAATCGATTATAGAGCATCGGATACATTAGAACCTAATAATGTGATTATATATCAACTATAAATTGGCGTCGATTTTAGTGTACTGACTAATAAATTCTTTCGCATGCTCCTCCATATTCGAATCTTCTTATCGCGGTCTAGTTTACTGGGTAACTCCGTTTGTTGGGCAAGTTGAAAGATGGTATGCGGCACGCATCCGAAGGGCTGTATTATTTCTGTCGACGATTTTACATACGGTAACTTGAGTAGATTAGCGGGTTTTCTGCGCCTGAATCTATCCTCCTTCTCACGATCGTGCACTCCGTCAGCGTATCTAAGCGAATTTTGTATATTACTTTCAGGTATCATTTCTGCTTACAGTTAAATCTGTGGCAGGAGAGTCAGAGTTATTCAATTCAAAATTATTCTCACATTTTCATGTACGCACGCCAGAATGACGTCTCACGGTCGCAGGTCCACCTCTCTTCCACACATGGCCACGAATCAGTCGCGGTCAACGACTTTGAGGATTCATGTCTTTGAACTTTGCGTTTCCTATCGGGGTCGTGGCGTATTTTGACGACCGATACATTTTTGGAACCTGTCGGCGTATCACTCCCTCTGTAAACTTCACTCTGCGTTTCACTGACAATACTTAATTCTGGTTCTCGTGAAGCGCCTGACATGTTCAAAGCTATTTAATTTATCATTCTGTTGACCTTTACTGTACTGATTTTGTCAGGTTTTGATGTATTGACACGTATTGCGTAATGGTATTTAATTATATCAAAATTTGGCACTTTGCCGTAGAATTACGACAGACTGACATTTAACGTTTTTATCAATTATTAGTTTCACCAGCACGTGATGTACATTCTGAGAACCGAAATTACACTCTTAAAAAATTTCATTTTTGTCGCAACATTAACTGAGAATTTTGTTTACATTTAACCTCTACACTAAACGTTTGACTTGACTGCTGTACCTAAAGTTAACATTCTTCACGGTGAAGTATGCGTTCGATACTTTTCGCACAAGGTTAAACGATAGTTTCGCAACAATTCTCAAATTCCTTACATACGTTTGAATTTTCACACCTTCTTTTTTTCCTAAGAAAGTTGCATCAGCCAGTCTTATAAGTCTATTAAATGTTATAGGGTATAATCTGTTCGCGAAGAAAGAAATATTTCCTTGCAACAAAACATTAGACAACGTTGCACGCCATTCCGCGGGCCGCAAATAACAGTCGAAAAGTTAGATCGTATAATTACGTCGTCCTCCGACTGGCGGCAATTATTACTCGCAATGCCGCAAACGAGGAAATTTCATACAGGCGACACTGATAGTCTGCTAACGGAATAACGATAAATTCGCGACAATAGCTAAAAGCGCATCGACAATTCTGCTATCCGGCCCGATTAAAACGGCTGAGTATAGCGATAAAATCATTTCGATTTTACGCAACTGTTTGAGGATATTAATAATGCACGACGAACGTACACGGCTTCCGTGCCGGAGGGGGAGGAAAAAAAAAATACGGCCGAAAGGGCGACCCCGGCCAGATTTAACGCGTTTCGGTCCCATGATTTTGTAATTATTTTCCTTCAGAGCCAGGCGAAACCTTAGAGAGGACAGGCAATCTCGGCGCGCGAAGCCAACGCGGTAACGCAAGATTTTCAAAGAGTTTATAAAATTACAGCGATACACGGTGGAAATAGCGGGAAACCCTACCCGATCTGCGGGTATTCGGATAATTATTGGATTTAGTAACCCTACGCGTACGTCATCGTCGAATAAGTAATTTTATATTTATACAGCTCAATCGATCACATTTATAACCGCGATGGACGCCGAACGCTTATAGTTGATGACTACTGTCAGCTTTGCTGACAATTTTTTGTCAAGTCATTTACTTCTGCCTACGGCTGCTTCTATATTGAACCGAGGTTTTACGTTAACCTTATCCGACGGTTATATTACAATATTTCTTTAATTTGCGTGCTAGTAATATTCATAAATATGTCTCGAGAGATTAGATTAAGAATTACAACGTGACTCTAGGTAATGAAGTACATTGTAATGTAAACATAAGATGTAGGTAAACATGGCGAATAGAAGGAATCGTTCTAGCTTCTTGTCTTTCCGGATATGTGAGATTTTAAGTGAAGAATATCATTGTTCGTCTTAATTGTGTGCAGAGAGATGGATTTTATATAAATTGAATGCCAAGCCTCCATAATGTTCCATCGTCGTTACCATTAAGTTAAGCGCAAGTTAACTGAATTGCGAACAGCGGTTACGCACCGTGCTTTTTAATTAAAAACGCGACCTAAATAACTTACCAACGGAACGTTTCAAATCAAATAATGGACAAGGACTCGTCCCAAAAAGTTAGATCCCGGTAAAACACAATCTGACAAAAAGGTACCGGAATCCTCATAATCGGCGAATGGTCCGAATTTAAAAATCAAACATGTTTTTACGCGAATCGGAAAGAGCGATGAGGGATTCAAGGGAATAATAGAGATTCAGCGAGGGCGGGAATGCCGTATTTATGTACATACCATCGGAGATATAACGTTAAACAGCGTGAGATTTAGGGAGAAAGCGGTATAAGAGCAAGAAGGCGAGCGTGGAGGGATGGAGCGAAATACAGGGAGAGTAAACGAGTTAGAGATAGGGGTGGAGAGAAAGAGAAAGAGAGAGAGAGAGGGAGATAGAGAGAGGGGGAGAAGGATGGGGACCGTGAGACAGGCACAAATAGACAGGGCGACATGGAGTGAATACACGTATGTACTGCACATACTACCGTGCAGGGAAGGGACAGACGAAAGAGAATGCAGAATAAACAGTGTATTATATGCAATAACGCACAAAATGCCCCCACGGCTGTAGAGTCGTCTCCTTCGAAAAGCCCATGCAGGAGCACGACCAATCCAATTAATTTTATTTTAATTACCGCATCGGCGAGCATTCGTCGATTGTTATTGTTTCGACGGCGATGAATCGACAGTTGGGTCGTTATTTCCCCCTTGACAGTTTGTCCGGTGGACACCGTGAGAACCCTGCTACGGGGAGATCATTGAAATGTTCACCATTTTTACGATTCCTCTTTCTGCCCACTCAGCTGCGCGTCGGATTTAAATTATGAACTCTAGCAACAATTTGGTAATGGCGATGTTGGTGTAGGTTGGAGCAGACGGATCGTTGGCATTGAAAAGTTCTTTCATTGCACTTTTCACTGACATCCGCGCTGTTTGATACAACGGTTTCAATTGTGATAGTTATACGACTGTCTTTATAATGATCACAGGGTTGTGACTTTATTGGTATAACTTGTTAGTTTTTAAGTCTGTTTCTTTGACTATCGGATGAAGGAGAATAATTACAATATACTTGCTATGATAAGGAACTATGTATAGGGAAGAATAACGTCGATAGCAGATGTATATTATACGCGTTATGTACATGAATTAATTAATGTCGCTGTATCTTTTTACCCGGAAAATTTAAATACTCTTTTATTTACTTTCGGTTACTTTAAAATATCAGTTTATTAAATGAACATAATAAATGTTACATTCAGCCATAAAATCAGCGCGTCCGCCGAAAGACAGTCTTTAATTATATTGTAAAGAAAAGTTTATGACAACATTAGAAACGCGCTAGTGTCTGAATATTAAACGGATCACTAGGTATAGTCTCAGCGTGGCAATATATAGACTACAATGTATCTTTCATCCAGACAGAAATACGCGTCTTAAAAAACTGGCCTCAATAACCTGTTACATTGCAATTAAAAAAGAACCTTGTAAAATAATAACCGTCATTTCCGGGCAAAGCAGCAAAATAATTCTGATATTAAAATTCTACATTTTCATGCGTTAACGGCCATAGGTATTAATATGTCACTTGCAAAACAAATAAAAGTAATGGGAACCAGAGCAAATGCAAGTTATGAGCATGTGCTTACATAAACACTTTTTTTTCCCCCTCGATCAAGTTAAAAAATGTGATGGTAGATAAACTCACCCCCCCAGGGTGGGTGATGCGTTTCAGTCTGCCGATTTGAAAGTTTAAGCATTTGATCGCTCGAATATACGTGTAATTGAACGATATAATTTGCAATTGCATGGACGGTATCAACCAGGGAAATAACAAAGCTGCAACCGTCACGGCGATTTAAGCTATTTTACCTGGCTTGTGTCAATATCCGGAACAACAGAATTATTTGTGTCTAATAATTAATGATTAATCACGATAGGATTCGATAATATTACAATAACGGTACGAGTCGAGCGATGCTTGTTGAGAAGGGAGGGGGGAAGGGGCAGAGGGGTAGGGCTTGGGATGTTGAATTTATTACAGTTAAATATATAATAAAGAGCCGCTTAAACAAAGACCGTACGCCGGTTGCACTGAGTTTACCCTAAACAAGTTATAAATCATGCATACGTGACATTTTGAATATAGATTTTAATCACCATCAGCACGGCAACAACCTCGTTACAAAATGACGTAGAGTAATTTTTACGGAAAAAAACTCGTCAATAAGACCTACAAATGATTGGCTTTGAGCATTTCAACGCATAACCATTTTTAACATTGACACAATTTCTGTATAAGAACGACACATGGTATACGAGATGCTTTTGTTTACAGAAACATTTCATACTAGACTTAGCGAGTTTTTAGCGAGAGTTTAGTCATATTCATTAACAGAGTCTCTACTCAACGAACTCTCTCCAAATCCCGTTCAGTAAAATATCATTGTCGTATATCATATATCATGTAAAAAATATGATCTCCGTAGAAATTAAATCACACCGAAGCTAGTCATTCCCGTCAAAACAGAGGGAAGTCTAATAGAGACGTCTATCCATCATACGCAAGTGAAAAAAGTTGATCAAAGTCCGAGCACGTCAATGGAGTAAGAGAGCGACCACTGTTCGCGACCTGTCGCGACCTTCCATTCGACCTCCATCAGCATGCGCATACCGGAAACATTTCCAGCTCGAGCGGGGCCACCCGAAGAAGCAGACGTAATTCGAACGATAGACCGTCCAGCATAAAGCGGCCCACGCTGCCGTGGTGACAAACATTCTCCGAACGATCACGTGACGGGAAGTACTCTCCGTCAAGGGTCGCGGCCGTTCAATACGTCCAATTAAAAAATTAAAGACATTAACTCGCCACAGGGTAATCACCGTCGACATCGCGACCGCCATTTACGTTGTCGACGCCAATTTACACGCGTTCCAGTGAAGCACGGCTCGTTGAGCTTGTTACATCGGCTGTGTACGCTGGGGTTGTTGTATGGATCCGGAAATGAGAAATGCCTTACGCGTAGTGGCCACAAGCATCGTCGCCGATTTACACTGGAATACTCTTCGACCACCCACCTCCCACCTGCTGCCCTCTTCCGCCCTCTCTCCCATCCTCCCTCTCTCTCTCTTCCCCTCTCTCCGTCTCTCTCGCTCTATGTCTCTGTCTCTCCAGCCGTCAACCGTCAACTTGGCCGTCGATCACCTTGCATACCCCTAACCGCTTGATATTCCCCACTTTCGACGTTACCCCCCCCCCCCTCCCCCGTCCTGTAATTTGCTCCGCGATCCTCCGACTCTCCCCACGGTCGCGTTGTTCCCGAGGCCGGTCCTTTTAATTACCCGACGTTAAATTCTTTATCTGACTGAAACAATGTGGCGGGCTCGTGTTTTCAGAGCAAACAAACCCCATGTTGATACGCGGTAATAGAATAATCTGGCAGCTGATTCCGGGGATATAGCCCGCGGGGATAGAAACCCACACGATTTCTGCGCCTGGTCTGCGCCTACATCCCCGAACGAAAATCAACCCCTCCTACATCTGGCTCGCTCTCTCTCTCTCTCTCTCACACGCACTCTTTCTCTCTCTCTTGCTCTCTCTGCCTCGATCTCTATTCCTCGCGTACAATTGCACACACGTACGGCGAGCATGCAGTTACATGTTCACATCCTCTTAGTCTTTCTCTTTCCCGTACTTTCTACGTTTCTATTGCTCGCGTGACCGTCGTTACACCCCCCCCCCCCCGCCACCCCTCCCGGCCGACATCGAACCCCTCGCCCCGCCAATCCATTCCCGTCCCGCCCTGCCTCCTTCGACGCAATACCTCGTAACCTCGTACGAGAACGTGGCCCTTCCGCGTGTTTACACACGTGGGGGCTATGCCAGAACAAATTGTTCCGCAGGCCCTTCGCTACGTTGGCGTGACAATAAATGGCGACCGGATCGCAAAATCATGCCAGGTTTGGCGAACCGACGCTCGACTAGAACTCGCCGCGGTCACTTAACTTGGGTCACTTTCAGTCCTGATGTTTGGTTTCGGCGTACTCTCGCTATAGAGTGATTTCATTTCTTTGCGGAAGATGCGTTGAAATGTGTACGTTCGGATAATGATAGTGACGGGTTGACGTCGTCGTTATGAGTATCGAGGGTTTGTGAAATGAGTTTAACACCAGAACTACCAACGATTCCTATTCATATTTGATTTAACTTGTTGGAATGGTACAAATGAATGGGACTGTCAACAAAATGGATAGCAATAAATTACACTACCTACCGCAATGTACGTTAAAGAGTGACAAGAAAAATGTTTGATGAGAGAAAAGTCATTATTAAAATTGGATCAGGTCAGTCATTTTGAGTGGTCGGTGATGCTACTGTTAAATAGAAGAAAAATTATATAGGGGACTTGTTACTGACAAATCATTGTTACATTGCGGTTAGTTTACTTGACGATCGTCTATGGGGATATGTTTTAAATGCTATCATTACTTTCAAAAGCATTTGCCTTAAGTGACCGAAAGTATTGCTATTCTATATCAATTCTATCATCAATAAATGGCACGCATAATACTATAGATACAAAACCTGTTGGAAGAAGCTGACACTACACAGGATTATTCTAATTACGAAAAAATAAACGTGTATAACTAAAACCTACAATGTGCAGTAGTAGAATATGAAAAACGGATGACAATCCAGTATAGAGCTTATTTGAAAGTCAATTTTCCGTTAGCGCGTTATTTCCCAGATAAATGGTCAACCGAAAGCGCTTATGGGAAATGCGTGCAATAAAAATATATGCACGCGTTACTTTATATAGATGCGCAGGTACGTGTCGCCAGTGCGTTCGCATATTTGCGCGCTCGTGCGCGGATTTGTGTAGGAAACAAGGAACGCAGCGTGCAGGCAATACACGTGCTTTGGCACAATATTCCCAACTCGCACACGATGAAAGTTGAATGAAAACGGACAGAGATTGAGAAGTGGTTCCAAAGCCTCGATATCACTCAAGCACGCACGCACACTGTCAACACTCGTGCGCGCGCGCGCGCTTGTATCGAGTAAAGTATAGTCGAACTACGTGCCACTTGCGATTGTGAAAATGTACCGGTTCGATGGTGTGCGTGTTCGTGGGTGGGCACAAAACAGCGTGTTCCGGAACTTTACCGCCGTACCTCGATTCCCAGTATCACAACGGCGGAATGATTGAAACGCTGTGTTCTAGCTTCCGACTGTTTTATTGCCTTTAGCGTGACGCTCGATATAAGCAATCTGGGCGAACTGATCTGAATCGAAGACTTTCGATGCGTTCTGCTCTCGGACCCTCTACCTCCAGGCGAACAGCGCGGATTACAGACATTACAGATGCCGACGCGATTCGTTACACGGAACGCTTTATTGTACACACTGCATTGTACATATTATGTTTCAACGACTAGCTGCGTTTTTCGTTTACGCTGCTTCTAACGAACTAGTTTCCTGCGAGTGAGAGGTTTGTGACGATTTTTCCGCTGCACGCATTCTACTGTTCTATGCGGATAACACTCGTTGGCTTATTAGCAGAGTGGGGAAAGAATGAAAGGTGGGTAGGAACGAGCAGATTTGTAAAAAGGGAGACTCTGACGTGGATTGGGTTGTGCAATGAATTGCATAAGTGGGATGATGATAGCTTATTCACCAGTAAAGAGCAACCGTGTTTGCCGAAGGAGTGATAGGAAAAGGATATCAAAGATCAGAATTAAAGTTGGGAAGATATGCGTGTTTTTTGTTTTCTCTGCAGTTGCATTTCTATCCGTCATGCAATCTATTATACTTGCAGACTAACGATCGTTCTTTTTTCTTCCTTTTCGACTCTCTTCTCTCCTGCTGGCTTCTCTCTCTCTGTCTCTCATTTGTCTGTGCACTTTTATGACGATTTTATTCTATACTGTAAAAACTGCAGTACTGAAAAGTATAGCGGCAAAGCGACCGTGCCAAAGTGAGTAGTTGTTCAGTGGAAAACTTCATGTTTATACATACCGTAGTGACATATTGAATACAACTTTATTTAATATATTAAGACTCTGAATTACATTTAGTATGCTTTCCGAATGACTAAACGTCATGACAAAACAACATTGCTATATTCTCGATTTATTATCTCATTTCAAGGATTGATTCAACCGATTCCACTCCTGCGTTTGGTCAAGTTGTCAGGTAAAACCAATAGTATGTTTAAAGGAGGGTTGGTTGGTAACGTGCAATGGAGATAAAAAGGTGCTTGCAGTACTTTTTCCTGGTGTTCTTATATAATTAAATGAGACGATGAGTAAGGACGTGGGCGGATAACGCTGGAGGGTAAGATTTATCCTTGGGGGTGGCTGAACGAGACTACCTTTGTCAATGCAAGAATCTTCATCCTAAGGGATTTCATTTCCATTAGTGCATCGAAGAAATTGAAAGAAAGAGTCCGGCTTGCGCAGACGGATAGAACTCGATTTCTTTGCGTGAAAGCCAGTTGAAATGAAACTGCGTGTCGCTCATTGTCAGCATTTTTAATTCCTATTATTTTTTATTTTCCCTATACGTAGTCTTGTGGCATTAAACACGGTATAAAATCGTAAGGTAACGAACGACAGCGTCACACGTGGTAAATGAATGCCTTCAAATGGGATAAACTGACCTTTTCCTGTAAATAGTCATCTGTTTATGCATAAACAATAAACTTTAGTGTTACGTATTTAATTATTGCATAATCACATTCATAAATGCATAATTATACTTTTCGTTATATAATTCTTTACTGACATCACTACTAACTTCTTTTACTTTTACTACCGTTAAAATTCAACAGATAGTTCAAACGCGAAATAAGTTAATAGCGCCTACAAAAGGGCACTATGCGCTTCAATCTAAGCTACAAATCTACAGACATCCGCAACACTCATCATCAACCCCAACTTCCGACTACCCAATAAAGAAGAAAATATTAATAAGAACATTCAAAACAGAAATTTGCATCGATCCATACAGATATCCTATTACGGCAGGCGTCGGTCGACAATGCCCACTTAATATCATCCCCCCCCCCCTACCACCCTCCCTCACCGCACCATTTCCCCGTTCAAAAAGGATTACACGGCGAACGATGACGATATCGTAACAGAGCAGTCAGCGTCACCTACAGCGTGACAGAAGTCAAAGCATTCGAAGGCAATGAGTCCTTTATTGAGAATCAGAGGAGGCAGTTAATAGCTGGAGGACAATGCGTTTGGGGTTGGCTGTTTCAAGGATGCTAGGAGCGAGTGGCGGGGAGGAAGATGGGCGAGAGGGTGACACAAAGGGAGAAACGAGCGGGCGACCGACGCGTGAGAAGGAGACGGTGAGAATGAGAGTGCGAGCGAGCGAGCCAGCGAGCTTGGCGAGGGAGCGGGTGAGTGTGAGTGCGAGTGAGTGAGCGAGCCAGCGGGAGAGCGAGAGTGCGCGAGGCGGCAAGCGGTGGGCGAACGTTGAGCAGTCGCTGGCGGGAGTGGGGGGGGACAGCGGGAGGATGATGGTAGTCGAAGTGGGGAGGGGGGGCTTCCCGAGTAGGGGGTGCGTTTGGTCGCAGGCGTGACTGTGTGAGCCCCTTGCCGAGATAATTGAGCCGTCAGCTGCACGAGCCGCGAGCGCCATGATAGTGCCACAGCCGCCACCCTCACCAATGCGTTTTCTGCTTCGAGCAGGAGAGGAACACTTAAGCGCACAACGCCACAAGGCTCGAATTACGCACGGAACGAACCTTCGACCGGTATCCCCAGTGACATTCGCCTTCTCGCTGGAGAACCGATTCGATATCCGCCCACAAATACCATCCTGCCAGACGTGACGGTGACTTTGCCGCTCGGACCGCAAAGAAGTTCGCTTCGATCTCGAAATGGGAGGATCCGGTAGGTAATGGGTGGATGGAGTATGTGCTCTCTAGTTTTTTGCGGGGGTAGGTATGATTAGCGGGCAATTGGTTATGAAATGATGATTCCTTGCTTGGTAAGATGGAAAATAATGGTTTGGAGGTAAGTAGTGCACTTGAAACATTTTTACTCAGTCGCAAAGTGCATGATTTTATATATTTTTTGTTACATACGAGGGACGGATGTTTTTGTAAACGCTTACGATGATTGATTGTAAGCGATTATATTTCCTAATTCGTTGCTGTGATGTCCACAATTATACTGACAAAGGTTTGTTTTGAGTACGCATTGTTTAAGAGCATTGACAACAGACCCGTTGTGTGTGTATAGCGATCGGTACTGTGTCAACATTACAGATTTTTATAAAAGTGAAGTTTATCGAATTTACAGTCCGTCTACGATATTACGTGAGAGGTAAAAGATTCGTTCCGCCCTCAAAATAACAAGATAACCGTTCCAGTAAACAAAACACAAAGAGTAAGGCAAGCAGAAGCGTGGGAAAGCGAATAAAAAACGTATTTTTTTGATAACTTCTTGATATTACAACGATGTGGTACGTGGACTATATTGTTTATTGCGCTCAGAGTTTTTAAACTATTAGTTTATATAGATCAAATATTCACACGATACAATTTGTAAAATGGAGCGGAATATTTGATCGAAAGTTAAATTCTTAGTCTGTGACCTTTTGTCGAAACTAAACTAACGTTGTAATGCAAGCATTGTAAGCACATGGCTACAAAATACTAAAAACTTTTCCATTTTCTACGCTTACTACTTCATTGTCATTTTTATATAATTTGACGGATAATCAACTGCATTATACTAGGCAGAATGTGAAAACCACAGTGTTAAACAAATTGGTAGTACAATTTTTCTTCATTTGCCATAGAATGTTTGACACACTGTCGGAGGTACGCTCGATAACAGGCTGATTACATTTCGCGATAACATTGTGATGTTACGACTTAAAAAGCGTGTTAAGTTTAGCGAAAATGTCAGTTTAATCTTTAAAATAATTATCCGAAGTGCATCCAAAACAAAGCACAACCTTAATTTCACCTGTCTTTTTGATTAGCTTTTCGTACCGTATTTTCACTTCCGTATTCAGTTATGAATTAAAAATTAATATTAAAAAATTAACTCTTTCAGATCTCAATAATACCATTGTTCTCCGGATTTAAGACTACGTGTCCGTATTGTCGTATGATTTTTCCCAAATACCGTACATTGCAATTAATAAGTACATAATGTGCCGATGCAAAGCCAGAAGGTAGCAAAAAGCAGATACTCTTTTAAATTTGCATATTATCATGTGAACTATACTTATGATCCACAAGCGTCTTCGTCAAGAGATTATATCTCAATGAAACAATGAAATCGCTTTGGGAGACATCTCCTCAACTTTGTCGATTTAATTCAATAATTCAAAAAGCTACTAATGGCACATGTGACTGTAATTTATATAGTGTAGTGCGTGCTTGTAATAAAATAAAGGAGTTATATTTACATGTAATAGTATTGAATTTTGACCAATTTGATCAATAGTCTAAAGAGACAATAGGATTAATAAGGAAAAGATGGTGTGTTCCAAAAATCGTTTCGTCCCGGACCCACCGACGAACTCATCAGTAGGGCTTATGTCAATGGATCCTGCCCGAGACGAACACATTTACAGTTAAAGTTTATTGTAATCGTGAAGATGAAAAAAATTAGACTCACGTTGCTGGTGAGAAGTATAATATGAGACAGTGTGTATTAGTATTGTTACTTTTCGGGCCACACAAAGTTAAACGGTTCATAAATTATAACCCTTCGTTGTTTATAATATAAGATGTAATGTACCTGATACCAATCTCACAATCTACTAAGGTCGCAGTTGCTGAAAACTTATAACAAATCATCAATCAGATGGAATCACAATACTTCTGGACGATAGCAACTTTTAAATGTTTATTCCCGACGATTTAACTATTTTCATTGCCAGATTACACTCCTAGAATTATTTGAACTTATCATAGCAAACGTGTGATATTGAAAAGCTAGTTGAAGCTGAATATTTGACAAACACCATGTACAAACATCAAATAAACGTGACAACTCTAATGTAGTAACAACGAAGACAGTGGAGAAGATGTTCGATAACCTTAATATCAACGTAGAAGCGTCCATTTTATCATTTTACACCCCTACATCGCACAATATCAAACGATTGTCACCCTAAATTCACCGTCGATACTCTCATACATACATCGAAGGAAGAATAGTTCTGTTTCAGCAGCGTAACCTCGCCCCAACACCTTACAAAAACTACTTCCATACACAAGAGTAATCTCACACCACCAGCTTCCGCAAAAAATGTATTATTATAAACACAATCTTGCCACCGCTGACAATGTCCCGCCTAGAATTGCGAAACCACTCAACACCGATCGTCTGACAAATGTACACGTAAGCAGGTAGTATCGAACCAGTACGCATAAACATTGATCGTGCCGGCTCCTTCGGCTGCCTCAGGATGTCATAATCCTTCTAACTCGATGCAGAATCCTGTAATGCGGCTCGACGCGTGAAATCCCTATGGGTTTTCACGAAGATCGAGCCCCGAGGAATGATGGAGGAAAGTCTTCTGGGAAGGCGCGAAGTCCGGCAGAGGCGAGGGACGCGAAGGGAAGAGAGAAATCTGGCCGAGCGGCATCAGCCAGTCCCTCTTCGAAACTCCTGGCGCGAAACCATGCATGCGTAACGCGGATCACTTTTTTCGGATTCACTCTCAGGCGAGCAAGCTTAAGCTTCCGGCAGCAGACGCGGTACGGAGCTTTCGACGCTTGTGCGGTTCTTCATCGTTCCCCGTCGCATCCGGGCACAATTCCAAAGTCCTCTTTGAATGCCCCGCCACGTCCTAAGCCTTTTAAACACCTTCGAGCGTTCGCTAAATCACTCTCTGTCGCCGTCGGTTTCCATCCGGTGGCGGAGGACCGAATGTAAATTGTGACGTACATATTCTGTTTTACATCGGCGAACGGGAGAAGGTCAGAGGGATATTATCTGAGCACCGTGTACGTGGAAGCGAGGGGAATTTTGGCCGGTCCTCTCTCGCGCGATGATATATTTTACGGGCCGGAATAGGTAGGGGAAAATAGATGTAACGCGGTAATAATAGATTTTCATCGCTGACGGGGTTCGGCAGAACTTTTCAGTTGATTCTGCCGTATTAAAAGCAGTATTAATGTACTGTGCAATGTTAACTGCGAATCTATTATACACTGTGGGGTAGGAATAGTTATTAATTGTCTTCCTGGATGTTGATTCGTGGAGTTAGTGCGAACGTTGTTCGGCAGATAAGCGGACGACGTGTTTGGATTGTAGGTAAATGGACAGTTGGTCCTTGCATATTAGATAATCACATTATCTCTATATAATGTTCATAACAATAGACGCTCGTACGTTAATGGATTTTCGGGAATTTATACGCTGGCACAGTAGGTAGAATTCTTTTGTAGTATGATGTACCCAAATGAATTTTGTGATATTTGTCAGACGAAGAAATCATGTTGGCGAGATTGCAATGAAATGCATGAATATGTTGCCAACTATGTAACTATGAAGCTCTTTGTGTTACAGTGCCTTGTAAGAATGCGTTACATAAAAACAAAATATATAATTTTACCTAACCTGTGGACGGAAATATATTGTACAGGAAAGTTTACTTATTTTTTATACGGGATTAATCTTTCTTTTACTTTATGCTAAATGTGATTAATCTTATAGAAACAATGATATATTTCCATTAGGCGTTAGTTAAGTATGATCTGAAACACATCTCTAATGACGATATAAAAACCAGATAATTAAAAGAGATGCCCCTGAAGAATGGTGACATTTTGTAAACTCAATTTTTGTTAACAGTTATATGAGAATATACAAATTTCATGCTTTCAACATATGTATGTGTTATATTAGTTTCATTGTTGAATACAGTGATCTGATTAAATAAATCGACCAGCATACACATATCAACTTTGAGACCTTTATTTTTAAGGACCAATATACAATTAGCGCTGCATCAAGCGTATTCTTTTCCCAAATATAAATTGTTTACTCCTTTACCACCATCCGGATACAAAATGTATCATTCCTATTGCTAGATATGGTGATATAATACATAACGTAGTTCAAAACATTTAAAGTGACAGAAATACCGCTGACACAAGCAACTTTGATCAAGACATGACAACTGCATTCGAAGATTACTAAAGTATCTTTCCGAATACATCACCAAAATAAATGAAGTCAATTTTTTGCTGTCCCTAAGTCTTACAGTTCCTTGCATTCACTTGGTAATGAAGCGAATGACAAAAATTGAAATTTATCAAAACACGCTTATCATTGACTCCTCACACGTTCGTCAAACACAAAATAATATCATTGTGCCGTTTGAAGATGTCTATTCCAACCCGGAAGAGGTAACGATACTACGTCGCTGAAGAACATGAAACAAACATAAAATACAAATAGTAATGAAACCGACCAGGGGAGAGCGGGAGGGGGGGGGGGGGGGGGGGGGGGTTCGAGCGGCAGGAATAAAAACAGAATTGGAAACGGCAGACGGCAAAGAATGTTCATAAATATTAATTATCTATTCGACGGAAGCCGGTGCAAAATTCATACGTTTATCTTCGTATATCTGTACGGCCACCGAACGTGTATATACGCGAAATCGTCTCGAGCGATTGCACAGCTCCATAATAAGAGCTTCCCACCCCAGCGACGATGAAAAGGGTAGATGTTAGTGAACGAATATAATGCGTTATGGCGGACTACAGAGGCGCTCTGAAAAATAGCAGTAATGCCCGCCGATTATCCGTCCCCTAGACACTGATACTTCCCTCCCCTCCGTCGACTCGTAACCGAAGCTTGTCTCCGTCTGTCTCTTCCCCCTCAGCCTCTCAGCCCCTCAGCCCCTCAGCCCCTCTCCCCCTCCCTCCTGCCGCCGCTCTCGCTCTGTCTCGCTACCTCCCCTCCCGGGCAACCCTCTCGCTTCCTACCCCATCGGGCGAGGAACGTCTTCCGACCCCCTCCACATTAGCCTCGGCCTCGGGAAGACTCGTTCAGGTAAGCTGCACATTCCATAGGGATGGAAAAGTAGGGGGGATTCCACGAAGCATCGACGAGGGAGGGGGCTGATGGCTACCGGGCGCCACACCCACCACCCTTGGAGACGACCAATCACATTCGCCGGGCGAAGGGTTGCCACCGATCCGGAAACTGTCAACGTGCTAGCTTGGCATTGCCGGCGTTTCGCGATATAAATCGAGAATTTAAGGTTTTAAAATGTCTCCGCCACTCTTCTTCTCGCCGTCTCTACCGTCCCGCCATTCCGCTCGTTCTTCAACCAGCTTCCTGGCCACCCCCGACACTCACCCCACCGACGGCCTCCTCCTCCTCCCTCGGCTACACCTCGCCACCTCTACCTCCCCCTCTCACACCTCCGACCCAGCCACCCCCTCCCTTCGCCCATCCTTCTCAACGGTCGAGCAGCTCAACTTTTCCTCCCGCGCGCGCCTTTCTCTGAAAGTAATCATCTAGACGCGCAGTCCGCGTTTGTAGCATCATATTCTCGCTCGCGCAATTATCCCCCGTACCGAATATAAATTATGATGGTATTTAACTACGACGCGTGTCAACGTGAATTACCGGAAAACGGCCGTAAGTGTTTAAGCGAATCTAATGTGGAGTACGGGAATAAATGCAATCTCGCCTCGAATCTCTTATCGCTTGTGAAAAGTCAACTTTAAGAGTCGTTTTCTTCGTATGCCATAAGAACCGATTTTTTTCAAATATTTTTTTTATAAGAAATATCCTGATACGCTCAGCTGCCATGACGGAAAGTGAACAAAATGTGGGACCTGCACCTCCTCACCTCTTGTTTTCGCGTATACATAAATGTTTATCGGAGAAGCTAAAGTATCTCGAAGAAGTCTGATTTTGTAGGTATTTAAGTGCCCGCATTATTAAAAATTACGCCGCATTCAATTACCTGTTGCTAGTTCAATATTGTGAGTTGGTATAGTCCAAAGTACCTAAGTCATGTCAGACTCTGGAACGCCCGTACGAACCATCCGATCACTGAACTAACTTCCTGTCAATCATGCACTGATTCCTAGCACTCGTCAAGTTTATCAAGATTATATTGAAGGATTAATTGTAAACGTACATACGATTACTTCCTGATCCTTGTACCTCACAAATATAATCTAACGACTTCGAACACCGTCGCGATGTATAATATGCCCTCTGCAAATAACTGGCACAGTAACTATTATGCCGCCAGTCGTTGGTAAGCTGATTATTAAATATAATAATTGCGGATGGCGCATTGATTCCCATTCAGAGTTCACACAAGGATTCGCGAGGTCGAGTTTACGGCAGAACAGTCATCTCTATACACGCCCTCCCCCTCCCCACTCCCTCGCCCCAGCTCACCACCCTCTCCCTCCCTCTCTTTCCCTCTTCTTCCTTTCCTCCCTCTTGTTCTGTCTCATTCCCTGCCCGTGTTCTCTCAGTTCGTTAATCAAATCAGAAACCCAAAATGGCTTCCTGCCTAGTAACACCCTCGAATATTCTCTTTCGCTGTCACCTCGGAACACGTATCTGTCGAAACAAAACTCTTCGCTTCGATGGGCACGGACTCTTTGATTTTCGCGATTACATTTTGACCCTGACAGGTGTACTTTGATACAATGCGGTACGGCAAACCGTAGCTGTCTGGGTAACTGCACGTATTCACCCACACAGTTGCCCGTTTGATCTGCCCCATAGTTATACTTAACCGTCAATCGAAATCGATTGATTTCGTATATGCACCGAGCGCGAATGAAAGCTCCCTTGATCAGATAAATTGATTTGGATTTCAAATGCGTTCATCCAAAATTTGTCAAAATTGCGGCCTTTAACCACTCATACGCGCCTAAGGAACCTCCTGTTCCCGACAGAGTATAAATCATAGATTGCATAAGGAAATAAGTATCGTATTTTGAAAAACTGTGCAGCTACAGATTTCTACGGTCTTCTAATTCAATGGCAGTCAAATGCGTTCGTTTTATAAATGATAGACGAACAGAATTTGAACAGGAAACCAACAGTATCTCTGCACTCTTTTTTCCATTCAACTCTACATTGAATGCCATAGGCTTAACCCGCAAGGGAAGCAGTAGCACGCACTCAATTATAAGTGAAAACCCCAAAGTATCGTACAAATGAATGAATGAAGCATTAGAACAAACGAATACGCGATAGGTATCATCTGACAATCCCCGAGCATTATGGCACAACGAGCATGATACGCACGTTGAATCCAGTGGGTACCGATATATAGAAAGGGGTCGACGAGCATAACCGCGAGCGAGACGAGATAATTGTCCTGTCAACGCCAGTGTCCCAAAGCTACGTATGCCGTTGTCGCCCGCGCCATTCAGAATGCCTATGAAAGACTATTATGCACCCATGCTATGCCTCGGATTCATACCTACGGTAAGCCACGGAAATGGCCCCATGTTTTCTCTCACTGGCATCTTCGTCAAATCGGCAGGAGGCCGGTAGATAAGGTCTGTGAAAGATGCTGTCATCACAGCGACAGCAATAAAAATTGGCTGCCATAACAGTTGGAAAGTTAGATATGCGTAATTCTAACGAGGTTGTAAAATAATTGTGTTTGAATTGAATTTCGAATCTTGATTGAATTGATTTTCCGATTGTTCAACGTGTGTTGTCACGATTCTCGTAATGTTCTTTTAATGTCATGTTTGATAACGGGGGATTAGAAATGTGTGCTTGCTCGTTGTGCGCAATGGACAAATGGAAGCTTAGAACTTTGAAAATAAAAAACCGTTTTTGTAATAAGCTTGGAATATTTGTTGCTTATACTGAGAAAGTAATTCATTCAGTAATACATGTTTTATTATCACATTTTGTATATGGTTAAAAATATTGTGTAGCGAAGAGCCAGGAAAATTACTTTTGTATGTAGGTAATCGTCAATTATGAAATGTTTGCCGTGTTCTCCGAGGATCATCTTACGCACTAAAACATGTACACTGTAAGGTCAGGGAAGCTTTACAAAAGGCTGAACTAGTATAAGGGAAGAGGGTGAAAACATTATTATATAGCACAAAAATACATTTTTCAACTGTTTATAAGAGTTGTATGTAGCCAAAAAACAGATACAACGCTGTTGAATACGATACCCATGCTAAACAAATGTGTTATCCGTCTCAAATTCGAAAAACGAACATGACACAATACGGAGTGTCACATTCAAATCCATCATGCCTATGAAATTGATAGATATGTTCTTTCCAACTTTTATGCTTTCAAATTTTCCGACCAACTAAATACGTCCATCTCATGTAATTCAACCCTTCCGTCGAACATGCCCTGCAAAAATCGGCGTAAATAAACTTTCCCCCCTCTCAACTTTTACTAACAATGAAAACGACCCGTAAAACATCGGCACCCTGCAACCACCGAAACGGTCTTACTCCTTCTCCCCTCGCTCATTAAATCAACAAATACCATTCCTACTTCCACTCCGTTCTAATCACTCGACAAAGTATTACAGGAGCCGTCACCCATTCCGCGCGGCGCATCTCTCGCCGGCGGCGCAATTCGAATAATTCGAATTGGAAAAGCCGCCAGCTGCGATGTCATTAAGCCTCATCCGCAATAAGTGCGCTTGCCCCTTAAGTAGAAAAGATTCGCCGGCTCACCGGACTCCTCACATCATGAGAGCACCATTAACTCTAGATTACAGTGCTGCGGTATTTACACAGCCCAAGGGCGTAACGTAATACGCGCTAGCTCCCGATCTGTGCCGCCTCCCCTTTCGCTCGCCTCCCCCCACCCCTCCCTCCTCTGTCTCTGGCCGCCGGCTCGCCCCCCTCCCCCACCTCGCGCCTCGCCTCCTCGCTTCGCTCCCTTGCGCTTTTGCCCGCGCCGCACCACTACCCTCGCATTTTCCTCGGCAGCATCATCCCTGTTTGCCCGACTATCCCCTCAAAATGTATCACTTCGCTTCATTTAATATCGCGGCCCCGTCGGGGGTGCCGACACCATTGTTCTAGCTAACAGCGGATCACGGCTAAAATAATACCTGCTAATGGCTCCCAGGTTTTAAGCTGACAAACAGTGCCACGAGTTTAATAATATAATGCGAGAGAGAAGGCCGGCGCCCGAACCGGGCGGCCGACATTAATGAGCGGTTCGCGGGTGCAGGCAGCTTCGCGGACGTTAGAACACTCGGGTCCGGGATTAATTCCGCGATGTCACGCGCGTCGGCTGCCATCGTGACAGAGACCGGACGAACCATATCGATTGGGGCCGACTTCGGTTAAGTCTGCCTTTCTTCCTCGATTTCTACCTTTTCGTCGTATGCAATTCGGGCGAGAGTTCGTACGTTTCGTGATTTCGTACGGTCTTCGGCTTTCAGGAGGAGTCCATCGGCTTGATTCTGACCGATCTTTGCGCATCTTTCCACACTTTTTCATTGGAGAATTTATTTTTGCCCATTTTCAAAGATTCGAGAAAATCATATGACGGGAACGGACTATTTATCATCTCTGCTCGCATTTTCCGTACACAGCCTGTTACTCTATAATTTAAGACCGAAAAAGCGGTCGAATACGTTACGGACAGCTACGCACCAGCCGCAGTAATTTGTAGTTTTTACGAGAAATTCTACATTTGCTCGAGCTTTTCATTAACCCGCTCGCGTTAACCGAGCTGCGACACCGTAATAAGGGTGTACCGTGTAAAAAGGGGTTCAGCTGCGTAGCAAGGGGCAAGCGCAGTTATGAGTTAGTGAGGAAAACGAGGCGTGCCAGGGTGGGAGCGAGAGGAAGCGGGATGAAAAGAGAAGGAAGGAGAGAGAAACGGAGCAAGCCGGAGAAAGACAAAGAGTAAGCTTTCCGCTGTTAATTAATTATTTCTGCGACAAATAGTAGCCAGAGCAGAACGCGGACCTTACATAGACTCGAAAGAGCGAGTGACAGAGTGAGGTGGAGAGAGAGTGGGAGAGCGGGAGAGAGAGAGAGAGAGAGAGAGAGAGAGAGAGAGGAGGAAGAAAGAGAATGGCGACTGTTTGAATTGGAATGTACTTTCCCACATCTTCCACGACGAACAATTATATTTATCGTACTCTATCGTGCCTACAACAACGTCGTTGCGAAAACTCTGATTATTATGGATAAGAGGGAAAGTCCATCCCAAGAAATTTTAATTTACCCCGACGTTAGCGTCGAATCGCGCTCGCAGCGAGACGGAACTATGTTTAATAACGCTAAATCACGTACAGCCCATTCCTTCTCCTTGTTTGATTTTATAATAACCTCGCCGACGTTATGTACCCAATCTAATTGCTCAAGAAAAAGGTATTCTTAGCTTCCCGTGTTGCGGAGATCAAGTTTCTCCAGAAGGACCGTACCTACAGGATTTGTTACGCTCGTTTGAGAACGGGCAGTAAGTGTCTTAGAAATTCGAGGATTCGACATGTTCCAGTGTCTATAGGTAAGCAAACTGTCGCGCGCACAAATTATGCGTTTCCGAAGTTACAAAAATGCCATTCACAAAGGGTCCGTGCCCTAAAACAATATTGGTAAGGGAAATAAAGGCCTGTTCGGTCGCGCATATTAGATATTTATTTAAGGTCGTCCGGCACGGTTACTTTACTTCGTTCATTGTAGAACTCGTGGCACACGTATGCGTATGCACACATTCACGACTTCGGCTCTACCACGATGCGTACGTACACACGCATGCACATCAATAGGCCTGACTACAAACCCCCTCCCCTCCCTCTCCCCTCCCCCTCTCTTCATCCACCCGCACTTTGTGGCTCTTTGGCCCACTCTATTACATCTCCGGATCCGTCCATGTGCATGTATGCGTACACGTTCACACTGGCACGTGTATTACACATTGGCAGGATGTACAAGTACTAAGTCCCCCCAAAAGCTGAAATGTTGACCCAGTTAATAGCTTCGTGTTTGATTTGACTACTGTTGTCGAGTAAGCCGGTAACGGTAATGCGAGTTTCGTGCGCCAACACAAGTCCGTAAGATACGTTGTCACGCAGAAGTAATCAGTTTTCGTTCGAAATTTATCTACCCTTTCGCGCCACTCTGACGTAAGAGCCATAATTGGTAGTAGCGTCGAGCTGAGATACGTAATCTAGTTTTTTCTCCAGGAAAGATATACTACCGGCCATAAGTATGTGGACACTTGGGTTTTGTGGAAATATAACCAGGTATCATGATTTTTTTTAAAGAAATGAACTCAATATTTCCTTGGCGTGTATTTTATAGATTAAAGAACATATTTATTTACAAAAACTATACATAAACAATAAAAAAAACATTTTTTTATTAAAGTTTCCTCTCGTCGACGTAGCCGCCGCGGTTTCGTATTACAGCCTTTACCAGCTTTGGCATACGGTCGGTCAGTTTTTTTAGCACATCTTCTGAAATATTATCCCATATAATTTGAACTTGTGTCCACAATTGCCCTATCGATGAGATATGCTGCATTTTACATCTTCTTTTGAGCTCATCCCACAATTTTTCTATGGGGTTTAAATCGGGTGTTTGCGGTGGCCATTTCATGATTTTTAAAACATTTGTCGATTCCATTTGTTGCAAGAATTGGATGCACACTTTTGCTGTGTGTTTTGGATCGTTATCTTGCATGAACACAAAATTTTGTCCTATTAACTGGGTTCCGCATGGCACAGCGTGGTCCCTTAACAAATCCAAATACTGTTCTTTTCGCAGTATGCCATCAATTTTTATTAATTTTCCAGGCCTATTGGCCCCCATACATCCCCAAACCATTATAGAACCTCCACCATGTTTAACAGTTGGCACTACACAATTGTCATTTAAATGTTCGCCAACTTTCCGGCGAACGTAAACACGGCGCTTATTGCTGAAGAGCTCTATTTTGGTTTCGTCGGCCCAAAACACTTTTTGCCAATCGTCTGGTGACCAATTTTCATGAGATTTAGCCCACTCCAACCTTTTCTTCTTATTCTGTACCTTTAGTAGAGGTCTTTTTACAGCAACACCGCCCTTCAACCCCGCTTCACGGAGTCGCCGCTTTACTGTTGTGACGGAGAGCGGTGCGTCGCGGTTTGCGTTCACCTCAGCAACAATATCTGGTGCACACATGCGTCTATTTCTTTTTGATAACGTTTGGATATACCGATCCTCACTTTCGGTCGTCATTCTTGGCCGACCAGGTCGTTGCAGGATCGCTAAATTTCCGGTTCTCTGGAACTTTTCTGTGATGTTCCACACAGAAGATTTTGATATTCCTGTTTTTGCAGCTATTTGCCTTAATGAATATCCTTCTTCTGACAATGTAATAACTTGCGAACGCACTTGCACTGAAAATTCCTGAGATTTGCCTGACATGATGATCGTACTGAGGTTTGAAATAGAACAAAACGATGTCGAACGTGTTTGGGCATAGGAACGTTCTCTTCGACAATTTTCAGATGAATTTTCGCGATACAATAGAAGATTAAGATAGTATTGAGTAAGAAATGTTCTTAGACACAATGCGTATACCGATAAATATTTTA
The DNA here is from genome assembly GCA_914767735.1 of Anoplius nigerrimus. Classification (NCBI taxonomy): domain Eukaryota; kingdom Metazoa; phylum Arthropoda; class Insecta; order Hymenoptera; family Pompilidae; genus Anoplius; species Anoplius nigerrimus. The sequence continues at coordinate 3,139,576 of OU612079.1, read as the reverse complement.
AATCCGCAGATAAGAACTCAATAGGGCGCGATATTCGCGCCGCCCATATGCCTACCGACAACATCATGTGCATATTTTGCAAATTATTCATACTATGTTTATAACTGAACCATAGAGAGGCAAGGTATTTGTAAATAAACATGCCTTTTAATATAAATTCAAAAAATTAGTCCGCTAAATATCTTCAGTAGGTGCAAAATTCACTTTTAGTGAAAATGCAGTAGGTGTCCACATACTTATGGCCGGTAGTATACTTCAAGTGGTGGCAAGGAGGTATGACACTCTTTCGGGATGTTGAAAGGGTGGAACGACGCGACTACATTCGTTACCAACTATAACCGGATGTCGATAATAATGAACCGAGCGTGCGAAATTATGCAATTGGTTAGCGCGCGAAACGATTAATATAGAGAAATTCAATTAGGTTTAGCAATGTGTGGTATGTTTCAATTATATTCGCCGTTATTTTCACTGGTCGTCATTAAATTATGAAATTCTGCGATTTGTTTTACCCATGCAGCTTAAACTTCATTCCGAGGTCTCGGTTTCCAGTTCGTAAGCTCATAACTTTGCGGATTTCCTTATGAATCTTGTTTGGCCGCGTAGCATTATAGGTACCTAGGTATATGGAATTTATAAATACCAAGAGATAGTAGATGGAATTAGTTCTATTTGTAGAAGTGCGTTTATTATGAAATCGAGCTGGATGTTACACGTTAAAAATAAAATAATAATAAAATATAAAAAATATTAATAAAAGACACATAGAAATTGCTAATAGAGATAAAAAAACCTAATTACTTTGTGCATACTAACATACTAACTAAATTTCTTTATGAAAATAATACATTTAAAACTGGTAGCGGAAAAATTCTTTTGTAGGTATTAAGAAATTTGATTTTCTCGTCGCATGTTAGAATGTATCACAGATTCAAGTTTTCTAGTTTTGCTTTCTTACGTGATTACAGAGGACGAAACAGGGGTATTTACTTACGACTCCGAACGGGAAAGGGAAAATCAACAACCTTAAGTGATCTTTCTTCACGTAAACATAAAAACCTATCGCACACACCAAAAACTGAAAATTACAATACAATGAATTTTTTGCTTGACGAAATGGTGGTGGTTAACAGTCAATGAACTGCATGCGACTTTTAATCAATAAAAATCTTTTAGACAATTTTCATAGAAGTTGAAACGAAAATTGGTAAAAATTTCTTTGCACTGAATTTTCAGTATGGCACCATGCATTGAATTACACCGGCACACAAAAAAAAAAAGTTGTTTGTACATTTGACCGGACCCACCTACGGACATGTAATTCGACCCGCTGAATCCGAATTTGAAGTCCGTTTGGCCCGGTCACCCTCCAGATTTGAGTAAAATGCAGAAACCCCCCCAAAAAAGGCAAAAAAATGCGAAAAACTGCAATCACAGCGATGAAAAAATTTTGATGGACTCGGATCAAGTATGATTTTCATGTATTTCAATTCACTGAGTCTAAATCTGAACGTTAATTAGCCCGTTGTGCCGTCAAAGTTTGAATAAATTGCGAAAAACCGAAAAAAATTGCATAAAATCATGAAAAACCGAAACTATTGAGATGAAACAATTTTTCATATTTTCAGATTCTAAACTTTTAATCAGATTCTAAAAGTATTTAATCATGTTTTATAGATTTTTTCAATGTTTTTAACTATTATACAATTTTTTGCTACTTTTTGGGTTTTTTGTGATTTTTTGAGAGTTTGGGACATTCATAAGCCAAATAGATTTCAAATTCGGATTGAACAAATCAAATTACACAAAAATCCTCTCCGATCTGGGTTTACAAACTTTTTTTCATCAATATAATGACAATTTTTGGTCATTTTTAGCAATTTTCAAGGTTTTTACACTTTTTTTTCGATTTAAAACGGCTTATGGTCTAAATACACTTCAGATTTGTATTCAGCGGTTAAAAATACATCAAAATTATGCTTGGTTTTGATTCACACAATTTTTTTATGACCATTTATTCAAATTTTTCTATTTTCATAATTTACTCGAAACTTGAGGGTGCACGGCCCAAACTGACTTAAAATTCGGATTCAGCGGGTCGAAATACCTACATGCCGGTAGGTAGGTGGCATCCGATGTACGAACAACTTTTTTTTTTGTGTGCCGCTGTTATTGTCCCATTTATTCGATTGTACTATTTCTCTACTTTACCTCATAGATAAAGTTATAAACAAGTGTTTCCACTTAAACCGCCTCCAAACGTCAGAACAATGTACTACAGATAATATAATAAAACATACAAAAGCGGGCCACCACCGAAAATATCACAAAGAGTCGTATTTTTACGGTCACAAAGACACTATTTTATACTCCCACCGTTTGTCTTGCTAAATGCCCTGTTTAATGGCTTACTCCCTTTCAAGTATTATCGTCATCATCGGTGTCTTCCAAAATGATCTGCCACCGCAACGGAAGACCACCGGTTCCAATTAAAATAAAAAAGAGTCGTAACAGTTCAACAGCAGCAACCAAATTCCATTCTCCCAGCCCAATTCACGTGGCGCGATTTTCCTAACGATCGGCAAGCGTTTCACGCCGCCCGAAGTGAAATCGTCTGCTAATTCGTGGAAGGCGCGTAGATCCACGAAGGGGTAGAGAAAAGGCAGCGAAGGCAGCGATGGCAGTACGTACCGCCGGCGGAAGGCAACGAGTACTATTGATCCGAGACGTACAAGGAGGCGATCACTCGGTCGAACGATCAATGAAGAGAGAAAAAAGGAGCTTTCACAGGGCGACTTATACGTCTCAGTGGCGATGCAACGACCTTACAATTGGAGCCAAGGGCCGTTAATCCTCCTCCATCCGATCGATCGAACCTGGCGTCCGTGCTGTTTACCGAAATGCCGAGAGTCGACCGCGAAGGTGGCTGACAATGCATCGCATACTGAGCTTTCAGCTGCGATAGACCTCCGACGGCTAGCCGCTACTCAGACGTTTCGATTCCGGGACGCTCATCCGTACGTCTCAGGGTCGTGCCGGATAAAGCCGTTTCCTCGTTTCGGCACTAACAGCCGATTGAGCCAGCCTCCGCCGTGCCATTATTCCCTCATCGACGCCGCCAGGATAAACCGGAGTGCCTATCGCTTTCCCGCTTTCCCTACGATGATTAACGGCTGCCGGCTAATGCCACCGTCACAAGGGAATAGTTAGTTTACTTCCTATTTAACTCATGTTCTTCTTTTCAGAAGTGTATGTAGACTCTTCTAAGCTTGATATTTCTTGTCTCGATTGATGTACGATTATCGGTCAATAGGGATTTTTTTACTATTAATATGTATTGGCGTTTCATTATTTGTAGAAATGCTATTCGGCAATGTGAGTATAATTTGGAATCATTAGCAATGCTTACATTTTAACCCATGATTAACAGCTCCGATCTAATGCAACCGTGACAAGGGAATACTTACTTTACTGCCTATTTAACTTATATTCTTCGATTTGCCAATATTTTTCTTTTGCGGAGTGTATGTAGACTCTTCAAGCTCGAAATTTCCTGACACGACTAACGTAAGATTGTCGGTCAATTTGAGATTTTTCTACTACCAATATATTATACGTAAGGACGTTCTATTATTTATGGAAATACTAATCCACAATGTAGGCATAATCTAGAATGTGCAAGACACTCGCTGTTAAATCGATGATTAACAGCTATCAAGTGATGCTACTATGGAAGGATATAAAATTGATTGATTTAACCGACGTATTATTCTTGATGGGGAATGGTGATGCAAGATGTTAGTTGTCGAATTTTAGACGAATGGTTATTGTGATTGCATAAATGAATTTTCGGTGGGCAGTATGGTATAAATGTATTGTAATGCTTTGGCCAGAGCATTTTCTTCGTTATCCATATAACGATTAACGGTTTGCAGGTAATAGTTTAATGGTTCCTCGATTAATGTTTTTCGATTTATGAAAATTATTCTGTTGCATAATGAATGTAATATGAGTAATGGTAAATACGATTGTTCTATTCGTACGGGTGTATGTAAGTAGGTAGGTCGTATCGAAGGTACACTGGAGGTAAAACTGCTTATACTCTTTATTTGTCTCAATGTAGTTTATTCGGCGGAGGCCTAACCAGAAGTGCGCCTCACGCTTCGATCGCCACTTTCCTCGATCGCCGCATTCATTTGTCCTCGCACGGGACCCGTGCGAGGCTAACGCATGTGCCTAGTAACGCTCATCATTTGTTGTTGCAAACGGAGACATAGCAACTCCTCCCTCCGTTAGAATTTTCTTCCAAGTCGTCAATCCCTAAACGTTTTGGAGGTCTTTTGGATCGTGTTGATCGCCGTAATGTTTTATTTTCTTGTTCGCACGCGTTATCATCTGATTGGCTGTATGGTGCCAAATCGCTGCTTATATTTGTATTTTCGGTTACAGTAATCGGTGGCGTATTTACATTTTCGGTTACAGTAATCGGTGGCGCATTTACATTTTCATTTAGGTTTTCGCTTACATTTTCATTTCGGTTTTCGCTTACATTTTCATTTAGGTTTTCGCTTACATTTTCATTTACCTTAGTTGGTGGTACCCCTATATCGGGATTGAATTCGTTGTACGGTAGTTCATCATTTTCGCGCGGTGTATCTTGGCCTATTTTCCTAATTTGATTGACGTGACGTTTCCATTCTCTTCTATCATCTACTATCACTATATAATGTAATTTCCCTAAATCTGTTTTAAAAATATTGTCGTATTTCTTTAATAATGTATTTAGTTCCTTGTCCACTACTGACTCGACCGCTTCAACCACAGTCACCTCTTCATCTTCGAGTGCGACTTTCAATGGTCGGATCCATTCCCGCCCTAACAGTGCCTCACGGTCGCTGTCTACAACGTATAGATTCAAGTTCAATGTGCGGTCTTTGTACGAGACATTGAATTTCGCATATCCCAAAACGTACAGGTGTGCCTTACAATATGATATTAGGCTAATGTTTGTTCTGTGTAACTTTGTACCGTAAAATAATTCGTTGAATTGGTGTACATTCATAATCGAAACGCACGCACCACTATCGATTTCCATTGTAACGTCTTCGTTGTCTATTTTGACCCGCGTATAAAATTTTTCTCGATTTTCTATGTGTTCGGACTCGACCGCTAGTGATTCTTCAATCTGAAACGTTTCATTTTTTTCTTTCGCTTCGCGTATACAGACTTTCCGAATGTGGCCCTTAATCTTACAGAAATCGCAAATCGCATCTATTTTGTCGCATTTGTTCGCTAGGTGATTCGTAGATCCGCAACGATAGCATTTGAGTGTGTTAACATTATCGGCCGTTTTTTGTTTGGGTCCCCTTTCTGAGTAACGTTGTCGAGAGTCGGCGCGCGATTTGTACTGATGTGGTGGCGATCTTACATTGTGTGTATGTGTAACGTTACCCACGTATGATGTGTTTGAATGACGTAGCTGGGCCGCGTCCCTCGCCGAAACTTCCATCCCGGTCGCAATCTCCACAGCCTTGTCGATGGTGAGGTTCTTGCATTCCAGGAGTCGGCTCTGCATTTTTTCCGAGCACAGCCCGAACACAAACTGGTTGCGCAATGCTTTTTCCAAATAGTTTTCGAAATTACAATGCAAGGCCAGTTTTCGCAGTGCCACCACGTATTCTTGTATGGGCTCACCCTCGTGCTGTCTGCGTTGTAGAAACCGGAAAATTTCTGCTATTTCTAGCGGTACAGGGTCGTAATGCTCCTTCATTAAAATGATCAGTTCTTGGTACGTCTTCTCCTCCGGTGAAGTGGGTGCCAATTTGTCGCAGAGCAAATTGTAAGCCTCCGTTCCCATGTAATGTAGAAAAAATGCGTGTTTCTTGTTTTCCCGTATCTCGAAAACGTTAAACGCACTCTCAAGTCTCTTGACCCAGCGTTCGAAGGTGGTCTTCGTTGCTTCGAACGGTTCAATCGAGAACGCCGTTGTCTGGTGTATTGTCTGGTGCACTGTACCCGTCTCACTGCTTGTATCCATTTCTACTATTTCTTGTAAGTCCTGTTGTACGCGTAAATTCTTTTATCCTCGTCGCCACTGTTCTATTCGTACGGGTGTATGTAAGTAGGTAGGTCGTATCGAAGGTACACTGGAGGTAAAACTGCTTATACTCTTTATTTGTCTCAATGTAGTTTATTCGGCGGAGGCCTAACCAGAAGTGCGCCTCACGCTTCGATCGCCACTTTCCTCGATCGCCGCATTCATTTGTCCTCGCACGGGACCCGTGCGAGGCTAACGCATGTGCCTAGTAACGCTCATCATTTGTTGTTGCAAACGGAGACATAGCAACGATGATCTTAAATGGTAAAGTACTGTTCATCAACATGATTTTGTCCCTAACATTTTTGTGATAGTATTTGGCTACTTATGCAAATGTTATGAGATGCACGCTGCATTTATGGAAAATTTCTTATTGTTATTGTATAACCAGATTGTCGATTGTATGTTGTGGATAAAATAGGATAGGATAGGATAAGATTGGAAAATCTTGCCATGAAAGAAGAGCGTGCACATTTTTACAACGTACTAGCCCGTTTCATTCCCTTCCTCCCCCTCCCCCCTCACCCCATTTCGAACCGCCTGATTGCTATTCAGATATTCGAGGCCATGGGGCTTCAATAAAAATATTTGTTAAGAAAACAACTTTCCGAGGGTACTCTCGAAGTACGGTGAATTATTCTTATATCCAGATTCGCAGCGTATCCTTCGCTTACGATCTCCATAAATGCAGTAATTCCAAATAAGTCGGCGGCCCAGCACTTCCAAAAACTTGCACGGTGATTGTGTTATATCAGCAAGCAGATTGTCGATACCGAATCAAGTTTTGGATAAAGATCCGCGAACAGTTAAAGTTAGTTAATCCTGATTCTCTTACACTGTGAGTAAGTTGTGGAAATACTATAAAAAAACTGTGAAGTTTTCGAAGTAGTTTTCGAAGTAATTTTCAAAGTAAGTTTCCATGGATTTTCGACATACCTACATCAGTTTTCATCCTTTCGCATTTCCTTATAGACTTCCTTGAATTGAAAGTATTAAAGAATGTTTCCCTAAATTATTGCTCCAAGTATAATTTCTCTACAGTCGTAAAGATTTTTGTGGATTCAATGATTTATTATTCAACGTTAACGAAATGTATTAATAAAGTGATACATTTATACAATTTACACAAGACCTTGATCATCCATTTTAAACTAGAGTAATATAGAGTAATAATACTGCAAGTATTACCATATTCAATTGGGAAGAAGCAATCCACGTAAAAGAACAAGTATCGCTGATAAAACAGCTAGCTTAGAAAGCGTGAATGAAAAAATGAATAACGCAATACCAAATAAATAAAAAATAATTATTTACAAAGAATCAAAAAGTTGCACTATTTACGCACAATTCGTGGTACTATCAGCCCTTTTTTCAATCCAAACTTTACTTTGTCGCGGATAATCATCGATGTGTTTCTCCTACTGTGGTCGCTGTATCAGTGTGATAGAAATGTAGCAATATTAATATTAGCGTTATGGGGATTCAAAATTAATGCCATAAGACTCTTGTTAAAATTTGATTTTCTGAACTTAATGAAACCCACGTGATTTGCTGAGTTCCATTTTTACTTCATTTCAAGTCTTCATTCACCCGCCTTAAAACTTATCACTTATTAACAGCCCTTTCGATACTTGTTTGTAAGTATTCGTGTACTTCATCCATTGGTTATTATAAAATACGGCAGCCGTAACACAAAATTGACATCACCGATGCTACAATAGTGTTTTGAAGTCTGTACAATGAAAAGGAGAGTCGCGGTAAACATGATCGATTCTACTGTTGAAAGATACTCTCTTATGTATTGTAGTTCAACCCGTAGAACTGTACAGATAGGTAGCTTTAATACTTCAATGGCTGAGTAAATCCTTTCGTAATGTGAACGAAACAACAGTAAGAAGTTATTTAATATTTTTGCTTACATTGGAAAGAACAATATAATACTTTTCTTTTATAAGAAGCGTGAACAGTGCAATAATTTAACTCACAATTTGTTAAAACCATGATGCCAAAAATTGTTGCTAATAGTATACTAATACAATTTGTTTTAAAATATGCAATTTAATCATTATAAGTAATAGTATAATAATAAAAACTGATATGTTAATGTTAATCAGAACTAAGCTTGACTAAATATAACACATCGATTATCTCCTCTTTGAAAAAATATATGCATGTCGATTTAAGTAGTTATTGATAAACGATTTGATAATAGTTTAATGAGGATAATAATTGCACATGCATACCTTAAGTAAACTATAATGTTATGGGTATATATGAGATGCATGTCCATGTTCTACGAATGAATGATCGAAGTCGATACGAAGAAAGTATGATATGTAGCAAGAAAACCGATCATCGGTGTAAGGAAAGATGAAGGAAGGACCAGCAGATGAAACAAAGTAGATGAGATCATGAAGATACATAATTCATCATTACTAGATTGAAAAGGTGGATTATTGAATGAGGATCAAGATTTAATGAACAAAAATCTGATACAAAACAATTATTGTAGAGTCGATGACGAAATACATTTTACACTTCACAAGAGGTTACATAAAATGTGTATATTGATTTCGGGGTTTGTTTTTGTAATCCTACAATTTCACAGACCTGCAAAGGCCGAAGACGCACTGTATCAACTTGTATGACCTTAGGTTCAATTTTTGCCGTCTTTGTGTAAGTATTCAGTAAAAAATTTTGTAATCATATTGCGGCAGTACTTTGCGTTCATCATCAGTATATTTCTTCAAAAAAATGCCCCAGTGCTGCCTGTTCAGAATCCATTCAACGAATTGCGATTTTTACATAGTGTTCCTTAATTTTAGTTAATAAATTAACAGAAATTGTTAACGATTAAAGCATCATACAGTGCTCCGTCGTACTTAATGATGATCAAAATTCATAACAAACTGTACACAATTCAAATCTGGCATTGTTATTGGGACACTTTGTATACCTATAATCCAGTTAAAATACATGTACTATTTTGACAAATAGACATCTTCTTAAGTCGGTTACGAAGTTTACGGCGGTCTGTTGGTTTCATGGAATATCCAATATTGTTTAACTGATACCGATCTTTCGTTAAATCGTAAGCTTCTACATATTTCTGAAATAAACATACACTTTCCATGTATTATGCTGTATTTTTAACTTTACGAAAATTATGCCGAAATTTAGTTGAATTTTAATACACTACACATACCTCATCATCTTCAAAGACACAAAAAATATTACTTTGGCGTGGTGAAACTTCTCGTATACAACTGTACGTGTTGTTTTTTACATCCTGGCATTTGCATGCAAATTCCCTACTGCACAACTACATATAAAATAACATGATTTATAATTTATCTTACAAACATTTTACAAGTAACGAGAAAACTCTTACAGAGAGATTCAAATCATTGTCACTTGGACATCCCGATTCCGGTATATTGTTGGATTTTTCTCCTCTGTATTCCACTAGTAATGTCCTCTCCTGTGCCAAGTTCTGTTTAAGCAATGACATTCCATCTGAAGAATAATTTAATCCAGCAATATCTAAAATTGTGGCAAATAAATCGACGGTGCTAACAGGGGCAGACACTTTGGACGAAGAAATTCCAGGTCCTCGAATTAGTAATGGAACTCGAATATCTGTTTCATACGGTTGTCGTTTATCTATTGGCAAACTGAACTGGCCTATAATTATAATAAAAAACATGGCTCACATATATTAATAATACGTTGTTACATCAATGAGGCGGTATAAATTTACCAATATGATATCCATTGTCGGAAGTAAATATTAGATATGTATCATTCAAGATGAGTTTTCTTTTCAAGGCATGAAAAACATTTGCTACCAGTTCATCGACAGCAAGTAATGTTTCCCATCTGTGTCTATAAATTTCATCTAAAATCTCTAGAACTTCATCAGGAAGTGGAGAAGGTTCCATTCTAACTAGCCAATGTTTATTCTATCTTAAACAAGAAACAAAGCATGATTGTTTATAGAACTAATTCCTGGATACATTTAACACTTATAAGACCATAAAAAAACAATTAATAAATAATACAACTAAATCTTCATAATATACCTTCTGAAGCGGTGTGTTAAAATTAGGTGTCCTTTTTGCTCTAATGTGTTTGTATTTATCATAATGCCTTAATGCCGGTGTGAATGGAGCATGTGGAGCTGGTGGCGCTAATACCATAAGAAATGGGTGCCCATTAGAAACTTGTTGATTAATAAATTGTTTTGCAAAGAGACTCTGAAATTATACTAATCTAAACACTTTGCGATCATGGTAAGACATCCTTCATTGTGTTTATAGGATAGCTATGACCACTTTGATACTTACAATGACATCTGTCAGATAATCATTTTCCTTATTTCCATATTTCCTGCGTGTCCCATTTATGGAGAGTGAATAGTTGTAATATCTTGAATTCCCAATAAGTCCAATCCACCAATCCCACCCATATGGTACATGACCTGCACCACCAACGGTTTTATGTCCATACTGTTCCGTTTACAAAGATTTAGATTATTAATATTATATATTTATATAAAGATTATTATATGACATATTTACATAAAGGGTCGCATAACACAAAATTTTACCTGGTTCAAATATTTTCCAGCATAGAAGGTTGTATATCCTGCCTTGCTTTTCAATTGAGCTGCGAAAGTATTTGGCTCTTGCTTTTGTTGCCACTCAATACTATTACACCCTCCAGAAATAGAATTATTTACAACACAATGATTATGTTGATAACGACCCGTTAAAATAGATGCTCTATTGGGACAACAAATGGGCGAAGCAACAATCTACATTAAAACAAGTACTAATGAACACAATTCAATAAATTTGACTGTTGTTGCAAATGCACATTCACTTACACAGTTTGAAAAAGTTGCACCTTTATTTCCTATGAGATTCATAGTTCTACTTAAGGGTGTCTAAAAAAAATATCATAAAAATCACATATTTTTATAACAGCATTCTGTTTCGAAAAATGATAGTTAAAAAGCCATCATTGAAGTTTTTTTCATACCATTCCACCTAGAGTTATATCCTGATCATCAGTAATAATCAGCACAACATTCTTTTGTGCATATACCAATAAAAGTAAATGTGCAAGGACAAAATTTAATAAGAAATACATGTTTTAATGTATTACTTCCTTTAATCCATCAGTATTGATATATTAATGTGGGTAGACGACTTGTAACTGCCTACTTTATAGAATGAGCTAGAAAACAAAACATCAAATTATTTACATAATATTGTCGCAGACGGCCGCTGTTATCATAATGTAACAAGATATATATGTGACAATCCGGTTAGATTATACGTCATATAACACGGAAAATCACATATATATGTATAGTAATCTTGCATAATATAAACATGCTTATGCTTTTATTATGCGTATAAGCGACAATAATAAAATTTGCCTTACATAAAATAATTTCATGTTTTTAAAAAAAGTGGATAAACCCGGCTACATAAGTTCAAATTTATTTACATACATTACTTCAAAATAAGTGTAGTAATACTTAGATTATCTGTGATACGATTGATAGGTTCGTATCGTATCAAGTATTTTAGCAATATGCTCTAGTTTATACCGCTTAAAAATATTTTCAATTGAAATTCTGGTTTGAATGAAACAGACGAATAATTTGCTGTTAGTCATACAATGTGGCAATAGATGGCAAGTTACTCGTTGCGAACAACTATAAACAACAGAATATTTCGTACCTTGATTTAAACATTTATGAACGTACTTTAGCTACCGTTTATATTTAACTTATTTCTAAATTGTTTTGCAATCTGTTGTGAAAGGATGTTAATATGATTGTATTCAAAAAACAAAATCTCGAAGCAAATTAGATGCAGCTACCGGTAAGGACGAAATCTGTGTTATTGGATAACAAAAATTGACAGCGTCTCTACATAATTTCCTTTCATTCCTCTTGTGGTTGCATTTGCCTGTCGCTCACATGTGTTGGTTGTGCGCTCAACATATTTCTTTATTTATTTCGAGTATTTATTAACTTATCAATAACAATGATTGCGTTAACAAATGAAGGTAATCCAAATGCGTTAAAAATAGTAATTGCAGCTAAAATAGCTCAACAATCTGTCACCGTAAAAACGGTTAACCTTAATGGTAAGTGGGCATAACCTATGCAGTTTGACATTCAAATTTGAAGCATGATGATTCAAATCAACACGATGTTGCGTCGATGTAACTACACCATGTACATTTATTCCCAATCAGACTTTTCGAAGTTCTGTGTAAATTAAAAATCGAATTGTGCCTGCTAAATATACCGTTCCTGATATTATCTATGCATGCCAAAGTTGTTAATCACTAAACATGTACAATCAGTTTTTCATACATAAGATATGATTTTAAGTTAATGAAGTGTAATATTTTTTCTACAGAAAGTCCATTAGCTCGATTACCACTGCTCCAACTACCATGCGGTACAACTATCTTCAGTACAAGTGCAGCAATGCAGTTTTTGGCACCTAAAAAAGATACTAATATCTTAAGGAATAAATGGCTGGAATGGGATATCACACAATTACAGGTACAACTTTTTAGAACAAAATATATGATTAATGATTTTAGTTTAAAGTAATTTAACTAAAAAGGATTTTTATGTATAATATTTTTTTTCCAGCCTGCAGTCATATTATATGGAAATACGGAATCACATAAAAATGCAAATAAATCTGTTTTGTGGTCTTTATTAAAAACATTAAACATGTCACTGGGTGACAATGGGTGTTTAGTTAAGGTATTTGAATCTTTCAAATGACTGACATGCATTATCATTATTAACACAGAATCAATCAGTAGTTTTGTTTCCATTGTAGGAAGAAAATGGAATATCCTTGGCTGATATTTCAATATGGGTAACTCTATGGTCATCCATATTAGCTGCTACCATAGAAAAGGAAATATCTAAAGAATTTCCACACATAGGTAAATGGTTGGCAAAAATTGAGATACTGCCAGTTGTTCAGGTATCTGCTTGCTTAATCATTATAAAATAATGCTCACTTTTTACAATTATACCAGAATTTCTTAATCATTATCTTTCACTAGGATTCTCTTAAAGAATTTAAAATTGAAAGGGGTCCCAAAGCTACAACCAGTATTCAAGCAGGATCATGGTTTCCTATTAATTCAAGTGCAAATCAAGCAAAATCCAATGTCTGTAAATCAGCAAATAGTGATGTAAGTAAACTGTGAATCATTCCAATTAAATCTATTGTTACCAATACATAATCCATTACAAATTCATATTGTCACAGTCTTTATATTTATATTTCAGGTAACTAGTATTAAGGAGAAAGAAGTTGATTTAGTAAGTCAACAAGAAATTAGTAACGTTTTTAAATATTGGGGTGTTGAATCATACCCAGATGTGAAACAATGCTCATACCCTGTGTAAGTTGCAATATTGATTTTCGTACGAAAATTGGTAATTATTATTTTCAGATTTTATTACGTGTTATGTATTAAATACGACTTTTTTTTTTAAGATTGCCGAAAAAGGGAGAACGTAATATTTTAGTTACGTCGGCACTGCCCTATGTTAATAATGTTCCCCACTTGGGTAATATAATAGGTTGTGTGCTTTCTGCAGATATCTTTGCAAGGTGCGTACATTAAAATATACTATTTAAAGTGATGATGCTTATTTAGTGATGCAGATTATAAGAACTGATTTCATAGCTTAATGTAGTATGCTTTTTGTAGATACTGTCGTCAACGGAATTATAACACACTTTACATCAGGTAAATACAATTCTCTGTAACGGTTTATCACACCCTCATGTTATTTGTTATTTCTTCATAAGGTTAGTTATCCAGTTTAAGTCATGTTGCATTTATTGTACGAAATACTCAACAGATAATTAATTTTGTAGATATGTATTTTGTATTTACAATTTGTTAACGGGCATTTTCATCCAACATACTGCATATTTTTCCATCTTTAATATCCTCAATCCGAATCTGGGTTTAGACCGCATAAACCTTTATTTATTTATCATGCAAAAATATCTTTCGAACAATAGTGATAAAATAGAGTAATTTTTATCATGTAATTTTATTATTAAACATTCCAGTGGTACTGATGAGTATGGCACAGCTACAGAAGCTAAAGCTATAGAAGAAAACACGACTCCACAAAATATATGTGACAAATTTTTCAACATTCACAATGACGTTTATCGATGGTTCAGCATTGGCTTTGATTATTTCGGTCGTACGACAACGCCTGAACAAACGGAGTAAGTATTTAATACTTATTTTGTAAAGTAGTGAAATATGATTGTATAAGCGCCTTGCTAATAGGAATGCATGCATACACACAAACGCAGTTTGTTATAAGAAGAATTACTGTGTAGGATTGTCCAATCGTTCTTTAAACACATACAATCGGAAGGATACATTTTGACTGAAACCGTGGATCAACTCTTATGCGAAAAGTGTGATCGCTTCTTAGCCGACAGATTTGTCGAGGGAACATGTCCTGGGTGTAAATACGAGGATGCGCGCGGTGATCAATGCGATGGTTGTGGACATCTGGTCAACGCAACCGATCTATTGAATCCACGGTGCAAATTATGCAGTACTAGGCCAGTTATTAAAAAGTCAAAACAATTCTTCTTAGATTTGCCGAAGGTAATCTATCACGCTGCTACGTTAAACATTCAACTTTTTCTTATACAATGCATTCGCAAATGACTTAAAAGCGGGGAAAAAATAATGTTACAGGTAGAGGGTCGGTTGAAAGAATGGTCTGCTACAGTGGAAAAAGGATGGTCACCTATTGCACGTGCTGTCGCAAAACCCTGGTTGCGAGATGGTTTGAAACCTCGATGTATAACGCGAGACTTAAAATGGGGTATTCCGGTTCCGGTAGAGGGATTTGAAAACAAAGTTTTTTACGTATGGTTTGACGCTCCCTTTGGCTATATCAGTATTACAAAGCGATATACCAAAGATTACCTCAAATGGTGGAAGCCGGAAGATGTAGAAGTTAATTTATATCAGTTTATGGCTAAGGACAACGTTCCGTTCCATGCGATAATGTTCCCTGCCTATTTATTATCAGCCAACCAGAATTTTGTTTTACTTAAACATTTAATGGCTACTGGTAAGTATTTATGAATCATACACAGTTACTACTACTTGATAACATTATGTTTCTGATATAATTATGATATGATAAGCGCTGTGTGGTTAAAAATTAATTACATTTTACAGAATATTTAAATTATGAAGATCAAAAGTTCTCGAAATCAAGAGGCATTGGTGTTTTCGGTACTGATGCTCAAGAAACTGGTATACCTGCAGATGTATGGCGATTCTATCTCGCATACATTAGGCCAGAATCTCAAGATTCAAACTTCAATTGGGAGGACTTAGCGTCAAAGAATAACAACGAATTATTGAACAATCTGGGGAACTTTGTGAACAGGTTTGTTATATATATACACCTTGATTAGCATCAGACTGTTACGCAAAGTCGATTTGATAAAAAGTAAACTGTAAAAAAATGAACCTTTTATTTGCTATAGAGCACTTATGTTTGCGGAGAAATTCTTTGATTCCAAAATACCATTGATGGAACCTCAGGAAGATGACTTAACAGTGTTAGCATTAGCGCAACGCGAATTGACATGTTACATTAATGCACTAGAACAAGCAAAATTGCGAGACGGTGTAAAGCATGTACTCGCAATTTCGAAACATGGCAATCAATATATGCAATCTCAGGAACCTTGGGTCAAAATGAAGGGCAGTGATGACGATAAGTAAGTAAATCTTGGCATTTTGTTTTAGACGTAACAATTATTACTGTGCTATCATATTAGAAGTTTTTCCATAATGCTGTATGACTGAAATATACTGATTTCTCTTCGCGTTTAATAGAAAACGGGCTGGGACGGTTATCGGTATATCTTGTAACATAGCATGCCTTTTATCGGCATTATTGGCTCCATTTATGCCAACTACGTCCCGGGAATTGCGATCTCAATTGGGGCTTGATAAGACAAATTACGGTTACATACCGGACGCAATTATGACCATGCTTCCGGCTGGACATAAGATAGGAAAACCGTCGCCCCTGTTTACAAAAATAGAAGATAAGCAAGTCGAAGCCTTGAGGAAAAAGTATGCTGGTAGACAAGAAGGAAATGTTAAACAGCAAATTGTTTCCAGTACTGGTACCGACACAGATATAAGTGAATTGGAATCTGCTATCACAAAACAAGTATGTGCTCGCGTGCATATATGTGTACGGTATCTTGACAAACAATCCATTTACTATCGCACTTTTCCAATATTATTAAGGGTCAACTAGTCAGGGAACTAAAGGCGAGTCAAGAGAAAAGTGTTTGGCAACCACAGGTGGAAATACTTTTACAGTTGAAGAAAAAACTCGCTGATCTCAAAGGTAGCCCAAAGAAAACGAATGGATCTACCGTTTCACCGAAAAGTAAGAAAGCTGAACCTGTATTCACACCTGAGCGAAATGGTGACTCTGCAGAAGATGCAACGTCTTTAGAAGCAGCCATTGCAAAACAGGTATCATATAATGAGACGACGTTATTTATGATAGTCTATTTCAGTTATGACATACTTTAAGGTTATATTTTATTACTAGGGTGCGCTTGTACGAGATTTAAAAGCAAAATCGGAGAAAAGTGTTTGGCAGCCTCAAGTCGAGATTCTTCTCAATCTGAAGAAGAAGCTTGCTGCACTTACTGGAACAACAGTTCCTGAGACTAGTAATAAAAAGTCAAAGAAAAAAGGTTCACAGGCCCCGCACTAATATATATTATTTAATCATTATTTAATAGTGGGCCTCAGCCTTTTTGTGTAATTTACCCATTCTGTGTAAGTATATGACGCTATCGTATTACGTGCGTGTACTCTTACATTGAATGGAATACATTATCTTCGTCAAAGAGAAAGATCTCCACAGAATAAAATACGCTTCTACATACTGGTGGTTTTGGTGTTAATATATCAGACATATACTGAATATATTTGATCATAATAAAACATTGTAAGCGAACAACAGGAAAACAGTGTAAGTCGAATGAAACACATTAGGGTAATATAAATTATTTGTTGCGATCAAGTTTAGTTATTCTTTAAAAGATATTCTGCATAATTTTGACTGGAGGACCTCATATTTTATTTAAGATATGTATCACACACGCTACCATAAAGTATTTACAATTTGCACTTGTTTACCAAATTGTATGCAACTCTAACGCGAATTTGTTAATACTGTTCGTTACATATTACATTTATACAAAGTCATAAATGATGGTGCAATTTAAGCAGGAGAATTATTGATATTTAGTATCAAATGCAATACTATAATGTGCAAAAAGAAAGACTACGTTTATTTTCCACCAGAATTTTGACGATGTTTTTGAAAGATACGTCCCCCAATTTTTATGTATTAATTATTATTTTGATCTTGTTATATCTACATAACACGTTTGAAGGTTGTACAACTAGAGACTTTTTTTAGCCATGATGTATTTATAAATTCTTTGGCTATATTGATATCATATGAATGCGGATATGAATTTTACAAATCTATTTTTAGGCAACTAAATGTATTCAGTATGGTGCAAACTTGAAAAAGCTAACACAACTCGAATAAAAAGAAATCTTGTCGCTACAATTTCCAATATACACGTGCTTTCAGTGTCGTCGTTGTTTGCTGTAACGCCAATAACTCCTTTAGAAAGTAGAAAATCTGTGAAACCAGTGTAAGAAAACTATGTTTTGGTACGATTGCACAATATGGCCTTTTGTTGTCTACATGATTATTAATACGGCAAGTTCAACCGAGACTTATTTCTAGACAAAGATATTGCTGACTTTGTTTTTTTCAAAACTTTAGTGAAAAGTGGTTTATTTTTCGCAGTTAAACTTTTTTCTCGTAAATTTGTGTGCAACGTATAATAAAAGATATTCTCAATAATGCAAATGATTATAGATAATAAAATGCCGCATGCTAGAATTATTACGATGGGTGCTGCTTCGTAAATGGTCACACTTGCAAGCAGAAGGCCATCCTTTTGACAGTATGGTTTTCTTGATGACCATCGTAATATTTGACGACGACGCAGACCAGTGCTTGCTATTTTCATTAATCTGAAATCAAATTAAATGCTTTTTAAATAGATTAAAGCTTTGTAAGTGCATTCGCGACGAAGAGAATAATAATATTTCACTCTTAAAATAATTTTATATGTTGGTTCATTATATCTTTTGCGATACATCCTCGATCGTTTATCTGCTTCATGTATTTTTCCTTTTAACAATATGATAGTACCCGATGACACATCTTAGCGATAAAAAGTTGGCCTTGTGATTATTTTGCGAATATAAGAAGATACAATTCGTAAGCATAATTTTCTGAAAAAACTAACGCTTACCCTATCTTTGCTATCTCCAAGAACTGTCCATTGTGACTTGACCAAAGTCCTATTTCAGACGGCCGAAGCAAATGAACTTCTGTCAATTGACAGATCATCTGTTTGTCAAAGTAACGGTCTATGTACGGATAGGCATCGCTGGGATCAGCATGATACGCAAAGCCACCATTGGTAACATGACTTATGCCTTCCTCGATAGGAAGAAATTTTCTATCTTCCGGTACGTTTGCCCAGTGTTTCCTAAAATATTGTACATCAGGTCTGGAATCCTGCAGGAAAATAAAAACGAAACAGTCTCGATTTACCACCATATTACAACGTATATGAATACACGAATCCCTCACAGTAGGAATTACCTTGATCTAACGTACTTACTCTTAATAAAAAGTTGAAAAATACAATGCGTTCTGCGGCCAGTGTCATCCCACTATTTACTAATGTAAATAGAGAGTCGTTCATCTTATCTACAGGTTCGTTTAGCCGTGCTGATACTATAGCTGCTGAGTAGTAATTATATACCAACAGGCCAAATACGATAATTTGCAGAAATGCAATACGACTAGCCAGTAAGTTGGGAAATGAAGAAACCCCTAAATAATTAATATAATTATGCAATTACGTATGTATATATTCACGGTGACACGATAGTGGTAGAATCACTTTATGGAAGTATGGTTTGCATTGAGTAATCATTTGGACATAAGCCTTGATAAAAATCTTCAAACATTTGCGAACAAATACCTTGTTGACATATCGCAGCAATAGTGATAAGGACAGAAACACCATAGTCAGACATATCGTCGACATTGCGGTTACGACTTTCCAGTCTTAATATGAGCGTTAAGATGAAGATGGCAATAACTGTAAATATAGCTATCATATGCCATGTACTTGTAGCTAACGGCCCTAAAATCATTCGTATTCTTATTTTCTTTGATGGCGGCGACCGAAACATGAAGCAAGTTCTGAAATGTTTACATTTTCATGTTAACATACACCAACAAAAATATATTCTTCACATTGTAAATACGATGACAACAAATAACTAAAAAGCGCTACGTGAATTATTCTTTACATATACAAGAGTGCAGAGAATTAATACAATATATTGGGACTTTGAATAAGTTATCGCTGTTTTCTTCTCAAAATTAAAGTTTAATAAAAACTTTTAGGGAAAAACCTGTTATTGGAAGTTTTGGCCATCACTGGCCACTACTTTTTCCCATCTCTCCGGCAGCATTTGAATTCCCCACCGGAAAAACGAAGCGTCTTTTGAGGCAATCCAAGAATCGACCCATTTTTTTGCGTCCTCATAAGAACGGAAGTGCTGGTCCGTCAGGCTATTGCTCATCGACTGGAACAGGTGGTAGTCCGAAGGGGCGATGTCTGGAGACTATGGCGGGTGGGGTAGAATTTCCCATTTCGGGCTTTCAAGGTATGTCTGAACCCAGGCGTCTTTAAATGTCGCACGGCTTCAGTTGATAGGGGACCCAAGAACCCTGTTTCTGGATCATTCCTATTGACCTTAACCGTTTTGAGACAGTTGTGTCAACTCCTAATGACTCTCCTAGCTCCACTAAAGTTTGGCACGAGTCCTCAAGGAGTAACGCATCCAGCTCCTCGTTTTTTAATTTTTTTGGCGCCCCAGTGCGTTCTTTATCCTCCAGGTCAAAATCACCGTTTTTGAAGCGCCAATACCAATCTCTGCAGGTTGTTTCCGATAACGCATGCTCTCCGCATGTCTCCTTCAAAATTCTGTGACCCTCTGCTGCAGATTTCTTTAGAAAAAAATAATGCAGCAAGACTCCCCGCAAAAACTCTTTTTTCGGAACAAAACTCTCCAAGTCTAACTCGTTTGCACAGTAAACGATTATGCGCCAGCGAGACGAAATGCTCGGAATTCCTTACAATGTTATCGCACTAATAAAAAAATGCGTCCCCCCCCCCCCCCCAAAAAAAACTGCGCGCAGATAGGATCGGAAACACCATTTGTTCTCAAACAGCGAGAACTTATTCAGGGTCCCAATACTTTATGTATACCTGATAGGCCAAGCTTGAACGATGACACGAGCGTAATCCAATCTCTCCTTAGTCAGAATAGCTGGATAATATCCCAAATCTATCTCACCGCTTTTTAAACCAGTCATTAATGGACCATTACTGTCGTTTTTCTCCCAGCGATTTAATTCAGTAATATGCATTCTAAAAGTGGGACAAGAAATATTTATATATAAAATAACGTGTCGTTTTATGATGCATTATTACTCATAAGTATTCAAAAACATATAATCAAATAGTTGGTACCTCCGAATCCAAATTTTTGTCTTCAATTTATCGAAATACTTATGAGCGTATCGTATATGCAATAAAAACAGATTTACGTAAAATTTAAAAGGTCCGCTAAATGCTGCATCATGGAGAACCCAAACTTTGACCAATTTTCTAACATCTTCGTGTTTTCATCCTGTAGGTAATGCATGAGCGTCATTCCCTTGGGACGTTGTTGTACCTATTACACATGTCATTAAATAAAATCTTGCATGAGATCTTCAAAAACAATCCCATTCACTTGTAACTTACAATACCGGAAACGTTGAGTTTCATGCCATGGAAGTTCCATCGTCTTGCAAGCTTCCCCGCAAGCAGAGTAATATTCAATCCGGTATCCACACGCCAGGTTCCAAACTTGGTTACGTTTAACAAACCACCCCGGTACTTGCATTGATTATAAACGTCGTAAAGATGCAAATGGTTAGCATCAGGAATGGAAATGATAAAATCTGTGACGACGCTGAACGAAGTGTCGTTCAGGACACGCACACTATCGGTCAGATCATTTCCAAGTACAAGCCAGTTGTACGCTAAGTCATACATACGGTATCCTGAAGACTATACGACCTTATTAATCTCTATTGTTCTTCGAAAGTATATTAATAAAGTAGTGTAAACACTACGTAGCATCTTTTGTGTATAGCAATGTTGAAAAATGATCAGTGCGATAACTTGATGACCATTGTTTTAAGCCTATATTACATTTTCAAAAATTGTTCAGTGACTTGTATCAATGACGCAAGACGGTGCAATTCTAATGCAATTTTAAGTGCAGAGTTTCAATTTTAAGTAGTCTTGAACCGCGATTGTTTACCTGATCAAAAATACCGGTAGCATTTTGACTCGCGCATCTTATGTCCACAAACACACCTAATGTCCAGAAACTTGGTGTTAAGAACACTTTAAGATCATATGTTGATTGCGGACCTTTTATCGACGTTAATATCCCAGCGGCGTTCAGCAACTTGACAGTCTGAAAGTCATCTACGTCGAATGTTGTTTTTTAAAGGCATTCCCAACAGTATTGCTACATTATTTCACGAACATATAAGATTCCTGTATGCCTCACTTAATTTAAGCAATTCAAATGCTTGTGTTTAATATCAAACATAAAACACCTGCCCGCGTAAATTGACTATGATTTGTATGGCACAATGAGTTTTCAGATTATTCACCTACTAGTACATAATTTAACATGTAGTAAAACTAATAAAATATTGAAAAGTGGATTATGTGAGAGACAAAAGTTATTTTGTTCTACTTGTCCTACTCACTCACCATCTTGATTTCCACAGGAAAAACCTACCACCCTAGGAACGCGTTTGTAAACAAAGTAATCGCGTATAAATTTGCTCGTTTGTCCGTGCAAAGTAACAAATAATTGGAAAAAAACAAAGTATTGCACGTATATTACTCGCATGTTTATCCTTGGTACTTTCGTCTACTTATATTTCCAGATCTGACAAGCAAAGACCCGCTTCGATTCTTTAGAAGTGGTTACATCTTCTACTTCATTTTGCATTCGAGGACACGTCAACTTTGACATGATTGCCCTCATTAACAGAAACGAACAATAATGTCTAGTTCGCCGATAATATCGATATCTGATCAATTCAAGGCGAAATACTGTTCATGCTTGTCACTCCACAGACTTACTTTAAGAGTCAGTTTTTCTTCAGTAATGATAATTCTATGAATAACACAATCTCCCGCGTTACTGAAAAAGATAAACTATAGCTTCCATGTAATCAAGTACAAACGATTTGATTTTCGTTGATTACAACGGAATTTTGCTTCGGTTGCTTACACTCGAAATACATCTCTACTTGCGCTATTTGCGAATGAAACACGAAATTATCTTGAGGATAAAAGAAATATTTTTAAGTCTTTCTTTAAATTAAATAGTATATTTTTCTTTTTGCGTTCTTCCAGAGAACAAATAAAAATAACAACAATCTTTACAGCACTGCTGTAAAAAGTATCGTACACCAATAACATTCAAAAGAACACCTGACGCATTTCTTTCTATGATGTAGCGTAGAAATGTTGATCTTCCTATATTCGACAATTAATTAACATTACAAAAGCAGAGTAATACAGTGAAGTTTAAGTTCGCATGTAAAAACCAAAATAAAAATAACGTAAGTTATTGCATTAAAATTGTAAGTTCGCGAACTTTCAAATTACTGATATATTTTACTCTTTAAATACGTCAAGGTTCCTTTGCATGACGTCAGTTCATTTCGTTTATTTATGATTACAAACAGAAAAAAATTAAGAAACTAAACAGAAACATACTTTACGATATTAAATGTTTGCAGAAAACAGAATATCAAAAGATGATTTTAGATTTTTTTACATTTCCCACAAACATACTAACTATTTTATAGTATGTTCCACCTAGACGTTATGAATAGATCTCAGATGATGTAATCGGCATTACATCGACTGTCTAACTTAAATTAATAAAAACACCACTCACAGCTATTGTAATTCACTGTTATTTCAACGGTGCATTTCACTTACGAAGGTATGCAAACTTAGTAAATACAGAGAAACTTATCGTAAGACAATAATCGTGCTATATAGTCATAATATTTGCGCATTTTAAACAGGTACGTTTGTTTTGTACATTCTATTATCTCACTAATAAAGATAACGGAAATCTTTGGTCATCAAATAATTAACTGTGCCTTACATGATGCTAAGTGTTTTACATTATAATGATCATGAATGCAAACAATATTAATAATAAATAGTGAAATTACGAAGACACAAGATATTTGTTCCACCCCTAATTGGTAAATGTAGAAGATTATAACCGAGGCAAACATTATTGTACGTGCATAACATATATACGTGTATAAAGAACACTATACGCCCCTTTGGGAAATCCTGAGCGAAAAATATTACAATGTAAGCGAACAAACGACATTGATTTCAGAAAAGATGAAAAATCATTGCATAAGGCGACATAATTATAGCGTATGCCTTGCTTACGCCCACCTGCATCACTTCCGGTTTATATGTCCCTGTCCCATATTTACTTTACTCAGCTTTATGTGCGTAGCCTTTTTTTTCCTTGTGAGAAAATAAATAGTTATATTTCACTACAACGGACGGTGGAAAAATAGGTGGATAGGTCATTAGAACCATGTATGATTCATACATTATATAAATATCAATCAATATCACGCATACCCAAAAAATAAAACTTCACGCAATTCAGTGCTACAAACTACTACATTCGCATTTAAGTTATGCCATTGCATAAATTATTAGTAAGAATACGAAAACATATAATATTTGCATCAAAAACCCCAGTTTAAACGGCTTTTGCGTATTAAGATAACATCTGCAGAAAATCCGATAATTGATTCGTGAAGTAGTCTGGAACTGTGGCATTAGTTTCCGACTTCTCATTCATGGCATCAACATCTGACTTGCTAGTTACGCCACTTAGAACAAGGAGTGTTTTAAATCCACATTTTTTGCCTAGTAGAATGTCTGTGTTGCAGCTGTAAAGACATGTCATGACACATTGATATTCCTTCATTTTTACTATAAGCTTAAATGTATTTAGAGAAAGTTTGTAGAAAGTATGAATATATTATCAAGTTCTCTAATCCGCCATGTACTCAATAATGGACATAGGTAATAGATACTTAGAGAGGTGCATATTTTGCATTTACACATTCTTTTACATTTTCACTTTAAAAATGATACTTACTTGTCACCAACCATGAGTGTTCTAGCAGGAGTCAGACCATATTTTTGAATGATATAGTTGCTCAAAAAAGTTTCTGGTTTACCAACCACAACTGCAGTTCTATTAGATGCCATTTCAAGAGCTTTTATGAAGCATCCACTTCCTAAGTCGCATATTAAATTACATATACAATTATACCAACGCAGGTTTTTTGTTACGTATATGAATTGTTCTGACCTGGAAATCTATTTGCATTTAGGGATGGTCTGTGTGTATCGCAGTTTGTGCCAACAAAGTGGATATCAGGATTTTGTAAATATGTAGCAGCTTTCATAAGTTTGGGATAACTAAAATACTTGTCAAAGCCAACAATAACAGCTCCCACATCTGGATCTGGTTTGAAGTCCATTATTAAATCCAATTCATCGCCATCCATATGATCAGGCTAAAACATAAACATGTAATGAATAATATCATATTTATGTTTAGCATAGAAAACATATAAGTTCAGCATGGTAAGCATTACTTACTCCAACACCACAGCTTTGGATACCTTGGGCTTCTAATTCTTTAGTTATTCCAACGTTACCAATAACATAAGCCTTTTTATTCAGTTTTTTTTCTTTTAAATATGCAGCTGCAAGAAATGATGTACACACTATTTCCTCCTGAAAAAAATGTATTGTAAAAAATAACATTTTTTCAAAGTAGCCTATTGAGTACAATCTATAAGTCTCACCGTTGATGCATTATAATGTAAACCTTTACACTTTTCAACAAACTCTGACCGAGTTTTTGTATTGTTATTTGTGACATAAAAAAATTTTTTTCCCAGCTGCTTAAACTTATCCACTGCTTCTGGTGATCCTTTTATTACATCAGTTTCTCTCCATAAGACGCCTGCAGATAAGTGAATATTTATAAAAACTCATTATTTTATCATTTACAAATGAATTGTAAATTACGGATCAATGGAAAATTTATTTCAATATAATTATATTTTAGTTATTTTAGCATGATTTGTTATCAGTTATAAATGAAAGATAATAACTCACCATCACAATCAGATAAAATAACATCAATAGATGCAAATAAGGTTTTAAATTCTTCCTTTGACAGTAACGTTAAGCACTTGGCCATTGTGAATTCACTATAAAGTGTCTGGCTTCAATGAAGAGGAAAACTTGGCACTGCTATATATCCACAATCTTTCTATTATCAAATCAAATCTGTGGATAAGATGTTTTACATACAAGTTCTGTCATGCATGCAATATCTAGTTGTACTACCAGCCATGCACTTGCCACATGACCTTACTCACATTGACTTACATAACAGCATGACATCAATTGTCAAATGAATCATTTCCCCTGAGAAATACTAGTGTGTGTGTGTTAAGTGATAAGGACTATATAATATCGGTGGTAAACTATGAATTATCTATTTCCTTGATACACAAAGTTTCATACATCTGTTCTTTGCCAAATGCATGCATAGTTTATAAGGTGAAAATAAATGCAAACTCCAAGAAATGATTCAACGAAAATAGATTTAATATACAATCAATTAACAAGATGGATCATTGCACAAACAATATTCCAAAAATGTATTCTGTGTTAGTATGTTCGATGTTTTAGTTACTTAAAATAAATCATGATAATATAAATAAAGGTTAGGTAAAACGATATAAATACATTCAGACTAGATGAATTCTGATTAGTACTATTATATTATACACGAAAACAACTTCACATTATCATGATTCCGATATTATAATCGCTACAACAAGGCAATAATACATAGGATTATAAGCATATTATAGGTCACAGAGAGCAATCAATATATACAGAATGTCTCTGAAGGCGTAATATAATCAAACCTTGGATGACAGTGTAAGCAAAAATAAATTCTACAAAAGTTTTCAGAACCAGCGCACTCGAAATTTGGTCGAATATAACGTCCGTTTCTACAAGATGCCAAAACAGTACATCCTATTCAAAATTCTAACAACTGAAATTTTGTTGAGTTATTGAAATAATCGATATAAAAAATCGATAAATTTCATGTTAATGGATTATATTTTCACTCCAACTTTCTTTAAAGTAGCTTCAATTTAGAATATTATATTTTACGTTGCCGTCGTATTGTAGAAGTTCCAATCATTGTTTGTCTCAATACCCCACTCGTTCTGAGAAACCCTGCGTAAGTAACGCGCGTGCGTGAATAATATCAAACAGTTTCATACTTCAAGTTGTGCTTGTTCAGTAGACTGTTTCTTCAAATAAGGCAAAAGATTGCCAAGCGCATTAATATAATAATCAGGTACTAAATCCCTTTCGTCTTGATGTTTAGACTCTTTCCACATTTCAACCTCGGCCAATGTCGTAACTCCAGTTAAAACAAGTAACGTTTGAAAACCGCAACGTTTTCCTAACAATATATCCGTATTGCAACGATCTCCAATCATCAGAGTGCGCTTCGGATTAACATTGTGATGTTTTACTAAGAAATCAGCTAAATAGCTCTCAGGTTTGCCCATTATTGTAGCTTTCCTATTGGTGCAACTCTCTATGCAACGGACAAAACTTCCTGTGCCTAGATACAAAACATTGTAGTATATTTCTATTTAGAAAAAAGACGCGAAATCCGGAAAAATTTGAAATAAACTGCTGGTCAATCTAATGCAATTCTTACCAGGTACAACAATACCCGTATTAGCCGGAAATCTTTCATCTGTGTTTGTTCCAATAAAAGGAATGTTGGCATCATTTAAATATGTAGCTGCCTTTACCATTTTTGGGTAACTGAAATGTTCGTCAAACCCTACAATGACTGCCCCAACATCTGGATCTTTCTTAAATGTTGAATAATGAGCTTTAGGATTTATAGGATCTGGCCCTATACCACAATGAGCTATCCCAACATTGTCCAATTCCTTTCCCACAGCTGTGAACAAAGTTGGAGTTACAAATAATGATGTATATGTATATTAAACCAATATAACATATTTAAATTTTGGTATGCCTTACCTTTTGGACCAATAACATAAACTTTTTTGGAAAAACCTAAATCTTTAAGATACATAGCTGCTAAATTCGCAGTACATACTACATCTTCCTTTTCAGCTTTAAAATTTAAAGTATGGCACTTCTGTACAAATTCATCACGTGTCTTAGTACTATTGTTGGTTACATAATAAACTCTTTTGCCAAGTTCACGAAAAGTGTTTAACACATTTGCTGCTTTTGCGAAGGGTGTCATATGTATCCAAATTACACCTAAAAAGTGAAATAAGATAAAATAAAACAAAAGCCCAAACAATACATTTTTAAGGTGACGATGCTTACCATCACAGTCAGTAAGAACTGTATCAAATGAATTTAAGAATGCACGAATTCTTGTTGGATTTAAAGTTGTTAAATTTACTGCTGCCATTGCACCTGAAATTGAACATTGGAAACATAGTAGTAAAATTTGTACTTAGACTATAGTTAATTACACAACTTAAAGTTACAAATTATTGGAAAACTTCAATAATACGTTAGAAACTTATAGAATCTTGTAACACCTCTGATTCATTTTTACATATACATAATATTTAGGTACGTTGTTTTAAAGTTATACTTTCTCATTAATAATATTAGAACACCGCACAAAACATGAGAGTGTTGAAAATACAAGAACAAAGTTAATGATAGAATATTGGAGCACATGCTCTTTACCGCCACCTTTTAATTTTTTTCCCGATGTGCTCGTGAAAGAATCATCATGCAACTTAGGATTTTTTGGATTGAACGACTGTTTTCTTTTCCTTGGTCGATCTTTTCTACGAGCACCGGCCGCTAACTGAGATCTTGAAACTTTAGGCATTTTCAAATATAATTTAAGATGGACTCTTATAATCTCAAAATAAACGTCGTGATTCAACAAGTAATAACCAACTGAAGTATTTCAACTAGTTACCCTTAGAAAGTGAAAGAAATGGACAAGAAGGACGGACACACAATAAACGAGCAGCTGCTCCTTTATACCTACGGCGCGCTGAGCCCAGCTACCCTTGAACGCGCAACTTCTTAAGACTGTATCTCCGAAACTATTTCTCGGATCGACTTGAAACTTTAGGACAATATTCGAGAGATGTTGTAGAATTTAATAAGGCAATAATAAAAAATTGATTTTTTGAAGCCGTGAAACCCATGTAACCCCTTGAATGCAGATGCATTCGTTCTTGTGCAGAATTTTTAATTTAAATATTACTTCCTGTCGATGCCGGAAATGACATTTCTGCTGAGAACTTGTGGCAGGAATACCAACTGTCTAAACTGTTGTGGCGGTATTAGTTAGATATTCGTACTTGCACAATATCAAATATTTCAACCTTTCTGATATTGTTACGTGCAATCCACAATACACTGCTACGTATTTTTATCAACCTCCATTTTACCTTTTTTCTTGTCACCATCTAATCATTAATGCTAATGCACATTAGAGGTTAAGTATGTTAGTTTACATTTCGTTATCGTAATTTTGGACGAAGTCCATATTCAAATAGAATTGTGGAATATCTAATTTTTTGATGCGGGACACATTTATCTATAGTATATATCATTTATCAACTGAATTGCCTGCTTGATTACCTGTATAAGGTTATGTGACCAATTTATCTTTCACACAAATCTTCCTTTTAACGTGACACTCTTGATTCCATCATGACGATGTGTTAAAAAACTGTTATGGTCTAGATCATGCCGCAATCACTACAAAAAAAGTGCATTTTGACTCGTATGAAACTGTGCGTTGGTACACTGTGAAAAAACCGGTTTATATTAATTTAAAGCAAACTCACGTTCTGCATTCAAAACACGACTGACCGATAGAGTTTAGCTTACATTAACGGTACTTACACCGCCACCACCAGTTTACTCATTACCGGTCTTGAACTCTGTCCATCGCCACATCAGAGTGATATTACTTTAGCCATTATATTCGATTGACCTCGATTGCTCTACACATAAATTATAGTTGAACCCTAATAGCAAAATAATTAGTCTATCATGTAAATACCACTATAACTCTCATGTGCAATAGCATAAACAAAGCAATAATTATTTTTACCAAACATTTTTTTATTTTATTCTGTACAAAAATATATAGTTGCTACTGGTTTGTATTTATCTTTAAGTAGAACAATATCACTTGATAGATAAAAAATTCCAAGTCAAATTATACATATAGTAATATAGTTTTACATAAATTATATATATAGAATAAACATCAATAACTGTATAACTGTAAAATATAACATAAATATTCAACCTGTAGACATAAAAAAAGAGATATGTAATGTAATATTGTGTTTGGGAAATAAAACATAATACAATAAATATTGTATTGCATTGCTATAAACTCTTTATTATATACAATTTGTCTTGCATATAAATGTGTAACATAGGTACGATTATCTTGAAATATGATAACAGTAGTATATGTGATAAGAAATTCATGGTAACAAAATTGTAATAGAAATATTTGATTTACTGGCAATTAAATATTTAAATTATTTCTCCCAGTGTATTCGCGTTAGAAAGTGTTCTATGTACCGTTGAGCAAATTGTTTTCTTTGATATCATTCAAGATATTAAGCTATTACAGATAACATTTTTTGTATTGGAAAAGATAATCGTGCCTGTTGTTTGATAAATAAGAAATAATGGGGATGTAAAAATACAAACATAAATTAAATTATATTTTATTTTAATTTGGCACTATGAAAATTGTTTTACACTCTAAGGAATTTTAACGTTTCAAATCATTGTTATTAATCCAGATAAAAATATGTTTCTCTAAAAGTGCTGTTTTCATCACTAAAAAGTATTTCTTTCAATTACATAATTACATAAAATGCACGATATTGGTAATACTTGCTCTATGGTTCATCCAATGGAGTTAGCGAAATTATAACTTTTTTTCTACAATAAAGAGTTTAAAATAAATATTCTTCTATTGCATATTGCACGTACACATTAAATATAGAATATTACAAACGTTCCCTAGTCACCAAACAAACAGGAAGATTACGCATACTAATATTTTTTGCATTACGTAATAAATACATTTGATCAATCGACAAGTGTCTTCGAAAGCTGCAGCGAAAACAAATAATCGCCTTACCTGAGCGGATAAGTTTTACTATACGATAATAGGCAGGTTATAACAAGTCGTTGCTTTTACCATGACTATTATCGGCATTTTAATATATGTATTAAGTACGAAATCTACAATGGAAAACTGTGTACAATATTGAAATATACCACCTACTTTGAAAAAATTCTCCATATTTCTTACATTTGTATGTACTTAATGTACTACCTTATCTAGAGGTATACTATGAAATATTATCAACAAACATCTTCATTTTTTGGTACATCCAATGCTGTTGTTGGCGGCATTACAAAATTCCGTCGTGAAATAATGGGGTCATTGCGATTAACATAATTAACATGGCAAAAAAGTGGCATGAATATACATATATTCCATTTTCCCACAAATGTCACGCTGGCACCACGCGCAGGCATTAGTGCTAACTATCAGTAATATTTATATTCATGAAGTTTTTCCACACTTTACGTTTCCAAAGCAATAAAAGATAATGTTAGTGTGATAAGTCTGCCGTTTTTAACCTACTACAGTATTGTAACACGAAAAAAAAATAATAAATGACACTCGACAAAGAACAATTGTTTTATTTCCTTGCATATATCGAAGCAATTGACGTAAAACTCTGGAATTACTATTAAATCCGCCGTAGAATAAGGTCTACAGGTAGAGATCTGGGCGACGCCCTTTCCCGTGTGTCCCTTTCCTGTCGAGTAACGTCTGAGTTTTATACAGTACAAATTTGACATAGCCTGGTCTCGTCCTAAAGAGACCAGAAGTTTACCGAAGATTTCTTGGACGCAAAAAAAAAGGTCTACAGGTGGATACAACACTGACTAATGTCGAACTGATCCAAGATTATAACAGCAGTTTAAATCTGTACAAGAGTCATCACTTCCTGTACCCACCAACATATACTTTATCTCCTGTAGCAATTCGTTAAACAGATTTGTTTCTTTCATAAAAAAAAAAATTGCCATATAAAGGATGCGAAATCAGATCGGGGAAGTATGCCACTACAAACACATGGCCGATAGAAGATTGCAGAGAATCTGGCAGAATTGATAAGTTATTTTTAGCATCATTATTACCGACAACTGGAACTAACTCGATCGGAATCAAACATTTCAATGGATTCCAAGATGCTCAAATCATTCGACCTGATATATCTTGTCATAGTTAGAAGTCGTATCTATGTTGATACTTCCACATGCGTGGGTTTTGGTGAGCAAAGCATTACAACTATAGATAAGAGCCTCTTTTATATTGAATTGCGCAATTTGTCATGACAGGTGTATGTCAAACTCACGTTAAGCCAGTTAACATCTCAAGCCCCGTTTTTCAAATTACACTAAAAGTTTCCATAGCCTATATCCGAAGTATATAATGCCGACACATAAATGTCTAGTGCTTATCTGAATTTAGGTTTATTGCTAAAGGACTACTGAATACAAAGCACAACATTTTTGTGTCACCATGGAAAACAAGAATGCGGAAAGGACACAAAATCTACAACTATTAAATGGTTAATTTAATTTGTATTCACAGGACTATGTATCCTAAATCATTTCATATGTCGACAGAAAGAAAAGCTTGCAGAAGGGCCATCAAGAATATGTCTCTCTTCTTCCTGATTCAAAAACACAATTTCAAAATTTGCCTAATCCCTTTGCATTTTGCAATACAGACCATTTTCATTTCTTTCTATCTGATAAACTATAATGCACTAAGTCAAAATATAAAATGATAATATGTTTTGTTAAAAGTAGAAAACGATTTAGTGGGTTTAATGACAAATAAAATTTCACTTCGCCAAATAATTAAACTGTTGTACTGTCATGTACATTTTTGTTGACAATCATATTCATGATCTGTAGTGTAGATTATCTTACATAATTGATTAATTTGCTACAATTGTGGCATGGATTTTTCAGATCGAAGCCGGACAGGTAGTACATCTGATTAGGAGTAGTTCCTCGTGTCGCATGAAAAATTTATTAATGAGTATTTAAGTAATACTCGCTCAAAAATAGACGAAAAATTACACCATTATCATTGTTTAATTACCTGGAACAGATTGACTGTATGAACCATAGAAAAAAAATATAAATATTACGTGAGCAGGAAAGAAAATATTTGCAGCGGCTTAATTGTCTGAAAAGATAGGAAGTATGCACTTAGAAGGCGAAAGATGCAAATTCTATTTTCGCGAAAACGAAACGTTGAACGGAGAATTTTTTCACTTATTTTACTGTTATTCTTAGTTTTACGCACCCTTTGACTTATCAAACACGGCAAGTTGCCAATGAAGTTCGAGACTGTCTCGTTTCAATTTGTCACTTCTGTGTCTGACATGATCCCGAAAAAGAACTATATCGTAAGCTATACCAATATGCGTAGTGTGTAAAGAAAATTGGAAACCCAAATATGTTTATTACAAAATATATCCGTCACTGAAAAGTGACAGCAGCTGAGTGTATTAATCTTATTGGAATATTTGTTCTCTCTTTAACACACATTTCATAACTATCAACACTAAATTTAAACTACAGGTGTTGTCGGCTTTGTTAAAAAACATGCACCACATATTAGTTATGCATCACCGCACAATTCGAATGGAAATGACAGAAATATGACCATAATGTAAATAGGAAATTGGAAATGGAATCTGTGCTTGAGGAAAAAAATAAATCATCAATCCGTCCTATAAAAACTACATTGAAATGTACAATTACGGTATTCTTGGTTTGGCTGTCCTAAGAAGAAAATGGGTCCCTCTCTGTTGACCGTTGTTTTAATCGGCGTCGTTGCTTGCAGTACGTATTTTATGTTGCAATTTACAATTATTTAACATTTCCAACTTGCACGTTAATACGACATTTAGATAAAAATGTATCATTTTATTTATTTGAATGTTAACGCATTTTACACAAATATCTACCCCATTTAAATTCATAATATCATGTCCAAACAAAAACATGTACCTTTGATTACAATTTTTGATAATAATTATTCGATCAACTTAAGCAACTTACTATGAACAGTCCCCATTGTACAAAACACAATTCGCATCAGAATTAAAAAATAATAATATATAGCAATATACTTTGCCAACTGCAATGCGACATAAATTAATTCTTATTCTATATTGGCGGGTTTTTAATTAAATTATATATCTTAAACATTAAAACAGCGTACGCAGACGACCCTGAAAGAATAGTTGGCGGCCGGGAGGCAGCCCTTGGCGAATTCCCTTACCAAGTCGCCATTTGGCAAAATGGCGTCTTCGAGTGCGGCGGCACCATCATCAGCAATAGACACATTTTGACCGCTGCTCACTGCCTCTACAGCCTTGTAGTTGAACCTTATGACGACTTGGAAATCTTCGCAGGATCAATTACGCCGAACGGCGGTAATAGGTACACGGTCAAGGACGTCATCATTCACCCTGATTACTCTCCCAGCAGTGTGGATTCGTACATCCACGACATTGCCGTCATTCAGGTAATTCTAACTTTCAAACTACCCTTGGACAGTGTAACAATACATTAAATAAGATATTAGTGAAAAAAATTATTACTTTAAATGCCAAAATGCGATGAACGGCATCTGTCAGTTATATCAATCATTTCATAGGCAATAAGTTGAGATTAAGTCTTAGTAGTAGTTACGTAAGCGAATTTATTTACATCGTTATTGATAGATTGCAATGACCAAGAAGTGTTACTTTCTTCTAACTTGTGAATTATTGATTCTAGCTCCACGAATGGATTGAAACTAGCCAAAACCTAATGCCAATCGGTGTTGCCACTCATGATCCTGATGATCAGGCTATCGCCCAATTGAGCGGATATGGCAGAACTGGCGTTGTGTCTCCGTACCCCAAGACCCTTCTGAAGGCAAATGTGACTATTATTTCGAACGAAAACTGCCAAACTAAAGTGAAGGAAACGATCTACGATACGCAGCTTTGCGCTCTTGACGGCCCATATCACGGAGCATGCAATGTACGTGTCATCTATGGTACCCTGAACGACAGCTGCATAGAGTATTGATGGCATTTTTTTCTTCCTTATTTTCAGGGTGACAGCGGTGGCCCGCTTGCGTACAACAACAAACTTATCGGTATCGTGTCCTGGTCTTATCCGTGCGCAGTTGGCGTACCTGATGTCTACACAAGGGTCTTCAAATACCGTGAATTTATTTTCGATGCTGTTAAGAATATGACCGCTTCTTAAACATTTTTCGTTCCTCACATCTCTGTTGCAATAAATATGCTCATTGTTAATAACACAAAATACGTATTATTATTATTAATGTACTTCCTCTTTTCTCTATTGCATTGACGATCCTAAGTTAGTTAGAAGTATGACTAAATTCAAAGTTAACCCTACTGCATTTAAGATGTATGGAGGCCAAACCACATTCGTAGAGGGGCATTAGAGGATTATCTAACTGACAACTACGTAATAATTACGTGCACGTATTGTCTGGCTCGAAAAGAGTTCAGGCTACAGTCATCATTTAGGAAATATGAAGGAAATTACTTATTACTTATGTGATGTGCAATACAGTATGATACTATTAGTTTAGAGTCATTTTTAAAAGGAACAATGAAAGGAAACTCGAGCTTATCCCAGCACGTGTTTCCCACAGCTGCCCAGTTGAGTTTTGAAAAATCTTTGTCACGTCTTATTGAATCTTGAACCTGGTCTTGAAACAAACCGCGACTTTGGACAGGAATAAACTTTCTCTTTTATCAATCCGGAAAAAAACTAGATGTGGGCAAATCCTATCTGTAATGCGTTTGTACTATATAATTATAACTATATAATTATCGCTCACTTTGTATACATGTAGATCCTCAGATAAGTCGACACGGTGAAGATCACTCTTTACAGGGTAGAAATGTATGAAAAGTAGCATTTAAACATTTTGTCAAAACTCAATTAACGCTTCATTCGTTGATCTTCGTTTCGAATATATCATTGATAAGATGTACTATAGATTGGAATTATTTCTAGAGTGACCTACGCCCCTAAATATGATATGGTTGCGTAACAAACATACATAGTTTAATGATACAGTTTAACGTTTTACTAATAATTTATCGATATTTTAGAATAGTACTCGAATTTTTTATTTACATATCGTGACGTCGCATGTGAACAATATTGTTGCTACCTACTGTTATAGTTGATCCGCACGTCAAGAAAATGTGCTGCACATTGAATTAATTGCAATTCTGCATGTAATGTGCATAAAACGTATCCATATCGCTTTCGTTTTATTGGCCTTTATTTTATTAGGTCATGAGAATAGTTCGCGGAGATTTCACTGGCATCCGCAGCACAAGCTTGTTTCCTCCTTTGACAGTTCGCAATCTGCAATTCTTTTTGCATGCGTCATGTGCACAGATATCCGTTAGTAAATCTGTTGCCTTTGGCGTGGTACGTACTCTTTCCGCTGTCTAATATTTATTTGACACGTATCTTCCTTCGTTGAGAGAGACAAGTCAAATAAGTCTCGGATTTCTTTCGTTTGTACATAAAATGTTACACGTTGGCGAATTTTAATGATCATTTGAGTAAACTCATATTTGATAAGGTCCGGTTGGACTAGAATATTAACGAATTTAAAAGAAATTCCTTACCAATAATTTGGCAGTGCTATAAAGTAAATTTAACTGAAATCATTATCTATTGTCTATTTAATCTAAATCTAAATACTGGACCTTGCCGGTTACTTGTCATACATTCTGATTGCTCAATACTTACGTCATTGAAGAAATACAGCCGTTACTAGCCATTATGCGTGTTAGACGCTTTTAATGGTGTGACTTTTCATATAAGGCAAATGGGTAACGAGTGTGAACTATATTGAAGATTCAACCTTCTATTCACTAAGTAGGAAGGACTCAGAACCGATTTTCCTGAGAACTACCGCAAAATGGCCGGTTCTTCAGTTATTCAAATGATTAGTGCAGTCCTTTTTTGCACCCTGGTCGCAGGTAAATGTTATTTATTTGTTATCATATCCTTTCTAATGCAAAACAATTATCTATAGCAAATATGGAATGAATTCTTAAAGTGAGAAATAAAAAATTATATATACAGAATACATTAGATAGGAAATATATAATCCTGTACCAGAAATCCGGAAAGAATGTGTTATATCATTGCTCTTTTTACATAATTCCTAATTCTGATGTAAAATCTTAATCCTTTTTCCAAAAAATCCACGCTTGGCGTTCTAAGCAATTACAAGTATCTTCATGTTATCTAATGTGCTACATCACTGACCTTGAATTGGTTTGACCATCACATTGAACTTACTGATAAAACACGGAATTACATTCTACATTGTCGCCATGCTCAGCTAAAGCATCTACGACCATCACATGTTTTTAATCAAATTTTTCACAAGAAAAGAATGTTTACCACTTTTGGACGCAGGAAATGCAACACCATGTTGCTGTTATTAATTTGATCTCTAATACCGTAAAAGTAAATCTCAGTATTTAGCAAGCACTATACGAATATTTTGCATAAAAATGCAGAGTGGAAGTTTCAAAACTGAATTGCTTCTTATACCGTGAGATATCGGAAGTTGAGTATTTTGTAAAAGACATTAATTTTCTAAATTTTGTCATTTTAATTTCCGACAGCGTCCGCGATCCAAATAGGAGCACGATCCCGCTTTTCCTCGGTACGAGATGAGGAGGCTCCGTACCATGTGTCGATCTGGTTCAGAGACAACTTTCAGTGCAGTGGCACAATGATCGACTACAATCAGATATTGACAGTCGCTCACTGCGTTATGAGAATGTCGTCTGAATATTATCCGGACATGAAAGTCAAATCTGGCTCCAACGACCGTCTCAGCGGAGGAGAGGAACATTCCGTCGAATCTATCATCATTCATCCCAACTTCACTTTCGCCACAAATGGATTCCACAAAAATGACATCGCTGTTATCAAGGTAAATTATTCGTCGCTACTTAATAAGGGCACTTCGAGGTGAGGAACGAGTGACATCTTCAAAGGGTATTCTCCAGTCAAATTTTGTATTTCATATTACGACGCTTAAGATAAGAAGTTTTGTATAAATTCATACAAATCGTTGTGTAGAAGAATTTTGGATTATTGTCGTGTTAACTTTGTTAATAATGGTGGATATACGTTATCGGTTTCAAATACAAAATATAATACATATTATACTGCTGCACGTAACCAATTGGGACAGAGAAGATGCCGATCACAACGAAGATAGCACCATAATTTTCGAAATTTGATAATCAGAGAAAACCATTTAGATTCGATATTCGAGAGTAAACCAGAGAAATTCGATATTTAAGCGTGGAAATCCTTGCATCATACAGTATGACACGTTCTTGTGATGCATGTCATTATGTGGTATATGGTAACTCTGATAGTAATATCCTCAACCTGTTATAAGAATTTGCATTGCAGAAGCTAGCACTACACGAATGTTTACCACAAAGAACACACGCAATACAAATTTTTATTACACGCACATATAATATATATCCAAAGTTATTTTTAGACACAATCTTAAAATGCCTTCAGAAAAACCAACCATCGCACTGAATCGAGTAATGGCAATCCTAACAGTATTTAACGACTTTCGACTGTAAGTCAAGTGATTTTAATGTAGCATTATTTGTTACATTACAGCTGACAGAATACATCTCCATGACTGCAAAGCAGCAAGCGATCTTGATGGCCAGGAAACCTCTTCCTACTGGCACGAAAGCCATTTTAACTGGATGGGGTATAAACGCAGAATATTCGCTCCTCAAGAAGGCAAGATCAACGGTCATCTCCAACGAACTTTGCCAGGAGAAGGTGAACAATCAACTGCAGGAGAACGAATACTGCACATTCGACGATTCTGAAGTGGATGCATGCGTGGTACGTACCTATATTCTGCTAATTTCAAACAAAATGGAAAATACTAATACTCAAGACGCTTTCCATAAATGCTTTTCTCGGTCTCGATTTTTCGTTAGTAACATTGCCTTTTCGAAATGAATCAAAGTTGTATTGCAGATTCAGTTTCTGTAGTAGGATCTATCGATGAGGAATATTAATTATATCCTTAAAGAATGGTGCAAAGTGACCATGTTAAAGACAAACTTATATTCACTTTTCAGGGTAGAACTGGCAGTCCCTTAGTTAAGGACTACAAGCTCTACGCAATTCTTGCATGGGTAGATCAATGCGGAAGTGGATCCCCGGAAGTTTACATTGACGTAGCGCCATACCGCGCGTTCATTGCAAGCACGATGTCTCCAAGCATCTAAAGGGATAGGTTAATTATAAGTAGATAAAATTTTATTAAAATGCATTAGGATTTTGAAATTATTATAACTTAAGAATGACAAAATTGTTATTATTATTGGTTACAATAAAAATGATTCTATCATATCTCTATCTCCTTACTCTCCTGTAAACGCCAATAATAAAAACTATTCTCTCGTAAAATACATAATTTTATTTACAAGGCACAATTGCATAAAAGTATTTTAGAAACAGACTATATTTTGCGCCATGCTGTTGCTAGTAAGTACAAGAATACGTAATGTATGTTCACGTCGAACATAATTTAATAAACATACGTGAACCTAAATTTTTTCAAAAGCCAATATTTACAATTTGCTGCTTGTTTTCTGGGCCATCCGGTAAGTTGCTTTGTCAAGAGTAGCATCTAAAAACTGTTTCCGATGGCTTGTTTCGGAATGTTAGCATTTGATCTCACATTAGATAGTCGCAGTGTTTTAACTTTTACATTGGAATCTTGTAGGTTTTTGGGTATGGCATTGTTCCTTATGCACTGTGGAACATCTGCTATGATTCAAAACACAAATACATTTTGTTATGACCATACAGATTAATAAGTTATTGTTCACATCCAGGTAACTCCAATTTCCTTGCAGCATTTGATTATCTTTTAACGCAATTGTAACAAAATAATATTATTTACAAACTTACTAAACATGCTGACGCTCAGTTGACTTCTGACCCAATATCTTCAGGCTCTTTATCAAAGAAAGGTGAAGGAATGCGTTACCTAATGTATTAAAGGCACGTGGCCCAAACACTTCTTTCCATGTTCACTATCTTTTTTCAATTGCAACTACGTGCATCTGTGTCTTTGAAACTAAAACACTAACTACTAATCACATTGATACACTTTTTTTAAAACAGAAGGCGCCAAAAAAAGTTGGAACTGAAGGTTGTAATCGTGCACATATACTAACGCCTCACAACCTGTGGTTAGATTCTGACAGTTAACGACCTGATATCTATTGTCTCCCATTGCCTATTGTTCGAAATTGTGTAGCAATTGAAGTCTGCAACGACATTATTCGTCAACGGATGACCATTGGATTATATTGCTCACTGTGTATACAAAAGTGTGTAGCAACGATATTTCGTGACGGATTCATGCTATTTTTTTGTATGTTATGTTTCACATCACTGTTGCTCCTCGTCTCTTTATAGTTGAGTAAATGAATCAATATGGTAAGTATAGAATTTGATATGTAAGTGACATGGAATATTTGTAGTTTAACAAAACAGTAATACAAATCGGAAAACGTTACGCAACACACACCTCTCGCGCACAGTATATATGAGGCATTCCATGCTAAATCGGACACTTTTGTACCTCACCCCCTCCGATTTTTTATGTTTTTAAGACCGATGAAACACGCGTTAATGAATTTTTTCAGATTTTTTTGACCATCCGTTTCGAAAATATGAATTTTCTTAAAATTTGGGCACTTTTTTTTCAAATGCTCATAACTTTGCGAAAAATGCACCAATTCGATCGTTCTTTTTTTTTGAATTTGTGTTTTTGAATGCTCTTTCAAGAAAAGAATATAATTTTTATCGAAATTATTGCTTTCATTGTTTAATTTTTATTTAAAGCACAAAATATTTTTTATCTCAAAACATGTCACCTCCGATTTTTTTGAAAAAATTCTCAAAGAAACTTTAATGCATGTAAGACCTTTTAAAATTTGTCCGATCGTGGGGAAATTCTTCGTTCTATGTTTTTAAAATCAAATCGTATGTTCCGTGTATTTCCACCGTGACAGAACAGATATTTTCGAATAAAGACAAAGAAAAGAACGAAGAGTTTCCCCACGATCGGACAAATTTTAAAAGTTCTTATGTCCATCCAAGTATTTTCGAGAATTTTTTCAAAAAAATCGAAGGGGACATGTTTTGAGATAAAAAATATTTTGTGCTTTAAGTTAAAATTAAGCAATGAAAACAATAATTTCGATAAAAATTATATTTTCTTCTTGAAAGAGCATTCAAAAACACAAATTTTGAAAAAAAGAACGATCGAATTGGTGCATTTTTCGCAAAGTTATGAGCATTTGAAAAAAAAAGTCCAAATTTTAAGAAATTTCATATTTTCGAAACGGATGGTCAAAAAATCTGAAAAAATTCATGAACGCGTGTTTCATCGGTCTTAAAAACATAAAACATTTTGAAAAAATCGAAGGAGATGAAGTACAAAAGTGTCCGATTTGGCATGGAATGCCTCATATACAGGGTGGTTTCGATCCGGTGGTACAACCGAAAAGGATGTGAATCTACATGCAAAAATAAGTCGAAAAGAACGTATGACAATTTTTTTTTAAACGAGCCGTTTTCGAGAAAATCGACTTTGAATTTTCGCAAAGTGCATCTCCACCTCCACATTCATAATGTTTAAGAGTTTTCAATCAAACAATGGTTTGAGAGTAGGTTTGGGTTAGGTTTCAGCGGCCCAAAGTCCAACATTATGAAAGGAAAGCCTTGCCCACACCTAGCCATAGAAATAATGCTGTTGCACTTTGGGCAATTAAAATCTAGCCCAAACCTACTCTCAAATCATTGTTTGATTCAAAACTCTTAAACACTATGAAAGGGAAGCCTTGCCCACACTTAGCCTTCGCCAATTCAATATTATTTCATATCAAATACGCGCATTTTACCTGCAAACTTGTCCGTGCGCATGCGCAGACGTCAGAGCGCATGCGCAGATGTCGTTCGCGCTGCCGGTAAGGCAGGTTTAATAACTAAACTTTAACG
This sequence comes from Anoplius nigerrimus, assembly GCA_914767735.1. Lineage (NCBI taxonomy): Eukaryota > Metazoa > Arthropoda > Insecta > Hymenoptera > Pompilidae > Anoplius > Anoplius nigerrimus. The sequence continues at coordinate 3,097,681 of OU612079.1, read as the reverse complement.
CTTAATAACTTTTTAATTAGGCGCGGGCGGGCTTTTTGCCTTTTACAGATCTTATTTTTATGCAAAAATTGATGTTTCTGCAAAGTTTCAAGCAAATCGGTGAGGATCACGTCTTTCCTTACCTTTACCCCTGTATTCATTTACTCAGTCTCCTCGAATCTTGAACCTACATTGGCGTCAGCGCACAGTAATATGTTTTACCGCTCGAACGTATTCCCATATTATAAGCGTTATGTAGCCAAAACCCTTTGCTCTACCTAATCCAACGTTTGGTTCACCTCTCGGCCTAGACTGAAACATTCCTACTCCCACAACCCGGTGAATCTACCACTCGACACCTTTCTTTACACCAAACTCATAATGCACACACGCCCTCGCTTGGACCCGTAACACAGCATTAGAGAGAGAATTCGCATATTATGCTTCTCTCAGGTTGATTGGTGAACAGCGCAGCGGTGCCATCATCAACGAATATCACATACTCATTGCTTCCCACTGCGATGCAGGATCCAAGGTACCTTTTATTAGTCTGAATGGAATGTCTGGATCCTCGTACATAAAAGCTGGAGAAAACCACTATATCAAGCACATCATTTGCCACCCTAACTTCTTCTAGAGGGAAGGTATATCCCGGGTCAACGACCTCGCAGTCACCAAAATAAATACGTGAAAGACTGTGTCCTAAAATATTCGCAAATACTATGAGCAAGTACTGCATATTTGCAAATAGATGGAAAATAATCTGAAATTATAAAAATGGACCAATTCAAAGATTCTCTCAGCATAGTACTGAAAATGAGACGTGCTAGCATTATAATCGTGTGATATCGTTATAGTTACGACGCTTCATGGCTTCTCCGTATAACAATAGCCGATCACCGTCGCCACGTATGGCACATTAGTCCTTTCTGTCAGTAAGCTTCTTCTTCTTGTGGTACACTAGTCCCCACACTTTTATAGCCTCATTTGGTAAGCATTTCAATAATGGCCCCACACCGACCACCCTTTGTACTCACCCCTATGACCACTCTTTTGTTACGTCATCAGACCACCTTTTTTTTTATAACCTTTCACCCTAGCCATGCCTCCACCCGGACACGTGGGAAACGCTCTTTTCCTAGAACCCTTAACAATCGAAACGAAGCGCGAGCACGTAGTCAAGGACCTAATTTATGGCGACGACAAACAGGCGCGCAAACTGTTTAGTCTCAACCATCCCGGAAAGCGCGAGGTGACAGCTCGCCAAGCGACACCTCAATCCCGGGAAATAGAGCGAGAAACTGCAACCAACCAATCAACAGCCAGGACCCACCCACAAGGGCCCAAGGGTAACTCGCGAGGCCCCTGTGTTCGGGGGTGCGGAGTCACCGTTTTTTCCGCTCGCTCAACTTCCCGTCACTTCGTTCTTTACCAGCGTCCTGTTAACATCTAAGAAATCTCTTAAGTTCTTTGACTGAGGTCAACGTTCTCTAATTGCTTCACTTCACGCAACTTCTTTGTGAACTCATTGACCAATACGTGTTACCATCAGTCTAAATATACGCAACTATCTTTCTATGTAAGTTTGGCTCATAATTATTTTGGGTTCATTCCCCTTTTGCTCTTGTATCGCGAGTGTACACCTAGCCAAGGTCCCGAGTCTCCTTTTGTGGAGGGTACTTTGGCGAATGTAATAGCAAAACCCGAGTACTCTCCACTACCCATTAGAAGAGTACCGGTGTGGTTTGGTCAGTGAAACCTGACACTACCTATACTCCCCCCCCCCCCCCGAGGGGTGCAGGTGTCTTCTTCAAGATTCCACATCGTTAAGAAAAAAAAAAGGCCCCGAGTCTCCTTAGCGCTCTCCATCGACCTTTGCGCAACGACTACTCACCTGCTCGAGATGGTAAGTACCTGAATTACATATTCCCTGCACGAGTATCAATTCGATGAAAATCCCTTCGCTTTCCCTGCACCTCCAGGCCCTTGATCTTCCCTTAGCTTCCACCTCCACCTTCCTCACAAATTACCTAACGTCCGATCCCTATAAAGTAGTGAAATCGCGATTGACTAAAACGTTCTTACAACGCTTCATCGAAATCGGAATCGTACATATTATTGTCGCGATCTGTCTTTTTTTTCCATTTTCCGTGTAAACCCTCTATGTGAATTATTTGAGTTTTTCTGGCCTTGTTATGCAGAAAGTCTAACAAATTGTATACCGTGGACGACGAGTTGCTCTCCGTTCAGTTTTTTCATCTTGTCCACGTGAATTCGTTATAGTTGCGTATACCGGAAACGCATGCAAGAAGACCTTGTTTAAGCCCTTCAGCACGCACAAGTTCGTTTTATGCTGTTCCTACACGCTGCGCGGATACCCCAGCACGAGACGGTATTTCAGAGAAAACATTTATGCGTTTTGTCATTGTCACTTAAAACTTCGCATCATTTTTCCTTAACATCGGCCATCCTATCCCGTAGTTGCCCGTGATGAATTCCAACGATTCGATTTTATCGATGCCGTGTGTCTTCTTGCAAGGATGATGGCAGCTACATCAGTTTTTGAATATACTGAAAATTCGAATTTTTGTTAACTGCGGGTTGGAATATGCTGGTAATACTTGATCAGATTTCGTATGAACAAACAAATATTGCTAATTACAAACTTTGCGCAGTTTTCCCTGCGTCTCCTCCGTTACATGCGAAGAGGGAGGCATCTGTAATGTGAGTTGAGCAGGTAACGTTAACATTTCATAATATAGGCTCGACTAGGGTACCTATTGTACATTTGTAAGCCGATTAAGTCGAAGAACAAGTTGCCAAATGCAGTTCTTCTGCATTTTGTTCTATTGTACTTCGTCTCACACAATATCGAAGGTGTTCTACTCATTTTCTGTATCCGCTAGTACAGTTGTAACCTATTGATACACGTATCTTCGTTATCATCACCAAAACGAACTTATAAAAGTCAGTTGATTATGACTTAATCCGCGCGTTTTCGAATAAGAATTGATTTTCGAGCGTCGTGATCTTCATTTGTCATTTTGAGTTGTGCAACCGTTATGGAGATCAATAAACAACCAAGAATGTCTACGGAGTATGATGACTTGCTTACAAAATGTAGAGTAGACACGTCCTGATGAATTTGTCTGCATCTTTGTTGGTGCTGATCAGCAGAAATAGCCGTGAAGGTTTTAGATGTATAAAGGCAATGTGTTCATCGTATGTAACCTATGGACATATGTGCATGTATCCTCGAATATTTTAGGGCCATTTTTCCGTACGAGTTCGCGATAATCCATTGTCGAATACCACTACTTTTGCGTATCGCTTAGCTTTTGTGTACGGTAGGTTGGTAAGGGGCAGTCCGCCAGGACAACTATTTTACTATTCTCGCGAGCGTAGACAATTATAGAGATGCATCATTGTCCGAAGAGAATGCCCGCAAGAGACATATTGGTATGAAAAAAAGGCAAAGAAGGATTGCAAACTAAATGTGTGTATTTCGGAATATAGGCTAAGTATTGCTTACAAGGATTCTGTTTTGCTACTGACTCAAGGCATGGTTTTTTATAGGGAGTCGGTTCCTTGGAATTGGAGGGGACGAAGCATATCATACCGTTGATTTTGTGTTTTTCAATACGACGCACTATTTATCGGAGACCTGCCTAAACGTAAGTTTGTTGAACGAAAAGAAGTGATAAACTTCCGTGTGAAGTCCTTTGACACTACGTAGGAACAGACCCTCGCCCTATTGTTTACGCAACATCAAAAATGCTTTGTTTAATTTAATACTTTCTGCGTCAATATTCTTGCTTTCTTCCATCTCAGGTTACTGGAACGATGCAAGGACTGTCAAATAAGATATTGATGTTTGCACCACCTGTAAATGGAAAACGATCTCCTCTAAATTATTGGTTGATGACTCATTTTTTGGGCGAAACGAACTATTTTCCAAATTTAAGAGATAAACCACTTGAGGACGTAGAGTAGGTTATAGTAAAAGTGATCCATAATTGTTTGGAGCGTGTAATGTCAGATGCTGAGCGTATGCGCGTTAGTTACGCGTCCGATAACTGAATTTCTCGAGCAATCGCTAATTACTCGAAAGTTGAGTCAGAAAGAACGTCGCACAGACTAAAAACTAACTGATTATTGGAAGTGTCTTGATGTATTGAAGTTGGGGTACACTAAGTAACAGACAATTTTTTGTAAGAAAACTATGCACTGTTTAATGAGTGGTGGGAGATGTAGGCGAAGTTTATTTTCTATTGGTAAGTATTGGGTTGTCCGCAGAGTTCGTGCCGATTTTTGATAGGTGACGTAAGAACGGGTCTAAATATATTAGAACGATTGAAACCAAATGACATGCATACATATTGTAAAAGGTGGTACTTCAGGCATATTTGAAAAAAATATGGTTACGATACGTTTATTTTTGTCAGTTTTATACGTCTTTGAATATGGAAGAAAACAATGTGCATTTTAGGAATTAAATGCTTTTCTTTTATCGGAAAGGCAAAATGCCACACTAGCATCAAACAAGAAATGTGCTGTTTATGGCGAAGGTGCTATAGCTGAAAAACTGTGCGGAAGTGATTTGTTAAGATCGAAGCTGGTGATTTATCCTTAAACAACAATAACGCCCGGGTAATCTCTCCACCACAGATGAAGTTCAGATTAAAACAGTGTTAGAGAATAACCCATGCTATACGACACGTAAATTAACGGAAATGGTAAATATGCAAAATCCACCATCTACGAGTCGTCGAAAACGTCCAAAAAATAGTGGATCAGAAGGGCGTCGTGTTTCAACAGGACAATGCGCGGGCTCGCGTGTGTTTGATAACTCGACAAGAGTTATTGGTGCTCGGTTGGGGTGTTCTATACCATTGACCATATTCGCCAGACCTCACGCCCTCTGATTTCCACCTATTTGCATCATTACAAAATTCTGTTAGTGGAAAAAACTTCAACTTTTTGGTCGACATAAAATATCAGGTGGAACAGTTTTTCACGGAAAAACATAAGATATCCTGGTAGGGCGGAACTTTCAAATTGACTGAAAGATGAAAAAAGGTTGTAGAACAGAATGGCGCCTATACAATTTATTAAATGTATACTAAAATTTAAATCTCCTGCGTTTAAGTGTTCCTTCAAAATCAGCATGAACTTTCCGGACAACCTAATACATTCCGTGGTAATGAAATAAAATTTGCTACAACTGTATGCAAATTTGAAAAAATGGCAGACTTTTGTTTCTTGGTTGCAGACCGTATTCCTTTACTAACAATAAGATACTAGTATTTGCGTCAGAACAAAAGGCTTTGACTGATTTGATGTGTATGAAAGTTTCACATAAGCAACAGACAACAAATTTTCACAAGCGAACATATTCTATTACCGCACTGAAGGTCTCCATTTTTAATACGAAAAAATGGCCAGCCGTTATTTGACATGGAGATCCACTTCTTGCTATTACCATTAATAGCAATTGTCGAACTCGTGGAGGAAAGGTGTACCAGAATGAATTGTACCTTTGAGAACACAAACATTAAGCAAATTTTATCATACGCAGACGATATAGCTTTACTTGCAGAGGAAGAGGACGAGATGAGGGCAATGCTGCCGAGACTGGAGAGGTATTTGGAGGAGAAAGGATTAGAATTGAACACGAAGAAGACAGAAATTATGAGGTTTAGAGAGGGAGGAGGAAAGATGAGGAAGGTAGATTGGAGGTGGAGGGGGGCAAAGATAGAAGAGGTGAAAGAGTACAATTTCCTAGGATACATACTAAAAAGGAACGGAGGACAAGAAGCGCAGATAAGAGAAAGAGGGAGAAAGGCCGTGGCGGCGATGAAAGAGGTATGGGGGATAGGGAAAAGGTTGTGGGAAAAAGATTGGGGAAGGAAACGGTGGCTGTTCGATGCGCTAGTGTGGCCTGTCATGGGGTATGGGGTGGAAGTATGGGGGTGGGGGGAAAGAAAGAGCTTGGAGGCAATATAGGAAAAATATCTAAGATGGATAATGGGGGTGGAGAGGGCGACTCCAGGTTATTTGGTGAGGGAGGAAATGGGGCGGGAAAAGCTAAGGGTGAGGATGGGAAGGAGGGCGTGGAGATTTGAGGAAAGGTTGAGGGAAGGGGGGGGGGGGGAGCGATAACAAGGAGGTGTTGGGAGGAAATGAAGGAAAGAGAAAGGAAGGATAGGGGTATGGGGAGGTGGGAGAAGGAAAGGAAAGAGTTCTGGGAGGCGAGGGGGTTGGAGATGGGGAAAGAGGAAGGGTACGAAGAATTGGAGAGGAGGGACAAGGAGGAACAGGAGAAGGAAAGGAAAGACAGGATAAAGGAATCAAAATATAATGAGTGGTATGGAGCGTTGAAGGAACAGGGGAGACCGGGGTATATAGATTACGGGGGTTGGTCGGGGCACAGAAAGAGGAGGTTGGCGAGAGCGAGGATGGGGAATGAAACCAGGAAAGGGTGGTATTGGGGCAAAGAAGTAGAGAAGGTGTGTAGGATGTGCGGGAAGGAAGAGGAGTCATGGGAACACATATGGGAGAGATGTAGGGAGTGGGGGGGGGGGAGCCGGGTGAAAGGGGTGTCTGGAAGGAGATGGTCGGGAAGGTGCTGGGGGGGGGGGGCGGAAAGGGAGAAAAATGGTTGATAGAATTGGAAGAGGGGAGGAGGAGGGCAGAAAGGAAAAGGGAGCGGAGGGAGAGGCGACAGGGAGATGATGGTGGCGAGGATGAGGGAAGGGAAGGGAGCGGAATGAATGCGGAGGAAACGGAAGTCACGGGTGAGAGAGAGGGAGAGAATGCGAAGAGTGCGGGAGAGAGAGAGGAGAGGAAAGTGTGTGTAAGGCGTGCGGAAAAAGAGCGAGCGTGTGAGCGGGCGAGGGCGAGGGAGAGGGGAGAGAGAGCGGAGAAAGGGAAAGTAGACTAAGAGTAGAGTAAGCAGGATAAGTAGGATAAGTAGGATACGGTAGAGTAGTACAAGATTGTAACCCGTAAGGAAACAATAAAGAAGCATACAATACAATACAATACATTAAGGAAATTTATAGGTGCAATCTTGAAAACGAACAAATTCTATATTGTTATATTGCGTTACAAAAAATAGTGGTTTTCGAATAAGTAAAATAAAAATTTACCACCTATAGATAGACAATAAAATATTAAGTAATGTAAAGTCCATAAGCAAGTAAAGAAAATTACTTACACAGACTCTCCAATACGTGAACTTTCATCACTGATCATTTGGCCCGGTATACTCATTAAGTATAAATGGAAAAATTGGCAGCTACAGAATACAATAGCCGGTATAGATTCCTCCCATATTTCAAACCTTAGCAACGCCTGGAATATAAATAAAATTTAATAATCTTAGCATACGTTTATACAGTTATACAACTCAAATTGCGAAGACAGAATTCAGACAGTAATCTTAAGCATTTATTGCCAAGAGCTGAAAAGAATAGATTTGCGATGAATTTAGAATTGATTTGCAGAAAACTCGGCACCGAAGTATTAATGGTGGCAGAGTTCACTAGAGATATTAAGAGTGCTAATGATGCGGCCACGCATTGCGGTACAAATACATGGTCAATGGACTTGTACCATCTTAACACTAATCTTTTCAGTTGCTTAATGTACCTTAAACAACGGCTGAATGTAACAAATCCCTATGCTAAACGGTCCACACGTTGCAAGTTATATAATTTTTTATAATTTGATCAAAATGTTATATTGTAACATCCAACAATACCTAGAACAATTTTTCGCGACATGGGAGTGAGCGAGATCAACTGCTAGCTATCCTCGTCCCACTAGCAGCACCAAACGCGTTACCAAAGCAACGGACTGGGAAGTGTCAAGGATCCAGAAGCATCTAGAAGTATCGAGAAGGTTCTAGAAGATTCGCGACAACCTGCGATCGCGATCCGCGGCCGAGATGAGCTCCGCACATAGCAACGGACTTATTGACGAGCCCGCTTGCCTAGTTACGCACGAGTATAAAAGACGGTGTCTTATGTCATAATCACTCTCATTTCCCTCCTGGGAAGAACGAGGTAATACCACGGTTGCCCAGCAGGGCCGGGAATTATGTTCTGGGTCATCCCCTGGAGGAGAGGACGGTAAGACTATGCCACCGGCTGCCCCCACGAAGAAAAGTACGAGAGTACAGGAAAACTGCCCAGGAGAATCACTTGCGAACCAAGACCATAACACCCCCGCCGGAGGACAGAACGGCAGGAGTCACCGCCGATCGCCTCATAGAGACTAGGGTACAGGGGGGGGAATAACGAAACATTCACCGAATCTAGACAAACAGTAGAATACAATCATCTAAAGTCGGGCATTATACCATCAAAAGTTTGAGATTCCTAAAAACCTTCCATTCCAAATTCCTAGAAAACCTTCAAAATGAATAAATCCTTGACATTCTCCCACAGAATCAAACCTCCTGTCATTCACAATCCTTCCAACGCAAATCCTTCACTACAATATGATATAACGGTTACGCTTGAAGAAAAATGAACATGGGCTATTGAATAAAACTTTACTTCTGAATTTGTGACCATTAATTCATGTTTATGGTAAAGTCCAATTATGTTACTAAAATATTTCTTTGACTCCGACAGAATTATTATTATGCAACAATTTGAAATGTTTTAAGCAGAGTAACAGGTACTGTCAATTGATTGTTGTAATAAAAAATATTGGGCTAGGGTTTCGTCAAAAATGGCATCACTCACCCATTTTTTAAAAAATCGTGGTCAAAAATCAATATTTTTCAATCCACAAAAATTTTGCAGACACGTTTAAAATCGCTTCCTAAAACATGCTTACACATTAATTTTGTAAATAAGCAATGTTAAAAAATATACATTTTGGAAAAGTTCTATAAAATTTACTGGGTTTTCATCGAACTTTTCTTTTTTTTCAATGGGAAGTTTTAAAATAGACTCTAGCAGACACGGGGGCGAACCACAGGTTGTGTGAGGTATCATTGGCTAAACCACCACCGGTAGTCTCCACTGGGCGGTCAGTGATATTACTGCGTGTACTTTAGTATGTGGGGTATTCCATACCAAATCGGCCACTTTTTTAGGTCAGCCCTTTCGATTTCCTATTCAAAATTTTATGTTTTTGATACTGATGAAAAACGAGTTCAAGAATTTTTTCAATATTTTTTTACCATCCGCTTTTGAAATACGAACTTTCTCAAAATTTGAAGTGTTTTGTTTCAAATGCTCATAACTTTGCGAAAAATGGACCACTTGGATGGCTCTTTTTTTGAAAATCAAATAGGTATGGAATGCCCCATATACGCCCGCGGTGTGGCGAAAAAAGTTCAATGTATAGTTTGTACGCGGCCAAAAGGGTTAAAAGAAAAACCGCGGCCCCATCGTCATCCAGTAAGAATACAAGTGTCATGCAGATAATGTAGCGGTTGGTCTACGTTAGGGGTGTAGTCATTAGACTAGCATATAGGTTTTGTGCACTGGGACGTGGTAGGCTGGGAGTACAGCGACGGTATTTAGAAAAGTACAGGAGTAGCGAGAATACAGCGTTAAAAGGTGAGAAGGAACATGGAAGAGTAGGGTAGAGTAAGAAATACCTATAGCTTGAAGGAAGGGTATGGAAGAAAGATTGTAAAGTAGAGTAGGGGAGAAGAGTTACGCGTGTGAGAAGGATGGGGGATGATATTGGAGCGTCCGCGCATGTAAATATGCGCATCAAGGTACACACACGTGCAGGCGCGCCCTCTCTGATACCGGACGTAATTGGATTTCTGTGTATGTGCGCGAAGGATGCTCAGGGTAGAGTTTTCAAGAAGTGGTTACAACAGGAGTGAAAGATGTTACGGGGACTGAAAAGTAATCACAATTTCTTCGATGACCTCTTTGACAGTTAGTTTGTGTCGACACACAGTCCCGCGACACCTAAGCTTTGTAATTACGTTAAACTATGGTTGTAAACTTCATAACCGTATCGGTTTCATACCAGAAAGGTACCGTTGTGTACGGCCCTTTCCGTGCGTGCGCAAATATTCTGCGGAATCGGGGGGGGGGGGGGGGGGGGACTCCTGCCGATTTCCGAAAACATAAATAGGACGGTTCGAGGTGCGAGAGGCTATTCTTCTTCGCCTATATAGTAAGAGTAATTAATATAAGAGAAGGCGATTCAACACCAAGGCAAAAAGAAAGTGTGACTATCTGGTGACCTACCTCAAGTCATCCTGAGAGACCGGCAACCCGAGGGCGATCAGCCAGGGTTATTGAGAGGCACGGGACTCCAGTGTGACTAACCGAGACAAATATCCGGACAAGAGGATAAGGAATCAGTGCGACCCAATCCGTTCCAAGAAGAGTCACGTAAAGCCAAATTACGCTAATTACTCTACAAAAGACTTTGTGCCGTGCGCGCGTTGCGATAATTAGATATCACGAACACTTGTCAAAATTAAGACCCTGCGCGGACCTAGCGGTTGTACAAACCCATTCATGTAAAATAAAATAATTTGTAACAAATAAAACGGTTACAACTTGTAGTAGCGGATGGATGGATGGTTGGGATGACACTGGACGTGTCAGAAAAAAGGGCATGAGCGGAGAGAATTGAATAAGGGCTTGGGTAGCTTAGTTGGACAGTTTAGATAAATCAGTTGGAACCCGGGTCTCCCGATTGCCGGTCGGTTGCCCTATCGTCTACTACAAACTATATTTCTTGGCGAAAAAATTTTGTTTCTGCCAAGGGAGGAATATGTTAAGGTCATTAAGCATTAAGAAGAAGCATACTTATGTCATCGTACGGTATTTTTGTCCGATCAAGCGATGAAGGCAAACGAAGCAGTGAAAAAAATGACCAATACTTATGGTAATATTCTGAGAATAAACAAGTGTCATCGGTGGTTTAAAAAGTTTAAAAATAGAAATAGGAATCTCGAAGATGTTACATGACAAGGACGACTCCAAAAATTAAATGATGATGTTCTGAACACGATGGTGGATTCAGATACTCGAAAAAGTTCAGGAATTATAAGTATGGTACTAGCGGTCTCGCGGTCCAGGGTTGAAGTCCATACGGTTTAGCGTTTTACAGTAATTATTTTTTTCAAAATACAAATTTTTGCTGTCAAGCGCGTTTTGAGAACTTTAATATAATTGAAAGCAATCATCATTTATTGCATACTATCATTTTGGTTTCAGCGACTAACGTTATAGGGGAGACCGGGGCAAAATGGTATAGCGGGGCATAATGGGACCGGGGCAAAACGGGTTTGGGGCAAAATGGAATAGTGAAAATCAACACTGCTGGAAAATACGTCATTGGGGCAAAACGGGATCGGGGCAAAATGGGACAGGAAAAATCGGAGATTTCTCCGGGATCGGAGCAAAATGGGACAGGAAAAATCGGAGATTTCTCCAGGATCGGGGCAAAATGGGCCGGAGAAATCTCCGATTTTTCCTGTCCCATTTTGCCCCAGTCCCGTTTTGCCCCAATGACGTATTTTCCAGCAGTGTTGATTTTCACTATTCCAATTTGCCCCAAACCCGTTTTGCCCCGGTCCCATTTTGCCCCGGTCCCATTATGCCCCGCTATACCATTTTGCCCCGGTCTCCCCTATGTATATGAGAATATCCTGATTTGGTGAAAATTCTAGAAAGGAGTAACGTGGACCTGGTTCATTTATTGTTGCAATAAAATAACGTTTTCATGATTGGAAGACCTATACCCAGCTATTATTTGGAGTGAGAAAAGATTATCTGAACTTCATTCTGTTACGAGCCCCTCATGCTTAAAGGGTGAGGTTTTTTCGGGAGGTTGAAACCTTTTTTATTTTTACAAATTATTTTTATTTTATATGTATGGATTGAACAACCGCTAGGTCCGCAATTAGTCGATAATTACATAAGTTCGATGTCGGCTTTCGGTTCTCTCATAGCACGCACGGCACAAAGTCTTTTGTTGAGTAATTAGTTTAACTGGCTTTACGTGATTCTTCTTGGCTTGGGTGGCACTGATTCCTTTTCCTCTTGTCCGGATATTTGTCTCGGTTTGTCACACTGGAGTCCCGTGCCTCTCAATAACCCTGGCTGATCGCCCTCGGGTTGTCGGTCTCTCAGGATGACTTGAGGTAGGTCACCAGATAGTTACACTCCCTTTGCCTTGGTGTTGAATTTGATTGCCTTCTCTTATACTAATTACTCTTACTATGAGAAGGAGAAGAATCGCCTCTCGCACCTCGAACCGTCGCATTTATGTCTTCGGATATCGGCAGGAGTCCCCCCCGATTCCGCAGAATAATTGCGCACGCACGGAAAGGGCCGTACACAACGGTACCTTTCTGGTATGTAACCGAAACGGTTACAAGGTATACGTTGGATGAATCCTACGACACCGAGCGGAAACACTTGTTAACCGTCTCTCTAACAGCAAAATCACATCGATTGAACGTTTGTTAACCGCGAGTACGCTTGGTCATTCCGCGGACTCAAAACCTGAGTAATAACTGTTACTTATCGGCCTTGCATCTATTCGAATCGACGGTCGTATACTGTTCTAATGTAACCTTGGTCACTTTGAACAGGACAAATAGGAAGAAGGAGTGAAAAGGGACCTTAACCCTTTCGCGCCGAGCGCCGCATATATGCGGCATCCACTCGACGAGCTGCGGGTATGGGCGCCGCATGTATGTACGCGGCATCCACGCCACGACTTCTGGGTACAAGCGCCGCATATATGCGGCATCGAAATGATCTGTACAAGTGCCATCTATAGTCAATTGTAACAAGATTGCGATGTTGGCCTTTGTATAGGTCCTTTTTTGTGAATTTTCCACTTTGTATCTCGACCTTGCGGGGGGGGGAATAAATTGTACTGTTCGCTTCCCCCATCATTTTCTCAGAATCTATTGGATAAAAAAAATTGAACAAAATTAGAGTTACATCTGGTAATGGTTCGCAGATTTTAGATCTTTTTCATATTTTTATATAAAAAAATCCAACTGAAAAATAATTAAAAACCAAAAAGTGAGTCAGGAAAACATTAATTTGACAATGAAGGAGGTCCAGATCAGTGATGCCGCTTTTCCTTGTGATGTAATATTAGAATTAACGTCTCTCTGATTTTTATATAATTTTTGAGTTGGTAGAACAGTGTCGGAAAAATCAAAAACCGCGTCCCCGCGTCATCCGCCAATAATTAACATTTACTGTCAGATATTTTAACAATATATGAACCTGCCAACCCGTGAATAATCTAATGGGCGAAAGTCTCGAGAGGAAGGAGAAAAGGAAGAGGAAGAAGTCGACCGCTGCAACCGCCGAAAGGCCGATTTGGCAACAGCAGCAGCAACAGCGGAAGGAAGAGGCTCGAGCCACGCAATACAGGGCGCAACAGACGGAGCAGCACCCCGTTCCCTAGGGGGGAAGTCGCCGTGGAAGGATGCCGCCCATGTCCATTGCGGCAGGGGTAGTGTCCTAATACCTGGACTGTGGGATAGTAATTACGGAGCCTAGTCAACTAGCAAAAGGGTATTTCCTGCTGTCCGCGTCTGAAGTGGCTAACACCCTCCTAAGAGTCTACGTCTTTCCTTATACGAGACTCTGAGTCCAAATCTACCTATTCACGCTCAGATCGAGATTCGTAACATACTACTAGATTAGACCAGCAGGGAAACGCAATTCTACCGGTCCAGTTGAAAGACTGGAAAAGGACTTCTATTAGACCGTTTAACGATTGTGACAAAGACCATTTTGACAGACAAGTAACGCATAAGAATACGGGACCGCCACTAGCCTCAGACAAGGAGACTCTATTACGCGACAACACATGAGTGGAACTTATAAAAGACGGTAAAGAGGAAATCTGGGAGATTATAAAACGATTCCATAACGTTTTCACGCTACGTGGAGATCCTCTACCCTTGACTAATCTCACTAAACACACCATTCATACAGTAGACGACGTCCCCATAAGCACTAAACAATACCGTTACCCTCCTTGTCACAAAGAAGAGATCCATAACCACGTAATAGAATTGCTATTGAAGGGGATAATCCAAGAAAATAACAGCCCATATAATAGTCCACTTTGGGTAGTACCGAAGAAGAAAGACGCGTCCGGTAATATAAAATGGAGAATCGTCATAGATTTTCGAAAGTTAAACGAAAAAACTGTCGTAGATGCTTACCAATCGCCCAACATTGACGAAATAATAGATCAATTAGGAAATTCGCGATATTTCTCTGCATTCGATCTTGCCAGCGGATTTCATCAAATTGGTATGAAGACGGAAGATCGATGCAAAACTGCATTTTCGACACTCGACGGACACTTTGAATACAATCGTATGCCTATCGGTCTAATAAACGCTCCTCCCACATTTCAACGCATAGTCAACAACGCTTTGACGGGTCTGACCGGGAACATCTGTTTCGCCTATATAGACGACATTATAGCCTACGGGAAAACATTAGAAGAGCAAAACCGAAACCTGGTAACTTTATTTACGCGACTACAAGAAGTAGGTTTAACCCTCCGACTACCGAACTGAGCCCCGGCGCCTGGGTCATTCCTGTCCTCACAGACAGTTCACTAATACCAATCCGTGACGGCTCGAGCGAGCTGCTCGTACGATGACGTCAGCTCACTTCAAAAGATCTTTTATGCGTTATCGCTTTGAGAACAATTGATCAATGCCGCGCCGGGTGACACCGACCCAAGTAGCGAACGTCTTGCTAGAATGTGTGCGTTTCCGCAGCTAACAATAAGCCATCCCGGTACCGTGACCCAGGCACAGTAGTCGGAGGGTTTATGCTTCTGCCCGACAAATGCGAATGTCTCCGACCGGAATTAGAATATCTGGGACACGTAATTTCACGAGATGGCATTCGATCCAGCCCTGACAGGATCGAAAAGGTACAGAACTACCCGGTACCAAAGAATCAGAAGGAAATTAAAAATCCCTGGGACTTACATATAGGGTAGTACAGAAAGTTTATTCAAAATTTCAGTAAGATTGCTAAACCCTTGACAAAACTACTAAAAAGTTCTGTAGAGATTAAATGGCAGGATCGTCAGGAAAAATCATTCTCCGAAATGAAAACCTTACTAACGACAGCACCGATCCTTACGTATCCTGACTGGACAAAAGACTTCGTACTGACCACTGACGCCTCAAACTTTGCCGTAGGAGCTGTTATTTCTCAAGGGCACCTCGGAAGGGATATACCAATAGCTTTCGCCAGCCGCACTCTAAACAAAGCCGAACAAAACTAGAGTACATTCGAGAAAGAGCTATTAGCCATCGTTTGGGGAACAAAACTCTTCAGACAGTATCTTTTCGGACAAAAATTCAAAATTGGAACCGACTATAAACAATTGATTCCTTTAATGAACGTAAAAGATCCAAACAGTCGGTTAATGAGATGGCGACTAATATTGTTAGAATTCGAGTACGACATTACTTACAAAAAGGGCACGCAAAACAGCAATGCTGATGTGATATCACGTATATACATATATGACAGACTCGTCAGAGGTAGGTGAACCCCTATCCGGGACATCGAACACGGAGTTATTACATTTTGTACTGTAAAAAAACGTTTAAAAAATTCTTGAACCAATTAAAGATAAGACAAAAAAATGGATCATTCATATAGAGGAAAGCGAAAGTTTTGAGACATCCGGTAGCTTTTATAATCTACGAAAGGTGGTCGAAACCTTTAATGACCAAGCCACACATGATTTTAAAAAACTAAATGTGACCGCGATATCCCCAATTACATCACCAATACCTGAGGTATCGCCTTCAAGCTGAGGCGTTGTGGGATTGATCGAACACCCTTACCAAGCGATCGTTCCTGTCTTTGATTCGTGGGTGGGTGAAAATAAAGGAGCATTAACTTTCCGGGTAACACAGGACATGGCCGGTCATGGTTCGTTTGGTTATTACCTCTATCGGATAGGCAAAGAACCGTCGGAGTGTGACTGCACTCTCGAAGACTCGGAGCATGTGCTTATCAATTCCCCGGCTTGGGAGGGACGGTGCACAACACTACGTGGGGTAATCGGGCAGGACATCTCTCTTCCGGCCGTTGTTGCAGCAATGATGTCGCGAAGGGATGCCTGGGATGCTTTCGCGGCTTTTTGCGAAGATGTGATGTCCAGAAAGAAGGTAGCGGAAAGAGAAAGAGAACGAGAACCTTTCTCGGCACGCAGTATCCTGATCCGGGATAGAGTTAACCTCCAGTTCGCGGGAGGGGCTATGCGGGTCTGCCTTGTGATAGGGGAGAGATGAATGCACGATTTGTGTACGAATAATAGCGTGGAAGAGTGTGAGAGCACGTTACCGCCGGGTATGCGCCTAGCGTCGCGACCCCACTGCGCTCAGTGACGTCTCGACGACACAGTGGCGGAGGAAAGGAGCGGGGGCTTCTTGAATCAACACACACGTCATTACGGTCAATAAAGCGGAACATGGGTACTCCTTGTTCCACGGTATGGTTTATCCGTATATACTATAGTTCCTCGTCGTTCCACGACCTTCCTGTCCTAGAGGAGTCATCTATTGCCCTCAAAGTCTAATATGCTTGTTTTTTCATCTTACGCCGACTCCTTCCACGGGGAAGGCACTTGGGCGAGAAATTGTCAGCCTCAGCTTCGACTCTGCTACAGACCTATCTATCTGACTCTATTTTCTATCACACCCCCATCGGGCGGAGACTAACCGCTACACTGACAATCGGGCGCGGATTTTTTTTTCGTTTTTTTCGCGCCACGGGTGGGGGCTGCTACGGAATGTTATCGTAGATATCGTGAAAGTCCTCATCACCCAGTAGAGAGTACCGGTGGCGGTTGAGTCAGTGAGACCTGACACAACCAGCAGTTCGACCGCGTTTCTGCTGGTGCCTTTTTCAAGATTCTTCATCGCAAAAAAAAACATAGATTGTTCCCATTGAGTAGCGACGTGGGGAATGGACCATAGCATAGGATATGACGGTCGCGTGTTTGCTTTCGACAAATCTACATGCTCCCCGATTACGGTTGCTCCGCATAAAATTGTTTTTTTTTTTACAAAAAAAGAGCTGAGACATCTTATCAGCCATGTAACAACCCGAGCAGAAGACTACGTTGCATATGTACCTCGGCGCCTGCTGGAGAACAGAGTGAGCACAGTTTTGCTCCAAAATTGTCGCTAATTTTACAGTTAACACAACTTGTAACACATGTACATATGCGCTCTAATATTTATGCTTCAATTTTATGAAAAATATAACTCAATGATATGACTAGTCTCAACTGAGCAACCTTACCATATTGATACGTTCATAATACGCGGTTTGTACACTGGTGTAATCGTAATAAATATATACCTCTCCAGAAGAACAGTGTTATATGTATCGGTGTTATCATATGTAACATATATAAGACGCAAGAATATTTATAAAATAAGAAACCTATTGTCGTAAGACGTGTATTGTATATTATTGACAAGTTTATTCGAATATCTTATTTTAATATGTAGACAACATATATGAAAAATACCTACACATATAGGGTCTACCATTTAACGTGCAAACGCTCGCTTGCGAGAAAACGCTAAATGGCAACAGCGCTAGACTCGATACACGCGCCGCCGGGGACAGTGCGCCGGCGCTACCGACACTCTTGAGCGTATCGAGTCTAGCGCTGTTGCCATTTACCGTTTTCCCGCAAGCGAGCGTTTGCACGTTAAGTGGTAGACCCTGTATGCTATGCGCAATATATTGGGTTGAAACGATGAAACGGGCGTTTTTGCCTCGTCTGCATTCAACTGCGACAGAGAGAGAGAGATACATTGTAACGTGCGCTTGTTCCGTATTAAGAGCGGTTCAAAGAAAGCGAGCAATAGTGACTATACATATGGCTATATGTAGTATGTAGTGACTATATGACTATATGCGCGGATCACTCAAAGGAAGAGTGACGGCATGTCCTGGCGACACTGCCCCACTCTCGATCGTAAATCAATACACTGCTCGATGAGTGGCTCACTTATCAGCGGCTCGCGTGACGCGCTATTGTCCATACAAGGGACAAATCATATTTGCGAACATAACTTAGCGCGAATTTCCTACTTCCGTCCGCACCGATTACGCACGAGGATCTTTCCCACGTAATCGATCGGCCATTATCGCCTTATACTTGGTACGGTGCACACGTGCTTAGTAAAAAGTAGTGAGTGAGATAGAGAGCAATTCATCCTAGCATTTCCCAAACATCACAGCAGATTAACAGGCAGGTTCATCATTAAAATTGTGTAATCATTATCATATTCTTCGAGCAGTTCGCAGGCGAACGTGCGGTTTCGCAGTTAGCGATTCGTGACTCTTACAATAGGTAATTCATTTCGTTGCTGTCTTGATCAGATAACACTGCACATCTATTTATTTATTTATTTATTGTGACCTAATCATTTTGTGTACTCTTACAATAGAATAACTCATTTTGTAATCACGTGCAGTGGCTGATTAAGCAGCTCACAACCACTTCGCCCAGATACACACAGGTACTGTTCACATTCAAATGCACTGCTCATTTCAATAAAGATACAGAACACAGCTACTTGTCCAATTATTTATGCTTACCTGTCACCAGACAAAACATCCTTTTCCCGGCTCAGCAATTTCACTAATACAGTCCACTCTCCTTCTGAGATTAAACATCTTCTCTCACCCCAAAACCAAACAGCGCTCGATATATTTATTTATAAAGTTTAAAGGTATTCTCCTCACTCATTTAGTAAAATTTTTTCGTGTTTATACCCTATTTTTATTTTATTTTTCTCCGAAACCAACTGGAAACAAAACGCGAATTATATCTACTTTCCTTGTACGAGTTCAAATTGAATCATAGCTCAGCTCAAGCTTCGAGAAACATTAATCAGACATTCACAGATGGATCCACTATTGAAATTTCGATTATCATACAAAATCCACTTTTCATCACAAGTGATGATTTGGTGTATGTAATCTCGACAATCGTGTATTGCGAAAGAACAAAGATGCGCACTTGTTCTTGCGGTCGATCATCTGCAGTTGCGTCAGTTTGTACGGCACATACAGGGTCTACCATTTAACGCAGAACGCTCGCTTGCGAGAAAACGCTAAATAACAGCAGCGCTAGACTCGATACGCTCAAGAGTGTCAGTAGCGCCGGCGCACTGTCCCCGGCGGCGCGTGTATCGAGTCTAGCGCTGTTGCCATTTAGCGTTTTCTCGCAAGCGAGCGTTCCGCGTTAAATGGTAGACCCTGTATGAGTCCACTTTTTTTACTTTATTTATTGTGCGCAGATATTTTAACACAGGCCTATGACTAGTTCCTATTTTAAACCCACGTTCACGAATAATTGTGTGTGGATCGGATTCCACAGTCGTCCTTAATTCCTCGTTATCAATATGGTCGGTGGTCTTCCTCAAAACTTGTTGACGATACTCAAATTTCTAGAACAACATTTTTTGAACCAATATCGAGCATTTTTTTCAATAGTGCATCTATCTCCGAATGCCTGATTAATGTTTCTCGACGCTTGAGCTGCGCTATGATTCAATTTGAAATTGTACAAGAAATGTAGATGTAAATCGCGTTTTGTTTCCATCTGGTTTCGGAGAAAAATAAAATAAAAATGGGATACAAACACGAACAATTTTTTCGCCCGATTAGATCGCCCGTTACAATGTATCTCTCTCAGTTGCAGCTGAACGCAGACTAAACAAAAACGCCCGTTTCATAATTTTCAGCCTAATATTATAAATTCTGCACAATGGTTAAATACTGTTACTACAAATAAAACTAACTAATGATTTAGTAAATACCAAATGAGGCTTACCAACATGCTAGTAATGCTGACAATGATCATATTGATGCTTATAATTAAGAAAAGCGTCCACTTGTAACATGATTCCAGAAGTACAGCATATCTTCAATCAAATAATTTCATACGTACATTGTATTTAAACTGACACATATTATTTATGAATGTGGCATGCATGAAAGATATGTGTAAATATAGCAGTTTATATTGGGATCTGGAGTCACAGAAATATTATTATATTTATTTCAAATTGCAGTATTATTAAACGTGCGTTATATTTTGTAGAACTTTATCATCACTGTACTTATATGACAATATGGCGTCCTGAACCAGTTTAAGAAGAATCTTAATTTTTGTCCCGAAGCCTGTGAATATTTGGAACGTCAAATTGATTGCGAGCAGAATACTAAGCACCCGCCCTCTTGGTATGCATGTGCTTCATGTGTCGGATATCTCGCAATACACGTGCTCTGCCTACCGAACATTTACACTCGTCTTCTCAAACCTTTTTTATGTTGTATCTCATGACCAACTGTGCTATCTTATAAAATGAATATCGTGCATGCTCTTGCGAACCTTTCTAATTAGGCAATTCCATTTCCTACTTTACTCACTGTATCAGCAAGACTGCTGCGCTATGTAGTGGTCATTTTCCATGTGCTTGCAGACCTCTTAATTTGACTCTACACATTCGTACCCAAAGCAAGTAAATGCCACAACAGTCATCAATTATTTAGTAAACAAAACGTTAGAATTACACGTTAGTAATAACTAATTCCGTAATTAAATCTTTCTCTCTTCAATTTAACCATTTTGTTTCGTCATTGTTGCCAATTCTGTAACTTTTGGCTGAACATTTTTAGTAATTATTCCTCTATATTGTGTACTTTTGTTCTAACCAGAGGAAAAGAATGTGCTACAAAATTAAATTAAAAGTCAATCATGCACGTTATAACGAAATGTAAAGTATAATGAAAGTGTACCTGCAGTTTTGATAGACGTTTATTATTGCACGTGTATGCAAAATTCTTCACGGCAATGGTCTTTGATTACCCGCTCTACTCATTTATGGATGGCATTAAGTCTCCTTTAATTCTTGCACTTTGCGAAAATTCAAAGTCGATTTTCTCGAAAACGGAGCGTTTAAAAAAAAATTGTCATACGTTTTTTTCGACTTATTTTTGCATGTAGAAAGGGTGATAGTAAAAGGTATATAGTAAGGTGAAAGAGCTGCTGGACGAGTATCAGGCGGGTTTTAGAAAAGGGAGGGGAGCTACGGATCAAATATATGCAATACACTACCTAATACACAGATAACTGGGGAGAAGAAACGCAGGATTGGTAGCGACTTTAATAAATCTGAAGCCGGCGTTTGATTCCGTAGAGAGTAATAGAAGCAGTGAGGGATAGAGGTTTAAGCGAGGGACTGTTAAAGAGGAATGAAATGAATGGTGAAGAGTGTGAGCGGGGGGCGGGGGGGGGGGGGGGCATTTTTGTAGATTAAGGGATTGAGACGGTGGTGCCCCCTAGGCCCAACCCTATGTAACCTGTTGCTGGTGGACCTGCAGGATTTGAAGAAGGGGAAATGTGGGGGGGGGGGGGGTAGACCAGGGGAAAGAGGGAGATGGTAGAAGAGAGTAAACCAGGTAATCGGGCCGGGGGTAGTCAGGGGGAGAAATGTCTAAGGAGGTTAGAGGTGAGGAGAGAGGACATGGAGTATAAATGAAGGATCACATGAAGGATCGGATGATGAGTATAAATGTGGCTGGTTGAAGGGAGTACTCCCACTCCCTTCACGACCTCCGTTTCCACTCCGGAAACGGAAATCCGAGGACGGGGGAGAGGCGTGCGGGGGAGAGAGACAGAGGGAGGGTGTTACGGCCCACACCCCATACCCAATAGAATTTCCATAGCATATGTATAATCATAGCATCTAAGCAACACCATAATATTTATAATTAACATTAATGAAGTAACATATATATTTATACTAATCACAACTATTACCGTACAGACACATACCTGCAGCCCCAACACAAGACCCTTTTTATTACTGTATTCCGCAGGCCTGCGACTGGGCCCTTGAGGGCGCTACCCCCTCTCCATATCCACTCACCCACACACACATACATTTGTATACCTAGTTCTAAGCATATTTAAGGACCGACTGTAACCGCCAGCGGGCATTCGACATTCTATATTCTACTTTCGACCACTTAAGATTCGGCTTTCCATTTTTGACCGTCAACTTTGAGTATTCTTCATCTCAGTCATCAGCTCCGATCAAACCATTCATCAAATAATTAATAAAGTATTGTGAAAGAAAACTATTGCAAGATACAAGCAGCTTTCTACCCGAAGAAAAACCCACCACGTATCCCAGGCCGTAACAGAGGGTGGAAAGGGGGAGGGAGAGAGGGCGGGAGAAAGAGAGAGAGTATAAGGAGTAGGTCCCTCCAATTTTTCTCCCTCGAATTCTGGTTCGCCCTGTAGACTTTGATTTATGGAATGCAACGCTAAAAAAAGGGAGAAGTAGATGGTTTATTGTTTGTTCAATTTTATTACAACGTGCACGCCCGTATGTTTTTGTATTCTTTACGCTAGAAATTATTCACTGTTATGACACTGCAATGTTTATCATATCAATGGACAATGATTGAATAGTGGAATACATAAGAGATGATAAACACAGAGACAGACGATTGGGATAAATATAAATATTAACTGACTTAGGTGTGAAAGATTATACGTGTTGATAGAACACGGGTCACTATCGCATTGCTAGCCACTGTCATGCGGAGGATTAGTGACTTCAAAAAGAGAGTCCGGTAGCTTAAAACTGTGGACCATACGCATGTGCTACGGACAGGATGACGCGGTAACAATAGCAGTGATTAAGCAAGGCAACATATTTTGATTATGCGCAAGAAGCTAAAGTGTGGTATGAATCGAAGTTAGAGGTTCTCTAACTCTGCTGCACACTGAATATGAGTCCAACAATGATAACTGTAGGACAATAAGATTCCCAAACAAAATACATAAGAGCGATTGGATAATGTCTGCGTTTCATACAGTACCTGCTTTGCAATAATATCTTTCACAGAAAACGCTTTGTACTTTAATTTTTCCTTATCATAATACTAACCGAATCGATTTCTTATGCATTTCAATGCACATTACTACTCCTTTCGAAATCATATTCCTCTCGTAGTTTGGATCATAGGCCTCGTTGTTGTTGGTTTGGATGTTGTTATAATTAATGGCGGTGGGTAGGTATTCAAACATGTACCTGTGCTCACAACAAAAACAAAGTATGTTTCTTGACAATTAATTCCCGAAACTGAAAATTAAAAGGTATTGGTATAATCACAATTGATATATCCCGAGTATTATAAAAATGGTTTGTTAGAGCGAAAGAGAGAGAGAGTGTAAACAGTCGGATCGGTCGACTGTTCGCGCTTCGGGGGGAGGGCAGAGGATCGCTTCTCCGAAAGGACGCGAACCGTCGGATTTTGGGAAATGCCCTCCCCTGCCTTCGCCCGCGTGAGCAAGGAGCGAGCGAGCGAGTCTCGCCTGAGGAATCGGAGGAGAACGATTGAGTGGGCAGAGCGACAGAGTGTACGTGTGTATGACCGAGCGAAATAAAGAGACTGAGCGAGAGAAACAGGGAAATCGAGTTTTCCCTTACCCCATTGAGTAGCCCTCGAAAGTGCGAACGAGTCGCAGCGTCCGAGAGATCGGTGCAACGATCTGAGCTAACAGGTTTAAATGATGTATTCTTCATTTTGAAATATTTGAGGTTCGACAGCTATCTGGACAGAACAGACAAATTTTTTGTTTACGTAACGTCGAAATATTTAAGAAAATAGAGGTAACCCTCCTACAACATGGCATCCTATAATACGTTTTCGCCTCTAACACGATAGGATAGATTGCGAAAACCTTTGTACAGCACAGTACTTCTATAGCTGATGGGTTTTTATTGACTTATATTACATTTGTTACTTACAAGATATTCAATATAATTTAAATATGTTAGAGTTGAGCACATGTACGTGCCTGCGTGCGAGGTAAATGGCGCGCATGCGCGTCTGCACCGGGGCACCGACGAGCGGCTCGCGAGAGGGTAGCGCTCTCTTCCACCGGTAAACGCCATGCGGCTCGGATGTGATTATGGACTGATCGTTGTAGCATACTTGTATTGCAGACTAATTACTTAAAATATATTTGTGTTGTTTCTATTAAACCACCTGCAAACTCATTAAAACCTATCAAAATACATATACAGGGTGAGCCAGAATTCGAGGGGAAAAAAGTGAGGGGTGGTAGAACACAACCACTTTTTGTCAAATAATATATGGGTCGCAACTGAACGGTGGCGAACGTGTTAAAGGATTATCACAAGAATTGGAGCAGATATTTCACAAAAGTCCAACTGTTATATTGCGCCGCCTCTGTCCAACAGCGGCATTTCCAACTTCTATATTTTATTTCATTTCCATCATCTTAAATTTCCTACAATAGTAAAATGGTGTCAGAATGACATAGCAAGGTAATCATGCAGAGTTTCTTGCAATGTGACGGGTTATTAGTTAAAGACGCTCAAATTAATTTTATATATCGCATGGCCCGTGTAATTTTTACACTCGGAAGAACCCTGTGTGTGTATCGTTTTTTTATGCCACATTTGTACAACTTTGTGCTGTAAAGTATTACATACATACATTTGTTTATAGGAATTTCGGATTTTAAGTATTAAGAGGTTAGGCCACTCTAGGATTTTCGAAAAATAGCTTTTGTTTTTGTTTTTAAATGGTTCCTTAGGATCACAACATTGATGGGTCAAAAGATTATGGCCGGGAAAAGCCCCTAACTACTCGATTTTCGATTTTTATTACAAGGCCGCCTTGTCGGCAGCGCGCTCCTTTTATGAGCGCTGCGGAAAAGTTGCTGTAGGGCAGGTATACGGTAAATGTTATTGAAATTATTTATTGCGTGACTAGTCTGGATAATTCCACCCTTCTATTTTCTTAAGTTTTGTCTCACAAATAGTCGAATATCTGCTTGAGACAGACACAGGCAAGAATTTGAGAAAGAAGCTAGTTGACAAGCACTCGTTCTTCTCGATACTTTGGCGAACTTTAATTTACTTTTGTGTGTGTACTTATTAATTTGTTTTCACAATGAGTGAGAAGTGGTGTATAGTGGGCGGAAAGAAAAAAAGACAACATACAACAACAGGAAGAGACCAAAACCATATCAAAGGATGCCACTGAATCGCTATGAGTTAGAAACACCAGATGACTTGAATGCCAGTATATCGGTGTGACGTCCTAGCGTCAAGAAATTGTGTTGTATGCGCGTTTTTGGGGTCTTGTGCCTGTGCGACACACCCCTGGGAATTGCGCGTTGCAGTTCGTTGTTTTGGGAGAAAGGTAGAAGAAGAAGGAACGTAGGCCTCCTGGATCGCCAGAGGTTCTGGTTCTGTGGGTATGAGGTCGTTTGGGATGGGAGGTGAGCACCTAATACCTAATATCTTGTCGCAATCTATATCCCCAGCGAATCTTTTGAGGGACTGTTCAAATTCCGCGACGAAGGCTTTTATTGCTTTGCATTTCCCCGAACGGGTACTAGTTTTGCCCATTCAACTAATGAAGCGAATTTCACGCCGCCGCCAGTTGATCGGGATGTCTCTAATTTCGCGAGCCTTCTGATGGAGCGGATTCTACGCCGCCGCCAGAAGGGTTAGTTTCTATTGTGGTATATTGGTGTAAGGTTTGGAAAAGGAGTATTCCGTGAGGTTGAGTAACAGATGTTGATTTTTGATGGATAACCAGTGCGTAATGTTTTAATGGAAAGTTTCGAGAGTTGTTCGGACAGAGTAACTTCTAAGATCGGACTGCTGCTATGGAATCACTCTGATCTTCTACCAGACGTGGGTCTGTTTTTGAAGGGCCAACCGAACCATGGAGAAGGACTTTTCGAAAAATGTCACGCCGTTCGAATTTCGACTTGTCGCTTCTCGGTGGTCTGGGATTCGTCGATAGTTTGAGAGGAGAGGCATACGTCGCGTCGTCCCGCTTTGTTTAGGCTTTAGCGCGATGCGCCTGGAGCCGCGTGTCAAGTGCGTCCCAAGACAGAGACCCAAGGCAGAGACGTTCTGACTATAGCAATCGTATACGGCTATACGCGGACGTTACATCGGCAAGAAAACTGAAGCAATCGGAAGATCTGTATGATATGGAAAAAAATCCAGCATTTGGTTATCGTATCATAAACTATATTACAGTATTTTTGGCTATTTCGAATGTTCTCGTTTGTAACGTATGCCAATCGGAAGTAAAATATGTATACTGAAAGTGGCAAGCGCGGTTCCGAAATCCACTTCAAGTGGGAAAACAGTGTTGGATATAGCGACCAAAATTGCCGTTATTGTATATAATGACGATTTTTCTTCCATTTTGCACATAATGGACGCAATGGACTTAGAAATCGGGCCCAACAGTTACGAAATGTGTCTGCAAGTCGACGAGCAGTGCATAAAGCTCGCGGAGAGATCGCTCTCTGAAGAAGTAAAAACGGCAAGGATCACTTCAAGGTCAATAAAAAAACAATTACAACAGCAGGGTGATAACCTTGAAAGTCAATTGTATGGTGCAGGTATTTCAGAATGGGGAAATTGCAGAGTAATTCATGATTATCTACTACTCAAAACTTTAAACGCGTTTATCTCGAAACTACATTTTTCTAGCTGGCCGGACTCCTAACTCAGACAATTTTCAACGGATTCACTTCCAACTTTGCACATATCTTTAAAAATACAGTGTCCATGGTAGTACGCAGGGTTTTTTTTATTAAATTGCATAGTTCATTTGTTATCAACAATTTTCTAGCGAATTTTTCGGTAAATTTGGCACTTTTCACTTTAGAAGTGCGCCATTTCGCCAAAAATCGATATATCGAAAAAATCCTACGTACTGTTCTGGCTGTTGTTACATATAATTGAGAAAACTTTATTAGCCCATCATAATTCAAAAATTACGCGTGCTGCGAGTCCGGCCGTGGACCCTTGTAAATCGAGACGCCGCCGCCAAAATCCTGCACGGCCGCCATTTTGAATACAATCTCTTCCAAAAAATTAGTGTATGTAGTCAATGGCATGTATAATGCCACACTCTTTTTATAATTTTGATATACACCTATCCCCCGATTTACACGGTACTCGATTTACACGATTTCACTTTTACACGGTTTTCAAAATGTGGGAAAAAAGTTATCCGTGAAGGACTCGGATTAGGGCGAAAATTGAGTAATCATTTTGTACAAAATGACCCAAATGTTGAACGAGCTCTCCTATTTCAGCGAAATATTAATAAATGCTTAACTCAATATGAGGATATATACTATAAGGATTTGACCAAAAACCAAACACAATTGTTGTTAGTTACGGATTTCATTACCAAGGTTCAGCGATCTGAAATTGCTTCTTATTCATCTAACAACGAAAGTGAATTGCACCAAATACTATCGAGTGATGAAAGTGACATTATAGGAAATAGAAAGAAAAAACGAGGAGTCTATGAAAGTGATAGCAGTACGTAATGAAAGGGTCTAGCCGTGTTACAATGCAAAAAGTGCCCCTAAACCAAATGAGACGTGTCATACGCCATTCGATAGCTTATGGAAAAAGAAACATTTTTGGAGATTGGAAATCCGAAATCTCAACTGGGGGGGTACTTATAGACAAAAATCAAAAATATGTTTCTTGCCCAATTATTTTTACTCCAGTGGATAAAAAAAATTGAAAAAATTCACGAACGTATCGGCTAACGGTGTACACGTTACAGAATTTTTTCAGATTTTTTGGTTGAAAAACTGAGCTGTAAAAAATCAAAAACAAATTTTTTTTTTGAAAAATGGCAATTTTTCATCAAAGAAGTAAAGTCTCCACTTTTATATTTTTTGTATAGGTACCTATTGTGAATACTAACATACTGAATTTTTTTCAGATTTTTTGTAAACCTGCGCCGTTATAAAAAAAAATAAAAACCGATTGTCCGGTTGCTTTTTGCGTGCCCCACCTATTTGTACAGTAGATCTTTGCATTTTTCCCAATCCACAAGTGTATTATGCAATGTGTAACGCTGCTCGAAGTCTAGCATTGGCGCAGGAGTTGATAAAGCCTTAAAATAGCAAATCATGGAAATTGCGACCAGTACGTTATATTCCAAAGTGTAAACCGAAATTCCAATGGCACCGGTGTGTACATTTTTGCGCAAGTTCGAATCCTTATAGGGTTATCTGTTTTTCACACATATTACTTTTTATTCAGAATTTAAAAATACATTGTTCTAATGAATGCTTACCCTCATACGTCGTAAAATCACATGGTTTTTTTAGTTACGCAACATACTATTTTCAAGCACTTATGTGCTATCGTTTCTCATCATTATCTTTAATCCATTCTTTTTTTGTATTTGAAGTAACGTAAAAATAATTAAAATATTCACTACAATGTTAGTTTTGGGAATTCCTCCCTTATATCCATTTGGACCTAGTTACCGTTACCGAAGCCACATAGGAATTATATGTAAGCTATGCAGTTTTTCCGTGCGTGATTGTCAACTAACTGCAGTAACAGTTATTGCAGTGCCGAGAGTTATTCATACGAATGTAATCAACTTTTATTGCATTTGGCAAGAATGGTTTTTCTTACGAATTCTCACAAAATTGCTTGCCCCGTCCACGCATGACCTCGCGCCACAAATTGTAAACATCTCGCCGCCAACGGCAACCTTCCATCGAACTCTCTCGACGTCGAGACTTCGGGAACCTTTGTTATGATTGTAACGATCAGCTGACGTCTAGACGGTTCGAGAGAGTTCCGATGGACAACATATAAATACGCATTGTCCTAGCCGCACGGCCTCCAGTCTAGCTCAGTTTTTCTGCAAGTGCTTTCGCTGTACGTCTCGCAAGTACCTTCGCTTGTGCTATCGCAATTGTCTGTAGTTCTAGTAATAAACGGAGTATTGTGCATTTTTTAAGTGCTTCCTTTCTGCAAGAGAATTTCCGTGGACGCCCACTTCCTACCCGCTTAGCTTGCTTAAACACCCAGCGATCCGCGCAACTTTACAACAGTTTTACTATGCAATAAATGAAACGGTCAAGTTGTTCATGGAATTAATGACTACCCCAACCTGCATTCGAAGTCAGGTAGTTGCGTGGAGACAATGCAAACATTCAGTCCAAAGGATATAGATAGAAAGACCGGTTGACTGTACCCTTATCCTATCCTTAGTTTCTGGTGTATTAATGACGGTTCGAGACGTAAGAGTAAAGCAATTCATCAATAGTTTATGATTCTACCGTACCGCAAACGTAACGTTGCGTCCGGAAATCGTATTCAAGCTCAATTCTTCAATAGCTACAAAGGTTTATTACTTTTTTTATTTTATTACCCATACCGTACAAGACTTAAGCACAATTTGCGCAATATATTCGGAACTCAGTAAATACTCATTGAAATAGGTGTGGCTTGTAAAATGTGGTCGTGTCGCTACAACGTCATTTTCATAATCAAGCAATCAGAGAACGGAATTATCCATCCACGAATCCGCATACACAAAATTCGAAATAAACTTTCGACCATCCCCACTATTTAAAAACATCTTTATATTAGCAGTTAGAATTTGTTTTCACTTTTGGTTGAAATACCAAGCGTAACACAGAGTGTCTGATCGGTTGATAGTTGTTAATACTTACTTTCTTACTGTGCAGTAGTTTTCGGTTTGACGTGAACAAAATGTCGAGTAAGAAAGTAGATTTGGTTGATAGGAAAACCCTGCGTGCAAGATGCATTCGTTGTGAGATTGTAATTCGCGCTGCGCCTGGCCGGAAACGTAAAATCACAACGCAAGAAGATGCGTTTAAGTGTTCCATAGTTCTACAAAAAGAGGTGTCTGTTGGTGACGTGTTATGTGCCAAATGTCGTGTACCCGTGAGCAAGGCATTCGCAGATGTTAGCACAACATCCCTTGAAAAATCTATTCGAGTCGAAGACTCATCAGCAGGCTTGTCTTCTTTGATCAAACCTTCTACGTCCGTAACTAAAAAAACCATGTGATTTTACGACGTATGAGGGTAAGCATTAATTAGAACAATGTATTTTTAAATTCTAAATAAAAAGTAATATGTGTGAAAAACAGATAACCCTATAAGGATTCGAACTTGCGCAAAAATGTACACACCGGTGCCATTGGAATTTCGGTTTACACTTTGGAATATAACGTACTGGTCGCAATTTCCATGATTTGCTATTTTAAGGCTTTATCAACTCCTGCGCCAATGCTAGACTTCGAGCAGCGTTACACATTGCATAATACACTTGTGGATTGGGAAAAATGCAAAGATCTACTGTACAAATAGGTGGGGCACGCAAAAAGCAACCGGACAATCGGTTTTTATTTTTTTTTATAACGGCGCAGGTTTACAAAAAATCTGAAAAAAATTCAGTATGTTAGTATTCACAATAGGTACCTATACAAAAAATATAAAAGTGGAGACTTTACTTCTTTGATGAAAAATTGCCATTTTTCAAAAAAAAAATTTGTTTTTGATTTTTTACAGCTCAGTTTTTCAACCAAAACATCTGAAAAAATTCTGTAACGTGTACACCGTTAGCCGATACGTTCGTGAATTTTTTCAAATTTTTTTATCCACTGGAGTAAAAATAATTGGGCAAGAAACATATTTTTGATTTTTGTCTATAAGTACCCCCCCAGTTGAGATTTCGGATTTCCAATCTCCAAAAATGTTTCTTTTTCCATAAGCTATCGAATGGCGTATGACACGTCTCATTTGGTTTAGGGGCACTTTTTGCATTGTAACACGGCTAGACCCTTTTTGGTTCAATTTTTTAATTTATATTTCTTGTTTCTACACGTAAAATGTATTATATACACTATTATTATTTTTATGTTTTTTAAGATGTATTTAGTTTTATTTTACTTTGAAATAAATAACTGAATTATGCACATTTAGTTTATTTTCGTTTTACACGGTTTTACGTATAAAAATCATCGATTTCGATTTACACGGTTTTCTCTGGAATCTATCTTCCGTGTAAATCGGGGGATAGGTGTATTTTGTAGTTTGTCTGAAAAAAATTCCCGAAAAAGGCCTATTTTTAAGGCCTCCAGAGTGGCCTAACCCCTTAAGTATTATGGCGACCCTCAGCACGACCATCACTCCGCGATCCTCTTTCTCGCTAGTGCTCGATCGCTCTTCGATCCGTACAAATACGATCACGGAGTCTAGCGAAGACGCCGTAACACCGGACAGCAGCGTCTAGGGCAGGATCCGTCGGCATAGCTCTACTGAACAATCCGCGTCGAGGAACGAAACAGATATTCTTCAGTATTAATGGTCACTAGTGTAAATTAAGTAATAGTGTCTGAGGGTGTTGTGGTGGTGAACGAGCGAATTATTTACGCATGCACATGGCCGACGTAATTTGTTCGGACCCGTTAGAATTAAGTCGTTATCGAACAGTAACTGATTCAAACAATTTCAGGAACTACTTCGTCCTGTGGACGCACGATAGCCTTAACTGTTAACACCGTATCGATTCCAATATTAGAGAAGGAAGGCGAAATCGAGTAAGCGCGTAGAAGGAAGGCAACGGTAAGCCACTCCAGCGTTCGATCAGCGACACTGTTTGCATCACCCAAAATTTTATTTTGTAGCACATCCGCATAGTGCAGAGGTCAAGGACAATTCGGCTAGGCGAGACGGATCGTGATGGTTAGATCCGCCAATCGGGATCAAACTCCATACTGAAAAGAAACGACGAGTCGGAACCCGTACGGGTTTTCCGATGGCTCTTATCCCACGTTTCTCGAATGAAATACTTAAATTAACCTCGTACATCGACCATCGTATTTTACATTACAAAGTAAAGTAATCCGAACTGAAAACTAAGCGTCGGACCATCGTCTGGATGGCCCGGACGTAACATACGCGTCTGCAAAATATCAGTACGATTGAAAAATTTTGATTTTTAATCACAATTTTTTAAAAAATGAGAGGATGTGTAAAGAAAAGTTTGGGTGGAGAAGGTCTGTGCGAAATTTCAACCAAATTGGTGACCCACAAACCTGGTCCTCCCATTGTTAGCTGTTACGAGCTTGAAACAGTTCACGTGCACTTATTTTCTTTTTTTCCTTCCCACATGAGAAGGAAATGGGCAGTAAATTTGATCGGAACATAAAAGCATTATTTTTCTATTCTAGAGACTCTTTGACGCATTGTATTAAAGCGTTGACATAACAACAGAAACAGTAAGAAAGTAGCAGGGTTGTTGATATTAACCTGGTGACCGCGAAGATACCACATCCATGGCAAGCAAGGGTGATGTACATCGAATCACTGGCGACGAGCATGAAAGTGAGCGCCGTCGACGCATAATTAATATGCATAACTAACACCCAGTAAATGCTGTCGCTGTCTAAATTAGTCCAATAATTTGCCGGAAACAATAACACCCTTTGAACGGACGTATTTGACGGATGTATAGCGTTCAGTACAATCGGCATACATGGCAAAAGTGTCATTATAGCCAACGACATAAACAAGTATCCTGTAAAAATGACAGAACCGGACAACGTTGCATTGTTAGTATTTCTTCACAATATTATGTATAAAATAAAACGTGCTTTTTATTTTAACTATTTATTACCATTTTCATGTCATTTTCACTTTTCAAACCCGGTTAGACATATTCAAAAAAATAATATAAATATTGCATCCTGCACAACTTATGTTCTACTGTGTCAAAATTGTATCAAAAAATTAAGAAGACTAATGTGTAACTAACCCTCGGAGTACTGAGAGTTTGGAGATGAGCACTGGACCACTCCTGATCCTCCCAGACAGTTCAGTAACACTAATTCATATTCACCTTACCCGATCGGCCGCTGGGTGAATCATCACGCGGCAGAAGAATATCGCCGCTCGAAAATCACACTGATATACAGGGTGAATCAGAATTCGAGGGAGAAAATTTAGGGGTGGTAGAATGCATGAATACACACATTTTTACACATCTGTATTGAGTAAGTTTTAATCTTACTTAGAAGTACTCTTGGCATTGCAACCCCACAAAACCAGTGCAATTCTGAGTAGCGCGCGTGGCTGACGGATATTTCCTCATAAATTCGCATGGCAGTTAGCGTGTTACTCTTTAACATTTTATTTTTGAACATATGAATCAATAATATTTGTGTTCATAAAGTGTTTTGTAAAATATCTCCTCTGATACTTGCGATAATTCTTTAACACGTTTGCCACCAGGTCACGCATCGAATCACACTTTGCAGAATATTTATTGTCGTCGCCTACGCAGCAACATCATGCGTGCTTTTGACCGCCTGCTTTCGTTGCTATTATAATTTTTCATCCGGGTGCCAAGATGACCGTAACCACATGATGATGAAGCAATAAGAATTGTAAAATAAATTCGGGGAATATAGAACTACACCCGTTCTACACGTGTTTACCGTTTGAAGCGTTACACTGAACTAATTCGTTCTCACCGCTTCATTTCGTACGCATGCAAGATCCTTTCATATTCCTTATGTGTGCCTATTGCTTTGGGAACAATTGACCAACGCTGGCGACACCGACCTAAGTACCATTGATCCTGTAAGAATGTGTGTGTATGTGTGTGGGTGTGTGTGTCCTCTGCCGAAATAGCGCGATTCCGTGATCTAGTGCTCCTCCTGGGAGAGCTAATATACGAACAAATTTTTACCAGATTGTATCATGATATCAAGGTTTCATAGCAAGAAACAAAGAAAAGAAGTTGTACATAGAATGATGCACAATTCGTAAGTTGTGAATATTCATGTAACAGAACTGAGAGATACAAAAACTGTGAGTGTAAAATTATTATTCTTTACTTGAATAAATGTTGACAATTAGCCTCCCTTTGGCAGCAAATTGCTGCAAGAATCGGCGCAGTCTTGCTTCCTTTATCATCGCCCAATCGTTTTCAATCTCCAAAATTAATTTGTTTATCTGAAACATAGTTCGTTTGTATTAATATTTCTCGTGTAGGCAGCTAGTCTGTAGAATAATATAGGAGACGGTGAAGTTTTTTCCATTCTCTAGACATTCCACATTTCCTTATCATTTATCATTTTGTTACGATGGCGGATAATGGGTGGCGTGTTCACGCAGCGAACACCTGAAAGAATGTTGTTGTTTATCGAGGTAAGAGCGTTTCGCGGATACGCGAAGGGGCAGAGGAACCGTGTAGAAACCGTACGAGCGAACACAAGCAAATCAAAATGGTGTAGCTGCAAGTCGGAGCAACCCGATGCCAATCATTTTGTAATTTCCAATAAAATATTATTTATCCTGCACTTCGAGATAACACATATTTGTCGATAAATCAGTCTAACATGGAAATCGTGCGCGACGAGCAAATAGTGAGCGGCAAAAACAATTGTGGCAATCCGGGGTATTCGAATTAGTCGGCTAAGGATAGTGTTTTTATGTGACGTCACTACAATCAACGTTTTGTATTGCAATACTTATTTTACTGAGAACACTGTGCCTTCATTTCACAAGGTAGAGAGAGAGCATTTGGTGGTCGCATACGTGGGGTTGTTGAGGCATATGAATATCTTTAGAACGTATGCTGAAAATATTTCTTCCAATTAGTCAAAGAAATATCTCAGATAAGACTAACGTGAATGCGTCTATGCGCATGGTCTTAGGCAACAGCGATGAAGTAATAAAACATAGGAGTGAGCCAGCATTAATCTAGGTCACTGAGTATTGTTTGTCGGCATTGGCACAAATTATATTCTTTACGATTCCATAAATTGCAACACAAATTATTGTAATGTAACACCTTCCTCTTACAGCATCATGTGAATTTTGTGCTTCATCATCAGTTTATCAAATTCCATCGTTGCAAATATAATTTTTTCTTTCGTACCTGTCACTTCAGGTAATCTTCATTATCTATTAATTATACTGTTGCCCTTGTAAAGTCAGCAAGCGTTACCCTTTCAATATTCTACTGTTTCAGTCGTGATCTCATCCAGATGCGTGAGAAGCGTAAACTATCAATCCCAGAACCCTCAACATCCAAAACCTAGCGCAAGCACGTAGTCAAGAACTTAAATTATTTCTCTCGTGCACCCTTACTCATTTCTCTCGATATTTATTATCGTTGCCAATGCAAATATGACATCGAGCACGCTTTCGAAAACTTGTCGAAGGCTTTCTATTCTTTTGCAATTTTCTCCCCGTGGTTTCTATTGCTACCGCAACATGCTTATGTTACGTCACCAGACGTCACCCTTTTGTTAATAGCTATAGCCGGACCTGTGTCTCCACCCGGACGCGTGGGAAACCTTCTCCAGAGCCTTCTGTTCTCGGAACTCTTACACCTCTTAGAATCGAGACCAAGCGCGAGCACGCAATCAGATGTTTGACGAATGGCGATGACAGAAAGGAGTGCAGGTTGTTTAGTTTCAAGTCACCCGAAAGGCGCGAGGTGACAATCTGCCCAGCGACGCGGCGGTCACAGATGTAGCTTCGCGGCAACGGCGGCTTTCTCTCTCTCTCTCTCTCTCTCTCTCTCTCTCTCTCTCTCTCTCTCTCTCTCCCTCTCTCTCCCTCTCTCTCCCTCTCTCTCTCTCTCTCTCTCTCTCTCTCTCCCAGTATGAATGCCGCATCTTTGATATGGGCTTCATCCAAAGTATGCAGTCGCACGCGGGATAAAGGTGATTGTTAATTAAACCCCGTACAACACAAAGCGAGCCGAGTCTTCTACTCGGGAATGACAGAGGAGAATGTCACCGGACAAACTCACCGCGCTCCGAAGCTACCGAGCTAAAGGGCAACATCGCGAATCGCGACAACGTGCCACCGGGCCTGTCTCAGCGGAAGGGGAGGGTCCTTGTGAGGAGGAAGCGCTGTCGAGTCTCTGTCTGATCAGATCTGACATCGAGAACTCCAGTCAGGCCTGCCGAACAGGGCTTGAACCACGTGGCGAAGCCCCCCGG
Source organism: Anoplius nigerrimus (assembly GCA_914767735.1). Lineage (NCBI taxonomy): Eukaryota > Metazoa > Arthropoda > Insecta > Hymenoptera > Pompilidae > Anoplius > Anoplius nigerrimus. The sequence goes on along the minus strand of OU612079.1, from coordinate 3,061,757 downwards.
CAAGTGGCAATAGGCCACAGAGCGAATGACGCGAAAACCATTAATTTAAGCGAAAGAAAATAGAATTGATAAAGACGCAGGAGAATGAATGGCTAGCAGCGCGAGCGAACGTGAAGGGTCCTTAACCGAATTAGACACAATAGAGTAGCGTAAATCAGAAATTGAACGCGTGTGCATGGCCCGAGCACAATGAATGGCAGTGCATCACCGGATGCGCTGCGGCGACTCCAAACGCGGGAGATCGTACAGGCGGCAGGGAAAACAGGGGTGGGGCCCTGGTGGACCATTGCACGTCACCTCGGAGGTATGAAGCGATGCACCCTTACTCCCTGCATCGCGGTGTGTAGCGTTGCGCAAGTAATATTAAGAAAACCTCAGAGATCTCCCCTCTCCGGCGATATGCGAATCTGCGTAATTTATATAATTTAATATAAGATCAGTAGACCTAGGCGCGTCAATTATAAAATAGGGGGATAGATTTAAATAAGAGAGGAGAGGTCATCTGAGGTTGACCTTCAGGGCCGCGGAGTAAAGCTCTCCTGAGCTGTGGGCCCTCCCGGGGGAGCTTAGTACGCGGTTCGGAAAGCCAGTTTGACTCAGCAAGCGACTACCGGGTCGACAGAAGTATAATAGAAGCAACTATGCAAAAATAAAAACAGATATTGGCTGACCGAACAACCCATCCGGCTACTGTTTTCCCTCTTGCTGTTGCAAACGAAAAAGAAAAATTCGCGAGAAAAAGTAGAAGCACTTTTTGAACAATAGTAATATTTTAACTTTCAATGAAACGCATGGCAGGCCAGAGCAGTCTCGCCGACTAAAGCCAGGGCTCCTCCTAAGTGGGAGAACGCTCAGTGGCTCATAATACGGTGTAATACACAGATGAGCGGCTGAGCCAACCCCCAGAAGGCGACATAATCGGCAGTCGCGGACAACCCCCACCCTAAAACATGAAAATTTGACCGGGAAACAGGAAACCGACGAGATGTATAAGTCGGAACTTCCTCGAATAGCTGCGAATAAAATAACTCAATTTAAACACCCTAGTCTCCCAATTTCACGAAAAGATTGCGATAGTAGTAAGTTACAAAGCCACAAATCCCAAAAGGACAGCTAGCAGGGCACACCGGACTGGGCTGACACCTTCCCAGTACCCGGGGAGGGGAGTGTCGTAAGTGCGCGAGTACGAGAGTGATTCCATTACGATCCCACGCCCTGGACGGACGCCGTGCGACGTCCAGTAAACACCCTCCCTTGTGGTGTAACGTCTGGTGTTTAGTCGGTAAAAATTTGACATACTCTGGCCTCACCCCACAGAGGCCAGAAGTCTTCTTGAAGATTCACCAGATGATAAAAAAAAAAGTCGGTAATAGACTACGTGATAGGGAACACGGTAAGGTGGGACAGAATATGGGAGGTGAAGATAGGGGAAAGATATACTCGGACCAATAGTCGGTGACGGCAGTGGTGGAAATCAGAAGGGCTGGAGGGGGGGGGGGGGGAGCGGTAAGAAAGGGGAGGAGGGGAGATGGAGTCCATTGTGTGGGGAAAATTTGGAGGAAGGTTCGGGAACAGAGCGGAAAGGGGAGGGGGGGAAAGGGTAAAAGGGGTGCTGAGAAAGATGATTGCGGGTAGAGAGGAAAAGGAGAAGGGGTGGTAGTGGGATGGGGAGTGTAGGGTGGGAAAGAAGAGGTTGCGAAGAGAGTTGAGGAAATGGAAACGGAAGGGAGGAAGGAGATACAGGAAGTGTCGAAAGGAATACAAGGAACTATGTGAGGAGAAGAGGAGGGAGAGGGAAAGATGGGAAAGAACGGTGGAGGCGGTGAGGACGGAGGGGTGGGCGTGAATAGCGATTAATAACACAGGCACGCCAAAACAAAAGTTGTCTGTACATTTCACCGGACCCACCTACGGACATGTAATTCGACCCGTTGAATCCGAATTTGAAGTCCGTTTGGCCCGGTCACCCTCCAGATTTGAGTAAAATGCAAAAAAACAGAAAAAAAATTGCAAAAATTGCGAAAAACTGCAATCACAGCAATGAAAAAATTGTTGTGGACTTGGATTAAGTATGATTTTCATGTATTTCAATTTACTGATTCCAAATCTGAACGTTAATTAGCCCGTTGAGCCGTCAAAGTTTGAAAAAATTGCGAAAAACCGATAAAAATTGCATAAAATCATGAAAAACCGAAACTATCGAGATGAAAAAATTTTTTTGGATTCAGATTGAGTATGATTTTTATGTATTTTGTTACACTGAATCTGAATCTGAAGTTTTTTGTCCCGTTAACGTTTCAAAATTTAAATAAAATTAAAAAAAAAATCTGCTACCACCACTTCACATCAAGCTAGGTCTCATAAAACAGTATGTCAAAGCTTTGGACAAAATTGGTGATTGTTTCCAGTACTTAACCGTCCGACTACCGTGCCTGGATCGAGGTACCGGGATGTCTTGGCTGCGGAAACGCACACATTCTAAGAAGACGTTCGCTACTTGAGCCGGTGTCACCGGCGCGGCGTTCGTCAATTGTTCTCAAAGCGATAACGCATAAAAGATCTTTTGAAGTGGGCCGACGGCATCCGGCGAGCAGCTCGCTCGAGCCGTCACGGATTGGTATTAGTGAACTGTCTGTGAGGGGCCGAAAGAGACCCAGGCGCCAACGAAGAGTTCGGTCGTCCGAGGGTTAAGAGATAAATTTCCTGCGATAAGTGATGCAAAATTAAAAGAAGGAATTTTTGATGGTCCCCAAATTCAAACTCTATTTTAGGATGCAAATTTTATAGGAAAAATGAACGAGACGGAGAGAGCAGCTTGGATAAGTTTCAAAAATGTGTCTCAAAACTTGTTAGGAAATAAAAAAAGCGAAAACTACCGGACGTTTGTAGAAGAATTGGTGATAAATTACAAAAATTTAGGTTGCTTAATGAACCTCAAACTACACTTCATGGTTTCTCACGTCGACCACTTTCCTGAAAATCTTGGAGACTACAGTGAAGAACAGGGAGAACGATTCCATCAAGACATAAGTAAAATGGAGACTAGGTATCAAGGAAATTGGAATTTTAACATGATGGCAGATTTTTGCTGGATGCTAAAAAGAGAAATACCAGTAGAAAACAGAAAACGTAAGAGGAACTCACTGCGTAGGTCATTTGAAGATGAAAGAGTTCGATACAAACGAAGGACAGTCTGAAATTCAAAAATACAGTTTCCTACCTTCTTCTTACATGCTATTTTTTACAGATTTTAAAATTTTGTCAATTTTTAAATTCTAAAATCATATTCCATCCATGAAAATACACCCAAGTCATTAACAATCGTGTTTAATAGATTTTTTCTCATATTTATAACTGAAATTCTCCAAATTTTTTTGGTTTTTTGAGATTTTTTAAATTTTGAAACATTAATGGGACGAAAAAACTTCAGATTCAGATTCAGTGGAACAAAATACATACAAATCATACTCAATCTCAGTACAAAAAATTGTTTTCATCTCGATAGTTTCGGTTTTTCATGATTTTATGTAATTTTTATCGATTTTTCGCATTTTTTTTCAAACTTTGACGGCTCAACGGGCTAATAACGTACAGTTTTAGATTCAGTGAATTGAAATACATGAAAATCATACTTGATCCGAGTCCACAAAATGTTTTCATCGCTGTGATTGCAGTGTTTCGCATTTTTTTTTGCCTTTTTTGTTTTTTTTTTGCATTTTACTCAAATCTGGAGGACGACCGGGCCAAGCGGACTTCAAATTCGGATTCAGCGGTTCGAATTATATGTCCGTAGGTCGGTCCGGTCAAATGTACAAACAACTTTTGTTTTTTTGTGTGTCTGTGTAATGAAAGGAGGAGGAGGGTGGGATTTGATGAGGGGATTGAACTGAGGGAGTGGAAGGAGTATTTTAAGGGATTGCTAGAGGGAGTGGAGTGGAGAGTAACGCTTGAGGAGAGGGGGATAGTTAGGGGAAGATGAAGAGGAGGATATGAGTGTGGAGGAATTTAACAGGGTAATAAAGGGGCTGAAGGACGGGAGGGCACCCACAAGGGATGGGTTAAGGAACGAGGTGTAGAAGTATGAGGGAGAGGAGGTAAGAGAATGGTTGAAGCAAAGGGTCTAGCCGTGTTACAATGCAAAAAGTGCCCCTAAACCAAATGAGACGTGTCATACGCCATTCGATAGCTTATGGAAAAAGAAACATTTTTGGAGATTGGAAATCCGAAATCTCAACTGAGGGGGTAGTTATAGACAAAAATCAAAAATATGTTTCTTGCCCAATCATTTTTACTCCAGTGGATAAAAAAATTTGAAAAAATTCACGAACGTATCGGCTAACGGTGTACACGTTACAGAATTTTTTCAGATTTTTTGGTTGAAAAACTGAGCTGTAAAAAATTAATAAAAAATTTTTTTTTTGAAAAATGGCAATTTTTCATCGAAGAAGTAAAGTCTCCACTTTTATATTTTTTGTATAGGTACCTATTGTGAATACTAACATACTGAATTTTTTTCAGATTTTTTGTAAACCTGCGCCGTTATAAAAAAAATTAAAAACCGATTGTCCGGTTGCTTTTTGCGTGCCCCACCTATTTGTACAGTAGATCTTTGCATTTTTCCCAATCCACAAGTGTATTATGCAATGTGTAACGCTGCTCGAAGTCTAGAATTGGCGCAGGAGTTGATAAAGCCTTAAAATAGCAAATCATGGAAATTGCGACCAGTACGTTATATTCCAAAGTGTAAACCGAAATTCCAATGGCACCGGTGTGTACATTTTTACGCAAGTTCGAATCCTTATAGGATTATCTGTTTTTCACACATATTACTTTTTATTCAGAATTTAAAAATACATTGTTCTATTTAATGCTTACCCTCATACGTCGTAAAATCGCTTGTTTTTTACAAAACACGTTCGGTAAACGGCTACATTCAGATGTAGGGATGATTGACGAAATAGTTGACAAAATAATGTCGAATCAAACAATTGAAAATTCATTATCATTAGAGGTCGATCTTCAGCGATGGAATATTCGAAAAGTTCCATTTAGACCAATTTCAGCCACAGAGTTACCCGATTTTCCTGATATGACGGAGAGGGATCTAAAAATTCTTTTCACTGGATCGTATCAATTATCGCAGGCAGTTTCTTATTTAGCAGAAATGATGGAGCTGAAAACAATATTAACTTCCGTTACTTAAAAGATCAGGAAAACATTATTAAATTCGAAGTGAAGTCAAGACATATTAATAATAAAGTATACAGATGTTACATAGAATACGTGCCACATTCAATAGGTTGTTCTGGAATTCGCCGATATTGTTGTCAATGTGCGAATGGCAATCGTACCGTCGGATGCTGTTCGCATACAGCAGCAATAATTTATTATTTGTCACATGCAAGGTATCTGTCACCGATTGTACGACCAGCCGAAATATTAAGTAGGATATTTAACAGCGACAACATAGTACCAGTTATTAATGAGGACAGTGATGAAGATTAAAAGTTTTGCATTTACTTTATCTTTTTATGCCGCCAACGATCGAAAAGATAAGTATTATCAGAACAAAAACTGTATATACGCTCAACACTAGAATATATAAATAACTATATAATTCACAGGACACTGGAGGATACAACAAAATTCTGCACTGAGGATGTCATGTCGCTTTATATATACGTGATTATTACTGTTTAAAGATAAGTATCTATGCTAAATATAAATGGTGAATACCCGTATCTATGTTCCAAATACTTTTTCTATCAAATAATCTTTTTAAAACAATGTACTTTAAATTACAGAGTCAATTTATTTCTTCCCTGAAGAGGATAAACTGCGTTATCAAAACGTACGGATTATATTAGGCACAGTATTCATATCTACATTGACATGAGATCAAAAATATCGCAGTTACTCTAACCTTTTCAATCAATAAACACGGATGTTATCACTAATTATAATTAAGAATTGTTAACCCTTGCTAAAAATTAAAAGATAATGAAAAGAAACAATAGCACACAAGTGCTTGAAAATAGTATGTTGCATAACTAAAAAAACCATGTGATTTTACGACGTATGAGGGTAAGCATTAATTAGAACAATGTATTTTTAAATTCTGAATAAAAAGTAATATGTGTGAAAAACAGATAACCCTATAAGGATTCGAACTTGCGTAAAAATGTACACACCGGTGCCATTGGAATTTCGGTTTACACTTTGGAATATAACGTACTGGTCGCAATTTCCATGATTTGCTATTTTAAGGCTTTATCAACTCCTGCGCCAATTCTAGACTTCGAGCAGCGTTACACATTTCATAATACACTTGTGGATTGGGAAAAATGCAAAGATCTACTGTACAAATAGGTGGGGCACGCAAAAAGCAACCGGACAATCGGTTTTTAATTTTTTTTATAACGGCGCAGGTTTACAAAAAATCTGAAAAAAATTCAGTATGTTAGTATTCACAATAGGTACCTATACAAAAAATATAAAAGTGGAGACTTTACTTCTTCGATGAAAAATTGCCATTTTTCAAAAAAAAAATTTTTTATTAATTTTTTACAGCTCAGTTTTTCAACCAAAAAATCTGAAAAAATTCTGTAACGTGTACACCGTTAGCCGATACGTTCGTGAATTTTTTCAAATTTTTTTATCCACTGGAGTAAAAATGATTGGGCAAGAAACATATTTTTGATTTTTGTCTATAACTACCCCCTCAGTTGAGATTTCGGATTTCCAATCTCCAAAAATGTTTCTTTTTCCATAAGCTATCGAATGGCGTATGACACGTCTCATTTGGTTTAGGGGCACTTTTTGCATTGTAACACGGCTAGACCCTTTGCAACAAGGTATGGAGAGGGGAGAGGTGGTCGGAGGATTGGAGGGAGGGGGTGATAGTCCCGGTAAGGAAGGAGGGACAGGGCAGCGAGATGACGGATTATAGGGGGGGGGGGGGGGGGGCGTTAACGTAAAAAGCATATAAGATCTGTACAGCGGTGCTGGCGGAGAGACCGAGGGTGAAGGTAAAGGCTAAGCACCTCCTGCCACCGAGTCAGGCGGGTTTTTAGGAAGGGGAGTTGGTGTGTAGCTCAGGTGTATATCTTGAACTACTTGATAAACAGGCAAGTAAGGAGGAGAAAGAAGAAGTTAGTGCTTCCACTCTTGGAACTGAAGGCGGCATTCGACTCGGTGGATAGGGAGATGCTGGTTAGCAGTTTGAGAGAGAGGGGGGTGAGCGAGGGCTTTGAACTGAGGTATAACGAGCTGCTGGAAGAGACAAGGTGCAGGGTGAAGGCAAGGGGATAAATGAGTGGGGGTTTCTGAACGGTCGGAGGGATGGGGAAGAAGGGTGCAGGTTGACGGAATGAAAATTAAGTCGCTGGCATATGCGGATAATGTGGCGCTGGTGGCAGAGGAGGAGAATGGGATGAGGGAGGTGATAGCCAGATTGAAGAAATATTTTATGAGAAGGAGATTGGTGGTTAACGTGAAAAAGTCTGAAATAATGAGATGCAGGGAAGGAGGAGGAAGATGGAGGAGGGTGAAATGGAAGTGGGCAGGGAAGGAAATTGAGGAAGTGGCAAAATTTAGGTTTTTAGGATATGTTATAAAAAGGGATGGGGATAGAGAAAATGGAAAAGAGGGCGGAGGAGGAGCAGAAGGAGAGGAGGGAGATGGAGGAGAGATTAAGAGGGGGGAGGGGGTGGGAGGGGGAGCGGAGGAGCGAAGAGAGAGGGAAGGGAGATGGAGGCAAGTGGAGATAAAGGTGGACAGGGCGGAGAGGGAGAGGAGGAGTGTGGTTGGAGGGGGAGGGGGAGAGGGGGGAGGAAATCGAAGGATAGTAAAGTGGATGCAGGGGGAAAGAAGTTATGCGGATTTCTGGAGGAGAGGGGGTGGGGCATTTTAAATGAAGTGCACAGGGGTGACGAGGAGGGACATTGGACGTTCGTGGGGGAGAGAGGTAATTCGGTGATTGATTATGTCTTAGGGAACAGGGGCACGAGGGAGGGAGTATGCGAGGTGAGGGTGGAGGAGGAGACTGATTCGGATCACTTGCCAATAACAGTGGTGGGGGGGGGGGGGGGGGGGGGGGGCTGAGAGAGGAGGGAGGGGGGAGGGAGGGGGAGGGGAGTAGGGAGATGGAGGCAGGGGGATGGGGAGGAATTTGAGAAGAGGTTTGGGAAGGGGGAGGGAGGAGGGAAGGGGAGTAGGGAGATGGAGGCAGGGGGATGGGGAGGAATTTGAGAAGAGGTTTGGGAAGGGGGAGGGAGGAGGGGGAGGGGTGCAGGAGGACTGGGGGAGGCTGGAGAAGAGGGTGTGGGGCGTGTTACGGGGAATGGAGGAGGGAGGAAAGAGAAAGGAGAAGGAGGGCTGGTGGGATGAGGAGTGTAAGGAGGGAAGGAGGAGGCTAAGAGGGGAACTGAAGAGATGGAGGAGGGAGGGGGGGAGGGAGAAGAGTATAAGAAATGCAAAAGAGGGTTCAGAGAGTTGTGTGAGGAGAAGAAGAGGAAGGAAAGGGAAAGGTGGGAGAGACTGGTGGAGGGGGTGAGAACGGAGGAGCAGGCATGGAGGGTGATAAGCAGGTGGAAGGGAGGAAGGGTGGGGGTGGATGAGGGGATTGAGATAGGGGAATGGGAAGAATATTTTAAGGGGCTGCTAGGAGGAGTGGAATGGAGGGTCAGGCTTGGAGGGGGGAGGGGAGGAGAGGAGGACGGGAAGAGGGAAATAGGGAGAGAGGAATTCAATAAGGTGGTGAGGGGACTGAGGGACGGAAAGGCACCGGGGGGGGGGGGATGGAATAAGGAATGAAGTGTGGAAATATGGGGGGGAGGAAGTGAGGGAATGGCTGAGGGGAGTGTGTAACAGGGTGTGGAGGGGCGAGCCATGGCCGGAGGGTTGGAGGGAGGGGGTAATAGTCCCGGTGAGGAAGAAGGTGAGGGGAGGGGTGGTGGGAGATTACAGGGGGGTGGCCCTGACGCAAACGGCGTATAAGATATACGCGGCGGTTTTGGCGGAGAGGTTGAGGGTGGAGGTGGAGAACGAGGGATTGCTTCCACCGAGTCAGGCGGGCTTCAGGAGGGGAAGAGGGTGCATTGATCAGGTATTCGTTTTGAATTACCTGATCAATAGACAGATTAGAAGGAGAGGGAAGAAGATGGTGATTCTGTTTTTGGACCTGAAGGCCGCCTTTGACTCGGTGGATAGGGAGGTTTTGGTGCGGAGCCTGAGGGAGAGGGGGGTAAGGGAGGGCCTGGTGCGGAGGTGCAGGGGGCTGGTGGAGGAGACGAGGTGTAGGGTCAGAGCGGGGGGGAGGGATGAGTGAAGGGTTCTGGACGGCCAGAGGAGTAAGACAGGGGTGTCCAATTAGCCCCTGTCTGTTCACCCTACTGCTGGCGGACATTGATGAGGAGTTGGAGAGGGGTGGATGGGGAGGGGTTCGGGTGGGAGAGAGGAAGATTCGGTCGCTGGCGTACGCGGATGATGTGGCGGTGATTGCGGAAGATGAGGAAGGTATGAAGGGAGTGATTTCAGTGATGGAGAGGTATTTTGCGAGGAAAAAGCTACAAGTTAATGTGGACAAGACGAAGGTAATGAGGTGCAGGGAGGGGGGGGGGGGAGATAGCGGAGAGTGAGATGGAGGTGGGAGGGGAAAGATATAGAGGAGGTGGCCGAATTCAAGTATTTAGGTTATGTAGTGAGGAGGGATGGGAGGCAGGAGGGGCAGGTGGAGGACAGGGTGAGGCGGGGTGCGGCGGTGCTGGGAAAGGTGTGGGGGCTGGGGAAGAGGGTGTTTGGGAGGGATTGGGGGAGAAGGCTCTGGCTATACGACAGGCTGGTATGGCCTGTAGTAAGTTATGGGGTGGAGGTGTGGGGGTGGACAGAAAGGGGGAAGGTAGAAGCCCTGCAGGAGAGATATCTGAGATGGGTGCTGGGGGTGGAAAGGAGCACTCCGGGATATTTGGTGAGGGAAGAGCTACAGAGAGAGCTAATGAGGGGAAGAATGGCGCTAAGGGCCTGGGGGTACGAAAAGAGGGTGGAGGAGGGGGGAGGGGGGGAGCTGGTGCAGGAATGCCTAAGAGAAATTAAGGGAAGGATGGGAAGAGAGGAGGGAGGAAAGGGTTGGGAGGGAGAGAGGAGAGGGTTCTGGGAGAGGAGGGGATGGGGATGGGATGGGGGGGTCGGGGGAATAAGGGGGGAGGAGATAGTTAATTGGGAGAAGGCAGAGCAGGAGAGAGAGCGATGGGAAAGGATAGGGGGATCGGAGTACAACCAGGAGTATGGAGGGTTAAGGAGAAAGGGGTGCCGGGTTACCTGAAGAAGGGGTGGCGGAAGAGAGATGGGGGAGGGTAGCGAGGTTCAGGCTGGGAAGTGGGATGAGGGGGGGTAGGTATTGGATGGGGGAGGAGGAGAGGCTTTGCAGGATCTGCGGGGGAGGAAGGGAGACGTGGAGACATCTATGGGAAGTTTGCGTGAGGGGAGGGGAGGAGGAGGGATGGCAGGAGGCAAGGAGGTGGGTGCTGGGGGGGGGGGGGAGAGGGCGAGGGGCTGTTTAGGGAGATTGAGAGGAGATGGGGAGAGTTGGGGGCGAGGGGTGTGAATGAGTGGGAGAGTTGAGAGTGAGAGGGGTGTGGTGTGATTGAGGAAACGGGAGTCCACGGGGGGGGGGGGGGGGGGGGTGGTGTGAGTGAGAGGGGATGAGAGGGGGTGAGAGTGTGGGGTCGAAGTGGGAGAGGAGCAGGCGAGCGAGAGAGCGTGAGAGAGGCGGGAGAGCGGAGGGCGTGCGGGCGGCGGAGGACGTGCGAGCGTGCGAGAGAGCGTGCGAACGTGTGAGGGAGCGTGCGAGCGTGCGAGCGGTGTGGAGGAGAGCGAGAGGGCGGTGGCGGCGAGCGGCGTTAGATTAAGTGTAGGTTAAGGTGCGGGTGGTGGCGTTAGGGTAAGGTAGTTTAAGATTGTAATTAGGTTAAGGTATTTGTAAGTTGCAAACCCATTAGGGACGCAAAAATAAACTATATATAAAAAGGGATGGGAGGCAAGAGGAACACATGGAAGACAGAGTAAGAATGTGGGGCGGCAGTGCTGTGTCATGTGTGGGGGCTGGGAAAGAGGCTGTTCGCGAGAGACTGTGGGAAGAGGCTCTGGCTCTGTGATAGGCTGTTGTGGCGGGTGGTAAGTTATGGAGTGGAAGTGTGCGGGTGGAAGGAGGGAGAGACGGTGGAGGCGCTGCACGAGATGTATTTGAGACGGGTGATGGGGGTCACGAGGTGCACTCCAGAATATTTGGTAAGGGAAGAATTGGAGACGGAAATGATCAGAGGAGGATGGTGGTGAGGACGTGGGGATATGAGAGGAGGGTAGACGAGGCGGGTGGCGGGGTGCTGGGGGGAGGGGGGCGGAGATTATAAGATGGGAGAGGGAGATGAGAGTGGATAAGGTGATCGGAGTTCAATCAAGAGTATGGGGGTTGCAAGGAAAGGGGGGTGCCTGGGTATATGAAAAAAGGATGGGGGCAGGAAAGGTGGAAGAGGGTACCAAGGTTTAGATTGGGGAGTAGATTGAGGAAGGGCTGTTACTGGAAAAGGGAAGAGAAGAGATTGTGTAGGATTTGCAGGGGTGCAGAGAGAGGTTAAGTTTAAGTTTAAGTGTAAGTGTAAGTTAGGATAAGGCGATTATAGAAATAAGGTAGGCTAAGATAACTGTACGGAGGATTGGAGGGAGTTTATAACTCGAACGGGAACAAAATATAGACATTACAAGAATACATTACCTCTTTCTCATAAATAATATAAACATTGTATTTGGTCGTAACTGCGATAATCATTAATATTGGTGGTCCTGATCTACATATGGCAACCAATTTTGACTCCCACAATTCAAGAAGTCCAAAAACCTGAAAATTAAACAGTTCTTCATTTTATGAAAAGCTCCCGGGAACTTACATTAATTGATAGCATAATCTCATTAGTATACAACTGTTATTACTATATTATTAATACATAGGGTATATTAAATTATGAAAGTCGGATATTAATATTGCTCTTCCATTCCAAGTAATTATTTAATTTCTTTCGGAATTGTCGGTAGGGAACACGAGAGAATTTTGTTCGACCTACCTACCATTGTGCGTTTGCACCGATTACATAATTTTTTTGCGTTTTTGGGTGAAACGGCGAGCCAAATACTAGAAGAGGTACATATTCGGCATTATATGCTTTATATTTGATATTACAGTATATCCGGCATTATATGCTTTATATTTGAGTTTCACAAATTTAGAAACGCAACAGTGGCTGCCAAAAACTTTTGTTATGTTTATCTAAGTACATTAGACGTTCGCAAATGCCAAAGGTTTGTTTCTAATTGCAGATCCAGTAATTTTGATCTTTTTCACTCGATTCGGTGAGAATGACCGACAACCTTGGACAACAACGTTTTAAGGGCAGAAATGGAAGCAAATCCATGTCAGATAATCGAGGAATGGTAAAACACTCTTAAGCAACTCTGGTTGATCGTTCAAGAATATTTGCAGCATATTGGAAAAGAAAGCAGCATAGGTTTTTAGGTCCTGCATAATCTGTCCGAAGAAAACAAAGCTAACCGATCCGCCACATAAACTTATTGCTTTAACGCCACAAGCAGAAGCGTTTGTTGATCTTTCATCACTTTATATGAAAAATGGGTCCTCTATGATAGTCCAAAACGCAAAATGCAAATCCTCTCACCGAATGAACCGCCACGAAACGTTAAACCAGGTTCACAAACCAAAAAGGTGCTTTTGTGTGTTTGGTGGGGTATTCGTGGAATCGTTCATCTTTGAGTGCTGAAATGTGGATCAATTATGAATGCAAACCTTTACTGTGAACAATTGGATTGAATAAATCATTCTTTAATTGAAAATTCTCCAGCGATTGTCAACAGAAAATGCGTTATTTTGTAACACGATGATGCAAAGTTGCACTCTGGAAAACGAACCCTCAAAAAAATTATTGATTGTGACAGGGTAGGTTCTGCTTCACTCACCATACTCGCCCGGCATTGCACCATCACATTTCCCTTTTTCCGATCGCTACGCCACTTTTTAAGTGACGAAAATTTGGAAAATTTAGATGATGTTCGAAATTACATCTCCAGATATTGTGCTTAAAAAGCAATTGATTTTAATCCATTTGACATTGAAAATTTGCACACTATATGACAAAAGGTTGTTGATTACGAGAGTGATCACATCATTGATAAAAAATGAAAACTTGTTAAAAATGTATTCGTTTGAACGTGGATGACAGAAACGACATTACTCTTTGGTCCCCCTAATATTGTACATATCAGAAAAATCCCCATAGCCGCTGTATACATGGTCTGTTCTGATAGTAATCGCACTGGATTTTATCTGGGCGAACGGGCGGAGAAGAGGCGGTCTGCGCGGGTAGGATCGGTGGGGGGAGGGAGGGGGGTATTGGGAAAGCTGGAAAAAATCGGCGGTCGGCTCTCGGCCGTTGAAAAACGCAGGTCGCTTGTACCGTGAACTCCTGTCGAAGCGCCTCGTTACAGAGAATCATGGAGCGTTTAATGGAGTAGCGATACACGATCAAATTTTGTATAATGATTGGTAAAACGAGCAAAGAGATTCACGACATGATTAAGGAGGCCTACGGTGATGCTGCCATGGGTAGATCGGGTGTTTTTGAGTAGCACTAGCTGTTCCGAGAAGATAGAGAAAGAGTGCAAGACGACGACCGCTCTGGACGCCGGAGTCAATGCTCATTTGCTTGTTTGATCGACATGGAGTCATCCACAAAGAGTTTGTACCACCCGGACAAACAGTTAATGCAAATTTTTGCGTGGAAGTCCTCACAAGACGGCGAAAACGCATTCTTTCGTGTCCGGCCAGTTGTCGCCAACAATTGGCGGCTGCACCATGACAACGCGCCGAGCCACACAGCATTCCGCGTAGTGGAGTATCTTGCCCAGCACAAGGTGATAACGCTGCCTCAGCCCCCTACACCCCCGACTTGGCCCCGCCAGACTTTTTTCTATTCCCCAAAATAAAATCAACGCTCAAGGGGAAGCATCACGGGTCGGTAGGGGCGATTCAGCAGGCCGTGACGAGGAAGCTAAACAGCATTCCGGCCTAGGCGTTCCAGGAGGCGTACGAAAACTGGTAAACTCGTTGGCAGAACCGTGTACATGCGGAAGGGTGCTAATTTGAAAAATACTAATGGTTCGTAATATTTTCATAAAAACACTTTTTTTTTTAAATCAGACCGATTACGTTCAGAACAGACCATGTATGTTGTCCCATACGTCAAATTAAATAATAGCGTTTTAAATTCAATAACCGGACTTCTAGACCAGTCCATTATCGCTGGGGACTGGAATACTAAACACAGAGCCTGGGGCAATCGGAAAGATAATGCAAATGGGCTGGCCATTTTTAACCACCAGTTACACCGAGATTACATAATCGAGGCACCCAATAGTTTCACCTGATTCCTCAGAGACGCAGCCCCATCGATAATTGACTTTGTGATCACCAAAGTCTTCGCTTGTCGTGCAACAGACGATTTATACTCGGACCATAAGTCAATCCTTATCAGTCACGACGGATCCCGTGTACCCAGCCAGGCCAGTGCCAATAACACTTCACCTGGGCGGCGCCGTGCGACGTTTAGGAGCACCCTCCCCTGTGGAGTAACGTCTGGGTTTTAGTCAGTAGGAATCTGACATGCCCTGGCCTCACCTCAAAGATTTCAGGAGTCTTCCGAAGATTTCCTTGACTAAAAAATGAATAAAAAAAAAGTGCCAACAACACTAACAGGGTGGTGTACAGGGACTCCACTCGAAACTTTCATATGATGCCGCATTTTAACTCCATTAATGACATAGACAATAAAATAACGGATCTAGCATCCTTCCTGCATGCTCGTAGGAGGAACGCGACTCATAAGTCTCCGATTCAAACCGATGTCCGGGCTAATAAGTTCACACTAGCTTCGTATCTCTTATTGTTAGATATAATCCGCGAAAGACAACAGCTCCGGAAAAAAAACAATAAAATAAAATTCCCCCGTGATCCCCGTGCTCAAAAACCTCGACAGAGAAATTCGAGCCAGTATAGCTGTTTAAGATTAAGCATAGCGCAGCACAGCGAACTGATTCTCATAACTATCATCAAAGTAAAGACACCTGTTCGGACAATCTCGTATGAGTCCGGGAGTTTCCGGGAAACTCATACCTGGCAAGCCCATTCCAAGTTTTCTTGCAATCATCGGCAATCACACATTCATCTTCGCACTCATGTAAGCCATAACTCACAATCAGTTTCTGTCTCGCTCATTAGCGTATTAGTGTGTTGCCGGCACCAATTTTGCATCAGTCATTTATACAAATCTCATTTAAAGCACAATCATAGCAACAAGTGGGTGAGCACGTGATTTGGACGCAAGGTTCCGCATTCATCATTTGTTCATTGTAAATACCCTAATATGTCTTCCACGATCATTACGAACTGGCTAAAACTCATAACATCTTTCTTTTCCTTTAATCCCCAATAATAGCCAATGTCAGACATCAAAAGTGGCTAAAATGTACCAACAAGAAACAAACCGCCAAGTAGTCGCTAATAACCCTTGATGTTGATGTGACTATAAATAAACTTATTTAAAAAAAAAAAAAGGGGGCTAAAATTACTTTCGCGCTTTCGCAAACCGAACCCGACGTGTTGGGGCACATATAGATCAATAAAATATAGTAATATCAAAACGCACCTCCCTCCATTTATGGTTAATAATGCCAAAATCATTTCAGCTCACGACAAGGCCAAAATCTTAGCGGAACAGTTCTCGTCGGTTCACTCTGTAGCCCACGACTTGAGTGCCCTTTAACTTCGACCGTAACAAATTTCATTAAATTCTTAGATTCCCCTGGCGCAACCTCCCCAGGCATCATTGACTCCCTGTCCCCCAGCTGGGTTTACAAGTCCTTCCAACATCTGAAGGTTAAAAAAGCATTGGACTTCGACCGCATATGCGCCGAAATGTTAAAACATGGAGACCTTAAAATCTCCACACAATATTATTATATTTTCAAAGCATGTATTAAAATCAATTACTTCCCGTGTACCTGGAGACAAGCCAAGGTCATCCCTATCCATAAACCCGGGAAAGACCCTGAAAACCCAAATAACTACCGCCCTATTAGCCTCCCCTCTATAGTATTTAAAGTTTTTGCCTAAGCTTTAGTATTTAAAGCTTTTTTAACCCTAAGTCAAGTCCCCCTTCTCAGCCGCCCCGCAAATCAGAAAATTAAAAAAAAGGCCACGGACTGCTTCTTTTCATATACCGTCCTTGTACGGGTCGCTTCTACGTACAGTTTTTGTACGCGTTCTTCTGGCTATCGTTTTGTACGTGCTGATTCTCATATATCATTTTTGTATCCGTTGAGCTTTTGATATACTATTTTTTATGCACTTGAAACATTGACCTCACTTGGATTTTTTTTACTGTCACGACTTCGCCGAGATCCAAAACATTCATGTAATGTGTAACTAATGCTACTTTCTCTTTCATTATGGATTTTAGGAAATAAACTAGAAATAGTTTCTCTCTAAACAAAGTTTTGATTATTATATTACGATGGCTATATACACGATATACAATATCTCTGTAAACAAAGAAACGAAATTTAAAGTTTTTTCCTATATCCGTTTTTATCTATTCACTTTTGATGTTCACGCTGTCTTCGCTATTTTTCTTCTTCTACCTAAGTTTTCCGACGTGATCTCTCCCTGGTGCCCTAGGTTGCTAATCCACAACCGCGCTGGGCGCGGCAGAACTCAAATTAAAAAAATACTATTCCTTTACATACATATTCTTTCGAGTAAGTCGATTTGGTTTATTTTGCCCCTCGAAAGTTTTCTAGAGATTGCGTGCAACTCGCGTCATCAGAAAACTTGTAGAGTAGCCTGACCAATTGGAGACAACGTGTCACTCGCTTCACCAATCGAATGGGGAAAAAAAACCCGTTCCAGAAAACGAAAATTTCGGGGCTCACACGCTCGGGTGTCGTATAGAACGCCGCGAGCCCCGAATACTTCGATATGTTTGATTAAATAAGGATCGCAAAAAACTTATAATGAAAACGAAAATCGTTAAAACAATTGCTATCCCAATTCAGAGAGCCCCTAAAAACATTCACGGGAGATCTCGATTGCGACCAAGTACTAAAAATCACGTGCACTCCTTCCTTTCCCGCAACCCTACCATCAGTTCTAGACTGTGTATCCCCGGAAGGTGAAACTCTGTCGCTTTAGGACACCTACGTTCCCTCTTTTGATCCTTTCTCAAACCCGTAATGGACTGCAACGCGCAATTCTCAGGAGTGTATTGCGTAAGCACAAGTGCCCAAAAACGCGCATTCATTTTTTACCGACTCTAAGACGTCACAAATTAATCTATCTTATTCTACTCTTAACCTACTCGCCAATCATAATCCACTTTCCCTCGCTCGCACGCCTTTCCCTGTCTCCCACCCTTATTCTACTCTTACTGTACTCGCTTCGTTAATCTACTTCCCCTCGCACGCGATTTCCCGTTTATTTCTCTCCCTTTTCGCTCTATCGCTTCCTCTCTCCCACCGGCCATCCGACTTCCGTTTCCCTCATTCATTACAATCCTTCCCATTGAATCCTCCAATCGCATCATTCATCCTCTCCCCTCCGTTTTGCCCCTCCTCCTCTCATCCTCACCCCTTCTTCCCATCTTTTCTAACTCCTCCCCTCTCCAGTCCCTTTCTACTCTTGTCCCCACTCCCTATTGTTTCTCCTTTTTTTCTTCCCTTAACTCCCTCGTATCCTGACCCCCCCCCCCCTCCCCACACTTTCTTCCCTATCTTCCTTTACACCCATGCACTCTCCTGTATCTTCAATTTCATTCTCCTTTCGCTCCATGTTATGTCGCCCTCTACCGTAACTCCCCTTCCATTTACTTTCCGCCCCCCCCCCCCCTCATTACTTCTCTCTTTTGCGCCCTCACCTTCGGTTTTACTAAAACGGCTCACCTAAGCTCTCCCACTTCCGTCTCTCCTTTACGCAGTTCCTTTATTTCCTCCACCTCCCTTTCTACCCTCAACTCTCCTTGATCCGGAAACGGAACCCTCATTTTTATTAGTGTTGCGTAATCAAAAATCATATGCAATTATTATAAAAAAGTTGTTACGTACAAGCGGAGGAATGGATGATGTCATGCTGAGAATGCATATTACTCGCATCGCAAATTTGTATGTCCTGGACTGGTCAGGCCATTGTCCAACTAGGCACATAAACTTCTTTGTATACGAAAAGTATTCGGTGTCAAACACGTGATTCATCATTAATCTGTTTTCTTCACTTTACTTGCTTCACGCAGACCAATGGATGTTTCTGTAATGTACAAAATGTTTTATTGTTTTATTGTTTTATATACACAATTTGGGCTTAATTATTTTAAATGCAAAGCGAAATGTATAAAGTTTTATGTGTTTAGGTGTTTTAAATGTATCGTATTCCCTGTAAGCAAACGTGAAGTCAACGGCGCATTAAGGGCCGTTTGGGAGCACAAAGGCCGATGATGTGCCAAACACGAAATGTGCCTGCGCGTTTATGGGCTGGTGGCGCCGAAAGCGAAGGAAGCAGAGGACTCGAACAGTGGCTGTTTTGGAGTGATGACGCCGAGGATCGACGAGAGACGTATGGTATGCGAACAAGTAAAGTATAATGTCATAATGTTTTAGCTGGCTGTCCAGGTAGTGAGGTGGCTTCTTTTTGTTTTACCGTAGGCGGCGTCTTCGGGCAGACATCGAGAACTCCAATGGCACACGACCGGTGCTCGACCATTCTGCGCGGTGACCACCGTACACCACGGGGAGAGATTCAAATAGCCTCCCCTATTAAGCCTTTGAGTGCTGAATACTCTCAGCCGTAGCGCTTCACGTGAACGACATGAATACTTTTTCACGCAATATGAATCTGTTCGGCGGCGTATTGAAATATAATTTCTTATATTTCATTTTTTCTTGTCGATAAACAACAAGGTATGTCGTTTCCGAGAGTGTTGCACGAATACGATAAAAGAATTACTGGACAGTGATAGCTTTCGCTGGACCCACATTTGCGCTCGTAGGACTCAAAGGGTTAAAAGGCCGCTCCCCCGTTGTCTTTCTATAGTCCGGCGACCGCGGGTGAGGGAACCGACGCAAGGGGGCTCGCTCCGCCTCCTCTTTCTGTGAGAACACACCCACACAGAAGGAGGAGAATGCCGCTGGCGAACTCTCCTTCACAACTACAGTAGAAGTCCGTTATTAGTCCGAAATTCGGGACCGCAAACGGACTTATACGGGACAGAGGTAGTCGATTCTCAGATCTTTGTAATTTGCCGACACGGAAGGGCTCAGAACGGGACAGCAGATAAGGAAAAGAGAGGGACTGAAAAAAAAACACGCTCGGCAAGACAGAATGCCCAAACATCGGTGAGGCAATTACTAATGCAACAAAGAAAATTTTTTTAATTTGAGTTTTTGTGAATAAAAATGTCATTATCCTATTGCTAATATTTTTCCGAGTAAAATGAGACCAAACACGGTACCAATCGGTTTATATTTCCTTACGAATTAAAAGTTCTACATTCATCCATATTATACATTTTTTTTTTTTTTTTTATTAACTCCTTTTTACTCTACAATTTGTCCTTGGTGGACATTCGGCAGATTGTTTTAAGAGATGTGTACATTTAGCCCGTAGGTATTTTCCCAGTAGAAAATACCTTTATTATTGATCGCAAGTTAAGACTTGTGTAGAAGATCGTTTGGGTGTTTCCTGCGTAATCTTCTAGGCAGATTTTCTGAATATAGATTCTTTGCTGAATCGCTTGGATGATTTTCCAGCCGGGATTTATATCTATTACTTAGTCGATTTATTTCCTCTTCTACGGAGTTGATCTTGAGGTCCTTGCGTATTTGGTCGTTTCGCACGTACCACGGTGCATTGACAATGGTTCTAAGTATAATGGATTGTAGCGCTTCAAGTTTTTTTATGTGACTTTTTGCAGCGGTTCCCCAAATTTCTATTCCGTATGTCCATATTGGTTTGATTATAGATTTGTATATAAGTAGTTTGTTATTCATATTTAATTTTGAGTTTTTGCATGTTAGCCAATACATAGCACGTCTTTTTAGACGGATTTGCTCTATTTTGGTTTTTATATGAAGCTTCCAGGTCATTCTTTCATCTAGATGCATGCCTAAGTATTTTACCGTTTTTGTTTGTGGAATTATTGTTCTATTTAAGGTAATAGGGGGGATACTACCTTTCCTTAGTGTAAACGTGATGTGTTTGCACTTGTCGGAATTCACTTTTATTTTCCACCTATTTAACCATTGCTCGATTTTTAAAACGTGCTCCTGGAGTATAGATTGAGCTTGTATAGGATCATTGTGAGCGGCTATAATAGCAGTGTCATCCGCGAAAGTAAATAACATTGATTTAGGTGTGGTAGGGATATCCGCAGTGAATAAAGTATACAAAACAGGGCCTAGAACACTGCCCTGCGGTACTCCTGCTTCGATGCTGTGGACTTCTGAATATGACTCCTGGACTTTGACGAAAAATGCTCTGTCTTCTAAGTAGGATTTGAGTAGTTGATAGTAGGGCATAGGAAATGCTTCTTTGATTTTAGTCAGTAGGCCTTGGTGCCAAACTTTGTCAAAAGCCTTCTCGACGTCAAGGAAAATAGCAGTACAGTATTCCTTTCTTTCAAGTGTTGCCGTAATTGTATTAGTCATCCTGTGTATTTGCTCCGTGGTAGCGAATTTGTTTCTGAATCCAAATTGGTGGGAAGGTATGAGGTTTTTATTGTTAATTATTACTTTCATTCTAATTAGGATTATTTTTTCTAGAAGCTTAGACATTGAGGGGAGGAGTGAGATTGGCCTGTATGATGATGGCAGGTGTGGATCTTTGTTTGGTTTAGGAAGCATAATTACTTGAGCTGCTTTCCAGGAAATGGGAAAAAATTTAATTCTGAGAGCGGCATTGAAGATAATAGTGAGGAGTCTAGTTGCCTTTGGGGGTAGCCTTTTAAGAACCTTACTATTGATTAGATCAAATCCAGGTGACTTGTTATTGCGCATTTCAGAAATAAGCTTAGTTACTTCTTTTGTAGTCGTTGGAGGTATAGTTTCAATGGGATCCGTTTCGTTTTCAGTACGGAGACTGTAGTCCGTGGGAGCATCAGTAGTGTCAGTTATATTTGGTTTAAATGTGTTTTGCAGGTATTTAGCAAAAACGGTAGCCTTTTCAGTTGGAGATTTAGTCCAGGTTGAGTCGTCCTTCTTGATAGCAGGGGCAGAAATTGTTGGCCTCTTAAGTCTCTTGGTGGCTTTCCAGAGTGAGTAGTTTGTATCTTCGTTGGGTGAAAGACTGGTAATGTATGTGTGAAATTCTTCATTGCAGTGAGCTTGGATTAGATGTTTGACTTCTTTGGTGATAGCGTTAAGTCTCCTTTTGTTGATTGAAGTTTTTTGTCTTTGCCAGATTCTTTTGACCTTCCGTTTTTCCTTAATTCTTTGCAGTATATACTCAGGGTATGAGAGAAATTTCCTATTGTCATCTTGTGGTTTGGTAGCTAACCAACATGCTTGCTGAATTGTATCGGTGAGGTTCATTACTGCTGACTCTATTTGTTCCGGTGACTTTAACGGTATATTGCAGTTTATATGCTCTTCCAGATATTCTTGGAATTGTGGCCAGTTAGTGGTACTGTTAGAAAGGTGTGATGAGGTAGTTGAGTGTATTGGTTTAAACAGAAGATTTAGTATAACAGGGGAGTGGTCGGAAGTGAGATCTAGGCTGGATTGCATTTTAACGTTGTTGTTCGATAATCCTTTGATTATGGCAAAGTCAAGTAAATCAGGAGTTTTTTCCTGGGCAGTAGGCACGTACGTAGGTTCTCCAGTTGAAATCGCAGTTAGTGATAATTTGCGTATTACTTGTTCCAGGATTTTACCTCGTGGTGTAACTGTTTTGGAACCCCATAAGTTGTGTTTCGCATTGTAGTCGCCGCCGGCAATAAACTTATTTCCTAATGTTTTGAAAAGGTGCTCGTATTGTTGAGCAGATATTTTATGTTTCGGAGGAGAATAAACTGCCGCTAGTGTTATGTTTCCTTGTGTCGTGTTGATCGTTACAGCAGTAGCTTGTATATGTGCACCCGCGGTTGAACTTTGGAAAAAATGTTTTATATCCTGTCTTATTATTATCGCTGCTCCTCCACGGGCATTGCCCGATGGGTGCTTTGTATCATAAACATTGTAGAGAGGAATTTTAATGTGGTTTTTGGTGGTGAGGTGAGTTTCTGAAATTAGTATCGCGTCGATATTGTTAGAGTGTAAAAAGATTTTTAACTCGTGTAATCTTTGTTGTAACCCATTAGCGTTCCAGATAACAATTTTCAGGTTATCCATTTTATTTATTGTTGTTGTTTAGCATGAGTGATAGAAGTTCTAGCATTTGGTTTATTTGCTGTGATTGTTTAGTTAAGAGTTGAGTTTGTTGCAATATCATGCTGGTTATTAGTTCGGAGTTTTTAGTTGATGTTATTAGTAAGTTTTTTAGCTCTGTTATCGTTGAAGTGGGGTTCGTATTTCCAGGCAATGCGGTTGGATCTTTCCTGACTTGAGTTTGAGCTATTTCAGCATATGTTTTATTACTGTTTCCTATACTGTTATATATCTCCTCAGGAGCATTGTCGTTATGATTTGCATATGTTAAGTTTGGCGGATTAAAATTTGGAGTGATTGTTTTACGTCTGAATTTGGGAAAAAGTTTTTGCTGTAGCTGTTTTCTCACTTGGCAACCTTTATAACTTGCCGGGTGGTTTCCTTGGCAGTTTGAACATTTAACATTATTTATTTTCCCTTCATATGGACAATTCGAGGTCCAGTGTTTACCTGCACATTTTACGCATGCTGGGGTTCGGTTACAATAATTCTTAGTGTGACCATATGATTGACAGCGTAAACATTGAGGAATGTCCCTTTTAGCTTTGGGAGGTTCGAATGATACTACCATGTTAAATAGCCTGTCGATGTTCTTTATCTCTTTGTTGTTTACATTGGGTTCGAGTTCAATGAAGAATAGCGGCAACGGTTCCTTTGAGACACTTTTCGTGATATTATTTATTTGCCTTACCTGGTGGTTGAGTTTTTTCAGTTCATCAATTATTATGTCTTTACTCATACTAGGGTGCATCCCTCTTAGTACTACCTTGTAGCTTCTGTCCTTTTTCATCTGGTAGGTGTAGAAATCAGCGTTCTTTTCCTTTAAGGCTGAGGTGACCTTTCTGTAGATATCAGAGGTGTTAACTTGAATTTTAACTTCACAGTTTTTTAGTTGTTTAATGGTAAAGTTGTCATTAGCAATGTCTTTCAAGAGTTCCAGGAGTGGTCCTATGACTCGAGCTTGAATGTATATAGGAGGAGGTTTAGGTGGCGCATTGATGTTTGTCATTGTGTTGTCTTCAGTTGTATCATTATCCAGATTTTGTAAAATGTTGAATGGGTTATGTACAGGCACACTGCTTAGCCACTTAACTTGATCTTCAACGTCCGTTGGAGAATTGATTGGTGAGTTTTTTTTGCGCTTATTCGATGATTCGTTGGATTTTGAGGGATCAATATCCATTGCTGCTGACGTTATTTGCGAACTGGGGTTGTACTGTTGATTTTTAACGGTGTAATTTTCACCGTTTTTTATTAGATTTAACTTTGGGATTCCATTTTGAAACATAAACGGATTTAACTTGCCGAAACGGCAAGTTTACGTATTCTTTAGCCGCACTTGTAGACGGAGCTATTACCGGTACGTAGGATGTTATTATTACTTTCGTAAGCACGTAAACACACTACCGCTTAGGTATGTCCTATCGCTTCGAGAGCTAGAGGGCAACTGATATTATACATGCATACATACATACATACATAAATACAAACATATACATAAAATGTAAAATGCGGTCATTGGTGGCGAGGATATGTGGGAATGTGATGTGGTGGTAGAAAAGAGGAAGACAGATGTAGCAGGGAGTGAGTCAAGCAAATTGAAACACTTTTAGCCGCTTTATGAGGTGCGAAAATGGTGGAATGGTTCCTATACATGATCAAAGGAAAGCCGCAAATGCGACATATAAAGGAAGGAACGTAAGGTTTTGCGACTTATAAAGGAAAGAGCGTAAGGTTTAGCGACTTATAAAGGAAGCGGGCCTACATTCTGCTGTGCTGCTCGAAAGTTTTGCCAACAGTCAGATTGACAAGCCGAAACAAGGCAACCAAGTGTCGTAACAATATCGTGTTTGGTTTCATTTTTATCAGAAAAATGTCTCCTATATGCTAGTAAACATTTTTTTAACGAAATATCGCAAATAAACTTTTTAAATTGTATGTCGTTGGGTTAGTGTCTCACCGATAGATCTCGGTTTGCCGTCGGCGGCATCAAACAAATTGTGTGGCAATGTCGTGCGACTCAGTGGCCGGATGCGAGGGGGATCCCCCCAACAAGATGGCGGCACAGCGACTTATATCGGATACTAACTTCAGCGGACTTATAACGGACTTTTACTGTAGTGCACAAAAGGAACCGTCCGGAAGGAGAGGTCCCAACCCACTTCCTGGCGCAAATCACGCCGTTGAATGCCGTACGTGACACACTCCTCTAAAGTGTGTTGTGGAGAGTCAATTGACACTGGGGTACTAGTGGCATTTTTCCGCCGGTTCGTTCCCATTGCGAAACAGGTACGCACCGAAACACCCATGACTGGCGAGCACCTGTGTCGCCCTGTAGGCGAGGGCACTCCAGTTGCTGCCCATTCGTTTATTAAGGATGAACAGGAGGATCTGGATCACCCGCAGGTCAGGTCCGCGTGGGGGATCATGTAAACGATCCTTCCACACGGCCAATGAGCCTGTCTCAGCTCAACGCCTGGCCACTTTCAGTACGGTTCCTGATGGGTTCATCCCCATCTCGTGCAGTCTGGCGCGGATGTCATAGACTCGCTCCAACTCCTCCGCGAAAAGGTCCGCTAGGTTAATACGCGCCAAAAGTAGCGAGGCGATCTTCAGTAGATTTAGATGATTGCGGAAGGGCTTGGGGGTGGTGGGCTGACGTTTTGCAGGAAAGGAAATGTTTGTGGGCGGTGGACGGCTCGTCTTACACTTATTGTTAGCCGACCGATCGGGGAGATCTCCCTGTTTTGAAGTAGCAACGCGTTTCTCATTTTCTGTCATTGTTAACTACCTCGACCTGGAGTTTTTCGCAATTGCTGACGGACTGCTACTGTAGAGCACAACATATAATAAAATGAACTCATTTTGAAGGCTCCTTATTGCCTTTTATTACGGTTCTTTAGGTTCGGGTTTTCTGGACCACTAACAACCGTTTGCGATCAACTCCCGTATTGTCCACGATTATGCGGGCGTGTCACTTGCGACTTATTTGGTTTTCGGCCGTGACTAGTTAAATCAGGATACTGTTTTAAGGTCAAACTGTACTTTAATGAGATATAACACAACTTGGTAAATAAACGTTGCTGTAGCAATGATGCGAGTATGTGTAACGACAAAAGATGATGGTCAATAACGAAAGATGAATGCCGAGTGCTTTCGGAGCAATGATGTCGCGGAGTGATAGAAATGAGCAGGAGATGGTGGAGTGGATAGGCAATATAACAAAAAGGGCTCTAGCGGACACGCGTCGACTCCAACACCGAGCGATGCACATAAGTGCATGCCGTAGATGTTATTGGAGTCGACCTGGTAAACAAACGAAAAGGATGAGGAATGGAACAGTGGGCAGTCAGAAAGAGATTTTCGTTTTTTTTTTTTGGAGATGTAAACAACTTTTACCAGTCAAAAAATCTGACTCGTCAGTTACTTTATGACCGCCACATGCACCCAGTGTCTGATATCTTGAAAATAGTCAACCCTCGCGATCATTTGCGCAACTTAGTAATATTCGCAACTTCTGGATATTAGTGTACAAAGTTCCTTACTGTGATCCCTACCAAGCGGTGTGCAGTGAAGTATAAGGTTTAGAATAATACCGTTAAAAATGTCCAGAAACATAGGTGAAAATACAAACGATGAATTGTTTATGGACGCACTATCAGACTGTTCTGAAAATAGCGTTGAACTGATAAGTGATTGTGAAAGTAACGACAATGATAGCGCCATCGTTCCCACACGGCAACGTAATCGTCGGATGCTTTTGACCGAAACGGAAAATGATTCCTCCGATGACATGGAAGAAGACATTGTTGTCGTTGATGTCGATGATTGAGCAGAGAATGATGCAATAGTTCAACTAGAGCCATATGGTCGGGCTTCAAGCATTAACACGATCCCTCAAGATCATAAAAACATATGGGAAGCGGCACAGTTATTCCTTGGCGACGATCTCTTCGAATTATTGGCAAGAGAAACAAACAGATATCGCTCTCAGATCGTAAACAAATATAAAGAATATAAAACAGTGAAATGGGTTGACGTCACAGTGAAAGAAATGAAGAAGTTTCTGGGACTAATTATCTTGATGGGACAAGTACCCAAAGCTGATATATATGATTACTGGTCCACTCTAGCATATATAGAAACCCCAATCTTCTCCAAAACAATGAGGTGGAATAGATTCATGCAGATCTGGAGAATGTGGCATTTTTGCAATAATGATCTATTACATGATAAATCAGACAGATTATTTAAAATTAGAGAGGTTCTCAACTATATGCAACACAAGTTCGAGACTGTGTATACACCAAAGCAGCAATTATCATTGGATGAAGGCATAATTCCTAGGCGGGGTAGATTATTTTTTAACACGTATAATCCCGGAAAGATCGTAAAATATGGGATTCTGGTGCCGATGCTCTGTGAAGCGACATCCGGATATATTTGCAATTTTAATGTATATTACGGCTCAGGAGCGACGTTAGAAAATACGGTCGTAACAAGTTTAGATCCTTATGTGGGATTCCATCACCATATATATATGGACAATTATTACAATAGCGTTCGTACAGCCGAACTGCTCCTTCAGAAGAAAACAAGAGTTTGCGGAACAATTAGAGTAAATAGAGGACTTCCGAAGAATTTAAGAAACGTTACGCTGAAACAATATGAAACAAAATTTGCAAGAAAGGGGCAAGTCCTTTTACATGTCTGGCAGGCTATGAAGAACCGAATCATCAGAACCATTTCAACAATACATTCAGCAGAAATGGTCAACGTTCCACATTGGTCAGGGATGATAAGAAAACCTAAATCTGTTGTGGAATACAATAAATATATGAAAGGAGTTGATCGCGCCGATCAGTACATGTCGTACTATAATTTTCTCCGGAAAAGCACCAAGTGGACAAAGAAGGCAATATTATATTTTTTAAACGCTGCTCTTTTCAACTCCTTTCTAGTCCACAGAAAAAGAAGTAACAACAGGATG
This sequence comes from Anoplius nigerrimus, assembly GCA_914767735.1. Classification (NCBI taxonomy): domain Eukaryota; kingdom Metazoa; phylum Arthropoda; class Insecta; order Hymenoptera; family Pompilidae; genus Anoplius; species Anoplius nigerrimus. The sequence goes on along the minus strand of OU612079.1, from coordinate 3,034,237 downwards.
CCCTATAAAAAGTTTTTACTCGAAGTGGCAATTGCGTTGGTGGAAACGAAGGAGGGGGGCGTTCAAAATATTGACACCGAACAAGCAGGACCATCGAATGTAGATCAACCAACAAGACGAGCACCGAGACATGACCCACCAGGACGATTATCCCAAGATTTTAAAAAACACAAATTAGTACCCTGTAAGAAATAACGGTAAAATAAAATACGAGTGCCCAAATTGTAGATGTATATATATTTGTATAAAACGCCTACTCTCGTCAGAGTCTCTTACAAGAATGAATATGCCCGTCCGTCTTGACGACGACGGGGCAATTCGACACTCATCCCTTCTCTGGAAAATCGTCGAAAAGAAAGGAGAAGTATCGCCCCAGAGAAAGGGGCGCACGTGCGTCGCAGCGTCGCCGTGTTGAGCGGTTACGGTCGCTGCAATAAAGGACGCACTCAAACCCATTCGGGATGCACGAGTAACGCACGTGATCCCTTGACGCTTGTTTACAGCTACGGTATACAGTTTATTGTATCTGGTCTATGTCTTGTGTCCTGGACGGCTTGGGGTATGCTACGCCGACGAGTGCCTCGTCGGCCGGTATTCGGGTTTGCGTACAACCCATTATAACAAATGGAAAGAAAAAATATCCTCATCGGAGATGCAGAGTTTGCTCTGCAAATAAAAAATCGGGCTATACACGATATATTTGCGAATTCTGTAATGTGCCATTACATAAACTTCAATGTTTTCAAAGAAACCACACAAAAAAACAATATTAGAATATATTACTGTTTTTCTGTTCCATGTTTGAGTATTCTTATTTATCCTTAGTGTTAGAATATACTTTATTAGTCCTTGGATACAGTTACACGTCTACACTTGGCGATGGTTATACCTCGAGTGAGGTGACCGAGCGGTCCTCGGCCACGCCGCAAAACAAAGGGCCTCTCGGCCTAAAGTGGCCTAAAGCCCAAACATAAACACAAGCGGCGCGCTTCCGTCTCAGAGTTCGGGATCCCCCGGGCGGCGAGGTGACACCGCGCTCGCGCCTCACAACACTTGGTCATCTTTAATGTCCTTAATTTTCTGATTTTGTTGCCTATACTATTTGAAAAACGAATAAAACATAATTTTTATAAACTTTTAATTTTATGTTTTGTATATATAATATGTGAAATCGTTAAACGAAATTGTTGCCGTGAAATATAATTGCTCACATGACTAGTTTTCGGAGCTTTTTGAGTTCAAACATTGAATTTAAGTCCGTGCGACTTCCGAAAAATGCGCGGTGGACAGCGCAGTTTGGCTGTCCCAAGCGCGGTGGAAACCGAACAATTGCCTGCGGCGCGTGCGGTCGGCTAATTGTAAGTGTTAAGGGGTCTGGCCACATGTGCGCTCGCCAGATGAGTACTATTCTTAAAAATTTCATAAACGCCAAAATATAGCACAAAATATTTTTATTTTTTGTCACGTACTAGAAAACGTTTAGTGAACAAGTGAAAAAAATTTTGTGATAAAAAGATAAAAAATACCGGCGATTCGTTCATTTTGGTGAAGGCCCTCGGCACGAAACGCACGTGGGCTGTTCCATGACTACCTGCTTCATTTTGCATCTGAAATAAAAAAAAATTAGCTTATTCCTGGATCGTATTGCAAGGGCGTAACGTAGGGAAATTTTTTTTTTACATTAGGGAAATTATGGTGAGCCGAAGAATTTTTTTTCACGATTTTCACCGAAATTTCACGAGAAAAAACGTCATTAAAAAAAAACTAATCAAGTAATCGCAAAAATCCTACGTTACGCTTTAGATAATGTATCTAAAAGTATTGTGTTCAAAATTCACAGCAATTGGACCGATAGTTTACGAGATTTAGGCGGAACCGTTTCGAAAAATATAGTTTCGAGATAATCGCAAAAGAAAGTAAAGGTGCGGTTATTCGGCTGACGGCGCGGTTTTTGTGAGTCTTACCTTCAATCAGCGATTCCTGGTCCATACATGTCCTCTTCGGCAGCTGTTTGAGCATCCTGGGCCTCTTTTTGAGAAGATCTACGTGCTTAGCGTGCTTTTTTGTGCTCGGACATTTGCTGTAGCGCAACGCTCCTCGTCGACTGCCCTACAGAAATCGTAGCAGCGATCTCCGATGCTTAGATCCATGAGCTTCATCATCAGCAAAATACTGTTGTACCCATCGTTGAAAGTGCTGAAGGCAATGTAACAGGCAATTTCGACGGTTTTCGCACCGCTGGAACTCGTTTTTGGAGCCATTGACCAGATGACGGAGTTGACGCTTTCGTTGGCGTTTTGCGTGAAGCCTCCTTCGCACCGTTCTAACAATTCATCTTAAGTGAGGTTCTCATAAACAGGTCGAATGGCATCTTGAACAATTCAAGGCAGAGGATTCTTGTGTAGATATTCATCCAAAGTGCCAATCACTTTTGATATTTGCCAAGAGCACCACGAGTCTTCTCCCGGACGACAATTTTCATGCTGCGGGATTTCGTCGGTCGAGCTCTTGTCCTTCAATGATGCCCAAATAGCTTTCTCCATTTCGTCTTTGGAGTTAGAGAACCTTCGAATAGCGAGACTGTAATATACTGTTAGCTCGTTAATTAGTTTATCGGTTAGCTTTCCTTTGCCAGCAAGACCTTTTTTTTCTTTTTTGAATTTACAAAGTCGTGCGCCCATCCTTTTCTGCACATGACCTATGCATTCTTTTTTCATCACTTTTTCTTCATATGGATTCGAGTAAACAATTCTACTAACCCATACAAACGACACAATAGGACAGCTGCACGTGCTGAACCGTGCGAGTTGCATACACTGATCGAGCCGCGCGGTCGACCGCTCGCAGCGGCTCGACCATCCTACCGAGAAATACCTGTAACTTTAGCAATTTTACGATTTTCAGTACCAACTATGGATTAAATGATGCGTAACATTTCAAAGATTATTATAACACAATAAAAAAAAAATGAAAAAAAAAATTACATGGTGGCCAGACCCCTTAAAACATAGACCCCGAAATTGTATGAAGGTCATTCCATGTCAAATTGACCAGTGGTTGCAATCGACCAATTTTGATTTGGATGAATTTTGGTCAGAACTTTTCTTTTATCAAAAAACGAAGTCTATTATAGTTACAGAAATGGACCACAATTTTTTTTAAAGAGCATACTTGGAACTCTAATAAAAAATTATTGTGAAAAAAATTTTCGAAAAAATCGCTGATTTGCACAATTTTGAAAAGTGAAAAATCTTAAAAATCGCTGAACCCCCATAAATTTTTGGCTCAAATTGTTTTCCAGGATACCTCTAACTAATCTCAAAAGATGCTGAAATTTTCAAGAGGGTTTTTTTTCTTTTAAAAGATGAAAATTCTTTTTCTTTGCCACATACTGAATGAAATAACGATAAATACACTTGTGTCAATTCAAAAATTCATATCTTTTGAAAGAAAAAAAAACCCCTCTTGAAAATTTCAGTATCTTTTGAGATTAGTTAGAGGTATCCTAGAAAAAAATTTGAGCCAAAAATTTATTGGGTTTCAGCAATTTTTAAGATTTTTCACTTTTCAAAATTGTGCACATCAGCGATTTTTTCGAAAATTTTTTTCACAATAATTTTTTATTACAGTTCCAAGTATGTTCTTTAAAAAAAATGTGGTCCATTTCTGTAACTATAAAAGTTCTCGAGGTATTTAAAAAATAAGATTAAGAAACTGGAAAAATGGCAACATTTTCAAGTTTACATAACTTCCAAAAAAAATTTTTTTAATTTGTTTCCTTTGGCAGGACTTCGTTTTATGATAAAAGAAAAGTTCTGACCAAAATTGATCCAAATCAAAATTGGTCGATTCCAACCACTGGTCGATTTGACATGGAATGACCCATGATAATAACGGCGCCGAGTCGGTGACAGTCAAGTCCCTTTCAGGGATAGGCAGTTCACACCCAAGCCTCTCTTTAAACCGATATGATAATTGTTTAGGCTCGGACACCCATCACCACAATCCTCACGAACCAAAACAGGTTACCTCTCTTCCTTCTGAGGAACGAGAACCGGTAATCAAACGATGGAGGAGGTTTAAACAAATCTATGTACTGGATCGTGATCTTTTTTTTGTTTGTATATGTTCTGATTGGGCGGAGGGGGGGGGGCATAGGACATTAGGGCGGGAAATTCCCGAGGGCTTGCCGAGGAAAGTCCAGGGAAGTTCGCATGTTCCTCCATAGGAGCGTGCCTGAGAGCACGTAGCGCTCTTACCGCCTTAACCAAGTAAGCTTGGTGTTTCCCATATTTAAATTATTGACACTTAGGAGGACACTGAGTTAGGTGGGATGTAAAAATTTGCGACAAAGACCCTGGTTTGAACCGGGTCAGATGAGCCACACCTGTCGTCAAATGAAGAAGGAGAAAGGGCGGAGGTGAGCGCGTGTTAAACAACGAAACGGAACGAGCCTGACTTCTATCTAGTGATGTAATGGGTGAGGGTATTTGTCCCGATACGGTATCCCGCAGGACCGAACGCTACACTTCTGTTGAATCAAAGGATTTTCATAATTGCGGCTAAATATGTCGTCTTTAACACGTTGACGCCGGCGTGCATCACCGGTGGGTCACACGCTTCTGTTCCGTGAGGCGGCGTGCATCACCCGTGGGTCACACGCGTCTGTTCCGTGCGGCGGAATGCATCACACTTGTATTGGGTTGGCAACTAAGTGATTGCCGATTTTGTCGATAAGAAGGAAGTTGAGCATTTTTAGTGAAAAATTACCAGAACGAAAGCTGGCAAACCAATTTTGACACTCCCTTTCTTTCAAGGCTTCATTCCCACATACGGCACATAACGTATTTTGCGCCTGCGATGCGTTTGCGCGGTGATGCACGCCGGCGTCAACGTGTTAACCTGGTATGGAAAACTTGGATATGTATATTTGGAATATTGACTGAATTGTGAAGATACATGGAGCAAGTGCGTATAGTCAGTTTAATATCAGTTTCTATAATTCTGCAAAGTCAGATGAATGTGATCTATACAGCGTTTGGTAAGCGTTTTTTGGTCAGGTCATTGGCTTGTGTCTTTTCGGGACTTATCGTCAGCTTCCGGTCCCGCAGGAACCCGCCAACGGAGTCAAGGTGGCGTTGTGCGTAGCGCACAGCATACTCGAATCTCGTGGAAGAGGCAAAAAAGTCCGTGTTGTCGGCGTGCAACTCGAGGCTTGACGAATTGGGCGTGGGTAGCTCATTCATGTATGTGTTAATTGATAGAGCGTTCTAAAAGATAAGAAAATAGTAGGACATGAAGGAGCCATTAGTCTAGTGTAGACAGAATGGAAAGAATGACGTTAAATTGCTCGAGTTTTGATTTACATCCACAGAGTCCGGTGATTGATTGATTTGTGATATTGAGGATTCCCTGCAATTTGCAAAGACTATTAAGTTCAGCGATAGCATCCTTGAGAGTCAAAATTCATTAACAAATGAGGTGGTGTTGCGGATTATCGTTTATAATTCGCGCTCATTTTTATGACTCCAGGTAAAAGTTGACAAAATCGACTTTTGGCCAGCTAGAACGGCCAAATACCCCACTGTGCGACGGCTGCTTCAAATTCTTTTAGGTTACGTTTGGAAAAAGGGTTTTGGTTCTTGTAACTTATATCTAAATGGACTAGGTTTCAAGCGGTTAAAACGTGTTCTGGTGAGTTGTTTCCGCTGTAGGCCCAGGATTCTACAAGATTGAATGAATATTCAATATTGGTTTCCATTGTTACGAGCCCGAGAGTGGGCGAGTGTATTCGGGTTGGTTGTGGCTGTGTGGAGAGACGTCCGCTGGTAATTCCAGCGGATTCCAGGAGTAGAACTATCTCAGACTAGGCCCAGAGGCGAACCAAAGGGCTGTCGCTTCGACAGTTCTGGATGCAAAGGACGATATTCTCAGACTAGGCCCAGAGACGAATCAAACGGCTGTCGCTTCGATATTCCTTTAGGATTGGTGTTAGAAAGGGTTTTTGCCTCGAACGGAACGAGTGGGACAACCATGCTCACAGACGAACGAATGCGAGAGTGATGTAATTGTCAGTGCCGTTCCTGGCGGGTATGCAGCGAATGCCCCGCACGCAGGCGCCTAATTTAAGGGGCGCCAAATTCAACTATTCGCTACTCTTGCAAAAACGCACTTCTAATTGGAAGAAAAATCGGCATTAAGGGTATTAAAAATCAAATTATAGCAAAGCTGTAAACTTTGATTACAGGAAGAAACAGTAAACTAATATAAGAAGTAACTTCTACACTTTGCTTCTACACTGGAATTTACATGCAAAAAATCTGTTGTCGGCGTGTCGGCACTCGGCTTACGAGCGACTATTCAGTTTAAACCTCAAACTAAAAATGATTATGAATATTGGCCTTATCATCAAAATTTAAGCATAGTATATAGGGGCGCACAAAATTATTCTTGCACGCAGGCGTTCGCCACCCCAGGAACGGCAGTGGTAATTGTCCGCGGACTCGTATGTAACACCGTATAAAACTATGTTCGTTGAAAAAACAATACAACAATACTTGGAAGCGAAAGTTTATAACATTCAAGGCCTATGGTCTACGAAAAACGTTGGAGACCAAGGAAAGTAGGAATCTTTTGGCTGTTTCGCGTTTCTTTACGGCTGGTAACGTCGGTTGTTTACTCTCGGTTTTGAGGCACTGTGAAATGTGGGTACAACCACCATGGGCTTGGAGTACAGTAGAAGTCCTTTATATGTCCGAAATTCGGGACCGCAAAGCGACATATACGGGACAGAGGTAGTCGATTCTCAGCTCTTTGCACTTTGCCGACACGGAGGGGCTCAGAACGGGACAGCAGATAAGGAAAAGAGAGGGACTGAGAAAAAAACACACACAAGACAGAATGCCCACATATCGGTGAGGCAATACTAATGCAACAAAGAAAATTTTTTTAATTTGAGTTTTTGTGAATAAAAATGTCATTATCCTATTGCTAATATTTTTCCGAGTAAAATGAAAACAAACACGGTACCAATCGGTTTATATTTCCTTACGAATTAAAAGTTCTACATTTATCCATATTATACATACATGCATACATACATACATAGGTACATGCAATCATACCTAAATACAAACATATACATAAAATGTAAAATGCGGTAATTGGTGGAGAGGATATGTAGCAATGTGATGTGGTGGTAGAAAAGAGGAAGACAGATGTAGCAGGGAGTGAGTCAAGCAAATTGAAACACTTTTAGCCGCTTTATGAGGTGCGAAAGTGGTGGAATGGTTCCTATACATGATCAAAGGAAAGCCGCAAATGCGACATATAAAGGAAGGAACGTAAGGTTTTGCGACTTATAAAGGAAAGAGCGTAAGGTTTAGCGACTTATAAAGGAAGCGGGCCTACATTCTGCTGTGCTGCTCGAAAGTTTTGCCAACAGTCAGATTGACAAACCGAAACAAGGCAACCAAGTGTCGTAACAATATCGTGTTTGGTTTCATTTATATCAGAAAAATGTCTCCTATATGCTAGTAAACATTTTTTTAACGAAATATCGCAAATAAACTTTTTAAATTGTTTGTCGTTGGGTTAGTGTCTCACCGATAGGCCTCGGGTTGCCGTCGGCGGCATCAAACAAATGTGTGACAATGTCGTGAGACTCAGTGGACGGATGCGAGGGGGATCCCCCTAACAAGATGGCGGCACAGCGACATATAACGGATACTAACTTCAGCGGACATATAACGGACTTTTACTGTAGCGGCCGTCGCAGGGACCCACGTGCACGATAGGCTCTCGGATCGCGGGGAGCGGTGGAGAAGACCTGCGCGATCGGCAATTGTTGGCCGGCGATCGTCTTTTGCCATATAGCCCGGAGGGGCAGAAATATATCGAATTTGAGAGCGTAGACACGTGTCGTCAGTTAACCTAAGCTGCCATCCTTTATACATTCTCGATTCGATACTTTACATATGTTACTTTAATGGCTTTATAATAATTTACAATGTATTGTAGGGAAAGTACGGGAAGTTCGTATCGCGCCGCGTTATTTCTGTCCACAGCTACCTCAGAAGGGCCGATAACTCGTATGAGTAAGACCTCGTGTACGCACCGGGATGACGTAGGCTTAGGACAATTGACGAGACGCATGGAGGAGATGAGACAAAACACGGTGTGCCCGGGCAGGATCGAGGAGGAGACGGGCATTCTTGGGAGAACCGTGAAGCGTAATAGAGAGAGAGACTGAGCATTGTGAAATTGTAGTATCGAGTGTGTTTAAATAAAGAGAGAGCGAAGTTAGTGTGAGTAGAGGTGTTTTTTCCTACATATCAGAAGTGGGATAGACGCAAGCGCCTGACCAACGGCAGTGACTTAGAGCGGAAGAATTTTCTGTCGATTTCCATTCCCACGTGGGAACGATTTAGCCCACCCGTCGTGCGTTGCCTTCGTGTGGCGGCCGCGGTTTTCTCGTGTTCCCGAGGGCGTGCGTGTGACGTGACGGAAGCAGAAGAGTAAAACGTTATGGGATCACACAAATCAAGAAGCAATTCCGAGCGGCGCCGGTCCAAGAAGGCACGACGCAGGTCACGACGATCCTCATCGTCGGACGAGGAGAAGAAGCGCAGCGACAAGCGCTTTTAGCCACTAGAGCGGTTGGTGGAAAACCTGGATCGCCGGTCTAGGTCGAACACGAGGGGGGGATCACATCCTCACGCCGGGAACGAACTAATGATTGCCCTGTTCGATCCATCGAAAGACGATTTGGTCATCGACAAGTGGATCGAACATGTCGATGAGTTAGCCGCCCAATACGATTGGGGCGATAGGGCAATCCGACGACTGATCGCCGGCCGACTGCAGGGCCACGCGAGACAGTGGTACGACACGCGACAACGCATCGCGGCGACATGGGCGGAAACGAAGACGCTACTGCAACAACAGCTTCGTAAGTCGGTCCCGTTTTGCAAACTATTTAGAGAGGCCGCATTGTACGAGACTAGTCCGGGACAGCTGCTGGGGGATTATTGTTTCCAAAAACTGGATAAGCTGAGGAAACTCGACATTCCCATACCGGACGGGAACCTGATCGACATGGTGATCGGCGGGAAAACGGATGCCACCATTTGTTGCGACCCAAACCCAACAATGACATACCATACATAATACTACTCACATCATTTTATCTTTAATCCTTTCCTAATTACTCCTGACCACCCCATTACCCCAAACAACGTCCTCAAGATTCCCAATAATGTCTTATCCACACCCCACGCCGCTATTCTTCTTCATCGTCCCCACTTTACAGCCGATATCGCACTGCAACCCGTCCTAATCCTTTTCGTCATTCCCAACAAGGAATTATCCTTCAACGCATTCGACCATATGCAACACCTTTCGTCCAAAATTTTCCACCTACCAATCTCCCCTCTCCTCATCACTTACGCTCCTATAAAACCATCCCTACACTCCCAACACGAGATTCAGTCACACGAGTTACACGTTACAAGTTACACAGTTACCTCAGACATCTCGCCTAGAGAGTGTGCATCATCCCAAAACACACTTCACTCCGCTAGACATTACATCACATCCCCAAAAAACACCACATCGCATCATTCGTCATTTTACATATTTTACATCCTGTTATTAATATATACATTGTTATTCAAGGCTTATTCATTCTTTCAACCACAACCCCCTTACCCAAAACAAAATAGTCATACAAGCGTAAAAACTTGTAAGATGTCCCGCTTACGACGGAACACCATTGCCCGAACCGTCCGCGCCGCGAAACACAGCGACGCAAACACCTTGTATGCGTACATGACCACGCTGGGGGACATGCCGATGACAGAACAACCGACCGTTAAGGCCGACCCGCCACGTGCGCACCTACACGGAGGGATAGCAGGGGGCTCCCCTAAGGAGAAGGATCAGCGGGTGATGCCTTCCACGAGCGAGCGTAAATTAACCAAAATTGAGTCTTTCAATTGTGGCACCGTAGAACACTTTGCCAGAGACTGCAAATTACCGCGGGTGGAATGCCCAAACTGCAATCGGTTGGGGCATCGGCGCGAGAGGTGCCCACTGTCGAAGGTCGTAAATTTTGTAGGTGGGGGGTGGGGGCGCAGGGAAATCATGCCTCTACGAAATGGATGCCCATGTCAATGGACAAAAGATACGCGCATTTATCGACACGGGTAGCGGGTAGACTATCCTGAAAACATCGATTGCGGAACAATTGAGGGTGATGACGGTGTTGACAGAGCTGATCACGCTGAAGGGTTTTGCTGGTGGCGAAGCCACGGCGAACGGCGAGGCACATGCGACGCTACGCGTTATGAGCGCGTCAGCCCAAGTGGACGCCCTTACCGTGCCGGATTATCATATGTCGTATGACGTCATAGTAGGACGCGACTTCATTGACCAGGAGTATATAGTGATGGTCAAGAAGGGTAAGACGCTAACCTTCTACGAGTTAGACACTTACAGTCCCACACCAGACCGGATGGCGAGTGTCCATGTGTTGGACGCAATGGCGGAACAGAAGCTGAACATTGGCGACATCGACGAGGCATCGAAACACCGGTACACTAACTTAAGCACCGAATTCAGCGACTGCATAGCTTCGTCGGTGCGTGACCTGGGGAAGACGAGAGCGGCGGAACTGGAAATCCGCTGCAGCAGCGACGTTCCCGTGGTGCATCGGCCGTACCGCCTAGCCCAGTGGTCGGCAAACTTATTAGCCAAAGAGCCAAATATGAACATTACAACAATTTAAAAAAAAATTGCGAGCCAAATCTGCTTGTTTAGTAAACTTTTATTACACTAAATAAGTAGTACACTAAATAAAACTAAATTTCATACTTAATAAATATTTATTAATGCGAACAATGTGTTTGCATCCTTACGTATTTTTACAACAATATAAAATTTTAATTACCTATCTACCTTTTAACTTAAACAAAAAATTATACATATTCTCGATTTATAGAAGAATTTTAATTTATCAAAATAAGATGTAATTTTTTTCTTACCATGTTTTTTTTTTAAATTAAAATATTATTGCGCCTTCCGTGGATATTTGTGCCGGAGCCGCACTTAAGGAGCCAAAGAGCCACATGCGGCTCTGGAGCCGCACTTTACCGACCACTGGCCTAGCCGAACTAGAGAAGCAGATCGCGCGTGGCTTGGTACAAGAACTTTTGGACGCGGGAATAATTTGCCACTTTAAGTCACCATATGTCAGCCCGATCCTGCTGGTAAAAAAGCAATCGGGGAGCCACCGCCTGTGCATTGATTATCGCAAATTAAATGCGATCACGATCAAAGATAAATACCCGATGCCACTGATTGAAGATCAGATTGGCCAGCTGGGAAACAACCATTACTTCACAGGTTTGGATTTGGCATCCGGCTACTTACAAGTGCCAGTAGCGGCGGGGTCCATCGAGAAGACGGCATTCGTAACACCTGACGGACGAGAACCGTCGAGAACGCTGAACGAGGGCATGGGGAGATTGCGGCAGGTCTTACAGGTGTTTCGAGAGCATAAGTTGACGTTGAAGCTAGATAAGTTCTCATTCTTTGCAAAACGATCAACTATCTAGGACAAGAAATAAGCAGAGAGGGAGTACGACCCGGGAGAGAGAAAATTGAAGCGATCCTGAATATGGCCATCCCAGGCAATGTTAAACAGGTCCGACAATTTCTCGGGATAGTGAGTTATTTTCGCAGATTCATGAAGAATCATGCCACCATCGAGTCCCCGTTGACGAAACTGACACGGAAAGATGAACCTTGGGCATGGTCAGAACCCCAGCAGAGCGCGTGCGACACAGTGAAAGGCCTACTCGCAACGCGACCGGTGCTATCGATATTTGACCCGGCCAAACGCACGGAGGTGCACACCGACGCCAGCGCAATGGGGGTGGGCGCTCTCCTTCTACAGGAGAGCCACGGGGCCGGAGACGAGGGGAAAATACTGCCGTCGCATATTATAGCCGCCAGACGACAGCAGACCAACGCTGCTACCATTCATATGAATTGGAGACGATGACAGTCGTGTTAGCATTACGACACCTAAGGCCGTACCTGCTGTGGATACAATTCAAAATAGTGACGGACTGTAACGCATTGCGGATGACGTTTGCTAAAAAGGATTTACTGCCACGAATAGGTCGATGGTGGATGGAAGTGCAGGAGTTCACCTTCGATATTGTGTACAGGGCAGGGTGCAAGCTGGCTAAATACAAGAAGTCTCATATCGAGGTCGATTCGCCGCGGTTAACCCAAAGCGAATCGACTTATATATGAGAATCAAATGTATACGCGCTCCCAGAACATTCAAAACTCGGGAAACAGGAAGAACCGAAAATATGCAATCTTCCTCGGATAACAGCACGATGAAATGAAATAGGGATATCCAAAATACACACCCTCGAAAAATGATTATAAAGCTTGAGTTTGAATGAATCCCACAACTCCCAAAAGAGCGGTCAGCAGGGCACCCGAGCTGGGCCGACACTTCCCAGTTTCGGAGGAGGAGAGGGCCGTATTTGTGATGAATTCGAGAGTCTTTGTACCGATGCGGTCCCAAGCCCTGGGCGTTCGCCGTGCGACGCCCAGAAGCGTCCTCCTCAATGAAGTAACGTTCGGTTTTAGTCAGTAGGAATCTGACATACGCTGCCCCCCCCCTCCCCCCCCCCCCCCCCCCCAATGGAGGGCAGAAGTCTTCCGAAGATTTCCTGGACGATAAAAAAAAAAGGGTGCAAGTTGGCTCACGTAGATGCACTGAGTCGAAATCCACTACCAACCACGCTAGAGGTCGCACACGTTGACGTGACGGAAGGGGACTGGATCACAGCTGCCTAGATGCAGGACGATCAGCTCTCTCGAATACAAAAGATACTCGAAAGTGGTAAACGGTCAGGGGAGACAAAACATTACTTTGACGAGTACGCACTAAAACAACAGAAACTGTTCCGACGCCTGGGTGAAGGCGAGGAGGCATGGGTGGTATCAAGGGACGCGCGGATGCAAATTTGCCGTTTGTGCCACGATGACGCCGGAAATCTCAGTGTTGCTAAAACGTTGGAACGAATGCACGGCAACTACTGGTTTGCCAATATGAGGAGGTTTGTGACCAAATATATTAAAGCCTGCCTAAATTGCGCTTATTATAAACATGCCCCAGGAAAACGACAGTGTAAACTGAACAGCATTCGGAAAGTGCCGATTCCATTTCACACGCTCCATATCGACCACGTGGGGCCATTTGTAACCAGCCGCAAACGGAACCAGTACCTCGTTGTCATCGTAGATGCGTTTACGAAGTTCGTAATCGTTGAGCCGGTGAAGAACCAGAGGACGAAGTACGTGGTTAAGGTGCTAACGAGCCTGATGTATCTATTTGGGGCCCCAACCGGAATCGTCAGAAACGGCTTTCACGTCACGGACATCCAGACAATTCTGCCTCGCGTATGGCATGAGTCACGTGCTGAATGCAGTCGCGACACCACGAGAAAACGGTCAGTGCAAACGGTACAATCGCACAATTGTACAAGCCCTGGCAACGACGAGGGCTGGCAAAGATCCGCAGGATTGGGACGCGTCGGTGAAGCAAGTCCAAAGTGCCTTAATACGATGCACAACCGGAGTATAAATACCACACCAACGAAAGCCCTATTTGGTTGCGACGTGAGAAGCACCGTAGAGGCACGAATACTAAACGCAATTCGGGACGAAACGGACCGGCTCGATCTAGCGACCTTACGGAGTGATATTACCCAGGACATCAGGAAAGATCAGGATGAGCAAAAGCGGAGATACGACAAGGCTCGTCGGGACGCACAGAAATACAAGGCGGGAGAGTTAGTCCTGGTACAAATTACGAGTGAAGTGGCAACAGGTAGCAGCAAAAAATTGTTACCAAAATTTAAAGGCCCCTTCTGAGTGCACAAAGTCCTGACGAACGACCGCTACGAGGTCGAAGACCTGAGAGAAGGCCTCCGGCGAAGACAAACGGTGGTGGCAGCCGACCGGATAAAGCTATGGATCTCCATGTACGGTGGGGTTTAAAGCGAGCACGATAACACTAAAATATACATTTTTGCAGAGCACATGGAAATACGTAAAATACGGACGGGAGATGAGGGACGTACGATCGCAGACAACGGATCGCTAATGGGATGGGACGACGACACGGTCCCACGAACGTAGACAGCAGCCACAGGAGAGTTCGTGGCATAGGACCCAGACGATTTACGCACAGCCAATGGTATCACGAACGTCAGCGGCATTATAGACAGTCTGCAGGTGCACGACGGTGACCTCAGCTGTATGACGAGTGGTCCGGAGGTGCACGACGGTGCCCTTCGACTGCATTACGAACAGCCTGTGGCGCACAACGGTGCCCTCAGCTGGATTACGAACGAGCGGCGAGCACACAACGGTGCCCCAGCCTCAGTAAGCATCCCCAGTAAGGGCATACACGCTTGGATGGCGGGACAGGACGCTACCAAGGGTCAGCAACGAGGGTCAATGACGCCAAATGGGCCAACTGAGGGTGATTGGCAGGGCACCAAAAGACAGCCTAGTAGGAACTAAGGGAGGAATAATGGGTCAACCGAGGCCAATTGAAGGACTGCAAACAAATGACCAAGCATGGGAAAAGTGATGTCTGAGGGCAGACATTGGAGTCAGGATGGCCGAATGTAGGGAAAGTACGGGAGGTTCGTATCGCGCCGCACTATTTCTGTCCACAGCTACTTGAGAAGGACCGATTGCAACGCGTATAAGTAAGATCTCGTGTACGCACCAGGATGACGTAGGCCTAGAACAATTGACGAGAGGCACGGAGGAGATAAGACAAAACACGGGGAGCCCGGGCGGGAACGCCAGGCAGGATCGAGGAGGAGACGGGCATTCTTGTGAGAACCGTGAAGCGTGGTAGAGAAAGAGACTGAGCATTGTGAAACTATAGCATTGTGTGTATTTAAATAAAGAGAGAGCGAAGTTAGTGTGAGTATGGGTGTTTTTCCTACAGTATTGGAGTGAGGCAGTGGTCGAGATAATAAATCACTCGTTTAGTCGGTTATAATGAACTGTATTTTCCTTCGACCACATAGTATATGGACCGCTCAAGCCTACTCTTTATACACTGAGCGGAGCGTAACCAACATCTCTGTACCGAAAGTGAGAGTTGACACTAATGCGCATGCGTCGAATTCGAAAACTATAGCAAAATTCCGTCTCGATGACAGGTGATGACAGGCTATGACAACACGGCTGACGGCATGTGTCGACTCAGCCATAACCTATTCTAATGCGTTGTTCGAAAAACTAAGTTATATTATACAGTTATAAAGTTACAAATGCTATTAGATACACGAAAACGTGTGTGCAATGATAACAAATTTACCAAGCTTATTCTTCATATGCATCAATAATGTATTTCTACGAAAAAAAAGTTCTTTTGTAATTCTGATATTACGTATGATATTATTATTTAATAAGATATTATTTAGCAGAGATAGGATTAATACAACTAAAAGTAATAAGTACCCTGAAATATAACTATTTTTTTATTACGGACAACTGTTTCGATTTATAAGAAATAATTTCCTTTTTCTATGTCTACAAATCTCAAAAGCTACTGATCGGAGTAGTTCGGCATCCCATCGAATTTTGAATTCGAGCTTTTCCCCACTGCTGTTGCCCATTGTTTGTGGGCTTGCGCATTACTGCTTACTCATAACTTTGGCATGAATGATGTTGGTTACGGACTACACTATAGCTTGAACGGTCCATATACTATATGGTCGAAGGGATTTTCACGCTACATAAGGTAAAGGCACCAGTGGTTGACCGTTTAAGAGAAAGGGCATAGATCAGCGGTCGGGGAACTTTTTTAATCATTACCCCAAAATATTTTGTGTAAGTTGATATTACCCCATGGCGAAGAGCAAAAAAAAAACGAAATCGCCTCTTTTTAGCATCTTTCATATTATAGCCCCCATGATAATTTTGAAAAGAAAACAATAACTAAAAATTTACTTTTTACTCACAAAAGTTTCATTTTTACCCCCAAAAATTTCATTTTTACCCCATTTGGGGTAATTTACCCCGGTTCCCCGACCGCTGGCATAGATGAATAAGACAGTGAAATGTGCCCCAAAACCGATCGAAATTCTGAATGGGCCATTCGATAGCTTATGAAAAAAGAAACATTTTTGTGAATTTTCAACTTTGTATCTCAACCGTGGGGGGCGGGGGGGGTGTAAAATGTACTGTCCGCTTCACCCACCATTTTCTCGGAATCTAGTGCATAAAAAAATTCTAGAAAAATCAGAGCCATATCTAGCAATGGCGCGCATATTCCAGATCTTTTTCAGATTTTTACATAAAAAATCCTATTGGTAAAAAAATAAAAACCGAAAAGTCAATCAGAAAAACATTTATTTGATACCGAAGGAGGTCCGGATCAGTGATGCCGCTTTTTTGTGTAATGTAATATTACAATCAACATCTCTCTGATTTTTTTTATAATTTTTGCTCACCGGCAACAGCGTCGAAAAAATAAAAAATCCGTTGTTTCGTCAGTTTTTGGGCGTCAGAACAACCAATGTGGTAAACTTTGGTTCAATTTTTGTCATATAACTATTTTATGTAATGTTTAATGTTATTCATTACATTCCATGGTCGTAATAATGCAAGAAAACTAAGTAAATGGAGAAAATCGATGTCACAATGTATGCCTTATGTTCTGAAAAATTGAAGATCAACCAAAGATCGGTGGTAGCGACACGCGTAAGGTGACAGTCTGTTTTGTCGAAGCAAACTTTTTCTTTGGGTTCAAATCCTGTTAGGTGCCTTTTTTTTCATCGTTTTTTTGTCCTTTGTCTATGCAACAATAGTTAATATTTGGACCGTTTATTTTGAAAGTGGTGTAAGTCCACTTTTAAACAAAAATGAGTTATTACGTAATTTGTACTCAATCTAGCGTAAACTCTTTATTTATAACGTGTTAGCATTTAATATCTTAAAAATGGTAATACTTTGTTCAATTGAAAATTGATCGATTAAAGAAATTGCATATTCATTGATTATGAAAGTGGTGTAAGTCCAATTTTCATAGACATAGGTGGGTAATTTGGTTACACGTGCTTTATTTCACGAATCTTGTACACACCACAGGATTATTATGATGTCATAAAACAATGTAGGCAGAATAATACAGTTATTTTACACGAAATTCTCTCGTTTTATTTGATGTAAAATAAAGAATCTACAAATCGCAATTCAAAAACGGGTAAGAAAAATTACTAACGGAGAAAAAGTAAACTCGTTAAAAATATTTGGATGTGGTTTTGTAAAAGTGCGCCGTATGCTACTGTATATAAAATATCGATGGGGGATACAGAATTTTAGACGTTAGATTCATCACTTACATGTCGGGAAAGACCACCAAACTTTGAAAGAATTGTCCAAACACCTTTGTATAACGATGCCAAACCAAATTACATACGAAAAATATAAGCATTGAAGCAGTTATTTTACCTTAATAACTAAACAATAGCTTAATAGCAAACTTAAATAATATAAACTAATTAACGTTCAAAATAAAAAATACTAGTCCCATTTTATTTCTCCTTATTATTTATAAAAAAAATTGGATTAGTATAATATATATTTGAAGTGATATTTATTTTTTCAGAATTGAAACAAAATGATCTTTACAATTGACTAATTATGAAAGTGGTGTAAGTCCATTTGCAGCCCGTAAATATACATTATTTCAGTTAAATTGGCCTAAAAGAAATTTATATAATCAAATTACTCATTGATAAATCCGTAGAAACATTGCCAGACTTGATACAATTAATGTATATTTTTTAATTGATTAATATGCTAACCTTTAATTTACTCGAAACAACAGAAAATGGACTTACACCACTTTCAAAATAAACGGTCCATTTAATGTCAGATGATTTCACAATATTTTTGTTTATATTATATTTTTGGTTATATTTGTATATTTAATGTCAGATGATTTCACAATATTTTTGTTTATATTTGTATATTAACAATTGTTGCATAGACAAAGGACAAAAAAAACGATGAAAAAAAAGGCACCTAACAGGATTCGAACCCAAAGAAAAAGTTTGCTTCGACAAAAGAAAAGAAAAGAAGAAAAGGGTCATTTATTATTTCCTAGTTATGTACATCCTTGTATAACAAATATATATATCTAAATAAATAAACACACATATAACACTTATACCTAGATTGTACTTAATACTTCTTAGATTTATATTGTAGTTCCTGCTAAATTAGCTTAACCTAGTCGTATCCTAATTATCCCGATATGGCTATATCTTATGTATCGAGTCTTTGGCTTCATTTTAGGTGTGCTTCGACAAAACAGACTGTCACCTTACGCGTGTCGCTACCAACGATCTTTGGTTGATCTTCAATTGTTCAGAACATAAGGCGTACATTGTGACATCGATTTCTTCCATTTATTTAGTTTTCTTGCATTATTACGACCATGGAATGTAATGAATAACATTAAACATTACATAAAATAGTTATATGACAAAAATTGAACCAAAGTTTACCTCATTGGTTGTTCTGACGCCCACAAACTGACGAAAAAACGGGTTTTTTATTTTTTCGACGCTGTTGCCGGTGAGCAAAAATTATAAAAAAAATCAGAGAGATGTTGATTGTAATATTACATTACACAAAAAAGCGGCATCACTGATCCGGACCTCCTTCGGTATCAAATAAATGTTTTTCTGATTGACTTTTCGGTTTTTATTTTTTTACCAATAGGATTTTCTATGTAAAAATCTGAAAAAAATCTGGTATATGCGTGCCATTGCGAGATATGGCTCTGATTTTTTTCGAATTTTTTTATGCACTGGATTCCGAGAAAATGGTGGGAGAAGCGGACAGTACATTTTACACCCCCCCGCCCCCCACGGTCGAGATACAAATTTGAAAATTGACAAAAATGTTTATTTTTTCATAAGCTATTGAATGGCCCATTCAGAATTTCGATCGGTTTTGGGGCACATTTCACTGTCTTACCCGGCTATGCCCTTTGGGCTCTTTTTGTTCGAAATGCTCATCGCTTTGCAAAAAATGCCCCAATTGGATCGTTATTTTCTCAAAATTTCTGTTTTTGAATGCTCTTTCAAGAAAAAAATATGATTTTAATCAAAATCATTGTTTTCATTGTTTATTTTTAATATAAACCATGCCGGTCAACTACTAGAAATGACCAGAATGAACTGATCCAGTAGTTGACCCTTTGGTCAATTTGATTTTTGATATTGGAATGAGAAAAAAAACGTATACAGTAAATAGAAAATTTAATGCTGATTAAAATGGTGTAAGTTTCAGGCAGATAAAGTAAAAAACTGGAAAGTTATTAACCGTCAACTGCGCGCCTTCTCTTAGCGGTAACATTAAGAAAACCACGATACGGAGAAACCCGACTGACATTAATGGTATTAATCGTCCGTAGTTATGATAAACAATCGTATTCAAGGAAAAGTATAGTAGCATTGCGTCAACAAAGGATTTAGCAAAGCTGCTAATACTTCATGCGAAACATTATGTATTGCTTTAAAAAAGCTTATTTTTCACGTTTTACTGTAAAGTGGTCAACTACTGGCACATGGTCAACTACTGGTGCCTTTACCTTAATACGTGTTCACTGCGTCGCACGCCCCGAGGAGAAAAAAGCGAAAGGCGCCAAAACAAAAGACAAAAGGACATCGGGCGGCGTCGTCGTCTGGTGTGAGGCCCTAGTTCCCCGACGCGGCGCGAATTACGATCACGCCACACAATGTTTTACATCTAAGACTTCGGGATAATTTCTTATGTTAAATGTAAGAAAACCCGCACGCGGAAAGTTTTGGGCAACGGTACATTCAGGATTATCTACTTCCCCTGTCCGAAGGAGAAGTGTTGCCATGCGAAGGGTTATCAGATAACGATGGGACAAAAGACGAACAAGGAAACGGTGACGCTGCCGACACAGGGCATTACGCAGGCGGTCATTCTTGAGCGAGTATTGCGAGCGAGCAGTTATTATTGATCGTGTTACGAGTCCAGAATAAAGTATACTTCATCGCATTTCCAATTATATTCCAAGTGCCTACTCTGATTCGGCCGATTTCTTACATAAATCAATATTTTACTTACAATTTACTGTCCTTTGGATGTTTTCTCTTTAATGTAAATCTGTGTATAAAGGGCATAGCCGGGTAAGACAGTGAAATGTGCCCCAAAACCGATCGAAATTCTGAATGGGCCATTCGATAGCTTATGAAAAAAGAAACATTTTTGTGAATTTTCAACTTTGTATCTCGACCGTGGGGGGCGGGGGGTGTAAAATGTACTGTCCGCTTCTCCCACCATTTTCTCGGAATCTAGTGCATAAAAAAATTCGAAAAAAATCAGGGCCATATCTAGTAATGGCGCGCATATTACAGATTTTTTTTCAGATTTTTACATAAAAAATCCTATTCGTAAAAAAATAAAAACCGAAAAGTCAATCAGAAAAACATTTATTTGATACCGAAGGAGGTCCGGATCAGTGATGCCGCTTTTTTGTGTAATGTAATATTACAATCAACATCTCTCTGATTTTTTTTATAATTTTTGCTCACCAGCAACAGCGTCGGAAAAATAAATAACCCGTTTTTTCGTCAGTTTTTGGGTGTCAGAACAACGTATGAGGTAAACTTTGGTTTAATTTTTGTCACATAACTATTTCATGTAATGTTTAATATTATTGATTACATTGCATAGTCGTAATAATGCAAGAAAACTAAATAAATGAACGAAATCGATGTCACAATGTATGCCTTATGTTCTGAAAAATTGAAGATCAACCAAAGATCGTTGGTAGCCACACGCGTATGGTGACAGACTCTTTTGTCGAAGCAAACTTTTTCTTTGGGTTCGAATCCTGTTAGGTGCCTTTTTTTCATCGTTTTTTTTGTCCTTTCTCTATGCAACAATAGTTAATATTTAATGTCGGATGACTTTCTCTATGCAACACATTTTTGTCATTATTACTGACAAAATATATGACTAGAATAACGGAATCATGGAAGGCGGTTAGAAGGCATGTGCATATTTATTACAACATTAAAATGTTGACAAAAATATTGTGAAATCATCTGACATTAAATACTAACTATTGTTGCATAGAGAAAGGACAAAAAAAACGATGAAAAAAAGGCACCTAACAGGATTCGAACCCAAAGAAAAAGTTTGCTTCGACAAAAGAGTCTGTCACCATACGCGTGTGGCTACCAACGATCTTTGGTTGATCTTCAATTTTTCAGAACATAAGGCATACATTGTGACATCGATTTCGTTCATTTATTTAGTTTTCTTGCATTATTACGACTATGCAATGTAATCAATAATATTAAACATTACATGAAATAGTTATGTGACAAAAATTAAACCAAAGTTTACCTCATACGTTGTTCTGACACCCAAAAACTGACGAAAAAACGGGTTATTTATTTTTCCGACGCTGTTGCTGGTGAGCAAAAATTATAAAAAAAATCAGAGAGATGTTGATTGTAATATTACATTACACAAAAAAGCGGCATCACTGATCCGGACCTCCTTCGGTATCAAATAAATGTTTTTCTGATTGACTTTTCGGTTTTTATTTTTTTACGAATGGGATTTTTTATGTAAAAATCTGAAAAAAAATCTGTAATATGCGCGCCATTACTAGATATGGCTCTGATTTTTTTCGAATTTTTTTATGCACTAGATTCCGAGAAAATGGTGGGAGAAGCGGACAGTACATTTTACACCCCCCGCCCCCCACGGTCGAGATACAAAGTTGAAAATTCACAAAAATGTTTCTTTTTTCATAAGCTATCGAATGGCCCATTCAGAATTTCGATCGGTTTTGGGGCACATTTCACTGTCTTACCCGGCTATGCCCTTTAACCCTCCGGGTCCCAGGCCTGGGTCTCTTTTTCGCGCTTTCTTCGCAGCGCTAACACACACATTTCAACAGGCTCGCTGACACAAAGTCCGACGACAGCGGCGATGCTCGGTTGTTTTCATAGCTATAACGCAACGTACGCAGTGAAAAGATTCAGTTCGGTATAACGCTTGGAACTACGACGACGTACTCAGAGAGAATAGATAGATATTTTGCGATTATAATTCATTATTTTTTTTAGTTTGTGTTTGCATATTTTTGTTATCCGAGTATCATAGTATATTTTCTTTATCTGAGTTATAGTATATTTCTATTATTCGTGTGTTTTATAATTGTTGTCATCGTTCTAAGCGTTTTGTTGTGAAAAATAGTATTTTTTTGTACATTTACGTACAAAATGTACACATTGCTAAAAAATCGTCTTATTTCGCAACTTCGGGAACACTATAATCCATATCAAATGGAACATATGCACGATGTGCAATAAACCGAATATTTAAAAATAAATTTTATCAAAAATGCACAATCCCTTTTTCCGCTTACAACTCCATGCCAAATCCTATATAACTAACAATAAGTGTACACATTCACTCTATTGTATCAGCGATACTCGGCGGCCTAAGATGCTCTTTTGTCGCACCGACGACCGGACGAGCGGCCCGGTGAAGCGATTGAATTAGTATTAGTGAACTATCTGTGAGATCGCTAAGGACCCATGCCTGGGACCTCGCGCCTGTGGTACTCCGAGGGTTAACCTCTACAACGTACGGTCTATATTACGTTTTGAAGTAAACTATTCACTTCTTCACGTCACTTCTTGCCAGCGTATTTTTCGTACCAGTTATACTTGACGGTCTTCACTTTTGTTCATCTCTATAGATGACTAACCCAATGGCTTTATTTAGTGTATTTGAAACGAAACAGATAAAACTGACTTAATGCATATAAAACGATAACTTATACCCTCGAATGCTTATGTGATGAACAGGTGACATTTGTCGCACACTCACCAAACTCGATAATAGTCCGAGACTGTTGAATAAAAAGATCTTGCTTCTTAAATACGACTGCGCGTCCTTAGCGTGAAGTTAATAGGCGAGGTCGAATGTGATATGTAGGAAAAATGATACACGTCAGAGTGGGAACTAACTATGAAATTCGCTTTTGTGTATTTACGCTACAATTAATCTCAGAATTCTTAATACTTTTTTCCCCTCACCAAACTCGTCTAGCAATTTTCCTCTGTATTCAGTAAAATTGTACTCAATTTATGTCGTTTATAGAAAATTGATATAATAGCCGGCAGTGCGGAAGATAATGGAGTATTGCATGTTGGTTCGAATAATTTTCTCCGTTCGCTGGTTTGTTCAATAATAACCATTTCAGTTTTATCTGCGTTCTGCGATTTATGCAAATTGAGTGTGGTTTTACATTGACTATGGAAAACACAGGCAAGAAGTAGAGAAAGAATGAAGACAAACTTGAAAGTGTGTAATTGTTGCAATGTTAACATTGACGATATAAGTGCAGTATTTGTTTTGTAATTTTAATAAACGTGAATCTAAATGGAAATATTTCAACGAAGAAATGTCAAAGCAAATGCGTCATAAAGTTATTACATGTCTCTAGTATACCAAATTGTTCTAGATACAGTACTTAATGTGTAAAATATAATGCCCTTGTAAGTATAATTGTCTACCAATTTTAATGTAATAGTTCAAATGGGAGGGCTACAACGATGATTGGATCCTGTGTTACGTGAAAAAAAGAAATTGATCCGTACCGTTTAATGTAATAGTTTTTGCATTTAACGGTTTTTGGTGAATTATTCATACATTGTACGTAAGTTAGTTGAAAAATTCAACTACAGCAATTTCAAATTTTAAATATCCCAACTGTAGCTTCATTTCCCCAATTTTTGAGATTTACAACTATATTTATTATACAATACTATATACTAATACTATAATTTACAATTATATTTTTACAGACTATTCATACTTTCGAACATACATTAATTTGAATACAAATTGCAATATTATATAATTTATGTATAGCGGCATTTGGTTTTTCTCAATCGTATAAATATTGTCCCGCTGTATTCCATCTCGCATTAATTGATTATTACAAATAATGTTACCCGTTTTAGTTAATCTGACGTTTATTTCTTAGCGAAAGTGTACAGTATGTAAGTGAGTGGTTGGTCGGATGTGTGCGTGCGTATGCGAGAATGGAATTGTGACCGTGGAGAGTGCGAAGATGACGGATAGCCAGTTGAAATACAACCGTGTCCCAGCAAACAGTATTCTTTTGTTACGGATCTCGATCTAAGCGTGTATGAGTAGATTTGGAATCAGAGTCTCGTATAGGAAAAGACGTAGCCTCTTAGTAGCGCGTTAGCCACTTCAGACGCGGGCAGCAGGAAATACCCTTTTGCCGTAGCTTCGGTGGACTAACCAAGGGAGATAGACCTAGAACTGACTCTCCGCTTGACTTCCGAGCTGTACGGACATGCTTACGACTCGCTCCTCACTCTCTATAAATCTCGCCTAGCAACAATCGTTGTTGAGTTCGGATAGCATAACGGCTATCTCTTCGTGATTTTTAACATCACTTAACAGTGCTAAAACATCTAAAGCATCTTATATATCCATTAAATCTCTAAAAACCGCGGGTGAAGTGAAGATAGGGACACTCGAGGAAAGGCACGTGGCGGCCCACACCGCAACGAGCCCGGAAAGCCGGGGGTTTTCTCTTCTCACTCACAGGTACACCAGGATCAAAGACAAGGAAAGCCAAAACAGACCAAAAGGAAACAGGGAAAATTAAACCAGAACGCCACACCAGGAACCACTGGAACACACGAACAGGAAAGACGATAACCAAAAGGAAAGACCCAGCAGGAAAGCACACACGTAAGAAGGAAAATATAAGAAGACGACACAAAGTAGGAAATAACAATTTCCAATTAAGATATCTCAAACATATAATACACATATGTACAGTAATGCTAAAGACAACCAGCTCAAAATATATATCATAACCGCAGTAATAGGTAAATATCAGTAACTAACAGATATTTGCAACGCGATACCTACTTGCCAACAATTGTGCGCTATTCTTTGAATATTACTTCCATATATCTAACAGCAACATATAAAAGTCGGATTCGATAAGGCACATACAAAATATGCCTTGCACTGATAGCCATACACTTTTATTAATAACATTTCAGAAATACATAGTTTATTAAAATATAAATATTAATAAACTGAGGCATATTAAAATCAAAGTACCGTTTAACAGATAACAACTAAGATAACAATCAATTAGACTTTGCATATGTAAGGAATTGGCCGAATCAGAATAGGCGCTTGGAATATTTTTGGAAATGCGATGACGTATATTTTATTCTGGACTCGTAATACAATCAACAATAACCACTCGCTCGCACTGCTCGCGGGAACCTGATGTGTACCCCGCATTTCTCGTTGTTTTTCAAACATTTTTTTCTCACGAATCATTAGCACAATCTTTAAAATTCTTTTTGCAGTAACTTGCTACATGATTATATTATGCAAATGAATTTTTATTTTCCCAAATATTTTGTAAAATACAATAATAAATGACTTTCTTTACGCCGCCACGTAGCGGACGTCCCTTGTTTGCATACAGTCTGGTGTCAACATATTTTACGGAAACCAAAAATTTGAAATAGTTCATTAATTTAGGATAAATTTTGTCGTCGATGAACCTCTAAAATTTAAAAAAAGTGAAAATTTGCAAAAGTTATGACATATTGAACACAAAATTCTGAATTTTACGTAAAAATCTCACTCTATTTTGGCGTAAGAAATTGTTTAATTGCAGTTTTTTGTTAATTTTAGTGTTTCATCGAATTTGGGGGACTTGTCTGTAACTAAAAAGTTTTGAATCAAGTCGATCCATCAAATAGTTTTTTCTTAATCGTGTATGCAAACTTAAAAAATGTGGTTCTGAGATAAACGCGTTTAAAGTTTTTGTTGCAGAAAAGTAATAGTTATTGGCAACTTACGCTTAATCCGCTAATCCTGGTCCATAAAGTAGACCTTCTTCCACTGCAAAATATTCCTTCTTTTTAGATTCGGCCAATTGCTTATGTACACGAGTCTCTTTAGTGCGACATAGTGCTTGGCGGTCTTACCGTACAACTCGTTTCGCATCGTAACAATTAGCGTAGATTTTACATTGCTGTCCGGTAATGAGTTTTAGTTCCGCCATTACTTGTAATATGAAGGTGTAACCTTCGTTAAAGACGCCGGCAGCAATAAACGTCGCAATTTCTACAATTTTTGCACCGGAATTTAAATGTTTCGGGGCTAAGCGTCAGATGGTCGGATTAACACTTTCATTCGGGTTTTGTCAGTATCCCCCCAAACACCTATTTAAGAGGTATTCTTTTGTAAGGTCTGCATATATAGGTTTTAAATGATCTATATCTGCGGGGAGTGCAGGGGAGTGATTAAAATCGTTTTATGTTTCTTCCGCTTCAGCCTGATGCACTTGCATCAACTATTCTTGCCAGCCGGACAACCGTCGTGAAGTGGTATTGTTCGTTGGTTGATTTTATATGGTCGAGTGTCGCCATGATTGCTTTTTTCATTTCCTCAATCTCAACTAAAACTTTAATATAACTGTGGTACGTACGCACCGCGGAAAGTTTAAGACTGTAATGATCGTGGTCGAAATAAATCGCTTCAGTACTTCCGAAGCGCAATAGAGTCATCATGCATCGAAAAGGATTCTTTTGTATCAAATCTACATTTTTATCTATTACAATGGGACTATCTTAAGCCTGTAACCGTTTTATTTATTACAAATTATTTTATTTTACATGAATGGGTTTGGACAACCGCTAGGTCCGCGTATGATCTTAATTTTTACAAGTGTTCGTGGTATCTAATTATCGCAACGCGAGAAACGGAACAAAGTCTTTTGTTGAGTAATTCGTTTAACTGGGTTTACGTGATTCTTCTTGGCCTGGGTCGCACTGATTCCTTTTCCTCTTGTCCGGAAATTTGTCTCGGTTTGTCACACTGGAGTCCCGTGCCTCTCAATAACCCTGGCTGATCGCCCTCGGGTTGCCGGTCTCTCAGGATGACTTGAGGTAGGTCACCAGATAGTTACACTCCCTTTGCCTTGGTGTTGAATTTGATTGCCTTCTCTTATACTAATTACTCTTACTATGAGAAGGAGAAGAATAGTGTCTCGCACCTCGAACCGTCTTATTTATGTTTTCGCAGATCGGGAGAAGTTCCCCCCGATTCCGCAGAATATTTGCGCACGCACAGAAAGGGCCCTACACAACGGTACCTTTCTGGTATGTAACCGAAACGGTTACAAGCCGGATAACCTGTCTAAGGTGCTGAGAAACTGACCGTACGCATTGATGGCCCGGCTGCGCGGCCGTATATAGCTGTACACGTAACTATTCAATGGCCTGTATCTTTCAAAATACTTTGAATTTTGTCTTATGCTTCTAGGAACATATTCTCAAAGAATCATACTATCGATTTAAGCAAAAGAAAAAGTCGAAAATTTTTACCCGTCAAACCAGGTTCCCCCCTTAAGAATACCCGCCTGCGTGATGTCCTGTGTCGGCAGCGTCACCGTTTCCTTGTTCGTCTTTTGTCCCGTCGTTATCTGAAAACCCTTCGCATGGCAACACCTCTCCTTCGGACATAATCAACGGGTGGTACATACTCCTTACTGTACCGTTGCCCAAAACTTTCCGCGTGCGGGTTTTCTTACACTAGCGAAGTGACCACCGGGATAGGCACCCGGGATAAAACGCCGAATTCGGAAAGCGACGTAGAACTCTCACCTGAGGAAAAACTCTCGGACTGGATGAGAGCCGAAACAAGTGTAGGAAAAACACCCCTACACACACTAACTTCGCTCTCTTTATTTAAATACACACAATGCTATAGTCTCACAATGCTCAGTCTCTTTCTCTACCACGCTTCACGGTTCTCCCAAGAATGCCCGTCTCTTCCTCGATCCTGCCTGCCCAATCCTGCCCGACGTTCCCGCCCGGGCTCCTCGTGTTTTGTCTTATCTCCTCCGTGCCTCTCGTCAATTGTCCTAGGCCTACGTCATCCTGGTGCGTACACGAGGTCTCACTCATACGCGTTGCAATCGGCCCTTCTCAGGTAACTGTGGACCACTGTAGACAGACATAGTGCGGCGCGATACGAACCTCCCGTACTTTCCCTACACTTCCGATGTACATGTTACAGTGAAACACCGAAATCTGGAGAATGTCGACTTTCACCGGTGAATGTCAACATTCACATAGTCGCTTGGTGTATGTCCGAAATATTTGCTAAATACCCTTATTTCTGACTTACACCGGTAAATGTTGACTACATGCACTAATGGTGAATGTTGAACATGTTGGAGATTTATATTTTCTTCTCCGTAATTCAGTCGCCATAAAACGTCACAAGGGGGACGTAACTTTTTCGCCTCTCTTTCTGAAAGGAATGACCAAGAATTTAAAATACACAGTACATTCTACATCAGAAAAGAAAATAATAGTAATAAAAAAATTACTTACTTATGTGATTCAAATCTTATTTATTGCAACAACTTAAACTATTATGACACTTTGAATTGCACCAGAGTCCCTTGCTTTTACAACTGCATTTATTTGTGGAACACTTTCTTTTGCAATGACAGCGTGTATAGCCTTGTCCCCCGCTTTTCGAATTAGCTGCAGCTGCTTCTCTCAGCGACATTTCTTGAAAAGAAATCTCATCTATGGAAAGTAACTTTTCTTTGCAAATTACGAACTGATTACGTGTGTAAAGCTGCTTGAGGGTACCATTTTTATTTGCCAGTTTATAGAAGTCGGAGTCTTCTATTCCAACAACAACCGCTAACACATTTCGGCTATCTGTACGACCACGGTCGACATCAGGGACTTGTATTCGTACATTATCACCAATTTGAGCAGGAGGAAATTGTTTTTGTGAGGTTTGTAACATTTTTGTTGCTTGCAGTAGAAGATTTTCTTTCGCGGCCGCTCTTTTTGTAGAAATCAACTCGTGTTTTTCAGTCAGAATTTGATGTAAAGACGTTGTAGGTTGTAGGTCCTCTTCAATATTTTTCTTTGGAATATGGTTTTCGGTATGACCTCCGGTCAAATTTTTTTTATAAGCATTAACAGTTTCTTCAAGCTGTTCTTCGGTTTCAGAAGTATTGGCAATTTCTTCGAGTTGTTCTTCAGTTTCAATATTTGCGATTTGTTCGCCAGGCAAAAAAGACGATGGTATGCCTCTTTTTGCTTTAACGCCAAACATGGCTTCATAAGGACTTTGGCGTATTCCTTCGTGGCATGTAGTGTTCTTGGCAAATTGAACAAAGGATAAACCATCTGACCATTTATTTGTATCGTTATCGTTCATCCATGCAGTTAGCATATTCTGTATATCCTGATTGGTCCCTTCAACTGAGCCTTGTGTTTGACTGTGACGAGGCTTTCCATGAACTATTTTAACATCTTTCCACATAGCGCATATTTCGGATATGACTTGATTACTAAATTCTCTACCATTATCTGATTGCAATATTGCTGGTGCACCAAATGTTAAAAATATTGAAAGAACGTGATGCGCTACTTCTTAAGCTCTTTTAGTTTTCAAAGGTCGTAGCTGGACAAACTTAGTTAAATGATCTTGATACACCATTATGAACTTATATTCGCCATCTCTGTTTGACTGCAGATCTATCAGATCAACTTGACATCTTGAGTTTAATTCAGAACTAACCATCGGCTTCACAACAATACCTTTCTTAGGTGCACTGTGTTTCATTTGACACTGTTTGCATAAATTTAAATACAACATTACAACTTCATATTTGATATTTTTGTATTTAACTTGCAACTCTTTAAGCATACGTGTTCTTCCTCCGTGGCCTATTCTGGTGTGAGTTTCATATATTGTAGTATACTGTACAATTCTTCATTGGTAACATAATACTGTATGTTCGTTTCCCCTGGTTTTAATGGTACAATTAACTTCTCTTCATCATTAATTTTTAAAACATCAAAACGTTTTAATTGTCTGTAATCCAAAGGTGTGCTGCATTTAATTTGAGCAGAATACCTTTCTTGAGAAAAATAAAAACAATTGTCTTCTCGTTTACCCGCAATTAATGCACTTAACTTTTCAAGAAAAAGATCACGATTTACTGCAGTATCCATTTAGTATAAATTAGGGTATCGGAAAAAAAATTAAGAAAACGTTGCTCGCGTTATCAAAGCTTGCATAAGACTGACAAAGCTGATTGACTCCGAGCAGAACAAAGGATTTGGCGGGAGAGAGCCAGTCGCTTGTTTTTTGACTCTTCTGTTTTGGACCTCCACCAGAGCATATCTGTGATTGTCGACACACACCGGACAGGGTCCGAATGTACAACAATGTAATAAAATATTCGATCTTTCACCGACGTATTTGGTATCTGTTGACATTCACCGGTGAAAGTCGACATTCTCCAATTTCGGTCATTCACGGTAACATACATAAACCATCTAATTTTTCAACAATATAGGCCTCATCATAAGTACACATTATGTTTTCAAATAGTCGATATACAAAATTACCAATTCCTTACGAATTCTCAGTTTTAATGAATATAGTGCCGCCTTATGCATTCTGCTTAGATGTCTACATATTCGAGGTGACTAGCATTTTGATTTAACATCCTTAAAAAATAAAATCCATCTTGCTTCTTCAGCCTGTTTTTCAGAGAAGATGCAACTTTCGCCAGCGACACACCACGTTTTTATCAAACCCAGAAAAACTGAAATTAGGCAAATCATATCTATAATGCTTTTGCATTGCTGATATGACGAGGATGCTCACTGTCGCAATTTTAACGCACCCTGAAATGACTCATTTAGTATGCATACTTTTAATCAGCTACCTTAAGCATTGTATACCATGTAAGAATAATAACCGATTTAGGGAATTAACTCTTTTATTAAACTTCTGTGTCTACACTCGTTCGTGGTTCGCTCAAGAAGAAGGCTCCTCGCCTTTTTCCTTCCCCAGGAGGAAACCTAGAGAGGGGGCCGAAACAAGGGAAGATCGGGCAAAAGACGAGCGCGGGTTCCACGATCGTGCGGGAAGGCGGTGGTAACAGCGTGACGTCACCGTTGCATGCCCTGCATCGGGTATTCCGTACACTATATTTATGCGTAAAGTATTAACCGATTTTTGTGGATGTTGTCGCCGTTATTGTAATTGAGAACGACTATGAATTAATTGGTGACATTGTATCCAAGAAAATCGTCAGATAAATTGACCTCATGAAGGTCACTCTTTAAAGTGCAGATACGTCCGAAAAGTAGCACTTAAATATTTTGTCAAAATCTACATACATACACACACACACTCGTCAATCTTCGTTTTGAATACGTGATGGAGAAGATATAAAAGTGAATTATTTTTAGAGTGCACTTCAGCCCTAAAAATGATATGGTTTAGTAACATATTAATCTTTTAGTAGTATAATTATACTTTAGAACAGTATCCGAATTTGCTATTTACATGTCATGACGTTACAATGTGAACAATATCGTTTTTCTTACTACTACATTGTATTACACGTCAACCACACGCGCTTTGCGTTGAAGTAGTTGCAATTTATGCATGTAAAGCAAAACAACGTGTACATATCGCTATCGTTTTATGTGCTTTTATTTTATTAGGTCATCAAAATAGTTCGTGCAGATTTCAGCGACGTCCGTAGCAAACGCTTTTTTTATCTTTTAATACTTTGCAACGTGCAATTGTTTTCTCATACGCCATGTGGGCAGATATCCGTCAGTAAATCAATTGCCTTTGACGTGGTATGTATTCCTTTCTGTATCCGCCAAACTTTTGTTATAATATGTTATACTAGTTTGCTGCCTGATAGTTATTTTTCACGCATCTTCTTTTTTCGTTGAAACAAACACGTCAAAAAAGTATCGGATTTCTCTCGTTTGAATAATACATAAAATGTATACATGTTGGTAAACTTTAAAGATCAGTTGAATCATCTCATATTTGATAATTTCAGGTTGGACTGGAATATTAACGAAAATTGAAATAAATCCCCAACCAATAGTTTGGCAGTACTATAAAGTAAGATCTCAAAACAATATTCTATTGTCTATTTAATCTAAATCTGAATACTGAACCTTGCCGGTTACTTGTTACACATTCTCATTGTTCAAAGTTGATGTTATTGAAGAAATGCAACCGTTTCGGAGCATTATGCGTCTTAAGAGTTTTTAATGGTGTGACTTTTTTATATAAGGTGAATGGGTAACGGGTGTCAACGATATTCAAGATTGGATCTTCTATTCACTGACTAGGAAGGGTATACAGCTGATTTTTCTAACAACTACGACAAAATGGTAGATTCATCTGTTATTCAAATGATCTGTGCAGTCCTTTTTTGCAGTCTGGTTGCAGGTATATGTTACTTATCTTGTATATTTTCCTTTCTAATGAAAACCAGTAACATTTAGTTAGTATTGCTTGATTGCGTACAGTGAGAAATAAAATCTAACATGCACCTAATATATTAGATAAGGAACATAGTATTCTGTACGGAAGATGCAGTTGAAACAGATTATATAATTGTTCTTTTCATATAACTTCTACATACTTATGGCGTAAAATCTTAATCTTCTTCTCAACAAACCCACGTTAGGTGTTCTAAGCAAAGAAATATTTTCATATTATCTAATGTGCTGTACACCGACCCTGAACTGGTTTGATCATCACATTGAACTTACGAATAAAATACGGCATTACATTCTGCATTACCGTCAACCACACCATAAAACATCTAAGCTCATCAGATGATTTTACGTTTTCTTGAAAATAATGTTTATCCCTGTTATTAAATTGACCTCCGATATCGTAAAAACAAATCTCACTACTTAGCAACCATTATAGGGTATTTTGAATAGAAACGCAGAATGGGAATTTCAAATGTGAATTGCATCTTATACCGCCAGAACCCGAAAGTTGTGAGTGTTGTAAAAGAAATTAATTTTCTAAATGTCGTCATTTCCATTTCCGACAGCGTCTGCGATCGATATAGGAGAGCGATCCCGCGTTTCTGCGGTGCGAGATGAGGAAGCTCCGTACCATGTGTCGATCTGGTTCAGAAACAACTTCCAGTGCAGTGGCACAATAATCGACTTCAATCAGATCTTGACAGTCGCTCACTGCGTTATGGGAATGTCGTCTGAATATTATCCGGACATAAAAGTCAAATCTGGCTCCAACAACCGTCTCAGCGGAGGAGAGGAACATTCCGTCGAATCTGTCTTCATTCATCCCAACTTCACTTTTGCCGTAAACGGATTCCACAAAAATGACATCGCTGTTATCAAGGTAAATTATTCGTCACTACTTAATAAGGACACTTTGAGATATTGAGATGTGGAACGAGTGACATCTTCAAAGGGTATTCTCCAGATTTTTGTATTTGATATTATGACGCTTAAGATAAGAAGTTTGGTATAAATTCATAGAAATCGTTGTGTACAAGAATTTTGGATTATTGTCGTGCCAACTTTGTCAATAATGGCGGATATACGTTACCGATTTCAAATACAAAATACATAATAGGTACCACTGCACGTAATCTATTGAGACACAGAAGATGACAGTAACGACGAAGATAATACCATGATTTTCGGAATTTGATAACCAAAGACATCCAGTAAAATACGATATTCGGAAACAAAACCAGAGAATCAGAGAACCATCTTATTCTTGTGATACATGTCATTATATGGTAACTCTGA
This sequence comes from Anoplius nigerrimus, assembly GCA_914767735.1. Taxonomy (NCBI): domain Eukaryota; kingdom Metazoa; phylum Arthropoda; class Insecta; order Hymenoptera; family Pompilidae; genus Anoplius; species Anoplius nigerrimus. The sequence continues at coordinate 3,000,380 of OU612079.1, read as the reverse complement.
TAGTAATATCCTACAACCTGTTATGTATAGGAACTTGTATTCCAGAACCTAGCGCTACACGAACGTTTACCACAAAGAACACACACAATACAAATTTTTAATACACGCGCATAAAATGTCTTCAGAAAACCCAACTATCGCACTGAATCGAGTAATGGCAACTCTAACACTATTAAACAACCTTCGACTGTAAGCCGAGTAATTTTAATGTAGCATTATTTTTTACATTACAGCTGACAGAATACATGGGCATGACTGCAAAGCAGCAAGGAATCATGACTGCTAGGTCTCCTCTTACTACTGGCACAGAAGCGATTTTAACTGGATGGGGAATAAACGTAGATTATTCGCTCCTCAAGAAGGCGAGATCAACGGTCATCTCCAACGAACTGTGCCAGGAGAAGGTGAACAATCAACTGCAGGAAAACGAAATCTGCACATTCGACGATGCTGAACCGAATGTATGCGTGGTACGTATATTCTGTTAATTTCAATCAAAATGGAAAATACTAATTCTCAAAACGCTTTCCATAAATGCTTTTCTTGATCTCGGTTTTTCGTTCGTAACATTGCGTTGCCGAAATGCATCAAAGTAATATTGGGGATTCAGTTTCTGTAGTAGGATCTGTCGGTGAAAAATATTAATTATATCCTTAAAGATTGGTGCAAAGTGACCATGTTAAAGAGAACAAAAATATAATCATTTTTCAGGGTAGTCCTGGCAGTCCCCTGGTTAAGGATCACAAGCTCTACGCAATTCTTACATGGGCAGCTCTATGCGGAAGTGGATCCCCGGAAGTTTACATTAACGTAGCACCATACCGCGTGTTCATCGCAAGCACGATGTCTCCAAACATCTAAAGGGATATGTTATTATAATTAAATAAAACTTTATTAAAGTGCATTAGGATTCTGAAATTATTATAAGCTATGAATGACAAAATTGTTATTATTTCTAAAATTGTTACAATAAAAATGATTGTATCATGTCTCTATCTTATTACTCTCCTGTAAACACCAATAATAAAAACTATTCTCTCATAAAATGCATACTTTTAATTGCAAGGCACAATTGGATGAAAGTATTTCAAAAACTGATTATATTTTGCGTCATACTGGTGCATTTTGTAGCCTGATTTGGTAGGCATTTCAATAATGGCCCCACACAACCCACCCTTTGTGCCCACCACCAGAATCGTTCATTGCAGCAACTAAGTACTTCGTCCACATTTTTATTTGACGTATCATCATCTTCTTCGGCTGAGTTTTGATTATTTGTACAACATTTCGAGGAAATTCAGTCCTTTCGATATACATAAACCACCTAATTTTTCAAAAATATGCCATAGACCTAATCATAAATACACAATATGATTAAAAATTGTTGATTTACAAAATTACCAATTCCTTACGAATTCGTAGTTTTAATGAATACAGTGCCGCCTTATTCATTCAGTTTAGATGGTTACATATTCGAGTTGAGTAGTATTTTAATGTAAGACCCTTGAAAAATAAAACCGATCTTTTTTCTTCAGTCCGGTTTTCAGAGAAGATGCAACTTTGGCCAGCCACACATCACTCTTTTATCAACCCCGGAAAACTGGAATTGGACAAATGCTATCTATAATGCTTTTGCATTGCTGATATGGCGAGGATGTTCACTACCGGATTTTAACGCACCCTGAAATGACTCATTTAGTATGCATACTTTTAATCGGGTACCAGGCATTGTATATCTTCTCTATAATAAAAATTGTGCTATTATGCGTAAAGTATTAACCGATTGTTGTGGATGTGTCGTCATTATTGTAATTGAGAACGGGTATGAAATAATCGCTGACATTGTATTCAAGCAAATCTTCAGACAAATCGATCTTCGTATCGATCGAATAGTACCATTTAAACATTTTGTCAAAACCTACATACATACACACACAGACACACACATACCCGTCGATCTTCATTTCAAATTCGTCATAGATAAGATATAGAAGTGAATTATTTCCAGAGTGCCCTTCAGCCCTAAAAATGATATGGTTGTATAACAGATTAATCTTTTAGTAGTATAATGATACTTTAGAGAACTACCAAATTTTTAATTGACATACCATCACAATGTGAACAATATTGCTTTGCTTACTGCTACGTTGATTTCCACATCAAGCACATGCGCTTTGCGTTGAAGTAATTGAAATTTATGCATATAAAGCAAAACAATGTGTACATATCGCTTTCGCTTTATTTGCCTTTATTTTATTAGGTCATCAAAATAGTTCGTGCAGATTTCAGCGACGTCCGCAGCAAATGCTTTTTTTTATCTTTTAATAGTTTGCAAAGTGCAATTGTTTCTGCATACGTCATGTCGGCAGATATCCGTCAGTATATCAACTGCCTTTGACGTGGTAAGTATTCTTTTCTGCATCCACCCAGCTTTTATTATATATGTTATACTTTTTTGCTCCCTGACAGTTATTTTGCACGCATCTTCTTCTTCCGTTGAAACAAACAGGTGAAAATAGAATTGGATTTCTCTCGTTTGAATAATATATCGAATGTATACATGTTGGCAAACTTTAAAGATCAGTTGAATAAACTCATGTTCGATAATATGAAGCTGAACTGGGATATTATCGAATTTGAAATAAATTCCCTACCAATAGTCTGGCAGTACTATAAAGTAAGAACTCAAAGCAATGTTCTATTGTCTATTTAAATTAAATCTGAATATTGAACGTTGCCGGTTACTTGTTATACATTCTCATTGTTCAAAGTATATGTTATTGAAGAAACGCAACTGTTGCCGAGCATTATGCATTTTAATGGTTTTTACTGGTGTGACTTTTTTATATAAAGTGAATGGGTAACGAGTGTAACGACATTCAAGATTCAACCTTCTATTCACTGACTAGGAAGGGTTCACAGCTGATTTTACTACCACAAAATGATAGATTCATCCGTTATTCAAAGGATTAGTGCAGTCCTTTTTTGCAGTCTGTTTACAGGTAAATGTCATTTATGTTGTATATTTTCCTTTCTAATGAAAAGCAGCAACATTTAATTACTAATACTTGATTTCGTAGAGTGAGAAAAAAAACTAATATGCACCTAATATATTAGATAAAAGATATAGAATTCTGTACGGGTGATTCAGTTCGAACAGATTATATAATTGTTCCTTCCATATAATTTCTACTTCTGACATACATTTTTTATCCTCTTCTCAACAAACCCACATTAGGTGTTCATAGCAAAGAAAGATTTTCACCTTATCTAATGTGCTGCAACCGTGTTATTAAATTGACCGCCAATATTGTAAAATCAAATCTCACTACTTAGCGATCGCTGTGCGAGTATTTTCCATAAAAGGCAGAGGGCAGTTTCAAGAATCGAATTGCTTCTTAACCGAGAGGTACCGCAAGTTAAGAGTATTGTAAAAGAAATTAATTTTCTAAATTTTGCTTTTCCATTTCCGACAGCGACCGCGCTTCACACAGGAGGTGGATCTCGCGTTGCCTGGGTGCGAAGTGAGGAAGCTCCGTACCATGTGTCTATCTGGCACACGAACAACTTCCTGTGCAGTGGCACAGTGGTCGGTTCCCAATATGTATTGACAGCCGCTCGCTGCTTTGCGGGAATGGGGTGTAAACATTATGCTGGCATAAAAGTTAAATCTGGTTCCACCAATCGTCTCAACGCAGGAGAGGATCATTCGATCAAAACTATCATCTTTCATCCGGACTTTAGTTTCGCCGATAATGGATTTCACAAAAATGACGTCGCTGTTGTCAAGGTAAATTATCCGCGGTTACTTGGTAAAGACGCTTTGAGTACTTGAAGAAGTGAATAAGTTATATTTTCAAAGCGGATTCCGCAGTCAGACATTGTGTTCGGCACTACGAGGCTTAACATAAAAGGTAGAGTGGACTCCTGACTAACTGCGGCTCATATATTTTGTATGAATTCGTGGAAGTTGTACATAAGAATTTGAGATTATTGTCATGTTGACATTGTCAATAATGATGGATATACGTTACCGATTTCATATACAAAATACATATTACTGCTGCATGTAATCAATTGGACACGGAAGATGCCCGTAGCGATGAAGACAGTACCATGATTTTTGAAATTCGGTAATGCGTGAAAACCGGAAACGTTTGATTTCCAAGGATAAACTAGGAGAAATTTGATAATTAAGCGTGAAATATCCGGGATTTTACTGTACAATACGTTGTTCTGGTCAATCCCGTTGTATGAAAACAGTGGTAGTAATATCCTCAAACTGTTGTGAGAATTTGAATTGTACAACCTCCCATTATGCGAATGTCTACTGCAAAGGAAACATACAGCACAAAATCTTATTACATGCGCATATATATTACAAGTTATTCTTAGCTTCAATGTCCAAATGCCCCAAAAAATTCGACCATCATACTGTATCGAAGTAATGGCAGCTTTAAAAATATTAAGCAAGCTTCAACTGCAAACAGAGTGATTAAAGTAAGGCATTATTTTTTGCATTGTAGCTGACAAACTCAATCGATATGAACGCAAAGCAGCAAGCAATTATGATTAGCCGGAATCCTCTTCCTGCTGGCGCAGAAGCCATCGTAAGTGGATGGGGAGCAAAGTCAGACTCTGCGCTCCTAAAAAAAGTGCCATCAACTGTCATCTCGAATGAAGTTTGCCAAGAGAAGGTGAATAATCGACTACGGGATAACGAGTTTTGCACATACGACGCTTCTGAAGTGGATGCATGCGTGGTACGTACAGTCTCCTAGTTTTAAACAAATTGGAAAACACTAATGTTCAAAATGTTTTCAATACAAGTTTCTCTCATGCTCATTTTCTCATCAGTCACTGCCTTTTTGCAAAATGTATACAAATCCTAGCACAGATTCAATTTCTATGGAAAGATCAATCAGTGAAAAATAATTATTTGCTCAACAAATGGTGTAAAGTGAACATATTGAAAACAAACTTATTTTAATTTTGCAGGCTACCATTGGCAGTCCCCTGGTTAAGAATCGTAAACTGTATGGCATACTTGCGTGGACAGGAAAATGCGGAAGTGGGTACCCGGAAGTTTACGTTAATCTAGTGCCATACCGCAAGTTCATCGCAGACGCAATGTCTTAAAACAACTACAGCGATATGTTATTATAAGTTGATGAAATTTTATTAAAATACCTTGCGTTTGCCAAACTAATTGTATCACCAAGAATAACAAAATTGTTACTATTTGTAAAATTGTTACAATAAAAATTATCCTATCATGTGTCTATTGTACTACCGGTCGATAAACATCAATAATAAAAACAAATGTCACATAATATGCATAGTTTTAATTGCAAAGAATAATGTGAAGGGGCTTCTTCAAAACTTATTATATTTTGCATTATACTGTTGCTGGTGGGTACAAAAATACGTAGTGTATGTCCACACATAGGTATCACAACAGTTTCTTACGACACATCAATGTGCATATGTCAATCTACATTTTTTTAACGACCAATATTTATTTTTTCTATTTATTTCCTGGGTTATTCAGAGAGTTGGGTTGTCAATAGCAGCATCTAAATACTGTTTCCGATTAATTGTTTGGGAATATTAGTATCTGATCTTACATTAGATAGTCACAGTATTTTAACTTTTACATTAAAAACTTGTCGGTCTTTAGGTATAACATTGTTCTTTCTGTACTGTGGTGCATCGGCTAGTATTCGTAACACGATTTGATTGCAATAATTGCAACTTCCATTTCTTGACATGACTTTCCTTCCACTATCTATCTACTATCCTTCCACGTGATACTTGAATTCGCAAATCAAAATGTATTTTAATATGATGAAACGCGTTAATAAATTATTGTTCGCATTCCGCCAACTCCAATTTGGTGCGTCATGTTTTTACCTTAATGCATTTTTAACAATTTTATTATATTTTATTTATATAATTTATTTTGCGACAAACGTCGACAATAAGGCTTACAAACCTACTAAACATGCGGATACTATCAAGTTATAAGTTGACTTTAGACCCAATATCTTCAAGCTCTTTATCAACGAAGACTGAAGAAGTGCATCACCCAATGCATTAAAGACACGAGACTCAAACTCTATTTCCGTGTTTACTATCTTCTTTCCACTGCACCTACCAGTATCTGTGTCCTTGAAACTAAAACATCGAGTAGTAATCACGTTGGTACATTTTTTTAAAGCCGTACGCTTTAAAGAGATTATTGAGACTACATTAGAAACAGGTGATACTATTTATGCAGTAACAGTATTCTGAAAATTGACCAAGATATAAATGTTGAGCGTTACTGCACATTATTCTTAATGATTGAGAAATGTTAATAAACTTGAATAATACCTAATTCTGTGGAAATTAATTATAGCATTTCCATAGGTGCTATGTACAACTTTCAAACAAACAAGTGTGAATGTCTATCATAGAAATGTAAATACCATTGGCAAACATATCATCAGGTTCGTATTTGAACACGTGTATTTATTCGGATTGAACTTCTTGCAAATTCTAAGAGTTTTACACAAATAAACCCGCTAAGCAACTAAGCACTATTCTTTTGTTAATCAGTACAAAGTAGGTGATGGGTAAATAACTATTGAAAAACGTGCCATGGCAATTTTTTGTACAGAACTCAAGGAATAAAAGGTCTTTCTTAAATATTTATTTTCAATTAGATGTTTGGAATGTACAAACAAATGGCATTTTTTTTACATACGATATCGTTTACTAGTTCTGTTATAACAAATAATACGTAAAATTCTTAACAGTGCTGATCTATTTATGTCGTACATTTTAATGAATGATGGTTAATTTTGTATACAATTATCAGTTTCCATTAGTTTATATACAACCATTTTGTATACAACCATGCAGATTATAATTTACTGTTGACATATTTTAAGATTTATTACTATTTTCTTTGGTTTTCCTCTAGATGAAGAATTTAAAATTTAACACGACATTAGAATTTTCTTTACGTGACAATACTAAAGATCTTGTGAATGTCAATAACAGTCCCATAACTATACTCTCCGATAATTTCAAATTAATTAGGGGAATATGTGAATGGCGCGCTATTGATTCGGTACACATATAATTTTACGTCAGAAGATTGAAGTCTTGTAAGACATACCACATATATAAAAAGCGTTTGAAAAGTATACCAATTATTCGTCCCCTGACAGCCTGATAAAATGACATTAATTAAGTTTACGATTCTCTTACTCGCCGGCATCGCCGTCCATGGTAAAGTACAGTAGTAGTAGTAGTAGTAGTAGTAGTAGTACACAAAGTAGTAATATGAACAGTGATGATTAAATCTTTGCATGCAGTAATGCAGATAATAGTAAAAACAAATCTCTAATAAACTACATGTATTAGACACCTCTAGACACGTCTCGAAAATTATGTCAGAAAATAATTGACTAGTTCTATAACTTGATAATACTGGTAGATTTTAAACGTCACTTACACTTGAAAATCTTCGCATTATCGGTGCAAATATTTGATACATGAAATATATTAAACTGTTTCTAACTAAATGAGTAACAGAGACGTGCATCCAATTCGTTTAAATGAATTTAATTTGAAGGCATTGTTGCAACAATTAAATGTCAGTATTTTGTTTATTTCAGGCGTCTGTGCGGATGAGCCCGAACGAATCGTAGGCGGCCGTACAGCATTAGAGGGAGAATTCCCATATTATGCTTCTCTCAGGTTGAGTGGCGAACACTTCTGCAGCGGCGCCATCATCAGCGCATCTCACATACTCACTGCTTCCCACTGCGTTGCTGCATTCCAAGCACCCTTCGTTGGCCTCACCGTAGTCACTGGATCCTCTAACATTAAAGGCGGAGAAATCCACCATATCAAGCACGTCATTCACCACCCTAACTTCATCCAGATGGAAGATATGTCCCTGCTCAACGACCTCGCGGTCATCCAGGTAAATATGTCAAAGACTGTATCTTAAAACATTTGCAAATACTATGAACAAATCCTGCAATATTTGCAGATACATGCAGAATGATCAGAAATGATAAAAATGAACGAATTTGAATGATCTCAGGGCAGTACTGAGAGAAGGTAGTATCACAATGTTGGGATATTGTTACAGTTACAACGCCCCATGGTCTTCTCCATAAATCAAAAACCGATCATCATCGCCACGGTTGACCCCTTGGTCGGTTCTGAGGTCATGATGGCTGGATTTGGCAGACGTTTCAATAATGGTCCCAGACCAACTAGCCTTATGTCCGCCCCTATGAGCCTTCTTTCCAGAGATGACTGCCAGGAACTACTTCGCCCGCATGTTTACTTGACGTATCTCTGCACCCTTTCCATAACTGGAGCCGGCGCTTGTAACGTAAGCAGAATGTTTAAAAATTGATATAACCTAGCTACTCACTGGCCGACTCTACTTATTTTTATGCTTTGTACACACCTTACAATACTAGTCAGAATAATTTCTCTATAAATGTACGTAGTTTGTATCTGGAGTGTTAACAATGAATTCCTAACAGGTTGACTGATATGAATGTTATCTTATTTGTCCTACAGGGAGATAGCGGAAGCCCCATTGTTCATGGTAATAAGCTCGTTGGTATTGTTTCTTGGACCTACGGAGACTGTGCCGACGGAACTCCCGATGTTTCCGTCAGATTAACGGCCTACCATCAGTTCATCTCTGATGCCATGAATTACCAGGGTTAAATAACAAGCGACACTACTGTTTAAAATCGTTAAATGTGAAATATAGTACAACTGTTTACGAATAAATTATATAAATATATAACTTTTATTACAATCATCGTTGGAGTTTTCTTTTTGTACCCAAACATGTACACACATATAAATGTACATAACACACGAGTGTTAAAAGAAAAAGGAATACATCAATTTTTATTCTGCCCATTTGATATAATCAGAGTTAGATATGCCATCTAATCGAATGTCACTAAAATCAAATGATTATAGTGTCAAAGAAGTGTTTCTATATCTTCCTCTACAGTGCATTCAAATTAGCTGCTCAACTTGGTGATGCCCGTCACTACGAAATGGCATTTCATATTTTTAGAATAATTTTTGCATGTCGTAATAAACAACTGTAGCAAAGATGCGCCATTATTATTTTATCTTAAATTTTATCACCATATACACCCTCGTCCATAAGTTACCGGGCACTCATGAAAAGATGTCTTTTATGTTTCGATGAAATAAAAATATAATATTTATGTAACATTTTTATTGAAAAATTGAAGATGCACGCTCAGAACGTTGGGAACAATTAGCAAGTGTTATTATCATTTCATAAAATAAATGTCTAAGCAATATGAAATTGTTTGAATTCAAATTTTAGTAGGTGCCCGGTGACTTACGGAAGGGAGTGTACATGTCCGACATATTCAAAAGTACAAAATCTTGGTGTCTTGAACATTAGATAGATCTTCTGATAATACTTAATATTCGTAATTTTATAACGCTCAAAAGCTCAAAGTTTTTCGTTAAATTATTATACTTACAAACATCCATATCAACCTTACCTACCGGTTTTCTAAACATCAATTGCATAATTTAAGGAGTCAAATAATTGATGCTATCTACTTCTCCGTCAGCGTTTTGACTATTTATACAATATTTCGAAAAAATTCCATGATTTCAAGGTACGTAAACCATTCAAATTTGCAAGAATATAATCTACTCCTCATTGTAAGTACACACTATGATGAAAAACAGATAATCTACAAAATTGTAAACCCCTTTCGAATTACTAAAGTTTTAATAAATACATGCCAACATATGCATTCAGCTTATATGCTAAAATGTGCGTTTGGAACTTTTAATTAAAAGCTTTACACAAATAACACATTACGAATATTCATTGTAGCGTATCTTCCTTTAAGAATTTTTCATGTAGTTGCTTTGTATTATTTACACTAATTACATCGTATACAGACAGTAGATTAATAATCCGTACTAACAATACTGACATATTTTAGGAATTGTTACGCATTATATGGCTGGCTTTATCCGCTTTTGGCACTGAAATGTCTTGCCAATATTTAGGGATATATTTACAACGCTTGCAATGTATTATAGACATCAGTTGTTCTAAATAACAAATAACCAAAGTAGTTGCAAAGTAGAACTGTAAAACCAAACGTAGCCATCGTTATTAATCTAAAAATACGCTGCTACTAAAAAAAACAAGTATAATTTTATTATATACATTTATACCTTATAACGTACATAGAGTACAGAGCAATCGTACTCGCATTCTTCAGAGTCATTCGGTGTGTAATATTTTCACATGATTAATTATATATATGGAAATTATACTGTATTATAACTTGATATCATTATTAGTATTTAGTCATCTAATTTCCATATCGAGACGTCACTAGGTAATTTCGAAATGTTAGCACACTGAGCTCACTTGAGAGTATTGGTAAACGGTAACGTGTTAAGAATCGTAGTGAGTACAATCTAACGATTCGTTTGCTTAAAATGAAAATTTATATACACCTGAGTGCCAATATAAAAGCGGTTAAGTGCCGTGTCAGGTCATTTGTAACTTCATTCTTACAATATGGCTAGCCAGTGCCTACTTCGCTTGGCCTTATTGTTAATACTTGGCCTCATCACCAAAGGTAAGAGCCTTAATTAATCATATAAGTTCCTGGTCCTCATTTCTAACTCTCGCTATCTAACTCACGACATTGATCATCTTCAAAACCGTCACTTAAGTACATTGTAGCAATAACAAATAAAGCATTTCCTAAATTCTATTTGTACTCGATCGTTTTTAGATACGTATAGATAAATTGATGATGGCATTTTAATAATATTAAAAAATACATCGTCGTAATAATAATAAAAATGCATAATATGGAAGTCCCATTATCTTAGAAGAAAAATATATTTAAAATGACTACTTATTAACACTACAACTATAGTGTACATATAGTATACACTGCACTACACTATACATATTTTCATTTAACTTACCGGAATTATGCAAGTCAATGTGATTGAGCTTACAAAATGAAAAACAGTTAATTATTTATCCACTTGATGAGTGTTAGAGAAAAGATTAAAAAATAAAATGTCAGACCAATCATTTTCATTGATCGGTAGATCTAGCGATAATAATTGATCGTCTATAAATTGCAAAAAAGACGCTGAAATATGGCACAGTTTCAAATGACTAATCACTTTTTTATATCGTTGCTGAATACAGCCCACGCTGAAGAACCAGAGCCAATAGTTGGCGGCCAGTTGGTCGCAGTTGCTGAATTACCGTATCAAGTTTACCTTAAGGTATTCGGCCAATTCAACTGCGGAGGTGCCCTTATCACATCGCAGCATGTCTTAACAGCAGCTCATTGCGTAGACCGAGTAGTCGTCCCTGAACAAGACATTGTTGTGGTCACTGGATCCGTGGACTTATATCACGGAGAAGTGCATAATGTCAAATCTATCTACTCGCATCCCCAGTTCGTTCGTTCCACGAAATCGTCTTACGCCCATGACATTGCAATTATTATGGTTCGTATAGATTGTCCATACAACTTGACTTCTGACAATATTGACATCAACTTTGTTACGGAACGTTACTACGAACTACTTTACAAGAACTACGAACTAGTCACTTTTCTATTGGCATGGGAACATATGTTCTGTCTGAAAAGTGCTAGCAGCTATAGGTTACTAGGTTTTCTTGCAATTCTTTTATTATTCTAGCTACAAAAACGGATCAAAATAACAGCACTTCAAAAGCCGATTCGCATTGCAACCAAAGAAACCGAACCTGGAGCACACGCAATTATTAGTGGTTGGGGCAGAACACGTTCAAGGGACCCAGTTTCCTATAACTTACTGAAAGTAGGGGTAACAGTTACATCTCAGGACTATTGTAATGAAGTGCACCGACCAATTATATATCCATCCCAAATCTGTACATCTGATAGAAGAGGAATTGGATTCTGTGGGGTAAGTTGCATCAAAACAAAAACGTCGTATTTCAAAGTAATTCGGGCAATTTATTAATTATCGGCGTATCGTACGTTTCTACTAAATATTTCTTAAATCAGGAGTCAAAACATTGCGTCGGTATTTGTTTCAATCTACATGTCAGATATGTATGTCACTTTCTTCCCAGTTCTTGCCTCTAAGAATGCATAAACCGGTAATGTTTAGTTGCAGACGCAAATGTTAATTTTCTAAGTTTATTCAGTAATGATCATTCGACCTATCATGTAAAGTACGAATTTAAGAGTAATGTACAATTATGAATGTAAAGTAATGTACAATTATGCTTTCGCAGGGTGATAGTGGAGGACCACTCGTGTACAACAATGAACTCATTGGTCTTGTCTCTTGGTCCTTTGGATGTGCATCCGGACGTCCTGATGTTTATACAAAAGTTTACTATTACCGTAGTTTCATTTACGATATTCTCGACCGCAGTCAACACGAATGATTATCGAATTTATACTTAGGAAACGGACAAAATGATCCGCATTGTTTTTATTATTACAAGAGAGGGATGGATGCCAAGGCGAAATTTGAATGTTTCATCCGAGAAAAAGAGTGATACACGCACTGAAATCGTGCAATGTAATCAAATACTCTGAAAAATGTATTGTGCCATCTGTTATTATTCAAACACTTTTACGATTACGATATGAAGTAGTAATGTGAATAAGATGCTCTTATGTTCGTTATTCATTCATCATTTGTTGTTGTTGCATAGTTGTTGTATGTTTACTGTGTTACAATATGTTCGACCCGTTATTTGTATCTAAATATAAGCAAATATGAAAGTAAAGAGGTTTACACTAATTTACATATTAAATAAGAGCCACAGAACTTGCCGATGATTAAATCTGATCAATCTTCGACGTTTTGATAATTCCAGTTAATGAAATTCATGTATTGGCGTGCATTCAAGTGACAGAGGCCGGCAAATTTATCTGTAGCGAAATGAGGTCTCATACATGGATTATCAAAACGCAATTACCTCTCTGCGTGCCAACTATATAAAGAACCGAACTGAGAGTAATCTTCTACCATTTCTACTTTCATCCTTACGATCTGTTCAAGATGTTTCGGTGGACGATATTGCTAATTGCGGCTGTTGTCGCCATAGGTATGTAACTAAGGTGTTATGTTTTACGATGTTCAAATAACAAACAATTGGCAGTAAAGTTGTATGTGAATTACATTCGAGAAAGTTATTGGATGTTACATGAAATCGTTATTACTTTATTTACGCAAAATGTCATACGTGATATAGCATTTCCTGATTAGACAAATAGTGTAATATTTGATTATTATCAATATGATCTGCATAGAACTTAAAAAAAATACGATAATAACTAAATGTTAAAATTTTGTTATAAATTGGTACGCGTCCTAGCATAAATAAATGGCATGTAAATTCATTAGATCAGTGTTTGTATTTGTACAAATACTTTTAGTATTTGTACAATCATCCACATACAAAAACGAACAGTTTCTAGTATTAAGACATCGGCTGTTTTTGTTTTCTATTTGTCGCATCTTCGTTACCATACAGGCAATTTTTTACAGTATAAACTTAATAGATCAATTTATCTTATATGCAGTCCATGCAGATGATCCCGAAAGAATAGTTGATGGCACACCGGTCGAAGTCGGGGAGTTGCCATACCAAGTTCACCTTGATCAGTACGGAGAATTCATGTGCGGTGGTAGTCTCATCACCACCAGGCATGTTTTAACAGCTGCTCATTGCGTACTAAATGTACTAAGTAACCCTGGAGACCTGGTCGTGCTGACTGGATCCATACAGCTCGAAGCTGGTCAAAGACACAATGTTAAAGAGATCTACTCGCATCCCAAGTTTGTACTATCCGAACAAACATCGTTTGCTTATGACATCGCCATCATCGTCGTAAGTATACACGTCTACTTATGGTTTAGCGCATACTAACTTCACACTATTCGTGTACTATTATGTAAAGCGGTACAAAAATTGAGTGCCGTCGTAAAATATATGATTATTGTATTACAAATTTGATTTATACTATAAACGAAACGATCTTGGCACAAGATTTACAGGCAATGCGTTTACGTTCGCTTTTTGCACAAAAAGTCAATGTTAATTTTAATTTGTTTTGCTATTATTTATTTCAGCTTGAGAAACCGATCGAGGTAACGCCGTATCAGGCCCCGATATCAATTGCGAGCGGAAACACTCCTGTTGGAGCTGTTGGTGTTGTAAGTGGTTGGGGAAGACCTGATCTGTGGAACCCACCCGCGCAATTCTTGATGAAACGGCCAGTGACAATCGTCAGCAGAAAAACATGCGCTGAGGGACAGCGCGCCATCATATATCCATCTCAAATATGTGGATTTGACGGCGTGGATACAGGATTTTGCAAGGTAGAGATAGTCAATTATTCAGACAATACATTTGTCATTCGAAATGCCCAATTTCAAAGACACAATCTCTTTAGGGCAAACGTTACAATATTATTATTAAATAGAAGTAATATGTATCAATGTTGCTACATACGGTTATGAATTGGCAAATTGTATATGCTATTTTGCATTTTAATAGCCATCACAACGCGGTACTGATAGAAATGCTACTGTTTCGTTGCTGCTAATTATACTTGAATTTTATTGTGATATTTGAACCTATTCTATGCAGTACAGATGGAAGTGTATTATGTATAATATGTATTCAATTTTTGTTTCTTGCAGGGCGATAGTGGCGGTCCACTGGTGTACAACAACGAAGTGGTTGGTATAGTTTCTTGGACTTTCCCATGTGGACGGGGAGCACCTGACGTTTATACAAACGTATACTATTATCGCGATTTCATTAATGACGTTATAAGCCGCACTACAGCGTAGTTACCATGACATATATAAGTAACGAAATTATTGTTAAGTAGGCCTGGGATTGTGTTCAACGCAAAGACTTTTTCTTTCTAACATCCCCATATAAAATTAAATACACTATAATTAACACATTTGTTTGTCTCTATTTTTATTCAACAAATCCCATATCTTCCTTATGTCATTATCATTTATACAGCGTGCAATGCCACGCGAATGAAATATTTTTACTTACCTTATCATATATATTTAGCATTCCCACTCTATCTTCTTATAATCTTATTCATAAGAGGTAGTAATTAGAACAAAAGGTATGCAGAATATAGAATTTCAGCTTTGAATCAACGAAAGGGACACGTGTTTCTTGACAACTAGTAGCAATTGACGTTATTTGCCGAAATTGATATAGACACGCGTAAAAATACGTAATTATTTAATGAACTATTCCATTGATAGGCGACGAAGCGTTAATGTTTCCACCTTTGAAGCAGAAATTTGAACGTTATTACGTTCGTGAAAAGGTACAGACCTTTCCTCCCACTTTACGACTCCAAAACGTATGAAACATATTTGAAATATATAAAAGACGAAACTGGAAACCAATCTACCATTACTCGCGTTTAACTTCTGAATAGTTGACGTTCACGATGATCCATTTCGCGATACTCTTGTTCGTTGGTTGCTTCATCGGAAGTAAGTAGTTTTTTGATAGTCCCATCATTCTTCAATAAAAGGTGTTTCGGAAAACGTGAAAATAAGAAAAAGAAGTTTACATAATTCGAAAACAAGGTCATTTTAGACATCTTTTCAAATTAACTTTTTTCCTTGTTCCCACCTTTTCAAAATCATCCTGTCAAACCATCCTCTACAATTTAAACTGTCTAGATATACAATAACTTTTGTATGCAAAACAATTCCATCGAAGTACAGGTCCATAAAATTTTTTTATATACATTTTTGGGTACATATATAATTTTAAGTAACTTTGTAACAAACGCACATCTATCGATCTTGACATTATTGTAATTCTGTATAGCACCGTATATGTTACTGCCTAATCCCCATTCGTGTATTCTCTATGTTTTCAGGTTATGCCGACGAACCAGAAAGGATAGTATCCGGCGACCAGGCCGTCGCAGGAGAGTTTCCACATCAGGTCTTCCTGCGATATTACAGGAAGTTCGCTTGTGGGGGTGTTCTCATAAGTAACAGGCACGTTTTGACTGCAGCACATTGCGTGCGTTCGAGACTTCCGCCCTACGACAATTTTGTCGTCGTAAGCGGAACTATCGACGTATCAGCCGGCGAGACGCATAAAATCAAGGCCATATACTCCCACCCCCACTTCGTATTCGATCTCTCAGCATCCTACATCCACGACATTGCCCTAATCACGGTAAGTACTTCCCCGATGTAAACTGTGTCAAACAATGAAACTCACCATCAGGTTCATTCAGAATTTTTCGCACCAATCCAATTGTGCATGTTTCAAAAATGCTCGACTGCTTCTAATAGAAATTAATAAACAGTGCAGTGGAATATGTTTTTAATTTGAGCCTTGCGCGGCCAGGATTGTTTAGAGAATTGGCTTCCGGATGATTGTTGCGTTTGGTTTCAGCTAAGTGCCGACAATTCGTAAACTTTACGTCGGCATTTTCAAGTCAATTCTCCAAAGGTGTAGTGGGATAGTTTGTTTATTACCTTCAAAATGTGGAAACAGGAAGCTTGCAAGTAATAGAGTGATCAGCTAAGTATTTCTTCCAGCTTGAAAAACCGATCACGGTGAATGAGTACCAAAAACCGATTCGAATGGCTACTAAGCCCGTACACGATGGAGCGACAGTTCGTCTCACTGGATGGGGCAGGTCTGGAGTCAATCGACCGATTTCGCGATTCTTAATGAAGCTGCTCACAACCGTCATCAGTCTGCGTACTTGTAATGCCCTGTTAGATGAAACTATCTACCAATCTCAGATTTGCACATATC
Source organism: Anoplius nigerrimus (assembly GCA_914767735.1). Lineage (NCBI taxonomy): Eukaryota > Metazoa > Arthropoda > Insecta > Hymenoptera > Pompilidae > Anoplius > Anoplius nigerrimus. The sequence continues at coordinate 2,983,471 of OU612079.1, read as the reverse complement.
CAGGAGAAGGAGCCGGTGCTTGCAAGGTAGTCAACATTCGTTCACTATTAAAAATTGAAAACAATTTGATGGAGACGTTGCGTCGCGTGTAATACCTTGCTACCTTGTAATAATACGCTTAATCGTATTCTTAAACTAGGGCGACAGCGGAGGTCCGCTTGTGTACAAAAGGAAACTGGTTGGTATCACTTCTTGGACCTATCCGTGTGCTAGAGGAGTGCCAGACGTCTTCACCAACGTGTCATACTACCGGGACTTTATACGCGATGCGATACAATACAATGATCTAGTGTCAAATGAGTCAGTGTTAGTCAGTTAAATGAGTGTTAATTTATACGAAAGGTGCGAATTGTATTTATTCCTTAGCTACAGATAAAAAGAAGACAATTAGAGTAAAGTTCCGATAATTTAATACGATTTCTGCGTAACACGATTTGCAAATTTGTGTACAACAAATAAATTATATGTTGTAATTTAATATGACTTGCATAGTTTGTAAGAGATTCGTATACGAATGCAGATGTTTCACGCCTAATGAACATTACAATTTCTCTGTTTTATTTTTAAACGAAGTGGCACTTACCTATAGTATTTATTGTATTATTGCGTTATAACTGGACTTCAAAGATTACGCCTTGGCGTTGAAAGTGATACTGTAAAAGTTCTGCACTGCGAATTTATCTGAAAAGGAATAATGACATCTGGGCAGCCTTTATATTATGTATATAATTCTATACGGTGGCAACCGTTCAGAAATGTTCAAAACTTTCTTTCGAAAGACTTCAATATCTTCAATGCACCGTTTGGAAAGAGGCCAACGCAGCAAAAGGTTTCAGATTTTTTGCATTTACGAATCGTATTCTACAATATTCATGAGGTATATATAGAATAATACCATGGCCTATGCCGTAAGAATGTATATTATGGTCGTTTGTAAACTTCTTACTTTGGGCTCTTCGATAGTGATTATTTGTAATCAAATTCTTTTAAACTCGACTGTCGGCTGACCTCAATTGTATCTAGGTTTGTAATAGATAGTATAGACTACGAATGTTTACGCAAGATCGCAATAACTAACGATATCTTCATCAGACATCATTGAAACAGAAGAATATTGGTCTATCGCATTTGTTCTACAGCACATTGTTCAGGTGGCATATTCAAAATATTGCGTACTGTTTTTCTTAGATAAGCAGAATGATTACATCGCAGTCACCAAGTTAAAATCGTAACGAATTAAGAAATGTAAGTGAACATTAGAATATTTTTATTCGACTTTTAGAAATGTTGATAGACTAGTTTATTATTGTCACAAATTAACTACTGTTGGTCGTTACCGGTTTTTAAAATGATTTAATTAGCTTGCTTAACTTGGAAACTCTAACAGTAAGATTATTCTCTAACTGAGATATTACATATTATTGTCACTAAGTAATGCTAAAAGCAGCCGGGATTCGAGTATTAGTGTTAACAAAGTTATCTGTACTTCCAAACTGCTTATCGTGCCGCAAAATGTGTTGAAAGACGAGGTCTTATTCCAAAATATCGCATTAATAAGTTTTAAGAGCACAGAAGGCACTTATAATGGTTCGTTAATCAGTACACACACACATTAAGAACAACCTTTTTGTCTAAGGCAGAATTTCACAAACACAGGTGGTTATTGGATGAATTCGGTCTTTTACGTCATTATATAAGGTGCAGAGCTACTTCATTCCGTATTCAATATACCATTCCTACTTTAAATTCTGTAATCAACTTAAAGCAATGGAAACTCGAATTTATGTAAATTTAGTTCTCGTACTTCTTGGCTCTTTTATCAATGGTAACTAGTTATTTTATCGTATATTCATCGTAGCTTACTCGAAAACAAAATCAAGACTCATACATGTAAGCCGAAGTGCATACCAGTATTAATGATTAGTGAAACGAACTAAAAAAATTCTCGAATTTTAATGAAAATTTTAATGAAAATCACAGAGTGTGTTGAACAAATTTTCACTGAAAAAAGCTACACACATGCAATGTTCTACATCTACTCCATTACGCTAGTGTCTAGTAAATGCTTGGATTATAGACTTGTATTTTATGTATATCAACAGACATCAATGCCGATGAAGCTGAGAGATTGGTAGGTGGTCGCTTAGCCACCCAAGGTGAATTTCCATTTACAGTATCGTTAAGATACCGTGGAAAACATCTCTGCGGAGCTACTCTGATTGATCACCAACATGTTCTCACCGCAGCACATTGCGTTTATGAAAAGGAATACGAACAGTTTACCATTGTATGCGGAACACTTTTGCTCAATACATGTGGCGAAACACATAACGTTACATACATATATTCTCATCCAAGTTACTCGCCCAGTTACGAATCTTCGTTCATTCATGACATTGCCCTTATAAAGGTAAGTGACGGGCATTTTAGCTGACTGAATCATTTTCGACAAACAAGTGCTTTAATCATACAATGAATTAAGAAGTATACCTTTTCATAAAAATTACATTGTCAATGTACACTAACTATGGAGTTCTGGAAAGAAATAAGTTTCCGATGTTAAATGTCGATAAAAATAAGTTATATGTCTGTTTCAGCTTAAAAACCCTATTGTTGAAAGTTATATGCAGAAACCGATAGCATTGGCGACCAGTCGGACAGCCAGTAATATAACCGGTATAATAATTGGATGGGGTACGACGAAACTAGGTACCCCAGCTTCTGTACATCAGCGTAAGGCGTACGTTAATATTTTGACAAATCGCTCCTGCCAAGATAAACTCGAGGAAACGATTCATGACACCCAAATGTGTACTTTTAAAAGTCGTGGCGATGCTGGAATTTGTAAGGTAGGGGTTAAAGGTTCAACTCGAACAAATATTAATACATTTGTGTTCTGGCAAGTCTGTTCGTTTCAACGAAGCAGCCTACATTTTTGGCGGAGGCTAAACGTGCTGTGAAAAAATCTTTTTCATTATTTTAGGGTGACAGTGGCGGCCCACTGGTTTACAAGAATGAGCTCGTTGGAGTTGCTTCCTGGGCATATTTATGCGCCACCGGTGTTCCTGACGTTTTCTCTAGAGTATTCGAGTACCGGAAGTTCGTTGAGGATGCCATCGCTCAGTACGGTTAAGCGCAAATCACTTTAAACCAGAATCTTTTCTGTTAGACAAACGACGCATTTTTTCTAAATAAGTTACTCGTCGTTTTTATGGAACCTACTCTCAAATATCACTTTACAGAAGTACTATGTAAATCGAGATTTCGTATCAAATATAAACACTCCTTTTATGTGGACTAGGTATAAAATGATGGATAAAACATTAAGAAAGGCGAAGCAATTACCGAACATGTTTATAAAAGATAATCGTACTAGTTGTCAATACATTACTGACGTATCGCATTGCATTACTTACATAAGAACTATTTTTTACGAATTATTGTATAAAAAGAAAAGTTATACCATTAAATAATCAAATATGGTCATGCCATTCTTTTTCTACTACTGAAGTCCTTTAAGTCATTTTTGACCCCATTGATTGACACCGAGCACCGAATTAGCCACGTCATTACGACAATATCGTTTATTTGCTTAACCCGGTTACAGATGATTTGACTACACAAAAAATGGTATGAATATAAACAGTTTCCGCTAAACTTGTATTGTTCAGGCGCAACGAAGCGTTTATAAAATTATTACAATTATGCATTGTCCCACAGCACTCCTTAACTTAGGTATGTGCAGGAATAGTATGAAATATCTGGACGCTTGTTTCAGTATAAAATCAATCGGCAACAGAACATTCCAAAACACATGCACAGACATAGTTATTTATAGAATAAGGTGTGGATAATATATATAGGGCCAAGATTGGGTCACCCATTCTCATTTATCAGTTGAGCTTCGCAAGAGTCAAAAAATGGGAAAATACGGACTATTCCCGATCATTTTCCTAGTACTCGGCGCTGCTACAAGAGGCAAGTAAATCGTATTCTCAGAAGCAACTCCCGAATAAAATACCTACTATCTATTCTCCACATAACGAAAACAAAAAAAAACAATGTTAGATTGTATTGTATATTGTGATCACTATTTAAACGAGATTTACAACATTGTTTTTAGTTTTGTAGTGTAGTGTTCGTAAGTTCGTAGTTTATACCATCAATTAACTGTAACCTTTGCATTAGAGTAGAAGACAATTGTAATTGAATTGATATTGTAAATATTAATATTATTACGTTATACAGACGCAGTAGCTGAACGACCTCTAAGAATTGTTGGCGGAGATGCCGCAAGCGAGGGTGAATTTCCATTCGTGGTCAGTCTCAGATACGATGGCTTATTCCATTGCGGTGGCTCAATTATAAGCGACAAACACATTTTAACGGCTGCACACTGCGTCGAGGGTCGAACGGCTGACAGATTCATCGTCAGGTCAGGAACTATTTTTCGTGAATGGCCTGGGAAAGATCATAATGTAAGCTACATTGTCCAACATCCAATCTTCAATCGACAAGATCCCAGGACATTCGGATATGACGTCGCTGTTCTGACGGTGAGTAACTCATCTCGTAAAGAATTAAGTGTTTATATTTTTGTATTGTATTAATTTGATATGGTATCAGTACCTGTAGTTTTATTATTTCTCATGCTATCACTTGGAATATTTCCTATTAAACCTATGTACTTCTACAATATAAATTGAACAAAATTCTAGCTCAAAGCACCAATTATCATGGACAGTATGCATTCGATAATCCCATTAGCAACAAGCGATACACCTGGAGGTGTGGTAGCTCAAGTTATTGGTTGGGGTTTTACACACATCATGGGTCCGTCATCTGATGTTCAGCGAAAATCGTATATGCACACAATATCGAACGACCAATGTCAGTCAATAGTCGACGAGGGTGTAGATGACAAACATATTTGCACTTGGGAATTGCCGGGCACTGGTGCCTGCATGGTACGTACAATTTGAGTGCATACGCGTCGTCAGTATTATTTGCGATGAGACTATAATTATATTCGTCAATATCTCGTAACAAAGCTCAACAATTAATTAATAATAATCAAACTAAATTCATTAAATGACCAGTGATTTTAATATAAAGAATTTTGAAATGAATGGAAACTAAAATATTTCTCTTCTTATAACAGGGTGATAGCGGCGGTCCACTGGTGTACAACAATGAAGTTGTCGGTATAGCATCCTGGGTCATTCCGTGTGCACGCGGCGAACCTGATGTCTATGTGAAAGTTTATTCTCACCGCGATTATATTCAGAATGCCATGTTAAACTACCCTTAAACATAACAGCAATGCAAAGATTGTTACAACCAACAATAAACTCACTCAGTACATAATGGAATTTATATTCTCCGCTCCCGTCATTATATCGATTTTTGGTGCTCTCACTATCTTATATAATGTTGTACACTGATTAAGGCCAATGAATGAGAAAACACCATCTCACATAATCTTAAAATTAATAATCGTTCAACTGTTGTACTACAACTGTGAAACTATTTGATGTTGTTATATAAATTGAACTGAAAATAGACATCGATCAGACATTACGGCTAATTACCTTATCTGTATTCTCAAACTTCTTGCTATGCCGAGAAATGGATTGGGAGAGAAGATCATCAGCATGTTCGTACATTATGAATAACCTTCTTGTGAAAGGTAGATTGTTACACACATACATAGTTAATGAATGAATTTGGCACATGCTACTAACTTTCTATGTTCTCATTCTATTTGTTACATAAGAGGCGTTCGTAACAATTAAAGTAATATGTGTAGAACAAACCGTATGCCATGAAATTAACATAAAGACACGCCATTTATACCCTATTATTGAAGTTCATTCATGAGATCATACCGTATTCATTAGTAGAGAGCACGAAATCGGGCATTATTATCGTACCATTTATTCCTTTAATTCATTTACAGATAATTTAACTAGCCAAAAAATTGTATCAGCTCAAACAGTTTCGGCTAAAATATTGCTCGGGTGGCATGAAGCGACAAAGTCGTTATTATAATTGTTGTATGCTCCATAGAACCCGTTTCATTGTGTTTGGGAATAATATGATATACTTGCAAATTAAATCTGCTTGTTTTAGCATTTAACCCACAAAAGATCTATTTAATGCCATCATATAATATGTATGAAGTGGTAGATGATATATATAGATCCAAAATAACGTTAAATATCCGCATTCATCAATTTACCTTCACAAGATTGAAAAATGGGATACTGTCTCCTGCCTATTATTTTCTTAATACTCGGCACCGCGGCACAATGTAAGTCAATTATATTTTCAAAAATAATTATTTTAATTAAATACCATCTCATATTATCCATACGATCCGAACGAATACTAGTAATTAACAGGAATTGTTGTTAAAAAAATATGAGGTCTATCTCTGATTAAACCGGAGAAACGTACATACACGTACAATATACACGATAATACAAAAGTTTAGATTGTGTATTAAAACCTACACAATTATATTTATTTGCTGTACCATTGAATACACGCAATTTTTATAATTCAGTAAGAAGTAAATATAGTTGATTTGATATTGTAAATGTTAATACTTTTTCGTTGCATAGGTACGGTCGCCGAGGAACCTTCCAGAATCGTTGCTGGATATATCGCGATGGATGGTGAGTTTCCGTTCGTAGTCAGTCTGAGATATGACGGTAGTTTCCGTTGTGGAGGTTCGATCATAAGCAACAAACATATTTTAACGGCTGCACACTGTGTGGAGTATCGCTCAGCTGACAGATTCATTGTCAGGTCGGGAACTATTTGGCGCGAATGGTATGGACAATATCATTACGTAAGCCACATCACGCAACATCCTGACTACAATCGAATAGATGTCGGAAGTCACGCACATGATATAGCTGTCTTGACGGTAAATTTGGAGTGCAATTATTTACTTCCTTATCTATGCATTGAACAAAAAACGCCGCAGCAGTAAACATATGGCAATCTCACAATTTGAGTACACCTTTCCCTCCTATAACACGGTATCTCATAACACGGTTTCGCTATAACACGATTCGTAAATTGCGGGAACCCTCCTACAACACGACATCCTATAACACGGTTTCGCTATAAAACGATAAGAAAACTGCAAAAATCTTGGTACAACATTGTACTTCTACAGCCGCGGCGAGGTTTGCTGTCCTAAAGATACAATGTTGCGGAAATATTTATTTTTATATCAAAAAAAGAAAGAGCTGCACCCGGATTTAAGGTGTCTAAAGATCGTTTAACGCTCCTTTTGTGCAGTAATGCATCGGGGGACTTCATGGCAAAACCCATGCTAGTTTATAGATCTTTAAATCCTCGTGCACTTAAAGACGTAAATAAAAACACCTTGCCGGTATATTGGAAAGCAAATCCAAAAGCTTGGGTAACTAGAAATTTATTTAAAGATTGGTTTTCAAATTGTTTTGTGCCAAGCGTTGAACGTTATTTAAGGCAGAAAAATTTGAACTTCAAGGCGCTATTACTATTAGATAATGCTCCATGTCACCCACAAGATTTGAATCATTTATTCATGAAAATATTATTTTTTTGGGTTTTTTTTTTGCTTTGTGCTATACATACATTTATATTTTTAATAAAAATTAAGTTGTTCATCTAGAAATAAAAAAAAAACAATTTGTTTTTAATAAGTTTTTGGAACGTAACCCCCCTTTTTGTACTAACTCTGGGTCTCATACAACACGGTTTCACACAACACGGCATTTTCTAGGAACCTAACTACCGTGTTATAGGAGGGAAAGGTATAAATAACTCTGTTTAAATAGACTGACCTTTATTACCTGATTATTAAAGACTATCGTTATAAAGAACCCTATAAAAACAGTATTCAATAATTATTACTAAAATCGCTTATACCAAGTAATTGCATAAGACACCATTTTTTAAGGGTGGTTCCAGCTCTTTGTCTTACATGTTATTTAAAATAATCAGTATTTATCTATGCATTTTCACCTACGTTTATATCCAAACACAAAATACGAACTGCATATAAAATTCATTTTTTCTTTTTAACACGGTGTAGCTTATTATGTGAATAATAAAAATTATTTGCAGCTCACGGAACCAATTACTATGGACAGGATGCATTCAATCATCCCCATAGCATCACGTGACACGCCTGGAGGTGTAAGAGCTGAAGTTATTGGATGGGGTCAAACTAAGCCAGTGGGTCCATCCTCTGAAATTCAGCGAAAATCGTATATGCATACACTGTCTCATAATCAGTGTCAATTAAAGATTGGCAGACACATTCTTGACAAGCACCTTTGCACTCTAGAACCACCTGGTACTGGTGCCTGCATGGTAAGTATAGTTTCAGTACATACATAATATTAGGAACATTTAGTAACAATCTTAAATCCTTCGCTAATAATATTACAATTAAACAGGTGCAATATTTTAGTTCTTTGGAAATTCAACGATTTTAGTTTATAGAATTATAATAGGTGGACAAGCTAAATTATTTTGCTATTTTAACAGGGTGACAGTGGCGGTCCATTGGTGTATGATGGTGAAGTTGTCGGTGTAACATCGTGGGTGTTCCCGTGTGCACGCGGCTTGCCGGATGTTTATGCAAGAGTTTTTAGTTACCGCAGTTTTATTCAAAATGCCATGCTAAACCATCCTTAAATGTAGCAGCTATGCATCGATGCTCACAGTCAACAATAAACTTAGCGCACAACCCTACCTGTACTGCATACTGTCACCATAATATGAGTTTCGTTAGTCTTTTAAACTAATACGCAGTTGTGAAATAATTAATATCGGTAGATAATGGTATAACGTGACTTATTTTGTTTTTGAAAGATAGTAATCTAAATGTGTTTATTTTCATCATTTTTGTAACTGCATGTATATATGACAATAAATTCATCGGTCCGGTGGCGAGGTATCAGAACACAATTATAATTTACATGTATTACTGAATTATATGAATTATAATTGCTATATAATACTGACATCTATGAATTCATGAATAAAAATGTTACAAAATCAAATGACTATACATCACTATCTTGTTCAAACATTGTTTCCTTTAACTCATCACGTTCTTCAGTTAACTCTACTTCTGGAGTACGCTGTAACAGTACTTTGTCCAAATCAGGGTGATACGCTATTCCCACTAATGTTGAAATAACACTTTTTTTAATTGTTCCAGCATCTTTTCTCTTTTTTCTCTGTTTTAATTTCTTAACTTCCTTTTTAATTCTATTAGGATCATGACGGATACTAATATGATCAATTAACTTCTGTTTAGTTGTAAGCCCAGCACTGCAAATATCACAATAAAACTTTTCTCCTTCATGTTTAACTCGTATGTGTTGATCTAAATTTCGTTTGAAGAAATACTGTTTATGGCACTTTTCATAAGGGCACACTACAACAGGCCGATTATCTTTGTGAATTTGAGCATGAAACTTTAATTGATATTTATATAAAAATGTCTTTCCACAGTCCACACATTTTTGTTCTGAAACATTAAAGATATTTTTGAATAGCTTTCTTTCACAGCATTTCTTTATTAAATATCTTACCAGGTGAATGTTGACTCCTTTTATGGGCACATAAATCGTTCCATTTGTGAAAAACTTCAGAACAGTCGGAAACTGTACAAGGATATTGCTTTGTTCCAATATGTGTCCGGTTATGCTTTCGAAACTGATTTGAATCTGTGAAGCTTTTATTACACTTTTCGCAACTATAAATATTTTTCACATGTATTGACATATGTTGAGCAAGTTGATGTTTTTTTGTGAATGTAACACTGCAGTGATTGCAATATAATTTGTTCTTCTCATTATGCACACGTTCATAATGTCGTTTTAAATTATGAAGATTACTAATCATTAAAGAACACTGCGTACATCTAAAACATATTCAAATATAGCTCAGCAGTATTGCAAACTTTACTTTTCTTTTAAATGCACCATACATACTGGAAAGCTTTCTTCAGTGTATTATGAGATTGCATATGACGCTTTAAATGAGATGAGTTAGTATAAGCTTTGTCACAACCCAAGTGATTACATTTGAATGGTCTCTGAAAACAGAAAAGTGAGTATAACAATTGGCTTTACATAACAATATTAAAGAATGTTAATGTTAATACTTCTCCATTATGTAGTCGCATGTGTCTGACTAATCTTGATGGCCTGGTGAATTCATTATTACACCCTTGATACGTACACTTATACTTCTTGACAAAATGAACATTGTCTTCAGTGTTTTTATCCTGCAACCTACTAATCTCTGCTTGATGTTCTGCTGTGAACAAAGCACTATCCGGATCTATGTGATTTGTTTGACCCATTCTTACGGTGATGTTTTAGCTCTTAATAACTGTGTGAACAAAATGAATTGATTAGAAAATAGAAAAAAATCCTGTACATATACATACTTGACACAAATAAAAATTATTGTAGTCACGAAACGCTCGTGCTTTCGATTAAATCCATTTGATAAATTGCAATAAAATAGTTACTTAATAAAAAATTAGTCTTTTCATAAACTAAACCTTACAACACTTAGACAATACATTTTCAAGTATAAAACATATTATCTTATTGACAAGTGATCACACAAGAACACAGTGTACGTTTTGTATTTTCGATACAATAAACATAAACAAAATCGACACACTGATTAGCGTAAAGTAAATAAAATTATTCATTTAAATAATTGTCTGGTTCTCTTACATATTCGAGGCATGTATATAATCATCAACAATATCTGTATTAATATGTTATTTTCTCATTTCTGAAAACAAAGAGCCATTTGTTATACTTTTTTTTGAAGATCACCTCTTCACTACCGTCAAACCATACATGTGTAAGATAAGAAGACCAACCGTATTGGGGATGAATGGGACGTAAATGGTGAACTACTCTCAATAAGATTTATATGTTTGTAGAAGGCGCGAAAATGAATTCTCATCAACAGTCAAACGTCAACAGATTTTCGTTACGTGATTCATTCGGCTACGTAAAAGCCAAGTGTACTTGTGTTATCTCCAACTTGAATGCAGAAATATCGTCAACCAACGCTGTCGGACAGTTGTTTCAAATCAGCTGTTAATAGAAAACGGAGACAAGTTACTGTCTTTTCGATTACTTATACAGTTTTAACGTAATTTCACCGTTTCATGAGACAATTTTTACGAAGAAGAGAATATACTTCAACATATGTACTTTTCTATCTTATGCATTGTATTAAAAATGTATATAATTTGTGAACTCTAATAAGAGGTTAAGTAGTCGTTATACATCTGACAACATAACAAGGTAAGATCAGATACTGTAAGCTGTATTATAAAAATACATGACAAATCCTGCTACACATTTCATTTACGATCTTGCGAAATGCATAAACGCATTAAAATTGTTTCATCAAACAAGGTACAGAAATCAATCTTGCTATCTTTATATTTTTAATGATGTCACATTTATTTTAAATTTCATCTAACCAAATAGTATCTTTAAGCTGTAGACATAATGGAAAAAAAACAGTGTGAAAGAAATTCTTTTTAATTTGGACGATTTCATTAGTATAATTATTTGACATATTGCATGAAGGTATTTTTCACTAAATTATTAATCTACATTGTTTGCTTTCCAACCTATTTAATGTATATATTATCTAACAAATCTTAAGTTGAAATTGTTTTTTTATCAGTTTTTGTGACAGTGCAATATAATTAGCGACAATGAAAATAAGATATTTTTTCTATCCACAAATATAATTCACAATTTTTACTTCCCCAGAGGTTTAAGAATTACTATGGGACAAACTCTAAGTGAACCGGTAACAACAAAAAAATCAGCATGTTGCAGAGATTCCAATTACAGAGTTGGAAGTTCTTGCATGCAAGGTTGGCGCACAAAAATGGAAGATTGTCATGTACATATCCTTTCATTACCAGATGATCCAGGTACAGCATTTTTTGCTGTCTATGATGGCCATGGAGGTAAGTTTAAATATTTAATATTAAAGTTACAAAAATATATATCACCAAATAATAATCAATTATTGTATTTGTATAAGCTAATATGATCCAGCAACACATATGAAATGAGTAATTGTTAAAGAACACTTCATTACAAGATTTTTCTGAGAAATACATCATCAGAAATCACATTGTGAAACTGACGTTTAGTTTCAATAGATTGATTTCTAGGTGCAGCAATAGCTCAGCATGCTGGAAAACATCTGCATGAGTATATTGTAAGAAGAAGTGAATACAGAACTGGTAATATTGTTGAAGCAATGCAGCAAGGTTGTTTGGAGTTGGATAAGGCAATGCGAAACGATGCAGTACTTCGGGAGGAACAAGCGGGGACAACCGTTATCGCTCTTCTTATAAAGGATAACATTTTATATAGTGTAGGTGCAACATACTTTTCGAGGTAATCAAATATGAAATAGATTTTTCATATTTTGGAATGCTAACGAGAAAATCTATCCATAGGCCAACGCGGGGGACAGTAGAGCTGTGGCAAGCATTAATGGGAATGCAGTACCACTGAGTCGTGACCACAAACCTACATTGAAAGACGAACACGAACGTATTGAAGCTGCAGGTGGCTGGGTGGAATTTAACAGAGTAAATGGTCATCTTGCATTATCACGCGCCCTCGGCGACTTTATGTTTAAAAGAAATGCCCTCAAGTCAGCAAAGGAACAAATCGTAACCGGTAATATCTAACGGAGCTCAAACAATTATTAGCCATTTATATTCTGCAAGCAACTCATCTAATTGTTGATTATGAATATACAGCGTTCCCAGAAGTTGAACAGTTTCAAATAACAGAAGATTGGGAATTTGTAATTTTGGCGTGCGACGGCATTTGGGATGTAATGACAAGCAAGGAAGTCGTAAGTTTTATACGGACACGATTGGCACAAGCAAAAGTTGGACCAACGGAACAGAGTGAAGCAATAGACCCAGAGGAAATTTGCGAAGAACTTATGAATCGCTGCCTTGCTCCTGACACCTTGATGGGTACTGGCTGCGATAATATGACAGTTGTGTTGGTCTGCTTCCTTCACGGCAAACCGTACGCGCATCTTATTTCCCGTTGCCAAGAACTTCCCAGTACAAATCCTTAGTCATTTTATATAGTGATATTTTATCGTAACGATTATTTAAATTATTTGTACTTTTATCATGTCAGAACTTTAGTGTCTGCCATTGTTGTTCTTTATTAGTATATTATATACCTTGTATTTGTTTTGCTACCATTGTTAATGATGACAGATGGGTCGGCGTTTATAAAATAACTAATTGTTTTTACAAAGATCAACATTGCATTTTACCTTTTTACCAACTCAGAATCCTTCAAAATATCTACGTATCTTATATTAACAAGCATTCTTACATCGGAATTGTAGGCGTGATCCAAACGGGGCGCTCTTCAGCGATGCTATACAATATTGATAGGCGCGATCCGTTTGGAATGCTCTCGAACGTTATTTATCCCCTTCATAAAAATACACATCGTAGCGAAGGGTTGCAACAAATGAAATGTAGCTCGCTCGTTGCAAAGGGATGCGATAACAAAAAAATGCAACTCGCTCACGGGGCAGTTCCTCGACGATCTCCGAAGGAGTCATTGAATAAACCACAGCCCCTTTCCATTATTTCCGTCTTGATTTCCGTATACCGCTCATCACATAATATAACTTTAAACGCATTACATATACTAGAACTTTTTGAAAATCAAGCCACGCAAAAGCTCAATTATATGTTTTTATTTACAATTTCGAACAGTGGACGAGAGATGTCCCCGATATAAGTTTAATAACAATCTTAATAAAATGTAATAGATTCTCATTTAAAGTCCATAACGATCCTGAATGGAGGAAACTGCTGCGTTGGCCAGAGAACTAATCCTTCCAGCAACCTTGTTAACGCCTTGGCGCACGCTTTCGCGGACATCATCCAAATCTACAATACCGCCGCTTCCTCCACTAAGGCGCATTGATAACGAGGATGTGGGCGATGTGGGTGTGGATTTTTCAGTGCCAAAGTAGTCTGCTGACGAGATACTTGATGAGCCCTCGAAGCGGCGCAGATTGCTTTTGCGTTCCCACTGCAATTGGAATAAGTGTATAAAGTTGGATAAGAATTGGCAGCAACAATTAACACTCTAATTATTTTCCAACTTACCGAGTCATCACAGGCACTATCCTGGAAATACTGTTCAGAACTAATAGCTTTCGCGCTACCAAATTTCTTCTGAGCTTCGCCCTCCACCATTGAAGACTTGACGTTATTTTTACTACTATTAGTTTGACGACTTGTTGCGGCCATGCGTTTTGGCGGCTCCGGTTCTGTTATAACAACAACTTCCTCATTGCGAGCTTTCGAATTGTTACTATGTGAATACGGAATCGAGAGAGTGGTGTAGAACTCGTCCAAGCTTAAGAAAAGATCCATGTCTCCATCCATGTCCGCATCGCGTGACTTTGGCTCAGGCGCAACAACGGTTTTAGCGGATGCCTCTTGCGTTATTGTCTTCATATCGCTGATTGCGGAATGACTCACACCACTATAATGATTAAACAACGCATTGTGTCTATGTAAAACTCAAAGTATCAAATGAATCCTAAACGACGTGTGAAAATAATTAACACATATTAATAACGATATTTTAATGATATCGATACCTTCTTGTATTGAAACCCATGCCAAGACGTTCTGCTTGACTAGCTTTCACCGGGTCTAATTGTTTCGTTCTTTCTTCCATCTTTTTAGCTTGTTCGCTTAAATTCTGCTCATAACGATAAGCCAAACGCGAAGCAATTTCAGCTTGTTCCTCTTTTGTTCCTTCAGAACCATCTTTTTCTTGCACTTTCTTGTTTGTCTCGGTAACACTCCTTTCTAATTCGTCAAAATTTATTTTAACCCTTTGTGCACCCATGCCGCCACTTTTCTTCCCAAGCTAAATAAGACAAAATAGCACTATGGAAAGTTGCTGACACACCTATTAAATACTTAATTTATATCTTATAAATACGACTATTTCACGAGTAATGAGTAACCACAAGCAATTTCCGGCAACAACAAAAAATGTGTGCAGATGAAATTACATTTAACGGTTAATGCGTACACACTGATCAAACACTTACCCCTGGACGCTTTGACTGAGTGTTTCTAACTCCTATAGTTGATTTTCTTTCGGACTGTACATTTGAGGTAGAATCAGACAATTTGACAGATGGTCCCAAAGAATTAGAGACAACTGTCGAAGAAAGGGATACATTATTCATCTGACTGTTTTCACTATTTGTTGTGGAATTAGCAACAGAAGCTCCTTTTTCTTGCAAAATTGTACTGGCTTCATCCACATCAAGCTTCTCATGTTCCTTAAAAAAGTCAGTGTCGTTTATGTCATCTGACATTGATTCTGTATTCTCATCTAAATGCAACTGCAAATAACGCAAAGTGTTAAATGTGGATGAATGCATTATTACATGATAAAAATGTCAATACAAAAACAGTGCAGTGTTATTAATATTATTCTTTATGAATCCTAAGAGACATATGCACATGTTACACTTTTAGGGAATTTTCATTTTCTATGACTATAAAAGCATAAACAAATATTTAGATTACAAGTGTGTAATAATATCGGCATGAAAAATATGTATATGTAATGTATGACATATACAGAAACATACAAATAAGCATTTCTGTTACTGTGTTGTACATGTGATGCTAAATGCAGGATAATTTTGCAATTCTGAAAGCAATGGTTCAAACACAACGTTTAATAAGAAATGTTTAAGTGGAAATAGAGCACAATATGCTATTACAGCTCACCATTGATTTATTTTTTGTAGAAGGAAGAATAACCTATAATTATTATATGAAAAATTACACTCTTAATACTGAACACAGTCTGTGTCTGACAAAATGCATCTCAAATAGTTAATTACCTTTGTCCCATAACGCCTCATTGCTTGAGCAGAAGCCTGTGCCAATTTTTCCCTATATTGCATGGCAGTACGAGAATTATATTTCAATTGGGCATCTGTAGTAGTACAATTATGTTGCGCAAAATATTTTTTCTGAAAGTAATTAGGATTAATGATATGCAGAAAAAAATGTATTGTATATTATATATTGATAGATAATATGAGTATTAATTAATGAAAATGCTTATAAGTATTATTAATTATGAATAGGTAAAAACTAACAGCATTGGCATTTCCACCTAGCTGCATGTTTCGTAATTGCAGCCAGGTCCAATTTGTGTCAAGCTGTGTTGATCGGACAAATGTCAGATGAACTCCCAAACTGCGATGTATTGCTGAACAATCGATACACAGAAAAACACCATAGGTGACACTGGACCAAGCTGGGTTCTTTGCATTGCAGTCGAAACATGTCTGAAAATTAAGCAAGGGTCACACACAATATGTGGCATCAGAAAATGAAAGTAGGTACTCTGTGACCAAATACACTAAGACTGTATGTAACCAGTACAATAATTTTGTATTTACGATTACTTAAGGAAGTCACAAATTTCGTTCAGTCTTATTCTGTCAAATTTACGTGTAAGAGCAATTTATTTAATATGCTTCACGCAACTGGAATTTCCGAGAAAATTACAGGTTGGGATAAATGTGTGACGTTGCATTTTATTTTCCAAGGGATTATATTGGGTGGATGCAACATCGCTGTTAACATTTTCAATACTCTGCAGTTAGGGAAAAGTAGTTATTGAGCAAACCTTGTTTGTAGGAACGGCACGTAATCTTTTGAAAATCTCCTCGATATCACTTTTACTGGGTACAGGATCTGCCATTTTTGACGTGTTGTCAACGACACTGCAAAGCACTATGGGACGCGTGGCGGTCACCATTCGGAATCGGCGCTGTTGTCGCTTGTCGTCGATAAAATTGTGGGAAAACTAACGCCTTCTTCTTGATGAAAGTTTGTTTTTCTCACCATTGTTTTCAAGGATAAACGGTACTTGTACCTTGGGTATGGGAAAAAGATGTTTAACCATTATCTGTTTATAAGTATCATTTCATCATCAACAATGTATTTGTTTTCTTGTACTTTTTTTTATTTCAGTAAAACTTAATCTTTAGCTTATTGTTGTTAACGCATTATTTATAAATTTCATTGCGTCCTTTTTTTATCAACTGACGTATCAGATCGTTGACCGGTATTTGGTGATTGACTAACATTTACATCTTCATCCTCGATTTCCAAACTGTTTAATCTGGAATCACCGATGTTAGAGTACTGCTTTATCTGCATACACGGAAGTGAGCTACTCACTCATCTTGTTCAAGGTTATAAAGCATTTGAAAGCCAGCATCAAGACTGAGTGGAAAACCCATTTCAGGATCAAGCAGCTGGAGAGTTGGAACTTCCCTATAAACGTTACCGAACTCATCTAGTTCTTCGAAATGAAGTTTACTCGCCGCTTCATCCAACACCATTCTATAAAGAACAGTTAGAGTTAACAACAAAAATAAATAAATGATTTCTAAAAAATTTGAAATCTTAAGAATAATTATTCACTCTGTTATACACTCACCTCTGCTTTTCCATCATTACTTCAACTTTCTTCTTCATATTTTCCTCAAATCTCAAAATATACTCTTGATAATAATCATGAATAGCAGTTACTCCACCCACACCAGTTTCCAGTAAAACTCTTTCCATTGCATCCTTGGGCAGAAAGTTCAAATTTTCGTATAACTATAAGCTCCATTTATAATATCAAATTGCTACAAATAGTGCTCATTTAATTCCATTTTATTGCTTGTAAATGTTATATGTCTCAGTAATTTATAATTACAAATATTGTGGTTAGTACAAAGTAATAGATAGTAAAGGGAAAACCAAAGATTTCTATATGCAAAGTGTAATTAAAAAAGCATTTTAAGACTATTTGTAGCGATAGTCAGAATATTATAAACTTACAGGGAAACCACATTCTTTTTTTTCTGATGCAACTTTTAATAATAAAGTCATTCGTCTCAAAAAATGATCTGCAACATCACAAAGTGTTTCCACAGCTATGTCAGAGGATTTTTCAAATCCTATATGTGCTAATAAGACAATAACAGCATGTCTTAATAAATTACGTGCTGTCTCTGGGGTTAAATGAGGCACTATTGTACTTTTAAATTCAGTCCTGAAACATTGCTGATTAATTAATACATTATTAATATATGTAGATATGAAAAATATACAAACATAATCTTGTGATCTGTACTTTGTTTCAGGTAATGGCTTAAAGTGAAATGGATTTGTGGCTTCTTCCTGTTCTCCAGATTCTATACCATCTATCGTGGTCATATTTGGCAGGACAGTGCCATCTTCCTATAAATATGACATAAACATCATTATCGCAATACTTGCAGAAGAAAACATCTATAACGTACCATTATTCTTAACTGTTGATGAAGATTTATAATGTTCAGTACACGCGGATTTCCCAGAGGAAGCCTAATGAGAACAAAATATGTGTATTATTGTTATATTTAGGGAATGAAAATTCCAGTTCATAATGACTCACTCTATGTAATCAGGATGTCTATCTATCTGATAATCACAGTCACTATTTGAATCATCCATAACTTGTCTCCAAACATTTTCAATAATGTCAGGTGTAATTACTTCTTGTTTAAGTGTTTCTCTAGTTGGCAGCTCCCCCCAAAGCATACCGGTTCCGGTATTTTTGGTTGATTTCATTATGTAGGTGCAAGCACTGATTAATCCTTATCTGTTTAACTGTTTATCAAAACAAAATCATTGTTTTCAATTTCATACGTAGAAGGTAATTCGAGTTTGCTGACGAAGCTTTGCGCAGGCGCATAAATCACGTGTCACAAGATCTGACGCGCGAACGTTGTCGTTAGCATTTTACAGTGTCACAGAAGTAGAACCTCGCAAAAAGGTGAGATACGTGCCGCCAACGACGTTCCTAGGACGACCAATATTCTTTGGCCGTTATATTCCTCCTGGTAATGACTTATTTATCACAAACATATTGTAAACGCCGCGGGACAGTAATAACAAGTGCTACTAGGTTAGAGCCAGCATTCACTGGTTTCCTATTTCTGCGCCATTTTTGACAGTTTGCGTTGACGCATACTTCGTAATAGATATCGATAAACTCGATTATCGATAATAAAACACTATTGCTAGATTTATTTTAGTTTAATCTTGCAGGTTAAACGAAACTGCTCTATAAAGATCTGATAAAGATCTAAACATATTTGACCAACTTTTTCTCTCCCACCAAATATTTTAGAGGGAAATTAAAAATGAATTTCTTATCACTATACTTCAAGATAATAACTTTTTTTCTCATTTTTTCCTATACACATGAGCCATATGATCTCTTATGTAAACGGCTATCTTCAATATTATAACAAAACGTAAAATACTTTAGCTTTATGTCAATATACTAATATATGGTCACATTATGAAAATATAGTTTTCTAGGGTAAGATTTGAATTAACAATGGCACAGAAATGTACAATGAATACCAGACAAATATTGATTAAATAAACAAGAGAAACAGAGTATTTTCAACTACTGTAGTTTAGACAAAGTATCTATACATAGTGCAAACACATATATATGTGTATATAACATGGAATTTCAGTAAATCAAATTTTTATGTTTTGTACAATAAATACTGAAATGATTCTAACACAAGAATGTGCATTTTTGATTAACATAGAATGAAATAACATTCAATATCACACAAGTCATAACGATTATTGATATCAAATTTTGTCAAAGATAAAATAATAGTTTTATTTCAGAAGCCATTATGGAAAAGGCAGTATCATCTATTTTAAAACGTGCTGTTGAAATGGATACAGCAGAACAATATACAAAGGCCCTGGTATTATACCAAGAGGGCGTTCAGATTCTTCTTGATTCTATGAAAGGTAAAAAACATTTTATAAAAACGTAATCTTGCATTGTTACTTTTATGTTTACACTGTAAATATTGATCAAAAAAATCAAAAAATCATTGTTGCACTTGTCTTACACAATTGAAGAATTAGTAATAACACGCTGCAGAGATGACAGATTCTACTATGCAGAGGTATCTTACCACAAAGGTGAAAGATTACTTGGACAGGGCTGAAAAAATAAAAGCTTTGATTAAGACAAGGAAAACGCAGGGAACATATAGGGAGTCAACTAGGATTGAGGAAGGGACAATTGGACACAGTTATGCCAGTGTTTTTGGCCGATTCTTGGATGCATCTGTTACACATATCTGCATCGAGGATCCGTACATAAGAACATTTCATCAGGTACAATACATTATTTTCCCACATATATGGACATTACTTGTTGTAATAATTTAAAATCATTACTTACAGTGCCAAAATTTAGTAAGATTATGTGAATTAATAGTTCGAAAATGTGAGGCACTATCAAAGATTTCGGTAGTTACAACTCGTGATCCTACAGACAAAGTTAACCAAATATCCCGTTTGGAAGAATTGAGAATAAGTTTGGCATGTCGTCCAGTTGATTTTGAAGTTTCTTTCTCAGATACATTACATGATAGACAAATTACGTAAGTTTATATTAACAAAACAGCTCTGTACAAACGTTTATTTGGTAAAATTTAATTGGTGAACATTTTTGCAGGATGAGCAATGGCTGGGTAGTAAAGATAGGGCGTGGCCTTGATTATTTTAAAGCACCAAATGGAAAGTTTGTTTTGGGTTCTTGTGATCTAGAACTAAGGCCATGTTTAGAAACTACAGTCGATATATTTCATAAAAGTTCACTTCAAAATAGTACATAATGAGTAGGAAGTGACAAAGAAATTTACCTGTACACTTGTTACTATGAAATTCGTGGCTATGGCACAGTATTTATGAAGACATGACGACATATATTTGACATATTACATTTTACATTATTAGTATTAATGAAGAATACATACTAACATCCGCGACAAAAATATATTATATTCGCAATAGTTTATCAAGAGTTTTATACATATTGATACGGACGAAGTATCAGTCTATTTACCGAATTTTACAAATATGTTAGACATTTGCTACATCGATATGATTCTTTCAACTCAATGGACTCAGATCGTACGCTTTTGCGATGTCGATCTGTTGCGCAGCTTTCTTACAAGCGCGTCTGAGTGATTTCGTGTATCGTAAAAGGCCAGCACTGGCTTCATCCTCTGTAAGGTCGTCAACGTCGCAAGATGGTAAACAATCAGCACCACCGACTGCTACCACTTGCCTAGCAATTTCTGGATCAACGCAAAGCCTGGTAAGAGCAGCGGCCGCAGTTGTCTCCAGACGACGATAAGCTTCCTCCAATCCCGGTGGCCTCATCCGAAGGAAACAGACCAATGCCACCGAAGCTCGTGCTCTGGCCAAGTGGGGTCTAGCTTCCGGGATCCGGGCCAACTCGCCTACGAGCGACGCTACCTGTTCCATCAGCCAAATGTTACCGCCACTGGACTTCTTCACGCTCTTCAGAAGCTTTCTCACTGACTCGTGCTCCAATATGACGGATGCGCACTTTCTCGACTTGGACAATTGATTCAAGGCAGCGGCAGCAAGCAGCAGTGTTTGACCGCAATCACTGGCTTCAACGAGTCTTGACAATGCTGGTATGAGAGTTTCAGCGAAAGGCTCTAAGTGAGGCAGACCAGCAGCTTTGGTCCACGATGCTGTGATTTGAACGACGAGCGCGGTAGCCTCCATTTTCTCTTTCTCAGACGTCGACTCAGCTGCCAGGAGGTCTATAAGAATTTCTGGACCACTG
Source organism: Anoplius nigerrimus (assembly GCA_914767735.1). Lineage (NCBI taxonomy): Eukaryota > Metazoa > Arthropoda > Insecta > Hymenoptera > Pompilidae > Anoplius > Anoplius nigerrimus. Next base: position 2,961,605 of record OU612079.1, on the reverse strand, counting down.
TCATTGGCGAACTGTTCGATGGCCGTAGTTGAGGAACATACGCTGGCCAGGGCGCGCAAAGAAGCGGCAATGAAGTCGCTTGAAGATCTGTTAGCTGTGATCAGAGATGTCAGAAGAGCCCTGATCCCAGAACATCGTGCGATACTGCTACCAGCCCGAGGACCAGCTAAGCCCAATACTGTCAATGCTGCTAAAACACCTCTGGACATGCTACTATCCTCTTTTGGGGCCTCTTCTAAAGCACGAACAATTTTCTAGGAAGACATTGTTAGATTAATAAAGGTTGTGTTTTTGAAATTGCGTTCTTTAATGTACTCGTCTCGATGAATACCTCAATATAAAAATCCAGGCGCGTATCAAAGACACTTTGTACATAATCTTTCATGGCCTCGAGTTGTCCAAGGACACGTCGTAAACTACCTAATTGAATTCTACGTGGAGGCGGTGCTCCCAATTCCGAAAGAATTGAGAACGCGTCTTCTTCAATTGCACGCAATAAATCTTTTTCGGCTCTACACGGTTCCATATTGGAGAGTTTCCTAGAAATATTAACAGATCACATCATGACGCTATTAAATTATTAACACTGTGTTGTCATTAACTTTTTCAACGACCTTTTTTAGCGATAGATCAAATTCTTATCTACAGACTGCTTAATGTATTTAATTAAACACAAGGAAGTGATACTCACTCTACAACAAAGCGATAATGTTGCTCGAACTCGTTCATTTTCATAAGCAGTTTGTTAGCTGCTGCTGTAGCTAACGAAGACAAAACTTTCAAATCCTTCATTTCTTCTTCCATAGGCACGCGTTTATTCACGTTTAGTCGCGGTAAATTCTTGCTTTGAAGAGTAATGTTACATTCATTCTCCGTCTCCGAGGCAAGATTTGCCAACCAGCTTCTCATGGACGAGGACTGTCTATAGTTTCGAGAATTTAATACCGATCTATTTGATTCACTGCTTTCCGGGATCGTTGAGAATCGCGCAGTAATTGGCTCAACAACGTCTTCCGGTGGTTCCGCCGCATAAAGAAAATCGCCCAGGCTCTCATCATTCAATGAGACTGATTCAACAGTTTGTTTGTTTGATGGCTCGTCTATTAGCCTAAAAAAATGAAGACCATAATATATAAGTGGAATTAATCAAAGAAACACTAGTTTCATCTGGATCAAAATCGATATTTTCATGTTTATGGTTTGATTTGTAGGCCATTGTAGTACGGTGTACATTGAGGCATTGCATCAAGTATACATCGGATATGGGATAATGGATAATTGTGCAATTATTCACTCTCTCTGATCAGCAGAAGTGGAAAACATAATTATTTTCTGTTGTTGGAATTTTATAACTTTGTAGTTGATTCTTGATAGAAAGTACTTGGGATGTTTAGTTTTATTTTAAATGCTGTGTTTTTGTTTACGCAATTTTATTACACTACGACAGATTTTCCGGTTATTTTTTTTTGCGGAGCAAATTGAATGGTAAATCTTGCAAAAGTACGCTTATTCTGTTCTGATTTATCATCTTCAGTACACACGTCAACATCATCACAAACACTGAAACCTGCAAAAAGCACTTTCCTGCCAAAACTCTAAAAACAAGGAAAATAACCCAGTCATGAATCATCTAAACCTCCTTCATCCTGTATCCGCATAACTACGTTTACAATATCAACAGACATCGGAACAAATCACTGAAACTCATATTACAAAATCAGACTCACCCCTCCACCTCCTATACCCATTAAAATTCCTCATCCATCCACCCTTACCAAATACTCATCCCCCATCCGATAGAATCAGCGATAAACAAACTATATCTTCCGAAGTATACATATTCTCGCGGATTTTCATTCAACGTTCGCGGACAAAACTTTTCTAATTATCACTTCGCTTGCCGCTTCAGTAACACTACCTTAAACGAGCCATGGCCAGTAGGAATCGGCGCCCGATCACTGTCTCAACATTTTCACTGTTCCTACCGGGCGTCTCCTATGTCATCGTCATGCTGTTTCCACTGACACGGAGACGGTTTTCTCAACATTCCGGTATATCGCGCAGTTCTTAGCCGCGATGTGACACGGAAGGCTGACTAATCGGCCGGCTCCGGAACTGGAATCGGTTCTCTCACGGACAAGGTGACTAATCTCGTTCCACTAACGCTATGCTCGCTATTCAATCACCTGCGCACGGATGCACGTTGATTCGAATTCTTAGTACGCCTGCCCGCTCGCCGCGGGAGGAGGTTGACTCAAACCTTCGTCACTTTTTCATTTACGTATTCCCTGTGTGGCATGTTGCATTGACTCACGTACACAGCCCGGTACCGCATTAATGTACAGGGTGACTGAAAGAAAATCATCTTCCGAATGTTCGTAAAAATGATTCGATTGGATTGTAGATTTCAAATGGCTTTCGTTGAATTTGAATGATGCTCGATGAGAATGTTGTAGGATGAAGGTGAAGGGTGGGGCTTATAGGATTTTTGGTAGTGAAAGATTTTGTGAGTGTTTGGGAATATTGGTTAATTTAGGTGTAGAATTCTAATTGAGGGTGTTTTGATTGTGGGAGATGCTCGAAAAAAGTAATACACAGATTGATGGGAAATTAAGTACTGGACATTGTTGTGCTGTTTCCCGGCACATTCAACAAATGCCCTATCTGTATGAGATTGTTGTCTGTTATGCGTGCTTGTCCGCTGTTCTTATTTTGATTCATAGTTCAGTTAGAGTAAGCGTACAACACAAAGTTGCATGAACCGTTTAACTAAAAAAGTTAAATTAACCAGACAGTGACAGAAGAATTTCTTAAAAGTTAAGGTGAAGATCCGTTTTTTGTGAACAAACAATTATCGTAAGTATACGATTCTGGTGTGAGAAAACGTTTAGTGAGTAGTGTTAGAACAGTAGTGAAGTTTGAAGTACCGTTCAAGCGTCAATATGCACAATTATGGCGGCAAAAGTCAAGTATTTCTTTTATGTTTATTGATAGCGTTCACAATCACAATCGCAATCACATTTTCCAACGGTAAATGCAAATATTGTAAATTTTGTATAATCTACATAGCTTTACGATGCTTTTCTTTACCGTCGCTCTTAATTCAAACGCAGAACAAGAAATTATTTAGTATTTCAGCAACCATGCATCGGATATACATTTAGCGTTTGAAAAGCACCAATCATCAATTAATCAAGCATATACTCAAACAAAGGAATTTGATAATGTCCGCGATAGACTGCTTCGGTATAAATGATGATCATCGCATATTTCTGCTACAAATTACGACTCGCCATGTTTGCATTCCGCGGTATTTGGAAATGTCCGTTTCGATCGGCGCACGTGAAGGTTTACAATGGGTCATGTTTTGTGTGCCTTCGAAGCTATAACGCCAGTGTGCACGTGCGTTTCGTGCAATTGTACGGACTTACGAAAGTTGCGTAGAAATGCTATGGGAAATGTCTTACACATCGCATTCCTATCGACTGGGTCAGCGCAGGGGAGACATTATTATCGCGACAACTCACGCTTTTCAAACTCCAATGGGACATTGATGCGTGCGTGACTCATTACAGGGTATCTTTAGGCGCAAGCCTAATTTTCCAGATAAAGTGCTCAGATATGGGGTATGAAGGTTTACTTACGGCGAGATATGTAATGTCTAAAGTATGCGACGTAGAAGTGTATGTAAGTATGAGGCAAGTTCGAAGATGGTGTAGATAGAGGACCGTGCATTGTATGCTTACATTACGAAAATGGTTACAGCAGGATTTTCTCGACAAAATTGGACCAACTACTTCCCCGTTCATTTGACTGGTTCTTGTCGTTGATAATAATTTCAGGTTTGTAATGTAAGTCTGCTTTACGAAAAACACACGGGCAAATTTTCCCATGAATAAATGAAATATTTTGATGGGCTCGAATACATTAAACTCTGTACGACCCAACGATGAAATACACGGAATATATATATTCTACATATGGTTGAAATTTATATCTAAACATACAACTGTGAAGATACAAACCTTTTTGTGTCCAAAGCGCAGGCCTTGTTTTTCGTTTTGGCAAAGAGAAAATCTTTAACTCCGTATGTTTTCGATTCCTTCGGCGTCGAGGTGAAGGTTGGATTACAAAGAATTCCATCTTCTTCAAGCCAAAGTGCGTCAAACTTCGTGTAGACCTTAGATTTTCTCTCCCTCAGCTTCTTCCGCCTCCTTCGCCGTCTGGGCGTTTCATTCTCATATTGCCCGCAACAGTGTGATCTTTCTGAGTCAGAAAATCCGGAATCCAGACTTCTAAGATCCTGGCTCGAAGGACTGTAGGATCTATTGCCTCTGACGACGCAATCCTCCTCACTTTTCACGTGTTCGCTTTCTGTGCTTCCTCTGGAACGCAAAAGCATGATAAATTACTGCGGTAACGCTAAACTTCTCCAAAAAGAACAATGATAATATGGAGCGTTCACTTTCAGTGGTGCAAGTTCATTTTTTAAAAATTTAACAATCACATAAGTAAGAAGTTTACACTAAATTCATAAAAAATTATGTTATATCTTATTTCATAAAAAAATGGACTTAGCCACTTTCAAAACAAACGGTCCACATGTGATTATAGTGTACCTATATTGAATAGCATCACTCATTGTCATAAAAACAATGGTTCGATGGTAATTTATTAAGACTGTTTGCTTTTATGTAATATTTCCGAGTTTAGATACATTGAGGTCGGACCATAAAATACTATCCGTAACCGATAACGCTAATAAATCATAAATTGTAGGTAATAACTCACCTTGCTTCAGGTACGTCGTTAAGTCCTATCGGCGTTTTACAGAGGGATAGATTCCGCTGACACTCCCCATCGTTTGAGTATACTCGAATAGCTGTAATATTTTTATCGTCGGACAGATCGTTTCCGCAACAACTGCCGGAGGATTCCTTGGAATCACTCTGAGAGGGCTTCAAATCGAACTGCGGGCTTGACAAATGTCTCAAGGCATCCTCTTCATGTAACGCCAGGTCATTCGCCAAATCTTGGCTCGCCATTCGCCCCCAGAACACTTTGCTTCGATATCTCTTGAAAGCGCTCATTTTTCTCACTTCCGGACACTCCAATATTCCGAACTGTTCATAAATAAGCGAACGAACCGTCCTTTTGCACTCCGCCACGTAAATTGCACTTCAAACCTTGACCGAAGCTATCGAAGGCGTTCGATCTCCCCAGGAAGGGTCTAAGCAAAGTTTCGAGGAACTTCCGCGTTGGATCTCACCGAACACATGCTTAGCGACGTGATAGCAGCGGAATTATTTCTCGATTCACCAGAGCGAACCGACCCTCCTGCACGACGCGTGGCGAAGGTACCTTATGGCGTCCGCATCAACCCCCATGAAGATATAATTACACGCCCCCCACGCGCCCGGCACGAACGATGTTCCTCAGCTACTTTCAAACCAGGCACTTCCTTCCTGCTCCTTCTACCGATCTCGGGATCTCTATCGAGCGCGATCTTCACATTTCATCCGAACTGACCGTTGAATACTCCAAGCTGCATTAACTATACTACTGTATACAAGCAAATTCGATGTAAATGTTTCTTCGGCTGGTGTGCAGATTCACTTCTTCTCAAGGTCAACTATGCGACGGGAATGTGTAAAAATTGCCTTCGATCGCTACTGATGTCCGATTGTTGTTGAAGATGGGTCGTAACTATACTCCGGTGGGTTTCGCACCAGTTCCAATGGCCCGATGACACTGATCGATCTAGGTATCTTCGTGATCACCGAACGACTGGCCGGCATCAAGTCGCTTCCGACTTCCTTGCATAAGTCGCCGGCGAGTTCCCCCACGGGCGCATAAGCCAAGTCGCTTGAAAATGGAAGCTCCTCCCCTTCTCCTTTGTCGCCTCCATTGGGGTGCGTGCCTTCAGAAGCACGCGTACCCCTATACCTATCCATGGCACATTGGTACGCGCCAGTCGTATATGCAACCGTCTCTGCCTATCTAGTATTATTATTATATCTAGTATTGAGAAATGGTACCCTAGATAGAACAGGTCTCATCTCATTCTCTCGATGCATTATGTTACACTATTTTATAGTATGTATATATATTACACTTATGTACTATATCTGTTTTCATTTAACATTGCAACTTTTTACTCATGAATACGTGCTATACGTACGACTAGCTGGTTGTTGGCATTTTTGACGCAATGTCACCCGCGTTTGTGCAGTTATAGGTGTATGTACAAATATAAATATTTTGGTAAAATTCGGATAATGAAACGTATTTTTCGTGTTATATACATGAGGTATATTCATCAAATGTTTTTAAATCATAAAATTTGTATTTTTCCGTCGCCTGAAATGCATGCGTTATGGTACCTGCCGGATTGTTTATTTACCCTAGTATTTGTTTTTAAGCATAACTCGACCCTCTAATCAAGCACTCGTCTAGACATCAAACAAGAGCGAAGTTTCCTGGCGTTACCTTTGAAAAGACGTCGCCGCTTTCAAAGTGTCGCATTAGACAAAGCGGTTCTCGCCGACAAATAAGCAGACTCCTTCATTGAAGCCGAAAGCGGAGGAAGTGAAACAAGGGTGAACCTTGCTCAAATGAGGATGCAATGCGCTAAGACACACTTTTTCTCCGTCCGCCCGTAAGAATCTTGCGGCCGGACGCACGCGCCGCCGACCTCGCCGAGCAAAATCACGCCAATGGCGTTTTTAAGGGCCAGGTGCTGCCCCTGAATATCGCCACATGCTTGTGTACATGGGGGTCTGACGACCCTCCGAAACGAGACGTGGAAACCGTTTTCACCACCGACGGAAACTGAGGGCACGCGCCGCCTCGGCCATCTGCGTCAAATGCTTCTGCTGATGCGTGGGGTGTTAAAGGTACGCACACCCATACGTATGCAAGCGTGAGAGTGCGAGGATGAGCCGCGTGTGCACGGAAACGTTCCGAGCCGGTGGTCGGCTATCGCAAAGACAACTCGCTTATCTCTGCATTGAAAGTACGTAGGACCTGAACTTAAGTTTCCTCAAGAAGCGCATTTGGGATAGTAGGTAGGTAGAAGTTAAGCGGTAGGTGTAGAGATATGATTTATTGGAGGTATTGGAGTAATGTTGTGTCATTCTTGAATTGAGACGGTGTAGTTCTCATACCGCAGAGATAAGTATAATGCTTAAAATATGTGCAAGTTTAGAGAAGAATCGTATGGTTTATTGCAGTACAAAAAGGCAAGATATACTACGCAAAACGGATCGCGAAACTTATATAACAACTTGATTCTATGGCCGTTGTTTATTTAAAAATAATGTTAAACGATATTCATGGTAGATTACCAGTTAAATAGTGAATTTGAATAGAACGTTATCTTTATACAAGCAGGCTGTTTTTTAAACGAAAAATACTTTAGCCGAAGCGTTTACCGTCGCCTTACTTGTGAATATATTCGCACGCATACAAGATGCAAATATCAGTTCATAATAAACATAAATCATGACTTCCAGAGGTAATTCGATATGAAACGCGCAATGGCATCATCAAGTCCATCTAACGTGATCTAACGTGCGCAATAATGAAAATTGAATGTCATCGGCTGAAAAGACTGGTTCAGGAAATCAATACATGATCAAATTGCGTTACTTGTTCGATCGACGGTAGGCAAACTTCAATACCATCAACTGTCGGTGAATGTTCGTGGGCATGTGTGAGCATACCGTCTGTGTGGACGCTACACATGCAGAGACGTCAAGGGGTCCGTACGACCCCTATTGTGTCAAGCGAAATGGGGGACAGCTGGAAGTAGACCGTTAGTTAGGCGCGCATATGAGTTCGTACACGTACGCATCCAGATTGGTTGGATGCCTTTGAATCGAACGGATGAGACGACGGACGTTAGGAATATTTATCGAAGAGTAGGTGACTAATGGATGAAAAATGGCCTCAATAAGACAAGAGAACACAGACTTCTAGCCGTTGGCAAAGTACAACAATAATGCATAAATGATAGGTCGACGCGTTTGGCATCATTATTTTCGCTCTTAGCATTGATTAGCGACCGTGACCATTGTTATGATTTAAATACGATGCAAGATAAAGTTAACTGGAAAAGTACAGTATAATACACGGTGCATAACTAAGTTCAAGATAATTCTGTAACAGTAAGAAAGACTTCTAAATGCATAATTCTTATGTAAAAGTATGTCTCTGTAAAACAACATAATGTTAAGGATTATTTAATATAGTATTTTTCCGACAGCAAGCAGTATGAAAATATATAGTTTTTGACCTAGATGTTAATTTTAATTATGATGATGAAATAGCAATTACGAAGAGTACTACATCGCCGAGAATACCCTAATACAAAGAGTTAATTATTGAGAAATGCATAAACAAATACATGAAGATATGATGTCATGGTAGGTTCCTAAATAACTACATAGTCATAAATAGGGATAATAAGAAAAAAGGTTTAACAATTATTCAAGAGTTAAATGCTTACAGCATAGCTATTTGAATGAATAGCATGACATCCTTTAAAAGTTCTGCATTACGGTACTGACAAGACACAGTGGCCTTAAAAGGAATTAAGTTTGGAGCCATCGGCGTGCGGAACCTGTTCAAAGCGACATCTAGCGTTTTGGCCATGTAAAAGAACGTTCTCAGTGTTCATCCATCTAAATATGTAAGTCACACACTGCCATGTTCCGTAACTGTGTGTCCAACGACTTGTATGTTCAATGATATTCAGTAGTCCACACTACTCTTAAAACCGTGTTGCATAAGTATGTGAGTAACGCTATGGATCCTGACCAAAACTAGCGCCATCTGTATCGTTCATGATTCCGTGTCGTTGATTGTTCGTTTCTAGAAGCACAGTTTTACAATTCGGCTGTTTATTGAAACTGTTCTCTGCTTGCAGCGGTTACAATGGTAATGTCTTTTTATTTAATACTTATTCTGCGTAGTACAAGTAACGAATGTGTCTACATTAATTGGAAATCGTTGTATTAAGAATATGATATTCGGTACCCGGCAACTTCACCGACGAAGGTGTGACAAATGGCGCACGTGTGTTACAAGAACGCAAAATCATTTTCCCCAATATTTAAGACCTTTAACAATCCTTGATGACGATCTGCGTAGCAACAAAATTTAGTTATTTTCATAAAGTTGTATTGCAGTCTCTTGTAACTCAGAATCACATGGGCATGTTATATGGTTATAACGGTGTGTGCGTAGGATAAATAATTTGATTATAAATAATAACTTTGCGTGAAACATGTCATTGTTACAGGTTTCGTTAAATCCTGTACGGATTTTAAAAAATGAGGCGGAAGAGGAGAAAGCAGAGATAGCTAGGCTTAGCCTGTTTGTGGGTGCCATAGCTATTGGAGATCTTGTAAAGTCAACGCTTGGTCCAAAGGGTATGGATAAGATCTTGGTTGCCCATGGTCGTTCCGCTGGACAAGTGGAAATAACCAACGATGGCGCAACGATCCTTAAAAGTGTTGGGGTTGACAATCCAGCGGCAAAAATTTTGGTAAACATGTCGCGTGTACAAGATGATGAGGTTGGAGATGGAACTACTTCTGTCACTGTTCTTGGTAAATGTCATACATCTTTAAACTTATTGTATTTTCTTTTCATATCAGCTTTGTTTTGGGTATTCAACTTTGTTATGTTTTTGTTTTTAGCTGCGGAATTGTTGAGGGAAGCAGAAAAATTGATTGATCAAAAGATTCATCCACAAACTATTATTGCTGGATGGAGATATGCAACTACAGTTGCTCACGACGAACTTCAAAATTCAGCCACGGATAATTCTGCAGATCCAGAATGTTTCCGTGAAGATTTATTGAACATTGCTCGCACTACACTTAGTTCAAAGATTTTAGCTCAGCATAAAGAGCATTTCAGCAAACTTGCAGTTGATGCTGTACTGAGACTCAAAGGATCTGGAAATTTGTCTGCTATTCAAATAATCAAGAAACGGGGTGGTACTCTTGCAGATTCTTTCCTCGATGAGGGATTCTTACTTGATAAGAAACCTGGAGTTCATCAACCTCAGAGAATCACAGATGCTCGTATCCTTATAGCTAATACTCCTATGGACACTGATAAGATCAAGGTACAGTAAATCAGAAAATTGCATACAACCAAAAAACAATTCTTTTATGTACTTAATTTTATTTCGATTATAGGTATTCGGTTCTAGAGTTCGTGTTGATTCAATAGCAAAAATTGCAGAACTGGAAACAGCTGAAAAGGAAAAAATGAAGGTATGGTGTAAATGTTATATAATAATTGCGTTTGTACTATTGAAATCGAAGCTATTACTGAATTTTAAACTTTGTTCCATCAGGACAAAGTTGAGAAGATTGTCAAGCATGGTTGTAATGTCTTTATCAACAGACAACTAATTTACAATTATCCAGAACAATTATTCGCCGATGCTGGCATAATGGCGATTGAACACGCCGATTTTGATGGAATTGAACGACTTGCTTTAGTTACTGGTGGAGAAATAGCCAGTACCTTTGATAATCCCGATCTGGTTAAATTAGGCAAATGTGACCTCATTGAACAGGTATTATTATTAACATATTTATTAACATTTCTATAGTACCATCTTCAATCCATACATAATAAATATGTTTCGTTAATGTTTCATAAAGGTGATGATCGGTGAAGATACATTGATGCGATTTAGCGGCGTCCCATTGGGTGAAGCATGCACAGTCGTTATTCGCGGTGCGACTCAGCAAATTCTGGACGAGGCTGAACGATCCTTGCACGATGCTTTGTGCGTATTGGCAGCCACTGTTCGCGAATCGAGAGTCGTTTACGGGGGCGGCTGCAGTGAAATGGTGATGGCCTGCGCTGTGATGAAAGTAGCAGCTACCACACCTGGCAAGGAAGCTGTTGCTATGGAAGCTTTCGCCAGAGCTCTACAACAGCTGCCTACTGTCATTGCCGACAATGCGGGTTACGATTCAGCCCAATTGGTCAGTGAACTTAGAGCTGCGCATCATCAATCCGGCAAATGCACTATGGGTCTCGGTAAGTTACTCCGCTGATAATACATATTTTATTTGTAAAAATCGCCAACCCGATAAGCATTAGATAAAACGTTATATTATATCTGTAGATATGGAAAATGGAAGAACAGGATGCATGAAACAATTAGGAATTACTGAGTCTTGGGCGGTAAAGCGGCAAGTTCTTCTTAGTGCATCAGAAGCCGCTGAAATGATACTGCGTGTAGACGATATTATCCGAGCGGCGCCCAGGAAGCGTGTTAAGGATCGCGGACGTTGCTAATCGAAAGAACGGCATTTTCTTTTCATTGCTTCAAGTTCATTTGTATTGCTTTTAACACGGGCAACAATATTAACTGCAATTTGGAGCATAACAGCTCGATATTAAGTATTTCCGCTTCATTTTTGTTACTGTTCACCTTCATAGGAAGAGTTACCGGGAACAAGTGTATTAAACTGCCGTGAAATCGTAAAATATTCACTTATTTTCTTCACGCTTTAATTAATTTTATCTGGAAAATCATCACCAATGTTGCTGCTGCGTTTCACAAATTAAAAATTAAATGTTATAATTAAAAAACGTTGTATTAAGAAGCAGTGATTTTTATAATCAGCGTTTTTTTTACAACAATACAATAAGTTCTACGTTAACAGATATTTCATGTTGTTCCTTCATTTTTACAACGCACGTTGATATAATGCAATAGAAACCCCAACGAAAAGAGATATTGTTTGTGACTATTCCAAAAATGAATGTAAAAAAAATGAGCATATTATGAAAGTGTAAAAATTAAATGTTCAGAGATTCGTATTATTAATTCAATGTATTGCTTTAAATACACAACATATGAAGCGTTTACCATTTATCACAGAAAATATCTCTTCTATTCCACGTGAATATTCAAGGTACGTCTTTTTCTTGCTTAGATTTTGTGAATAAAATGACCTACTACGTAACCTCATTCAATACTGTTTTGGCCCTCATTGTGTAACACTAGTAATATTGAATTAATGGAACTGCACAGATTGGTGTAAGACAAGGTGGATTGGCGACAGTAAACATTAAACGCAATACGCCATTGCAATGTTATTGGACGTTTAAAAGACTTCGTCTTGGCACTTATGATAAAACAGTATGAATGTAAAAGTTTGAAACAAATACAACCTACGCGTTGACTGGACGAGCGACTGAACAAACGGTAAATTAATACGAAAATCGTAGTTTTGAATCGTAGCCCAATTTTTCAAGGTTTGGATTGCAAGCAAAGTTAATCATTGGGGGTGGTCCACACATTAAGACCAATGTGTCGGGCGATGGCGGAAACATATGCTTTTGAATCATGTCCGCATTAATGTGACCTGTACTGTAGGACCAGCCTTCATTACTTGTATCGATCGTGTACCAAAGTTTTAGTTTGTCGGGATGATTCTTTGCAATTTCGTCTAATTCGTCTCGTAACAAAATATCCTTTTCTGTCTGATTAGCGAAGAGAAGCGACGTTTGAGTTGTGTCCATAGGGTTTTTCACAATTGCTCTGATCAATTGTAACATTGGTGTAATTCCAGTACCGCCAGCTATCATAACCACCTGTATTAAAAAAAAACATGCAAATTCATTCTTTTGGACATATATTAAAATATGCAAATTGCACACTTTTACAATAAAACTAAATTATGTAAACCAAGCCCTGTACGATTCTTTTTACCTTTTTCACATTGTATTCAGTGGGAGGATCTTTCCTAAGCAATTTAATGGCAAATTTACCACATCCTTTATAGACAAGGCGACCAGATGGACCCCTAAAGTCTACAGTTTCTCCAATTTTTAAATTTTCTAAGTATTGAGACATCTTTCCCCCTTCAGGGAATTTCGGATGTACATTTTTGAAATAAACCTGGAAAGGTCAATGGAACTTTAGTAAAATTATGATAAAGCAGTACTGTACATAAATATCACTATTTATGAAATTATTACAAACCTTGATAACTAAATCTACATAACCATGATCATCATCACTGGAAACAGGTGTATAGGAGCGTATCACTACTTCATCTCCAATCTTTACAGTTAAATGAACATGTTGACCAGTAGGCAGACCTAACACATGATCTGGTGTAGGCAAACCAAATCTAAACCTTCTGGTATCATGACTTATAACTTCCTTTTCTATTAGTGGTAAACTATATTTTACTACAGGATCAACTAGCAATACTGGCGACTTCTTCTTTTTGCCATCACTATACCATGATGTATATAATTTAATTGCAATTCCTATTGCAGCAACAGCTCCCACAGCTGTCAGTATCGGTATCATCTGCATATTAAAACAATTCATCAATAAATAATAAATATTTTTTATCTGATCTAAGGTATGGACAGAGTTTAACTGTGCCGTTCATATAACTTAACTCAAACATTAAAATTATATGCGTCACACATTTCCATATAATTAGTGCATAAAATTAACACAAAAAATTTGCATTTTTTAACAATGGCCACCAGTCAAAAATTTTAAGAAGTATCATGTTTTGCATGAAATTTATAATACATTATTCGGAAATAAACAGGAAAAGTAATTAATTAAGACCAATCGTTTCATGAATATTCCGATGAATTCGTTAAGTAATCACTTCCGAACATCATGTTACAAAGGAAAAGCGAAGTGAGTCTGTTATTTAGCTCAATGAAAATCCTTGAAAATCATGTGATAAAATGAATCATTTCAGTGCGCCAGCAAAATCAGTCACGACGGCGTTGAAAGGTTACATTCGTTTTTACGATGCGCACGGTAAACCCTTAAGGAATTGCAAATAATGCGGTTATTTCATCGCAAGCAGGCAACGTGGCTGAATAGCACGGTGAACGTTATATTAAGCTCGCTATGCTATGAACTCACCAGTGATCGTAAGTTTGACATCGTGAATCACTATCGCACGTGGTTAGGTCCGCTCTTAAAGAAAGGCGAAGAAATAAGGCTAAGGTCGGCACTAGTCGATCAGGGAAGCAAGTGGGGGATAAAAAAAAAGTCTTGCCGACGAGCAACGGAGAGGAGAACGAGTTGTCTTAGGGCCGCGCTGTTACGTGATGTGCAGATACGATGAGAGGAGAGCGATGATTGTCTTGCGCGGTTTGGGATGGGCCAGGTGTCCTGATTGTCCGATGTGCCGGCTTTAAAAACGAAATTTTCACGCGCACGCCTCAACCAGGAAATTCGTCGGCACCTGGCATGGGGTCACGATGAGTCCACAGGGTGCTACCTTTTAAAATAGAACCCGCCTCCCTCGATCTAAGAACGGATTGACTTGACGTATTTATAGAGCTATTACCGGTAGTATTATTTGCCTAAAGAGTACGAACATGTTTATGCCCTGTTGCAATTCCATACTCTCTTGAAATTCTATATTTCTCGGAAACTTTCATGGAATTCATGTTGGGTTGAAGTAATCGTTGCACGTGCATACCGGTTGCCGCAATTTGTTGTACGGCAATGTTGACATAAAAGGTGTGAACTGTTTCCCCGTATATAGACAAATAGCTGCTACGAGCAATCTTTTGCCGACAGCAATAATGCATTATGAAGAAAGTTTTACTTTATAGATAATTATGTAAGTGTTATCTGTCTCGGTGTATGGTAGGTTATCTGTCGTTGAATACGTCAAGAATGAAACATCGTTAGAATAGTATCCTTCTCGAAGTAGCACGTTTTCGTAATAGAAGCAGTTAAGGATCTCATGCGTGACATATAAATATTTCATATGGTGCCTTCATTATTCATTTACATTATGATCGTTGACGCGCGAAGAAGGAGGAAAGTTGAGAATTTTATAAGTATACCGTGGAATTTCGCGGGCATTATCCTTTTGCACTGAAACCGTTTTTTTAAAGATTGTACATCAACTTTGGCCGCTATCGAGCGTCAATATGTTACACAAACACGTCACGAACATCATTAAACTGCATGAAACGATACGCGGAGCAGACATGACTGATAATCAGGAATTATAAGCCACCTGTTCCCGCAGATACATGTTTGATTGTTGAATGGGACTTTCAGGGTAAGCGTAACGTTTACATTGCGTTAGAATATTTGGTGACAATTTAAAACATCTATTTGTTAATATGCGTACACAGTAAAGTTGTACGACTAACATGATATTTTTTAATACATTCACTGTGCATATCGTGCACACTTACCTCGGAAAATCGAGTTTCACTTTGTGCTGCCTGCATTTGATCGACTGGCTGGACAAATATCTTATTGTAATCGTTTAAGCTGCGTGTCTCTAAATTTTAAACTGTCCGACGCACCATTCGTTATCATCTGCACGGAGTAACTTATGTGGCGCCACTTGTGGGAATGTATAGCAATGTTGGAGATAACAATCGATACGTTCTATTTGAATGAAATGCGATGATTGATTGACCTCACGAGATCAACCGTTTATTTTTTATCGAATGACATTAAAACTACGAAGTAGCTATAATGAGTTTTTACATGCAATGCAATCGCGTTTAACGTCCTCCACATGCAATACAGAGCCATAAACAATGTGTTATTGAAAGAACGAGTGGACGTGTATTTGTACACGAGATTAGATATTCTAAGTGATAATCATGGAATGTGATGTATTTGTAAGAACGTGTTCTGTCACGTAGTATCTAATGAATAAGCGAAAAATGTAAGTTGCGGCATACTTATATCTTCGGTTCCTCATAGATACATACGATTTCCATATTTTGCAAAATATTCCAAAGTCCGTGAAGAACGAACACGTAGAAGAAAACAGAAAGGTCAAAAATTTATCCACAGGCAAATGTCACGGCGATGAAACAAGCCAGGAACGTTTCAGCGTTGATAAAAACGCGTTACAGCAAAATTATGTAAGCAACATGATCTCGCAAGGTCGTTACAAATAAATAGAAGGTAAAAAGCGATGTTCTTAAGGCGGCAATTTTAGCCACGGTAAAGGAATATGAAATCGTCACGTTTTCACTGTCACTGCTAGTGGAATGTATATCGGACTTAAAAAAAGTTCCAAATTATATTTAAAATATTTGACGTGATTTATACTTTAATTATAAGAAAGCTTTAATATTTAATGTCAATAAAATTTGATCAAGCCATTAGTATTGCTTCATGTATGTACTGTTAGACATATTATACACACGTATGATTTTCGATCAAGATGAAATCGTATGAGATTTTGTAAAGAAATTGCGGTTTAAATCACCGTCTAATGACGCACAAAGATACAATTTGTCTCGATACGGTCAATGATCGAATGATATAAGAGTATTTGTTATAACATTACCAATACGTCTGGAT
This sequence comes from Anoplius nigerrimus, assembly GCA_914767735.1. NCBI lineage: Eukaryota > Metazoa > Arthropoda > Insecta > Hymenoptera > Pompilidae > Anoplius > Anoplius nigerrimus. The sequence goes on along the minus strand of OU612079.1, from coordinate 2,945,230 downwards.
TAAAGACGTTAGGTGACCACCTGTTAACGTTGATTCCAGGCTATTATCTGGTGGTTTAAATGTAATTGACAGAACGTTCTACCGCATCTAACACTCAGACTGGTAGTGACATCTTAAACTCTTTTGCCATTGATAGGTTATGTACCGTGACCGCAATGTGAAATGTAAACAGTGATCTGTGAAAGTAATCTTGTAGTGGTTTCCGATATTTAATATTTATATTTCAATGGCAGTTTTACATCGGGCATTGTTTACTTGGTTTAATCTCTTAATCTTCCTTATTCTACTGGTCTTAAGGTTAGATCAGCGGATACAATGGAATTGGTTCATTGTTTTCATACCCATGTGGTTATACGACAGCATACTTCTTATTTACATCGTCTTTAACATGATCTCACATTGCAAAAACGGCCGCGTTAGTAATCTACGCCGAGAAGTGAGTATTAATTAAGTGATGTCTAGCGACAAAACCCGTTAAAACACCTTTGGATAATACCACCGGTTTAGTGCAGATTACTGTTAAGTGAGCACAGAAAATTACATTTTTTCAGGCATGGTATATGACTGCTGTACTGATGAAATTAAGTGCACAAGTTTTGGTGTGCTTCAAATTGGAAGCTTCACACTGGTATCTACCAGCAAAAGTAGTGTTAGCACCGTTTTGGATTCTACTACCTGCTCTGGCAGTTGACGTTTTTGTACACTTAATACAACATTCCAGATACTGACAATGATTATACTATCGGCTGGGCTGAAATAGGTAAAATGTATGTCTGTTAAATTATTCTTTCATGTTATTTATAACAATTCCTTTATTCCATTCATGATATCCATAATATCCATATTTCCATGCAAAATGTATAATTAGAGTTACTTGTTTCTTTCTAATTTTCATTTTTAAACTGTAATTTTGTGGTTGTAAAAATTCTTATTCAAAGCAATGTCTAAAGATCAGAGATATATCTTATGACATTTCAATATAACCATATAAAATATTATTGCTAACATTTAATACATTGACAGAAATGTAATAATATAAATAATTACATGTATTGGCTATTGTTTTCTGTTGCTATTGGTGCAATAACTTTTCTATTTCTTCGTTCTCTTGTTACATTGCATTGTTAGATATAAATAATATTAGGATATATGCTAAAATATATAGTCTTCATTTAGAGTAGTATCATAAATCATTTATACTAACATACATTTTTTGAGAATATATGTGGGAACCCCACTTATACTGATTCAAAAGGTGTGGTGATCACAAGATGCCGGTCTAGTATACTATAAATACACACTATTGCACAAGGATGAATAGGACAGGTTTATAAATAAGTAACTGTGCAGTAGACTTTATAGTTGGAAGTTTTCTCCTTAGTTTTAAAACCATTTTTATCTGTGAGGTTTCGTTTGTATTCTTCATTGTGAGAGTGTATACAGTATTAAATAAGAATCCAGCATCTCTTCATAATTATCTTCATCTGTTACACAACATGGTTTGCTGACAAGTGCCTGTTAGTCAGTATCGTGCATTGAGTAATTATTGTATTAGACATCTGACAAGTGCAAACCGGTTCTACAGCATGAAGCTGACAATAAAGGTGATCAGTAGAGATAGAATGAAATTGTTGGGCTATTAAGGATTTACCAGTGTAATGAGCACAGTTTGCTTCTGATGCTTGTGATTGAATGAAAGACTAACCACATTTGTGTTGTTTTTATGACCATAGTCGTTTTATTACATTCAAATTAAGATGAATGTGTAAAATAATTATATAATCATAAATCACACAAATTGTTTGAATACATATGAAGTGCTTGAAAGTGTGTTATTCCAAATAATACTTGATTTTCATTCAAATCTTACCTTATATATGGGTTTGTTTTGCAAGGTCACTTGAATATGTAAAATTTGTGTTACAGATGCCATTAAGATTGTTTGTTGTCATCATGCTATTGCTGCTAATGTCAGGAGATCGTGTAATTGTTGAAGCAGTTACAGTCTCAGAAGTATCAGCTGGTCATCTTGCTGAACTTCCTTGCTTGAGCAGTGATGATCATCATCGCTTTATGTTTTGGCAACTTACTGATGACAAGAACATCATCGGTCCAGGGAATCCAATGGATGAAAACAAATACAATTATGAAGTGCTGACTGGGAAACTGTATATTAGAGTAACTAATTCACAATATTCTCAATTATTTATATTACATAAGACACATTCGCATTCTGCTTAGTGACAATCACATATATACACACTATTTTATAGATTTGACAATAAGTAGGATGTAATGTACATAAGCTGTTTTAATAGGGGGTTTCAACAGCTGAGTCTGGTTTTTACAAATGTGTTTCGAGAGGTATAAAAGATACTTCTGCAATCAACATTCACGTTGTGGAATTGGTGGTCAAAAAAGATTGGGAAGATGTATATGAAAATGATTTTGAGGTATGTTGACATTGCCAATATAAAACAGTAAGTTTTTTGTATTTTACTTCTGCATTACGTTGTTTCCATAGACGAACTTATTACGCGGTATGGCTGCTGTTATGGTGCTGGTTGTAGCTGTGGCTGTCGTCCTTCTTGTTATCACTGTCAAGAGAAGAAGAACTCAAAGATTCTTTGGTATTATCATTATTTAAAAACATGTTGATATAGGATTATTTGCAATTTATACTATATTATTATTTGGTATCTTACACATGGCAGTATACGTTTTAAATAACAAAAGAGTAATTAGATTCAGATTATAGCTGTATCATTGTAGATTTAGACGAATCAAGGGAGAATTCGCCCGCAAGATACAAAGGAAGTGCCACAGCGGGATCTGTTTCAACCCCCCCAGCAGCTGACAGTGGAATCGATAATGCTGCCTTAGATATCGACTTTCCAAAAGTGTTCAAACAAATGCATCAGGAACAGGCAATTCCATAGTCTACTGTTTGTTATCGCACTGTATATTAGAACTTCAGTTACGTGTAAGGTGTAGTAATTAATAAGCGTAAAATTCTCGATTATATTACGGTAATTGAGAAGGTACACACGACGTATCATAACATCATGAAATGTCACATATTCACAGATCAACGGTTTTGTAAATCTTCGCAATAAAAGTATGTAGAACAAATCAAAACAAAACACTTCAACTGTTTTTGCGACATCATTTATGTTAACCATCGCATACACATGATCTTAATTCGCACAAGTTAGCCACTTATTTTAATGTGAAGTACTTGCACTTGCGTTAGCTGAAGTATCCATAGCACTATTGTTTCCTTCTTCATCATCGTCGTCTTCTTCTTCATCTTCAGGTTCGACTTCCGTCTCAAGTAAACGTATTTTGCGATTATTTTCGTTAAGAATGGCAGCAACTTTTCGTATTCCACTGACAGCTAAGCGTGTGGCAGATATGCCTTGGAACGGCTTGGGCCAAATTGCGCCAATTAGATCAGACAATGCAATAGTGTTGCTTTCTTCATCGAATAATCGTGCATGATTTATCGGCAGTTGTATGAGGGATGATGCTTGATTTTGTTTATTTAAAATGAGCAAGCTTAAATAATCTTGTGAATAGAATTGCATGTCTGTTACCAAATTTTCAGTAGATCCTTTACTGTACGCCCCTGTATTCAAATATGGTGAGTGATTATCGTTCCCAATCTAATTTCTTTAATAAAAAAGAGAAATATTTAAACAATAACCTGGCTTAGAGTCCACGTCTACAGTGGCCACTTTATAAGTAAGTGATACAGGCTCAACAGTCGTACACTCCACCTTGAAAAGTCGCAGTAATTTGCGATCCATGTTTGAAGTAGCTATTAGGCAAAACCCTTCATTTGTTACGATCTGTGTACTTGTACAACAAGCGGATGATACCAGCGAAGTTGACGAAATGCTAAAATGGTTAACTAATCCTTGATAAGCATCCGCAAAAACAGCTTCAACAGCGTTGACAAGTTTTGTATGTGACTGAAGTAAAGAATAATTTAAATCTTGTTTTATTATAAGAGGATGGTCACGAAGGCATTGGTTTTCGTCCAACATCATTGCCCATTCACTGCCTTCAGGTGTTAGGCAAGTTTGCAATGGCTCGCGGCGTAGGTATTGTCCTAATTTTTCTAAATTTATTCCTTTTCTCCCGTTAGCACCAGTTTCAGATTTATCAACACCTTGCAAGAATTCGGCAATGAATGTTAATTCCTGCTGACTTATTCTACTTGCTTTGGGTGGTATTGTGGCCTCTGTTAGTCTAAGAATGGCAACGTATAGCCACCTATCAGAAAAATAAAGTTATAAATCACGAATCGTTTGATAACTTTGAGTATTTTTAATAACTAACCGGAAAAAAGCTTTATAGTCCCGCATACTGTGGTCAATAACTTGTTGTATTTCTGACGATTTGGCTAAAAATGCTTCAGCAGCATGAAGAGCATTTGTTATAAGACTAGCATTATTAAGACCTAAGGATTCATAGGGCCCCCCCAATTTTACCATTCCTGTCATTTCAGCTAGTTGATATGTTAAAGCCATGCTCACACTGGTAAGGTTTTTTAATACAAATTTCTAAAAATATGAAACATTAGAATGGAGTTGAAATATTATTAATTTATAATTTTGCATTATACCTGTATGTTACCATAACACATTTCAATGCTGTGACCTATTTTTTTTAAACCTTTCTCAGTCAAATCTCGTAACAAAAAATTTTCTAAATTTGGTGTTGGTGTACCAATCATTAGAAGTTCTAAGAAGTCCGCAGCAATTCCACCAGGCGGATTCGTCTCAGCATATTTCGCAAGTTTTTCGTCCATTTCCAAAAGAATAGTTTCCCAAGCTTCCGAAATAGCCATTAATGTGCTTGATAGATAATCCATTAAACATTCTATGTTTGCTTGAGCTTGTGCTACCTTGCAGCAGAAAACAAAGTTTGGTATGATTTGAATCTCATAATCATCATAAAGGCTGAAGTAATGAAGCAATAAACCTTCAAAAAAGCTGTACTCCGTTCAAGCAGTGGACAAGAGAGTCTGTTTACTGTAACATCATTATTATCTTTCCATGTAATCCACATGGGTGCACCAGATCCCCCACTAATCTCTAATACAGGCCCATGGCCTATATTTATTGTACCGCAGTAAAACATTCCAAAAACATACATTATAATATTTCCATTTTCCAGTCCCAGCTAAAATGTAACATAAACATAAATAATTAAGTATACAAAAATAGGTCTATATATTAATAGTCACACTTATGTACCATACTGTATTCTGTAATAGATTACATACAAACAATATATCTAAAGTTGGTGACAGAAATTCTTTTCGTTCAGATTCTTGACTAAAGCTTCGATTCAAACTAGGTAAAGGGGGCAGGTAACTGCCAGTAGGAGATGTGCTGGACTTTCCAATCGTACTTGTATCCTCAGAATCTGGATTAATTAATGGTAGCCAAGTCATGCAGGTAATGGCATTATCAATATTGAGCTTTGTCTTATATATGATATTTTTATTTTCAATGTCAACAAGGCACAGTAGTTTGGAATTCTCATAGCAAACTGCAAGAAGTTTTCCATCTGGTCTCCATGCTAAATTGGCTGACGTATCTGTCTCGTTTTGTGGATTTAGCAACCATACCCTTTGCCATGTTAATCTATGAAGCGCAACTTCACCTATGGTATAATGTTTTTTATTAAATCATGAATATACTTATTTCCAAGTAATTAAACCAGCAACAGTAGTAAATGTAATAGAAATTGCTTAAAGAAATTTAAACTGCATTGTGATTTTTACGTGTCATTCATTTTAGTTATTACTCATTGACAATTACACATGTAAATATTCTACTTGCTCATTAGAAAGTGCTGAAAACTAAATATTTTGTGGAAGATAATTCTTAAATATAAAGTGAATATATTACTCTAACCTTTTACATTAGCTATTGCTAATAAATCCATCTTTGGTGACCATTGCATTAAAGAAACTTCAGCCAGAAGTAGACGTTCTTCTAATTGTCTCATCGCGCCAGACATAGTGTTATAAGTTTTACCGTTTATGTACACGTGAAATAAACATAAAAATAATTATATTTATTGTAGCGTTGTGCGCCGAATGGTTTTACATTTTAAGGTTAGCATCCTCAGATTGAGGTAACGTGCTGTTTGACAGGTGACGATGACCATGGGTGAAGCTGGTGAATCTAATAGCATTGTATGTATGTACATATGTATACTATGTACATATGTACGTAGTACTGAATGTCGCGCCATTCCCATATCCTTTACTACTTGCAGTCGGTACTTCATTGATGCAGAAACGAAATTTATTGTACAAATACGTGTTTCCGTTAATGAACATTCGACACCTATTTTTATCCCAAAAGTACGTTCTTGTAATATAAAGACGTATTTTCTGCATCTTAAATGCTTACATAACTAACAAATACGTATAATTAATTTTTGGTCCGTTTACAGTGGCGAGTGAAAAAAATCTCGTCAATTATTAATTATGGTGATACCAGACATACGTTACGCAGAGATATTAATTATATTTCTGGTATTATGCATTGTTGATAATGATGTTCAGCAAAAATGTGTCTGTAAACTATTACACTGAACGTTATAATGAACTAAAAATGATACAAAAGTTTCAAAGTAATAAGTTTTTGACCGTCAAAGTAATGTATAATAAAAGGTTTAAAGTACATTTTTTCATATTGTTGGAACAGATGGTTCATCTCGATCAAGCCTCGGATGGATATTCGTACGCGGTAAAGGAAATCTCAAACTCTCAGTCTCTTTCTCTCTGTCTTTATTTCACCAGGATATGCATGCACACTCTCGCTTTGCCCACACGATCCTTCTTTTCCTATCGGTCAGGCGCAGGGCCTGGGCACTTTCGTTTCAGCGGAAGGGAAGGGTCCTGGGAGGAGGAAGCGCTGTCGAGTCTCTGTCTGATCAGATCTGGCATCGAGAACTCCAGTCAGGCCTGTTTTAGTCAGTAGGAATCTGACATACGCTGCCCTCTTCCCCAAGAGAGGGCAGAAGTCTTCCGAAGACTTCCTGGACGCAAAAAAAAAAAAAGGCCTACCTGGGCCTACCGAACAGGGCTTGATCCACGTGGCGCAACCCCATCGGCAAGCGGCAATAGGTCGCAGCACGACTGTCGCGATGTATGAACAGCGAATAGAATTAACACGCAAGAGTATGAATGTGTTGCTTACGCGACACGAGAATGAAGGACCCATAACCGAGTAAGTTTAATAGTGTAGCGTCAAAAGTTCTGCTCGCGAGAAGTGCATGGTCCGAGCACAATGAGCGGCGAAGCACCACCGGCTGCCTCGCGGGCGACTCCAAACGTGGGAGCTCGCTCAGGTGGCAGGGAAAACAGGGGTGGGACCCTGTTGGACCATTGCACGTCACCTCGAAGTATGAAGCGGTGCACCCTTACTCCGTGCACCGCGGTATGTAGTGTTGCGAATTAAGTAATTCAAATGCCTCAGAGTCCTCCCTTATCAGGCGAAAAGAGTACCAGCACGCGACTTAATATATAAGTTAAATAGACAATAAGAGTATTCGTAGTAAAGTTACCTGGATTAGAAAATAATAACCTAGAAATTAAGATGAGGGAGGACGTCTGAGACTGCCCTCCAGGGCCGCGGAGTAAAGCTCTCCAGAGCTAGAGACGTCACCGGGAGTGTCCAGTATGCCCGCTCGGAACGCCACAGTATGCCTTGCACAAATCGTAGACAAACAATAGAGTAGAGTCAAATATGAAAAGAAAGTCTAGAATAAATATTGGTAAACCGAGCGAAACCCGCCAGGCTACTGCCCTCCTTACCTTTGTTTGATTTGAAAATGATAATTTGGAACGGGCGCGAAGTCAAAATAGAGATAGTGTATAACATTCATGTCCCAACCGGACAAAAACTGTCTAGTAATGCAACGGACCAACTAATTGTCACATAGGAAAGTCACTTCATCTTTAATCATAATAACATCACAGTAGCCCCCCACATCCTCAATCCTGAGTCCCATCAAAAATCATCTCCTCATGTGATTCATCACCCTTACCCCCTCCGCTTAGCGTAGCATCCCTCGCTGACGCGGGCTCCCGCCGGCACTGCCTCCGCGCATACGTTCTTTCCGCGAACACGAAATTACTTTTTGCATCATGTCAAAAAAAAAAAAATATCACAGGAGTGACCTTCCCTCAGAAAGTCGCTCCAAGAATTTTTAAACTCATTTAAGTAGTAAATTTAAAGATTAAAATAGAGTCACGAGGGAATTAACTCGTCGAATATTCCCCGCTTAGAACAAAAGAGCGTAGCCAAGGCACGGCCAGGGTTTGCATCAGTCAAATAACCAGCCAATCACCAACTAACCAACCAAAGATGAAATGACTTTCCGCAATGGGACAAAGGTATACTCGCGATCCCATACAACCAACAACCCGGGAAACAGGAAGTCCAAAAAACATATTCTTCCTCGATTAACATCGACATTTTGATAAATTAACCTTCTTCATATCCACAACCCCCGAATGATGTTAGGAAAAGCCCAAATCTTTAATTACTAAATCTCCCACATCCTCAAGGGCAGCTAGCAGGCACACCGGACTGGGCCGACACCTTCCCAGTACCGGGGCAGGGGAGTGTCGTAAGTGCGCCGTATATGAGAATGATACGCCCTTGCGATCCCACGCCCTGGACGGCCGCCGTGCGACGTCCAGCAAACACCCAGCTCTGTGGAGTAACGTCTGGGTTTTAGTCAGTAGGAATCTGACATACCCTGGCCTCACCCCAAAGAGGCCAGAAGTCTTCCGAAGATTTCCTTGACGATAAAAAAAAAGGGCCTGGGCACTCCCCTCTTGTAAAACGTGGTAAGTACCGCCGCGCTATCAGTTGGAGAACGACGCAAACGAAGTTTTGTGACCAGGATCGTGCTACAAAACGCCAAGTTATAGAAACGATTCTAAGTACTCAAACGTACCAAAAGTTTAAAAGTTTAAATAATATTTATTGTTCTCTGATTTGATGTGAACAATGCCTGCTCTTACTTCCCTTCTTATAATGTACCGTGGTGAGGGGCGGCTTATCTTTTCATGGCACGGCGCGGTACTGTTTTTTTGTATTTGTTCAGCGCGACATTGGCAAATGTATCCGCAGCCGCATGTATGGGTATTTTCCCCGATATTATTTTATTAATGTATAATGTAAAATTCTGCACGGAGATTTTGATGCATGCCTGAATGAAAGTGTCTTTAACACGTTGAACGCCCAAAAGTCGTACTTGGATGTAGCCCCTGTGGCTATGTTTCCCGGATGACACATGAAATTCTTGTAAACTATCTATAAAAATCCTGGTTCAATTGAACAAAGGAGCGTGTCATATTTCCATTTGTTAATATTTCCAATCTGTCTATTTTGTATATGCGTGCTCGTCATTGTTGTGATACAAAAGGAAATTATTGTAAACTACCTACAAAATTCTGTTTCAATTGAACGGGGGAGAGTGTCATCCGGAAAACATAGCCACAGGGGCCGTCACCCAAGTACGGGTGATGTGGCGACGAACGTGTTAACAAACTGACCGTGCGCGGTACAGTTACAGAAGCTAAAATCTAAATTCGTGAATCAAAATGTTTCTATTAGGTTGGGTAATAAGTTCGTAACGTTTTTTATATTTGCTTTGTTTTACACCGATTTTTTTGCTATTTGACTAAGTGTATAATATTCATTCGATAGAGCAATGGGATGTGTGAATGATCCGTGAGTGAGTGATTATGAAAGTGTGAATGTGTGTGTGTGAGTGGCGCAGCGAAACTGTAAGGCAAAGGCGATGAGTCGCAGAAATGCATTAGCGACGCATCAGAGAAGGGCCGTGAAATTGGGTGGTAAAGGGAGGTATTGTGGTTGGGGAATAAGTTCGTAGCGTTTTTATCAAAAACTTTAATTCAAACAAAAATCAATAATTATATTAGCTTGGGGAATAAGTTTGTAGCGTTTTTATATTTGCTTTGTTTTACAACGAATTTTTTGCTGTTTGACAAAGTGTATAATATTCACTTTGGTTGGGGAATAAGTTCGTAGCGGTTTTTTCAAACTTTAATTCAAATTAAAATGAAATAAATTAAAATTTAATTTTTTATTTTTGTTTAAATTAAAGTTTTTGATAAAAACGCTACGAACTTATTCCCCAACCTAATAATATGGTTTTTACATCAGACCGATAAGAAAAATGTTCTAAATAATATTCAATCGTGAGTTTTGCATAATTGCAAGCATCTTGAAAATCGGTGCCACTGATATTGTGAGTGCGGGAAGTGCACTCACGCACTGAATTTTGATTATTAAAAAAATTTATAATATCTAATATAAATCTGCCATTGTCCTCTTCGTTTGATTCGAAATTTAAAAATGGGTCAAACAAAGAGGACATCCCCCGTGCTTTTATTTTCACAATTCGAATATATTGAATGACGCGACGAGATGTTATTAATAAGTAAAGTTTTGAATCTATTTAAAAATTCGTCTTCGGTTTAATGTCGCGGCAACCCAGTGTGCGAATTGAGCCGAAAAAATTTTCCACTGGGTCTTGATTTATATACCTGGGCAAGCAATATTCAAATCCTTCTGCGTGCAGTATGATGTTAAGGCAGGGGTGGGGAACCTATTTTCTGCCAAGGGCCATTTGGAAATTTATAACATCATTCGCGGGCCAGATAAATAATAATAATAGTTTTTTTAGTTTTTATTGTTCAACAAAAAATATATATATTATAAATAAACGAATAAAAAAATAAACGAACATAAAATATATCCATTTTTAAAAATAATTAACTCATCCTAAATGACTTCGCGGGCCGTATGCGGCCCGCGGGCCGGAGGTTCCCCACCCCTGTGTTAAGGGACTGGAACCCCTGCAGAGTGCTTACCCAGTTTCGTAGAACAGCGGAACGTTCCTTCCGCTGTCTAGTCACTGGGTCCACAAATTGCATTTGTTCCAGTTTTACTATCGCACTGTTCGAAAACATGACATGTTTTTACTGACGGCCACACGGTACATAGACTCCGGTCTTACCGTGTGGCCATTGCACGAGTCGAACAAATTGTTAAACATTTTTATATATTTCGACGCCTCTAAGCCCTCCGCAGCAGGGATAGATACTGGGCCACTAATGTCTTCACGATATCTTGAAACAAAAAACATATTTACATGTAAAAATTTGACGAAATTACTCATAAATTCAACAAAACCTTGGATATATTTTTCAATTGTACTACATACCTCCTCCTGGCATAAGTGCGTGGTGTTTTATATACCGCGCCACAGTATAACTCAATACTTGCGCCGCGTGCTTGAGCCGCATCTTCTTTATTTTACTTCTTCTTATGTGGAAGTCTGTCTGATTGGTAATCCACAGGGTCCACCTGGTCGATCTCGTACGCCAGCGTACGTACAGATGACCTCCAAATCCTTGGTGAGTAAATTGTTGTGGATTACTTTGAAGAGATGCGGCGCATCATACACCGCAACAATTGGTCCACGGTCATTGTTTCCTGTAAAAATTCTGATTAAACCTGTTTTGCAAGATACTCGTGTTCTGAGTGCAAGTTAATCTCTTCTAACTAACTGCTCGTTTATATCTTTTTCATAACGGTTTGTTAGTCCTCGTGACGCAATTAAAAATTAATCCCTTGCACCTAGCTGTAAACCAGTTCCAAGTGAATCCGTATACGTACAGTAATTCCTTCAATCAGACCGCAAAACGTAAAATGTAAGTCCAAAACACCACAAACGCGCTTCATCATTTTTCCGGAAAAGATTGCGGTTGTATTAATGACTTACCTAAAAGTTGGTTGTCCACTGGGGCTTGGCATGCTGTTTCTGACACGAGTTCGGTTATAGCTTTTGCGATCAGAAATCGTCAAACGTATGCTACTATTTGAAGTCCGCAACTCACGACGGCCCCCGTTACTTCTTTGATTAACATTGTTAAGTCCAAAGAAGTGTTGATCCTTGCACTGGTCACTTGCGAGACCTGATTGTGTGCATACTTCCTAATGCCTGATTGTGCAAAAAGGAAATTTTTTTATATATTGTACGAAAATATGAGGGTATTACATATATCACACATACCTTTACTTCCATTTCGGAATGAAATGCGAGCTATCACAAAACTGTGCCAAATGGTCGTCGATGTTTGGAAGGGGGAAGTGTACTCTCTCAGTTGCTTTATTCAATTTTCGAAAGTCCTCGCAGTCTCGATTCGCCGTTCTTCTTTTTTTTTACAAGGAATACTGGGCTCGCACAGGGCGACAGACAATGAGTGTCTGTAATTATCCCAGCTTTTCGCCACTCGCTCATAATTTCCTTAATTTCTATTTTCTCTCGTTCTGTTGCACGATATGGTTTCGAACCAACGGGTTTGACGTCATTTACCTTAATGTCCATCGTCACATCGTCCGCGCATCCGAGGTCGCTAAGGCTCGTTGACACGCAATCTCGGTATTCGTTGATCATCTCGTGCAACTCCGTGATGACTTCCTCGGCTTATTCTCCACCAACGTTGATATACTCGACCGGAATTTCTTTGTTCTCCGAGTTGTGATTGTCGATGAGACAAATGTGCGATACTTCGCCTCTCAGCGTTGGTTGGTCCTTCTCGATGATTTAAGCTCCATTTCCCAAATTCGCGACAGGTAATTCGGACGTATCTCGTCCATTGGCCACGTGAATGAACCCAATCGATGATGATGGAATAGTGACGCTTTTCATCACTTCGTGTCTTTCCGATGGCGTGATCTCTTCGGTAGCAAGCTCTTGATTGCGTCGAAGCGTCAAGGTGTCCCCTACTTTGTGGTATTCGATCTGTGGTTGCTCGGTGTTGCTCGGTAAACGTCCTGCCGATGATCGCGTCACACCTGTGTATCGTCGGGTACTACATGGAAAGGATTATCCGAGACTTCCGCTCCGTCGATCATTACCGATGCTCAATAATTCCCGGACTGGTATCTGCGAATTCCGGGGGGTCGAACCCTTTTAACACCGTCGGTTGTGAGATCATTTTGAAATTCTCGCTCAACACCTTAGTAGCTCGCATCGTGCAATCCGAACTGCCACAAACGATAAACGATACAATCGATTTATCAGCCACAATCGCGGTCTTGACATATTTTTGCGCGACGCGATCTCTGGGATTACCAATTGCTTCAATGGTTCTTTTCGTCCCGTTTTCAGTTTCAGTCTTTTTTTTTACTGTTTCGACTAATATGGTCCGCTTCCCCACATGTAAAACATTTAAACTCTTTCTTCGGCTCTGGGCAATCAGGTGCTAAGTGTCCCTCCATATTACAATTGTAACATTTCGCCATTTTCGAACCTTTACGCTTCGTGCCGGTGTAATAACGTCACCCAGTATAGCTCTATAGTAACGCGATGCTTTGCTTAAAGATATGCTCGCAGCAAGCGATGTTTAGGTTTGTGAGTTTGTCTGACCTGGGCTCAAGTATGCCTCGGGTGGCAACGTGGGCCTACGTGCCAAACTGACGAATCCTTTGTCGCCCTTCGTTAACGTTCGACGATATTTCGAACTGGCGACCTCACTTGTATCCTGCACGTCGTAGCGAACAGACGTTTTGTACTTTTTCTCATTCCATACTTTTACCCTGGTGTCGCGCTAGTATTTCAATATTTAAATAAAGTTAAGTTAGGAGTGAAGGGCGTGAGCGTTCCATTAATTCACCCTCAACGTAACACCAGTGTTCCCGCGCTTCGATTCCACGGTACTTGTGGATGGTCTGATGCCCTCTTGCGTGACATTCTTTGTTGTTGTTGACTCTCGCGATGATCGCTCTCGCTCGTTGCGCTACTCGAGAAGCTTCTCATAATAATTTGAGTCGCGTAACAACTCGTCACTCGAACTCGACATCGTTGGCATTACGGCGTTACAGAGGTCGTGCGACCATAGTCCGAATAATATCTCTGATTTTGTTTCTCGGAACGATAAATTTAACATCGCGAACAATTTGTTCTTCGCATGAAAATATTGTGAGAGAGACTCACCGCGCGCCTGAACGCGAGCTTTCATTCGCGCCCAACGCGTTGCCGTATCGTCGATCACAATGAAAGTCTCCCGAAACGCTCTGCGAAACTCAGCCCACGAATGTATTTCACCCATTCGCGCCCTTTTCCAGTCCCTTGCACCCCCTTTCAAGTGCGTCCGCGCAGCTTCAAATAAATAGTCTTCGGGCCAACGATACAATCGTTGCATCGCTACAAGATTCTCTATCCATTCTCGCGCGTTCACTGATTGTGAGTCATTGTCTCCCGAAAAGTCACCGATATTTCGCGATAGATCACGTGATAAGTAGGCGCATTATTCACCGGCATTTGAATTGGCGGCGGTTGCTGTTGAGTCGCGTCCTCGCGATTCTCATTCGTGAGGAGGTCGAAACACATCACCATCGGAGCATTCGTACCATACGCCGTGGAATGTCCTCTTGGGGTATGATGTCCAGAAACCGATGTTTCCGCTCGGCTTTCGTTTAGCGTCCCTTGCCCCATTCCGGCACCGTGTGCCTTACCCTCCGATCGCGATCAAGTCGTTGCTTCGACGGCGCTCGCTCTATCTCTCAAATCGTTCACACTCAATGCGTCGTTATTTCGGTGTCCTGGGTTTCACAAGATAGCACCCGTACTAAGGTGTGCCCGGCCGCGACCTATTGTTCCTTCAAGCGGCATAGTACCACGCGATAATGTGCTCCAAAATGGCGCTCAACTACTCTCGTTCACTCGCCGCTTTCATTTCTCTTTTTCTTATAAAGTTCGATACTTCTCGCCGAAATATTGCAGCCACATATCGCGGTACGATAATTGACGTATATTGTTAGGACAAATTGTTAAAACAGATGGCTCGCGCGCGGCGTCTCGTTCAAGCCTCGGATGGATATTCGTACGGGGTAAAGGAAATCTCGAACTGTCAGTCTCTCTCTCTCTCACTTTATTTCACCAGGGCATGCACGCACACACTCTCGCTCTGCCCTCACGATCCTTCTTCTTCTAACGCTCAGGCGAGGCGCTTTGTCTCTTATCGCATTTCTCGCTCACGCGGACGAAGGAAAGAGAGGGCGCTCCAAAATTCCGAGTACTCAGGTCATTACGGTGCAACAATCCTCTGCCTCGTCGACGCGCGAATATTCGGCTGATACGAATGTTTACAACTCTCTTTTGTTTTAACAATATATACTAAAAAATAAATGGAGCTGAAATGAGCACCTGAAACGTGCAATATTGGTTAAGGTACAACAAATGCCAGGAATGAAGGACAACCACATTCTTGCCAGAGGCAATAATATCGAATGTCATAAACGCCGTTTTGAAAATCAAAATTACATGTTCTCACTGGACCTGTAGTACGAACATCCCCTTCTATTTTCGTAACTTATACGGCAGTTGGTATTGTGCATTGCAAAGATTTTTCTCTGCCGGCATTCCGCCTATGAATTTGGTGCTGATTTTACTAGCAATTTAATAACTTTGTACCAGGTTCATTTTAGCAACGACAACTCTGAAATTTGTGTAATAAAAACGATGAATAAGTTTGCAGAATATATTTTATTTAGTTTTTTCTCTCTCTGCGATTTACTTTATGGAACAACTATACTAATATTATTATAGAAAAAATATCCTATTCGAGATGAAAATACATATTTATAGATTCCTTCAACTAACGGGATATGGGTTTTTTCATTAAGAGAGCTAAAAGTTAAAATACATGTAATGTATAAAACCTTTCATTACATATAAGGTGGAGTGGGGTAAAACCGAAACAGTAACAGTAAAGTTTACTTTATGCTGATGTATTTTTTATTTATTCAATTAAAATCTAATAATCTTAGTGTTTTTATTCAACGCATAGTTTATTCTTTCAGTTGCATTAATTAGAATTAAAAATGTCTTCTGAAACTTATGATTTTCTTTATGAATTAAAAACAGTGCTGCTAGGGCGGACTTGCCCCGAAACTAGGGCAAAACCGCAACGCCTGTTTAACAATGATTGGATCTTATTTCCTTATATTATGGGGAAATAGCGGAATTATTAGTAGTAATCAAATAACGTAAAAATAAAGTATCAAATTTTGATTCAATCATCGTCAAGTCATCTCTCACATTCATATCGTTTTTTTTTCGAACCTTTGTTACAGTTTCCACAAACCCAGTTCATGCAATTAATGCACTGGGTCCACGCTTTTTTGTTAGTGTAATAGCGAACATCGCATTTACAAAAGCTATATAAAGTATCATCTTCTTTAGAAGAAGAATTAAGACTTTTTTCCTTGATATTTTTGTCAAGAAACAATTGAAACTTAGAAAAGTTATATCTTCCACGCCTTTTCCAACTCTTTTCTTCTTTTTTACAAATTCCGTGAAACTTAATGTTATAGTTTCAAGCAGGAGATTTTCAAAACCTACATTGCAATTCTCTACTAACTGGGCAGAGCATGTTGAAGATTGTGGTGGTGATTGTACATCAGCTTTAATTTCTGCCAATGCTTCAGCCAACATTTCCTTTGCATAGTGCGGTGTTGTCTTCTTTACATCATTTCCGGCCATCGTGGGGTTGAAAAAGTATTATCTGTCTGAAGAGTGTAGCGTTTCGTTCTGGATCCGTCGGCGGACTCTTCAGTAGGGCTATGCCGACGGATCCTGCCCTAGACACTGCTGCCCGGTGTTAGGGCGTCTTCGCTAGGCGAAGTGATCGTATTTGTACCGATCGAAGAATGATGGAGAACTAATGAGAGAGATGATCGCGGAGTGATGGTCGTGGGACATCTGGCGTCAAAGTAGGGTTGCCACAAGGCTAACAAATTCAAAATTAAATGCCTATGAAGAAGGGAATTTAATGAAACAGTTATGAAAGTAAGAATTAATATGTAACATTGGGTAAATTTGTACTATAGTGCGGATTTGCCCCGTGTTCAAATATTTCCTTGGTTAGGTCAGACTATTATTTTATCAAAAAATATAAAAGAACTGATATATTTTATTACTATAAAGGAAAGTTACCTTACTATACTTTGTGTCTATCGAAGATAAACACACAGATTTGTAAACCATTGCTTAAATTATCATTTTATAATGCTCAACTCAATCTTTGTTCTGCACCTGGAAACACCATGAACTTTGTCGAACGAGTTAAACAGGGGAATCACAGAATACATGGCGGCCACCTATGTTGATCATTGAATACTAACCAAAGGAAGATTTCTACCTTACAGTTGGTACAATACAACGTATATTCAAATAAATAAAGACCTAGTGCTGAGTTGCCCCGTGTGCGGATTTACCCCACTGCACCTTACTGCAAATAGTTCTTATACAAAGAACACGAATTATTTCATTGACACCCTTATTCGAAGGCCAAATACGGCTTCTAGTTATCCCTAATTCCCTTATCCGTTCAGATCAACAACAAAACTGTTATCTGTACGATCTCTACAAGTACCAGCATGCCATGTGATTTTTTGGTCGTGACAAACCTCAGTTATCCACCAAGTAACATCGCAACCCTCAGCGGAGCGAAGCGAACATGTGCAATCGAAATGACTCCCACCTACAAGTCAGCGCCGAATCCCTGAAACACACTCCCCTACATCCCAATTCTTATCAACCGATCGTTGAGTATCGTTTTTATCGTACCCCATCATTCTCAGGACAATCAGTACAAATCGGGCCTTTCCTCCGCGCGACGGAGAGTCGTGTTCGACGAAGAGGCCTCCAGCGAGCGGCTTATCGAGGCCAACGGAAAGGCAACAGGCTGCGTGTGGACTGGGACACGTCGAGGGTGGGCTGTTGGCGGCAGAGCGTCGGCGGGTGGCACGAGCGGCTCGCCGGGTGAAGGGGGGAGAAGCGAGACAGCGGCGGACCGATGGAGGACGGGGGAAGGGGAGGGCGCGGCATCGAGCAACGCTAGCGTCGACCACGTGACCCGTCAGCAGAATCCGCGGCGTCCGCCGAAAATCTAAATTCGTCCGAGCCGAGAAGAAAAGACACCGCCTCTGGGACGCGGCGCCCGAGCAACGGGTGCGATAGTCAATAATCGCCGTCGGGGTGCGTCGGATCGGTCGCGGCGAGAGATTCCACGAGCTCGGCAGACCTGCGCGATCGTCCACGCAACGAAACGCACGCCGCTGATCGTGGCCGAGGCGTGCGTTCGAGTATCGGGGCGTACGAGCTCTTGATCGTCGAGACGGGAGTCGGATCGCGGAAAGAGGACGGAAGGAGGAAGGGACGGAAGAGAGTGATACGGGGTCAGAGGGACAGGCGGTTGGACCTTTCGGACCGCGAAGATGATACGCGTCGACGAGACTGACCCAGTAGGCGGTAAGATGATTGAGGACTTTTTTGCTTTGGCCGAGCTGGCCGGATGAAGGGATTCCGCGGATCGTGGGAATTGACGAGCGATCGGTTGACAAGGATCGCGTGTTTGACGGTAGGGACACGGTGCGCTTTCAGAGAGGGGTGGGTGGGGGGGGGGGGTGATTAGTTTGATGTAGCGAGAGTCGGGGATAGTTGTTTGATTGTTTCGCGCACGAAATTACGGTACGTTCGTCGGGGTGGTCTCTTGCGGCGTGTTGCTTCGGACGCGATCTAGCGTGACGAGGAAGCGATAGGGTTAAGAGTGGACGTGCGTAGAAGGCATTCATTTTACCCGGAGCAAATGATTCTAATTTCAGTGTTATGGGTACTTGTAAGAAAAATTGTAGTTCGACGTACGAGTGTGAACCGGGGCGGCCAGTTGAATTAATCGTACTGACACGTGGACACGGTCGTTATATGTGGCCTTAGTGTAACGTAAAATACTACGTTTAGAGAAGGAGAGCCAGGAAAATTGATGTTTGGAGATATGAAGAGGCAACATGCGTGTGCAAGATTATTTTGACAAATGGCTCAGACGGTTTATACTGGTGGTACTGAATGCAGGCGACCGGTAAAAAGAGCGTGTATAACCGTGCACGCGCGTTTCAAAAAGTCGCCGTCGCGGTTGGGCGAGGTGATGATGGTTCGAATTTAAAACGTGGAATTTATATCAGCCGGAAACATCGGAACATTTGTCAGATAACGTGTTAAATCATGTGTTTGATCGTATCAATAAATTTTTTGTTGTTCATCTGTCCTCCTGTTTTATGATTAACAACTGGGAAAGTAGGAACATTATATACAATAATACAGAACAAAAATAAAATGAAGAGAAGACTACGGCTCATAATTCTGTTCATAAGTCCGATTACTGATTATCTGTTTATTTTATTTCTATATGAAAAATACAATATTGGAGGGTATATTACATTATTGTAAGCGCACTATTGTTCAATGTGGTTTATTATTTGAATATTAGAGTTACTGCTGGGAATCGTCCTTACTCCAATTTAGCTACATTATACCTCATTTCCTCTAACAAAGTACCATCTACATATAGATTATCGTGTTCATGACACGTAACTAAGCGCATCTTTGATCTTCTGTTTCCTAGAAATCGAACCAAGCTTTCCATACAGGGACGTCACAGTTCGTCGTGGATCGGGGGAATTTAAGAAAAACTATGACATTCAATCCGAAATCGGACGGTAAGTAGCACGTGGTGGATGTAGCCCTTGATTAAACTTCTATCTAACACGAACGAATGATTCTAAGCGTGAAAGATGTTAATTCAAGAATGAGCTACGCCCGTTCATCGGTTTTACTCTCGTTCCCACCCACATTGCCAATTCTTTCGCACGTAGGCGCACCAAACGTATGTTTATTGACGATATAGCACTGTGCAAAATTCGTGGCATTCCTTTCGCAGATAGATGTGCATATGCAGCTGCATCCAATATACATCCGTCTTTAATCGCGTGTATGTTTACAAAGTCACGTGTGCGTACGTGTGTGCGCGGTGAAACGAATTGCACACAGTGTCAGTATGTTACAACACGTACCTACAGAAGCGCCCGCGCGCGTGTGTATCATTTGTAATATTGAGCGCGCCACATTTGAATTTCACGCGACGTATATATGACTTTTTGCGTAACGATTTATAAACGACGCTTATGTTTTTACCTTCGGAAGCAGCTGCTTCCCGGTTCTTCAAATGTTTACCGTAATTATGGAAAGTTCGCGATACCGTCATAGACCTACGTCAGGCACCGTGGCAGGGAGTAGATTCAAGGTCAGTCGCACTATCGTGAACGAAACTGGTGAACGATTAAAAGAAAAGTCGGAATGCCCGAGTCGTCAGCAACTCTATTGACTAGCCGGATCGGTGCCAAAGGTGAGCTCGTGAATGCCAATGACAGGCTATTAGCAATCCATAGGTACTCGATACTTACCCTTGGACGGAATGAGCGAACAAAGCAGCTTCTCGACTTTCTTGGATTACGTTTCGCAACCTGTCAATTATTTTTACGCCCACGGCGTCGCTATCGTTTAAATTAAGGTGACACAGTTAGAACTCAATCAGCGAAGCCCGATCATGACAGTGTCGCAGTAGGCTGAATGTATCGGGTGGATAGAAGTTATCCTGACAGGAATTACATGATACCTGAGGCCCGTTCAACGTTCTCGCCAAGTTTCCGTATATGTTAGATACGATGACCGGTGGGAAATTCGTTCACACGTTATTTCTAAGTCGCACGTGTTGTACAGGAAGTTTTCAATCGTTCCAAAGCATCAAGTTGCTCTGGCATAGACAGTATTGAATTTCTTTTGGCTCCTCTCGCACGCTACACACTTCGGATGGTATCGGTTGAGTTTACTTATTTTAGCGTATTAGTGTTACGGGAATGTACAGTTTGAAATCATTTGCATTTCATCTTTCTTGTTCATTCCTTTAATTTGTCGGCTACCGTTCTTTTAAATACCGATCCTCTCCCTGTCGTCCGATGCGCAGTGCAATATTAATGGAATTAACTCGAAATAAGCAACGCAGTAAAGTGTTGAGTTACTACCATCGTATTTTGCGGCTCGTAACTAAAATGATGATTCAGCTGGACGTTAAGCGAATCCAATGTTTGTACATCATCAAATTTTCGAAAACATTTCTACTTACGCAACTCAACGTAGCATGACAATTTTTGCGCGTTGTTGCCAGACCGTCAACATTACCCTCATTTATACTTTTTCTACACGAAAAACTGGTGCGTCATTTGACATTGTCAGATTTACACATTGCAAGTCGTCAGTTTTCATCAATGGTGGACTGTTTCGTCGCATTGTCGTTTTAAGATAAACGTTGAGCTGTATAAAGTATGCTGTGGAAAGATTGACGTATTGTGTGCATATCTAACGAAGCTATGTGACGATACATTTACATATGCCCCTTGGAACCATTTTTATGAAACATATGAGCTAACATAATAAACATTAATTATGACATCGTCCCATTGTTCAAAGGTACATTATAATTCTTGCATTTTTTGCGGTAATATCGTGTTATCTGTTTCTGAGTGTAAATTTCTTAATGTTATTAATATTAGGCTTTGCAATATTAAACGTACACTTAAAATTTTAAATATTCGAACACAATTACCTTTAGTTCAAACTTGAAAACAGTTTCATCGTGAATTGATTGTCTCTTGTTTTACTCTGATCAAATAATTGCGATCTTAGCCAAAGGAAGTCTTATTTACCGCGCTATATACACTTTCTGATCTATACAAACCTTGTATTAACAAAAAAAATATTAATACACCATAATACAATTAAAGTAGTTTGAACATCAGTTCGGACCTAAATTAACAAGTATTTCCAAATTTTCAATACTCCTATCGCACGAACATAATACCGTTCGTCTCTCGCGAACATAGCACAGTATACTTACTGCCACCCTGAACGTCACAAAAAAAAGAGAACGTACATGTACAAATCCTGTACATCCCCTCAGTCCTTAAATCATGTTCCTTCTTTACCACATTTCACTATGATACTTGATCATTAACATGTGCATCCCTTGCGTGCCACCTTATACAGTACTCAAAACTCATGGGAAGAATTCTTATCAATCGAAGACACGAAGTTAGAAATACATTTCGCTGACATTGCGCTCGGTGTCAAAACACAGTGAGAAGAGTGTGAAGTCAAACTGTTCTCTCAATTTGAGCAGCTAAGTTCCAGACGAGTCGGCATGCGGGCGTCCGCATTCGGCGAAAAAGAAGAGTAACGAATAGAATGCAAGCCGTTGCAGCATCGTTCCGTACACGTTGCGCGTAATCAAGGTCTTCGCAGTGCCTATAAATAATACGTTTTTCACGTGCTGCTGACGTGTGTGCGTCACCTCGTGTGTCTCGGGCGCCGTCCTGCTTTTGGCGTTCAGACGTTCTTGACACCTGGCTTTTAAACAGCGCGGACTCGCGCCATTCAGTGTGCGTCCTGCACCCTCATGGTCGGCTCACGCAATTTGCCATTTAAACTGTTTATCCGCTATGGGCACACTTGCACGATATTTGCTTTTTCGCTATAACTGAGATTCCGGGACGGGAATGCAATTGGGCCACTGCGTCTGATGACTGAACTCGAATCTTTCGGACTGTTTAGAGGTTAGGTTGTCGGAGACGCGTGCGTCAGGGAGTAAACAGTAGGAAAATTGGGGGTCGTATTATGTACATTTCATATCTAGGGAGGTATGATGTGTAGGAAGTGATTTTGTTATTATGAGGGATTATTCTATAGAGTTATTAGATTTTTCGTACATGTAAATTTAGGCATGTCAGGAACGAGTGAAATTGCAAGTTTCGGGGTTCTTTCGGTGACATTTTCTGTAACACAATTTAATCGAAATTGCGTTGGATAAACATTTTCCTATATGCCGTATGATATATGAACCGTTCCTTGCATTGTAGTTTGACGGGTTGCGCCTGTTTATTTTTGTATTTTCTACGCAGTATATTTTTCTATAGCTCTACCTACGATTAACCGGTCTTTGTAACCACTTAATAAGTGTCGAACAGACTTGGACTGTATACATCGTAAATAATTTATTGGCTTCATGTTCATTCAATTTTTCACTAATTAGGTGTCTAAGAAGTATGCCATTACGTATAGGCATACCGACATCTTGATCTCTTCAGGAATGCTGCATTAACTTACTGACTCACAAATTTGGCAACGTGTCCAGTATATTACCCTTCGTTCTGGCAATCTGCAGGCACGCGGATTCTCTCGGTATTTCTATCGTTTTATACGAGACTAGTGAGGAATTTCGTTCTGCCGCAAGTAGGACACATTGCACGTAAAACTTGTATTTACTTTGTACAACTGCCTCTTTCTTAATTAGCAAAAGTGCGATATAAATTATAAATTGGCATCGTTGGGAGGTATACTTTTTCTTTACAGAATTCTATTCAAACAATTCGATGACTCGGTTTGGAAAAAGGTGGAAATTTGAATAATTATATATTTAACACTGAAAAAGATATTTACAGTGTATGAACATGATCGGCAAAGTAATTAGAAAATATTGATTTTCTATTTAGAGGAAAGTTCGGTACCGTGTACCGATGCAAGGACAAGGAGACCGGCTTATCACTCGCTGCAAAGGTGGTGAACACCATGAAAAAGGAGGATAGGCGGTCAGTTGAGAGGGAAGTGGAAATAATGAGACGATTACAACATCCGAGGCTTATTCAATTGTACGATGCCATCGACACAGGGAAGCAAATATACGTGATTTTGGAACTGTACGTGTCAAAGACATTCTATGAGCGATTTGTAAGATTATATGCCTTCGTGAGGTCAAACTACTCGATTGGACTAGAAGACTTAGTTTGTGTTTCTCTTGGCAATGTGATATTATATGTTCACGACTGTAGCATGTCTGCGACTGCAGCAAACTGTAATTTCAAAAACATGTGTAGACAGGACTACAAATTTGTTTGCAAAAGTATATAAAGTTCTATACGAACGCTAAACATAAAATAATTGATTGCGGTTCGTCATGGCGGTTTTTGTCGAGTCACAGCTTAACCATTGTGTGATATCGTCTAAGCTAAACGTTGGTTTCGATATTTTTCTGTAACACATTATTTTTAGAATTGAAGGCGGCGAACTTTTTGAGAGAGTCATAGATGATGATTTTGTTCTCACCGAGCGAAGTTGCGCCGTCTTTCTCCGGCAAATTTGTGAGGGAATAGATTTTATCCATGCCCAGAAAATTTTGCATCTCGATTTAAAGGTAAGTTTGCCATGAGAGTCACTATTGAAACATCGCTTTAAAGATAATTCATAAACAGCGCCTTCGTAAACAGAATTGTCTTATTCCTATATCGCGCGTATTTCGTAAAAATAACTGCGTTTTACGTAGTATTATCGTAAACAAATCAGTTTACCAAAATAATTTTCTTTTAAATTACTATTTTGTAAAAGAAAATATTTTTAAAATATCTTACCGTTTTATGCAATCAAAATCTAAAAAATGTGAAAAGTATCCGCGCAAACAACTATGCAGACAATAAACTTTCCGATGTAGTTCAGGAGAAGAAATTCTGACTTTAACGAATTTATTTATACATGACGGAAACACAATTGGCAACTGTATTATTCATGTTAACTGTTCTAGCCGGAGAATATATTGTGCCTGACTAAGGAGGGTAACAGGATCAAAATTATAGACTTCGGCCTGGCGAGGGAGTACGATCCGAATAAAAAACTGCAAGTACTGTTCGGTACGCCGGAATTCGTCGCGCCGGAAGTCGTAAATTTCGATCAGATCGGCTTTGGCACCGACATGTGGAGCATAGGCGTTATCTGTTACGTTCTGTGAGTCCTCCGTCCCTTGCAAATCATGGCTGACCGGCCGCAGTATCGGTACGAGTATCTAAAACTTTCACTTATCACTTTCGCAGGTTGTCCGGTCTTTCGCCATTTATGGGCGACACAGACATAGAAACGATGGCGAATGTTACTGTAGCGAAGTATGACTTCGATCACGAGGCATTCAATGACATTTCGGAGGATGCCAAGGACTTTATCAGATGTCTGCTCGTTAAGGACAAGGAGTAAGTAGTTCTCTACGATTTTCTGTAATCTTTAACAGTCGCGTGCGGATGTCGTTCAGAAGAATTGCTGACAGTACTCACTGTCCCAGCATTTTGCCTTAAATGTTGATAGACAAACAACCCCCGCGTCCTTTTCCACGTGCAATCCGTTTTTTTTCTCTCTCTCTGTCTCGGTAAGTGTGAACGAACGGTTCACATTTATCTCTTCAAACGCTTCATTCACACCCTAACCCGCTCCTCTTCTTTTCTATATCAAAGCCTTAAAACTTGACATTATGTACTTTTCTGCGCGAATAGCTTAACATAAATATGAAAGAAGTTGCAGCTATAGCTAAACGTAGACATAAAAACAAATATACTCATAGTTTGTTTCTGCTAGCGTACGAGATTTAGTGCTTGGTTTACGTACATGTGTTTGCACACCTAACTATATAATAAAAAGTATATTTAAAATCTTTTCATACCGTAACCCGTAAGATAGAGTTTCGCGCCACAATGGTACACTCACAAAAGTGTCATCAAGGGTGTAAAAAAATTCGTATAATCAAGCTTATCCGTCATAGTAAATACCAACTGACTCAAATAGTACCAGTGTTCTCACGACTTTCGATACATTCCAAATAGTATTTGCATCAATCTCCACATAGAACGTACCGTACAGGATATTCAGTCTTCAAAGAAAATCGATGCTAACAGCAACAACATTCCCTTACCTTCATCGACAATAAGAACCCGATAATGTTAAACATGCGTCGTGAAACAAGTCACCTTCACTCCGCAGATTTTGTTCGCCGCTCAAGCAAGCTCAAGTGCCCGTGCGCACAAAAGCTCGACTCGCATCCGAGTCAAACCGATTAAAAGCTGTGATCGTCAGGAGAATCAAACGTTTTCCCAGCTGGCAAGTCGTCATCGATCATTTCGCAATATCAATATCGCACAAGCGTCTCAATAATAACGTCATTTGCGCACATAAACCCGCCACATCTTTTGCGTATTCGAGACTTTCGCGTCGGCCGAAATCTCGGCATCAAAGAGCGTGAGCGAGAGAGAGAGAGAGAGAGAGAGAGAGAGAAAGAGGGGGAAAGAATGGGAAACAAAGAGAGAGTGAGAGAGAACGAGTTCGGTGGAAAGAGAGATCCTCGTCACCTGAAGGGCCAATGTCGAATATTTCAGAAAGCGAATGAACGCGGCCCAGTGCCGGGAGCACCGATGGCTGGCAAGGAAGACGCCGACGACCAGCGCGAATGGATCGACGACCGTTTGCGGACCGGAAGCGAGATTGCGAAAGGACGGCGAGGGTCGCGGGAGAACGTCCATTAGCATCGCGAGGGTGCTCGCCGAGGAGGCCGGCGCCGAGGAGCTGGACGTGACCAAGGACAATCTGCGGCTGTTCGTCGAGCGCTGGCGGGAGCATCCGGACAGTCCGTACATGATAGACGCGCCGGTATTCCGCAAAATGATCCCTTGCGAGGAGGTCGTCTCGCTGCGTTGTCACAGTCCGTCACCCTGCGAGAGTATCTGTAGTTCGGTGTCCGAGACGGCGACAAACGTGTCGTCGGTCGAGTCGCGCGGCACCTTCCTCAGCGTGCCCAGTCTGAATCTCGCCCTGGAGAGGAGGGCGTCCGAGGGCACCACCGCGGAGAAGTCGCGCGACCCGGCCAGCCAGATAGTGCTCGCCGACGAGATCATCAGACTATCCGAGCACCTGCGCTCGATCGCCATGACGCCGCGCATCAGCTCGCCGGCCGTCGGCGATGACGCGAGGGTGCAGGAGGCGGGTAGTAGAAGGCCGTCGAAGAGCAAGGTGCATCGCGCTGGCATCCTCCACGGCAGCAACGGGCAATCCTCGGGCGGCGAGTTAGAGCACAACGAGATCGCGCAAAAATTGTCGAGCATCGCGCGACGACGGAAACTGAACGGCACCACCTTCCATAGCAGTCGTAGCTTCGATCGGCAGACAGAGTCCTCGGCCACCGTCTTCGGCAGCTTTAGGAGGAGCAGCAGAGTGGAGGAGAGCGTCACCTCCGTCCGCAGAGACTCTCAGGGAAGCGCGGTCAGCGTCGAGGAGTCCGGCGCGAACAGGGAACTTCGATTCCCGATGACCTTGAACGACACCGAGATGGACCTGACGCCGCCCTGGCGTCGACCGAGAGTGAAGCACTCCTTCGGCGAGACCAGCAGGGACGTGCCGCGCATATCGACCTTGCGCGACCTTCATAAGAATCTCAATCTGGACGAGCCGGGATGCGCGAAGGATCTGCTGCTTCACTTGCTCGGCGAGTGGGAGGAATCCCCGAGGTCGACCGGGATCGGGAGGAATTCTGTCAGCGTGGACTGGTGCGGCGAGGATTCCGTTGCCAGGAAGACGATAAACTCTCTCGCGGAGTACTTTCAGTCGAAGCAGCAGAGTTTGAATTCTTCCTCCGTGCCGCCAACTTCACCGTCGATACATCGTTGACTTGGAAATTGCGTTATTTACTTCATTTGTTGGAGGATCTTTCTCTCTTTCTCCCCGTCTCTCGTTCTCCTTCTCTCACTCTCTCTGTTTCTTCCAGTCTCTTTCTTTCTCTCTCTCTCTCTCTCTCTCTCTCTCTCTCTCTCTCTATGACTTTCCCTTCAGTTTTGATTATCATTTGATGTCTCGCTTCTCTCTCGTTTGCGCGTGCGGGCGCTTCAAAAACTTTTCGCTATTGGAATCTGTGATTAAAACTTACGGTAAACCTGGAAGTGAGCTTGATAGTACGAGAGTGATTCTTGGAGAGAATATTTACATCTTCGAAGTATACTTTCCTTGGAGGACTTGTTATGCAAAGACCGCATAGTCTATGATTCGATTATTTGGATTTATAAATCTTCATTTTAACGATCTTTGCCGACATTAATTTTCTTAAGCGTTTCTATCTTCAATTCTGAGCTCCCATTATGACTTATCTTTTTGCTTCCGACCTTTCTCTCTCGTTCCTTAGTCTTTTTCACATTAAACTATTTATTGATACTGGCTGCCATAGTAATATATTGTACGAAATATTTTTTATGACTTCAGCGGTGATCAAAATGGTCAGTAAAATTTGATCACCTAAAATATAGTTCGGGGTTAAATTCCGATGATTTGACACCTTCGATTCGACTCTATATGCGCTTATTTCGCTTCTTCTTCATCGTCCGTCTGCTTCCTGAGCCGAGTCTTTGCGATGGCATACGTGAATTATTTAAGGCAATGCGTGGTCCTAACCAGCGAATCAAGACGTTTCTATTCTCGACTTGGTTTCCTTCCTTGGTTTTCCCTGCATACCACGAGGGCGCGTGTACGTGCGCAAAGCAAAATTTCTTCGTTCCTTGAGACGAACCATGTCCGTCCGATACTTGCCGGATGCAGACTGTTTGGAACATTGTAGATAGCGATAAACAATCCGTTATCCACAATATCCTGTTTATCCATTTTACAATTGGTAGAATTTACCGTTTACATAACCGAAAAATCGAGAACGCGCACGTGCCTGTTGAAAATTCGTGTCGTTGGAAAGGTGTGCCAATTTGACGGTCAAAGTGTGATTATTCTTTTCCATCGGGGTAGGATAATTATTTACCGATAAATCGTATTCTTGCTGTGCGAGGATTGCCGCTTTCGCTTGCTCGTCCCTGCTCAGACTGCTGACTGTTCGCGGATGGGATTGCGGAAATATTTTTCGGTATATCTATCGGTTTCCCTTCGTGCAATCAATATCGATTTCTACCGGCGAGTTCTTGGCGAGCTCGAGCGTTGGACTGCGTCGACGTATGTGTTATTTTATACGACTCCTGTGTCAGTACGTGTAACATTTTTCACGACCATTTGACGGCGCCTAACTCGATCACTCTGTTCATACGACAATATTCCGTCGTCGTATTCAATCGCCAGCGTGAACGTTCCATGTAAGAATTTCACTGGAAGCATTGTTTGTAACAAGTTTGTCGTTTAAGATTCATTGTCCATACTCCGACATTTCGGCGAATGGTCAAGACGTCCAATGCACAAAGTTTTCAGACTCTCTTGGCATCCGATGCTCCCCGAATGTCCACGAATTCTCTGTACATTAGGTGTGCCGACAAAGTTTGTATTTGTGACTGTAACTATGTCAGATTGTGATGTGGTGACAGTGTCTATGTTCATATGACATTGTCAGTTCTCTGTGCTTGCTTAACATCATTCATATCTCTTTCCACGCCGAGTGTCGCGTTAATTGTCACGTTCGTGCGACCCGTTATGTTTGCAGTAGCTTCAAAGTATGTTTTAATTGTTCATTAAATAGGCTTTGTCACCGAGTGAGGCGCATTACGCTATCTGACAAACGGAGACTTTTGTATGCGATACATTGTAAAACACTCTCTTTGGACGGCCAAAGAAGCGTACTTTTAAGCTCTGTGCATCATGTGTATGTATATGTATACGGTATGATTTGACAGAAACAGAACAGCCGTAGTAATTATATCGTCCGGTTGGGCGAAAAACATGAGAAGCATGCATACAAGAATATACACAACGCTGCGTGGCAAAAAAAAGGAATAAACAGAATTTTTCAAAATTGTTTTTTAATGGCTCGCAGCGGTTCGGCTTTCAAGTGACCTTCTGCTCGAAAATTTAGAA
The DNA here is from genome assembly GCA_914767735.1 of Anoplius nigerrimus. Lineage (NCBI taxonomy): Eukaryota > Metazoa > Arthropoda > Insecta > Hymenoptera > Pompilidae > Anoplius > Anoplius nigerrimus. The sequence goes on along the minus strand of OU612079.1, from coordinate 2,915,566 downwards.
TTGAATGAAAAAAATACCGTTCATGTTCGAGTTGCCCTGCTCTGACATAAGTTTTATGATTCACCAGTGCTAAAATGTTAGTCGTCTTTGTTTTACGTCCGTCGGTGCGAGGCAATAAACAAGAGGCGCTCGTTAATGACAAGAGTACTCGCACGATCGTATAGCAGGACTTTGAACGTTAAATGTGTTTTCCCATTTAATTCCGAGTTCTCGAGTGTCACTTTAAGGTCGTAAAAGCACGTTCAATCTTGACCAGCCTCGACCGTACTGATGATGCTGATACTATTTTCTATTCTGTTTCTGATAACTCGCCCTCTATACACTTGAACTAGTTGTTATTATAAGTGATATGTAAATCATGTGCCACGAAGTTTATAATATCCATGTACGTTAAACTATTCCTGAGAGATTGTCTTTTCTATCGCAACGAAGTTTATTTGATTACGTCGCTCACGTGTATGGATTCAATTACCTTGTTTATATTATATACACATATATTTAATATAAAATATTAAATCACCGTCATAAGATATGTACCCCTTCACCTTTCCTCACGATGTAAGCGTTCCGTGCCAGAGTCATTACAATATTGCGATCAATTTCGGACCTCATGAAATAAAAGTATATTTTCTCAGTCAATAATGACTCTTGAACGTGATTCACAATTGACTTATAAAACTATTATAATGACCGGAGGAATCAGCGAGCTATGATCGGAATATTGAAAGTGAATGTTTCCATACCTGCGTCAAGCTTTCAAATTCTGATTTCGCGGGAATTGATCAGGTGTTATTTCGATATTGACAATAGTTCGAAGAGTAGATAAACTTTATCTCTTGTCTAGGCGGAGACCAACGTCGGGACAGCTCCTAGAACATAGCTGGCTGGAGGCAGCCTTGGACAATCCAATTTGCAAGAAACGATTGAAACGTTACGTCATCAAGAAACGCTGGGTCAAAGCTGTTAATACGATCTTGGCGCTGAGGCGAATGGGCGCGCACATTGATTTAGAATTAATCTAATCCAGAACAAAGAAAACTGACATCAGCCTAAGTTCTTCATAATTCAGCACCTGCCACAGTTCTAGAGCATTCTTTATTACATATTGAGAACTCGTACTATTGATGAAGCGTACTTATATTCCTTATTAACAAACTATATATTTTTTGGCAGACTTGTATCTGTTCGTTCTGACGTTTCTACTTCTCGTTAACATGCATGAGTGAAGACCAGTCTTACCATAATTTAGGTGCTAATTCCATATACATTAATTGTAGGATGTGCACACTAATGCGCTGTGCTGTAGGAGAATGTTCATTAACAAGTACGAAGAAAAACCATTATTCCCGACAGTGGTCGTAGTTTATGATCATGATTAGACGTGTTCGTAACGGCTTCTCATGATGTCGTAAGAAGCATTGTATAATTTTTATAGTCGTTTAGTTTGCTTTCATATTACAATAAGTTTGCATAAAAACAACGTATCTTATGCGTGCATTCCTGTCATAGAAATAGCGTATGTTGTTCGCGAGTAATTAATACGTGTATAAACTGCTTTTAAAGAAATGTTGGACATAAAAGAGAATTACAGCTGGAGTATTTTTATATTGCAATGAGTGTACTACAGATGCACACAACAGTTCTGATATCCTTTACAAACTATGTATATGAATGATTAACTCGTTTATATATAAATATCCATTATTGCTACCGAAGTTTGGACAATCAAAAAGTCAGGTGTTAACTGACATATATATTTCAGAAGTTCGTGATGTGTGAGCAATACGCTACATGCAATGTTATTTAATCGACTGAAATGATTTGTCGACAAGAGTATATAATAGTTACAGATGATACCTTGCTGGTTGAATAATAAATTTCAACGATAATTGTACATGACCAAATTTGTTTTTCATGACAGCCCAAAAAATGTATTGCGTTCTTTCAATTTCTTTTTGAGGAAGTAATTATTCTGTTGCGGTTATACCACATTTTTGTCTTGTTCCTTTGTATTTACCGTCGTAGCGTATTTAGAAATTATTTAAAGAATATTCAAGCATCTACTAGCATTAAAATTACATCGCGTAGGCAAGTAAAAAAGGTGTAGAAATAAATTGATAGAAAAACTGTGTTTAGTTACAGTTTACAAACACAATTAAAATCGTATAAGAAATCTAACAAAGTTATAAATTTGAAAGTTTGCGGAACGCTTAAGAAACCTATATACATTTCTCAAAATACGCGTCTTTTGTTATTTACAGATAAAAATTGGCAAAGTGTAGGAGAAACCTGATTCTATGCGCATTCACAGAAATATTATACTTTCCAGTAGAAAATATTAAATTATAACAAAAACTGAATTTATTACGTAGTTTTCACTAAGCTGTAATGGTTACAATTGATGTAAACAATTCCCGTTGAAAATTTGATCAAGTTTCTGAGCGCTCGCGAATAATGGTCCTTGAATCGAGTAAGTTTAGGCTGACACATATTACCGTCAAAATAATACGCCGGCTTCTAGTGTTGGTGAACGGCGGCGATACAAAATCTGCATTATGTAAATACACTCATGTAACACGCGCCAATCGTGCCTTTAAATAAAGTCTTCTACAGTGTCACACAGGAGGCGGGGACTAACGAACTTGTATTATATTTATAGCGATAGTTCCATCTGTTCATAGGCTCCCATCGTATCGTAACACATTCAGCGAGCGAGCATTGTTTACCGAATCCTATATCATTATGTAGCTTAAAAGAAGATGAAAAATGTTATTTAAAAATTTATCGATCGAATTATTTTATTTTCGTCGTACAATTCCACCTGTTTAGTCATATTTCACGTAAGTGCCACTACAATATATTACGTGTTCTCTATCTGTTCATAAAAAAATGTTATAAAGGTAAGCATTGTCATTAGATGGCAATGATGATTTGTCAGGATCAGGATTTCTTCATCAATTTTTTTTTCGACTTAATATTTTGTCTTTTGTTTGAAAGAAAGTGTTGATTTTTCATGTTACAATTGTTTTATTGATGCGAATAAGTAATGTTATTTTGTTTTGTAGAGAAAAGTATGATTTAGACATTAATGTAAACCACTGTAACGTGTGAATAATTTCCGATTATGTTCTTTTCTCCGTTAATAATTCAAGAAAAATAACGAATAAAATACCTACTTTCTGAGTCGTTAGTGATATTCCCTCACAGATGGCAGCATTAATTGCATCACAAAACGGCGTCATACGATTGCGAACGTTTAAAACACATTTTCTCTTCTGTCTGTTTGTGTTTTACGACGAATTTTGCAATTTAAGGACTTATGCGGAATCAGTTGTGCACGCGGAATTAGTTGTGTATTTTCATATAATTTTAACAGATTTAATAACTAAGTCAAAGATGGTGAGTAAACATGACGTTTAGCTGGAAATTGAAAGGATAAATGTGTGCTAATAACAAAGTCCTACAAATTGCAAAATATATAACTTAGTTTCACCGATTTTAATATTAAATTATATGTTTTACGGTGGTATTAGTTTTAGGTTATGTTTATGAACCATGTTGAAGTTTTATAATGTGATTGGTTAAACAAATATTTACTTTTCAGGATGGCATTTTGCAGAATTGGGGCCCTTACGCTATAGAATATGATCCTTTGAAGGCTGGAAGCATTGATGGTACAGATACAGAACCACATGACAAGGCTATTAGCCGAGCAATACAATCTCATTATGAACCACCTCATGGCTTGAAGTCAAAGCCAGAACGAACTTTATTTGTAGCCAGATTTGGTCCAAAAGTGGTTAAGCAAGATTTGAAAGAGGTATGCTAATACAATGGAAATAATATTATATAATATTGCAATTATAATACTTTGCTTTCTCATGTAGTTCTTTTCTAGATACGGTGATGTAGTATCAGTGGATATTATTGTTGATATAGTCACAGGATTATCTCAGGGTTATGGTTTCGTTGAGATGAGAAGTGAAGATGACGCAAGAAGAGCAGTTAGGCGATCTACAGATGCAACTTTGAAAGGATACAAGATTTTTGTTGATCATGAGTGTGGACGTACTATGAAAGGATGGAAACCAAGAAGACTTGGTGATTTGATATTTTTATAAACTTATTTCTTTTATCATTCACTCTTGTGTTAATTATTTCTGGGGATTATATAATCTCACATAAATGATGTTGTGCTTAAATGTATACGTAACAATAACTGCATGATTCACAGGAGGAGGTTTTGGTGGTAAAAAGGAATCTGGTCAACTGAGGTTTGGCGGAAAAGATCGACCGTTCAAGAAGCCGATTGTTCCTTACATAAACAAACCTAACAGTTAACGTTTGCATTTACCTGTTATAATTGTTAAATCACTTATGAATATTAGCGCATTAACTGTTTCTTTTATCAATTGATTCAGAATATTAAATAGTTAAAAGCGTAATTCTGTTAGAAAATGCAATTCGACACCGTTTTCACGAATTGCCACTTCATGTATTACAGACCGAAAAAAATAAAACTAAATTATTCAATGATAAGTGTCAATCACTCCACCCGTCCATATAAAGTTGTGTAGAGCCTGACCTCGCACCTACCAAGACCATGTTTACCATTGGCGAGGTACAAATATTGCCCACGATCACGTCCAATTACATCTCCATTCTACGCCTCGCACCCCGTACTCGACGATCAAATTCTCTTCATCTACTCATTTATATATTTAGGTGTAGGTAAAGTCTGTCCCGAAGATGACCCATCGACGAACATTGGACTGATCGTACACCGAATACATAGTTATTATCGTTCACATGGCAACCGTTCAGGCTCGTATCATTTAACATTCGCGTCCCACGCGCGGCGGTGGCGTCGATCGCGTTATATCGTTTATATCATCCGGGCCTGCAGATGTGATCATAGAGGGATCCTTTGACGCCATTTGACGCGGATTGAGCCACAGCCGTGAGCGGGTGAGAACTTTATACCGAGGCGTCGCGACGCCCTCTCCCGACTACGTCTCCCTCCATATAAGGAGGCGCCTCGCGATTCGACGATGAGCACGCGGCTCAGGCGTTAGCTTCCACTTCGTCCGAATGCGCACCTCTGATAAGGTAGCCTACATTCTTGAATGTCGCAGCCTCGTACGACCGAGCAACAAATTATTCCCTACCGGATGCGACGCACCTGCAACCGCCAAAATCCTCCATCCGCCAATGTTCGAACTAAATATACCGCTTCGATTTTCCTTCCACAATGCGCGTACTTTCTTTCGTCAATTACGTAGGATTTTGTGGCCTGCCGATGTTTATCCCTCGACTGCGACGGGGTTCGAAGAGAATAGGAGTTCTGTGCCGAAGATTTGCGTTCGAGGTCGGTGCTAAACGCTCAGCGGCAGTCAACCCACATTCGTTCATCGCGGCTCCTATTTCGTCAGGTCCGACCGAGTTCCGCTCGCCTTCTCACAACAACCGCCTTCGCCCTGTGCTTTTTTTATTCTAAGCTCTGGAATAGCTGCCGGTACGAATTGTACGCCGATCCCGGTGAAACCTTCCCAGCTTTATTCATGGTCGATGCCGAAAAGAACAATACGCCCTCGACGCTGACATATGTTACGAAGCTCGAGTTTCGTAATACCGAGACACTCAAAAAGTGTCGTACGCGCTTAATAAATTATCAATTAACGTGCGTGCTGGACAAGATGAAAGAAAATTGATCGTTCGTTCCCGAATCTAAGTTAGGAGTAGTAAATAATTGCTACTTCTACGAATGTTATCATTGTACACGATTTGACTAGCAACCATAGAAGTTTCGGGTTGGCAATCCATGTTTCGATATACATAGCAATTTTATCGCTGTTTTAACGATCTCAAGACCCACTGGCCACATTACCCACAATTGGCACGTCCTTACCTTGAAAAGTTTCTGGAAGGAACCAGACATTATCTCAACTATCAGCTCTATCAGCGACCAAAGTCGCCAGCCAGGACAATCACATACACCTAAGGCAGGGACAGGTTTAAACATTACCCTGGCATTAGATCTTTCTCCCCCGACTCCCCAACTTCGCCGTCCGTCCTTCGGCAAGAAAAGGCGAGAATTTGATAACCGTTTTCTTGTCAGCGCGGGCGAGGCTTCTTCGGCTAGCCGAAGGAGCAGAAAAGGGGGCTAACCGGCGAACGAAGAGAGAAGGAGCTAGGCAAGAGTGAAGAGGACGGCACAAACGTGTACAGGGACGAAAATAGTAGCGACCAGGATCGTATCACGCTCGCGTCCCACGGACGTGGATCTCTTTTCTATTAATAGCCTAAGGAGCGAGAAGGACGGAGCGCGGAGAAAGATAGGGGAGGAGGAAAAAAAGGGGTAGACGATGACCGACGGAGGGAGCGAGAGGGAATGAGAGAAGGAGACCGATCCGCGGGGCCAAGACACGGCGGAAGGGGCATTATGCCGAGTCTTGGTGCTGTCCAGGTTGAACTACTCAGACTTCAGAGCCGCTCGAGCTGCCGCGGACTCCACATTCCACCAGCAAAAGCTCTCTTCCGTGCGTGCTGTTAAAAAAGTATTTCTCACTCGACTGGGGCCCCGAGGCGAACCCTCGTGCACACTCACACACTCCCATCAACCACCCACACACATTATTCACACATTGACACCATTCGAGTGTAAGTTCAACATACGATACTGCAGTTGTGTTTCGCTGTTGCGCATTAGTAGTAACGATAAATGGTAAACGCTTTGTAAGGCGAGGTAAACGAGATCGAATTCGCTGTAAGGATGATGATAACGATTGATAAGCGCGCCGCACGCCGCACGTCGCACGCTGCACGCCGCCGCGTTCTCGATCCAGTGCCGATTCAAGCTTGTCGCTTCGCGTCCTCGACGCTCGCACGACGCACATCAGTGGTGAACGGCCGATTTTGGATGCCTCGGGACGTGTAGTGGACGAAAGTTGTCCCGTTCGTCTGTCGGACGTGAAGCTGGGCCAGTGCTCTTCTCACGCAGACCGTTTCGAGGCTGTACTGCGAGACGAAATCGAGCTACCCACTCGCGACAGTGTCCCCGTCTGATCATATAACGAGCTTTTCTACTGAATCGCCGATACGAGCTGTACGGACGACGCTTGGCCGCTTTACGTTTCGTCCACTGCCATGGCCCGATTGTCGTTACGTTCAACAATGGAATCACGTTGCGCCGAAACTGACGTTCCCGGTCGAATGTCCCGTTTCCGGAGGCCAAGATTTAAGAGGCACTCGTAATCGAACGCCGGACGTTACCGTCCGTTTCGCGTGTGTGAGCGTGCAACCGGGAAGGTGGTAAGCAGTTCAGTGAAATTCAGTGACGCAAGACATGGGGAATGACAGTGTTAAGTAAGAAAGTCCGGGCTCCCGAGAAGAAAGTAAAATTCGGAAATTCGAGAGTTAAAGTATCGTACGATCGGTAAAACGATGCCATTATCGTTGTGGCACTTGTGCGCGAGAGCGGGACGTTCGGCATTTAAAATCTGTCTGAATTTTTCCTCCGCTCTCGTCGGGGTGCGGAGAAGAGACGAATTGCAAAACTTGCATCAAAGTGTTACTTAAATCCGTTCCCATCTTCCGTCCGTATTATGTCCCTGTCCGTCGAAATGCATTATCAGTGTCTCGAGACTCGTTGCACAATCATCTGATTCCGTGGAATTCCGAAGTATGCCGTAAAAATCGCGCAACATCCACTCTTGCCAAGCTGTGTCCTTCAAGTTAACGCGATTTGACAGTGTCTCATCGGCAATAGATGAGTGTCACAATAGAGCGTCTCTCGTTCCAATTAAATGTTCCGAAAGTAACAATGTTTGCATCGTGTCGAACTGAGCATCGTAAAGATAATAATGAATACGGCGCGTCTATTGATGACTGTCAGATGAAGACGAAGATGGCGCGAAATTATCTTCGGCGAGGGAAGTGAAGAATTTTCGGAAGAGAGAAGAGGAGAGCGGAAAGAGGATAGAGAGACGGAAAGAGAGAACGCGAGAGAGAGGAGAGAGAGAGGAGAGAGAGAGAGAGAGAGAGAGAGAGAGAGAGAGAGGCTCTTCTAAAATTAGTCTGACGAGGAAGAGAAGGGGTCGGCTCCTTATAGAGCTTGCTACGTCGAGCTTGCGGCCAGGGTTAGCAAACTGGTATTCTCTCTCTTTCGTCTCAGAATATCGGATTACCTTTGCGCCAGTGCATCGTCTGCCTGCTTCGACTTCCTCTCTTTTTTCGTTTCTTCTTTTCCGTACTTGAAAGGTTCGATCTCTGGCCGATCCTCTCCGAGGTCTCTCTACAGCACCCCTACTTGCTCTCTCACTCTTTTTTTACATCCTCGACATCCGTTATCACGTTTGATATCATCCTTACATTTCACTTTTTTTTTTTACTTTCCTCGGGATAACCGCGACCGGGATTATAGGTATCGATGATCGGTCCAATTTAATCAAATATTATTGAGATTTTGTTACCGATCGACGACTATTCAGGTCACGGATTTTAGAGATTGGTGAAGCGTGAATTTTTGAAATTTATTTGCTTGCATGTTCAAGGAGTTATATGACGAATTAACGTCTAATGCCCTCGAATGAATCCTTGGCATCAGACGGTGCCCGTTTCAAAAAATTGTCGATCAGGTCAGATCGTATTAATAATTGAGACCTTGTCTTCCTGTTACAGCACCTAAAAATCCGCAAACATGTCTGACGACGAGGACCAATATTCGTAAGTACTCACGCCAATAGCCTACATTCGTCAGGACTATTTATTCGTAGCGCTGACATACTATTTTCAATTATTCACAAATTCAGTACTCTTTCTTCCATTAGATTCCGTGAAAAATGATCCGCGATATTATCGTACTGAATTCTTTTTTCCCGCGTTATTTAGCGGAACAATTTCGCGATGCAAATCACCTGACTAGAGTTGAACGATTCAAAAACGGAAAAGTAAATGATTTTTCCCCGAAATGTCTCGCATGCTCCGCCAAAGAACGCCCGACCTTACGCAATGATTACAACGACAATGAGTTTGCAAAGTGTCGATCCGTGACGAAGAGAGTGCAGGTCACGAGCTCATACTGAAAGTTTCAGAGTCTCGATTTTCAGAAGCTCGAGAGAATGTCAGAAATCTCTCGCAATCCGAAATGATAGCCGTGACCCATGTTGAACGTTGTCAAACAGTGAACGATATCCGACAATACAAATCGTGCCCACGTAAGGTGAACGGTCTGCCCGAACATGAAACCCCTCGTGTCTGTTGTCCGTTTCATTTCTATGTGCCCCGTCCGATTTCACCGAACCCACCCCACCAACGTTATTACGCCAAGTGATGTCCCCCCTTTTGTTCGTTGTGTGCTCACCTCGCAAAGGAACATGGGCAAATACATAACTTCACATACGTACCATCATTGAGGCTGTTGCACACTGAAACTGCTGCCTTGCGGTAGAATGAGCGAAACTGGATTTATCTCTTTTCGTTTTACGATTATGTCCCCCGTACGCAAAATTATTGCATGACGTGACGTCCGGGTGGATGTCACGTCCGGTATCAGCATATTGTGAATCCTCAGCAGACGTTACTGCCTCGTGAGGGCTAAGATGTTCCAATATCAGAATCTGGAAGCTAATTCATATCTTTTGATTCAGTGGTGGATGACATCTAACTTTTAAGCTAATACGTGTGCTCATTTTTGAAAGTTGCAAGCGTACGTTCGGAGTCGAAATTTTAAACATTCAATGTAGCTTTTGAATGCTCTCATTTGAAGTCCATCAACACGTGCAACGAATTATAAATCGAATTGGTCAAGTTTCCATCATTCGGCTACAAGACTCGGTTTCAACGTTCAAATCTTAAGGATGTACAAAAATTCATGTTAAGAATTGACTGGCCCCAAAAACATTGTGCATTTATGTTTCATGTCAAAACATTGGACTAAGTGTCTCCACCCCCGAGCCCCGCCCCCTTTATATTTATACGTTTATGTCAATTGTGAGTAACGACTAACCACATGTGTTTTTCCATTCTGTTTTTTCAGTGAGGAGGAGGTCGAGGAAGTGTAAGTGTTTTTCACTATTAATGATACCTTATCCCCCGATGTTCATCAGTATGACTAACGTGCACGTTTTGTTGTTTTTCTCTTTGCAGGAAGTAAGTTCCAGTGATGTCACCTTATTTCGAGGCCCCGGTGAAGGGTGCCTACTTTACTACTTGAGTCGTACATTAGTCGCGCAACCGTAAACGATACTCGAATTAGCCAATTTAAATGTAGAATCAACGGACGCACCGATCATAATAATCCGAGACGTTTAGACTTGCGATTAGCGCAGTTTTCGAGAGTGATCGCTTTCGTACAGTCACCCTTGACGTTACTTCGTATTCCGAAAGACAGGCGATTACTCAAAATTTGGGCAGAAGGCGCCATTGTGCAACAGATATCCCGGTTAGAGAGATTAGGACCGACAGTATTCACGATGCTAATTTTACTCGGGAACAAGTGACAGGCATCGATGTTATCATGTTACAACGTCCCTAGGTCGTTTCGTCGCATTTTCCGTTATTCAAAACAAGGCGGGAATAGTCGAGCTTTCGTTACGTAATTCTTTCGACCGAGGCTGCTCTACCGAATGGAAACTCTTCACTCAGTCTACGCTCGACTTTGTCGATACAAAAATAATCGAGGGGCCATTGTGTGGCGCGATCATAATTGCGAATTTCGTTCGTTTTCCTTGGCGACAAGTTGGTGTAGAGTTCGCTGTAATGTGAGGTTACGTTCCGGCTGAAAATGCTAATGCCGTTAAAATTAGAGTGGCCGTATTTTACCCTGTAAAAATAGGACAGTCGGATAGAACCACTCCTACCCTTCTTTCTCTGACACCCGCTCCTCGTCTTTCTCTTTTGCCTCCGTACAGGGTCGGGCACGAAAATATTCGGACACTGCGGTATACTTTAATTTGCCACTCGACATATTTCAACTCCGCGTTTTGTTTCATTTCATAATTACGCTTCAATGATCAAAGATGCGTTTCAGTCAATAAATTCATTAGGCACATATTAGAAACAACGGATATGTCAAATAGTTTATTGATTTTAATAAATATTAAGATTTTTTTTTAGAGTTTTCATTCAAAATATTTGCACATTTATATTCTTTAATACATGGTATTAACATTAATATGATATTGGACTACCCTTGCACCATTTATTTTATTTCTTTATGAAGATTTTTTTATAAATTAATGTCTCATTAGAAGGAAAGGAAGGAAATAGTATTTGACAACTTCTTTGAAGAACATTCTTTAATACAGTGGTATACCAATAACACACTCAACGATAAATATGTAAATAAGCTTTCACTTCAAGCTTTACTTCTCCAGATTAACATTTTTATACAAATGAAATGTTGACAAAGGATTTAATTATACATTATCTTTTTCTTATTTTTACAGTGTAAAATTTTTTTGTTTTTATGTAGTAAACCCAGACTATCCATAAATAACTTTGATATCGCGTGTCAAATTTAGTAGAGCTCAGGGTATCCGAATATTGTGCCTCTCGTAAGATGTGACGTGCGTGGGACGTTACAGCGCTCGGCATGTAGAATAAACGGAAAACTCGGGAATACGTTCGCCGGCGTCGACTGAATGTTATCGTAAAGGAGAATTTCGGAAAAATACGTTGGAATTAACGATCAGCGATCCCTCTCGAAACGACGTTAAAATTAGAGCAGCTGCTCTTTCACCACGAAAATAGAGTAGCCGGATGGCAGCGCGCTCGCGCATAGTCGTCTAAGAAAACAAATTTAGAATGGAAGAATTAATATTCCGCCGACAACGAGACTTGTACGTAACATTAAACTTTCGACCGACCGTCTCTTTCGCGAGATACATCGATAGCCGATAAATTGAGAGAAAAAGAAGATCTCATCCGTATTCTCTGGGCCGTCGGAGTACGATCAAATTTAACACGTTTCACGTCGAGGCGAGGAAGCGGTTCGTTCTAGGTATCAGCGGAACAAAATTTTTCGCGGAAGCATGAGATAGTACTTCGCGAAAATGATCGCGGATATTGACGTATCGTGATAATACGGGAAAGAGAGTGCGTATCCGCTCACTATTTCCTTCGGATGCGCAGAGAGCCGAAAGGTTGATAAAAAGAAAATGGAAGAGAAAAAGGGAAGGGAAAGTAGTGCGGCATAGAAGAGAACGACTCGCCAGCTGATTACGATTTGTAAAAGAAAATGGCGTCCCGTAAAGACGAGTCTTACAGGGCGCCGTCAACATCTGACATTAGTTTCATTAGGTTCTGATCTTCATGTTTTTTTCTTTTTTGTTCTCTCTTCCTCTGTTTATCTGTCTGTATCTCCACATACAACACACAAAACCAACAACCAACCAACCAATCAATCAAACCAACCACCACCATTCACCATCGACCAATCGACCCGCGTGGCGCGATTCGAAAAATTGACATATCAAAGGCAGCCGGAGAAGAAGATCGAGTAAGTTCTGAAAAATAAATAAGTGCCTACATTGCCTCGGGCAGTCTGTACACTCTGTTCAAGCGTTGTTCGTAATTTTTTATTTTGTCTAACTTACCTTTTTTGCCTTGTCTTTGCGCCGGTATCATACACTTCTGTTCCGTCCGCTCTATATTATTTCGCACAATTTTTTGTCTCGCTCGTCTTTTTTCTACGTATCTGTATGTCTCACTGCCGCTGTTACTTTTCTCTCACTGTCCTTACTTTCTGTTTGTATCGCAAGCGCTGCTATTCCTCTCGATAAATTTGCAATTGGGCCATCCCACCGTCACACGTCCATCTTGTCTTGTCGAGTAGTAAGCCCAGCTCGCCACTGTCCGCCATCCAACGTGTATACGTACCATCCGTTTCTAAACGTTCCGTATCTAAAGCGTCCAACTATCCTGGCAGATACTAATTCTCGTCTCGCTCCCCCCGCGGAGCAGGTGATTTTTCCAATCGACTCTCTCGGCAATACAATTCGATTCCGCGCGCACATTTGGCCCACATTTTGCCTACATTCGGCTCGGGGGCCCCTGTCAAAATTTCATCCCTCGCCTATCAGCGAGCCGAGTGAAAAATGAATGGCCGACGATCGGACAAGATGTCCGCTACGGCCTCGATGAAAAATCACCTCTTCCATCGCGCACAACCGCCAAAAACGTACCGCGTTCCTTTTGAAGCCAGTGTCTAGTAGAATTTTTGCCAAAGGGTGTATAAATGTTGTAGACGATGCCGCATACATTTACATTGATGTTCTGCCGTGCTGTACTCGTTTTGCATACTCCCTCACCGCTCCAGTTTCTTTTTTTTTTTTCTCTTGTGTTTGCTGTCCGACGGAAGCTACCGTCTCGTGACGTCGTATTTACTCGATACACTTTTGTCCTTTGAACTCTCTTCCGCCTACAGTGTAATCCTACCGTGTCGCTCCTTGCACACTGCTTCATCCGTACGCACTCGGACGATTAATGATTTTCTCCCGCCAGATGCGCCAGATAGCTCTTCTTGTATCCTGATCGAGCGCCGATCGAGAGTGAGAACGTGTTTGGCGAACATACTTTACCTTTCAACATGACACCCCAACCCCTTCACTCTCTCTCTCTCTCTCTATCTCTCTCTGTCTCTCTGTCTCTCTTTCTCTCTGTCTCTATCTCGCACCCGGCATTTCCCAGTTTACCCCGTTAAGCAAAATCAGTGTTCTTGTTGGTCCGTCCGTTGTCTTCGAAACTTTTGTTTTTGAAAGCTGTGTCGCTGCTGTGTCGATGGTTGAACATAAAAAAAAGAAAAGAAAATGAACCCTATAAACATCTAATAGCCATTACAAGGTTTTCTCACACACACCCGAAACATCCACACGTACACGCATACACGACGAAGAACGCATCGCTTAAGTTCCTTTTTCGTTAATTCCACCTGACCGACTGACCCCACGTACAGTATACGCACGTACGTGACATGCGGAGCCGTACGCACATGCGAGCATTGAAGGTGCAAAGTGCCTGCTGCGCACGATTTGACCTTACGAGAGCAGGACCCGTCTAGTGTGGACGATTAACGATAGACGATCGACGGTTCGAAGTTAATTGATCCCACCCTCGCACCACCTTCGAACCAACCCTTTACACACACATGTACACACACGCACATTCACCGCCCCGAATTATGTGATACGCACCGTGTGAAAAGAAGTATGTTATCTGTTGTGCGCACTTAGCATCACTCTTGCAAAAGTCCGCAAACGTTGCCATGATATCGCCAATGAAAATCCTCCGTACAGTTGTTGTTATTATCCGCGCATTATCTTTGTCGCAATTAATTGTCGTCCGTCTCTTGCCACTGCCAACTGGGCCACGAACGGTTTTCGATACGCTATATTTATAAAATATATATATATTTATATATATATATATATGTACATGCATATATACGTATAAACGTACGCAGGTGTGACAAGATCCTGACATGTACGTATACGCTGCAAATTGTTTATTATTCGCTCTTAGCTTCCTTCTTCCCTTTCACGTTCTGAGGTCAGAATGCGCGTATTCGAACAATTCTGTCTAATCGCGGATACAATGTATAGAAAGAGACTTGTAACATTTTTTTAGTAGTCCCGTACTCGGTAGCTATATCTGAATATGACGGAGAGTGCGCCTTCGCCGGTGCTTTTGAGATCAGAGATGTGTGGAGAAAACGGGACAAACGACTGCTTGAGCGTCGGCGCTTCACTTTTGTTCGATTTGATACTGATTACGGATAGGCTCGATGAAGGGAAAATTCTGAAGGGAGGAAGCGAATGCGAAAGAGAGACAAGCGTTACTGTTTACGACGGCTTTGTGTAGTCCCATTGCAAAAAACCAACAAAGAATCCTGAGACAGGACATTATTAATCAATCTGTACTTTCTTTTTTTATAGGGGTAGGGCGTCCCAAAAGTAAGTTGAATCTCGAAGTGTTTTACACGTTAATAATACTTCGTTTGTTCTCCGGCCGCTCTTACAAGCCCCGTCCTCTCCGAAATCCATATTTTATGTTTTATTTTTTCTTGGATCGTCTGGCAAGAACGAGACTGATCGACGCACTCTCAGTGAAAGAGGAATTCCGACGAGACGCCATCTTCCGATATCGGCTTCGTCGCTTCGAAATTACTGCTTCACACGAATAATCAGAATCTAATTAACCTCTGTTTCGCTTCATTACGTCGCGCGCACAGCCAAAATTTTCATTCGCGCAGAGCCCGAGCAATTTGACCAAAAGTTCCCCGATATTTCCTACGAAACTTTACGTTACGCTCGGTAATTTAGTTTTAATTTCAAACTGCTCGCAAATATCGCGCAAACTATGTATTCCGAATCGCTTCTTACGCGGGGTGCAACGTTCCAGCATCTTGAACATGTTATATCGTAAAAGAAGAGGTTTTTAGGCTTGCCAAATTCGGAGACTAGACAATCTTGCAACTGGTTGGCGCATACAATTTAACGAATTCTGGATTCAATTTGAATGATCCTGGCTTCGCGTGGCGTCAGGTTTGATTATTGAGAAACGTTCGCTAACTTTCGGATAGACAAGCTGGACACGATAATTGCATAATCGGTATATGCAACTAATTTGAGTTGCCCGCGATCTGGATAGCTGCCACGTGCTTCACAAAATATGTGCGGTTTATTCTTGCGCCCGAGCGACGAAGCTGCTTTCAAAGAGGCGAGACTCGAGCATGACGCAACTCGCTTGACGAATGATTCCTCAGTAAAATACGTCTAGCAATCGGGCCTCGAGCCATGCCGTTGCCAAGTTGTAATTTCGGGGAACCCGATCATGTAACGGAAAGATCAGACGGCCGCCTGCGCCGTACAAATGGTGCGAATTGATGCTCGCTTATATGCGAACGAGCGAAAGATGCGCGGAGAACTGTTTACGATTACGTAATGTCGCTTTAAACGTTGACTTGAAGTAATGCTTCGCAGGCGTTGCTCAAATTGTGCCATACTGTTTCAGATTTTACGTTAACGGTTAGTTTGTCACTTATATCGGCAGGGCCTTCGTGTTCACGTTTTCAAATCAGTGAGAAGTTTGACAAAATTGTCCCTAAAATATGTATGATCAATTGGAAAATGAACATAAATGTTTATGTAAGTTGAAAACTCAGCGATAAGCGTCGTACATTTCCACGTTGTAAGGCGTTGAATTAGTATACCATAGGTCATTAGGACGTACATAAATGGTTTGCTTCTCAAAATTACAATATATCGGGTGTACCTCGATCCTGCCAGACGATTTGCCCATTCGTTTATCAGTGTTCGAAACAAATGACCCAACTCATGTTCTTTCTATCTTTTTTTTTTCACATCCTCTCGTGTTTTTTCTTTGTTTATCTCTCTTTGATTGATAATAACGGATTAACGAGTGACGAGCTCTGTACATAATTACGTGTGCCCACAATATACATATACGTATTTACCATATTTAAAATACAGCGCACATGTACTTACGCATACGCATATATATGTTTACGTTATTGATACATTGACGCGTTTACGTCCACGCGTTTTTTGACGTTTTAGCAAAGCGTGACGTGTCCTTTTTTTTTCTTTCTTGTATGTAACGCCTTTGCAGGAGACGTTTTTTCGCCTCCATCATCTTAATGCCCCACCCGTCATGTATCTAATTAATTACGTTGACCCATGTCGCAATCTATCGAACCTACCCTTCAATAATAATCGCAAGTCCTGTGCCCCTTTATTCCCGCAAATTTGCCCTTAAAATCTTGTTTTTACTAGCTCTACTTGCGAAAAACTTGGGAAGAGATCGAAAAATGTCGCTGAACTCTCAAATGTACTTTTATCCGTTGGACGACGTTGATCAGCATCTGATTATGAAAATGACCAGTATAATTTTAATCTGCATACTTTAACGAGTGGTACAGAAAGTTCAGCGAGATTTACAGGTGAAATTTTCACCACAATTTTCATCACACTCATCCCCTCTGTTCTTCGGTTACGAAAAAGTCTACCTTTCGCAACCATTTCAAGTGCAATAAGAATGATGACATTCACGATAAACTACGTTTTTGCACTGCAGAACGTTCCGCCCTGTCTCAAATTGATATTCTCAGTTGACTTCGAATAATGACTCAAAATCATTGTCTTTCGAACCTTGCATTCTCACTACGAGACCGCCAGTGTGTCTCAGCTTCATGAGGAACAACCGATCCTCACGATCAGTTCTCAAAAAATCTCCAAAACGATCTTCGTGACACCCTGATTGTGGTTCAACTTTCTACTTCAGTGGAATATCCTTCCACGTCCACGCTTATAATACGCGATCGTCCTTAACTGCACCCAATACGTCCAAGGTCAATCATGGTGTCGTCGACGTCGGAAAATTCTCTCGACGAATCCTGTCGAAGTGTTCTAGCCTGACGCTGGACAATACTTCACAGTGCCCCATGGTGTGGAAAATTTTTCGAAAACTGTTGTTTCGACGAGATCGTCGTTACATTACTCCTGGTCGGAAACGGAATCTGTACGAAGTGTGCAGGAAAGTCTGTACGGGAGTCTGTACGAGAATCCGTGCAATGTTCGTGCGAGACCTACGGAAAGACCCGTACGAACGAGCGCAGTCCATTTCCCAAAAAGCCTGTAGAGTAAGGTCCCCACCCCAAAAAAGCTCTGTCCCAAGTGCCGCTGCTCCGCCTGCCTTAATCCCAAACGACAAAATGGCATCCACGACGCGTTGCGTGGTGCGCTCTTTTTCCCTTCGCTCCACGTGCTTGCACGTCACTTGCCTTTCTGTCTGTCCGTCCGCGTGTCTGTCTGTCTGTCTGTCTGTCTGTTTACCTGTCACTGTATGTCTCACGCTGCGCACTACTACTACACGCGCGAGCGCAATTGCGCGCTCGTTATGAGAAGGAAAGAAACGATGACGATGCGCGCGTTGATGCGAGAAAGTGGTAGAGAAAAGCGTACCATCGCTACGAATGGATGAGATGTAATAATGTAATTTGGGAACATGGACGTAAGAATGGCATTGCGGAGTTCTGGATAAATCTAACAAGATTTCACGGCTGGGAAGCACGAGCGTCATGAACTAAAGACAGTTACTTTTGTTTTTGCTCCGGCCGCGCGTAGGGACTCCGGAGAGAATATCGAGTTTATGAAGGTAAGGAAACTTCTCTGTCAAAACTTCTCTCGCTCGAAACTTTTATTCCGCGCCTTTGCATTCGAGTCATGCGCCAAGCTTTGCCCGCCCGAGTCGCAGGGCGTTTATTTAAATGCTTCGAGATACACCGAAGGCATTGCTGGGATATAAGCGTGCATGGCCATTGTCTCGAGTCGGGCGACGAGTAAAACTTTTCGTTCGTCACTGTTCCGAGCAAGGCATTTGCGCGGATTTGAACCTTGGCTAATATTTTTCCACGCTTGAATATACAGAGGCAGGAACAGAAGAGAAGTGACCTCGACGAACAGCTCAAGGAATACATTGCGGAATGGCGAAAGCAAAGGGCCAAAGAAGAGGAGGAACTCAAACGATTGAAGGTTCGTACAAACCTATAAACCACTGTCCCGTCATCTTTACCGTAACAGTCGGAATCAAATATTGAATCTACGGAGACTAGTTACCCGATCTAAACGATACGCTCATCTGACGAATATTCCTTCAGCAAGATTGTGAGCAACCGAGCTCTGTCCTATTACATCAGTATGAATAAAGTTATCGGCCTGCTTTAAAGAGGAACGAATGATATACTGTTCCGTCTTCTTGAAACACTAGACTTCCTCCCGATACCTTCGCAAGCTTATTAAGGATCAATGTCAGTTCTTCGACGATATCGATAGAATATATTCATTCCGTTCTGTTACTGAAGATTTTTAAGCTACCGTTCCTTGCCTTATCTTAATGCATCTACTAGCGGAATTCATATTATGACTGATGATTCTTCTTGCAAACAGGAGAAGCAAGCAAAGCGCAAGATCACTCGCGCCGACGAGGAGAAGAGATTGGCCCAGAAGAAGAAAGAGGAGGAAGAGCGTCGCCAACGTGAAATCGGTAAGCAAACTATTGCGCAGTTAAGTTTGCCCTTCGATCACCTTCTCCGCCACATTTGTCCGCATTACGAGCAATTCCCTATGTCTTTGCAGAGGAGAAGAAACAGCGGGATATCGAAGAGAAGAGGAGGTAGGTTGTTTATCGAGCTTATTATCAGATAGTCTCTCGAGAACGAAACGATTGTTAAACCGTCGTCATTGGCATCATTCAGGCGCCTGGAGGAGTCGGAAAAGAAGCGCCAGGCGATGATGCAGGCGATGAAGGACCAAGCCAGCAAGAAAGGTCCCAACTTCACCATTACAAAGAAAGACCTTGCAGTGAGTACTCATGTTTAGAGTCGACACTGTATTTCTTCCGTTTCGTTTATTCTGTACATTTCGATTTGTGGCTAGAGATTTCTGGCTCTGTCGTCAAGATTCGGTTTAATTGGATTTTGTTGCTGACGAACTCTTCGCGTTCTTCCTTGCAGGGTAATCTCTCATCTGCGCAACTTGAGCGTAACAAGACGAAGGAGCAGCTCGAGGAAGAGAAAAAGATCTCTCTGAGCATTCGCATTAAACCTTTGGAAATTGAGGGCCTATCGATCGACAAGCTCCGGGCCAAAGCTTCTGAGCTTTGGGATTCCATTGTCAAGCTCGAAACTGAGAAGTACGACCTTGAGGAACGGCAAAAACGCCAGGACTATGACGTGAGTAAATCTGTATTATATCCTACGATTTCGCCCACAGTTTGTAATTTCAATTTCTTACACTTGCCTATACGTACACATCTTGGTTAAAAATCAACGAACAAATTCGGGATTATTATTATTCAAGGGCGTCATGATATTTTTAATATGGTTTATTCGTGTAGCTTAAAGAGCTGAAAGAACGTCAGAAGCAACAGTTGAGGCACAAGGCCCTGAAGAAAGGTCTTGACCCCGAAGCCCTTACCGGAAAATATCCTGTAAGTTGATCATAGAATTTCGCGAGAACTCCTTACATTTTCGACAGACCGTGCTAAGCATTGTGTTATTGTTATCCGACAGCCGAAGATCCAAGTAGCCTCCAAATACGAACGTCGTGTGGACACCAGGTCCTACGATGACAAGAAGAAGCTCTTCGAGGGTGTAAGTATACACTTTACAAAGTCATATTGCTCCCGCGTCTTTCACGCAGCTATGGGAGGGAAACTGAAATCTACTCCCTTTCGCATCTAGCGTCAAATATCTAGCAAACGTGAAAATTCTTTTGAAAGTTACCATCCCAATGTCTAGACATGAAAATACCACGAGATCGAATTCTATTTTCCGTTAAGATAAATCATAATTCAAATCTACGAACAATCACGCTGACAAGCTCGCTTCCAACAGCCCTGAAGCTAGCTTATAATAAATGTCAGTAAGGTAAACTGGAGCGTTAGGGATTATGACATAGATATGTTTAAGAGTGAATTAAGAATGCGAGGATCACGAGGCGAACCAATGAGCATTGTCGATTAAATCGCAGGGCTATGACACGCTTTTAGCGGAGTCCAACGAGAAAATGTGGAAACAGAAAACAGAACAGTTCATGAAGCGCACCAAAAGTGAGTTCGATCGATCCCCTGCCAATGTACCAGCCACCCCCTTTTTGTTGCTTGTCTTGTTGGTTGCATAAATTGCCCCCACCCCCGCTCGCCACCGCCCCTTTGCCCCCCACCCCTGCCCCCCACTCTCAAACTGAGATCGTGTTTTTCTAATTCTGCCGCACATCTCTACCCGCTCGCCAGACGTGAGCGCGATAAACCACGAAAGTGCTGTTGTGCACGTGTTCTGTTTTGTTCATTCTAACGTGCAAGCACGGTACATGATTTGTTCGTGCTAACCACCCAGCACTGAATTCACGCAATCCATTGTCAGGAGTGAGTCAAACAAAGAAAAAGACGCACATCTCTTCCACAATCTTCACACCATGCACACTGCACTACTTTTGAACGTGAATTCTCTGAGCGTCGACACATGTGTATTCTATCACATTTTCTAATTCACATTTTGCGTGACTGCTGTGACGCCGTCACGTTTGTGGAGTTCGGTGGATAGTCACGGATCGAGTTGAGTTGACAAAAGTTGTGAGACGTTAATGACGTTCGACAACAGCTGAAATAGCTGGGATAAAAGAACGGATATCATAGGTGAATGGTTAGAACGTTTCGAGAGATTGGTTGAGTACGTAAAATGACGTTGTCATGAATTTGAATTGATGGAATCTAGTAGAGTTTATATGTTTGTACCGGCAAGTGAAAGACAGATTCGCGGACAGTTTAACGCTGCACTTCACCACAAGATCGTTCTCTACACAGACACTCTTCTATCATTCTATCGACCTCCTTCTGGAGTAATCGCACATTCGACACGACACGAGTGACAATAACATGTTGCTACTTGTTCAATGAGAACCCTGTTTTTTGATTTCTACTCTTCTGCATTGACATTGTTTGCAAGTCGACGCCAGCCAGCGATCTTCTGCCCGGCAAGCATTCCCTTCGTTTGGGGTAATTTTTGCCGGAAGCTGGGAGAGAGATTCTGCGTGGAGAAAATTTCGTCTTGTTTGCCCTCAGGCCATTGGTCAGCCCCAAAAATCCCTCCATCCGACCCCGTGAGGAAGAGTTTAACTCAGGGAAAACGAGAAAGACGAGATGGAGGAGGAGAGGCTCTTGGCGTGCCACACTTTTGCTTGAAAGTATTCCTAGCATGCGATTTTGTCCATTGGTGTTACAGGGCCTGACCGAGCAGCAGAAGGAGATCATAGAGAAGCAATGGACTCAACAGAAGGAACAGTTCCTCGGTCGTCAAAAGAGTACGTACACGCGCACGTTGCCCTTGACGCCGCCAGAGGACGTTCGAGGAAAAACTTTTGAGAAAAATTGCGAACCGTTCGCGATCGCGGGAGTTCAAGGGCAACGAAGCTCGCATTTCGAAGCTATCGGATTCTATTGGCCGATAAAGATCTCAGGCTTTATCTCTGACTTGATCTGAAGTCCTGACAGTTCTGTCAACTGTAGAGTGTCAGATAATGTCGACTTAAATTCGTACGGCAGAATACGTTTGTCGATGAGTTATGTCCTGATCAAAGATCGATGGGACGCCATTGTTTTTTTCCGTAATGGTTAATTTACTTATTTTTTCCGCAATAACAGCGAAGTTGCCGAAATGGTTCGGCGAGAGACCAGGCAAAAAGAAGGACGACCCAGAGTCACCGGAAGGCGAAGAAGACGTGAAGGCTGCGGCTGACGACGACCTTGAGGAACCACAGTTCGATGAAGAAGAGGAGGAGGAGGAGGGAGATGGAGACAAGGAGGAAGGTGAGGAGGAGGAAGAGGAGGAGGAAGAAGAGGAGGAGGAAGAAGAGGAGGAAGAAGAGGAGGAGGAGGAGGAAGAGGAAGAGGAGGAATAAATCTCTTGGTCCTCGCAGTTATTCGGAATCTAACAACAGAATTCAACCGTGAGCCTGTCAATAAAACGAAAAAAATCAAACCACGTAACATCTTTGGAACCGTCGGATAACATAGTCGTGGCGGCAGTAGAAAATTTGAATGGCGCGCCCGCGAACATTTTCGTTCGAGGTGCGGCTTCGTCTGTGAACGAGCGCAAGTGCAACATAGAAAACACATTCGGTGCAGGCGAGACTAGCAGGCCGACCTGGAAAGATATCCCCCCAACAGACGCCGTTCTGTTCCGAAACACGCGTCTCGTCTACGTTCGGAGGAAAGCCATTCTCTGCCTGTTTATTGGCTGCTATTACTTCTTTCAGCAAATTCTATTACTACTATTACAATATTGCTATTACTTCTACTATTACTACTGCTACTACTACTTACTACTACTATTACTATTACTGTAATTATTACTATTATTATTATACTGTACAAATACACGCACACAAATTATTAAAATAAAACGGTTTATCGTATAATATGGGATTTACTGAAATTTATATTACGCGATGATAATACGTGTCCGATGACGCTAAAATGGAAAGTTCTGTCGTATTCTTGAATTTCATTACCTACTTCTCGGGGAAATAACCTTCAACGACAAATTCAGAATGACAATAGCAGAAGGATATGCAGTTAAAATTTAGAAAACATTTATGAACTATGATTAAAACCAGTTTATCTTTTAAAGTAGTTATTGTAAAATTTATTCCATCATCTTAAGCTCATGGATGATCTTTCGGTGAAAATGCATTCAATTTTTGACAATTTTAACATTTCACTCAACCCATGTCTCATGTGCGTGGAAATCATCGCGTTTCAATGTAGCAGATTTTCAGCGTAGCCTATTTTTTTTAACGCGTTTACTTAACCCCGACCTTTTACCCGGCCATTCTTCTATTATGAGTGCAATGTGCAGTTCAAAAATAACTGCAACCCACCCTCTCGTCAGTGACTCTTGTAACCGTTTCGCTGGTAACGCGCGAATCGATCAGGTCTGGCTCGCGTGACTTCCACACAACTGCCTTTCTACTTCTCCTATTTATTGGAGCCCTATTGTCAATCCTTTGCCGCAACTTTACTCCGATATAAACGAGAGCATTCGCAGTTACGTAACTATGCAACCTGGGGTTTTGTTACTCTTTATTACGTTGTCACGTTCATGGTAGCAACAATGATACGGGTAGAAGGCAAGTGAAATTACATGTTTCGATTGTGTACACAGGTATTTATTGTACAGCTAAATTATACGCGATACAGTTCCAATTCTCAAGATAAGCAAAAATTAGATTTACTCGAATTAAAAAGTACAACTACTCGGTTCCTGATACTTCGTTTTACTTACTCTTGCAACTGAATTATGTTTTACTTCGTACGACACAATAAACAGAATAATTTCTAACAGCAATGTACCAGTTTTAAGGATAGTAAACGTGCCTCAGCCTTATGTCAACTGCTTTCAATCGTGAGATGGACATTACACAATCCACTGTTACATTTCTCTGTACATTCTCTTTTGTCATCAAGCAAGAGGACAGTATCGCTGCATCAGAATCGTCTGTACTGTCATAATATAGCGAACGTCAAAGCGAGCGAGCGTTAAAAGGAAAATGAAAAATTCCAACAATTGAGAGCGTAGAGTGAAATGCACGGGCAATGTGCGAAAGTAGCGACATTTTGCAGAAGGACGGAGATTCGGCGCGACGAGAAAGACGGAGCGCAGGGAGGAAGGGCGACAGAATGCCAACGAGAGCGACGTAACGGGTAATGAGCAGCGTAAAAAAAAGGACGGGAACGATACAGTCGTGCAAATACGAGCGGAAGAAAGAGTCTCCTCGTCCTGCTCGAATCTATTCCCGTCCCGCGCGATTTATCGTTCGCGCATACTTCCGCCGAGCATCGACATTCCGCGCGCGTTGCGTCCCTTTTTACTACCGGCTTTGTCATTCCGTTCGTTCCCACCTTGCCGACGTCCCAGGCGCCCAACTATTTATAATTCTTCTTTGGCGCTCTTTCCGCCCGAAGTGCGGAGTCTCCTTAAGCCTTGTTAATAGTGTCGCCGAGCATTCGGCCAGTACTCGTGGCTCATTTTTCTGTTCCTGTCGGCGGCCCGGCAGCAGAGGGGGAGAGAGACGGGGTACTAAAATAGACGAAGCGGCGCCACTAGCAGCCGTCACCGTTCGCCGACGGTATTGTCATAGTTGCGAAACAATAAACAACAAACAGCGTGCGTACGCGTCACGGGAGAACGTGCACGACCTGTTGCCGGCCCTCGGCGTACGAAAAAGAGAAGTACGAGGCGGCATGTGCCGAAAGGAGACGGAAAGCGGCGCGTACCGCATGGCCGTAGGGTTAAATCTCACGTTTCTGTTCCGACGCTCGCAGTTGTGACACTCGTTCCATCTGACCAACGGCGAGGAGGGCAGGAAGTGCGGCTGAGGCGCGTACGGCCAATACGAGGGCGTGATAATATGCGTGCAAACTCGTTCGGCATCGATGTACCGTAAATACGAGGAAGCGAGAGATCGTCTGTCATGGTGGTAATAGACGTGGTGCGCGGTCACGTTCGTCGTAAACCCACGCTTGCCATGCTGGCCGCGAAGGAGCGAAAGAGAGGAAGGATGAGAATCTGACTACGCCGCAGCTTGTCCGCACCGAAGCCACTCCCGATGAGGTAAGGTGTACATCTCTTAACGGGCTACTCTGTTGCGTGCAGTTGCGTGTCACGACGACGAATCCGGCCAGACGGTTCCGGGGAACGTTTGGAATCGACTCGGAGACTGCGATCGATACGTGTGATCTCATACTTACCGTACTACGATCACAAATGTTTTGACGCGCGACTACCTTATAGCGAAGCGCAGCTAACGTATGGCAGGACGAAGAGCGCCGACGGCGGCCGAAGCTCCGCGAGCGAGAACCGAGATCGGGCTCGGAATAGTTCGGGTACGTCCGCCTGTTCCGGGATCGCCCGCGAAGTGTGATGTTAAAATCGTACCCATTTACGCATTTGTTACGACACGATAGTAGCCACAGCGCATAATTGTGCAAGAACTAAAGATCGATATCGAATAATGGAAGACGGCGTTCCACGTGTTCGCTAGCATTATGTAAGTCAAGACAATTTCCTTCGTTTTCGGGATTTGCCCTCAAGTTTCAGTGATGACCATGGTGTTTCCGGCTGAGTAGAAATTAACGGTCCTTAAACCCGCAATCGACTGTAGAGTATAGCGTTTCTATGAAGGCAACTTTGTTGCTATGCCATTTGGTTCGGTAGGTGGGATCGTCGTGGGCGCGAATCTTCATGAATTTGAACACCTTGGTCGCGTGGGCGACTGCGGTCGCTACGTTAAACGGGAAATACCATTTGACTTGTTCTTTGCTTTCACGTGCTTCCAGCGCTCAAAAGTAATCGTTTTAGCTTAAATGGCTCAGATCTCTCTATTTCAGTTTTGCAGTTATCCAACCACTTCTTTTGCCGCCTATTTTGCGATAACAATTTTTGTATGCATGTTTTGTATTTATGATTTTGTTAATTGTATGTTACTTATACACAGATATTATAAAATCATATTTTAGCAAAATGGTGACAATGTGTATACGTATGCATATATATTATGTATAACTACATGATGAATTTCTTCATATGTAATCAACTGGGACATATACGTGTACCATAACGATGGAATTTTTTTACATTTTTGGGATTAATTGCAACGTCATTTAAGTGCACAGACAACGCGGTATATATGCCATGAGAGCCTAAATTATGTCATGTTCTTCTCTCGTGAGCTCATCTTGCCTACACTCTGTGTGGGTTCTGCACTGTACCCTATAGCTTGAGAGACTAATTGTAAGTTATCCAACTCCTTTCTTCCGGCTGGTAATATCAGAGACATAAGTACTTCCTTCCGTTCCGTATCGCTGATGAAGAATAAAACGGGCTATATTAATGCTAACTCACGCGACGTATATCGAGTAAATATATTTAGTTGTTTAATGTGTAAAAATAGGTACTTAAGCAATATATAAGTTTAATGAATACAAACGTATTATTTTGGATCAGCAGTGGAACGATCTGTTTGTGTGCCAACAGGAGGAAGTACATATCTGTGTGTTCAATGTTATGCCTAATATCAGAGCACTTAAAATAAAACTCGCATTACGTATGTCTGAGATACATTTAACATAATTTTAGAAGAACGAGAGTTTACTGCATCGTAACTAGATTGTACGTGGATTACAAAGAAGTTTATGATTCCTTTTACAATTTAGTTTATTTTGTAATCGTGGGATTTTGTTTTACTGGCGCCTGTGTGATATGCTAGTGTTCTATTTGAGTGTATTGCGGTTATAAATCAAATTGTTTTTTACCCGCTTGAATATAAGCTTTTTTTTAAGACTTCTGCATTGAAATGCAACGCATAATGGTTATGATTTTTTTGTTTTTGCACTTCGAAAAAGAAAATATATTTTCACATTATTGCTGTGCTTTGACTGTATACCTTGTATCATATATCTTAAGTGAGCAGGCCGTTTAAAGTGTCGATTTTGATACACGCTTTACATTCTTCTTAACAATGATACATTCATGCCAATGCTTGTGTAGCCCATCCCATTTCTACTATTGTTCTTTACACAGGAAATTAAATGTAGGCGAGAATACAACTGCTTTGGCGAGTAGACTCAAACATATCTTTCTTTATAGCCACTCTGGATTGCTATTTATTACTCCCTAATTTTTTCCTCTTTTTTTTTATGTACGGTGCATATACGTATTAATATTTATTTAATTAATTATGACAATTTTGAGATTGACTGTACCTACAAAGAAGGTTTATTAATTATTTTATATACAAACGCAGATACAATGCATTATTTAATCCACTTCATAATGAATACTGGTTTATTCGATTGTTATGAATAAAAACTTTGGGGTAAAGGTTATTATTATATGGAATCAATTTCCGTGTTTGAATAAAACCTATATATACTGTGTGTACTCGTTTGAGCATAATACAATATGCAATATACACCATAGGATGCGATGTATATATACAATATTGCACGCTAATCATATAACGCAGTCTGTTGAACGTTCCGCTGTAATCCTATAGCTTCTAGTGTGTTAAATGCAATGCGTTCGATATAGGCTGCTTTGAGCATAATGGCATACAGGGCGTATAATTTAGCCTCCTGCGTAAATCAAAATAATTATGATATAATACTTTCGACAATATATTAACAGTATAACTCGTTAATAAAAGTAGATTTATTACATTTCCTACATTTTAATAACAAACATAGAAACTTTGCATCCCGTATACGCATTCAACATCATTATTAATACAACAGTATTTGTATAACTTTAACGGAATAAAAACATTACTTAGATGAACTTATAAATCAAAACATGTGTCAAAGTAATCGTGAAACATATGCATTCTGAATATGGAAGCTCGTCCGCTGCTAGACTACATTTTTCCCCATTTTTATGAAGCACAACACGCAGTATACATTGCTTCATCCAATATTGACAAGAAGTTTCTTAATCAAGTCATATGGAACTGCGTTAAAACATGTAGACATAAATTCACCTCCAGTTGTGCAGATCGATATGGGGCCCAAATCTCTACCTACGCCACCAACAGGAGCAATTCTACACAATTGTAAAAAGAGCACCTACCATAACGGTCTTTCAGTATATGTACTTTGGCGACGTGATCACGTAAATCCCTAGGACACGGATGCAGTATCGTATTGGCGTACGTATAAATAGTGATATGCAAATGCATGATCGCCAATACAAAGCGGCGTTACGACGCTCTGATTCGTCATGTCGAAGCAGATGAACGTTTTACCATATGACGTACGCCGCCAACGAACGCTAATGCAGAGAGAGTCATAGGCAGAGTGCCGTGTACGTACGCGGAATTCCGCGCGAGCGTATTGGTGCGCGCACGCGATGCAGATAATGTGGAGATACACTCAGCTATATTGGACGCGACAAAAGGGAAAATCCTCCTTTCAGCCCTCGTCGAGCGTGCCGAGTGGCGTTTTCAATAGGAATGCGACCCGTTTTCGCGGGTCTTCGCGGAGAGCGCAAGAGTGAGCGAGAGAGAGAGAGAGAGAGGCAGAGAGTAGCAGTACGAGTGAGCGAGTGCATGACGGCAGACATCGGGAGTATCTCCCGTAAGGCGGTTCTTGTTCAACGTAATCGGGTGGAAGCACAGCGACGCTTCCGACTCGAGCCGCGACTCGGAAATTAAAGCGTGATTACGTAGTTAACGATTTCTGCACAACTAACTCACGACGGTCGCGATCTCGCGCGTAATAACGGTTTCGCATCGTGGCGCAGGCCATTTAATTGCGCAGTTATCGCTCTCGTCCACTGCGTTTAGCGAACGTCCTTCGCGTCTTTTTCCGTGCGTTTGATTAACCGTCGCTCCGTTTTCATTGCGACACTCTGTTAGGTACTTACCGGTAGAAGGGAGCTCATTTTATTAGAACGGGTGCATTATAGTGAGGGCTTTGGGACAGTCTCATGTCAGTGTTTCATGCCGTTCTTTTCGTTGATACGTCAGTTGTACAGCTAGACTTTCTTTTTCTGAAGTTAAATGTGTTTAAGTAACGCTGATTAAGGATTCTTTAGAATTGTGTAAATCAGTAAAATGGATGTAATAAGGAGGATTAATTAGATATTTAAGAGGTTTTTGTTAGGCCATGCGAAACACTTTTTGTACGATTATGCCATGGGTATTGTAATACTGTAATGGAAATCATTGGGTTATAAATAAAATATGCGTCTGCTTTAATCGACATTCTAAGTACTTAATGTATAGAAAATGAGTCTCCACGATATTCATCGAAAACGTGAGGGGGTTAAAGCGGAAGTAGGTATCTTGTTGATCATCTAGGTGCACTTCTTTCCAGTCAGCGTGGAGTTATATTACGTACTGACATAATAAGTTCGCTTAGACTACGATTAACTGTGAAACACGATCAGCTTTAAGCCTATTACGTTCATTGGTCAAACACTCGCTTGTGTGCTCAGGATGATGCTTCAGAATTTTGCATATTTCCCCCTGGGTTTTAGTTAGATAGTTTCGGTCATTTTTATTAATTTGGAAAAAAAACGAATGAAGAGTTATCACATTGCGAAATTTTAAAAACAGAATTATTCTCGTCTTTTGTGTAGATTAAAATACGTTTGTTTCTACTTTGTTTCAAAGCCTGCTAAACGTTGCTCATCCAAAAAATGACACATTACACGCCGCGCATATTTGCGTTTTTCTGTCAGCTGTACGGCGACGTTCATGAATATGTAATTCTGCTTAAAAAGTGGTGGTTCAGCTTTCGATATAGACCAAACTTACTTTGATAGGAGCAGTTAGAGTAATTATGATATTTCTGCTTTTTCACCATCGAAATAAATTAAAAAATGTTAAGAGAGATTAAGACCTTTGCTTTTGCTATTTTCTTGATATATCCTTTCAGGATCCATAAAATGGGTCAGTATGCATACATGCGTTTATATACAAATTATTTGCATCATCGGTGACAACATTGTAGTTAATGGCATATCATATTTATTCGGTGGTTAAATAAATGTTTTTACAGTCATTGATTCATACATGCTTTTTCGGAATACGATTACGTTGATTACATACCATATTTTTCACATTTTCCAAAAGCCATCGTGACTATTAAAAGTGCAAGTACAGATCTCTGTATTAGGTAATTTAAGTATATTATTACAGTATGCTCTGATTTCATAAACTAACGTAGATGACGGTCATTGTTTCCCAACCAAACATTTTCCATCCGATTATCATATTATAAACATATTTCTTAAACATTTTGTACATGTGTACAGCCTTCCCTTAAATACAAAGCTTCTGTTGACATTATATTACGCCGTACACTGAGCCACCCACTATATTTAAAAAATTATAAATATACCAAGTAGGCTAACATCATCTCAACTTCATCCAAATATAAGTACTGTTCGTTTTTCCCATTCTCCTCTATGTTTCTTCATGTTTTTCTAGTTGTCATGTCACACATTCGCCTAATTGCTTTTCATTTATTTCTTCCCACCTTCAGACTTCGCATAGTTACTTCTTTATTGCGCAGTTTATCTCTTTGAGTTTCTTCGTCCTTCCGTCGGATGTGTCACATTGCCATTATTATAGACTGCTGTTAATGGGATTAGAGTATTATACAAAATAGAATTGGGATCTTGCGGGTTTTCCGAAGCCATAATGGTTGACGGCGCCTTCAACCGCCGCGAGCAAGTCAGTCGCATAAAATTCAATAGTGAGAACAGTCTAAAGACATCGTCGACAGAGTCGATTCATTCGAAATCGCATACGAGGACTTTATTGCCCACCGTACTTAATCAGTGCTGCGAATCATTAACCGGAAGTTCATGGTTTGCGCTTGAACGGCGCCGTTCGAGGCTTTTATCGTTTCGACGCAAAGAAATTGTTGAGAAAGAAAGATGGCCGGGGAGGAAGGCAAGGAGGAAGGCAATGAGGTAACAGAACGAGAGGATGACGACGCGGCCGATGAAGGGTGAGCAATAACAAATATTTTGTCAGTAGCCCGGTTCTTAAGCGTGCAGGGAATGTGTCGAGTATGCGTGAACATTACGTTATTTCATCATCGCAATATTTGTGCTACTTTAATTGTTAATGAGGACTCAATCAAGGGCCCCAATTTTCTGTCAGAATAACGTTAGGTGGGTGTACGGTTAGCACTACGAAAAGTATATGCTGATGGAAGAGATTTTTCCAATTTCTTGCCGGTACGTGACATTTGCTCTATACTTCCGGCAGATCGGCAAGACCTTGAGTAAAGTTGATACGGGTCAAAAACGTGAGATCCAAAATAACATTGCGGCCGTTGTGTGCTTGCGATACGTAACTGTTGGATTATGGATACTGTGAACATAAGGATATACCGGAATCTTTCAACTGGGTACTTTGCCTTTGTGTTCTTCGTCTTTTACTATTTATTTAACCGATTTCATTTGACAAGGTCCGTCGTATGTGTATATGGACACTATTGTCGTAATATGCATTATGATATTTATTCTGAATTGATCATGGCTTATGTATTATCATAATCAAGGAAAGGCGCTTGTTATTACTTCTTTTCTATGTGATCAGCAGGGATAGTTCGTACGATACCTTTGGCTATCGACACGTTGTATGATAAATAACATATAAGCTTTGCAATAATATAATATTTCCGCGTTGTATGGTAGTAATTTTTTCCGCTCTACATAGTTCATGTAGTGTATACTCACTAGAATTTCGTTCGTTTTATATTTATTTTTGCTACATTTTCCTATTTTTCTATTAATATTCCTCTCACTGCCTTGTCCTGTGTATTCGCTCAATGAATGATCGTCGGATGGGTTGTAATAGAAGAAGATAAAGTATTGCTAATGTACTCCACTGATGTACTAAACTAACCGTCTGTGCGACAACCTGTGAATATAAAACAATTAACTCCTGTTCGATGCCAGTAGGTACATTTTCCTGAAACAAAAAAGGATACTATTAACATAGAAAAGTGTATTGTAAAGCACGATCGCATTTATTGAATAATGTTTTGAAATATTAATGTGTTAGTTTGCTTTTCATAATTTGTTATATTTCTACCTAGTTGAACAAGCTCTGAAATCGGAACGTCATTAAAAGATGTATTAATATACGTTTCATGTAATTGTAATACTACAATCACTTAGTAAATTAATCAAATCGGAATTAAATTGGTCAACGCATTTATTCAGTGCATTTTTGAATTCGATGTTTACAGATTGTATATAAAGTGCGACAACTAATCAAAGTAGGGAATTGCATAGCACAAGTTAAGATCAATTTTGTGATAGACAGTCCACTTGGGACGCAATTTGAAGCGCGTTCACATAATCTTGAAATAGGTACTATCCACAGGTGCTGAGCGAAAACAAAACATGAGCTACAAGGAAAAAGTCTTAATGACGTCAATCTTAAAGCATAGACAAACGTGGGTGTGCCATTCGCCGAGAGAATAAGTTTACAGTACATAGTACACATGGTTTGGTAATTGTAGACTCAACTAAAAAAATGTTAGGTATATATTATTTTACTGGACCCCATGTAAAAGAAACACCTTAAAGCCTTTTCAAGGTTGCCAAATCTTATTCGTTGGATACACGCGGTTCGATGGCTCATAATTTTCTTTATTTAAATTTGTCATCGAAGTTATATGCTAATGTCACAAGTATGGAATCGTAATGTTTGTGAAACTAACTTTGTCAATTTTAATCATTTGTACCTGCTCCATTTAAATTTTTCGACAAATTTCGTTCTTAGTCTATGTCCGTCATAATGCATTTAAATTACGTTTCACTAGAATATTACCTTTTCTTTGATATTTGTAAGTTTATTTTCGTCAGTCCCGTGGCATTGTACAGCAGTAATATGGAACCGACTCTTTAATGTTATAGAAGCTTTTAGTCAAGTAATGTCGTTAAATCATAGTGACGATGCCCAAGATATAGAATTTTGTGCATTAATGCTGTAACTCCTCTGAATATTAATATTACTTTATATCACCTACAGTATTAATGCCACAAATAAATTCATAACGCAAAAAGGTAACACTTTTTATTGCTCTACAAAAACATAGAAGACAATTATCGTACCTCCACAGTACGTTATATAACCTGCGTTACACATATTAGGTCATTGTACGTCTGTAATTGTCCCGCGTTTAAGTCTTCAATTTTGCAATCGACTACCTGTTTAGCAAAAACCCGTTCCCATGACAGTGGCAACTGAGTGACCTTGCGAGTAACCTTAACTGCCGTAGCGAAACTATTAGAACTAACGTCTGCGCTGGCGAGTATCGTATGTAATTACGCCCGAATGCAGACACTTTCGTTTCATCGAAATTGCGAGAAATACCGAGGGACGAACGTAACGTACGGAGGAAACCGGTTGTCGCCGTTCAATGCCTCACAGTTATTTTGTCTTTCAAGGTGGTAGGGTAAGAAGGAATGACTCCGGCAGCAGAGGGGTGGGGTGCTGGAAAGGCAAAGGAAGGAAGGAAAGGTAGACAGGGGAACACTGAAGGCGAAAGAGAGGGGGACAGGTAGGGGGCATCAGAAGAGAATGAGGAAGGGAGTCGGATGATGAGAGAGGGAGACAGAGAGAGACTGAGAACTCCGGAAAGGGAAAGAAAGAAACAGACATGGGAGGTGACGCGGTGGGAACGATGAATAGAGGGAGCGCGCTCTGAGAAAGAGAGAGAGAGAGAGAACAAACGAACGAACGACTGAGAGGGAGAAAAATTACATTATACCACTCATCGCGACATTTCAAAGGCAGTACACCCTGCGGTATCGATTCGTCGATCACGTTCTCGTGTTTGATGTGCGGAAGTGCTGGTTCGTCCACGTGGTTACACTGATTGTGGGAATAGTGCAGCGAGCGTTACATGAAGTAGATCACGGCAGTACGCTCACCGGCTGTGTGACTGTTACAACGATGTGCATACGCGTTGATGTTCGCTAAAAATGTGATAGTTCAGCGACGACCGGCGTTGTTTCCAGCGGGTTACTCGAAGTGTATACTATTCTAATAGACAAGTTATCAGTGGTCTAATTAAAATACGCGTAAAGCGTGGCGACCAGTCGTACGAAATCGTTCAAGGCAGATTGAAGTGCGCGTGCAAACTTCCACTGTCGTTGCCATTTATGTACATACAGCGGTGCCGGTGTACATATCATACATTTTCGAAGTTGCAATATAGTTTACGATGAAAAGCGTATGACGGTATGGTTTCTTCATGTTTGTTCATGTGACCCTCGTGTTCGGTGTTGTGTTATTGTTACATTAACCTCTCCGTTTTGCAAGCGTACGTAAACATTGGATTGGCGGGAATATACATTGGAAATGCAAAGTGACGCTGGAAGTAGATATTTAGTTTCGTCAACAATTACGTTGTCGAGTGTAGTCAATTTTTTGTTTTGAAATATCTGTTGAATTCTTTATCACGGATTTTATCGCCTCCGAAATGTACGTGCAAGCAGTTTTTGTGTATAATTTTTGGTTAGGGAAAAAGAATATTTGTTCAACAAGAAATGTGAAGTGTTAGCTGAAGTTGATAAAAAAAAGAGTAGGTCATATATCTTGTCAGGTTTTATTCAGTTTTCTATAAAAACAATTATTTAGATGTAGATATCACGTAACCTCACTGTGCGTTAAAGCATATATTTTCTTTTGTGTAACGATTATGGGAATATAGGGCACCAATTTTGGTTTCGTGCAAAAATCTGATATATTGTGCGAGTTTCAAAGTGATAACGGGAGTCCTCTGCAACTTCATTTGCGACGCGTATAAATTGGAGCGGATATTACGATAATGTTTGCACGCATATAATGGTTACTATACACGAGTAATTTGTTTCATGTAGCCAGGCAAAAGCAATTATACGGGAAAATCAAAATTATCCCTCTCTCACATTTATGATGTCAGTATCTTTTAAAATATCAAAGTAGGTGCTAAACGCATTCTTATCCACGAACGGTGTTAAGAATTTGTTTCTTTTGCATATATGCAAAAAATGGCGGTTTTTATTTAATGAGTAATTGTTCGTAATGTCTTTGGAGAGAGGGCAGCATAGAAAACTGAATGCACAGTCTTTTTAAGTGCGTTTAAAAGCATGAGTAGTACTCGTTAAACGCCACCGTTTTGTTAATTGTTCTGTTTTTACGGAATTGTTATAATTTGAAACGTTTCTAAAACTTCGTTTTGGTACGAGAAGCATTTGTGTGGTACATTATGATTATACGAGCTACACTGACGTAACGTACATGCATAATACGACGACTTACTCACCTGCTACTTAATGATCGTTCCACGAATGTAATTGGTGCGATAAGAACAATTCACTTGAATGTAGTTGACGTTTTTTCTGTTACGTAGATCAATCTGACACGAATAGAATGTCACATCATTCACACGACACATGATTAAACACAACGCGTTTTCAATACCTTTCAGCAGCGTAAAGAAAGGGTAATAGAAGATTTTAAATACACGCAATATCATAAGTAATCACAGAGATATAGCAGTCAGAAGTGTGAGAGTACAAATGATACAATTATAATGCAGGGTAATATGCAGTCGTAAGCAATGAAAAATAATAATTTGCCTGCATTCGGATATAGTGGCAGTGAAATAAATGTAACCCAGACGTAACTCAACACCTTTTGCCCGGGTGAGCGTTTTCTACCTGTGTCGATGTCTGCTTCGTTTATAACTTTATGTAGAGACGTGAACGTTTATTTGTATAAAATAAATCGGTTTGGAATTATTGCGTATTCCGTTGTAGTGTACAAT
Source organism: Anoplius nigerrimus (assembly GCA_914767735.1). NCBI lineage: Eukaryota > Metazoa > Arthropoda > Insecta > Hymenoptera > Pompilidae > Anoplius > Anoplius nigerrimus. The sequence continues at coordinate 2,879,650 of OU612079.1, read as the reverse complement.
ATAATAGGGTTCCTTTAATTAATTCTTTAGTGCTAAGTATGAATCGTATAATAACTTAGGACATGGAACATGATTTTATACTGTTTAAGTTATTTGCTTCCCTCACTATGTTGGTGAAATGAGGAAATAGCACGAAGCCCGTGTTGTTTAAAATCAGTAGTTTACCTTTAAAAACCCATACATCTGCTTTAGTAATATGTCTGGGACAAACTCGAATCTCGGAACCCTCATTGGTAATATACGATGTCAGACTATTATGGTTCCTCCAATGACTTGAAAGCCAATCGCCTTCATGTTTTTTTTTCTTGTTGATATCTTAGCTGGTTTTGCTCAAGACGACAGTAACAATCCAATTTTTTATATTTAAACGAGATAGAAATTCTTTCTATTTATTTCTATGTCCTGCGACTCTTGTACAGAACGTTTTCATTTTCTTGGACAATGTTAAAGATTGATTTCATACCATGTCACGCATTTTTTTCGTAACGTACAAACTGTGTGTTCCTTGTTCTATTGTTTTTAGAATTAATTTAGGTGTGCAGCGACTAGATCAAATCATACTACTACCGGAATACGTTTTATTTTAGTTGCATTACCAATTCGAGACTTTCTTTACAAGAAGTCTCTGTTACGCTTGCATATGCTGTTACGGATGTGAATTCTATGCAATTCTTCTTTTTATTTTTATTTTTATTGAATAGGATTTCCCAGCGCTTGTGAAATTTCCAATGCATTTGTACCGACCTCACTAAAATCCTTTTACAGTTCTCGAAACGTTCGCTCTCCTCGTTTAAGCAGTGTTGTTTTTTGCCGTGTATTTCTTACATTTACCCACGCTTTTATACTGAACGGGCTTGTGAAAAAAATTAAATGTGTTCAGGTGAGAGAAGTGGTAGATTTGGGATCTTTATCTAGTCGTCAATTATGGAGCTCTTTTGTGGGTCGCATACTGTGATGTAACATAAATGTGTTAAACGAAAATTACAAATTTAAAAGAAAACGAAAGGCCAAACAACGGGACTGGATAAAGTCTACAAAGAATTGTTACATTTAAAAGGAGTACCTCCACCGGGGAAAGAAATAGAGAGCAATGCTTATAGATTGCATGCCTTGGCTGAAATGTGTGGATTCGGACTCGAGATCCACGAGCTTAAACAGGAATGGCGTCACGTGAGTTTCTACTATTATTTTTCAGTTATTTTTACTATTACAGATTTAGAATAAAAATCAATGTTATGATGCACATTTTCCTTTTTTTTCCTGTCTTGCTTTGATGGAATAAGAAACAGTATTTGAAGAGTTAAAAACTGCAAGTTTTTCTCTCAATTTTTATGTTACCGATGTTATTTTACGTCTGTTTTCCGTTTTATTTTGAACTCTGTAACGGTTTGAGTTTCATTTCATTCTTTTGTTCGTGGCGCTGCAATGTACATACTTGCAAACTGCCCCTTAGGGGCGTATAAACTAAATGAATGCATTATAAAAGCAAAGCGACTTCTTGCATAATTTAAGTCAGGCGCAATTACATTGCTTCGGTCATAGAGTAAAAACTCACGTGCGCGTACTAGGCATAATTATAATACGAATATGTAAATTCGCCATGAATACCATATCCATTTCTGGCAGCAATAATGAGAATTGGTGCCGTTTCTTTTGTAACGTGTCATCGATTTTTGTTAACTTCCCTCTCCGTGGATTCTGTTTTATGTACATCTTTATAGATGCAAGTGCGCAGCAAAGCAATACTTTATTTACGTGGACACATTTAGTGTAGTATAGCGACAATGGTAGAATACGAAGAAGCGGCATACGCTTTTGTTTAATGAATATAAATATCAGCTGGTTTTCTTTTATGATATCGAAACTTCAGTGATGAATGTTTGCACACACACGGATACGAAATTTAAAAGAATCTCATTGCCTTCCAAGTACGAAGGCAACGTAGTACTAATTCGCACATTGCAGTATTCCGTTTGATTCCGGAGATGCAACGAGATTCACGAAATCCACACACATTCCGAAAGCAAACAGCATATCTGGCATCAAATCCGCGGCACAGAGAGCCCGACCTACTTATTCTTTCATATCAAGATGCATTGCGCCCAAAGTAACTTAAGACAATTATAAAAGCGACTGTTGCATAAACATGCTTGAGTACTTAGAGAAAAAAAGTGTGTTGGGGGGGGGGGGGGAGGGTAGGGGTGTCAGTGCTTTCTAAATGTGATAAAAGTACTTTTAATACGTCATCCCCCTTTCCTTCCGCGGCATCCGCTTATTGATCGGGCGCGGAACGCGCATTTTAATGTATACAATTCATACAAAATGGAATTATGTAAAACGTATGGTAATATCGCGACGAATGGGACAGTGTGCCGGCGAATGTGAAGTATGCATGATCGTACGTCAGAACTCACCGTAAATATCTCGGCGACTTGTGGCGAGCGAAATTATGACGGGTTCTTGTGACTTTGAAATTTTGACGAGACGTTGATCTGGTCGATAAGCGTTTGCCTTCTCGCTCGGCTCCGCTTACCATTCTCTGTCTCTGGTCTCTCTCTCTCTCTCTCTCTCTCTCTCTCTCTCTCTCTCGATCTCTCTGTCTGTCTCTCTCGCACTTGCACACTGTTGCGGAACGAAGGTTCGTCGGCAAGTGACCGGGTCGGTTCGTTCTCGGCATGTAGGTATCGCGGCTGTACAGAAGTGGTCTAAATATGCGGCAACAATTGATTTCCTATACTGCTTTGCATACTTTTTGTCTCTGCATCTCTGACAAGTTAAAATGGGCGATCGATTCGAATACGTGGGAAGGTCAGAGTTTCGACGCCGAGATGTTCGTTTGAGAGCAGTCGGACGGGAATAGTGCACGTGAGTCTTTATAATAGATGAACAACACCGACATTCCGAATTTGCATGCTTCTTTTTGCTCTTCTGGCAATGTTTATGCATTTGCAGTTGCATTTCTGGCGCGTAAAAGGTATCGCACAGTGTTTCTGCGCCTAACGATCTCAACAGCATCCTTCTATAGATCTTTGTACAAGCTGTGATGATGCGATGATACTGTCGTATTTTTCGTTCTGCTAAGAATTGTTTTGGTGTTCTTTTTTGGTACCAATCATGTATTCTATTGCAATTAAACTTGGTTTTCAATCTGCATGAGCAGAAGATGAATGAAAGTCTGACGTAAAAGTATTAGTAATTGCGTTGTTTGTTACATGATAGTAACTTATGTACCTTACGACAATTTCCAGTTTTTACAGAAATTTGAAAATGATGCATCTTATAATCGCATTACGTTTCACGATCAACTAATGGCTTGATGTTTATGCGGCTATTTATAGCGGATGTTATGTTCCAATATATGTTTCAATAGTCTCCATTTTCTAAACATCCTCAGTTACAGTCTATTATATTATCAAATTTGCCAGTCATATAAACGATCGATCGATTCAGTTCCATTTGAGATCCCTTATTAGTATTAGCTTCATATATGCATACTCACTTTGTGCAGAGTATTTAATCCCACTGTCTTAAAATAACAATGCCAATTACGCGTACAATGAATGGAAAGTAAAAATCTTGTGGTGGATTGACATGAAATGTAGAGTTGACGTTAGAAAAATGTCTGAAATGGTACAAATAGAAATGGACGGAAGAATACGATGCTGGTTCATCGAAAAAAAGAGAAAAGATAAAAAGGGTTCATACACAAAAACAATGCACATTGCGTGGGCATTTTACGTAGGCCACAACTTTTTAATATAGGTTCCATTTCGTTCTTCGGGCATAGTTATATTCTTACCTTTTTGTTGTTCTCTTTCATTAAAATAGAACGTAGATCTATGTTGACCTATACTTAGGAGTAACTTTGCACAACGTTTCACTGGTTGTCCAAATGTAATTAAACTGTTTCTAAAGCCAAGTAAATACCAGGAGGACAGTGAGCAATAGGCATTATGTTTTGTATTTTTATTATCAATTAACATGCTTTTTTTTATCTGATTCGACTACTCATCCATTGTACGAATCGATTGAGCGTAGGTACAAAGGCTCAATCCATATGTTGACATTTCGACTTATTGAATTTTATACACAGTTTAATGAAATAAATTCTGCTTTACGATGTCGGTCGATTACGCTCGCAGTAAAATGGGTTTTCACGTTGGAAACCGTTTATTTTGGAGTTATTCTAGATTTACATTTGTTGCCCCCGCGATTGCGTTTTATTAAAGCAAAGACGCGTGTGCAAATATTCACATGAGAGTTAAATAAGAGTCAGTAGTGTACTCGCGGTATTTTGAACATTTACTTTAATTAAAATGGAACCGGAAGGTTTTGCTTTCGCCGACGTGTAACTTTGTCGCGCAAGTGAAGCAAATAGCTTCGAGCAAATACGTAGACCGCCTGAAACAGATGGATGACGTTCAAGTTTTAGGTAGCGAAATCGTTACTTCAGTTACATATTCATATCTGGAATCTTCTTTGGAATGATTTAATCATAACATACTCTACTATTTCTTAGGCAAAGATCCCTGCCGCATACATCATGCACACTACGACTTTTATTGGCATCGCCAAAGAGAGCCAGTGAAATCATACTGAGAGTGCACGATAAAATCTAGAAGGTGCATGAACGGGAAAGCTATTTTTCTGCTTCTCTGTAAAATGGCGAAATCTGGCACTTCACCTTCTGATAAAATTAAATTTTATTGTAATCCGGACAAAACTTCTCGTCCAGTTTCGCTCGGCCATCATTACGTCGGCTTCCACCCTTTTTCCTCCTCTGTTACCTTTTTACTCTTTCCTCCGACGGAAAAGTTTTGCCTTGACCTCTGTGTTTAATGAAATTATATTATACTTCCTCTTTACGGTAGTACGTTGCGAACAATTTTATAAATTTACCATTCTATTATCGCAAGTGACGTATCGTATCGTTCTTGAATATTTTGTCGCATCGTAACGTTTCTATATCTAAGCTTTTCGCACATTATTCAACTCGTTGCCTTGGGGATCTGCATTGGAAGAAATGTTTATATTATGAATAAATAAGCAGGGTAGCTATGCTCGTTATAAGCCGAGTTTGTTCCTTCCAAAGTTCTGTGCATGCTCAAACGTTGTGGAGACAGTGTGCATACCGTACAACGCATGTGGTGCAAACACAAGCGTGTGCCACTTTATATCATCTGAAAGCTGGGTAGGTATTAGAATGAGAAAACTGTTCCGAGTTTACAGCACACAGTAGGAATTTTTAACCAGTCAATTTCTTTGTGCAAAGAGTTTACATACATTTCCGAAATTATTTTTCAATTTCTGTTCTATTTATATCTGTCATAAGAACCTTTTTTTAATTCGACGCAAGTGACTTTAGTGACCCAGATTAGAATCATGTGAGTAATTGAGGACTATGTTGATGAATGTAGATGAAGTTTTATAAAAGTCGATGGAACATAGAAAGATCAAATTTCATCTTATAGAAAATATGAAAGCCACGTCGTATCCTATGGAAAATGTATCTTGTTTTTATACGAAATAGCTTTTCTAAACTTTAATTACGGCCAAAGATAGATGGAGGGTCGTAGATTGGAGAGTACGCACCCTTTGATCGAACATTTTGACCTCTGAAAGGGTTTTCTTTGATCTGCAGCTGGCGGTTGTGGGAAATATGCCAAAGATGCATAAAAGAAATTCCTTTTATCGCCTCGAGATAAAAGCGATTTTTTCACCGCGTGATTCAGCCCTTTTGTTCGTGGTTTCTTTCAAATGCCTTGCGACGTTGCCGTTTTGTAGTGAATAACAATCAAGCATTCTGCATGCCCATTGTCCAACAATAATGAACGTTTAATCATTCATGATACATTATACCATGTTAAGTAATCGTTCATATCTGCGCACAGCAAACGCTTACTTAATGTAGATTCTAACCTGTATAATCGTTATAACGCTGTTATTATGTTGCACAACATATGGCCTATAATATGCATAAATCCAATTACGGTGCTTGCTACCTATCGAAGCAAAATTATTAGTGAAGCCATATTAAAACATCTAATATATGGCGGAAGGAGGCGTACTTATACATGAAACAAAGATATTGTTCAATATTTATTAAGATTAATTTATAGAAATAACCGCTTTTTAAATAGTTTGTCAGTTGCAAATAGCATTTGTGTTACATGTAATACTTTCATTTACGTTTATATTATCCGTATTCACGCTTCATATACAAAATTGCTTTTAGTCCACCATTTTGTTAAATAATTACATTTATAAAAGAAAATTATTTTCAGTATCATTTAAGAATATATGACTGAAGGTAATCGTTAGTTATTGTAGGGCGTCTTGTTTCTTATTGAAAGACGATTTGCTGTTCACATTATTAAAATTATCACATGAAGTGATAGATAATTTATATAGAAACACATTGAAAGCGTACAAATCTTAAGTCGATAAAGAATTGCTTAGACGATTGAGCGACAAAATAAAATTTCTTTCCCACAACGTCGTTCGTACATGTTCCTCCTGTCACTCTCTTACTTTTTGTTACCGGTAAAAACAGGGAACTGGTTCAATCTCTACAGAAATGGTGTAAGTATACAAATCAATTCATTGTAGAATTGCATTAGATTGAATTAGGACAAGAATTTTCTACATAATCCGATTTTTCAAGTAGATCTCTGTCCGGAAATGTTACATGGCAAATTTAACGATTTAACAACCGTACCGCTTATTATTGTGAGAGTATGTGTCCAGTTTTTCCTACCCCTTTTGATTATGCTATAATAACTATTTTGTTCCATCTCATGTTGTTTACGGTTACTGCATTATATCATATCTTGGAATTAATCTAATGTTAATTTCGGAGCACATGGTCGCCATGAGGGTGATGGGCATAATTCAGTAATAGAGACATGAAAATTCATTAGCCCACAATATCACACGTTTCCGTAAATTATGTCTCTCATCATGTATGTGTATGCGTGTTCTGTGTTCCCTTTAGGGCAAATCCCAAGCTGGCAAAATCCTTCGATTCGTGTATACAGGGTCGTTCTTGTAAGGTGACTGATACGATTGCGTAACTAAATTGCGAAAGAGAATATCAACCGACGACTAAGAAGTGGCTCTTAACTTGTACTCGTACAACTATACTTAACCAAATTTTCCCAATGAATAGATTCTTCCTAATGTTCTTACAATAACTTATTCCTGTTCTGTCAGTGAATGTAACTAATTAAAGAATCAAAGACCGATCCAGATACAATCCCGGGACTATTACTTTTGATAATTATATGACAGGCACAATTACAAGCAACCTTCAAAAAGTCTATCTTTAAAAACTACACAATCTCTCAACTGACCTTAGTGGGCAGTCAAGACAATGCAGAAAATTTACGAAATACTTTCATACGAACTACGACAACGATTAAAGAAAGTACACTGAATACGGCATCGAGATTTTGTGCAAACATTTTCAGGCCAGAAAAGTCGTTCGCGGTTACTCTCCCACGCTTTCGGCATCATTATCGAAGGACATCGAATCTGTCACCTTGTAAGGGTCTCCCGGGTACGCGCCACATCACCATATTTCCGTGCATTCTCGTGTGCTTTGTAGGTTGCTCGGATTGGCACCGGGGCTAGGACAGCGGGTGCACTTTGCCGAGGGTACGAACTTACGATGCCGCGAAGATCCGAAACCGTCCGATGATTCGGAGGAAAGGTTGGCAAGAAAAAGACCCTCGTCTCTCAAGCTAAAGCATCCTCCGCTACCCTAAAACTGCGCGCGCCGTGAGAAAGACTGAAAAGATCTGCGGACGCGCCTCGATCCCCTTCCGAGGTATCGGAGGTCAGAATCGATTCTACGAGCCGGGGACCTGCACCGACGGGTCGATAATTCGAACCGACTCTCGATAAACGCTCGCGCGTTGCCTCGCTCCGCCGACGGTGGCCGCCATATTTGTTATTCGTAGATCGCCACTTCGCGGGCACGCTCGTAATTGCCAGCGTCGTCCGTCGCACGCTAGGTTAGGTACCTAGGCTAGGTATCCAGGTTAGGTGCCCAGGGTAGTTATCCAGGGTGGGTACGCGGACTGGGTACCCAGGTTAGGTATCCACACTCGATGCTGGCCGATTCCAGCCGCACGGAACTTAGTTGCCCCCGCAATGTCATTCGGACGCCCGAGGCGTGTGTTTTCGTTTTACGCCGGAACAATTAATACAGCCGCGCGCGATGCACAATATGATTCCGGGGCGGCACGATATGCGCCGACAGATCAAACAGAGGAGCCGCGGCACGAATAATAATCGCGGCGACAAGCGGTGCGTGTGTCGCAGGGCCGTCCTGTGGCTAGTTTAATATACGCCCGGGATATAGTCGGCGAAACGTTAACAGTGTGGAATTTCCGTCGACGGAGCGAGGTACGTTCTTTGCCCGTAATGGCCCGCTAGTTTCCGAATGAACGTTAGCGGCAGAACTCCCCAGAGCGAATCCCTGCCTCGCTCTTCTGCCGTCGTCGTCCAGAGGGAGGAGGAAAAAAAAGTAGTCTCGTGCTTCTAATTGTTCCCCCCGCTAATTGTCGCTACCTGGAGATTGATTTTCCGCCGGACTTACGGTGTAACGACAGCGTTCTTTCCCCGTGTCGTTAGCGTATGCGTTTTGATGAAGCTTTTAACTGCCTAGCAGATCCCTAGTCGCGTCGTGCTGTGTAATTTAGGAGTTGCGACGTTCCTTTGAGCGAACGCAAGATTCACGATTACGTTGCGCTTAATCATCTAACTACCACGTAGTAGCGGTTCTGTTTTTCCTTTTATACAGAAAGTGATGTCAGTCTCGTTGGTCCTTTACCACTGTCATTCAGCCGCATTGTTTATGCGTATTTTTCAATACGTTCATTGAAAGGCAGACAGTCGTTTTGTACCCTTAGTGTATCGAAGTAGCAAAGTCGATTCTCTGCACATCTTGATATATCTTTGATACATAGGAATGGACAGAGTTCCATTGCTACGACAGTATAAGAACGATATTTCAATTGATTGTATAATAACAAGTCCAGGTGCAGGTTCTTGAAGGACGAGATCCAATTACTGTACCCAAAGTGAGCAAGGCAACTCTTTATTTTTGTTCCCTGTTAATTCCCCTTGCCGCACTGTAGAACACGGTTGTTCGTGTAACAATAGAATTTTCAACTCACTCCCAGAATGACCTACAATTAGTCGCGGTACCAGGAATTTATATCATTCATCTGTGTTACGTAATTCCAAGACATTTCATTATGCGCCGCACGTACATACTAACCCTTCTCCATACACGTAAATTGCATCTACTTTCTAGAAGCATTATTTATTTAAATGCGTTTCTCATTCCCGTGCTATAAACGCGGAGGAGATACGTTATTTCGATCACACACAAGTATGCGAGTGACGATACCCGTTCAAGTGCAAATACGAATCATGAATACTATTGCCTATGCATTTGTGGACATACCCACGCTTTTGTACAAGTGATAGATTTTCTCCGTTTCCTCTATTACCGTTTGATATCTCGGTAAGATTTGATTTGTACAAGAAAATTACTTTCCGGCTCACGGTATGCAAGCCCGGCGCGTATACATTTTCTTTGTACCGTCGATTCATGTCAGCGCGGATTGAACTGCTATTGAAAAAGAAATTTGAGAGATATTGGGAGTGGGGAAATTAAATTAGCCCTGGGGCTTTTGCGGTAAACGTCCTGAGTGGTTGCAGCAGATGAGGTACAGCAACGTCGTCACGGTGGACCTAATACTTTATTACGATTGCCTTTAGAGTGAAACTTGTTGAATGTACATCGTATATTGCGAAACGAACCGCGGGACATGCCCCAATTGCATTTTAATTGAGAATACGTCGCATCGCTTACAATAGCTCATAAATCGGCAACATGAAATGTAGGATGAATGTGGCAAGTTATGCGTAACTTCGGAACTACGTCACTTTGCAATATACGCTACGTTACTCTTAGCTGGAATATGCATTGTAATTAATGGCTTATAAACGAGAGCCAGATGTGTTGAGTCATGTCTCATTCGTAAGACTAATTCTATATTTTCTGAACGAGGGGTCATAGAGATTGAAAGGCTTTTAAAAAGTTACCTGATTTACATTAGAGTTCGAAAAGGGGACTGGAGAAGTGTAGAATAGTGTAGGGAAATAAGAGTAATACCCGAATTACGGAGGATCTTGCGCGATTTTCAAGCAGGCTTAGGAAATTCATACATTGTCAAATGAAACACAGCAACAGTTGTGCAGGTCATACGTACACCTGCCTGATTACCATACCGGCACCTTTGTAACGCATATTCTCGCTGTTCGCCATATGCACGCCTGCGTAATATCCGCTCCGGTTTTGTACAGGCAATTCTTTTCATGCCCTGCTCAAGTGTATTTTTATTCTGCCATTATGACATCTATAGTACGCATTACAGATTATCATGAAGATATGACATTTCAAATGAACTTTATACTTTTACGATTATCTTTGTTGTTAAACTGCCGACGCAGCGAGTAGATGAGGTTTGTCGTATCAATCTAGACTATTACTACGGTTAAAAGAAAAGAAAACATGTTGACAAGGTTGGCGCTTTTCTAGCATTTTTCAAGGTTTAAATATTTTAGTGACCTGAAAGCAAATTCCTGTTAGGCATGGCCTACATCAGTATTATTTGCATGAGCACATCAAAAATTTATACAAAAACGAAGTGTACGTATGTACATAAATTGAGTTTTATTGGCCCTGAAGTATACGTCAATATTCGATTAAGAAATAACGAATTTGTTTGCATGTAAGTTGTCAGTACGTGACCATGATAAAATGTATTTTGAATTACTTTATATTATTTGAACATTAAAAGTGGTTTTCGAAACCTGTCGCATTCCATCTCAAAATCGAAAAAAGCCATTCGGAGTGACACTCGTTTAAAATAAAAACAAATCAATATACAAAGGTTAACATATGTATTCCGAAACGAATAATTTGAACGTATCGATACTAATGAAATGTTTCCTCGATTGCTTTTGTCATTTAATTTGAATAAAAACGTTCAGAGTAGTTCAGCTGGATTTTAATATTGCAATTAATGGAAGATACTTATGAATATCTCTCTTGCAGGTAAATAAATAAACAAGCAAAATTAATTGTCTGACCTAGCAATAATCTAAAGTATAAAACCAGGGATAAAATTCATAAAAAGCTGTTTAAAATCTCGTCGAAAATATTTGCCCAAAATATTAAAGTACTACACGTATGATGCAAGTTGTAACTATTGGCACTTCATTACTATAGTTCATTCAAGCTTCATTAATATATTCGTACAGTTCATTGACTGCTACCATTACACTGTATCGGATGTGAATCATATGTTAGCATAAGTTACCAACATTCGTGGATGCGATTAATTGTGATACCGACATTAAGGTGTCATATAGAAACATGAGGTACTCATGAAACTGTCGCATGGTAATTAGTGATCCACTTCTTCCTTTGTTTGTAGACGACTTCCATGCCGTTTCATTTTTCTTGCTTTCCATTCGTTTTTTTTCATTGCAGCTCACCACCAGTCGTGTACACGTTATGTGTATCACTTAGGGCAAGACGTGACGTGTAATCAGCGTGCTCATGCGTACAGAGAAGGTACTTGTGCTTGTACTTGTGCACGTACCAAATCGCAGTCGTTTGACCAAGGTGGCCGTTTGTATGTGTGTGCGTACCTTTCACACGCACGCAGATATAAATATGTACGCACGTGTGTATATTAACTCTTGCGTACCACTTATATATTATGTATGCGCATAACTTACGTCGGTCAACCTCGATATTTTTACGAATAAATTCGCAACTTCCTGCATAACTTGGCTCGCGTGTTCCATGATTTGTTGATGGCACGGAACACAGGCTGCCCTGTAGACTCGTCCAAGAGTTTAGATGTGTGTTTGCAATTAAAAAAAGTGCCTGACAACGTACATGCATAAATTGAATCACTGCTCTGTCTTTTATGTCTGTGTGTTTATTTGGTCATGCTACTGGTTCGCGATTATAAATCTTTTGTTAGGATTTGGTTTTGTGTCGTTAGGCTAATATTGAGCGTTGAATTTAAATGTCTTTTCAACGGTAAACGGTGGTATGAGTATAGACACGTCACGTCATTTATGTGTTAGCCATTGCGTTGAGAACATGGAAAGTATGTTAAGGAGCGTTTATGTGCTTGTAGTTGACATTTGTTATAAGTCAAGTCTCCAAATGGCCCTCAGTGAAGCATTGAGCTATAAGCTGTAAAAATTGTTAAAATTTTATATGTATGAGAAATTTACATGTGTTGTTTTAAACGATTGTGTCTGGTTTCTGTGTCAAGATTGTCAAGTACGCGTATATTTTTTAACACTTATTTTCGTACATGGAACGATAAATTTGTTTACGAACATTTCTCCACATTTTGCTATTCACATATATTTTTTCGATTGACGTAGAAGTTTTTACTTGCTGTACTTCAATTTGCACAAACTTTATGTCTGTATTACTGTGATATCACTATAGTCACCGTCAGACATCGAGACTTTTAATTTAACAGTGTAGGATTGATCATTTAAGATACACATTTTAAATTATCATTTGTAATTTGACCACTGATAAGATTGACAAATAAAATATAATCTTCTCAACGACCAATAAAAAACCTTCCCATACTAAACGAACACAAAGATAATTTCAATACGATATCAGTAACTATTTCTCTAGAGCAAGCAACGTGACGTTTGTCGCATTCCTTGGGGTTACATTTCAAAAATATCACACTGGTATCTGGCGTTACCTCCGACATGTCCCATAAACACCGGTTGCCGCGGTCTGATTATTTTCTTGGCAACATCTAATTCCTTTCACGGGCCTGTGTCGCAATTCCTCGCGAGAAGAAAAGTATACAGCGCGCAGCACTCACAATTATTAGACTTACGTTGCTAAACAACGGCCGTTCCGCGTGACCAGCTCGCAGCTCCGACATTACGACACTCAAATTTATTGACGCGTATCATTCCTCTTCTCCGCCTCCCGCCTTTTTTTACCGGCAGTCCACCTTCCTTCATATTCGTTCTACGATTCATATCCCACCGCACGCTGCGCATATCGCCCTTCCCGTCCTCCGACTTCGTATTCCGCTCGACATGCCGACTTACAGAAGCTTCTAGCGCGCTTAAAACTTGCAGGCGTCCGCCCGGACATGCTCATTCTTTCTCCATACCTCCGCCACCCTCATCCCTCCTTGCCATTAACCCCTAATTTGCCACACGTGCTCCTTCCGAGCAATATACTCGGTCCACTGTACAACCTACATCGTGCAAAAGTTGCACTCCGCGTTCATCCTGCGCGTGCGCGTCGCGTGAATCGCACACACACCAGGCCCCGAGGCGCACGTACACGCACGTCGGCCAGTGGTTACACGTGCGCACACGTACGGGGCGTGCGGATGAGGGCGCATGTCTGACCGAACAGCGAGGAGGAGAGGAAGGAGACGGAGGAGGGGGGTAGGCGGCGGTAGCGGAGGGGAGGGCAGACCGAAAGAACGGGAGGGTGCAGGCTGGCCAGAGAGGGTAGTCTGAGGGCGCGAGGGAGACGATCGACGTGGTTACGGAGGTATCCTCCGGTGACACCCGCACTAAAGCCTTCGTAGAATCCGCCACTGTTCAACCTTGGTCACTAGTCGGGACAGTCTACCCCGTCACGAAACGTTACGCATCTTTACGGCTTGGTGCGCGGTATCGCCTTCTCTCTCTCTCTCTCTCTCTCTCTCTCTCTCTCTATTTCGCTCGCTTTGTTCCTACCCTCTGCCTTATTCTGGTCCCTGTTCGTGTTGTGTAAACGTATGGACACGCATGTGAACACGTATACGCGATCACTTGTTCTCCCCCTCTCTCTCTCTCTCTCTCTCTCTCTCTCTCGTTTCTTCTATCCTTTCCTTTCTTTCTCTCTCTCCTCTCTATTTCCGTCTCTCTATCTCTCTCCCTTTCCCCTCCGCCTCATCTCGCACGCACGTCGCGAGCGTGCCAAGAACCGTCTGCTTCGACCGCGAACCTGATGGACCTCGGCGATTTTACCGTGACGTCAGCGGCTGAGTGAGTCGACCCCGGCAACGACGGCGGTCATAGTGGCGACGGGCGAATTTGCCGAATTCGGATCGACCAGTCTATGCCATCGCGAGGCAGGCTAAGTGCGACACGTCGCTATGCCGCGCGGATCGACACGTTGCTGCTGCTCCTCCTGCGGGACGGGCGAACCTCAACAGGAGGTCCCGAAGGATACACGAGCTCGGAGGCCAGCCGAGCCAGCGCCGTTCGACGATTCCGTCGCGAACCGACCGGACGCCAGAAATCTGCCCTCGCACTGAGCCTCGCGCGAGCCTTTGTTTTCCCGGCTGCTGGCGCATCACGATTCACGTGTCTCATCGCGCCGTAAGTGCGCTGCGAAGCTGTCCGGCCTCGAGTTATGAGAGTACGGCGGAAAATTCAGCTGGCCGTAGCTCAGCACCCGTCTCGCTGATCGTAAGATATCGCCGGAGTGCCGACGACGCGGTGGAACTTCTTCGGCCCGGAAGGGAACGACGAGTGACGCGAGACTTGACTCTACTGACTGGCTGATTGTGGCTCCATTCTCTCGGCTCGCCTTCGTCATCGGTGGCCGACGAGAGCGTACGCTATGCCTCCTCGCGCGTCTTACGTCGCTGCGCGTGTTCCTGAATGGCGCACCTGATCGCCGGCACGAGCGTGTCAGTCGTTGCCGCATGCACACGGGCCAAGTACGACGTCCGTCTTCGGTGTAAAATTGAGTTACGGAGGCCGGAACGGGCGCCGATCGATGCTGCCAGTCACTCGAGAGTAGAGTGCTTCTTCGCCGGAGCGAGAGAGCGGAGAGGAGCGGATGAGAGTGTGGCGTGGGCGGGGATGGGGGAGGCGCAGGGGTGGACAATAAGAAAGTCAATCTGCGAGAGAGGTGTATCGGCCTCACGTGCCGTCGTCCACACGGGACTCTGCCAGTCGAGTCAGGCTCGCAGCCCGACGCTGCCGCTCCTACTGAAGATGCGTGACCTTCGATTTTCCGCCGAGAGATGCCTGTGAGCGATCCATGAGAACTCGGCCGGACGCATGATTCGATGATGCGGCGTGACTTCGGTTTTGTCCCGCTGACAGTGGGTGGTATGGTATGGTCTGATTGACGGAGGCGAGAGGCATAGAGAGAGAGAGAGAGAGAGAGAGAGAGAGAGAGAGAGAGGGAGAGAGAAAAAGAGAGGAAAGGGAGAGTGAGAGAGGGGAAGATAGAGAGAAGAGAAAGAGGAGAGAGAGAGGGGGGAAGATAGAGAGAAGAGAGAGAGAGAGAGAGAGAGAGGGATAGCGAATCAGGGGTTTTAAGGGAGGGAGAGAGAGAGAGAGAGAGAGAGAGAGAAGGATGGAAGACGGAAGCGAGGAATGCCAAGAGTAACGTGCGTGTAGACGAGTGATATCTGTTGTTGATTCGATTGATGAAAGTACGTTGTCCGTGGTCGTTGCCGCGAAGATTTGAGCCTGACACGTGACGAATATAAAGTAGTACGGAGACTGTGCGCGTGTAAAGGGATGTCTAAAAAGATGACGGTTAAATTCGGTCTAACGCGGCTTGGAACGTCAGTGGCAATCTGTTCTAGCCAAGTAGCCTGACGCAATGAAGTTAAAGTTGTAACTGTGAGACTAACGTTTCGTAGAGACGTCTGCCGCTGCTCGACGCGGTTCGTATTATGGACTAACGACGTTCCATCGAGCGTGAAGGACGTGAGCTTAAATTTCTGTATTCACCACGTGCGCGGTGCAGAAACTCTTTGTGACAATCCAACTTAGAAGTCTGAGACATAGAAACCCATGAAGACGCCGCAAGAAGCGTTGTCCTGGGGTCGACAAGCGAGTTCGAAGTCGAGCAAATCGACCGCAGTCAAGCGAGTCAGCTTAAAGTCCAACGCCTCCGGGAGTGCTAAAAGTTTTTGGGCCGAGTCCAGCTTCGGCCAAAACCTTCGCTAACGGCAGAGAGCGACTACCGATCGAATCGCTCCGATCGAACAATTGGTTTCGCAGCATCGATCCCGGAAAATCCTCATCCAGCAGCGAGTCGGCGAAAGTGCATCTCGGTTACCCTCGTGCGCGACAAAGAATCTGGGAAACCGCTGAGGAGCGAAGACGGCGACGGCACTTAGAATGGGCTGCAGATCAGCAGCAAAGTCCAAGGTGGAGGAAGGGTGCGATCGAGGGCAGCTCGAGACGGCTCTAACGTCGTTGCCGAGGTGCATCGAGGTCACTGAGATTCTCGTCGACGCGAGGGTTATCCTGGAGGGTGAGAAGTGCGGCGATAGCGGCAGCGAGGGCGAGTCGGAGGACGAGGAGGAGGAAGAGGCTACGGGAAGTGTCGAAGCCAGAGGTGCGGAGGAGGGGGAAGGCAGGGAAGCGAGCGTCAAGGACGCGCAGGGAGGAGCTAAGATAGCGGTGAGAGGGAAAGGTCCCGAGGACGATTCGTCGGGAGGCTACCGGACGTTTCTAAGATCGGCAAGAGTCGAGTCGTTTGTCAGCAGTGCAGCGCTGGGCACCGCTGGGGGTAGATAGCTGTCGAGTGAGGATGCAGAGATTGCGCTCGACCTTCAAGAGGTCGCGCACTCCGACGGGGGCTGAAATGAAGTCTCAGTCGAGTCTCGAGGTACCGAAACAGGTCCGCTCGGCCTCCTTCGACGAGATCCAGCTAGAGGCCAAGCGGCAGGATGTCAAGGAGTCGCGCTCGCCGAGGACGACCTCGTCCTCGTCGTCCTCGTGCTCGCCGGCTAGGTCCCAGGACTCTGGCCGCGGCAGACGGTCGGCGATGCTCAGGGTGCCGCAGCTGCAGAGCGGACAACGCTCGAGGAGCTTCGACGTTTACGAGAGGAACGTCGGCTTCGGCAGCAGTCCGCTCATGTCCGACGGTGGTCAGCGTTCCGAGACGCCGACCATTCAGGTGTCCGGCTGCTACCACTGCCTCTGCGTCGAGGAATACAAGCGCATGTACCTGAGCAGGGACGACGACGAGTCCTCGAGGGAGGACGTCGACGACAACGACGAGGACGACGAGACCGAGCGGACGGCCGACAACACGGCCGACAACACAGCCGACAACACGGCCGACTACACGGCTGACAACACGGCCGACAACACGGCCGAGAACACTGACGAGAAGCTGACGGACGAGGACGAGGATCCCACCGTCGAGACCAGAAGAGAGGGCAGTCCCGAGATCAGGGTAACGTTCAGCTGGTCGGAGAAAGTGCCGGACGCGGTACCGGAAGTGGTGCCGGAAGCTGTGCCGGATGTGCACCCCGAGCTCGGGGTAGCCGGCGAACTTCTTCCGGAGAGACAGAGGAGAAGGTCGATCGCTTCGCCGAAACTTTCGAGGCAAGAGGCCCTCACAACTTTCCCTAGCGACCTTCCCATGGTCCTGGGTTCCTCCGGCGAGGAGTCCAAGCCGGAGGACGACGACGACGAGGACGCTGGCGTTCACGTGACCGTCGAGCCTGGCAAGTGCAAGCTCGTCGTCCGGGAGATCTTTCTCACCGTCCCGGAACTGAAGAGGGACAGGGCCGCGTCGGTCGATTCATGCTTCAATAACAGCAAGAACGGCAAGAACGACGAGGGCAATTCTTTGGCAGTACCTCAGCAGAATATACGCTCCAAGAGCGTGGACATCGTTCTGCCGACCGAGGCGCAGACGAGGTATACTGCCCTGCTGCCTGGGAACGACGCACGACCTCCAAGAGGGTGGGTACGTCTTTGGTGAATGGGACATGTCCTTGCCTATGAATGCTTTCGATGTTTTTTTCATCCGAGACGCTCGGCTTGCGACGCTGCGTCGTAAACGTTACCGTTTGCCTTCTCTTTCTTCTCTGTATTCCCTGTGCGTGTATGTGTACCTGGCTCCGCTATGAAAGTTGCCGGGTTAGCAATCGATGGCGACTGATAAACGACGTTGTCCCGGACTCGTTTTTACGAAACCGAATCGATATCATATCGATTTGACCAATTTTCGTGCAGGCCGTACCTGGCGGAACGCGTAGTTTTCTGGTCGTATATGTTACGTGTGCTTGTTTGCCTTTTTGCTTGAATAAGAATTGTTTATATGTAAAGGGCGATACGTATTTCGTACTGATAAATTCGATAGAGACTTATTTTGCTATTCTTGACGATTTCATTTCGTGTTACGTTATATAGTTGTCGTAATATGCGAATGCGGTAATCGGTATGCAGAATGATTGGATCAAGGTTATCCTGTTTCCTTTTTGCTTTGAATATTGGTCAAGGAATGAGAGTTAAAGATCGGTTGAAATTGCTATTTAGCACTTTCATGGGCTGAATTGCCGTAATGAACACAAACCGGTTTGGATGCCTGTATGATTGTAACGCAGCATGCAGATCGTTTGTGGGTGGAGTTAGGCGTTCTTTGACTATACGTATGTACTTATTTGTCTCGTTCACTCATCCCAAAATTTCTACGTAGAAGTGGTACGTAAATGTCACTGTTCTTATTGTGCATGTTTGTTATATTTTTCTACTCCAATTCTCAGAGTAGTAGCAGTGCAACGTTGATAATTTTTCGTTGTTCTTGATCTAAATATTAAAAACAGGACTTGTTTAGTTGCTGGTGCAAGAAATTACTCTCAAATAGTCCCAAATTGATGATATTCTTTGTGCAAAGTCAATAGTCTAAATTTTCTTGTATTCAAAAAGTGAACATATTTTCCTACCAATTAGCGTTTGAATATAATAGCCTCAGTTGTAATGGACATTACATCTTTTAGATTTGTACAAAATGAACATTACTACAACATGTCTTGGCGAATAAATCTCATTTTTGATCTACCAAAACAAATTACATATGCTCGTCGCTTATATTCATATGTTTTATGTATCATGGTATATTGCTAATTCTTGGAATTTGCTGCAAAGCTCAGAACGTCATGTGCAACGTAGCTGTGACGTTCAATATCAATTTGGTTTGAAGATTGTACATTTTTTCACGGAACTCGTTTTATCCGCGAGAACAATAATTCTTGAAGAACGATGAGCCTGGTTGGTCTCTTTCGAATGGGTGTCGGTCGGATCACCGTAAAGACTTGAATCTAGTACGTGTATAGTCATCGTGTGGCGCCGCGAGTTTATTGACTCGTTATATTTCCTGGAAACTTCGCCCGGCAAAGTCCAGCTCGATGCATTTGAGAACATTCGATGTCCTTCGCGGCGTAGCCATTTTCGGAAGATTGAAATTTAAATGATTCAGAGAAAGACATCGATTGCACCCTCCATCGACTCTCCTCGGAATATTTTCTTTCAATATTCACGTAAATGTCGATACGTTACATTCAGGTACCATAAGCGTGGCAGGCCCCGTCGTTCGAGTTGCACCAGTCTCTAGGTACGCATGTAGAGAGGATGTTTCTGAAAAAAATAACCCGAGATGCGACAGTGTGCTTTCCACTACACAACCGTAAAGAATGTACAATGATCGTACACGAACTATTTATTTTTAACGTTTGAAAAATTTGCAAGAGTAGATGTTAGGTTGAAGAATGATCTACTGTTCAGTATAATTGACTTGTAGTGATTTCTATTTGCGTTGATACACACGCGGTATGTGTTACGGATTCTCGAAGACGTTAAAAAAGTTCGTGACTATTCCGGATATAAGAATTGATGATATAATCTACGAAGGTGCGAACATTGTTAGGTGAAGTGGGATATACGAGAGTCTTGAGTTTCCTGAGAAATAGCGATCCATAACATCTTCATAAGCAGTATATTAGCCTTAAGTACTCAAATGTGGACTGATAGTTTAAGGGTCTACTATATTATAGAGTGATTTCAATGTCTACTCGAACGATCTAATCGCAATAAGTAATGATACTGCTAGGTTATAATGGGAAGAAACTACAATAATTTCATCGTTTTAAGCTCATTCGAGTTGTTCATGTAAATCTGATTATCATTGAAAAGTCGGTTTCAATTTTGGTAGGAAGAATTTGTGGTATTGGAATAGAATATTTCGATAATCCTGAGGGCAAACGTGTTGTCAAAATTTGGTTATTTACTCGGAAACACTTTATATGCATTTTATCACATCGCATATTTGCAGTCGAATTTCACTCGATTTTCAGTCGATTTTCAGTTGATTGAATATTGGATTTATTCAAATTGACACACAATCCGAAAATTTGTATTTCAAACAGATTCACTTTCCGTGCGATTCATACAATTGCCAGACTGTGGTATGAGTTTAGTTCAAAACTCCGGATTTGTGTGAGAAACTTGAATACATATTTCAACGCGGCAGGTTTTTTGAAGACACTCGTTCTGTAGCAGTCAGACCATTTATTTTCTACATCAATCATTGGCCGAAGGACAAAATTTAACGAGTCACCAACGTAACAGTCTGTTGTTTATATATGTACTGTAATTAACTTTGCAACGGAGAGCACAGAGTATGCCAGATTGCGAACGTGAGACTCCTCGCGGACAAGAATCACACCGCCGCACACCATTTCGATTAATTAATCCTATGAACGTGCGTACGTGAACAATTTGGTTTCGCGAAAAAGCGATACGCATCGACGTGACCGATTAATCATTCTTTTAGAGCCCGTTAATTATACGCTTGCGTGAACGTAACGCCGTCTGTCTTCCCAGCTTGTAAACGGCCGTAATTAGGTTTCATATTTTGCCACGTAAGTTAAGCCGCGGTGCGACGCAAATTTGCGGAAAGAAATCGTAAAGTCACTGCGTCCTACGTTGCTCCACACTTACCCTACAGCTCACACACAAGCATATGACATTCAGTAGCTTTTTCCAAGAAGCTTCTCATGATTCACGAAGGTACTCGTCCCTTTAACCGGGCCTGTAACGCTTACGTTAATCCACTCAACGACAGTTGTTATTCGCAACAGTAGGAATACATTCGTGTACGTTGAACGTTTGGCCTTACCGAAGCTGAACAGGAAACAAAGGAATACTCTAGTCAGTTGAGAGGCAAGCGTTCATTCGAAAATACGCATTTCTACCTTTGCCGAACGCGTGTAATTTCCAGCGGTATTACGAAAATGCTTTAAGGAAAATCTTTCTTGCCCGGTATGCAAAGTGGGCTGTCAGGAACAGGCTGTCCGGTTACTTCATCTCAATTTCGGTTGAAAGAAAATACGCATATTGTAAGGTATTCTCCGACTTTGGGAATTTCAGTGTTGTAAGAAGTACGTATGGAGCCTTAATTAGCTTCGCTCGATAGCGACTCGAACGTCGACTGCCCCAGTTGAGGTTATGTTTGGGTAGAAGCGTCGGCAGCGTTGTCTTAATGTGAAAGAATGCGTCTTCCAGGGCTTTAAAGAGCGTAGGTTGAAAATATCAGCAGGGGGATCGTTAGCAATCGTTAGCTTCTATGCCGAGATATGAGGTGATGTCGTTAACAATCTGTCACGTGCATTTGTGGAGAATCAGTTGCCCTCAAGAAAAGCTCCGATGTTCACTCACCGGCGTTTCCTTTGCATAATGCGAGGTACGATATCAGAGAGCCAATAGATTTTTAGAGCAAGAGAACGTACGCAAACAATCTTTCTTCGACGTCGATTCTTTGACAACTTATCACGTTCGATAGATTTGCAGATGAGTAGGAGAGCATATATTTATAGTACGACGTTACGGTACGTTCGGACGGCGGAAAAACACATTCTCTCTCTCTCTCTCTCTCGCTCTCTCTATCTCCCTCTCTCTCCCTTTCTCTTACTATCACTTGCTCGCTCTGTGCTTCTTCCTTCATTTTTTTCTGCACATGCCATTAGCTATAGTAACTGGCGCCAGTACTAGTATTTTTCGCGGCCTGTGTCTAGCCATTTCTCCTGATTGTCGACTGTTTTTTCTCTCCTCACGTGACTGTGTTCGTTACTGTATTTCAACCCGTAACCTACGGACACACACACGCACACGCACATGTACACGTATCAGACAGACATAGGAGTTGGCATCTAGGGCTAACCGGACGCGTACTAGCGAGTCTATACGACGAAACTCCTACATTTATGAGTCCTTGAAAGTCATGTAAATGTGAACCACGTACGTAATTGGTAATCGTACGTCAAAACCTTAATTTAATGAGCGAGAATTTTCGTCACTAATGCGTGACTTTACTGATAACTGAGTAACTGATTCGATGGCGTTATACGATTACCATTGACTAGTGACTTAATCGGTATTTGCTCTTAATAATCTGACGTCTCAATCCAATTAGTTCTTCACAAAATTAATTGAACGTTGCTCCGTATTGATTCTCAGCGTTTTTGATTCATCATTCTTTAATATATAGCTCAACCTGTTTAATTGCGGGTATCCAGTGAAATAATTATACGGACTGCTTTTGCGGACAACGTGTATATTTATTCTAGCAGATCCTGAAAATAATATTCAGTTTCTAATGACCTACAATTAGTCGAATCAGGAAAAACGTCTTATATCCTTTTTTATTATATGGAATACAAAATATTTTAAAGACCATATTGGAACAGGCATATTCATCCCATTCCATCAATGTACATTGACCCAAGCAAACAGTTCCACTCTACACAACTCATAACATGCAATGTCTTTCTATTTTGACACTAAGCTGTGGCGAAAGTGTTAATCAGATTTAAAAGCGTCCCTTCTTAGGTAAACGCCTGCGTGGCCATGTTAAGCTCGTATTCCGCAATCAGACTTTCAATTTACATTTTAAATAAGTTCACTTTGAAATTGGCTCGCTCTCATGCTGGGCGTTGAAAGCATCCAATTATACAAATTTATGCTTTGGGCAGAGTTAATTTTTTTCGTAACAGCGCCGAAGAATTACCGTTGACGTAGGTAGATACGTACGTAGGGACGTATAGCGATGTAGAAATTTTGCGAATACTAATCCAGCAATCTCGAATCTGTTCAGACACTGCGGCGTTTCGCGTCCGCATCCTTTGTGCCCGGAGTGTTCTCTGTATTTTAACATAACTACTTGTCTGAGGAGTGGTTATTACAACGGCGTTGCCGGCGGCTAGTCCTACTCGAAACTGAGCTACACGCTGGGACTTCAATAAAATGTTACGGAATTTCCAATTCCCTGTGCCTTCCGGCGATGCTCCAATTACTCGCGAAAATAAAAATTTGTTCGTTTTGAAAATATTATTTTCCCCCCTGAGCGCGTAGTATTGCTTTCTTTATCGGCCCGACGGATTATGCAATTTGCGTTTTACGGCTTTCGATTTTTACCCCAGCCGTGCTCTCGTTTTTCTCTGCCTCCTCCATCAAAAGTATGCAGTTGATTTTCAAGTATCGACTACTCCAACGGCTTTGCACACGAATAATTTTCGCGTTACGTACTGCTGCGTCACACGCGATTTATTTAGTTACCAATAGTAGTAATTCTCGACTAATTTGATTCGCTACTTTGCTTCAATATGTGCCAGATGATATGCCGATCGTTCGTAAAACGTTTTCAAACTTCTCCGACAATTTTTGTTCAAGTATGAACTTTTTCACGGACTCTTTTTCACCCAAAAATGACCTTCACTTAAACATAGCTCTTCGCTTTATATATGTTACGGTAAATGTGATTGATTCGCTTGATTATGCTATGATTATATATATCGAGTTAATTTGTTAATAATCACCACCAAACTTGATAAATGCGATTAATCCGATGATTAAATATAATTTCCGGTTATTATTGAAGTTACTCGATAGAATTCTCCCAGTGCTCATAAAGAATTCTATCACACTTTGGTAAGTAGATCCCATAACTCCCTTCGGTGCCTACTTATAAGAAGCATGGCTAATAACATTATTTTTAAAAGAACATCTCTTTAAACAAATAAACAAACAAACAAACGTGGTAAGGAAATATCACACATAGGTATTAACCATATCAATATAATTGGTCATATTTTTCACATTACCGTAACATACACATAAAACGCAATGGAAAAAGGTCTGGTACCGTGTCTGTCCGCCGACGATACCTCAAATTTCCACGAAACGAAAAGTTTCGCTGCACTTTGACGCAACAGTTGAAAAGTTCCTTGCGCAAGCATCGGAACGGAGAACTAAACACCGGTATACATTTTAGATCGACACGAGTCGCCCACTCGCATGCTTTCGAACGCAACGCTTATTCCGCTTTTCTTCGGAACTAGTTCCGACACGTTCAACTAGTTCACACCGCGCGATCACTTTTCTAGCATCCGTTCGATCGACCTGTTGTCCACCGAGACATCTAACTCGAGCTTCGCAGCTCGGTCTGCCAATTTACGACAAAGCGTTTCACGAAAGCGAGTCATTTTCATTTCGGAATTGTTGAGGAACGCCATTGTCCTTGTCACGAACGGTTTCCCTCAAGCCGAAATAGCGCTCGGAGGGTTCGCAGAAGGGGCACATCGAATTCATCCTATCGGCAGCATGAAACTTTCATGTTCGCCAGTTGGGCCACGCGCAGTCTCGGGAGGGTTTACCTAAATCTTTAACGGGACACACGGCGTTCTATTATTAAGGATTCAATTTTACATAGCGGCGAGTCCTCTCTCCCCTATCCTCCTCCTGAGATTCGGAATTTCACTCGAAGTTTAACGATCCTTGCCCTGCCTATCCGGCGACTAGCCAAAAACGGGATGAATCCTTCTGCGGCACAAAGTGGGCCGTACAAGCTTTCCGGATCCTTTAAATCCTCCGACAGACACCGCTGAAACGTATAACGATGCCGGGGAAACTTCTGTAACAGATATTCCCGATGAAAATTTAAGGAGCCCGTTCTCCTGCCCAGCCCCTCTTTGTACCAGGAATTCTTGAACGATACTGTTGCTGCCTTCATCAAGCAAAGTGCGTACGACAGAAACTCGATTTTCGTGTTCTTTCGTAACAAGGCTGTTATTATTGATGATAAGAATTAATTGTTTTCTCGTTGAAAAGGTAACGTGGATTCGTATTAATGTACGTGGAAGTACGAACGATTTTGCGATTCGTTGTAAAGGCATGGATATATTCAATAGTTTTGGAGGTTGCATGTAGTTGAGATAATGGAAGCATTTGTTTATTATTTTTAAGCAAGCTGGAAGAACATATACCGTGTGTTGTTTATCTGAATAAATTCTGTAATGTAACGTACAGTTTCTACGTATGAATACACTAATACTAGGGTAGTTTACCTGAACACTGAACAATTTATGCACGTACCTTAATCCTGTTTAACGAAACATATATCCTTTATTAAAAAAGTAGTTTTTCAGCAGCGTATGAAGCCTGTGAACTTTAAACTCTTCGTGTTTTTCATTCCGTGTTCCAGAGCTTCCAGTTTCTTTTCGCCTCACGTTGACGCGGCTTTTTAATATTTTGTTATATCATAAACATCTTCAGTTGTTTTCTTAAAAAATATACAGTGATTACAAAACAGACGTAAATTACACGGATTGCAGGATATCATTAACATGTACTGTATGAGTATATCTTTACTCTGACGTGTGGGCTTTATTTTTCAACGTTCTCTCGCATATCGTTTTTATTTAAATCGTGAGACCAATTATACGTATTCCCACGGAAAAGTTAACTTAATTAGTAGTCATTTACATTACATTACATTACACAGTCTTCCGAAAATAATGAAAATTCATTCACGCTCACTTCCGTAAGTCCCACGTAGTGATACAAAAGTTGAAGTTAAATATGACGTAACATGCATATCCTATAAGCATACATGCAAGGTATTTGTAAATTAAACAAGTGAGCTACCATTGCATAATACATCCCTTCCCCACGTTGCCATGTAGAATTACATCCGAAAGTTGACAACGTCACAATGTCAAAAGATTCCGTTACCAACAAAAAATTGTCAATGAAAAAATAAATTGGGTCAGGTTGGAAATGTGGAGCAGTGGATGTCGAACGAATCGCATGGAAACGTTCGCATATGCCTGCCCAGCGATTAACTATTCCCGAAATGGCAGACTTTCGTTAGCGGTGATAATGGTGGCATTAAAGCAAGCTCAATTTGTTGGCACATGCCCCGGTCATAACTAATGCAGAATAGAGACGCTGGTTGCGGCTGATATATTTGAGTGCTTTTACCCACGCGAGCACGTGTCATTGTCCAATTTGCTCTTTCGCGGAATTGCTTGCCAGGATTATTATGGAGGAATGCGTGAAGATCACAGTCAGGATCGTGCTACCTAATGCTGGAGTCCTTGCTGCACATGGCTTTGTTGAACAAATAGCTTCTCCCTCAAAGCGAGCTGTTGTCAAACATTTTCGTGTCAAATTCATGAACACCGATACGCACGTTTTACTCGATTTTATAGTCAGTCAATCGCAAAAGTGACGAGCATGTACCGAATCTTTACTACTATTGATTTTGGCAATTTTTGATTTCCAAACATAGCGTTGTAACTTTTTCGAAGAGCTTCTGTCCGTGTTAAAATATTTTTCTTGTGGCGTTTAAAATTGGTTAGATTCAAGTGAGGAAAAAAGGAAAATGTAGTGTTGATCAAAGTTTATTCTTTGTATAAAAATATGACTTTTTTTCACACTACAAAATCAAAGTTACTTTCTTGCCAACCTGATATAATTTCGCGCAGAAATTAGGTTATTTCATTTGATTTTAGGCAAATAGTCCCTCAGACGTTACATTTTATTAAAGTATTCCGAATCTTTAGTGCTGTATAGAGGCTCCGTAATCATGGCAACTATCATGATCCTATTAAATCCGAAATATTTAAGCAGAAGCAGCATTAGATAAAAACAATCGTCACTTGTTTCGATCGCTAAATACGAGTTTGTTTACGGTAAGGGTGTCAAAGTTCGAAAAAGCTACAACTTTAACAAACGATAGTGATTCAAGCGCAAGAAAAAGATACAGTCGCCAGCAGCTTCGAAAAACACTGTCGCGTCTGATGCTAAAACTCTCTTTGAACGCATTCATGAGCGGCCTGATTGGTTGTGAAAATATTAAAGGTCATAATTAATACAGACTGTGCGCACACATCCTTGGTTGGCTAAGCTTAAAATTTTTACATTGCTCGTTTGCCGTTGCTCGCCGACGAACAGCAGGAGGGTAGCAGGGGTGTTATGAGAAAGGGCGACCGGGGAGGGAGGGGGCGGGGGTGGGGGGGGGTCATGGGATTGTAACTCCGACGATAAAATATGCACCGTGCGACGCGCTTTTTGCGAGTACGGGTGACTCTAGAATTTAAAGCGTCTTTAAATAGTTCATGAGACGAGAAGGGAAGGGTTCCGCTCGTTTTTTAGTTCCTTCTTTTTAGTTCCTCTTCTTCGTTGTCCTCTTTCTTCTTATGCGATCGGGATAAAAAAAGATGGATTGATGTTGAGCATAATAATTTCGTTCGAGTATCGTACTCCTCAGCATCAACTTTGGGACTCTAGGTTAGTATATCAAACTATGCGGTTATCGGGAACTTTCCTACGTCACTTCTGAAATATTTGATTTGCCGACCAACTTTCCGATTGTGAACGGCGCGGTAATTGAATAACATCCGCGTGCGTACGGTCGGCAGGAGTTTTGGAATTGCTGGGAAAAGAGCGGGCACCGAGTGAAGTTAGTCAGTTCGCTGGCTAAGCAGGGATTAGTGAATTTGCAAATTTGTTCGTGCGTTCGGGTGGCGTCGATGAGAGGGACGAAATGGTCGAGTGGATTTATGGCCGCGAACTAGAATCTACCAGAGGTATTCCAGTAACTCGAATAATATAAAGTAGGAAAATGTGTATAGTCCACTGTCACTGTTTCCGATCGTTTTTGTGGATACAAACTTGATCGACTATAAGCATTCTAGTAATTAAAATAATTCAATGTAGTAAATGTCACTGTTTTCAACATTCTTTTTGGTTGACGCAGATTTTCCATTTCATTGCAGTGTATTTACTAGCTGAATAATGCAGGTTCTAAAGTGAATCTGTTGATGTAAGGTCATAATCTCTCGAGAGTGGTACTGGGTTTATTTGTTTTCTGCGTATGTTTTGGATGACTATCGTACGTTGCGAGATCGGAAGGGCGTTCCTTGAAGAAGTCTACGAGAATTATTTTCGTGTCGTGCACTCGTTGCGTCTAGCACGTGCATTGTGGCATTGTTTTCACGATTACAGTCAAGCATTCTGGGAAAGAATGCCGCTTTTGATGTTGCCTGCTCCAAGTTGTTTTTTACTTCAGCTTTATGGAAAGAAACGTTCCTTCACAGCAATATTCCTCAGTATTGACTTACTTATTTCAATCGAGTGGTGCAAATGTTGTTCGTAAATATTCTCTGTTAGTAATTCAGTATCATTAGTCAATTACTAGCAGAGTATCAAGATATGTAAACTGTGAAGTTTTTTGTGATATCTGTGCTGAATGTGACTTTTGTATTTACTACATGTCTCCGAAGAAATTTACAGCTGTAAGAGAAACAAATTCATCACTCTGAATAATCGACAAAGCTTTTTTCGCTGATCCTACACAATATACTCATACACATCATTTTTAAATCAATTCATCGTTGATTTCAATGTGTAACGAGAATGAATCGTTAAAGCTGTTAACACTATGAAATCTCATTGCAGTGAAAGATGTTTAAGTGAAGAGGTCGAGCGACAGATACAGTGCCTTACGAAAATAATGAAACGTAATCTCTTCCACACTTATCCTATAAAACATACATATTCTTCTCACGAGCTCATGATATTTACTCTTCACTCTCCACGGAAAGTTGATGGTATCCAAATTGTCAATGTCCTCAAAGATAAACAGAGAAAAAGTAAGAACAAACAATCGACAAAATCATTCCAACAATCTACCGACTTACAGGTTCATTGTCAAACATGATTCATTCAACCCCACACCCACACTGTTCACGAACCTACCCAACATTGCAGACACACCTAAGTCAGATAAGAAGACAAATTAGCCTAACAACCTGAAACACGTTAAACGGCCCGCCGTGCATGAGATTGCATTGAATCAATATCCAGTGTTAGGAGTTCTTCGCAAGAGCTCGCTAACGACGAGCAATTTTGGTTAATTTCGTAAGTTGCTGTAATTGTCGTTGCTCGAGCTGCCGTGAGTGGCTTTAAAGACGAGCTTCTAGAGATGCGTTACTTGTGGTTTCAGAGGGAGAGAGGAAGGTGGATCGAGTGGTGGTCATCGAGAGCCCCGAACGACACCCGATTGGGGTCCTGGTGCGATAAATGGGGAACATTTGTGGGTGCCAACTGCTGCGTCCGGCGATTTCTGTTATGTCAATGACTGCAATGTAAGTACCAGCACCACAGACTTACCGATAGACTCGCGACGGCCCAAGCGTTTATATTACTACTTGCCTTCCTGTCGAGCGAGAATTTGTGCATATCGCACAGAACGTAAGAATTGACAATATAACTTTTCAAAAAGGCTAACATACGTTTTTCGATATTTGTTTTACTTTATATTTATTTATTTAAAGAATATGCGCGAGATGGTAATATATGAAGGACGGTGTAGAAATTTTTGTCGGGACTATTTTAGCGTGAAGAAGAAACTAGCGAACAGCGGCACACTTTCTTCCAGTTTGATCAGTGCTATTAATGGCAGTTTTAGAAATTCTACGCTGTATTACGATCCCTAATTGTGTTATCTCAGCAGCGTTCGGGCTCCGATTTCTCCTCTGTCACAAACTATTATACTTCGATGACCAGCTTGATCGTCATATCCATAATATTGATGAAATTTGAGCCCTGCTGCGGCTCTCCTCTTCTGGCGATCTGTTAATGGAGCACAAAATTATTTACGATAATCTATTATACTGCCGTTAACGTAAACCAGCGGTATGCACGTACCATGGCAGCAACTAACAAGCGCGCCGGCTTTCAAGCTTTACGCCGCTAAAGTATTTTGTCACCCAACATTTTTTCTGCCTTCCCTTCACGCACTGTTAATACGTCACAAAATCCGATCTGCCGTCCGATTACCGCATTTTGCACAATGATTAACTTCCTCCCGCCCCTGCTTGCGTCGCTTCGCTTCTCCCGACACATGCGTCAAAGCTTCCCTTTAACCTCGAACTTTCTCATCAATCTGCCACCTACTCCGCGACCTCTTCATATCTCCGACTCTCGAAACGACCGAAACTACTCCCATCCCCCCCCCCCTACGTCCACTGCTTCTCCGCTAAACGTTCTTACCCCGTCCCCGTGAATCGACCGAAATAAGCTGGCTGAAAATGATCTCGACACGTCCTCTCCCTTTTGCTTTCCGCATTTCACACCACGGCTGATTCGAATGCCGCTCTCACGCTCGGAGCAACGTCGATTACCTTGCATTCGTCGGGCTACCAATAATGCTCGCCAATCTTACGTAAGACAGGTTTAATTTAACCCTCCGCATGCGCCCATCTTCCGTCCGTCGTTGCGGCCTCATAGGCACATTTCGTCCATAAAATTAATTAGTGCCCGTGTACTCGACGAGCGGGATAAAAGACGAGCGTTCCATCGGGAATCGTTCGCTGTCTAATTGCGACGTACTCGTCCCTTCCGACTCTGGGAATCCTCGACAGCCTGGCTCGCATTCGGCAACCGCCCTCCTAATTACCTTCCGCGCTGGCGTCCATTGCGATGCGAAGTCTGCCGTTAGCGCTGATTACGAGCAAATCTCGTATGCGTGCATTGCACACGATTGTTCCTGGGCACGAAGTAGTCCGAACTGCGAATGTCAACCCACCTATTAATTGTCATCCCGTCAAATTCCGTCATCATTCTTTTACGTCGTTTTTTCATTTCTCTCTTTCTCTCTCTCTCTCTCTCTCTCTCTCTCCCTCTCCCTCTCCCGGTCTCCTTTTCTCTCACCGACTCACTTCATCTCCCCCCTCTTTCTTTTTCTTTCTTTCTTTGTTTCTCTCTCTCTCTCTCTCTCTCTCTTTCCCACTCACTGGTTGACCCCGTTTACCGTTGCTTTTTAGATCCCTTCCTTTCTAACCCGCCACCCTCCGGCATATTCAGCCTCGCAACTTACTCAACAATAGTCGCTTTTATTACGAGATCGGAGTAAGTAACAGTTCATTAACTCGCGCACTCTTCTTCGTCGCGGCGAGATAATGAGGCCGCGTCGACTCGCCAAATTACTCGGCGATGCTATATAATATGCGGAGGGATACCTTGTTCGTCACAATCGGATTCATGCAAATCTTAGATTTGCCCGATTAGGCGAGTTTGCATCAGAGGGAGAGGGATATTGTTCTGCGGTCTGCCGAAGTTAGGCAGATCGTACGTTTGACTTTCTCATTTGGCGGATAATGGAGCGAACGGTCGGAAATGGATTTGACATTTTCTGCGTCCGGCTAAATGTTAAATATTGCCTCAACATCGGCGGAGCTCCGTCGTAATGTCGACCGTAATTATTTTTCGTTAATTTGATAGGCGCTGACTTACAATTGATCCTGTCACGTTTTACTTCATCGACGTGGCAACGGCGGAAAAGGTCAATTGGGGAATATGCTTCGACTTTAAGAGTACCGATGCGTGTCTGCCGTTGAAACTTAATTTCGTTTCGGTTTTATTGCCTGGTGATTATTAGCTATAGAATTGCATAACCAAAGTGGTGTAATCGGAATTTTAAATTAAATAACAAATGTTTTACGCTAACCTTCTTCAAAAACAGAACATAATTGTTCCTATATAAAATACCCGAAATTCATAACAATACATGAATAAAGCTCTTTATTCTCTGCCACAACGAAGTTGCAAGAAGATTAATAATTTGCCAGTCCCATTTATAACTTGGCATAAATCTTGTTTGCCCCAATTACGTATTGGAGTTAAATCGATATATATCTACGCAAAATAACAGTCTACCAATAGTTCTGGAAATTACTCACTTCCGTATTTCGATGTCTGATTGAGGTTCGATTGGAGCGCATCTTCATGTACGTAACTGTCGGAACATAATTCAATATCGATGTCGCTGTTCGCCAGACACTATCATCCGTCTTCAAGGAATTAATTTCCCGCAATCTTGCATAAGCTGGTTGGAAATCGTGGTCATTTGTTCTTGAACAAGTCTAGCAATTCGAACATGTTTATTTGTACAGAATACAGTTATTCTGAAAATGTGCGATTGACGTCGTTTGTTCATATTTTATGTGAAGTAGAAAAAGCTTTAATATTGTATAAACTGTTAAATTACTCGGAACGTGAGCATAAAACATATTTTGTAATAAGATCCTACTTTGTTATAATTCTAAGCGACTAAGTTGAATAAAACTTCCTTACGAGAATACAGCAGTGACTAGTATTACACCTGCTCCAGCAATCAATTTACGCGTGTGTCACAATTTAGAGTGTTTGAACGTTGTAACTACGAAAAATATTACTCAGTCTGCACATGCTTGCACATCTAATGCACTTCCGCGTTTGACGGATTAAGATTTACCTAAAGTCAGATGAACGGCCATTCTTTCTGTTCGCTCGGTAAAACTTGTGAAAAACTTTGTAGGAAGAAGAGTTTACCGGATGGAGGTTTTACATTTTTCGACGCATTCATCATCTACTCATACCGCGTTAGTAATGTTAATGCCTCCAGTCCCTGTAAAAATTTCAACGAATTATGTAAGTAGAGCGCAGCCGGAAGTCTGATGGCAATCCTTGAAACGAGCCTGTTATCCTCGTTTGCGGGTTAATCCCTTTCCTGTCGTCCTCCTATCTTCGTTCAACTCTACATGACAATGAAGATTAGTCGAATGCGGGAGTTTGCGGATCGGGTTTCAAGATCCACTGTTACTCAGCGTATTAGATATTTTCTGTGATTGCCAATCAAATTGTCATCGCTTAATCGAGTCGTTCTCGCGACGTTCCTCCTGAATTCTCTGTAATCAATTGTTCTCTCCAACCGAAGTCGACATCGAGCTATACTAATTCTCGCAATTAAATTACGGTTATCCCGTAAGATCACGGAACTTGTTTTTAAGCTGTGTCAACTTTGCCCATTTTCGGCACGCTAAAGGAAACGTTCGTTTATGAGTGCAAAATGTTCGTAGCTTCCGCGGAGTCTTCATACATCTTTGCAAAGTAATGATATAGAGCGCCATGAGATTCCCTTGGAAAGATACACGACACGTTCCTTGTATACGACCTGACAGTGTAAGATACGAAGGCAAAGTTCTCTTGTGTCAGGATGTCGCCGCTGCCTTGGGCATTGTAAATTATCAGCCACAACGAAACGTCTTGCCAAAATAAAATGTGATAGATTTACAGCCACGTTACACAGAGTTTGTAATCCGTAGGTGACGTTTATGTCTTGTACGCGGACGTACGAATCTTTTGAGCTTATCAGAAACTTGAATTTTGAATGCAGAATATTTTTGCCGCCCGTGTTTGACAGTAATACTCCTGTCCATGTTTATTAAGAGTGGACGTGCGAATATGAACGAACTATTCATGGAATATGTCAGCGGTGTTAGTACGCTCATTTATACGAGGATCATTAAATGCTGAACACTCGTTTGCGAGTATTAACTGCGCTGTTCAGTTCGCAGAGCCGTTGGCTTGCAACAGGCATGATTACGGGATTTTGAATGCGGCGGCCAATGAAGCGAGCTTTAAAAACGGCTCTTTCAAATATTATCGTTAGATGTATCAGTTACATTGGCCGATGCCTTTGCGCAACTTGTCCTTTATACTTAATGACACCCCTTTTTTCTCTTACCGTACAATCTGTTCCTTTGAAAGGAATCTTTAAAAGAATGAATTTTTCTGCAACATTTTATATTAGCTTTTGAGCAATAATCTGTCTGATGGGAATCTTGCAATTTCCTTTGTTTCAATGATATTTATTTATGCAGTCCAAGCAATCGTCGAATCGTTTCCGTATTAGTATTTCCGCCAATGACGACGTATAATGATTAGATGATATAATACTTTTTGCGTCAGAGAGTTTAGATGCATATTTTTTAATTTATTTAAGTTTCATAGATTTCGTTTACATATTTGGGAGAATAATAATTGTTTCTCAGAAGCCACAAATGCTTTTCTTCCGTGTTGCGTCGTCTGTCAGTGTAAATTGCCTTCTTTCGAAACGGTCGTTAACGATGTTCAAATTACCCACTCTGTCGACGTTTGAAACGATAAAATTCCAAGCGGACGACAATGACGAACGATAATCATCAGTTACGGAATATAGAATATGTATATCACCAGCATTCCTCTAGAATAACAGGCTGAATTCCAACATTTACGAATTATTTGAGTTTTTCGCTTATCAAATAAAAATCTGGGTGCATAGATCCACACATTAGTGCTCTTAAAGTCGAGTTTGAATAAAAAATGTAAATTTGTCGATTTATTAGGTTCAAAACACAGTATAATCAAATTTAAAGGGCTGATGAATATACTTCCCCCGCATCTAAATTGATTGCCATGCAAACTGGCAAACGTTACGTATTTAAACTTTAGAATCGAGTCTGTTATCGTTTCGGCCTGTTAATGCGCTAAGATTCCACAATGGGAATGCTTTCTGGTCTCATATAAGTTTTCTCATTATCAGTCGGAGACTGCATAATGCGCTTGGACACTGGATTTATCAATTAACGCCTGTGTCAGGCTACGTGTAGGCTTTATTTAAATTAAGGGAAATTGCGTTGCGATCGAATGGCTGACTAAACTCTGTACAAAGTTGTTTCATTCCCAGTCAATGCATGTCAACGATGGCCTATGTCTTCATTATAATGTGCCTTTGCTATAAAAATGATTAACAAATACACTTCGAATTATTTCAATACACTGGTCATGTAAAAGCAATCATTACTGTCTATTCAGCACAATTTTCATATTCGGCATAATACAACGCATTGACTGGAAATTTTTGTTTAACATACAATAAGATTTGTGAGAAGTAAATTGTATAGAGGTATTTTCCACAGTCGCATCGTTTTGTTGCCGCCTCTGCGTGTAAGAATAATGAAATTGATTGTTTTATGAGATTGAATCTGTTTATAGAAACGCTATTGAAAGTCGTTAAAGCTGTATTTGACACTCGAAGAAAGAGGAGGAAAGGCGTGTGCCTGACTTTATTGACGCCCATTAAAATTTGTGTAATGTTCATTACGGCAACTTCTCGTTAAAAGAACTGTCCCATGTCATAGTTCTTCAACCCTTTATAAAGCAACTGTGAATGGCCAAGCAATCTTGTTGTGTTTAATGGCTTTTATTACGTCCTTATTACGGTGCTTAACCCACATCAGTTCTAAAGTTCAATGTGGCCTCCTTGAATAAGACTTTTTTATCCCCCATTATTTCGAATTGATTTATTTACTTCGTAACAGCGTGAGACCCATCGGCCTACGTATCATTTTTGTGATACAAAATTTCCTGGAAAGTGAAGGTCAAACCGGTTATTAATAATTCATAATCAATTTCTCGCAGCAGTTGCTTCCCGCAAATTTCATTGTTACATCACGGAAAATTGCAATCTGAAACTTTAAAGCCATTCTTCGCGAAGATAGGATTTTCAAGGTTTTTTGCGAACTATTTGAGAAAAACGACTGAAAAAGTAAAGAACTTTCTCATAATGATTCTCTGTGATATTAAACTCTTATAACGTTAGAAAAGAACGTTCTGGATGCATTATTATATTCAATAGAACGAATTATAAATTTTCGCTAATAACGGTAAGACGATTATATAATATGAAGGCTGCTGCGGATGAATGGAAGGCAAAGGCTTCCAATCGTTGACGCCTGTAATTATTTTACGTTCGCCGATCGAAAGCACTTTTACATTGAACGTCACTTACTCCGCATACATTTTTTCACATAGATGTTTTATTTTATTTCAAAAACTGAATGGTCGGTTAACCTTTGAGAAATGATTTTACTCTTTGAGAGCTTCTTTAGCGTAAACGGAAATCCGATAAATTCTTATGCTCGGTGATCTTATATTATACATTCACAAGGCTTCATAAAGATCTTTAAGGTCAACTTCGCGAAACACTACTGCAAGACTTGCCTGAATAACATGCGCAGTCTATAATACGTTTTTGCTATAGCTTAGCGGTACATCTATTAAAATTTACTTCCAAATATGTCCAGCCACGCCAATAAACTCTTAATTTTTTCGTAACATTAACAAACAACATTGAGTATAGGAATCATTACAATCCATAACTTTAAATACATTTCACAAATATCCAACACTTTAACATTAAGTACCTGACCCACCGTACGTTAAAACCATCCATAATTTTTAGTTATTTAAAACCATTAAGCGGAATCGTTAGCGGAACCAATTTGGGTCCGAAATCGATACGTCACCAAAATTATGAGCTATGCTTCTTGATGACGTCCGATGAACTTTTAATACTCACCTTAAAGATACCTCCACAAAAGGTCAATATCATCGAACCATCGTCCACGCAGGCGGGTTCAAAGTCAGACGCGTTATTATTCGTAACCATATCGCAAAGTTCATTTTGAACGCCGACTGACATATACTGGCAGTACAGGAACAGAAAAATCCCCCCCCCCCCCCCCCCCCCCAATCTTGTTCAGCCTTGACCCTCTACACAGCACTCGCGGTCGTACACTCGACCGTGTTTCCCACTGAAATCGTCAGGATTTCAAAGTGCATCCACTTCGGCCATATTCGCGGCTGGGTCTCGATTATTGGATCTCGCGTACGTATGCACAATGTGTGTCGTAGGGAAAAGTAGATGTCTTTCTGGGAGCGTGCCTCAGACTCTGTGAACCGAGTGCAGCTCGTTCGGCCGATGAAGCGCTTCTTCGAAGTGTCCGACTCGAGCTCCTCTCATGGCGACCGATTGACATAGTACGTGCGACCGATCGCTTCACAGAGCAGCTAAGAAGGGTGTCTTTTCCTTTTCTAATACACGCGACGGCAAGATCGTCGTGACAATTTGCGACTCTCTTCCCGGCGTGGGTAGGATGACTCGAAACGCGCTGATGTCGAGGTTGCCGAGGTTGTCGGCTGAAGGCACTGAGTTCGTGGCAAATTCGAGGTTGGGCCGATGAGGAGAACGTTTCGAGAGTTGCTTTCTTTATCCTTGAGGTACGGACGGATTGGATTATTGAACGGTCATCATTCGCGTGACGGATTGTTTCTCGCGTAACGGTGCAAGTGCTGAGTAAGAATGCCGTTAGACTGCGCGAATGTTACGCTGATCATTTCTTCTTTCCTTATGAGTCGTTCTGCGAACACTTCCCTGCATTCGGAAGGGTAACGTTGACTGCAAATGAAGATAATGTTTATGATGTTTTACAAAATTAAGTCACGTGTGGCTTAGTGGGTTGGCAAGGATGTATTTTGGGTTTTCAAACGCAGTTAGCGCGATTTTCTTGAAGAAC
The DNA here is from genome assembly GCA_914767735.1 of Anoplius nigerrimus. Classification (NCBI taxonomy): domain Eukaryota; kingdom Metazoa; phylum Arthropoda; class Insecta; order Hymenoptera; family Pompilidae; genus Anoplius; species Anoplius nigerrimus. The sequence continues at coordinate 2,842,244 of OU612079.1, read as the reverse complement.
TATCAGAGTTAAAATATTTCCCATCGGACATTTGATATTAATCACGTTTTACATACGAGGCGAAATAGAAAATACATTGTCGATTAAAGTATAAAAATATGAATCTTATTCTACATTACGAAATCGAAGTTACTCTCCGACCAACTTGATATATACGATGTGTTAGGAAAATGATCTACAGCCGAGAGCTTTCATGTAACAATGTAAACACTAAGATCGATTGACCTATAACATCCGTCTCCAGCAATCCGAACAACGAACAGACAGCTGACACCGATGACTATATCCCCATATATTCATATCAGCTATTGACATATGAGATCTACGCAGCCAAATATGTATCCATAAATATCCATATGGTATATATATATATTCCAGAGTCATTGGAGTCAGCTGACGCGAAGGCAATAACTTTCTTACAAATCCGGATATTGAAATTCAGTCTCACCCCAGAACCAAACAAGTCCTAGGACCCTCGAATCGCATAAGCCTTCCTACACCTCAGGCTTATTATACCGTAGGCATTAATAAATGATATGTTTGAGTCTGGCCCAAATAAACCCCCAGAAATAGACCAATAAGAAAAGTAATGGAGGCCGGGAGAGATTGTAAAGAGAAGGATTGAAAATAAACGATAGACTATAGATATTTAATATAAGAAAGTCTCGCTGGTTCACAATCTTTATCCACTATTCACACAAAGGAGTAGCTAGTTCTACCCAAAAATGGTAAGAGAAAGCTAGTCTTATCTGGGACGAGTCCCGAAATAACAGAACTCTAGGTGCTCAATAAAGAACCACATCATGTCCCACAACACTACGTCAAACTGTGGCCTAAAAACATTCCTGTCCCATTTGTCAACAGAAACATGGACCGCGAATGAAATGCGCAGCCTGCCGAGTAGTCGCACACGCGATCTGCGCCGCGACGCTCGGCTTCGCGTGCAAGTCCAGCTTCCGGGACGTCGGCGTCCGTCAGTATCGCGAGCAGACCACCACTCATCATCACTGGGTCCATAGACGCTCGCAGAAGGGGAAGTGCTCCAACTGCGGCAAGTCCTTCCAGTCGAAGCTGAGCTTCACCTCGAAGGAGATCGTGGCCGTTAACTGCAGCTGGTGCAAGGCCGCTTTCCACAACAAGGACGCCTGCTTCAACGTGCAGAAGATCGGCGAGAACTGCGAGCTCGGGGCGCACGCTTCTATCATCGTGCCGCCATCTTGGATCGTGAAGCTGCCGCGGAAGGGTAGCTTCAAGAGCAGCTTGCGAAAGTCGCCTAGGAAGAAGAAGTCCGGGGGTGGGACGGGGGCGTCCAGTCGAAGGAAGCCGAAGGAGAAGGACAAGGAGCCGGAGAAGGATCAGGGGAAGCTCTGGGTGGTCAAGCCGATACCCTCGCCGACGGTCAAGCCGGTGATCGTCTTCATCAACCCCAAGTCCGGTGGCAATCAAGGTGCGAAGCTGCTGCAGAAGTTCCAGTGGCTTCTCAATCCCAGGCAGGTCTTTGACCTTACGCAGGGCGGGCCTAAGATGGGGTGAGTTTGTAAGATATTGCATTTGATTTTTTTTGGGAGTGGGTTTGGGAACAGTGGGCTTTAGTTTTGCATGGCGCGTATCTGTGTTAGATATATCTTGTCTGACTTGTATTTGATATTGGGATGTCATCATCGGCGTTTGGTTTGTTTTATCCATGTATTCTTGGAAGGATTTGAGGTTTATTTTGAAATTTGTCCAACGCACTTCGTAACGCTTTAGAAAAAACATGCAGGGTTTAAAGGTATATGAGATGTTGTGTGCGATCAAAATTTGACGAAGTTACTTAAGTATGAACCAATGGTAGGATCAAACCGATGCCAACTACATAGTTTTACCAAAAATAGAGCAATGGGCATAGCCCAATAAGGTGGTCAAAAGTGCTCATATACCAAATTAATTTCCGAATTTGTCATTCGGTAGCTTATAATAAAAGAACCATTGTGAGAAGTTTAATTTTTGTATCTCGACTGTGGAAAATGGGAAAGCATAAAATGAAATGTCAGGTTGTCTCACTATTTTCTCGTAACTTGGTGGATGCAAAAATGTCTATAAAATTAGAGACGCACCTAGTACACATATTTCAGAATCTTTTTAGACGTTTTCCACAGAAAATTCAGCTAAAACAAAAGCGAGATCGAAAAAGACAATCTAGAAAATATCAATTTAATACTGAAGGAATTGGTGATCACGGATTCTTCTTTTTCCTGACATATTGGATTACTAATGACGTATTTATAATGTTTTTCATGTTTTGGTTTCGGTGGAATTTTGTTAAAAAAATCAAAACCCCTTTTTCTATTCAGTTGTTACGTTACAGAACAGCATATATGGCAAACTTTCGTTCATTTTTTCTCACATTTAAAAGTAAATGTTTTACCAGTTTTTCGAATCAAATCACCACCGTACTAAAGCCACGAAACGAACGTTCAATATTCTCCTCCACGCGATTCCATAAAAACAAACCATTCCCAATCATACCTCACAAAGCATGGCCAAAAAATAACTACCAACACTGCAAGCCAGTTCTTTACCAGTATAAAGCACCAGATAGTTGAAATTCACTTAAATCGTTGGCACGATGGGCCATAGGTTGGAGCTGTTCAAGAAGGTTCCGAACCTGAGAGTACTGGCATGCGGTGGCGACGGTACGGTAGGTTGGGTCCTGTCGATTTTGGACCAAATCGGTGCCTCGCCACCGCCGGCGGTCGGCGTACTTCCGCTCGGCACCGGAAACGACCTGGCCAGGGCTCTCGGCTGGGGCGGCGGCTACACGGACGAGCCGATAGGGAAGATTCTGACGAACATCGGCGAGAGCGAGACGACGCTGCTCGACAGGTGGCAGCTGGCCGTCGAGAGGAATCCCGACGCTCAGAACGACGACGACGGCGGCAAGGGGAAGGAGAACTTACCTCTGAACGTCGTTAACAATTACTTCTCCCTCGGCGTCGACGCCCACATCGCTCTCGAGTTCCACGAGGCACGAGGTGAGACCTCACTAATTTCGTTGTCTAACTCGAAGTGTGCCTTGCAACCTTGAGCACTGGCTTCCTCGCGATTAATTTCCGTGTTCTCGCGGCTCGTCGTCGGTAACTCGGAGTTACATCGTGAATGGCGTCGATCTCTGGGAAGACAGCTTGCGTCGATTCACGGTAGAGAGACGTTTAAGACTGTGATGGGGGCGAAGAAGTAAACAGATTATGTTGCTCGTTGATTTTTGGCTCGTTAAAACTAGAACTACTGAACAGTCAAAGTTACTGGTCTATTTTAATAATGACTCTCATGGAGCGTTTAAATTATTTGGAATATTCTTTTGGGCTAATTGAGGTAGGTAAATTATGCTTTCCACTGTGTGTGTTCAAAAACATTGTCTTGAATTACATGAGTAGGGATCCTCGGTGGTTCTAGTGTTAAATGAGTGAGACATAGGCAGAGAGGTGGAATACGGCTGTAAGAGCGTGGATTAATTTAACCCTTAGAGTACGGAGCGGGTCCAATGGAACCGCAAGGCAGATATGATTTGTTATAATTTTGAAACTATTTGTTTTTTGTTGCTGTGGTTTTATGACTTTTATTATTTCCCTCGTTTTATAGATTTTTGCCAAGCATTTGCAACCAGGCCAAACAATATTTGTTTATGTTAAAAGGGGGACAGTAGAAACGTACTCTCCGCTCCGTACTCTAAGGGTTAACAAGAACAGCTGCTATGGCGTATCTGTAGCAACTACGTAGTACCTCTAAACCCATCTCAAGTTCATATTTCAACCCTATTACTTTTTGCGCATTTCGCCTCCGAACCCTTCGACACCCCGGGCGATTAATCTTACTGCGCGCTTTGTTACGTCTGAGTACTGAAGTGCTTCGTTTCTACATCGTTGAGAACGGATCGTTTCTTTCTCAATTACATCTCAACTCGAACCACTTTAACGCATTGTCTCAGGATTACCCGATAATGCAATAAATACTATTATCAATAAAATTCCAATTTTAACACTCTAACTACCAGTTAAAATGACTGGTCCGATCCTCAGTAATGCCTCTCATGAAACATTTCATTCTTCGAAATATTCCTTAACATTTATTGGGGTAGATCAAATATAATATAAATATATATTAATTGTAACTATGTCCCATTTTGAAAGTTCAAGTTGAGTTCAATCAGTAGTTCTAGTTTTAATGCTTTAAACATGTCACTCGAACACACTTCTACGCAGCTTGTTACAATCATCTTTACATACATGTCTACATACATATCCGCGTGAAATTTCGACAAAGTGCGAACTGTCAATTTAACCGGCAGAGGCTCATCCCGAAAAGTTCAACTCCCGCCTGCGCAACAAGATGTTCTATGGTCAGATGGGTGGCAAGGATCTAGTGCGAAGGAAGTGGAAGGACTTGTCGGAATTCGTCACGCTGGAATGCGATGGGCAGGACATGACGCCGAAGCTGAAGGAGCACAGGGTCCACGCGATAGTCTTCCTGAACATCGCCTCTTACGGCGGCGGGACGCATCCTTGGGGAGCCGGAAGTGGCGGGAAGGAGCCTGCGACGGATGACGGACTGATCGAAGTCGTTGGCCTTACAACGTATCAATTGCCTCTGCTTCAAGCGGGCGGTCATGGGACCTGCATCGCACAATGCAGTACGGCCAAGCTGGTAACGACCAGGACCATTCCTATGCAGGTGAGTTAAGATTTTTTAGATTCGATTGATTCAATGTGTCAGTGTCAAATTGAACAGATTTTAGATGATTGGATTATTTTGATTGTGGTGTAAGTCTAACAAAAAAATGAAACATTACATAATTTGTGATTAATTTAGTGTTAACGTTTTATCTAAGCGATAAATTATTTAAAGAAAATAAGTTTATCTTGAAAATGGTACAAATCCAATTAAAATAAGAAATGCCATATGATTTGTGATTCATTTATTTATTTATGTGATATTTAATTTGAAATCATGTGGACTTATGCCACTTTCAAAATAAATGATCCGATATTCTATTCTGTTACCCCATGGTTTAGTGATGCGAAGCAATAGGCCAGGTGCATATTGGACGCAGGTTGTGATTAGTGGTTTGTGAAGGGAAAAAGGCGCAGTGATATTTATTTCTTGCTTACTAGATTTACGTCAATGGTCGGGTTGAAATTTGTTATTTTGATACCCGCAAGGCAGAAATATTGATTTTTGGGAACCAAGTAATCTGTGGTGCTGGCTGGATTTAAAGCTTTGGCTGGTCACCATTTTACGAACTCGAAAAAGCTGTTTCTGTTTCGGGTTTATGAAATCTCTGTTTGTTGTCGATCGCGGGTAAATAAAGGTATCGTGACATTTCGGTGTTGAATTTGTTGAAGTTACAAGAATTTTTCTTTCAATCTATACGGGTCGCTCATTGAAAAGAGCCGCAAGGTCGATACGTGAATATTATGTTGGAGCACAATTAGATTATTAATATTTGTGCAACTATATTATGTGGTCCTGTTCCTAGAAATTGCGGCAGATGAAGGGCTTCACAGTTGTTTGATAAAGCCACGGTAATCTACCAATACCTGTACCTCCTGCAAATTGCATAAAGTTGATTATAATCCGAGCAATGCAATATTCACAAATTGGTAAAGCATACCGGTATAAATCCTAGCAATTGGTAAATTTATTAATTATTACTTGGTCAAATTTGCGAACCTCCTGCAAAATCAGCGTTAACGAACATATTATTTCTGCATTATTCATTATGATCCGCTGTGTCGGACAGATTATTCTGCGGTACTTTTTATATTCTAATAGTAATAGTTAGATCAGACTTTTGATGCGACCTATACTGCAGAACCCTGTTTACACTGCAAGCTTTCACCGTTATTATAAACAGATAATGCGTTGTAGCGTAAAACGATGAAAATGAAGATGATTTGCAAAAAGAGCAGTCTTTCCATGTTATTAATGCAACGCAATATGTCACTAAAGGTCGATGGAGAGGCTTGTCGGCTGCTGCCATCAATAATAACCTTGAGCTTGCTCAATAAAGCGACGATGCTGGCGAAGAGGAGAAATGCCAGCAAGCCTCAACAAGACGTGGCCAAGCTAGAAAGACTAAACTTACCTGTGATGAAAATCAAGATGACGGACTACGAGACGTATCATCATGACAAAGACAGACTGAAGAAAGCTGCAGTTGCATGGACCCAGGAGCCACTCGATCTTGATGCCACGACAGATCTTGAAGCTCTGCGCAAGATCTTAACGAAGGACCATAATATGGACAACTGTTGCTTCCTCGATTGTGAGTAGCCTAACAAAGAGTATTTCTTTCACATCGTTCATTTATCCATTATCAGTGTAGCGTGAAATATTTGTTCATTCTACATTATTCGACGTCACTTTGTTGCAGTTCATTAACACTGGAACTATCGATGATTCCTACCGATATTTTTACTTTCTTGCCAGAATGATATACTCAGTATATTTGAACTGATAAAATAAAAAACAATTGATCACTTGTATAACTCAATAAATAATAACGAGTGTTTCCAAAGATCAAATGTTTCATAAGAGAAAAATTATTATGAAGGTAGTATTAGACTACTCATTATGACTGGTCAGTACTTCTGGTGTTAATGATTGAACACTTTTCTGTCTTCAACACTAATATCACACGAACTTCATATGAAGTTTTGCATCCGTACTGCTATGCATTAGTTGTACATAGCAAAACTGGTCAATTCACACTCCATCGAATGTAGCACCTTATTCAATACCGAGTCCTATGCAGACTACAATGGCGTGCAATTATTTTCTCTGCCGTCGGTCGCGCGACGTAAAATCTGTTAATACAAACGAAAGAACGTGGGCCGATATTGACTTCCAGCTTGCACTGCTGAACGGTTCTTCAGGATCGACAGGGCTCAGGAACAATTGCATTACGTAACGGACGTCGCCGGCGAGGCTGTCTACGTTCTGGAAGAGAACGCGGCGGGTCAGGGACCGACGGATGCTGAAGGCGGCGTCACGACTAGCTTGGAACCGGAAGCTGCCAATCTTTCCCCAAGGTGCTTCGTCAAGCAATGCCAAAGCGAGTTCACCGCACATTCGCTTCGCTCTCAACCGTGACATTACACACCGAGCATGCAGTCGCGACAGTAGATACGATTCTAACGATACATCCTTCCGAGCGATAGAGTGGACAGAGGTGTCGTGTGATTTGACAAGGACAGTCGATTCATCGAGCCGATCAAAACCGGTCTAACGTCCTATGCTACTTTGACCTCGCTTCCGCCTTAATCAAGCAAAATATTGACCGAGATCGCTGGGCCAGTTTACAATTTCGCGTTAGATTCTTCATAGCGTCGGGACTTCTCAGGGGAGTAGTTTCGAGTCTTTAATTAACACAACGTGACAATGTTGCACTGTGCTATGTATAATGTCTGACGTCTGCTCGAGTAGGAACAATTCCGCCCATGCGACCACCGTAGCCAGTCCCTTTGTTGTCAAACTTACGTTCCAGTACGTATGCCCCACAATGCCTGGACTCTGTAACATAAAATTCATACTGTGTGGACCTTCTATTGTGCAGAAGTTACGTTTCCAAAGTGCACATATACTACAAGACGAGACGGCAGTACGTTGCGGAGAAGACGACTGAGCGCAGACCGCGAACGAGAGTTCTGGAGAGAACTAACACTGTCCCTGTCAGCCATTATGGGCCATTTTCGACGATTACCTCGACGATCGCTTAAAGCCTTACGCTCAGCTAAAAATCACTGATACCTCTCCACTCAGCTCTACACACTGTCTGCCTCTGTCTGTCTATCTATTTATCTATCTGTCAATCTACCTATCTTTCTACCTACCTCTTTCTTCCCCCCTCTCTTTCTACCACCCGGCTAAACCTTAGATAAATAAAAATGCAGACAAGAAAAACACCACAAAGCGAACCGCATAGAGTCCGTCCTGTCGACACAAGAACCTAACGCACGTTAGCCTTGCCCGACCCGTTTCACAACGCTTCTCGCTCTCACCAATCTCCTCGTCTATGTGATCACGGCAATTCGATGGTAATGGGATCCTATCATTAGATTAATAGAAAGAACGTGTAATATAGCGAAGAACGACCAAAGGCCGGCACGGCCATGACCGTGGAAGATCGTTCTGCGGCTGGGACGCAAGCGCAACAGGCAGCTTCGGGAGATGCATCCTCACCCTCGCCGACGGCGGAAGAGGAATCGAAGATGGCGGCCAAGGTGCCCGCCGGTGGCGAATCCGAGTCTAAGTCTCAGGCCACTTCTAAGTCTGGCCCGAAGAGTCCGCGCGAAGCTCAAGTACGCTCCTCCGAGACCAATCAGCCAGAAAGCGATCGGCAGACGACGTCGTCCGGGGTCAGAGAGGGTAAGGGTGATCAACAACAGCAGGGTAGAAGTCTGAAGGACGAGAAGGCGGCTCGCGAGCACTCCAAGCAAAGCGGTTCCTCGAAGATGATCACGACGACGACGGCTGGACAGTCGCATCATCATACACCTCCTACTTTCATCAGGTACTTCGTCTCAGAGAGGCAGTATATGGTCTTTTATTACGTGAGGCCGGGGTGAAAGGCATTATTACTTCTATTTATTTCATCCTGTTGATTCATGTTTGAATAGTTATTGGAATCTGATCAAACTAAGGGATTCAGAATATAAACTTTATGTCAGTAATATGATGTAAAATTAAGTTAATTTTACAAGCGATGTTAGACTTTTATGTATTGTCTTTGTGCCATTAGTCTTTCTTTCTTCTTTCACATATGCAGTATACGTAGCTGACGCAAAATTGTACATTATTTGACACTGCTTAAAATGCTAATAGTTTATCAATTTAAAATTGTAATCAGTTTGAAATCATAACTGTGTATATCGCGCATATTGCGTATGCATATACCGAAACATGATTAGTGTTGAACTAATAAGGCAATGATTGTCTCAGTCCACGCGATAGACTCTTCGGGCTCAGTTCCGAGGTGCATACATTCACTACCGGACTGCTCGAGAAAACCTGCGACGGAATATTAAGGGCAGCGAAGGTCGGCGACATCCAGGCACTCAAGGAACTCCACGAGAAGGGCTACTCTCTTCTGTCAATCGACGCGACCGGACAAACAGCGCTACATCTTGCCTCCAGGCATGGCCACAAGGATATTGTCAGATACTTGATTGCCTGTGCTCCACCGACAATCCTCAACATGGTTGACAATGACAAGTACGTTACCTTCCTACTACCATAGTTTCAACTTCGGAACATCATTCAACTCTTTCTTGTAATACCATGACAATTCTCGAATAAAGCTGAACAAAATATATTACCAAGGTTATTCAGAAACGTACGGGTCCGAATTTCACATGCGAATCACTTAAATTCGGTACAGGTTCTCGATCGCATTTAAATATCGAATTGGGGTAATCCCACGGAATTTACGATACCTGCCAAATTGAATTTCGTGATTTGATTAAAATTCGCTGAAAATTCGGCTTGAATGGTTAGATCCTTTCGGAGGAATTGTTTTGCGGAACGAAGTTTAGAGGCATGCATGAAGGATTTAAAAAATTGGAACCGAACGACGCTATAGGTTTCTCGTCATTTTTTGTTCGCAGGGGTCAGACCGCCTTGCATAAGGCGGCCCAACAGAAGCGACGTTCTATTTGCTGCATGTTGGTGGCGGGTGGTGCCACACTGACGGTGAAGGATCGTCATGGAAACACACCCAGAGACCTTGCTTTGGCCGCTGAAGATCGGGACCTTGCGGCGTACTTGCACAGTGAGTACATCAGTTCAATTTTTACCGACAATACGTGCTTCGCGTTACACGCGCAAACATAGAAATTAAAGACTCGATGACTTGAAATAAACGGTATTGGATATTTCAATTCATCGAGTTACTTCATGCGAAAGTCGTCTTCGTACATACGTGCTTTGTAATTAATGTAGCTGGCTGATGCAATGACAGTAATATTGCGGCGACGTCATAATGAATGCATTTTCTGTAAATACGCCAACTGTCTGATTTTACACCGCAATCACGTATGAAAATTAAATAGCCTGTTCGGTTTTTGAACGCTGACATCATTAATATAAATTGCGTAATTAAAATCATTCCTGCCGCAACGATGCGTCGTTACGTTAGAATGAAGTAAACGCTGAAAGCAGACGGAGGATATTTTTCCTTATTTTGATGCCTTTACTGATGACACTCGTTTCGAAAGCTAGCACTGTTATAAAAAGACTGTCCTGAGCATTCGTGCCAAACGTTAGAATTCGCGAATGCCCAAACAGCGTACGCACATTGGCGAGTACCGATAACAAGCGCCAGTTAAAAATACAATCCTATGCGTGCTCGATTAGGCCAAGAGCAGTTCCAGCTGACAACCGAAGACATGGAGAGCGTTCTTTGACCTTCGGCGCTGATCGGCACGGCCTGAATTGGTCCGACTCATCCGCGATCGATGAACGACGTGAAGCGTGCCTGTCGGCCGGATGCATGCCATTACTCGATCATCCCAAATGCGTAAGTCGTAACTGAGAATCCACCACACTTCTTTGAAAGTTAGATGACGATACGTGTTTCTTTTCGATATCCTCGGAGATACCGCTTTTTCCTGTCTATGAGAGAAACAAAAAAAACCATCGAGGTATCTATCTGTAGCTGTAAGAACATTCAAGTACATATACGCGTACATGTATGTGTAGATGTTCATATGCATATACGTACACGCAAATGTATGCATATATAAATACCACCAAGTACTACATGTTTAATTAAAACATACGTGCCGTATTATAAAGATATACATATATATACGTAGAGAGATTTTGATCGATAACAAGTTTACATACACATATGACATATTCTATATTTTTCATTACATTACATTCACACTTTCTACACTTGTGAACCGTATATAAGTGGGGAGCGTGCGCACACTCTTGCAGTGAATATTGCATAGAGAGTATACGCGCATTTCCTCTGTAGTCTTTCGTATTTCCGGAATTTAATGATTCTTCTTCGCGTCACGTCGCAATTGTTAGGACAGAGAAAAGGTAAAGAAGAAGAAGGAAAAGCGTCGTGAAATTTTTGCCCAGTTGCTCGATTCTGATCGAAGATGAACATAGTCGGGCGCGCCTATTGTCGATTAGAAAATTATAATAATGCGAGAGGACCAGACAAAAATGTACATGTAGAGAGCGTTGATATCCTCATACTAGCGATAGCTGTTTTAGAAGAGTCTATTCCTCCGTTGTTATCATTTTCGTTTTATATTTTTCTACGCTTTTTTCCATCAGGGGTATGTAGGTGAAAATTTCTTTATTCCTTCGACAGCTTATTTTTATGAAGCGAGTGCGGGTCAGGATCGATTATACAAAATTTGTTCCCGTAAGGAGTCTTATTCAAGTCTGACTTGGAATCTAATCACGTGCGTTTATACTAAAGCGTTACATCCCTTCTCCATTTGTGCACATTGTGAGTCTCTCAATATGTCAGACACATATGTTTTGGGTTAAGTACCGTAACATGATAATACGTATGTACGTACACGCATAAACGTACATTTTTTCTATTGCAATGTCAGTACCTACGCATGATGTTCCTACAATCTTCGTACTAGACTTATCATTCTACGCTACTGAACGTATCGATAGCAAAATGTTGTACAAACGTAGGTCGGTGAATGCTCTTCATTTCGAGTTACAATCTTTACAACGTACTCTTTAGACAAGTTTGAAATAACTCCTTATGACACGTAACCATTCTGTTCATTGAATAAACGTAACTACGAAGTTTCATTTGTCTATAGATGTTCTGGGAAGTACCGTAAACTGCGAAATGTACTCAAACGTCTTATCGGTGAGAATTAACAAATTTTGCCGAGCATTACTTGTAAAGCAAGCATTTGCGAACTTATTTATGTGTAACGTTTCGTTCATCAGTGCGGCTTACAAAATAATTATGCCGCAATGTACCAATGGTGGGTTCGAAATATCACTGTAACTAGTTTATATCTATATTCCATGGACTTATAGACATCTGACAGCAGTAAACAATTAAAGATGACGACACGACTGCAGCTCGTGTCACGTTACTCTTTTTCGAACGTTGCTTCTAACGAAAATTTCCACGTTTCGAAAGACTTGGAGACGTGTGTAGAATCTGTGAAACTACTAAAGATCCCAATGTCTCAAAGGCATCGAAAGGAAGGTTTGATAATCTTGAAAGTTTCAAACGGAGCTTGACACGAGAATTCAAGCCTAATTCGAATTCTGTATCAATTTCAATGTTAGTGATACTTTTTCTAACGAATCAACAATCGCCACTGCAACTATATTATCTTACCAACGAGAGCTTCGAAAACGACGTAAACAATCGTTTTTAACGCTTTGGCGATCGAATCAATAATTGAAACGAGCTGGAGACTGTATCGCCGGCCACAATGCTCCAGTCACCGAATTGATAATCAAAAGGCTCCGATGATCGAACTGATCATTGACACGCAAGTTGCCAAAGGATCGATGATCGCCGCGTCGATCGAACAAAAAATAGTAACCGAGTAGAGGTTTGCTGGGACAATTTATTTCTCTCTCCTTCATTAGAATAATCAGAATTACGACACGTCGAATATGGTTGCCAAATTATCGATCCTCGTCGCGTTTACCGAAACACTGACCGAACTGACGACAAGGGGAGAAAAGGATACCCTTCGACGAGCGAATTGCTCGGCGAAGCATCGCTGCCAACCGAACGACTTGCCCCCCACCCCTTTGATTTCTCGCGGCAAGATTGTTAATTGCGTTCTTACATAATTCCCGCGATGAATTGAGCGACACGATCGCGCATTACGTCGCGCGAGCGTGCTCACAACATTATAGTTACTAATTAGCCAAAGTATAACGAGGGTAAAGAAAGGTAACGTAGGCGAAAGTGAAGGGGCAGATCGGGTTCGCGAGTCGGTGATGAATAGAACGTTTTCGACATGCGAGGGGAACGAATTATCCCACTCGGTACCAAAATGAAAAAGGGGATCAATGTATGAACACCAATTAGTTCTTAAAGGCGGTCTATCGCCAACTAACGGTACTGTTACTACTACTGTAACTTTAAATGCTGTCTAACATTAATATGCTTATCATGCCGGCGATCGCTTATCTATTAAACGTTCGCCGCGTCGCGACGGAGACGTTACCTTTAATCCACTGTACATAGAGTTCCGAGCGAAAATTCTCTGGGCGATCGTTTAAGCCGAGAGCCGTGTAGATTCGTATTAAGGTATCCGAAAGTGAAGACATGTTAAACACTTTACGCGCCTGCGACGCATGTAAGATATATCGAGGAATTACGATTAATATTTATATGCTGTATGCAGTTGAGAGAGAGAGAGAGGTAAGAGAGCAAAGAGATGGGCAAAAGAACGGCAAGATACAATATCGTAGCTCGCATTTCATTATACTTAAGAGAACTTTCGCGAATAGTCGCGGTTACGAATAGATTTTTATTGACGCGCGAGACGAAACTTTCTCTGAAGGATGCGTGGAGGAAAAAATGATGGAATCGCAAGGGATGAGAGAGTTACCTCGAGCGCTCTATTCCGCGTAGAAGATAATTCTAGTGTCCGCTGATGTATTACTTAAGATGACTTAGCGCGGTTCAAATTTGTTGACGCAAGGAGTTTAGCGTAAATACTGCACGTACGCATGTACACGCTCAAAAGAAAGGTCGGTCGTGCAGGATTCGGCGTCGGGGCTCGGATTTGGCGTTTTTCGTCTCTCTCGATCGGTTCCGATCGAGTGGAAAAACTTCGCGATTCGCAGCCCCGCTTTTCGCTTCCTTCAGGCCTCGCACGTATGTGTATACACATGCACTGCATCTACATTCCTATGCATGCGTATATACGGATACGTATATATGTACATACGCTAGTGTACATATACGCATCGTGTATAGTAATATATGAGTGTTACGGATACGTATTATTATTGCGCCCGCGCGTAATTCGATGAGAATTCGGAGGAGTTTCGCGTTTCGCGCCGACAGTTGCATATAGGTATAATTGTTGTCATTCGAGATTTTAACGTTCCTCGGATTTTATGGGCATCGACAGTGTCAACGGTTGTCCCGATCTTTGAGTATTCGTTCTTCTTTTGCATATTAGAGCTGTCGTTATTCGCCTTTAACTCGCGCAGGAGCGCGCGATAAAAATCGGTCGATATTTAAGTGTCGTTTCTACCTTCCTTCCTTCCTACCTTCTTTCTTTCGGTGTATTCAAGCGTAGGAGGCAGAGCTGATCCAAGAGATAACTAGTTTTCTGCCTTCCGTACGTCGCGGCGTGTAAATCAAACGGATTCCGTGTTGAATCGTACTTTCTATTAGATCGTCTGTCTGAATGTAAGCGTATACGCGAAAATTGATACGATCTTTCGACGATCGTGGTTTTTCCTCTTTTTCAAACCTGTTCCGACGTTATCGATAGTTATCGGAGTTTGTCGTACGATTTTAGTCGCTTGACATTTATCAAGATGTTATTACGTACTTGGGGTGGGTGTCCGAGATTCTTCGTTTCGTTGTAGATGAATATCGAGATATGCGACATTGTATTATTATACTTAACGATACTAACGACTTTTTCGATATACCGTAATTTTTACCAACAGTTAGGCGTGTACCGATGGTCTTGCATATTAAACAGTTTTCAGAAACAATAATCACATCGGTACTGTCGACAAATGTGTCCTAATATACATATATGTCCTAAAAGTCCTAATTAAGATTGCTATCACATTTTTCGAGGCATAGAAGACGCGTAGGATCCTTTTTGCGAGCGAATACGTAACCTATGAATCCTGTTATTACATTAAATATACTAATTTTATGAGAATATTCTTGAACTACTGAAATCTAAGATGAATGCGGGATATCAAACTGTCACGCCTGACCGTTTCGCAAATTAGTTATTTATCTCTCGTCGATCCCGATCACTTTGCGCGATTTCACTTTCCTTTACATCATGTCTAGCTGTACTCAGGAACAGTCTGTGTCTTAATCGAGTCGAGTATTATCGGCGACATTACGTATACACGAAACGTGCGCGCCCTTGATTAGAAATTAAACTCGCTCCTTAGGATAACATCCTGTCGTCATAACTTCACATCTTGCACTGAAATCGGAAAACGAACGAGGGTGGAATTTGCGAAATGCTTCCGATCGTTGAGTTGCAGGGAAAAGTAGGTGTTATCCGGATCCGATTGGCTGTTAAATTAGGAGCACACTGTTCTATTAGGAAACGGCATACGCAACTGCGAGTGACGGAGGGAACGCAAAACGTATTGAAAGTTGGGGGAGAAAGATTGCGAGCGTGAATTATACTTCTTGATACCACCGCATGATACGATGTTGCGTGACTAACGACGGATAATGTCAATAATTCTATGAGAACTTATAGCTTTATAAAATTCATTATATCGGTGCTATTTGTTACACGTAATATGTCCTTGATTTATTTAGGTCGTTAGTTTTCCACAGGAAAGCTAAACCGATAATTGTAGTGCCGTGTAATCAATTAACGTAATATTTACTGTGATTGTAATGAATCATTTTTAACTTTTACCATCCATTTATTGTTTGTTTACTCTGACAACTACGTTCGTCGTATATTTTCCGACTCTTGCATAGAGATAAATATCGAAGAATCGAGGTGTAGTCAAAGCAAGTGATTACCTAATCCTAAACTTGTCCCGCTTAATAAGAGACGAAACTCTCTTACAATAGGTGCAAAAATCGTTGACACTATCACACTCTGACATTTACCCCGATCTGCGTTCATTCACATATCACATCGGTAACTGAGTATCGCGATAAACTCGGATTTCGTTTGAATTCTAGCTCTTGCTTTCTTCTAAACCAATCGCGACCGGCTGTGCCACTAAATAATCGTTGTGTATAAATATTATGAGCGTTAAGACACGTTTCGTTACGGCAATCGACCGCATACGCCGTCGAGCATTATCGATTACGTCCTTAAATCGTTGCTCTACACGCATGTATACACGGATTATACAAATTCGTACCACGATACGGACATGTAATATAAATATATATTTATCGAACTTTTGAGTACTTAATGAGAAGAAATTGCCTTCTGCGATTCGCACTTAGTGATGTAAGGAGTGTCTATGCCCGAGTAGCGCATGATAGAAATGAGCGGAGGATGAGGATAACGAGTCGATGAGAATGGAAGGAAAATCATTGCCGCAAACATTCGTCGATTGACTCTCTACGTTTTTCGACGGCTGGCCATAAAGCGGGCGACGGAGGGATGATCAATTAATTTTTGCCGACGTCACGATGAAATCAAACGGGGAGTCGCGCGAGAAAATCTCTTTCGACGATTCGACATCCGTGTTATACGCGTAATCTCTCAGTTACCTTGGCCTTGCTAGATATACACGACTGAGCGACGAGGATTCTCAATGACATTCGTATAACATTCCATCCCGTCTACGCTTAACGGCCGAAAATCATTTCGGCCGCTGCGTTGGTAGCTGGGTCCAAGTGAGTTGTTTCAAATCAAACTAACTCTACAACTCTGATTGTATATTTTTCATCTCGATACTAGGTTCTAAAAACGTTCTCAACTGAGCAAACGGACGCGTAAGTAATTCCACGAACGTAGTTGAAACTTGGTGGTGGGTGGGTGGGTGGACGGTTGAAGGTGGGGGGGGGGGGGGGGGGGTGGAGGCGTGAAAGACAGCTGATATCCGCTTATCGTGCAATGAGAGTAATTGCAATTTTTATCGGATAGTCGTAATGATACAACGTTGTCGGAACTGAAACTGGAAGTGAACACTTACCATGTACCTGTAGATTAAATATTTTATAGATAGCTATATTTGTAAATTCAAAGTTCATATATATATATATATATATGTATATATATAACTTATGGCTTTTATCGACCGTATACATTTCGAAGTACAATCAATTCTGCGAAGGTTTCATCGAGTGACGACTTTCCAAAATTAATTCACCGAACGTACCTAGGATCTAAAATGTCGGACACGCGACGCAGCCGGACTGTTAAGAGTCAAATTAATCGTCGCTCACCCCGAGTGAAGGTGAGGCGGGCTAGGGGATGGGCGGGGGGGGGGGCGACAACGGGAAAGTGTGACAAGGGGTGAAATTAGCTTTAACGGATAAGATCCGAACAGGGCGCATGCGCGTTATGTTGAGCTTGGGATCCAAGCGGGAGGAAGAGAAGCCAAGGATCAGAAAAGCGTCGAGAGAATCCGGAATAATGCTTTCCTCAGGGACGCTGCCACGATCGGGAGATTTAAATTTACGTTTTTTAAGCAATAAATTGTCGACAATCACGGAGCACGGCGCGGGTCCGACGATCCCTCGACGCCGCTCTTTTCACCATATTTTCTCTTTCCTCGTCAAACTCGATGACCGTTCGACCGAACAGTCTCCCTGCTATTCTCGTCTCTACTACCGGCCGATAACGGGAACAGTTCAACAATATTGCCGTTCCGCGAGAATCGCACACCTCCTACTTTCCGGACAGTCGAAAGTGAACTCTTGTCTATTTTCTGTTCTGACGCGCGCGTGCGCTCGCACCTTCGATGGGAATTTCTCGACGCAAACGGTTCGTGGAAAAACAGCCGAGGATCATTCTGTTACACCAAGACGGTACCATGATTTCGACTGTGAATATCGGATCCTCTATCGATAGATCGGATAGGATTGACGCCAGATCTTGCTTTCCGGATCGTTATTCCTTCTCGCGTCTCGAAGTCGAATAACACTGATCGTCGGCTTTATCAGCTTTATCAGCTTTATCGATTGGAATTCACCTGGATTCTACTCATTCCGTAGAGTCTCGATCACTTTATCCCTATTTTACGTAAATCTCGTTCTCGGTAAGGTTCGAAACGTAGTCCCTTGATTGTTAACATTGCGCGAAGTTCTCTTTCCACGCTTCGATGTTGAGGATTTGTTGACCGTTAAATTATAGTCTTGCGTTGTGTTTGAAGTACGAGAGTTGCCGATGTTGAGCGGTGAAAGAGTGTTTATCATACGTTTTCGATATGTTTTCCTCGCAATGTCGATAGAGATCGCGAGAGCATCTCAGCGAGTAGGACGCACTGTATTACGATACTTTGACTTGAATCTTCTATCGTGCGTTATCGGGCATCTTACAGTGCGAAATTGCAATTCATAATACGAAAGACGGGTCGCGGCCGTCATCTCTTGTATTCCATTCTATTATTTGAAGAGAAAAAAAAACAGGGTAACGAGTACTGTACGAGCAAGGATGCGCGGGCGAAATAAATGTTGCATCGTCGTATGGCATTATTAGCATTATTTCGCTCGTACGTTCTGGCTGGTGCGTCATCGAGATGACACCGAGTGGGCGATTTTATTAATGATATCCGGGTGAAGATAATCACCTAACGAACTACGAGCATTTCGTAATGACTAGTATTGAGACTAACTTTAAGCATCATAGCATGGCTGTGTAGACGGGTGAAGAATAAAAGTTCAACGATGATTCACCGATATCGAGCGATTCGGTGATATTGCACTTACGAATCGGTGTTAATCATTAAAATGTCGGTAGGAAGAGCTAGGATGTTTCGGCATTTCTCTCGTAATTCGTACGGATATCAACGGGATACAGTGTCCACTATTACTTAACGTGTACATATTAGAGTGCATGAATTGAATATATGGGCGTAAACTCTACAATTTATATATTCCATATTATGAAAATTATATATAAACTCCTCGTTTTCAATATATACAGCGTAGAAGCTCTTACTCGATCAATACGGAGAATTATCGACGCAGCAAGTATAAACGAATGCCTTGTAATTCACTCATCCTCTTCTTCGCGGGAGAGGGAAAGAGAGAAAGAGACAGAGAGGGAGAGAGCGAGAGAGAGAGAAATAGAGAAAGAAGAAGAAGACGTTGACTCTCTCAGATAATAATATTTCCGTCAACTTGTATCATTGAATTATCCTTGCTAGTAATTCCATCTTCGAGCATAAGTTCGCACCTCGGCAAACGTAATCGTCGCCGGAAACGAATTGCGTAACGGTGAGCCACCATGTATGACAATCTAGATGGACACGAAGTCGAAGGAAGCGGTGTTCCACAATTAAACGTGAGGAGAGTGTAGTTTATATATGACCCTCGCCCAACTCGCCCACTCGGCATCTCTTGCCGAGAGAAAAATGCATCAGTGTCTCTGTCGGGCTCGAGAGTATTGTTATCCGTCTCAGAAATCATCCTAGCCGCGTTAACGATTTCTGACCGACGAATAACAAACGTGAGTCCGCGATCTATTTCTATACGATTTCCTCATTGACGACCCAAGGCGTTTGCGCAGATCAAGAGTACATTGGCGAAGAGGTGGCACAAAAAAGGGGATTACATCAGAGTTAGCCCGAGTTACAAAGATTGCAGGTGAATGGAAAAGCGAAGCGTAGTAGGATTACCTTTTTAAAGAGAGAGAGAGAGAAAGAGAGAGGGGGAGAAAGAGAAAGAGAGAGGAAACGATCTCCATTAAGAACGTATTTTATCGTGTGGCTTGTTGATACACTACCAACAATAAGAGATTACGTCAGTCTTACCGCTTATGATTGTGGAATTCGGTGTCGGTCGTTTGTTGCTCATCTGAAGTGTGTCGGATCTTCAGAAATTGTTTTCTTCACGAAAATATCACACGATTTTCGTTTCAAGACCATATTCTGTATATTTGACAAAAATCGTTGGCAGTGTGAAGGAAAACAGTCGGTACACATATGTGTACTAAAAATAGAAATAATATGCATGCTGGGGATGAAATTAGGGACGGCTGAACTTTGCGAATGTTCCGTATTGTTACGGTAAACCTCAGCAGTGAAAATTAGATCAATTTGTTTGCTGGTTTCTCGTCGATCCGATGTATTTCAGTGCAATCGCAACGATAACGCTCCTACAATTGGATAGTTTAGGTACTACGTAGTACGAAATTTCCGTGCCGAGATCACTTTTGAGTCACTTTACGCGGTAAAGGTGACCGATGCGAACACCATTCAGAGGCATCAGATACAAAACGAGCGCGGCACATGGAGAGTTTTGGCCTTCCGCAATTTTTTCCGGTCGGGAACGTGATAACAGATCGTGAGCAAACGAAAAATGGTTCGAGCTGCCACGTTGGAGAGAAAGAATATTCAGCTCACGCCAGTATTACAAGTATGCGTTTAAAGGTGGATATACTTAAAGATTAGCGACGCTTATGGTAGCGCTTACAGTCTACGCCTGAATGAAATTCGATTTGCTCCTAAAACGTTTCTTTGCCAGCAACGCAGATGGTTACCATACGCAATTAGAACAGAAATATCAATTGCCAATGCGAAAAGAGGAAACACAGAATTCGTTGATGAATCCTACAAAATATTCGGCCACAAAAATCTTCCCTCAAACTCCTACGAAACACGCATACTTCCCGGAATGATAATCGGCTGAAGTATGTGCGATCCACGCTACGCTGCGAGTATAATGTGACAAAACGATCGCCACTGCAATTATTCAGTTGAGATTTTCTACTGCGAAGAGAGTGATAGATATACACGCGTTATTAGCAGTCTAATTTCACTTCTGCGTTATTACATCGTAGCGATCGTAATTACTGCTATTGATTATTATTACCGTTGTTGCTACGACGATTAACACTGTTATCATTAACGTGATTATAAGCTTATCGTTGTTACGGGCGTACGTTGCGGCTCGGGGCGAGCCGTGTGAGAGAACTGTATAGTATTAGGATCGTTCGATGGCGGTTCGCATAGTAGTGAGCGTTATTTCCGGCGTAAAGTTAAGCGTCGCGGAGAGTAACCTCTGTCCCTTCTTCGGCGAACTTCCTGTCATTTCCGGACGACGCGGCGCCGAGGAGACGGGGGAGACGGAACGCGTGGGAAAAGGAAGTGTCCTCCTTGCCGTCGACGACAATCGAGCCAGTCTTATTTGCTACAAAAGGGTCCTATTGATTTTCGCCCTGCCACGGCGCCGAGGGCGTACCAAGATTAAGAAGCGCACTTTAAGCGTTTTATCGCCTCGAGAGTTCGACGTATCGCGCCTGCCCCCCCCCCCCCCCCTACTCTCTCATCTATCGGCATCCTGCCGATCCTGCCCACATCCCGGTCTTAGGGCTCGTTTTAGAGGTGTCCGCGTTAATTCGTTAGTCGACCGATTGATCGAACGGATCATTGAAAAAGTTTGTCGCCCACGTTCGCGAACGAAAATCGGCGGCGAATAGTTTCGGTACCTTCCAATGGAATGTAAACGTATTTCGTGTATCTAATTGTAATGATTAAAGATTAATTCCAATTCTGTCACGACACCTGACATTACACACACGAGCGACATGGTTTACAGGCGTACACGCATCGACACCCGGATACAGTGCGTATCGGACACTGAACACTGACATGTGTATGTTCCCCCTTTTCCTATACCTTTGATTGATCGAAAAAATTATATCTGTAAGATTTATTAAATTTTATGACAAATAAAGCACTTTATGACAGTAGAGTTTCGACGTTTTATTTTTCTGCCTGACCTCCCTGTTAGCGAAGCTTCTGCAAGGTTATGTGAGTAGTTGAAAAGGGGCTAAATTGATCTCCTCTCTTTTATCGTTTTTGAATCCTAGTAACATATTTTAACTTACCCAGTTTCATTTGTTCCTAATTTCAAAGTTTTATGAATTATCTCGATAATCATTTTTCGTGTCGAAATTATTTTGCAAGAACTTCAAGTTGTTAGGATCATCTATATCCTAGTTCGAATATATGTGTTGTGTAAACTAATAAAGTTTAAGCTCCTCTCTTTTAGATTTCATATTAGTTTGCGCGCATTCCACGCGCTTTCGCATGGTTCATAGACATTGGCATATTAGCAGGTAATTTTAATGTGTCGCACACTGGATTCATTTTTTTTGTAGTCGCTGGCGGTAGTGTATAAATAAAATAGTTTACAACTATTGTACACTAAACGTTCAAATATATATTTCTGGTAACTTAGACTTTAGTACACATCCTACTACTTTAATGTACTATAAGGTCAACTCAGCAGATATGATTATTTTCACCTATGGTTACAACGTATTTCACTCTATATATTATCAAATTTCTCTGTAACGTACAATAATATTACTTACTATTTCACGCTTATAACATTTAATCGAAGTTTACGTTATTGCACAAGTTATACCAGATTATATCATCGACATTTCTGCACGTCTCTTTTCGACCAGTCATGCGGTGACATGCCAAATCAACTGCACATAACAATAAAGAGAAAAGATGTTTGCGTTAGAACTGGACAGATTTCAGATGAAGAGCGACGCCACGTTGGAGCCAAACGTCACGATCTTCCCGTGGGCAGCCGACGGGAAATGAACATATAAGAACATCTCTTTGCGAGTTTGCATAGACAGGGACATGCAAGACGTCTTCTTGAAGTTTATCTCCGATCTGGTTGGGACGTGTCTTTCCGCCGGATTGTTTTCCAGCGTCGTCGTCCGACAAAAAAGCAATTTGGCAGCAGGGTGCTGCTGCTACTGCCGATGCATTTGGTTCCAAATCACTCAGAACACCGTGCCTTATCACAGCACCTGCACGCGTTAAATCATTAGTATCTCAGAAGCGACCTTAACCGTAAAGCGTTTCGTCCGTTTCAACCAACATTTATCTGAACGCGTCCAGAGAAATGATCAATGTTTATTTTCGATAAATCGAGGGTAGTTTGTTCAATCGCAGTTGCTCGACAGATAAAGTGAATGAAAAATCGAAAGCTGTTTGACTCTGTTGAAATTTCATCGGGGATAAGTTACCTGACACGAGTAGCCCTTCTATCACAACAGACGTCTTCCAGTCGGTGTTTGCATTATTCTCAATCCAGTGGGCACGTAGCCGGAGGTTCTCCAGCGGCTTCCTGGATTCGCGGGATGTGTGTTGTTTCAATGCAGCTAAGAAAGCACGTGGCCTGGCCAAGCGCGATAAATCTACACGCCTAGGTACACTCGAGTCGAATGATTCCAGAGCTTCATGCCTGAAGAGCAGTTCTCGAACGAACGGCAAGACTTCCTTCGGTCCGCCCTGCCACTCACTCATCCAATGTCTCGGTGTCTGAAATTGTGTCACGCGTATTCGTACCTTCGCATCTGTCGCACACAAATTCTTTCGGTGACCTAAAAACTTCCTTGGAAGTTCGTACCTTCGAGTCGTCGAAGTGCAAGGTATAAGCGTCCGACCGCACGAGATTTAACAGCTTCCTCGTATGTTCGATTTCGTCCGCGAAGAAGTGTTGAAGAGGATTTTTCGGAGTTTCGCTTGGCGGATGAAGTGTAAAACTGGTGCTCGACCCTCTGCGATCGATCAGTTCTATCAAAGTTCTTTGAGTCTGAGACTCTTCGCTCGCTTCGGCATTCTCCTGACGTTTCGAAGAATCCGTGGCAATACCTTTAAACAGTAATTTTGAAATCTAGAGAAATAGTAACACGCAATATAAAGTACGACTACAACAGACGGAAAACCGTATTCGATAGTTCGAAATCAAAACGTATACAGGCGTTCACAAAGCCAATCTTCAATTTTCTATTCTCATATTCCTAACTGTTAGAATAAAGGATTAAAATACTTTCTTATTTTTACCACAAACACTTGCAAAATCAATAACCGTATTGAATAGCTGACAGCCCCCCTATAACGTGGATTTCGTTCAATAACATTCCATTAACTTAATTGGTTTAGGAAGATTCTTTGTAGCATGAATATATGTCAGTTAAATTTTTATAGTTCAAATGAATGGGGCATTCTCTTCTTTTTGATGAAAGTACATATTTCAATTTCAGATATCAGAAATTTCCTCTGTAAGTGCAGAGACAATGCGACATTAGTCACGATGTTCTGTTTTAATGCTTCAGCTTGATGCTCGGGGAATGTAATTTCCGTATAACGTGACACGAATTAACCTTTTTCTACAAGGTTAACCCCGCGTTTCTTATAACGCAGTTTGCATACAACGCGATACGAACTAATCACATTATAGGGGGGTTGGCCGTAACGACGCCACATTCCATGCATATGAAATGCATTACGTTTTAAATACGCCAATGCCTTCTCAGCAGCAGCCCTCTCCCATGCCCTATGAGCATTGGTGGGCAATCCAAAGTAGTCCCTCGGCGAATCTTCGTCCTCCAACCGTTCGATCGCCTTTATCGGATCGAACTGCGAAGCATCCGGCAGCCTCAGTACTCCGCCCAATTTCCGGCGACCCTCGTAGACCTCGCGCGACCAAACGTTTCTGATGATGGCGCACAGGGCACGCATGTCGTAGTCATCCTGAAGACGACCCCCGTAAACAGCCACGTCCAGCAATCCGCGAGTGGCCTCCCACACACCTTCTCGATCGTTCCCACTTTTCTCACTCATCTCCTTCACCACCAAGGCACTCGCCGCTTCAAGGTCAGCCTCGCTCCACTCGTGCGCCCGCGTCCAGCCTTGAGGCACAAACTTCCGGCGTTCCTGAAGTACAGCGTGCAGCCAGGCCAGAAGAAGAGTCTCCGGTGAAACCGATCGCGTCTGAGCTAGCTTCAGCTGCTGAAGCTGTAGCAGAGAACGCTTCACGTTCCTCTTGACGCCCTCTGGTGGCTCGTACGCCAGCTTGGTGCAGAGACCTGCCAGGCCTGGGTAGAAACCGACGCACTCTTCGGTCGTCAGCCAGATCCTCGTTGAAGGATTCTTGTTGCTGGTGCACATGGGCGAACGTAGGAGACTGTCCAGGCGAGGGAGCCAGTTGAGGGCCAGTTGGAGGTTGCTGAGCAGAATCCAGCTGCCGGATCTTGCGAAAGCACCAAGTATATGTAAGAACTGTATTCTGGTCGTAGATCTTGTTTCGTGTACGTTAAAAGTTTTAGAGGATTTAAAGGAATGATGAGTGGTGATAGAATTTAATGGGCGTAGGCGATTGATTTTAGATGAAGTTGTTTAATGTTTTACCTGCAAGCTGATTCCAGAGCAAGTTCAGCCTGCGCGACTTGACCTTGTCCAAGAGAGATTTCTGTGAATCCAGTGGCAGAAGCAACGTTATTGTTAGCTAATCCGCTCAGTTCTGGGCTGGGATCTGCGCCTGGCGATAAAAGCAGCAGTACTGGGTCTGATACTGTATCTTCAGCAACTTTCCTGAGGGACCACGGTGGTGGCGCTAAATCTCGGACACCTAGAAATATTTTACGTGTGGGTACTGAAGCTGAATCGTTTTTACAATGTCGAACAATGTGTTACGTTTTATGCGAATGTCTCAACTAATAATAAGTTTCGAGTATTCTTATTAAATATGTTTTGCTGTACGATGTGGACAAACAGTTTTGGCAATAAATTACACATTACCCTTTAACCAAAATTGTTTCTTATTTTGAAAAACATCCGTGTATCGTGTGAGACGCTTCATGAATTAGTCTTTGTGTCAGTGTTATGTTATTCCTTATAGTTACCTAGTTGATCAGCTGCATACTTAGATAGGGCTGTATGCAAATGATCAGGTCTCAATGCTTTGATTACCAAGATTCGTTGAAAGAAGCTCAAACCATTTTCGGCATAAATTAAGCCCACATCTTCGAGCCAATTAGGCTTCAATTTTCCGATCACCTATTATGTAAATTGAAACCGTCAAATGCAGGTAATCTAGTTATAAGTTCCTGGCTCATAGTAAACTTTCAGTTCGCGAAAATTATAAGAGAGTTGAATTCATTTCGTACCTGTGGCAGAGAGGAACCTAATCTTCTTACGGCAGCAGCCCGTTCCTCCGGAATCCAATCAGGAATGACAACTTCGGAATTCTCGTCATTAAGAGTGGTCTTATCGAGCAAGAAGTTCTTTTCCTGCTCTGAGACTGGGTTTAAAGAGAGTGCCAAATGTAAAGCTAATGGTAATCTATGCTTTCTGTAAGCACCTTTTGCGCAGAGATGGAGTGCTAAAGCAACTAATCTGAAAGCGCATACAATATTTCATTTTTAAACCCCACAAAATCTCAGAAATATCATTCTTGCAGGACACTTTACTTTGCAAGAAACGATATCGATTAAAATTATATATCACTGTGAAATAAAGAATTATTTTTGCGCAGATTTAATAGGAACATAATTTTCTATCGCGCGTGACGTCTTACTTTTTTTCAATTATTCTGTCCTTCTCCGTGCTGCTCGCCGACGTTTTTCTGTTCTCAGCTTCCAAGTAGATATTCGTAAAAGCTTCCGCCGAGAAGACATAGAGCGGACTTAAGGCGGTTAATGCCCTGATAGTGTTGTAAAGATTAGCCGCGAACTGGGCAACATTTTCATGAGCCCTTGCCCTCCTAAAAAATTAATAGCCAAGACATTAGGAAGGCTGCAGAGGCTCTTTTGAAAGCGTGGCTGCGAAAAGATTCTGCAGAGATGAGCATAAATATGCAAGTATCGGTTAATAATAAATACCCTGCTACTTCTTCCAGGCCCTTCCGACTCTCATCGAGGGCCAGAGCAATTTCTTTGGCTTTCGATTGTGTTGCCTCGAGGGACGAGAGGAGGCTCCCGTGGCCACTTTGTGACTCTTGCAAAAGATCCTGACCCCGCGCAGTTCCCAGCTGCGCCAAAAGATCCAACCTGGCCGCGTCTCGTTCTCCAGACAATTTCTCCTCACGCTCTAAAGCTTCCCGCCTTTGCGTTTCGAGTCCCGGAGTTTCCTTTAACAGCACCTGCTCCGAGAACAGAGATTAAACTTTAAAAGCAATCCGGTCGTCTAGATTGGACTTTACACAGCACGCTTGTAACTGGACGAGTTTTCTGCGTAGAAAGACATTATTATTGATATATATATTACAGTGTTACCTACGCATTCTGATTATCGCCTGTCAGAATGTTCTGTAAACTCGAAAGCTGCAATCGGTTTTTGGCGTGTGGGTCGGATACTGAACGCGTTACTTCCAAATGTAATAATTTAATTTCTCGCGTTATCGCTAATCTCCCGAAGGTTGAGTCAGAGAAGAACTCGCAGGGACTAAAAATTAATTCTTTATCGGAAGTGTCCTGATGTGTAGAAGTTGGGATACAATTTTTGAATATGTGACATACAATTTTTAACTACGCAGGAGGTAAACTATGCATTACTTATCGATTGGTGGAACATATAAATTGTTTTCTATTGGCGACCATATACCGGATGTGATAGAAAATCTGCTATAACGGTATATGAGTTTGAGAAAGAGTAGAGTTGTGATAAACGACCGAAGGATGTGTGTTGCACAGCGCATAGTGATTAGAAACGCTTTTTAGAATCAACGTAGAAAGTTTATTAATTTAAAACCTGCTGTTTCGTGTTCTGGTTCCATTATCCTTACACGCTACTTCTTTCTCAAGGCGATCGCTCACGTGTCCGTCCCAAGGACTTTTCTTTTTGGTTGCCGCCCGTATTCTTTAAATAAAGTACTGGTATTTACGGGCGGAGTAATCTGGATACTGACCTTTTCAATGAACCTCTCGGCTAAGCTCTTGACACCGGCGCCAAGAGCAACTTTGAACAGGACAGCGTCAGCTTCCTTAGGTAGGTTGTCTAGTTTGTCGCTTCTAGTCGCTAAGAAGAGCTTGAAAGTCGGCTGAGCGGGTAGCGTTCTATCGCCTATCCTGATGCAGCGACGACGAAGTAACGGCAAGAGAACGGGCGGGAAGCGAACAATCTCCTCGACGAGAAGCGGCCTACCGAATCTTACCGCCAGCTCGAGAGTGGTCAGGAACTTGGAGTCCTCGGGCTTTGTCATCGCCAGGGTCGAGCCGACATTGGACTTCAGCCAGGACACGGCCACTCCGGAAGGATCGACGAATATCGAGACCAAAGGACCTTTCAATGCGCAAGCCGCGCCGATGAAACTTTCGGTATCTGCCGGAAGTCCTTGAGCACGCCACTGTAATCTTTCTCTTTCGGTCACCAGTAACTCGAACGCAGACTTTTTTCGCTTATCGTCACCTTCCGAGTCCTAAAGACACGAAATCATGTTCGCATTTCAACAACTTTATCCTTTCTCTTAACCTAGGCAATTGACGTAGGATTCAGTTAAAAGAAAATCATTTTTTAGGAATACAATGATAAATGTAAAGGCATCGTCATTAATGTGTTTGTATAGTATAGTTCGTAATTATTGTAAAGGGCGAATCAGGAAGTGTACCTGATAGACAAGTAGAGACGCCACAGTGGCCGCTTCGATATCCAACCTCTGCTTCCTGGTGGTGAGATCTTCGAGCTGCGTTTGCCAGTCGCGATGCTCGGTGTCTAACTTTTGCAAAAGTGACCTGGCCACAGTCAGCTTTGCTTCCGTAGCTTCAGCTCGTAGTTGAAGTGCTGCTGCGCCTCTCGAGTGTTCGGCCAGTTCTTCTTGAAGTTGGGCTACCCGACTTTCGACAGTGCTCAGGCCGGCTGCCAATCTTCCAAGCTGAGCTTCTGCGGCTGACAAGCGACTAAAATGCGAACATTTTTACTCGTAATCTATTACTTCCCGAGAAAGAAGCGCGCATGTTTCTAAACGGCACAGAAAAGTGAATTCGAAAAGATATACCGCGCGGTTTGATTTTAAACTGGAAGCTGGATTATATAGGAAATTATTTTACTTCCTTTGCATTCATCCATTATTCGTTAATAAGTGTTTCTATTCATCTGGCGTGTTTCTTTTTTTATTATCATAATGTTATTATTTCGCGTTAATGAGAATTTGCATGATATGCATGGTTTATAGGGACATTTTGTACTGTTAGCCAGCTGCTTTGAGGTCTGCTTAGCAATTGCTCGACAAATCGAGCAACGAGGACAGAAGAATAAGAGCTCATTTTCACGCCATTATAAAAGTATGCCACGATCTTGACAACCACCTCGCGCAACGCAGCAATAAAAACCGATGAAGCAATAATACGACAAATCAGCCAAAGTGTAGCTGAGAATAACTCAGAGTGAGTTTTCTCTGTTCGTTCAACTTCCTCACACAGTCTCTACATGCAATTCCTTGTTATCCAATAATAAACAGAATATTAAATCGTCTATGAGCTTATACTGGTTAATAGAATACAATGCGATAAAGTTCCAAGCAATTTATATTAAATGAAAGAATTTTTTATTTCTCAAAAGACGAAGTCTGTACGAAGGTATTGTCATTAAGTGAACTTACTCAGCAAGCTGACGCTGCTCTTGCTCTAGGGGTGCAACCTGCTGAAGAATCTGTCCGTATTGTAGGTTTGCCAAAACCCAAGCAGCGAGCGGAGCAGCTGCTATCGAGGCACGTTTCGCGGTCTCCTCCTCGAAACTCTCCGGCCGCTCTTTCACCAGCTTCGCCACAGCTTCCAAACTCGCACCCGTACTTCTCCTGGCATCCCACGTTCTGCGAATCGTCAACATACCACACTATATAGCCCTACTCTATCCTCCCTCCTACCTCACGTCAGAATCCAGCGAGACGCGATCAGATATCTTAACCAGTAATTTCAATCATAAACGCGAATCAGAAATTAACATGAATTTTTCTATTCAACCTATAGCTGATGTGAGACTTCGAGTAGGAATAAAGAATTGGTGAAGAGTAAGTTAAAGGTGTGTGCGTACCTAATTTCGTCTTTGATGCCGCGCTTCGCCAGGAAGGTCTTCATGCTGTTCCAGGAAGTGTCCTTTATGCCCATTAATCGGAGAACACCTTCGAGAACATCTCTAACGGGTGCTGGAGGTGCTCTGAGAGATCGCACTTCAGCTAATGCGTCAGCGCTAATGCCAGCCACTGCTTGCGCCGCTTGTTCCACTAAGGGCTCGACCTTACCCAGTTCACCCTCGATATCGGCCTGGTGCATGCATCCAACGGATTCGAATCAGCGCTCTCTCGGAGAGTCATGAGGTTTTACGATAATTCTCATGAAGCGACTCGGCTTCATTGAAGTACCGATATCGCGTACGCGATCGTACGAATGGACTACGCACTGACTGAACCAGCTGGGCTCGTTCTTAGCGTTGATGGGATTGTTTTGTATTGCAGGGAGTGTGATGCGAGGTCTGAGTAGTTGTATTGGATTTTCGCGCGAACGCGAGGGATTGGTGAAACGATATATAATGTATGCGGAGTTTAAGTTTTATCAATGGGTACTTTACCTTCCGCCTCGCTAATTCAGCACTTTCCCGCTCAGTTTCCGCCTTCAAGTTTGTCATCTCTCCTCTTTGACCCGTGGCACCCCGCATTGTGGCGGTAATCTGTTCTAAAGCGGCGTTCGCCCTACTCTTTTCAGCCTAAAAATTAATTAAGTTATTTAATTCCGCGATAGAACGGTTATCTCTAATCTCATTAATGACTGAATAAACAGATATTTTGATAGATCGATGACTGTTTAAAAATGTGCGAGGAGAAAAAAGTTCGCGTAGCAATATCAAAGATGGCGATTTGGCTCGGTAACCGTTGTATTTGAACAATGTGGGGAAGACGCGCGCGGCAGTCAGCAAGTTAAATGTGACGGTGCAAAAATACCCTGTAACTTTTTATCCGTTGCGTTGAGCCCCATATATTATTTGACAAAAAGTGCTTGTATTCATGTGTCCTACCACCCTCTAAATTTTCTACCTCGAATTCTGGCTCACCCTGTATACCTTTCGGCCGAGGGGAGGAACGGACGCATCTACAAACAAGATTGAAAAAGGAACTGTTGCTTCGAACGGCCGACCGCGCTAATTGGGAGAGTAAGTGAGGTGGGGGGTGTAACAACAATCACAGCGATCATAATTAAGCGCGGCCGCAGCGGGCTCCCAGGTACGCGGTGAGGTGGCGCTGACGCGTTCCTCCAACAATGACACATAAATAACTCTGTTTTTAAGCAGCTGTCTAATATTTCTTGGGGAAACGTTATTATTTTTTTGTACTTAGTAACTTTTAGGATTAAAATAAATGTTAGTAATATAGTAAAATATTCCTTTAGTTCCAATTAGCGAAATAATAGTAATGTTTAATTCGCTATATAAATCCGTTCGCTATAAATAATATTTTTGCATTGCAAGAAGCAGTAGGTCTCTATGGAAACAACCTCCAATTCTTGTCGCTGCTTCGACACTTCATCTTCTAATTTTGCCACCTGGTCGCCAGCCTCCCGAAGTCTGCTGATGCCAGCTTCGAGACTGGTCAGTTTACTTTCAACGTCCTTGCTCCAGATCTCGCGCAAGTGTTTCCAGGTATCCATCAGCGCGAGGAATCTAGCTGGCGCTTGTTGTTCTTGAGGGGCGTGAAGATGAGCTTTCACCATCACACCAACCGCCTCCACCGGCACCGTCGGCTGTTCTTCATCGGTTGAACAATCCTGGCTGGCCACTTGGGTCAAATGCGTTTCCCTGGACCACCATTCACTTTCCGGGCCGGGACCGATTAAAGCACTGTCCTTTAGAAGACCAGAACGCCTCAGCCAGCTCGAATTTGCCTCGCTACTATCCAGAATTATGACCACGCGTAAATTGTTACGCAGACCTAAGACGAAAAGACATAAACTCAGTCAGCTCGGATCCAGTATGCTCTTGGCAACGTATCAATCAATTTTCCTCTCTAACGACAGAATGAATTACTTGTTTCTATAAGGTGGTACGAAAAGGTCAAAAGAATGAAAGAAGGCTGCTTACGATAATACAAGTATTGCTCTAGAGTCCCAGAGAAATCATCTACCCTCGCTAAGTCTGCTAACGGGGCGACCAATCCATCAAGTTCTTCCATTGTAAAAAGTCCCGGGATCTCTCCTCTGGATACAATCGCACTTGCCAATATGGCCAGCCCTTCCTCTCTCGTGTGATGTTCCTCCAGCAGAAGTAAAGTCGATTCTCCGTCTACTCCGGCCGCTTGCACGGCGGCTTTAACAGAAGCCCTTCCTCGGCCTAAAAAGTAATTGTTTTGTACGGACCATGGAATCCTTTTATCGAATGATACAGCGCTCCGATTACGCTCGGACTTCAAGCCTGGACTTTTATCGAAACGATATATACACGAGTGTAGACGATGTTATACCTGGCCCTGAATCGATAAGACGAAGGTTCGAAAAAGTGGCGGTGAGCTTTGTTGCTGTTTTTCGTCCGGCACCTGGTCTACCAGTCAGAATTACGCCACGCATTTTTATTCCTAACGCCCAACTGATGCCTGAAAAAGTCCTGTGTTAGCTGGATATATTAAGTGTCGTTTCAGACCCGAAAGCGTTTTGCTCAGGTTTCCTCGTGAGATGTAGGCACGGTTAATAATGGAATGCAAATATTCTGTCGTATACACAATGTTTCGTTTTACCAGCTGCTGTCTCCAGGATATGCGAAGATATAGGTAATTTGACTGGGTCGCCTTCTCTAGCACATTTTGCCGCTGCGGTATCAATCTCTTTTTCCCACTGATCCTGTTCCAGTGGGAGTAAATACGTACTACCGTGTCTCCATACGTAAACATCGTTCCTATAGTCTTTGGTTTCCTGTATCTTTGACCTGAGTATTGACTCCCATCGAGCGCATTCCTTCAGTGATAACCTAAAAAGCATGTTTTAGTACATGATCGACCGAACTGTAAACATTAACTTGGTGTAGAAGGATGAGTCAAATATAGAAACCTGGGGTAAAATAATCTTCTGCCAGCGTCCATTAAATTGCACGTCGCTTCAGCTTCATTCTCCGGTATCCCATAATGTTTCAGAGTCCTTGCCCAGGATACAAGTTCTTTAGGAGACCACGTAAAGGAAGCGTCTTGCGACATTTGTTCGCCGATAGATCGAAAAGCTTCCAACATCGCTGGCGCTTGCCGCATTATCCAGGATTCTGCCATTACTTGATTTCCCAATAATGAAACCTTCAGATGCAGTTCCAGAGTAGCTTGAATATCCTCCAAACGCGGATACCTAAGCCATTAAATATCATGATCGTCAATATGCGCCACTGCAAAGATTTACACGTACGCAAGCACACTTAACGTAAAATTTGCATGACGAACGAACAGATAAAAGGATTCAAAATCGAACTAACGGCAAATGATGAGTAGCGAAAAGTGGCTCCAGTCTAGGATGTAACCTGGTTGATACGTCTGCCGTGCATATTACAGTCAATGGTATTTTTGCGAACTCAAGATCCTCCTCATGGAAGCCTTTCTCCTGTAAAAGCTCACGCACCAGTTCCTAAAACATTGGTCATGTGTGATTGCAAAACACATGGTAAATGAAATCTGTCAGGTACATTATCTCTAGACACGTCTGCACTGAACGTACCTGCAGATCCTTTGAAGCCAAGTGTAAGTCTTCCAGAAGCAGGATAATTTTTGACCCAGTTTTCGGTTTGTACGATCTGCCGTGGGAGGAGGAGTCTAATCGCACGCAGAGTCGCTTTAGACGCGTAATAAGATCCTGTGGACCGTAAAGGGACGATCCCTTTATCAGCGTCGACGTTTCATTGGAATTGTTTTTCATCATTGTGAGTGCGACCAAGATCAAAGTACTTTTCCCGCAACCCTCCGGTGCTCTTATCAACGTCGGGTGACCCATTTCGATCCACGGCAGAACAGCTGCCAAGGCTCTTTTTACTGGTCCTAAAAAAAGCATTTAGTGGTCCAATGGATAAAGATCTGAATGAATTTTACTCCTTACGAGACGATAAATCTTAAATATTACAAGAAAATTTTGCATCGTCAATACTCTATAAATACAGTGTATATCTCGCTAGAATTCTTTTAGAAATGTTTTTATGTCAATTTCAGAAAAATTCGCATGAGATTACCTGAGAGAGACGCAGGACCGACATCAGTGTCAATAGAATCTACAGGTCTAGTGAAAGGTTCTAATCGATCAGTTTCTTTGTTAAACAGAACGTCATACGGTTTCTGAGGGTCCGGGCACCTAAAAGATTTGTTTTAAACCTTCAGTTTCTTACAGAACAGTTTCACATGTTCTGTTCTCTCCATTTTCATGATTTTCGTTTTTTTGCTAAGAACAATATTAATTACGTTTGACTTGACAACAGTACATTTTCAAACATTGATAAATTTCCGAATCAACTGTCATGAAAGTAACGTACTCCAATTTGTTTTGTATCAATTTAAGATAAGAGTGAAAAAATGACATTTTCTAATATTTTCCTCGCATCCTTATCAAACGCTTACCAACAGTCCATCGTTTGATAGATCAAACGCGCCAAATCGTCTCTGAACTCAGTATTCTCAATCTGGCCACACAAGGAACCAAGAAAAGCTTGCACAGCCGACATTTGCGAGCTGACAGATTGCAAGTGACAGAGAGCATGTTGTATCAGGCCGAAGGCGGAAGACTGTGTCTCGTTATACTTTAACGTCTGTTCCACGAACTTCGGCAGATACGTATTCACTATGTTTCTGACCATCAGTGAAAGCCCTGCCAGACCGGACGACGACAGCAAAGTGGTCAGATTCAAGGACGCCAGATGGATGACACCCAGACGTGAGACGGTCGCTGGACTCGCCTCGGAGAGCTTGTGAGTTTCAAAGATAAACCTGACGATCATGGGAAAGTTATTCATTTCAGTTACGGTGAAACTTTCGGATTAAACGTTTGAACTTGCCGACGGAAGACGTTAGACAAACAGTTAACTTAGCAAGTTTGCGCAATGCGATCAATTAAAGGTCAAAGTCCACTTGAAGGACGTAATATGGCCGTTAATGAGATTGGCGATGAACTGTATAGTATATTCGATCGCGCAGATGAATTGACCTTTCGGTTCCGTTTGCTTACCTCGTTCCGGTACCAAGTTTTATTCCAACGCCGTTTGGTAAAGTTAGAAGCCGATTGTCGTCGAGGGCGGAATTCAATGCTTCCGCCCACTCAGGCTCGACGTCACCATTAAAAACGACCCAAGTCAGAGATTCGCCAGCTGATGCGATTATGCTCGATAACAGACCGTCCTTCCATTCTCTGTTCGAAAATTTCAGACGTGGATTGACAATCACGCATTTAGCACATAATCAAATTACAGGCTAATATTGAGAATGTCATTATAAAACTTTTAACTGATTTCATTATACGTGTCAAGGACATTATTTCAATAATGTGTATAGAAACTGATGAAAATCTCTTTTACATCTAATTCACGACACGTGTACGCGTATTTCCATAAATTAATAGTGAAACGCTTACTACTGGCACTGTTTGTCAGGTTGCCAGGCCACAATTGGCCAAACTGTCATTACTCAATGTTCAATTACAAAGCGATACGCATCCGGTGTATGTGAATTACCTCGTCCGCGAATCCACACGCCCCAGTAATCTCGATTTTGGCATTGCTCCCGGATATATGAGAAACTGATTGACCGTCTCGCCAATTCTCGCCATTGCATCCGCCAATAGTTTTCTGATGGTCGTTTTTCCACTTCCGGGCGGGCCAACGATCACTACGCCCGTTCTACTCCTCAATTGATCCTTCAGTTGAATGCACCTGTTGATTACTTCCTCTGTCAGGCCTTGAGGTTCGGATAGATCCAACAGGGCTCGGTGTAAATCTTGGTCTTCGCTCGAAGCGTGTTGAGTTTCGTCAGCATTCGGAAATATATCGTTTAACAGCGCCAAGAACTTCGGCGTATCATCTTCCGTAAGTTTCGGTAACATTGATGTTTTTATTGCCTTTACAAGTCTAAATAATATATAGTTATCAGTTTAACAAATTTCATGTATCGTATTCGTAAGCGCGGTATATGCTAATTTCCACAAAACGTTGATATGTTTATTTAATTATGACGATAAAAACGTGTAAGACAATAGTTTTTAGAAGGTGAGATAATAATAATATGATCCTTAAGTACTTTCAATCAGAAAACATTGATATGCGATGTATTGCTATGTATACAGTATTACAGAAGCATGGTCTGTAGTAACAACTTATTACCTATAATAAGGGAAGAAAACTCGATACACAACCAACTCATACCTAGTAGTCTCATTTGCACCCTCAGATGGCGTGACAGCATCGAGAACCGACCTAAGAGCCCTAAGTCCCCAATCATAATGAGGCTGCTTCGAGAGCAATATCTCCGCAATATCGAGAGTCTCCACCAGCTGATTAGCGAGGACAGACGCTTCCAAGAACCCGCCGCACTCGAGCAGCGCCTTAACAATATCCGATCTATCCGGATGCGCCATTCCGATCGGCCTGAAGAGTCTCGCCAAAGAATCCGGAAGCTTGTGTCGGCCTCCGTATTCGCTTCCGGCCGGATTCATCGTGATGAATACGCAGCAGTGTCTATTCAAGCTGAGGGTCTGATCGGCCAGCAACACTTGCGAGGAGCCATCTCTGATGGCTTCCTGAAGAGGTCTAACCAGCATGGCGACTGCGCTCAAGGTCTCCTCTTCGAGACGATTAAACTCATCGAAGCAGCCCCAGGCGCCGGCCTGAGCAAGGCCGCCCAAAATTCTTCGCATGCTTCTGGCGTCCATTCCTGTCAACGACTGGCTACATCAGCATACACGACCGAGCTTAATCAGCCTGATGGTTGTCGTACGAATCGCAAGTTTTTACCTTCGTCACAGTTGAAGACGAGAACTAGTCGGCCGAGAATAGCACCCAGTGCTTTTACGCTCTCGGTTTTTCCAGTGCCGGCTGGACCGGTCGGACTGCCGCCAAGACCCAGCATCATGGCTTGCGTTAAAGCCAGGAAGCATCGTTCCGTCAATGGAGTCCTGACCAGGCCAACATTGGCACCCTGATACTCGAAACCATATGGAAATTCTGCTCCAGCGCAGCGAATGATTGGTCCGTTGCTCTGTAGGCATAAGTGGATTACTTGAAAGTCGGAAGCTCAAGGCCATGGCGATCGTACGTTTGAAACTCTGGATGTTCTTCGTTGTGTTACATGCGCCGGTGTGAGTGTGAAAACGGTATTGTTGGGATTTGTGACTAGAAATTTGATTGGACGCTGATGAGTGGGGAAAGTTTGCATGTAAGCAAGAAGTGTTTCTTAACTATTTTGATAATTTCTTGTTGGTCGCAGATGTCTTTTAGCCGTGTAAACTGCACCGATAGAGTAGTTAAAACCACTGAATGTACATAGAAATGACACATATGTAGTTGTATAATGCTTCTAATGAATCATTCGAAAATGTTTGGTTTTTATTCTTTGTGTATTCGTCATTATAAGATTCTAGATTTATTGGGTTGACAACCAAGTGATTGCGTTTTTTAAAGAAGAAGGAAGACCCAAAATTTGTATATTTTTTTTTCAATGTATGTATGCGGTACATTCAGCTTCTCTGCGATGTCACATGTTGTGCTATGACGATCTAAATCGATAATGGCCTTGATATGGGTCTCATCGAGTTCAACTGGACGGCCAGATCGTTGAGAATTTTTAGTGAAAAATCACCAGAACGAAAACTGGCAAACCAATTTTGACACTGTCTTTCTTTCAAGGCTTCATTCCCACATACGGCACATAACTTCTTTTGCGCCTACGATGCGTTCTTGCCTTTTCGGCAATAATACAAATAATATGTCTGAAATGCACGTGTTGTCTTCCATTTTCAAATTGCGATAAAAACAAAACTAAAGAGCTAATCGATATAATTTTTGTACTAAATTAGAGGTAGAAGTCCAAACAACAAGAAACAAATATAGATTAGGTGTTTTGAACACGTTAACGAACCCGAAAAAGTGTAAAGACCATCTATCGACAAAATCCGCAATCACTTAGTTGCCAACCCAATATATACTTTTTTTACTCTCACGAAGTTATAATTTACATGATTATGCTACTCGTCATGTATGTGTGATATGCATGCAAAGAGTACTTACAGACTTGTAACTCCGCAACTGCCTATACCAAAGCCAAGACGGGCTTGTACCACTGAGAACAGAAGATAACAGAGTCCTGACCACTTCGAGATGATGGACTGTGTCAAGAAGTAAACCGCGTGCCTTCAAAGCTGTCAATTTATCGCCAGCGTCTTCCAATCCACGATATCTGGCCCGCTGCGTTTCCAAAAACTCAACTAGATTCTTCAAGGCCGAACGGCCTTCCTTCACAGCATTTTCACAACGTTCAGTGAATCTGATTCTTTCCGACAGTAATAAGACCTAAATTGACAACAGAACTTAATATGCACGCAGCTTGAAGAATCGTCCAGAGATGTAAAATGGAATTTTGAGCACTGCTTACTTGTGTCGGATAAATTGATGGATCAGGCATGGAAGTTGTTAGACACGTCTCGAGACTTTGACGAAGAGCATTCTTCATCCCAGCCTCCAGTTCACCCAACCACCTTGGCAATGGTTCGTTTAGATCTACCGGCTCTGCCAACTTAAGTACTTCGCCTTCTGGCGAGACTACCGCCGTCAAAGTGTTCTCATCTTTTACCACTGATCCTACCCCTTGATAAAGTTTTGGCAAATGAGTGTCCAGACCTCGCCCCCCACCAGACACGAGTTCCAGAAGATCTTCGTCACTCAAGAAGTACAATCTCGGGTAAGATGATCTCTTCTCCTAGGACGTCAAAATCGAAGATTGTAGTACTTGACAAATTAATTGTACTTGATCCTGTTGATTAATCGTACCTCTAAAAATTCGTCAAGACTCTTCTGACATCTCTCGAGCAGATCTTTCAGATTGGACAAGGCCGGCAAAGGTAGCCTTCTCAAAGATGGCACTCTTGGATCGCGCGATACTTCTCCCATCAAATATCTGTAAGGACGATATAAGTAATTTTTATTCAAAATGTCTGTACAGAATAACAATTCTCTGACCAGATTGCATTCGCCCGATTTATATATGGTAACGAGTGACTTGTTCATGCGGTGAAAAATTCGTTGAGAATGAAAAGTCAAGCACCTGAATTCTTTATCAGCTCTCAACCACCTCCCAGAATCATTCGGTGCTGCCCCGCCGCCGTACACAGGTTCCAAATAAACCCACTTTCGCTGAACAGTACTGAGTACTTTTATTCTTTCCTCCAACTCCGAAAGGCCGGCCTCGCATCGAGAAGCTCTCGCTGCAAATCTTTCGTAGCCAGGAGCATTCTTCGCCCCTTCGAGTAATAGCCTCAATTCACCTGTTGATTTTCGCATAATAAAGTGAACCGGAAGTGAATGATTGAACATGTAAGTCCCATAAGTCACATGCATGGGTACACAATAAATAGCTAACAAATACAATGAGAACATATCTAGGAAATTAAAAATTATTTATTGCTCCATTACGAATGGTAAAAAGTAATATTTTAATAGAAAGTCTCCAAAGCTGTTTCAATGGGGGAGTTGAGCAAATAAAACTAGTTTCTTTGGATATTGGAGTTTGGTTAAAAAATGTTAATCGGTAAATTACCGGCTCTCGCTAATATCATCGTTTAAAAATATTTCAATGTGTCTTTAGAACTTTCTCGAAGGAGGAGTTGAACAGATAAAAATAGTATCTTTAGATATTGGAATTGGGAGAAAAAATTGTAATCGGCAAATTACCTGCTCTCGCTAATATCGTGCCATACTCTCCTACGAGGCGAACCGGCATATTTTTGCTGTCCTTCGCGTCTTGAAGTTGTAAA
This sequence comes from Anoplius nigerrimus, assembly GCA_914767735.1. Lineage (NCBI taxonomy): Eukaryota > Metazoa > Arthropoda > Insecta > Hymenoptera > Pompilidae > Anoplius > Anoplius nigerrimus. The sequence continues at coordinate 2,802,621 of OU612079.1, read as the reverse complement.
CTCGAGGAGCTCTCCCAAGATTCCAATTCCACTAATGCCTGTCGTATGCCGCTCTCGGCCGCGGCCCTTTTCGTTATTTCCTACAATGGAATCGTAATACCTGTGAAATATTCTGTCCGCGCTCATTTTTGCGTTATAACTGTATTTTCCTCAATATACGGAAATTAATCAAAAGGCATTGTCACAGGCCAATAACGTTAATTAAATTCAATCGCAAGGAACCCTACCTTCACTTTATCTATGTTTTCTTTAAGCCGCTCGATGGACTGGAACAAATGACCCAGGGTCAGCTCCTTGGCATTGGTCAGATTATCGAGACCAAGGATTGGCTTCAGCTCCGCCCAGTGCTCCTCGGCGATCTCATCACCCCGAAGGAGCTGAATCCATTCAATCGCCGACCTGATACCCCGCACCTTCCTGCCGACAAAGGTATCAATTTCCGGGGCAGTGCTCCCATCAGCTGTCTCGTGTTTCGACTGCGTACGAATCCTGGCCTCCCACGAGTCCAACCAATCGTGCAGCCTGGGCAGCCTCCTTCTGGCGACGGCCCACTCTTCGGATTCCTGATTCTTCAATTCCTCCAAGAATTCCGCCTGGAACCGGCAGTTGGATTCTTCCGCCTCTAACTCGAGCTCCAGTCGGGCCGAAGAGTCCTCGCTGTCCTCCAGGATGTCGTCCAGATTGACGCCTATCACCTGACAGTCGGACTTCAGGGAGTCTCTTTGCTCGCTGATGTTGATCCATCGCTCACGCATCAGGCTGACCCAATCAAGCGTGATCTCGTTTTCTCTCGAACCCCATTTTGCCTCCCAACGTTCCTTCTCGTCACGCCAGGCGACTGCTCTGTGACGCAGGTTTACCTTCGTGTCCTCCAACTGTCGTGCCACGATCGTTTTGTGGCGTTCCACGCGATCCGTCAAATCCTGCCAGGATGTGTGCGCCGCACTGATGCCTGGACGGAATGAGTATGTAGGGTGAATAATTGTTTGATGGACACCCGATAGAGGGACACCATGATCATTAGGTAGAGCTTTGTTAACGAAAGAGAAGAGAGATGAAATCGGGTGGGGTTCAGAATCTTCCTCAGTATAATGTATTTTCTTATTTGATATGTTAAACAATAAACTTTCGTATTCATGAAATGGAGAGAACGACTTGCAGTGACTTGAGTCACGACTTGCAAGATTAAAAATTGAACTATTGAGCCAGTCTGGACTTGTCCCGTGCGAGATTGGTCAAGCATAAATGCATTTTGCCCATGCAATTTTGCACGGATATTGACATCAGCCATTTGGAACAACCTGTTTACTACTGAAGCATGAGTCGAGTTTCTTACTTCTGCCAAAGCAGCAAGCATCACAGCCGTATACCCTGCCACGTTTGCTTTGTTGATGTCACAAACTTTTGAATCTAAGAGAATGGATACCACATCAAAGTTGCCGTGAGACACGGCATAATGCATTGCTCTGTTGCCACTGGAGTTGTTCACACACGTATGTAGGGTGAATACTTGTTTAGTAGGCACCCGATAGAGGGATGCATGTCGATTAGTTAAAGTTTTGTTTACAAAAGAGAAGAGAGATGCAATCGGGTGACATTAAGAATCTTCATTAGTATAATGCGCTTGCCTACTTTATGTGAAAGCAATAAATTTCTATTTACATACATAAAATAGGGAGGATCCTTGATCACTCAGCAAGGGAAATAATAACAGAAGTAAGCAATACGTATAAATCAACTGTGCAGTCTTTAAAAAGTGTACACAAACACACATATAAGAATCCTTATCAATATTGTCTCACCGTCAAGTTGCTCGCTTGTCCAGGCAGCAAGAACTTTGGCCAATCCAGTGACGGCTTCCATTTCTTCTGCGATGCCTGCAGATTGTTTCTCAATACGTTCGTGGGCCTCATAGGCTTGTCCAACTTCCTCGATGTTCCGAGGTTTTCGCTCGAGATCCTTGGAGGCGGCCGACAGGAATTCAACTATGGCTACTAATCTCGATGAAGCTTCCACTCTTAAATCGGCGCACAAGTGCTCCCAGTATCGGCGAGAAGCCGATTCCAAGTCGCTTCTGATTGTTCCCATGTCGGCAGTGATGCACCAGATTTTTACATCGTTGCCGTGTAACTTGCCAACCTAACAACGAAGTCTTGTATATGACAGTGTTATATAGGTATATCAGCTTCAACGTCATTAAACAAAATTAGAGTTGACAATGTTCAGTACTACTATATCAGCACGAAATATTGCAATTTTTGGTTGATGTAATAAAAATAAGTTTAAGAGAACTGATTCAAATACCTCTTGAGCCCATTGCTTGGCATCTTTAAAAGCTCTGGTCCACTCTTGAGGCGACTTCCCTTTCAATCTACGACATATTGGATTTAATTGCCCCGCAACATATTACACATCTTGAACATAATCTACTACTTAAAGTTCACTGCTTCGTAAAACATCAACTCAGAATAACAAATAATTTATATATAATGTATGCATAATAGGCGAAGTTAGAGGACTTCAGCATTACCGATCCCCAGGATTTATCTTCGCAGGAGCAGCCAAATAGATCCACTTTACTCTAAGCGTCTCCATTGCAGACAAAGCAAGTTCAGCTTGCTTGTAAACGCCACCGAAAAGATACGCACTCTTTGGCACAAGATCAGCAAAACGTGCATCGGCTGCATCACCTACACCCCGAAAGTTGATCGGGATCGATAGTGATCGACGTATGCCGGAATAAATTTTTGCACGGACTTCCTCCAACGAAGGCCTCCATTGCAGTGATCCATCTCGGAAGGTCAGTTCAACCCTGATGTCCGGTAATTTTTTCAGCATCGACGGAATGGCACCCCTATTTCGGTAAAATGTTAAATAAACTACCCGTATTTCAGCTTGAATAATTTTATTAATCAAAAGTAAAGGGATGCTTGTTAACTGAACAGTGATTCATTAGTCAAATATTGAGTTTGTAAATTGTTTCGCGGAACCTCTATGGAATGTTTGTACAAAACGTGTGGGATTGAAGTATGGGGTGCAATTATCTATTATGCGCGTATTACGTATGTGATAGGTCGTAATTACATTCGAAGTTGGCGTACCTGTAGGCAACTCCGAGTGCTTTCAGAAGCTGCCGATCCCAATGGAGTTTCCAAGCTTTCGTGTTACCGTATTCGGCTTCCACGCCGTCAACGGTGGTTCGCATATTCATCAACGTTTCCTTCCAAACATTTTGATTACCCACCAAATTGACAGCGTTACCCTTCAGTAGATTGGACACCTGATCTCTCAGCGACGCGTGCTTAGCCGCCAGTTCAGAATTTTGCCGGGCAAATTTTTGCACCTGTCCGGCAAACAAGTTCCACGTACTAAACTCCCATTAACAAACTTTAGTTGAGAAAAGATTACGATCACATATATAAACCTAGTCTGCAAGTTCTTTCTAAGTTAAAATTGAAGAAAACTACATACAAGTAGTAAGCGTGCAGTAGAATTAAATAAGTAAACCATGAAAATTATTGACTGTTCGAAACTGTCAAGCCTATAGATATGTTGGCCCACTCAGTTGTTAGATTCCAACGATAAACGACACACACGTAAGCTGACTTCGTGAACTGGTTCGAAAGGGCGTAATCAAAGTCAGGAAACTATTTACTGCTAATTACAAGTTCTCTTAGTCTGGCAGTGTAGGTGTCGACCGCATGTGGATCGGACCAAACGACGCCGGACTGTTCCTGAACCGCCCTGGCGAGTTCCAAGGCCGTAGTTAGCATCAGCGGCCGCTGAGAAGGTACCATCCGGTCGCCGATGGTGTTGTGAAAGGTCGCCACCTGCTGAAGTGCCCTGGCACGACCTGCCAATGCACCGGCTCTTTCCACCAGGTCACGAATCTGGCGTGGCAACTCGACACCTTGACCAGAGAGTGCTCTAGCCTCCCTTATCAAGGTCGTCAGGCGTGGATCGTAGGTGACTCGCATCATGCTGGTGCCGGTGAGTTCCACTACAGCTGTGTCCGTACCCAGAGTCAAATCTTTTCTCTGAATAGCATCTTTTGTCTCTTCCACCTATTTGGAACGCGTTGTAAAAAAATCGTCAGATTGTTACAAGGAGTGTTAACGACAGTATATTATAAATGCGGATTTGAACGAACGATCGAGAAGGACAAGTATTCTTATTATATGGGACGTATCAATCAACAAGTCATACATATGTAAAGGGAAATAGGAGATACATAACTAATGATATCCTCTTTCCAAGAATTGGTGAAGCGTAAATGATGGTCATTTTCCGCATGATTTATTAACGGTGTCAAAGTTGAATCAGTTTCGAGAATCATTAAATACGTCCAGGTAGATATTCTGAACGTACCCAATTATCGACGAGGTACTGCCGTTTCCTTCCAGCATCTTTCAACGCGGTATTGACCTTCGAAGACATTTCATTATATCCAGGCAAGTCGGACAGAAGTTCTTTACCCAATTTACTCAAGCACTCGAGGCGTAGTTCCGAGTATCTGGCTGCTTGAACTTCTTGGAGGACTTTTGGATAGTCCAGAATGGATTCTGGGTTTGGACCAGCCAGGCACGATTCTAAAATTTCATATCATTTCTCACAATATATCTTAAGTCCTCTCAGTATTCAACTTTTCCACTGCCCGAATGAGTTATAATGTAATGAAAGAAACAAATCGCGTAATATATTGATATCACATAGCTTGGGTTTGCATAGAAGAAAACTTGGCCCGTTAAAGGTCAGTCGAACATACGATACATTATCATGTATTACCAACGAGATCGCCGTAAGCTGCGAGCAGGGATTCTCGTTCACCCCGTATCGACCTCTTCAGATTGGGTCTCTTCAGCAATTCGGCGTATCTTTGAAATTCGGTTAATAAGGAATGCGGAGAGTCGGCACCGGAAATTTGAACTTTTAACTTTTGCGCCACACGCTCCTCGGCCGGTGACAAGCCTTCTTCGATTTTCCTCACCGTTCGATTCCATTTCAGGTCATTGTCATCGTCAGTCAATAACGCTGAAGAGACATTCATTATTCTTTATTCAATTCAGACTACAAAATAATGCACATAAAAAGTTGAGAGTGCTTCTACCTTTCGTGTCATTGAAACAATGAAGCAAGCTATCAGTCCCAAGAGCCGATCTTTCGCTGGGCGTTAACAATCTTGTCAACTGCCGATGCTGAGCTCGTAGTTCCGCTATTTGTCTAATTACGTGAAAAAGAAAAGCTCTCACAGTACAAAGCCGACATCGCAGTTTCCGCTCTGAGGCGGAAAGCGGAATTGATCGTAATCTCTTTACCTCAATCTCTTGCCGAGCTTCGAACATCGTAGTGGAACGAAGACAGGACCTTTCCAAGTGTGAACAGAATGATGAGGCCAGAAGAGTCGCGTCATTCTTTCCGTAAGGTTTACCCATTTTTCACATACCTTCGCTCCCGTCAAGATAGCTTCATCTTTCGCACGTACGTCAGACGTCGAAATCTGAAAAGCGAGTCAGAAATAAGACATATCTAATCGTACGGAGATCCTCTCTACATGTCTTATGGCCAAGCGTTTTTGAATTTTGAATTATTTCTTATCGCTAGCATACGTTCCTCTCATCATACTTCATCTATAATTTCAAATCCATTAAAGAAAAACTAATTCTTTACTGAACCTCATCGATGGAATTCTCCACCAAGGACGCTACTTCATTTCCAACAACATCCAGCAATATCTGCATCCGTTCTTCATTGTACGTAGAGTTTCCCAGTTTCCACAAATCGTCCATGTGCCCCGAAACGATATCGAGAGCTTCCTCCAAGGCCAGCAAGCCGTCCCTAACAAGTGGAAGATTTATTTGAACATGTAAAGTCGTCTACTCGCCATTACGGTCTTTGATTCGACACCCAAACCTAACACTAGTCTCAAGCCAACCAATTGTTGTGATTCGAGAAGGAATTAGAAGGAAACTTGAACGTGTGGGAAAGTATAGTATTTACTTGTCTTACCTGGATACGGCCGCACTCTCTACTTCGGCTCGAATGTTCTTCAGTAGATTCAGAGCATCTTCGCACAGTGCCTTATCATGCGACCGTTTCGCCTCATCTCGCTTCTTCCTCCAGTAGCCCTCCTCTTCCAGAATCGTCGTCGACGACGGAGGGCCCAGAAGATCCTCCTCGAGTTTCTTTAGGGTGGAAGGATTTAATCCGGACGATTGCAAGGCCGGCGCCCATACTTGCCGTAATGCCTCAATCAGTGTCGAACCTTTCCCGCCGCCGATCGACGTCACTTGGACCAAGTCGTGGAAATTTTCAATCGTCACCGTGTGTGCCGCTAACTGTTTTCGAAAACGTAATCATCGACCATTTTCATGCTTATTCATCTCAAACACGAGCGATTGTTATGGATCAATTAACAATGGTTCGTTAGTTGAAAAAGGGGTGAGTTGTGAAACAGTTGTGGAACGTGTGTATACAGGGTGAGCCAGAATTCGAGGGAAAAAAATTGAGGGGTGGTAGAACACATGAATACAAGCACTCTGTGTCAAATAATATAATATAATATATGGGTCGCAACTCTACGGATAAAAAGCTACACGGCGTTTTTGCACCGTCACATTTAACGCGCTGCGTCGTCGATGCCTGTCCTGGCGGCGAACGTGTTAAAGAATTATCACAAGAATTGGAGCAGATATTTCACAAAACACTTTATTAACACTAATATTATTGACTTATATGCTCAAAAATAAAAAGTTTAAGAGTAACACGCTAACTGCTATGCGAATTTATGAGGAAACAACGGTCAGCCACTCGAGCTGCTCAGAACTGCGCTGGTTTTGTGGAATAGCAATGCCAAGCGTACTTCTAAGATTAAAACTTACTCAATGCAGTTTTATACCATTTATCATTTGTATAAGCCGATTTTGCTGATTTGGCGTATTTCAGTAAAGTATTATCTAGCGGGCCAAACGATAACCAAGACAAAGCAGGAGTGGTGCTTATCGTCTTTAATAAACATCTTGAATGATGGGGCACAATGCATTGTATGGGTTGCAATGCATCTGCATTGAGTAAGTTTTAATCTTAGAAGTACGCTTAGGATTGCTATCTCACAAAACCAGCGCAGTTCTGAGCGGCGCGCGTGGCTGACGGTTGTTCCCTCATAAATTCGCGTAGCAGTTAGCGTGTTACCCTTAAACTTTTTATTTTTGAGCATATAAATCAATAATATTAGTGTTATTAAAGTGTTTTGTGAAATATTCGCTCCAATTCTTGTGATAATTCTTTAACACGTTCGCCACCAGGCCAGGCATCGACGACGCGCGCGGCAGTCAGCGCTTCAAATGTGACGGTGCAAAAATGCCCTGTAACTTTTTATCCGTTGAGTTGCGACCCATATATTATTTGACAAAAAGTGCTTGTATTCATGTGTTCTACCACCCCACCATTTTTTTCCCTCGAATTCTGGCTCACCCTGTATACAATGTGAAATACTGATGTTGAATCTGATAACAGAGTTTATCACTAACGATAAGAATGGAATGAAGGAAGATCGTTTATTTCATAAATTGTCCACTACGCTAGTAAACCAAACTTAATTTAGACAGCATAGACGATTACCTAAAATCATGTGTGATATGTTTGTATAATCGGATGCAATTTTAGTTTGGAAATTTTTGTTTACGTTTTTCATACTTGAGCTATGACGTCATCTAAATTCATTAAAAAAAAGTCTCAAAAAGATCCTGCCTCCGGTACAAACTGACATTTATACTACTCAATTACAAATATTAAGTAGTCGCCCAGAAAAGTGGTAAGTCAAGCCTCAGATAATTGATTTTCTTGCTATCGACAACAAACGTAGGTAAAAAAATACGGCTTGAACGCTATAAATGAACAAAACAAGCAAACCGCCCGCATCGGCACCCCTATATTATCAAAATCTTGCTTCTCTTCACGCTGGTATACATTCCTCAAAAAAAAGAGACACTCAATCTCCAGTACAAAGCAAAACATGCGTCAAAGTATCAAAACGCGTGCGCTACAGGTGACACAACAAATTGCCTATCGAAACGCCACGACAATCTTCACTTCTCGCCCCCATGACAATCACCTTGAAGAAGACCAGAGTATTTTTGCCGGCCGGCAATTCGTTGCTCAATTTGAGCGGTGCGCCATCATTTTGCATATCGGTCGGTTGTGCACAAAGTGTCCTGCACGTGGTCTGATCCAAGAACGTGTCGAGCTGGTCGGATCCTTCGATAGCCTCTTCATCCTGTACCGGCAGGCCGAAGAAGTGTCCTGCAGTCGAAACTATGAGCGATCTCCGCCTATCGATCACTCCCATTCTCGTTGCTTAACGATGATCGAATTGTCACTTCTGCGGAACGTTATTCGTTCTCGTGAAGATCGAGTATTGTACCAGCGGCGCACATTACGGACATTCGACGACATTCACGGCTAATGTCGGGACCTTTGTGCAGAAGGCGAAGAGCGAGTCGTCATGGCGACTGTGGCACAACAGTAAGTCGTTGTTGCCCATAGAAACACGTGTAGCGCAGTTAGACATTCTCCTATTGACACGTAATCATTCTACGAGTGTTCCGTTAACGTTGCATCAAGCCTTTGTCAAGCATGTATGTGATTGTTAGTGTTACTTATTTGATTGTTTACAGTGCATTCAAATATTAGTCGCGGAGGATTAACCCTTCATGCGTGTAATGTACGTAGCTTTTAGAATAAGACGTGAAGATTTTAAGTGGGAAGATGAACTGAAGCAATTACGATGGGCTTGTATGTAAATAACGCGATCAATTAGGTAGTAAATGCGAAGGTGTGTTCATTGACTGGAAAATCGGAACCTTGAGATTTAACGAGCTTTAAGCTTAGATCACATCGTGCGCGTTCGGCTGGGACAAAATATGTGAGCATTACCTAACAGTTACAACTTTCAAATATAATTAATGTACGTGTATATACAAGAATCCATGTACACGTATTCACTATGTCTCAATAGTAAAAGTTTATCTACACTTTTATCAACTGTCACAAATTGCACCGAAAATATTTAAAATTAACTGCCACACATCTTGGTTCTGATCATATTTCAAACAAATCCGAATTGCTTCTTTGTCATAATAGAGGAATCCCGCAGTATTATGTAGGAAAGGTAATGAAATAAAAATGCTTTTACCAGAAACAAATTGTGTATTTATTTTGTATGTATCTTCATATCAAACGGTTCATGTGCTTCAATTGATTACTTGAAGTACCAATATTAATATCAGGCGTCAACTAATGATAAAGTGACAATTATTTGCATACGAAGGTTCGGCGGCATCATTATCGTTATTAGTGCAAGTATTTACATAATCAGAGTATGCGATGAGGAGGACACCTTTGGACGAATGGGCATGATACATTCCGACACGCGCCGAGGCCAATTTGTGCACTACGTGCATACGTATGAGCCAACCATGCATGGTTCCGCTTCATCAAAGAACACAGTCAAAGAGGAAGTTTCTGCTGCCTTTTGTTGCACTCCGTCATTAGTTGACAAATAGTAAACTGTTCCTCCTACATCGAAAAACCTTCCGTATGTTATAACAACGTACACTAACTAGGAACATGGTTCGAAGATTAGTTTCATTTCGTCGAATTTTAATCTATGTAATGTTCATACAAAAAAAAAACATGTCGATAAATGTACGTCTTCTAAATGAAATCTGGTATAACGATACGTATTAATATTGTGCTAATAATTTTTTCATCTTTAACTGAAATTTAAATTGCTAAACCACTCTATCTTATAGCGAGAGTACTAAGGAATCGAATTTATTTTATTGATTTTTGCACTATCTAACAGTTTGGAGAGTTATGCTTTGTTTCACCATGACCAATAGATGGTCTTCTATATGAAGTCTATGTCAAGTTCTCTTTAGTCGTCGTATGACATCATGGCGGTTATAAACGTCATCTAGTTCATCGCGGAAATACACAACCAGCAGAAGAAGCTTCGTAACACGAGAATGCACTGTAGACATATAAAACTGTACATACCTAATATCACATGTCCAATGGGGGTCCTATAAAAAAAAACATTGCTCGAAAGTTGCGAGTAAGGGATAATCTGTACTGCTTTTCATGTTGGCCTTACTTTTGGATGTCCTCGAAGTTAATATTTACAACTTATAATTTGATTTTGATATTTTTGAAAAAAATTAGAATTTGTTCCAAATTATGATATTCTCGTAATTGAAATTGATTAATGATTATTCGTCTGTAACATGGGAGAACGAATTTTATCGAGTTTAATCAAACTCCAGATATGCGGTGAGTGTTTCAAATAATAATTTGGATATATAATACTTGCACTGCACTTTGAATTGACCGTTAAATTGTTATCTAATGTTTGAGATATCGTTATAAGTTACTGTTTCCCACACCTTCATTTTTACATACACCAGTACTCATATTACTATTTATGAAATAAAGATGTGATCAATCAGCTATTCGCAAGCTATTTCTCAGTTGTAATATAAGTATATGTAATAATCAATTCTTTCAATATGCATCGCAGTGAAATAAGGTTATTCGATAGTTCATAGTCTTAAATGGACCTATATAAAAGTATCATCTTCTCTACGCGTGGGAAGAAGAATCATCAAAGGTACATGTAACATGAAAAAGTAACATCTCTCAGCAGATAACGGGCGTGACTGGCTGACCACACGGTGCTGTAATCACTAGAATCATACTCATGATATCATGCATATATGTTCCTACAACTTCATTCATGCGAACATAATTCCAGATACTGATTATTCCAGACATTAATCCCTGATGACTAACGTAACGGCATAAAAATAAACGAACATCAATATAATGATAATTAAAGTAATTGTAAGGATAAATATCTTTGTATTCGTACACTCAACGATTATAAGAATATATGTTTGTAAAATAGTAAAAGACCGTACGTAAGTTGTGACTTTTTTAATAGTAAATGTTTATAGTCTTCAAGCTATCCAGAAAATTGTTCATGAAAGGAAAGATGTTACCAATCGCTGCATTTAGCACGTTTCCAAAATGATTCTTCGTCAAGGGCGTTTCCGTGACACCGAAGGAAATACGTCAAGTCTTCATTTTAGGAGAGCCATTCTACATATACACATACGTTGCATACTAAATGCACGGTCTGACGTTTTCCGAGCATGAAACGTTCAGAGCTGGCATTTAAACGGTGGTTCGAGTAAACGTGAATGAGTTCACGTCCCTGCGCCATGCCTTAAGTGCCAAGATACGTTAGAAGGCTTAATGAATGAAGCCAATAATAATGCAGTTAACGATCTTGTACGTTTGCAGTTGCACTGGGCATAGCATGTAGGTAATAACTCGTGATATCGTTTAACACATTTATGGCGCAAGCCATTTTATCCACAGCACTAAACAATTGTTTCCATTGACGTCCGTTTAATGTTTAATGAAAAAAATAATGGCGAGCGATAAATATGTATGAACATCTTTCTCTACAAAGAGATGCAATTTTTTACGAATATGTTCTATAAACACTTGGCCGGTAATTTATGTTACAATATATAATTCGAAATTGTTTAGTACATGCTGTTTGTCTGACGTACACTTATCAATTATGTGTTCCTGAAGATTGTATTTGTGACATTGTTCAATTCTTCTAAGCAGTGCAGTAAGTATTGTCCGCCGTTAAAAAGTGCCTGCGAAGAGTGTTACAACTGAAACGGGTCATCCAGTGTTGCGATGAAACTTGTGCAACGAAACGTTATTCAATTCATCCACTTGTAAGTTGCTCCGTGCATTCCAGCAACTCGCAACCTTCGTAATTAATGATGCCTCGGCTTCCTATACGTGCAGTCATTGATCATGGATTATGGAAAATAGCCAGCAACCACTTGTGCTTGCGACTACAAAGGCGACGTACCTAAGCAAGGCGTGCGTATTCTTTCTCATGATTACATTAAACGCAATATATCTATTACGTTAAACTTTCTGCTTTGTGTACTCACCACTAGCGTCAACGTTTCAATAATTTTTAAAACTCCAGTTTTCTTTATAAGGATAATAATTTGTTGGATATATGCAATTTAAGTTATGTCAAATTACGTATTTTCATATAAATAAGTGTACTTTGGCTAACATCATAAAATTGAGAAACTATATATTATTATACATAATATGTACGTATATTGAAGTTGCGGTGGACTGCTTTGACGGTTTCGATTAATTTACTTTTAACGTATATCATCGTAACCTGACAATGTTTTATCAATACCGCATAGTTCTTTTAAACGATTACGTGCACCGATTTAACTGCTAAAGAACATTGATAAAAGATGGCTAATTAATTCAAACACACAGTACCTGCTCACTCTTTGTAAACGTTTTTTAAGGTATGTCCCACAATTTAATGTCAACAATGACCCAGTCTGAGGCACAATAAACGTACGTATATTTCTAACCATGTTTTTTATTGTTTAAGTATGAATACAAAACAGTATTTCATTAGCCGACGATGCGATAAGGTCAAGAAAACTTTTAACTGTCTGACCCTGGATAATTTATCCCCAGATAACATAGCCGAACGTAAGTATTGGCTATTCAGCAGTATTTTCCTCGGGAATTTGGTGTAGACAACAGCAATCCATATGGAGTATTTATTCGTATACAATTGCATTACATGCAACAGACTCTGAATGTTATACACGTGCGTAAAGCAAGTGAAACCTAAGGTACGGGACTTCGGTGAGAGATCTAGTGTCACAGACCGCAATTTAACATACATACACATCTACATACACTATGACGAACAGTGACACATTACTGTCTCTGACAATTTAGTAATACCACGAATCACGCGAGGTAGTTCTCGGCACCGTGTGTACAATTTCCAGGTCATCGAATGTTTTCACCTAATGTCAGAAATTGCTCAATATCAGAGTATTATTACCGCTTCAATTAAGATTCGGCCACTTTACGATATCTTTGTATCGTACAGATTGTTGACAGTTTACAGAAACTATTATAACACCATTGATCAAAATAACAACAAAGAAATCGTACAATTATTTATCTATGAACAAACCAGTAACGTATACTAAAATAAAACTTAAAGTACTTTTAGAGCATTGCCTTAACATTATGCAAATCCGTGGGTTAAAAATCAAACAAAACCCAAATCTGCGACCAATAAAAAAAACTTTACTCGAAAACATCATAACTATTCATTCCAAACGATCAATCTGCGTACACACGGCTGCATGGACGATAACGTGCAGAAAAATAAACCGTAAGGTCTCATAAGACCAGGTATAACCCGATTGTGGCTGAACGCGCGATATATGTGTCACCCCATACATTTTTCCATAGCTCGCGAGCATACACGGTGCCACGCAAAACATCAACATGCCGGCAACGGGCTCGGTTCGAGCGTCGATTATTCCCGCCAAGGCCGTTGCCGCCCTATTCCTCAGTCTGACTTGGTCTGACTACGATTTTCCTGAGGCAAGCAGCGTCGTGCACGAGGCGGATAAACATCGGCATCGTCGCTCGGCACTCATCGCTTTGCCGACTCGTGCCAGTCGGTACTCGAACTCGCTTCGGTTCGGTTCGGTTCGGTTCGATTCGCTTCGCTCGGCTCGTTTCGTTCGCGGCCTGCGAACGCTGGCTGGCGAGCGACTCGCTTAACGGCACTCTTCCATTCGCTGGGCGCGAAAGGCGACGGCTCTGCTAATTGGCCGACTAAATCGCACCTCAGGTGGGTCGCATCGGTTGTCGCGCGTCTCTTTACTTCGGAGGATAACAGGAGTACTTTCGTTGAAAGGAGCACTGTTCGCGCTTGGCTAATTGGAGCGGGAGTGTTCCGTACAGTGGTCAACTTTGACGATGACGTTAGTGCCACGCTGACGGCCATGATTATCGTGCTCGCGTTCCTCCGTCCCTGCTCAGTGCCGCCAAATTTGACCGGGTGCGCGAATTCTCACTGTAGAGTAACGAGCAGCGCGAGGTAGAGGAACGGTAGAAGGTAGGGACGTTTTTACTGGCGAAAGAATGAAGCTGCATGGTGGAACGGAGGAATTTATCTGTGAGCATGTTGGTCTTGGTGCGCGGAATATGGATGATCAAAGTTTGTCGGCTATAAATATTTGTACACGCCTTAGAGGCGGCTGTTATCTAGAAGCAAAGTGATGCTGGAAAGTTTACTTCCTTGAGTTTCGCCCGGAAAAGTGACCGCATTGTTATTTACTGCGTTACTTATGCCCAGTCACGTACAAGAACCGTATTTCCCGTGCACTGTACGTGCGGCTGTATACGAACGTCAACTAGGTACTTTCCGCAAAGTGTACTCGGCCGTAATTCTGATAAATACGCGTTGCATATTCACGTATGTACTCTCAAGGAATTCTGACGGGCGTCGTGCGTTCTTTCCAGCGAAGAAATTTAATGAAGCTAAACCCTATTCTACCGTATTCAAATTAACTCATAAAAGTCAATCATTAGCATTTATAGCTGTTTACGAATCGCTGAAGCATCTCAAGGTACGGAAGCGCAGAATTGTAACTTCATTACTCAAATGACAAATTGTAGCAAGAAATGCATCATGATTTCCTGTAAAACTAGTAATCATCTCGTGACACATGAATGAAATTATGTACAAAACTATTACTCACATGCATTACTGTGAGTGTTTCACAATTATATATACAGTAGTAATATTGCGACTTTTACCTGTATCTTCCTCACGACGGTTCCTTGATCTCAGCGTGCATATTTATTACACACGAAATATCTTTTTGACAAAGATCATATAATCGAATGCTCCCAAGTTTCTAAAACATTTAATCTCATAATTTAAAACGTCGCGTTGTAGAGTTTGGGTATTATTAGACCATGCCTCCCGTTTTTGATAATAATACTTGATATCAAAGCAGTTGTACGCTGTTATCTGTTACGTTGTACTGAAGTATATGGCACATCACAGAATTGTGTTATGATAAACTGCAGTTAGAAGTAGCTCATATCCTAGTTCCGGAGATAATTAAGAAATAATCTTACTATACAAAATTGAACAGACAAGTTTTATTGAATTAAATGATTGAGTCATGAACAGTGTAATTAAATCACCGTGTCGTTTACCACGATTGATTCCTTATCGTGGTTTATAGTACATTTATCATATACCAGATTTATCCTGCGTACATTGTCTCTTGCTGGCCCCAGATTACAAAGCGCATTTGAGTATGTCACATTCCAAAGAGGTCTCAAATATGATGCGTTTTTGAATTTTTTTAAAGAATTTTATTACGTCGTTCGTGCTGAATGTTGTAGCAGCTAACTGTCACATATCATATGTTCTTAAGAAAGTGAAGTTATTGTCTTTTATTTAACGCAATTTCGAACGAACTAAAACATAAAATCGTCTCGACAATAAAAAAAAAAATTAAAAATTATTCAACAGAATCTTTACTATATTACGTCAAAAATATGAATTACCCTTAAACATCTGATACAGTATTTTGGTAAGTTAAGTGTCCCAAACGTAGTTGATGTTTATGTAGCGTAAAGCGGATTATTTTGTTGATACATTGAGGATCGTACGCGGGAAGAAACGTGAACAAATAGTGCCGCGCAATTAACGATGAATCACTAGTCGAGCATCCAGTTGAAACCTGTACCTGGAATTACGTAAAAAGGCGTACGCACGCCGTTCGGAATTCATTCTCGTTTCATTTTCAAGCAGTTGCCGAACGAATCACTGCCTGCCCATTCATACAGAATGACTACCGATCAGCCGGGTAGTGGTAAAGGGCAACCCAGTGCCATAACTCTGGGCTTCACCGTGCTCACCCACATCCTTCTACTGCTGCCTGTCATATACATCTTGGTGCTAGCATTCAACTACGGCGGCTTATTCTCCTGGCATCCTATATGCATGAGTGTTGGGGTAAGATTATTGATTTTTCCCTATTTACTTTAAGAAGAGCAGAAGCAGTACCGTCAAGATAGAGAAGCACGGCAGTCGATTATCCTCGTTTCTCGCTGCATACTATTTCTCTGTTTTTGCTATTGCTTAGCAGGCAACGTTTCTTATATTTTTTCTCAGGCTGGACTGCTCATATCGGAGGCTGTCTTCAGCATCTCTGGAGAAGCTTTCCTATCCTCAAAGTTGAACAGACGGCAACGAGTCACTGCCCATTGGGTACTGCATACGATCGGCATTTGTTTGATAATGATCGGCTTCATCATCATTATCGTGAATAAGGTTAAGCACAGAAAGACTCATTTTGAATCGAATCACGCGCAACTCGGCCTGTCCACCATCGTCTTCACGTTGGCGGTCGCGGCGTTCGGCATTGTGGCGAACAATACTCAATGGGTCTATCCCAGAGTGCGGCCTGTCCTTGTCAAGGTCATGCATGCGATCGGCGGCATCTGCATCATGATTCTTCTGCTGGCGACAATCATCAATGGAACGTATTCGTTATGGTGGTCCCACGTTGGAGGAACTGAAGTAGGAAGAAACCTGACCTTCGCATCATTTTTCTTTGCCGGAGTATTGATTTTGTTAAAGCCGATCTTAGGCGCCGTGTCCAGAAGCAGGGTCATCTGCGGACCGCCGCCGTCGGAAACATGATATACGAAGTAACAGTCCTGTCGGACTCCGACGGGTATCGCATCGTGACGTGTACGTGTTTCCGGTCTATGTGCGGGGTCAGGGCTCATAAGAGTTGGTAATCTGTTAAATCTGTTGAGACGCGGCTACTTCTCAATTAGACCCATTTTTGTTGAGCGCAAGAAGGCTTTCTCTCTTGTTATAGTTTTGTTGTAGATTTACGTTCTATTAGCTCGTAATATTCTATTTCAAGCAGTATACTTTGCCATCATAGGGGAACTTTACTCAATTACCGGTGCATCTTTTCAGAATGTAGTTGATTTGGTTCGAATGAAATAGGAATTTATCAGGTCTTTGATTTGTTACGTACGGTTGAGCTTGGGAGGGTAAGATGTGTGCATACATCGTCTGGAATGGGACACAGATAAGTAATGTGCCAAAAGAACTTAAAAACGCTGAAGAAAAAATTTTGTACTGACGTAAATGAACGCGTTTGAGTGGCATAAAGTTCTTCTTTTTACATTATATTTTTACAGTAGGAGAAGGTAGCTCCCATGAACAGAAGAAATATTATTCCATTCCTAACCAATAATAACTTACTGAAATAATAAGCTCCAAACCATATGGAAAGAAATATATAAACCATGTATACGACTAACCTTTTTCCGAAATAGAATGACCTGGATGTCTGCGAATGCTATACATGAGGGACCATACTTCCACATGTTTATTTACCTAACCCAGACCACAAACGGTACGAAAAATGTAATATAAGAGGACGAAGCATTTACTTTTGCTATAAGAATGAGTCCGTTTAAGGTTAAGATCCGTTTATATTGTAAAACCAAAGCGCCTTATTTATAGTGAATGAAATTATTTAAGTACTGAACATATGAGTTTTATACATTCTATAATTCGATGTCAAGCTTCGGTCTCTAACGAAAGAGAATATAACACAACCATATGTATTAGAATTATAGTATGTAAATTAATACATCAACAGACCGCAGCAAGATATTCGAAAACGTGGCAGCGTATCGTCAACCACATATATCAACACTTTATTAATTACACACGCATCATATACATTTACATAGAATGTATGTATATATATATATATATAATGTATATATCTTTCACAATGCAATGTACATGTATAATAATACAATATTTTTCGATATCTTTTCCCAAAACTATCGCGCGTTCTTTGGTTAATTACTTTGTCACATAATCGTGTCCCGCTTTAATTCAGGTCATAACTACTTACGACCTGCAGTTATGGCGACAACTTATCGCATTTCTATATTTCAATTTCTACTTGTTCTTTAAACCCATCGTCCTTCCTCCTCCCTCTACCTATCGATCTACCTATCTATATATCTCTCTCAATTCTCATAAAGTTTAAACTTCTTTCCGTGACAACTGTTCAGAACTTTCAACTTTATCTCATATTTTTTGTTTACAAGTACGACTGTGCTTAACATTATGTAACAACGCGTATACATATATATTTTTTATGTACATATATGTCTGCATCTGTATATGTATATACGTGTTTGTCTCGTACAACGCGTACATAGGATATCTTCTTTTACTTTTCATTTCCCTCATTCGCATAATCCTACTCAATCACACGCCATATTATTGTATCTTGATTGTATATTGTTCAATTCGTTTGCAATAACCTTGCTTCACTATACTGGCAAAATACAGGATGTCGTATTTTAATTTGTACACCAATTCTTCTTGCAAATAATTTCCTATTAAGAAAATGAAAGGCATGAATATTGAGGCAGAGCAAATTAATCGTCAAACTGTCGCATTCGTCCTCGAATTTATCGGGATGAGTGACCTTGAGATCACCGAGACTCCATTAAGCGTCCCTTCTGACTTCCTGTCGTTTCCTCCCTCCCGTCCTGGGTGATCCGCATTCAATATTCTTAACTCGAAATTATTCTCAAGACACATTGACATATAAGTTAAAATCGTACGCGGTGTACATCTTGCCTGGCAAAGAACGGAGAAGAAAATACATGAAGCGACCTGAAGAACGCTTCGATGGCGTGTTGTCCGCGATGAAATTCAATTGAGATATGTACAGTTATGCCGCGGTCAGTGAATTTTCCTGGCAATTATACGCGCTAGGCACTCGTAGCTTATTTGATTGAAACACGTTAAAGCAAAAATTCCTCGCGATCATCCAAATCGTCGCAAACGTCCGACAGCTGCACTCAACACTTTACTTTATCACGGCACAAACAGTGTGTCCACCGACTCCGCGATCTTATATTAAATATAATCCGTTCGTCGGCCGAGGCCTTCGAGGGACGATAATTTGCGAAGGTTCAAAGAGGTATTGTATAGCTGATGCACGAAGGGGCAGTTTTGCTGTGGTATACTCGAATACCCTTTCGCGTTGAAGGCTGACAATTTGATACAGGACAAAACGAAACATGTCGTAATGTTACATTCAGTGTCTACGCCCCGAAATGACTACGCCATAATCGACAATTCTCCTTTTAAATTGACACAGTCTATGCATATACACATTACGTAATAATGCGCCAACGTAAGAAGCTAAGATCAATGGTTGGTAGGACTAATCGGCCGCCCAGACATAACATAACGTACACGTAAACGTATATGCGCCAGACGCGATGGCGTAACATTTTGACGTGAATACATGTGCATACTGATACAATCATATGCAAACGGCAATGTTGCACCGAACGCGATGCACCCTTACACATTCTCGCGACAAGGACGCGACATGGTTCAAGGTTGTTCCTACAGTAAGTTCGTGCATCGGGTTTTGGTGGCGGGCTTAAGAACGATACTGTCGAAAACGACTACCTACGACTTCTCCGCATCCACCTTAAGTATTTTGGCTCTACGATTTGTTACTTTGTACTGTTCGCTCTACTGGTTGCTTTCAGTGACATAAAGACCGTAACGTTGCCCCGTAGTGAGATTATGCTAAAGTTCTGACGATAGACGCAATATTGCCAATGGCTATTCAAAACGGAAGAATAAGACTAGAAATTTGCAAACGGAACATCGAGAATGCAGGTACAGACTACGAAAGGGCCGATTGCTCATTGGCGAATGACCGTCCGTAGTCGACGTCCGAAAGTTTTGATCAACGACAAGATATATTGTATATATACTTTCATGGTTAAGATATAAACCTGGTTATCTATATTGACATCAAGCGCAAACAGTCGGGGGTTACAGGGTCGTTACCGATGAATTTTACGCCACTGCACTTAATCCTACCTAGGACAGTCGATCTTACGGCTTAACTGGTACATATCAGCTTCTAACACTGTAATTATTATTATTTATTCTTGTCATGAATGTGTTAATTAATACGTCGCTCTAATTGTTATGGTTTTCATTTCACCTGGGTTAAAAGTGCCTATCTACGTAACGTATGGACAATAACGTTATCAAGATCTTAATTATCAGTCACTCTGTGGCCAACGTGGCATCTGTCCTTCTCCCGGTTCTCAAGCGAATTCGATCTCGATCGTCGGATAAACTTTCCGCTACCTCGTCGTAACTGATCTCATTTAGGATCGCGGACAAGTTAGAGATTTGTTCAAGTGTTATCACATCATCGATCTGCCGATTTTTGCTCTCTACCGGATCGCATCGTCGCGGGAAGAGGTGATCAAAAATAATTGGAGTTCACTATTTTCGTATTAACTCGCAAAATTCATAACCTTGTACTATCCATTGGTCGACGTACCACCTAAGACTATCGAATATAAAGTTACCTATTGTACATGTCGCAGTGTGTTATATGAAATCCGTTTCGTTCATCATTCGTTGAAAATTGTCAACGTTACACACGCCTCTCTTTCTCTCGCAATTTCTGCCCCCCCCCTTCTCTATCTCTTTCTCTCTCTCTCTCTGCAAAGATCTGAAATTGGCAGATCGATTTACACAAGACACTTATCGTAACAAATTCGCGATCGGGTAAATGAACTGCTTACGTAGATTACGAATATATGTACACTTATGTTAGAGTTACGAATAGGTTTTAGAACATTGATGATCGGGGTGAAGATTTTTCTTTTGTTCCGAAGCGCTTTTGTGCACAATCTCGTATTTGAGAATCCGTGTATCAACAACGAATAGATTCTGTAAAATGTTGTTAGGTCACAGGAGGATCCACCATAGAATCGTGCAGGACGAAGATCTCCCTCCACTTCTCCGTCCCTTTGAGCAAAGGACCGATAGCAAAAAAAGCGACTCTTTCATGTTCGACGTTCATCTCGATTCAGCTTGATTTCTTTTCTTGCAGTTCCTAGCGGACCCTACTGTGCAACGCATGTCGTATTTCATTAATTTTCAGATGCAACAACATTTAAGTATATCTTTAAAAATAATAAATTCAAATGTAACGCATTTATATAATTTTCTGTATCAGTGGAATATGAAACAGTAGAGAGCCTCTTGCAACTTTGTTAAGATATTTCACAACGTTAACGAACGAATATGATTTAACAGTCATATGTACAAGAACCTGGTTGAACCTGAAAATGCAGCAAATTGCATGTTCCAATTAAAATCAATAAAGTGGCTACGCTTTAGCTCAGATTCAAGTACTTTCAAAAAATTTCTTATGCTCAAAGCGATCAAGTATCGTGTGCGAGTGAAACGAAATTTTCTGAACAGCGATTGACGATGTGGTCTGTTAAGCGGACGAAAAGTGGAGTTAGGCCCGTTCAATTCTTACGTACATAACGCACATACATTAGCCACACGAATGCATGCATACACAGAGACACACGCACACACTCAGAAAAATACACTCAGTCGCCATTCGTTTATGGATATGATTTAGTGTTATTTTTGAACGCAGCGGGGTTTTGTTGCCATCTTGCAGGTTTGCCACATTCAGTTATTTTTGTTATCAAATGACAATCATTGTAAATGTAATAAACTATGTGACGCGTACATCACTGTACAATCGTCTATATGTATATATATGTATGTATACCTGCAACATGTGTACGTGCGCCGGCTTATCTACACAATGTTACGTTCAATATGTTATGATACAGCTAGCAACACTTTACAAACGCGATCACATAAAAAATAAAAAATCACGTATCTTTCACATTATTGACTGTACGTACACGGTAGTTTTAGTATCCATTCACTGCACACCGTGTTCATTCTTACAATTACTTTCAATTCCATATTTGATACCGCGTTCCTTTAGCCCCCTCCCCCCTTCATTCATTTTTCTCCTCTCTTTATGTCGGCAATTGTCTTTTCGACATTTTCCCTTCCTATAGTTCTATTTAATTGTGTCCTTCGAAGTTGAATCTGTCAACATCGCCGATACTATCCCTGCGGTTCTGATTTGCTAAATTTCTGTCGATACACAAAATAGATAGTCTAGTCATCTGAAGTAGGTCTACGTCTTTGAAGAAAATAGATTAACAGGTATCATTTGCGTGTTTCCTTATACGTTTGGCTCACGCGCACCTGTACATTATTTTTCCTACATTGTCTTTGGCTAATGGTAAGTTTTTCCTTTCTGCTGTGAAATGTGTCTCTGGTCACGTTCCCTTGCTGCATCCCTGTTACCCTGTTACTATTTCAGTGTTGTGGTACGCCTGTATTAGTGGCACGATATCGCGCAATGTGCAAATGTTCACCAACAAGGGAGACGCAATCAAAGTATTTCATTCTGATCATTCTATTACAAGAAAATATACGTATACTGCTCTAAGTCCACTCTGTGACTACTGATTGGAAAAATTTGATTCCTCTGTCTTTCTGTCGGCAGACTACTTGTGAAAATGGATTCTCAGTGCCCGGAATGGCGACGACCTTGATACGAATGACCGTCGTGAATTGTGAACTTTTTTCGACTCTGTCGATGCAGACATCGCACTGCGAATGACTTAATCTCATTTTTACAGAGTACACCTTCTTTTAAGCTCTGAATCGTAAATGTTACGTTACATAGATCGTACAGCATCTGTACACTGGCATATTTAAGTCGCGCAATGCGAAGTCTTTATCATTTTCCTTCATACGCTACATCCTTATAGTATAGTAGAGGTTTTGAAAAGTCTCAATCGATTTCCAACGGAACTTCACTATAGACTTTTTAATAATGACGGTGCCATTGCTCTACGTCATCATGAATTTTACACTACGTTAAGGTACGAGTATTGTCCCTATCGATATGTCTGACAAATGAACGCAACGAACGAAAGTATCTTGAAGATAAGGACGAGGAAACGCATGTTAACAGTCGTTCGTAAAAATGTTGGCACCATTTTTGGACAGCGCTCAAGGTACTGCCTGCACATAGTGTCGTGATTGGAAAATCGAATCTAAACCTGGTGCGCTTTATAAGAACAACTCATAACGTCACGTACAATAGATTTTGACATTCAACCGAATTGGTTTTTTTGCCTCATTCCTCTACGCTTCTCAATTCTTTCCTTCCCTGGTTTTCATGTAATTTCCCCCTCATTTCCCACATTCTCTTCGTACTCTCGTACTCTCTCAATTTTCAATTTTTCCCTTTGTCACGACAGTAAACTGATCAGACTCGCAGTACATCCAAATTACGCGTTAATTTCATTCGCCACTGAAAGGTGCTCCGATAGATTTTAGATACGTTTCAATCGTAAACATAGTTTCTGCTATCATAACGACAACGAATAGGCTTAGACGTCGATCTCGACACGAGTCGATCGACAAACGCACAATTTTGACGTCCAACGTCTTTGAAATGGCAGAATACGACGCGAGTCATGTTTTACAGCAAAGTTTTCCCTGTCAGACAAATCTGAGACCTGGTCATATCTCAAACGTCTGATCGAAGCGAGAAATTAACGGCAACCGAGAATCATTCTTAATCGTTGCAAGAATCATGAACTGAACGTATTCCGTGTAGCCATACAGTGACATTTTTTACCTTAAAATCGAGAAGTTCGCCCATTTAATTCGTCTACTAGCGATAACGATTGCACGAATGTGCTACGACCGATCATTGGCCAATCACTGACGTCCGCTACCTTTAACGGTCTTCAGCTCTTCCTCTTCGTCGGCGATGAAGTGAACATCATGTCAGACTTGCTGCGAGGTGACCAGGTCGGTTTTGCTGGAATTTTTGAGAATCGAGGGGCCGGGAAGTTTTTGAGCTGCCCCGGCTGTTCCTGGCGGCTGAACCATCATTGGCTGACCGTTGACAAGAACTATTGTGTCGCGTACAGAATCGTATCCACCTGGTGGACCTGAAAATTGCCCGTTATAAGTCTTAGCGTTGATGCCGTAAGATACTTTACGTAGCTATACTTGTGAAAATTGATCAACTGGAGAATGTAGTATTTCAGAATTTTATGGTGAAAGTTTTGGAGTGTTTATTAAAAATTAAATCGTTAATTGTTTCAAGCAATTTTTTAGACGGTATGGAATTTATGTGATCCTCATAAGTATTCTAGTGTTACATCATAATTTGCGTAACGGAATGTAATAGGTTGGTCAACCCAACGCCTTGCAATGCCCACGTGGACGAAGATTAATTATTAATAAACGTCTAGTGCAACCGCGACGCGCCAGTAGGTATAAATAAATCTTCCAATACAGTAAAGTCAACGTTCTTCATGATCTGATCGATTACAGTCGAACTATATTATATCACAGTACACAACCACTTAGCAGACTCAATGACAGTATGAAATTAAATCCTGAGTAAAAATTTAGAAAACCGCCTGCTGTGCCATATTTCCAGGCATTTATAAATTAATTATCACCGGATAGAATTTAGGAAAAATTGTTCAAGTAAATTTTCGGTTACTCACCTGATGAAGGTGTATGAGTAAGGGTCCTTGAGGGCGTTAAGGGATTCCGTGCCGCAGGACCCCAGTCTGAAGTTGGCTGCAGCAGCATTCGTACGCGAGTGAGCAGACTCTGATCTTTGTTCCTACCCGTTCGATCCTTGCCACCTCTTTGCGACGTCGATCTGGTGTCGAGATCGTCATCATCGTCGTCATCATCATCGTACGGCGATCGTCGCCGTTGAACTTTTAACTGACTCTACAGAAGAAAAATTTCGCTAATAGCAAGTGCCGATCGCGCTCCGCTAGAATTGACTGATTCCAAAATATTCGCGAAGAATTTCATTTCATTGAGAAGAATTGCTCTTGATAACTCCACATGAAATAGTAAATATCTCTCTAAACAATCATTGGAATAGTTTCTCGGAATTGTAGAGAATTCTATGGATAGAAAAGTTCATTAACATAATTAGAGGTGTTCATTATAAGTTTCGTTCATACACAATTGCAGTATACGAAATATTCAGCTTTGTTTATACTACTGTGATTGTCTTTTGCATGGTGTTTCCACACTTTCATGTTCATTCATCGAAAGCGAATCACAATTACATTAATTTGAACAGTTTATTTACTATAAATAACCGAAGAAAATAGTCAGAAAGATTTCATCGATCATTTGAAACCGCATCGTAATAAACGGAAAGGAAAATGCGGACAATAACTACTTACGACAGCTAATCCCACAATAACCAGAACAGGCAGCATTCCAACAACCCATCCAACAACGTCTGCCCATTTTGGGTAAACGTAGGCGCCATACTTGAGCGGCTCATACTCGACCCAATTGAAGAACAGAATGAAGAAGAGAGCCGCTGGCGTCACGACTTTCCACATCCAAGTCCAGAAGAATTTCCATAGGTTACTTCGCGAGCCGATCATTTGCTGGACGTCGTTCAGAAACCGATCGGCACCGTAGATCCATGCTACCAGAATGCACTCGCTTATGGCAATCAGCAGAACAGACCAATTGGCTGCGTACTTGTCCATCAGCTGTAGCCAGTACATGCCGGCCTAAAATAAACGATAGCTGAATCGTCCGAAACACAAGAACGAGGAAAAAGTAGTCAAGGTGTTGAAGAACATTAACACAATGAGTCTACGTAATGTATATGAAATAAAATGTTTTGAATTATGCATAAAGTTGGTATGCAATCGTTGAATGTTACTTTCCAATAATGTGTAATTGGGTAGGCAAAGTTGAAAGTGTGTTGATGATAACATCGTGATAGTTATAGCGGACGATGGTGCGGACGCTGATAAGAGAGGAGTTATCTATTATTTCGAAACCGCAGAACCCAATAACCTAGAAACACCATTGCAGCAGCAGCAAATTAACTTAGGACGGTTAGCAGTCTTCTTGTACAGTATCAGAGACGTACGGTTCCGATTTCAAAGAAACTGATAAATAGAACGCGGTGAAACTAGTGTCAAGAGAACTGTGAAAGCATCGTGAGCATAACACATTTGTGTATTTAGCACCCCGAAGAGTTGCATATGCAGATAATCTTTAACGTGTTGTGTGTTGTGCTCAAAACATACATAAGTACGTAACACCACATATCTATTTTACGAAATTGCTCAAAAGTGGTGTCAAATCTTCGTATGAAGTACATAATCCATTTTACGTCAACCAATTTGCGTATAGATTCCTCCGTCTCTTAGGATAGGTTTAACCCTTTGCGGTCGACACCGCCACAGTGGCGGCATTCGCAAGTTGTCGTAGAAGTTTATATTTTAGTTTATTATAAGTATATAAAACACGACAAATCAGTTTCAACAAATTCTCGGTGTTTAATATTCATGTATTGACTTTAAGTAATGCCTGCACGGGAAAGTAATTGCAAAATGCGAAACTTATTTTGACCTGTTGGCAATCCTAACACCGAAATCTGCCGACCGCAAAGGGTTAACTTTGAATCACTGATGGATTTAAGTACTCACGTTGGTAGTGAAGATTATTCCGCCTGCATAACCCAGAACGGCCGCAGCGAGAACGACCCAAAATTTGTAGTTCCTTAACGCCGGAATTCCGTCCAGTATGGCCGTGGTGACGGTCTCCATGAGCGCAAATTGCGAGTCAAGGCCAAGTGTCAGCAGCATTACGAAGAAGAGCAAGGACCAAACAGGAGCTATCGGCAGTCGAGCCACCACCTAACATTTCATCAGATCTCTTTTTAGCGGACCCCTTTTTTCGCGAAGGCATCGCATTATCGCATCAACAGGCTCAATCGATAATTGCTCACGCGTCGTTGCCGCTGACGTCACCGGCAATAATTGTGCTCAAATTAATATCGAGCCGACACTGAAACCGTGCCGATGAAAGTGGTTTAAGTCAATGTTTGCACGATCGATCGGCGACCTGCGCGCGATATGCAACTTCGACGTTACTTCTTTCGATGGTAGCAAAATCGTGGGCATGGAAAAATGAAGGCGGATATAGATAAAAAATTCTCTCAATGGGCATCGCTCCAATCTCGAAAGGGCATAATTGCGATAACGTGAAATCTTTCATGATAGGAGATCGGCGAGTGCTTCACGAAGTCACGTAGTTCTTATCTCGAAAGCGATGATCCTCGAGGAGACTGATAAACATCGAGAGATTGCTCTGGGCTAATATTATTGTTCGTTGCTTGCCGTGTACTCGAAAGATACCGGAACTATTGGGAACTTATCGATAATGCGCTCAGTGGCGCCCAATTAAGGTGACGTGCCAATTGAATTGCAGCGCTAATATAGCAATTACTCAGTAATAACTTCAATGATTTAAGAGACTACACATGTTACATGTATTGCATGTTGTGTCTACGTATGTCATACTCTACAGTATGTTTTATGTACGCGCAAGAAGATTCGGCTCGTTATATTAGAAATCGTATTTTAACGTAAACAAATTTCAATTTCAAACCTGTACAACGTTATCTTCGTACAGACATTTACTTAGAAGACAATATTGTTCTTCACGTCAGGCGATACGTTCAACCACACATTTTCACCGTTTCTATTAATTCCAACAACACAGAGTTCAGCATTGCCATTGTTGTTATACTTTATCCGTAATAGAAACAACAGAAACACAACAAAACGAAATAGAAGCAGTTGCGAATCCAACATGAGGCAAGTTGAAATAACGAAACGAAACGCAATTGAGTAGGTAAGTCAATTTAAAAAAAAATAAGATATCACAAAATTTGTGACTAAACTAGTGTAACATTTTTATTTATGTGATATCTAATTTAAAAAAAATGAACTTACATCAGTTTCAAAACAAACGTTGGTTCCTGATATTTACCTCTGGATACACAATGAAGGCCAAGCCAGCTCCCTGATCGACAACGGATGCCACCGGGACATCAAGTTCATGAGCGAGGAAGCCAATGACAGAGAAGATGACCAGGCCGGCGAAGAAGGATGTGCCAATGTTGCTTACGGCGACGATCAAGGAGTCCTTGTAGCAGTTGTTGGTGAATTTGTTGTAGGAGCTTAGAGTGATCAAGCCACCCCATGCTGGACTTAAGGCGAAAAAAATCTGGACGGCGGCATCACCCCAGACTTTTGCCGACGTCAGCCTTCTCCAATCTGGCGTCAGGTAGAAGAGAATGCCCTCGTCCGCGCCAGGAAGTAGAATGCCACGGACAAAGAGTGCGATCTGATGGCAGCAAATTGTTTGTTACAAGTTTTGTAAAAGTGTCTTGTAAAAGTTTAAATAAATGACTCGCTGAATGCAATCAAATGAAAAAGAAATCCGCGAACGATCAACGTAGATTTTTTGGCTTCTGAACATCGACTGTGATTTTTATTTCACACTTTTTTTATAATGGTGTATGTACTTTGTCCTTGGCAACTTGTTGTGATTAGGATGGAGTCGAGTATGTAT
Source organism: Anoplius nigerrimus (assembly GCA_914767735.1). Lineage (NCBI taxonomy): Eukaryota > Metazoa > Arthropoda > Insecta > Hymenoptera > Pompilidae > Anoplius > Anoplius nigerrimus. The sequence goes on along the minus strand of OU612079.1, from coordinate 2,774,231 downwards.
GTATGTATGTACGTGGTCGTGACTCCAAACTACGGAATGGTAAAATAGTTATGTGGGTTTCATAGCACACTGTCATCAGGAACAAGAAATCTTATGGCCGGTGAAGTAATAGAGGATCGGGAACCTTGAATACATATTTTAATCGATGCTGTCACGAACGTGAAATCGATTTCATCCTTGTTGTCCGTCCTTGTATCAATTATAGACGAAGAACATATCACGAATCTTTGTTCTGTTTACTATCATCGATTTTATAGATACAGTGTAACGATTGTTTGATTTATTCGGAAATACAAATAATACATCAAGTGAAAAGTTACATAATTTTCATTTGTGATAAGATCTATAAGATAATCGGATCAATAGTTGAAATGTCTTTATAATTGATCATATCACGCTACTTCTACAGGGTGGACAGAAAACTTACCAGGACTACGTATGGAAATAAAGCGGTGAAGTAGACCACTTTGCCCGAACTTTGAACGCCTTTGCTCAAACAAAGGAAGACTATGATCCACGCAAGAAGAAGACAAATTGCCATCGATGGCCGAATCGAACCGGTCTCTTCGATTCCACAGCTCATTCCCAAGACATGATTGCTAAATAGATGAGAATTAAGATTGCAGTAGAAAGAACTACACCAAACGGGGCTAATGGGAAGATATGGCATTCATTACTTAAATTTAAATTATCACAGTAATATAACATGAGCGCAAAGTCGATCAACACTAAGATTATGGAAGAAAGTACAACTGAAGCAACTAAGATAGATTAACAAATACTTTACTATTCGTTACTTTTACTGTTTTCATTACAGTAAAAAGAATAAAAGGTAATTAAGTGACATATTGTACCATTTGTCAATTTGAAGTTGGATATCGCGCTTGTTTACTTCTATACTCTACAATTATGTATGCAAAATTACTTTTGTACGCAATGATCAAAATTGTACACTTTAAGTTTAGTGGTCATTTAACAGCTATTCTATCTCATCAAATTCTCATATATCTGGACAAATTCGATTCTTACGTAAAGTATTCCTCGGCAGGTGGTCGCCTGATAGCGCTGGTGATATTGTCCATGGTCAGGCTCATCGAGGCCATTTGTGTGGAATTTAGGCATTTCCTCTTGTAATAAGAGGTGTTCTGCGACGTACAAGCCAAAGCAGCTTCCGGCATAAAGCAATCCTCCGTACTCCAGGGATGTTCGCATTTGCTCCATGGTAGTTCGCCGCCGCCTGCAAAGTGCGTTATCCTCCTTACAACAGAAAACTTGCCTTACACAAAGACAACGCCATTACCCCACATTGCACGACATAGGGCGTAAAGAAACGACATCGAAGTAAACGTTCTTCAATTCGCTTCCAATATTTGATGCCGCGCAAATTGAAATATTACCTTCGTAACGACGAAAAATGCACTTGTTTAAAAGCTGATATTTACCGAAGTACAGAAAAATGAATAAGATCAGCAACAAGCGACGTATCAACGCCCACGCGCGCTGAAGCGATATTGGTACGAATAAATTTATATTAAGTTCGCGCTTCAGTGAAACCGGCGCTTAAACGTACGCTGGCAGGACTTGCAGAGCTGGCCGTAGCGTTACATCAATCAGTGCGGAAACGAACACTTGATCGGTGCCATGTTTTCCGGAGCAACACGTAAACAGTGATAAAGAGAGACGGGAAACGGTGCGACGTGGGTGGCTATGTCAGGTTAAATTGGCAAGTGTTCAATAAAATCAATTATAGACTGACCGGCTACGGACGCGAATATGTAGTACAGAGTCCAAGCGATGATCAGATTGTAGTAGAGCATCACGACGGAGCTGACGAGGACCATGCCATATCCGAGACCACGGAGTAGAGGGCAAAAACGTTTGTATGCCGCCACGGGGCCGAGACTGGCGTACTGACCTGCACAAAACGATTTCGAACGATCGATTGGCCCGCAGACCGAGACCTAACATCCAGTCCTAATGCGCGAAGTAAGCATCGGTGAGCATGCAAGATTGTCATGGGAGCATGGCAAACTTATGAGGCATGACGTTGGATCTACGAAAATAGGGACAATCTTTGCGCCGAACTTCTGACATTTCGTCAAAATTGCCGAACGACGTAAGAGCAAGATTCGGGACGGAATAATGATACCGCTCAATTTGTTCTAAGCGTTAAAGAAACTGTTAGTCAACAATTTTAAAATATGAATATATGTACCGTTTACTTTGAAAGTGATATAAGTCTATATTTGAATATGAGATGTTCCACATATAAAAAGGTTACACTAAATTAATAACAGATTTTATGATATTTGGACCATTTATTTTGAAAGTGGTGTAAGTCCATATTCAGATACGGAGTATGAAACTCCCCTGGCCCTGTATCGGTCAACCCGGACACAAATGTTTTCAAAACAACTTTATAACTGAATCCAACGTTTCGATCCTGAGTTCGGATCCTCTTCAAAGAAATAATTACATTAGTCTGAAAAAACATTTGTGTCCGGGTTGACCGATACAGGGCCGAAGGAGTTTTAAACTCCGTATCTGAATATTAAAATCACTACGGTCGATAAGTATAATTAACATACAGTGGTGTAAGTTAATTTAAAAAAAAAATTGAGATCACATAAATGAACCGTTTACACCACGTTAATCATAAATTATATGATATCTCATTTTTTTAAATATGGATTTACATCACTTTCTAACTAAACGGTCCGTTTCATCTTTAAAAACAAATTGACGCAGCATTTTCAAAATACGATCCATATATTACATCGACAGATTACATTAATAACGATCTATGAACGACTCATGACAGCTAGATCCTCGTGATTCCTAGAATTATAAAGTATGATAGATTAAAGGGAAAATGGTAAAAGTGCGAAAGAGAGGAACTTGAGACCAGCCAGATGGCGTTAAAATTGCAACGTTTTCGTGGTGAGGCACGTTTTGAGTAGGTAACGCCTTGCCTTGACACTAAATCGCGCAGGCACAATGAAAAAACGGCGAGAACCGAGCGGCCCTGGCTAAAGGGGCGTATACATTGTCGGTGAAGCCACCCTCTTCAGACGCTTACCCAACGACAACTCCATGAACATAAGCGGCAATCCAGCGATGATGAGCATCACCGTGAACGGTATTAGAAACGCACCGCCGCCGTTTGAATAGCAGAGATACGGAAATCGCCAGACATTTCCAAGACCGACACTGTAGCCGAGAAGTGACAATAGGAAGTCGAATTTGCCAGTCCATGTGCCACGTGCCGGATGTTCGTCGCCCTGAAGTGGCGCTTGGCTGTTCGCCACCGAGTACTTGTCTTCATTCTGTCGGGAAACGGAAACCGTTACTTTCCCTTTGTACGCCAACAGTCGCTCCCTGCCACTTATCCTTTCACCGTATTTCCCGATAATGTTCGTAATCGTAACGGTGGTTCAGTTACCGGCGAAAGACAAAAAAAGCAACGCCACCGTCTAACATCGATGTATTGGTAAAATCATATTTAAAGCTGTATTTCTTATGAGAGTTCTTGAACAATAAAAGGTGGTGTATACTGAGCTGCAATGTCAAAAGGAGTTGAGTGTATTGAAAATGTATACTTTTATTTTGAAATAACAAAATGTGAGATCTATTTGAAAAGTTAATATGGTGACGTTAACTTGATGTTATTTTCATGTTTGCTTGCATCTTTAAATATTTTGGAATATCGAACAAAGAGTAAGAAAAAGCAAAGCCACTGCGGATTTGAAAGGCGTGCTATGTATCGGTGTGTTGAATAAATCATATTTAAACCTGTATTTCTTATGTGCGTTCTTGAACAATAAAAGTTTGTGTATATTGACAATGAGCTGTTATATCAAAAGCAGTTGAGTATAGTAGAAATGTATATTTTCATTTGTAAGTAACAAAAGAAATTCATTTGAGAATTGATACGATATCGTTCACTTGATGTTATTTTCATGATGTCTGGATGAATAATATTTTTTACTACTTTTATTTATCCCTTAAAACAACACCCTTAATGCAAATCTCATCATTTTAATTCAAATCTCGTAATCAACAGTGCACGAGAAATGCATACAACCCATTAATGAAACTATTTTGAAGTATCATATTTAAACGACGGTTTTCATCGATATACGACGATCACTTTCTCGGATTACATCGGCTGCGAACGTTACGAAACTGTTATGTCTCGCATTCCATCAGCGTATTTGACCGAAGTTGGCCAGAAATTCTTAAAAGCTACAGAAACACGCATCGGTACGCGTGCGATTCCAATTCATCGAAATCGATGGAACAACAGGGACGTGTATCAGCGCGGCTCATTTTCAAGATGGATTCTAGATACGGCCCGGTACGTTCTCCATCGATTTGCCATTAAATTCAATGTTAGCGGGATTACTTGTCTGTGCCGCTCCGCCGAACGTGCACGTATGCCCAAATCGCGATAGGCATCCTGCACTTTATGACGTCCCGCCCACCGTTTCAATTATGACACTTCCGGCAGGACATTTCCGCCCGATTCAATGCCCGTAATCGTCCGTCTAACCAATTAGCTTCGACGCGCATCATTGACCATCCACGACGCACATTTCGCATGCTAGCGAAACAGACCAGGAATTCCGAACTTACATCCCAGCAGTCCAGATACGGACGAATTTTAGGTGATGACTCCTCCATCTTCGAGGTTCCAATTACTCTCGCATGATCAGTAGAGCCTCCTCCTCTTCATCTTCTCCGGATGCTCGGTTTGTCGCCTATCCACCGTTCACTCTGCTAAATCCATTGTCAACTATGGCTGCTCGTCATCTGAGCATGGAACAAACCGCGATGATTTACTGTCAAGTCGTCCTCTCAGGGTGGCTTCGTTCATTCATCTTCTAGACTCCCTTAAGCGTAAAGCATTTCGAAATCGATCAACAATCACTGCCCAGCTGCTTGAAACGCATTCAACTTTCAGTCGAGCGTCGACCACTCACACACTGACGATATGTTGATATTACACGAGGAACTCTCGGGTCTGAGAAAACGGAAAAATTGGCTAATACCGGCGATATGTGACAACTTCCGACCCTACTACGTTTGTCTCCTCAGCAAACGACATTGCCTCATTGGAAATCGCGAATTTAGTGCCGTCCGAGATTTCCAATAGGACCCGGCGGACGTGCCGATACGTCGTAATTAATAACAATTACTCGCGTTCTAATAACCATTATCAAGTTCGCACCGTCCGTACGGCCATGCAAGGACGCAATTATACCCTCTGCACACGACGCATCTCTGTACGTGACAGTTCCTATCACGCTCTCTACCTTCGTCCCTTCGCGATTTCCGCTATTCGACCTATTCCTGAAGCGACATCAACTATTTCATCATCGCCGGCCTCGTTCGTCGAGGATCGTTCGAGCGAGCATCGAAACAGAAGCGAACCTCTTCACGAGTCGACGATTTCAATTAAGCGATCCCAATAAAACATATCGAGAAAACAGTGTTCGCTCGCGAGAGAAACAATCGAAGAGAGCTGGACAAGGACAAAGTGGAGAAGGTTCGAAGGCGAGAAGAGAAGGAGAGGGGTGGGGGAGTGGGTCGAGCAACGATTTTCATTGGCACAGTCAAGGTTGACTGACGATCGCACGGCATCGTCAGCTGTTGACCTCGGTCAATATCGGGCAGGTAAAGCCGGGTAGCTTTTCGATTCCCGATGTCTGTCATCCGGAACAGGATCGGCGGGAGACGCCGCTGACGGTCGATCGACTTACCGATCTGGCTAGCTCTCGAGATTCTCGTCCTACCCAGTCGACGAGCGCGCAGCGAGAAGGAGTTAAAGCTTCTCCTGGCGAACGATCCCTGAGCGGCGAGCGAAAGTTCGGCTTGGCGGCCGATCAGCTGCGATTGGTACCATTGCCCCGTCCACTTCCGGAGAACGCCTCAAGGCCGGGCGTCTCGCACACACACTGACACTGGGCCCCGAGGTCACAGGCGCACGATTAGCGTGCGATCCGCGTACGATTCGCACAGAAAAGAGAGAGAGAGAGAGAGAGAGAGGTAGAGACGAAACACGCGGTGGAAGTCCGGCTGTCCGAAGGAAAGAATCTGTTGCGAGCGAGTAGTGGATGGCGGAGGGTTAGAGTGGGTGGTCGGCGGGGGGTCGCCGAACGAAGTGAAGCGAGGGTCGCGAGGAAAGAAGATCGGATAGCGTGGGAACGGCACAGCCAAGGACAGAGAGACGGACAGTGGATACGGTCCGTACCCGGGCAGCCAGCCAGCCAGCTAGCCAGCCAGCTTGCTTATGGGAGCTTTTCTACTCGCTGCACCCCCCAGTCAACCCTGCCGAGCCTCGAACTCGACGGATCGATCGATATTACTGCTCCTGCGAGCTGCGTCCTACCCTAAACCTTGCACTCCCCCTCCTTCCTCTCCTCTCCTTCTCGCCGTTCGCAGCCACTACCTACATGTAGTCCATCTCAGTCTGTAGCGCTTACCACCCCCTCTTCTCCCTCTCTGTCACTCTTTTTCTCACCCCCCCCCCCCTCTCTCTCTCTCTCTGTCTCTCTCTCTCTCTCTCGCTCTCTCTCCCTCTCTCCGACCTATATCTATCTCTCCTGCTTCCCCACAGACTCCCTCCTTCTCAATGTTTGATCCGGTCTCTTTCTCTTTCACTCTTTCCACCACCCTCTCCCTTTCGCGCGCCGCTTGTTTCTCCACTGATCCCGTTCCATTTGCTCTCTGTTTCTCCCTTTCCGCGCCCTCTACCTTACTCATTCACGATTCGTCGATCTCTCTCGGGATCGCACTCTTCCTACCCCTCGTTCTCTCCTTTCCATCCACTTTATTCTCTCGCTGCCCTTACTCCGCTTCGAACCACTTTACAGAGTTCTCTTAAGCGTCCCGTCCTTCGGCGTCTTTCTTTACCTATCTCTCCGCCCTCTTCCACGCCTCTTACCTTCTTACATCTGCCTTTCACGATCTCGCACACGAGTGCGAATCGGCATTATTGTATCAGTCAGGTATTTGTACAATATCGACGGCCACGCCGTTATCGCGTCTGTCGTTCAAACTGCCGTTTCCGGTCTTAATAGGCGAGAGAGAATTCTCTGCACCCGCATGTTTAGCTGGCAAACGAAGTTTAGCCGGTGCCGGCGCAATCATGCGTAGAACGTAAACAATTTCCTGTTGTTACCTGACCGCGTAATTGTATTACGTAGTGGTCCCACGGCGAGGAAAAAGCGTGCCACGCAAACGGATCGTATGGCTTTCGGAGGCTGTCGCTGAAAAAGCATAAAGCCAACGGTAGAGAGACTCACTTTCTTTAAACAAAGCGACGGGCGGTCCAGTTTTCCATTCCACTCTCTCTCAGACTTCCTACAAAGGTAGAGACGAGGTTAAAGTAAATGAGCCAAATGCAAAATGTGCGAGAACTGTCCTACGCTCGAATCTTCCTCCGATTGCTGCCGATCTCAGGGAAAACTCGGGAACTGCGCAAATTCCATTAATATTGACGCGAGCATAATGGAACGTCTTATCTAACGTACTTATTTTCTTCTAATTCTATGAAATACCTGAAAAGAGCTTATAATGGATATAGATTGGTCCCGCCTGCGACTCTGTACCCAAGATTCTTCTTTTCATCCGCTCATTTCGTTAGGCGTTTAACCAGCTGAACAGTAGTGCTAAAGTGCAGCGGCTTTTGCGACCTTTAGGAAATGTCGGGTTACAAAGTGTGATGTCGCATTTGATGAAAACTTCGAGTGCGGCATACCGAGTACGCGAAGATTTAATTACGTCGCCGCGAAACGCTGTAATATTAACGCACACACTGACGCACAAATAAACGACAGACACCGTAGCTTATCACGTTCGTACAGCCTGGTAGTCGAAATATATAGTTATACGATAGTATCGTAAGCATTAATTACAATGAGCACCTTTATCACCATGATAGTGTTCTATTTGCAATTATTAGATACGATCGCGCAAACACTTAAGGCACAAATGGTCGATCGGATGATTAATTTGTTACGATTGCAAAATCATCGCTAGCTCCGACCATCAGTTTTAACCTGATCCCTTATGCACATTAGCCCCATTTATGCGCGCGATAGAGTGTTATCTCTCTAAACTGTCCGACATGTCTCTTCATTTTCAGTCGCTGTTTTCTGCGATATCTAAATGATAAAACTTAATTCGTCACGAGAATCTTCGTAATATGAGAAAATTGAGTTAAAAAGGCATGTTTAGACGAAACAACAAACAATTGATTGTTAAGACTCCATTACGACACGAAAGTGGACCAGTGCTTAAATAAACAGGCGTTAATAACACAGTCTCACATTGAAGCAGTTGTTATATCTTACTGCATCTTTAAAGCATATCACAACATATTAATTGAACTCACCTTGAGAAACGTCGGCCTTGCCGTCATGCAAATACGTCGAATCTAATTAATGAAACTTTTTGATACAAGAACTGCATCTACGAAACTTTATCGTAAAACTACCCCATTCCTCGGGAAGATAGCATGTCATTTGATGCGTGTACAGCCGTGCGAATACGTTGAAGAGATAACACGCTGATATAGGCGACGAAATGGTTATCCCAGTGACGTCTAGAAAATTCACGGTAACATGTACTGAGGACGAAGGAGATTCTCGTCTAGGATCGCAAACGCGAACGTCATCAGCTCCGATATTTCCTCATGTTTTCTTCCGAGACCCTCGTCGTTCGTTCTTATCTCTACCAATTCATATATTAAATATTGACTATCTGTCTCCTCAAGTGTACCACTCCCCAAGATCATTGTGTAATTGTTTGCCTCTATTCTTAACTGGAAGCTAAACATACACGGTACGCATGTCTTCTGCTTGCTTAAATCTGTGTCCATGCAAAAAGTAGGAATCGGGAAATTCAACGGTGAGGTACGAAAATTTATGTGGATTATTATTATATGGATCATTGCGGATACATCTGCTGTTTGACTGTAATTTCTGAATTGTACGTAATGGGAGAAAATATGCAAATTAAATGCACGTAAAGAAAGATTTATCTTTTTCTGTTTGAAAAAACATTATCTTAAGGGATGTCTACCACAACATTTATTTTAATATTAAATAACAAATGGGCTCGGAAACATTAAGTTTTTGTACACATTACAATCTTGTATACATATAATAGGTCAAAAGCATGATATAATCACCGCTTTTTGTTACTACAACGGACAAGCAAACTTCAGAATCACACCATGTGTTGCAGGGTGGTTTTACTGTTATAATAATGAACAATGTACACTGCCTTTCTAACATTCAAAAATAAGATTAATTTGTCTTTAGCGCCGACAAACAGCAGTGAGCTCATGAAAGCGTGTGAAAGCGGAAACGTGGGAAGGCTTTACGGCCTAAGAAAATGGCGGGTGGAAAAGGCCAAATCGATCTTCCTGGATCTTTTGTATCGCAAAAGCCTCGTCGCTGTCTTTTGCACCCCTATTAAAGTGAAAGAGGGTGGTTGTAGTTTGAACTCGAGAGATGCTCTCTCGAGGCCCAGGGCGATAGGTATTATCGATCCTTCTGTTGTCGAGATTCAGGATGCTCGGCTCGCTTTCTGAGTACATGGTATTGATCATTTCAGCACACACGATAAATATGCCACGACCTTCAGATTGTTGCGTAAATGTGTTCGTCATCAAAATATCTCCATTCCTCACTACGTTTTCTTCCGAATCGCCGAATATTCTGTCTAATATATGACTTCGGATTTTTTAATCTGCTAAAACGTCCTTACAACATGATGGTTCATTCAAAAACGGAATGGAGTTCTGCTTTTTTTTATCGGTGAAACAAGTCCGGAGTGCAACTAAGTAAAGTTTACTAAACATTACTTTTGCAAAGTGCAGGTGCACGTAAGGGAAAATAATGTTGCAAAGTTAATTAAAATGTCTCAACTAGTTACAAATGTACTTCACATTTATTGTTACGCTCCACTCTTCAGTAAGGGAATGTTTCTATTGTGGTATAATTCAGAAGTAAATTTAATAAGTAGCCACAAGACTCACAGGAATTAAAGCTGTTATACTCATAAAAAGGTGCGAATGTGTGTTTTGAAAGATCAATTTCCTGAAACACTACAGTACAAGTATATTGATAGGACGTGGCTTTATTGTAAGCTCCCTTTACAAATGTTACGTTAATCCTTCCGAAATAGTGTATTGTTTTTATCAGCATTTTATGTAACAAAATCAAAGAGGAAAAACATGAAAGAAATATAACCTCAAGCGTAACCCATTTGCAGAGAAAGTGGACAAAAAATATTAAACTGTCATACTCGAGTTGGTTTTTCTCCTCTAGAAAGATTCCAATTTAAATCCACTGCCACCAAATTTTTGCCTGCCTAGTCTTCCGGAAGCTGTAAGATTTAAAATTTCGCGCAGATACTTAAATGATTATTTCTTTTTAAACTGCGTAATTAAAACTTAAATGCGTATACTGACTACCTCTCAGATTTTCATCTGACACTTTTACCTGAGCTCCATCTATATTAGTTCTGTTTTTCTTTTACTCTTTCCTCATTTCGTCCCTACCGTGATGGAATATTTTCTATCTCTAGGTGCGAAGCTGAAGGTGCGTCACCGAGGCAACTACTTCGTTTCGAATTCAATACTTCTTGCCCCATAACCACTTCTGATTTGCTCGTACTAGATAAGATGTACTTACCCGTTGAACCGATCAATTTATTTTCTATACCATCCCTCGAATAACGTTTATTCGTTTCTCCTTACAAACATAGATCGATTAAAGTGCAACTTTTGCACAATGGTAAACACAATACTAATATTGTTCCATGCATACAATGTTTTGAGCCTAATCCACAGTAGGCCTGAATTTGAAACGCAAGCTTTACAATATTTTGTTCCGTAAAGACAACAACTTATTTAAACATCAATGTCGTTTCTTAATTCCTTGTTTAGGTAAAGGAATGAACAAAGGGTTACATTATCAGCGAGGATCAGATTGAAAATGGACGTGTAACTTTAAGTACGATATGTACGAGCAGTAGTTCAAGCAGATAGCAAGAGAATAGAAGTGGAAGAGATAGAAGCTGGGAAGACAAAAACAAGAGAATTCGTGAAGGGATAAAGGAGGTGGAAGTTGCATGTAGTCGAAAACGAGTGGAAGAAGAAGATAGGGAGGAAATGAACAGGGTGATTGTAGAATGGAAGAAGATAATTTCAACACGTTCGTCGCTTCCTTTACTAGCAACAGAGTAATAATTTTACAAAAGAGTGTCAGTTGTGTCTACAGTAACCGCTGTACGTAAACTATGCTGACTCTATATTACATTCAACGCATGGCAGATGCAGAAACAGGAGAGCTTCGTATATAGTACTGCTATGAAATATGGCTCATAAAAACATCTGATTTATGGCTATCATGTACAAGGTGTTCCGTCGTGTGTCATCCCTATAAATAAAGTCTGACTGCCATCAGCCACCTAAATTAGAATAGAGATTGTACGTGGGCCCGTTTTAAATGAAAGTAAAACTGAAGGTCTATATTGTTTTACTAAGTGACAAGTTGAGGAAGTGCCTGTGTGAAATTATGCCTGTGGCTCGTACTCCGCTTTTCCTGCTCAGTCCTAAATTACGACTGCTCGTTCATGTTGTTCAACCAAGAAACCGCTTCTAATATATGACATCCACTCGGTATCTTCAGTTCCTATGCTTGCTGATTTTACGTCAGCCCAGAAAAGTCTATCAATTCGAGCCGAATGCGATGTAAATCTTATGAATGGATCGATCAAAATATCACAACGATTCTTGAAAGAAACAATATGATACTTGTATGACATTTAAAAGCTGCTGGATTAAACAATCGATAAATTGCCTAAACTTAGTAAAGACGTGTTAGTCGCCAACGCTCGCGAGCATAGAATACCGAGGGTTCAGAAGAAATGATCGATTGCTTTCACGGAAACAATAGTCTTTGACCTCAGGTGTACCGGCAGTTACAGGAATGTACATTCGTATGCGCTCGAGAACAAACAACTGCACAAATTCAAAGAACATACAAAGAATGCTTCCGAAAGCAGAGCTAATAGTCAACGGAGTAGGCTAGTAAAATGATGCAAAACTGCGAGATATAAGCAAGTAGAAAATGCAGGAAAAAAAACAAAACAAACAGCACTACACACGCGCACATATCAAAACAGCTCGGGAAATGGCGGGAGAAAGAGAAAGGGAAAGAGAAAGAGAGAGGGAGAGGGGGAAGTCTGAGGGTGAGGGTGAGGGTGGAAGTAAGGGTGAGTAAGAGGGGAGGGGAGGAAGGATGAAGAGAGAGTGAGAGAGATAGCAGCCGCGAGCGAAAAGGTGGAAGGTGGTAAACGAGTGACAAGGTTGTCCTTGATCGAAACTCGGCCGCATCCGAGTGGAAGATTCATCCTCTATCAGGCGACCCCTGGCCTCTGTAAATCCATGCGCCTTCCTACTATCCTAGGCCTCTCGCCCCACGAGAGTGGGAAGCGACAAAAAAACACACACAAATACGCGCGGAAAAGGGAAAAAACACACAACGGACATGTGTTTACTCCCTCGCCCGCCTGAATCGCCTTTTCACGATAACGATCACGTTTGTCTCGCGGAACTACTTCGCTTAAAAGCAGTCGGAATACTTTCCCGTGTTGTCAAGCTTTAAATCTTCGTTCCGCCGAGTGCTTACGTACGTTTTCCTTGTTACCCTCTCTCCCTCTCTCTCTCTCTCTCTCTCTCCTTTTTTCCTTCTACTTCTCTTCCTTCTTTCATCGTACTACTGCCGGCCCACTTATATCCGAGTTTTGCGTGCGCATTCGCGGCTCCATTGTCCGCCGACTCTCTTTCCTGAGGTCCTCTGCTGCAAACTCGTGCCAATCGACGCCCCGTGACAAGGTGGCGTAGATCAAAAAGGTCTATTGCGCGCAAAGGCATTTTTAATGTCGGCCCGGGCGCCATAAGCGCCGATTACTTGACGAATTTTGCTCACGTGGCGTTAAATTCCTGTTGAACGACGATTCGGGGAATTACATCCTTCAAATGCAAGGGACGCTGGTGTTTGAGAGTGCAATTTGCCAGCGACGAAAGCGTTTGAATAAATAATGTGTGCTTTAAGGAGCAGACGAATGGTAGTTATGGTCGTCTTAGTGGAATTTAGGGGAAGGAGTGATAATGCCGAGATCAAAGAATGTTGCATGATGAAATTTGTCATTTAATGTTAACAATTAGTCGTGTCAACGCTCAGTGCCGAATATTTGTAAAGATATAATTAAATAAAGAACAACGGTGTACTGGGATTGGAAAGAGCATTATTCCTTTTATTTCAATTTGAAGACTGAACATTCGTCTCTGAGGGAAAAAATTGACGACCGTAGAGAAACAGAACGAAAGGAATATATCGTGTGACAGAGTAATGAAAAATAGTTCCGAGAAAAGCAGCAATCTTCGGAGAACAAATTTATACCTTGAATGATATGCGAATAAATTATTGGTGGTTACCTTATGCAAATGGTAATCAACTCTGATTGATAGACGTGACTAACAATAAGACAATTGGTGTTACACATTATAAAAAAATCTTGACAAAGTTGGCTTGCAACCAAATTACGTACGACATCATCAATGCTGAAAATCAATTTACGCTTAATCAGCTAGTCTGTAACGACTATCTCGTTAAGAAAATTGTAATGATAACTTGGAAGTAAAAAATGTAGTGGGTTCCAAACAAAGATTGGCAAACCATAAATCGTACTTAAGTTAGTTTTTTCATCTACGAATAGTTAATAGTTAAACTGTTTACGTAGCATGCGTTACGCTTTATTTGTTTCCTTTCAACTTTCGTTATAACGTATTCATACATAAAATTCCAACGATGTAAAAAAACATTTTTTTCTTAATTAGCTTTTTCTGGCCCCAATAGTCAACCATTAGCTGCGTTAAATTTAGTTCAGACACTTTGAGTGTTCTTGTAGAAAGTTGCACCATGTCTGATAATGAGCTTTGCAAATTATAACCCAAGGTGTTAATCATGAAGCAAACACATAAGATCAATAATTTCATAACGAATAAATCAAAAACTTGTTAAATTGGATACGAGCGAAACCTTGATTCTACGATTGAAGGTAATCGTAGTGGGCAGAAAATTTGAAAGTGTTACTATTGATAAAAAATCATAATGTTCGATCACTCGACGATGACTAAGTTGCTTGAGTGTATTAAATACGTGTTAAAGCTAGATGGTTTTTTAGAACAGTATATATATCGTAATAATTGAAGGAAATGTTCGTGGTCACGAGGGACAGGCAGATTTCTATTTTCTCCATCATGGAAAGTCTTACCTTCATGCATTGCGTTGGGCACAAGATGGCGTACGTGAACACGCATATACCTTCTGAACGTTGATTTACTTTCTGTTTGGCCGTGTTTGTCACTTTTAGTAACGGCGCTGAGTCAAAATATTCTAGATTGACGAAACTTTCGAATGGAGGCTTCCCCTTTTCGGCATTAACAGTGATAAAAAGGCGGGATGTATCCTCCACGTTTGTAATTTACACGAATATTTGCAAAATATTATTTACACAACGCATGTTTGGTTTAGCAATTTTGTAATTTGAGTACCTTGTCATTACAATTTTATTAACAAGACATTTATTGATATTGCTTTCCTGCTGTATATTCTTACAAATGTTTTTATAATTTCTGTTTACTAAGGTAATTATGATGTTATTAATACTTACATGCTTCCACGATTATTTCTATCTTGTATATGTTATTTATAATAGTTTAAACTCAATTTCTGTTTACAGACACAATTTAAAAGTTTTTGTTATAAAATACATTTTCACTGCTAAATTTAAATATATTTTCGCTGCTAAAAAACATTTCATTTTCTTTAAACTAGCCGAAAAGTAATCACTATGATTATTCCTATAAAGAGGTAAATACTAAACATATATGTATCAGTTTATACGAGACTTATAAATTTGTTATCGAATATACAAATATGTGTTAATATTCTTATAGGAGTGACAAACAATGGGAATGGGTTCTTATTGAGTTTCAAGGTAATATAAAAAACAATCAAACGTCAGAACTAAAAGATGAATGTTTTGGTTCTATCTGTTTTAATGAGTCACAGACACCTGTACTACTTATTGGAACATATGTCATAGTTGGAAAAGAGTTAGACCTTCCTAAACCATTTGCAGTTTTAGAAAAAAAATTTGGGAAGGAAACCGAGAAACAAGGACATTCTAACATAGATTGTGAATACATTGTAAAGGCTATCATAAGGAAAAAAATTGCTTTTAAAGGTAGACCGAGATTTATTATAACAAGTGTTCCACGGGTTACTTAATCCAAATAAAGTATAAATAACTTAATGTTTGCATGTCATATAGAAGCATAATAACAAATTGCATATTTATATCATTCTTACTGTTTAAAATAGTATTGTTGGTATACTTTTAAGAAAACTGTAGCCCTCATTTTTTCATATGAGACATGTGCTTGTAATATAAGGTACTATGGCGTTAAATAGCAATATTATATGACAAAATTTATTGCTATGTTAGAAAGAAATACAAAGTGATACATGGTGACAAAACTTAAAATTATATGAAACATACTACATTTTTACTGATTACCGACAATCTATACAGATCGTATGTAAATGCGTGTGTAAAAAAAAAAGCTATGAAATGTTAAAAAGAATAATTTGGTATACAACTGCGTAATGCGTATTAGTTTATTTACAAAATGAGTTATGAAAGGATACAAAGAATTAGTTTGAAAATTTAATTTAATCTTTCATTTCTCCTTCTTCATCTTCTTCTTCAACCCCTCTTATGTACATTACATTATTACACCTTATCAAAACTTCACCTAAGTTACCCGTACAATTGCCATCTACATGTTCCTCTGTGTTGTCGAGTTGTAAATTCATATATCCATCAACTGAAACAAGGTATCCTTTGTATTCATGACCCCATTTTAGTTTCACCATAACGGGTTTTCCAGTTAAACCGTTTAAAAATGGTTTTGGGTTTATCGGCATTGTTGCGGCCATTGTGTCGGTGGGTTTGTTACCTGTATACAAACAAACTTGTTACGGAAAACAATATGTAGTACATATATATATATATATATATAATATATGTACATATAAGATAAATTAATGGGCATTTTATGTTACTTATGATCACATATTTTTTTTTTCAAATAATCTATAACACGTTCCTTTTTTGTGGAAGAAAGCGTGTGTTTGTCACAAATATTTTATAGGTTAAGTGTATTTTAAGATAAAAGTTTATACCTACAGTTCAATTTTAATGTAACGATGAGAGATTGCACCCTTAGATCGCAATATTAATTCAACGGTGAAGCTGCAATTCAATTAGCAGACGTGCAATTGTGTAATTTACAAGAGAACAACGTACTAGTGTTGCTACAACCGCGTTGGGTCAAAGTTTTACTTTAAAACAATATAGTTCCAAATGGCTGACAATCTAAGAATTAAAATCACTATATTTTTTTTCTGTCAAACACACACGATTTTATCTGCCAGTGGCCAAACATTGTGTAAGCCTAAATTAAGAATTAAATAGAAAAGTTAATAAACGAATGTAACAAATTATATAAATTTTGAACATGCCATACTCATAACTTTTGTTTACCTCTTGGTTAGGTGCAAGGACAAAGGCGTAAGCAATAATGAATATTTTGCCGAAGAAGCGGTATGTATTATAATATTTTGTATTAAGTTTTTTTTTACATTACTTTATTTGTGCAAATACCTCTTTTCTTTATAAATAAACTCAGATTGAGGCGTTATTAGGTCAAGTTCATCTCCATACTTTGAAAAATATATTTATACATTATTTGTAATGATTCATTACTCATTTTATATTCTTTTTAGCTGGCATGTCCGAACAAAAGAAAATATTGCAAGAGTTAGACGTGATGAAGCACAAGCAGCAGAAGAAGAAAAAGCTAAGAAAGCACGTGTAATAAAAGCGGTAAGTTATGATATATACAAACAATTTTGTCATAAAGTTAATTTTGAAGACAAATACTAGCAGCATATATTGATAGACCATTAGAATATCAAGCAAAAAATCCTGCAAATGCATGCAATGTAAATGGTGACATCTTTTCAAAAACCTTATACTGATTGTATTAGATTTCTTATAGCAAAGATATATATTAGTACTTTATCTGTTAATAGGAAGCAGAAGCCAGAATCAATTTCTTGAGAGAAAAAAAGAGACTACAAAGTGATGGGCATGACGATTCTTGCAAAAGTGAAACAAGTACATCACATGATAAATCAGGACATGTAAATTTTTTTATTGATCTTGAGGAAGGAAAGACTACTCACTCTAAATCAAACAAGGATTATGAAAAGGAGAAGAAAGAGGAAAAAGAAAAATATGAAAAGCAAATTGGGTATCTAACATATCTTGGACAAGATACCAATGAAGCAACAGGTAAGAAAAGTTGGTATGAAGAATTACCTGAGCGACTGACAGGCACAACAGATGCGGAAATAGAAGTGGAAGTTAAGAGAAAGGCGTTGCATGATCCGATTTGTGACATAAAACGTCATTTGAATCTTATACGCTCCACTTCTTGTAAGACGCAAAAGGACATTCAGAATAATACTAAAAAACAAGCATGCAGCTCTAAAAGTGAATATGCACCTGACTCAAAAGACTCTCTCATTAAGAAACACAAAAAACATAAAAAGCATAAACATGAAAAACGAAAAATGAATCAAAGGAAAGAGCTTCTTGAGAGATCAGGAAGTTTAAAACCAAATGTAGATGTACAGAAATTAAGAGCTGAGAGGTTGCGGAGAGAACAAGCAGAGAAATTGAGAACAGAAGCATTATTAGCTAAAGTAAGGAATGATCCTGTACCCGTCGTCGAACCAAAGCAACCTAAACCTACCGTTACTCAGAAATATAATTCCCAATATTTTCCTGAAATTGCTCGGCAAAATGCATCAAAATCCTATGATTCATGAAGTTACAAAGCACAAAATATTTAGGCTATTTTTCTTTAAAATATAAATTATGTAGCAACCTGTATAAATGTTTGTATAATATAATGATTTAATTTATACTGTTTAAATATATATACTGTATAAAACTAGATTTTTTACAATTTTAATGTCTTCAAAAGATATTTGTGAATAGTGGTAGTAAATAAGATAAAATTCGGCAAGCTATCTTTTTTTTCCTGTAGGGAATGTTCTTTTCAATACACGGAATTAATTTATAAAATATTTTTACAAATATTAACGAACAAACGAAGCCGAGATCCGCATTATCACGTGATCCAAAATGGCGGAATACCTAAAGACCCAGGTTTAATGTCTAAAAAAGTGACGTTTATATTATTTTTTTCTATGTCTTCACACAATTTACAAATCATATTAAATGCTTGGTAAGTGAAACTAAGATGTATTATTACTAGTATTGTATATGTATTTCCCCGTCAACGCCACAGACAAATATTCTTTACATTAGTCCAAATTAAATATTTACATCCCGCGAACTGTCTGGCAAAAGATGTTCAAATTCAAATTGTCCCCGACACATTTTTGTATAAATAATGCAGGAAAAGAGTCGCTTACAAACTATAAAAGTCAGTTGGCAGGTTATACATATGTTTTACACCGTTATGTTGCCCAAACATATTGTACTGCGGTAGTAGTATAACCTCTTTTACCATTTCATGTTTTATTGCAACTTTTATTGCGGATCGTAAGATATTTTTACGACACCAAATCAGAAAATGGTCGTTAATTTAGTATGTACTGCACTTATTGTTACTTTATTTTCCATAGTCACTTACACGTATTATACACAAATAAAACAGCTTCACTGCATAGGTTAATCATAATATTTGACACCCCTGGATTAATTTGTTCACTTGTTGATTACACCTGGGCTCGTTTTCTAAAATGTTTCGCATAATGTATTAAATTTTTGTACCAGACTTAATAATAATGAATTTGTTATGTTTGTATCATAGAAACTATGCAGCTTGTTCATTGGAATATATAAATAGTATTTCAATTAACTGACGACAAGATATAATATCATCATTATGAGTAAAGAAATGCATCTGCAAGACTCTTCCTACTTGAGTTACGAAATAAATGGCACCAGATTCATTGTACAAACACCCTCAAATTCAATGGACATGATAAAGGTTGGATCAAATGATGATCAAAATTCTATGAATATGATGAATGAAACTCACCTTGAGAAAGAGGCAGAGTCAATTTCTTTGCTTTGTTTAGATGGCCAAGTTTTTGCATTTCAAAATGGAGAATTACAAGAATTAGAACTTGGTCAAGTAATAAATCATACTGACTATCAAAAAAAGGCATTTTTGATATCCAAGGATGTGGAGAAAGGAAATGCAGAACCTCAGTATGTGAATGATGAGGAAATATTTATGAAAAATATAGTTACTCATTGTAAACAGTATGAGGCTGTTACAGATCAAAGTGAGAACAGTTTTGTTACGGAAAAAGATAATGTTAACGCTAATGATTTTGTAGAAGTTGTAACTGCATTTAAATGTAAAATATGTACTTACACAACACAAGACAAAGCACAGTTAATACAACATTTTCAAAAGAGTCATATGAATTCTGCAAACCAGATAGAGGTAAAGTCTTGAAAGAATTAATATAGACGTGCCTCACAGTTTAGTTATATATGTTTGTAATGGACAAAGAAATATAATCTGTTATCAATCATCATACTTTTAGGAAGATGAAGAAACAAAAGGTCTCAACGAGGTGAAAGTATTTTATATGTGTGGAGAGTGTTCTAATTGCTTCTCATCTATAGAGGACTGCAAGGAACACATGATACATGTAACAATTAAAGCTTATATGCATTAAGAAACATTTAAAACTGTGTGCAAAAAGTATTTTCTTACAGTATAATCTTGTTTTAGGATCATCAGTTAACAGATGTAGGACCTACAAAACCAATTAATAAAAATAAATTAAGTATTCTAAAAGATTCTGAAGTATTTGTAAAACAAACACAAAACTATGTTAGTAATGATGCTACAAAGGAAGAAGGAAAGTTAACAAAAACTCTAAACTCTGAATACATGCTCAATAAAAGGGTAGTTGACATAACGGAAAACAATATAAAGTAAGTACTAATCTGACTATTAGAATTGCCATTGTAATATGGACTAAATATTTAAAACACATATAATAAAGTAATTTCTATTTTAAATAATCTTTTGCATTTTAGATGTTCATACAGAGGGTGCCCATATAAATTTCCATCTGAAGAAATAATGCACCAGCATGTATTATGTCACACAGAATCTCAAAGTGTTACTGTCTTCAAATGCAGTATCTGCCGTGATATTAAATTTTCGAAATGGCGACAATGTAGTTTACATTTATGGAAAAAACATCAAATTGGTAGGCAGTTTTTAACATTAGAAAACATATTTTGCATATTACATGTACTAATTGTATTTAACGTATCTCAACTTTTTTTATCCCAGATGTAGGTCTTTTCACATGCAAAATCTGTAAGGCATACAAAAGTGCAACTATGGTCAAATTGCTCACCCACATGAGAGTTCATAGCGAGACACGAGAGTATGAGTGTACGGAATGTGGAAAGTGCTTTAAGCAGGCCAGTCAATTAAGAAATCACAAAGTGATGCACTTGGACTGTAGGGCATTAGATGTAACACGATGGTACACATCAAAAAAATGTGATATGTGTGGGAAAACATATGCAAATTCAAAATGTTTAAAGAATCACATACAAGCTGTACATTCAAAATTGAGGCCATATGTTTGTAATGTTTGCGGTCATTCTAGTGCCAGGAAAGCTATGTTGCAAATGCATTTAAGACAACATACGGGGGACAAGCCGTTTAGTTGCGAGCTGTGTCAATACAAAACTGGAGATCACAACACATTAAGACGTCACATTATGCAGCACACCGGTATACATTATTATTATTATTATTATTATTATTATTATTATTATTATTATTTTTACAGTAACATTGACGTTGAAATATTTTATTCTTTTATCTGTTGTAGGTTTTAGACCATACAAGTGTCCACACTGTTCATATACAGCAATACAGAGCAGCAGTTACAAAAATCATTTAAAATCAAGGCATCCTTTATTATCTGGTTTATTTACATGTGAGTTGTGTTCTTTTAAGACTGTCAAAAACGAAAGCTATTTACAACACGTGAGAGATCACGAAAAAGGCTTAATTAAAGTAAATACACAAAAGCGAGGTAATTATTTTGTTTTTTTTTTGCAATATAATACAATGTAGCGGATGCTTCTGTGGCTAAAGTTTTCCTGAGCGTATTGCGAAAGTATTTCTATATTTATGGAACTTTCTTTCTGTCTGTATATTTAGCGTTAACACAGTTTATACGCAAATCTTGTTCCATTATAAATATAGAAAATACTTCTCTATTGTCCCATAAATCATATTAATATCATAATTACCACCACTCGAAATATATTTTGATACCCGCAAATACATAGTTTAATGAAAAGGTAATGTACTTGAACGGTACGGAAAATGATGCTGAAACAACTTTATTTCAGATGGTGATAGTGTTGAGGTTTTTCCAGGCAATATTGCTGCGGCACAACTGATATATAGTTGTTTAGGTGCCTTTTCAAAGGTCGGAGATACATTAGAAGCTAATTTAATGTCTTCCTCGACGTCTGCAGATGGTACATCACAAACGATAACAATACAGATACCTTCGAAACATCTTGATGGCTCACTGCCAATGTGCGAAAATGTAAAGAAAATAAATTCATCGATTGATCAAGAGGATGACGAAACGATGCACTGTTTTTTAAAAATTCCGAGAGAGGAGGAAGAGAATATAGATACTGGTGGTATAACAATCCCCGCAGATCCGGAAGAGTTAAGTGGAACAACGATTAATGTTGATTCGTGAAGATCAAAAGACTCCGTCATTTGAGCAATATCTTATTATTTTCAAATGAGAGTGATAGGTAAAATCGTATTTCAGTTACGTACGCTATGGATTAAAAAATGCTAGTCATGGTGTTACTTAGTAATAATTAAAATTCTTTTATTTCACCTTATATGTAAGATTACTAGTGATTTCACATTCACCAATGGATCGTACTATAAGTTTTGGAATGACGCATTTAGCTTTCTCCTAGTGGTGTTAAAAGAAATAATGCGAAAAACAGTACGTTGTCACAAAAGTAAAAAATGTTACAAACCACTGTTACAAACTTAATCCGCATAACTTATCGTCTGAGGACTTTGACGTATTTATGAAGATGTACAAATTAGAAGTGTCAAAGCGTTGGATCAGGAGTCCAATTTCTGTTTGTCTTTTATTAGCAACAAGTTTGCTTATGTTTTATTATCCGTCGTAACTGTAATATAGCGTAAGCGTTATTTTGATACTTTTATTAGACATTTATTACTCGTCTTTTTTTTTTTTTACAAATAGGAGCGATTTTTCTGATACGAGCGAGCATGGATAAAAATAAAGGTAGAGTTTTAGGTATTGAGATCCTAACATATTACGTTTTTCAATACGTTGAATAAATTTGTTCCACAACAAACTAAAATTGATAGAAGGTGTATGTAAAATAAAAATAACAGACTTGCAATTTTGAAGTCGTTACACTATGTGCATTGCAGGATGTATACATTACAGTACCCCAAAAATCAAATAGAAAGTCTGATTGTAATATTTCCATCTGGGTCACGGACAAGTAAATGTAATCAAATATTAATATCATTAATAATGTTTGTTACTTTAAAATATCTAAAAATGACTGCCGATTGTGATTCAGGTTCTATTGCCAACCAATTTTTCTCAAGTCAATTTTCTCTAAGCACACTTTGAAAGTGCAAATATGTTAACTATGCGGTTGCAAAATAAATATGTAATACATTTAATGTGACAACTTGTGCGGCATCTATGATATATCATGGCAGACAGTACTATATTAAAGAAAGTCGAAACATGTGAAGTAGTAATACAGTAAAAGTGAACTGAAATGCGTAGTTACTTAGAGTTAATTGTTCAGAAATTACGAGCAGTCCATACGATTCTGAAACAGTTGATCTAGATCCTTGCATTATGTTATACATCATAATGCAACTAAAATTCCATCGGCAGTTCTCCATAATAAGCAGTTAAAGCTACTAATTTTCTATCGAGAAAGTTTTGCTCCACTTCCACACTATGGCCCACTCCAGGTAACATAGCGAGCTGTAAAGTGAGAAATTGTATCAGCGCTGCTGTAATGATACTTAATAATGCGTAAGTGAATTAGAGTTCGTGTCTACCTGCATTGTATCTACATTTCTAGGTAGAAAATAGGCAACATTGTTTGTAATTCCTCTTGCCACGTTAAAAAGATTTATGCCACCTAATGGATGCATGATGTTATTGAGGTCGTATATCTCTTCCATGGTGTACTTGGGCCCTCCCCATGGAGGACTCAAAAATACAACATCTGCAATCAATTTTGGCGCTAACTGAAGAAAATCTCCGACAATAAATTCTATCCTATCTTCAACTCCGTATACGCGTGCGTTGTTCCGTGCAAGTTCAATTTTATTCGGGTCTATATCAATTGCAAACACTGAAATAGAAACTGATTAGTGACTCATCTACAGAAAGGCCAATGAAGCAAATAATACACAAACCCCTTTCGCAGGTGATTGCAAATCGAATAGCATTTCCTCCTGCGCCGCAGAATGCATCAACAATTGTGTCACACTTGCATCTATCAGCAATGTGCTCTGCAATTTTTTCCGGTGTAACGGAAAACCAGCTTTCTATAAGAATATGCAAGCAAGAAATATTCTGGGCTCTTTTCAGGACAACAATAATAATGGTTCAATGTAACACTGATAATCTGTAATTTTGTAAAAAATTGCAGAAATAGCAAAAGATAACGTACCGCGATCTAATTTGATGCCTTTATCAAATTTACTGAAGAGGCGATATCTCTTCAACCAATATTTCATTAATGACTTGTCATTGTCAATTTCTGCTGGAAGACTTATATTTCTCTTCAATTGCTTCCTGCGCTTCTTCTTTTGAATTTTCTTTATACTATCATCCTCAAACGTCTTCAAATTTAATGTTTCGGCGTTATCATACTTCTCATCAACCTCCATACCAGCATTGACAATATCGCCATTTTCCACATCTTTTAAAGGTACTCTGTCAAGAGCTGGTATATTCGCAGACGTTTCACAATTTTGCGTTATGCTGTCTGCATTGGAACACGGTAACTGTACAGCGTCATCCTCATTTACCATATCTTTGTTATTATCTGCCCTTGGTTCTACCGAATTTACAACTGGCTTATTAGAAACAAGACGCTTCGTTTGTAGTTTTGTCTTAAGACTAGAATTGCACTCATCATCGGAACTTGATGTAAACTGCGCATTTGTGTAGGAACCTTTATCATTGGATTGCTGTTCTGCTTCCGTGGATATCGGTACAGAACAATGTGACAGATAACGTTTTACCTTTAATTAAAGTTTTATATGTTATGAGATTACAAATAAATAATTTTCAGAGTCGACATTGTTAATCATACTTATTTGACAAAGTTTTGTCTGTATGCAGAAGTTACCTTGTCTATGCTGTTTGTTATTTCCACACCATTGTCATCAAAATAGGTGTGTTTATTTATAGATTTAGGTTTATTAAATTTCATTTTTAATTGTCTATTTTGTAATCTAATATTTCTCTTTTTGTATACAACTTCTCCTTGTAATTTTGTTTGTAACTGCTTATGATTTTCATTGAAGGTATAACCCATTAATGAAAAAGCTTTCTTCACTGTCTCCAATCCATCTCCTATGTCGTCACAATCTGCTTCATGGCTAAAAAAAATAATGTTTGTTCTCCATTTAGTATTCACAATGACACATATAATAGGGATGCCAAAATTGTACCTTCTTTTTAATGTAATAGGTTTATCTTCGTGAGGTTTGTCTCCATCTCCCTCATTATCCCATTTGTGCTGAGAAATAATATTATTACTACTTGTGCTGGAAACACATTCATTATTGCCACTTTGCACTGATACTTCCTTATCACCATCATTTCTGCCGTTTGCTCCAGATTCAACTTCTTTAACTTGCGTTTCTCCCGGTTCCGCTTCTTGTTCCTCAGACTTTACAGTCAAGTTTTGCAACAGCATGCCTACCGATTCGATAATCATACGTTTCTCTTTTGCCGCTACTTTTTTAGAAAAACACATATTTTTTGACGTGGTTTTATTTTCACGGCGAATAGTTTTCTGCGGAATCTCACTCTCCGATTTATATAGGTAATTTTTATCCGTCTCTGAACTATAAAATTTGCAATTAGTGTGCATATTCAGTTGTGACTGTTCTTTCGTATACTTTGCTGTAAACAGTTCATACTGCTTTTGATACTGCAATTGAAAGTTTTCCTTCCACAAATGCTGCCAATACCTATCGTTGTCTTCCGTTGTAAACTCGTTTGACTGTTCAGAACTGCTACTAGTTACATTACTTTCAATAGAACTGGTTACTGAACTGATGAGACTAGATGAGTGAATAGAGTTAGAATCACAACTAGAACTAGTTAAAGTCATTTTAGTTACATTTGTCATCGAATCGGAAGTTGCATTTGTCTTTGAAATGGAATCATTAATAGAATCACATCTTACTAGAAGTCTTTCATCTTCAAAATTAGATGGCTGATTATAACTATCTTCAATGCTGAATGGACTCAGTGGATTCCATCCATCTCCCATTTCAGATGATACTTCAAAATTGATAACTTTTTTTCTATTTTCCTCTACATCTTTCTCATTACTCTGTTTACTTAAATCCTCAACTGGAAAACCTATGTCACATGATGTATCTTTTATTTTGACATCATTTGTATTCCCGTTACATTTACTAAAAATACCTTCAAAATTTGAGCGTTCAATTTCACAGTTCTTGTGTGCATGATTTGGAAAACACGTGTTTTGTTCTAAAAATCTGTCAACATTTTTTTGTTTCGCATCAGTTGCAACTTTTTCATCTTCACCTAAATGCAATGTATTTTGCAAGTAACTGGGATTTATATATTCAGCATACTTTTCAATCCAAGATGTCCATATTAATTGTTCTCCAAATTGGGACCAAAATTTTTCCCATGCAATGTCCATTTGACTCTTTTGACCTTCATAATACATGAGGTATGGGTAATTACACGATAAAGTGCTGTAAGTGTGCGTTGAGGAAGTACCCTTATCATAATTCTGATAATCTTTCCCTTTTGACCTATTTAATGAATCACTTTTCAGTAATGCATCAACTTTATCTGCTTTATTTGATGTACCTTCTATATGACATTCATTGAAACTTATAGGATCAGTGGTAAGATCATTGGATTCATGCTCAGATAATGTTTGATCTACCAACTGAAGTCTTGTTGCAACGTCATCATTCGGTTCATTTTTACTGTGTTGGTTAACACTTTCTGATTCATTTTCAGCTTCAGTCTCTGTACTTTGTAGTGTTCTATTGTATGTTGATAAAAGGTTGTGTATACTTTTAGATTCATATTGCTCATGATATTCTGACAGGTCTGCACCAGAGTCAGATTGATGCAAATCTAGTTTTTGGGTAAGATTATGTGCACTTTGACGATACGCAGAATCACGTATAGAATCATGTTCATCAGTAGAGTAATTGTTATCTGTATGTGATGCACTGCAATAACAACTTACGGGCTCTTCCTGTTTAAAGAAAGGTATACATGGTTAATAGATTAAACTAGTTTGTGAGCTATATATTTTTTTCTGTTATTAATGTAAGAAGTCATACATCATGTTTCTCTAAAGATTGAACTTCTATGGCACTTCTTTCTTGAACATTTAACATTTCTCCCACACAATCCCCTTCAACATCTTCACCTTCACTAACATCCTCTGTTGCAAGTACTGTATAAACCTCAGGGTTTCTAATATTGAACAAAATTAACATAAATGTTAAATTCGTATTTATGACCATGTGTATTGCAAGATTTTATTTGTTTAAACCACTATATTATATTTGCCACCTAAATAATTTTTGTGTTTGTTTTAAACAGAAACAAATTCTGTGCAAAAATGTATGTAAATTATCATGTATTGCAAATTAACAAGTAATATTCAGTAGCATACATTTAATGCTGAATATTATATAAAAATTGATTGGACATAAGACGAAAAATGTAAGAGCATTCATCATTAAGTACAAATGCAACACATTAATGAATTATTACTAAGTTTCTTAAAATTTGATAAATGTTAACGCGTGTCAAGGTTAGGTTATGACACATTGCTAATCGATAAGTTGTTAATCCACAGTCCCACATCAAATAGTACAAGTATTATATAGCATTAGAAATGTTAGGATTTTGAAAAAAATGTTGAGGATTGGAAATTTGTACATATTTACCGAATAAATACTCTGCTACAGATGCAATAAATATAATTATCAGGATCAGAATGTTCCGTCTCTTCTGCCAAATACACTTCGGCTAACGGTTCCCAAAAGTAGTCACACATTACGAGATTAAGTTTCAGAATATAATCCCAATATTAATTATTGTAAAATGCACATTTCTCACTTTTAAATTTTGACGGTTTCCTCCATAGAAAACAATCAGCCATGTATTCAATAGGTCACCGTCATGAAGTTTGCCAAGAATTGCTGGAGTATTACAAGCGATAATCGATTGTTCTTCATTTTTCGTAAGAACAGATATCGTTTTCATCAGTTTCGCAATTATTTGAGGAAATGTCTTGCAACATAAGCATATTTTCTGTATTTTCCATATCACAATATTGTGCTAACTATGATTGCAAATGTTTTCGTATCTTCATGTAGGTTATAAACAATTGTTCAATATAAGTATGATAGAGACTTTAGTATCCATTATCATAATCTGTTTCTTGGAAATTTAAAGACAAATGTAGTACATATACAATAAATACACTTTGCATGGACACACCTAACTTGTAATATAATAAGAACAACCTGCAACCAAAGGCTGAGGAGAAACTGCGCGGGCGTTTGAACCTTCCCTTTCGAAATAATGACTGTTATGCCATCTAGCGGTCACAGCAAATCGTACATGAAATTCTTTAGATTAGTCTCAAACGTGTTCATCATGCAAACAAACTTGCTCAGAATGAAAATAATTAATCAAAAACAGGAATTGTCTCGTCCATTGTTCTTATTAATGTCCAAGATATTTTTGAACTTATGAGTATGCATCCTTAACACTTCATATTTTTGTATGTACCACCGACGAGATATACTTAAAGACCGCTAGCCTTATGGGACTTTGTGTCGCACGAAAATTGAGCCGTACTGGGACGCCCTCTCGGCGTATAGAGCGGCCGAATCAGGAAACTCGAGGCAACGCAACATACTCAGTGATTCCAGTTTTTACACCAAGTTACGAAGAATTGCGAAGAACCACTGCCGTGACGATCGTGGTGGGGGAAAGTTCAGATGGGTGCTGTCAGTCAGCGAGTCGTCTACTATGTATCGAACGGAGTCAAAGAATGAGCTATGGCTCTGACTCTTTTCCGGCACGATCGTATGCGTGTTTCCTTTGACATAAACCAGCGGTATTAAAATGCTTTTTCGTCCCTAACCTATCCGATGATCTGATAAAGTTTTTTATTCAAAGGGTGTAGTTGGATGATGGGGTCAAAATAACATAATATAACAATTATAAATCGAAAACGTCATGCGATAGCTCATTAAAAAATACCCATTTTCATCACGTTTTAACTTTCAATCTGGAAGGGCAAGGGGCAGTAGGTTGTAAATTAAAAACTTTCGTTTTTGCTCATTTCTAAAAAAGGGGTGTCCGTGAAATGATCAAGAACCTCCTTTCTGGCCGTTTCTGGCGTGTTCAAATTAATTTGTAGAACGAATTTTCATGCATCCTTTATAAGAAAAGTATATTATGCAATATTCAAAGCTATGAGATGGGATACAATAAACAAATATAGGTGCTAAGAAAACTGCTAAAACAAGGAGAATATGTAGTAATGGCGCTTGTTATTTTATGCTAAAATATTTGTAGTTCCGCTAATATTATCGGATGCACAACGGCAAAACGTCTTTTTTCTCA
Organism: Anoplius nigerrimus; assembly: GCA_914767735.1. Lineage (NCBI taxonomy): Eukaryota > Metazoa > Arthropoda > Insecta > Hymenoptera > Pompilidae > Anoplius > Anoplius nigerrimus. Next base: position 2,745,006 of record OU612079.1, on the reverse strand, counting down.
GTACTACTCTCTTTATTATTTTTTCCTTTGGTTTATTATTATTATTTTGTCGTTTCTTTCTTTTTCTTCCTTTTTTTGTGCAGCTTAATCTCTGTATTTTATCCTTTATTTTTCTTTTTCCTAGAGATAAGTTAACATAATATTTAGGTTAAGTTATATTCAATTAGATATTAAAGCCAGCTTCTTTTTTGGACCCATGTTCTGTAGCCCTCCGCATAAAACGAATGCGGTGCATGCGCCGAATTATATGTCATGTAATGTTCAAGCGCATTTAATGTTAACCGGGCCGATTCAAACCTTCCCACTGCTGCGTTCCGGGAACACGTACGCACTTTCATTTACATTTTCGGCATCTGCGCACGAATCCAATACTCTCAAGATCACTAGGCATAGGGACACCCCTCCTTCATGCGATTGTCATATTCTTGACGATTGTCATATTTTCGACGTATTCTTCACGTGCATTTTTATGTTTTTCTTCTTACAATGTATTTGTACAAGACAAACATTAATATATATGCGAAATGTCTAATAGTAAATGTAATTGGCCGGCCTCAGGATCCAATGGTTACGATTCAAACTCCTCACCTGAGTGTGAAATTTTTCCGATCCTGCATAAATTTTTACTAACATTTATTAGTTGCCAAGTTTTAAGAGTTCGCGGAGGCGATACAGTGGAGGCCCGATGAATTTTTCCTGAGATCTCCCAGATAAATTTTGACGCTTAAACCCCACCACTAGGCGGGATTCCCTCTCGCATTCGGCAACTGTCACGCCTGATATCGCAGCGTAATTCCTTTGAATACTAACGTAACGTGGTGAAAAGTTGATAATCTTATACGTAATGTAAGGTGATTTTCGAGAAAACAACTACTATTCGGTTCAACTCTGATTTTCCTTGCATCTGCTCTGCTCTACTACTCAAAATGCTATATCCCTTGTCCGTCCGTGTCCGTCCGGTGCCGTCCGGAAAGAAACGCGCTTCGCGTCTCCCCTCGTGCAAATCCTGGCTCGGTGACGTCAGCGGCCGCTAGCCCTAGCGTCCGTTGACATGCGCCGGCTTGCATTTGTTACAGCAACGACTATGTACATATGTACGAACGTGTAATATGTAAACGTTTTAATACGTACAAATATAAACCGAGTTGTACTATGTTTGGTCTCATTTTACTCGGAATAATATTACTAATATGTTTTGTCTTCAGTCCGTCTTTTTTCCTTATCTGCCGTTTCTACTTCTGATTATCCGTATCGGCAACAAGCAAACGAACGAATTCGACTACAGTAGATTTTCTATATGAGTCCGATTTGAGCTACACGATATCTGTCCACGGATGCCCCTTTCACAAACAGGGGTCGTCGTCGGCCTGGTGGTTCCCCGTCGCTTGTATCGCAGTGGCATTTTTTGATGCTGACAATTGAACAGCGACGCGGTCTATCGGTGAGACACTAACCCTAGTTAAGAAATCAAAAATTGTTAATTGCAATTTTTCGGTAGAAAGAAGTTTACTGGTATATTGGAGACGTTTTCCTAATAAAAATAAGACCAAATACGAAATGGTTACGACACTTGGTTTCGCTATTCTGACTTGTCAAACACACTGTCGCCTAAACGTCGCGAGATCAATGTGGTGTGAAGAAGGAACTTCTATTCGATGTGAATCAAGTACCTGGCGGATGAATCGACGCTTACCGTGGAGCTGGATGAGAAACAAAGTTTTCTTGAGTGGAATGAATGTCCCCTATTCGTTATAAGCCCATTTGGCGGCATTTTTTTTGCGTCTCTTACCGTGTAGGGACACCATTGGCAGGTGCCTCCTCACAAACTCACACAGAGATCCTGCTACAGTTTAGACGGCTTTAAACTCCTCATACGCAAATAAAGTGGCAAGCAATTTTGTATGTAAATAGGAGTTTTAATTAGTAACAAAATATAACCCGATTGGTTTCGTGTTTGGTCTCATTTTACTTGGCAAAATATTAGCAATACGGTACTGACATTTTTATTCATAAAAAGTCAAAGTTGTAAAAATTTCTTCGCTGCACTAGTGTTGCCTCATCGTCATGTGGCATTCAATCATTCAACAATGTCTTCACCTTCACTCCCTCTTTCTATATCAACTGTCCCTACGTTTGGCGGTGTCGGCAAATTACAAAGAGACGGGCGCGTGGCCCAGCGTGGCCCAGCGTGGCCGGCAACGTGGCGCAGAGACGACATTCGTGTCAAATCACCGGATGTACGAGCAACGGAGAAACTTTAGAATTGTAAAGATAGAAATAAAGAAGTTTTGCGTACAGACAGGGTCGTTTCGTTTCTCATGTTCCGATCATTTGTATGAAATGGAATACAATAATCAATGTAAGAGAGCAAGTGTATTGGAAGGCATTTACTTCTTTAATTAACAAGTACTTTTTGCAACATTTTCAACCTCGTCGGTGCTGCTAGCACTTAAAATTATCACGATACAAAAATTGGGAGTGATGGGATTCGATAATGTATAAAAGTTCGTTCTACAAATTAATTTAACACGCCAGTAAACGACTAGAAAGGATGATCTTGACTTTTTCACTGACACCCCTTTTTTAAAAATGAGCAAAAAGGGAAGTTTTCAATTTACACCTCACTGCCCATCGCCCTTGCAGATTCAACGTTAAAACATGATGAAAATGGGAATTTTTTAATGAGCTATCGAATGACGTTTTTGGTTTATAATTGTTTTGGGATCGCTTTTGAGCCCCATCATCACCCTTCGAATAAGATACTTTATCAGATCATCGGTTAGGTTAGGGACGAAAAGGCATTTTAATACCGCTGGCTTATGCCAAAGGAAACACTTGTACGCAATCGTGTCGGAGAGGAGTCGGAGCCGTAGCTTATTTCTTGTCTCCGTTCGGTACGTAGTAGACGACTCGCTGACTGAGAGCACGTATACATACATCTCAATGTACATCTTTTCCCCACCACGCCCGTCACGACAGTGGTTCTTAGGAATTCCTCGTCGGTGCTTGGTGTTACCTACAAAGTTAGAACCTCGGAATTCTTCCGTGCCGACAGAGCATTTGGGCCCCTTTGAGCCCCCTTGCGTGCCCGAAATTTTACCCAGGGCTAGCGGTCTTTAAGTATATCTCGTCGGTGGTGGTGTTCTTGCTCGTACGATAATTTCTTTGTACAATCATTGACGAAGTATAGGATAGACATAACATGCAATGCTAATTTTTGTCCCACGTCAAGGGGGCTACGTAGCCCCCTTACCATTTCCGTGTCACACGCGACGTTACCGATTAAGAACCACAATCGAGACAACAGCGCCATTGATATGGAGGCAAATCTGAATTTATAATACGTGGGTATTGTTTGTTCTTTCGTTTATACATATATCTTGCCAAATTAATGCAGAGGATCCAGTAGTTAACTTTTTGCAGTTGATATTCCCCTCTCATAGGACATTAAAGTATATGAAATACATTATATTTCTCGTTGTCTACAAAATTCATGTAAGTCCAATATTATTATAATACACAAATTGGTTCCAAATCTATAAAATGTAACATGAGGATTGGTATATACACGTTTCAACGGGAAAGTGGCGCTTAGGATGTGATGGCTAACGTCCAGGGTGGTTTAGAATGCAAAGGGCTAAAGAAGCTTGTAACTATTAGACCAAATATAATAAATAAAAAGAATGATGCGATGTAACAACTCCCATTTCGATAATTACATTTATTATACAATAGGGTCATACTCAAATATTCATTTACGGACGCAAAATATTAATAACATTTCCTCTTGTAAACATTTTGAAAATAAACTATTTTGACAATACTTTGTTGCGGCGCAGGAGTTACTGCCTTCTTTTGTCTTACTCATATTTCATGGTTGGTCCCTTCCACGCTTCACGTCACCTTTTACATCTTGCTGTTCATTCTTCTCTTGTTTATCTCCTACTCCTCCCCCCCCCCCCCCTCCCGTTCCGTTCCTTCCCCTAAGAAACTGTCAATTTATCCATCTACCTCAGAGTTGTCCAACATTTTAGCTTCCTTGGGCCGCACTGTAAGTGTGTTTGTTTTGCACACAAGCCACTTTCATTATGCGATGCATAGACTGGGCTGTATGGCTTTTAAATGCCACGGGTTGGACAACACTGATCTGCCTCAAACAAATTCTGATTTTCAGTGTCACACCTAGCTAAAAAAAAGGATGAGAAAAGTCATAATAATTAACCATGTAGCATCAGTTTTTCAATGTCCCCTATAATATAAATTTAAATAAATTTCATAGAACGCATTCACCCCTCTCTAATTAATTTTATTTGCAGTACTGCAAACAATTTGCATTACAGTACGGAGATACCTAGACTGATTTCTGAACTAAATTGTTTATTTTTGACGGCCAAAAAGATATTGTCGTTAAGTGATGCCTATCTTTATTATTCAGGAAAGTTATTGTAAATATAAAAAGTTATGACTACCAAGTGCTTTGAAACTCAAAACAAACATTTTTCAAAGAGTGGAATTAATCGATTTGTATAGTAAATGGCTCGAATGTGAAAATTAACGTAGATGTCAGCCACACTATTCCACACATTTACGTCGAAAACAGAAGAATTCCCTATTCTTCATGTGCGTTTGGAAACAGAAGAATTCGTTATTCTTCATCTGTTACCGCACCTCCTCGAGAAATACTACACGTATTTCGAATACTGTATTTAATGAGAGATAAGAAAATTATACTTATTCACATGAAAATTTTGTTTCCGTTTTTTATGCGACATTGACACTGCATGAGTGATTTTATTTAATAGTAACATAAAAGAAAAGTTTGAGAATAGTATACGGATATCTTTCAATGATTGAGTCGACGCTCTGTTCCCTTTTGTAAGGTGATTTTCAACAAAATAAATAGTGTTCAATTCAACTTTGGCTTTATTTACGTCATCTGCTCCATTCGACTACTAAAAATGTTATCCCTCTCGGCCGTGGCTGCCCAGAAACAAACGCACTCCGCGTCTCCCGTCCCCCGTTCTGTCGTTTAGGCCGCCGTCGCAAGTACAAATCCAAGCACGGTGACGTCAGCGGCCGCCAGCCCTATCGTCTTTTGATATGCGCCGGCTCGCGTTTGTTACACATTACATAGTTTATTTCGCAACAATATTGGAACAATTCGATATTTAGACATGCTAACAAAAATGCACATATCATAATTTCTCGATGTCACGATGTGTTTTGCTCAGTGATGACTTTTTCAATTATTTATGTCAAGGTGGGGATCAGTGATGTCAGATGTGGACCCTTGGTGCGACAAGGAAAAACCTATATATATATATACTTCGTCTCATTTTCATTCGTATCCTTTTAACTTTGCGTACATTACAAGCGATACGAATGGAAACAAGGTGCGGTGTATAGGGCTCTCTTTGTCTATACACAGCAGCACCCATGGTTCCACGGGTCCAAGTCTGGTGTCACAGGTGGGGATTGAACGGCTCCTTGCGTGGACACTCTTGACGCTGTGACGCCAGATTTGAAGCCCTGGCACTATGTACAGTAGAAGTCCTTTATATGTCCGAAATTCGGGACCGCAAACCGACATATACAGGACAGAGGTAGTCGATTCTCAGCTCTTTGCACTTTGCCGACACGGAGGGGCTCAGACCGGGACAGCAGATAAGGAAAAGAAAGGGACTGAGAAAAAAACACGCTCGGAAAGACAGAATGCCCACATATCGGTGAGGTAATACTAATGCAACAAAGAACATTTTTTTAATTTGAGTTTTTGTGAATAAAAATGTCATTATCCTATTGCTAATATTTTTCCGAGTAAAATGAGACCAAACACGGTACCAATCGGTTTATATTTCCTTACGAATTAAAAGTTCTACATTTATCCATATTATACATACATGCATGCATACATACATAAATACAAACTATACATAAAATGTAAAATGCGGTCATTGGTGGAGAGGATATGTGGCAATGTGATGTGGTGGTAGAAAAGAGGAAGACAGATGTAGCAGAGAGTGAGTCAAGCAAATTGAAACACTTTTAGCCGCTTTATGAGGTGCGAAAATGGTGGAATGGTTCCTATATATGATCAAAGGAAAGCCGCAAATGCGACATATAAAGGAAAGAACATAAGGTTTTGCGACTTATAAAGGAAGGAGCATAAGGTTTAGCGACTTATAAAGGAAGCGTTCCTACATTCTGCTGTGCTGCTCGAAAGTTTTGCCAACAGTCAGATTGACAAGCCGAAACAAGGCAACCAAGTGTCGTAACAATATCGTGTTTGGTTTCATTTTTATCAGAAAAATGTCTCCTATATGCTAGTAAACATTTTTTTAACGAAATATCGTAAATCAACTTTTTAAATTGTTTGTCGTTGGGGTTAGTGTCTCACCGATAGGCCTCGAGTTGCCGTCGGCGGCATCAAACAAATTGTGTGACAATGTCGTGGGACTAAGTGGACGGTTGCGAGGGGAATCCCCCTAACAAGATGGCGGCACAGCGACATATAACGGATACTAACTTCAGCGGTCATATAACGGACTTTTACTGTATTGGTGCCGGTGTGTGCGCACCGTGCTGGTGTAAGTGAAAACGACAGACCTGATGTGTACACTCCGATTGTCAGAATCGGGGCTGGAAGGAATTCATGAATCTCGCAGCGCGCTTCGCTGTTCGCCGGATCAAAAAAAAGACAGTGAACAGAGAGTAAATAATAATGACGGAAACAATTGATTACGAGCCAATTAAAACTACTAAGTACATGCATACTTCAGTGAACATGACTCTTAACACGTTAATGCGGCGCGAAATTTTACATAATTTATAATTTTAGTCCCTGGAAAGTGACAATAAATTCATCCGAGCAATAAATTTGTTAAAAATAATGAAACTTTAGTCGTATATGTATATGTATAATCCCACCAGTATAACACTGCTTTCTAGTGGGCTTTGGTAACAGATATTATTTGGATGAGTGGAAGACTTGCTCAAATATGGTTGTCAGACAGCTAAACTGTGCAGTTTCATTTTACGGGATATGAAACAAAGTAAGGAGCGATCTCATCTGCCTTCTCTCTTTCACATAGTTTCCAAATTGACCACGACAAATCGTAGAGTGCGCTCGAAATTGCCTGCTTTTTCGTCGAGCCGGTAATTCAGAACATGAGACACGAAGGCCCATAAGATGATATGTCTATCCTATACTTCGTCAATGGTACAATTTTTGCAACACACACGAGACAATACCAATTTTTGGTAGATATACATAGTAAGTAATAAAACAAATGTTCCAATAATGTATCAAAGAACACAAATCGTTTGAAGAATTCGACTTTATTGTTTGTATAGGTAATGTTAATAATAGGAAAGTAATTTAAATATTTTTGTTATAAGTTTGCTAAAATACTCATATAATCATTAGATCCTATATTAATAACTTTTGTTTTGCTGAAATAATGTTGCAAAATCAGATTTTATTAAGCCGAGGAAATGATTAGTAAATGTCTTTTATTTACTCTTTATTAAATTTGCTTTTAAAAGTAATTTTTTCGATATACGAAATAGAACGGTTTGTAACTTCTTCAAAAATGTTGCTCCTTTAATAACTAATGTTTAATATTGTGAAAATAAGTTTTATATATTACTATGAGTGCATCTTCTGCAATCCCGTTTACGTTACTATTTTATTTACACTTGATAAAAAAAGGTATTTTAACTACAGCTACAACTACATTATAAAACAGGTTCAGTAGTTACTGAAATGTTTAGAGTTAATAAATTTTAAGATTAAAGGTACACAATGTATATTGCTTGGATAAAAACAACTCTCGCAGAAATTTCCGCCATAATGAAATATTGTTTATATTGTTAGCGTACGTATCGACGATCCAATATTGTACATGATAACTCCCACAACTATTTCCTTTTACTGCACTGAAATTGCATTCTGTCAAACATGCGCCGCAGCGCGATTCAGTCTACACCTAACACGCTTACATCAAAAACAAAGCTTTATAATAAAAAAAATCCAATTCGAGACACCCCACCGAGGCAGAACAGAATGAGCGATTCAAGGGAGAGCCTATCCAAGGAAAAGTCACTGTGTGACCTAAAACGTGGAGAGTAAAAAAGAAACAAGACAGCCGAAAAACGAGCAACCCGACCCACATCACCCATCGTTTATCCGAGAGGTGCGACGCTATGGGAAAACAATCAGAATAAACTGAGAGAGCGAGGAGTGAACGATGATGGTGAGAGAGTGTTTGGCGCGAGGAGGGTGGGAGGGGGCAGAGACGGAAGATGAGGATGGTGAGGATGGAGAGGATGGGGAGGAGGTGGATGAAGGAGAAGAAGAGAGAGAAAGGATAGGACGGTAGTCTTTCTCGGTCAAGTGAGTGAGATAAGGATGAGGCAGACAAACGGACTGATGAAGGTGGCCAAGGTAGGGGATACTCAGTCTTGCGGCCACGTGCTACACGAGCGCACGCCCCGGCCGGCTGCCGGTGGTCCAGCTTACGATTCTATCCTCGTCTCCTTTCGGCTCAGTCTTCCTCCTCTTTTATCCCGTTGCCCCCCTCGGCCCCTCAACGCCCCCACTTATCGGTCGCGCGGCCCTCCCCCCACCCCGCCGCCTCATTTCCATCGGGCGCACTCGGTTTTTCACTCGTCCCTTCTTTTGTCTCGCCCATAGTGTGCGCCTCGTCCGGCCTTTGATCGCGCGATGTGTTCGAACGACAATCGATTCGGTGCGATGTATCGCGCTCGCACGGACGCCGTGCTCGCTTTCGAACTGTTAACCGTTTTCGGCGTACGTCAATCGGATTCGACGACAAGGAACTGATCGGATTGGAACTGACGAGCGGGAAGCTGAGAGAGGGTGGAAGGAAGTGCACTTTTGGTGTTGATCTGGGGATGTGGCGCCTACGGATTTTCACTGTCGCTTGAGAGGTTAACGTATCGATTGTTGACGATTTCGTGACTCGTACGTTACGGTATTTTTGATCATTGTCGGGATCGTGAGTTCATCTCGCTCATGTGACTCGGAGGAATGCGGGGTTGATGTGAAGAGTTTCGATGTTGACAGGAGGATTCTTTGGGTTGTGCAATGATATTGTGTTCGGTAACGAGCTGTTGTTCCAGTAAGGATATGTGTGACGGAAGATGAGGTGACGTGTGACAGTTTTTGGTTTAGCGACGTTGCTGTCAGAGCCGTTTGATCGGGCTTCTGGCGTGAAGATAATTATTCGGCGATCGGGGAAGCAAGATGGAAGAGTCGTGGAATGACGATCGTAGAGAGATTAACGAAGTCGAAACAAAGAGTACGGATTTAATGTGCGTTTGTCCGTTTCAAGGTATGTGTGCTCGTTTGTTTATGTGTATCGAGATAGGCGATTGGAGTGGTTCGAGATTGCCGTGCGATCTTTGCATTTTCAATATTCAATTAGCTTATCTTTCTCAGCCACCGGAAGCATCGGCAAATAATGCGTATGCTGAAAGAGCGTTAGTATAAATTTATCGAGCCCACCACATAGTGCTGTTTTTCTATACATTCCGTGAAATACTCCTAAGCTAGCTTGAGCAATCTGACAAATGTCATGCGATCAGGTAGAACATTAAACGTGGGTTTGGCGTTTTTCTGAAAATCGGGAATATTCCCGGTGAAATATTTGGGGTACTTTGTCAGTAGTTTTTGGAATAAGGCAAAAACAATTTTTTACTAACGGAATATGCTTATATATACACTCAAACATCTAAAGCATACAAATAATACCAGATTTTTATTCTATTTTCATCGTAAGCGGGTATTATGCTTTTTTTTTTTTACAGAAAACGTCAAATTGATGTAGTGGTTGGTTATTAACTTATAATTAGGTAATGTGATGTTTGTCCACTTAATAGAGGGTCTGGATGCTACACGTATAATTATATGGTTCATAATTATGTTTGTTTGACAAAATCAATTATCAAACGAAAAGATTTCTGTTCATTTCCGGCAAGCTAGACGTGCTTTCAATAATGTGAATGCTGAACTGAGAAAGTCTCCGGTCTTATGAAATTATTTGACATACGTAGGAGAAATATACTGGCAGTTGCCTCCCACGTAGTGAAACTTATGAGTAACCGGATGGATTTGAAAACGGATGCAGTTTTTATTTATGATCCTATCCGTTTTATGTTACTATCGGTGTCGAACGGTGAATTTACCATTGAGAAACTTAATACAGAAAATAACTGCTCAATTGTTCACGTCCTACGTAAATGTGTAATCGGAAATTCTAAATCCGACGTTCCATATACACGTTGAATATATGTGATAGACAAACATTGCCAAAGCGTTATACATTCTTATGTGTAGAGTACGCAAGTATTCTCGATTATGTCTTTTCTACGATTCACTCGGACTAGTATTTGGTGAATTGGACAGTTGCATTACATTTATCGACTACTGTTATTCTTGTTCTTTATGTTCATAACTTTTATATACGATGAATGTTTATCACCGGTTGCCATATACTAAACAATTCTTTTATTGATCATCTACTATATGCTCCTTTGAACAATTTATTCGTTACTACCCAAATACGTTTACAACACTATACACCCAGATCCCACCGTGGTTATTTATCGCGTCATAAGCAATAATGCGTGTATTATTATTTCAGAATGGTTATATCCTAGATCATGATAAATGCTGCGACAATATTTGATTGCGTCTCCTTACAAATGTATATTCCTTCCCAGAATTACCTCCACAATCTCCCTCTTAAGTTCTCTGCACTAAATCATTTTTCACCGTTCGATTTGAAATTTTATCGCAGACATTGTTTATTTCATACCTGGACCGCCGTAATTTCAGTCGATATATAATTCTTTGTCGCGACCAATTCTCAAATTGTCCTTAACCCTTTTAGTGCCGGACGACGATGTATCGTCGTTCGCTACACTTGCGAAAAGTGACGATATATCGTTGCGCATCCAATAGCGCCGTACTATTCGCATTGCGAGAGAACTTTACCTCAAAATAAATTTAGAAATCGTTATAAACGGTCTAATTTCAATACGAGATGATTAATCCGCTGCTTTTTGAATTATGTAAATATCATTTTTAGTTTGGTTTTTATGAGCCTTTTCCGAAACCCTTGTAAATTGCATGAAATTCATCTGGTTATCTTCGCATAGGCACCTCTGTTCCGGCCGGCACTAAAAGGGTTAAACAGTTCGGTATTGTGTGTGGCGATGGATTGGAGGTGTATGAGTAAATCGCTCATTCTGCGTATGTGTGTGCGTGTGTCAGCATGCATAGTATAGGAGGAAGGGAAAAGGCTTCCTGGCAATCTTGTCTTTGATATCGCCACCGATCCTTCGCACGTGTGCGCGGCCCTACAAATAGTTTCCATAGCAATTTCTAGAAATTCATACCTGGCTAACTATTATATTATATTAACGTTCTATAATCATTTTTGTCCATCTCGCGTTAAGTGGTCAGAAAATTGTTTCGGACGATATTGAACTTTCACTTACGGCGATGCGAAACTTTTTTCCCTAGTTGTCCGTATTCTTCATGTATGTATTCACGGTATAGTTTATAATATATGAACGTTAGAAGTATCGATAATTACGCATTGATTTCGGATTGTGTTATTGGCTTATTTCAATAAATGTATGATATACTAGGTATAAGGGAGTCAATTCGACGATAATGCCTTACATGGAAATATGGAGAATTTTTACAATACAGGGATCACTTTTCTCGGTTGGTTGATAAATTTAATATTATATTACGTTTAACATTAAACGTTCATCGATAAGGTAAAGAAGCACAAACAAAAAATCAACTTACCAAGTACCACGTTTAGTCATAATAGTGTCCAGGTTAAATAAATACGTTACAGTGATCAAACTATATATCGCTACGTGTAACTGTTGGTCATCGTAAACACTAGAAACCAAGCTGTTCTTAGTGACTTTGACTTTTTACTCTTTCTCCATTATAATTATCTCAAATGATGAATTAAAAATTAACTCTTTGCCATCTCTGAAAGTTTCTCTAAAAATTACCAATATCACATTCTAATGCAGTCATTGCAAATTTAAAATTAATCGATACACAGTGTTGCTTATTTAATTTCTGCAGACCACCTTGATGTGTCTTGCTTAATTAGTATTGACATCAAGCACACTAATCCATCGTAAAAATGAATTGTATTCTCTTTCAACAGCAACCTACAGTGTTACTCTATATATTCTGCTAAGGAAACACAAAATGTAATGTAATTTCTAATCTCCACCCTGACCGTAAGCGTATAATGGAAGATAGTATACGATGGTACAAAAATCATTGGGCGTGAAGAGCGTGCGAGTTTAAAGCACGTAATTTACAATGTTCACCCTTGGTCACACGGCATACATTCAGACGATGGTCCAATTCTCGCCACACCCTGATCAGCTTGTCTGCCGCGATGTTCTTCAGCGCCAGTCATTCTGCACTTCAGATCAGCTATGCTCACACGTAGAGCGGCCACGATCATTTTATACTTGACGTAATATCAAAGAAAGTAATCACGAGGTTCGGGCGACCAAACAAGCCATCGCTTCGATGTGTATCGTGAGACTACGGGTGGACAGAATTGAACACTCCTGGACTATGTTACAAAGTCGTACAGTTATTTCCTAAGGTGTAATGATCTTCGTACCACTATACGGCAGACTCACGAACATCGAGAACTTTCACACGCCCGCTGATTTTGATACACTTCGCATTAAATGCGCCATATACAAGATACGCTTACATGTCTGATTTACTACGCGTTAACATCATTGTCATTTTTTCGTAGAATCGTTACCACGGTTGATAGTACAATATTTCTAGGATAAAGTTGACCCAATGAATGTAACTTGCTTCTTTGTGTTGATTAGGTGTGTTTCATTTGTATCAGAGAATACTATATCTTTTTAAAGGGCAGTATATAATGTGTATACTTAGCATAACGTGTTAGGGAAGTTCTAGGTGTTGGGTAACGCGCGTGTCTTATGTAATCAGCTTTACAAACGATCTATTCATTAGAATGCTTAATAATCATTTTGTGTAGGTTATTGTGCGACATGTATGGAAATAGAGATTAATTGCAACTGGGAGGAAAAAACTGTTGCGCAAAAAAATACTTGCAATAATATTCGATAGTTTTGTTATTATCAATAACACAACAGCGTAAATGATTGCCTCGAAACAGAAAATTAGCAAAAATAAATGTTGGATAAATAAATGGATTCTATTATAACGTTCGTTGAAGAGTACGAATTTAGTTCCGTACTTACGATCGCAATATTAGAAGCGAGTTCTTTAATTAAGTGATCAAATTTCATGTTTTGAATTGACATGTCACTTTCGTTTCGTATACAAAGAATGTATCTGTTTCGATGGCCGCGTGATCGTAGAAAGGCTTCGCCGGTATCTAAGGAAACGAGCGTCGACAGATTTAATTAGAAGTCCTTCTCACGCATTTCAGAACAGGGATCCGGAGAATATGATTAAATGACAAGAGCGGCCATTACCTGAAGGGGCAAAGCGAAGTGCATTTCGACACCGGTGAGCCGAAGGAGTCGGGGGATGAAAATTGGTGAAGATGTCGAGAGAGGAACCCGGAAGACGGACAGATGGGTCAAAATATCGGCCAGGCTAATCATTACGGTGATATTACGAAACATCGAATGGACGTGAGTCGTTCCGCAGGGGAACAAGCCAGAGGAATTGAATCGATTCTCGCTACGGCAAGTGTAGGCGGTACTGCATGTGCGATATCTGCCACCGTAGGGTGGTGGACTTCTTCTGCAAACACGGCCTCGGCATCGGCTAACACCGACGAGGTAAGTCCTTCCATTTCAAATAGCCACATGGCACAACACGGACTGGCTTTGTTCAAATCTTTTACGGTGAAATGACACACTTAGTTGATGATTATTCTACACCCACTTGGTAATTGTATTAAATATAGATAGAAGGTAATATATTTCTCAGGTTGGCTACAAAGTGTAAATAAGATTGGAAGGAGGAAAGCATCATTTAATGTATTTATGAACAGGTTAACGAAAGAGGGGAAACGTATGATTAATCGTTTTCAGTTTAATATTTTTGTTATGTAATATGTTTGAGTTCTGTAAGATGTTACGGTGTAATTTTATTATCTAACTTGGGGTAGTTAAAGGAATATAGTTGGACTAATAGATAAATGGTAATGATGAATGTACATATTTGTGAAAGTGAGCGTAAGAAATTTGTGGCAGTTTAAGGATGTTAATGAAGCACAGGAAAATGACGTTGACACGATGCCTTATGCGAGAGCGTTTGAGGCCTAGTAACATTTTACTGAGTGTTTGACTATATTCGTGTCCGCTTATGTAGTAACAAGGTTCTGTTAAGAAGTAAAAGACGGAAAGAAAAATACGGGATAAAGGAAGGTCTTGTCAAAGACAAATCGACATCTGTAGTGATGTAGGTTAAGGATTCTGCAATGGATTCGTTGAGTATCTGTTATTTTGAACCTCTAATGCCATACATGTCTTTATTCTTGACACATTTATAATAATAAATACGTTCCTGGTTAAGTATTCAAGGTAAGGCAGAAGGACATGCGATTAGGTGGTTAGTAGTCATACATGCCCACAGAAAGTCTATATTGTTTACATTGCTAAATAGAGTCGGTGTTTAGCAATTAAAAAGTAGAAGAAATTATGAAGAAATTAGAGTAAAAACATTAGCACGTCAAAAGTATTTTAAACACAGAATGTTATCTATATAACCAAAGATCAACATACAATAAATATAATTAACGATAAAGGATAAATCAGGATTATATTTGCAAATTCTCAATGATTGCCATGCCATCTGCAGTTTTTCATTTTTAGGGCAAAGTAATGTGTTTTTGAGAACATAGTAAAGTAAAACATTCTTTTTCATTATTTTCTGAATAATATTGCGATATTTGGCATGTACTTACTATCGCCGCCATTGATACTGCTGCTTGTATCACTTTCCTTGATTCAAACACTGCTATTTCTTGTATTAATTCTATAATTGTAGTTGGTTCTAGTCAATTATGTATTTTCATCAAGGCTTTAGTTTACTCATTGCCTTTAATTAGTTGAACGTGTTTCGTATCTCAGAACTGATTATTGCCAATGCATAATCAGTACTCAGATAAATAATGCGTTTCTTTTCAGATGAATCAATTATGCAGAGTTTGCGGCGAGCCCGCTGCAGGCTTCCACTTTGGTGCCTTCACATGCGAAGGATGTAAGGTCAGTAGATTTGAAATGCATTGGAGGACAAATTTGGCCATGCATTGCAAGGCCAAAACATTATTTGAATTAATCATTCGCAAAAACAATTTGTTGGATATCGTTAGAGTACCGCAGAATAAATGTTTTTTGTCGAGTCTAAGCCTTATAAGTCTATATATTTATGTATAAAATTAACTCCCGAATGGCCGACCGTCTTGCAGTGACGCCAGGGGTCGAGTCAAGGTTATTAGTGACCAATGTCCAGATTTTCGTTATAGGTACGTGCTCTAGAAACAGTCTTTACGGTAAAACTACAATTGTCACGTTTCCGATTTTACTATTTTATTTGCGCAAGATATGCTCCTTAGTGAAATGTACTGCGCATGGCATGTATTCAATGTTTACACCTTTCGAACAAATTTTTCTGTACTGAACGGAATTTGCATGTTCGGTCTTTGGACAATTTGTGTAAAAGTGAATCCGTTATTCAAATAGCAGGAGAGCAAAGCTAGGGTCAAATATGCACGCTGTAGTGAGCGAGTGAAGCAGTACATTTTGTAAGTTACTGCCGCAGAATAGTACCTATGTTTATTTATGACGGTTCATATGCTCTATTTGCTTGGCTTTGTTTAACTTTGTTTAACTTTGTGACGACTGATAAGTTAGAAATTTGACAACTTACAGGCCGCCATTGCGTTTTATGTTTCTAAATTTTTGATTTGTGGTTTGCCTATATTTAAACGCATGTTTTTTATTAGTCGTGTTATTTGTTTGCTACATTTCAGTGGTCATTTGTAGCTCGATTTTTTATCTATCCCATAAGCAGTTTGCTTACTTTCGAATCCTTTACGGATAAAGAGTGGAAAAATGTATACTATTTTTGCAGCAATAAATAAAATTAGATATTGGTTGGGTGAGGGTTTAAATTGGTTTGCAGACCAGCAAAAGATTCAATAAACAAGTATTTATTATAACTCTTACGGTGTGGTTACATGACCTACTACTGCAGATCAGGTAATCAGCTTTGTTCTTGATGCTCAATTCGCAACAAATAGAAAATATAATATTTGTCTCCCCCGAATAAAAGTAAAAAGGATCACATTACATTCACCTTTCCAGGAGTTAGAGCTCTTAGAGTGGGGTGAAATTCGTAAAAATTTTCGACCGCCCCAAGTCGCGCCCTCTTTGCCACTGACATTTTCTCTGTGCACAGTCGTTCTTCGGGCGGACATACAACAATGTAGGCAGCATATCCGAGTGCAAGAACGGCGGCGTCTGCGTGATCAACAAAAAGAATCGGACCGCGTGCAAGGCGTGCCGGTTACGAAAATGTCTGATAGTCGGTATGTCCAAGTCCGGATCCCGATACGGTCGTCGTTCGAATTGGTTCAAGATACACTGTCTCCTGCAGGAGCAGTCCCATCAGGCTCAGACCCGCTTTATCAAGGATCCAAAGTCCGCGTACGAGAAGACGTTCAGCGTCCTCGACGCGGCGAACAATAACAATAATAACAACAACAACGAGACACCGAGTACGACGAGCGCGAGCAGCGTCGTCAGCATGGTGACGACCGCGACGACGACGGCGAACAGCTATCATCATCATCATCATCACCATCACCTCTACTCCCACTACTCGGCGGAAGAGAAGGCCTCGAAGAGGGAGGATCCGACCATCCTGCGATCGCACGACAACCCCCTACAGCTCCGACTCCAGGACTCGACCCCCGAGCGGACGAGCTGCGAGACGGTCTTCAGGTCCGCAGAGCTGGCAAGGTCACCCCACGAGCTCCTCAGGCCGGAAGCCTCCAGGTTCCCCATGTGGCGCGGCCCGCCGTTCTTGCACCCGGCCTTGACGCACATGCAGCTGCTGAACGCTCCTTTCTTCCCGTTCCAACAACGATTCATCATGCCGTACGTTAACCAGGTTGGCGGCGCTCAGCTAATGGCCAGCTTGTCAGCGTCCTCGAGCGAGAGCGTCAGTCCGCGATCGACGCCGTCGCTGAAGGACGAGGGCGAGAACCGTGAGTCGAGGGACGAGGAACGCTGCCAGGTGGAGAGGGGCTGCGAGGTGGACAAGGATTGCCAGAGGCCATCCGCGGGGGCGGAGGTGGGCTACGATAAGAGTCTGGCGTATTTAAAGTCGCTCGGCCCCGAGCAGGAGGAGCCGATAGATTTAAGTATGAAGAATCCCATGACGCGGCCAGCTCGCGCTGACGTGGGTAGCACCGAGGGGGAGGAGGGCGATGAGGAGGAGGAGGAGGAGGCGGAGGGGGAGGAGAGGTCGACCGACACCGAGAACGACGAGCTCCCACAAGACACCGGACCGCCCCTTGATCTCACCAGGAAGACATGACCTTAGAATCCGACGGGCGGCTCTCAATAGGAACCGGTTGAAATACTTATCTTTTCCAGTGAATTATCGTCAAGATGATGCCTGCCGACTTTCAACGAGCAAACGAGTTCGCCCCCGCGCGTGTCGGCGCGCCTCGCCGCGAAAGAGACTCTTTCAGGAGGAATCCTTGTGACCGACGGCGCGACGGTCGTCGAGGATAAACGACAAGGGAGGGGAAGGGAGAGTAGACCAGTGCGTAACTGCGTAATTTCGGTAAAATTGCGAAGGGTTCGGGGATGGTGCCAGTGTCGTTTCAGTATGTTTCCGGACGGTTTCAGACCTTTGCCGTGCGCGGGATTGGCAAGATTGTGTTTTGGATACACGCAGCTGGAGGACACGTCGGGAATCGTCCGGGGAACGAAGGTAGTTGATCTGCGGAATGTTAATTTAAGGATTCGGCAGCTTTTCTTTTCGCGTAAGGGGTGGGAGTGAAAATGTCATCGGGAACGACGAATTGTTGCAGTTCGGTACGAATAATACGCAATCTGAGAGATCGCGTTGGTGCTTGGAATACGTAATTTATAATACATATATAATTTTATAATCAATATTCTAATCAATAAATTTGCTCAAATCGGCGTCGTGGTTCTACGTCACGATTCACGGTCTGCGATAGGTGTTTATTGAAGGAATTAAGTGCAAACGAGTTTAGCGACTATTTCGGTTCTCGTATTCTTGGATAGGATAACGTAGCACAGATATTTGAGCCTTAAGCGGTGCCTTTGCGTGTTTCACGCTCACGTAACGTAAAGTGCCACGTTGTTAACGTTTCGCGTTAATAATATGTAAATGCGTATATTATAAATAATACGTCGGATTGAGAACGCTTATAGACTTGGTATGTGCAGGTACCAAGAATTTCGTCTTCTTCGCTATGCGCGAGAGGAAATCTGAAAGTCTGCGATCAATTGACTTGTTCAATTTTTGCATTTTGCGCGGTTCCAAACTGCGAACGAATGGCCAGTCTTTTATGTAATAATTATGTAAGAATTTTGCGTATTTATATTGTTGTGTCCAGTCTTATTTAACGTAGGTTACGTTATACCCCTTTTAAGTTAGTGTCGAACAGTTCATTGAATCTAAAAAGGTACAATACTTTTCAATACTATTCATTCATCACCCGAGAAGAATTGTAATCGGTTGTTAACAGCATTTCCGGTTATTCGTTTAGATCCATATTTGACTAATTTCTATGTTCTTCTTTCTATTTTTTTTACAAGCACGAGAAAATTTAGTTTCTATGCAAAAACTTCACTGTGAACGGAAATTTATCGTTTAATATGACCGGATCTCCGAAGCCAGTTTTGATCGCCATTTTAAATGAGATTAATACCGAACCTGTACAAGAATGAAATAAAGCAAAAGTTTTATGTGCTTGGGAGTTGCAATTCTTTCTGTATTCTGGTACTGCCAGTTTCGAAAACCCATTCCTTATTCCCTTTTGAATATAGGGTGACTAAACTAACAGAATTAGGTGTAACATCTACAAGATACATCACAACACGTATTACATGTAAGATCTACAAGATTATTGTTCCCAGGAGTTATTGATGTCTGACAGATGATCAGGAATTCGAACACATTAAGAGTTATACGCGACGTGAATGTATAGTCAAAAATCTGATTTTCTAATGATTGATTTAATGCTTCATCAAACACACGCAAGTGCTTTTTACATATTCACATATCAAGAACAACCACTATGATTACAGGGCCAACAATAATTTCTAAGAATAGCGTAAAGAACGCGTCCGCTCTATACCTAATATTTTTCGCAGACATTCATTCAAGCGTAGACACTTTGTACAGTTTTTTTTTTAAATAAATTTATTTATAGTCGCATCAACATCAGGGGTTCTTAGCGACTACTTGGCGGTTTTGTACAGTGTGTTCTTTTTATGGTGCGTTGAGAAGTATAGCCAAAAATGTAGTATTCATTTTTTATTTTTTGCACAGACGTGTGCGACAAAATTCGGAATAAAATCCGTCTTCGTCTTTAATTGAATTTGAGTTGGCCTAAAGTCAATGGGCTAGCAGACATTCCGCTGACCTCGAACATTAAAACGCCTTTAATTCGCCTTGTTGGCATAGGCTGAAGGACGAAGAGAGGCCACTCAACGTCCATCCAACGAGTTCTAGTAGTTTCCTGCTAAAGCATTCGGCTCTCTGATAGTTACATGTACGCATTTAAATGACACGTAACGGAGTCCAGCGTTCTTTAAAACGCCATCAGTGTCAAGTACTGTAGTATTTTATTCAAGGGGAATATAACAAAATATTTGCTTTGGAAGAATTACGTAAGTACTTGTTTTTTATGAGTGATTCTCGACGTTCCCTAGTGCACGTACTGTCCCGTTTCACAACGGAACCTTGTGGTGGAAGTTAATTCGGCTCAAAAAAAGTAGTAAAGAGAATATCGTTCAATATCGTTAAGAACTTTTTTCTTGTTAAATTATTAATATGTGATAAGAGGCAGTAACAAGTTCGGCAGCATGAAAGAACTCTTTAACATTACGACACCTATACGTTTATACATACATGCTGTTTTGGTTAGCAGTAGGTCTAACTGTACCACCTACGCTTAGCCATAAAACTGGTTTTGCGTTAAAGCACAGAAATGTTATAGATTTTATGACATCGAATGATACTTCCAAACTTTTCGCATGTCAGCCAATTTCGCGCCCATTTACATTATCGGGGTTGCTTACTTTCACGAGTTTTGGAGCGAACCGTTAAAAATGGACCTTGACTCGGCATCGGTCAATGCCGTACGTTGTGTAAATATGGTAACGCACGACATCTTCTTGAGATTATATTTATAGCGACAGGCACCGGCTTTTTCATTCCCGTTCCGCGCTTCTATCTCGAAGAAACCGTTCGATGGTATCTGTTGCAAATTTTTGAAATATTCAGCCGTAACGTTTCGCTTGACCGCGATTTCTGCTTCTGTCACTTGCTGTCTAATATTGTCTCTGATACGCTCCTTAAACGCACACCTCGTCTTGTTTCTACGTGATCAATTATTTATATTGTAGGTAACTAGGTACTAAGCGCGTGTTCCCCACCTTTTGCGTTTTTCTTTTCACTTGCCTCTTATCTGTGATTTATCTCTGCCATAACGCTCTCTACGGTCGTATCTGACTCATTCAGTGTAGACGCATACATGTACCAGGAATAGAAGCAGTATTTGTAATTATAAACTACTTTTAACGAAATTGTTCAATAACGTGCAATCCAAAAGTTACTTTATTCGTTTTTAAGTCTTTTTGTATCACAGTTATGAATTAACGAATAGAAGATGCGTTGTAAATATCATAAGAATTCGTCGGAGTATATTATTTGCCAGGTGAAACAATGCTAATTATCAAGGATGTGACATGAGCAATACGATCAAGAACACACTTATTATCATACGACGGATAAATCTTGTAAGGAGTATTCTGACTAAATATCATTGTTTGTAATCGTATAGTTGATGCTACTTTATAGCCAAAAGTAAAACGTAGCGTTCATGATATTAGTCCGTCTAGCTTATATCTTTACCGTAAAGTATACGTCTTGATTAACTGACGCGTAACAAGAAGACGAGTGGGAATACCCTTTTTCTTTCGTGTCAAAGCAGAAGAAGAAGCTGACAGAACGCTAAAACCTGACGTCTACACAAGTCCAACGTATACAGACAGATTCCCGCCTACAAGCTCACATTACTATTCAGCACTGAAGAACGGAGTCCTATATGTAATCTGTAATAATCGTACACACCAGCAAGCCCAATAAATTGAAAACATAAATAACCACCTATGCAAAGTCCTTCTGGCCAACAGATACTGCGAAAAACATGTTACACAAGAATGAAAGGCTAAAGGCAAAGTTCCCATAATGCCACATCAAGGCGAACAGATATGTGACAAACGTCGGAGAAAGTTTGTCTTCCCTCGCATCTCTAGAAATCAAAGATAGCGAACGCGCCAGCGCTAAGAGGAAATATTATAAATGTGTCTTCTACATATAATTAATAAACGACTCTCATATACATATGCGGTACAGGTTCGGAGGAATACGTTTACATTCGGGATCTCGGGAGGTGGTCTTGCATTAAGGAAGATGCGAGATTATCGACTAAGAGTCTTATTCGGAATATGGTATATGAGAATTAAACGATACCGCGATCCTGAAGATAAGAATTGATTGAATTATCGTTCAGGTAGGAACGAATGTACCTAATACTTTTCTATATTAAACCTCTGCATTTCAATGAGACACCTGTTAGAACAAGAAATATGAGACCATATCATAATTGACAGGGTAGAAAGTTTGGGTCACTGATACATTGTTCACAAAATCGTACAATACACATTTACAACAGCGTCGAACAATTTTTGTCGTCACATCTGTTGAGTCATAACGCATAAAAATCGATCCACGTTTTCAATCACGCATTCCAACCTCCGAAAGATCAATTTGAACTCTGCCCACATTGCATCGATTCATCGCTAACTCGTATTAGTTCTAGAATCCCACATTCGAAAATGGGGACACCGCCCAACCTTTTGTGCACGACAGCGCTACTTACCGTATAACCCATGATTTACAGTCCACCTCTTCCAATAAAAAATCACTTGCCAGTACTTCTTTATTGCTGATCAGCTCGCGGACGGGCGGCAGTGCGGTTTCGTCGGTCGGCAGAAACCGTACGGCTTCCACGGCAAACGTCGAGTTTCACACATTAAAATTAACGCCGTTACGGCGATCTGACGCTTAAAGGCGACGCCCGTTAATAAAGCGTAATGGCGAGGTGCGATAAGTATTCTTATGCGCGCGCGATACGAGCGGGACGATCGTTAAGCTTCTCGAGAGGGTATCCCGGTCAAAGTGAGCCTCGTGCGCATGCGCGAGTCGACCGAGCGAAATTGCTGCGCCGCGTCTTTTCTCGCGGACTAAGGTAACTTCTACTCTGTCTTTGTAGACACTCTTTTTACCGTGCACTTTCGTCGCAGGATAGGGTTAAGTGGGTGCGACCTCAGGACGCTAAATAATATTGAGCTGTAGCATCGGGCGAGCATGTTGTGCGCCATCTTAAAATATGACGCTGCGCGCTTTATTATTCGCGCGTATGTGCGAGTTCTCTCGCAACTCGCTTTCTCCGGCCTGTCTGTTCTCTCGTAAACGTTCCTGGTTTCGAGAACACTCGCGTCGTCGCATATTTCCGCTTGTTATTACGCGCACGTTGGAACGCTTTGCGAATTTTCGCCGACGCTCAACTTTTCGGGCTGCAATGTTCGGTGGGTCATTGGACTGAATGACGGGTGCAATTTATAAGATTGTGCTTTGGTATAAGAGCCATTGCTACAGTATGTTCATATGTACAAAAAGTACGAATGTAAGTACGAGTGCCTTCGTTAGTTTTTGAAACTATTTTTACAGAGTAGTTGATTAATTAACGGTGTGTAAATTGACCTATGAATGTATGCCGATGTTTTGTTGTAATGATGGAACGTGATGGAGAGTTAATAAACATATTGGATTCAGTAGAACACTATACCATGTGTTCAACGAGTTTGGCCTTTGAAGCCTGTTATTAATCACATCAGCAGCATAATACACGTATACAGTAAAAATCAAGAAATAATTCTGTGACCGTAACATATCAAGAATATGTCCTTATGATCTCTAACTCCGATAAAAATTGTACAACTTCTTCTCAAAAGCTACAAGATGACCGTACATCAGGTTCTACGCTTGTCATTTCTCACCAGTCCAAAACAGCGCATTACGTAATCTACAACAGCTCACCTTCAATGTTGAAAAAAAGCGCCATACAAAAATGACTGAGACTAATATCGACACGATAAGAGGAGCTGCCAAAAGCGGGGTGGACGCTGCCGATTCCTACTGAAGGTGAAAAAGTGCCTACCTCCAGATCCGCAGATTCCCATCCAGACACTGAACGGACATTTGGCGCCGGGTAACGCGAGATTACGGGCGAACAAATGACAAATTCCGAGTTACGGTGCTTATGCGTATACGTTTACTTAAATGGCGGGCAATTAGAAAGACGGTAATGAAAGTGTCAGTCGAATCGCGAGCTTCGCCGCTCGAGCAATAAAGTCCGGGCTTTATCGCGCATCCTCCCAACAACTGAGGCTCTTCACCTAAATTTTCCGTAACCGGTATTAAATTCGTGACCGGGCTCGCGAGCGTACAACAACCTCACTCCCCTCCGCCGTCTAACTGGGTATTTATTAATTAAGGATAATTGCCGGAATTTACGATATCGCTGTGCTTCACGAGTCCCTGCACCCTGGGGAAGAGCTTGACGCCGAGAGACGTTCACGACGAGTTCGTATCACTGTGTAGTCGCAGAACTTTCGTTTAGCCAACATTCGCCGAAACCTTTTACTCGAGTCTGTTCCTGATTGGAGTCTAGAGTTCCTGGTTTGATACGGTGGCGAATTTTGGACTAGTAATCGATTGATTTTCTAAACAGGCTTTTGCCTTGGCGGACTGTTGGCCTTTTTTTGGTTGACCGAGATAGTAATAAGAAATTTCTTTTTAATGCAAAAACGTGAAAAGCAGTGTTTTGCAAAAGATGTACGTTACATGTTTAATGCCTGTGTTGAATTGAAAGCCTGCTAGGGCTAGTAACCACGAACCGAATAGTTCGAATCGTTCATTCGAGTAGCAGTATTCGTGTACTTCCACCTACGACTCCATACTTCTCACCGAACTTGCTATTAACATAATTCCTATCCTCGGAGTTAAGAACTTTTTACCCGCACCTGCGACTTCGGCCGACGAACGTTTACAAGGTAAGAATCGATACTTGCCAGTACCTGTGCGTAACTCTTCTCACGTCGCGCGACACATCATCCGCCTTGAAGAGTAACTACCGTACACCTGTAAATTGTCTCTTATTTCACTTTTCCTCTCCGTCACCCTCTCCTTGTTTAATTATCCACCGTTTCTCTTTCTTATTCGATTGCCTTTTCTCTCTATTTATTTCACCGGTCTATCCTGTTTCTCTTTCTCTTTTCGGGGATATCAGTTGCTGATCGATTCAACCGGTGGGTGGTCTCAGGCACGAGTGTCTTGCTGTAACCTTACTCTCGTCGGTGGCTACCCAGTGACTCGAGGGTTTCGGCACCGGCCGCGGACCGGCCTGCTGATAGCAAAGTGCAACTTCTGGATTAAGGGGATTACCCGATGTGTTTCATTAGAGGCTGGCCAACTGCAATTTATGACATCGTTACTTGTAATGAGCCGGTTGCTCTTGTAGGTAGCGAAAGTAATGAAAAAAATCAATATGCGCCGATGCTTTTGCCGGTAATTGTACGTTAAACATTTTGTTATGCACAGTGTCGGAAGGTGGTCGACAGATGGGAGGCAGACCGGCTGGCTTTGAAAGAGGATAACACGGCTTTTCTAATGTTATTGTCATTGACAATGTGAGTATCTTTCGATGTGGAAAGAACACGTTTTTTTATGCAGCTAATGGGTTGTAAAAAATCATCACAAAACTGCGAATTATTTCAATGGGTAAGGAGGGTGTGTATGTTTACTTTTAAGTAGCGAGATCACGTAATATGTTAAGTACCCCTTTGATATTTGTAACGTGCTTGCTTATAAAAAATGTTTTATTCAGTAAAAATATTAAGTCCGAAAGCATCTGACACAACGTATGACTATTGGCAGCAAATGTTAATATGTACCTGCATTTTTTATGTCATAATTACGCAAGTACTTGTGGACTTATCTGAATTATATATTCCAGTAAAAATAAAATTATAATTACTTGGTTGTAATCGTTTATAGCGTTTTTCCTCTATTTCCGTATTTTTCACGTAATCCTGTAAGAAGATCTACTTATCCGAATGGTATCACCCGGTATGTCGGTGAATATGGCAGAGTGGTGTAAGGTGAGGGCGTAAAAGGTGCCAGAGACGAATGATGTACAGGAGTGGTAACCAACGGCCTTCTAGTAGTGTCGGTTTGATCCCCTATTCTGCGTGTACCACATACAACTGCATGTTCGCGGATGCACGTATTTACGCACATGAGCGCGCACTTAAGTTCCTACATATGCACCAAGTGTAAACTTCGAACGAAGTCAACGAAAGGGCATGAGAACACCAAACAATAATTCAGTTCGTCTGACAGTAAATCAGAATCTGTTATTAATTTTCTATTTCCAACATATTGGAATCGTTGAAAAATCTTAGTTCAAAATCAGCTAGTTCAAGTTAATTAGACAGGTAGTCATTTTCTAAGGTGGAGAAACAGATGGCTTACTCGTGTTGGTCTTCTAACTTGTGCGTAATGTCCGTATATTTACGTCACGTAGGATCTATTCATAAAGTCTTACACTGCTCTTACAATCTGTTTACATCACACCAACAATTTATTGTTATTTCCCAATGATTCTTTCAAACCTATTGAGCAACTTACCGTATGATACAATTCCAACGTCGTACCTGTCCAAGCTCTACCTATAATCATAAACCCGGCTAAAAACATATGCTTCGTGCACAGTAGCCTTGCACCTAACTCCCCACCCAGCGATCATAAACGTCTCCGCATTCGCGGACAGTACGAACAACGCATACGATCAACATACGAATACAATAACTCCGTCGGACGTTCGATAAAGAACCCAGATCCAACATCATGTAATATCCAACAGACGTCAAACATTATACGCATTGGAACGACATCTCTAAACTCTTACTAATCATTATTTAACAGTAACTACTTGTAATACAAATGATTGTAAAATAATAGAATTAACATTGGTAATGATGAGAAAATTTGTTAACTATATATAATTAAATTATAATTTAATATATTATCGTTATTAATCATAAATATGTACTTATATAATAACTGACAACTAAAAAAAAATGAAATTAACAAATCAGACAAAACACTCGAATAATAAAGCAGCAGGAGTTATACGCATTGGATACATCTACGCAACAAACGCACCACACGTTTAAGATGGAGAATATAGTAGTTATAGGTATGGACTTGTCACACCTTACTCCCTAACCAAAATTAAATGAACAGATTTTCTTCGCCATATATTTTCAATAGTAGTTATTTGAAAATCAAAAAACAATGTTTGTATCATATAATTTTGTAGTCTGATGAGGACTTATATATATGGTCGAAGCATAAAAATGTATGTTAGGCTACAATGACAAAGATTTCATATTGCGCGCGTTAGTCTAACCAAAGACAAAAGAACCCCATAAGGTGGCATGGTTTTCTATTGTCTTTTCAAGCGTCTTCTTTTTCAATAGATGAAAGCGCAAGCTAGCAATTGCATAGTATCCATCATTGTCCACGGTCACGCATAGTTACTTGTAAGGTTTATATTCTCAAAGAAAAAGCATTCCAATAAAGGAATAATAACACTGTATATTTTAATTTAACACGAATTAGAAAATAAATGTAATTCACTTTTTACACGACTTATTTTGATTTAACACAATTGACCCAAATTCTAAGAAAAAAAGTTTGCTTAATTTTTATTTTCTTAACTGTCAAAAAGTAAAAAAATTGTAGGTTATTGTTTAAAAAACTTTGTTTTATTCACCCCTTAGCCTACAATATCGTTTCAGAGACGTTTTACGGCTGATCGGGCTAAGAACGACTTAGTACACTCAACTCCTTCACCGCATTCATTGCAGACATTTTCTGAGAAATCTTGCAGAGTAAAGTTACTTATTCATGAATTAGTGACATGCTTTCTTCTTTTTCAAATGATGTTTGTTGAATTTCAATGATACTTTGTATGATACATGTGAAATCTTTATGAAATAAAATTTTGAAGATTCTAACATAAAAACTCATATTTCATCGTATTATTTTTCCAGATTTCTTAGGACTGGAACCAATCTTCTATTTTCCCATACATGCAATATATTTTTTTCCGCGACTGCTTTTTGCATGTATCCTTCGGGGCAATATCTATCGCGTAACAGAATTAGGTGTAATTATCGTTCGACCGTCGCGGGCGCAGTAACTGTTCCTTATCAAGACGCTTCTCGGAAAACTTTCTTGAAGCTTATCGCCCGCACTCCGGCCGCTCGTTGCCGGCCATCCGACGTCGTTCGACGATCTCCGTCGGCGCTCGACAATTTTCGCGGAAGCGCGGAACGCTCAACTGGACGTCGTCTGCCGCTCACGAGCGTTCCTAATCACGCGAGTGGCACTGTTGCTCGAAACGTGCGGCTAACTCGCTGCGTTTTTCGCTCCTCGCTCGCCGCGTTTTCTTCGCCACGAGGCCGTGCCGTGCGCGCACAATGGCCCACGACCCGTGCACGCCGTAACGGTGAAATCTAGCCAGGCTACGAGCCGCCGCTGCGCAGATCTTAATACCGGGAAGGGAAGAAAAGGCTCGGAGCGATAAAGATAGCGGAACGTGAAAAACGGACGGCGGACGGAAAAATTGCTTGGGGCGGTGGCGAAAAAGTCAGCGGAGAAGGGATGGTGGATGAAGAGGGAGAGTGGCAAAGGGAGAGGGGAGAGGTGTATGTGAAGAGATGTAGATGTGCCGCCGTAATGCAGACAAATCATAATCTCGGGAGCGCGGAACGAGTGTCAATTAATTTGAAGATGAGCCCTGTCAAAATACATTCGTGCCGTTCGGCCTCCGCTCTCACGCACGGGACTTAATCTTGACTAATAACTGTCGCAGTGGCGCGTATGTGCTTCTGCCCGATGGGCAGGGATGGTGGGGAGGGCTGTTTAAGTTCTCGGAAACACGGAAGGGTAGTTACTTCCGAATGACGCGCGTACGGATTGCGCTCGCCGAGTCGGAGTAAGGATAGGTATGTATTTGTAACTTGGCTAAGGGATTGGGAAACGGTGAGTTTGAGCATGGATGTTAGCTGAAGGAAAATGACTGCTGCCTGCGATAGAAATGGAGAGTTTAAAGCTTTATTCTTTGCATTCCTGTTGCGCGCGAAGAAGAGGTGCATTATAAAAAGTTTTGACTTCTTCTGTAGAGACAGAGCTCTATGTTTAAATATTAACAGAATAAACGTGCATTTAACACAACGATAGAACTCTACTTCTACTACTATCGTATCCGAATATGTTTTATCTATTAGCGATTATCAGTTCGTTCCCCAAAAGTGAATAGAAAGTCGACTAAATGTTCTCCAAACCTTCGAAAAACGACATGGAGGGCACGCCGAAGGAAACTAAATGCGTCCCTCGTTACGTTTTACGACTGGCGCTGATCCATTTATATCGGAATCGTTTCGACCATGATTTGTCGATGCGAATGGCGGCCTGATGATCCCGATCGTGACTATCGTCCACCTTCTTACGGTGCGAAGAGGATTATAGCTGAGATACCGGAGGGTAGAGAGCGAGGGGCGAAGTCTGAGAAACACCAGAAGGAGAAAGAGAGGGAAGAACTACAACGAGTCGGAGGTCTCGCCGGCCACTTCCCATGTTAATATCCGGTTATGTGTAAGGTATGGAGGCGTACGGCCAGTTTGCATGGAAACTAAGGCATTACCACGGTGGACCACCGGAGTCGAACCACTCGTCGAACGACCCTGTTTGCCGACACCTTGGAGAACGACACAGCGGATCTCTCCCCCTCCTCCCTCTGTCTCTCACATTCTCTCTCTCTCCCTCTCTCTGTCCCGCTCTCTCTCTCTTACTTTGCTACGCCACTTTTTCGTCCCGCTCTTTCCCTCATCCCATCCTTCTGCTCCTTATCCTCCTCCTCCTTTCACTCTCCTTCTGGATTCTTCATTCTCATTTCAGGTGCCCTCTCTTTTTCCGCCGATTGTTTAGATTGTGCGGACGTCGCAGGGAAAACCTTTTTTTCTCCTTTGCTCACTTTTTATTTTATGGGACAGTTTTATGCTTTGTTGAAAGTGTACCGGAATTTATGTTGTTTAGTTTCGTGATTAAGGAGCTGTCGAAAGGGTATACTTGTTATGCCTTATATATTTTTGTTTCGTAATACTTTAATTTGGTTTATTGTAGGTGTCAGTTAAGTATTGTGCGATATTGTTTTAATAATGAGTAGTAATTGTGTAATTATGCTACTGGTAAGATTATGGAAATGTAATAGCAAGACTTAATATTGATTTTATTTTGACAGTAATTAAACACATAATACATATTATAAAACAGCTATAGGTATAGGTAATATAATATATTATTCTTGCACTTTTCTAACACGTGATGCAACGTACCTTTAAGCTACATCGCAAAATAAGTGCACTCTTCTGGTCTCGTTATCTGTGAATTTTTGTTCTTTTGCTTTTTGTTAAATCATAAAGAAATCACCACGTATAAAATCAGCTTGACCAGCGATAACAAGTTTTTACCGGTGTAACGAAATTAAAATAATAACACCTTGGTGTAAATATCTCAGATCAGCACTAGTCGCAGGGCGACTATAAATTAATCAAGTCTTTGTCGGACGACGACACGACGCAATGCTTACGGCCATAGGGGACACATATGTGTGAGAAAAACATAGCACGCATTTATTATACTCGTCCCAACACGGACCGAGGTTTAAGTCGGGTCTAACGACTGGTACTATCGTAAGTTGGAAAACGCAGAGAGGTTCCTGAATTTCTTATTGCTATAATAGAAAGAGATTCGTCAAACTCAAAGTTATCTTTGTTCCGTGTGATACATGACGAGGGAAGAAATATACGTTAGTAAAACGTATCGGCGGAAGTTTCTTCGAACAGCTTCTTTGAAGGCAAACCGCAGCGAATTACTAAGACAGAAAAACGCATACAACTTTCAAACAAGGTCAAATAGGTCATATTTTCGTAAAAACCGTTTTATGTTACTTTTGCGTCCTCCACTGAATCCTCTACCGAGGATTTCATACTATTAAATGTTTCCGTACATTCATCTGCAATATATATAACTTTCGCAAAGATTAGTTACATAACAAAGACAGCAGCGGCAATACAAATTCCTAGTTGCAGGTTATCAATCTTAAGATCTTTAAATGCTACGCGGTTCCGAAGTGCTCTTCGTTCGCGATACGTTTTAGCCTGCAATTAAAGCACCTTAATGACGTAACAGCCATACTGAAAGCTTCGTCTTATCTTGCAGAGACATCCCGTATAAGCCTCGTGCAAATTGCCAACACACGCGAGGCGAATTATCGTTTGAACGTACATATATAACGGTGCCCCATGCAAACTAATATTGAATGCGACAGCGGTAGCTTTAGTAGCATTGAACGTTTCTGCTACGCACAGCCCCATTTCGCACCTTGATGTGGATGTAAATGGTCACTGTCGTGTACCTGTTTATTTCAATACAGCCCGATGGCTTTATGGCGGAAAATTAGCGAAGGTTACACATCAAAGCTAGTATTACCACTTAGAGTGGTCAATGTATTCAATGCTTTTTTTTATTGCATAGCGACGCCTCTTCTTTAACACCCTTAACACCTTCCGCTCACTTTTGAAGACCACCTCGCTAAAGACCGCCTCTTACGCCTTCACTCTAAGCGTCAAATTGGAAACGCTGACACCTTCTTTGTTCAATGGCGAATATTAAGGATGCGCCGAGAATGTGGTATACATTTTGCATGGCGCGGACTGTTTCGCGTATTGTTCAAGGCATTCTGTTCGATATTCTGATGCTTTAAGTAAATCAGTACTGATATTGTTTA
The DNA here is from genome assembly GCA_914767735.1 of Anoplius nigerrimus. NCBI lineage: Eukaryota > Metazoa > Arthropoda > Insecta > Hymenoptera > Pompilidae > Anoplius > Anoplius nigerrimus. Next base: position 2,713,654 of record OU612079.1, on the reverse strand, counting down.
ATACAAGCTTCCGCATACCTCATTAATTCTAAAGTAAAATTACTCTGTTCATACTTGTGACAAAGTTATGATACATTTTTAAGATTCAGCTCAAATACTCACGGTTACCAATCGCAACTCCTAAGCATCAAGCATTGATGTGTTGGCAATTTTAACGCCTCAAATGAATTAGTATTGATATAATACAATATAAGCTTCCACATATGTTAATTCATTCAAAATTGAAATTATTCTGTTTAAAAATTTCCAAAAAGGATGACAAATCTTAAAATTTCGTTCAAATACCTGCGGTTAACAATCACAACTCATAGTCATCAAACATTGATCCGTTCGATATTCTAATGCCTTAAATGAATCAACGTTAATATAATACCATATAAACTTCCGCATACCTTTATTAGCTTTAAACTTATACTTACATAAAAACGTCTGTGTTCATATAACTGCAAAAATGACCACAAATGTTTAGGATAGAACTACAATACTCATAGTTACCAAACTCCCAAGCATTGATTCGTTCAATGTTTTGATATCTGAAATAGATCAGCACTTATAATATCAATGTAATCTCCTACATAAATTCATTAACTCTAAACTTATAGGTACATTAAAATTGTCCTGCCCATACATTTGTAAAAATAACAACAAATCCTCAGGACACAATCCCAATACTCACGATCACCAACCACTACACATTGGCACTAAGCACCCTTCATAATCAATCTGAAAACCAACCTGAAATCTGTTAAACTCATCGAATCCCACCGATTCTCGACCCGCTGAAAGTTTCGTAGGTTCGTAGTTCCCGCGAAACTAATATCGTCCCTCCCGACATTTTTCCGTGCCGCTTTCTGGAAGAGTGCATCGGCGAACTAGTGTGCTGGCGAGTAAACTGTCCGAGAGAATACCGGCAGGACGTCGCACCGTTAAATTATGGCGACTGGCGCTTAACCCCTGACACCGCGTACAATGGCAGGACGGCATTCTATAATTGTTATTTTAATAAGCTAATTTTCGCCGCACTTAACCGGCGCGCACTTTCAAGGAGTCGTCGAGCTTAGCTGAGATAGACGAGAGACTCCGGAGAATGCTCTTCGCTGGACGTAGATAAGCGAACGGGAAACGGATAAGGAGCAGGTTGCGAAAGTGTCGAAGAGGGGGAGGGGGTGAGAAGGGGGACGTGGGGGAAAAGTGACGGAGATGTGCCGAGCGTAATACCGTCGATGACCGCGTCAGACCCCGGACGGAGATTAACGGTCATAATTTTGTGCTGCTCGATAATTTACATGTAACGAATGTAACCCTGCCTCTTACGTTACGATCTGTGCTTTAACCCTCTCTTTCTTCGGGCTAGACGCAATCGGTTGGCGCATTGTACATTTTGGGTGTGATAGACGTTTGGTATTGTCTTGGTACCGATTCTGTGAGAATGCACAACGTACAGAAGATGTATTTGATTATTTTTATAGGTAAAGTAAGCGTTTGGAGAGTATGTTTTGTAGGTTCGGCTTGATCACGTGTATGATGAACATTTTGTAAGCATAGGTTGATGTTGTAAAGTTAGAATGTGAAGCTTGTCGATAACTGTGATTATCATTTCTTGAAAGGATTGTGGTTCGTTAGCTAATCGATCATTCGATATTTTTATTGTGAGATTTGATAAAGACTTTCTGTTTCTTTCTAAACTATTTTTGCTACATCTTTCAGGAATCGAATTTCATTTTTTTTTTAGTTGTACAGTATATTACTTTCAAATTTTTAATTCCTATAAAAATTCAAGTCGTTTGATCCAATCCTAAAAAAATAATTCTGTCTTGAAAGGTTTGGAATATTTTTGCGCTTCACTGTAAATATTTTTAGATCCATATTTATGTTCAATATCAAACTGCTTTATATATTGAAATCTCAAACATCCCACAAAAGTAAATATGCACAGTTATGAGCACGTGATTAAAATAATGCATTACAAACTATGCCTAGGGGTAAGTGTGTGTATTACGTGTGAAGAACACTAAATATTAAGATATGAAAGCAAGTTTGTAAAACGCAACTGCATTATTCAGTTTATCCGATATTTTTTTTGGCATCCACAGATTCTACTGCCCTACCGCGATATTAATCAGTAACATTTCGTTTTCAATGACCACTTCTAATTCACACTCTAAAATAAGTAGAGCGGTGCAATGTTAAGTAACCAAGAAATGGACGTGCGTCAAACATCATGTCTAGCAATTTCTTATTTATCATCGTAGCCATGAGATCACGTGTGCTTAAAATCTCATTACGAGGCGGAAGATGGAGAAGTACGAAGCGTCGAAGCGAAAAATGTTCGGCGCACGGGTAATTATTTCGTTTAAAACACGTTATAATAAATTTATAGCCCGCTTAACGGCCCATTCACTGATCAGTCATCGTTGACGTTGCGCGCTGATGATGTGAAACAATCTCGTTACATGCGATGAGTTTCGACGAATCGTTCACCGGTATTAACGGCTTATGAAATTCCGACGTAACTAATTCATTATGGGAAGGTAAAAAAAATCGAGACCTTCCTTTCTCAGCGCACGTCTCACATACGCAGAAAATCCGCTATTCTTCAATTATGGTTTTCAATTCTATATGGCGCCGTATACCTTCCCTGACGCGCATGCGCGCGGGTACTATCATCTTTGTATTCACGCATATTTGTGCGTTCTGGGTGGCGTGTGTGAGTGCGTGCGTACCAACAAACTGTGGGTTGCAACCCGTACGGATCAGAGGTCGGGTACCTCGTAAGAGGAAGAAAAAGGAATAGAAGAAGATAGGCGTGGTTCGTATGTGAAGTAGAATCGATCCTCCACCTCTTCTATCGCATTGAAGGGAGTTCGTACTTGGCATCGATGATACGTCAAGGAATTCGTCGGCAAGAAAAATCCGCCCGTACCCGCCATTCTCGTGTAAAACGCTTATTTGAAATTTCTAAACAAGGGCCCCAGTGCCAATTCCCCTCTTAATTGCCGGCGTAAATCTGCGCACCTCCTTTCGTTACTTTCGTCCGCGTTCATTGTCCTGCAATTTGTACTACTATCCTGGATGTAAAGGGGTAGTTATGTTCGATTATGTATGATCATGGGACTCACACTGTTCTTTAATTGAATATCTTTATGTCGTAAACTGGCACCTTACCTACCGCGTAGCAGAATGTTGGTTCAGTACGATTGTCTTGATTGCATGTAATCAAGTCATGACTTTTTATTGATTCTCTGTTGACAGTTTTGGGAAACAATGAAAGGCCGCAGGAGACGTAGATTGAATCAGACTGCAGTTTTAGATACATTTTTCAGGAGTTTTTTAGTTAACTCGATAAGTATTTTGCTGTTAATGTGAAGACACGAGTGGATAGTTTAAAGGATCTAAAAATAGAGTCTAACGAAACTAGGTGAATAATATCAAGTTATTCACATATTCACGTGTGATTAAATGGTGGTAAACGAACGAAAAAAACTGAATATTACTTTTTTATGTTATATACAATATTAGTGTTCGTGCAAAAAGATTAATGCCGGTAATTGGGAAATTGCCGATGATAAGTTGTTTACCAATCAGTATTGTCATTTAACTACATGTATAGTGTTCGTGGCGCATCTGGCTGTGGGATTTATGTAAATACCTGGGGGGACCCTAGAGGAATGCAGCCACTTCTAATTAACACGAGATGCAAGACTTGGCCTTTAGAAAAGTTAAAAGATTATCTATAACTTTCGTTTCGGGAATGGGAATAACGCAAGATGAATTAGAAAAATATCTATAACAAAAAATAGCTTATTATGCTGTAGACTGCAATAACAATTTACCAGAATTTCAATTATGATTTTATAGATTTATCATTGTTGTATCTCAACTTGAATATATAATATAATTTAACGGAGTATTAATCAGATTACAAAAAGAGACACATATCATCCCACATAGGTATATCCACATGTTATGCTATTTGTATATTCGTTATTTATTGCAAATTACCTTAAAATTGTTTAAGAAATGCTTTGTAGAACATTTTGTTTGTACGGCCACGGCTTCATTTTCTGTTCATTTGCTAATGTTCAATAAAACTCACAGTTTAACATCAGCTCTCAACGTCACTATACCGAATAATATTTCGTGGTATGTAAATTAATGAATAACTATATGGGTTTGATTATCTTCCTTTAACAGAGTATGATAAAGGCTGCTACTAACATAATGTGAACAAAAATTGATAAATGCCAGTTATAAAAGTAATAAGGCACATATAAATAAGAATGCTATAGGGTTAATATCATTTTCTAAATTCATTCATTATAATTCTTTCCACTTTCCGGGATCTCTTTATTCCCAACTTTCAAAAACTATGTCTTTGAAATGTACCTACTCCACATATAAGCGTTACACCAATATTCTCCAAGCATCATAACTAACTTTCGATCTAACCAACACCACGCCTCCAATAAAGACAAAACCCTTAATCGAACATATCATGCCACAGATTACGAAAATCAACATCCATCATCATCTCAAAATACTTCCTTCCGCCAAACATCGCGTGTGAAACGTTGCAAAACCTAAGAGTCTGAGACGAAAGTCGATATCCCATGCAGCGTATCTAAATTCCATCGTCTTCATCCCGACAGATCGCGATCGGCGTGCAGATCCCGGCGTAATCGAGTTTCTACAAGCGTAACAGCGTAAACTGGCCAGACGCAAAAGTGTCCGAGCGGCGGCCACGGGTATTAGCGAATGGGTCGTAGGCGTAGGTCCATAGACGCGGAGGATGTGCGATCCTCGGCATGGGCACAGGGTCCGCACTGTTCCCCGGCAAGCGCGGTTAGGTTCGCCTTAGGTGTTGCTCGACGTCGTTATAATGGTGAGCGGCCCTGTGTTGCCGGGATATCGGAGGTGCGTGTAGATTGCAATACTACGAAGAGGGTATACCCAGAAGTGACCCCTGACCCGAGCGAGGCAGGTGGAGCACAATTTTTAAAATGGTTTCCCTTTCCTTTTTATCGTCAATACCCCTCCACGTCACATCTCTCGCGATGTGTGCGCACATACCGCGCATCGAGGTATCCGCGTCGAGGTATCCGCGTCGAGGTCAGTTAACGTTGGGAGGCGAGGCTGGCGACGGCGCGTGCCGATTGGTCGGTCCCATCCTCTTCGCAGCCAGTGACGAGAATGGAAGCTATCGGGACCCACTCCCACCGTGCCTAGTTTATTCTTACCTCACCGAGCGTCACTTCTATCCGTCGCCGCTTTTTCCGCCGCCGCCAGATGCGAACTTTCAATTTCCGAAGTACCGCCGGGCAGGACCCTCTCTCGCGGCCACTCAGGGGGGGAAACTTGACGACGCCTACCGCGGCCGAGCCTTGTTGCGGGATTCGATTCCCGCATGGTTTCCGCGGATGTCGATTGGAGCGGACGCTGGCTCGTTAGGGGCAGTTTCATCTGCCGAGGAGTGTAAGGGTGGAGTTGCACTGAAGCTTTTAAGATATGATGATTGCATCGTGGTATAGAATTAGAATCAATCTGTCATGGAGTGTAAGGCTTGGATTGGACTGAAGCTTTTGGGATATTATGACTGCGTCGTGATATAGAAACGGCATCAATCTGCCAAGCCGTGCAAAGGTTGAGTTGGACTGAAGCTTTTGAGATGTTATGACTGCATCATGGTATGGAGTTAGAATCAATCTGCCGAGGAGTATAAAGATTGAGTTGGTCTAAAGCTTTCAAAATATTATGACTGTGTCGTGATATAGAATAAGAATCAATCTGTTGAGGAGCGTAAGGGTTGAGTTCGGCTGAAGCTTTTGAGAATTGTATGGTTGACATATTATGACTTTGTTGTTGTATAGAATCAGAATCAATCTGCCGAGGAGTGCAAGGGTTGAGTTCAACTGAAGGTTTTGAGAATTGGGTGGATAAGACATTATAACAGTTTTGCAGGATATAATCAGTCCAGGATTTGTAGATAATTTAATACGCGGCACTGATACTTATTTTACCTAAGCTTCGTTGCCCCGGAATTTAAGACCAATTTTTCTGCAGAGTGATGTTATTATTATTATGATTCGAATTTACCTGCGTATGTACCTATACTATTTCCGTTCTTTCACAAAAACGTTTTGATACTGACTTTCGGATACCGAACAAAATATGCATTTTATATAATGCTTTGATTAGGTCATAACCTAGAAGAATACGCATTCCACCGGTAACTGTCACAGTCCGCCATTTTCTCCCGTTAATACAATTACACCTCGCATTCGTTTTCTGAGCGAAGCGGTAACGATTCGATGATGCTTCTGTATTATCGCGTTATCCAGGCTTCGGGTTACCCCGAGCTCGACTAGCGGTGCTAGAAATTTCTATACTGGGCGTCATGTGTGGTCCCGCAGAAACAGATTAGCGTAATCAATCTGCACCGTCAATCTCGACCCCTTCGGCCTCCTCCATATTCTCCATCAGTACCACAATCACACCCACCGCTATCACCTGCGAGCACTACTACCGGCGCGCAGCTCGTAACCAGCCTCTCCTCCACTTTTCCATCTCTGTTACTTCCTTTTCTTAATGCTCCCCCTCGGTAATCCTTCGCCGATCCTTGAAAGACCGACCGCGGAATACGCTGGCTCTCTCTCGCGCTGCTGCGATGTCGTGATGTTTCAGCGCAGGGAGTAATATCTCTATTAATAATGTAATTGCCGGGCGCCCCTAGGATCCTACATGCTCGTACGTCCATTAACCGCGAGCGGAATTAGCATTCGAGTGTATAATGCGCGCCCATATGGGAACCGCGAGGTGGGATATGCGACTGGGCCGATTGTTCTGATAAATCTGTTCGGCATGCTGCGATTGGTCTCTCGATTTAGTATACTGATTAGGGGAGGGAAACGTTTAACAGGTCGTAGTTTGGTATAGAGTGGGCTGATTAAGTAGTCTTTCCTATATTCAGTGGGATGAGTGTTTGGGAAGTTGATAGGTAAGGTAAGTTTAAGTATCTTTGGATTGTTATTTGTTGGTGTCATGTAATTTTTTGATCGTATTAAAAATTTAGTCGAATCATACTTCCTGAGTTTCTGATTGCCATTCTGAAAGATATTTTTGATAGAAAATAAGAAGTCTTGTTGAATTTGTACGCTTCCGTGTCTTTAATGAATTTATAAATATGGCTTCATAGTAAGTACGATACATATTGCGAAACTTAAGTTCTTCTGTTGCAATGCATTAGTTTCCATAATTCTGACCAATCAAAACCCTGTTTCTCGTCTGCATGTAGTCGCAAAAGGCAAGTACACTTTCTCTCTTTAACGCTTTGTCAAACGTGCATGCCTGGCAGAATCATAATAAAATTTACACGGTAATGGAGAAGCTTTCGCTTGTGCACGCCTATTGTACGCATTTTACCGACGAATACGAAACCAGTGGTTTGCCTTTGAAACCCGCATACACCTTCCATCACTATGTTCCACTGCATAAGCCAAATAATAATTTTCCTAACAATTTGCATCATTCGCCACATCGATCTCGACAGACTCCAATTCCTTCCACTATCGACAGAGTACTCGACTCAAAGTAACAGCAGCAAATTCCATGAACAATTCGCATTTATCGGATCGTGTCCGACCACATGTCAAATTCTCAATGACATTGGCAACATATCGCTTACGTGTTGAATGATTGAATATACTCTGAAAACGTAGTTTCCGCACGATCCGGTTGCATTTTAAGTGGAATTCTTAGTAGCGCAGTGCCAATGATGTCGTTGTTAACGATACAATTCTTAGAATGGAGAGTATGTGCGTGAACGATCGGAGGACGGCCGATAGTGGCACCGTACGCGCGAATGCATCCAGTTTGCTCATTAGAGGGAAATTTCACGGCACGTCACGTTTTATGTCGGGCACGTGACTTCGCGTGGCACTGCCGAGTTGAGCCGGTACCATGCCAAAGGTTACGATTTGATCGAACTGCGCTGCAGTTTGCGAGTTGTGTTGTCGGATTTCATTCTTCTGCAACTGCCACGATGCTGCTCGAGCACGACTAGTTTCTCGACGTCCCTCGGTGCGTTCCTGTTCCGATAATGGACAGCGTTTCGCAAAATGTCGGGGCAATCTTCATTTAATGTCACGTATCGGCACCATGTGCGTTTATCGATGTTTATTCGGACGGCGAGAGCAGTTTTCTTATTAAATCGGGATTTATCAGTGCAGCGCAGGTGGCTGGTGTTGCAATGCAAAATTGGAGAATATTGGCGGAATAGCTTGCATAATGATAGATGCATTGAATTAGATGAATGTTAGATAGGAATATTCAGTCATGTTTTTGTACATTTAATTGTTTTCGAGGTTTCAAAATGAAACGTATTTTTTTTTAGCAAAATGTTTGACTTTTTCTGTCATAGACGACAGAGCGTTCACTATTATACAAATGCGCTGTGTAAAGACCTCAAAGTACCTTTTTTATGTTAAAGAAACGTATTTATTGATCTTCTGATTTTTTGTGCAATCGACATTGGAGGCAACATTTTCAAATTAATATACACAATAAGCGTTTTTTTCACAGTACCGTTTTAACCCTATTTTTAGAAAATGTTGATTGTTTTACAGGAAACGAATGGAGGTGACGTCATAATACAAATTCTTATTGCTAAGTTTTTGTTGAGGCATAGTTTCACACGCCGTCTGTCCGCATAACAACGACTATATGAAACTACATGAAAAGCCTTCCAAGATCGCAGTAAATAAGTGTAACAAATTCGAAGAAATTCGCGTCGGCAATTTCTTTGGGAATTCTCATCGCGGACACGAGCTCGGCTGTCTCGAAATAGCCGGAAAAAGGTGAATGCCCACTTAAGGTCAATTTCTCTGCACCTATAAGCGCAGAACACTTCGGACACTCTGTTAGTTCTTTTACGGCAAAGGCGCATCTTTCTTGGATCCTCAAGCTGGTGCTCTATGGAGCCACTGGGCGGCAGGTGCTTTATCAACCAAGGCTCTTTCATACATTTTTCTGCTTGTTTTTTTCCCCCAGAGGATAGCGACCCCACATCAAGCGCGATTTATGCTTTATCACGTAACAGGGACTTTGCCTTTGATCACTTTTTACGTCGCTACATTACACAAATAAGATACTAAAACAGAAACCTGACATTTTCTTTCAGCGTCGCCGTTGGTATCAGATCTAAGCTTATAAAATAGGATGCAATCTGTAAACCATAACTTAACACATAAGTCTTCTGCCAATTGTTAAAGTACACCGTCTGTCATCTTTACACTAAACATAACCCTCATACAAAGATTCACTGTCGATTTGTTACAAGATTGACAAACATACGCTAACAGAACAATGACGTACATACCTAATTCCCGAAAAATTGACATTTTGCATTTTATCCACATAACAAGAGAATCTTCCTGCTCCATATAATCAGTAGTAACTCTCATCTTCCAGCAACATCGGTGTTAACGCAAGTAATATGCGCGTTAAGACGTATGCATTCCTGCTATATGCAAATAAAGCGAGGTAAAAATTGATCAATGTCAGCCACCCAATGGATCTTCGAAGCCAATCAGTGTGTCTCATTAACCCCCGCCCCCATCGGACAGTGCCTGTCAGTTTCGAGGCGTGGTATCCTGCTGAGATCGACCGTCTGCCTCGAGAATGTGTCGCTAGTGTGAGAATTACTGCATCCCAATTGATCCTAGGGTCAATGAAGCTGTTGAATGATGACCACTGACAGGTGCATTCGGTGCGTTATGCATAATACCGCATATTGCCTACGAGCATTCACTCGCGCTCCTCTCGCTTCTTCCTTCCTCGTCCAGGATCTTCCTGCTCTCTTTCCCAACTTCTTCCTACCGTTAATCCTTCCTGTTACATCTTACGCCCGCAACGTCGTCATGTGTCCTTTATGATCCAATGAAGAAATCTTTTTTCGATAGTCTGCTCCATCCTTTAAAACACGCCGAAGCTTTCTTGTCAGGAAACATGTCGAAGTTCTTGGATGGACAATTGTTTCGGGGTGAATCCTTATTTAGGATTCTATAAAAGGGCAGGATATTGACGTATAGATTGCGAGAGGATAATGCAGGGAGGCTAAATAGAGGGAAATGAGGGTAACGCGTACTGTATAAAATAATGGCTGAGTGGTAGTTTTTCAAGCAACTTATTTCTACAGCACAGATTATAGGATACAAGCTGCGTAATGATTCTTAACAGCGAGTGGCTGAGGAATTCTTATTCAGGCGTCGTTAGGCAATCGGGTGCGTGACTTCTATTGAATTGATGAGAATGCCGATAAAAAGAAGAAAGACGAAGAACAAGATTTCTAACATTGTCTTAACGTCGATCGGCTGGGAGAATGTGAAAACTCAAGCCGCTACCGCAATCTGCGTATAACGGGGTGCGTATAACTGTTTTGCTTTTCTCGAACATTATTATTGGCCTGAAGGAGTTTAATTGGCATTTACTATGTGCAGATATATAGCCCAATAGCTGCATCCCTTGGAAACCGATGAATGACGATCTACTATTAACGGACAACCAACTGGATGCCTATTAACAATCATTTACTTGCTCTTGTCAATGATCCTATTTAGAATAGCGGGGCTAATGATGTATTTTTGGAGAGTCGCCTTCCTTACTTTGCACTTTGTATACCATTAATTTATTGACATATTGCAACGTTAGTATGGAATAAAAATAATGTGCAAAACAGACTGTAATGTGACTAAGGTGGTGGTGTGTACGAATAGTTGCGGGTGTTCGTCGATTCAGTGAAACTCGTTGCTTTCAGTTGTTGGCTGATTTATATGGGTAGATGTAGTATACGATTAGCGAGATAAAGGTTAACTTATTGCATCTAACCTCGGTCAAGTCTGACTGTGTTTTCAGATATCAAAAATGTCATCCTTAGGTTTCTTCGACTGATGTAGTATGGCTGCCATTACCAGTTATAATTCACGTTTATTGAACGAATATGTGAGCTAAAAGCAAAAAGCATGCCGCAAAGACTAATGCTACTGTCTAGTGCACAAATAAATATTTGAGGCACGCCATAACCATTATCCTTGTCAGAAAAATAACATCAACTTATTCAAAGAGAAAAATGGTATATACCTATAAACTTTACATAAAATAATGCCTTTTCTTTCTCTTTTAAAAATGTGACTTTGGTACATTGAGCCCATTAATATATGAACGATCAGTTCCATTGCTAGACATCCAAATAATTAATTACTTTCTGATCACACGGTAAAAATCAGCATTTATCTTTCCGATAATGATTAAACGTCATGCACTCAGCACTTCATTCATTGTCTTAATCAAGCCAAAGCATTAGTCGTTTTCCATGAAACTACGGCTCGATATTGTGCGGAAATTTATCTTCTCTCATTGTTGGACGTGGAGGGCTATGCGCGCGTGTATAGGCACTTGATTTTTTGAATTACATCACGTCGAGGATTATTTCACATTATCTTGGCCTATCACGCACGATCCCAAGATTTCACCCTGAGATACGATCGTGCGAAGCTGGAACCTTTAGTGGTGAGGAGGAGATGAGTCGTGATTCGTCGTTCCATTACGATCTTTCAGCTCACATACTTTTTCATTACTCCCCGGTACTCCTCACGCATGTACGCATGCATACGTGCGCGAAAACGTACGTGTAGTCAAGATCTTTTCCCTCGCATCCTTCTCGGCGTTACTTGCATGTTCACTTCTTCATTATTGCGCACTAAGAATTACAATATCGTGAAAATTTTGCTGGCCTGCGCTGTCGTCGGTTTTACCGTACCTTCATATTGGTACTTCTACGCTCACTGTAAAGTATAGGGTGCGTTTCGTTTATTGCTCATGCAGAGGAGTTTAAATTGGATTTTAAATGGGTCATGTTGAAGTAGGTTTCAATGGTAATATGATATAATGGTATGGTTGTCGTCATATATGGTAGGAACGAATAGTACTGTTGGTAATAGTTAAATTTGATTCGTCTTTGAAGTGTAAATAACTTAATACTTATACTAAATCATTATCACACAATTCACATTTATTTTAGAACGTTAGCAGTGTTATACCACTTTGTTTCCTGCTGGAGGGACTGATACATGTGCAGGTAACGAAAGCTATTAAGCATAGAAAACAGAGTTTACATATCAAGTTTTCCCCGCACTGTCATATTCTTTCTATACACTGTCTTTCCTATTCAATGGCTAGTCTAACTTGATTTATTCATCACCTTTCGTGAAAGCGATGTTAGTAATGTATGATTTAGACGTCCCTGTACGCACCACTGGAAATTATTAATTTTACTGAATGATTTAAAACATTATATCTTAATCAGATAGATTAAATCATTAGCACATAAGCATATGAGTTGTCATATAAGAGTAATATAGCGTTAAAGGATACATGTTGTTGTCAATTTTCAAAGAGCCATGATTTACGTAGATGTGTAACACTAGAAGCATTGCACATTTTAGTACAATTATGAAATTGTTTATTTAATTATTTGTTTCCAAGTTAACTATAGCGGGGCAATTTAGTCACTAACGACCTTGGTTAATGACAACATGTAGTATTATATGAATAATTCCCGAACTTAATAAAACGTTATTAACAGTCAACATCAATGACAAATGTCACTGTTTGAATGCTGACGATATTAGCATCATTGGAGATAAAATAAGCCCTAAATAATTTCTTCAAATCTGTATTATGCGCCGAAAAAATATAAACACATCCCGAGTCCAATCTCTATTCATACATCAACATCGAAAGATTTCAAAAGCTGAAACATCCTCCATATATACTTTTCATTTAAATCTATATTGTGATATGACAAACGGAGGCTGATACGATTTACGTACGTTCCATTCATAATTTCGAACATAAAAATATCTCAAGTGCAATCTCTATTGGCATATCAATATTGAAGGATCTCAAATGTTGAAACATTCCCTGTATATACATTTTAGTTACATCTATATTATGAGCCGACAAACTGAGGCTGCTATGATTTAAGTACGTTACATTCATAACCTCAAACATAAAAACACCTCAACTGCAATCTCTATTGGCAGATTACCAACGAAAGATTTCAAAAGTGGAAACATTCCCCATATATACTTTTCATATCAACGCCCGTCGAATAGGATGAGCCAATCATAAATTAAGCTGTTCAGGCTCCAACAAAGGGGCAGCCGGTGATTCAGTTACGGGACATAATCGTTTCCGGGGTTACAGGGGCGTTATAAATTCATGAGGCGTTTTCTTGCGCTATCGGAAACATTATTTACGGTCCGCGCATCGCGATTCATTACGCGAAATTCGTTTCCTCGGCGACGAGCGCAGCTTCTGTCAAATGGCAATAGGCAGACCAATGACATCTCGTCCAACTCGGCGGGTCGAAGGGATTACGCTAAGAAAGGAAAGGAGTCTGCCTGGAGAGGTCGTTTGAAGAGGCCAAAAGGCTGCCGGCACACGCGGAGTTGACGGATAAACATAATGATTTAATGACCATTTCGTACGCGAACGACACGAAATTCTATGATCATGGTCCCTAATGACACAGCACTTGCCACGAGGCTGCAATTATTTTGCAGCACGTTGGACTCGGGTGACGTCATCGCAGGTACCTTCTCACGCCCTATGACCGACCAGCCAACGGAGAAAGTACACTCCGCCCTAGAAGCGCCACAATCTTTTGTGCCGGCACTCTTGACCAGTTTTCGTCTAGAACTTCGCAGTACTCTTACCCGTATCCGATCGAAGATACGCACCTTTCCTCGACCGCCGCATGCCCTTTTCTTTCCGCCTTTATCGGCACCTTCTTACCGCCCTTAACGGTCAGGAACACGTTTTTAACTACGTTCAAAGATATGCTTCTTAAGCACTTTAAATGGCCTAATCCAATTTGCGAAATTTGATCGTTGGCAAAATAGGAATTTATTTTCACAAATGACTGGGTCTTTCCTAGGTTCAAAAATTTGATTGTGAAGATTAGTACAGAGTTGTGTCTGTATTGGGATGAGGTGCAAAGGAAAGGTGCTATGGTAAGAGCATATAACGGCGACAAATAAATTCTCCTTCCTCGGAGTATACGTGGCGTGCTATGTAATTAGGACGTAATTGCTCCGTTTTTGTCGACTGCAAAAAGGTACAGGAGAAAATCTTACGTTCGTACTATATGCTAGTGCCTCATTTTAATATGTCATCACTAACTAATATCGGTTGATAGATGAATAGTCAGAAAACTATCTTATGTACATTCTATTTAAATAAACATCTCAGACCATTTAAATATAACAAAAGTGTATTTCGTTTTTGTTTTGTAGTTTGTTTATATGAAAGACTATCACGCAGAACGAACATATTATTTATATCATGTAATTAAAAATTTTATGATTTGTATATGCTGCATACAGTTATATAATACAGACACCTCATATTAATTAGTGTCAGATATCTTTGTGTCGTCGAAAGGAAGGCATTCGTAATTGTAATTTAGATTAAAAGTACCTCATAATACAACGGCTAATTTTCAGACATATATTAAATAGTAGGTTTGTCAATAGTGGAGTCTCTTAATGTCATGGCCAATGTTTTCAGGCGATAAATTTAGGTTCACTGCCTACAGAACTCGCAAAATAACGCATTCCACATTTAGATCAATCTCTCGCCAGATTTACAACACCCCGATATACTCTTGACGCACCAAACTGGTCCAGAACCAATCTCGATGCTGACAGAAATATTCGTTAAACACAATAGTTGCAAAAAAAATTGGCCTACCCAAAAGACGAGGTATGACAGCGCCTTATTTCGCGTTATTTGGTTTTACATCTCCAATTTCGTACATCTGCTCCTGTCTCTGTATTTCTTCCTCGCCTTTTAGTCTCCTTCTCTCTCATTCTTCGACCACCCTCTTCATCCAACCGTTCTCATATCTGTATCTCGAGGAAGAAAAAGTCTTCGTCCAGATTCCTAGGCGAACAAAAACATAAATTTCGCCGGCGATCCTTCTTTTTCACCCACGACCGCCTGCGCGCTTCCTGAGGTTTTTAGTGGTGTCTAAGCTGAATGCACGATAGTGTGAACGAGTCACTGATATTCGCGTACAGTCCAACACATGGATATGCGACAGTGACACTCCAAGTCCAGTTTCTTCGAATTATCATAATGACCTCCAATGCGGTCGGAAGATAGAGCTTGATTTCTAATTCCTTTCGTTTTTTGATACTCATAGGCGTCTCCATAAATTTCGTGCTTTACGAATCCGTTTGTTTAGTTTTTACGATGTATATAGGCTTCAGCGAACGACGCTGAGTGCTGAATATATTGAAGCATAGGATTCTGTCGTTTATGTTGTAGTTAAGCTCTACATGCTGATAGTGTAAAGCTGGATTAGAAAACATGAAGATATAAATAAAGTTGATTGATCGGATCATGGAAAGTACAGTGGTGTATTTAGGATATTAAAAGACGACGCTCACTATAAAGAAATCAACGTAATTTAAAAGATGGGGAAAAGCATTTGACACAAAAAACTAAGACACATATTCTGGACATTACACAATAATGTTCTGTACTGTGCACCCTATATTCTACAAGAAGGGAAATCCGTCCATACAAATTAAATGTGCGTCAGAATCAACCTCAATCTTTTCTTACAATTAGCATTTTTAGTCACTGAACGATATCCATACGTAGCAGGTCTAAACAAGGTCTATACTTGTAAAGTATACAAGGGTGGTGTAACTGTAACTATACAAGTTGTACACGGTACAAAACTACTGTTATAAATACAGTACAAAACATTTCCAAACCACCCCGACGTTCCAAAAATGAAACAAGCATATTCTCAGTAAACGAAGAATAGATTTTCAAGAAGGGGCAAAAATATTACGTCAAAATTCAACAGAAAACCTCTTATCAAACTAAACCCGACTGAAACTCCGGACGACAAGTCAGAAGCGATTACGCCCCGTCACAATATCATTTGTAGCGTCGATTTAATGAGTGCGCGGCAATACAATATTAGTGTTAATGTATGCATCGAGTACATCGGCGACTACACGCCGGGTAGCATGTTACGTATCAGCGTGTTCGCGCGTACGTGCACGCGTGCGATGGGCGCACACATGCCCGCATGGCACTTGCTCGTTACTCTCAGGACCATACGTTACCAATGCGCCGTGGCCGTCTGTAACACTCTTGTCTGTTTCTTCCCTGTAAATGTAGCCAGAGGGCTTTTCCGTTTAGCTGATGATTTACGGCGTGAACGTGTCTCGAAAGGTGTCGATCGCATAATGGCGAGTCTTGTCGCCGTCGATCGTCTGCCGATACGGTAATCACGGGGTGGCACCTACCTAACCGCGATCATAACCATAATAGTCGTTTCGCAGGGAAGACTTCATCCTACACGCCATTCTCCTGCGCTTCGGGACTTCAATCACGAGTTGACTCTGTCGTACTGTATATCCCGCTCGGCCCATTCAGCATCGTCGGCTTCTTTTTTCGCACGTTGCCAGCACTTACTCCGCACTTCCTCGCTTCCCGCCAAATCCTTTGCCCGTCACTTTGTCGCACCGACACGTTTTGTTCGGACGCGATCAGCGTCCTTTTTCGAATGGTCGATTGTTTGCGCGCCTGTCCAGGAATTTCAATTTCTTCTAATGGGAAGGCCTAATTTTCGACGGCCCCGGGTATTCTTCGATCGACGGCCTGGTCAAAATAATATTTCGACGGTTAGCGCATTGACACAAGAATGGCTCGATCGTTTTGATCAGGTTTTCTGGACTAACGGAATTTGGATTGTGGCTTATGAAGGAGTAATCACTGCAAATTGTCGGTTTCTATTATTTCAATGTTAATGCAAATGAACACAGCCAAATATGGTTATTATTAGGGACAACAAGAATTTGTCAGTCTGGTTTCGATGACGTTCACAACCATTTCTATTAACCCCATACAGCCGCGTTAACGACGAACAAACTATTTTGAATATAGCCATGGGAATGAAAAAGACTCTCCAATTTATTAGGAATATGTGTTTTTAATTAGTGAAACTGGTAAAGTCTTTGCTGAAAAGTCGATAAATCATGGCGAAGAATGCCGGCGCTGATGGTAAGTAAGAAGGATGGGAGATTGGAGGATGGGATTGTACGCAATGATGACCGCAATTTCAAAACTGAGCTAAGAGCACAACGATCACATTTCACGCAAGCTGTTACTTACGAATCACGGCACCGAGAAATCATAGCTATTAATGCCAGGATGAAAACGTCTCCGTATTTAAAGACAGTGACTACCTATACGTCATTGAGCAATCGGGCAGCGTTCATTGAGTAGCAAGCGCAGGAAAGAGGGAGTGATGAGTATCCAGACAGCGGGACATGGGAAACTCTGGGTGAAAGTTTTTAAATATTTCATCTCTGTTATTTCGTCATTTGACCATTATTTCTTGCCCTTCGTGCTCTTTTATTCGCGACGCACGCATCGTTTCGAAAGGCAGGGTCCATTGCAGACTGTACCATTATTGCTTTTGTTGTCAAGGTCAGATGCGAAGCGAACACTTTCCGATAGACATTTCGGTTAAAGCTGTTCATATGAACTTTATTTTGACGAGTAATCTCATGATCTGAATGTTTAGCCCAAAAGTAAATAAAAGAGAAGAGTAGAGAATATAAAAATGCAATGATAATATGGTACATAATAATGATTTTCTGACTTTTAACTTAGAAGATGTTCGGATAAACAGCTGATATAAGTACTCTAAGATTATTATTTCACAGTGTAGTGTTAATCCTGAAATACTTCTCTGATCAGCAAAGCTTTATCACCTACAATCAACAGTTTTTAAAGTACACAACTAATTACTCCTTATAAAATCATACAAACGAATTCGATTCAGGTCCATTTGAACATCACAATCAAAACTGACGTTCCTCACGCGCCTAAACACTCACACAGGAAATACATACCTACCCCCCAAACCTGCCGCAGACAACAAAAACAAAAGTCTGCCAAAAACAGGAGTCAAGCAAGTTTGAATTAAACCGCCGAGTGTCAGTACATCAAATCGTTGCGCAACACGAAGCCTCCTATTTCCGGAAGGACTACGTTCTCGAGAAGGGCGCTGCACTGTCGCCGCTCTGATCAATCGACGGCACAAGCTAGCTCCTCGAAAAAGGAAGGGAAAGAGACGGTGAAAAACGAAGACGAGGACAGGAGAGAAAAGAGGAGAAAAAGACGGCCGACTCGAGTGTCTACGATCTAGGTAGCGGTAAATTAGAGGCAGGGGACCAGGGTCCGCGTACGCGGAGGCAAAAAGGTAAAAGGATCGGTTCGGTCGGGCGGGGGTGTGGGGGGGGGATCCTCGATTCTCGCAAGTTTCTGGAGCCGGAGGACGAGGACGTCGGTGCGGTCCTGAGGGCCACGTGGAGGGAAGATCCCATGACCGCGTTTGGGACGTCCCGCGGTGAGGCTCGGCACTCCTGATTAAAATTATCCTTCCCCCCCGCTCCCCCCCTCTTCTCGGCCACCCCATCGGGCCCGGCGAGATTTCCGCGGTGAAATTTATGAAATTGTCCCGGTTTATTGTTTTAAATGAGCCTACGTTCCCGAGGAGATCAGCGTCGGATAAGGGGTTACCCGTAAATCGAGCCTGCGGCCCACGGAGGATGGGTGCACGAGCGAGGGAGGATAAGCGCAAGGGTGCCAGAGGGGGTGGAACCGGCAGCGTGGCCCCCCCACGGGGTTGAACATCGTTTTGTGAAAATCACGTGGGCACGGAGAGCGGGTCGGGGCTCGAAATTAATCTGCGCCCGTTCACGAACTCGCTCTCCCGGCGTAAGGTTGGGTTAAGCTACGTTTAATGGTGCCCCCGCGACGCCATTACGGTTAGCGTCATTAGGGGGATGGGGGAAGGTCCGCGTCTAGGGCGCTATCAGGATGTGATATCGGGCGGGTCGGCTCGTATTTTTCGGATTTTTATAAGGCCGGCGGGAGGCGCGCGCGCGACGGAAGGAATGAGGGTGTATGTGGATCGCTAGTGATTAGTATTGAGGGTCGTGATGTTTGAGGTTGTTTAGGTCTTGATCCTAGCTGTTGATTAGGACTGATATTTTGATGTAGAATAGAACATCCCGTATGGTGGACTCTTGATTTTCGGTATTAGTAGGGTTTGTGTGATTTGATTTTTTTGATATTACAATAGCTACCCACATATATTAAATGTATATTTAATGTGTTTGTTTGATAATTATATTAGAAACATCTTGATTTCAATGCAGAGATATTTGGAGTATGTAGGTATATACGGCATTCATTGAAAGATATGTTGTTTTTTTTCAGACATTACTGCAATGAAATATGATATAGCAATAGAATGAGGAACGACGGTGAAGCAGTATATCAAAAACTTGTGCAATGCGCGCAGGAAATTTAAGAGAAGGAATGAAAGTCACGCGCGGGAGGAGGATGGGAACTGAATAAATTGATTTGATCCGTTTGCAACTTCCACTTCCGGTGACAGTGCCACGGATCTCATTAACTTCGTAAGCCGATTTTAAAGAGAAATTAAATGCTGCGTTCAAAGCTTTAATGTTGTCCCCGCAGGGACCCCATGCAGAGCTCCATGCTTATAATGAACACTCGCAACATCGTCGTTAAACGTAATGTCCGTATACAATGCGCACTCCTCAAAGAACTTGCAAATTTTACGTTGAGTGCAATCAAATTAAGGTCCTTAGGGAATATGTACTATATTCAGCCGTTGCCTGATATACTTGTACTTAATGCTTTGACAGATTGTGACAGTTATCGCAAGCGTATTTGAAAAAAATGACCAGGGATCCAGTAAGCTCTCTCGTATGTTACCATGTAATGATTTATGAAAATGTTTGCTTTAATGTGTCTGTGCTAATGGTCCTTGAATGCACGGTCCTAGTACTGTACAGTATTGAACGTAAATACATTATGATGTGATGACCTTCCCTGTTACTGAACACAAGTAAATGCCCTGCAGTTGGATACATGTTACACATCTTCGCTATGCTCGCGAGTAAGTTCGTAAAGTACAAGAAGTTCCAAGAACGTGCAATACCCAGAAATAAATTAATTCCCCATTATAAAATTGTACATAATTTTTTTACGCAGAAGTGAGGTGACTAACCATCTCAAATGTAATGTTTTAATTGACCAGGGTACGTAGTGAGTGCGTCATTGATCACAATAAACGGTTTCAGAAAACAATTTTACACAATATAATTTTGAGTATGGCGTAAATAATCGAACTCGTTGCTTTAATTTTCTTTAAATAGTGGACGGCGATAAACGATAACAGGGTAAAATTCTATTTTACGCATGTTATACAGAAACTTATCACACGTCATTCTCCATTGCAATCTGCGTCGTTGTCGATGCAGGATCCCAATGCTCCGACGTAAATCACGTAAGCTTCGCAAAGGTTTTCCTTTGCCAGCAGGGCACCTGGAGCCGAGAACGGCGGACCCCATGGCGGTGTAAATGTATAAATACCAGCTACAAATCTGCCAGTTGGTTAATTTATAAATTTCACGCCGATCTCGTAAATGCGTTTCTGATTTAATGCATTTAAATTATCGCTAAACCACTTTTAACTGGCCGGCCTCATATAATTATGGTTCGCTGCCTGGCGGGAGATTTCTCAACTCTGTATTGGAACACGTCCTTTAATAAATGATAGACACATAATTATGAATGATGCTTCTGTATTTTACCAAGGGAAAAGAGACGAACTGGAAAAAGGGATCGTGCAAAAATGGCGCGTGGAATTACGACATTCCGGATCACGGAAGTAGGATGATTCACGAACACAGTAATAGACATAACATGTGATATAACTATCACGATTAAGCGTACGTTTGCGTATCACAAAAGATTCGGATCAGTTACTCAGCCGAGTCAAACGTCACTCAACTTGCTAAAGGCTACTTAACGCTACTAAACGCATTGCATCGTAGACATACGAACAATCAACAATCCTCAGGGAGGCCTCGTTAACAATCCAGCCCGATACCGTCAGTATCGACATTGATATCCAGCGTCCGTCCGAAGAGAGCGGCTCCATTTGCGCACGGTAATTGAATATTATTTTGTAAATTACGCGGTAAATGATCGATAGCGAAAAGTTAACTCGTTCATACATCATTCTCATCCAGAACGCCCTCTCTTTCGTCTGCTCTGTCTTCCCTCCACGCTCCGTCGTGAATCTCCGCTTCCTCCTCCCCGGGAGGAGACTCCTCGTTCCCTTTCGACTTCTTCCCGGGCTTGCCTCCTTTTTCAACATCATCTTTTCTTCCCTCCCACCCACCTCATGGCGGAATCTTACCGAGACGTCTTAGCGGGGTCAGGTCGACCAATAAATCCAATACGCCACGGTTCGTCCCGCGCGAGAGCAGCAGTTTTACAATTCATGAATTTATTATGGGCACCACCGAGGATACCGCGGGGCCTTCGCTATTGATTTATCGTTACGTTCGGCCGACTCCACGCTCGGCTCCGATTTTTTCGGCCAATCGCGCTCTTGGCAAGTTTCGAACACTTTGCTACGATCGGAGGAAAGGACGGCGTGAGCATCCAGCCCGCTCAGGAATTCATTTCCGGTGACACCTTCGAGACGGTGACGATTTTTCTTACCGTTTCCCGCTGATTTGAGGAAGCGAGGTTGCGAAGGATTGTTCAAATGCTGCGGTTCTCACCCTTGTTCGGGTTCGTCTGTAACATTTATGTCGGACTGCAATGCTCAGGTAGAAATGGGTTCGCTTTATGTTTGATGCTGTATGAGAGAGAAAATGTAAGAAGTTTCATTACTGCACCTTTATCGTGTTATGTTTACACGGGTACGACTTGAGGACGAACTTAATGTATACGGAAGTTATGGTAATGCTTGTAGGAATCAATGGACGGTGTGCTTCTTACCTCTGGCATTCATAATTCTTTGATCGTACTGCTTTCCTCGCCGTCCCTAAATTTAATCTGGACCACTGAAGAATCTTGCCCAACAGTTTTCGGTAATTCCCACGCGAGGAATCGCTATGCTCACAATCGTAGGACATGTATCAGCCGAATTTATATAGACCCGAAGCAGTAAAATGAATAAGATTATTACATAAATTCGGCTCTCCATAACTCATTCTGTATCATTATATAAGATCTCCCTACGCCGCGCGAGTGAGCCCGTACGCGAACAAGGTCTCAATATTTGCGACTGACGCGAACTATAATTAAAAAGGCCTTTGTTCGCTCTCAACATTTTCGAAGCACTGACCTTTCCTTCCGTCTCCTAACAATCTGCCCTCTCATCCTCGACACCGTCTCGTCAATCACAACGCCGATCTCTCCGCTCATTACACAACCTGTTAACTGACCCGGACGATCGTGTAACGCGACCGAATGAGAGAAGCTAACAATGATCCTACTACTGTCGCCGTCAACCGACGGCCCGATAAGCGTAATCGATAAGTGTAATCGAACACAGGCGAGGAGTATCGGGAGAGCTGGGAGTCGGGCTTTCGTTCTTCGAAAAAAAGTGTCTCGGTGACAAGAGGCCGATTTGAGATACGGCCGGGACGGAAGTTTGCGGATCGGCATTAAAGGTGAAGGGCTCGGACGGGTGTAAAATGAGGCACCTACTCGTTGGGCATGTTCTACGGGTTCTCGGAGAGTCGTGGCCGGTCGATCGGGCAGAGCGGCCTGGCGTACAGTAGAAATTCCGTAGTTCATTAATCAAGCAACGCCCGGAGTCGGAATGCCTTCGTATTTCGAGAGTTGCAGTCCATTTATCATTGGTGGAAACGTATTTGTAGGTAGTGGCTGTGCCTGCTTCGCTAACAAGTGGATACTCTGTCCCCGCGGATGATGTAGCACCGGCTAGTCTCAGTGGCCCCCTACAGCGTCCGACACCTCCAACCTTCAACCAAAGTCTCTCAGCCTTTGCACCCTGCACCCTCGGCGCACTTAACAAATTTTATCGGGAAATGGACACGGGTTAGTCGACGCGAGCGGAAAAATCGTCGGAGGACGATGGAGAGTGTCACCGTAGTCGAATAAATATGTTGACTCGAATACTCTTTTGGGGTCAATTTTCCGTATTCGATAATTTGGGAAGTTCAAAAGATTGATCGATTTGTCGTTGAGATTATTAGGCATGCTTTATTGTGACATGCGACTCCAAGTAGTTAACTTTGGGTATTAATTAGGTTTGTGGGATACTTTTTTTTGGCTCTCACACCAGAGTCATTAATAAAAGCGAATCGTCACGGAACGAATCAATTCATGTATTCGACTACTCCGTCAATGTTCTTATTTCATTCTTCGTTGGAAAGCTATTTATTTAATTATATTGTTTGCATAATATAATGAGAAACAAACGTCAATTTTCAATTCCTGCGTAAAAGGATTAAGACAAAAATTGTCAACACAACACATTGTGTAAAAAAAATAAAAGTTCAATAAGAGAAATCTTATTACTTACGGTTACAAAATGCATCTTTCGCGATCTTAGGTAGAGCGCATTACGTACGATCATTTTTGCATACCCGTCTAAACGCAGCTACTTTTCGAAATAAGTAAAGATCACGGCCTGCTCAACACTGTTGCCCGAATGACGTCAGGCCGGTATAACAACGCAAATAAGATTAAACACACGCGCCATCGAGGATGCACTCTATACACGAGCGTCTACCCTGGGGCATTCAGAGGAGTGGAGGACAGCTGATGTTCGAGAGGCTGAACTGGATCCTCTCCGAGTAAAGGTTACTCGGTCTGCGAAGTGTCGTTACAAATGGCGCAATGGTGCGTTACCAAACGATAATCTGGCCAAAAGGGCATTTGTATTGGCTGCGCGCGGCGAGAACACCTACCAATTGAAACGGCGAGCGCGCCCGTAACTTCTCGCTGATTAATTTTATCCCTCGGCCTTTTTTCTACCTAATAATGTACCTAACAGCGTACGGACATATTGCGTACGCGCGGGGAATGTTAATATTAGTACGAGTGGTACGTGTAATTTTCTACTAATTAAAGTTGCAGTACATCAGGCTTCGTATTACGGCTAATGCCGTGTCGCAAATGGGATTATTCGAAAAAATGACGCTCCTCAGTTCGCGAAGGATGCTGTTAGCAGAGGAGGCTTCCTCCTTTTTTTGTTGCCAAAGGTGTGCCAGCGGTGCGTTTAATAAAATTAACGCGCATTGCGGTTAAAGTACACGAATAAATTTGTATTTACGTCAACGATATTTCTTGTCTTGTTAAAATTTCTTTGGAATAGTGCTGCATTCCATTCGGAGCACGGATACTGCCGCTAGCGAGATTCCGCGTCTAAACTATCAATTGACACTCGAATCTTCTTTTCCAAATAATTGCATCGCAGGCTCCAGGCCGCATGCGAAAAATCGGAATCTTCGCATAGAGTCTCGCACGGGCTCAAGTCACAATTTTTAACGATTGATTCTATACGTGCTTGGCGTTAGAACCAATCATTACGATCATGCATAGTCGAGCTAATTCGATCCATTATAAGAATCCCATAAGGAACATCGCTATGCCAACATACACATACAATCATCCGGAGCCTACCAGAGCTCTAAACAGTGTTTACGACACTATTTCTTAGAAAAATGTATTTCTTTTCTAAAACTTCTATCGAACCTGATGCGTTTGAAAAGAAAGGCGCCTTCTTCATTCCTCAAATTGCAGTTCAATACGTTCTCCTGACATACAACAATATCACCCCCCCAGCCCTCCTTCCCTCTCTCTCTCGCACACACTCTCTTCCCACCGGCATGCGAATAACCGATCGTCCGCTTGACAAATCGCCATAACCTGACGGTACGCAAAGCGCACATCAGGCGCGAGGCAGCTTTCGAAGGTAACGAATTGAGTTATCGCGACAGCCCGGATTGTCCGGCATCCTTCAACATTCTGCGTAGCATTCCCCGCCGTTGTCGCAACGGTCAGCGACGCTTTCCAATGCCGTCCGAAGTTCCCAATATTCGTTTCGACTCCCTCGAAGCCGCCGCGATCCTCGCCGACACTCATCCCGCCGCTCGTTCTCCATGATTTTGCCAGAGAAAGCACGACGTGGGAATACACGTCGCCGCGGATTACGCCTTCCTCACCCCCCTCCCCACCTCCTCGTCCACGACCGGCCCTCCTTCACGTACAGGGCTGCGAGCGTAGGCGAACACACACGCGGCCAGCTACTCTCGTGCGCACGCGCGCGCACACTCTCTGCCGTGCCGTTAAGTGTCCGTGTGCGTAACTGTATGCGTGCCAGTCGAACGTGTGTGCGCAGCGCTCACGGACGACTACGCGCGTCTAGCATTGTACTCGCGAGCGTACAAGCTGGTATTCGTACTGCGTTTCATCGTACGTCGCGCGCACTTCAGGCCGACGTACACATTCAGCTCGGTCGGGTAAGTATTCACTTTAGCTCAGTTCGTGACCTTATATCGCCGGGCATTATGGCCACTTTTTTTCGGGGCGCCACGTCACGGAGGCTGCAATTACTAATTTAGAGGCGAGACCGAGTCGTGCCAAATCCCTCAGCTCGGCCGTGGCCGCCCTCTTTCTCATGTTATTTGTACGATGGCTCCTCGGTATGCGTTCACGTGGCATGAGATTGAACGTATCCGTGGAAGACTCGGATCACGGGAGAGGTATTATATAGGAACGTGTTATACATTGGCCTACCCCCTCATCCCTTCAGCCCTTTACTTGCTCTCTCGCGCTCTCTCTCGCCCCCCCTCTCTCTCTCTCTGTTGTTCTTCATCAAGCTCTCTTTCTCCACACTTTGTTTCCGTTCCCTCGACTTCGCACCACGGATGTAACCGACAGGCCGACCGCCCTCGCGCGTTCAAAAAGTAGCCGATGCGCGATGATGCATACGTGCGAGGAGGTGGCGGGCGGCGTGTATGACGCATCGAACGAGGATGAGCTGGACGTCGATCTTTTCCCAGTGCATATCCGCGCCGCGTTCGGCTAATTACACGTCTGTCCGTCGGGCCTGAGTACGATTTCCTAATCGTAAGCACGTGACGGGCTCACTCCCGCGGTTACGTGACCGTTATTAAAATTAAATGCTTTTTAATGAAGGCGCGATTTATCTCCAAATAATTGTTGCAGCCGCAACGAAGGCCGACGCTGTTCAACTGATTTTTAGAGGCCCCGGCTTCTCGGTCGATCGCTTTATACCTTTTTCAGGATTTCTCTCCCGTGAATCGATTTGGCAGGAGAGCGTAAGGTAGGTGGAAGTGCGCGCACCGTAACGATCCAAATATAAACTTTTCTGAAATTCGAATGAGCACAGTACTTATACCGGCGAATATCATTAATGCACCGAAATATATTACTCTACTGTAAACAGGTTTTTGAGTTATAGTCACTCGCCGCGCTAACATTTCGCTCGGTTCCGCGTCCGATTGAGCGCACCGAAATATTTGTCACTCTTTTTGCCGCCAAGCGTATCGTAAGACGTAAATATTGCCGCTCGATGCCGAATGATAATTCCCGGCGCGAGAGTCGGGAAAGTTTTCGAATTAAGGACCCTCGTTCCTAATGTGCCAATGGCCGAGGTTGCGTCAGTCGGACATATTTTCCTTTTTGTCCCCGCGATCCCTCACGCCGGGACTAAGAATCAATTTCAACCCTCGGGCTTTAACCGTAGAACACCGAGGAGTCGCTATTAATATTGAGCCACTATCTCGCTGCTATCGCACCTTTCACACTCCCCACGCACTCGAATAACACGGACCCGCGCAGGGACATTTTCATTGCATATTAATGTTCCTCATTACTGCCACTCCGCACCGCATTAGTCAATGCTTTGCCGCCGAGCCGTCTAGTATTTCAAACGGGAACGAGGCGTAAATGTCGACCACTTTGGTGGCGCAAACTAAAAAAGACGTTCGACGCCTATCGTTCCAGATCCTCATTTCTTTCTTCCATCTATGTCACGCACACCAACGCGCACGCTTGCCTCGGGTTACTCGACGGACGCTTTACTGAAATTCCATGAATTTTCAGAAATCGAAGATTTATTCCCGGCAATATCCTATACTTTTCATCGTTACCGCGACAGATGTGGGAAGAATTAATGTGCTAATTAAAATGCAAATATAACTCAGGGAGTAATGATACGTCAAAATCTCACCCGCTAGCTATCTCTTTCTATCTTCTTCCTTCTTCGTCCTTCTCATCGTTCTGTTCTCGTCTGCCTCCGCGCCTTACGGTATTCATCCGTTTCTGCTCTTGTATTTATGGAGGTGTTCTTAGGGAGGCGGTAATCGTCCCAAAGTAGGAGATATTTACACGTACAGACATGTGCGTAAACGCACACTCATGAATTATTTCAAAAACGAACGCACGCATCACCGTACGCGTTTAATTCGGCAGAATGATACGGGAGTATATATTACGAGGTATATTATGATACTTCGAATTATTCGATCATAATGCGGTCCACACTAATCTCGTGTGGCTCGAGGAACCGTTGAATCTCAGTCGGGAGACTCGGACAAATGACGCTGAAGGCGAGGATGGCGACGGGGACGAACTGGATGACGGGCAATGGCGACAAATCTCGACGATACGAGCGCGTGCGATGGGATATTAGCTATCGAATCGTCGGCTCGTGTAAGAAACACTTAAATGTCGAGGACTCCCCGGACCCGAGGGAGAAATCATCGGTCGGATCGTAGGTTTTATCAGAGTGATATGTCAGTCCGTGACAGTGCGGTGTGTAGACATCGGTCACAGAGCATGCAACATTTCTCACCGCACAGAACGTAGGCAGGAAAGGACATCGGCCGCGATAGTGTGTCGAATCGGTCGATTAAATTACATCATTTTTCACCTCGTCCTTCTCGCCCGGTCCTTTTCTTTAATATCATCCTCGCCCGGGCCGTATCGCTTTTCTCCTCTACCGCGATCCGAGGAAACAGACATTCTTTCCGATCGCTCCTCTCAGCTCTCAGACGTAACGCACTTCTTCGCTCGGCCGTGTGTAACACAATATGCGTATTACACGGCTCAGCGAGCGACGTAATTGATTATCAAACGTAGCGCGGTAAGTTCTGTTTACATTCGCCGGAATGCAAAAACGCTTCATGCTTGACTCGGAACGAAAATGACCGAGCGGAGAAGCACAATACAGACACTCCGTCAGTGTACGGAAGACATCCGATTCAACGTTATACTTCTTCATCCCCCACCTCGCCGCACTCGCGGAGAGAATAGTTGCCGATCGCCGATACCGTTTCCAGGGTCCGATAATTCAACGAAACTCGAGCGACCAGCTGCAGGGAATACATCCGGAGCGAGCCAGCATTTCATACCTTAATAGCAAATTACACGCGACGGTCGACGCAGGAGACTTTCCGTTATTCGCTTTTCGCTCTGCTTCGTATTTAATCCTATAACGTGAAGGAGGAGAAGAGGCAAGGAGATGAGGACGATGTGGACGATGCTGCTGAGAAGTAGGAGGAGGAGGAGGAGGAGAAGAAGGAAGAGGAGGAGGGTAAGGGTGAGGAAGAGTATACGCGGTAAAGAAGAGAGGTACCTCGACCCAAGTTGGACTTTTCCTCGGCGTTCAGGAACGTAGAGTGTACATCGCAGTCTATACGTAGGCATATCTCGGCTGGCTCTCGACTTTAACGTCTCTTCTCGTCTTTGTTACTCTTTTCCCCTAGGCTGGTGTACGTGCGTTCCGTCCGTATACACATTGCTCCCGTGTACCGTGCGGACGAGGCCGGTGCCGCGGAGATCGAGATGCAAAGGAGACCCGCGCCGCTTTTAAACTCGCCGCCACGAAGCGGATAAATTCGCCCGGGTCCCTCGATCTATTAATTCGAGCCGCCGTTGCATTCCTACGGGGTCTCGACCGGCGGGTCTCTCCTCGACTTCTCCTCGACCTTCCTGCTTTCTCGCGATTACTTCTCCCCGCTTTCGCATATATCTACGAATGCGTGTGTATTCAATACTCCGCGACGTTTCGACGTTTTTATTTTCATTTTCATCTCCTTTTACTCATACGGCCGCGTACGCTCCGTACGTGAGGGAACGATCTTGGCTCGAGGAGTTTAGATAATGCTTCGGATAGCGCTGCGCTTCATCTAGCGTTGACGCTTTTTTTCCGCTGCGTGGGACGGCGCTGATTGTCTACTTTTCGACGTGATTGCGGGTATTCAGTGGAGGAGGGGGAGGGGGGGGGGGGTGCTGATCGAGGTCGGCTAATGAGGTTTAGTCAAAGTTGTGGATCGGATCTCGGAGTATGTGCGGCGTATGTTCGTACGGTAACGTGGCGTGGTATGTGCAACTAGGGTTCAATGTGCTGGTGTTTATAGGATGCAGTTAGTTCGTTTTACGACAGTTTTTATATTTCGCTCTTCGGTGATATATTGGGTGCTAAGCTGCGCGTAATCAAAGGTAACACAATAATTTATGCTGCGCGTAGCATTGAGTGGAAGCTGACGGCGGTAACAATTCTTTATGATGCGCGCCGTCTGTACTTTCTATCCTTATACCTTTTTCCTTCCGCGTGTAGCCTTCCCCGTTACTATGCGTATTGTAGAAAATGTTTGTACAACGTCAAGCGTAGTACGAAACTGATCAGCTAATAACGCAATGTGGTTTACGTGTATAAAATTTAACTCTGTCGTTCAATATACGTTAATATCCAGAAATCTTTAGTAAACCGGCAGTATTGGATTGAAGTTGCACATATTGCTATTAAATCTAGAAATACTTTCAAAAAATAGATACATTTTCAAATTTAATTTGTCTGAAGTAAATTACAGTCTAACAACGGCACTG
Source organism: Anoplius nigerrimus (assembly GCA_914767735.1). Taxonomy (NCBI): domain Eukaryota; kingdom Metazoa; phylum Arthropoda; class Insecta; order Hymenoptera; family Pompilidae; genus Anoplius; species Anoplius nigerrimus. Next base: position 2,683,783 of record OU612079.1, on the reverse strand, counting down.
AAACAAATCAAGATAAAGTATTAGAATGGTTCGTTTTTATGTAAGCGCAGACGGTCGGCACATTAAATTATTGGACGAAAATCATTCATATTTTCCTTTTTAAGTATACGATGAGCTACACAAATCTTATCGGAGATCAAGTTGGAATCTCGTCCTCCGATCGTTAAAACGCAACGGATAGTCAGAATGGCGTGTATCTAACTAGAATGGAGATAAAATACTTCTCTTCCTCATTTTGTCGCGACCTTTTCTCGTCGTTTACGTGCCTCATATGGTTTATGCCTAAGAGCCGAACAACCAGCGGAGAACGCGAGTGATTCAAGAAAGGGAGAAGAAAGACCGTAGAGAAGAACTTCGGAGAGAACAGGGTTCTCTCCCCATGTATGAAGCCATAAATCTCACTCGACAAATCGTCGGCTTGCTCGTATGTTCTCAAGCTAATTGTTGGGACGCATTCAAATACTCCGAGATGCTCTTCACTAGTTTTTCTTTATTTTTATCCCTTCCTCTTATTTTTTTCTCTCCTCCCTTTTCGTTTCTTTCCGTTCTACCTTTTTCAAAACTTATAATTCATATGGATATATGGCAGCCCGTTGTACAGTGTAATTCACGTACGCCATGCAGGTTTGTATGGCGTTTTATGAATGAAGATGTAAAAAAATGAAAAAGCAGATGGCGGCAGAAGAAGTTGAATCGTCTACGGAATAAAAAAATTGTATCTAGATTAAGTGGAAAGTGATTTTGCCAGACAATAATTATTGTTTTGTTATGATTTTTTACATGTGAAAACAAGTTTTTAGAATTTAAATGAGTTTAATTATTTAAGTTATTTGAACGGCTTTACCCCACTATGTCATTTTTCTATCAATATCAACTTATCTATATAGATATAAGTGCATAAATTAAACAGGTGAATAGAACCTATTGATGTATTTAACGAGATTGGTTAACATTACTTGGGTTCACAATAATACGCATAAGGTATCAAAACATCCGTACAACATAATAATAAAGAATTGTAAGAAATAATTTAATGTCTAAAACGAATTATGACCAAAAATCTACTGGGTCACTTCTACAAACTTGAAGAACGAAACAGCTGCTCAATAAAAATTAAGAAAAACGTCCAACATAATATTCGGTAATAAATTTGAAACATTGAATGATCAGATTTTATCAAAAAGCCAATCCGGTGAGATGTATATCCAGCTAAGCAGGCACGTGAACTATTAAAGCCTTTGACGCTAGGGTACGGAAAGTCGGCATACTATCTATGAAGGATCATTGCAATGGTTGAAAGTCACTGTTCGGCCCGGTATTTACAGTGCAGGTGTCATTGGTCAATTTTTCTTCGTGGATACTGCAGGTGATGCCCGTTTCCGTCACAGACTCGCGGTAACGTCAGATGTTGTGCTACTTTGAGACACTTGAATCGAATCAATGAGGTCTGGAAGATATGTGGTATCAACTAAATGGTGCTGTGGCGTATGTGGTAGGGAAATCAACTTTTACGGAGTGTGTTTCGGTGCCGACAGACGACATGTGGTCAAAATATCGTCCGACAATCAAGATAGCCAAACTTTGTGACATCTGATTCTTACTTGACAGTATATTTAAGGGCACGTATTTATATACGTAGTGCGTTAATGGTGAAGTATTTCCAAAGAAAACGCTGAGAAGATATTAGATGGAATCAGATCTTCGTTACACTATAAATTACTACTTTTTGACACGATAGAATATCAAAGAGCACATATAATAACGCATAATATTGCAAGTCATGGATCAACCTGCTAAACAAGTCAACGAATAACGTTCAGCTTTCTTTCACGATTTTATGCAATGTGTACATGTAGTAAAGAGAAAAGTGTGTAGACGCATACTCCCACCCAAAACCTTCAAAGACAGTGCATGTGTAGTGTTATTGTAACCGATTAATGTACACTTTAGAAGCAGTGATTTTTGACAATTTGTCGAATAATCTTGATCGGGATTAATAATCGAATAGTGAACGTATTCGATGGACAATTTGATGTTACACGGTAGCATATTCATATTCAGAAAGATGTGTGCAACAGTTCTGGCAAATCAGCTGCTACTGTCCGTTCACGGTTTCCTCTTGAAGCCTGAGTCGGTCCCTTTGCCATCGTCGTTCCGCTGGACGTCTGTTCGGAAAGTTAAACAATGCGACGTGCGGATTCCGCCTTATTTACTCTCGCTGCTAACATGTCGGAGAATGGGCCACTCGACATGCAAAGCACGCCTTGTCATTTGCTCCCATCTCCGACGGATCGGTTTACGCGTACAATCCGTTTGAGAAAGCGCCGGGTCATGTTATCGACTTCCTCCTTCTTCCAATTCGTCTTTCTTTTCTCATTCCTGTCGCCGTTATCCTCGCGGTTTCTATATTCTCCTGTTTGCCTTCCCGACTTGCTTTAGTTTTAATAGCCTGACAAGGGCAAGGAACTGCTGCCGAGCCTTGTAAGGTCATTGATGTGAAATGTAGGCGTGCGTACTTTGATTGCTTGAACTTTACGGAACTTAATGGTCTGAGGTGTTAGAAAATATTTTATGACACCGTAGGTTTTCTGACGATGGCAATATTGATGAGGTGTAACTTTTTGCGGTTGTTGGTTCAGCTTTGATTTGTATTACGTGCATTCGAACGTAAGAGTTATGTGAATATTCGGTTTTGTTGGTTTGACAGGAAATTTTATCCTGATGCAATTATTAAGTACGATGTAGTATCGAGATATATCAGGGAAACGAAAGATATTTTCTGTTTGAAGTATCGCTCTGTCGTTTCGCTTATTCCCGGATTCACGAATGAACATTATGTGTGTATTAGATGCAAGCGCGTGATATTAGAAATGTTGCCGATTCTAACTGTGAGTTTAACGACGAAAGGTTATACCTAAAGCATACACAAAAACTGCAATAAACTAGGTAGTGAATGTTGTGGTATAAAGATTGATGATCTTGACTGGAGTTAACGCGCAAACGACTTCTGTAGCACAGTTTGTACATGGATACACATTGAATCGGTAACAATAAAAACAATGTACATTCTGGTAATTTTGCTTACTTTTGTAAACGGCTTACATTATTTTGGTCGGCAGACGTTGATACTGTCCAAAGGAATACGCATTTGTCCAAAGTAATTTGGATGTGCGGGAAAAATGTACAATGATTTATGCGCCAAGAAGCGAAGAAATACGATACGACGTGGCAAATAAGTGTTGGTGGCCTGACCTGCATGGAACTTCGCGACTTGCGGCGTCACCGGACAAGTCGCAGAACTTTCTTTTTCCATTTTTGCCGCTCACTCCACCTCAAATTCTGAAGCAAGCTTTCCGATGAAAACAGTACATGTTTAGAAATCGTACTTATAATTTGAGCCGTGTGATCGTTATGAACTAATTACATATTACTGTTGAAACATTTAGCACACTAAAATCAGCTGCAATGTTTGCTAATAATCGGAGTATGTTCTCATCGTTAGTTTTTGGAACAAGTCACCTTTTTGTAGTGTCTTTACACAAATTATGTGTTTTTATGCAGAAACGAACTGTGATATATCAATTGCATAATATAATAACACTGATAACCTTATCCCAACGCGAGTTTCACATTCTACTAACCAGCGACCCGTAATGAAATAATAGCATGCGCAATTAAATGTTTAAACAACGTCAACCCACCTACCAACCGCACGCAGAGATGCCTAGAACTAATTGCGTCCAAATACCGTGCGGAAAGAGCCAATGAAGAAATCAGGCTGATGTTGTTGGGCGAACATGTTTCGCATGCGAGTTTCGTACTGAAGCTCTTAAGCACTCTGTGGTCTCAATCACTCTCGACCCAGACATGAGTCGACCTGCAGGGTGGAAAAGGAACTTAGTCGACTTCAACGGAGGCCGTGTAATAAGGAGTAGAACAGTTTTGCGGTGCGACCTCATAGTTCTCTCGCTTCCAGAAGACCCGGCGACTAGCTTTTCTTCTCTGTCCTCATGCACGCACACGCATGCACATGCCGAGTCCAGGGGACGTACCGTACCAGACCGGCCATCATCAAGAAATATGATGATTGCAGGCTGCTACCATTTACAGTAGTGCGGTTTTGTCTCGGGCATGTGCAGTTCTTAAGAATGGCCTGGCGTGTCTCACCCCGAGTGTAATCTTACCTGCTTTTCGCCTCATCATCGATTTTGCCCAACGTACGCTTCTCCTACCGTTATCCTTACTTTGTCCGACAGTTCACCAACCCTGTCGTTAAGTGAAAATGAAGACAAAAATTGGAATTATTTAATTGCGGCAGCCGTCGATTGTTGGAGTAGGTAACAGTGCCTGTATAATGTAGGAAGGAAGGACCAATGAATAAAGCGAGTAATGGGGGATGAATAAAAATGGAGGGAAAAGGGTAAGGGTGGAAGGGAGACGGCAGGCGAGTGAGAAAAGGAGGGAAAGAGAGTCACCCTACGCATTTTCGTAAGCGATAAATCATCGCGTACCTCCGTGGTGCTCGCACAATGCCGTACTAATCTTCCATCATGCACGCACGATATAACTACGCCCGCATGGCGTCTTGTGATTTACCATCCTGCGGCTAACCTCCATTATGTGTGGTACACAGTGGAAACTGTTGAGAATACCGTGCACCTTGCACTCGGATACTTACGTACAGTGCGTTCGGAAAGTAACATCGGCGGACTTCATCAGTTCCGAAATGCAATTTGAGTCGAAGTATCGTAGAAAAGTGTGATAATCAAGTGTTAAGAAACGCGGTAATGAGTATGTAACGTTATAAATGTTGCTTATGAGGATAACGGAACAGATGAACGTGCTCATTGTTCCAAATATGACATTGTACCGCTTTCAAATGTCAGGCAGAAAAGTGCATAAATACAGCTCAAATTTTGTCGAAGAAACGGTATATCGTACTCGAATAAATGGTCAATTGTTCTAAAACAAACAGTAAGAGCCTACGACGCAATTAAACCATTTTATGTTTCCTGCTTGCATAATTGCGTAAATCACTCTGTATATCTACGGTAAGGCCGTAACTCTCTGGAATCATCTTGCGCAATGATTCAAGGAAGAATACTAAGAACAAGAGGTCAGGATGAAGACGAAATAGTAAATAGTTAGCGCGCACCGAGCGAAGTACATGTTCGTCAATAATAATATTCAATCTCTATGAGCGTACGTCCAGTGCGCGCATCTTAACTAGCCCGAAAAGATTTTGCGGCCAAGTGTACAATTCGTCGTAAGACAAGAGGGCCGGAGACGAAGATTCTTTTTTTTCTCCCGGGGCACAGATTCCGCTAATAGAACCACAATCGGAGTGATGGGGGTCAACAATGACGCAATCGGGAGAAAGAGGCGCGAACCACTTGTCCGGCGCGTTTTGATTTCATTAATGGATACAGGGTGTGCGCTAATGCAGTTCTGTTTACCGAACACTCGGTCGGACATTAAGAACTTCGTCGCGTTGGGCGCACGCATTCTTTTGCGCTCGACGACTAACCGCCGTTCGTTCTCCTTCCATTCTTTTCTCTTCCTCTTCATGAATTCCATCTTTCTCTTCCCTGCCGGTCCCCGCTTTCGTTTGAACGTTGAACGTCCATGAAAACCGTCCTCCTCTTACGCTAGAGCCAGCAACGAAACGAGTATTCGAATGGTAAGTTACGTTATGACGTATTGTACGAGCAAATAATTGGTTCGACATTTTTGGGTTATTATCTCATGTAAAGAATGGCGGGATCTAAGAATTGATGCATTCACCGGCTTAACGGAAATAAAGGTGTACAAGAATTTGGAGAATGTTCAGACGGAATTCGTTATTCAATGAGGAAACTGGTGAATGGTATCAGGGGGTTGTAGGAGTAATTAGCTAATCAGTATGGCTCGGGTGGACTGCCTTGTAGCTAATCGTTTCCTTGATGTATCGAAAGTCGGTCGCGAAAAAATGACATAACCTATGGACGCGATGTGTATCAAACCTTCTCATTCGATACAATCGCATCAAGGATACACGATTGTCCTAATTAGACAGTAATTAGATTCTGTTCGATGACCCGAGATCGTGTATCTAAACGACCACAGCGACGATGACGACGGCACTAATTATAATAGGTACATGTTTTAGCTTTCTTTGGAAAAAGTAGTAGGTATTTTAACGGCACCGACTCTGAACCGAGACAGTTTGATAGCAAAATATGTTTATGCTGTCTTTGGTTCAGCAGGGCACCATTGCAAATTTTGTTTACGTAACGCAATTTGCGCAGACTGAATAAATGATTAATTACAGTGATTAATAGACATTGTGTTGACTTTGTTTGTAATACTCACAAGTGAGTTATGGCCAATCGTGTAAAAAGTATAACTTCAAATTAGGAGTAGTTTATCGTTCGTACAATATAATTTCGATCATAGAAAATCAATTTAGTGCAATTATAACGAATCATTGCTTAGGCTAATAACCGTAGATTATACAGATATACCTTACTGTATAATTATAGTTTTTAAACAAATGATGCATGGTACTTGACGGTACATATAATAAAGTATTAATTTTGTTGCTGTCGATATTTTTCATTATTAAATGATAAAGGTCATGTATCGAATAACGTTTGAACACTAGGCATTGGGTAGTAGAGTATTGTATTATATAAGGTAGACAGTTAATACTTACAGATAATTACTGTCTTGTACATATGTTAACACCTGTCTTAATTGAACATGTTTTCAAACGCAAGGTACCTCAATAATTACTGAATGCTGACCTTATGTAGTTTGCTGCTAATGCGTGTTGAATCATCGTTAAATGGTCTATCAAAAACCAACACGAAATGTTGGACATTCTGTTAAAAGCTGTAAAGGTTATCTTTATATCTCAATGAAAGAACCGGGCAGCAAACCTGATTACTAGCTATCCGCCTTGACATCGTGCATCTACTAGAAGAAAAAATCGTAACGTATATAATTTCCCGTTATTCATATGCTGTAATTGGTCTTCAACCCGCGAATCATTCTAATTGCCCTTTGTTCACATAAAGCGCAATATAAAGAGACCCTTCGTTTTTATCTTACGAGTACTGTTGATTATAATACTACTATCCCCATAAGTCCACATATTGTTACCAAATGCAAGGTCCAACCCTGTTTCACTTTTACACGTGGCAAGCTCTGAGTTACTGAAAAGTACTAAGATAGTATTAATTCAAGAGCAATGATGATTGTAATCACATCAGCGCAATCCTATAACTTAAGCACAGATTCCTTCCATCGCTGTCCCTCCTAACAGCCGAATAAAAATCGTCCGTTACGATCGAAACGAATCCTTCGCCCCGGTCGCAGCACGAATTCCGTCAGCTCGATAAAATCGGGGAAATGGCACTTACCTAATCGAAAGCTCGCAATCGTCGGTCGCGTTATGCGCGCCGGAGATTTTCGACTTTCATAAAAATCGCTGACATCGGCTTAGAAGACGGTAACGGACGAAGGGCGGCTAGTACGGCTTGCAGGAGGGCAGAGGAGGAGTAGTTGGGAGGAGAGGAGAGGGAGGCGAGGAGGGGGAGGGGGATGAGAATGCAAGCGGTGGTCTCTACCGACAACACCGTGGAGAAAACAGCTTCGAGATCCCAATCTTTTGCGGAGGCTTCTCGAGCAGTGAGTAAAAGGTGGCTAACATCTCGAACATCGTCCCTGTAATCTAATGAGCACCTGCTAGGAACGCCGCCTACGCTCTACGTATAGCCGGACACTTCTATGCGCCGTCACGAATGTAGTCTTCAGGGCCGTATCGATTTTGCGATCCACCGTTACTTCGCCCTCCCCTCTCGCCCTCGAATTTACTTAGCTCGACGAGCAGGATACCATCCAGGATTGCGTAACACTCGGTCGCCGGTGCGCAAAGCTTCGAGACGCTCGCCAACTTTTCGAATTGGTACGGTGGAAGAGGAAAAGCTCGAGCTGGAACGATGAGGAGGTTGGGACCAGTGCCGATTCAATACTACGCTCCGTCAAGACTGAACGGAGCGGGGAAACAGTCGGTTCATTGTCGATGATGATATCGGGAGCCAGAAGCGTGTGCTTATTGGCTAGCGAGACTTTAGCATTAGTACGGCAGGCGTGTGGGTGAGGTACATGCGACGGTGGCGTAAGCGGAAACGAACTGGTTTTGTCGTAAGGAGCAAAGAAAGTGATTCTTTCCAATGTGGTAGTGTCGAGGATGACTATGGTGGTGCAGCGAAGAGTTTTCCTGTCGCATCTTTTTTGGGGATTGTGTACCGCTTGTGCGGAGAATTTGGTCATTTTTGTTAGGCAGATTTGGTGTGACGAGGCGTTATGTAAAGAAGGATTATTATTCTTCGCTTCCGACTTACTTGTTTGCAGAGATTAACATTTTCGGTCGAGGTTACAACGAAGACACTTCTCGACTTTGTCAGCATCTTCCTGCGCAATATTATATATCGGTCGCCGTTCAATGTGGTCGAAGCGTAAAACGCTGGCCTGGTACGGGTAAAAAAATATGATTCGCCATTTTTTACTTATTTTATCATCGCCGATCGATCCTTTCCGGGTTCATTAAGGGGGGAACCTGATGGATACCCCGCATTTCTCGTTGTTTTTCAAACATTTTTTTCTCAGGAATCAGTAACACAATCTTTAAAATTCTTTTTGCAGTAACTTGCTTCAAGGTTGTGTTATGCAAATAAATTTTTATTTTCCCAAATATTTTGTAAAATACAATAATAAATGACTTTCTTTACGCCGCCGCGCAGCGGAGGTCCCTTGTTTGCATACAGTCTGGTGTCAACATTTTTTACGGAAACCAAAAATTTGAAACAGTTCATTAATTTAGGATAAATATTGTCGTCGATGAACCTCTAAAATCTGAAAAAAGTGGAAATTTGCAAAAGTTATGACATATTGAACACAAAACTCTGAATTTTACGTAAGAATCTCACTCTATTTTGACGTAAGAAATTGTTTAATTGCAGTTTTTTTGTTAATTTTAGTGGTTCATCGAATTTGGGGGACTTGTCTGTAACTAAAAAGTTTTGAATCAAGTCGATCCATCAAATAGTTTTTTCTTAATCGTGTATGCAAACTTAAAAAATGTGGTTCTGAGATAAACAGGTTTAAAGTTGTTGTTGCAGAAAAGTAACAGTTAATGGCAACTTACACTTAATCTGCTAATCCTGGTCCATAAAGTAGACCTTCTTCTACTTCAAAATATTCCTTTTTTTTAGATTCGGCCAATTGTTTATGTACACGAGTCTCTTTAGTGCGATATAGTGCTCGGCGGTCTTACCGTACAACGCGTTTCGCGACGTAACAATCAGCGTAGATTTTACATTGCTGTCCGATAATGAGTTTTAGTTCCGCCATTACTTGTAATATGAAGGTGTAACATTCGTTAAAGACGCCGGCAGCAATAAACGTTGCAATTTTTACAATTTTTGTAAAAAGTGGGTGAAATAAATCGCTTCAGAACTTCCGAAGCGCAATACAGTTATCATACATCGAGAAGGATTCTTTTGTATCAAATCTACATGTTTATCTATTGCAATGGGACTATCTTAAGCCGGATAACCCGTCTAAGGTGCTGAGAAACGGACCGTACGTATTGATGGCCCGGCTGCGCGGCCGTATATAGCTGTACACGCAACTATTCAATGGCCTGTATCTTTCAAAATACTTTGAATATTGTCTTATGCTTTTAGGAACATATTCTCAAAGAATCATACTATCGATTTAAGCAAAAAAAAAAAAGTCGAAATTTTTTTCCCGATCCATCAGGTTCCCCCCTTAAAAAGGCGAGCTTAATGGCGGCCGAGTGATTGATTTGACGACTGTCAAGAAATACTGTCGCACTAACAATATCCCGAGGGCCGGTCGAACGAAAGTTTTGCACTGCTCGCCTCGCAGTTTTATGCGGCTGTCAGGCGATCATTGTGCGTTACGGCATTCGCAGATATAAATATTCGAGTAGATCGACTAGCTAGCACGAAGGTAATCTCGCATGCGGACGAACAGGATTATGTATTATGGGGGTACAGGTGTCCATTTATACTGCTTTCTGCCATTTACCTGCACCTTTGGCTCCTGCATCATCTCTCCCTATAGCGCGACGCCGCCGTTGTCTATAGACATCCCTCTCCTATCCTCCCATTGTCCTTTTCCTCGCCTCTCCCTTTCCTTCGCTCCTTTCTTCTCTCTTTTTATTCGCCGTTATCGTGTCGCTCTCATAGCCGTGTCGTCGTTGCGCGCGAGACCTTCGGGCATGATCGAGTACTTCGTTGTATGCGTGAGGTCGCATCGAATACGGGTGAAAGTCTACCACGGGTTACCCGCTATTTTTGCTGTACCTCGTCTTCATATAGACGTACTTTGGATTGTGCCGGGATGATGATCAATTTACCTTGTTGTTACGATCGTGGAAGCTTTACACTCTATGTTGCGCGAGCTGGAATACTGGCTATGTATAACGCGATGCAGGCAAGTCGACTTTGGCTTTATGGAAAAAGTTTAAGGAGCTAACGAAAATTAGTTTCATCAGTCTTCATTCGCTCTCTTTACGAGGCCGATGTAATTATCGGCGAACTTTGAACGTAATGAGCGGGTAGATAGTATTGACTCCGCGTTCGCTTGAGCAAAGCATAAATATTTCGTTCGAAAAGATTTCCTTGTAAGTAATCTTAAAGTGTAAGCGATTCCATTGAAATTCAATTCGAACTAAACGCCTCTCATTTTCACGCTCGTACTAATGAGGCAAAAAATTCGATCATCAACTCGCTTGACGTCTGTCTTCGTTCTCATAGTGGGAACGTAACACTTCCATGCTCGAGAGGCCAGTGACAATCAATCACGAAAAGAAACCGAATCTCCTTTTATTCCCTCGTCGCTTCCGGTCGTTGTTACCGAACGTGGTTTCGTTATAATATAGTGCGCCCACTAGGCCGAAGGCGCCCATAACCGTGTTTCTCCTATTATTTATCAGCGTCTCGCAAATCATTAAGTTACGATATCACGCGCGGCGGAATCGGTGAAAGCGTTGGGTGCAACTTTGTCGCAGAGGCGTAGGTCGTCGGGTCAGGTGAATACACGCGATTTCGCTTCGTTCTTACTCACTCATGTGAAACTACGTAAATGGAGAGAGTAGAAAGAGGCAGATTCTCCGCTTGGGAGGACATCACCGGGCCGCCAACAGTCGCAGATTCCCCGCTCGATTCTATGCCACACTATTTACGCTCGATGCGAGTCAACTCGACAATAGTTTACATTTACCTAAACGGGGATAAACATTGCGCACTGACGTGATAGTGCATGTAGATGCCCTAGACGGTGCTGCCGCGCGTAATTAACCGTTTCAGTCCCGGAACGCGATCGTGCTATTTAGATTTTGGGTCCAAACGATTCGGTACATTTCGATGGTACTGGATAACTGACGGTGTACTCACAGTATGTCGAAGTGGCGCGCTCAATTTTCTTGACACACGTAACAGATGGTAATTCAAAAATATTTTTAGTCTTATGAACAGACGGTTTAACTGATTGACCCCTGATGTCAAGCGCTTAATAAGGGCTGTGCGAGTGGTAATTGATTTGAACGTCAATTGAATCGGGGGTAGTGTAATGATGAAGCGTGTGATTTCTGCTTGCAGTTTAACTGAATATGGTTGATAAGTTAAGTGGTTAATAGGTGAATAGTTAAGTTATTCATGGTACGCCTTGCGTGGCGAATTAAGGGAAAAAGAGTGGTTTTGGGAGATAGGTTGCGGAAGTGTTTGTATTTATCAGATAACATTATGGTTGATTAGTGATCATTTAATTGAATTGCATAATAGTAATTACAATTATTACAACCTTAATATAGTAAGCACTTGATTATTTTGATTGTAGGATTAACAATTGCAGTTTCCCCATTTTGTGTTCATAAAATGTGTTAACATTATATTAAAGTACAATATATTAAAAACATAAGCAATATCAAAACCATTTATTTTGCTACAGGAGATGATTAGTCGTGTGAAAATTGCAGTGACAATTTTAAACTGAATCGAAAAATCCATTATTGAACCTATTGGCAATACGAACTGCATGTAAATAAAAAATCTTGATACGTTCCCACAATTTCAGAAAGACATGCTGAGTATCGTCCACCGCTACTCTCCCGATAATCTGATACGCTTTACGGCAACGAAAGCGAAAAAATGACGAAAACTGTACGCGCCGAAAAGGAAGAAGAGATCGAGGCGAAGGTACGAGCGGCGGGAGGAGGAGGAGGAGGGTGGGTCGCGAAGGGAATAGAGAAGGAGCTGGATATCGGCGACGTACGAAAACGAATGTTCAGAAAAAACATGCGGACGAAAAACTGGTCATGCCACCTACACGAGCGATACGGGGCCGGACGGGGTCAAGGGTCAAACCTCTGTAGGCAGTAAACGTAATTTTTTCTCGGCAACCGAATGCCAATGAAAACCGGGTTATTAATAAATCGCCGTCCGCCTCTCGCTCTCTTTGTCTATTCCCCGAAGCGAGCATCGACTTGCTGAATACTCGGCCGTGGAAGAGGACAAAGTGAGAAGCGATAGGCGAAAATCCATTTGAGAGGTCAGCACTCACTCTGACGCTTCCATAACGGATCGTGGGAGGAGTGAATTAAGGGGGGAGGCCAGGAAGGGAAGGGGGGAAATAAACGTCGGAAGGTCAATAGACACGGCGCTGCATTGATAAAACCAGTACTCGACATTGAGGGTGGGAAGGTGGAGAAGAGGAACGGGAGAGGAGCAGCGAGGGGGGAGGGAGGGGAAAGGTTGTTGTCCTTTTTCACGGCGGACATGATATCTCTCTTCCTTTTCCTTCTCATTCCCACGATTCCGCACCGTCAGCCTTTTCGCCTGCTCGTTTTTTATGCCAGGGTGGTTCACCCTGTCGGATCTTAATTCATGGATTAAAGGAAACGGGAAGCCGGCCGTGCTTGGCGCACGGCCAGTCGTCGACTTTGTCACATTTCGAAATGACTGCGACAATGTCCTCCAGACGTTCGGATCTTAAAAATGGTCCATTTTAAGCGGCTCGATGCGTCGACATTCTGGTACGTAAGACGCGGAATGTTGAAGGCATCGTGGAAGGTCGGCATTGATAACTGCGCAGAGGATAAGGTTTTGCAGGCATAAGTTAATACATATCGAGGATGAAGTGTCAAGTAAAAATGTAGAAGGTGGCGTGCGTATCTGGATGCATCAAGAAACAGAATACAGTATGTAGGAAAGCTACAAATTCGTAATTCTTCGGTGTTTTGATTGGTTATAATTTTTTATCATCGTCATTCTAAATTCTTTATTTGCAGTTCTGACTCATTCTATTTCACATGAAATGAAGAAACGTTCGCACAAGATAGAGACAGAAGAAGTATTGAAGAAGATGTAAGTGTCAAGTAAAAATGAAAAAAAAAACAGCCGTAAATTTGAACGTATCAAGAATCAGACCTTCCTATTCTTTTATTTATTATAATCTTTAATCAGTTTCATTCCAAATTTTCACCTAGCCGTTCTGACCCATTCTCTTTCACATTGCCCTAAGAAACGTTCGAATTATGTATTCGACAATCGAACAGCTGGAGCAGACCCCGCAGCCGCCATCGCTCGCGGCGCAAAAATGTGTTTCACATTTGTGCCTTATGCGAAAGACGAGTATCCCCGATATGCTGGCATCTAGATACTTCCTTCGTAGGGTTGAGTTCGGTATCTGAGAGTAGATCGGAATTCAGGTACACGGTAGCACTACCTCGAGGCGCACAGTTCGTGGACACCAGTTCCATGGAGACTCCCGGAGGCGGGCTGGCGGGGGAAAGTGGTGGTAAGACGAGATAAAGAGAGTGAATATATGAATCGCATAGAGGGAAGTAAGACAAAGAGGAATGAAGGAGTGTGGAAACAGAAGAAGGAATTAAGAGTGTGAGATTGAGAGGGGAGGGGGACGAGGTGGAAGAGGCGGAGGAGGACATGTATATACATGCATACGTGGAGCGAGGAAGAGAGGAGAGTTGGAAGGGGCGGAAAGGGAGGAAGGGGAGGATGGGGATAAAAAGGGAGAGAAGTTCAGCGGGACAAGGGTAGGGTGTAGTCGATTGGAAGAACGGGTATGGCGACTGCAGCCCTGGCGGTTCTCTCTGGCTCTCTGGTGATCTACCGTCTCGAGCCAAGCCCCTCATTAACGCCTTTGCTAAGAAATTACACGCAGTCGGTGCCAAATAAGAAGAAGAAGGTGTCGTGCGCGCTCGTTGTTCGAATACACAAGACCTATGCTCTCTCTCTCCCTCCCTCTCTCTCTCTCTCCCTGTTTCTCTCTCTCTCCGACATTCTCCATCCTTCTCCCTCGCACCCCCACCTCATTTCCCATCGCGCTTTTCTCTGTCTCTGTCCGTCTGCTTCCGCCTCCCCTTCTGTCGCTGCTTTACTTTCGTGCTTCTTGCGGAGCGTGCGAACCTCCGAACGTAATTCGATTTAGATTTTGGTCCAGATAGCGGGGGCGAGCTCGCGGCCTTCTTTTTGAGATTCCGTCAGCGATCAGATTAGCTCGGCTGCGCACTGAATTCGCTCGGAAGTGTAATATCTGCCGCGGCCAATTTCGACCCTAAGGTGTTACGGAATTTACGGGGGAATTACCTTGACTTCGATGCGAGTCGACCAGCGGCGAGGATGGGATGCGAGAGGTGGGAAAATTGTCAATGCGACGACATGGAAAAAGACGCTGGCACGACTCGCGAACTGAGACGCTCGATTTGCGTCATAGGTGTCCATTTGACAACACGGTTAGCGTACGTAGAACCTATACGTACCCGAGGAAGTGGGACAATGTACGAGAACCAGTTCTGTGGCAATAAATAAATTTTTGCCACCGTGTCTACTACGGACCCGCAACACATTGACTCGCACATTGATGGATGAGACAATGACTCGCATAATTCACGTTGAAGTTCATCGCTTATGTAACCTGCAGTCTACGGTCTTTCTACTCCCAGTGTAGACCGATGTTTCGCTGGTACTACCGGGATGAAGCGCTCTAAACGACTTCGGAGGCCATTGCTCACCTTTTCTCCCCCTTTGTCACTACATTTTCATTCCACTCGCTCGTCGCTTCTCTCAATTTGCGCCCGCCTCGCCCCCCACCTCTTCCAGTTTCCATTTCCTCCCATTTATCCGTTGATCTGTCTATTCCCTTCGCTAGGCCCCGCGCTCCTCGTACATGATACTTGACAGACACGAAAGTTTCACCCACATCAGTCACTCGGTTGATCTGTTCGACGACATTCGGCAGCGGGGGGTCGCAATGTTTCCCGTCAGTGCGTCAGTCATTTCGATCGTAACACCGACCGCGTCTCGGATGCCGGACGAGCACGAGGGAGGAAGGGATGAAGGGAGGGACAAAGTGCGAGGGGAATGCGGGACTGAAGGAATTCGGCCCGTACACGTTCTCTTATAACAATAATTGAACTAACGATTTTGGACACCGCTTCGTGAATGTCTCTCTGCAGTCGGAACGGTCCGAGTCTGTGTTTCACTGTAATTACGTTTCTAGCAGGTTAGGGGTGGATGATGAAACTGTTGTAGAATTTGGTACTATACAAAGCACTCCAATTTCTTGTACAGTATTTCATATGTTACCAAATATGTCTTGAAGTCTAAAATATTTGTATTAAAACCTACAATTAATTCTCTAACACCAAAAGCATTGAAGAAACCAAAATCGTAGAGAAATAACGATGAAATCTTAATTCTTGTAGCTCTACAGAACAAAAGGGGGTTCTAAATCACTCCGACTTTCTTCATTACACCCAAGAACAATTCTTGGCATGAACATGAATCTCAGCTTATTACTAAACAACGATAACGCCCTCTTCCTCCCAAATCAGATTTACTCACACGTAACCGAGAAGACTCTTGACTCGTACATATGATGCGCTACTAAACGAAAGTAGCAGCACTTCAATGACCGCCTTCCAAGGATTCGAAAGCATCGATAATAATTAGCGAATCTTTTTTCATCGAAGGGCAAGACTCCGTCCGAAGCTGTAAACACCCTTCGACGTGACGTAGGATCGTAAAACCGTCTATAATTCCGTTCGGTTTAATGCACATGCATGGCTCGGTCGGAATCACTGCATCCACCTACCCTGTCCGGAATGTCCATCATCGAGGCGCGGTGAACGGGCAAGGAACCAGTGACGGCCCCGCAAGAGTATATTCCCTAGGTTCGTTAAGTCAACGAGAGGAAAAAGCGAACGGAGAAGAACGGACGGGAACGTGCAAGAAGCCGTGCAATAAGAAGATGCGAAACAAAGCAGCAGGGTAGAATTGCTAGGATGAGAACGGTACCACTACGATTTTAGTCTAACAGGAGCAACTTCGAAGATGTTCGCACTCTGCGTCTGAACCAAAGTCAGTCCTGCGACTTCTTCCCATTCGCAATACATTTTAACCTTGATCTGAAAGAAGGTGACCAGGTAGAACGCTGCAATGGTATTTATATTAGGATGAGTTTACGGCAAGAGTGATTTTAAGGGTTGCTAGGGTGAGGACAGTACGAGGATAGCAATTTTGTCTTCGACTCTTGCTGCTCGTCGCACTCCTCGCTCATAATGAGAGCACACCTCTCACGGACACCCTTGCAACACGGCTGAGTGGGCGTGTATAGAAGTAAGAGAATGTATTCCCGTGTCTGCCAGATGTCTAAATGTTGACAAGCCTTGGCGAGCAGCTAATAGCCGTTTAATAAGATTACGTCTCCGGGCGGACGGATACGAACAAACTTGACGTGGCCGGAACACGTTCGTCGTGTATCTGTTTGCGTGTTACAGCCCGGTTTTATAACCTTTCGCTCGTACACACATGCCAGCGCTGACTGGGTGTACGTACATACCTCGATATGCCGGTAAGTGCGTTCAAAATGATTCATCGTTCCGCCACCCTCCCCTCCCCCCCTTCCCCTCCATCGATTCCGTGTGAAAGTCCTATCCGTGCCCGATCGATCAATTTGGCGTTAGCACAATTTGTCAATCTATTTCGTGCGAACCTTCGATCGTCCGGAGATTTCGACGATTTCGTCATTCAACTGACGACTGGGCATAATTGATAAGCCGACGATGGAAAAAATGACGAAAAATCGCGTTGCCTAGCATCGAACGGGACTGAATGATCGTCGGACAGAATTTACGGTAACGTTCTCGGGCGCCTACGCGTTTCTCGGTATCGGTGAAAAATGATTTTTCTGCGAAAGGGGACGTATTATCGTTTAAAGGCACGTAATGCAACTGCGCGGCCGCGTATTTACATTCTTACCTTTACCGGCGAATAGTCTCGCGGGGCAATATCGTGAAATTTATTGAGGAACGGTGTGTGATGATATTTTACGTGGCGAACATCGGCGTGCGTACACACATCGCAGGGGCCCACCCATGGTGGGATCCCTGGCGTCACCCCATACGTTTGGTACCCTGTGGTAGGAGGGTGACTGGCACTGGCCTTGGCCAAAAAAAAGAAGACAGAGGGAAGGAAGACGGCGTAGTCTCGCTATTATTCTGGTATTTATACCACTACGCTCGCCGATTTCATCCATTTAAATCTTCTTAATACGCGATGGTTAGTGTATTTTATTAAGCGTATCCTCCGCGTACGCCCCAATGTGAAAGGGAGGGGGTGGGGAGAGCCAGACATTGAAACTGGAAGTGAGATGGGTGGGGTGGAAGGGCATTCGACTGTTCAACTTCTGTTGCTCAAGTTCTGCTCACTTTTTTCCCGATTAAGCGAACGCCTTAACACGTCGCATTGAACGGTCCACGTGTCATGTGTGTAAAAAAAACCCTCTTGCAGTCTGTTGCTGATACTGTAACGACGTAATTCGAGTCTCGTTTTGTCATCGGCTTATATACGGTAGTTGCGTGGGTTGTACGTATCTCATTCGAGACTGTGACGGATTTTGTAACAATGTTATTGAAACGTTCGTTTCACTCAGTACGCGATACGGTGCTTGAATGATTCGCATGATATCGCTGACTTTGATTCACGCTTCAGATCGATGATGACAAACCTGTTGCTGTGCAACGTGCGAAAGAACACGCCATTCAAGGTTGTGCATCAATTAGGGCAGATAACATCGAACGCGTGCGAGTGAACGGTTGCTTCGGACAATGCGTACGGAGTGAAGGTTACTAGTTGTGAGATGTCTAACCAACATCTTATGAGTTAAAGATTTAGAAGAAAATCCGTTTTGCAAGGAATAATGCTCCGTCAGTTTTAATTGTAACTGAGTTTTGTTGTTCTCTTCAGACTGTGTACTTATCGACCAATCTTACTTGATACGTTTGTTTCGCACGATTGTAATTTTAAGACACATTTAGCCTACTGAACTCAAGGCCACCGGCATTCCGCTCGCAAATCTTGGCTTTCATCAGGTATTAAAACATTATACCCCTAACTACATGTGACACAGGTTGTAGTTACTCGTACGATTAGCTATAAATATCAGTAAATATCAGTTATAACGCATCCTTGAAGTCTACATAACTTCCCGACCAATTAGTACACATGCAAACGTATACGTTCTGCGACACTAAGCAACGGTAACTGGATCGTAATACGTATGCTGTGCGGGTCTTGATCACGACGCAGTTCGGATTAAGCGTCACCATTACAACTCATCCCGGCGCTCACAATACGTGACACTAAATCCGCGAAACGGTATTTATTGACTCAATCAAATCTGCGTATACTTAGGAACGGCGTCATTTAAATCTGCCAGGATAATGCAGTTGGAGAAATAGGAATGAAGAAATTCGCGAGTAGGATGCGCCGCAGGAAACCGTACAGCAATCTACCAACGACAACAACTTTAATAGCGCTCGAATCCTGCGGGAGGCGAAGTCGCAGGAATTATCCTTACCTTCAGCCGAACGACCGTCTTCACCCTGTGGTACCGCACTGGCTCCCATTGCAAAACCTGAAGAAATACACTCACTGCGGAAACTTTGAGTCCGTACGCGCACTTGAGATGCAAGATAGCGGGGCGCAACGGTATTAAACTCGATAATTTAATGCCTTTTAAAGTCTTTGTTATATCATTACACCTCCGTACAGCGGGCAATATCCATTTCTGATTGCTGGGTTCACATTCCTTTCATTCCCGACGCTGTTTTTCAGGCTAAGGGTCATTTGTACGAATTTTGCGCCGGCTAAGTAGGCAACAATCCCTATTTTCGTTCTACACCCCTGGTTTTGAGATCGTTTTATGGTTTGTTAGTTTAATGTGGGAGTTATACTTGAGAGAATGTGTTTCGTTTGTTGTTCATCGTCAAGTGAGGATTTTAAGTCTCTAGCTATAATTTGAGCAATGCTACTATTCCAAATTGTCATATAAGTACGACAAAAAATACATGTGTAAAGGTAATATTGCACATTGAGTTTGGTAGAAAATTGAAGGAACAAATTTTTGCGGTGTTATCTTACATCTTATTCTTTATATATCATGTATACAGTCATGGCGACAATTTCAAATTGATTAAACAGGAAAAACTGTAGACAGGGAAAGATATTTCTTGCATTGTAATTATACGTGCTTATAATTTATTTATCATATTTGCATTCTCTCAGGTTACAGATATCTAAAATATAAAGTGAGACTGCACAAACTTTTAAGCATATGCGTTTCTGTGAGACTTTCTTATGTGCCTCACAGTTTTATGTATGACCTCAAAAATCCCTGATCGCAAACTTTCATATCATCACAATGCAGAACAAAAATAGAAAGCCCAATAAATATGCCAAGAAGGCATATAAAGGATAATCAATTTTGCCACCCATTTACCAGTGGATATCATATTTGCATAATGACACATTTGTAGACCTCACAATACACTTTAGGCATACTTTATTCAAGGTGGCTATTATTTATGTAAACGCAAAACAACAGTTTAGTGAGTCTCATAGTAATTTGGAAATATATGTCGCTTCTTCGATTTTCTCCGAAGTATCTGTAACATATTACCCGAAAATGCTGCCAAAAAATTCAAGAACGATTAATTCTCTTTATTGCACTTGCAGGCAAATTGAAGGATCAAATACAGCCTCACAAAACTACCGACACACTCACATCGCACATAGCAACAACAGGCATTACGTCCAACCTTACACCATAACACCGCATCCTCGGTTATCAACCATCGAGTTCGAAACAACCATCCTCAACCAACGTGCAAATTGTTTAACGTACAATCCGTATAATTAGCCCGAAAGGACGAATACATACACCGGCTCAGCTTCATTCGCGCCGTTCGAAAACGCAGCCGGCGATGATAAAGTCCTTTCTCTAATTTGCCCGGAAATGATTGGCGATGTGACGAGAGGATAATCGCTATCGGCAGAGGACGTACCTTCGCGAAGGAGGCGAGGACCGTCGCGGCCCTCGAAGGTGGATGGGAAGGAAGGCGCTGGCCGCAGGAAGGAGCGTGCAGGAAGAGGAGTGCAGGAAGAGGAGTGCAGAGAGAGGAGCTCAGAGGGAGGAGTGCAGGAAGAGGAGTGCAGGAAGAACGGAGGAAGAGTGCGCGAGCGCCGCCACCTCCGGGATCGGGCAAGAAGGGAACGGGTAAGGCCACGTACGTGGAAGTCGAGTCGAGGCGGGTCGAGTAAGCATGAACGAGCGAAAGACAGCGTCGTAATCACATTACCGCCATTTTTCCGTGACGACTGGCTATTAATTCCGCGGGTGTACATATATGCGCACCGCGGAAGAAGTGCAAGAGGAGGCATAAAGATGAAGGAGAAAAGGATGATGAAGGGGAAGAAAAACGAGAAAACGAACGGAACAGAGACGGAGCGAAGGGATGGCGCGGACAGGGTGGGGGGGGAGAGGGCCAGAATGTGAGAGAGAGATAGAGAGAATGAGAGGGAAGCAGAGGGGGAGGTGGAAGATGATGATGAAGAAGGAAGGAGGACGAGGAGGTGGAGGTGGAGGCGGAGGAGGGGAAGAAGAAGACGAAGAAGAAGACCTGCCGGTTATGGGCTTGAGACCCCACCTAAGCATCTCTTAGCACGGCCTCTAAGCGTCGGTGTGCGGGTGTGGCGAATACGTGCCGGGGTCGGCGGGTCGAACCCCGTTGGACCTCTGGACCCCAGGAACCTGGATCTTCGTGCCCGTGAACGCATGCAGTATCGTACCGAGCCCGTACACATGCTCTCCGGCGCGCATACGCATTAATACAGGCTCACGACGCCGCGCCGTGAGCGTGTGCGCGAATTACGAACGAACGGACGAACGGACGAACGGACGAAAGAACGAACGAACGAACGGACGAACGGACGAACGGAGAAGCAAACGGATGAGAGAGAAGAGCCGAGCAAACGGACGAGCGAGCACACGCACAGTCGGGCGGGTGGATGAGCGCGAATAGGTACAGGCGTGGGAGAGTTCATTCAGTGAAGATAGTATCGCCGATTTTATTTCTTAAGACAGGTATATGTGTACCCGTTAACCGTGCCGTGTATGACAGAGAGGAAGAGTAGCCGGATAGGAGACCCGAGGAAACGATGCCTGGCGAGGCGAGGTGGGGTGGGGCGGGTGGGGAAGGGAGAGTCGATGGGATGCTGAGTGGCGGTGGCCGCTCAAGGGGGGGGGGGGGGGGGGGGGGCAGGTGGCGGGAGGGAGCGAGGAAGGAGAATGGGAAGGAAATTAATGATTTCGCCAATAAAATCTTGGAAATTGTCTGCGGCGTGTTTTCGATTAAAAGCTGCGTACGCGATATTGACGGGATTCGTTAGGGAATTACGTTGGAGCGGGTCGGATGAAGTTTACGTAGTTCCGAGGTATGATATCTGCATATCGTAATGTTGAAATGAAGGCAAAATTGAAAGGTATATTATGAGAGCGTGAACATTCTTTAGAATAGTATTAAGAGTCTTCAGAATCTGCCCCAAGCTTGGAATTTACTTTGTTCAAATCGAATCTGCAGTCAGATTTCTTTTCAACAACCCCAGCAGTGAATAATACGAATTTAATTCATTGCCATTAAATACGTCTCTGACTCACCTACGATTTCGACGTCCCTATAAAATAGGCTCGTACAATTACGACAATACTTCCACCGTTACAAGAAATACCTTACACATTCATCTCAGACCTCGTACATCCCAACAATCTCGGAACGAATTTCTTGTCCCGTGAGAAAGGCTAATGATTATCGGGCAACGAATCAAGAGTAACTCATTAAAGAGCGGCGTTATCAATTTTTATAATCTCCGGGAACGGCAGAGCGTCGATTTCCCGTAAGAGCGTCGGGATACAAACCGAGTTACTAGTTAAGACGTCTTACGCATCTTCCGACACGGAGCTGTCTTTCAATCACGGCTCTCTACGCGGCTCCGTTCCTCTAAACACGTCCACTTTCTGAATCTACGTATCGGACGTCCATTGAGAAAAAGTTGCGACTAGACGACACCGGTGATCCGAGTGCTGTTCATGGACAATGCT
Source organism: Anoplius nigerrimus (assembly GCA_914767735.1). Lineage (NCBI taxonomy): Eukaryota > Metazoa > Arthropoda > Insecta > Hymenoptera > Pompilidae > Anoplius > Anoplius nigerrimus. Next base: position 2,661,253 of record OU612079.1, on the reverse strand, counting down.
TCATTACAGCATTGTCGATGCACAATATCACACAATTAGCTTGCTCGCTGGTTCACGTATTTCAAAAAGGCCTCTTGCCGTCTCGATCGCATCACCACCGATATCGCTGACCAGTCACTTGGCAGAAGAGCCCAGGCGGCATCATCACCACGATCGAATGATCATTGTCGATAGAAGATCCTTCGATCAGCCGTTACGTGGCTGCATTCTATCATGGACATAATGCTCTTCTTTATGCCGCGCTTCTTACTGCTGAAACGTCCACGGCGTATCTCTCTCATGCCCGCTTGTCTACCCTTTGCAATACGTAGACGCTACACAATGTACCTTGTATGTGTAACGCGTCTCAAGGAAATCAAGAATTAATGATTGCCAGTGTATTCGGTGCATCTGTCTTACAGCGAGGCTCGGACGGATCTTTAAAGACTTTCGAATACGTTCCGACGGAAAATGTGAATGGCTGGATGGAAAATCTTCCTTGGGACAAAAGATGTTTATTTCGCTTCATCGTTGAAAACGTAACTGCAGGAGAATTTATGGAAAATGTAATTTGTTAAGTAATTCTGTTATGTGGTTGGAAAGAAGGGAACTAGTTCTTGCGTATCAACAAGTCAAAAATTATTTAATGTCAAAATTTCTTTAATGTTTGACAGGACGAGTATTGATTGTGTTAAAAAATGGACCGTTTATTTCGAAAGTGGTGTAAGTCCATATTCAAAGAAAAAATGAGATGTCATACAATTTATGATTAGTGGAGTGTAAATGGTTTATTTACTTATGTGCTATTTAATTTTTTTTTAAATGTGGATATATCCCAATTCATGCGTGCTTTTTCTTTTTTTCTTTTAAGCACCTGCATAAAACTATATATATTTTCATCTGCAACAAACGCCCAACTACTAAACTGTTTTCGTTATATTCTGATATCGTTACTTGCCTAAATACTCGGGCACCTCAGAACCTTTCGACAGTAACCCGGCAAGATATTTTGCAGAAGAACCCCCCCCTATCTCACTTCGCAGCTAAGGCCATGAGTAAGCAGAAGCTCGGGTAACTCTAAAGTATAGAATTAGTATAAAATTAGAACGGCTTTGTAAGCGTCAACTTCGCTGCGGGAAATAGTTTGGCATTTTTTGTTCAGCGTCTCGAAACAGAAATGTTTACAAAAGAGGAAGACATGATAAATCTGTCCGTCACATTGTAGCAGAGACAAGCAGCACCTACTTCTGAAACATTCTTGAGGGCATACCGCGTGGCATGCCGTGGACCTCGATGGGAGGTGAGAGGTTAGGCAAACATGGGTCCTTATCTGATGGCCCGTCAGCAGCTCTCTAGCCCTTCTGTAGTTCACGGTGTATCTTCCCGTACTCTCCGCCGAGGAGGGAGGAAAGATAGAAAGAAAGGGAGAGAAAGATAGGAAGAAATTAAAAAGGAGAAATAGCGGAAGACCAGTTTCTTTTCGGATATATTTACTGCGCGGCTATTGAGGGGCTAACAAAATCTACGGGAGGATTCATTTTCGATACTTGCCCAGGTATGCTACGGTTTAAACGTTCGAATCTTGAAATACGTGAAATTTCTTACCGAAGACGTTTAGGTGTGCTGTTATTTAAAGAGGAATGATGGTAAGATTCGTGAGTCGTTTGAGAATTAGTGATGGTAAACGTTTGTAAATAGCGTAGAGTAGATTTTCTGAAATTCTACATATTAAGGCGCATGAGAATATTTTTCAGTTACGATGCTTAAACGTTATACCGAACTTTATTAGTCGCATAAAAGAGCGAGGATAATAGAATTTACGTTAAATTTGTAACTTCAGTGCCTTCTGATGTCGCTAAGAAAATATGATCTCCTGCCACGGCTTTTATCTAATTCCATAAAGAACGTTATACTGCATTACGGGAGAACGTGGATAAATAAATCTTTGCGGGTTTACTTATAATGGATATCTCGAGTTTAATAGCGTTTATACATCTTTCTATGCCGACGTAAACTCTCCGCAAGCCTCCATTTATATGCCCATAACTATCGATATCAAAACGCATTTATGTTGTTGACAAATCATCTAACTTTCGTTCTATCTTTACAGCGATGCCAAGTATTTCCAAGCGATTTGACTTTCGCCTGTCTCCACATCTACGCATAAAAGTGTGTATGTACTACGAAATTCGATGACAACGCTACCCAAGCGATATTCTTGCACATATTATATGCAGAAGCTGACCCAACGTTGCATACGAAAAGTTGTAGCCAAAATTAACAGGTTCAGTCTGTTTGAAGCAACCCAACGTAAAGTATACATCCTATACGCTCATACATCTATAACTAAGACGATCCCCCAAATATTTATGTATCCTAACAATTACACCCCGACAAACCTCGTTTCATCATAAACCAGTTATCACCTCAGCTTCATATTCACTTAGCACATTTGAAATACATATCAAGAACCTAATTTCCTACTCGTCGAGTCTATGACCATTCTTTCGTAACTGACGCGATTACCGAAAAACTAAGATGCCACGACAATGGCACCCCATCAAGCCACTTTCCAACATAACCCACTCATCGCACGAAATCACCATATTCTAATAAGCGCGCGAAGAATCCGACTTAGCTCCTACCCTGTAGACACTTTCAGCACGCATTCACTCTTCGCCCTCGCTCCGTTCACCTCTCACCCACGACACTGTATCAGATCCTCCACCCCCATCTCCCCCCCCCACCCCCGCCCCGGCATCCTGTTCTCACCCCTCTGAGAGGTATCATAGATACCGTGGAAGCCGGGGACTTGGCAAAATTCCGGGAAGCCGTATTCTTCTGTTGCACGATCGCCCAACAAAATTTACGCGTGCGCATATATGCGCCGATGTGATCATCCGGGTGATTCAGGGGGTGTGTACGTTGGCATTCTCGCTTTAAGCAAGCGACCGGCACCGATTTAGGATCCAATCGGTCGAGTTTATGCGAGCTTCGCAGCTGGGTGCACGCTCGGTCTTATTTCACGCCAACGTTATTACGTGAGCGTGGCTCATGCTCGGAAACGTGCTTCTTATGCATATACAAGTATCTTTTTGCGCACGACGATCATTTACCTGCACTTTCGTGCTCTTGGGGTGTCTTGAAAGTATGCGAGGCGCCTGATTAACGGCGAGCAATTACGGCCGATTGACCGATTATGCCTCCTCGCTCGGTGAGACCGTATTGAGATCTTTGGCAGAGTGACTTTTTACGAGGCGTCATCCGCTCTCCTCGGCGTCGTTGCTTTCGGTCAATTTATCATGCGTTCCTTCTGACCCGTTACGGTAATTGATAGGAGCGCGCGGCCTTGAATTAGAGGGCGTAATTAAAATCCTTCATTGCCGCGGGAAGAAGCGATGGAAACGGATTATGGCACTCGCGCGCGTCGATCTTCTATTTGAGATGAGAGAGCGAGGAAGAAGCTGTTAGTCGCTATGTTAATAAAATATGGGAGGGAAGAGTTTAATTCGGAAATTATATTTAATTACAAGCGTTATCTGAATCAAGTAATCAATCATGTGACGTGTGACAGTACTGAGTCCTCGAGCATTTGTCGAACGTACGGAATATTCGGAATCAGAAGAACGACAATGTCCTTTTTTCCATTATCGAAAAACATTCGAGATGTGTCAGGTGAAAAATGTTTACCGAAGAAAGGAGAATTTTTAGCCGCGTAGCGTCTGTTCCTTCTACGCGCCGTACTCTGATTTCGGGAGGATTTCGGGACACCCTATAGATTCTTCCAACTGCGATGGCAGTGTTGGACTCGAGAATAAGCTTGTTCGGTAATTAGGCAGTCGGAAAGCGGCCGCGGGGGGTCCCTTTTTGCCGTTGGCTCGTACTCGCGTGGGCGTGCACTGTATGTGGCACAGCTTAAAATGTTGCCTACAAAATTGACAGCGACTCTCTAATTAGCCGCGCGACCTGATGACTCTACCGATTTTCTACGACCCAATACCCTGCCTTTCCGCCAGACTCTCCATCCCATTATTAATCAACTCACTTTGTTTACTTAACGCTCGATCGGATCGGAACGAAAATTATAGACACTTTTCATCGGATTTTACGTTTATTGCCACTGGAAACTACGTCGTAACTGAAAGAATACGTTGCGGCAGGTATAAATTAGGCGGAATAAGTCAGAACTGTTCTGTATTTTTCGGATACGTTTTTGTTCCAAGCCATTAGGCTTGTTCAAATATTTCACTGTGTTCCGGTGGAGTCAAGTACGTACAGTGCGGTTAACATTAAATTAATTTAATTGAAGTTAAGAACGTACGTGTGCGTTGACATGATAGCAGAATTATTACCGGTATCGATGCAATTTAAATTGTAGAAATTCTTGTGCTCACCATAGACAAAGACAAATTTCATGCATAGAGAGAGGAGTGCGCCGGCGACGAATATGTGACGTCTACCAATCTACCCACACTCCTTTCACACAGGTATTTCTCGTATGAAGACATAAATCAAGCGCTTTCGTGGACGATGCTCGCAATTATATACGCGTAAGCATAACGTAATATATACTGACACATGCACGGCGTGCGGTATGCCGTTCCAAAAGACTCGTTACAATATGCGCCTGGTTCATTTCTGAACGCCAAGTCTGACCTTAAACCATGCTCGGCTCGCTCATGGAACAACCGACGAATGGTGTGGGAGTTGTGCCAATTTGTTCGGTATTTGGACCGCACTTTTGCATAACGAGATGCCCTCTCACCCTGACGGTACCCGTACGCTCGTGCATTCTTATTTTTACGCCTGACGCAGGTGAAGTCATTGAAATATAGATAAATGTTAATTTTACGGCCCGCGATACTGCGCGATAATCAATTAGAAAGCGCAAGTGCGAGGCGGCGCGATTTCTATTTAACACCAGCGAAGTTAGACTCAATTTTACGACACTCTGTGCCTCCCTTAGCTTAACAGCAAATGGCAGGTTAAAGATTGTAAAGGAACCCCATAGGTTCTTGGTATCCAGTCGACAAAGAAGAGAATGTTTGGTTAGAGCACGAGTAAAACGGCAGGGTACGTTGCTGAGGTGAAAATTGGAAAATTGTTCCGATATATTTGATTGTGGAGAGAAGATCGAATCAGTTCGGTCGATGGTCAAAGAAGTCGTCGAAGAGTAATGGAGATAGCATTATGGAATTCCGTACCCGCCTGCTCAAAGCTCAACCAGCTCTAGACCACTGTTTGCCCTTCTTAATGTAATCGCAGCCGTCGGAGGAGACAGTCAACGTTTACTTGGCAATTACGTAAACCCGTCAAACTATTTCATCAAACAGTCGAGGCCGCACGTTCACACAACGACAAACGCTGGCCCCGTTACAGATCCTCTTCCGCTTGTTTGACTATCTCACGACGTCCTCGCGATAAAACTGATTGCCAACCGACTCTGTAGAGCATGAGGCGAGCGTCCCTCGTAAAAGTCCGACATCGCGTCCGTCCGGCAATTTCTAAATGAGTTGTTAATTATCCTACGGCCGGAGACTATAATTTTAAATTCTAAGTCACGCCGCTCGCTTCGATCCTACGAAGGACACCGCGCGAAGGAAAGTACGAAACATCGATAAAACAACGTTTTTTTACCATTGGGAACTGGGTACCGGCTATTTACGGTGCCGTCAATAAAGCTAACATTTCTCGAATGTTTAAACGATCGACTCGCTGATTGAAGTAAGCATCGCTGGATGTTATGTTTGTTTACCGCAGAGAGAATTTCTTACGACCTTGTTCCTGTATGTTACTGTGCATGCCGGAATGCCGTAATCAGTTGAGGGTATACAATGGAATGTGATGTTCCAATTAATTACTAAATGCTGTCAGAAGAGTAATGACATTGTATGTCAAAAAAGAATTTCTTTCCATCACTCCATTTTTACACATAAAGATATACTTAGGTACTAATTTTGATAAATGTTCAATTGCACCCCTTTGTGTCAGTTTCCTAAATTATTAATTCCTGCGTTTCCGTAGAGCATCGTGTTTGAATAGTACTTCACGAAGGACGATTAAAATTTTTCAGCTCGCCTCTTCATAATAGTACTTCACGAAGAATGATTTAAATTTTCTAGCTCGTCTCTTCACATCACGCAAAAAATGTTGACATTCAACCGCGACCAAGTTTGAATTATCGAACTGTGCGTTGAATTGCGCCAAGGAATTCGGTAATAAAGGCTCGATTAAAAGGCACCTGATAAACGTGTCTCCTATCCTTCTCCCAGAGCAGGATCTCTCCCGAGGGTTCTGTTCAAAGGCAGTCAAGGTCCTACAACGACTCGGCAGGTCGCACTCTACTATCTTCCTCGAATCGCGTATCTTCGCTTGCGAGCTCAGCTGCGGATAACACCCTATAATTTCCGGCATACTATACCGCCGATCGGCGTTATCCGACTGATCCGCGGCAATCTCATTCTACCACCGATCGCCCGCTTTCATCAATTTCAGGTCCCGTACGGAGCGTGTAACAATGGTCCGAGCATTTTGCGTCTAACACGCTGATAAGGAATAGCCAGAACGAAAACTGGAATTCAGGATTAAAGTTCGACTATGCACGGCTGGAATCGTGCATCTCAAACGATGCCTAGTTTGGACCAGTTATAATTAGAAGGGATTAGTCTGATAATAAGATTACTCTTTGTTCAGAATGGTACGGCTCTGATTGTTGCCTTATGATGAAGAATTGAGTTGTAATGTAGAGAGGATGAGATTGGATTAGTGATTGTAATGTAGTCCATGCAAAATACAAATTTCGCAGACATCAATAGTTTTGTACAACTGAAGGTGAAGAGCAGATATTGCCAACATAGCTACATTGAACAAATGCTGATATTCAGTGTAAGTTTGAAAAAGAATTTTCTTTAGGTGAATTCTTTCTCACTTGAAAGCTTCGTAAGTTTTGTGTCTAGGAAGTCACATACTTACATACTTTTTGTTCCCAAAAGGGAACGTTAGGATTACACATAAATTGCTACCGTTGCCAGAGTTTTGGGAGAACAAGATCTAATCTCTATTAACAGCGGTATTCTACTCGAAATTTCGATTTTATCACACAGCTTTAGAGTTAAGTGTTCGTAGGTTATCGAGTTACAGTCTCCCATGATACTATCGTGATTGTCTACTGTCACATATATACCGCCGGTAGAACATATGTACTACCGGTAAGAAATATTTTCCGACTACATATTTAATTCTTCTATATCTTTAAAGTACCTTTGAACGACAGAGAACAGACGAAACGATGCTACTCACATTTTTCCGTCTCTGCAGAATTGCTAATTTAAGAAATTAACAGTTACCAGTTACGTATTCCATACGACTTATGGTAATTTAAGTTGTCCTAAAGCTGACATACGAGTTATAATATTTAACCAAGGTGCGAACTATGGCGGCGTATGCAAAAATGCCAGATTTTACGAGACACGGTCATCATACGACAGTATTCTTGATTTACAAGGAGCACGGCTAGATAAATAATATGCTTAAATAACACTTTAACGGTAGAAGTGGCGTGTCCATCAGAACATAACTTGCAGCGGAATAAATTCTCTGCATTTTTAAAATGAAGCCCCTAAGGTCACGAGAACGATATACTTTATATTCGCATGAATAATTACAACTTCATCTCCGAACATCATCATCCATGTTCAAGTTCAAGTTGCCGCAGAAAACTTGCCTTATCTGCCTTTCACATTAAGAGCCTCAATTATTCGTTTGAATTCATTTCATATATACAACCACAGGAACTAGTACATTCTTGATATGTAACAACGTAAACGAATCACGGGTTCGCTTGACCGATAAATACTCTGTATAACATCATTATGGCGAACATTTTGAACAAATACTCTAGAATGTGCAATTAGCCAAAAAAATCGTCAAATCTCGCGACAACATACGTTTGCAAATCTCTCGAGCTCTTGTCGGGTTCCGTGCTAAAGAGCCATTGGTCTGCATCCATTTCCTGTCGATTAATTATTGTCCACATTGGCTCAGCTCGCACCTCACAGAATCCTTGTTTCGCGGGCCGAAAATTCCTGGGGAGCTGCAAAAATCGCCTATCCACCCTTTCCGCAGACGAAGGTCTCTATCAATTATCCGCGCGGAAATTCTTTCGGCGTAATTACCTCGGTATCCCGACTTCCGTGCGGACAATAGGTCTTCTCTCCGGCGAAAGACATGCGATTCACCGCCAATAGGCGACTGGGAGGGATCGGGGGTCATATCTGATCACGCAGATAAGAGAATCGAGCCGCGACTTTACCACAAGCGGTGCACTTAAAAGGCCGAGGTTGCCAGCCGCCGCCTAGCCTCTTGTGAATTTTCAATCCGGATTATATTAAGATAAACGCCCCGGTGGGCGTGCCAAGCTCGAAGAAGCGATCTCGTTACATTTACAGAAAGATAGAGCGGCCTGATCGGATCGGCCTATCGCACTAGTGGGCCTGATAAACGATGCATTCCAAATTATTTCACCCTCTTAATGAAACAATGTGCGAGCGCGCCAGTTGTAGAGGTCGCTAACCCGGTCGCATAACTCGTCCAACCTTTTTCTTCAACAACCGCTCAATCAGAGGTTACGTAAGGTAAGTGGAAGGGACAACGATCGACGTACACAATTTACACGCATCGCGCACTTGATAACACCTTGATTTGCATTGCATTTTGCATGCTCGCGCTCGTTACGAGCCACGAGTGTTGAGCGTAGCTATTTTCATTATCGTCTCAAGTTGCGCAACCGGTAATTCGTGGCTAATTGCGGCGAGCGTTAATGACGCGATTGCGGGAACATTGATACTATTCTTCATCAGGAAGGCGAAGAAGCGCGATTCTCATTGGTGAATCCCAATCCACTTTACAAGAGTCTCCTCTTCCCCCCTCAAGATAAAAGGCCGATTTTACGGGGCCGTACGGTTCGTGGACGGAGTCGTTCTGAAACATCCTGTGGGTTGATCGAGGAAGGTATAAAGGGTGCCGACGGGCATTGTCTGGCGTTTAGTGCTGGCCCGACCTTTGCTACATGTATCGGAGGCCTCTCGGCATCTCGATGGGCCACAGGGCTTCTTAAACGTTTCTTCCCGAGCTCTCGAGTATGTCTTACGTTTCGTAGCAGAGTCGTTATACGTGCGCTTACGACTTTCTGTCTCGGCCGTCTATGTCGAACCGGTGTCTTCAGTTTTATATCTCGGCAATGCCGATTCTCGTTTTTCCTGCCCCATTAAGCGTAAACTCGAAAAAGTGATGGGCCTTCGATTACCGTTTTCTGGTAAACGGCGAGACCGTTTCCACCGAAAGTATGTAATACTCTCATTTGAGAGCTAACCTATCTGTCGCGAAAAGGTCCGGGGAGCGGGATTGAAATTGCCGCGACCCGTGGGGGTCACGAAACGGACGTGTCCTTTAATTATTTATGGCTAACGAGTTTCAACCCCCGACTCCTACGTTTTTATGGCAACGACATTCTAAGCGTATGCCGGGAGAGTTCTCCAGTTTTTAAGAGATGCGTACGGAGCGCTACGTAAAGCACTGGCGCAATTAGCGACTTTGTAATTTGTTTGTAATTACGGACATACTTCTACATTTTCGTACCCATCTTTAAATCAGCACATACTTTCCACACAAAAGAACGAAGAAGAAATCGTCTCCTTAACCCATAAAAAAACTCGGTTAACGAATCAAAATTCATACTTTCCGAAATCTCCTCTCTTTAACGCCCTCACTTATTCTGTTCATTCAAATCGAGTGAAATTCCTTACCCCATGCCAACGGAACGTGTCGCCCGATACGAGACAAAGGCCGAGGGCAATCAGGCCGACAGGAAGAGTGGCGCGAGAAGAATTAGTCTCGGCCGATTTCGAGGGCAGCGTCGATTTTCTTCCGAGCGGAGAAATGGCACTGCCGCCGTTTTGTCGCAGCGATATCCGAGCGGCACTCGTCGGCCACTGTGTAACAACCTTCCCTCCGCTCGCCGGCCTTCCCCTCGTCTTCCCACCTCCCTCGACAAGAAGCAAAGTAAATTGGAGCTGCGTTGAATGATGCTCGTGGCTTGATCTACCGCATTGTCCTGCGCATAGGCGAAGTCGGGGGGGAGCGAGGGAGATGGCATTGGTCGGAGAGAGACGGGACGAAGTGACAAGTAACGAGAGCGGATTGCACCCGTAGGCGGAACACACTTGAATCTTCGTCTCTTTGCTTCCCGTATTTTCTGGAGTGCCGCTCTGATGATAATGACGGTAGCAGGTGCTCGAGCCGATGCCACCTTCGCACCTACCGGTGGCTGTTTGTCGTCGTTGTGCGGTCTACCAGTCACGTGCATTTCTGATGGACGTATACCTGCACGCATAAGTACGAGCGTACATAGGATGCATCGCATAGAGGCGTCCGTTTGTTTCCTCGCGGTCATCGTCGCCGTCCGTGTTCGTTGCCTTCGTCCTCGGGTCACCCTGTAATTCGTTGCCTCGAATTGCCTCGGGAAGACTGGCTTCAACCTACCGTCATACGCGTACGCACCTACACGCGGACAAGTGAATCGGTGTGTGCGCACAGACACATAGAAGCCTTTGCTTCTCTTCCAAACTTGTTCCGCGGATACGCTCTCGCATTTATATATATATATATATATCTATCTTTATCTGTATATATATTCATACATAAATATATATATATGTGTATATATGTATATAAATGTGTGGTGTGTATATATATATATATATATATATATATATATGCCTATGTAAACGTAGATACGATGTGCACATATTCGGAACGTGCTCGCAAATAGGATTGCGGGCTGGCGCGTGTGCGTGCACGTTTGCGAGAGAGGCACATGTGACGTGTGCCAGTGTATGTGTACCGTGCGCTTAATATCTCGAGCCAATCTTAGAGCTTCCATTCAGTGGGTTAGTGCCGTAAATGCCAGTAACCATCCACAGGCAATGGCCAGTCGTGGCTACCACTATAGGCAGTCAGGCAGGTATTCATTCCATTTGCAGTTATGACGAGTACGAGTTCAGAGGCCGTGAGAGTTTGCCGGCTCCATCGAATACCTGGCCTCTTCTCAAGACTGGAGCATATCTGTATCTGTTTATTTTAGTCTGTCACACTTTTCTCGCTGAGCGTTCGTTACGCCGAACGATGGGATCCTCGCATTTAGATCGATGAGAGACCGGATATGTACTGTGCGATCGAGAGGCTGAATAACGCGCAACCTTGCAGAATGGGTTGCTCGCCGCTATCGGGCAGGTGTATTCAACCGATGTGTTCAAACAATGCCTCCCTCGCCCGATCGCTCAACATTCGGTTGCTCGATTAAAGGGAAATCGATTTGTTAATAACTGCGCACATCATTAGTTTTAATTGTAATCCTCGTCGCGCGCTGCTACTCTCTCGATCGGGGTCTACTCAGGCCCTTAATTCGGTTCTACGTTCCCATTGGCACTGATCCGATAAATAATTGATACGCCACGACCGCTGATATTGTTCCATCGCCAAATGATAAATCGTCGGTATTTCCAGTCGCAACCTGCGTGTGAAGGTCATGTCAGGCCAGCGCGACCCTCGCCAGGAGCATAGAGACTTCTCGCTCTCTCTCTCTCTCTCTCTCGCTCTCTCTATCGACGAGAATAAGATTCTTAAGTACTCAGCGCCCTTTTAACTCGCTTACACGTGCCAGTTCGTAACGTTGCTTCTGTGTAGCCGACGTCCTTCTTACCTTCAACTTTCTTGTAATCCTAACATCGTGTGGAACGAATTATTGAATGAGAGCTCCGGCGAGCGGTCAGCGGTAGTCACAATTATAGAATATGACTGTACAGATTCGTTCGGTAATTTGTTATTATTGAATAAATATATATATATATATGCTGATATATATATAATGGAAAGGGATAGGAAGGTGGTAGAGTAATCCGGTCGGAAGATGGAAACGTTGAAAGACAGCGACGAGAAAGTGACTTGCATTCATTCGTATGTACGTGATGAAGCGTACGGCGGGATCAAAATCAGGATCTTATAAAAGAGAACCACTATTCGACACCGTTCAACCTTCAACTCATCGCTTAACTGTCGTTCAAAGATACACCGCGCTCGACATATTCGGATCACATGGCTCGTTTCATTTCCTTTGGATGTTTGTAGTAAATGTTGGAAAAATCCGCGTTTTAGCTTGTCATTGATTGAAAACGTTGGTTCGGATCGAAACTTATGCGGTATATCATGTTGCACTTAATGCTTTTAAAACAAGAGAATGTCAATTTCGGAAGCGTTTGCGGGTAATTTATAGGGTGCTATTAACTGAGAAGGAGGGAAACGCATAGCACTTCAAAGAAGATTTGGAGTCATTACTTGAACTGGTTTGCACAGTCGAACGAAAGTGGTGATTACAATGTTTTGCGCAAACTATGGTCATACATATGGATTTGATACGCTTAGCAGGAATTCAATTTCTTCGGCAGCCTCTCAAATGTAACGTTAATGGTGGAGCTCTATAGAATACTGTGCACGCGAATTTATGTGCGGACAAAACTGAATTTATGAATGCAGTAAATTTATCAGAGATAATACACACTTTTAGTAACCATTCCGAATTTTACGTTCTCACTCCAAATTACTTAATCTTATTAGATTGGAAAGATGATATGTGCTACATATGTATGCACATTTACTACGGTCACAAATTCTTGCATTCTTAACTCCGGTTCAGTAACTTTACTGCTTCACTGGGCATTGCGATAACTGTTTGACATATACATATTGTGTCTATTTTATCGTTCTTTTTCATTGTACCTATACGAAATTGGTAACTGATCGTAAGTACCGCGCTTAAATCACAGCTGTAATTAGTATATGTAAGTAATCGAATGAAAACCTCGTACACGGATGTTAAGTATCGAATGTAAGCCTGCAGAAACGAGTAGCGTACAGAATCTTGAGTTATACGAACGTAACAAGAAGACGTTTCTTACGGAGAAAACGTAAAAATGTACGCGGAAACAACTTGCGGGTAGTATAATTTAATAAAGGTCAACAGAACTGGGCCGAGCTATTGAATGATGCTGTTACGGATACGCAACGTCATTACCGTATCCATACCCCTTCAGTTCAACTTACGTACACTGGTACACGGTAACAGTAAATTGTTCTATCATAAACAGATGCTCGGACTTTTACTACATCGAATATCGCATTTGCTAAATTGTTAAATTACATCGCTTTGAATTCATAACTTACAGAGCAGATGACTCGCTTACTAACCTCTACCTACATAATCAAAATAAACCAGGAACTCCTTGATACCACCGGCATTCGACACAAGAATCTTTAAGCGAATTTCCCACCCCCATGGACACAGAACATAAAATCTGATTGAAAGCCCTGCTAAGAAGCGAAACCGACAAAAACCGCACGCTCGCAAGAATGCGTGCACATGCCGTGTAAGAAGCGCACATTTTCCCAGTTCATTAATTCGGCAGTTAGGCGCGCCAGGTTAATAAGAAAGCGGTGCATTCGTCGGTACGAGTATATCAAACTGTCGGGAGGACATTTTGTATTTGTCGAATAAATGGGTATATCCCCCTGGCAACAGGCACTAACGTCTAAATTAAATGTTTCTAGATCGACGAGTTGAGGACTTAACATGTCATGCGCCGCTCTTAATCTGGATTTAACGGCGAGGTCTCCGACGTGAGGCCACCTTGCGGTGCCTGGTCTCTTCAATAGTGCTTAATTGGCGAATACCTACCCGACGTACGTGTGTGCGCGTAGCGTGTAGACGCGGTATAGAGCGAGAACGAATTGGGGTGGGAGAAGCGTCAAGAGAGAAAGAGCGACTGCTTCTAGAATCTCGTTTCAGCCTTTTCATATCCACTGCTCCTTCTCCACTTCCTTCCCCTGCCCGCCCTCCGCGAGAAGGAGCTCAAGGGCTCCGGAGTGGAGAGAGGCGAGGGCGCGAATGAATTCGCCAATTCACTCTCCGGTATTTGCTTGTTCACGGTTCAGTAATGATAATGATAATGCCAACGATAATAATATCCCCTCGACGCTAAGTTCAAACTTATGTCGCGATATACATGTAGGATCGAGCCGGCGGCGCGTGAGGGCTCCCTTGTCGAGGAGCGTGTGGAAAAATATTGGGCCAGTCTTCTGTAGATGATTTTTTGATACTCGATGAAAGGCACTGGGGAAGGGTAAAAATTTTTCTACTTGTGTGTAAGCAGATCGATGTTTGGGGCTACTGGGATATTTTACATGGTTCGCCGCGCTTCGTTGAATACATTTCATTGTAGTAACTTCAGAACTTGATGAGATTTTACAAATCAAGCTATGAAGTGACACGTGGATTGTACAATTTTAATAGCAGAACTGTATATTTGATTCTGTTATAGTGTTCAGAGAAAAAATAGTATATTGAAAGATGGCAGGCTCATAAAAACTGATAAAGTATGATATCATTAGATATAGATAAATCATATTACACAGCCCCTTGAAGTAATACGCTTGTTCGTGGACCCAAGAGTCTAAGGCTCAAGTGTTGAAATGAAGGGTTATATAAAAGAAAACATCATGCAGAAGTAGAGATACATGTAAAACTAATGTCTATACTCTTACAAAAACGATTATTATAAATCAGCCGATAATACAAAGTATTTCAAGCTGCACCACTTTGGACGATTCGCCCCATTTCTCGGCCAAGTTCAGAAACAAGTATAACGAACGGCCGACTTTTCTTTGCCCCGGCTAATAATGATACCGCTCGCACCTAAAGCATCTCGCGGTGTGAACAAAGGCAGCGATGCCTCACGGGACGTTCCGTCTTTTGCAACGGTATCAAAGTGCAAGCGTAATACCGGGACGCATTCGGCTTGGACGGCAACAGTAACGCGCGTCTGTTTCCTTTCGACGTGCAACAAGAAGGATCGGACAGTGTATTAAGCGTTAGACATGGCCCCCCGCTCTGATATATTGACTTGGACAAAAAAGCAACTGCTCTTCCGCTACCTGGCACTGCGCGACCTGCAGCTACACTCGCATTCGCTCCCTTTCAGGTCCGCCTTATTCCCTTAGTAGCGATACTTTCCTCTGCCATGCGTTGACCAGGGCGTTATAAGTAGTAAAATACGTAATCTGGCTGATATATCACGAACAATGTCGTGTGCGAATATAGATCAGTTTCGAGAGCAAATATAATAGAAGAGTAAAGGACATGGAACTGATATAGCTGACTTATAAGATGATAATATAAATTCTGTATAATTAAATAAAATAAATTTAATTCTGTATAAATAAAACTGTTTAATTTTATGTTACAATCATTTATAATTAAATTTGTTCATAAATAATAGAATTAACAAGTAGTAACGATAAGGATATTTTTTAAGGACTATATATACTTAGATTTTAACTTACTGTTAATAATGAGTAATATATAATCATACAATATTATTATACATAACTTACAAAATAGTACTATGTACACTAAAAAACTTTTGAATCAACTTTAGTGATACTAATGATTATTAAACACTAAGCATACATAAATAATGATTATGAGTATATAGCACTAACACAGCACTATTATTATTAATTTAGTAGAGTCCCGAGCCCCTGGTAGCGATGTGGAGAGGACTGAGAAAGGAGCGTCGGTGGAAAATGTATCCTCGGCGCAAGAAGCTCGGAAGGATAATTCCGAAGGATGGCGAGATACAATGTGCCATGGAGAAAGGAACGCGGCGAGAAAGAAGGGTAGGGGCGAAGAAAGTGAGAGAGGAGCGCGTAAGAGTGCAAGAAATATAATCGCGCCGCACGAGTCTGGCAGTGGTAGACCGCCAGTATGGGGACGAGGAACCTATTATAGTAGGAGAGTAAAAGAGTCCGGACAGGTGAGATAATCAACCTGCAGAGCCGCGGCACCGAAGCCGCCTCGTAGTAATCACTATTCGCACACGGTGTATACTTTAATGCTCCTATCACTCGCGATATATGGATACGTATAGGAGAGGGAGCTGCCAGCGTGTTCGTGAGGCAGGCAAGCATATTGGGAGCCACTGGAAGCGACCACCGTTCTCAATTGCGGTACGTTCGAAAGGTTTCGCGCGACAGCCTTCAACTACGGATCGCTGCGGTTTTCCTTGACAACGAGAGGCCTCCGGGACGATGAGGACGCCGCCGACTGCGTCGCCGTGCCATCTGCAGGGTGCTTCAAGTTTTTCCGGATTTTCACCAGCTTCAACCTTACCCTCCCTTTCCCCACCTAATCGCCGCCAAATTTGACCGCGGAATGCTTCGGACGAATGTCTGCTAAGCGGTAATGAGGAGTCGGTGCGGTAGGTGCGTGAGCTGGGTAGATTCTGGTATTGTGTACTGGTCGGATGAAGGACGTAAGGGTTTTCCGGTTGGAAGGTGTTAATTTTCTTTCGCTCGATGCGCTACGTGTACGTTCGTGCGCAGGGATTCGGTGAGTAAATATTTTGAATGTTACTTGGTTACGTTGTTGTGAGAGACATGCGTATCACGTGTTCTTCGCGATATATTGTGTCCGTATTGGGATTTTTATAGGTATTGCTGTTTGCGGCAGTAAGGTAGGGTAACTGATTAACGGATAAAAAATATTTGTAATATATGGAAGTGCTGGTTCAATACTATTCAGTTAATTTGTACATGTATTGCAACATTACTAGTTAATTACTATAATCTCCGAAGGATAAGGACATTCTGGTTAGGCACATTAAGACTACGCACTAACGTAAAATACGCGTTTAAGTTAACAAAATATTGCATAATTTATTACAAATGATTAGGACGCAACTTTTTAGTTCTCCGTATCACAACTATTCCACTTGACTTCTTTTCACCTTGTATCACCATTGCGGCCCTCAACAATTGCTGAGGACGATTCGTTTCAAATTTGCCCCCATATTTATATTACTAAACATCACAATCGCACACAGTCAATGCAAATCTTTTAGAAACATAATATTCGCAACGTCTGAAACACAGTTTTTCGCTCCCAGTCTATTTTCGGTCGCCATCTTCGCTCTTCCCCCTTTCTTTCCGCCGCCTCTTCTTTTTCCCTCGGCGTCGTTGTGTCATTATGAATGCAAAGGCGCGTGCACCCAATAGTATATTTGTTGGAGCCGTATAACACGTAGCACAACAATGGCCACTGCGGCACCATGCTTTGTGCGAGAACGCGGTGTGGTCTGCTCGATGCCTGATTTACCGCTCGTCTAATTTGTAGGCGGTCGCCATTAAACAATCCATAAAGGCGCATGCGTAAAACACTTCAAGTCACGGCAAGAGGCAACTGGCAGAGCGAACCGAGTAGAGTCGCGCACCTACGTAGACCCGAATATACGTACGTGCATTCAGACATCCATACGTATCCATATCTCTGAATAGACGTATATATATGTATGTATACGTATATGGGCATGTGTACGTGTTCACGCATGAATGAACGAACGGACATGCAACGAAGATACGAAAAGACTGCGCACGATTTATTCATATTCAAATGCGAATCTCTTTACGATCACAGAACCTGCGTACGTGAGAGCTCGCACACGCGCGCGTCAAGTTATATTGCTGCCACGGTTTCGGTCCTCCTGTCGCTTTTCCACGATCCCTCATCGGCATAAGGCGGAATAACGGTGAGGCGTTGAAAAGGTGGACGGAAAAGCGACTGGTGCGGAGCTTGAGCAAAGAAATTAAGTGTACTCGGTGTGAATCTTTTGCGAACTGACAATTCGATGCTTTTATGGTATCCTGAAAAGGTCTAATCGCTTTGGATGTTTTAGGCAAAGCGTGTCCAGAGTCCGTATACTCAAACCATTTTTGGTTCTGTTGGAGTACCTACATCTTATACTACACATATTCCGTTTAGCTCGGATGTGTAATGATTTAATAGGTGCTCGTATTTTGATTAATGCAGCATGATCCTGCACAATGGCGGGCCAACTGACGAAGTGCGTATAATGTTACGGTAACAGAACCAGTACAAGCTGACTTAAAGGTATTTTCCTTCGCTACCAGATTCCAGTTACCCTATTTAGGCTAACAATCCGTAAACGGATGAAATGATCCGTTTCGACAATGCGTCATTCTGACAAAATCGGGAGGTCGGCGTCGGGCTGGCAGAGGCTGAGAGTGGTTAGGTGCAGCGGACGTTAATAAGTTTCCATTCTAGTTGCATTGCATAGTTTCGATCTTGCCTGTACGCAGCTATATCGGATTCCTGCCATTATATGCGCTACGATACCACCGACTATGCCTTCCTCACCGGCGGGATGTTGAACGCCTCGAATATTCTGGCTTCCAGGAGATTGTGCAATGCGTGAGCGAATTTAAAAAAAGAATTTAAACATCGGGCTGATAGGCACCTCTGACCCCGCGGACAAAATATGTGTATGTACTTAAGAATGTGCAAAAGAGCGTCTTAAATAAGTCGTCATTTTTTTTAAGAATATATATATATGTACATGTAGAGGAACGTGGATGGCAGGGTTGACTATATAGGTCTTCTTCGACAAAAGAGGAAGCAGGTTAATGGCGCGTAATGCTATTATATCGACATCTGCACACGATTAAGTTTATACTTTAAAAATTTGAGTTGAGTCTCATTGTTCGTTAAACTGGAAAGAAGCATGTCGATAAATAGTTTATGTACATAGTGCGTGTATCATGAATATAATATATGTTGGAAGTAAAACGCACTCGTACAATTTGTGCTAGTTTACTCGTTGCACAAGATTTCGATAAAGTAATACGATTATAAGATCGTTATTATAGATTTGTGTGATAGTTTGGTGGCGTGGGTCGTCGTGGCCATGTAAGATAAGCTCTCTTTGGTAACCTAGTATTTGATTATCGGGTTAAATCCTCCTCTCGTTCATCCTTCTCTTCCTTCGCCGGAAACTCCTTTCATACTTTTACCCTGACACTTTGACGAACTCTCACTCGAGCTTCTTCACAGTGACTCTGATGAAGAGTCTATTCGCCCACCACTTTCTACTGTTGGGTCGCGTCATACACGCATTCACACGCACACGTATCCGTTTTCGGCACTCTACGTGCATTACTAAACTCACTTGTCACTTCCCGTTATATCCCGTTTAGGATAGACTTCACGTTTCACAATTCCGCCTGTTTGGCCTTACACGCGCTACACCGTATCATTAGAACATCTTTATTCGATCAATTGAATTAGTGTTATGGACCACTTTATTCCATTCTACGAGCGATGAAAAGCAGAACTCAATTACACTCTTATAGTTTTTTGTGCGTGTACCATCTTGCTTTAGATCGGAAATAGAAAGCGGTACGCGCTTTGGGTTACTCGCGCGCCTGGGTTTGGAAAATTTAGTTATGTTATACTGATGCACAAACCTGAAATATAATACGATAATAAAATTGTAACTGAAATACATTGTAGATATAAATCTAAATTGACGTCCGATAGGGACAGATTATCGTAGGTTTTGTAAATGTTGAGACAGCGTGTTTCATTTTCCAGAAGACCCACAGGAGTCTGGTTGGACGTTTAGGTTTCAGTGGTAACATCAGACGGTTAAACTTGTACATCACGATAGATAACGCGATTATTTAGCCATGACATTAATCCGGACTAGCCTCCTCTTCGATCGTGAGAAACTGCAAACGTACTCATGTATCAACTGTCTCGGGAAGCGGCAAGAGGCAGTCGCTTATAAAATCAAAATTTGCATGTATAGGCAGATTTATATCGTTTAACACGGACACACTATTTTCTCTGTCTCGATTCAATGCTACGAGCCCGTCTTTAATACTCACAGATTTATTTTTGTCAATTCATACTTTTGCGATGATACATTATACAGCCCGTTCCACGACGATACATAACAGTGAAACACCATTAATCAAATAATCACTGATCCTAACAGTACAATTATTAATAACACACAAAACGTAACATCGCATATTCAATATAGTTTACGAAATAAACATTTTTCCCAAAGTATGGCATTTGCCAAACTTTTACAGTACACCTTATTTCAAGCATTCCAACGAAAAGTTATGAGGTCGCCAAAATGTTTGTAGACAGACAATCGCGTGGCTCGCGTCATTATACTAAAAACTATTCAGGAATCGAACGAGATGGGTTCTTCGCGTTCTACATCGGTCTCACTTTCATTGCCGGGAGAATCGCTTGGGGTACCTCTGTATAAGTACCGTGCATTGCCGGTAGGACCGCCATTTATATGACTAGAAGAAACTTGAACCCTTATAGCTGCACACAGATGTGCGCGGAACTATGGAGAAGTCATAGTACCGGTGCCGCCATATCTGCGGACAACGACGACGCGTAACGCGACGTAGCTTATTGCCAATGCATTTTAAGCAGTTTACTATACGGGATTTCCTTATTTTCTTTCGCGTCCACCGTACACCTGTGCATCTCGCCACTCTGACTGAGCCGCGTTTCATTCCTTCTTCTGCGATACGCAAGTATATCCGCCTCTTCTACATCTGCGCGTATGTGTATATGAATATGCGTGCATATACCTATATAAATATATATGTTCTTAAACGCTTGAATGTTTTTGAACTATTTATTTAATGTAGGTGTTAAAAAAGTAAGTAATGCCATGGATGAAGTTGTGTAAACTTGATGACGAAGATTTCTGCGATTTCTGCATTTGGTTTTTGATTTTTGGTGACGTTTATGTATTTGGATTGAAGTGGGATGCGTTTGTTGCAGCGTATTTATTTATTGTTAGAGCCGAAGCATGTTGCATATATTTTACAAAAAATATTAACATTTCTTGTTTGCTAGTAAGTATCGTATGTGGAATGAACAAAGTTTAGTGTTGTACAATGCAAAGAAGATTACAAAGCAAGCTAATTCTACTCAAAATTAATTTCGCCAAACAAGGTTGCGGCATTTATCGAATAAAATTATCGATTCAAAGTAATATCATTTTCTTCGGATAATGTTGTTATTACACATAACTATGACTGTCATTATATTATCCCAAAATCCAATAAGGTCGCTACATTCGAAAACTATCGTACTACCTAATCTATATCGTACTATCTAAAATAATGCATTATAATGCCAGAAGAGCATTGCAAACTATTGCCAGACTGAAACACGGTGTGTTACACCTCGGCTGTTCTCAGAACCTTCGGTCCGCCATGCGCACTCATGATCGTATTAATAAGAACGGTCTTTGACAAAGTAATGTATCTGTGACAGTGCTCGGGAACGACAGTACACGAGTTTCGATTCTCCATAAGCGAGTTATTACACCCTTGCGCATAACCAAAGATATTCGCATATGTCAACATAAATAAGCTAACGCGTGTAGCTGGAAGGTTTCCTGCACGCTAATCATCGAGATCATTAATAATCGGTAATTGCACTGAGGCCAATCGAGAAAAATGCAGACTGATCGTGCAGGGGCATCTCTTACCGAACATCTTGCCAGCGAGAGAACCGGTAATGCAGCGTCAAGGATTTATCGAATCACCATCGATCGAAAATGCGATGCTTGCTGATGCTCAGTTGACGCTTTGTAATTTATTTGTTCGCCGTCGAAGTGGCTTTATTGTAATCGATAACAACATTATCGATCTATGCTTCTAGAAGGGCTTGGTATTATTTTTTTGGCCGCTATTAACGCTCGTTGGGATAATTAATTTGATAACTGAACGTTAAATGATTTGCTTCATCACCGTATTAATAACGAGTGTCTATATCTTGTTGAGATTCCTAATCATAGGTACAGTTTTGAGGTTAATGTTTGGGACGAAGTTTCATGCAACACTTTCAGCATTCAATATGTTTAATATTATTTGTTTATTTGCTAAATCGCTACTACTGCCTAATACAGAACTGAACGACAAGCACCGGAGTAATTTTCGATATAACGTTATCGAACTGTGACTAGTATCAATAATCTGAAGAGAAGAATATTAAACTCGCACCTTTATGTGACGGATCTATCATACATAATCGCACTTAAAAAGTACATTTGTATGCCAATAAATGTTCCAACATTGTAGAGACTCAAACACGTTACTTAAATCTGCTAATTCACGATCTTTTACTGAATTCGAAGCAAGCTACACGGACATCCATATAAACTTTCTCAAACGAAAATAAACGCAGTTCTCAATCTTCTTATCGCGATCCGCGTATAGAAAAGGAGAAGAAAAACATACTTCTGCCGATTTCGTACGATACACGAGCATAATGGCGAGAGTTGGGCGACAGAGTATGGACTCCGCAAAAGGATACGAGAACGTGAGGAGAGTGAATAGTGTCGGACGGCGGAGAAGCTGGTAGAGAAGGAACGAAAACCGCAGGAACGTACCACCCAGAAAAAAATTAATCAATCCCGCGTTTAAACAAACAAACTCCACCTACTCACAGATCGGATAAGGTCCTGGCTATTGATTTATTAATTTAGAGCTGCCCGTTCTAAGATGCGGCCGAAGGAAGTCGGGAAGAGATTGAACTCGTGTTCGTTCGCTCGTTCGTAAGATCGCCCGTTCATGCGCTCACACTCGTCCGGAATATGTCTGAACCTAAAGTTAAGGGATATGCTATCCGATGTGGTATCGGTAATTATAGCCCTGAACGCGAGCGCGCTTCGGTTACGTTCATTACTGAATTATCGACTGCGCTCGGCAAACAATGTGCATCTTTCAACCCATTCTCATTTTCCGTTCTGGCCATTTCAATACCAACCCGTCCTCCTCCTCCCCCTCCCCCCTTCCACTCTTCATCCTCCTCCTCCTCCACCTTCTTCTTCTTCTCTGAACTTGTCCTCCTTCTCCTTGGACTTAATCACTTCGCGTATTTAACTCTGTCACTGCGACTCCTACTCTCTCTCCACTCCTCGTTGTCTATTCTTCTTCATTTCCTTTGTCTTCGTTTTTGATCTATCACGTTACTAGTGTTTACGTCGTGCTTCTTTACGGTGTTACTGGGTCAAGATGTCAGCTTCTTTCCCACGCTCTATCTGTCACGCGATTAATCTTAAATCTTGAACATACCCTGGAATCCGTGGGGTGAAAGGACAGATCCGGAGGACTTTCTGTCCTGGAAGGCTGAATGGTCGTAAGGCAGAAGCTTCGATCACGTGCCGTCCCATGCGATTCGCATTCGACCGACGTCCCGTCGACTTTTTTTCGCCTCTCGCAGAATTCAGCCGGGAATTCTTAGAAGCGAGGATAGATCTCGACCGAAACTATTTCACCAACGGCAAGTTTATGTCTTCAAACTAGAGAGCTGCGGTTTTCGATGTGGCCAGGGGAGAGAGGGAAGGTGGGGAGCGACGGTAAAAGAGGAGAAGCACTCCGTGGCAAATGTGGCAGTCTACTACCATAGTGCTAGGCATAAATATGCAGTTGGCCTGCGTTCGAGTTGCGTCGGCGGATAATTTATGCCACGCCAGTGCCGCACCGCCCCGTTCGCCTTAAAAATTATTTATTTGATTGAACGCTGCTTCGAGGAAGGCTATTCTTGACCCACTCAGATAATCCTCTTGGTAAGGAACTCGTTTCACCTTATCTCGCAGGTGAGAAAGTGCAATACGGTGGCGTGCGGCAGGTCGAAAATTTGATTTTTCTCTCCAATTCCGATCGTTTTCAGCAAAGGTTAGGTGGAAAGAAAATCGGTATAAGATAACTTCACTACCAATTGTGGCTGTTGCTATGAATTGTCATAGTGCATTTTAAGCGTTTAGTATTCGGCGTTAATGTAAATTTGTGAGTTAAAGTAAAGAACAATTATAATTATGGAACCTTTCGCGGAATATTTACTGTTTCTCAATATGATCGCGCAGATTAAGTAAGGTGTAGGAAGAAAAGCTGTTCGTTCAACTATCGATTAACAAATTATTTGAAAGTCTGGAAAGCATGCATAAATAAAGGATTATATTGGCGATCCATTATGAAAATTGGGTACGTATCGGCTTCGCATTCGCTATAATCGTTTATTTGGTTGAATGCGATGAAAAATCGGAGAGGAAAACCTGAATGCAAGGGTCACGATCCTATAACGTTATACGCCATGATCCATTGCTTTCCCACAGTTCACTCATATGCATTTCTGCAAACAACGCTAACCATTATCTATCATTATCATAACTTATAATTACTCCCTTGATTAATTGCCGCCTTATCTACCAATATAAATATATATATCGCGCAATAGCCAATTATCACCTTCTCACATTACCTCTCCCGCGAAACTAAACAAATATACTTCCTCACGTCCTCCAATTCATCTGCTGGTCGCAATAATTACTGCTTTACTCTCCAGTCAGAATTATTCGGGTCTGCTGAAAGATTTTGAAGCATCTACTACGTAACAAGATTGACCCAAGGTCTACCGAGTTACGAATGATCCTTCGAAAAATCCTGGTTTGTTGTCCCAGGAGTTGTGAATGGACTGACGAGCGGGAAACGTTCGATGGATATTCGTTTTCGGCTTTCGAACACTCATGAACGCATTGAGACCGAGTACGGTCGGATACTAGCTGGACGGTCGATAGGAGGAGTGGTCGATGCCAGATATGAGGGTCGACCTAACTTTATTGTATTTAATTAATTACTCCGTCCGATACCCGATCCTGCAATTTGTCCCTCCCCCTAACCTTCCCACCCATTCGACCTCCACCCTTCTCTACGGCGTTCTTCATCCTCGGTCACCGCCTCCGCTGCTCGCCACGGGATTTTGCTCTTTCTTTTCTACCCCTCCCCCTCCTCTATCCGCCCTTTTCCCAGTTTCTCCCGTTTCCTCTCAATGCAGCTCGTCTTTCGTCTATCGTCGACTACGGTGCTTCCGATTTTGTTTGTATTCCAACGATGACACTTCACGTTTTTCCGGGTTGACGTTTAACAAGATCGATTTGAGAATTTCAAGATTTAGAATATTTTGGAAAGGTGAGACTTGAGATTATAGTAAATATGATCGATATAGTAATTGTTTTGGAAAATTGGTTATTGATATAAATGGTTGCGAATTGAAGGATTTTTATGCTGCATGTTTTTGCGGATGCGAGGGAACTATGCGAATAGTTGTGAATATAAGTGGAATCGCACGTAAGTGCTACTCGACATTGTTGTTGGGGTAAAAAGGTTAAGTACGTGGGTACTGTTTCGGATTATTTCGCGAACAGCCGAAACGCATTCTTGATAAACGAGTCTTTCATCGGAAAGAAGGTAAGTATAGTCTTTTCCGCATCAAATTGCGATGTGTCACGCGCCTGAATTATTTATGACAGGAGAAAACAATTTGTACGGAGGTTTGTTAAAAATTGATGCCTTACCTGACATAGCGAAGCAAGTTTTTCAGTCAAAATATGTATGCTTACAGCACGGCGGATAGTAACTGGTTTAGTACTTTACGTTACTATGCCATTAAGTGTTATTATACGTCTATTGTTTAGTTAATAATTTTATCCAACAACCATTGTAACTTCTATCCTTTTCAAAATTATTGTTATATCTTTCGAAAGATTCTTAATTCGAAACCATTCAGATATATCTTTATAATCTAAGATTCCATTGAATGTTATACCTAAAATTCATTTTTGTCGATTACCCTGATATTAACTTTTCTTCTCACGTATATGATACGATAAACTAGGAAATTCGCACAAACTATCTCTGTTATAATTGTTCTACGCGTCTCACCGTAACAGTATTAGCTTCCTCCGAACACAATCAGTACCATCATGACCATCCAACTCGTCCGACATTTGTCAAATGAAGCAATAGACGCATAACGTAATTACATTCAGATCGTTCCTCGCTCGGCCGATATCATAAATTAAGCATGGTCCGCGTTCTTATTCCTTCTGTAACGTCGCATAGGGAGCATATAGGCGACGTACATCGGTGTATTTGTGACATAAATCAGGTTTAAGAGAGAGCTGATCCTCCTTCGCGCACAACGAGATCTGGGTAGATGCGCGGTCGTATAAGACCCCGTCACAACATCGGTAATGTGACCATAATGCTAATTTACCGTTTATATTCAAGAAACCTCCCTTTCTCTCTGCTTCCTGCGCCTCGTAGCGATCATGTTCGCCGATGCACACACGGGAGTTTGCCATTAACGCGGGCCAGCTTTAAAGGCTTCACCTTGACCCTGCCGGTGACACGATTTGCGATCTGCGCAAATAGTTGAACCTGGTCTTAGATAACGGCTGAGTGACATCGCATCACGCCGAACACCGCCCCGTACCTTTATGGTGCATAAGGGACCCCGGCATGTTGCCCCATCAATTTCCCCCGACGTAATTACTTCTGGCTTTATGCCGCTAAATTGTTCAACTCGCCTACTCTACCTTGCGCTCGATTCCGCAAAAGTTTGCTGATGGTATAGTCAAGGGTCCGAGTCTCTCTTCATGACTACAAGGGTGCTCCGTACGCTATTAATTTAGGATAACTGGCAGTAGTGGTTATTTTGTCTACGTTTGCTACTTCTGATTCGTGAACAAAGCTAAACGTCAGGCAAATGCGTTGATTTTTGAGAATTTCGTTTGCAGATTTGTTTGAGTTACTTTCGTCTAGCAAAGACGCTTGTCGCGATTAATTACATTGTGCGAAAGTGATTTGTATTAGATGTTGATGTCCTGTAAGCAACCGTGGAAAGTGTGTTTGCTGAACTGTATATAACGGACAAGCGTAAGAATGAAAGTGTTCCGATCGATAGTTCCGGTACGAAACAGTCGAGTCATTCTGAATGCGTGGAACTCAGGTTGTAATTAAGTCATAAAGTATCTAAACGAGTCTCGGAACAATTTACAAATAGTAATTATACTTCGCAGTATAACTCACCGCACGGTACTTGTACACTAAATGAACATAAGCGTTACATCAAATACAGCGTGCGTAGAATATTGCTGTACAACGATCATATTGTACATTTTAATCCTACTCCCACGATAAAAACGAATCAATTCCCACCCACAGGTCCCCCCTTTCCTCTGTCAACCAATCCCAACTAATCCCAAGTCATCGTTTTCCCACAGTCTAGCTCTCATAACAATTAGATCAAACAACGCCTCGCGCTTCTTCACAACAATCTTCCTTCCTCTTCCGCGTAGCTTACGAAAACTGACAAAGAGAAAGAAGCGTAGATGATAGACTGATAGACTGCGACAGAGAGGGGGAGAGGGAGAGAGAGAGAGAGAGAGAGAGAGAGGATTGTTAAGAATGAGAAGGAGGGTGTAGGCGAGGAAAGCGAGAGAACGTAAAATGTGCTATCGGAGCGAGGTAGAGAGGAGAGAGTGAGGGAGTCAGGGAAGCAGAGAAGAGGAGAGTGAGAGGGAGGGAAGGAGAGAGAGACGGAGAGAGACGGAGAGAGACGGAGAGAGACAGAGGGAGAGTGGGGTATCCCGCACGAGAAGCGTGGAGATGCTCGTGTACCTCGCTTGGGGATATTAACATTATAAATCGTCCAGGCTGGCGACACGCCCGGGGCGGGGCCGATCGTATCGAATGATACCCACCTCCAGCTCGATATCGATTACACTTTGGTGATTGGCAGGATTCGTAACACGCCACGTGAATCTTTTGGCACGACGGATTGACTCTCGTCTACATGCGCGGTGCATGATTGCGGAGCGCGGTAATCAAAAATTCGACTTCTTATTGCCCTCGCTGGCAGTGCGTGCAATTACGGATAATACTTTATCGTCTTCTTTGTCCTTTTTTGCTCGGCGCTGGTCTCTTTGTTTGTTATATGAATTGGATGCGCCGATGCGGGAGGATCCTGGCTCTCGATGCGTATGACATTGAAGAGGACGGAGGATTCTGCAGAGAATACACTGATAACGTACTGTTCAGTGTGTTGTGTGAGTTTGATCGTCGTGGCATTGTAGCAGAGGTCGATAAATCGACAGTAGGTTTGATGCTTTACTTCTAATGAGCGGGTTAACGTAAGTTAGTGTTTGTATTACGTTGTGGTATGATAATTTATCGTAATATGCGGTAATTTTGCGCTACCGCTTCCGGTTTGTTCCCAAATCGGAAACGGTGGATGTACAGGCGCGGCGTTAAAAATGTACAGCCGCACGGCGATAGCATTAAAGCGGTCGGTCGTAAAAATTACAGGTAAATACATTGCGGAGATTTTATATTACGCCGAGCGTCGGCCTGCGCTGCGATGAACGTCAACTTAATTTATTAGGAAATAGAAAATCGCGACTGCGCGTCGCCTCTCGCGGCTTCCCGATGAGACATCCGATTCGTCTCGCGCAACTTTTGCCTTTCACCATTTTTATCGATTCTAAAGGTGAAATCTCATCACCTTGTCAACGCGCACGCGATGATACTGCAAACTTGGTCTCGGGACTCTGCTGCAAACCAATGCAAGGAAGATGTTACCTTGGCTAAAAACAAAATATAATACAATTATTTTTCTTGTGCATTTGTCAGTTGGGTACTTGTTTATCAACTAGACAGATTCTGGATTAGAAGCATGTGATGTTCGTAAATATTGTTTGAGTAATGTTAAACACGTTGATGCGCCATCTTAGAATCGTGGATGGCGAGGGGATTTACACGTTGCGAGAGTGTGCATATTATCGCACATGGTATACGCATACACAAAGGAGCAAATCACTGGTTGATCTATGGCAACAGGTATTGGATCGTGTTATATAATTGGAATCGAGTTATGCAACGCGATGCCTTGAATATTTCGACCAAGCGCCAGCGGCTGGCTGTCATTACAGTTCTTCCTGCTGGCGAGATAAAAATACGCTTATTTTCTTGCGACGAAGATCAACCAGGTTTGGAGATCCTTATTGTTGTCCTTGGAAGCTTCTCAATAGACGAAATTACGGTTACACGCCAAAGAATATTCGCAATCGTCATAATAATGTATTAATATTATTCTCAAACTTTATGTAACCTTTTAACATTGACGACCTTGATTTTTTTCCTATTTTCTAATTAGCCCCTACTAATACCTATATTTATTTTGTGTTAGGTATATTTAATTTTTTTTTTTAAATAATTTATCGGTCCAAGCAAACTTTACAGCTCATTACTTTGTCATCGATTCAAATGATATCGAATTAGCGTAACAAGGAATAAGAAGGAAAATTTCTTGAAAAAATGTATTTTATCACACAGAGATGTGATGATGCTAAGTGCGCAACAGTCTTATACAATGACTGACTTTCAACATAGAGTGTTTATTGGACGCTACTTACCTCTCAAGTTCTACTGATGGCAAATAATAACTACCAATATTTTCCTGTTTATTATCTCTCAGTAAGAGACTATATCACTGCAACAATACAGAATATACCTCACATTCAAGCATAAACGAAAGTCAGATTAATGTTATGGGTTAACATGCCTAAATAAATAATTGCAAAACCCTGCACTTCACAGCAATATCCTTTAATTTACCCAACTTTCCAGTATCTATACAATTTAACTCATATTAAGTACAAAGTAAGCATGTGTATTGTTGTTGAACTCGCCTTTAGCTTTAAGTGTTTTTTGAATTCAGCTTACACTGATTTCGGAAAATAGATCGACCCCCGTGATTGACAAAAGGAAATCAAAGAAGTCCCAGTCAAATGTACGAGGTCTCGCGTGAAAGTGAACGTAAGTGTGGGTACGGCGCATTATAACTCCCTGAGCACTGTAAATCACGGAGGACGTCTTATGCACCCACAGAAACGGTTACATTCAACCATAACGACGGGTACCCACCGCGACGACGACGAGGCTATATTTTAATAGTACCGATAAATTACTTACGTGAAGGGAATCGCGTCCCAGAGCTGACAGTGCTGATATCCTCACGCCGCGAGGATGCATTCTTTACGTCCTTCGGACGATTTCTTCTCATACCAGATCGCTTTTTCCTTTATATTTCATTTAATTGTCGTGGACGATTATAATAAACTGCGGCGGCTGGTAGTAATAAAGAGCTCTTGGACCTTTGATGTCCCCAAAATACGAGAAGCTTCGCTCCTTGCGGTTAGCGAGAGTACAGCAGTCGTTCATGAGGCACTGTAAACACGGTTATGGTCGTAATTTTCGGTGCTACAGATTTATGTACTCACTTCGCAATGTTTTGGAAAGTTCCTTCTAATCAGAAATTATGATTGGCTTAGCCAAATGTACAAGCATTTATGTGTGTAGGATGTCTTTATTAACGTATACGTGCGTAAGGGTTGTTAATACTTCCAGGTTTGGTTTGGTGAACGTAGCTTCAAAAAATTAAATCTTTATAGCAGTAGGTTTTTTTCATCTAAGTTGAAAGTAAGTTAATAATATGTGGCAACTCCCGTTTTTAAACACTGAAAATATACGTATGACAGCACTATTAATATTATTTGTGTTATAAAGTCGGTAGGATAGAATATAATAAACAAGTAACTGATCAATCAATTACTTTTTTTTACAATTGCCACTCCCGCAGATCGCACTATGTCTATATGATAACCACTTGTATGTTTACATAACTTTGTTAGTAAGAATTTATCGATCAGCAAGGTGTCCTGACTTTAAAGCGGAACTTTAATACCAGTGACCACAATGTCCGCCATGGCAGACATCCGTGTATGGGACTTCGAGGTAAGGCCCTTGAATAAATGAGAACTTATTTAATTAACCGCACAAGTTGTTTGCATTGAATTTCTATTTGCATACAGAAGTCAACGCTGCAATTTTCTTCTCCTGTTAATGATGACCTCTAGACGCTGAGGTTACTTTGGTTGTTAATCAAATTTGTTTGTCAGTATTTACAAAAGTCTGAAGTATTTTTAGTACTGAAAATCTTGATAGATCCGGGTCTTGATTGTAGATAAACAATTTCGATTTTAACATGGTCAAATGTGATATCTTAACATTCTGATGTTATGAAATATTGTTATTAGTAGTATTACATTTGGTGTTTAAATGTTTTATGGTGTTAATTTAATAACTTACCACAACGATGTTTCAGATCACTGAGCTGTAGTCAGGAAGAATTTACAATTTTACACAACACTGATTTCAAGAACCCATAAACTATTATATTCTTTCTCCTTACTCTTAACCTACACTTTTATCCATGCCTTAACAAATGAATACCAACACAGAACTACCATTACCCCAATCCCTTTCTTGTTGCCACAAACACAGTACTTACCCTGCTTAACCCTCCGGGTCCCAGGCCTGGGTCTCTTTTTCGCGCTCTCTTGGCAGCGCTAACACACACATTTCAACAGGCTCGCTGACACAAAGTCCGACGACACCGGCGATGCTCGGTTGTTTTCATAGCTATAACGCAACGTACGCAGTGAAAAGATTCAGTTCGGTATAACGCTTGGAACTACGACGACGTACTCAGAGAGAATAGATAGATATTTGGCGATTATAATTCATTATTTTTTTTAGTTTGTGTTTGCATATTTTTGTTATCCGAGTATCATAGTATATTTTCTTTATCTGAGTTATAGTATATTTCTATTATTCGTGTGTTTTATAATTGTTGTCATCGTTCTAAGCGTTTTGTTGTGAAAAATAGTATTTTTTTGTACATTTACGTACAAAATGTACACATTGCTAAAAAATCGTCTTATTTCGCAACTTCGGGAACACTATAATCCATATCAAATGGAACATATGCACGATGTGCAATAAACCGAATATTTAAAAATAAATTTTGTTCAAAAATGCACAATCCCTTTTTCCGCTTACAACTCCATGACAAATCCTATATAACTAACAATAAGTGTACACATTCACTCTATTGTATCAGCGATACTCGGCGGCCTAAGATGCTCTTTTGTCGCACCGACGACCGGACGAGCGGCCCGGTGAAGCGATTGAATTAGTATTAGTGAACTGTCTGTGAGATCGCTAAGGACCCATGCCTGGGACCTCGCGCCTGTGGTACTCCGAGGGTTAAATCTCGAAATAAAGAATTTCAAAAAATGAACTCCTATAGTTACCATCTACGATCCAACGAAATGAAGGACCTTGACAGCCTTTATCGGCCAGGTTTCGCTCGAAATGGCGATTAGTACCGTGCAGGTGGACTCTTCGTCGAGGAGGACGAAGTTTTTCCATGCATTTCTCTCTCCATACCCGGCTCATTCTCTGCAGATCAAGCGCGGACGACTCCGTGCTTGCGCAAGTTTCGCTAGCTCGCTCGTAAGTTGATCGCCCACGCTGCATGCAAGGTGGTCCGAGTACTTGAGATCTTCAGGTCTCGGTCCCGGGACAGTTTTATGCTCCCGACGACGAGCGACGACGACATTTCCGAGCACCTTCCTCGCGGCGTGGGCGAGTCATGGGAACCTGCAGCTTTTAACTCTGTCGCCTTAACCTCCCGTAATCGCCGGCCTGAACTCGAATAAACATGCGCGATATTTATTGAACCGCCGCTCCGAGACTGACCACCAAACAATTCCTTACCCACCTTCTGCGATCCTGCGCTCATTACACTCCAAGGACGACGAATTCTCTGTGAATTTGTTATACATTGACGGATATTGGTATAAGGCATGAAATGCGTGAAAACTGGACTACAGGAAGAGTCAAGTAAGAAGAAAGGCGAGTTAGGAGAAGAGGAGTCAATCGAATTGGACAGAGGATAGGACATACGATATGTATTGAACTGTAGAAATATTGAACTAATTAAAGAAAAGTGTTAGTAAGTTAATATCGTCCTTCCACCAAAAGATATTCTACTCCACATTCTTGCAGAATGTTATAATATTCTGGTAGAACGTCCACTCTTGTTCGATTCTTACAATTGGTGCAATAGACCCGTATGACGAATTTACCGATTCGATTTCGTCTGGAATTAGTCCCCGAAGGAAGCAGACACTAATGACCGGAAAGGGGGGAGACGTAAGGTGTTACGGGAGTGGGAAGAGATCAGAGCAGCTGTTCCTGCTCCTCATCGTCAGGCCGACACTTAACTCACCTGCGCCCATTGTGCTAAAAGCCCATCTTCTTTCTCTACGCGCCCCGCACGCAACGTTTCAATCAGCCCCTGCAATCCTCCGTCGGATACTCCAATTCGCACCTATTTAAATCCCGGCCCGCGTCGTTCTGTATCGTAAAGTTTATCGTCGCGGAATATGGCGCAAAGTCGTTTTGCATGAGAGACGGATGAGAGAGTGCCGGTGCGCGCGCAAGAAAGATGATGCTTTACCTCATACTCGGCGTATCCGTCTGTTTACTAGCGTCCCTTATCTCTTCTCTCCTTTTGCCTTCTCTCCTTCCCTCTCGCTGGCATACAGACTCCTCGCTCCTCTATTCATCTGTTTTCCTTTTCTTCTGTGTCATTTCTCTTCGCCTCTCTTTTTGCCCTTCTCTCCCTTTCTCATCTATGCATCCCTCTCCCTCCCTCGCTCGTTTCTCGCGATTCTCGCGCCTCTCAGGCAAGCGCGCGCGCGCGCGCGGACTCTCTCGTGCATGTAGCCGTGCCTACGTGCGCGCATGCTCGTGTAAATGGTATACGGAACACCAGCGAGAGCTGAGCGTATAAAACGCGTCTTTGTGCGCTTGGACCAGCTGTTTGTCTAACACCTCGTACCTGGCCGGGGTCAGTGGCGATTCTGTTATGAGTCTCGGGAACGTCGGTCGTTCGATACACGGACTCCGAGGTCAACGCCACGATCGCAGAAAATCAACGACCGTTCTCAAACGTTGGAAAACTACTGGAAATATCCTGCCTTTCCACAGATTTTCTCTTCCCACATCCTTCCGCTTCGGCGTTCTATCAATTTTCGATTGCGCGCTCTGATACGATTTTCGAGAACGCTCTTTCTGCGCATGTGTGAGGAGCGTAGGAACGCTGCGCAGAGTCAATTAAATGCTTTGTGGAAATGCGTGCGATGTGCAGCCCTTTGAGGAGAGGTCATGCCGGGAGAGTGAACAAAATGTAATAAGCCGAAGAATTTCTCATTACACAGGGTATAGGAGCGAACAGTGAGATGAACGTGTAATTACGTATAATACGCAATACGATCTTTTGCTATGTCCGGCGAACGTAGCGTTCCATCCTCTTAAATATTGTAGGAGGATCGTACTCCATCAGACCGCGGCGAGGATGGAAATTAATTTGTACACCCGCGTTACATCATTACTTTATGTCACTATCCTTACAAAACCGATATGATGCATATCCGAAACAATTTAATACTTTCACAAAATCGTCCTTCGCCATTCTCAGTCCGAACAAAGCGTAACGGCAGTAGGTACATCAATTCTCGAGTACCATCATCCGAACCCGAAACAAGCTCAATCAGCCAATTGTATTCAGTTCACCTCCCCCTACCTCACTCCCTGAAATCCCACGAAGGCAGAAACCATTAA
Organism: Anoplius nigerrimus; assembly: GCA_914767735.1. NCBI lineage: Eukaryota > Metazoa > Arthropoda > Insecta > Hymenoptera > Pompilidae > Anoplius > Anoplius nigerrimus. The sequence continues at coordinate 2,626,894 of OU612079.1, read as the reverse complement.
AGCCGAGGAATACGATTGATTGATGCGAAAAATAATGGTATCGCGAGCAGGTTCCAGGGGTAGGCGCCAGGGCAGAATGCAATAACTTGATCGCGACCTTCTTACCGAGCCGAAAGAAGTCTCGGATAGGTAATAAATACATCGTTGTGGAAGGAAGGACGGAGGGCGCGCCTAGCGAGGGTCAAAGAAGGACGGAGAGAGGACGAAGCGTCGTCGGGCGATTGATATTCGCGTCGCTTCTTTCGCGAGTCCCGCTAATAACTTATCCCGTAGACCGAGAGGCAACCTTCCGCTTCTTGCCCGTCTATCGAATATATCTCCTCCCCTCCAGGGCCCCGGTAGCCAGCGAGGCCGGCAAAGCCACGCTGATCGTTGGCCGGCGGAGGCCGATGCGGCGACATGTCCCTCAGGCGCTCGTCAGCGAGCGAATCATGTTTTCTGGCACCGCGCAAACTCCGCTCTGTGTGGTCCTCGCGTCAAAATGTGTCAAAACTCGAGTTCGCGGTTTCGCCGCGAAGGGCAAAAAGCGGTTTGGCGGCCCTACAAATTAGCGGCAACGTCGACAGGGGAGGAAGACGGCGGACCGAGCTCGTTGGCGCTACCGAGCGATAAGAGGGGAGGGAGCTGGGAGGGAGGGGAGGTATATTCGATAGGCCTCGGAGGGGGTTGGAGGGGAGGCGGAGGTTTTCTCCGATGAGGAACAAGGGTTACCGATCCCCGTTACCGATACGAGCCTGTCCTACACACGGGAACATAAACGACCCTCTTACCCGGTAGGACGTCAAGATCGAGACGCAGATCGTCCTTGGAAACTACGGGCTACAAATGTTTTTATGCCGGGCGGCAGAACATTAACGAATCGGATTCGGACGTATGCACGAGAGGGTGGGTCGGTAAGAGGGGAGGGAGGCGGAATGGGCCAGGGTCATCGGTCGAATTACGAGGGAAGGAGGTGGGATTGATACGGGAATTAGAGGTTTGCGAAAGTGAGAAAGCCGATGAACGGTAGGTGACGCTCGAAGGATACGCTTTACGTGAATGGTGATAGCTTTCGGACGGCGTGAAATTTTCTGGGCACTCGACGCGGTTGAGGTAGGACCTGGGAGGTGTGCTAATAGAGAGCACGCGACGCGTCGGCACGAAAGATACGGCGCGAAGTTTGAGAATCGAGCCTGTTTGCGAGCGGAGCGCAAATAATTTCGCAATGTCGCGGATTTTCGCGCAGCGAACAACGCTGCGGACGAGCCGACCGACACGTTTCGACACACGCCATTATATCTGCGATTCCATTTGCTAGGACGGTGAATGGGTATTCCATAAAGGTACGATCTTAAGCAGATAAAGCGATCGTTAGCGGAGATTGCGCGAATGTGCCACCTCTCGGCGGATTTACTGTAGGCCGATATTGCACGTCCCGGCGCTGCGTTCTTTACGAGTATGACCTTAACACCGTAGGAATTTTACGGCGACCTTCGAGAGGAGCAGCTTCCACGTCCTCGGCGACGCACGCATGAAAGTTCGTACCAGAGAAAACCGTTTCTTTTCCTCCCGGCGAAGCTTTCTATTCCTTTGTCAGGTCGGTGCGGATCGTCCGTCGGTCGCCTCGCTACTGATTGAGATAAAATCACGGTTTCGGTACGGCAAATGGTAGCTCATTGTTCGGCAAAATTGAACGCTTGATTTTCTATGGGATATGTCAGTGCCATTGTAAAAAGCGCAACTGGTCGCGCGAGCGGCCTCTGTGCGCGCGAATCTATACGTGAAGGTGAAATATATTCAGTTCTACGTCCGGATATAAGCTCGCTGTGAACAGTTTGTTAGCGCTCGATTTCTACCGATAAACTCATTTTTTTCTCTCCTTTTTCTATTATGTTTGGACACGCTGCGAACCGCACCGGCCATTATATGGACGCCATCTGTTTGGTAATCCTTCACGACGCTGGTAGATGAACGATGATGTATGTAGCACGGTCTAAACGTTTTGACATAATGCGCAATGAAGGCAGAGAAAGACCGCTTCAAAAGGTTTCTATTTACAATGTGTTTGGGCCATGTATCAAATTAATCTGATACCTTCCTCTGAAAATATGCGAATCTACAGCGGATGCTCTTGTACTTGGATTGCGTCAATAATAACAGTAAATGGACAAGTTTATACGTGCGGTTGACAATGTTGTTATTTCTGATATTGCTTGACGTAATCAGGTAAGTATAAAATAAAATTTTTTACTGCGGGAAAATTGAATCGGTCAACTTCTATAATAGATACAATTTTTAACGTATAAACTGTATTTATATTATGGTCTCTCATTACTCATCGCCGAAGAATAAGAATGGAAGTAAACTCATTATAAAAGAAGGATGTCACAACTGACGGCCGTCAAGTGTAAAAGTACCTTCGCTAAACGTATTTCAATCACGATCTCAACAAAAAAGCTGTCCGACGTGCAATGGATCATTGTGCCGTTCAAGTGGGTTTCACTACTTTCATCAGTTACCGTGCTTTCTACTTCTATTCTTCTGCTCCTTTAGCCACGCACCTATATACGATCCGTCTACGTTCCCACATTTTGCTCGCAACCGGATATCCAACGAGTTGTCATCTTCCACTTATCGATCCCACTACCCGCTAAACAAGATCGCCAATGATTAACATCTATTTTCAGGAAACAATCAGAATTATATCACTTCTCAACTGCATCCGTTTGCGTAATCTTCACAACATCGCACCGCTTCTCGGTAAAATATTACGCACGCAGAGCGGGACTTTGCGATTGACGGGTTCAATGTCGTACCTGAATAACCACATCCTCCTCATCCCCCTGCCCAGTCGATATCCTCATTGAACAATGTATATGTTCAGCATTCGATTATCCAATGTTAAGACCAACGACAGAGCCCGGCTTATCGTCCTTAATCGTTTAAGTTCCAAACAGATCGTGCTGTTTAGATTTTGTGTCTTAAAGTCTTAGTTGAATGCTATGAACAACTGACAGAGCATTGAAAGTCTGTCAAGGTAGCATATTCAATTTTAGTAGCGCACATACGTCGGATAGTTGTGTTTTATGCAAATAATACAACTGACACGTCTTGTATTTCATTGTTATCTTTACAACTATTTTTATTGAACAAAAACTTGAAAAATGTATCAACCAATAGTAGGCTTTTACAGGAACATAGATGTTTTTCACGAAGTAAAAAGTTACAAGTTAAAAATATTTTTAACCATATGAACAATTTAAAGTAACAGTTAAACTGACATTATTCGACAGAAAATAAGACTAGCGCCATCGGACTGTTCGGCATTCGTCAAGCGGTAAATTGTCGGTAAAAATGCAGAAACGCATAGGAACGACTAATTGTCTCGCTACGCGAGATTTGAGTATCCTGTTGCGGAGCGGCAATAGACACGCAGTAGTGGCCGTGAACAAGCTTCCGTGGATCGCGTCCCGACTACGTTGTGCCATCGAGTTTCGTTCTTACGAGCGGATGAGACGACCGCACGCACTGCAGCGACGGAGGCAAAAAGCCGTTTTCGCGTAAAACGATCGCCGTTGCTCGGCTTTCTGTCGTAAAGTAGCGCCCACACGCGCTGATGCCTCTCCTCGCTCGAGGCGGGATAATGCGTTGGCAACAACGTGAGAATGTCCGCAGAACGATAAAAGGTACCCTTCTCCCGAGTTTTACGTCTCGCCTCATGTTCCCAATTACACGAACTGCCGGCAAAAAGTACGCCCATAGATCCGTCGCCCGGCCATCTATCGGCGTCTAAGGATACGCATCCTGATCCTCCACCTTTTCCTCCGCAACTTCCTTTCATCCTTTGACAACTCTCGTCTCGCGATTCGTTAAAACCGCCGCGCCATAAATGTGTTCAACAATTCAGCTGCTAACTATGTCTGAATATCTCACAGCCAACTCTAGTTCCTTTTAGTTGTAGCATAGTTTCTTACAATGGTTTTGTACACGAAGAACGTCAAAAGAAAAATTCTCCGCAAAGATTTTTGTTAATCATTCGTGTAAAACACCGACTTATGTAGCATTCTGCTGAAAGACTATAGGTCGTCCTCGCGTTCGCTTCTTCTTCAAGAGATCTATGCGTACTCCTTTAATCAAGATCCTCCGACGATCTATGCCGTCTTCTTCCTTCGTTCGATCGCGTCATTATTATATTACCGAGAAGTGCGAGCCGGCGCACACATGCACAGCTATTGGGTTAACTGCTGTCATATTCTAATAAGGAAAAAAACCTCCATCGCGTTCAGAGACAAAGCCAGATGCATAAAGAGAGTAGGATAGGGGGAGGTAGAGGGGGGAGGGGGAGGAGGATAGCGGATTGCGATTAAAACAGGATGAAGACAGGTACTCCTTGCCGGCGATTATGGATGACTTACGTATGCGAGCAATCTTGTGCCGTTTGCGCAATTATTTGAACACCTCATGTCCGTAATAAATGGAAGCATATGCCCTCAAAGGTGTTAGTTCAAGATCATCCGGTAATACTAGATTGTGCTATAGTGGGTATCGAACGCGTACGCGTCTCGGGATTTCATCATTGCACGAGCTCATCCACGACTACCAATAAGCGAGTTTATGCAACTATTTCAGACATTAAGGTTATCTCAAATCCCAAGAAAATCACGACTGTTCTAATGCAATTTTCCTCAGCGTACATTCCCCGGCGCGAGGTTCGTCAGTGGAATTCCGATGACAGCTCTGCTTGCCATTTACATAAATTTTGCGCCTGTGTCCCGCTTAATTAATATTCTTTCGTTAATCGTTTATTCTTTCTACCTCAATTGTCACGCTTTTTTAATTTTATTTTTTGCACGAATTAAGATATTTTAACGATGTCGGCTTGTTTTTTTAGATCCGATCTGAAGTGAACCATATAAAGCAAGAGAATTTGTCATCGCTCGGACTTGTGGCAAATTACGTCTCATTCTTGAGATGTTTACTTTAATTATCTCCGTTTTTAACGCTCGTTGAACTACAGTGTGTGTGTGCAAAACGCTTGGAATGTCAGATTCGCGCCTGACGTGCTTAATGACATGATACAAAAACACAATGCTCTCAACAAAGAATCGGCAAATTGATCGCTTCTTACTTGAGAACGTGTTCTAACACATCTATTCGTAAGGTGAAAGTTTTTCATTTAAATCATGCACGAAGAAGGCGATGCTACGTTACACGCAAGGTCAATATTGAATATCTATACATACATTTGTATTGGAGCGGGTAAGTGATGACTGTTGTTTAGGCCTAAGATGAAATAGCATCGTTTATCGAACAGTATCATTAAACGTAAGATTGCCACCTGTCACTATTGCACAAAAAAGAGTTAAACAATGTAGATTTAGCTATTTTATTTATTTTCAATATTTCTTACATATGTGGTCAAATATATGATGAGAAAGAAGTAGATATTTTATTATAAATTTTATAAGCCTACAAATGTTTACATGGGCAAACGTTGGCATTACATTGGCAGTTGCTGCTAAATCGCATCAAGATATAATCAAGTAATTTTTTATTTGGACTTGTTTAAAATACATTTTATCGCAAGTTATTGTCAAGTATGTAGATATAGGCATATCAAGGTAGGGCAGAAGTCTTCCGAAGATTTCCTGGACGCAAAAAAAAAAAAAAAATATTCAAGGTATGACGTGTAAGTTAAAGATTTGACTACAACTTTAAATTGTTGATTGATCCATTTATTTATTTTTTAACGATCTTTTGCAAATCTCGTTGCACATTACACGAGAAGAGAAAAACATTATGGTGACAACGATTGTCTTCTAACAAGGAGCGTAAAGAAAATGTCAAGGTCGGGGTTATTTTTTCAATTAATATAAGACATCTTCCTACAACCCAACCGCTGCTTTTGATCAGGTGAAGAAAAAAGTAATGAGCAGATATTTGCGTTATAAAATCATTAGTTTTCATCGGCAATTTAGTATTTTATTTTGCGGCCAACAATAGTAGCGTTAATCGTCAGTGACTGCCAACTCACTCATCGCTCATCGAACGGTGATTTAATTAGATGCATTATCAATATGTGGGAACATTAAAGAGCAAAGAAATTTTTACGCCTAATTCATCAGCGGCGGCCAAGTAAAGTGTGCGTTTTATTATCCTAAGAACTCACTCGTATCTGATTCCGGCTAAAGATGATCTTTCGAGTGAGAGGGTAATTCGTCCTTCGTTTCCTCGGCAGATGGCGCAAAGCGGCCATACATATCATACACACACGGACTTTACTGGAACACATACATCAATGATCTTCCTTCGAAGCAGGCCGTTCTCATGCGATCGTGTATATACATTCCAATTGTACAGCTGCAAGTGCAGCCTACGCGTGTATTCGTAAATGGGTGCACCGTAAGGGCGTGAGATTGTATGTCATGTAAACCTTTTCTAAATCCATGGCCTCTGATTCACCGATTACTTCTATTCGAATTCTATTCGATTCTGCTGCGTTCGAAATTTGACCCCGCACGCATGTTTTTTAACATAAACGGACGGTGCAGCCAAATATTTGGTAAACACTAATGTCTTATACCTTCCCCGAATTCGTTATCATATTTATTGGAAATCTTTGTGGCCACAATTGCAACTTGAATGTTTTATACATATACTTGTTCCAGTAACGTGGAAGGTTTTAAGATATTTTTGTATACTGGTAACAATTGCCACGAACATTATGTCTTTCTTAACGTTATTCTAATAAAAATGAAGCGGATAGTTATTTCTTGTCGTGCAACTTTTGCATACCCATGCAAGCAACGATACACACGGAGCAGATGTTTCTATTAATAGTTACTAAATAACACACCCAGGATGGAATATGGTTTATTGCAATACACGTAGTCTAACATCATCTAATATAAATCCACATAAATATAATGCGTGCAAACGTTGCTTGATCACAAAACATTGGAAGATTTCGGTCACAATAATGCATAAGTCGTTTGAACTAGCTTTGCCTTTTATGGAAGGTAAATAGCTCAGCAAAACAATCTCCTTACGTGCGTAAGGTCATAGTAGTCACGCTCTGATTACGTCAGTACTGCAGCAGATCAATAGAAGAACCATAATTGCTTCTTCTCAGAAGCACTGTGAAAACAAACGTTCATTTAAAGCGACGCCACAAATTTTCGAAAACGTACTAATTCCTATACTTTGCTCATCTCGCATTTTGATACACATATAAATAAATGCACCTTCTCAGGGAAAGGCGGCTTCTGAGGAACCAGTTAGTCGAAACATCTGCCGACATAGATTCTAACGATCGTATTAATGGTATCCACCAACGGCATGTCGGTACGAACATACACGAATCATTGACAATCTCGTTATGCGTGTCCGAATACACGAAAGGACCTGAGCGCATGGCATTGTGACGCGGAAACGGAGATTAGTAATTTAATCCTATCCTGCACATAAATTCGCGGGAACGAGTCTGTTTCCGATGGTACAAATCTGGGAGCGCATCTAACAGGCCTCGCCAGATGTTCGATTGACACGGTGGGCCAATTCACACAGTAAGAAGGTGAGCATTTCACCTAAGAGGCACACTGTCAGGCTACAATTAACACGATGCAACTAACAGTGCGCTCAACACCGACACACCTTTGATTTTGTACTGTTTAGTACAGTCAGTGTTGAGCCGAAACGGCTACAATTCCTGGTGAAGCGCAATGGCGGCAGAAATCTCGGCAAAAGGATCGAAATCCAGCGTTCTCGCAGAAGTTTCGCACTTCCTTGATAGCCGATGAGCTTACCAGTCGCGCATCTGCAGGAATGATGAAACAGTGACGTAGTCAAGTAGCGCACCGCTTCTCAGGGCTAATACGCTGCGCGACTGAATGCCCTTGAATTAAAATGGTAATAGAAATGTACGATTTGAATTGCGAATGTCATAGCGTGCGCGCGGCGGTTAAGCTCGGGTATGTATATGCTAAGCAGTGCCTTGTTTTGAATTTAGAACAGGCGCCATCTTGCCGGCAAGCGGTTTGCTCTTTGCCCCCTTCCAGCAGGTAATTCGTGCCGAAGATCGGCGCGACCAATGGGGATGCATTCAGGAAACCGCGTGTATACGACAAGGTAGTATAACCTACGAGATATACGTACCCATTTCAGTAGGGAACACTGCTTCTACTTGCCTGCGCCTTTTATTCGTGACAGGCAGTAGCAAACTCATTAACCTTAGGCTCATCCACGACCGTCTTCCGCGCTTCTCCCACCCCAACCTACAACCCTTACTTCTTCCTCCTTCTTTACCTACCGCACCGCCTTCCCCACTTCCGTTAAGCCTGACTTAGGATCGATCGGGAGGCTCGCACGAATTTCAGAAACGTCCCTCGCGACTACTTCCCTGCGACAGTGTGTGAATAAAATTCCGGACTTATTCAATCTTGCCTTTCTGTCGGCTCTTTAGCTGTTTCTATGAAAATTAGGTTTGGGAAGCAACGGATTTCGGAGGAAACTATTTCGAAGACAGGATGTTCTTTGCGTCCCTTGCTGATGGAACTGACAATGAGTAAAAGAATCGAAGTACTAAGGTAGTGAATTGAAAATAAGAGAATTTTGATTGAAGATATGTTATCGGACGTCATTTATATTAAATCGTTCCTCTTGTCATAATGATAGGCTATAAGATGGCTGTGGACATGACTGTCAACAATCATTACTTCTCAGCATATTTCAATTATTCCCACATGCCTTGAAATCAGTTTTAATCAGTATTTGCACTCGGCTGTCCCCTCTGAGGGGACAACGTAAGTCTAGCATATCACTCGGTTGACCTCTCTGAGGGGACGTGAAAGTTTATATAACATATCAACAAAATTTCATTAAAATGTCTTACTTTTTTCGAAAATGTTGTACTTACTATATAATATCACGATTCCACAGTGTACGTTTTCGTGAGAAAGTGGCGTCGTGTTGCTGGTAGGTAACGTTCGCAACGGTGCCGAGTGCAAAGGGCTAATATTTAAGTTACCAATCTTACCAGAACATAATATAACACGACACTATCTTGTACTTCATTAAGCATATGTTCTCCATGTGCAAAGACTAACACTTTACAAAATCAAAAAAGTATTTCAGCATTAAAGCAGTGACATACAACTTTAGTAGCAGCTATGAACATACTGTACTTAACACATGTGCTAGTTTAAGATATATATAAAATATATATGAATGTGTGTGTGTATGGTGGTACGTGTACGGGTGTGACAATAACTCACGCGTGAAATGCGATAGAGTCGTGCACTGATTGTCAACGGCATCTGTCTATGGACGCAGTGACGTCCAAATTTTTCATCGAGTTAACGTTACCGTATCGATGGAAACGGAGTGGTATCGGTGCAGTCTCCGATATAATCGGCCGTCCCATGTGTGGAGCGTTGTTCGCGATCAATAGATTGTTGTATGAGTGGTTCGACGATCTAGCGATCTAGCAGCGGGAGATCGTGTAGAGATTGTTCGTCCACGATCGCGCACAATACGAATCGTATGTTCCGGGGTCGGACTATAGACGGCTCTCTACAAATACTAACTTTGTATTCGTCGGAAGATCGGTCCTTCTTTGTTGGGTGCTTTACCATTTTTTTGCTGCGTCTTTGAAGTCACCTCGGCGGCACGTTCGCGTACTGTTTGACTTTCTACGGGCGAAAAGTACTATTCTGACCTAATTGCAGATATTGTTTGACTGAAGCTGCAAAGTGCCATGGTTAATATTGTATGTTACTGTTTTTGCATTGTATATTACTGTTTTTGTACTGACTCATTCAAACGCCTTGAGCTTGCGTCTTTATCGTGTAGCAAATATATTTTGATTTTGTTACTGTTAACCTTCTTTATAATAAATAGTACTGTTTACATAATATATCATGACTGTCACACTGAAGGCATTGCAAGGAGCTGTCATAAATAAGTGTAATATTCAAAGTGGGGTCTTTTTACAGTATCTACAAAACGTCCGATGTTTCTAACTTTAAATTGTATTATATCATTTTTAAGCTCATAACATCTTTACCTGAAACTGGATGAAATGAATCTTTACCTTCCACGGATCAGCGAGAGTCAAAAGAACAGTGATCTGATACCGTCTGTTCTTGTCACATTCGCTAGTGATGCAACTCTCCTCCTTGCTACCTTCAAAACGAATTTCAGCGATATAACTTCACCCTTGTGAAATAAGTAGCACATACGTTATAGATGTGACACCAGTCTCTCAACGAACGAAACTCCGTTTTGGCCCGATCCTTCTATGCCTGCATCTGTCGAAACGTTCTACCTTCTTGGGCCAAGAAATAACTCAAGAATTGGGTCGAACAGTTGCCGCTCCGTATGATCTTGAAGATCGCTGAATCGGGTTCGTAGAATAAATAGAAGTTTCGTCCGCCGGGCCCGGAATCGAAGCGACAATCAATCATTGGAGGCGTAACGCTTCTAAGTCACATTCGCCTCCGCGAAAAGCGGTATTCTGACCTGGCCCACAAGATTACGGGGAAGATTTATTTTTCTCGAAACGCTACGTTAGGCTGAAAGATTATACGACCCGGGCGTGGGAGTATGGAACGAATAAATGCGTTACTTTTCACTTTTTAATCTGACGCTCCCGCTTCCCCCTTCGCCTCCGGACGACAAAATTCAACAAAAGAACAGTGACAGAACTCTGTCCTTGTAATGTGGCAAATACATATTTATTAAGAAAATCCTAACATAATGCATTGCCATCAAATTTTTAAACATTTGCGAATTAGGTCGTTCAATTGTAAAATTGGTTAATACTTAATAGTAAACAAAATTTCAAGCTACGTAATTAGGCCTAAATCTTAACAGGCCAAATTATTTCTCCTATCATTCAGCGTTAGCAAAGACAAATGGGACCTCCTACATCCGCTGAGCTCGCTAACTAAATATTTAATTTTTCCCCTCTTAACGTTTGATTTTCACATTTTATGAGCCGGTGTCCTCGCTGTATGGCTGGATTGAATTACGAGAATTCGTAAAATGCTAACGGCGTCCTTGCCTGTATCGGGGGCAAAAAGGAGACCGGGTCGGTCGCGTAAAATCGATAAGTTACGTATTTGGGGTGTATCTCGTTCGAAAAATCTGCATCTTTCGCCGGTAGAAATTTCTGAGATGACGGGTTCAGGTAGAATCACGGCACGGCTCCTCTCCTTGCGTTTCCTCTCCTTTTCACTCATTCCTGCGCTTCCTCCTGCTCGCCGAGTGACCGCCGTTTCGGATGCGTCACGTTTGAGGCCTGTGGGCGGGTACCGTGATCAAATTAATGATGTCATAAACCCAATAAAATATCACCAACCGGGTTAACAATGCGGGCGAATCACCATGGGGAATCAAGATCGAGCCGGAGAACATCACGAACCATACCTCTCTCTCTCTCCCTCTTCTTTTCATCCTATGGATACCTCCATCCTTCTCTCCGTCTCTCCATCTTTCTTTCTCCGACACACACACACACACACACACACACACACACACACACATAGAGAACATCGAAGATGCTCTTTCAGTTGCCTCGCGCCTCGTCTTCCCTCCTAGCTTCTTGCTCTCTTTCTACGTTTCTTTCTTCGTATCTTTTTTTGGCTGATGGATGATGCAAATAACTATGTCTCGTTCTGACGCAACCGTCGACCGGTCACAGAGCAGTTTTCTCAGCAGGTGGCTGGTGCTCCGGTGGCAGGTTCTAAAAGGGAAGAGATTGAAACAGCACTAGGAATAGAGGGCAGGGGAGCGGCGGAGATAAGGTAAAAAGGTGGAGAAAAAGAGAAAAATGTACCGTCGCATTCACGTAGAAAAACTGTTCGACCTCGACGACTAACAGGAATGTTCCTTTTTTCTTTGTACCGGCGTCGGTCAATAAAAATGAAAGTCGGTCGATGACGGTAGGTGACCCATCCCCGCAATATAATTTTTCTAGTTGGCCCCTCGGGCTCTGCCTCCCGACTTCGTCGCCGCGGCACGCTCTACTATTTTAGCCGAGCAGGCCGCTTAATCCTTACGGATGGCAACGTTTTAACGTTTTATGGACATTCATCCTCCCGCCGTGCCAACCGGCCCGAGCCGATCTTCCCTCTTCTACCTCGAAATCGCGACAGCTCTGGGTTATCCCATTCCGCTGGTGATGATTCCTGATCCTTCCGCCCGCTCAAGGTCAGCCCCGTACGTCTCGATCGCGTCACTCGATCGCAACAATCCCACGCTGTTGTTTCCTCGCATTAAGTAATCTCGCGCCTCCGCGCGTCGCAGCGCAACTTCGCCTGACAGTACAGTCAATTTCAGTACGGCGGGAAGCGAATCCTAGCACGCAGGACTCGTCCTCGCTCGAAAGAGTGAAGGATTGCGCCCGATTTCTGTCCGACTCCCTTAAGCGATATTCATTCGCGCTAATTATGCGTATACGTTCCGACCCGGCATGCCAACGAATGCCACCGTGGACGTACCACCTTTAACCGATCTCGTCCCGACTGGGAGCATCGGCCAAATGAATTGCCTGCCACCAGTGACATTACATCAACATCCGTGGATCTGCGCGCCATAATCGTAAATCGGTCCCCGTACCGAAAGTTATTCCCCTCGCCGCCCGATTCGTTTCCGCGGCAGTCGTTTGGCTCGCGCAAAGATACACGTAGGGTAGATAGGGAGGTATGAGGGAGGAGGAAGAAGAGGATGGAGTGATGAGGGAGGGGGGAGGGGAAGGGGGAGAGAAGATCGTATGCCCCGTCGAGAGGCAGGCAGATCTGTCACACCGACGGAGAGTAATCAAAACCTGTAACTCGTATATAACATTCGATCCCCGTGTAGAGACCACGAGCAGACATGCCACGGACGGGGGTTACGGAGGTCAGGTATCGATATCTCGAATCGACAGAGGATGTCTCTTGTCGTGCTCATCAAGAAGCGGCAGCGCGGATCGCCGCTTACTTGCTGCGTCATTCGTTTGCCCCAGAGACGCAGAATCTTTGTTCAATTACTGTATTCCGCGACGTTGGCGAGACTGTGTGCGATCGTGCCGGAAGACGGCGGCGTCGGGTGCGCGCGCGAGCGTCTCGACGCGGTACGATGGCGTCCCGCTCGTTCGTCCTGATCGCTTCTAATTAGCGATCGTGCGTTTGGAATTACGAGCGCGAAAGGAGAGTTTGTCCGGGACGGAATCGAGCGACACTTTCGAGAGCGTGAATCTGTTTTTTTTCTGTGAGATGACGTAAGGAGATGTTCGGTAACCCTTAATAAATTGCCGTCGTGCGGGTAATATTCATCTAGCCCCTTCGAATCTGTATCTTGTTTCATCAATACTTTCTTTTGTTCGTCGTTCAGAAAATCGCTGTTAGTTTTACATTAAATACTTGCGCACATTTATATACGTATATATGTACCTAAAGACGAACAAATATTGGTAGTGGAAGAACATTCGGACGAGGTCGGACTGGGATGATCCTTCTGCCTATTTAAGTCAGGTACCAGGTTCGGATTGATTGTTAGTATAGCGCAGGTCAACTCCGAACCTTTCCTAGACCTTTATAGCGGTGTAATTTTTTTCCGGGGCAATACGACTGTGTTTGAGGTTTATGACCGGGCAGAAATAAAAAAATAAAAGTGACCGGCGGGGCAAAAAAAAACTGTAACACCTTACAGGGCTAAAAATGCATGCCCCGGTAGTCGAAAATGGGCCCCGCTCGTGCAGTATACTAGAATTACGGGCAAGTTCCTGCACCGAAATCGTATAAAAAACGTTCACTCGATGGGTCGAAGGTGTGATGCCAGGTATTTGCCCGAAGGCTTCCTCCAAAACCTGACCGTACGACAATCGAATCGATTATGACCCACTCACCGAATTTATCACTTATTGTCCGTGACCATAGCGTCTCTACAACGGGTCGACGATGTTAAGCTATTGTAAAAGGAAGAGAGACGGAAAGCGTAAATGGAACGGGAAAGATTAAACTAATCGTAAAATCGTACATAAAAGTAATAATCTTGCTGTATAATGTATTTAGCTGGAGCTACGTTACAATCGGCAGATCGGAAATCTGCATCGGCGGTCTTGTTTGAAAACTACGTTTATTGCTGCCAGCAGTTTTTGTAATTAGTGAGACCCTTTAATATGTAAATGACTGTACCGTTTCGAAACCCGATAATATGCGGGTGATAATATAAGTCGATCGTACTGTGTTTTTAATCGGCCCAATATCAAGCTGATATTAATAATCATTAACGCTCTTCCTGTTCAGAAATCTAAATAGCCGTCGTCGCTTTTGTATAATGCCTGATTACAGATGGGATGTTATTTCTGTTTCCGTTATAAGCTGCCCTTAAAACGATCGAGTTTTCTGCGTGCCTGCCCGGCTCATCATAAAAATGCTCCCAACTGCCTTCGCTTTTTGAACTTTGTAACGGTATCTACGACTTTTTCACAGCGGTACCCCAAACACTACCTTTACACAGGTTCCTTCCTTCGTGTGTTCTCGAGGCGAAAGCGGGTGAGGTTTGTATGTTTTTCGCATTTTTATGAAGACCTATTCGAAGGGCAACTGCTGCCTGAACCCGCACCTTCCAGTAGGAGCTAATGGCAGGGTGACAATATTCAAAGAAATTTTCTCAAAATGTTTAATACAAAAACTATGAGTTAATGAAATGCTTAAAAAGTGCTATTTTTCTTTTTAGATTCTAGATAATATTAAATTACTGCGATCTGTATTTTTTCATTTATTTACATCACTGCAAAGATACACTATAAAAATTAATTAAGTTGTGAAATGCAATAAGTATATATCCAATGTTATCATTAATCCAATCATATATACAATTTCCCTTACTTTGTGTTTCTTACTAATTATAATTCATACTTGTTGTATATATATATTTATAATATACAATTAATATTTTATATACATAAAATATATATAATCTATAATATATCATATTGTATTATTATATTATATATACATATACGCAATCTTTGAACAGGTTTGAGTAAAAAAACTTTACGGAAGCTACCAACGTTTATAATGGTACGCTCAGAAGTTGCTCGTACCAACACCAGGGACTCGAATAACAACGGCTCGGTATGCGACCGTTTGCTCACGTGACACGCAAAAATTTTCTTCTCATGAGAAAGCTATGTGGAGGAATGACTGCCGTTCGTCCTTTTTCCCTTTCCGTGCAGCCCACCTTGTATTAATCCAAACAATGAAAAGGAGACACACACATTTTTCATAAGTTGTTAGTCAC
Organism: Anoplius nigerrimus; assembly: GCA_914767735.1. NCBI lineage: Eukaryota > Metazoa > Arthropoda > Insecta > Hymenoptera > Pompilidae > Anoplius > Anoplius nigerrimus. The sequence continues at coordinate 2,611,627 of OU612079.1, read as the reverse complement.
GATTTTCTTTTCATTTCCTCGCATTACTTTCACCTTCCCTGATTCGCCTTTGTATCCGATCATGGGAAAACATACACACCGCAATATGTACAATCCTATAATTTCACTTACTGTTAACTGCCGGGAATGCGTGACTCTCAATATTACTTACAATAATTAAAAACATAGATATACGAACGTGTTTAATATAATTTCTTCGCACTACGTTTTGTGCATTATTATTGTATATATATTTTCAATAACGCATAGATTATCAAAGGATTCATTCACATACGTAGAACAGTGTTAGGTCGATGAAATATTGACTACGCAAATCCGCTCTATTGACAGAAACGATGAACCATATCAATCCCGTCCGTAGCAATGATGAATCCAATCATAATTTTGTTACATCTTATTAGACTCCTACTGCGGCTGCTCACCGTGAGATCGTTCGGTACTACAGCGTCCTTAATTCACAAAATACACCACGCCGTTAACCCTACCTGCGATAAACCGCCTGCCGCTATTGCTTATTCACTTTAACTGTTTTTTTTTGCCTTGCGCTGCCTCCCTTCTATTCTCCTTCCCAGTGAGCGATACAAGCGTAATCAATGGTAGAAACAACGTGAACTGCCTTATTCGAATTTGATATTGATTTGACATTTAAAATGGTACATTTAAGATTGTACAATTCTACTACAACATATACGAAATATTAATTAAATTGCTTGTCATATATGTAAGTATGCGTTAAATTATTGTAAGTACTGCATCTACACATTTCTTCTCTTTCAGAAGCAGGTTTATTGTCAATCTACCAAATTCGCACGAACCCACAGAATTGTATTTGGACTCGTCAACAAAAATCGAGCCATCGATTTCGTTCGAGAGACAACAGTCAAAAAGCGCGCGCAGTCTTAAACGAGAAGTATCGAAAACTTAGTCATCCAACAAATCTTCCAGCGTTCAATATTTCCGAGCGCAACTGTTCACTTCAGCGCAATTTCAACCTGCTCCATCCCAGCAATGCGCTTTGTTTCAATCCCTACGTCACTTACGTCGCTTCCTCCCTCTTATCCTTTATGGTCCCACTTACTATCCCCGCGAAGCTCGCCGGAGCCATGTTGAAATTACAGCTACTGCAAAATCGTGTCCGTTGTATAATCGATACCTCGGATCGCACGGCATTTTCGTTCTCCGCGCCGTCAATAGTTCGTTTTCAACATGGGAGGTTCTCATTATCGTCCGGAGGGCGAAAGGGAAGGCTACGGGGAACGAGGGGAGGGGGTGGTCGGGGCTGAAGGATAGAGGGGGGGTAGAGAAGAAGAACGAAAGAGAATGGGTAAACGAAGCATTAGGTGGGGACAGAAGGGGAGAGAAAAGGGAAAAGACGGATGAGCGGGAGTGGAGGGGCGGGGAGGGGAGGGATGATGCCGTTTTATTTTTTTCAGAAGCTGATTGAGATCGTTCGAGATCATTTATCCGTAGAGCCCGCTCCGGGGCCGGACTAATCAGATCAATCAGAGAGAACGATTGCAAAATGAGTTCGGCATCATTATCCTCTGACATCCGCGGAGAGGATGGAATGGTCGGCGGAGAGGCCCCCATTGATGGGTCCACCGGGTCCTCGTGACCGCAAATCGAATCGCAAAATCGATTCCAGCCGCAGGCATCTCCCTCCGCGCCCTTAAATACATACGGGCTCTCGTAATTCAGCAATGGTTACACTTTGTTGCCGGGGCAACATGCGGCCGCAATGCTCATTCAATACCAGCCCGTCTCATATTAGATAACAAACATCTTTACGTCGATGCCTGCTGGTTGCTTATTCTGTTAGGGCACTTCATACGTTGCGGGATTGTAGTGTGCTTTTCGGCGTATTGTACGGGTAACCTTGATAGCACGTTATGATGCTTTTCGTACATCCGTCGTCCAACGGTTGACTTTGGACTGTTAATCTTGTTCGGGCGCGTGTATGTTCCAATTGACGGTTAACGAATGTTGTCTATGACGGTTGACGAGAGGAATGTTTCTCTTATTATAAAGAAAAACTCGTTCATTAGTGGATTAGAATATTTACTATCAGATCATGAAATATGCGAAATTAGAAAATACAAATATACTTTCACTCTTGAAAATAGTAACAATAGATACCATATTTTCTTTGTCTACGAGGAGTGTTGTTCCAGGTATTTGTAGATTTCGTTAAATTGTGTCGTTTAACGGAATGTGTGCGACTAGCAGCGAGAGATGAAGGACGCAGGCTCGTTTGGCAGTTGCTAGACAAAATGGCGTTTCGCAATTATTCGAAACGGTTAGAATGGAGTTTGATGATGATACTATGTTAAGAGCGACAGCGTGTAGGTGGCAATACACGCTACCTGGGAGGCCGGGAGTCTGTTCGAAATGACGAACTTGTTCGACGCTCTTCTATCACACTTACAGCGTACAAAGTCCACGACACAGAAGAATTAATCTTGAATCCTCGCCGGCTACCTACACTTTCCTACACGGTAAACAACAATACGGGATGGAACTAAATTCTGGATTATGATTTGCCCACGGCAATAGTCGAAGCCTAAATTATTTAAAATGTATCTATGTATCAAGAGAATCAATTGTATGTAATTAAAATATTTCTCAGAATTCGCGTCTTGTATGATCGTTCGATTCGCGGAATTGTATATTAAGGCATCGTTAGTATAAATCGTAAATCTTCAATTATGCGTAGTGGGCGTTACTGAGGCTAGATCGGTTGAAATAGTTTACAAGGCGAGGTTGGAAAAGTCAAACGGAGCGAGCGATAGATAATTGCTGCGTAACCACAACTCAGACTTTCTCTCCTTAGCATTAGTGTTACTCAGCCGTTTACATGAGTGACGTACTCTATGAAATTACCGTTACGCTAATAACACGCATATAATACTTAAGATTCCGTGGATGATTTAAATCTTATGTACAAAACTGATGCAAATATACACGGTCCGCAGATTTTTCATGTAAGTATCACGTTAACGCATTTTCTATCCTCTGCGGAAAGCTAAGAATCGAGGGAGCATGCAGTTTTCTCTTTTGCATGATTGTATAATAGTAATTTCTCACGTTGCTCTGCGTACAACTTGAACAAGTTAAGCATGTGTTAACAGTGAACTACAGATTTGTCCATTTATTTTTAATCAATCTGTTCCGGGTTTCGAGTAGTTTCACATTACTCATCTCTTAAATCTATTACACTTGAATCAGTTCACTTCTAATATATAAATGATACCTTTACACAACGTAAATAAACCCCACAGCTACAAAAAAACTGCAATACTTTCCAAACATTTTCCATTAGTGCAAGAATTAAATTTGATTGATCTAAATTTCCCTGCCACTTTTTCTCTCCGGCTAATCTGTCCCTCCGCTCCCTTTCTCCATTCACCTTTTGTGGCCAGGTCGGTTCCCTCCGCGTCCTTGGTCTTAAATAGGCGCGAATCAGGGTCGAGGATTGTCAAATACTGAACTTCTAGTGTCACCGGGGAAAGACATTCAAATCAAAGCGGGAGCCAAGGCCGCAGTTGCCAAGCTAGGCTCATCTTGATTGATCGAGCAATATAGCTTTGCTCACCCCCTGCAGTCCGTGCATTACCCAACACGACGTGGAAAAATTGCCGGATTGACATGCACTCATTAATAATCTTCCGGTTTGTATATGTTACGTGAGATAACGGGCTAGTAAAAGAGCGCAGCTCCCAGCTCCTTCAAATGAACATTTTAAGTGTGACAGTATTCCACGGCTCCTTGTACCGGCTTGCGTGCTTACGTTTGTTGAGAATATCATTTATCCCCAGCCCCGACTGATCTTTCCAGAGAAAAGGAAAGTGCTGAGGTATTGAGAAGGTAGCAGATTAACAGTTAGCAAAGCCAAATCAATTTCGATTGATGATTAAAGTAGACAACGCCGAATTAAACGAGTACTCACACGTATAAAATATTATCCGTGACATTAATAAATATGTGATTGAATACTTGCTTTTCGACAGTGCCATTTTCAAACCTGAGTCTATCTTCGCCGTACATTTTGTTAGACCTAAATTATTATTTAAAAAGAGTCACTTGTATGAATATTATTGTCATATAATAGAATTATGATTAAGAATGAAAAAGAATATGTTAAACGTATATTTGTAACTGAATTATAATTTTATTATATTATATTTAATATATTATATTTATTAATGATTACTACACAATCATATAAATAATTATAATTTAATAAAAGTATTATTTATTTTACTTTAAATGAAAAAAATTATATATAAATTTATACTTATGTGTTACATACATAATATTATGCTATATATTATAAATATATATATCCATAATAATTAACAACATTTAATTTTACAGAGTGAGGCAGTAAAACGTGCCCACCCTTCATCCTCCCTCCGTTCATTCTCACCCTGCGCGTCCGCGTCCCATTACGCAGCCTCCATCGACAGTTACATGCCATCGCGTAGATCCTCGTATTAATTGCGGCCGTGCTACCGTGCATGTGGAACAAAAGCGTGGCCGGATTTATGCCGGCTGATCGGGCCGATCAGGCCGATCGGGAAGGAGAGGACCTCAGTTTAACGGCTGGCTACCAGACGAGTGGGTGGCGCAGAAAGAAGATTGCGCGGCAACCGCGAGATATTGCAGTTCCTGATGGCGATGTGCGAGCAGGAGCAAATAGCAACGAGCTCTGAACGCACACGAGCACGCACACACGAGTACGCAGCGGCGCGCGCGCTCGCGCACACCTGCGTGCCAACTCGCGTGTCGAACTTACGGGCACGAATGTGGCACCCAATGAGTTTAAATCATGCCGGTCGTACTCGCGAGCTGGTCTGCGCACACACCGACGTAGCAACAATACGCGCCACTTGAATAATAGGAGTGGAGAGTCGCTGATATATCTAAAATGTTCCCCGAACATGCACCTTCCGCGCCGTCCGCGAGACTTTTCTGCCGCCGACGATTATGCGCCTGCTCGGAGGGAAGCAAGTGTCGCGTTATTGGCGCATTGTGTTCCACGATTGAATTGCCCGATATGCCTGCCGAGCGTGGAAACTGGGAGGCTTCTATCGGCGACAAGTGTACGCCGTGTTATGGGGATGATAATTAATAACTGGGACGGACCGAGATGGGTAGGCGACCTGCACGAAAATGCGGAAACTGGCTGGGAATTGTGGTATTGGATCGTTGATGACTTACGGAAGATAAGGTTCATGATTATGGTGGTGGGAGAGGATGAAGTGAAAGATTTGAGTATGTTCGTTTTGAAGCAGATTATCTTGATGTAGAGGATTGAAGCTATTTCTTTATCTCTTTCATTATCTGCCGCGGAATTAATAAGCATGCGTGTAATGCGTACAATTTGAGAAAGAAAGGCAAATCAGAATGCTTGATGGGAGGCTGAGATGGTAATTGCTTTATCTGAGTCTGGAAGGAAATAATCTATTTTTAATGATATCAAAGAGAGACGTATCAGTCTGGATAGAAACGACTCGGCGACACGTGTATTTAACGAGTTAAGTGCCAGCGAAGCTATGGTGTACGACTCTGTCTAATGGGATGTCGAAAAATGTGTAATCCCTTCGTACAAGCTGCGCACTTGTACTGACCCTTGCCAAGATTTTGTACACGCTCCTTCCCCGACGTATCAGAATCTGCCTTTAACGTAGAAAAACGCACAGTTTGCGAATGCAAAGCAACAGTGCATTCTGCGGATAAAAAGTGGCGACCTAACCCTAATGGCACGGAACGCATTAAATTCTAATAAGCAGCTTCCAGCGTACGTCGAAGAAAGGTCGCGGCCCATGCCGATCGAGGCCTCGTTTTCTTAATCCTAACAAATCGAATTCAACCGTCGCAATGCCGTGTACGAGTCCCGCCAGAGAAAGAGAACAGGAGACAGAGAGTTATAGGAGCACTATGGGGAAGGAAAGGAATGCGCTTGCATATGCACACGTAGCGACGGGAAGAGGATGGAGAGGAGAGAGAGGGAGAGAGAGAGACAGAGGGTGGGAAAAAGAAAGAGAGAGAGAGAAAGGAAAAAAAGAGCGTGGAAGATGAAGAAAGAAGGGGCGAGGAGCGGAATCATAAGGTGAGTGGCTGCTGCCAGGTGCCCGGTTGGCATAAGAAGGCGTCCAAAAGCAGTGCGTGTCATTAGAGATTGTGAAAGACGTGACAAATGATAGTCTGTCTGCTCTTGAATGCGCATAGGCGCCCCCTATCGTTGCCACTCGTTTGTTTGCGGTCACACATTGTCTGCGAGTAGTGCCGTGGACGGAAACGGAGTTAGAGAAAATCCGTAGGTGCGAGCGAGAGACGGATAGGGCAAAAGAGAAAATAACGGAAGGCGAAATACGGTGGATGAGCTGCGGATCGGGGAGGGTAGAAGGACGCGAGTTCCACGTTTTCACGCGGACTATTTGCCAGTTGCCGTTTTAAAGTGACGCGTCGGCCGTGAGTAGCGAGGATATCATTCGCTACGGATCCTTGGGGTTGTTTTGACGGTCGGTTGACGAGCAATTGTCCTTTTGACTCTTGCGGCCCTTCAAGTATCGCTGCGTGCCCTTTCAGCCACTTTTTTTCTCCTCTCTGTTGCCCTAAGCGTTACGGAACGTCAGCGGCAGCGACGATGCCGCTGACGCTTCTCTCTTTCTTCCTTTTTCTGCCCTTTACCACGGCCATTACGCGAGTGCTCGGAGCACGTTCGTACGATTTTTCTGGGAAGCGGATCGATCTGTCGGCTCGAGGCCGATCTCCCGATACTTCAGATCACTTTTCGTCGGACACTGCCATTTTTTCCATTGACGTTCCCTAGAAAGTTCCTTGATCACAGCCGTGCTACTTAGATCGTAAGATGCGGCTGTACACACTGTCCGAAGGCCACGTATGCACCTATACGTCTAACTCTCGGCAGTTGTGGCTGGGAATGTGTCGACATCGATACTGTCATCGATTGTCGATGGTTATCGGGCAGGCGGCCGATGTAACAATAAATGTATACCGCGCAGCGGAGTGGATATGATTGTTAGCGTTCGTTGCGCTTGACAATTTTTCAGTGGAACGTACCGCAGGACCTTTTACCCACCTAATTGTAAGCCGAGGTCTTTTAAGATAATGGGACCGTAGCTCGGCAGCGGGCACGGAGGATCGGGGAGCAATGTAATCGTAAATCCATGTTAACACAGATCGGCATTAATCGTTCACGTTTTCGCCATCGGGCCTGATTCACTGGCAGCGCCATCTCTTCTTTACGGCATTGTTCGTTGTTCGGATCGCTATCTTAACTAGCTTCGTGTGCCGCCTTCCATGCTGCGGAAAGCAGTTCGATAGGCAGCCGGGAGAGTTAGCTTGGGAGAAGCCTTCTGGTAACGTCTGGTGTCTGATAGACGCGATGGCTGTTCTATTGATTTTCCGTCGTGTGCAATCACGACGGACGACATGTGTTGTCCTTGCGGCGCGTAGGCCAAACAAGTGCAGCGGCAGTAAGGGCAGAATGAGAGCACGTGAGATCAAACACGGGAGCGTGTGTACTTAGGTGATCGCTGAACAGTGTTATTCTCTTTTCATCCAGATTTTTCAGTCGGCCTTCTAATGAACGCCGAGTAACTGTGATTATGTTCTTACCCCTTGCTCGTGTGTGGTTATACATACTGGGAACTACGATAAGTTTTGTAACGGAGGTAACTTATTAGCGATGTTTTTGAAATATATTGAAGTTGTTTCATTAGACTGATCTGGCAGTGGAAACATGTTTGATGGTTCGGTTACGTTATTTGTCGAGCTACGAATGCCAGGGACGGAGAGGAGTCGGATCTCAGTGTGTGTCAATCACCAACGAAGCACAGGTCTCCAAAACAAACAGTCAAGTACGGCCCGCCGTATCGATCACAATTGAATATCGATGGGACGTCATCCGTCTTCGCGGTATCAGGGGCCGAAGAATTAACACCTAGCTGAACCCGGCAAACTGTTTGCAGAGTTCAGACAAGTGACAGCCAGGGTAACTGCGATCTGTCGATCTTAATGCGAGATTCGTTTTAGTCTACGTCAAAGACCGATGATAATCCATTTAAACTATAACGTTCTGAAAGAGCGTATGAATAAAATTGCTGGTGAAAGACGTGTGGGAAAAACGTCGCTTGAGAACGTTTATAGAAGTCAAATTGTAAAAAGCATTGACACTTGATTTATTTCTCGAACGAGCTTAATAGAAAATAAACAGAAAAAGTTTAACGACTAATGTAGTAATCAAAATTCTAAGATGTTTACGTACAACCTCTTTTGTTAACAAGCTGCTTGATCCAAATCGCCAAGCGATACATACAAAGTTTACATTATTAAATATCACATTTTTCCACTAAACTCTTTTCACACTCCCCGTCAACTCAACATAACAAATCGAGCACGAACGCTTATAGCTAAACAATGAATTGTTAAAAAAAAGGGGTTAACAGTTATGTAGTTATGTGTAGGTCGTGCGGTTTCACGCACACCGGCAGGAACAATGTATCTAAGCGGCTTATTGTTCCGCCTATGTTCGGCAGCGGCAATTTCTCGGCGTATTTACCAGTATTACGGTAATCCCATTTGTCGAAATGCGCCTTCTTATAACCCGTGACAAGGCTAAGGGGGCATGCTCTCTGTCGAGCGACGACTTTTCGTCTCCTCGGGGACGAAGGTTAAAAGGGGTTTGCCATGCGGGGGTGGGAACGGGTCCAGCCGGTATATCGAGCGTACCTAAGAAAACGGTACTTAAAAGTGCATTTGTTCTATCACTGCCGTGACATTGTTGTCGCCGAAACGAAAAGCCTCCACGGTCGCAAAAGGCAAGTCGTAAACCTAAACCGCGTACCGTTAAGGATGCTACTTTGAGACGGATAGAGAGCGAGCGAGCGAGTGAGAGGGACATAGAGAGAGGGAGTGAGAGGGGCAGAGAGGGAGAGGAATAGGGAGACTGGTCGCCAGAGGAAGAAGGAGGAAGGACTTAAAGCTAGGAAATTTACGAGGGCACGAACCAGTACTTATGTCGCGGAAAGATCGAAGAAAGGCAGGAGGAACAGAGGAGAGACGGTCGTAATAGCCGAGAGTTACTGGAGCGCAACGCGAGATGACATGAAAAATTTATTAAGACAGTCCCCCCGCCCCGAACAGGTTTCACCCACGAGAAACGGCGCGATCATGAATATTGATTAGGCGTAAAAAGTGTAGAAACGCGCGCCTCCCCACCTTCCCCCATTCTATCTAACCGCCTCTCTGTCTCTCTCTCTCTCTTCCTCACTCTCTCTCATTCTGAAAGGACCTCCCGCTCACGAGAAGTGGGTACTTAACCCTGGCGAATCGACGCCAGTGTCCCTTTTGCGTATTATACCGCGGACAGGAGTATCCGAAATAAAATCTAATCTCCGGACTTTTAACCAGCAATCTGGTTAACCGCATTGTGACGGACGACCGCTAATCCGGCCGAATGACCATGGCGAAAGATACGACAATGTTTCCAGTTAGGGTCCCGTCTACGGAAAGGAGGAGGAGGGGGAGGAGGAGGGGGAGGAGGAGGGGGAGGAGGAGGAGGACGTGGCGGTGGAGGCCTCTTCAGGGTACTTGTCTCTAATCTCAGTTCAAATATCATCGTATTGGTGCAACCTGCTTTTCGTGCACTCGGGCAAGAACTGACTGGTCTTATCGCGAAGTCGAGTTCGGACACGGAAAGGATGGTTAGGAAGGGATGGGCAGAGGAGAGAAGGGGGAAGGTGGAAGAAAGAAGGAGCTAATCCCAATTTAGATGGGATCCGTCGCAGGTGACAAAAGAACGAGAAAGGCAGAAAGTAGGCGGTGCAGCGTGGATTAGAGCCGAAATCCGCAGCGGTTAAGGTCCTTAAGTGGCCCACTGTGAAATCATAATATCGGAGACGGAAACCAATATTCGATACACCCATTTTCTGCACAGTCGGAGCTGAACAACGAAGCTGCCTGACGTCCGCTCGTTCCAGCCGCTCTTTTTCCGTCGACCCTTCTACGGGTGGGTGATAAGAACTGATCGACAGAATCTCCGCGGATTACGATCAGGCGAAAAAGGGATCGCTCGCAAAATAACAATAAACCGAGAACAGAGTACGGAATCGGATAAAGTGGACTCGGTCGTAGAAATATGTTTAGCAGGGTTTTTGTCTCAGCGCTTTGTCGGTGCTATGCACTTTTTTTGGTAATTCGTCGCGAATGGTGTTCTTCGGTTTTACACCCTGGTTTACATTAACGCGCAATTGGCGGGTGTAGACGAGCGACGGCCAAGGTGCGACGTGGTTTTATAAACTTTGTCGCGATCATGCTCCGTTTGGCAAACCGACGAAATTCCAACCTTTGCTCCGCAGAGTAGGAAACTGTGTCAGACAGTGTCAGACTGTGTCAGACTCCGCCAGACAGCTCAGAGCGCGAAATTAACATGCCCGTACGCGAGCTAACACCGAAATCCATATATAAAAATAAGTGTCCCGCTTTGACAGCGGGCTTTTATCGTTGCCAAAAACTCTAGGAACTCACTAATTTGTTTCGCACACCGGCACGACATGCAGGCGAATCCAGAAATATCCTTATTGTGCCCGAGGAGACGTCCGCGAGTTCGAGACCGACGCGAAGGAGAAAAAAGTTCAGCATTAGCATGACAACATCGTGCGGATCAAGCGTGTACGCCAAACATTAACACGTCGTACATTAACATTTATCCTTACTCGCCTAGACCCGTCGACTGTCAAAGTGCCACGCACGATATCATTCTCTCGCGCGTCTGCTTTCCACTGCCGAGCCCTGGCGCGACAACAATTGCAATTTACGATTAGTTCTAACCGACCGACTCCGTAAACGGTCAGCCGGCGATTGCGTAAGTTGGAAAATCTCGCGACGGGGGACGGGCGCGAATTAACGACAGCGTCGGACGTCGAATTGACGTGAGCGGACGAAATTCCGATCCGAGGAGAGGACGCGGAGGTAGTCGCGAGACGACGGAGATCGGTACCGGGGACAAATATTTGCCGACTTCAAGGAAGAGGCCCGCGTACCGAGCAAAATGGGCTTGATTTAGAACGTGAGCGCTCCACCCACCGAGGCCTCGACGAGAGGTAAAGGATTGAAAACATTTGCGCCACTTACAGGAACGGCCGGCTCCTCGCTCAATCCTTTCCCTCACTTTCGACTCTTTCTTCGACAACCGAGAATCGAGCGGTCCTTTCATTGGGTTCGCCTCTCTAATTTACGATACGGTATAGAACTCGTCTACATTGCGGGTGACCGCATCCTACTCCGAATGCCGCAAAGTCTACTGAGAATCAGCCGTAAATCTTTCCCTCCTATCGACATTGTTGCCGTACGGACATATGTAGCCGAACCGGGACAATCTGATTTCGAACACGGAAACCGGACTCTTTTTCGCCTCACTCCCACCGTCCGCTCTTCTTCGTTCCAGAACGAAAGCGTTAGAAAACGATAGTGTCCCGGAGTACGACTTCGAGCGTGCCGCGTGCGAATCGCTTGCCGTCCATTGGGCAGAAAATTCTCGGACACGCAGGCATGTCAGGCGAAATTTCGTGGAAACAGCCAAATCGCAACGTTAGTCCAAGGAGATTAGCAAGTTTAAAGGAAAATGGTAAATAACTGGATTTGTCGATTGAATGGGCCGCTAATCCGATTATGTGAGACTTTCCGAGCTTAACGGGGACGTTTTGACGTCTAACTAGATCGATCAGATCGTTATAATTGCGGCGTGGCAACAGTTGCCTGCGGCCACTGCCGCCTTCAGATAATGCTGAGCTAATCCGATCGATCGATATCAGGGGTAAGCGAGCATGTTTGCTAACACGCGTAAAACGGTACGTTCGACCGCAAATCAATTTGACTGGACGTCCGAGAGTGACTCGTCTCAGCCGATCGCGACGGAAACTTGGTCGAGGAAAGTGGACGCATTTCGAACGGTCATTTCTAACGAATGCCGAGGCTTTATCGCGCCATGTTTGGTATGGAATTCGGTGCGTCGAACGAAGACGCGCTCAAAACGTACGCGCGAGCGTACTCAAGTGGGTCATAAGTGCTGGTGCGCGTTTTCGGGAGGATCGCCTGTTACGGCATCGAGGCTATTTTGCCTTCGTGGCCCGATACGATCAGCGAGATTGGCCCTGATATTAGAATTTCTTCCTCGCTGCCAGAATGCGGCAGAAGTCTCGAGAGTGAAATCAAGCCGCGGCGAGAATCCCGTTTACGCACACATAGCCCCGCTGCTCTCTCGGGGTTCTGGGAATGTCCCGTTAACGTCACTCTCCCACCTCCGCTCCTCGAGTCCTCCTTTTTTTCCCCGATGAGCATCCTCCTAGTGATACGACCTGCGCGCCGAGCGTTCCTCGAAATGTGAACCGATCCAGTTTTTACGCCGCTTCTTCGGCCAAATCGCTCCCTCGCTTCTTCGAGACATCAGGACCTAGCCTATGAATAGGTCCTACCGGATGAGCACGTAAAGAGATCATTATTTATTCCGCTTCTTCGCATGCAGATATTCTTCCTACTCTTCCGACAGTATTTCTCCTCCTCTTTTTCTTTCTCGCGCCCGTCTCTTTTTATCCCGTTTCTTTCTGCAAATGTCGCGCTACGGTGTTTTTGTCATTTTTTCCCTCGATCGATTTGGCAGCTGACCGTTAAGCATTTAATTGATATTCTAGCGCAATTAATGACCGTGTCGAAACGTATTGTAGGATGTAAGAATTAATTGTGCGCTTCATCTTCTGGCATACATTCTCTTTTTATTTGAGGATGTTACGTCCGACGTTGCCATTCGTTTTATTGTTGTGCGAATTGCTTTGCCGGATACTTTATTGTTGCTTCGATTTTATCGATTCTTGAAAGAAGTCCACATTTTCCTTCTGCGGGCAGCGACAGGAATAAATTATATTTTTCTGTTACGATCACATAGCGCTCCAGAGACCATATGTACATCAAGCAGACCACCAATTACCGATTATTAACTAAGTAAGTCATTCTTACATTACCAAAGCAACATCACCCGAGGAACTCATTATATTTATCTGCCCATCACTCATAATCCTCTCCTAACCACATCGCAAAATTAAACAAAACCCTATCATCACATTCACCCCGAAAGCTCACAGACCTCCCGACCGAACCCAAGCCTCCATTCCCACTGAACGACAAGCCACTCTCAACACATCGAGGATCACAAAATTGTTCGTATCCGCAAGCAGACCTCTCTACAAATAGTCTCATCGACGTCACCCGAATCGCACCGATGCGATTCTTTCGGCCAGATGCTGCCCGAGCGTCCTCCTCCCGAATATCGTGCGTTTAAAAAAAGAGAGGATCGCAGAAGATTTAACGGTCCCGGCACTCCCCCAATATTTTGACTACCGTGTCAACGAGAGAGCATGGCGCATTGAGCATGCTTGCCGGCCCGTAACGCCATTCATTCAGCGGCGTTAGCAGCACATTTTGCCTGTAGATTTATCGAACGACATGTCGCCGGTGTCGCGCGGCGCGTCCAGGCGGTTAGATTTGTGGCTCTTGAGGTTTTGTCCCGCGGGATAAAGGGCCACCTTTCGCCAAAAGACATGGCAATTACGATCCGAGCCGCACCCCGCACACTCTTCTCGTGGCTCCGCCTCGCTTGTTCTTCACCTCTATACGCGCCTTCGAACAGGAGCTCTACGTTGCCCGCAGCCAGAGAGGATCAGCTCTTAAATAGAGTCGGTGGCGTAAAGTATTCAACGGCAGGGTACGCACGATTTGTCCTTGAGAGACGATAGTACGCGCGGGAGGTCTGATGTTGATATTTGGGTTGATTGGCTTATGTGTCGATTTCGAGTGTTTTCGTGGAAGGGGGTGTAAAGTGGAACTTGGCCGTAGTTGTGAAAAGATTTGTTTGCGCGTGGTTTGGCGGGAAATTGATTTGCGAGTAGTTTGTTGCGAAAAATTCGTTCGCGAGTAACTTGATATAAAGAATTCATTAGTGAGTAGTTTGTTGCAAGACATTTGTTCGCGAGCAGTTAGATATAAAGAATTCATTTGCAAGTAGTTTTTTTCCGAGATTTGTTTGCGGGCAGTTGGATGCAAAGGATTCGTTTGTGAGCCATTTGATGAAAAGGATTCATTTGTGAGTAGTTGGATGCAAAGGATTCATGTACGAGCAGTTTGGTTAATATATACAGAGCACAGGATCAAAATCACAATTCGAAAACAGATGAAGCATTGTACAGCTACTGTACTTTAATGTACAAAAAACTTCTAGTTCAATATGGGCATTAAAAATATTTATATATTTATTCTGTGACTGAACAGAATCAGATTTAATATTCTTTACTTACAAAGTAAATGATCTCGATATAATGACATAAACTAGTACATGTCACATATTACGAATACTCATAGCAGTGTAGAAACAGTGTGAAGGACAGAAATGAGAGAAGAGAGGTAGGAGGAGAGAATGGGGAGGTATCGTAAGAGGAAGTCAGTCAGTCTGCGAAGCGGCGTGCTTCCTGAAAGGAGGACTGACCCTGGGGAACCCTTATATTGGGGTACGCAATCATGCGGAACGATATTCATCACGACGCCTCACTGTTATGCGCTGATGCGGTAGTTTATAGTTGTCATCCATTAAGAACATTTAAGCTCGGGGCCCCTTTGTTAATGGTTAGCCACTTATCATCGACACCGAAGACAGTGTATACGAATTCGTTGAGATTTAGTTACCCTTTTCGTTCGAAGTATCGGTGTCGAACGAATTCCTGAGGAAGATGGCTGCCGATCGATTTTGTCGATAACAGTCAGCGATCTTGCAATTAGAAGATGTGGACGTTCCGCTAGAATGCAGAGGGATTCGTACAAAGGTCGGACGATTTTCTGTAATTAAATATGTTCCTTATGTGGGTGGGCGGCAGGTAGTGGGCAGTCGATTTATTGCGAAATCCATGAATGCATGATATTACATTTCAGAGAGGGCCTGGTAGGCTCTACGGATTATCATATTACATTGCGAGGATCATGCCGTATCCATAAGTCCTGGAGAATTTCTTTCGTGCGGGTTTGCCTTATCGAGTCCTTCGGAAGCTCTGATCTTCGGAAATCAGATCATTTTGGCAGGAATCTGAAACTATTCATTTGAAGATGGACGTAGTGGAGTGATACATATAATGTGTTAACAATTTTATACATGGCTAATGCTGATAACACTGTTACCGTTTCTAATCATTCTGTTACAGTTCACAACATTATTTTGCATTACAAAAATATATTTTTGTAACAGTAGATAACTCTGCGGTCAATACGCACCATTCAATTGTCATAAACAGTTTTAACGATTTGAAGTTTAATTTTTGTTTACTACTGTGAAGAGAACGATGACTATGAATTTAAGCATATCTCAATAAATGCGTACTCCGTCGTGACTGAGTGTGTTACGCGTAATGCAACGTGTCAAATGCAGATTCTAAAGGACATGTCCTCCGTTCGGGAAACATATTTTGTCCCCCGAATCGATACTCCGATTTGTTACGCCGGGAACAGTGCCTTTATGCATTAATCGAATTCACCACTAAAGTTTCGTTAGCGGCATTCAACCATTATTCACAAGTATCATTCGGAAATCAGCCACTTACGGCCCGCTTGAAGTATCGTGTGGGAAAAACGAGGTGTGACAAATCGGGCAGATGCTGAATTTTGCCGAACGACACTTTGTCACGAGCAAACTGCGGTGAATAGTGCTAATCACGCTGCCGGCAGATACCACTGCTGCAGTTCGTACAGATATCACATCGAGTGCTAAACATTTGCAATATCGCAGAATTTGAGCTCGCAAATTCTCTAAATCGCGATTCTAAAGTACGGAACGAAACGACACTTCAAACATTAAATATCATTACTGCACCCACTATTTCACACAACCATACGAAAACACTCTCACGAATATTGTTACTCTGACCAGTTAGCAATAATTCTCCCTCAGTTACCTCACTCGCCAAATCTTGTTCACTGCCTTGTCTGACAGTAAAAATAGCTTACCCTTCTCATCAAACGCATTCTTACTTGTATCTTGACCACGTTGTTGACTATCGCACTTTGCTGGTCAATTCGTACTTCAGCGTGCTGTACAGCGTTTTGGCAAAAGCCTCGGCTGAATGCAGGATAGTGTCGATAATTTTACGAGACCGCGGAATCGTTCGGACTGAAAGAATGGAGGAAGATCGCGGGACAACGTGGGGCGACGCTGCTAGCTCGTAGATCATTGAAATGTATATCCTTCGGCTCGCCGGATGTACCTGTACCTCTCTCATGCCGTGGAAAGACACAAAGTAGATTTGAGATATCGCGGCGGAGCTCCCAGTTCTTCGCCGAGTCGTGCCGTATGCCTGAATCGCGTTTGACTTCCAGCGACTCTCAAGATCGAAGATTCGCCCACGCCCTTTCCCGCCGGAGGATCCTGATATCTTTCGAACCCCGCATGCGCATGCGCATGCGGCATCTTAGGAGATTTTGCCGCGCGGGCTGCTATTCCTATTAATTCCGCGGATTTGTCCGCAATTTCCGTTGACTTACAGATGCCTTTTGTTGCTGGCTCAGGACGGTCGTACATTTGCACGTAATGCCTGAAATTCGCGTAACACATGTAATCGCGTGTCGTACAAGACGAAATAGGTGTATGTGACTGTATATTGATGATAGGTGCTTCTATCAGACGATGTAAGTCATTACCTGCTCAGAAAATTCGAAGATAAATGCTGGACGTTCATTTTCCCACCTCTTAACATGTTTCATTCTCTCTAGATATGTACCTATATATATACACGTATATGTAGCAATGTTTCTTTCTATCAATGTACCTGTTCCCACAGCATGCCGCAAATTTCGCAGGTCAACAATGAAAACAACGATAAACAAAGTTTTGTCCTGTGTCTTAATTTCGCATCTGAACTAAATTAATTTCACACTGAAAAGCAACGCTGAGCTAATGAATCGAAAAATCTGAAACTTCGTACCTGAGTATCCGCTTGCATTCGTACTCGGGTCGTCTTTAATCTTCCGTCCAACTTGCGCGCATTTAAAATTACTCCGTCAGCGGCGAGGCTGGCCGATCATTTCATAATCGACTTCGCGGTAATCGATTACGGGCGATGTTCGGCGGAGACGTTAGTCGTCGGACGACGGTGCGTTTCACACATCGTGTAACATCCACCAGCGCGCCATCGCGAACGTGCAAATGCGACATACGTTCTTACGACGTTCCGCCGTGCTTTCAATTAATGAGGTTGAGTGTCGTAGCAATACCAGTTTTCAACACTCGTCTGCATATTGCCAGCATGTGGAATCCGATTAATCGTTATTGCGTTCTTGAGATTTCCTAGATACCGCACTGATCTTACTTGTTTCGTAGCATTTATATTCGAATATCATAATCCCCCATCCGGAATATTCTGAATTCGCCGAGTATTTCCATGGGCATTGCGTTAGTACAGTGATGGGCAAAAGTTTCGCTCGGCACGGAGGAGTCGACAGGTTAGGCGAACAGTGAATAGTCCCGATGATAGAAGACGTACGATAGCGTAAGAATGAGACTTTTGCGCACGGCACTGAAATTGGTGCCGCGATATTTAAGGTTTCGTACGAAAGCGCTTTCGATTGTGAGAAGAATTTATGGGCTCGCCGTAATACGAATACGTACTGTAAGTCGGCGAGATGGAAGACGCTTTATAGGATGGCTTCGTAAAAATGTTTACAACTATAAATTAGAGTTACGTGCACCGCACGCGCTCGCCTATACGATCGTGCACGCTTCGAAGGTGCATCGATAAATATCTAAACGTCTTGTTATCGCGATACAGACTTGTAATTATTTAACGATATTCCGTCAATGACATAACAAACGGCGATACGACATAACGAAACTTTATGGCGTCACAAACTTATTAATAGCTGTCATGCAATGTTTCATACGCGCAGCTTTGATTTACGATTATTGCTTTTACCCGCTAACCTCAGGAATTCGCCAAAGATCGCGGAGAGCTCAATTTCTTTCTTTCTTTCCGCACCATCCATGCGCACTGTATCAACACGATGTTCCTTAACATCGAACAATGACAAAACCGATGACCACGACTCGAAAGAACGTCGCTCCTATCATTATTAATCAAGTCGAAACAACGGTCGGAAGTAATTCTCGACGTCGCTGCAAATATTTATACGTTTCGCGTTCCGTTATCATCATAAAACATTATTTTACGATCTCTCTATGCGTAGACTCCTGTACCGTTCTCGTAAAAGACAAATCTTCATTGAACCATCACATCAAAAAAATAATACTGCAAAATAATTTCAATTAAATCGAAACGCAACACAATGCGATTATGAAAATCGCTGACGTCACGTTACAGATTCGTTATGAGAACGATTTATTCAGTGATCCTGAGTCAAGACAGAACGTTCGTAGAATAGAGAATGTTGCGTATGTGTATTGACAAGGGGTAGTCCGCACTCCGGGGCAGAACGATAAATCTCGTTTCTTTCCGTCTGGTTGGCCATACCCAACACCTTCCGGCGTTTGAAAGGATAAGTTCATATCTTCAAGGGCAGAATCGAGTCCATATTAGCCGCATCTGTCCCTTCGCGTAAAACTTCCGCATGGACGCGCATGCACACTGGAACGAGTCTAAGGCGGAGAAAAGGAAACAGACGAATGAACGGACGAAATGCCCGAACACATGCGAATTATGTATGGCCAATTGATCGCGAATCCCATGATACCTGATGCGCCTCTCGTGTTGTCATACACCGATGGACTTTAAGTGAATTCCACGGAAGCGTAACATCATGACCTTCCAATATAGGAACGTACGTCCTGCGATATGACAGGCTGTGAAAAATGTATAATCGACTTAGCTTATGTCGGATGTAACGTTTCCGATATAAGGGCAAGGTTCAGAGTAAATTTCAGCGGGATGCTTTGCTTAGGCTGTTGGAATGTAACGGTGATGCAGAAAAAGAACGTACGTAATGTGCTATGGATCGTTCTTACGTAATACTCTTGTTCTTCTGAAGTGTGATAGCTAATCTGTGCTTGGGAGACTTCATTGGCAGACAATGTTCTTTAGATAATATTTAAAGGGGAATTGATTGTCTAGAAATTGTTGTATGATCGTACGGCATTAATTTGAAGTATGGTGTGTTCCCATGATGAGGAAGTATCGTCGTGCAAACTGTCGTATTTTGTTTTATTCTACCTTGAGTTATTACTACTGATCGTATCGATGCAGTGTAGACTTATGAAACATAAATTTGAGTCATATCGGCGTGTATCGTCTATTAGTAAATTGGACTCCTATAATGTAAAGACGTCGTTCGTATCTGTTCGCATGTAATAAGTAATTATAATAAAGCAGAACGAGGAATCTCGAGTGATCGCTAGCAAATAAGATAGAAAAAGCTGAGAATTACATTGCCAATGTACAGACTGCAGTATGTGCATCTGAGCAATTTATCAATCTTCCGCATCGGCGACATAAATTTTACACATTTATTTACCTACGCCTGACTTGCGATACTTTCTTACATAAGCCCCACGATAATCTTCATAATCCACCTAAATAAATAACCGTCTCGCGCCGAACTCCAGCTTGCCGAACGAGAACGCGACGACAGCAATGCGGAAATCCAGCTGACCGCTGATGGAAGCAACTAGGCACTGCAATAACATTCCACATCATCATTCTGATAATAGTCGATGGGAAATTAGCGGCCGCCATATTGTTCCCTATTATTGACAAGAAATATTGCGCCCAGGATGACGAAGCTCCCGCTGACACTTCGACTGATGTCCAGCCTCCAGACAGCGCACATTGCAGCACTCCGTCAAACGTCAAATCCACGCTCGTAAAAAAAAAACAAGGCCAATCATTAACTCCATCATTCGCATGAAGAGAATTGCAATCTGCGTCCGCCTCCTACCCGCAAAGCATCTGACCCAACGTTTCTCCATCCTCGCATCCTCCGAACTCCCACTTTGCGCAAACTCGATCAAAAATTTCGAAATGACCCAAAATTCGGATCTGTTCTTTACCGGAGTAGAAGGAGTACTCGCGTAAATTGTGTCGCGGCGACGAGGGACGGTAGTCTCTAAAGTGGCGATTTAGTAATGCCTCGTACTGGCTCCTCGGGAGTAGGGGGCCAGGGGGGGGGGGGGAGGCAGGGTGTCGAGCAGGAGGGTAGGGGAGGGGAGGGGAGAAGTATGGGTGGCACCTGGGCAGCGAGGCAGCCGGGACCGGGCGCTCGACGATTGGTCGAACAATCGGTCCCAAATCGGGCCCATTGGCGAGCGCCGGCACAGGCGTGAACCAATGGGCAGGTTCAGGTGGGCCAGACCGCAAAGGGGGAAAATCGGCTCTCGTCCACGGTACGCTCGTAGTTCTCCTTAGCAGTCGCCGATGCAGTTGAACAGGTCGCAGCGATCGCGGAGCGCCAGTCCTCTCCCGTCCATCGACGTGGCCGCACCGTGACTCGTGCAAGTTCGACAGAGACAGACAGATAGAGAGGGACAGAGGAGTAGTGATTGGAAATCGAACGGGGGCCACAGAGTGCGACGGCGGAGGCGGCGACGTCCAGGACGACGGTCAGGACGACGACCAGGACGACGACCAGGACGACGATCGGGGCGGTGGAGGCTGTAGGCGAGGAACAAAGGAGTGGAGCGAGGGGCTGAGGGGGGAGGAAGAAAGAAGGAGGCTGCCAGGATCGAGAGCGGGAGCCTCTGACCGGCCGACGTCAGTCCAGGAGAGGCCTTTTACTCGCGGGGCCAGTGTCGGAGGATCAGATCGGCGCCGAGGCCGATCGGGAGGTGGAAAAAAAAGGTGCGCGCAAGGAAGTCCGATCCAGTCGAGATCGCGATCGTCGTTCGAGGATCGGGGGCGACCGTGCAGGCTGACCACGTGCTCGAAGGGGAGATTTCGAGCAGAGTGCGCGTGACGTTCGGATATGTCGTCATTTCTCATGTCCGCCGCCGATCACGGACAGTGATCGACAATGTGTTACGTGCTCTGACGGACTCGGACGATCGATATCGGATCGGCTGTTGGCTGCGGATTTTTTTGATACAGTGATTACGGGAGGAGGAGGAGGAGGAGGAAGGAGAGTTGGAACGTCGATCTGTCGGAGCGGCTTGAGTGGATATTGAGTTGCAAAGGTGAGTGATGTCATGGGATTTAACGCGTGCGTGCGCGCGCGCGCACGCGATCTTTTTCCGCCGGGATGCTCGTCTTTTCATTCCGCGACGTTCGAGTCGTTGTCGATAACAGCACACCCTGTAGTGGCGCGCAGGCATTCAAATCGCCGGATTGTTCGGAGATACGCGCGGAGACTTCAATTGGTGGATAAGACGAATCGATGGGAGAGTTTGATGCTCGGCTCGACGGTGTGCGACTGCCCGTTTCATTTCTGACTGCAGGCCACAGTCCCTCCCACTCACATCTCCGGAATTAAATTCGTGAATGGATTAATTGTTCGAATTGCCCGCGCTTGGCGCGCGTTTAATGAGAGGCTAATTGCGAAAGTTGCTCGACATAACAAATGACGTGCACGATTAGGTTTATGATTCACTTAACGTCGACAGAGCTGCGTCGTTAACCGGAGCACTTAGTATTCTAGAACTAGTCCAACTGGGTTATGCACTGAAATAAGTAGTAGGTAGTAACTTCGGTAGTTCAGCAAGGCGGCTGGATTAACCCAGTATAATTGCAAATTAGATACGTTATTTAGCTGTCCTTAAGTGGTAATTGCGAGCGCGAGCTGAGATTCTTCGTAGTTAGTCGCGCCGTAATCAAAGTAAGTTGCCGTCGGCCTTTTAATAAACGGACGGGCGTCGAATAAAGTTCGGTTTACGCAACTGACGATATCCCGATAACCGCAATTGACTTCGCTCCCTTTGTCAATGGATTATCGCCGCCATTCCGGTGCACTCAAAAACACAAACGGTCCCCTTCAGCGTGCGCGCGCGCGCACACACACGTGCGACTTGTCGAGCAGTCGGAAATGAAAACATTATCGCCGCCCCTCGTAGTCGCCTGTTGCTATAATATTTGGTTACCGGAGGAACCGTGCCCTAATACTTCAGGTACTGAAGGTAGCAAGGGCGACAGTCAAATAAGAATCTGCGGTATCCCATATAACGTGCACGCATGTGCCCTGCGGATGCCTTTTTCGACCGGGAGAAACATAGGGAGATACAGAGTTCCAATTATTATGCAAATCAGCGACGCCGAGTTTTCCCATGTCAAAATATATTTATTGCTCCCCCTGACCCCGCTCTTGTACGCCCTTCTTTTTTTACTGTACCAATGGCGGTGTGTCGAGCATCATTGTTGTCTTTTCATACGCTTATTAGTCCACTTGTACGTCGGGTGCGTTTCGAAAAGTCGAAAAGGTCCCGAGAGACATTTTTCACGGTCCGCGATACACTGCGGCCTCTGTCAATCAGTTAGTACGCGTTCGTCGGTCCTTTGCACGCTTTTGCTGCCACCCTCTCCCCCGCTTCCTTCCTTCGGCCACCGTGCAAATGTACATCTACAAATCGCACATAATCGTTGCACAAAACTGCACCGCCGAGAATGGTCGGCACATCGCGAGCTTGACGAACCGTCCCGAACGTTGGCACTCCTGGGAAGAATGACGAGCAACAGACGGCAGGCATCTCGTCAGCGGTATATCTCCTTCCAAATATTTTTGTCCGAGTCATATTTCTTCGTGTCCTCTTCGAGGCGTGGCTCAACAGGTAGCCGTTTAAATCTCGTGGCATTTGGTCAACGGCTCCGCTTCGCACCGTGATGAATATGGTCGATCTCATGAATAGAAACAGAGCGACCACAGCGTCGCGCCGAGCGCGCATTTGCATATCAACCCTTTCAGCGTGGACCCGGCATCGTCACGGGATCCCGATCTGACTTAACGCCTTTTTGCCACCGCTATCACATAACTTAGGCCTTCTATCGACCTTTTGTGCCGACCGAGTCCGTTCGCTGCGGATAAAGAGCGTAAGGTCGACGACAAATCTCGGCATTATCTAATCTCGACTCATTGTGCCGACCGATCGTTCCGACCGATCGATCGTTCAGTTCTCGAGATCCTAAACGCTAGCTTTCGGAAAAGTGTCGTCTGTCGTTCGTCGTCTGCCCAATGGCGAGCTGAAGGTAGGAAGAGTCGGCTCATTATTCGATAAGGTAACGAGAGGATCGGATAACGAGTTTTTCGGTGCGGGATTAATTTATAATCGGCATCGGCGATGCTCGCTTATCTCGATACCCTGTTATTTGACGATGCACTTAACTGTATTGCGGTATCGCGCGCATTCCTACGCAACCGTTACTTTCCAATCTAATCTGAAACGCCTTGTTCGCACAGAAACAACTGACGAATTACAACGAACGACTCTCTCGCTGAATGCTTCCGGTTGCGAGGCGACGTCCTTCCTCCGGAGAGTGGAGAGTAGAAAACTCTGTATTTTTTATCGGCATTTCCCCAGAAATCGAGTTCAGGGCACGCGGTGATTGGCACGGACATGAGGATCGCATTATCCACGGCGAATTGCTGCTCGGAACAGTTTTCTGCCGGAATTCGTAATTGATAGTAGCCGTTTCTTCCGTTTGCCCGGACAAATTTCACTAAAAATAGCGACAATCAAATTCGATATAACGATGCTTCATAAGCTGTAAATCCGCTTCATCAACGTACGAAATATTCAAAATTACCTTTACTACATTAAAATTGTATCAAACGCCAAATTACCTAATCGTTTAATAACAATGCTCGCCAATCATTTATTCTGATCCATATGCAGAGTACCTCACAAAACTGCTGAGAAACAACGACTCCACCCTAAATTACAGCCACCCATCCAATTAACGTAGCATTCGATCGGCGAGCAGTTCCCTCACGATTAAAGTGACAACTGTAGTGAAACAGCAGCCTGCATGATTCCGTACTAACGCATGCCCATATAGAAAAGTCTAAATAACGGAACACCGCGTAGGTAGGCCTGAGTTGCGCGCAACGAAAACTCTCACCTCGACCGTTTCTGCACATTTATCGAAAGGGGTGAGACTCGAGTGCGACAGGAAGCTTCCGGCTAAGTGTACGCCTAAGTGTACCTCCAAGTGTATGCCCGAGTGTGCGCGTGAGTGTACTCGTGCGTGTGAATAGCGCGAGAGGGCCTCGTTGCAAGCGCGAGACTAAACTGTTGCGATAAATGATCCAACGGAATGTTATTAATTGTCTTTGGCTTCCGGATGAGCGCATTCTGAATCACGTATATATATTAACTCCCGGAGGAGGAGCAGTTGGCCCGTTGTCGACCGTGTCGAGGAAGCACGAGGTTGCCTCGTCCGTGTATAGGTGCCAGCGCGTCTGTGTCAGCGTGTGCGCGTCCGTGTACGTGTTGGCCGACGCCGTACGCTGAAAAGGCGCGCAACGATGCTGGCTCTCTACCTGAGAAGTACGGAGCGTTACGGCGATCCGAAGGATCATTTTTCAACTATCCGATCGATGCAGCCGTGAAGAACGATCACCATTCATCAAAGTAATCGTTAAAAACATATTGCGGCCAGTGCGAGTTGCGCATTCTGCTCCGCTCCTTTCTTATGCCCGAAAAAGAGTCTCGCCTTGTTTCGTCTTCCTCGCCTTTATCCTTTCGCATTGTACTCTCCTGGGATCCGTTGACGGAAACGCCCACGTACACTTCGGCGGCGCGATCGGGAACGGCGCAAAGGTTGAAAATTTATTTCATTCCGGCCGATGGCAGAGATTGTTAAGATTGTTCGGGGAAAAAAAATTTGGAAGTTTGCGAGACGCGGAAGATGTTGCCATCGAGGACAGTTTGCGTTTTTGCGAACACTTTTTGCATGTCGATCGAGACGAAGCTCTTAATCCGAGTGGTAGATAAAAGCTATTAACACGTTTTTGCATTCCGCGAGTTTATTTTGACGGGGCGGCGGGTAAAAGTTTAGAGTGCACTAACGATCGCGATAGAACAATCTAAATGCACCTAGAAGAGGTTAACGCCGCGAGGAGCGGTGGGATTCCTTTCTGCGTCGATGATATATCGATTTCTTCCTTTCAATGGATTCATTAACTTTCCGAGAAAAATGATTAGTCGTATATTACCGGCCGAGCGGTAATCAAGTGCTTAGTCTTAATGCGGTAATCAGTTTGTGAATTATTATACTGCCAATTAATTATATCGTCTGCGATCTCGTATTCTCGTATTCTCATATTCGCCTCATTAACTGATGACTTTCGGCGCTAATAGTGATTGACGTAACATTGACGCGGAACAGGATTATTCTCAATCATACGGTAACCTCACGAAATTC
This sequence comes from Anoplius nigerrimus, assembly GCA_914767735.1. Lineage (NCBI taxonomy): Eukaryota > Metazoa > Arthropoda > Insecta > Hymenoptera > Pompilidae > Anoplius > Anoplius nigerrimus. The sequence continues at coordinate 2,586,218 of OU612079.1, read as the reverse complement.
AGAAATGGAGTGACGTGACTCTCCTTCGCTCGTCGGGTTTCATATGACTCAGTAGAATTCGTTTCGGGCCAAAACACATGGACGTATGTGTTTAGGATCAGGGTCTCCGTATTACGTAAATATGTGTACGTTACAGAATCACTTATCGATCGCCCACCCTTCGATCTATAATTTCATTACTTCATCTATTTACCGGAGTCAACACAAACTACGGAAGAGTTCACAATGACTTGTCATTCTATATATATATGACTCACGTATCAACCGTAACTGGTCTTATATACACTTTTAATGTCCAGGCCTTCAATTGACTAAAACTGATACCGTAACTCCGACACAAAGCACTTTCTACGACTATACGCTCTGACCGCGATACAAATTGCAATACGAACGTCAACGAAAACTTTCAACTCAGAATCTAGAGCGAAAATATTTTCTTAATCAAACCAGCAACACAGTTATTTATCCTTCGCTATCACAGCACTCGACTTCCTCCCTGTACATCTTTGCACACGACATAAAGACGTTACGCGTAACTATATTAACTCCGTCATTTCAATGGGTACAAAAGGTGAATTTTTTGCGTCTTTGCAGAGAAGAAAGCGAACATTAAGGTGGTTAATGGTGCGAAAAGTTCTGCATGTCCCCTTTCTTCGCCGGCAGGCCGAACAGACGAGGGAGATTGATCGAAGAAGAGTCGCACGTGCGGATCTACGGATGATATTTATGTACGGTCCTCCGGCGGGTCGACTTTACGGGGTGGTTCAAAGTTAACGGTGCGGGCAGGAAGGGTTAATCGTAAGCTTCGAACCAGTTTCGGTCGTCAGCACCGAGTTTAAGTGGGGCTCGGCCCTGTTGATATTCAAGTTGCGCGCGCGCAACGGGTCAATTGACATCATTAACGGACGAGTGATCTGCAAATATTGATATTACGCGGGGATCTCGGGGTGCGAGGATGTTCGTCCTTGCTCGACACTATCATCCTTCTGCGTGTCGCCTACCGTTTCGTCTTTCTCGAACTTCGAATACGAGCGCTCGTGCGCTGAAACATAATACGGCGGTGGAAATCGTGCGCTGCGGTTTAATTGAATCTCGATTCCAGGTTCGCGCACGCGCGCCTCTACGTTTCTATAGATATTAATGATGGCCGAGGCGACGGTAAAGTTTGTCACTGTAATGAAGATGAAGTAACGTGCCGCGGATCGCTTTGGTTGAGATAATTGCGAAGGCGGTAATATGTTACCAGTGAGATAATCGTGACTGTTAGCACGCCTGTTTATTAACAGTTTTTGTCAATGTACGAGTCGACGTTTTTATGGGATGACAATACAATCGGTTCAGAAAATGTTAGTAGTTTTTTTGGAATCTCGATGGCAGTTTTTGTCAAAGGATATTGAAGCGAAGCTTGTTGGTTTTTAGTTTCAGTATTCGACTTGTTTTAGATTTATTGCTTCGTTCCGTTGCGTGCTTCAGTTCTGTTAGGGGTATAAGAGGACCGTTGAGTTTCTAGGTTTCATTAGGTGTGTACCTAATCAGTTCAATTACCATGTTAAATGTATTCGTTACTGTAAATAGATAGCTTCTACTTTCCTGTCGAGTAGATGGCAGAAAGGGCACACATAGTTTAGCAGAAATTCGCGAAGTTACTATGCTTGCAAACAATACTTTTTATTAACGGCAACTTGGGTGGCCTGCCTTTTTACAGTACATTATTTGCGAAAGAGTTTTAACCCAAATCAATATATGGAAGCAGTGATTCTAGCAATTGGTCTTGCTTATTATAACGACGATAACAAATGAAACTCTCTATTTTCCATTTCGAAGGGACAATAATCAATCGAACTGTTTACGCATAGAAAATGGTTGAGAATAGAGCTATGTATTCTCGAGCGCATTACACTAGACTGACCCGAAGCAAACCGGTTGGAAGACGAAAGAGACGAAATATGCGCGTCACACCGCATGCAAACGCCTCTGAATGTGACTTCGCGGATATGATTGACAGGTCTGGTTTTTCACTTGCTAAAAAATGATTTACCGCCCTCGAAAAAGTTGTCGTATCTGCATGTTTATGCCGGTCGTGGCAAGAACTCCCCAACGCTGACTGCCTCTCAGGATTCAATGTACTGTCCTGCGAAGTATAATGCGTCGCGTGAAGCTCTCGCTTCGACAATGGACAGATCTGAATTACGGATCGACAAAAACGATACGATCTTAAAATTGAGAAGCGCTAAGAAACATTGGCGACCGGTGCAAAGTCTGACAGTTAGGGTTCACGAGCCGCGTGAAATTCGTTAGCGGCGTTATGAACGGATAGGCAGACTGGCGGAGAGTCGGATTCCAGGCATTAATTAGCGCACGTCCTCTTCGTTATCGAGCAATTGATGACCCAAATTCGTGGCATTTCATTGAAAGCCCTGCTCTCCTGCCCTTAGACTTAGGCGTCCCACGGCGAAGGCACCATCTGTCGAGATAACATTGATTTACCGAATGTCGCCTCTTCCAAACGAGTTTCCGTTTTTTGATCTCGAAATGGGAAAGGCTCCGAGTAGAAGAAACGATCTACCGATCTTCAGAATTCCTTTTCCTTGTAACCGGACCGGACAAAATACCAGTCGGGATGACACGTTCAAATTGTAACCTTCGTAGCTTGGGAAATAATACATTGCTTAAGGTCTATTAAATATCGTGATACGATGACAGTAGAATGTTTTTTGGTCGAAATATGTTACCGTAGATATATTATTCGTTCTTATGCGAGGTATCGTCTGCTTTCCGCCTTTAGCACTCTCCTTCGGGCAAACTCTATAAATGATTCATTATTCTACCGCGAAGGTCACAGTTCCATTTCGCTTACGCAATATTATAATTGCTCGATGATTGTTTAAATATATTGGCACGTGATATATGTATCACGTGTCATTCGAGTTTACCTCGCGCGAAGGATTAATCTATACGATAGGAACGGTATGTAAGCAGTTTATGTAAGTCAAATTAAATTCGTACTACTCGGAGCATCGTGGGAGGAATAAAGATTTAAGCGAACGTTAAAAACCGGTTTGCATCCGTTTCTCCTTGTCAACTTCCATGTCTTTGTTTTTGCAAGGATGAGCCTGGTTGCGCGCGGTACTCCGATTCCTTGAATAATACAATTTCTGTAATTGCAGATGAACCAACAGTGCAAAGTTTGTGGCGAACCAGCAGCGGGCTTTCATTTTGGAGCGTTCACGTGTGAAGGCTGCAAGGTAAGATACTCATTATCTAATCGTAATATTGTTTCAAATTTTCATCACGCTGACGAGTAAATTTTTATTACGTCGATTATCAATTTATCAAACTTTCTCGCGCGGTGCAGGTCCAAGTATTACAAGTAACTTGATTATTTTAACAACAATAAATTAGTCGACCAAATATATTTATAAGCAGTTTCGCAATTCCAAAAATGGGCAGCGCATTTTTAACATAACAAATTGGCCAAGCAACTTTCGTAAGAAATATCGAACGGCGCCAACATTCGTTTTGAACTTGATCGAGTTCAGTTGTAAATTGAGTCGCGCGAGCGGACTTTCATTCGATGCAGAAGAGCGTTAATAAGGTGCAACTGACTCGGAAAGGAGTATTCCCATACTAGAGACAGTCGTGGAGCGCATTAAGTCAGCGGAAGAGGTGAAAAAGTGCGATCTTGAAAATGTCGTGAAGAAAGTGATCGAGGGATGAGGAGGGAAAAAAAAGAGCGCGCCCGGCTCGAATCCGTAAGTGGACGAGAGATTCGAGCGGGACGAATCGATTGCTTTGATTGTCCCCTCAAAAACGCCTCGATGTATCGAGAGGAGCGACCGTCTGGCAGATTATGGTGAACGGAAAAACGAAGCTGCCGTCCGGAGGGCAATGGAAATTAGAATACGCGAGCATTAAGTGGCACAAACTTGCCGAGACACTCAGAAGACTTAGACGCATTATCTATGTAGCTGAGCCAGCGATCAAAAAATTTTGCAAGCTCCACACTCAAAGTTCGAACTCTATCGATCCGCGAGCGAAAACTTCCGAGTACGATCAGTTCTAAAAAGAGTCTGCCGATAAGTGGTCATTCGATATCGCTGTCCAGGATTCTAACGACACCATTACCCGCGTTTTGGTGGGAAATAAATTGCGCAGCGGACGCACGTGTACGCGCATGAACGTCGCATAAGATTGTCGAACGACAACCGGGAGACGATCGGATCTTGTTAGGCCATGCTTAGTTCTTTGAAGGGTGTTGACCCTTGCTCTCTTCTTGTCTACCCTCTCTTTCTCTTGTTCCATTAATGTGGTACACCGTAGAATATCGGTACTGCATACTAAGTGACCCATCCGATAGTAATTGGATCTCATTAAGGCAACAACGGGTAATGCCTGTGTTCGTCGTGCCGCGTGCGTTCGATTTCCCGGAGAACCATGCCGGCAGATAGTAGATAACGCGTCTTAAGTAAATTAGATACTCTCCTACTTTCCTCTTCATTCCCATTGATGAGTAAGACAAAGAGAAAAGCGGCCCGGGAGAATTGTGAAACGCCGAGGGGACTCTTCGAGAGTCGGATATCCATCAGTCGAGTTCGAGAATCCACGTCATAAAGGTTAACGCTCGCTGTCCGACCTCTAATGCCATACTTTTGTCAAGGAGGGGAGGGGAGAGGGATCGGCAAAAGATCGGGAAGATCAATTTTATTTTTAACCCGCGCCCGACGATCATCGCGCGCGTAAACGTGCGTCTAATGATTTGGCTAATTAACGGTTATGGATCATTGATAAGAGTATTTATATCGTGATACTCGGTCGACCGAATGTTATTATCGATTAATGAGCAAACTGTGCGGGAACGTTTTAAGTGAAACGAGCGGGCTTGCGGGCTTTCGATGTTATCGTGAAATATGCGCCGGCGCCGTCGACTTTCAGGCATTATGAGTTGGACGAAAAGTAAACTGTCGGAATCGAGGATGGTCGACCTGCCGATCAGCTTCTTTCTGCTTCGAGATAAAGAAGCCTTAACTAGAGGCACCGAGCGATAGGACGAGATTCGAAATTATTCTCTAGCCGCGCACGTAACCGATGGAATGTACACGGTTATGACGCACTTTTCATTAGCATACTAATGACCGCGACGATTTTCGTAACGTCGTAACGAGAGTGGTCTAACCTTTCAAACTCCTCTTTCTCCCGGTAACCCAATTTTCTCCGAATGCTCTGCGGCGAACTTTCTTCCATTTTAGAGTAGCGGTAAAGCATAAGTATCGTCTTCGACGCTTACGACATGCAAGGATCTTAATGCTATACTCGAATTCCAATTCAGGTTTGAAATATGTTGTGATCTGTTAACGCATTAACGGTAACAATGAAACGTGTTGGTTGACTTTTATGAGAAGCGCAGTCTGTCACCGTAATCTCGGGACTTCGATCAGAACAGATGGCATGTCACGTTCAAACTTGATCGCCGCCGAAGATGAGTAACTCAGTGAATAGGTCGGTTGTCGAAAAACTTGCTTAAAAAGACTGGTTTCTTCTTATCGATAGCGCGATGAATCGCAGTTAAAGATTCGCAAGACTCGTAGCCAAATAGAGACGCCGTTCGAATTCTACATTCCTCGTCACGGCTGAATTAAAATAACTGAAAGCCGGTCAGGTTTATAAGTCATATCCCTTGTCGGGTGAAAAATCCGATGGTGAGAGAGAGAGAGAGAGAGAGAGAGGAACCGTGTCGTGACACGTCTGCTATGAATATTTATGCGTGGCCCGCTTGCCACGGTTTGCCTCCTTTTCGCAATCCTTTTTTGCAACCTCGGATGCACCAATTTGCAAAGCCTCTTTAGTTTCATTCGTTCGGGTTACGGAGAAGAGAATAAAAGGTGAGAAGGAGATACGGTGCGTCGCCGAAGGTTTGTAAATCACGATACGCGTTTTGTGATGTAAATATCGGCGAGTTATTGTTTTTCTCAACGTTCAATGGGCCGGGACGCACTATGAATAATCGATATTGTGAAAATTTCTCGAGAACTGTACCCTTCTCACGAATTACCGTGCGCGCCACCCGAAATACCGAGCAGCCGGAACAGTTGGACAAAAAAAGAGCATGATTCACGCGGAGTCCTCGACATTATTCATCGGGCAACAATGAAGGCTTTGCCACTTCGACTTCGGAACGATGATCGGGGACATTCAAGTTCAAAAAGATGTCGCGTGAAAATAGCGTGTGCCACTTTCCGCTGGTGGTACGCTCGTGTCCTCAGCTTGACCTCCGACAGACTTTGCCGAGAGCGCCGGGATGCGAGATCGATTTTTTAATTCCCATCAACTGAGTGCGCAGCAAGATTTTCGGCAAGGGAGCGGCAAATACGTCCGCACCTAAAGCGGAGAGTGAAATCGTCATGCGGGTATGTGTGGAGGTCAGCTAACTTAAGAGCAGTTCTCGACGTAATGAGAAAAGCACCACACCCCTTAATGCTAATTACACAAAATTAAAAAGTCATACACGATTCCTTTTAAGATCGAAATGCTACCGACCTGACAAATAGATCCTGCGCTAAAACATAGGATTTGGCATCCAGACAATTCAAGCGCTTTACACGTTCAAGAACAAGCTACTGCATAATTGAAAGGACAGTAGTTGGGAAAAACGTCTACTCTTTCGTAGAATATTACAGATACAGTCGTACTGACCGAACGACGTTTGCCGATAAGGTACTGACCGTAACGTATCCAGGAATTCCGAATCATTCTTCTCTCTCCCCCTTCCCTCCTCCGTCCATTCGCAACTTCCCTCTTTCAATTTACTCACCGTCCCGACGCGTTTTATAATACTGCCTCTTCCTCAAACTCGCAGTCATTCCGCACGGTGCATCGTACGCAGAAAGTGGCAATTCTGTTACCGTCTCGTTGGCGCGTCGCATTTGTTAATTGCCGCTATTACGGCGCCTAATTGCCGGCCATTTAAATACCTCGGCTGCAAATAGATTGCGCGATAAGGCGAAGGTAGAACAAGGAACGTATCGCGTTCGCACGAGTTCCCTCCATTCGAACGATTACACGAAATCGACCGAAATCATTCAAATCTGGCTGAGGCTCGCGCATTCTTGTACCGCGTATGTTACTGATACGGATACCGGGTGTCGGTTCGTAATCTACGTCCACCTGACATCGAACCTACAGCGACGCGAGACCGGTCGTTTAAAAGCATCCATTAACACTGTCCATACGCACCGTGAATATAACTAACGAAATTGATCGAGTAACGACTGGAGCGTTTATAGTGGAATAATAATTCCTATTGTGACACGGCCGTGACTTGTCTCGTTCGTTCGAATGGGACAAAGTATGGAAAGGTGGCACGTCTTCTGCGTCGTTACGTATCGACGTTTCGTATCCGAGTACGTGCCAAAGCTTTGTCGACCACTCGTTATTAGCGGATATTGAGAGTAGCCTGGCGTATGGCACGCCTTAGCATTCGTGACGGTAATAGGTAGAAGTTGAGCAAAGGAGGAGATGTTCACGAACATACGTTGCCCTAATTCACGTCCAGGCCGCTGGCATCACTCTTACCTCAAACGGCGTACCCTTGAGGACGGTCGCTTAATATTCAGTGGGTGCCACTCGGCTGGTACCCAATCGTTCTACGCAATCAGAGCTGTCTCGAGCGAGCGACGGCGTCGACCTCGCGTTCGCAAACGCGGCTGATCTTTTGAGAACGATCGGATTGCGTAACTCGAAACGCCGCCTTATGCAACCCTCCGGCGAGCACTGGCCAATCCGTGCAAATAACGAATTAGGATGAGTACGGTTCCAAAGAAAACCTCCTATCCTTGTGTTTGAAAAAGAGGGTGCTTGGCACTCTGCCTTCAGCTCCGATGGCAGCACTGTGGAAGTGAAACATTGATTGATTTTGTGGTAGCTGATATTGGGCTGAACTAGTCTTGATGGGTTGCAGATTATAGCTAAAGGGTAATCTGAGTTCTTACGTTCTTGTGCTCTTGATGCTACGTTTGACGACGCAAGTCTTCTTCCAAGGCACATTCGTGCGAAGCCCTGAATGAACGAACGTGTAATAAACGACAATTACGTACTATTGTCCGTTACGACAACTACACCTGCTACTTTCATGTGTATCAAGGATTTTCTTGGGAGGAACAATACAGTGCTGACGCATTATGTCAAAACTAGAAACATACGCTCAGTCAAGTCATTCTATGTTGTGCAGATTTTTTCGCACAGCTCAAAAAAACTTCTCTGATTTTAAATGCGAACCCTTTTCTCATGCCTAGTGCGCAATAATCAATTCGTTGCAAACTACAGAAATGAACTGTCTAAATATCATCGTACGATCATTTATCGCTCCAGACGTAGGGAAGACCTGGGCAAAGTGCGACTCGTGCATCATCGGAAGCTTACAACAATCTTTCATACGCGCTATATTCGAATTTGCATACATGACGCATGCGCATATACGAAGCGCAGTGGAAGTGGAGGAGGATTGCGTGAAAAAAAGTGTATAAGCGAGCGCTCCTTCAGTTTTTTGCCACCGTCGCGTCCACTTTCCAACGTCCAGCGTGCGCAAACAAGCGTTCTGGGGCATGTAAGCAAAAAGGGGGTACTGTTTCATTGGCAGCGGTCGGAGCAAAGCAGCCGAATAGGACATTTTGCGCGCGGTCAATTCGTCCGTGACGCGCAGAGGACACTATCAATTTGCCGGTTCAAATTGATGTCATCTCGTCCTGATTCTGCCATCTCATTTCCTGAACACTCGTGCCTCTGCTATTGTGCATATTAGATCACATTCGCCGCACGGAAGTGCATAAAAGATGGCTCAGTTAAAAAAGCGTAGAAGTAATCCTCTTCGTACCAATATGCGGTTGAGTAACGATACGCAATATTTTTGAAATCTACGCTGCGGAGAAGTAAACATCGTTTTCCATTGCACATGACCTTACATCGGGTTCGAAACAAAACATGCCCGAGAGGATGTTTCTTCAACCGACTGGGTACAACGTACAATGTTCACTGCATTGTCCACTGTCTCAAGAGCAAACGTGAAAGAAAAATGTCGCGGGGAGAGGAACATTGACCGGAAGTCGATGAAGCATCGTGGAAATTGGCGATGAGCGTGGAAATAGTTTAATTTAGCCTGAGCGCGAGCACGGCGGGGAATGTAAGAAAGGCGTTATAAAGATTTTAATGAGATTGCAACGTAACACATTGGCTCGCATAGCAAGTGCGTAAAAACAAAAGCCTTGAGGCCGGACCATTGTCAAAGTGGCACTCTGTTAACTTTTATTACGGCGCGTGTATAACTTTGGCGTAACGGACTTTCAAAACCGCGATGGAAAATCAGCATACAATAACTGGCGGTCATTGTTTCTGCACTTAGAAACTGTCGCTGAGCGCGGCCATCTGCAATTCAATATGCTTCGTGGGACGTGGAAACATTTCGTGTCAGAAGTGGCAGAAGATTAAATGGTTACCGATATTGGGACGTCGATATGATCTAAATTGAGATTTTGGCGAAAATTCGTCCACAGAGGGCATAGTAAAAAGCATTAAATTATCGTAGAGCTGTTAATGGCATTTCCGTGCTTGCCATCTTTATGCGAGTAAGTTTTTGGTCGACAAATGTTTGGCCGTGCGAAAGGACACGAACGGGGAAACGTGCTAATTGAAAACGAAAGTGTTCTCCGACTAATCTGGCATTCGACATGCGGAACATCGTATTGTCCAAGGTCTTTGAGTCGCTGGCTGACGTCAGATCGATCCGCCTATCCAGTCCACTCGCTTTTTCAATGGTCTCGTTTCAATCCTTTCCTTGGACGTAGGCCAAAAATTTCTGAGCGCCACCGACAAAGTAGCGTCTTTCTCAGGCTATTTGTATCTTGAATTGAGTGAAAAAGAACAGATTTTGTTATAAGTTTACGTAAGATTAGTAAGAAGAAAACAATGCCAAACTATGATCTTAACAACACAGAAATTCTTATATACGCGGTTAAAGCTTAATTATGTACCTTTTACATAATCGTGACCGTATCAACAAATGTGAATATTTTTCCATTACAATTTACCTCTACTTAATACTCTAATTTCCAAAATCATAAATAATACGCATCTACACAGACAGCCATAATTCTGACGGATCAATATATACTCTCCGATGCGTAAAATACTTTCCAATCAGCAGTGCAAAACAAATCTTTCTATCACTCCCTCGTACCTCGAACAACATTCGACAACGAAACGAGAGCAAGCAAATGGGAAAGAAATCTTCCCACTGCCCTAGCAAAGAACAAAACTCTCGGTAGCGATCGCAGTCTCCGGTGCAAAAAAGACGGCAAGCCATCCCCGGATCGGCGTCGAGGCGCAGTTAAAAGCGTCGTACACGTTCGATCGCACTTTCCCTAAACCGTCCCGTCGACTTTTGCTCAACGCGGCGCGGCACGTTTTCACGATCAGGGACAACGTTTTCTCTGTTGGCGCTTTATGGCATTACAAATCGGGCTGGGATTCCGGGCGTGCCCGGCTGATTCAAGATAATCTGAGCGGCGGCCGCGGACAGATTTGTCGCACGCGTCCCTAAATGGTCTCGCTGCGTCGATCGTTCCGTTCGCCGTTTTCCACTTCTGCGGGTCCTGGCCTTTATTTCGATGCCTCCGCCGTCGTCGTCTGTCCCGCGTTATTTATCCTTCCGCGGAACTCGCCCGGCCAATGGCGCCTTACACGTGAGACCGTGCGTTACGTTCTCTCGCAGTTTAGCTCGTACTTTAGCTCGTACTTTAGCTCGCAGTTTCGCTCGCAGTTCAGACTCTCGCAGTTCAGACTCTCGCAGTTCAGCTCGCAGTTTCGCGAGCTGACGAAGAACGGACGAGGAACTGTAAAAACTCGCAGAGCACACGCGCTCTCTTGCGCAATACTCGCGAATCCCGTTGTCCCACCTTGTCCCGCTCCTGTCTTTCTTGGGTTGTGCGCACGATGGCCGCTGTCCGCGTTGTATCGCGGGAGCGTGTTCTACGCATCGGCCGACCGCCCGCCAGCCACGCAATCGCTATCCGCGAAAGACAAAGTCATCCGCCGCTCGTTATGGACTCCGGCCACTGTTTCCAGTCTCCATACAATTTAGGGCCTGCTCTCGGCGAGCCGTGTATTGCCCCTATTGGATTGCCCCTATTGGATTGCCTCCCGAGCGACAGGCTCTCGGGTACGAGATCCGGCGCGAGCCGTTTAGGTGCTATCGCCGTTGGCCAACGCAGGGCTGTTTCGATCGCTCGCTTTTGGCCGAAGAGCGGACCTCCAACTTCGAACGCGGACGTTCTCTCATGTCGTGCTCTCTTGTCGGACTCTCTTGTCGGACTCTCTTGGCGGCCGCTCGAGCCGGGACGGATCGAGGTGAGAAGCGAGGCTGGACTCGCAGGTCGATGCTGGCCAGTCGGGTTGTCATTGGCACTTTGTTTTCCGCGTGCAGAATGGCACCGTAACCTCCTTTGCACAATCGGCCGCCGAGACCGTCTGACATATGGGAACCACTTTCAGGTTAGCCTCTCGACTCCTCGACTCCTCGACTCCTCGACTCGTTCGACGCGGCTGCGGGGAGAATTTAGTCGGCGGTTCACTTTTTCCCGGTAATCCTCGAAATAAAGGCGAGCCGCCATCGCCGTGGCTTCCTTCTCGGTGCGGACCTGTTCGTACGGGCGTCTTTTAAATACGCGGACTTTAATCGATCGGACGTTCACCTCTCTATGGGTTCGTTTGCATATGAATGTCGTCGGGGCCCGCTCATGGCATTCGAGTAGAGGTTTTTCGGAAACTGGCGCTCGCCGGAGTCGCTTTCGAGGCAGGATGAGTGGAAAAGTTTCTCGCGAGAGGTCGGCGTGCCGGTTGACGTAAGTCATATGTCGGTCGATCTCTATGGGAAAGGTTAAACAAATTTCTAGCGATCCGCCGTTCGCTCTTGGTAGCCAGGTCAGCAATTTCCACTCACTCGTGCAACATCTTCGGTTAAGAACTCGCACGTCCGCGCTTCGCCGCTCTACTTCAATCTCACTTCCAACATTTTTGCTCGAGATCGAGACAATGGTAGGTTATCTATCCTCCAATGCTCGATCGTTACTTTCTGCGAATGTCGAACGCATCCTGATCGGATTTTAGTTTCCATTCGCATCGCCTCGATTTCCAATAGCGATTCGCAAGTCGATAAGGGAAAAAAGCGTCGGTCGAAAAATCTCACAAAATCTTCAAAGGGTGCGAACGGCGAAAGACTGAAAGGCTGTATCGTAAATTAATGCTCTATGACCGTGCGAGCGGGACCGCATGCCTTTCGAAGCAGCGGGTCTTCGAGGCAGTTTTATCGTTGGCCGACAGGCGTTTAACTTTACGAGCGACCACGCCACGTATATACTGTATCTCTTCCCTCTCGTTTCCTTACTTCTTCTCTTTCTTCTCTCCTAGGCGCAGGCATGCTAATTCTCGTGACGCGTGTAACATTAAACTCTGACGTTTAATCCGGTAGAAACGCGTGTGTGGCTTACAAAGGAACGTACCGATCATCAGCCCTTTATACGGTTTTGTTGCACGGACACTTCCGTTCGGCCGACGTGTCTGGCAATGTACCAAGTACGGCGTAAACTGCTCAACAGAGTTCAACTGCGCTTCCTTCATTAGCCGGGGAAAGAATCAGGAAGCTGGCAACCAGCAGCCATCCTTTGTATTCTGGCACAAATCAAATTTAAGCGTCTACGTTTATCAAAGTTTCAAGTATCAAAACTGCATCGACCTTGACACTAGAATCGATCTAGCGAATGCCTCGAACGATCATAATTCTAATGTTCCCTGTACTTTCTTTGTAATGTACTTTCTACATAACCTTGATGTTCCGCAGCCGTCTAACGAAATTCTTTTCCTCTGCTTACAGTCGTTCTTCGGCCGGACGTACAACAACATCGGCAGCATCTCCGAGTGCAAGAACGGCGGCGTGTGCGTGATAAACAAAAAGAATCGCACCGCCTGCAAGGCCTGCCGCTTACGAAAATGCCTGACCGTCGGCATGTCGAAGTCCGGCTCGCGCTACGGGCGTCGCTCGAACTGGTTCAAGATCCATTGCCTCCTGCAGGAGCAGAGTAACGGCAACCTGAACGTCGGGATGCCTCCTGGCGCTGGCTCTCCCTTCGGCGCCGGCTTCCTCCCGGGCTTCCTGGCCCAGACTCCTGGCCAGCAGGGCAGCGGCATGTACGGCAAGGACAGCAAGGATCGCACCTCGCCCAGCCAGGAAGACCTTGCCTTGCAGTCTCACTTCCTGCACGTGGCCATGCTCAAGCAGGAGCGCGAGCGCGGCAACAAGTCGCCACATCCGGACGACGTCGCCCTGCAGAATCAGCTTCGTCTGCTGGCCTGGCAGAAGGAGCGCGAGCGAGTCAACGGCAATCAGCCTCAGCCACCGGGAACGCCTCCGAGAGACTCGACGCCACCGCCCTTCGGCTACACCCAGCAGCAGCATCCCATATCGCCGATGTTCCCCATCAACTTCGCCCAGAAGGAGGTGGTCGTGTTGCCCTCCAGCTCGCCGGACGTCTTCCGGCCCTTCCTGCCTGCCTACAAGAGGACGACCGACACGCCGAGCGATAGTGGCGCCTCCTCCGTCGACGGTGGCGACGCCATCCACGACATCGAGTCCAGGAGCAACTCGGCCCTCAGCTACTTCAAGGCCAGTGCCGCCTCGCCCACCCTGTCCGAGCGCGAGTTCCCCCCGAGGAAGATCAACGCGACGGTGACCTTGACCACTGGCTATCATCCTCAGCAGAACTTGGGCCTGGCCTATCCGCCGCCTGGCCTCGTCACGCCGGCGACGTCCCAACATTCGCCGAGAGGTGGAGACCTGCTGTTAGTGAGTCCCAGTCCCGGTGGCCTGGCCGTCGAGCAGGACGAGCCGATGGACCTGAGCGTCCGATCCAGCAGGAGCTCGCCGCGACCCAGTCAGCTGATCGAGGAGGACGATCGATCGAACGAGAACGAGTGCGCGCGCGGCAGTCCGGCGAAGCAGGAGACGACGGTCAAGAGCAAACCGTTGGACCTGACCTTGAGCGTGAAGAGGCCGACCGAGCTGCCGCTGTCCTTCTGAAGGCCTAGCGCCCTGATGCCTGACACGCGGCGGGCTGGTCCCGAACAGTTGCGTCTCTTCACTTCCGGTCGCCGGCTCGGACCACTCAGTTCAGCCGATCGGACACGCGGGGGATGGATGGAATCTTTGCCCCCGCGGCGAGAAGAGCCGAGCGACGACGAGTAGAAGGGAAGGGTGACCTTGAAGATGACCGACGAAGACGGCCGACGAGGATGACGCTGTTCTCGAAGGTGACGGTCGGAGGATTCGCGCGGGGGACACTCCTGGCATACCGCGAATCGTTGACACTCTAGATGACGGTGAGCAGGTAGGGCCGAGCCAATTGGCCAGTCGCGATGACGAGTCTGTCGCGAAAATGTGTTCAATCTGTACATACGTATCGCTCGAATCGCAAAGATCCGCGCCGACAACATTAATTTATTCCAGTCGTAGCTAGCCGAAAGATCGGATATTAACGTTTTGTAAGTTTTACGTATCTCTTTCGTTCTGACGCATCGCGGTTTTCGCGCGGACAAACACGCGTGCGCGCGCGTGCATGCGCCAATGTCCCGCGGAACCGCGCGTCGATGTATAATATGAGAAACTGCGGATACGCCGGCCAGTAACGGAGTGCCTTGACCTAATATATTTATGTAAACGTACGTATTAAGTATATATGACGTGTATATGTAATACGCATAGACATGTGTATGTACGCGACATACGTATATATATATATATGCGCGTACGCGCGAGCGTGCGCGAGCGTTGTATATGAGTATTTATTCTGGACGGGGTCACTGTCCGATAAGCTAATATTGCGGTTAGACGAACGAATTCTGATTACGCTTCCATATTTGGCATTTTATACGACTAATGGCCAGTAATACGATTAAAACTGACGTCGTAGACAGTTGCGCGCGTACCCTGGAAGCTGAGTGCGTGGACGCGCATGCGCGGAGAGGGCCAGACAAATGTTGAGAATATAAATAGCGAGCGGAGGATATGATCTGCGAAGGAATCTCGCTTTTCTGCCGCATTCCGACGCACGTACGTCCTCTTAGCTAAGCGGAAAAGGACGAACCGATTAATCGGCGCCCTTCGATATTTCTGTCCTTGTAAATATAAACATGTAAGCGGTGAAGATGAGAGGCCAGTACCTAAACGTATCGACGAAATAAATATTTTTGTTTATTCGAACAACCAGTGTGCGAGTACTATGCCCGTTCCCACGATCCCCTTTGCCGTTCCTAATTTCGTCGCGCTCAAGAATCCTGCCTGCCAGGGGAATGTTTTCACGGAAGTGCTCGGAAAAGGTTGGATCGAGCGGCTCTCCGATCGTCGCCGCCAGGAGGAAGATGAAAGGAACCGATTCCGCGAACGCACCTTTTCCCCCGCCGTTCCCGCTCCTCCGCGATCCAGCCAATGGCGGAAAGACCGTTTTGAGCCAATGTTTATACAAATCTACGGGACGCAAATTATTCGCGAAACCATCGACTCCGATGCTTTAAATCCCTGACAAGCAGGCCGACGTAGACGACGGGGACTAAACTACCGGGAATCCTTCGGACGCGCATGCGTGACCTTCGGACAGGCCGGTCAGGCTTTTATTGCAGTTGGCGGCGAGCTACTGCGCACGATCCTCGTACGGACGGGCTCGTATCGATACGCGGCACACAATCGCATCGAAGCCGCTATCAATCAATTGCGGCAGGAAGCGGGCTCGTTGCAAAATTATTGACCGCCGGCCACTTATTTGCGCGTCTCGCCTTACGCGGGCAGAGGCCTCCTGCCCGAAAAGATTAACGCGCCTTCGTCGACGCGGAGCTATCCGCTCGGGACTGACTGAGAGCGAATTATTACGCAAGCGGTCGATTATCAGTCCGTCGGAAAGCGGCGAGTGGCGAGCGAACGGTCGCAGAATCTCCCCATGCCGAATTTAGTCGATCAAGCTCCGCGACCCGGCACCGGTCGATTTGTCAAGGAATCGAGTCGACGATTCTGGCATAAAGTGCAATGTACGTACATGGTACGGGCGTGTATCCGATACAACCGGGACACGCGGTACCTACCTATGTCCGCCGTGGATAACAAACGGGCGAGACCGAGGCAATGCGTCAGTCCACCGCAACTGGTTACACCACTCGAGCAATAAGCAATCGTTTAAACTCGTCATGACTCTATGCATGAGTTGGGTAACTTCGCCGCACGCAGGACGATTTTAACCCATGCATGACTCCTGCTCGACTTCGACTCTCGCCGAGCGAAATGCACGTTGGGCCGGGGCGGTGCATATTGGTCATTGTTTGCTTCGATTTTCGGCGGCGCGCGAAAGTTGGACAACGATTGACGGAAGGCGGGTTAGTTTGCGATCTATTGTTTTGAGAATGCGACTCGAAGTGATTTCCTTGTAGACGAGAACCGGTGCTTATGCAATTCGATTGCGATTAAAGCTTTCGATCAAGCCGCTGTTGCTCAGACATCATCCTTGGGAACAATTCTTCTCCAAAACAGGCGGTCTGTGCTTGAAATTATTATTATTGTCCATATGTTTTTATAATATGGTCAGTCTGGTGTTGCGCAGTTCGATTGTGAGAAGCTCAATAGTACTCACTCCAGATGTATAGGTATATCGAATTCAGGAAGGAATGATTCAGATGAGATTCCGTTCAAATTACTTATCTTGACTAATATACATCCCGGTTGAACTTTTAGATGTGCATTCTATTTCCGATGGCAGTTGATCGATGATGAATTTTCAGCAGCGAGAGGTACCGGCATCGAAATAATATGTTAGCGGAAAAAAGGAATCGAATGCACTGCACAAGATGTCAATAGCTCTCTTGGGACGTATTTACGTTGAAACACGTCTCCCGCAGAAATATAGGGACCGCTGACGGTCGACTTACATTCTACGCGCCGCGCATAAGAAATTTTCTAAGCACGTGACGCTCGCGCGCATACGCCGCATCCTTCCTCCATTTTTTCCGTTTCCCTCCGTCCTCCGTCCCGATTTCCTTGTAATCTGCATCAGCGGCGGGACCGACAACTTTGATGGCTCTTTATTTGTAAAATCGTACACATGAGCCGGCGGGATCGGCTGAATTCGCGATTTGTATCTGTGCGCCCTATTTGGTTTATAAAGGTTTCTACTACTTTCCCGGTACGATGTGTACGCGTATGTATATTCGCACGCCGATCGGCAGTACAATTTCGTCTGAGTTATTTATAGACGTTAATCGAACTTGTCCTGAGCGGGTTGAGCAGGTGTATTTATTGCAATTTTGTGACTTATTCAGTAGACTATTGAACATGCCCGTTTATAATCATTGTCAATACTCTTTCGACTTATCTCAAACTTAAACTTGCGTTATCATGTCTGAATACATAAATCTGTTAATAAATAAAACTTCTCAACATTTGCGTCGTTATCAAGAAAGTCCCGTTAAAAATATACTCCCTCTCAGTAAGTATAAAAAACAGCTCAATATACGCAATAAATTTTTGCGTCTACGCACATTGTACAGTATACTCGATTACATAACGAACTATAATCGGCAATAAGTTACAGCAATTATTGAGCGTTTATGCGGGAACGTCGAACGTGTTACAATATCATTTTAAACCTGAAAGGCGAGCTTTAAACGTGTTCCAGACACGTTATACGCCCGTACTATAGATAGCCATAGAGAACATAATAAATTATGCACACGTTCGGGACGAGTCGGAGGAAAGCGTTAGACAAATCTGCAGCTAAAAGGTCATCGTTAATATTAAAGGGCGCAGAGAGTTCAAACGAATATCTGGCGTGTACGGAGAGCGTTAAGGGTTAACGAGGGCCGGTCCTGCGATCGGCCGATCTTTCCCAAGAGCCAGGCAGATCCAATTAGAAGGCATGTAAAACATGGACGCATAATCAACCATTTTCATTCTCCGCCATTAAGAACGTACTTCCATCAACACAGAAAACTCTCAATTTTTCCACCTTCCTCCACATTCTTGTTCGTCATTTTTCCCGATGTACCACTTTAATGTTCTACTTTCTTCGTCTAATTCTCTGTCTCACTTCCTCTCATCGTACTCTTGTCCCTTCCTCTGCTTGCGTTGTGCGAACCGGCTTCACTTCGTGAGACAAACTTATCGAAAGGACGAGAGGAGAAGAGGAGGGTGGAGGGGTGGAACGAGGGAGAGTAAGGGACGACATGGGCAGATTAAGGAAAAAAGGGATGGGTAGCACCCGATTAAGCTATGCAATCGCCAATTATCGGTAATCCGATCCGGTTATAACTCAATTTAAAGTAATTGGGCCGCGTTGACTCGCTGCTCGTGTCTTCGTCGTACACGTGAACGAGCGCTTTTGACGTCGGTTGGTGTGGGTACGCGTTGCCTGCCATACGTGCGCATACTCTCTCTCAGAGTGGCCGCGGTCTAGAGAAAGATGCGGTTAGCAACAAGTCGGTGTAGCTCCCATTCAAGAGAGCCGACCTGCTCGTTTTTAGCGCCCTAAGATGGCCGTAAATTAGCGATCGGCCGGCATAAGCGCAAGTGCGCAACCGATGGGAGACTCGCATGAAATTCTGCGCTTCGCCAGGAACAATGCCCCGGTGCGGTCCTCGAGATCGGGCATGAATGAAGATGAGCCGAGTGGTCAGGACGGACGCACTTCGAAGTCCAATTGGCGGAATAATCGATCGCGCCGATCGCGAATTGGAACATCGATTTCTAAACGCGTCTCTGACAACCGTGCGCAACTGTTGCATGCGATTTGATGTAAGTGTGTCGCATTCGTAAAAGTCGGCGCTGGGCTGTCTTTGTCAGGGCGACTCGAGTCTGTCATTCCGACGGTGGGAATTGATTTCGTCCGCGAACGGATTGATACATCCTTCGCACGGCGAGAACGATTTCCTCGGCAAACCGCTCTGCCAACGAACCCGGCACAGTTTCGTTTCGGGGCATCAATAATAATAAAATAATTTCGAGCTGCCGACACCTGCCGGCAAGACGGATCAGCCGCTGTCTTTGTCCCGAGAGAAATTGGTCAGCGCCGGTAGAAAAACGGACGCGTAAAATATAGGCACGGCCTTTTTTAGCGACGCTAATTAAAGCCGTGACAAAACAAAGAGGGGAAAAAAAGAGGAGCGGAGAGCCGTCAAGCCTTTCCGCAGGCAACCGGCATCCTTTCGCCAAGTAGATCTTGCAATTGATGAACCATTATTTATCATCGCTTAAATCTGCGCTGAAAGGTAGAGCAGATGTCACTCGAGCGGGCTGAAAACGATGTCACCTATGCATTCCCCACTCGTCTCGTTAATTCGTTTTTTCGTCGAAAGAAACCGTTTAGACACGCTTCCAATCAGTCAGTTCAAGTTTGCGATCGGCAAGCTGTCCATTATGCTCTCCCGTTGTTCCGCATCTTCTCTCTCTCACCCTCCCTCTCCCTCTCTCTCCCTCTCTCTCCCTCTCTCTTTCCCTCGCTTGATCTCTCACTTCATCCACTCCCTTCGCTCGTCGTCCCGTACGCCTTTTTTTTCGCCGTCTTTCTCGGGACTTCCGTTTCGTAAGAGGTCTCTCGAGTACCAGTTAGCCGACTACGATCGTTATGCCCGTGGCCGGTTCGCGCCCGTTGACAAATTTGACAAGACATGCAATCGATCGCTTTTAGCCGGCGTTAATCGATACAGCGATCAAATCATTAGGCCGAGCTAAACTCGTTTCTGCCTGCAGTCGGGAATGACGCGGACGCAATTGATATTGCTTTTTCGATCACGTCGGCTTCCACTGAAATCTATTTTAACTGGTACTCGGACGTATACAATTTTCCTTCCCCACCCCCTTGTCCCACCTCCCTCCTCCCTCGTCTCTCTCTCTCTCTCTCTCTCTCTCTCTCTCTCTCGCTTTCTGCTCCATCCTCATCCTACTGCCGGCGAGATCGTAAATCATTGATCGCCATTCTCCGTTTGTTGGGACAAGGCCGTCGATGAATTGAAGCACGGTAGACGAGGCCTGACATTGTTGCGGAATCGTATAATTCAATAGCAGATCCGCGGGAGTCGATGGGAAGAACTTGTTCTGCTCGACAATCGCGTCAACTGTCGAGGTAAAAATTGAGTTCGTCTTCCGCGTCGAGTCATCTCAATGCCTTCTATGCGGCTCCGGCAAAAAGACGATATCTATGTCAGATTGACTCGGGTCGATATTGAGAGGCAAGTCATGTGCATCTTCTATCGACGATCGAAAAATCATTCCTCACTGCTAATGAGTGGAGTTAGAACGAGACAGTGTGACATGTGTATCGCCGGGTAAGTATTGTCTGTGGAGAACGCATGCCAGTCGTAGCAGATACCATAGTCAGCGCGGTGAGACGTCCTGGGATCAAGCGTCGCCAATTATCCTATTTCCCTCCTGGAACTTCGTGCGCGAAGTGCTCTTTCCTCGAACACCGGTATTACGCGTATATTTGTGAACGCCTGTACGTCTGACCATCCGGGACACACTCGAGCTGAGGTTAACCCGATGTTTACTCACACGCATGTAGGTACAATATTCCGACTGCGCGCCGAAAGAATGCGATGGACATGCTTCGAAGCACGGGCGAGAAAGAAGGGAAAAAGGGAGGGGTGAGGGGAGAGGGTTGAGAGGGTGGGATGAGTGGAAGAAGTGGAAGAATCGTAAGAAGATGAGATACTCGTGTACCGACCGGTATACCTTGAGACGCGGACGGTATAATTGACTATACCCATCGTCCATCTATTCTGGAGTAGATAATTTACCTACGGATTCATTAAGCACACGCACGGACTGACGCGCACAAATGCAGGCGCCCCACGATCCTCGCATTGACGACGTCTTCATCATAGGTGTACTCGTGTGTGAACATCCCCCGGTCGCTGGGAAGAAAAGTGGAAAACGGAGAGAAAGAGGTCTGAGGCGGCGCTGAGAGAGTCAGCTTCTCACTGGGGGGAAGAGGGAGGAAGAGGGAGCGGGACATGTCCAGAGAAGGAGACAGAGAAAGAGAGAGAGAGAGAGAGAGAGAGAGAGAGAGAGAGAGAAATGTCTGCTTCGCATTTTGATCGAGGTGGCTTGAGGAACGAGACCACCGCGAACGAGTACACGTAGTGTAACTTGATCCGCGAGACGAGAGTAATTATTAATGAGAATCCAAAGAAACCGGCGCTCTCTGGGGGACATTTGTTATCCCGTTCTTCTTCCCCGCGGTTTCCCTTTTTCCTACGTACCGCGATCGGTGATTTACGCGGACCGCGTACGCAGAAGTGCATGCGAGATTGTACTCATGACCTGCATGCGCGTAACTGTGCCTCGTGTTGCTCTTCTTACGGTCCGCTCCGACGCGCTTTTCCCTTTTCTTCTCTCCCGCGGGAGTGAATATGCGAGCGTGGACCAATTTACCTCGCGAGAGGACGGACGAGAAGCGAACTGTCGCCGACTGCTGATTCTTATTAATGACTTCTGCGTGACTAATCCCGCGGATCGCTTCTCTTCCTGAAAATAGGTAATGCGCACATTGCGAGCGAGTTGCAAGTACTATTAGCGCACGCCAAGCAACGTAGTTATGTATAAAACCAATATAGAATTACGATTTTTTCAATGACAGAGACAGATTTGCCATAAGCGAAGCACTCAAATTGGTACGAGTTACCTAACTCCTCCGTATCTCCTATATTCGCTATTTCCTGCAATCGAAGGAAGAACAGCAATACCGAACCGCACAACGAGGTGATGAAAAAAAAGGGTACTGCGCAAAAGAGGAAAAAACTCGCCCCACTGCCATTGTACCTTTTTCCCTCCCATCACTCGATCATCCCGACACCTTCGCGTCGTCGGCAAGACGCCCGTTTCCTGTTTAGTATCGAGTGCGGTTTCTAACCGTCACTAGGTGCGAAGCAATTTTCCTGAAACCCCATTAACCCCTCGGAGATGAACGACGATGGAGAGGTGACGCGGGGCTGGGGGGGAGGGGAGAGGTGAAAAAGAAGGAAGGAAAGAAGGGGAGAAGAAGGCGGTGGTGTCGTTGGTGGTGCCGGTACGAGTGCTTTAAAGGCAGATAAGGACGGCGTCGGCGAAGAGGAGGCAGGAGGAAGAATAGTTGGTAGATTGCACTTGTCGCTGGCCAGTTTCTCTATGTGTTGCACGTTGTATGGTATCGGGCCTCTATAAGCCGGCCGTGCCGCGGTATTAGACCGCACCGTAACATGATGTTTCATCGTGAAACAGAAGAGGAAGGTGGAGCGGGTTGGAAGAGGAAGAGGGCAGCGGGTTAGAGGGAGTGGGTGAGGGCCGGGAGAGGCTGGAGGGGGTGGGAGAGGAGAAAAATTGGAGGGAGACGGACGCGGAGAGATGGAAGGAGAGGCTGAAGACCAAGCCCTGGCGAGGCAAAGGGTCACAGCCGCTTATGTAAACCATATAGAAGCACACACTATCTAGCAGCGCGCCGTTTATCTAATAATGTTATGGTGCAACGCCGGTGCATCCCATAAGAGGCGCTTGAGATGCACCGGCCGCGATGCATATAGATATATGGACCCTCTTCGAGTGTGTGCCGACTCGGAGGTGGTGGTGCGCGCGCGTGCGCGCGCCTGGCGTTCACGTGCAGGCGTAAGTTGTGCGCCTCTATGTCTTACGGGGGTGTGCGAGCACTTGTCCCGATATTATCGGAAGATATGCCGCTAGATAGCGAATGTACGCGTGCGATATTATCGTCGTCTAGCTGAGATGCTATCGCCCTCCTTTCCTTGCTCCGCCGCCGCCGCCGCCTTCGTTCTCTTTCGTCTGTCCTTTTTCTTCTGTCCTCCTCCTCCACCTCCTCCTCTCGCCAATCGTTCGTGCGGCCGCGCGCACGCTCGAAAGAAACAGTCATGCTAAAAGATAAAATGTAGGCGGTAATTGTACTTCGATTGACGCGCAAATGTAAGGGAGGATGTACGGGCGTTAAGCGGAAAACTCGCTTTATGGGATATCTGAAAGGTGAAAGATGCTTCGCGCAGAAAGTGAATGAAACTCATCGATTCTCGCGCTGGAGGTATAAAGGTTCGTTGAGAATAGTTTGGGAGAGGTTGCGTAAATTTCAATAAGAAAAGCAGGTTGATTTGGAATTTTTTAATTGGAATTAATTTATTAGTTTTACGTTGGGAAACAGTAATGAATGAATGTAGTGGTATTGAGTCTTTGTATATATCGTCAGTGCATAATATAATATGAATACATGGACCGTTTATTTTGAAAGTGGTGTAAGTCCATATTTAAAAAAAATGAGATATATAATTTATGATTAACGTGGTGTAAAAGGTTTATTTATGTGAAATTTACTTTCTTCTAATTGGACGTACACCACATTCAAAATAAACGGTCCATATTATAGACTACCACAGATTACATCATAGATTAAAACGTTTTTCATTTGATCGATTATTAGCTAAGTAAACCACACACATATTTGCTCTATTTAATTATCTCTCGTTTCAACGACTCCCCGTTGGATGAACCAAAATGTTATGCACGTAATCAATACATATTTTCTTCAGGAAATACATTATTCTAAAATGTAAATGTATCAAGGTACGAAGTTCAAAACAAGACAACTATCGTCTCACGGGGAATTATATTTGGGAACGTTAACATATTTTTTTATCCTCGCGGCGCGTCCAATTTCTCTTTAGCCGTGTATTTATCCGCCCGTTTCTCTTACTTTTGCGAACTTTTTTCCTTCCGAAGTCGAGAATGGTCACCGAGCACGCAACCAGTAGTACACGCGACGCATTAATTCCAGTATTTTTCTGACATCACGGCATTAACCTTTAAAGTATACGGATGATTGTTCGCAATCACGCTCGCCCACGTTTAGATCAGGATCCCTACCATTATGAGCATTCTGTCCGTCTTTCGGTCTCGTTAGGGTCTCAGTTTAGCCCACCTCTTAATTTTTTTAAAACAGATCGCGGAAGGCAGACAAAATATTATCAATTGCATACGGACAATTTATTTGCCTGTTCGGGAGCTCATGAAATTTTCATGAATCCAACTGAGCTTAGCCGTGTTTTTTTCAATAGTCGAAATAACTAATCTGATTTGCACGTTGATCACGGAATTGCGTTGACTTTACGTTAAAATTCAATCTAAATTCCGTGCCAGGAAGTAGCACCTAATTGCCTTCCCGTGTTGTTTATTTTAAACATTTCTCTGGAAGAGTTTCTGTGACATATTTCTATCTTCAAATTGCACCTGGTGAACCTACCTACCCCTTAATGAGCTTAAAATTTGGTCAAAACTAATGTATCGTAGCACAAGTGTCCAGTTTTATTAAAGATCTTAAGTTTTAATAACATTAAAGATAAACATTTATACCAGATAGCGTGAGAGTAATTAAGTATAGAACCGTTTATTTTGAAAGTGGTATTAGTACTTACATTCTTTTTTAAGCAGTGACATATCTCATAATTTGTGATTGTTTTTAATTATTTATTATTAGTTTGTGAACATTTTATTTATCTGATATCTAATTTGTGATATCGAATTCTTAGTGCAATCGATTAGTATAATAGATAAGGTGGAGTGGGCTAAAACCGACCTAGATATTGTAAAGTTTACTTTAAACTGATGTATTTTCTATCTATTCCACTAAAACCTAATAATCTTAGTGTTTTTATTTAGCGCATGGTTTATTCTTTAAGTTGCATTAATTTGGATTAAAAACATCTTCAGAAGCTTATGAATTTCTTAATAAATTAAAAACAGTGCTACTAGGGCGGACTTGCCCCGTTACAGTGGCTAAACCGCCCAACCTGTTTAAAAATGATTGAATCTTATATCCTTATATTATGGGTCAAAACCGGATTTCTTATTAGTAATACGAATTTTGTCGAACGAGTTAACCCGGGGAATCACAGAATAATACATGGCAGCCACCTATGCTGAATACCTATTATCCAAACCATTGAACACTAACCAAAGGAAGATTTCTATTTTACAGTTGATACAATGCAACGTATATTCGAATAAATAAGGGCCTAGTGCGGATTTACCCCATTGCACGTTATCACATAAATCAAAAGTTTTCACTACATTAAGTAATGAAAAATTATGTAATGTCTTGCATTTTTAAAAAAATGAACGCACACCGCTTTTAAAATAAATGACCCAGTATCGGCTATCTCATATGTGAAACCTAATGAGATATCAGATAAGTACTTAAAAGGTTTACATTAAATTAATCACAAGTTATATGATACCTCACTTTTTTCAAAACTGGGCTTACCCCGCTTTCAAAATAAACGATCCAATATCGCGAACAGTACAATCGCGAAAGAACCGACAGAAAACGAACGACGAAAACGGTTAGCGACAAGAGCAGAAAGTGGAATGGATGAGAAACAAATTGGGAAGAATGGGCGGAATCGGTGCCTAAACGGAGTGAGTTAGCAGCGGGATGTATATACGGCCGAGTGCCCGCAATGGAGTATTTATTCGTGATGGCCGGTTTTATATCACTCGGGAGGCGAGTAGGCGAACGATGCGGCCGTGGAGAGCCGGGGTCCTCACGTAAGTGCAGAGTTGTCGGCCGTCTCAAAGAAGACTTTCCCGAGGGGGATCCATATCGGCTTATCCGCGAGATCGGATTTCACCGTTGGATATACTTCGGGTCCGACTCCGAACTATCGTGACAATCGGAGGCACGATCGATAATGCGAGGCATAACGCGCTATCGGCGAAAACTCGGCGGACGCCTTTTATTCCGAGACCTTTCGCGTTCGTGTAATTCTAATGACATCGTGACGCAGGGGACGAAATTCTAATATGCATACCGCAAAGGTCGGGCATGAACACCGATGTTAATCGCTTATTGCGATCGGTTAATGGCGTTTAATGGTTTCGGTTATACATTATGCATTCTGGCAGCCGGGACAAACTATGAGTACCCTTTTCGCGCGAGCTGATATATATCGCGGAGCAAATTGATGCATGCTGCGCCGGGGTCTAGTTTCTTGTGACACTGTGCTCGCTGGCAGTCTACCTTTTTTTTAACGAGGGTTATGAGCTCGTTGTAATGCGGGGCATTGAGTACGACGCGCGCGTAGTTGGGAGATAATAGGAGGCATGGGAAAAGATTTAGAATGTGCCGCAGGACATTAGAGGATGATTTGTAAGTTATGTTACTGGTCATGTTATTTTATTGATGGTTAATACTTAACGACCGTGTACGATTTCAAGAAGACGTGGCTTCATACGGTCTTGCTTCGATCGTAAAGGACCACTATGTTTACCTTTCAAATTCTGTCATGATTTTGGCGTTTCGATCCTGATTGCTCGAATCCCTCTTCATGTTATTTTATTATTTGAAGTGTTGCAAGCAAATGTAGACAGAAAACAAGGTATACGCGGTGGAAAGCACTTGTATTTCGCAAATGCAACTCGATTTAGTGATAAATAACAGCCTCGAGTATGATATGTGGTGAAGATCGTGTAAGTTTCGAGATTGAGACGAGACCTGTCGTTATGCGTCTGAATCGGAGGTAAATGTAAAAGAAGAAAGTAAGAATCGCTCGGCTGCCATAAATTGTATTTTTAGCTAAGCGCATTCCTGTTCGATATATGTCTTTGGAAACGATGCAGATATTGACGACAACAGACTAAGCATATATCCACTGACTTTTTCTTGCCTTATCTTATAATAGGCACGACCAATTAACCGATTCCTGCATACATTACCATTTTGACGTATATAAAACGTTCATTCCGAAATGTCTTAATTACTAAGCGAATCAAAGAGTCCCCGGAAACGTGGCGTGAATTTTATTGCGTATATTAAGTAATTTTGAGGCCATCTCACGCTTTTAATGAGATCAATTTATGGCTTGATTTCGAATCGACCCTCGCATTGCACGCACACTCTTGTACGTATCGAAATCTCGAATGGAATTGTTCGATTATGCTCGTGGCGATAACCTGCGCAGTGATAGATTAACATCCTACCGTACAATAAGTAGTACGTTAACGTGTTGTTACGAGGCGACTCTCGAATGAACAACGTTGACCGAAGACGATGCTCGGGGAGAGCTCGAAACTCGAATGGCACGAAATGTCGCTGGCCTGACCTTTCAAACCGAATCAATTTCCGCGATTTCTCAACCCACTGCGAATTTCTATGAGCAAACAGACCGCCATTTTTATATCTTTCAGCGTATACACACGCCGTCCGTGGCCTGGCACGCGCGTGTGCGAACTTATATCTACAGAGGTGCGTATGTGCATATACTTAAAATTTAGGCTACTTAGCATAACGGCCGAAAGTGCTGACTCTGATAGACGAACATGCGCACGTACGTGTAAGTCAGCGGTCGGTTCTGATTGTTGGCGAAACGTAAAGAGTAAACAGATTTTTTCCCGCCGTTGTCATGACGGTGAAATGCAGAGGTTTGTGTTAAGTGTTTTGAAATTGACAACGTGGCTTAGCCACTGTATTACTTGGGAAACTGCCTGTAGAGGTGCTTATCGTGATTGTCTTGCTTAATGTACCGAGCGACCGTTATGCTGGTATGATACACAGAAAGGGGAACAGAACGGTAAATTTCCCAGTAAAATTGGCGTTACTGCGAACGAAAATGCCTGCAAGCTTTTCCCACTCAAGTTCGACTAATAGCGTATGTTCAAAGCATCGACATTATCGATTCTGAGTTTCAAAATTCAAATACCTCAGCAACAAAATATTTCAAATAACACAACACATTCATAGTTCTGGAACAAAGAATGTTACAGCACAAAGTATCAAAAATCAGCCACAAGTCTTCGCCAAGAAAACATAAAACTCTCTGAACCACCGAATAAAAAGCAGAACAATTATTAATGGACACGTGCCATCCCTCATAGATCAAAATCATCGGAACAATACACAGACAGACCCATCAGCGGAAGAAGTGGCACCAAGAAGGATGACCGTAAGAAACCAAAAGTGAAAACCGAACGAGTCCCACCTCGAACAACTGCAAGTTGGACAGGACCCGAAGCGCGGAAAGCGGCGTGACGAGATATTCCCGTATGATATTATGCATGAGCACTTGAAACGGCTGAATCTGTCGCCGCGAAGAAAGTGGGCTGCCAGAGGGGGGAGGTAAGATACAGAGGACGGAAGGGGGCGAGATCAGAGGGGAAGGGTGCTTTCTCTCTCTCTCTCTCCCCCTCAGAATTTGAAAGAGAGAGAAAGGGTAGGTGGGGGGGACATAGTCTTTGCCCACACCATTCGAGGCTGGCACGGTCTTCGTAATAACACGTTGCCGCCATGCCCGACCAATATATTAATTACCGCTCAATATATTAATTACTGACCCTGTAATCTTAGCGGAACGCGCCGTGGGATCTGGACACGGCGCGTTTGCAGGCGGTCACGCCGCGTTCTATGGTCATCCGCATCTCTCCTCGTCCACATAGCACTCCCCACCACTCTCGCTCACCATCACTCACACCCTCTGACATCGTACGCGTCCGCCGTTTCCTCACTAATCTGTTCCTTTATCTCCCCCCCCCCCTCCTTCCTCCCGTTCTCCTCTCTACATCCTTTCGCAACCCCACGTCGGGTCCCTTTCGACCCACCTATCGTCGCGTACCTCTTATCGGCTTTCGCTTTCCAACTTCTCAACCCCGACATCGCGCCAACAGGCAATTATGTAAAAGTCGTCCGATAAAGAGACGCATGATGGATGAGAATTTTATTCGACCACTTGCCACTTCGAGAGATGGCTTTTCGACGCATGCGATTTGAATCTGATTTTTAGGAGGTAAGGTGCGGTTGGGTTTCTGTAGGGGTATATTTTGTCCAAGGGGTGGTAGGGTATGAAGTATATTTTCTGCTTTCCTACCGTTGCACGGAGATGAAGAATTGTTTCTGATCTCTGTTTTGATTATTTAGTTGTCAGAGATGTAGTATTGCCCTTAACACGGGTCGATGTCGTAACAAGGCGGCAGTTTGAGATTCAATTCACAAAGTTCATAAGAACGAAGATGGTATATCTGATGACATATTACGCGCGAAAGTGGAACACGGTATGAATCTGGCGATGTTGTCGATGTCGGAGGAGCTCCAATTCTAATTATGTCGCGGAAGAGCAGTTTTTATGACCAGGCTGCTATAAATGCCGTTTCGAGAAGTGTTTCGCTTCCGCGTCAGTGCTCTTGCGTCATTTTCGAAGAATTAGTTTCCACCGTCACCGTCATTTTGATTACCTATAAAATTTATATAAAATTATACTGAATTATGAAAACGTTAAAAGATTTTTAATTTTATCGAACGAATCAAATATTTATTCATGTACGTAGCGCGAAGGGTGTTTCGAATATAATTAAATGTAACATTTTGACACTCGTCCAGACACAATAAAAGCGTGAGCAAACATACATCGATGAGATGAAAACGGTCAGCGAACAGCGAAGATTGCGTCACTGCCGGTAGATCTCATTCAATGCGTCGTGAAGATTCCATGGGTAGATAACGGGATACCCGCCAAGGGACAAATTTGATTATTAGTCGAATGTATACGGACAAATTGCGATCCGATAGATAAAATGTATCGAAAAACTATGAAGATCATTACGTGCGCCGCATATTCTGCCGCCTCGTGCTTGTAACAATAAGAGACTGACAAGAGTGAGACAGATAATATGACTAATAAGCTATGAGGGACGTTATCGTTCAATCGTGTTTTGGATACTCTCAGGACGTCTACAACCTGTCATCGGAATGTTACACAACAACGTCTAACTGTAATAGTGATGTACCTGACAAAACTTTCTTCCGTGCCCCGTTACGAACGACTTTATCCGCTTATGTTTCGCTGAATAAATAAATATTGCGCTTTCACTGAATTCGAACGTTTTATAACTGTTTCACTTTCATATTCTATCATTGTAACGTAATAAACCGTAAAGCTTTGTGCATAAAGTCGCATTGAAATCAAAGTACACTGCGATTTACAAGCGAGTGCAACTCGTTTCCCACGCGTGATAATGATCAATACTAAACTGCATTCGTCAGAAAAGAGTCATCGTGTTGTTGATGTCCCCATTTCTGCAGCACACGGACTCTACCGTCAGAGGTTGAGTGCAAGAGATCGCAAACGGGAAAATGTTCGTGACCCGAAGTGCATGTCAACGGTGACAGTGGAATCTTTGCTTTCTAATCATCAAGGGTACGTACGCGTGAACTCATCCATTCCTCAGCGGCATCCTCTTTCCGAAACAAACGTCTCTCCTTCTATTATCCGACATCTGCAATCAGTACTCATTCGTCAAATTTAATTATTAAAGTGACCCAAGTAATAAATTGAAAGCGATTCAAAGTTGATCGCCATAACGTATCTCGCTTATTGCAAACAGTTAAACATTCAAAACAGTTACACCACTTTTTCACATAAATTACAGATAATGAAATACCATAAGCAGTATGTTACAATCACCCAGATTGAAAATATCTGCGATGAAGCGCTAATGCTAAAAATTCTTTATCACCGCGCTGAACGTTGGCGAAGTTCATCCTCTGGTCCGTGAAAGAACCATAAAGAAGCAGAACGGTAAGGCATGTCAGCAGTTTGCGGAGAGACGTCGACGTAGAGTATCCGATCGCAATAGCGTTCAAAGACCCGTGAGAGGCTGAAATCCGTAGGAGCTCGGATGAGTCGTGATCCGATGCACTGGCCAGCGGGAGGATGGTGCGATCTTTTGCTTTCTAATCATCCTCAAGGTTAAACCATAGTGAACTTGCCGGCTCCCGCACGACGTGGGTTAGAGCCTCCTCGTCCACCTTCCATCGCCCTCGCCGCGCGTATTATACATATACCGTCGTCGAATAAGGATACGACCTCAGCCCGGAGTAAGACGTCTTCGACCTGCTCTCAGCGACTCGCGATTGTCTCTGTCGAGTGAGCAGAGTAGAATATTTCTGTACCGTTAAGCGATCGAAACGCCTCGCTCCATTGTCTCTCGCCGGCTTACGTACATATATTCACATTAATTTAGTGCATGCATAGACGTGACCGCGCGGCTGTGTGCATGCATGTGATTGGCACAGAGAGCCCTCCTTTATGGGTTAACCACGGTCGCCCGGTGGATTCTCTCCTTTTAGCCGTTGGCACTCTGGCAGCGGACGGTGAACAATTTTCGAACTTCGCACGGCCACCTCGCCAACTTGCGGCGCATTCCTCACTTCGCATTGGCTTTCTCAATGTTTTTCCTCTGTGTTGCTTTGGAATGTGATTGTCGCTTCGGACGGGATTTATGGTGGATCAGTATTTTTGGTATATTTCGCGGGTTGAGGGCGAAGATTTTTGACCACGCTGCAAGTTTCGCTACTTACAACGTTTGGAATAATACGTTCTGCATTTGAACTTTGGTGGGGAACAACAAGCGTGTTAACGTTAAGAGAAACAAAGAAGTTTAATGAATTTTTTTTAACATTCCTAAGTATACATTCTTTGAAATGGGATGTAAAAAGAATTTTATATTTCAAAACATATTTTATTCTAATTAATTCTTAAAAAAATTTACTTGTAAGTCCCATTAGTACATATTAGCTTGGTAGTTCGAGTAGTATACTGTGCTGAGTAGATCTTCGCATCACATTCAGACAAAAATTGTACTTTTTGTTTCATTGTTTCTCAACATTATGTTTCTTCCACAGACGTGCATAAAGTGTTTCTTGAAGAGGATCGAAACGTAGAACCGTTAATACTTTAGCAATAAGAACAGGGTTGTCCTTTAATCGAAATAGCGCCATTCAAACTTACTATCACGAAGTATCATAATCAGATGCTGCTAGAATTAAAATAAAAATTTTGATTAATTTTCTTTTTTTTTTTTAATTTTTTGCCAAGACAATGTTCTAAAGTGTGAGTTTTACATGAAAAAAATTGATATTTTTTGGCCCGTTTTTTTTTTCAAAGAAACCGTACGTTAAGGGGTTAACCCTTTTAGTGTCGAGCGCCAAACGGGTGCCTATGCGAAGATAACCGGACGAATTTGACGATTTTACTAAGGTATCGGAAAACGCTAATAAAAACCAAACTAAGAATGGTATTTAAAAAATTCAAAATGCAGCGTATTAGGGAAGAAAGGGAGAATAATGTAATGCCAATTATATTTCAATAGTTAGTGAAAATTACACGAATACCATGAATATAAACATGATGAAAAATGTAAAAACAGGTTGCTCTTCTTCAAACAGTATTTGCATAAAAGAACAGTCATCGTTTGATCACAGTTTTATGTATAATATATCACGTAGTATGAAGTATAACTATAACGTTTTTAATAATTTTTGACAAAATAACCAATATCGGTCCTGAGAACAGAAGCATAACTGCACGGTGCACGGCAATCGTCAGGCAGACCTATTACAGATGAAGTGGATCGTGTAGGTGGTACACAAAAAGTTTTATCCAAAAACAATTTTTTTAATTCTCTTGCAATGCGGTTAAACCATTTATAACTATTACTAAATTTATTTTGAGGTAAAGTTCTCTCGCAATGCGAATAGTACGGCGCTATTGGGTGCGCAACGATATATCGTCGCTGGCACTTTTCGCAAGTGTAGCGATTGTTAATATTAATTGTCGACATTACACATATTATATTTTGTGATATTTGGTGAAACAATTTCTCCTTCCAAAATCAAATACTAGTGTTATATTGTACTGCAAAGTTCCTTCAGAATTCATTAATAGTTAAAGATTCTATGAAGGTTACATTCTATGATCCGCAACTGAAAAGAATACACCCTCAACGTAAGTACTGATCTCGTCTCTTTCCGAGCGTGTCCGAATGCGCACCAATCCCGATCGGCGAATACGAATTCGACCTATCCCGACACATCAGCCTTCATCCGTCCTGCACGCGCATTATCCTGCCGGCGCGGCCGCCGACGTAAATGCTTTAATTTATTCGAAACACCTCGGCGCTTTAATCGCTCGCATTGCGGGCGGTAACCAACGAGGAGGAGCGCGGCTTGCCAGGCTTTGGTAGGGGAAAACTTGGTAGTAAAAGGGGGTGCGAGGGT
This sequence comes from Anoplius nigerrimus, assembly GCA_914767735.1. Lineage (NCBI taxonomy): Eukaryota > Metazoa > Arthropoda > Insecta > Hymenoptera > Pompilidae > Anoplius > Anoplius nigerrimus. The sequence continues at coordinate 2,553,069 of OU612079.1, read as the reverse complement.
GGGGGATAAAAGGTAGATCCTCCGGCACGCACACGCCGACAGCGTCGTTCGTCAACGTGTCCTTGCGCGCGTCAATACACGCTCTCGCTCTCTCTCCCTCTCGCGCTTCGCGCATGCGCACCGACGCACGCACACCAGGTTCGGGCGCGCATTTCGAACACAGGTATGCGGCTACAAACAAGGAACATGAGGGCCGCTTCTCGAAACTGTGTTCGTCGGAGGTGCGCGCCGGAGATGAACCAGAGAAATGTTTTAAGCGAGGCACTCGCCTCGCCCACGCGGACGCGCATGCGCACACCGGCCAAGCTCGGCACGGCCATAAATTAATGTTCTGTCTCCTCCGGATGCATAATTGTTCCGCGAGAACTCGCCCTGAATCTCAGCTCTTGCCAGCCAGCCGCCGTATGAATATGCGCGAGCAAACAAATGCTCGGGAGCGTGTGCGTGCGCACACGCGCGCGCGCGCGCGCTCGCTCGGTTTCAAGCGTGGCCAGTGGAAACATATGCGCACTCCTAATGTACCGATGCGAATGGGCGGGCCCCGGGGAAGCAATGATATCCGCGTAGAAATGACGGACAACGAGGGCTTCTAATGGCTGAGCAAACCTGGCGTGTAACCTGCTGCAGTTCGCACGCGTCGGCGCATGCGCGTAAGCTGACTTGCTAATCGTCCTTTTGACACGCAAATCGCATTTCGGGCGCGCCGAGCATGGGTGGTAATTCGGTGATGGTCGAGAAACTGTTGGGCGGGATCGGTACAAAAGGAATGTTGCCGAGAGTGGGTGAAAGATATCGTAAACGGAATGAATCTCTTGTTTCGCCGATGTGTCCGACTGTGTCCTATATGCTGGGAATAGAGCAGGTGCTAATTGTACGGCAGATGTACGCTGCCGACTGCCGTTCTTGACGGAGAGTCGTCGCATGTGATGTGCGTGGGACAGGTTGCCATGTTTTTGGGTCAGAAATTTGGTATTTGTAGACTATTGACTCGGAGGAATGAAAGGGGCAATTGTTTTCAGCACGATTTGCTTAGTATGTTTACAGTGCCACTTATCGAGAATCAATAGAACTAACGTGGCAAGTAGAAAAATTACACTCCGTTAAAAATTCTTTCTACATCCCAATAGTCCAAAAATCTCCCACATCGAAACACACTGATTATTCCCTCAGGAAAGTTCAACGTCCGTGACCGTACAAAATTCCCGACTAAACTGAGCGAGAACAAGCCCGATAAACAGCCGATAAAGGATATTCATCAATTTCGCAGCGATCACAGGAAAGTCTGTCTCCATCATAAACCGAACCTCAGATTACCTCAAACAAGACAATTTTCGCCCATTGGCAGATGCTCGCGCCGTGTTGCCGGCAATCGTCGCCATAATCAAGGAGCCATTAAGCGTAAATCCCTATCTCGCCGCGGCGAACTCGGCGAGGAAAGTCTCGGCGATCTCTCACGCCGGCAGAAAAGTAGGCTCCCTCTAAGAACTGTACCACGTTCCGATCCGGGCAGAATGCGAGGGAAACGTATTACACGGTGCCGCATCTTTGCCTACGTCCCTAAGCCTATCGCCGTACCTGCAGTTTCGCAGGCACCTTGTTATGCACTCCTAGCTTTTATCTCTCGCGTCCCGCGGTGACGAAGCCGGCCTGTCAGTCACGTACACCGAGGACATGAGGATTTGATTGTATCATTCTTGGGCTTTTGCATACTTCGCCGTGCTACACGGCCCGGTACACATGTGTCGCCTTCGCTGCCTTTTCATGCCGCTCGAAGCCGCGTGCTCCTGTAATAACGTTAGTTGGCGAGGCGCAGATCCGTGACACAGGTGCTGCGAACATTTCCTACTTCTAACCAGGTATCAGCGAGCGAAATATTGACCGATTGCCAATAGGGAATCGTGCGGGAGGATTTGTTTAATTTCGCGCTCGTAAGCTAGAAAGGATTGATTCCGAAGGAGGATCAGTACTATAACATATTTATTTCGTGTCCTTGTTACCGACGTAGGTGTCCTTAATGCTTTCCGTTGTGTGCCGTAACGTACTTCTCGCTGAAAAGAGTCTGTGAGACGGTTTAATGCGCGTATTGAGCGGTTATGACAGTAATTTTAGGAGAAGGTTATTTTGTTGTGTCATGCTTCTTTTGGAGGAGAGGAAAGAATGGGGACCTCTGGCAGGGATTCATACAATCGCGATTGCAGTCGTTGAATGACATCACTCTATTAAAGCCAACTTCCGTCTTTGTGTCGCAAGGCGTGCGTAATGCATTGATATGTATGTCCTGCTCTCGTTTAGAGCGTGAAGTTACCACTGCCGTTCAATTTAATAGATGCTGCTGCGACCGACGTTCGTCTACGGGCGATTTACTGTCGTCAATAGTACGTTGAAATAGCTCGAGGAGAGAAAGAAGCGAATTGTAAAGGGAACACGTTTATCGCATGTCACATCGTAGGGTGACGATCGCCATAACACAGAACCAAACCGTGAATCTAAATGTAAATGGGAAAATATAAAGTTCGTCAAAGACAATGCTGTCTAAAGCAGTTTAATGTGGTTTATAGCATTACTAGCATAATGAAACGTCGTAAGCACATTTTACACAAATACTTAGATAATTTCTCTTTCATATTAAATCTACTCTAAAAATAAACAAAGATCAGCTGCCATAATCATGATTATAGATTTGTCAAGTGCATCTTCAGAACGTATTACGATTTCAACCAGCATTCAATTTAAACAGAAACCTTACAATCAGTACTAAAGTTCAACTGACAAACCAAACGTTCCTACCAGAAACGCTTCTTTATCCCAGCAAGCACCACTAAATCCATAAAAATAACATAGCTTAACTCATAACCCCGTACTTATCCACCCCCACTGTTCCACCACACACAACAGACCCAATCCTAACAGGCGGGCCATTACTTTATACCCTCGAATCGCTGACAATTTTTCGCCAAGCAACCTGTTCGCAGAGCTTTGCCGCGGAAGAGCGCTTTTCCTTAAACCACAGAGTGCAAGCGTAGTCAAACCCGTTATACGACGCTTCTACCGTCGGTGCGCAGGTGTGTGCGCTTGCTGGGGCTCGCGCGCGCGCACGTCCGTGCGCGAGCTCGTGTATCACGGGTAACGTCTGTGTCATCTCTTCCGTGCAGTACCTTTACCGACTATTGACTAGTCGCTGTCGTCAACTCATCATTATCCACCGGCGATGATTACAATTATTATTCGCATCGGTCAATAATCATGTTCCGTACGGTGCAATCATTCGCGTGCGATTGCGATCGGCGATCACGTACGTGGCGTCCCTGTGATTTGCACCGTCCCTCGTTTGTGAGTCCTGAAAGAGAAAGACGTACGTAGCGGCTCGGGTAGGGAGACTCGCCTCGAAGTAGAGAGAGGAGGGCCTTAATATGTGCCGTCCTAAGTACCGTCATTCTGTCACCCCATTCGTTCGTCACGACCGTGCGGACGCACGTTTACGTAATCGCGACGAAAAGGGATGGAAGGGGGGAGGGCATGGGGAGGATTATTTTAGGTTAACGCCTGACCTAGATCTAGTACTAAGGATGTTAAATGTCATGGGTAAGTTCGTTAGTCGCTCGATCTTGCCCGACAATTACTCTGGACTTTCAGGTAAACGGAGTGCAGACGCTGCGTCACTCTTTGCTCTCACCGGGGAACAACAAATCCTTGCAATGAAGTTCAATTGTTGGCTCTATTACGAAGAACATGAGGGCTTATACACAACTGAAAATTGCATATCGTCTCAAATGTGAATAAATAATGTCGACGTACTTAATTCTTCGGCGAAATACGCGAAAATATGGTAAATATACATAATTTCCTTTTCTTACCAAATATACTCTGAAAACATATAACATGAAACACCTAATATAACCACGATCACAGAATTGTCAAGGGTATCTTCATATTACGCTTACAACCACCATTCGATCTAAACAGAAATGTTACAATTGGTACTAAAGTTCAACCTACGAAGCAAAGATTTCAACCAGAAAAGCTTTCTTACTTTCGTTCCGTCCGCGTTGATCGATCCTACCGCGAAAGGACGAAAATGGAAGGCAAAAAGCGACTGCTTGCGAAAGGAGTAAAAAGTGTTTGGCAATCGATTCGAGATCGTCCTTACGCGCGGCGATGAGTAAAAAGTGCTTTGCCGACGGACGATACTCTAAGGATACGATATGACGCGCTAGAGCGTCATGAGTCAGATATTCTTCAGGTTCCAGCGTGCCGGGTCAAAGGTTGGTTACATTTGCTCCTATCTCCCCCGCCATCAGCTGCCTCCTGTTCCTCCTCCCGTTCCACCGTTTCGTTCTAGTCTGCCTGGAGCATCCATCGGCCATGTGTCTCGGAGTCCTTGATATTAGAATGGTCCCGGTGAACGCGCATCCAATGTATATTGCACGATGCCATGTTCGCGTACACGTCGTTGGAATTCATGCCAATTATTGATAGTCATCGAGGTGACGATACTTCCATTTTATTGTCATATCGCCCATTTTTCCCATCAAAACATATTCCACACTGCTCGCTTGCACTAAATCGGGCACGTGTAGAAATTAGATCAACGTGTCATTTTATCTTGCTTTAAACACGCTTTCATAGTTAGTGTACGGTTCGATTCGATATCAGAGTTGTTGTTGATAGTCTTCCAAGTTTCATATTCGGTTCATGTTGATCTACGACTGTATCTGAGAGCGAATAAAAATGTTAGGAGGCGTGACGAAGGGATAACAGATTAATTCGGTGTTAGAGGATGGCACAGATTGTTTAGCGGTCTATTTCCATCGAGCTGTTGTACGCTTAATGCGTAGAAGCGTCTGGGCCGAAATTACGCAAACGTAGAACGGCAATGGGGATTACCGCTATTAACCTTGAGGCGGAGAGGGATTTTGTTAAGGAATCGCTCGACGCTTCTCTGTCAAGGCTACCTGCTTAATTGTGAGCGGAAATTATTGGTCATGGGCACGAGGTACGAAAGCCATCCTCGGCGCAAAACAAAGTTTATTGCGGAGGTCGATGATTGTTCGGGCGATCGGTCGATTAAGAAAGGAACTGAATCGAGCAGAATGCTCTGTTCTAGTCGTCGGCTCGTGAAAACGATCGGATAAATGCAATATGCCTCAAAGCGATACTCGATCTTTTATGTGCTGATTCTTGATCGATTAGTTCATAGGGAAAGTGTTTATTACTCATTATCTGCGGATAAAATCGCCCAGTGACCGCTTCGTTCAGCGGTTTCGATCCTCGATCCTCGATCCCATGTATACAACTAGACTGCCGTTGAAGGTAACCGTGCGATTAAAAGTAAGTATTACGTTCCTCCTCGTAGTCACGAGCAATAATTATTTATTGCGACCTATAATATTTTTCTTACGGGACGTGAATTATTTTTCCTGCTATATTAACGTGATGGATATTGCGGGAATGTCGATGCAATCGGTGAAATAATTCTACTCAGTCCTATATTGTTGAAGGAGTCGATTACTTTACAGAAGTATCCAATTCATAACTAAAGAGATCCCAAGAACATAAACCGGTATCGCTTTATCGTCTGATAATTTGCAGTTCACCGCATTGTGCAAAAATAACTTTAAAAACCACTCATAATACAAAGTCAGTCATTACTTGCATATAATGTTTATCCATCTCCCATATTTTCAAGAACACATAATTACGAGAAGGGAATGAAACAGGCGCATAAGTACTAAACATCTATTGGTTACATAACTTACCGAAGACTGAAACGAAACAAATTTTTCACACATTTACCATAGATTGAGGCCGTAAGTTCAAGTAGCGTCCACTCTATCGGATTAACATTCTATGTGTATTAACTATTCATGAAGGCTGTCGCTCATCTCGATTTAGTTTAAAAAGCATCTAGCTCAGCCGCGGGTAATAATGAAGCGGATTGGTCGGTGCCTCCGAGCATCCAGGCTGTTACGAGCGTGGAATCAGTGACTAAGAGAGACTAAGAAGCGGCGAGCGAAGTATCCGATATTTCGACCGGCCGCGACCGGTGCGATTACGCAAGGTGAAGGCAGGTTAGGAGTCCGCCGTCGCCCTGCAGCCTGAAGAGACCCAGTTCTCATCTATTAATGCGCAATTACCGGCAAACAATGTGATTACAGTCGCGTTTAAGTCGTTACGCGACGCTTACCAGCCGCCTCCGTCGAGTCTTGCACCCAATAATGCTTCCTCCTTACCTCTTTCGCCATCGGCCGCGAGAGTTTCATGGCCGATTCGCGATTTATGGTACATATGTACCGACTGCCCGATTGCGATGCACGTTCGCGGCTACGTTTACGTACTTTTCTACGGTACAGTTCTGTGCCTAATGAGCGCCTCGTCTGGCGGATACCATTGACATGTACGACCGGCAATGATATCATTGATGCTCGTTCTAATGGCGGGTGTAGTGGGGAGAGATAGGTGAGTATTCATTTTTCTCGGTTGCCCGATGGAATTTATAAGGAGTTGCGGTGAATGGATTGAGTGAAACGGTTCTGCTTTACGGTGGGTAATAAATGTGAAAATGGGCCTTGAAGTCAGTCTCGGCAAAGTACGGTCTTCACATTTGGCGGTCTATTTCCGTACTGTGCGCGTCAGAAAAGTAAAATAGCAGGATGTGTTCATTAAGCGTGTGCGCAACTGAAGATCACGTAATTAAAAACAATTTGCAAATCTACTCGTATTTAAATCAAGGTTCAGTCTGCTCAGTCGTGTGTGTTACATTTCGATCGTGTGTGTAATACTTCGTCGTACGATGGCGTGAACATCCAATATGGATTCTCAAAAATATATTATACAACGTGTAAGCTGTCCACGGTAATTAGCTACACGTTCGCATGCACACGAGTGGGCACACTGATGACAAATAGAGAAAACGACGCGCGGACAGTGGAACAAATAAGAATTGGATAATTGACGGCGTAATAAAGTAATCGAATTACGCGTGGAACCGGAATAGCCGCGAGTGTGTGAAATCTGATTCATCCATTGGCATCGCTACTAATTACGCAGAAACGTGTTTGTCGTTGTAGCCAAGTCGGATGCAAGAACTAAACTAACCCGGCGACGCTACCGCACGCGCCGTTGCGGATAAATTAATTAGCGTAATTAGTGTATAAATCTGTGGAGAATGTCGACCCGTCACGATCAATTATAGATAATGGGTAGAGACCAAATGCGTTGATCTCACAGCCTTCGCCGAGTATCAACCCTCTGACGCGCCTGTCATTTCTCTGCGAGCGTGTAGGCGCGTGTCAATGAGTCTTTATTCGGAACGAATCCCTTTCTACTTGCGACGATGAAGACCTCACTGTTCCGCCTTCATTTATTTCAGCGTCGTTCCTCCTCGCGAAATATACCTTCCTCGCTCTCGTCTCCGGCAGCTTCTTGCCGCGCGGACGCGCCAGTCAATACTCCTTTTTTGCATGCGCGACGTTCGGAGAAACTTGCGCGTTGGAAAATTTCTCCCGCCTTTTTCTTCATTAGTGCTTTCCTAATTCAAGCCGGTATACGCGCACGGTTTCAATACGTTTTCACGCGCTCGTATTAATGTCGAGCCAATACGAACGGATCGTGAAAACCGGCTTTCCAATAGTAATAAATAGACGCTCATAATTTGATATTTAAGCGAAGAGTCTCGACTCGATGGACGAACGGCTGTATACATTGCGCATCGCGATATTCGATACCGATCGAAACTCGCCTGCAATTGCGTGCCTTTTTATTCGTCGAATGCCAGTAGCGCACCACGCGATTATTGACGCACATCCGCTTAATCAATAATTATATGAAACGCAGAGAGTACCTGACAAAACGTTTCCACACACCTCGAGTAATATCTAATGACACGTTGCGAGTCAAGCCACAAAACCTCGCGTCAACGGGCAAACAAATCTACACTTCCCAACTTGCAGAGACATTGTCAATGCATCATAATGCGATAATTGCGCGACTTAAAAAAAAATTATTTACACAAAATGCACCTGACAATATGATGCTTCTCATCAATTTCCCAACTGATACGCAACATTTAAATACGAAAAGAAAAATCAGCATGGACACTAACGTTTAATAACAACCACGCGAAACATACAAGGTGGCCCCGAAGTATTTCCAGGTCCCTCAGCCGGACAGACAACATCCATCAACGCGTTGCAACACGAGATCGAAAAGTTGGCGTTGACAGGAACGTTAATGGCGCTTAATCGATGCCGACAACTCGGTCGAATTAAAAGGAATATCTAAGTACGATAACATTCAGCCCCGGTGATCCATCAGCGTCGATATAATGTCGCTGATAAATCGCTGCTTAATTGCGACGCGGGCCTATAACGGTTGACAGCTGAACGACCGAAGTAGAAGAATCGCTCTCCCTGTCGAGCGGATCGAATCGGCGAGTGCGTAAAAGGCTTCTTCCGACTTTCCTCTTCTGGGCGCAAAAAGCTGCTCCAGTTTAACGCGCTCGCCGTCGCTCGAGCACGTCATCGTTCCTGACGAGGCCGTCGTCGTCCTTCTCTCTCCGTTAACGTGGGATTTCCTGCCTTCGACGCATGCGCCCTACGCACGCGTCCGCCTCGACTCTCCGAGCGAGTAGCATTTACCTATAAGCTACTTTAAAGCGTTGCGTCCTGCTGGTAGAACTGGCCTGAACGCGGAAGATCGGAGGAAGGCGCGAAGTCCGAGTCATTCGAATTGATCGCGTGCGTGCGCGTCCAGCTTCTGCGGTAATGGCACGAAATCGTTTATGGGACCGTTGCTTCCCATGGGAGTAGCAGAAGTACGCAGATGCGTCTGACGTCTGGAGGAACTCAGACTTTGAGCTTGAGGTTTCGTCGCATGCGTCTGCGTTCAACGTAGGGATACTTTATAGTCGTTTTGTGAGATATGGATTGCTCAAAGTAGCGAAAAATCGAAGATACTTTTAGAATTATGCGAAATTGGTTGTGGAAAGACGAATATATACATCGTTATTGTATCGGTACATATGTTTCGGACGCATGCGGCTAACGCATCTAACAAATCCCATTTTTGATTGTTTTATTCACATTCCTAAATATACACTTAAACAGCTGCATCTTCGAACTGTTTATGCTCAGAACATGGCTTGTCATAATTTGTTACATGAACATCTCTTCGGAAGTATTTCATACAAAAAACCTCAGATAAAAATGTTCACTGTTATTCAGAACATATCCGTTCACGAGTAGCAGTAGCCTGAGACTCTCTTTTTTAACAGCAATATTTGCGTAGCTAGAAGCGACATTTGGACCGTTTATTTTGGGAGATATAGGTCCAATTTTTTTGAACGAGATATTAAATAAATCAAAACTTTACATAAAATTAATAACGAATTACATAGGTATCTTATTTTTTTTTTAAATGGACTTACACCACTTTCAAAATAATCCTACAGGTTACTATAAATTAATCACAAATGAGATGACACATAATTTGTGTGATACTTTATGCATGTGACATCTCATTTTTATAAGAAATGGATTTGGATCACTTCCAAAATAAACGGTTCTTCGATCCATTCCCTTACCAACATCATCATGCGCATCGTCTTAACGAGTGTGCGCGTAAGAAAATCCGCCAGCGGAAAGATTAGGAAAGTCGGGCGCGACAAAGGCATCGGCGGCGTACAAATTCTCGTGCAAAAAAATTGGCGCGATCCCCGGTGGAAATAAATCAGCGCGGCGCTTCGCCGATTTCGCTACGGAAAAGCTGGCCGAGCGGCGACACTCTCGTGAAAACGGGAAGCGAAGAACTCGGCGAGCCGACTAATCGCGCCAAACAAGGCTTAATTGCCGAAGCATCGACGTGACTGCTCGCGAAGCAGCCTCGCAATTACATCTTTTATCTTCGTTTTCGTCGAAGTGTCGCCCGTTCGCCGGACTAAACGCCCATTCGGCCTCGCCGTTACTTTTAAAAGTGAACTCGCTCCTACGTCGCGCGCAAGAAACGTAAGGCGTATGTGCTGCGAAAATGGATGGAGCCATTGACTTGTCTTGCGGACGTACGGATTGCGTCGGCTGCGCAAACGCATTGCGCACGATACATTGTCTTCGCTGAGGATCGTAAAGATTCGTAGGTGAGAAAATATTGCGTGATCGAATGAAAGTAGTTTAAGTCTAAAGACTATGAAACTTGAATTAATGCTCATTTTGAAATACGTTGAACGTAATGAAACGATTAATTTCTTCTACGGTAGTGAAAATGAAAGTCGTATAATAATTGACCAAAGATTAGACTAAAATATGGGATTGCAATAGTATTTTAGAGTTCTTACTCTAAGGTGCGTAAGGTTTCACCTTTCGAGCGTGACAAAGCACCTATTGCTTACCGGGATGCGAACTGAAGGCGTAGCCTGACGCAAAACGAAGAGGCAGACGAAAAAAGGTGGAAACAAGAAAACGGTTTATATCGACGCAGATCGATACCGCTGCCCCGATTCGCGGAATGCTGATATTTATCGGTTTAAGGCCGCGCAATTTCGATGACTTTGTTTTATCCGAGCGTAATCTGTTAGCGCCGCATCGTTCGCAAAGATTCAAGGATAACAGAGTCCTCGGCTACGGTCTTTCAACTGGCGAGATGCCGCGGATTAAGAGATTCCTAACTCCTCCGATTTTCCATATAGCACACAGCCTCACTTTCAACCCGAGAACGGACCCCTCTGCCCATCTTCGAAACCTTCAGATCGACAGGTCGATATTAAAAAGGTCCGGGTAATTGTATAAGAATATTTCCGATCGTCGAACGACTAGACTGATCCTTCGAGTACGATTGTTCGATTCGTTGGCGCAAAAATCGTCCGGCGATGATGCCCGCGCTGTCCGATGGCAAATAAATTAACTCTTCATTTACGGTACCTCATTTTTTAATCGCCTTTTAGCGGAAGGTAAACGAGTTACCGCTACTTTGAGATTATCGCTTCGTTCGGAGTATAACAGTCGTTTTATGGCTAGGATGACCGCAACTTATTGTGAAATTGACTCAGCTCGATCGAACGGGGAATAACGATCAATAATGGCTCTTGTTAAAGTAATCTGGACTGGATCGTGTCGATGCTTGTGTTTTGAATAAGTAAGTGTACGTTAGCAATTAATTATCTACCGGCAAATTAGACGGTTGTGCAGAAGTCATGCTGGTATTCATAAAGTTTTGATAGTATGTATGTTGGCACAGTTAAGTTTTATTGATTTATTTATCGTCGTGTTATTGACAGCAGGAATGTCGCATAGGTATAAAATAAAACGATGTGGTAAAAGGTTTGTGAAAGAAAACTAATAAATACGCTAATATAAGTTTTTATTAATTGTAATACGAATGTTATCCTTTGGAAACAATTATATTGCGCAAACACTTTCTGCGGAACGGTCTACGTGCGTTTTATTTCTGACGTAAACGTTATCTTATGGCCGATAAAAACAGATTTGTCGCAAATGTCAATACAAAGTTGGACGGATTTCCAAAACGTGAGCGGTATATGATCCTTGAACTTCTTAATCTCGAATTCTTCATTTTTACGAGGACTTAGCATAAAATTAAGGAAAGATAAAACACGAATTTTGATCAAACTTCCTGTAGAGATGACTCGCTCCGTCATATAAAACGCATAAATCACCGGTCACATTCGTAACATCTCAAAGACACATTTAATCATTCTCCTGTATCTGCGCGAACATCGAAACTCGTTAAGATCTGTTAATGATTCCAGTTTATGGTTACAATTACGGTGCTACCAGTAATACAATAAACTAGAAGAGATATCCGACCGCGTAATCTTTGACAATTTTAAGAGAACGACGAATCACGCTTTCGGAGTCCGAACTTTCATCATCATCCTCGGCGGACCGTCTGCAGCGGTTGATCTTAACGAAATATTTCGGTCGAAAATTAGTTTGATTACGGTATCGCGTGATACGGTACACATCTTATATTATCCACATATGCATGGAAACTTAGCGGCCGTCATTTCCCAGTTAATCTTCGCCGCGCCGAGGGAAATATTAAATGCTTATTACGGCGCACACTTTGTAAGCGATTATCCCGATGCGAAAACACTTTGCACTTTTCACCCATTTACGATTGCCTCGGCCGCTCATTTGCCTTTCTAGTGCTCCGCGAGCAGCCTGTTTTTGCCAACAAAGTTCCCGATATAAATGCTGTAAAAGCGGCCCGACCTTGACCGGATAGCACTCACTCGAATTAACTCGTTCCCACTTGCAATGGTTGCTAAGTCCGAAATGACTACACCGGGATCGCGTGACGGTAATCGGTTGTAGATACGTTGGCCGGGGAAACGGAACGGGATGAGTCGTGTGAACCGATCCTTAGATCAAGCAAACTTCATAGTGACATTTAACCGGTATACCTCTGTTTCTCAGTTCTAGGCCACTGAGTCTGCGATACGATGTAACATAACTAATCACTCTCGCCCTCTCTCTCTCTCTCTCTCTTTTTTCCCTTCTCTCCGATTCGCTCTCCTTGTAACTATTCCGCATCTTTCTCCCCTTCATAGAGTTCCGAGAACACCCAAGTGTTTCGATATCGAACAATTTGTTCTTCCCAGCAACATATATTTGCGACATCGCCTTGGGTAAAAAAAAGTCAAACTACCCGATTGACAAGTACAACAGTAAACGAGTGCTTGCATTAAGAAGTCTATCCATCTAAATTCTTCAGCGACATCTCACCTCTTCCGAACACGACGCGAAGTAGTTCAGACAGCAGATACAGAAGATGAAGGGCAGAGGTCGAGTCGCAATTATATTCAATCTCAACGCCTCCCTTCTCACCCAGCGGCAAGCCTCAAGATCGACGGATCCGAGACATTCTGCATGGTCCATGCGCAGAAATGTAAATCGGCAGTGTGCCGATAGGCGGTACACGTTTTGCCGCGATTAGGCCAGTGCGATACGGCTATCTATATACAAGCAGTTCCTGTGTCTCGCTCGCTAACCATTCTGCGGGCATACTCTAATCTCTCTCTCTCTCTCTCTCTCTCCCTCTCCCACCATCTCCCCTACAAACTCTCCACGTTTCCCACCCGAATCGCCCCTCGATTTTCTGATTTCGTCCTTCCCGCATGCCGTTTCCACCTACTCCGGCAGGACCTTCGATTCCAGCCGGCAGATAGGACCCGCCGATGGCGACAGAAGGTCTGAAAAAAAGTCCGGCGTGTGGGGGAGACATAGTAAAAATCGTCCGGTACGCCGCGGCGAGTAATCGGTCCCGTCGAGGTGCAACAGTGATTGCCAGGAGGTACGGTGTAAGTGCACGTTGCGCACCTCGGTAGTGCTGTTTTCTTAATTAACGGGGAGCGGTTTGCGTCGGCGCATGTGCCTAGCGCCACTATAACGTCGTTCAACGAGATCGTAAGATCAGATAATTGCCGCGCCGGCCGCAAGATTGTCCCGTTCCTCTTCTTCATCGTCATCGTCCTTGCCCGTTTTCATCCGCCCCCTCTGCCTCCCCTCTGACTCCCCTCTCCTCCTTTCACTTAATCCGCGTTTTGCGCGCCGGTCGATCGAGCGAGTCGATTTTGTCGCTCGGAGAGAGCCACAGACTGCTGCGAGGGGGTGAGTCGATAAATTTTGGGATCGTCGACTGGCCAAGGTCGGCTTGATTAAGAGATCTAACCCTTAATTACGCTCAATTAACGGCCAGCCGCGCCGACGTGGCTGAAAGCTTTATCGTTTTCCAGGAGTACGTATAATGTGGGAGTTGGTATCCTGGGTGGAAGGATGGGTGTGAGGAAAGTAGGATATCCTTGAGCGGCTTGGAAGTTTGCGGTACTCGAGTTTGAAGCGACGATGTTCGCTCCCGGTGTTGTCGGATGAAAGATACGGTAGAATGTGATTGTTCAAGTTACTCTGCTTATTATGCTGATGGATCCTAGGCTTATTGCGATTACTGGCCTGCGCGAATGGCTAATCTGACACTAGATAATAACAGAGGATATTCCAGAGCTACATCTTCAAAACTAAAACAGTAAAAGACGTAATTAAAACCTTAGTACATCTGAAGTGTCTCTGGAATATTAAATCGAATTACTTATTCGCACATCATCACCATAACTAATATGCTAAATATAATAAAATTGTCCGAGTGAATCTAGAATTATTTTCGTTCTGGAGTGAACCCGTAACCGACAGTATTTAGATCAAAATGGTAATATTAGCGAAATGAAAGAAGTTCGAGCGACTTGCATGAGGCAGACTTGCCATCGAGCAGGCGACGATGTTGTGTATTCACGAGCCGATTCGCGCTCAAGAAACGTGACCGCTGTGCAGGGAACAGGGGCCAGGTTAGTGAGATATGGGTTCGTGCGGAATAGAAAAAAAATCCATTAATTGCTCCTATGGTGATAAACTTCCCCCTGGCGGTGCACGATTCCTCTCGCCGTACGATGTCTGCGTGCAACGGACTGCTCATGAAAGCTCTGCTCTCCTTGGACCCTCTCCCCCGCAATATCCATTTTCACTCGAATAAGGTGTACCAGGAAGTGGTACGAGCTTGTGAACAGTCGGTGTACCGGATTTCATCCCAGGCTTGGGACATGACATCGTTCGGTAATGTCGGCACGCGGACACGTTCAGTTACTGCTCCGAACACAAATTAACACGGCCAACCGATGAGTTTCGTAGTTTATTGAGACGCCTGACGCTGTCTAACTTCGCGGAAAATGGAATTATTCATGGGACCGCGTCATCTGCATTTTTAACTCACTGTACGTAGGTATACAAGTGTGCACCGAGTATGAGACGTTAGAGTTGGAAGTAAGTTCATGGAAGATTCTGAAGGGAGAACCGAGAATTTATTTGTACTCATATATAATGTTCTTAGCTAATACTTAAATGCACTGAACGTTTTATTATTCGCAGCTGTTTAGAGTAGATTCATAGTTTTAAGTGTACAAATAAGTTCGGTGTCTTGCATATAATTAGCTGTGTTACGTTGCATATTAAAATTTACTCCCTCTGCTTCAATGTCTTAAAATATTACTCTCACCTTACTAAGCATGCAATGTAAGTTTAGCCCCCTTCTTTTTCTAATCTCAAAAAACAATACTTCGCACCATGGCATCCCAGAAAGGACACATGAGATATTGAATTCTTTTTATATTTGATTTGGAGAAAAATGTAGCTGATGCTACGAAAATAATGTGTTCTACGTTAGGCGATAACGTTGTAACACACAAAGCATGCAAAAAATGATTCCAAAGGCGTAGTGGTGAAAATGTTGATGTTAATGATGCAGGAGACATTGGAACGCTGAAAAAAGTGGAGGGCGAGGAAACAGAGCAACTGTAGTCAAAGATTTTTATCAAGCGCAGCAAGAACTTGCAGAAGAACTTGGCGTAACACAACAAGCAATCTCCGTTCTCTTATAGAAGCCATATCAAAATAAACATCGAATATACGATAAAAAGGCACCGAACTTATTTGTACACCTAATATAATACATTGCAGAAACGTGGAACGTAACTTTTTTCTTCCATGACAGACAGCAGGAGTGAATCAATCAAGGAAACGAAATTAAAACTCCGATCCGGCCGAGAAGACTCGCATAAATCTTGGCAAAAGTTTGGCGAGAACGCGTAGAAACGTTCCGATGCCGGTTTCGCATTTAATCCCGGCCACCGTCCGAATAATTACAAAGCGAAACATTAAGAGGGAACGTGCGTGTTAAGTGAAATTGACGGTACGGCTCATTGGAAGTAGCTTTAATTATCCGGTACACACCAGAGCCGCCCGGCTGATATACTTTTTTCACCGTATATCGGCCGTTACCGTAGATGAGGAAACTAACCAGTCCAGTTTTCGGAGCAAAGCAATTACAGAGTCAGAGCGAGCGCCACACAGCGTTTGGCATTTATCTCCCGCCGCTTTTTTCCCCCCATCTCTTTTTTCCCTCCACATTATCGTCATTATCGCAATCATCGTCCGTCGTCGAGTGATACTTTCGTGTGACGCAACGAACATCCTGACAAGCAAGCTCTGCTTTCGACGAGGCCGACGGGAGCTTCTTCCACCTGAGGGTATGCGGCCCGGCTCTCTTCACGGTTCTCACGATCCGGCTCGTGCGTTTCGACCAAAAATGGTGAAGTAAGGCGACCGTGGTTACGGTGAGAGCACCGTTGTTGAAAAAATCAATTAATCTCAATCGAGACAACCGGGCGCAGGAGGGTAATTTCCAATTTGTTGCGGCCCCAAAAAGTAAGGAAACCCGGAAGACTCGATCGTGAGGTGTAAGAGATGAGTACGGCGAGAGGGACGGAGCGTGTGCGTCGGAGGAAGAAAGAGAGAGAGGGAGAGAGAGAGAGGGGAGAGAGAAAGGTGGAGCATTCGAGGGAAGCCACCGTGCATGATGTCTTCAGCCGGCGGGTGTTTGAAACAGCGAAAGTACTTTACAGATAAGACGATCCCATAAGGTACTATCACCGCTCCAGGTGAAAAGGACTCTCATTAAGCAGCTCGATCTACAAGCGTCTCTCACGAGTTTCCCATGCGTTACTAAGAAATTCTATTAAGTAATAAGAAGCACTTCGATGGTGGTCATTACGAGAATATGTTCTCTTTTTATTTTCTTACGTGTTCTGTTAAGAGTTTGCTGCCACCAAGAGAGAGGTATTGCGATTAAAAATGTTGAAGGTGTTTAGGTGTAGCTAGTGACGTAGTTAAAAAGTACTTGTCATCTGTGTGGTCACGTTAATGTCGATGTTTATATCGAAACCGTCACTGCAGTAGGTATATGCACTCCTTAGATGCGTACACCGAAGATGGAGGTATTGATGAAAGTGATCGGGGAAGGGAAATAACGTACTGACCGATGTGATCATCGTCGATGTACGTATGGCACTCGAAAAAATTTACATAATCGTCTGATGTCGCCGCGACAAAATTTGCATGAGAAATTCGACGCTCAGAGTGTTTGAGAGCGTCTCAAAGTAATGCGTTGACGATAACCGCCAATGATATTCTGTTCTCATGACGGAGGAATTTAAAGATGATCTTTTTATTTTTTTTTCTCGGTCACACACCGTGATTAATACGAAGGAATACGAAGATCTTCGCCGAAGGCCGAGACTAACTTATCGATTTCGAAAATACTAAAAGCGATATGTCTCTGAATGCTATTTAAGTTACTACCAAGTACTTGTTCAAGTATAACGTCCGTTCGTTTCACGTGTAAAATGTCTGTTGTAACGTTCAGACCCTCATTATTCGAAAAACCGTACATACATTACTATATACACATTATCAGCGATTCACTGGGTATCTCCAAATGCGTTAAAGCAATCGCTCACAACATTGACATTTCAACCGACGTTCAATAGACATCAATGTTGTATCATCATCACCATACTTCATTCTCTCCAACTTACAGATTTACAAGCAACCACTTTCTTACGCAAAACCGTATCCCATCCAAAATTCCTCCTTCGCGTACCAGTCTCCCGCAAGACATCGCTATCGAAGCACAGATCCATTCGCCACGATCTCCTTACCTTACTATCAGTTACGTCATGAGCAGAAGAGATATTCCCATCCTTTCCTCATTCAGATCTAAAAACAACTGACCGTGTCTTTCGCTCTCATCCACCGTCAGTCCTTCACCCACGTCACGCTTCTCCACTCTTCGCTTTTTATCCCGGTCCCGTTCTCTGTTTAGCGTACTTTTCCCCTCTTCCCTTCCCCCCTCCCCACCCACTCCTTTCCTTCCTCGTTCTATTCTGATACAGCGGTCACGATACGTTATAACAGCAGGTACATACCGTAGCTACGTACATCACCCAGTTGCAGCTTCCTGCTCACCCACTGGCAGCGATTCGAGTCGGTGAGGTCTCGTCTCCTTTGCATGAAATTACAACTCCGCCTTTGAACTTTACATGCCGGTAGAATATACAGAGACGGCCGATGATAATCTTTGTCACTGCACTTTTCCATCGGTCGCTTTTGTGCGCGAGCGGTCGTCGTCAGGCTTCCTCTTCATTCGAATCGTAACTGTACGAGAATAGACAGTTCACTCGATGCCTACTTATACGCGAAATCGGATCGGTATACTTCGTGAATTCGATTTTACATTTAACGTTTCTGCCCACAAGTTTTGGGAAGCTAAACAAAATGTATGGCTACTTTTTGAGAACGTTGGGCGATGATAAATTGTTAGTAAAGGCAAATCAAGATTGCAATTGTTACAATTGACCGCGAATGGTAGGATAATAGGAAGACCAGTAAATGCGAACGATATTTATGTCGAGTTGAAAGATTGGAGGTGAAACGTCATTGCAAGCAGAAAGTGTACACTTTCGTTCTGTAGCGCGTTTATCGAGACGGCGTAAAATGGATGCAGAGTCGAATGCGATCGGCACAGTTAACGAAACAGTGCCTTTTGAGCCGATTGAGCAAATTATCAATCAGCCCGATCTAATCGAATCGATACCGATCGAAGACTGCGTAGCGATCGGCGATTCCAAGTAAATCTCAAGGCTACCTGTTAGAAGCAGGCGGAAGTTGTCCTGGCTTTTTTGCAGGTATAGCGCGTTGCGAGCGGGAGTGTTGCGGCAGAAGATCAAAGAGGACCCCGTTCATTTGCCCCTCTTAGGTACCGATCTTCTGTATGTCCTTTTCCAGAAAGTTTTATTACGCAGGATTGTCAGGTCAGTGCACGCCTGACTCGAATCATAATCAGAATCGTCGTTCCTACAGTTTTACAACGGCCGCGGAGCGGATGAATGAACGAATCGGCTTTGTTTATTGTCGACAAACGGATATGTAAACAAACAGCTGCAAATTCGTTATCTTTGGAGACCCGGTCCAATGCAACGGCCGAACCCAAAGCTATTATGATCCTATTGTAAATTTTTTACTGTAGCGGGTAGTTCCTTTTCTTTCGGAGTTGCGAGTCTTTTGTGTCACGTTTCGGGCATTTATGATTGAGCAAGGTTGATAGCACTTTATCGATTGCCTGTTCTACACGATCCTGAAACATTGTTCTCTTTTGCTTTAAAATAGTACCGTATTACTGATTAACAGAACAGTTTTGCCAAAGTTTGATGTTGTTTACATATCATGAAAGGCGTTAGCGGGCATTCGTATTAAAGATAGTAATTGGTACACTTACAAAATCCATGTAGAAGTTTGCTAATATAATTTATTAATGTTCTTTATCACGAATGAACGACAATAAACAATCTCGCTTGAAGAAATAAACTATTAAGCTCACGTGTCAAACCAAGCGCACACTGCACTTCTTGACAACAACCTCTATCAATTTACTTTCCCAAGACTTCGGCTGCGAATGATGGCAAGTGGCTCGCCAGCGTGTCGGAGGAACAGAGTAACGTTGCCTAGAGTAATTTGTCGATGTTAATGAAGCAATTAAATCGCAATCTCTTACAATTATTACACGCTCCCCGTCCAGTAATATATATGTACGCGCCTCTCGTTTTCTTCGTCCACTCGTCCGACTGTCGTCACGGAAACATTCTCTACCCTTCTCAGTCTGTTCGGTTCGTCCGTCTTCAGCTGACTTCAGCCGGGTGAGCAATCGAGAGAAGTCGCTTACCATAATCGCTCGCCATCGTTAAACGTGGCAAATGCGACCTAGTCGGGCGGTCCGTTCCAAATTCTTTCCGCGGATGCAAATGAGATGGGAGACAAACGACGGCTCTCCAAACACCTTCTTCCCGCTATTTATTGCCCACGGCACGGCGAGGATAAAAAGCGAATAAAGTTTAATCGGACAGGTGACCGCTTTCGGCGATAAAGACAAACGTTCCCGGCCCGAACGAGATGCAATAAACGAACGATGTTACTAATCGCGGACTGGTGGCCATTTGACATTTTCAGGACCGTGGCGGTAACCGCCCAAAAATGCTCCATTGGCATTAATACGCAATTTGATACATAATCTGTTTGGCAAGCAAGATCAATGACCCTGCGCGCGCGACGCTCCGAGTATAAATCTTTCTTTGCGCGGCCCAGGAAAGATATAATCAGGATCCGTATTTTAAATATCCGCTCGCTCAGGCGCCGTAAAAGTTAGGTGTCACGGACTGGGAGAAAAAGCGCGATAATGAACGGGATGGGAAAAGGTGCGGCCGATGAGGGGCAAGAGTAAATATCGAAAAATCGTAAGGAAAGAAAGAAGGAAGGAGACCGAAAGAGACGAAGAGAGAGAGAGAGAGAGAGAGAGAGAGAGAGAGAGAGAGAGAGGGAAAATAGGAGAGCGAGCTCGGTGGCTTACATGCTTGCGCAATGCCGGCTTAATTCGAGGCTACGGCCCACTATAAATTTAATTGGAAATATAATCGCACCGCGATTAGAAGTTTATGGTACAGCTGACCTGGCTCGATTCAAGCCCGGCCTCGACTTCAGGTAGAAACTTTAATGAAGAAGCGACGTTTCTATTTGTCGTTGATTTATCGGCAGTCGGATACTGGAATTTTAGATTTGGTCGAGAATACGGAACGGCGGCGAGCCCCTTTCCGCCTTTTGTCCCTCTTCTTCTTCATCGTCCCCGTACTCCTATCATCTTCCTCGAACGTCGAACGGGCCAGGCATGATCCCTTGACGGAGTACGATCCTCGGAGATACACACCTGCGCACCCCTATACGGCCGCACACATGAGAGCGCCATATAGGCATTATAGGCGCGTACGCGCAAAACGTTGCGAAACGGACAGAAGAAGGAAAACAGACATTCTGACCGTACCTGGGACCCGCTTGACGATGACACGCACGCCTGCGCGGATGAAGATGTTAGTCTCAACTGCCACGGGGTTAGAAAAAAATATGAGATCAAGCCGCTGCCCATATTCACCGAGCGTCCTTCTTTCGTTCGGCGTCACTCGCTGATCTTCGATCCAAACCGATGAACCTTCCGTTTCCACCCAATGTTCCAGGACGACCGCTTCCTTCTGGCGAAGAAACGCGGGATCGTATTTGACCATGTTCACTGCGCATCTTCCGTTCGGTGCCAGTCAACGGCCTTTTCCATCGAAGCTGAAGAGTAGCTCTTCCTTTTTCATCGAACGTTAATAAATGCGTTCCAGCTTCTAGTGGGAGTATGTGAGATCTTCTGTGACTGTGTTTACTCTGAATCGTTCTTTCAGTCGGTGTCAGTGAATGATTTTCTTCGAGTCGAATGAGCAGTCTTTCCGTTTTTGTTAAATGTTCAATAGCCGCCGATTTCTTTTGGTAGAAATCAACGATCAATCTGTCAATCAACGAGCTTTCCGATCCAAGCCGAAAAGTAGCCCTTCCTTTTTTCACTGAACGATAATAAATTGTGCTGTATCTTGTGCTAGAAACATATGAAATCTTCTGTGACTGTATTTAGCCTAAATCCTTCCATCCTTCGGTGTCAATCAATGATTTTCATTGCTCGAACTAACAAGCAGCCCTTCCGTCTTCACTAAATGTTCAAAAACAAACGCTTTCTTCTGATAGAAAAATATGAAATTGCCTTTGACAACGTTCTTTCGTTTAGTGTCAGTCGGCGATCTTCTTCAATACTAGCTGAAGAGTAGCTCTTCCGTTTCCGCCAAACGTTAGAAAATGAGTTTCTTTTGCCACGGCTCGGACTACGCGGAATTTAATTACCGGTCACATTCGTTTCGCTAGTGGGAACCAAAAGGTCTTGAGGAAGCTCGATCGCCAATTGAATGATTGCGATCGAGAGAGAACTTGCGTGCAGCGAACAGCGAGGCACCCTAGAGTGGAAATCGATCTCGAAGTCGATCGATTGCGATTGGCGCTGAACGGTCGATAAATTTCCTGTATCTCTACGAGGCCATGTCCCGATGTGTATCGTCTTTCCATCCGTCATTCTGAAGATCGTAAGTCCGGATAACGTTATCCATACTCACGACTCGCTGGAAGTCTCCCTGATTTCTCCTCTTCATGGCACGAATCAAGACAAATTTTTCTGGGCATTTCGAAAAAGTTACGACTTTAGTATAATCGGCGATTTTTCGACTGAGACATCGTTTCGGAAATCAATTCTTGAGAGCCTCTCTGCTTTGGCGATGCTTACAAAACAGTTCGCCATAATTTTGATTAAAATGTCGAACTTTTAAGAAAGTCACATGAGATAATCGACTCTTGTTTACATTTGCTGCATATCATATTACATCTTGTGGTCCTGCGCTGCGACAAGATTCCAATAACTTTCGTCACAGTGTGAATTTTCGACAATTTGTTAATCGCGTACTCATATATTCAACTAAGCTTGGATCAGTATTAAAGACATTACTATAGAACAAGCGTTGTTCTTGCATTTAGAGGCATAATGGGTTGTAGGTGACTTAATAGAATATACATAAGTAACATACATCCGCACGCATAATATTGCTCGATTTCACTTATACTGATTTATATTTCACGATCAATTTATCACTATCATTACTATAAATTACAGAATCCAGTTTTTTACGATTTGTATTACACAACATTAAAGAGCGGTATACTACGTAACAAAACAAAAGCTTTATCTCATCTTCCAATAACGTTAAACATCGACCACCATCAACGATCTTAATTAATCCACAACGACCCCCGCGTTAGCAATTATCAATCGCCTTCAACGTCGAACACTCACCCATGATACGGAAGTTCAAACCATCTACCAATTCGTATCATCAGCTATCCGGAACATTTTACCTCAACATTTTCAGAACCATAAATTACTATAAATTTCAAAATCCACTTCTCTTGCGATTGTCTTTAAGCAAAGTCATCACCTGTATAATACACATTCAAGGAAGTCTTCATTTCTATTTCCAATCGCCCGAACCGTTGACCAGCATCGTCAACCTTAGTTAATTCACCGCGACCCCACGTCAGCAATTATCAGCCGCCTTCGACATTCGACATTCGCCCACGACGCGGAAGCCCATACCGTCCACCGTCTCTCACAGAAACAAACAAACGTATCCTCTGCCGTAGGATGAATCTATCCGAGCGCCGTTGCGCATTGGCCGAGCCGATGAACTCGTCCGAGATATGAAGAAGTCTCGTCCAGGCAAATCGGTGTTCCGGAAAGCCCGTCCCGCGAGAACTCGAAATACGCTGGTAGCGAGGCAATCGATCGCAAAAGGGGAGTCGTCGTATACAGCGGAGAAGAGTCTCGGGTCACGAGCATCACGAGTCGGCAGCGGTAGCGAACGTGGTAGTCAGTCCAGCTGAATCATGCCTCCACCGTGGTATATACGGGAGTCAATTGGACGGTTACGCCGTCCGAGGACGGAGGGAGCAGCTACGAGTGAAGGCGCCTTCATCTTTACGACGAGGCGTCCTCGTAATTCCCCTCCTCCCCCTCCTCCTCCTCCCCAGACCTCCCCAACCTCCATCTCACCCTCCGCCACCTCTTCGTCCACCGTTCCCGCTGCTTTCGTCCCGGAGAAAGCCTACGATGCTCTTCTTTCCTCCCCTTCTGTCCCACCACCCCCTCCTCATCTTCCTCCTTCTCCACCTCCTCCTCCCGCACCCTGCCTCTGGCGAGGATACGTCCGGGGAAGTAAGTGAAATATGAATGGTGTATTTTTCCAGCTGCCCGCCTGATTGGGACGGAATTTGAGGCACGTAGGTGGCGCGAGGTATGCCAGCGAACGTGTGTCGGTGTTCGGTACGTTCCGTGAGTGTGGATTGTTCCGTTGAAATTTGACTGGCGGCTGACGATTGAAAAGGGCGAAGGAGAATCCTGTGATTTGTGTTAGGTCTTGTCGATGGTCTGTAATGTTTTCCTAAGCTTTGTTGGATTCATTCAAATCTGCTCTAAATTGTGCGGATTGTGGAATATGTACGTTGATGTAATAGGTGTGCAAATATATTTAGTGCCTCCACATCTAACAAGTTGCATTACGTTTCAAATTACACAAGATGTGGAAAAATGAGGTTCCAAAGGTTTAGTAGTACCTAGTTAGTAGAAAAAAAGTGGACAAGGAATTAGAGCATCTGTTGGACAACGATTTTTCTCAAACGCAGCAACAAGTAACACAGCAAGCAATCTCCGTTCGCCTGCAGAATAAATATATAAAAATAAATATCGAATATATGATAAAATGGTACCGAAATTGTTTGTGCACTTATACATACGTATATTATTAATACTAATAAAATGAAAATCGGTGTACTGCCGCTAGCGCGCTAAGCTACAAATTTTGTTGAACACAGCTAAGAGGCGAATATCTGAAGGAGGAAAAAGGAAAATTCCGCTTACTTCGGTACTGAGTAAGTGAAGCACGGCGTGGAATAAATGCGCAGATAACAATTTGAACCTAAGCGAGGGTGGTGGTCACAACACTGACATCTCATTTGACTTTCGCTTGTAAGCTATTTTATTTAATCCGTGATTTACGAATGCGAACGAAGCGGACAGAAGGTATTCCCTCGAGAGTCGCGATATACATCGCGTCCCACTGCGGATATATAAGGCAAGATGTCCCGAAGATAAGTCTCACCAAAGAGAGGGAGGAACCGACCGAGATACATAACTTAAACCCGCAGTCGCAGTATGTAGAAAGACTTTAATCTTTCTCCGCTCCCGCTGTTCACCTACCCTTTTTTACTTTTACCTCCATTCGCCCCTACCCTATCCCACCCATTTCTTCGCCTCTACCTCTTTTCGAATCCCTAAGACAAAATATGAAAATAACCTTCTCCGAAACTCGTTTCACATCGGACCGCATATATAGGTCTCGCATTTAAGAATAATATCAAAAAATAGCATCGAGATAATCTCTTAGTATCACCATAAAAAGAACCACTTTAAGCGAAGCTGCTCATAATTAAACCCAAAATATCTACCGCCGTCCTAAGGACGACAAAGCTCTTCTACTTAACGTCCGCGACAAAGTATTTCGAGAACAATACGTAAACTCTACACTCTGTATCGAATTTCACGGCTTCTCATTCCTTCTCTCCCAGTCTGAGAGACTCGAATGAAGCGAGGCTCAATAAAACTCACGTAATTCCGTGGAAGATTAGGAGTGGGGCGCGGAGGGGGTGTAAGACTTTCATTATCGTGATGATTATCCCCCGATATGTCCCCGGTTATCATGAGGACCGACGTTCCGGTGTGCTCTGTCCGTCTGATGTACACATAGTAGAGGAAAACGCGGGGGCCGCACCGACGGGCGTTACTCTCGTGTGTGTAGCAACGATTGGGAAGCGAGTGATGACCTAGGCATGATCGGGCCATCACGTCCACAGCATGCTCTTGGCTATCCAACGGACTCGCTCCATATAATTTAGAGCGCTCACGTGACCCTGAAACGACCGTGGGTCAACGCCACATTTGTAATCTTCGATATGCCGGCGCGACCTGTTCGCACGTTGTTCTCTCGACAGTTACCGCGGCGAATAGATGAGCATGATGACCATAATGGCCGCACAGACGGCGCAAAGAATGTCAAAGACGGACGCGGAGTGCGACGGAGATGACCGATAAAGAAAATGATAGCCGTGCGGACGATTTGTCTTGGACGGGGGGAGGGGAGGGGGGGGGGGCGGTTAAAAAGCCGGACGCTAAATATCGGTTTCTCGAGCGCGGCCGATCTTTCTTCCGCGTTAATGCCGCACTTCGTTCGGCTCCGTTCTCGTTCGGCATCAGGTTCCATGAGAAAAAGTGTGCCGCTCGCGTTAAAGCTTTTAATTGAGACGGGCAGCCTCGCTTCTTGCCGTTTTGTCGCGCGGCGGGCTGCGAGAAGGAATTCGGTCCTCGAGACGATCGTCGATCACCGACTTACTTGCCTCATACCCGGCTTGTGTCGGGTTTTCCGCCTGTTCGTGGATTTCAGTTTAGCTCGTGTGCTCGAAACCACTAATTTTCTGGGCCTGTGTCAAAATTGCTTTCTCCGTTATGCCGTTAGGCTGCGTAAAGCTGGGAAGAAGATTGTGAAACGTTTAGTCAGTATTTCAGGTATGACGCAGCTGTACAATAATTTGACATTATCCGTAACAATTTTGTACGGTACGGCTCGAAAGTATGAGTCAACTGCGTGAATTTCTCTTCACGCTAGATGACTAGAAACATGCGTCTGGAAAACAACTTGAAGCTGGCATTAATAAAATTGAAATTATATCGTGAATGAAACGGACGGGAAAAGTATCGGTAAACAACCGTGGCAATATATGATAAGCGCTGGAAAGGGATTTATGACGTACGTATATAATCAATGTCATCTTCCCCACGTCGTCATACATGCGCGCAAACGTCTCTCTGATATCACAATGTCGTAACTTACCTGACAGATGGCGATCCGCAACGTAAACGCGAGTCAGGTACCCAGCAGAGATTAAATAGATTTTTCATGGCTGCGAGAAAATCGTTTCCAAGCGACTAACAAGCACCAGATGCAAATCAGGATACGCGGTTATAGCGTGTGCTCGCTCTCTTAACCAGCCAGAGATAATATGTCTGCCCGTTAAGAATGATACGGTAAAACTATTCCATCACCCAGATTTCAGCGTAAATCAAAAAAAGGATGATATTAATCGTGCGCCTTCCTAAACACTTCCTGCCCAGCGGGAAGATCTGCCTAAAGTAATAAAGAGTGAAGAACGCAAAAATGTTAACCTGGTCACCAAAGACTGTATCGCAGCCCAACGCAAGCTGCTAAACACCTCGTGGTGAGAAAGATTGAAAGACGCTTTATTGGAAAGTAAATTTGGAGTTACGAAAAATTAATGGGACATCATGTAACGGGTCAGGATTCTCAGCGCGAGACGTCTTCGCGCATTTAGATCCGAACGCGGACAGTCGAGTTACATATTCGCCGATTATCGACGGTACGTAAGTGACTCGTGGAATCGATAAATCAGCGCCTTGACAAATAATGACCCCGGCGAGGGTGTGCACGTATGCGCGGCGAGCAGATTGCTTTATATAAATCGTCCGGGAATCGTCGGCCGAAAGAGGATCTCGTAACTCCTGGCGCATGGTCAACGATACGAATCTGCTGCGATGTAATATTTAGCCGATCGGCGCTCTCCATATGTTGCCGCCGGATTCCGAATGGAAGAAATGTACGAGGACCCGGCTATGCAGGGCGCAGGGAACGAGCAGGGTGAGAGTGAGTGAGAGAGAGGTGAAGAGAGAGACAGAGTGAGAGAGAAAGAGAGAGGGAGATAGAAGCAGAACACGTTGCCGGGAAAAATATTCCCTCGAAACTGCCTGCTCGTTCATCTTTCGCGCCGTTCCGAAGGCAAACTGTTTCGCACGGAATTACCCGCGTTTTCGTTGTAAATTCAAATTTGCGGATGTCGAGCTCACACGATTGCCCGCCGCTCTTGCTTAAGAACTGCTCATTTATGACGCAAGTCAGCTACGCCGATTGCGCAAATTGCGTCTAAGACGTACGACGCTGTTCCGCTGAAAACGGATTGCGCTCCTTCCACCGTAAAAATCGTAATCATTAGGCAGTCGAGCTGTATTTGCCCAGGAGAACCAGACATTATTTACTCCAAGTACATTATAAAAAATTTTCATGCCACCGTAATTACATCCCTATTCGTTCGATCGCATCTTCGCAGAACCCCGAGCAGAGTCAAACGAAACCCTCGAGCCACGCACGCCCGAATTTCCGAAAGCAAACACCTCGAGCATCGTACGGCACCTCCGCGCTTACCTTCCTATCCCGATAAGAGTCCCGATAACGATCGGGATGAGAATCGATTTGCCGGGCCACCGTCCTCCGCGCACCGAACCTCACGCCTCACGCCTCACGCTCTTACTTACGCGAGCACGCACGCACGTGCGTGCAAAGCGACGCTAGCCGCCTCTCGCAATTTATTAGCCGATAAACAAGTCCGCCGCTCTCCGCCGAGGGTTGAAGGTATGTTACTCGCCGGCAAAAGATCCGCGACTCCGCAGCCCGACGCCGCTCGCGGGTATATTCCATTGGCCAGAGAGCGCCGTCCCGAGAACCCGTCGGCCGTATAACACAATGCGCCACTGCCGAACGAGCAGGGGAACGACTGCGGGGAACGACTGCGGGAAACGTCTACGGGAAGAGACGAGGTGAGCGCAGGAACGGCGCGATCGCGTCAGATCCAGGCCGCCGGATCGAGAAAAACTAGTAGCGGCCCCATAGATCTGTCGATCCGCCGGCTTGCGCCTCGATTGTAGCCACGCACCACACGACTAGTTTTCCTCTTCCACCTTCCTCCCCTCCCCCACGAACCCCCTTGCCTCCCTCTGCCCGTCCAACGACGCGCGCCTCCCGTCCTCTCGTTCTTTTGCACTCCTTTTAACCCTGCGCGGCATCCGCCTCACTTCTCCGTCGGTAGCCCGTACCTTCCCCTCCTCCCCACCCTCTCCCGCCTGTCGCTACGTCTGTCTCCCCTCGCACCCTCTTCGATCGACCGCCACCTTTCCTTCATTCTGCACTCCGCTATCATCTGCCGACGCCGCCGCCTCCACCCCTTATTCCCTTTCTCGTTAGCTCGTCCCTTGAGACGAACACTTTTTATGCCGCCCCCTCCCATCCCCCCTGCCCCCCTGGTACGTCGAACTCGCGGCTAGACGTTAAAGCGAGTATTACGCCTCGATCCGATCGGTAATTGGACGCGCGTTTGTTCGGGCCGACGGTATAAATGCAAAAGTAATTGTCGCACGTAGCGGCTTCTGATCGCATTCAGGTAGAGTGGAAACGTGCATGCTGTTAGGGATGACGGTGGACAGGCGGGATGGCTGTTGTTTGAAAAGGACGTGACGTCGCTAGGGTTAGCCGAGAGTCGTACCGATATGGTTCATTGATGCAATGGCAGAATGATTTGGAATAGACCGTGGAGAGAAAGAAAGCTGTACTCTGACATCCGCTATTACAATCGGGGTTGGAGAGAAGGGTTAGTTGTTCGGAAAAGGTGTGACGTCGGTAGGATTCATCGAGAATTTTATCAATGTGATTCAATGTTGCAATGATCGGATGATTTCAGAGGAATTGCGGGAAGAAGTAAAAAGCTGTACTCTGACATCCGCTATTATAATCGATTGAGAGTGGGAAGTGGCTAATTGTGCGAACAAGGTGTGATGTTGGTAGGATTAATCAGGAGTAAAACCGATATGGTTCAACGTCTCAATAACAGGATGATTTACGATGAAACGTGGGTAGAATGAAAGCTGCACTCTGATATCCGCTATCATAATCGGCTGTGAACGAGAGGGTTAATTGTTCGAAAAAGCTGTGATCTTAGTAAGACTATTCGAGAGTCGTATCGATATGGTTTAATGTTGCAATGACCGGACGATTCGGGATGAAGGGTGGAGAGAAGGGAAACTGTACCTTGACATCCGCTATCATAATCGGTTGAGATTGAAGAAGTGGCTAGTTGTACGAACAAGGTGTGATGTCGGTAGGATTAATCAGGAGTTGCACTGATATAGTTCAATATCGCAATGGCAGGACAATTTGGAATGGAACGTTGAGAGAAGGAGAGCTGCATTCTGACATCCGGTATCATAATCGGCGGTGAACGGGAGGGTTAATTGTTCGAAAAAGGTGTGATCTTGAAAAGACTATTCGGGAGTCGTATCGATATGGTTTAATGTCGCAATGACAGGATGATTCGGGATGAAGGGTCGAGGGAAGGAAAACTGTAACTTGACATCCGCTATCATAATCGGCATCCACTTAACGCGGAGCCCGGGGGTCAGTTTACTATTCCCTTCTGGCGGAATGGGTCGAGCCCGAGGGAGCGCAGCAGGTGGGTGAACGGCCTCTGCGCGCTTTTTGTTCCCGATGCCGATCGCCTTTCCGGGGGCCACCCCTGAGAGACCGTTGGCCACGGTATTATGCAGTCAATTTCGTCCGCAATCCCGGTGATTAATGAAGGAAACGTCCCGGCGAACTCCTCCGTCTCGTCAACCCGGCGTGGCCCCGCCGTAATTCAATATATTCCCGGAAACGCGCTGACTTTTCGCATTATGTCACTTTAATAGAATCGTCCGCGGGCGAAGAGGCAAGAAATTCGGCCTCGGCGAATTTCTCTTGCGCGGCGCGCGCGACTACGCGGATAATTGCGTTCAATTTTTCTTCTTTCGTAAATCATATAAAAACCGCAACGATGATGCTCCTCCGTTCGCGAAGAGGACTCGCTTCTTACGCCACCTTCGTCTCTTTCTTCTCTCTCTCTCTCTCTCTCTCTCTCTCTCTCTCTCTCTCTCTCTCTCTCTCTCTCTTTCTCTCTCTGTGCCGAAGTCGTACATTCACGCGCTCGCGCTGGCGAGCACGCGCGCGCGCGCACAGTGGATATCCACTTGCGCGCGACGGAGCGAGAAAGGGAGAAAAAGGAGAACGAGCGAGCGAGGACCATGAGTTCTTTAACGGCGACATATAAATCGGCCGATTATCCGCCCGACAGAATCCCACGTGGCATGCAAATGAGCGGGTGAGTTTTCAATCTGCCGGATGCGTATAAAATCTACTTAATGGTATAATTTCGCTATTAATCTCTACTTTGTGTTGCGTGGATCTCTGCAAGCGAGGCGACTCTATAAAAGTGTGAGTGTCCATTGGTGCCTGGCCGGTGATCAATGTGTACGAGGCAGTGAGGCAATCTGAAAGTGAGCAAGCGCCCGCGCGAATGTGTACGCATCATTCGGACGTGTGTGGAGGGGGCGGTGGGGCTGAGAGGACGGAGGGGGAGTGTGGCGGTGGGGGGGGGGCAGAGATACACATACGCATCCTCGGGCCCGGGGTGCGCAGTTGTAACGCAGCCTAATTATATGCGATTCGGTCGCAATCTAGCGCCGTTATTTTACCATTAATCTCGGCCTTATCCGAAGTAGTCCACGCTTCCGAGACCGGAGAAGTTTAAGAGCCATCGGATGGATCCAAAATTTTACGACCGCCCGTCCCAATATCGCACCGCGGCGTGAATAAATAATTCGATTTCGAAACCGAGGCAGAGAGCCTTCCTTACATCGACCATCGTTACCCGGCACAACACGGCTCGAAAGGACTCGACGCTTTATTCACGGCTTACAATTAGCGTCTCGTCGACTTTTACGCTCTTAAAGGAGGGCAAAGCGAAATTGCATAAGAAATAGAATTTCGGGACCGTGCTCGCACGAATAATGCTGCCGTTCCGTGTAATGGCGTCCCCTACTTCCCGCGCCTCGAATTTGGAAGGACGCCACGGTCGACGAGACGCTACCGCGATCCCCGACTCATCAATTAGAGGAGTCCCCTTCAGGAATTCGCTGTATACGCTTTCGCAAAAATGGCAAACGGCAGGGTACATTTATAATTTGCTCCTTCTCCGTCGTCCTTTCCCTTCCTCGCTCACGTCGTATCTATGCCTCCGCGGTCGCTTCATTTTAATACGGGAGCGCTGAGATATACGAGAGTTCGAATATATGGGATTAATAAATTACGGGTGTGACGCAAGAAATGCATAATCAGGCTCCCGGTCCTTCGGGGCGTAGAGGGAGATTCGGAGGACCTCCGCGAAGCCCGACCAAGTCGGCGGAAATAATAATCGTTCGCGCCAATTTCGAACGGTCGAATATTAGGCAGTTTGCGATATTCCGTGTCCATGTTACACGCCGCGAAACGTTCGCACCGCTCGCGTTTATCGCAATTATGTTCGCGGCGGTCGGCTCACGATTTTCGCGCCGTTACTTTGCCATGAAATTCGTCGCTTATCAACGGTGACAACCTCTTCTCGTTCGAGGCGCGTAATGGGGGGACTGTTAAAGTTTCAGCGCAGGTGAGAATCGAGCTGGTTTTACGAGCGCAGGGACAGCTCATCTGCGGACTCGCTGGAAATATAACTCGAATGCAATCCGTGGGATCTCACGGGCAGCATGGAATTTCCGGTGGGAGGCCACGAATCGAGAGTTCGAGTTCCATATGGAATTCCGCTGTCCCGAATTCCACCTTTGAGTGGCACACCAATGTCGGCGCGCGTCGTTCGACGAATATCTCGATCAAGATCGTAGGACTATATATTCCCGGGCCGAACGTCGTTAACTACACTAATCGTAAAGTTCCGCGGCGTTATAACCCATTTTGGGGACTCCGGCGTGGAGTCAGTTCGCTGGCAAGAGAGTCCGTGACTAGTCGACTCCATTCCTTATTTCAGCCTACGCCCAGAGATAAGGCGAACGGTCGTAAATACCGAAAGAATTTGATCGCCCGATTTTTGACAATTTTTATCTGGCCAAATCGAGACGACGAGCTGATTTTTCGGACTAGATTTCGACTCGCCCGGCTAATGACGGAAGCGGACCTCTGGGTGGCCCGGATTTCGTCCTCAGATTTTTGAAAGTCTACGGCCGGTGCAATCGCGCCAAACGAGAGTTTAGAAAATTATTCAAATGGGACCGAGCGCTTTGAAAATGTCATTAATTACCCGTTGGCCCGAAAGAACAATCTTACTGGCCCATTTACAGCTCTGTTCGTTTCGTCGAAGGCGCCCGGGAGAGATCATGTAAGACGTACATCATTGGACCAGAAAAGATGGCTATCTTGCGCAAGGCGATCCGTGGAAAGAGAGAAAAAAAAGGAAAGGATTAAGAAAGAGCAGTCCGCTGCGTGAAATTCCGGCCGCTAACGTAATCTACGTTGACGATATTTCAGAGAGCGTCACTTCGGCTGGGGAGAATTATTACAATGTAACTGGTACAGGACGCGCAGGATACCTCCCCACTAATTCTGACAAGTACGTCTTCATAACCGTAACATCGTTAATATAAGCACTACATTAGCGCACCGAGAGAAGACTCAATCAACGTACGCGTTATGCATCTAATTACACAACAAAAAAAGAATAACAAGTAACTTCCTCAATCCTGTTAGTCCATTTTGCCGTTGAACAAGAAAACGCTCGCAGGTTTTCCCGACAAGGATTCCGGAGAAATTTCGACTTCAGGCAGACTCTCCACTTTCAGCACCGAAACTATCTAGAACGGGTTCAATCGAATCGGCAACTAATGATTCGAGATACGGTCAGGAAGGTATGTAGGACCACACACGATGCCTTCCGCGCTATCCACTGCCGAGCTCCAACAGGTAATGTTTCTTTTAAGTGTGAACACAAATTGTAACTGAGACGATAGTCCTCCTTCGTCCTGCCCTGATCTGGTCGACCATAGTCCGGATCCCAATCGAGGAATATCTGGCGGATCCGATTTCAAAAGCCATACCTTTGAATTCACGATTATACAAGGTCCGAACTCGGAGTAGCTCCCCAACAGTCGTCCGGCAATTTCAGCCGCATCCCTTTCGTCCTTCCTCTTCCCACACCTTTTCACACGTCCGTTGTATCGTGGCAGACTGCTCGACGAGCTGTGAAGCAATGAATTACGGGACCTAAACAACTCACTCATTGCTTCGCGGATGATTTATCGTGGCCACTCGTGGCTTAAAGTCCTCCAGTTTCCGTCAATTATACACTTCGAAGATAACCTTTCGCAAAAGTTTACCGTTGTCAAACACGTATTCCTACGGAAGGATCACCTGGCGGTTAGATGAAAACTAATGGCTTGTCTGGCGAAACTCGAATGGAATCAGACGCCGGAGCTAAGCATAAAAGTGAAATTTGGAGGAATTCTTACTTTTACGTTGACAGAAGCGAGATTAGCTGGACTGGTATAAAACACGTCCTTCGTCGACATTAAAGAAGTAGAATAATTAACTCCTACCTATGTGCTATCGTACGATGTTAGAGATAAGCGTTTCTTTCATATAAACATTTATTGCCCCATAACGAGATGGTCTCAGACTCTGAAATAATTACTAAAAGATCATATGCATTATTCATATGCCACGCAATCAGTTCAAACTATATGGGCTATAATTAGCTAAATTATAAATTAGACGACGATATACTTAAATAACACAGAAGAAGAATTTTAGCATAATCATCGAAGCACAGCATGAGAGTTCGAGACAAACAATAAACCAATACGTGAACCGAAATGCAAAAATGTTATAAAAAATCTAAACTTACCAAATAAACCTATATTAAATAAGACCTATATTACAAGAGCCTAAGCGTGTAAGTTTGTACCGAAGAAAAAGTGTTGACAAGCAATAAAACATTAGTCAAATTCGAGACACGTTAGAATGAAAGCAGAGATTGGATTGGCGAAGAAGAGGAGCAAAAAAGGATGGCTAGCGGCAACTATTCGTTATCTCGACTAGACGCAATAAAGTTCCGCCGTAAGAGCAGGGCGTGGCGTGCGAATGTAAGGCATGGTGTAACACCGGCGCACAATGATAATTGTCCGAGCCGGTCGCACGTATTTGAAGCGAAATGTCACGCGAGGGTACTCCCGATACCCATTCGGATCGGACGGGATCGCACGCACACCTTCAACGCGGATGAGAACCATCGCGCGCGTGATATTACTCGTTTTTCGACCTCTCCCGCCATTGGTGAAAGTGCCGTATATTAATGCCGAAGGATAATTATTTATCGATCTTGAGAAGACGATTTCGTTGAGCAGAGCCGGTAGACGGGGAGAAGCGAATAATCCTCAGGATTCAAATTCTTACAGGTGCCAGCAGCCTTTATGCCCTCCTCTTTCACATCCTCGTGACTTGTGTTTCACGAGGGACCCAAGACGGTCAGGCGAGAGGGGAGGTGGGTGCGGGAGCGGAGGAGAAAAGGGGAGCGGGCGAAAACGGGGGAGTGGAAGAAGAGGAATTGAGAAATAATACATTCGTGAAATTGTTGTCACGCAAAAAGACACTGGCGGCCTCGATACGATTCCAAATAATCTCGGCAATTGATCGCTACGAACGGGACGATTAAAACGCGCGTTTTAATGCCAGATATCCAACTGGAAGCGTTCGCTTTCATAATTTAACTACGTACCGCTATATCCCGGGCCTTCCACACTTTACGATAATGGCTTTCTGCTAAATTATCACTGCGCGTCCTTCTGGGGAGCAGAAAAAAGGAAAGAAAGCGGAAAAGAATTACGCGGCGGCGATCGGTTTTAAGGTTAAAATTACCGCTTCTTGCGCACGCGCGCGCGCGCGCAGGCGTGTCGGAACTTCGTCCGTGATCAGCATCAAGGCTGACGCTGTTAACGCGGATATAAAATCTACCGATGTAGCACCCCGGCGCAGCTGTAATTTACTGCATGTGGAGCTGAAAATCGTAACCGAACCTGGTGCCGGTTAGAACGCACTGAATCAGAGGCCGAATTTCGGCGATTTTTGGAACGACGCAGGAAGGAGGATGGAAGGACGAGCGTGTGCCACTGTAATGAACAATGCTGTCGGGCTACCTGAGCGTGTCGTCATTGAAATTCGATGACGCGGACACGCTCGCGACGTATCGGCCGTACGAATTAATCGGACGATTATCCGGCCGCTGCGCAGGCTACCAGGAATCGAAAAGGCACAGGATGTGCGGCGAGGACTCGCGCGAGGACGAAGGATCCCGGCGTGCACCTACGTAACTACGTGACCATTTAATCGTGCGTCTTTACGCAGACCACACCGAAGCTGATATGCCTCGCAGGATATCATCGAAGCTCGGCGTTATCGCGACCTATTAGACACGCTTGTCGTCTTACGACCTGTCGTAACTAAGCGCACTATGTCGCATTACCAGTTCTCATCTTACCCGGGGGAAGAGGACCGGTGGGGTCGTGGGTCAGTCTTTCCTGTACTACACCAACTACTACCATGAGTGCACCGCGAGCGAGCGAGTGAGCGCACGCGCGCGCGCGAGGGCACGTATATGGCGAGCAGAGTCAGGTGTCCTTGACCACCGATAATCGAAGGACCGACGTTGCAAAGGTGACTGCGAAGCGACGCTCGCGATAATTAGCTGATAGCGGAGGCAGATCGTGGCACCGAAATATATCGCGATTATAATGGCAAATGATCCCAGTCCGGATCTGAGAAATGATCTGTCCTCGGAGTCGCCGGTTTAACCTTTTTCTCTCTCTCCTTTCTTCCCCTCTCTCTTTTTTTTCGATCCACCCGGAGGATCATAATTTCTCCACGGAGTGAAACTAGGAGATAAACGTTCGACATTGGCGTCGCGGCCGAGTATTAAATAGTTGTAAATGAAAATCCAAATTGAAGGACGCCACTTTCTCTTCGCAGCAGAGACGGAATTGTATCGGGCCGTGAGAAAGGTGCGATTGGTTATATGAAAAAGTGTGAGAAAATGTGTGCTTGAATGGGGGATATTCGATGTTATTGCCGGTTACAGATATTTGTCCGTTGTGCGCCTGGATTCGTCAGCGCACGTGGCATACAGAGCTGCGTTATCATACGCAGGTACACGCTCACGCACACAGAGGCGAGGGCGAGCATTGAAAAAAGAGAAAACAACCGGTTGTGCTATGCGCATGGGTTCATAGAGCCCCACTCTCAAACGCGACCTCGTCGTAGTTCCACTGGGAGAAGATGACATCACGGTTCTCAACTTAAGTTTTGATTTAACGAACAACTCGGCAACTTCGTCGCTTTATTATTTTAATCCGCTCGCCTTTTCTCACCTTTCCAATTGCGTAATCAGTGATCGCTGCTTTTTCATATTTACATGGAATTATTTAACAGTTATACGTTATAATAGGAGAGTATAAAGCACTGAGGAAATGCAAGATGACAAAATAATGTAATGCGGAAAATTATAGTGCGAGCGTAGATTGAAGTTGCAATTTTTATCGGTAAACGGGGAATGTTGATAAAATTTTGCATTTTTTTTTTACATATAATAGGTTAGGCTTCATCCGTTCAAATACGCATATACCTATGTGTTGATGTATCAATGCTTAGTAAGTTCTGAACTCTACAATTTTCAATCAGATTATACTTACGAGACCTATAAGTTGCTCTTTCAAAATACACATGATCGATTGACGGAAAGTACGGCAAACCCATCAGATGGAAGTTGAGTACATGTGCACCTGTTACATTTCTACTCCGATACAGAACTATTTATCCAATAACGACTATAAATATCAATCAACCACCTTACACATATTTTCTTCTTTTTCTCACCTTAAGACGCACAAGTTGGTAATATACACTTTTCAACCTACCGTAATGTCACAACACAGCTAACTTCCCTTGACCAGAGTAAACAAACCCAACCAACAAAATGTTGAAGGTTCACTTCGATGCAAAATTTTCTGAACGCGCGTGCACGCGTATGTGTAGACTCGCGCGCGCAACATGCATACACGTAGAGGCGCGTAACTGTGTGCAGGCTGGTCGCAGCTAAGGGATTAAATGACCTCGTTCCCTCTTCCTAAAAGCGTCAGTCGTGCCTGTGTCAGCGGCAAGTTCAACGAGCTGTGAGGCGGCGTATCGCAAACCGTCCTGACGATACTGCAAAAACAACGTATTCCGTATCCACATGTGTCGAGACGGTTCAACATCGCAAACAGAAAGACTCCGAGCAAAGCTGAATCGTTGACAGGGTCCCCTCTGACCCGATGGCGATGGCAAACGATCGGCGCGCAAGAAGCGGAGCCTGATTTATGGGCCGGTCTCACGAGGGCTGCGTTCTACCAACGTTACCGTACGTAGATGTGTATGGGCATATAGATATGTATATATCGTCGACGGGGAGACGTGAATTCGCATAAGGCAAGATCTTCCGGGCGCAGACGAGTATCATCGATTCGCAAAGGAAAGCATCTTCCACGCATGGTATCTCATAAAACGTGACACTCCCTATTTTGCGACATCAACAAGTTTTCTCGACACGCGGAATGCCGAGAGTGTTACTCCCGGGAAAATATTAACGATATATTGGGTCTCGATCAGGCGAGAGGTCACGTCTGCGGAGGGCATCGTTCCAATTATGCGATTCCGTAAATAAGTCTTGCGCAACAGTTTTCGATTACGACCGACTCGAAACTCCTAGGAACAATTCCCACCCCACTCCTCAACGTCCGCAAGTCACAATTTTCTTTTACTTCCTTCACGATCCTCTTTCGATCCTCGACTTTCTCCGTTGTCCCAGGAGCATTCGGCACTTACAATTTCGTTCCGTTTTCCATATTTTACGGTCCGTTTTACCTTCTCGAGGCCCCCCCCCCCCCCCCCTCTTCTCAGTCCTATCGTCGCATTCTCGTTTTCTTTTCCTTCTGCGACTATCGTGCGGCAGGCGCAGCGTTTACATTAATGTATGAGAGCAATCGTAAAGCCTGATGTGTACATACGTTTCGATCGAGGCCTTAGAAGCGGGGATTTTCTCGTACGACGAGCGGAGAACAAAAAAAGGCACGACATGCAACAACGGCGTGTAGCCGACCTAATGCACTCGCCTATTCGTCCGCATCAGGACATGGAACTAGCTGGGCCACCATGCGACGCCACCGTGCACCGCGGCTACCAGAGTATTATAATGTGAAATCGTGACGGGAGACCCGGATGGAGCTATTCGCTGATTGTTCGTTTCATTATGCTGATCGCAGTTTCATCGATTTAATGTAATTAACGTCTACACGTCGGATCAAAGGCTATGACTCGGCCACGGAACCTGGCGAAATGTCGGAGACTCGCGTCCGGTTGACGGAGTCTCGAACAGGGTCGACATTCGAAATCTGATGGATTCCATCGGATGCGGTCGGCTCTTCGAGAATTTGCATGGTGGGAGACGCTAAGGGGCGGAAGAATGCAAAGAACTGAGGTTTCCTGTTTCGGGAGCGTACGTGCCCGTACTCTCGCGGTGTTCCATTTTCCAGCGCGGTTTCAGCGCTTATGTAACGTATGTATTTC
Organism: Anoplius nigerrimus; assembly: GCA_914767735.1. Classification (NCBI taxonomy): domain Eukaryota; kingdom Metazoa; phylum Arthropoda; class Insecta; order Hymenoptera; family Pompilidae; genus Anoplius; species Anoplius nigerrimus. Next base: position 2,514,314 of record OU612079.1, on the reverse strand, counting down.
CTTATGGCAGTCCATTGCGTAATAGTCAGGATACGGCAAACATTGTCAACCAATTATTTCTTCTCAATTCTCGCTATTTGTCTCCGACGCTCGACTCGACGAATTTACACTGTTCTCGGCGAACGCACTTCGCCAATTTCACTCAATCAACCTATCAAAACTCCGAACCACTCACTTACACATTTCACAACCAAAACCCTATATCAATCCCGAAACGTCGACTAACGCGACCACTCTCCCAGTCAAGAACTCTTTTCGAGCACCGGAAATGTCAGCCGGAAATCCACGATCAGTTTGAAAAGTACGTGGGAGCCGCCTGACGCGACATAAGTTTGGGACTAATTTGCGGTCAGTTTGGGGACTTATCGGTGTGGCCCCACTCATCGTTGTCGATGCGTCGCCGTCGTCTCGGGCGCAAGAACCGGGAAATAAAGCAAGACGATGTATACGCGTGCACGGGTTATACATCGCGATGGATATATATTTGCAAGGTACGTGTATTACCTAAGGAGAGGAGGCCTGGTGGAAGAGGTCGGCTGAGAGGTCGCTCGGTAAATTGGTCGCTACGGCGTTACCGTTGATCTACGGCAACAGACGCGATAGTTATGGAAAGGTTACGCCGTAGCGTTCGATAAAGCGTCGCGCTGCCTGTCCTCGAGAATCCGCGACGGCGAGGAACGAATCGTAAATCGCAGAATTGCAACCACTCGTTGCTCTCTCAGCGGACGGGGAAAGAGGGCCGAGCCGCCGCGGACAGAAGTGGAAGTTGGACAATTTTTTAACCTGACACTTTTAGACGCGTACGTCTTTCCCGTGCTGTTGACTCTGAACAAATTGGTCTGTCGTTGGAGACGGAGGGTCGACTGGGCTAAGAAAGTTGGAAAATTGTAGAATTTGCTACTCTTTAACGTATGCGTCGTTGACATGCATTTCGTTTGCAACGAATTGGTCTGTCGTTGGAGATGGAGGGTCGAGTCTGCCCAGAAAGTTGGAAAATTGTATAAAAAACTACTTTTAAAAGCGTAGGTAAATAAACAAAATAATTTTGTATTGGAAAGAGAGGCGAATGGACTCGAACACGAGGTGGAAGTTAGAAAATTGTATAATCTGGTACTTCTCAACGCGTACGTTTCTGGGATACAATTGGTTTTTAATAACACAGTTTGTTATTGGAGACACAGGGTCTTAAACGGCAATTAAAATGTTCAAATTCGAATGGTTTTCCTATTATCCAATGTGATCAGATCCAATGCCTATTACACAAAGTCTAAAAACGATATGAGTTTAAGTAAAATGTTGAAATCCGGAGAAATATGAGAAATTAGTTCCTTTAAACACACGTGCAAAATATTTGGTTGATAAAATTAATATATTAACAAAATAATTTCGACAAAATTACGTATTTGTTAGCACATTCATCAGGCTTGTTACAGAGTTACTTAATATTATAGAACGTTTCATGACCTCATATTAAGATAATCTGTGACACAAATACTTACCGCAATTTTACTATAAAGACCATACAAGTATCACTGCCTTAATAAATTCCATTAGGCAAATTAAAACGCTACTAAACAAAATCATTCTCGATCAAAAATATCAACTTGCTCACACCAATTTAATCTGACCCATTACGGCGATAGGAAGCGATCAACTTTGTCCTCCGACACTGTAGTAAACTTTCGATACTGAAAATATCGCACCTCGTGCGCGTTCTGCTTTCCGAAAGATCATAACACGTAACTGTTCTCGTTGTTCCACATCGGCGAAGCCGCATTATGACGCATCAGACAAATTGCCGGCGAACGAAATATACGGTTTCGGCGAATACGCTTGGCGGCATTAAGGTTTTAATTTCGGGATCGATTTAAGATCCTGAATTTAAGATCCGGCGCGATCCACTTTCTCGCATGCCTAAGCCAGAGTCATGGACGTATCGTCGGAGGAGCTGCACTGACCCAGGCAGTGCACTCGCTCGGACGACGAATTTGGCTTCGGAGCGAAGATTCCGCGACGTTCTCGATTCGAGAGAGAACGAACGGTCCTTTTTTGGATCGATGGGCGTGCTCGCATACTGACGCCGCGAGGGGAAAAAAAAGAGGGACCGAAGGCGAGCGTGTAAAGGCGAGCGCGTAAAGGCGAGTGCGTAAGAGACGAACGTATTCCGATCACGGCCAACGTCTCTATAAAATGCGAGGAACGAAATGTCATTTCCTTCCAGGCCTCGGCCGAATGACCTGAGGATCGAACCTGGGAGAGCTATCGGCGTCACTCGGGTCCGTCCGAAAACTCTGGCTGCCCGCTGCCGTCGAGGGCCGAGTCAGAATTCGGGACGGCGTAATCTTGTATACGATGACGGATCAGAGTCGCGTGGGCGTCAACACGATTTCTCGATGTAAGTCGGGCAGCCGGGTTTCCACGCTGAATCCCGTCAATGACGATGCCCGGCAAACACTCCCATCCTGCTTCGCAAGGCGTCAGGTATACTCGCGCGCGTACGTAGGTACGGCGGAGAATCGAAATAAAAGTAGAAAAGGAACGCAGGCGAGACGAAGACGCACGCGTTGCGTCACGCGCACGAGGAAACTGAATAGAAACAGTGGTACGGCCGTGATTAATGATTATTAGAGGCATGATGCAAGCGATAAAGCTTAAAATACGAATCAATATCGGCTACCTCCGCAAAGGTCGGCCGCGGCAGACGTAAATCGAAGGATCGCCAGGATATGGCCAGTGACTGTCTGGCAAAAGTCGAAGACACGCGTTCGGCAGTCATATTCGGACGCGGACGTCGCGCGAAAGGAGCATGGCCGCAGGAGCGAAACGATGTGCTCGAAGACCTACGCCTATTCCGGATGTGATCAGATCGGAGCCCCATTAATAACAACGCACTTACCAATCCCATGGCAGGTGGTAGACCGCATGAAAGTCACGACCTGACATTTGCCTGGCTTGCCCGCGCCCGATCTCGTGTCTCGAGAGCCGATCGCGATGCAATTTTTCCACACGCGATGCGCGCTTCGCGCCTCGCTTCTCGATTCTCGATTCTCGATTCTCGATTCTCGCTCCTCGCTTCTCCCAGCTTCCATCCACTCCTCTCGCATCGTCTCGCATCCTCTCGCATCCTCTCGCATCCTCTTGCATCCTCTCGCACCTTGCCCGCGCCATCATCGGGCAGATACGGGGAGAGCAATTTCAAGTGTAACGGCTATCGCCGCCACTATTATAACTCGGGGCCCGATGCCCGGGCCCCGCGTGGCTTTCTCTCTTTCAGTCCTAATCGACTTTTCACTTTTAACGGTATATCGGCCTCTCATAGCCAATCTGCCTAATGCCGAGTGTTGCATCGTAAAACTGAATTTATCGTTTGAGCCGCGGCGGGCCTGTGAGAGGGCGGCAGGGAGGGAAGGAGAGAGGAGAGAGAACGAGAGAGAACGAGAGAGAGGGGAGGAGGGGGGCGGGAGGCGCGCGCGAGTCATAAATTTTCGATAACGATCGAGAAATAAGGATCGAAATAAAAAATCAATTACAAGAATTTAAGGAAACGCCGTTTACGATTCGGTTAACTGGCCGACGACGGACGTTTAGCTCGCCTTCCGCCGCGACTCGGCGGGCTCGAATTAGGAACTTTGTGTGTCGCGTCTGTCTAACGTAGTTCGGCGAGGATGTTGCCTACGATCGCTGGATCACGGATCGTGTCGGTTTAATTGCGAGCTGGTTTTATGCTTCGCTGTTTTTATGCTTCGCTGTGAGGAGCGCGAAGTTGTTACGGTTTACGGGTGGTGAGTAAAATCGGGGGAAAACTGTGTGGGCTGATTTTTTTGGCCAGCTTCGAGCGATACTGGCGGAGAAGGTACGGGAGAACATTAATGCACTCACTTCCTAGTTTGTACTCGAATACGTCTCTTGCAACTGGTATCCTTGTGAATTTTGTCTTTTTAATCAGTTCCGATTCTCTGATGCAAACAGATAAACATAACACTTATATTATATCGTTTGAGCTTTTTAGCAAAGTTTAACGAGTGTTTGTCAAGTTACGTCGGTGATATAGATAAGTCGTATATGTACTGTTTCATGCATATACGTCAGCAACAATACAGAGTGTATGGTTGAATATCTGCAGTTCGCCAAAGGATTTCGCTACGAAGTAAACATTTTCTTGCCTGCCCTGCCGCTCCAGAAAGAAAGATAGACCCGCATGCTCTCGGGGGAGAGCAGATTATCACATTTAGATCGCAATCCGTGCAGGCCGAAGCTCGAAGCCGATGGAACGGGAATGCGAAGAAGGGGGGAGGAGAGGGGGAAGGAGAAATTCAACAAATTTTCACGAGCGGCCTCGCCAAGGCTGCGTATCGTGTCTGCCAGATTTACGGTACACTAAAATACTTTAGCCACCCGTCCTTACTTTTAAACGCGGGGAACATCTCGATCTTTCCTTTATATGGAAGAAGACCATCCCAGTGTTTGCGTTCCACATCGTGAACTGGAAGACTCATCACTCGAATCTGCCTCGAAGTATTCTGCATTCTTTGTAACCAGAGTGATTACACCCGAAACTGGTTACAATTCGTGAACTGAAGGCGTTGCATGCCAATCCTGTTCTTTAATGGCACTTTGTAATCGATTAAATTCAGTCGCGTCGCTCGTATTCTGCTTAATAAGGATATACGGTGGTTACGGAATATAGTACGCAGAACGACTCTCAAACGGCATAGCCGGGTAAGATAGTGAAATGTGCCCCCAAACCGATTGAAATTCTGAACGAGCCATTCGATAGCTTATGAAAAAAGAAACATTTTCGTGAATTTTCAACTGTGTATCTCGACCGTAGGGAGCGGGGGGTGTAAAATGTACTGTCCACTTTTCCCACCATTTTCTCGGAATCTAGTGCATAAAAAAAATCGAAAAAACTCAGTGCTATATCTAGCAATGGCGCGCATATTCCACATTTTTTTCAGATTTTTACATAAAAAATCCAATTGGTGAAAAAATAAAAACCGAAAAGTCAATCAGAAAAACATCGATTTGATATCGAAGGAGGTCTGGATCAGTGATGCCGCTTTTTTCTGTAATGTAATATTACAATCAATATCTCTCTGATTTTTTTTATAATTTTTGCTCACCAGCAGCCGTGTCGGAAAAATGAAAAACCCGTTTTTTCGTCAGTTTTTGGGTATCAGAACAACGTATGAGGTAAACTTTGGTTCAATTTTTGTCACATAATTATTTTATGTAATGTTTAATGTTACTGATTACATTCCCCAGTCATAATAATGCAAGAAGACTAAATAAATGGAAGAAATCGATGGCACAATGTACGCCTTATGTTCTGAAAAATTGAAGATCAACCAAAGATCGTTGATAGCGACACGCGTAAGGTGACAGGCTGTTTTGTCGAAGCAAACTTTTTCTTTGAGTTCGAATCCTGTTAGGTGCCTTTTTTTTCATCGTTTTTTTGTCCTTCCTCTATGCAACAATAGTTAATATTTAATGTCAAATGACTTTCTGTGTGCAACACATTTTTCTCATTGTTACTGCCAAAATATATGACTAGAATAACGGAAACATGGAAGGCGGTTTGAAGGCACGTGCATATTTATTACAACATTAAAATGTTGACAAAAATATTGTGAAATTATCTGACAGTAAATATTAACTATTGTTGCACAGAGAAAGGAGACAAAAACGATGAAAAAAAAACACCTAACAGGATTCAAACCCAAAGAAAAAGTTTGCTTCGACAAAGCAAAATGTCACCTTACGCGTGTCGCTACCAACGATCTTTGGTTAATCTTCAATAATTCAGAATATAAGGCATACATTGTGTCATCGATTTCTTCCATTTATTTAGTTTTCTTGTATTATTACAACTGTGCGATGTAATCAATAACATTAAACATTACATAACGTAGTCCTGTAACAAAAATTAAACCAAAGTTTATCTCATATGTTGTTCTGACACCCAAAAACTGACGAAAAACCGGGTTTTTCATTTTTCCGACACTGTTGCTGGTGAGCAAAAATTATAAAAAAAATCAGAGAGATATTGATTGTAATATTACATTACAGAAAAAAGTGGCATCACTGATCCGGACCTCCTTCGGTACCAAATCGATTTTTTTCTGATTGACTTTTCGGTTTTTATTTATTTATCAATTGTATTTTTTGTTTAAAAATTTGAAAAAAATCTGGAATATGCGCGCCATTGCTAGGAACACCTCTGATTTTTTTAGATTTTTTTTGTGTACTAGATTCCGAGAAAATGGTAGGAGAAGCGGACAGTACATTTTATACCCCACCCCACCCAGCGCCCCCACGGTCGAGATACAAAGTTGAAATTTCACAAAAATGTTTCTCTTTTCATAAGCTATCGAATGGCTCGTTCAGAATTTCGATCGTTTTGGGAGCACATTTCACTATCTTACCCGGCTATTCCCTTTATAAAATACATATATGTCGTGTACATTTAAGTAGCAGAGTGGTTCGTTCTTTACTTGGAAAAAGGTAGATCATTTTTTCTTAACTTCCTATTTAAGCGTTGATCTTTTACACAGGATTTTCTCCATTTTAAGGGAATATGATTGAGAACTAATATATTTGGGCAATGAAAGTTTTTTTTTATTTGCAGCAAGGTTTGTGAGAAAAAGTGGAATACTAGTTTTGTTACTATTGTGAGAAACCATATCGGATAATTTTTTGACGTTGTTTTTATCAGATCTGTATGTCAGCTCTGCTCCAGAGTTTATAAATATGTTATGTAATACATCATATTCGAATCCGGTGCAAAAACAGAGAATGTATAGAAAGAACGAGAAATTACGACAGAATGTAAGGAATGTTGATGTAGTGGTTTTAGCATTTGTATGAGCATCGGAGGCTACTTTCATCGCCGCAATTAATTTTATCGGCATGTCATATTAAGTAAAAAAGACATGCAAATGAGAAGAGCAGCTAATTTTGTTGCTAACAGTGCATTCAACTGGCAACGCTGAATCATACCATGTAGCGCAGTAAATTTCTTCTTTCTTACGAAAAAGCAATGCTGTTAACAGTTATATACGATTTTATTTTTAAAAAGGTCAAAATATTTATTCTCCTCTCTGATCTTAGGATATGCTTCCTACACTTGGTCTACTCTGTTTTTCCTTTTTCGCAGTATACATTAAAAACTTTCGTATGTACCAATCAAACGAAGCTAGTACCTTTAACTTACTCATCTGATCCAATTATATTTTCCATCACCTTTAATCCACATATTATTACACACAACCTGCGAGTCACAGAATAACAGAACTTCAACAACCATATAATTCCTACAAGGCACCATCTGGATCCTCCATCCTCAACCAACAATCCAACATATATCCATTATACTCCCTGTAGCCCATTATTTCCGTAGCAACAAACTCGCAAACCTCCGTAAAAAAGGATACCATCTCCGCATTATCCATGATCACCAATACTGATCCACCGTACTCCATCGAAGCACGCATTCCCAAAATCCATCGCAAGCGCACCACTTACGCATTTACTTTCGCACCTTTGTCCACGCTCCCCATACCCTCCCACCCGCCGAACCCGGCCAGACCTCCTCCGCGATCGCCGGTCAGACCTGGTCAGACCTGGTCAGACCGCAGTCGCCAATCGGCGAGCAAACTAATAAGATCCGGCGGTCGCGCCTTTAAAAGATCAACCACAATCCAGCGCCGACTGCCGGAAGGTTTGCCAGGAGCTTCATCATGCGGACTTGAGAAATAGACACATTACGGCGCATAACAACGCGCCGCGCGTCCGCGCACAGAGAAGGCGCCATTAGCCGTGTCGAATTGCACATCGTGGGGCGAGGATCGTCGTCCTTCCCATGCGATATCGTCATCGAGCGCGCGGCTCACGAACGCGGCGAGATGCGCGCGCATGTGTGCGATCCTGGACACCGAGCGCAGCGAAGCGGCCGCATCGGGGTGGGGGGAGAGGGCGGCTGGAGTGGGAGGGATGGTGGCTTGCGGGGCAGCAGAAGCGGTGGCGGGGAAAGTGGGGGCGCGAGGGAGAGGACGGTACGGTACGGCACGATCGTGCACTATGTTCGCACTAGAGAACGGTCTCGAACGACTTAGCTCGGCCGGCACGGATCGGCCCGGCGTGTATCGTCTATTCGAGTGCGTGTGCGATCGTGTGAGCGCGAGGCGCATATGTGGCCTTGAGGAGAGGAGCGCCGCTCACCACCTTGCTTGACCCGTGCCTTAATATCGCGCTGATTGCCTCACGAGTTGAGGTTCACCGAGCGAGAGGGTACGGCGCAGGTAGCGTGGAGATCACGCGATACCGATCTTTCCTCGCTGAGATCGGAATCGGGATCGGGGATCCGAGACACGGCCGTGCGTGCGCGCACGCGCACCAGGGGCGAGCTCTCGGTCGGGGCATCGGTGAACTTTAAGTCGGGCCGCGATGGTAGACGGGCCCCGCTCGAGTCGCGGCGGAGTCGATCGTCGTCTAACGGTCGGCATCCGTGGAGACAATGAGGGGAATGAGCGTCGGGTAGCGCGGACTATGACGATGGACATCGTTCAAGCAAATGAGCGTCTGAACCGTCCGTGAGACCGAATGACGGAGGTAGGCGTAGACGCTGACGGCGTCTTTGCCGATGCGATCGTTAAACGTGAGATTCGTATCGGCGGTCTGTCTCGCGGTTTGCGCGTCTTCGGACGCCGAGCTGATTTTATATCGACGTAGGCGATGGGAACGTCCTCTGCGCGTACCTGATGAGTGATCAATGCAGCGGCGGTGAATAATGACGGTCGAATATCGAGCGTAATTGCGCGGAAAGTTTTGGCAGAGACGGCATGCCGCTGGAATTTATGTCGATGACGAGCGCGCTATCGTGCGAGAAATGTACGTCGGTGGAAGGCGATCTGATAGTCGTACTGTCTCTCGTTGCATCTGGGAATAGATGCATCTTCGATGCGGTGAAAGGCCAGGATGGCATTGGTCATCGACGACCGCGTCCAGTGTACCAGTTCGTTGCAACCGCGGGGATCGTACTTTTCAATCCTCGTGGAAGACGAAAGAGAAAGAACCGTATCTGCTCGCCCATCGCCTTTACATTCCCGCGGCATTACGTTTATTACACATTATGTTTCCAATCGCCGGTCATCCATCATAAGGTTGAAAATAGAGACGTACAGTGCCGTTGAGATTTTCCCACTGGCCGTAACCGTTCGATCAGCACGCAAATATGCTGGATGTCACTTCAATTACGACCTGCTCTTCCGCCACTAAGCCATCCTGCAATGTAAAAGGCAGCGGTTTTTTTACCGAGCTTATGAAATGCGCGACTTAATAGTTTTCTCGGAAATATTGCTGCAGAGTGCAAAACAGGTACATTATAGCAATGAGGAGGTACTGTTTAAAAATGTGTGAGCACTGTTTTATGTAAAAAAAAAATCCCGGAGTTTAATGTAGGTACAACAGACGATAGTGGAGCGATAGTGTATCAAAAAAGTATGAGTTGTTTGTACACTCAATTTACCGATTATATCTATACCGTCGCAGTAGTCTGATTAATCGTGAGAAATTCAGTTAATACGCGATCATATCAACATTACATAAGAATTAAATAGTCTTGAGATTGTCGAGATAAACTAGTTTTTCCAGTGACTCCGATCTAATATTAATTTCACAGCACTGCCAGTCTACTAAAGATTAAGTGATCTTTGACAAATTATCGCTTACTCCATCATACGTTCATAATTAACAAACCTGAATACACTTTCCCAAAATAACAAATGACGGATAAACAATAAGATTAATATCGAGAAACCATCGAACGAAAACACCGTACCAAAACAAAGGCGCAACTTTTTGTTTCCGGTGGAACGAGAAACTAGATCAGAAGGAAGGACTTGAGATAATTCAGGTTGACTTTTTGTTCCGCAAGGCAAACGGGTCTTATTGGCCGCACACTTTGTTTTGCAGAAAGGTACACACAAGGATCAATGATAGAACAGGACGAATATTGGTTACCTGAGGGGCACGCGCACTTGTGCCTCCCACAAGATTGTCCGTCGTCCCGACTCCCACGCACGTGTCCGCACGTGCTCGTGTTCACGCGTGAGAGATTGTGCGTGCAACGGATGAGTGCGTATGGTAATGACAGGCTAAGAATCACCGACTAGGCGCCAACGGAACAGCAGGCAGTAGTCACCCAGAATTGCGTACCGGCATTCCCTTCAAGATCAGGGAGGTGTCTGCTGTGTGCAGAAAAACTACCCATATCATTAAATCTACACAACCGCGATTCTCATCGGTACGACGTAGTACACCGATATGAAAGCTCTTGATAGATAGATGTGGGAACCGACATCCTCGTCGCTTTTATTTTACTCCTCGCCAATGCATACATTATTAGGTTATCGTTTAATTTATTCCCAGCTCGTTTTTGGTTTCGGCTACTGGATTTCGGCCAATTTGACGAGTGTTCGCATGACTCACATTGCTTCGTTAGCGATATGTTATATATGGACCGTTTATTTTGAGAGTGATGCAAGTCCATTTGTGAGAAGAACGATATATCACTTTTTTTAAATGGACTTGCACCACTTTCAAAGTAATCGGTCCACTAATGGGATATAAATAGTTTTACGAATATAGAACGCATGCTAAAAACTGTTGATGGTTGAGAAGAATTTATCTTTTGCGTTATAGAACGTGTTTTTGTCTATATGTATAAGAGTGGAACCATTGTTGAGGGGATCGGGTTTTACTTCGACATAAATTTGCGCTTTTTCTATAATGCAATCATAAACGTCGTGAGTGAAATGTGTATTTACGACCACTTAATCAATACACAATAATAGACACGACGACGGTGTATATGGTTAGAAGCTACTGAAAGTGTCCTAGGGATGAAATATTATTATCGAATGTGCAATAATACATACAAAGTGTTACAGAATCTAAATATAATCTTGTACATTCATTAAATATAGCATCTCATTATTTAGCTCGATGATCTTGTTTATTATACAAATTTGAAACAATATTGCTTACATCCGTAAGCAGTTATCTATTAATTTCGCTTGTAGTGTTAGAGTTTTGTGTATTTAATAAGGACAAAAATATGCATTAAATACATTTCCATATACCGGTATATCATAGGCAATCTTCGGATGTATCTAGCCATGTTACAGAAAGATTAAACAAAATTAGAAAGCAAGACATCATGTCCCATTTGATCACAGAAAAAGGGCTTTTCAATATATACCTACGTACACTGTACAATCAACACGTATGCGCGTAATCGCTTCCATATAAAGCCATTCCGTCCAACAGAATATACTAATACCTGTTACTAAAACTATCACGAGACACAAAGGTGAAAATACGCAAAACCACGAACAAACCTTAGAGAGCCTTCCGAAGCATATTAGCATGTAGTGTGCGTTCCGTGCATTTCCTACCAACAAAGTAATGAAAACATGCAAAGAAATGTAGAAATCGAGTTAGGAGAAAATACAGCGTGGAAATTTCATTAAACGGTGCTAAACTACAAAAGTATTCCGCACACGTAGGCGCTCGCGTTTGTATGTTGCAATTCAATTGACTTTAAACAACCGATGCTCGTGAAAGTGATCATCGTAGTAGATCAATGTAGGGTCACATATCCAAATTGGAAAAAGAAAGAATCCATTTTTCTAACTATTTATTTCAGTAACTTTCTATCCTACCTACAAGCCTGTGTAATAATATTAGATTGCTCTAATTTTTTGGGGTCGGGTATATCAAACAAGTATTTGTTACTATTTACTTCGTTCTGCAATTTTTTCAAACTATCTTGATTTCTAATCTGAAAGGCCAGCTATGCTGTATTCTCTCTCTTGGTATAAAATCGAGCCTATGGACAGGCAACCAGATTGACACTGCTCGCTGCGCCTCATACATTTGCATGGTTTGAATTAATCAACATGGAGCCATCAAATGTTATTAGGACGTCTCGAAAATTCGATACATATATCAAATGCGAACCACACTGAACAGGATCCTTATTTGTGATTGTTTACAACTAGTGAGTGTAACTAGAGTGGTTCCCATATATCATTAGCTTTGATGATACATGATCCGAAGAAAGTGTCATGGTACTTTTTTTTGTGCTTTTTTATTATTTTGGCTTTTCTTTATATCATAGATGGCGCAACTCGATATAAAAAACTATTACGTACATTACTTGTTTTAACAGAACCAATATAGGCATAATTCCAAACAGCAGATATGCGTAAATCGTTAAAGACGATTATTTAGTAAAAAAAACAGCTAAAATTTTCAAGAAATTAAAGCACTATTTAAAAATGAGGCAAATACTCGTAACCCATTTCACTGTAGACATATTGTAAAAAACTATTGAAACGTTATAAACAGATCGGGAGTAACGCAGTGCACAGAAACGTAACGATATAGAATAACGACATTACAATACAAATATACTAACCACTATGAATTTTAATGTATTGGTTGCAACAGAACTAGAAAACTAACTATACCTAACCAATGATGTAACAATAACCAAACAAGCAGTTACACTGCTTTATATGTGATTATTCCGATTTACATTTTGCATATTCATATTAGAAGCATATTATACACCCGCAAAAAAACACAAAATAGTTTTTACCCTCTCATAAATTCTTTGATTGCCGATAGGAATGAATGCGATTAAAACATACCGGCTCATAGAATGAAAAATCGAAAAACGGAGACATAAGGAGGTCTACGATAGAAAAGTGGAAGGAGGCTCGTAAGCAGGACGTGTGAAAAGAAGAGAAAGGAGGCGCGAAGCTGTTCGGGGTGTAAAGGTGAAGTTGGGGCAGCGATCGTTGCCGGAGCTTTCGTCGTCCTCCGTAACGCTAAACTGAAATCATCTGGCCGCCTCGAAGGATCATTAAGCTGCCTCGAATCGTCTCGTTTCTAATTATCCGCTCGCCGAAGTTATCATCCCGGCGTCGATCGTCGGCCAAGACCGAGCACGTGTCCAATTGGAGTAGAAGTCAATCACCCGCTTTGCTCTCCTCCAGTTCGTTAGCCGTTTGTTTCGCCGGCGTCTCTTCTAACGTCGGAATTAAAATTTTCACCTCGCCGCGTCGCCCCGACGCTCATCCTCGAAATCCCGATACGCTCGTACCGCCGACATAATTCACCGATAATTAGACATGTCCGACGCGCGTGGCCTTATACAACGAGACATCCTTCCCGGGAGCATTGTAATCGGCCGATCCGACAAAGCAATCTGCTAGCTGCGATCGTTTCTACGGATCCGTAGACATCTAATTTTACTTCCATTCTGCCGATGTCATCTAATTATAGTCATGCGGCGCTGCGAAAAGACTAATCCCCCGTAACGGAACATTTCACTGCAATCGGAATGATGCCCCGTACACACTGTGAAATTACGAGCCAATACCTTATCAAAATATTATTCCCACCGTAGCTAGCTCGCTTCTTCGCCTTGGTCGCCGCACGCACGCATGTACGCACGCACGCACGGACGAGAGTACGCGGTCGCGCGCGCGAGCACTAATGACAAACGCAAAGCGATACGTCATTGCGTGAAATCTGGACCCCACGCGGCCGTTGTTAATATTCTCCGTATAATCGGGCCCATAATCACAGGCTGAGATCTTGGGGAGAATGGCCGGCGAGGATTCTAACGACAAACGGGAACCGGGATAAATGTGTTTACGATCCCCGAGCAAATACAAGCATCTGTTGGCAACGACGATAACACAAAGGCGTAATATCCGTTTAAAAGGCCTCACGGCGAGCTGCGCCGCGAACAAAATGAGAAGACGGAGCAGAGCGTAGAGAAGTTATCGGAAACAAGAAGATGAGGATGCTCGCGAGGAGGCTGAGGGGGTAGGGAAGCCGGTAGAGGAGTTCGTCGGGGAGGAGTAGGATGAGAAGTCGAAGAAGAAGAAGCAGAAAGTAGGAGGAGGAGGAGGAGGAGGAGGAGGAGGGCAGAAACAGCGACGAATGGTCGAAAACTAATGTCGAACCCGAGGAGGGTCCCGCAATTGTGGTCGCAACGAAGAGAGCCACGGCTACCGTGAGGCCGCATGCCGGAGGAACTTTCGTCCGCGCTCAATTCGCGGCCATCGACTATAACGTCCCGGAATCGAATCCAATAATTTCACAGTCCGTAGGACTAATTTTGAATGCCATTAGTTAGCACATGCCGCCTGGGATGATCTCGAGCGGTGCGGTGGATTGTTATTTCGTTCGTTCCGGGCCGTACACCTCTCTCTCTCCCTCTTCCCTCTCCTCCTTCTTCCTCGCCTACCATTCTTCCGCCTCGGCCGATTCCCCCCCAACCGACCCAATCCTCTCTTTTTCCTCCTGCCTCTTTCTTTGTCCGTGATTGTGAGCTTGCACGTCGCTCGACTCCGGCAGCGCAATGCTACCGTATTATGAGACTGGACGCCAACGCAGTATGCGCCAGTCCACCTTCCCCTCACCCCCTTAAACCCCCCCCCCCCCCCTCAACCCTCCTCCTCCTCCCGTCTCCTCCTCTCATTCACTCGCTCGACTCCGCTCCCCGCCTATCCTCGTTCTCATCGCGGCGTCTGACGTTTTCTCCGCTTCTTTTTCTTCCTCCCCTTCGTGCCTCGCATCCCCCTTCTTTATTGCATGGCGCCACCTCTGATTGAATCGGCTGCTATGCGCGCATGGGATTCGTCTTATGACTTACGCGACTCGCGCGCGCGCACGTCCACGTGTGCTGTTGAGCAAGAGGCAGTAGCAGCAGCAACGGCAGCAACGGCAGCAACGGCAGCAACGGCAGCAACAGCGGCACCAGCAGCAGCAGCAGCAGAAGCAGAAGCGAGCCGAGAGGATAAGAGGGATAGAGCGCACGGACTCACACGTTTTCTTCGCCAGCGCGTGAATTCCGCGGGATCGTATCCATTGTGCATTTCCCAGCAGTCGATCGGTACGCTCGGTATTGGGTTACTGGGTGCACGTTCCTCTTTTGTTCTCCCCCCTCTCCACCTCCTTCTCCTCCTCCTCCTACGTCTCCTGCCTCCTTCCTGGCCGTCCTCCGAAGCAAAGTGCCTGGCTTTCAGCTAGGTACCCGCGAGCGTCTCTGCGATAGCCAACGTGGCTGGTAACAGAAGCGACAATTCTTACCGTGCGTCGTCTGACCCGTAACGGCGCCTCCGACGGCCGAGAAATTCAATATGGAGAACAGTTAGATTAAGAACGGCGCTTACGAACGCCGAGCGGCCGCGCGATGCGCCGACTTCGTGCGAAACGTTAAGAAGTAGAGCTGCTTCGCGTGCCCGTAAATGCGAGTATGTTAATTGCGGCTCCCTTCCAATAATCCGCCACGGCATGCCGGGGAGTAAAAATCTTATTTCGCCGCCGTCGGGAGAGTCGAGCATTCCTCCGTCGACGAACGGTGGAAGAAAGTGGATTATCGAAATGCAGGGTATGCGAAACTTGGGTCTACTCGAGATTCGAGGATCTCACGGCCATCGGTATATTAGAATTATTGGCTTCAGGTTGGTTGACAAGTCTATATGCAGCGAATTGTCGAAATATCAGAATTTTCATCGTAAGGTTACTTAGATATCGGCAGGTTTTGGGACGTTAATGAATCGAAACTTGAATCAATGATTTTGACTCTCTGTCCAGTGCACCTGTTTAATTGCGCGATACTCCGACCCATGGGAGAGTCGCGGAAATCTTGGAACAGACAGAATCTGCTTGCGGAAAAGGTATCGTGCGACCGATGATACGGTGGCTTAAGCATTACACGGCGATTCTGCATATCGGAAGTGAGGTATATACAGTGGTATTGCCCGTACGGACGGAGTAATATGGTCGCTCACGTAGCCGTCTTTGATGTATACCGCGCGGTTGCATTGTAGATGCATTATAATGCATACCCACTAAGATCGAGGCGTACGTATGTTGGTATTATGCCCGCGCGCGCTTCTCTTCGGCTCAACCAGGGTTCGATAATCAAAAGTGCCTTGCCCGCGCGCCTGCTCAAGCACTCGGCCAAGATTATATGAATAGAAAGGCGCCGTGATACGTGATGGGCGTGTGCAATTGAAAATCATATTACGTAAAAGAGCGGCGCAACAACGAGCCGCAGTGAAAATTTGCCGTTTCTTTTCGACCGCAGCGACCTCCCGTCGACGACCCCTGCTCCCACCCCCGCCAAACATTTTCTATAGCTTTTCTTTCTCGCCTCTCTCTCAGACTACCTGCTCCACCCCCTCTCCCACTCCTCCCCCTCCCCCTCCCCCTGTCACCTTTCTTTCGCTCGCGCTCCATCGCCATGTCTCCCGTCTCTCTCCCTCTTTTTAAAGGGAACCTTTCCCGCGACGATATACGAGGTTCGTGCGTTTCGCTTGGGGAGAATAGGTAAGTCGTAACGGTACGAAAATTTAGCGTGACCGTGCCGAAGAGAGCTCGACGGAGCTGTTTTCAGCCATGAGTATCCCGAACACTAATCAATTTTTCGTCTGCGTTCTCAGAATCCTCGATAAACCCTTGCAACAGTTACAGAAATTGTTTAAATATCAACCGATCCGTAGAACCAGACGACACATGCAAGAATCAAACGAATTAATCCGATCAAGAGCACCCTGTACATGTTCCTTGCAAAAATCGAAATTCAGTTTATATCCTGCACGGAAGTGACCTTAAACGACGTGCCTGGGGTATCCTGCAGCATTAATCAGTCTCAATTGCTGGGTAGCTTACCATCGAGCGAGTAAGTATGAAAATTTTGCGTGACCATGCGAAGAGAACTCGACGAAGCTGCTTTCAGCTGGGTAGTAATGCAAGCTCAAATCAAGTTTTCACCCCCATTCCAAGAATTTCCGATAAACTCTTGCGATCCGAATAACCTGACGACATGCGCCAGAATTACACGAATTAATAAAAATTGGCCAACCAGACCAAGAGACCCCGTAAACGTCCTCTGCAAACATGAAAATTCATTTAATATCCTGCACGGAAGTGAACTTTTAAACGACGTGCTCGGAGTATCGTGCAACGTTAATCAGTCCCAATCGCAGGATAGCTTACTGGCGTGCGGATAGGTTCGACTCGACAAGGAGAAGGACGACAAGGGCAGTGCGGCGGGACTGGCAAGGACTGGCAGGAGTAGCAGGAGTGGCAGGACTGGCAGGAGTGGCAGTCCTGCGAGCTTCCGTCCTACGCTCGCAGGCGGTATATCTCGCGAGCGTAGCGCACCTCTGCTTAGCTCCTGCCTCTCGCTGCTCTGTAATTTGTGCGGTCGTGCCCGAGGGATCCCCGCCGTACGCTCCTCCGACCTCGGCTTCCATCGTCATCCCGGAATGATATTCCCTCCGTCCTCGGGGTAGGAAGATAAAGAGCGAGCGAGCGAGCGGGCGGGAGCGAGAGAGTAGGAGAGTGCGAGGAAGAGAGAGAAGCCTGGACGAGGATCGTCGCTCGGAGGGAGAACAAACCCTTCTCCCTGATGTCCGGTAGCCAACTCCGGGCGCCACGCCGCTATCGCTCGCAATTACAACGCTGCCGGCCGTTTTTAATCTTGGACAACCCGGCAAAAAACGTAATAACTTTTTTTGCCGCGACCGGGAGCATTACGCGCGGAGAGGAAGGATCGGCACTCGAAGTTCAGACTCCCCCCCTCTCTCGCCTCGGCCCGACTCCTCCGCTCTGGGCTTGATACGAAATTGGGGACTCCGCCCCCGCATCCGCTCGTCCGGAGGCAAAGATAACGACTAGCCTCTATATGCAAATGGCGGTCGGCGCGGGGCGATGCTCCGGAGATTTGGCCAAGATTGCCGGAGCGGGCCCGATGCGGTGCGTGCCGCGGACAGTTTTGAGAAATTGCGCTCTCCTCACGGAAAAGAACCCATTATTATTCGCAAAAAGCGAGAGCGACAGTGACATTACGGGGACTATGCCGCGATGTTAAGAGGAGGCAGTTACGGGCTCTTAATGAGACCGGCGTCGTCCCGTTCGCATTCTCATTTCGCAATCAGCCGGACTGCCGGAGTTTCGTCGTTTGCGACCGCTCAAAGTATACCCTCCTCGTATGCATATCAGCGCCGAAGTTCTTGCGTTTGTTCGCCAAACATTATGCGGACCCGCGAACGCACGAGGAGTCATCGGCGGCTAGGTGATTATCGGAACGTCGCCGACTTTCTTGCCGGCGAGCTGCCCGAAAGAAGCGGTCACCTAATGGGAGCTCATTAAGCATTTTTGATGCTTCTGCGAAACGGGTTGACGCTCCGCTGCGATCCTCTGCGAACGGTGCAAATTGATTCGTTCGACCCGTGTTTCGGCCGACGCCCGTTGGACAACTCGAATCGTTCGCGTTCGATGGATTAATCAGGCTGTCGGATGTGTCCGAGTTCGATTCGCAATCGGATTACGACGGCACGGGGGAAATATGGATATTGGTGACGGCGGAGGTGTTATTCATGCCATTCATCCGTACCGTCAATTGCGCCATATCAAGCGACTAACTAGGGTCCGCGACTCCGACGAATAGAAAGCATGCAAATCAAATTGCCGGCGATCATTTGTTAGACGCGAGCGTCTGCGTGACTGACGCAGCGACGAGAGAACATCGGATCGGAAAAGCAAAACGCCACGTGGAACAAGGTAAGAGAAGCGAGAATGTACGGGGAGTCGGGAACAAGGGACTGTAACAAGTACACCGTTCCTTGCGACTCTTCTATTTGGCGAACTTATCCGAAACATGAAGGTTGCAACTTCGAGACTCGCACCTCTTAATCGACGTTTTGCACAATCCGAAGTAATTCGTTAACTTCGGCCGCAACCTTTGTACGCGACAGTGATGACACTATTGAGATCTGATACGCACGATCCATTCTGCAATCCTCGTAATGACATTTTGGCCCGTTTACTTTCATCCGCATGACTGCCCGGAGCGCAGGTAACCGGAGGTGAGAAAATAGGGAATTTTTACGTCGGCCGCGCTCACCGATCTATCCCACGTAGAACGGCGACCCTTTCACAACGGTCGAAGGGTACGCGCGCAGATGTTA
The DNA here is from genome assembly GCA_914767735.1 of Anoplius nigerrimus. Taxonomy (NCBI): domain Eukaryota; kingdom Metazoa; phylum Arthropoda; class Insecta; order Hymenoptera; family Pompilidae; genus Anoplius; species Anoplius nigerrimus. Next base: position 2,495,253 of record OU612079.1, on the reverse strand, counting down.
ATTTCCGACTGCGAGCAGATTACCTTTGACCGTCTCCGAACGATGAGACGTTCGCGTTACGCCATTATTATACCAGAGTCCGTCCTTTCATCGATCCGCGCGCTTGCCCACGACCGCTATTGAGAAAGATTACAGGAATCGAGATGTCGATGCGTGGATTGCTTTATTAAATTTTGCGCAACGCAAGCTATTTTCCAACGGTGGCGACGGTGCGAGCCAGCGAACAGCCGAGCAATAAATCACCCGGTACAATGACACCGACGGTTCCGCTGGTACCTCTACTCTTCACTCAGCTCTCTCCTTCTCCCCGTCCACTTTTCCTCACTTTCTGTCTCTTTCCACTTCTTTTCCATCGGGCACGTAGCCAATACGCGCGTCGTTTACTTACGTAAATGCATTCTAATATCGGCGCTCACACGCGTGTGTGTGCTGGCAGTCAAAGATCATTTTGCGAGGAGCTCAGTTGATTATCGACGTTTTGGCTCGTTTGGCAAGGTATGAACAGGGTCGAATCGACGAGTTCTGAGGATTGGGTGAGATTGTTTTGAGGGTGGGCGATAATTTTTGTTGTCAGTAGATATACATCAGAGTGTGTGTGTACGGAACGTTGTGTAGTGTAAGGGGTCAACGTGGTTTTGTGTGTGCTTTATTGCGGTTTATTTTCTTTTATTCGGCACTGGTTAGCTATTTGACGTGTTAGGATATTATGTAGTGACGGAAAATGTGTATGGTTTGTATGAGTACACGGATACTGCTTTCGTTGATACGTATTTCGAAATCAGAAATTGAGTGTTATACCTACTTTTCGAATGTTTGAAATATGGGGGATATTTCTTGATGTCTAAAAAATGCTTTGAGGCAATAACGATAGTTGTTGAAGATATTTATCTCATTATTTGTCTCTTTAGATGTAGGCAATTATAACTCATGAAAAAAGGATTTTTACTAACGGTTAACCGCAATCCTATTAACTTTGAAACAAAACAAACATCTGTGTCCGCAAAAAGTATCACTGCTAATTCCTACTTATCTTTATTTTGAAATATCAATTACTAACAATTTCGAAGCAGGCGACCCCGTAAATAGTTCAAACGACTTAATCAAGTTCAAAAACCTGCCTCACATCATCCATCATCAAAAGTATCAAAACTAAACATTGTTTATTTAAAATTCCCAAATATTGTACAGTATTCTTCGGCGTAAAAGGTACGCAAAACTCACAGATCCAAAAATAAAATCGTTGACAAAAATGGAAAATGAATATTACGCAAGTTGAGCATCTTCGAAAGTGTTCGAAAAACGATCCAACGATTAACAGACAACCCGAAGCAGATCTCGAATCTTTTCACACGCACTCGGATTCTGCTCCCGCACATACGTCTGCCAACAATAACCAGATAAATTGTGCCCCTTGCTTCGTGGGAGAATGATTGACAATCGATCGTACCCCACTGGCTAGAACACCGCAGACCGGACGAAGATGAATTCGTTGTACTCTGAAGCCTAATTGAGCACAGTCAGTGGTCGACCTCATATCCACCGTAGGAGAAGCCCATGTATATTCCTCACACGGACGAGCCCACACACGCTCATGCCGGCGGCCGCATAAAGAGAAAAAAGTAGACATAAAAATGGACACGGCGACAAGAAAAAAAGCCGAGTCAGGAAAAGAGAAGGAGAGATTAAATGTCGGCAGAGGGACAAGAACGTAGCAGGAAGCTTAAATAGGAATAATAGAAGAGTTTAAAAACGCAGTTGCCTTTGACTCGTGCATAATCAGTTAATCTCTCGGCGACCGCGCGGTGGTAGTTACGGCTGCTGTTTAACCATATTTTTTGCATGAGAGTAGGCGCATGCGCGTCGACGTAGACCGACCAGTCTCTCAAAGGTTCGTCCGCGATGCGTGTTCATCTTCGAGTATTCATCCGAGCCCGCTGACGTTGGGTCCGCATCGATAAACTCGCGCGAACGACCGCAGAAAGCGCTATAGGTTAATGCATTGCTATAAATATAATGCCGTTAGAGCTCAATATGTTGCGTCAAAATTAATTACATAACATATTTACGCCGATGTGGCGCTGTTAAGTATGATCGAGAACCTCGCAAAGCGGACCTCAGACTCGCTTGCCGCGCGAAGCTAATGAGTTATCGGATAGTCTACTCGATCTTTTGGTACTTTCCGTCTGCTGACAATGCGCGTAAGGCAGCGCGGTGCAGAAGCACTGAATACATGGTATATTTCCACTTTCCATGCCTGTTGCTAATTTGATTGAATACGAAGCTCCGAATTCGACATTTTATTCCAATCCGTCGTAGGTCATTCGCGGGCAGAACATAAACAATCAAACTGTACAGGAAGGAATCTGAATACTGTAAGGATTTTTCTTCCAGATTTGATGAGCAGTGTTAGAATACAGGCTTGTCAAAGTGTTGTATAACTGTAAGATTGTATATTTTGATTTTTTTTACGTTACTACGTAGATTTCAACGGTCGGGCAAGACAGGAACAGGTATTACGTGTATTAATTAGCTGTCGATAGTGATCATCGCTTATCTATGAATCCACGTGTAATTAAGGTAACGAAGAGACAATCAGTCGAAGATTTTTACCGGGAGATTTCTCCCTAATTCGGCCTAGGCTTATTTCGCCGAATGAAGGTAATGAAAGCTGAGCTCGGCTCATCTCATTAATCTGATGATAAATTAGAAACGTAGGTGAGGAGTAGCACGGTATCTAATGAAAGCGAGGGCATATCAGCCTATTTCACGAGGTTCCTCGTGCTCGTTGTCTAAGCGATGACGTCGTACAAGATGTAACGAGTGATTGACAGCTGTACATCGATCACCGTTTGATTTATTAATCCGCCGATTATTCCTTACCGTTTCGATTTACTGCCGTGAATCCGGTGGTAAACATTCGTCGCATTGTTTCGTATTTGTTAACGTACGTACAGACACGTACATTCTCACTCTGGTTATATACACCGATAAAGGAGGTATAAAAGTGTTTTTAATAGGTAAAAATATAAAGAGTAGATAATTATATTTCAAACGATAAACCGTTTTGTACACAACTATTGTTGGCGTTCACGACATTGTCGGACGAATATTATCGTGAAACATCTTGCGACATTTTAATTCTGCGTAGACAAGAACAATTACATGACACGGCTGTACAAACTATAAATCACTATCGTCTCTCCTAAAATATAATTTAAAACTATGTTGCGCCATGCGGCGTTAGACAACGTTCTCGAATTGCAAGTGTTATTTCACGTCGAGTGGCAGAAATAAATTAAGATGCGTCCGCGTAACGATCGATCGGGAAGAAAAAAACAAGGAAGAGGAATGGGAATAGTGGAGTGGAAAGAGACAGAAAACCGTGACGTTCAATATACTCCCGAGGGAAATAAATTAATAAGCGCCGTACAGCCATGTCGTTTCGCACACTGCAGCCGCGGTTAGAATTCTTCGTCATAACAGCATTGATCCTTTGTACAGACAGTTGATTAGTTTATGGTGATAAGATTTCACCAACGGACCGCTATTCTACTCGTTTCGAGCAACGGTATTCCGCTGGAGGTATAACAACGAACGGCAAATACTGACCAGTTTCAGCCAACGCGCCGGCATCTAACCAACTCTGCCTATCCTTACTGCAAAATAATCACTTATTCCTAATCCAGCCGTTCCCAGTCGAACATTTATTGACTTTTCATACATCCGAGATAGAAGTAAATAAAATCCACCACCCCCTTCGACCACACTATTACCCACCCACAACCAGTACATACCTTAAGCAGCCTGACCACCCAGTACAAAATACATTATTTCTAAACCTTCTCTTCCGACCAGCGAAGCAGTACATATTATTTGAATGCAACAAAAAGTATTTACAACACCTCATCATTCGTAAGGAGGAAAAGTAGCAGCCTTCACTGACCAAAATAAGTCCAGAAGCAAGGAATTCGGTTAACACGAGAGCTGCCAAGACCCGTCAAATGACCGTTTTCACCTATAATTTCACGAACGGCCTAAAACCATGGTACTTCTAGCGTTAAGACTAAAAGTTAAAGCCGAATGACGACCTCAGTCATTCGTCAAGCTCGAGAAAGAGCTGCACCGTCCGATGTCAAGGAACGAAACGGGCGGCAAAGCTCGCGTACTTTCCGGCGTCCGGCCGAAGCACACCGGTTTACCTATCAGTGACGTATTGACAGACATGAACAAATGACGTCGCGCAGGTGGGGGGTGTCCGTTACCGAGCTCGCCTCCGCTAACAAAGCGGCGTCGAGCCGGCGGAGTGCCGGCGGAGTGCCGGCGGAGTGTCGGGACGTGAAAAGGAGGAAGAGAGGTAGGCGAGAGAGAATCGGATCCCCGGCAGAAAACATTATCATATTATGCTCGTTTGTAACTACAAATTGAGTTACCCCCGCGTGAATCCTGCCGCAGCGCCAGCGACGGGATCGCTCGCTCAGATATATATCTCCTCACCGGGCACTGTCATGGCGTAAAGCGATACATCGCGATCGATATTCACCGACTCGGCTCGCCGGCGAATCGACCTTACGACAAGGAGTCACCTGCGGGTGGTCAACCCAATTTCGGTACGTCCGTCTGCCGTCCTTTTTTTTTGCCCGCGCCGTACGGTGGAAGTACGGGATGAACTTTGCAACCTCTGCGGGGAGATCGCTATCGGCGGTGTAAAAAAGGTGAATAGTGCTTCGAGAAAACGGTACATGTTTGTTTAGAGTCCTTTTTTTCTTGTGTGACTTTTTTACCTATGAGCTGGCGTCTAAGGATGGTTACGAGCGAAAAATTCTTGATAATGTTAGGGTGAGGGATGGTTGGTCGTTGCTCGCGTTGGGTCAGATGGTGGGAGAGTTTAGTGTATGAAATCATAAATCTTTTTCGTGGATCTATTGTAGGGAAGAGACAATATTATGTGATAACCGCCGGACCGTAATAGAGCTGTAATAATCTTAGGTACGGAGACTACGTTTTCTCTATTTGATGGATCGGTACGTCGTTTTCTATACAATGTACCAGAAGCTTTTGAGGTGACTGTGATGATATATGGTATAAGGAAAATTTAAGGTCCTCGGTAATCATCAATATTCAAAATCGGTTCAGTTTTGAATACATCTCGCGCGAGTAACGTAAGAAATATTACTGACTTCCATTGGATGATTAGAAAACCATCGATAATTAGTTCAACGAGAACTTGTATAGTTTATAAATGAGAAAACATTCTACTCGAGCTTACAATCAAACAAATAATTACTGTGCAGCTATCATGTCTGCTTCTGCCTTACACAACATTTGTTTAATTACCTCAAATTAGCGTACCCTATTAAGAACTCCTTCAGGCATTGAATTAAGACGCAGAATGCAAGCTGAAAAGGCTGAAAGCTGAAAAGGGAACGGGAAGGAATGTATTCATCGCACTACAACCTATTAGCTGTCGATGTCTATCGCTCACTAAACCTGTATTGAAATTAATATATAAACTTCTCCAGGATACGTCAGTACGGTGTCAATCGAATCATTGAACATGAATGATGAGCGACATGTGCAACCCATGCGACACAAAACTTCGAGCGAGAGGAATGACTGAAACGTTGCAAAATCGCATAAACATCAGTATGAACATTTGAATTACCGCGGCGATTGCTCAAGAAGAATGGATTTTCTTCTCCCTGGTAATACATTGATTTCTGCTAACCTTTTATGGTCAGCGGGGGTTGACAGAGGTCATATTCCAATTACTCAAGAGCCGAGGGCACCCGTTTCCACCTCCACTAGCCATTCAATGCATTCAGTGTAGACACGATTTAACGCCCGACGATAATCGATAGGTGGGAGGGTAAATGATCGTTTATCTACGTGTGACGCTCCGAATCCCAGCAACCTTTAGTTCGTCATCCATCCAATTTCGCCGGAACAATGTCGATCTTACGACCGACATTTATAACAACGTGTACTGCCGAGAGTCGCCTTTCGTAAACAGTCTTTTCCTTGTCGCACATTTTCTGATTGTGAATCATCAAATGGTAGAATTAAGTTCTGAACAAAAATGTAATCTGTTATTAGTATAGTAAAACACAGAAGTTTTCAGAGTAGAGTTAATGTTTGCCAGATGGACGTCGATTGTCGGACAGGATAATTTTCAAGTCCTTGATAGGTGACAGAATCAATCAGTGTTAGGAAAGTTTCATCCTCGATTTTTGATGAAACCGAGTCTCATTGTTCTGCTAACATCCTCATTTTGTCGGGTTGTTTCACTAACGGAGACAGGTATGAGAAAACCGACTATAAGCAGACTGCAAGTAAAATGTCGACACGTACTTTGTAAACATAAATGTGGGAGATAATAAGACAATTCCTTTGTTCCCATGGCGCATGCGATAAAAAGAGATAAGCAAGTTACATGCATTATAGGAGTGAAAAATAGCTTGTTGCTATGACAGGATTACAGATCAATGCTTATCAAGCAATTTCGTAGTCGTTGAATACTAATCGTTCCTACATTTATAATCCTCGCATTCTGCAATCCGGGGTACACAATTAACGTGTGACAATAACTGTCCGCGGATTCCGTGACGACCGTCGCTTGTACCTATATTTTCAAAATTCTTCCCGACACGTCCGCGTACAGACAAAGTGAAAGTTTGATAAAACGCATACAAAGCACCCACCACTTCCCTAATCGCACCTCTCTGCATTCGTTCCACATTACTCATCCGGTACAGAATCCAAGTACCAACACACCGAACGAAACTGTCGCCTCCGTCCAGCATGCGACACAAATAAACACAGCCACTCAAAATCCGCCGAACCTCGCCAAAGTGAAAAAGGGAAAAAACGCCGCCTGACAGGAAAGAGTTCACTCACATATCTCGAGAAGACGATCATATCGGCATACTCGCAAGAGGGTAACTTACGAGCTAGTTGCCGCCTTATCGCCACTTATCCGACGCCTGCGCGGACGCATGCCAGCCGATACGATCAGCGACGATACCGATCGCTCTGTAACCTGCTCGCTATACGCTCGTAGCGCACACGCGTGTGTCCGCGCACGCACACGCACGCCCGGCCAGTCCGCATTGCTCTGCCGCGAACGCGTGCATCCTATACGCATGAGACCCACACTGGCCAGCGACAACGTCATGACAGTGTATCGAGTAATTATCCTTATCCGATTCTAAGCAGCCAATCTCGGTCTGCCTACCTAGCATGCTACGTATCCGTATATACCAGCTTTTCCTCCCGCTCTGCCAGCCTACACCCACTCGCCGAGTCCATAAGGCTCGGTTCATGCTTCGCTCCATAGCTCGATCCATGACTCCATGGCTTGCTCGATGAGTTAGGTTCGCCGATGCACGTGGTGGACCATCGTCGCGCGCTACTTGGCGCGCTCGCGCATTCGCACATTCACACATTCACACATCCGCGCATCCGTCCACGCGATTCGCGCGAATCTCTTTAAAGTCTGCGCGTCGGTAGGCAAAGAATCACGTAGCCGGCTGGGGCGCATGCGCGGAATAAAGGATGCATTGCGCCACCAGGCTTCTACCCAATGCGCGCCACGGTATCGGATCTGCGAGATGCATAAGCATTACACATTTGCCAGCGACGGGCGTTAGTCATCGGCCCGTCATGGGAGAGTCGTCATTGATGGCGACGACAACGCTCGATCTCGCTTGATCCCTTCCCGATCCCTCCACGATCCCTCCTCGATCCCTTCCCGATCCCTGCCGATGGCGAGCGAGCCGGCATGATTCATCGTCGCACGTCTCCTATGTTTCACGCTCTCCGCCGGCTAGAGAACATTTCCGGAAGCACGAGTCTGCGTCCGGTCCTTGCCGCCGACGCCGAGGACGCCGATGCCTCGACGCAGCATACTTAATTCTCTGCCAGCCCCCGTGCCCTGATGAAACGAACCGGGCAAACGTCTATAGTCTCCTCTCGAAAACATGTTTTCTTTCCGATCGGCTTATGTCTGTAGTTGTGATTTAATACAATTTATTATTTACAGAAAAGAAAGATGTTGTTTGGATTTTAAAGAATTCTTCTGAGGCGTCTTGTTAGATGATATTTTTGAATGACCCGGATGATGTGTAGAGGATAGGTAAGGTAGCAAATGAAGCACTTTTTCCGAAAGTTACGAGTAGGTAGTTTGTTCAATTGAGGAGACATTGTATCCCGGCAGCGAAATCCTAAGAATTTATGATTTCCGCCAGAAGGAGAGCACTGAACTGAAGACACTTGTAATGACCGCAGTAATAGCTGACGAGCCCGGGGGAAACTTTTCATATCGCCGCCGACTTTCGAGCGTTCGCGGGCACCGACAGGCATCGCTCTCAGCCAAGTCCCTAGCGCACCGACCGAACTTGTTAAGAAACGTCATTGCGTTGTGCAAGCAACAGTTGTCTATAACGCGAGTAGCAGTAGAAAAATATATAAAAACCGCACGATCCTCTTGCCGCGGAATGAGACGTACGTATGACTATGGCCGTGCGCGTGTACGATCGCGCGCGCGCGCGCGCCAGCTCTACCTCACACATACGCTGAGTACAGCGGTAGAAGCAGTTACACTGATTGCCGTGTTTTCAAACTCAAAAGAACTCCTCCCGGTCCCGTCCGTGGGAACCCAACATGCCGCAGACAGTGCAAGACGACTTACGTACGTACGAGGAGACGAGTAGTATGGTCAGCCATAAGAAGAGCAGGGTGAGAAGAGGGAGAAGAATGAGAGGAAAAAAGAGAAGGCGAGAGAAAGACAGATGCGGAAAGAGAGGGCGCGAGTGGAAAAGAGACAAGGAAGGCGAGAGAGGAGGAGAGCGGGAGAGAGCGAGCGAGAGAGAGAGAGAGAGAGAGAGAGAGAGAGAGAGAGTCACTGCAGGCAGCTCATCACTCGCGAATTAACCCGCTGCTTCCAGTACCACTTCTTCCCCTTGGCACGCACGCTCGATTCGATCTCTGATGAGAGTTTACGAGCATCTAGCGCCTCTAAACGGTAACGAATAGATCACAAGCATCACGTGCTGTCGGCCCGTTTCCTTGTCAGGGATACCGCAAAGTCAAAATGCACCGGACTCCCTGAAATTGTAATGAGAAACTGCGCCCCGTAATGATACTGCGCGAGCGAAACTCTAACGGGTGGGGAAACTTAATTCGCGTGCCGGGGGATACGATTTTAATAACGTCGAATTTAACGGAGGTGCCGCTGCGCATCGTGTACAGTTACGGATATGTCACGCACTTTTCGTAGGACGGGGATGTTAATGACGCGAGCGTGAGCTGGGCGGAAAGTGAGAGGCTCGAGTTGAGCTTCGGTTGAATAATTCAGAGGCAAAGTGCAAGTCTGAAAATTAGGTTTTTAAATCGTTACGGGGCGAGCGCATGATCCGTATCTTCCTCGACCTAATACAGAAGTTTTGCACGTTTTCCCTGCGGTCGGGAAGAGCATCGTAGCTGAGGAGCGATCAAAAATCTGCTGCTCCGCAGGTAGTCGGTCAGGTAAGGAAGTTCGAAAGATCTTAGATAGCCACCGGAACAGCGTTGACGCATTTATGCATGAGCTTGGATCGTCAAACCTATCGGGAATACAGCTTGCCGAAGATCGGGAGAAAAAGTGTGCGCGCGCCGGGTCAGAGGACGTTACTCTTTCCGAGCCGTTCACGAAAATTTATCTGAACCCGCCCATTGTTTTGCATCTTTGGCAAGCGCCTAGCGCGCCGGCAACGGCATCATTTTTCAATTTGATCCTTTTTGGCCCTCCGGTACCAACTGCCGTTACATGAAATCGGTGCGCCGGAATCGGTCGAAAAAAAGTGTTCGGCGCAGGAAAAAATGAAAGCGACGAGGTACGCAACGAAGGAGGGAAGAGGCCCGGAGAAACGACCAAGGATGAGGAGGCGAAGAAGAAGGCGAAGAAGAAGGCGAAGGAAGAAGAAGAAGAAGAAGAAGAGGGAGCAGGAAAGGTCAGTAGTCCTTCACATGTGACCTTTCGCGCGAGAAAGGACAGGAACCCTATAGAGACACCGAGCCTTCGAGCCATAATTTTTCGGACATTAATGCACATCCGTTATTTGTCGCACTCGGCATTCTTAGCTTCCCCCCCACAGCATTTTCTTTTCCCGGCGAGGCGCGAGACCTCGCGGAATCTCGGATCGGTATCGGTGTAAAAAGCGTGTGCGTACTTTAAGGCGTGCGTTCTTAAAGTAATAGGAGCTGGAAACCGGCCGAACGACGGCCGGAGAATGCCTTACGCTTTCAGCCTCGTGCGAAGTCAGCTTTCTGCTCTCGAAATACGCCAACAATCGATGAACAGTAACGGGGAGATTAACAATTTTTTCATCCTCGTAAAAATGTCTCTGCCAGCCGACGGCCGCGAACGCGAGACATTAACAATGGTAATAAAAGCTGGTGCACGCCGAGGCACGCCGAAAATGAGCGTATTCGCTGAAGAGGCTCCACGGTGGCAGAAGGGCGGACGACTAATTTGCGTAAAAAAGTAGTCTTTAAGCGATCGCCGGAGGACATAAGTCCTTACTCCGGCGACGGTATCAGTCCCCCTTAAGAGCTCCTCAGATTCGGAAGATTCCCCCGGGAGCAGGGGAATGGCGGGTGCCTTTCTCTCACGGCCGCGCCGTTCCGGCGCATTTTATCTGCCTGGCGATGTGTCGTCGATCACGGACAAATTGTCCGCACAATTGTCGCCCAACCGGTATACACAAGCTCGCCCATGCCGTGCCAACGAGGGATGGACTACGATTTTCGTCGTCTTCTTAATCTCTCTCCCGTGCCTCCCCCCCCCCCCCTCCCACTCCCCCCAACCAACAGTCCGCGTGCGCGTCTTTCAGCCGAGATTCTCTACCCGTCCTAAGAACCGGTAAATACGAACGGTGCTCAAAAATTCAAAAATTCTCCCATTCTCCGCCTCTCCGCTGCTCCAGCCCCTAGACGCCTCCCACCGTCAGCTAGGAGTATCCTGTCCTCCCGTCGATATCCGGCGTCCGTCGACCGAAGCCGTCGGGGCCCGAGGAATGTTCGGACCCAGGCTCGCCGGGTCGGCGAAAATGTTGGCCGGCGATGAGAACCACTGCGGTGTGTCTGCGACCCATGACCCTTCGCCCACACGAGGACGCCATGCATTGCAACGCGATGCAACACGGACCGGGGACCAGTGGGAGGGCGACTCGGGGCCTGATGGTGCTCGGGGGGGACTCAAGAAGGGGCCCTCGGTCACCGAGTCCGAGCGAGCAAGCCGATCGCGCGCATCGCTTCGTGCAACCTGCAAACTCGTACCAGCGGCAAAAATACTCCCTCGCGCAAGATACTCCTGCGTGTATATCCGACAACGGTCTTCTGTACCCTAAAGCTCGTGTTACGCGAATGCGCGTCACCGCTAACGGTCCCGAGGCACAGCGGGAAGAGAACGACGGCCATTCCATTAATAAGCCGATTACTTCCAGCAACATTGACGCCAGATTATCGATAAACGCCGAACGCACCCTTACCCTCCCCGTCGTCCTTTCTCGCTCGCAATTTTTGCCGCCCTCTCGCCCCCAGCCGGATGAAAAGGGTTATGCACTAAACTTTTTTCTCGACGGAAGGAATGTGGCTCCGATTCTGACGGGGTTGGAAAGTGACGGCTGAGAAGACTTCCACAGAAGAGGTAGACAAAGATTTCTCATAGAAATGAACCTTTACGTATTCTCCCTGACACGCATCAGCGAACGGAAACCTCTCGCCACCTACGTTTCGTGCGAAGCATCGCGTCGGCACACGAATTCGAATTAACCGGCATTAAAAGCGATCCATCTTACGTCCCATTACAAGCCGAGCTCGGCCACTCGGCAATGGCCGTGCATGATTCTAATTGGATATAGAAAATCCATCTTTGGCGCTTTGGTCGACGCCAACGTTCCTCAAGCTTATTGTTTTCGCGGCGTGTACGACAGCGACTTGCACTTTCTAGGCAGATTTCATGTCGTCATCGCCGCGTCTTCCTCCAGCCGCCCGGGCCCCGTCAGCTCTTTTTCTTTATCGCTCGCACTGCGACTCCTACCCGCTCGGCAGTTGATACTCCTACTCATCTCCTACTTCCTCGTCCACACCCTTCGGACCAGACTCGCTCCCGTCGTGGAAGGCAGAAGTGAGATCGCGTCGCTTATTAGGGCCTCCGCGCTCCAGAGACTGACGGTTGATGGCTTACACCACAGAATCCAATGGCGAAGCCAATCTGAATTACAACGGGGCAATTCCGTTCGTGGCGTGAATGCCGCCAATATTACAGAGAGTCCTGGAATATACTGCTCGGCTAGTCACCTGCTCGTGACCACGTCGGATGATACCTCGAGCAGGGCTAACCTCGCCAGTGGTGATCATTTAACCGGTAGTCGGGACGATTGAATAACGCTTCGTTCGAAACGTCCAGCTCCCTGCCGATACACGCCGACCGCCATACATGTGACGTCACTGTGAATCATAAACGGCCATAAAGCGAGCGCGGCCGATCGTCGTTCCTGAATTATTTCCGCGCCTTATCGACTCTGGATGCCCAAATCTCCGCTCTGCGTCGGGGATGAGCTTCGGTCGCTTGCTCGTAAATAAAAAAGGTCGACGCGAGGACGGCGAATCGAATGCGAAGTTGTCAATTATCGGATACGTGCGAATGTCGGGATGTTGACGTTTTTCGCGGCTGGGCTTAGTAGAGAAGGCTGTAACCCGCGTTGAGGATTGACGATGTCTTTCGCAGAAGCGAGAATCTTGTAATAGCGAATCGGCCGGTTTGCTTCGATGAGTCGTGGAAATTATTCTTTTAGAGGTGGGGTATATGATCGGGTGAGAGGTTACGAGCAGCGGAGTTATGGAATAAGAAAGAACGGCCGGTGGGATGTAAGGAAGAAGGACGGCCGAAGGAAGGGTCGAAAGAAATGTTCATACCATGCTGAAGGAAGAGAGAGGGCGTGAGGGAGTTAGAGGGAGAGAGGGAGGGAGGGAGGGAGGGAGGGAGGGAGAGAGAGAGAGAGAGAGAGAGAGAGAGAGAGAGAGAGAGAGAGAGAGAGAGAGAGAGCGAGAGAGAGAGAAAGGCAGGGACGATATAAGTTACGGCTGACCCTATAAATCTAGACTTGGGTCACCGCGTATTGGCAGGGCTGCAATTTTCGCACCCAATCAGTACAGTGGGCCTGATGTATGATGACGTCACGTATTACCAGCGATTTACGCACGAAAATTAGACCCTGCACATTTTATGTGTTTGGATGCTTCGACTCCTTTGCCAATGACCGTATTACGATGATCAATTTGCAAATCAGCGTAAATTCTTACATTTTGTCTAATTGCAATATCTATCATTATTTTGTTGATTGTTCCCTCTTTACATCATGACTACTGTTTAACTAATAAAGATGTAAGAACATGAAGTTTTCTGTGTATAAGATCAAAATGACTCTTTGAAATTGGAAAATTATTCAAAGTATGTAATTTTGTTGAGACTGAACTACCAGCGCATGTCGCCACAGGATGCAGTAATATATTTCTTATTTACTCCATCATCCGCGTGATACAAATTTACGATTCGGCGGTAACGTTTACAGTCGCTTTGTACTTGATGGATGATAGAAGACTATTAGCATAAACGCTTACGTTTGATGATATAGGCCCTTTTGTTCTCCAATTTGAAAAGTCAAATCCTATGAGACATTAATCATTTTAACGTTGCAGAGACAACACGTTTTGCGGTGTTTTAATACGTTCACAATAGAATGTCATTCAGAAAAAATCAATAAATTATTCTAGCCATTGAAAGGAGAATAGGCGGACAAGGAAAAGACATATGCAGTGCAGCGCAACAATGCAATGATGAAAAAGGTATCTAGGCAGAGTTAAGTAATTAATACATGCCCATTAAGCATATCTACCTAATTTAATTCAACCTTATGAATAATAATCTTCAACATTCTTACGTTACATACTTTCTCATTTTTCCTAACGTCCTCTGCGCTATACATTTTGTTCAACTATGCGATTGCATTCTTAACGCTTGAACTAGATACAACTTTGCGTTACTCAGCACTTCGAGAAAATCATGTGTGATACTTATGATTCGGGAAATGGGTGGCACGATAAAAGACAAATAAGTATCTTCGACATCTGACAGCCAGGACGCCGAAATGACTGGTTTCGGTAATCCTGACTCAGTGGCCCGCAGTTAGAAAGTTGAAGTTTCATCGCGGTTCAAATCGGCTCAAGAAATTCAGGCGAACGCCCAATCGACTCGGTGAACCCGAATCATTCCACCGGTGTCTCGTTAATAAGCATCAATGAAGTAATTTCAATCTTGTCAGAAAATCGGTCTCATCCAAACTTAGCCTCCTAATCATTCCTACGCCCATCTACAATTGTTCGAAGAATCGCAAGTCGCCTCAACCGCTCTTCCTATTAATTTTGAACAAACAGCGCTCAAAACGGAAAACACAATAGTGTTCAGCTCTGTCTCAAGCCATTTTCAAAATAATCCCACCGTAACAAAGAATGCTGCGCAAAACGGCCGTGTGTCAACCGTCAGCTTATATCATTTTCGCTCGAGAGAGAAAGAGAGATAGAGAGAGAGAGAGAGAGAGAGAGAGAGAGCCAGAGAATGAGAGGGAGATAGGGTACGGAGGCAGTGGATTTTCGCGAAGACGGGGAAAGAAATCAACTATTTCCGGACAGTATAGTAGATTACCCGGCGTAGGCCGTAGCCCCCTTCCCGTCCGTGTCGTTCCCGTAAGTATACCGCGAGGCAATTTGCAGGCTCAATTTGTAGTTTGTACGCTTCTAATTTAAACTGCGGGTTTCGGCAATCTCCGCGTTTCTCATGACGACAATTCAACGAGCATCGCCGAGCTCCCGATGATGCTCATGTCCGACACATCCGCAACCTGGCAGCTTTAGTCGACCGCAAAACTGGCCTATTATTCCCCAACGACATCGTCATCCTTTTTCTCCCCTGTTCCTCCGTAACACTCGTCATCGCCGTCCTCCCCTTAGTCCTTCCAGTCGTCCTCCCAAGTCGTCCTCAGAGTCGTCCTCGCAGTCGTCATCGTCCACGTCCCTCGACTTCGTCGTCCCGGTACTCCTACTCCTCGACGACCGTCCTCCTCTATCCTTTCTTCCCGGCAGTCCAGCGTCGTCGGGACGCGATGCAGTCGCAACTACGATCGCGCTTAATGGAGCCCGCGAATTGTTTTGAGGAAGCAATGTGTACACCTCGTTAACTCCACTCGAGTTCTAATCTTTCCCGCGGCTAAAACGAGATTGTTCTGACCACGCTCGCCGGGAGAAAAATGCCCTGTCATCCGGCGAGCAGCGCCGAGCGCAAGCGTGGAAACCATTTTCACAACTGGTAATCGTAATCACGATTTTTCCCGCCATCCGCAAGCCAGACGGTAATCGTCGCGATATGAATACAGAATGAACGTCTCCCATTATTGCGCAATCTCCGCGAGATATTAATCACACTTTTTGCGCCACGCTCCCGCGGACAATTACGGGAGTGACCCGAGCCGATAATGCAGCAAATTGTATTCATCCGAATGGTTAACTTAACCTCTCCTGACTATCAGCGGGATTCACTCAGAAGAAGGCACTGACATACGAAAGGGTGCATCTCTGAAATTCTTCCAGGAATATTTTGAGGCTTGCAGCGATAGAAGATATTCGAATACTGAAACATGCGCTCGCGTACTTCTCACATTTTTTATTTGCCACCTTCAGCGAACGATTACGGAAGTGAATCAAATCGATAATACTGTAAATTGTATCCATCCGAACAATTAACTTAAACTCTCCTATCAGCGAACTTCTCCAGAAGAGGGTACTGCCATCCGATGGGGTGTGTCTCTGAAATTGTTTCAGGAACATTTTGAGGACGGCAGCGGGTGTGGAGATATTCGAACACTGAAACGTGCGCTTGCGTGCAGATCGAAAATGATCGACAAGCCCACGCTCTGGCTGCGGAACGAAGGCAACATGAGCTCCCGATTCCGGAGCATGTCTCACGGCGCAAGATTGTTAATGAGAGAAACTAATGGTCCTCGTCCGGGGCGCAGACGCTGACGACTCGCTCTTATGCCGAGGGTCCACTGCCGGCGCGTAAATCCAATAATCTTTTGTCGCGCATGCTCACCGCGAACATGTATTTTGCCAATGGTTCGCCCACGCCGTTGGTCGGTAGGTCCGATTGTTCTCAGGATATACCCCGGGCTGGTTCGCTCCGCTGGTTAGCTTAGCTGGTTAGCTCTCTGCCCAACCTTCAGCCTGGATACTCGGCATAGTTCGCCTACAGGTCCTGCTCCAGCACTTTCTTCTCCCTTCTTTGTCTCTTCGGAAGGCGAGCGATAACGGAGGAAGGAGAGAAAGAGAGAGGGAGGGAGAGAGAGAGAGAGAGAGAGAGAGGGGGGGAGAGAGAAAGAGAGAGAGAGAGAGAGACAGACAGCCAGAAGTGACTACTTCCTCCTTCTCCTTCCTCCTCCTCTCTTCTATTCCTCCTCCCCTCTACGACACCACCCCTCCTCCCTGCCCGAGACATATTTTGTCCCTCTCCTCAGCTCTCCTCATTTTTCGCGAACTCTTACGCTTCGCTTTCGCTCATTTCACGTCATCTGTCGCTCATCTCATCTCATCTCTCGCGGTCCCTTCCTCCACCGCTGGCAGCTCTTTCTTGTCTTTCCCGTCTATCTTTCCTTCGTGCCTCCTCCTCTGCCGCCCCTCCATCCTCACCCTACCCCCGCGTGATTCTCGTGTGACGCATCGCAGCCACCCTGAGAAATGCGCCCACGCAACGCCTCGTGCGAGAGAGAAGTTCGCGATTCCTCTCCTGCAGGCTACACCTGCCATGTATCGTTCGCTGTATCGGGTGATCCCGAAGTCCGGGAACGTCGGGCGGGCGAGCAGGATGGTCGGTCCTCGTTGCAATTGCGTTTCTAAAATCCGCTTTCACCTTACCCTCGCCCGCTCCGCGAATCCGTGTCACCCCGACGCCGTTAAGATTAATCTCGGGTTAAGTATTTATTAGGGTGAAAGCAAAAGGGGCTTAAGACAAATGCTATGTAATTTCTTGTAGATCATTGTGGCATATCGGAGTGAAGGCAACGTCCGAGTAACGGCTTCCAGCTATCGTCGCCTCGTATTCCCGTTCCGATGTAAAGCTGAAATATTAATACTGATTACGGCGAGTTCGCGGATTAATGGCGCGGCATTAAGCCGCGCGCAAAACACAACGGGCACAGGGGTTTTCTTCATGTCGGTTGGAGATGGACACGGAGGCTGCTGGCGAGATAGTTAGAATCGATCGTCGTACGGTATGTGTTAGGTTGCAAAGAAGTAGTGATTAGAATGCGGGGAGTGAAGAGTCGTCAAAGGCTGGCGCTTGGAAAATGTCCGACAGCATTATCCTCTCGGCAGCGAGAAAAAATTCTAATAGACTTAGAGCGCTTGGTATGTAACAGAAGAAGCGATGCGAGGCGCACACGCGCTCGGTATTGTTTTAAATGCTTTTGACGAGTGTGCGCCCATGCGTGCGCACATTGTTGATCATTCTTCTCATGGACTAATGGGAGAATGCTCCAGAGGGCAAACGAGATATTGTAGGTTGCTTTATTGCAACACCGCATACCTATAATAGTCCGCTCGTAATCGGGTGTTACGATTTAATTATTGCGATCCGCAGCCAGCGTCGCCCCAGGAATCGTCCTCCATTATTCTGCAGTGAAATCTTGATCTCGGACCCGGCACATCCTAGCAATTCAAATTGACATTTTTCCGCTGTCCGACGATTTCCCGTTGAACGTCTTTAATCGTACGCGGAGAAAAATCGTTTTTAAACAAGTCGAATGATATGTAGTTCGGACATATCGATGGTATCCGCACTGTGCCGAAAGAAATATCCACGTCTCAGCATCGTAAATCTGACCCGGTGAGACATATTTTATTACGCAGTCGTAATGTATGGACCATTCTCGAAGGCCTCGACGCGTACAGTGAGTAAATATCTTAGCTGGGCAAATATTAATCCAACTTCGTCAATCACGGTAAATAAACGGCGATGCGGGAAAATGATTTACTGTTAATAATTTTGCGGGACACTGTGCGGCATTGTTACGAGCTACGGTTCATCGTAAAATTCGGGGAATTCGGAGAATTTGTACAGGCGCTGTTGATGAAAACTTAATCGAAGGACGTATGTGTAAGTTTGCATTTGACATCGGTAGTTAGGGAAAGTTTTGAATTTTAGCGGATAAAGCGAAATTCGATGCGAAATATTCATGTCGTGTATATCACATGTCTTACAAACATGCTTGGTTGTCTAGTATAGGTTGTGCAGTTGATTATTTGTTATGAGTTCGATACTATGATATATATTGTTTGGAGTAGAATAGTTTGCATTGTTTAAGAGGATAAAAGTCCACGACGCAAATATTTGCTGGCTTTCAGTCATTTTTACTGGGATATAAAACCCATTGGCATTTCTTCAAATGGGCGAGCATAAATTCGTTACTACAGCATTATGGCTTACAAAAACCTAAACCCATCCGACGTAAATCTCCGGATGAGATCCTTACTGCTCGCGCTTCGAATATTTACTGTAATTTAGTGGTTCAGAAATAAATTATTTTGACGGACACCGGCATTTACAACTTCTTAAATCCATCGAACAATGTATCGTTTCGATTAAAATTCAACGGGCTCGCCAACATTTCCTCAACTAATTTGCATAAATCTTTACTTTTCCTCCTTCCTAAACACGCAGGTGGTTATAAAAGTGGTCTAAATAGGGATGACACAGAAAATCTTTCAAACCTTTACTCAGTTACAGTAACATATATAAGTCAAAATGAACTCGAACAAAATAACCAAAGTTCAACAAATATCAGTATACAATCACTTACGTTCCATTTTTGACCAACCACCTCGACTGCCACCGTTGTCGTTTTGGACCAGGAAACAGGACGTCTTCAGCATTAAAAAACGATAAGCCCACGAATTTGTTTGGTTGGACATTCTCATGCGTCCAGAAGGATAGTAAGACAGAGTGTGTGACGGAGAAAGACAGACAGGAGGAGAGGTTAAAGGCACGCAAGAGTTTCACTGGTCGCGTATTCCCATGGACGTTGCACAGGAGATTTCTGGATTACGATCCGGCCTTTTGATAGAAACTTATATGGCCAGGAAACGGATGGCGTATTCGGCATTAAGGAAGTACGTGAGTCTGAAGCGTGCGGTACTTATGGATATACGCTTCCAGCTCGCACAGAGTGCGTCTCCCTGTGCTCCTCTTCGACATCGTTTACGTTTTCCGCCTAACCACCCGTGTTCCGTTCGCCGCGAATTGCGCAAGGAGGTCTTTTGCAATCGTCAGTGAATCATCGATACTCACTTTCGAGAACGTATAGGCGTGAGATGGAAGAGTCGTTTCATCGACCTTGTTCACGCACGCCGAAAGCCACGCCCGCGGGTCATGATTTTCTATATTGCTTTCTAATAGGGAGCCAAAACAGTTATGTAAACGATGCTAATTGGATTAATCAGAGTGTTTGATAATGACGCCGCGAAAGCGTGCGTCGGAATGCTGCTCTCGGCGGCTTACAAATAGCAATTTTCTATCCATCCTCATTTCTTGCACACCTATTTCGCGTAGACATCAAATTCTTATTGAAGATTTCAATCCAGGAGCTTTGGGATCACAACTATAATAATCTTACTACCGTCCTGAAGTTCCGTGTCTCCTTCCCTATCATAGAAATAAAATAAACAAAAAATAAGTACATACCGCAGACGAGAGATCCTGGATCAACGTGCAGAAACATAAACGTATATACATATAAACACAAAGCTCATCGCCCTGACAGAACCACCCACTTTCCAGGATCAAGTGAAAGAATCGAACGTACCAGATAGCAGCGTGACGATCGGCGCAGCATCGAAAGAGAGGCAGAAAAAGAAGGAAAGAGAAGTGCCGCGCCGCTGGCAGTTTGCGCGATTTAGCTGAGGTGTAAATCATGGGACAGGACTGCATAGGCCAGGCACGCATTATTCGAGGGGAAGCTACTCTTTTCCCCCCTTTCTTCTTCGTTTTCTCCGTCCTCGTCTCGCTTTCCTCGTCTGGCTTCCCTCGTCCGGCTTTCCTCGTCTCGCTTTCCTCTCCTCGCCAGGCTGCCGGTGGGAGCAGCTCTTAGCGGGGCCATCTCTGGTCGCTAGAACGGGCATCAGCTGCCTGACAAGGCGTATAATTAATCCCTAATGACGCTAGCATAAATCCATCTCGGTAGGCCGTTTGCCCGTTCGCCGCTCGCGCGTCTCTCAGCTTTACTAGCGAAATCAGCGCCGGGTTTGTCGCTGTCGTCCGTTTTCCGCGTTATTTATGCGCCCATCATTGAATCGCACGCCGCCGCAACCTCGGACCGACCTGCCCACCGGAGAGTCCGCGATGATGCGCATTCAGGCCCCGCTGGAAGAATCCACCTGCGGCACCGCGACCCACGGGGGGCAAACGTTTCTGTTGAGAACAGCGCCACTCTGACCTTCCCCGTGCGAACCGTCACGTTCCTGAATATCGTGCTGCTCGCCGTTAAAGATGGAAACTTTCTTCCGGAATTATGGCCATTCGCATGGCCAAAGCGCCGGCGCGCCAAGGGAAACGGCATGGAAAATGACTCCTAACCCAAGGGCGATCGATGATAGGCGTCGCGATATTTAACGGAACTACCGACGATTTCTATACGGATTTTCATTCGACTTCACGGAATGTTTCAGGTCGTTCGTGTTGCAGTGCATTTACGTGTCTGGATGAGCGCTGAAAAATATTTCGAAAAGTAAAGTGTGTCGTGAGTAGTTCGCGACACGAACGCTTACGCTCCGTACAATATGCGTAATGATAGAACCTTAGTGTATATACAGGATGCAGGACTCGTATTTGGAAAGGGACTCATGCCTGGCTCGCTGTTCGGCGCTGAATTCCTAATTGTCAGCCAGCGCTGGATCGCTGGCATTGGTGACGTCATATGTGGAACGCTTAAATTAGCCGACCGATAAAAGCGTGACGGAACAATAGAGCGATAAAGCCGTGACGCAAAACTGGACGCGAACCATAAATCGTGCTCTGATCTAGTTCGTAATGCTCCGCGTATCTGTCCCAATGCAGCGCCGTTCTCACTGACATAATAGCATTGCAATGTCAACTCGCGCCCGATGCCAGAGCTGCCGTTAAATTTTGCGGATAGCGAACGGTCTATTCCTGATCCTAACCCTGATCCTACGACCGAATGTCGTAACTGACCCGCGTGGCGAAACAAGGTTACTTTCGTACCGAATCCACAGCCTTCCTTCCTTCCTACGAATCAGACTCTCACGCGCGTATTGTCCAGATATAAAGCATATTGATCGCGTGAAAAAAAGCTCCCAGTAGAGATATCGATCAGCCCCGCGATCGAATCTAATTCTTTTCCGCTCAACTTTTCCTCCTTAATCTTTCTCTGATCCTTTCCGTTTTCTCCTTTTCATAATCTCTGTTCAACATCAGCACGTGATGTGCCGGGACGGTGCGCCAAAAGGATGGAAAAAGGAGGATGATGCAGCGAGGTGGGGAGGAGGGGCAGGCATCGGGAGAGGGAAGGGCAGAAGGGGTTCTGCAGGAGAGAAGATGAAGAAGAAGCACCAGAAGATCCGCGCACGCGGCTGTGAACTCCGCAAAGAGGGAACTGGCGTACCGAATTGATGTACACGAAACGGCATGCCCGGAATGTTATAATCGCGAACCTTTGAACCCAAACCCGAGACTCCCACACCACCCGGGACCGCGCGGAGCCCTGTTTCCATCGTTGAAATTACTCGTGTTACTTCTTCGTGCCGCATCGTCGCTGATACGCTTCCACGAAAGAGCGGCCCCGGCAAATGAGCACCTTCATAAGCATATAATAATTCCGGGACCGTGTCGCTCCCTCGGCGAGGGGAGTGATATTTTCTAGTATCGGCGTCGGCATTAACCTACGTCGCGGGCGACGACGTGTGCGGGTGGCGGAGGGGGAGGAGATGGGGAGGGGGTGGAATAAAGTTGTTCCGCGAGTAACGACCTTCTGGCAATCGTTAATTTCGACCGGACGCGTAAAACGCACGGCTGCCGGACGAGAGTTGGGACTGCCGTGTGTATCGAGTGAGATAGATAGGGCGGAAGATGGACACTGCATGTGTGTGAGCAACGTGACGAAGAACACCGTTTGATAAAGTACGTTACTGTATTTTCTTTGTTTCACAATCGTTCATTTAAGGGAATCGTAGGGCTGATCGAAGGAACTCTGGTGTAATTTGGCGAGATTAAACGTTTGAGTTGCAAGCTGAACTGTTTAGATTTTGTGTCGAAAGGTCTCAGTTGAACACTGTGAACAACTGACGGTTTATTCACAATCTGTCGAAGTAGCGCTCTCAACTTTCTGACCTACGTAACAGATCACGCGTTAAATTAATGCAACAGTTAAAATGGAATATTTCAACGCCTGGTATAATAAGCGCTATAGCGCTGATTGACATTTTTCAACACAAAATTGGTAGTTATTAAAGAGTGACTGCATATTTTGGGCGCTATCTTACTGTATTTGAGAACGTTCGATCACTTTTCGTTACTTCGAGTGTTCGTGCGAAGTGAGCAGAACGTGACAAAGCATATCGTAACGGGCACCTGCATCGGGCTCGAAGCGAAGAGAAGAAAAAAGATGACTGCTCGTATAAGGGATGGACGGGGAGAATGTGGGTGACTGCAGAACGTATTCCGTCGAGCAGCTAGGTTGCTTTACTCCCACAATTGCCCTACGGCTCTCCCCGCCGCCCTCATCCCAGTATGCAGACATGGTGGGCGTTGCGGTAATTAATTTTTGCTCAATAATTAAGATATCTCGTGTAGGCATCAAGATATACCCCGCAGTATCGTCATTTTTCAGACTCGCTCGATGTGGTACGCTCCCTGCCCGACCTTGTTCTCTTTCGCAGCCTAAGCGAAAAGAGACTTATCCAATTTGAAGGAAGCCAACGATTCTTCCGGCACTCTGTTATTCAAGTATACTTGCAATAGTTGGAATGTAACTAGTCCCTGTAACTCGTTGCACGAGTCGAATTATAAATTTTGGTCAGTATCAAGTACAACATAAAGTACATATATGTCAACTACGAACTCGTACCAGCTTCACTGTTTCAAGCGTGTCGTAAAAGCTCAAAATTGACCCGCACCTCCATACTCGCAACATTACGACGCGTATCGGGAGTCTCTATACTCAAATATGATAGTTCCGTGCTATATTTTGTGTACCTTCCACTCGACCAACGACTGCACGCTATCCGCGCACGTCCGTGGCAGAAAGCCGAGCGGAAGGGATACGCGAAACGTAGGTGTGTAAGCCTGGGTAGAAGGAATTAAAAGGAGATGATGGAGGAGGGAGGATGGCGGGGAAGAAGAAGAAACACGTCAGAGACTGAAAACATCTGGCCCACGGTGCTGTTTCGTGGCCTCATGGAGATTATTAATTGTTTCATCTCTACCTTCATCCGCGCCTCCCCGTTTGCACGACTAAGCAAATACGGTAGGCGTAACCCATACGGTGATGTACGAGCTTAAAAGCCCTCGCGATCAGGCACAGTGCCTTCTCTCCTCGTTTGCAAAGAAAGAGAGGGAAGATACCAGCGACAGAGATACGGAGAGAGGCAGAGAGAGAGAGAGAGAGAGAGAGAGAGAGAAGAATGAAGGAAGAAAGGAAATATAGGCTACGAAAGAAGAAAAGAGGAAGCGAGAAGAAAGGAGAGAGAAAGCTGCGAGGTTATCGTCTGATTTATAATTTGAGGTTCTGGGTGCACCTCAGTGGAATACGTTCAGACCCGACGTTTTCCGGTTCAGGAAACGTAATTGGTTGCCGGCACGATCGTAGATAGCCGCGGGTTTGTACCGGTGTTCGAGACTGGGACCGAAAGCGTCTTCAAACGCGATCGAATAGCTCCATCCTCTCTCTCTCTCTCTCTCTCTCTCTCTCTCTCCCTTTCTTTCTCTCCCTCTCCCCATCTCTCTCCTCACAGATTCTACCCTATCCGACGTTCTTCTAGTGCGACCTCTCTTTCCCCCTCGCCGCTTTCTCCGCCCGACCGTTATCGGAAAGAATCATTTTTCTGCTCGTGACTTAAACCGCGAATATCAGTTTAATACGAATAACGTCGGTGTAAATCGAACGAAATTAAAGTGGAGGCAGCGATTTAGCTCCTAATTAATCGACGCTCCTATCTTCGCAGACCGTCTCGTCAGCGTCTCGCAATCGGATGAGGCACGAACAGAAGTCCTCCGCAGCTTCTAGCCTTCGTCGGATGGAAGCTGGCGAGCGTGCGCGCGAGACAATGGACGCTTCGACGCACGAGCGTGTTACGGATGTGACGTGTCACGTCGAAGAAAACGTGACGATAAATCTCGCGGGAGGCCGAGGATAAAATTGATTCCGGTAAATTAATGCCCGCTCGACAATGCGCGCACGCACGAGCGCGTAAATTAGTCATCGCGGACGTACGCGGCGCGTACACACGCGAAGAGCCGTACATATGTTAACCTGCCACTCACGCGTCTGCGCGCGGCGCCTATAGGCATGAACGATTTGTTATGAGCCGCGGGCACACAAGTCTCGAGGTGAGCATTTGTATCTTTCCACGTTGCATCTTAAAACGTTGGTGCCAACATCTTCATCCCGCTTGTCCGGCACGAGTCTACTGCGATTCGTGGCCTCCGCGTACTTCTTCTAATATTTCGGCCCGAGAGTCCAGCTTCGTGCGTTCCTTCGACGTTGGTACGGAAGTCAGGAAGCGGTTCACTGCATGATTTTTTTCGTTCCTTCGAAAATAATCGTATGACAATTGTTAATATGCTTTCAAACTGTGGCAGCTAGCGGAGTCCGACGAACAGTTTTTGTCCAGTTTAGCTTGCGTAGTTTCCATTTCATCTTCCGAGATGTTTTCTTCAGACGGCAAGTACGACAATATCTATCTAACGCGTTTCTTAATATTATTCAATCGGAAGGTAGTATCAATAAATTCACAAGATGTCAATTCCAAATTGACATTATCAGAATAATTAATTGCATCTAATTG
Source organism: Anoplius nigerrimus (assembly GCA_914767735.1). Lineage (NCBI taxonomy): Eukaryota > Metazoa > Arthropoda > Insecta > Hymenoptera > Pompilidae > Anoplius > Anoplius nigerrimus. The sequence continues at coordinate 2,470,092 of OU612079.1, read as the reverse complement.
CGTACTGTTACAAGCTATTGAAATGCCTGTAAGCGCACTCGACATATTCGTAGAAAATAAAACTTCATCACGAATCGAAAACTTATTCTAATTCAAACCGTTTAAACTGAAAGGAAGGAAACTATTTTTGCGCTCGAGACAATGGCCGATCTGTGCTTAACGGGGAGAGATCTATTCAATGTCGGAAGGAAATGCTTCAGCGGACGTCAGTGCGGCGCCAGAGGTACAAGAAGAGGAAAGGAGTGTGAAGATGGGTGGGGTGGGAGGGGTGAGGAAAGGGAGAAAGGACGGGAACAGAAGCATGAAGAGTGAATTTCTGAGATAGGGCATAAATTGATATGCATCCAGCATTCGACATGTCGGTCGGATAAAAGGGGGAGTCCACAGACAATGCACGTCGTTTGCCCACAAATCCCTTCACGCATCCGGTGCGTTTTCGAGGAAGCTTTCGGTGCGCTGTAACACATATCAATTGATTTTCACGAGCGCACACCCGGCCGGAGGCGTTCGATAAATTACTTTGTTTGTTTTACCCGAGATCCCAAGGAGGGGATCCAAAATACATGCACACGCTGTCGATCATTCACAATGGTCGCTTAGATCTCCACATTAAATATTACACAGTAAAATTATTTTCATAATTTCTTACATAAATCTGGTACACAATACGTTCATTAAAACATAATTGACACTATTCGGACATTAAACTTTTGCCAATAATACTTTGAATGATTTTATTATTCACGAGCAGTAGTTAGATCTTGCTCAGCCTCGAAAGTTCCACTCTGCCGCACAGTTCTCGAATCCCACCTGGTATCCGTCGAACACAGTCGTTACCATTCAATCCTACGTCTATCGTTCCGAGCTGAAATGATATCAGTTAGAAATCTATATCGACCGTCGGGCGAGAATGGCAGCTCGATCGAACATAATCCTGAATATGTCGTCGAAAAAATGAGGCTTCACGTTGCGCGACTGTCCTCGACGAATGTCTTTCATAAATTCCAACGAGAGCTGGAACGTCCCTTGCAAACTGTATTCCTCTACTACTCAACACCCACGCCTCGTATCTATGCGCCACCGCGCGCGGTCACACACACTCGCACGTGCGTATATGCATGCGTGGACACTAGCATGGACTGCCATCCGTTCCTCTCGAAACTCATCGTCGTTCCACACAGAGCACGCGCCCCGTTCAATGTAAAGCGTTAAAGTACTACGTGATTGAATTCGACAAACGACCGGACACTCACTAAGCCACCATTTCGCGTACGCCGCTGGAATATCAACGAGCGATATCGCTAGAAACATTTAAAATTAAGCCAGGCTTCCGTCAATGGCCTCAAACACTTGGAGGCTATTGAACATCGGCTCAATGCAGGCACTATCGACAAACGATTGTCTCAAATAAAAATCCTTAGTTAAACTGCCCGATATGAACTGTGCGACTCTTCATCGAGAATTTCACTCATTTCCGAACTTTCGTTCGCTCACTGCAGTATGTATGTAATGTGTAGTTCAACTATTCAAGGCACTAAGTATGGAGTAATGTTTATCTTCTGCATATATCATATAATTTATGATTAATGTAGTATAAACTTCTTATTTATGTGATATCTATTTTTTTTTATATATAGACTTACACCACTATCAAAATAAACGGTTCATATACTGTCTGTACACGTGAATATATAAAGGCATTAATAATGAACCATGATGATGGAACAGAGATGATCAGGTTACAGTCGCGCATGTTTCAAAAACTCCGATCTAACCGGAATTGCATAATCGAATAGTCTATTCCCCTGCGCGAAATCTGCGAGAAGAAATTGACCGAATGCAAGCGGCGGGCCGCCGAATAGGAATTTTCCCCTCAAACGCAATACGTGCCGCTGAAATCTTGTCCCAATTCAGGGCCCCCCCGATCGGCGCTGAGCGAACGTGCGAGATCGTGAGAAGTACTCCAGATCAGCGAGCAGGATCTGCAAGATACATATCACACGGGGCTGTTAGAGTCAGATCGCTAACAAAGTGAGGATCAAATAATAACACGTTACGATCGCGTTGCCCGAAGATAGATGGCGCTCGGTGTGAGTGAATAATTTGATAATGACGGCAGTGGCGGCAGGAGCGACGCTGGTGTTGGCGCTGCACTTCATACTTTCCGCCCCCACCGTGGCCTCTCTGCGCAGCATCAACGATGAGAATGCTCGTGAAGGAAGATAATCTCGGATCGTTGCTCGAGATCTAGCACTCACCACCCTCTCCCTCTGCGGCCCTCTTCTCCTCCCTCCTCCATCGCGGCAGATCGTTCTGTCCTTGCTTAATCTCCCCCCTCCTCTCTCCTTCTCTCGCTCCCTGCCTCTCTCTCTCTCTCTCTCTCTCTCTCTCTCCCTTCTCTGCATCATCGTCGACTCTCCCGTCCTTTCCTTCGGTTCGGCAATCCGACCGTCCTCGCTCCCCTGCTTACATTATTCCTTCCCTCGCTTTTCCCCGCGCTGTCCATCATAATTTGATCTTAAAAGATCATGCCGCAAAATCGCCAGGCTCGCACGTAACAAAACCCCGCGTGCGAGTCTGGATACTTGAGTCTGGATATTCGAGTCAAGGCATCGCGTCTCCTCCGCCGTCAAAAAGGATATTATACTTTCCGACATTTTTGCAGACGGCCTTAATGACGGATGATTGTGCGGCGTAGGTAACCCCAGGTGAAAATGAGCCGTGGCACCGTCCTCGTACCAACCATTGACCCATCTTCCTGGAACCCTTCCTTCATCGGGATCATCCTGTATGTCGAGGGCCTTTTGCGAAACTCCCGCTCGCCTTACGTCATTTATCCGCATATCCGTCTCGTACAATGCATCGGCACGCGATGCTTTCTTATCTCTCGAATCGCGGGCTTGTTAACTACGCAGCGGTGTCGAGATGATTTCGAGTCAAGCAAAGCGGTGTGCGAACGTTCTTTTTAGTAGATCTGAGGATTTATCAGCAGAGGCGTTATGCGTAATTAAGTATTTGATTCGCGTATACCGCCGAATGCTTAGTGTTCGCAATCGGACCTTAAGAGAAGAGGCGACAGGGAACGGTCAGCTCAGAAAAGTGCGCAGTACCTTCGAACCTTCCAGAATGGTTCTTGCATACGGGCACGAGCGTACCTTCGAAAGATAGAATCATTTTCCCACGCTTGCGAGAGCTTCATGACTCGCAGACAGGCTCGCTATCTTTCTAAAATCGTTCGGAGCTTTGCGATTAACTAGGAGTAATATTCCTGTAAAGGAGGGGGAGAGGGGAAAAAGTGTTGGCAAAGAGAAAACGCGAGGAGGATGGCGATAAAATCGAAGGGGAATAACTAACACGACGAAAAGTAAGAAGACTGGGGAAACTCAATAGATGGAGAAAAGACGCTCTCAGCACGTGATGATCGGGTATAGATAAGTGCCACTTACATTTAATACGCGAGTCTGGATGTATAGTCGGTCCTGCACGCAATACTTGCACGGTTCCCGTTTTGTCTGACCTCGCATTCGCTAGAACCAATTCCCGTGAATAGAACGGAATGTGAGTAAAACTGCAGCTTTAGGTGTACCCGTGAATGCACGAGTGGCTACATTGATACACGGAACGCTTTACCTTTAGTACCGTGAAATAATAATACGTGGAAATAAATGCGAAGACCGGCGCGGAAAGAAGGTACTTACATTTTAAGCTATTATTTCTCCAATGTTACATCGAATCTCGATCAATCATCGACACTCACGACTGGACGAAATTAGAAAAAATGACTTGTTCAGACGTCTCGCTTTGCTCGTTAAATAAATGACGTGAGTGGTACTGGTGTGAACAACCTCTTTACACACAAGCAAGCTGAATTCAATCTAAGAGCCTGTTGATAAAGTTCGGCAACTTTCCCGCAGCAGCGCCAATTTCCGTGCACATGGCATTTGTTTATCGACTCTGAAGACAAAAATTGTAAATGTCCGTTGGGGCGATGAAACGCGTAAAAAATTTCAAGTGCCAAAAGAATCAGTCGTAATCGCTTAACGTCGATCAGTTCAAAATTTCCAGTGACCAGCGCATACTCTAACAACATCGACGCCGTCTGTGTGATGTTGAACAGTCCCGTTGCTAAACAGATGTACGCCTTGTGTTTACTAGCCGCATTAAGTTTGCGGCATCACATATGCGAGAGCGGGTAAGAAGGCTGCGAACAATTTTTCTCCCCGTAAAGTCATAAGACATGCAATCAAGCGCGCTTCCTGTAATCCTTACATTCGCCCGGTTACACGATATCCTTTACCGCTAACCGTCCAGATCTTTGACTTCCATTGCGAGAAACTGTATGCTTCGGATGCCAACGACAACGTTAACGAAGCCAAATGAGACGATACTGAAAGAGGCCGTCAAGACGAAGAAAGAGAAGAAGCCGTCATTGACGTACAACTGTTCCGCTTTTGACGGCGAAGTGGAAGACTCGACGTTCCAAAATTTGTCACCATGCAATACTAACTCACTTTCGGGTTGCGCAGAACAGTTTCTTGCGGCCATTAAGCCGAAATTGACTGTAAGTATACGATATGTATAGCCTCTTACTGGGTAAATTTAACGTTTGTCCAGTAATCTCACTCACCTGTTATCCTGCATCAAACTAACAAAGGTTCCGCCGAGAGTAGTGTCGTACTTCTATGCTTCTATGGCAAACCTGGCTTCCATCAGGGAAAGTAGATGGTTAACGTAATTTACTCCAAATTACGGATCTAATTGTTACGAAAAGGAAACGGATACCATCAGAAGAGTTTGACGGTGTACACTCGAAACGTGGATCATTTTAACTAATCGAAGACACATATGTAAATGCAAGGAGACATGTATCACGGTAATGACGACGTCATATATGTTTAATCGCGTTATGTAACAATCGAATCCTTATCCAAGTTTCACGTATTAATCGCCCATTAACCTTGTTGACGCTCCTTTAAAAACATGATCGAAGATTAATAATGCCTTGAAGCGAGGCGAGTCTAAGTAGACGAAGACGGGACGGAAAGACTGACAACACTGCGTGCTATCTCCTCTAAGACGAACTGATGATTAACGAAGGTTTTCAAAAGGATAAGGGGGTCCTTGGCAACACCTTCGTTAACCGACGGTTGTAGAAACAGTGAATCAGTTGTGACTTGTACCGGGAATGGAAGAGATAAATAGCAAACGCAGTTCTTTGTGAAGTCCGTCTTCAAAAAATCAAATGTTTACATTATTGTTGATCTAGGCAAAACGAAGTAATAAATGGAATCCACGTAAATCGTAACAACCTCTACGTATTAATCAGTCTTAATCAGTTCACAGTTCGAAGAGTCATAGCACGATCGTTCGGCGAACGATTCGAACAGCGACGAACATCTTCAGACCCAATTTGTAGTTTCCATCAGTCTTTCGGTTCCCGTAGACTTTCAAATCTGTCCATCCGCTCCTCTTTCCTTCTTGTATCAAGAAGCCGTTGCTGATACAAAAGGAACGGCAAAGGCCCATTTGAATTCTTCCGAACCGGACGTGCACTATGTGCATTTCAATCCATGGAGGCTCGCTGACGAAATATAACCAGGAGCGGAACGGCTTGGAGAAGATGGGGGGGCTAAGAAATGACGTGGAAGAGGAATGGAAAAGAGACGATGGTACAGTCTACGTACGGGAATGGTAGTTTAGGAGCGAACACCCAGTATCCAGAGCACGTTCTCGGAGCAAAGGAGTTATTATCATGTGCAATGCCCACCAGGGCATTTTAATATTTCTGCTGAATACTCGCTCGGGACATGGGAAAAACAACGGGTGCACAGCAAACTTGGCGAGCGCCATTGACACAAAAATCGTTAAAGGCCGAGCGTTATATTTTCACTCAGATTCAAAGGGAGAACCGTCTCTACGCGTATATAATCCGTGTAAGTATGGTTAGCTGTATCGAAGTTCTATCGTATACTCGGCATCAAGTGATTCATGCAAATCGAGTCATGGTGTACTGACTCGGAGGGGAGGAGTGGGAAAGTTATAATTAGCGTTATAGGTGTATCGATGGATGGTATTTCTGTTGGCAAAGCGGCGCATTACTCTTGTCGGAGAAGTACTTTTCTGCTTAGTATTCAACAACTGCATTTACTCCGCGCGGCGCTATATTACTGATTCTCGGACTCGTGTACGAGATACTTATCGATAAGCGATATCTTCAAAATCAATTCTGAGCAAGACGCCGGCTCGTGCTCAGTGTGAAAAGTGTCGTTCAGCGGTTAAGATATCATTTTACATGCAATTAGCGTATCCCGATCCTGCCTTTCCCGTAAAGAAAAAATTGAAGCGCCGTGAAAGTAATGAGGAAGGCGACGATTGCGTCATCGAGTTTTTTAAGGATTTGGAGCACGATATTTGAGCGACCTCAACGTGCGTCGCATCCATTCTACGCGTCATTCTTCCGCAATTATCTGCCCCGATGTAAGTATCCGACGTTTTCCGCGCCTTATGTAAAAAAAGAAATCTGTCATTAGACGCGGTGGGTTCGTGCAAAAGCACATAAACAAGGAACGGCACACCTTAGCGCGCCGGCGTAATTATCGGATGTCAATATTACGTAAAATCTGTCACGAATCTCGCATGCGATAAGAATCAGTATCGGAGAACATTGGCGGATCGTCATAACGTTTGACGGATTCATTGTCGCGTGTTTATGGGTAAATACTTCGAAAATCGTCCAACTCCGATTGTACGCTCATAGGAGACATATTTCAACGTATGTAAATAAGGAACGCGGCTGTTCTTAGGAATACGAGTTACAAAGGAAACGTCTGGCAGAGACGTCTTTTACATCACCGGATACGCGCCCCCTTATTTCCGGTCGTCCCTTAAACTCATTGCCATGCGCACCATCTTCTTCGCTCCTGGAATATGAAAACAAAATCACATTTTCTACCTGTGACCTGCCCAGTCCCCCTATTTCTCCATCTTGTCTCCGTGCTTTCCTTTCTCTTTCTTCGTTCCTCGCCGACTGTCGCCGACTCACTCTTTTTACTCGCTGCCTCTCCCTTTTCTTCTCTTCTCCATTCCTCCCTTCGTACTCGGTAGCTGACTGGTTATTTTCGACCTCTCCAAGTAAGAAATTGCTATACATTCCGTTCCGTTCGTCAAATTGTAATTTATTATGCGGATTAACACTTGTCAGCAAGTATTTAAACATCAGCGGACTTGATAAACTAATACAAGTGAATAACATAAATGAATTTTGTCATGAATGGTTCTGTACCGAAGATAGTGCAAAAGCGAAATTCTAACTGGTCTGCAATTCATTTGCATAACGCGCGTGTGCTGAAATCAAATCAGTTTATCAGGTATACGCCGATTACTTTACGTCGAATTTTGCTTGAATTCATTATCTATGATTCGGAGAATCAAATTATTATCACGCACGAACGTATATAACAAAAGTCACCTTAGCGATTTGTATAAAGCTTGCTCGTTAACGCGGCAAACTCGACAACTATGTAATTGCAGCGATTATACATCAGGTTTCAGCTTTACATTGCGACTTCGCCAAGCTCAGCTTCAATTACATACATCGTGCGGCGGTCAGGTAAGTGGCAAAAACCTTTCGAAATAACACAAGCGTAATATACGTCCACGCTATTAATAAGCAAAATGCTCGACTAACTTACAAATCGAGAAAATGCGAATTCGTGGGAGATGAGTTAGTGGACGCTTGCTAATCAAGAGTTGAATTTACGCGGAAGCCATGTTGAACTAAGTTAGCGCGCGCTGGTGTTCCAGCTTTACATTAGATCTAAACCGATCGCGACATGATCGAACTGTATTCCACTCGTCGCTGTTGTGAAAGTGAACGATGCTTGTTCCGTGATTACACCAATACCACGTCGTATGTTTGAAGCAATTTGCCCGTACACACGCCAGTCGCGTCCTATGCATTTTAATTGTCCACATATTCAATCGCTTCAACGTTCGCCAGATCCGATTAACGAATTACCTCGCTCTCAGCCAATCGGTATCGCAAAGTGATGAACGAACACTCAATCCTTCACGATTTCTGATTTAGACCCGTTCAAAGTCACCTAATGCCTTCCAGTACGGTCAATCCAGCTGTAACGTGATTTATTCGCACCGCGTTATATGAAATCCGCACTCTAAGAAATGCAGATTTTACAAACCAGGTTAGTTCGTACCACATTAAATGAAAATTGCATTTTCAGAACACCAAGTTATCATACATACGGCTAGGAAATAAAATGTTATAAATACAAAAAACAAAATTATATAAGTTTAGTACATATAAATTTATTTTGAATGGATTCAAGAGTTCATATAAGAACATTATCGGAAAATATGTCGCATTAAAATTCGCTTTTTACAGTTATTTTCGTTCTAAATGAGTGGCCGAAATTTTCTTCTTGCGTCAAATATGTTCCTCAACCATTCTTAAGCCAATTAATATGGTAGAATGTTGTTGAACGGAAACCGCGCTACAGGAGGATTGTCACAGTTTTAAATCCGCGTTATATGGTAACCACGTTATTGGAATACCACCATATAGGGCGGCCATCGCAAATTTTCCTCCGCGATTTATGGAATCCGTGTTATAAGAACACCGCGTTATACGCGGCTTGACTTTAGTAACCTGCCTGATGCAAAGAGGATAGCTTACACGCGGTGCCTTAATAGTGAAATTAGCGAAGGTGGAGGATGAGTGAAAATGAGCGCCAAATTAATTAATAGGTGGCCGAGTGTGCGAATTGTGACAGTGCAACGGTCGTCGACCCGCGTAACAGGACAAAGACGAGTGTCCCCGATGGCAATTAGCCAAAGTAATTTACGAAAACTAGGGAAGAAAAAGCGTCAAGTGACGGCTACGTAAACTAACGATAGCGCACGGCACGACCTTTGTCGTCTAGGACAATGATCACGCGAGGATGGGCGTACGCACGCGCGTGTACACGATTGTGTCACGAGTGTCATAATCTTGTTTAATTGCAAGCCGAGCGCGGCCGTTTGCAGACTGCACAGATTAAAGGATCCGCTTCTTGGCCTCTGCGCATTGTGATTTCCATCGGTTCGTTATCGTAAATTGCATCGTGCTGATGCTTTTCGCATATTCGTTAAAAGGAAGATCCGGTCATCGGACGTATCTTTGAGGTTTTATGATCTCAATTATTGAGTCCCAAATGACAACTCTGGCATTATTAAGCCTCTAGGCGAAGATTATTTCAGCGAGTTCGTTAATTGACAATGTTCGACTTTTCTGTGACATGCATTTAGAACGGAAAACATGGCGTAATTAATTAATTACTGATTGTAATGGTAATGGTAAAGTATTATATTCTATCTCAGGAATGTAATGCAATGATTATGATAGTAATCTTAGAAGAAAGTGGTATCCGAAATAGAAATTGATCATTCCTGAGTCAGGTATTCTACTTATGTCATGTACTGTGAAGAGATGAAAGGTTGAAATAATTTTTTTGTACTTTTGATTTAGGTTGCTTTAATAATTACCGCTACACGTGTAATTTCTTTTACACTTGTATTTTAATATAGCATCGTCGACGTAAGAAACTTTAATTCCATAATTAATGTATAACCTGTAATTTGAAGAGCTTCAGCTATGCTATTATATTCTAATCACCACCAAGGTGATGCACTCGTTATGCTCGTAAAGGAATAGAAACCGTCCATCCTAAACCGTCACCTTCACTTCAGGAACTACACTCAATAGTCTTCCTGCAAAGATATCGCTAAGCCGAAGATTTTACTAATACTATTACAATTCAAATCTTGTCAATATTAACTACATAACACCGTACGGAAAAAACTGCAGGAATCTTAAACCACCACCTTCACTTGAGCAGTATTCAACATTTTTTCTGATAAGGAGTCGCCAAGTCAGAAGCATTATTTGACAATCTCTTTCAAACAAATTGAGATTTAAACATTCCATTAATTTACAATCTTTTATATTATATACACAATCTAATTTGCAAACATAGAGGAAATTCACTGCTGGCGAAGTATTGCTTAGCAAAACGAAGAACAATCTCTTCCGACTAAGTTGAGATAGTTGACTTAGGTATGCCATATGCAATTCAAGCTTTTATATTACGCACTCATCACAATTGCAAAAAAAAAAAACGGAGAATTCGTAAACCGCCACCTCGACTTCAGCAGCAACTCGGACTATTCCTTCAGGCAAGGTATCGCCAAGCGAGAGAAGGGTGAACTCAGGCATTATTTAGTAATCTCTTCCGAACGAATTGCGACGCCACCGTCGGCGCATCGCGGTGGTCAAAGCAAAAAACGACGCGGATGGGCGTGTCGACAAGGAGTCGCGGCAATCAATCGGTTAATCGATAATTCCTTCAATCAAGGGTGGACAAAAACGGGACCGACGGAGGGAAGAGGACGGACGAGCGGCGCGACAACACCCACAAAGAGCGAACTCTTTCATCGGGCCACCGATGGGCAGGAGCGAAACGATGCCCGATAAAAAAGAGGAAAAACGAGAAGAAAAGGAGGGAGCGTCTCATTCCTTAAACCACCCACCATAAAAAGCGGTTTCATAGGGGAGCGCAGCCTCCCAGCTCCTCTCCCCCCCCCCCTCTCTCTCTCTCTTTCTCTCTCTGTTTCACACACACACGCTCACTCCCTCACCCTTCTTCGAGCGCCGCGTCGAATTAGCAAATCTAACGTAATAATTAAATTATCGCCGTAGGCCCGGCGAGGCAGTTAAAGTGGCTCGACCCTGGACAGATCCAGCTAATGAACCGTCGCACTCTCATGGCGGCAGGAATAAATTTGAATTTCTGTTACATCAATGCCAGCGCGCGCCTATATACGTGACCGTGTGTGACCGTGTGTGACCGAGAGCGTGCGCGCGCGCGAGACTGAGCATCGTATTCATCCTCGCATGGTAGCGTGACAGTGTGTGACAGGTGGCATATGAACAGAACGATGTCGGTGTTGCTGGTACGGGAACGAATATCGTCGAACGCTTTTACTGGAAGCGCAAACCTTACGACACATCCATTACGCCAGTCCCTTGATATTTCCATTCTTTCGCTACGATCCTTATTACCGTCCGAGTACTTTTCGCACGAACCTGACTATTTCCAGAAGTGTGCGTTGGAAGAGGCACATTTCGATTCGAACCTCTCAGTCATTTCGTCTTTTCTCCTTATTTCGCTTATTGTGCCTGTTATTTATTTTGCGCGAAGTGTTTCGCCAGCGCCGAACATCGACGCTGTCGCAGTATTTTATTTATGACAAAACGTTATTAATTGCGGATAACGGCAGTGTCGACCGTTCATTTGTTTCAATGGAGTCCGCTGACACTGAATAATCAATCGCCCGACTTGGAAGTATAACGACTGTCCGCACTTATTAACGTCAACCCATCGCCATAACCGTAGTACGAATATTTGACATTTACGTTGTTGCATATTTATTGATGTCGTTTTGCATAAATCGCGTTGAATATGCGTGCACGGGGTCCGCGTCGCTGAAGAATATATCGGAGTAGGATCCCACGATGGCGTACCTATATGTACGAGTTTTAAGGTGACACGGGCCATTATTAAACCTTGCCAGACAAATAATTACGCGCGTCTGCCATTTGATTACACGCTTTTAGGGTTTAAGAGGTTCGCTTGAAATACTTGTCGTAGCCTCAGTAATGCGTGGGGACTGTTTATTGTTAAACAATTTTTGTATATATTATTTTTCTTCAACGTAAACTTACGAAAATGAGAGTTTTTTCTGGTATTCTATTCCGTTTAAAGGTATAACAAGTAGAAAGAATGGATTGACCAAGGCATCACCTGAAATATTGCGGAATGCATAACGCTTCTGTATAGAGTCGCATAAACGCATTCTGTATATAGTATACTCATTAAATCAGCAAACAATGTAATTAGAAAGAGAATTGGATTACAAATACACAAAAAAGTGCGACGAAGGACATAAATGTATATTAAGCATGTCGAGAGGACTATATGTCAAAGTGATAATTATTTCAAGTAAACAATTACGGTTAAGCGAACCTCATTAATGCACACAATCGTCAGAAAATGCGCCTGATGGATTTCCCGAGTCATTGTACAACGTTGGAATGGTTGCAACAAACGCACTTCCATATACCTAACTTGACGTATCGTTCAAACACCTAGTAATTTACCAACCGATGCACAATCACGTTTCGCTCATTTTCCATTGTCTCCGCATAATGGACGCCTCCATGCGACGATTCTTGACCGCAATGTGTTTCCGGAAAATCTGGCATGACGTATAACGACAACAGTTCCGACAGTATCTTTTGCCGACGATAATCGAATGTACGCGCACTTTTCTGCGGATGTCGAAATGGCAACTTCTCTCCAGGTTTAAGATGAAACGTTACGTAAATTGATTTCTACGCAGATCCGTGCAATTGCAATTTACAATTTGCACTTAATGAATAGTTGTATTTGTAATGAATGTTTAATATTAATAAATGTTTTCTTAGCGAATAGTAAATATTCCAGTAGACACATATTTTACTAAAATCATAAAGTTATTGCACTTAACTTGTTAAAGCACATTATTATCCTGATCAATGTAACATATTATAGAGTTTGTTAAAGTTGCATATGTTTATTTGATTAAATATCACGTTACAATATACACATATTATATTATATAAAAATGCGATCCTTAACGCCATACCACTTCGTCCTTATCATCACTTAACAACAACATACACCATCCCAACCGCGTTAACCGCGTACAAGATTATTTCCTTTCCCAAATCCAATTACCTCCCTACAAGAAAGTAGATACCCACCGACTAAAAGCATCACAACACCTCACCTTCCACCGGAAGCACCGAAAAGCGACTTCTGCGACGAGCACCGAACAATCCTCAGTGAAATCGTGCGCAGAGGCCATACCGTCCGCCGAGAAGTTTAGGTGACCGATGTCGGCGCGCAGCAAGACTTTTGCCACATCCCTCTTTTTTTCATGCCCGCTTGGTATTCACCGGCCGTCATCGGGCAGAACAGCCACCGTACATTCTAAGACACTTGAGTCATCCGAGTCCAGTGCCTCTTCTTCATCGACGCAGGACGCCCTGCGTCTGGTCACGTACTGAGTCACGCCAAGTTGCATTGCGCACCCTTCGTACGCGAGCCGATGTGCATTAAGCTCGCATGTGGCGCATATTACTACCGGTTACGTGCGCCGTGCTCATAGACGCAGACCAATTCTTACGATCGGGTCGCCAGACGACGCCGCATGCCGATCGAACACCGATCGAACTCCGATCGAACTCCGATCGAACTTCGATTCGAAAAATTGTTATTCCGCCCGTCGCTCAAGCGTATTATATCACCTTGAGCTTCGATAACTACTCACTATCAGAGTCCGTGCCGTTTGCTCCCCTCCCCCCATCCCCCGTCCCACCACCATCATCCATCCATCGTCCAATCGAAATAGGACCGAGTCCACGAGCCGTAAAAGTGCTTGTTTACATCTTTGTATTCAAACCGGCGAGCGATGATAGGCGAATGTCGGCGAAACTAATGTAGTCTTTCTCTTTTGTTCGATCGTGCTAATTTCATTGGTAAGGCGAGTGACTAATTCAGATCGGAGGTTGAAGCCGCATTTCGCCTGTCATTCTGTTGTTAATGGTGGTACTTGATCACTTTTTCGCGGACGGTACGTGTGAATGTTATTCAATCAGAGTCGATACGTTGATTAAAGATGAACCACTTTTCAAGGAGAGAGCTTGTGTAGAGTTTCTTGAATATTAACAGGTTCTGACGGAGGAGGGGTTTATGTATACGAAGCAGGAAGGTAAACGAACGAAATATCAGAGCAAATTCGGATAGATCGTCTTACGTAATTTTTTCAAACTTCATGAAAACAGAATCTGTCATTTAGCTAATGAAAAACTTTATCAATCAACAACAAATCCACCAACCTACCAGTACAACCTTGTCACTGGTACACATAATATGTAACACAAAGCCATCAGAAAGCAAAAAGCAATCCAATATCATGAACATGAACCCATCCCTCTTCCCATTTACATCCCAGATTCGCATTACTAATCACCAATTAACAATGTCACCGACTTCAAAAATCACATCGCAAACACATCTCTAACTATAAGATTCGTAAACATAGAAACGAAGTATGCCAACTTGTTCTCCGAAATTTAGCGCGCGCTTCGTTCAATGTGTCGCTCGGCCGAATGCGAAAATGGTCGAAATGCGAGGACACACGTGCTGCGGACGCCGTCGACATATTCTCGGCGGGAGGACATGAGCTGACGCAAGCGCGCCGCGGATCAGTTGAATACATATCCAGCTATCCACGTGCCGGGCGTAGCGTGTGACACGCCCAGTGCGTGGCTCGCACTGCACGCACATGCGTGCCGCGTGAATCGCGATTTCTTCCATTGGCCGCAAAGCGAGCCGCTCGTTTATCGGATCCTTCCTGACGCGCTCCGTGAGATGATAAAGGTAGGGACGCCGAACGGGACGTCTCCGTGGCGTCTTCGTAACGTCTTCGTAACGTCTTCGTACGCGCGATCCCGCCAACTCAAAGGAGCGTTACGTGTCGATAATCATTGTCGGCCGGTATCGATTCCGAGTGAGCGCCTCCGCTCTTTGATCTTGGCGCGTTTTGTTCGACCCGGCGACGCGACGGGGCGAAATTGAGATTTCGATGGGGAGATAGCGCGGATCGTGTTTGTTCTAACCCGAATTGTATGTACGGAGTGTGAGGTACTATATCGATGCAGTTCTGTTTCGAGTTTTCGGCCATCGACGCGTGTTCGTGTGGTTTGTATCAATTTTTGTTATTAGTAAGTACCTAGAACTGAAAGCAATTGAGTTAAACTAATATTTTACTAGTTGAACGGACTGTTTCGAAACAGTTTTTATAGATTCGCATCTAGAAGTGACTATGTACTGTTGATGTGGTTTGTATTTATTTTATTTATATAAACAATATTTATTGAGGAAAAACTAATATTCTATTAGATAAAAGATCTGTTTCAAGACAGTTCTCGTAGATTGACGCCTAGGAGTGACTATGCAGTATTGCTGCGGTTTGTATCAATTTTATAGTTATAAACAAAAGTAATTGAGTATAAACAAATATTCTACTAGCTAAAAGGTCTGTTTCGAGACAGTTTTCGTTGATTGGCACCTAAAGCACACAATGTACCGTTAATATGGTTTTGCAAATTTGTAAATAAAATTAACTGTCCATAAATTAACATTCTACTAGATGAAAAATTGAATCGAGAAAACACGGGAAGCACGACTCAATAGAAGAATGTAATCAGCCCCAGCATAACGTTCCTCGACGCTCACTTTGTATTACCGAAACGTTGCCCGACTAACGTACGCCCCTACTCCGGCGATCGGGCATCGAAATTATCAATGAACCGAGACAAAGCTCGATCGGAGATCGCGGCGGCAGGTGCATGTAAATGGTGGAACGTCGCCAAGAAGTAAGGTGCAACCCGACCCGGCGCCGCAGCCTGCCTTCCCTGCAAAACGATTCGCAGTTCAGCCGCGAATCGGTTGATGAGTCAGTCCTAGGTGAACGCGCTGACAAAATAAAACTACTCGAGTACGAGGAGGAGGTTGGAAGAACCGCTGAATGAGCGGAGGGCGAAATGCTCGGCGAAGAAAGAAGGTCGGGAAGGCGAGGTCCTGAACGGAGGAAGAATGTGCCCTTCTGTCGGCCGCAATCGGGATGTACTTGCCTCGTCTTCGTCGTCGTCACGGCCGCCCTGCTACAAAGGTCTGCCGGATATGCGTTCTCTGCATCTGTAACGAGGAATGCGCGACCCTAACGCAGTCCTGGTATCAATGCATGAGACGTATGAAGGCGCAGTCGCCACGGCGACGATGGCCCCCGTTCAATTTTACGTTCTGTCGTACGATGGGCGTAAGGCGGTTTAGCTTCGAGAAACAAAATTATGCCGCAGAATTCATTTTTCGGCAAAAATGTCCACGCTGAGAGTGTGATTGTACCAGTTAGGATCGTTTTGCTGTGGAGCTTGACCGTATATGCAGACTTCAGATTTGTAACGAGGAATGTTCGATTTGTAACGAGGACAGTGTTACTGACATATAGTTGTAATACATAGTATTGCGACGGCATTAATATCTCTCTTCGCACAACGTTGTAATAGCTTACTTATTAAAAAAAAAGAAGCTTCTGAGGAAGGCCTGGATAATTCGGCCGAAACGTAGAAATTTTAGTTTTCATAGTCATCTGTACTGGAAAATTGCCAACGAATATAAGTACAAACTAACATTATCGACACCAGTCAACTAAATCAAGGACAAAATGTAATTCACATTTGATTGTCGTTGACATTGTCTTGTTTCGTTATAATCCTGATCCTTTTGCTGCAGTTAGGTTCTTTCTACAGTGGACTACCGGATATGCGCTTTCTGCGTTTGTATCGAGGAATGCGCGACCCTAATGTACTCTTATAGCATTACAAGTGACACAATTTTAACAGTGTCGTCCTCATGGATATTGTCATGCCCCTTCATAACACAGATATACCACACTCCCATCCCAAAAGTAACAAAAGAAGTTAGATTTAACTCTTAAAAAAAATTGCCCTAACACGTAAAGGTACCTTCGCCTCGGCTTTGGCATGGTTCTACTCTCCGTGCTACAGAGGTCTGCCGGAAATGCGCACTCTGCATCTGTAACGAGGAATGTGCGGCCCTAACGCAGTCCTGTAATTATTGCACATAGCCCATATAGAAGTACAACTTTGACCGCATTGTTCTCATTGACATTGTTTTACCATTTTATGGCATACAAGGAAAAGTCGTAGATTTGTTATTTCGACAAAATTGCCCTTTCATGTATAAATGACATCCTTGCCTCGACTTCGATATAGTTCTAGTCTCCCTGCTACAGAGATCTGCTGGATATGCGCACTCTGCATCTGTAACGAGGAATGTGCGACCTTAACGCAGTCCTGGTATCATTGCGTACGGCACATAGAAATACAACTTTTACAGCATTATTCTCATTAACATTGCTTTACTCATTCATAACATACAAGAAAAAGTCATATATTTGTTTTTTCGGCAAAATTGCCTTTCCACGTAAAAATGACGTCCTCGCCTCGACTTCGGCATAGTTCTAGTCTCCCTGCTACAGAGGTCTGCCGGATATGCGCACTCTGCATCTGTAACGAGGAATGTGCGACCCTAACGCAGTCCTGGTATCATTGCGCACGACACATAAAGGCGCAGTCGCAACGGACGGCGCCGATGGCCCTCGCCGACTTTTACGTTCCATCGCGCCATACAGGCGTAGTACGCTTCCACGGGCCGCGTGGCATTGAAATGCAATCCCTCGCTCGGATGATTTATACCTTGCCAGTGCCCGCCCGCGGGGCAGGATGTCGCACGTCTCTTCTTTATGTCTCTATCGCTCGTCGAAAAAATATCCTGTAACGCTGGAAGTGCGAGCGAGCGTATGAACGAACGTACGGGCGAACGTACGAGCGAACGTATGATCGGCTCGGCCACGTTGCTATTGTCACCGACCGGTATTGAATTCAGCCGAAGAAGACATTTTTATGGATCCAAGTGCACGAGAAGTCCTGCGCATCCAGGACCTTCGTCCCGATCAAAATCGACGGCCTTGCCGAGGCTGATATTGTTAAGGACTGTGGTTTGCTCATCTTCGATGGAAAGGTTCGAGGAATTTGATGAGTAGTTTCGGTATTAATATTAGCCGCTACCGCGATATGAGTGTAATTAAAGCGCAGCTAAAGCAAGCCATTCGATCGTTTGTTAAGAGTATCCTGTCCTCTTGCGTAAATGCCAGCTTGCAGCATTACGTTCCAGCGGCCGTCCTTCTCTTTCCCATCAGCCGAGACGGAGATTGTATTTCCTGTCAATAATATGAGATATTTTTATAATATGTGAGCGTAGAACAAAGGATGGTCTAGAACGATGCCATAAACGATTCCTTTGAGTCCAATCAAAGCCGCATCAAGACAATTACATAGGAGGGCGGTGCCGCGCTCATGTCAGTTGGATAACTGTGAAAGTAAACGTGAAATGTTGGACGACAAGAATATGCCAATCGATCGACAATACCGTTCGCCATACGAGCACAACGGAATCGCTCTACATCCAGACGCATTCGAAAGCCGGAGTGTACGTTAACCGGGCATCGAGAAATTAGCATCTCTCCAGACAGGAGACAATGGCTGATTTGAATAACAATGTTCGCTACTGTGTGGGCCTCTAACTCTTAACTATTGGTTCTAGACGCGATTCTAAACGATGTAAGCCTACATATCGCTGTTACGTACTGCCCATACAGCTTTGTCGTTTCGTATGAAAGTGTATTTCCCCCCACGAATTCCCGCATCAATGGCCGCGCTGCTCTCAAAAATGAGGTAAGTAATGAGTGGTCTGACTAAGGGAGACTCACCAACACTTGCTGACCCATTTTGATTGATAGATGAAAGAGACCTGGCATGTAAAACCTCTAATAACAGTACTCCGCTTCCGACGGTGTCAAATTCCGAAGATTAATAGGAATCAGATGCAAGACCTCTACGTAAGGAGTCTCTTGTTCCTTATGATCCTCGAATTTCCGATAGTCTGTCACCGACGACAACAGACCGGTAGACCATTTTTGACTTATCAAAGAAGTAAACTAAAAACTTGTCAGTGAACGCACGTAGCTGCTCTTTTTTCGTATATCGCGCTGGCGGGCAAGTTTGCCATTTCGAAATTGGAATGATATGCTCGTTCGGCGATTATTGGCTTCCGTAATGTTTGCGGGTGGTTCGCTTGTCATAAGTATGAGCAGGACGCGAACGGAAGACGAGAAGCTCATATCGATGCGCAGATGTCTGACCCTGAAGTGTCTTCACCCTCATGCGACTCCGTATGCTGACCGCTTCTGTATCGTACACGCTCATTGTTACACCGGCATACCGTCGACCCGACATGCGTCGATGTGTCTGTGAGACAAATATAGTTTGTGCGTGATCGGGGTTGCAAGTAAATCATCTTGCCGTGCGCGACCGAGAAGACGCGTTCGTGCTCATACGCGCGCGCGCGCGCGCATTCGCATGATGAAGCCCCGAGTTCGCTCACAGCTAATTCCTGCTAATTATCCGATAATCGATCTAATGCGCGTGCATGATAATGGGGCAATTACGCGATTAAAACTTGACACGGAGATGTAACTTGCTAAATGTCGTGTCGAACGCTCAACGTTCCACTGTCTGTTCGTTAGCCTCTCGTCAGGATTCCATATTCATAAGTTAGTGGTATACATTGGTATTCCGTATACATAAGACATGTTCGGAACCTCAACTTTCTTGTCCTGCAATATTGTTTGCTTCAGTGTTGGTAATTATTGTATTGAGAGAAATAATAATTCTGTTCTATAAAGGAATGTGGTATTAAAAGTTGATTCTTCTTCGGCTTAAATAGGAAGAAAAGGAATCTTTGTTTGTAAAGTAATAATATTTTTGTCTAATCATTGTTTAAATGCATTTATAAATAAAATTAGAGACGAACATTTATTCACAAATCGTATACTATAGCGTTTATTCCTTGTGTTAATATGAATTACCACCTTAGAACCGCAAAGTTACATGTGTCGTACGTATAATCTCCAATCCCGTAAGCCAAGAAACAAGCCCTAGCCATATGCAATGCTCGGAAAATGTGAAAGTTGTCTGTTACGCCAGTTACGGTTGTTTATTTACCGCATTACGATTGTGAATCGTTCCCAATTGCAAGATAACAGTTAACCTTGAATGTGTATTTTCAACAGGCTCAGCTTCTCATATCAACGGTAGCTCGTTACGAAGTACAACGAATCTCTCAAGACAATTGTGGCAAGCGCCAACGCCATCACGTTAGCTAACCATGCGTGGGAGCACATGGCCAACTATTGTTCGAAGATATCGCGTTCATAATTCTTCACCAATACAAGATACGCGTCGCGATACTCTCTCTTTCGAAAAAATGACTTACCTCTCCGTATTAAGTTTCAGCGAAAATAGTCAGCCGACGTTGTTTCGTTAACATTGTCATTTTCCTTTTATTCACCCGACCAATGACAAAAAGCTCTATACATTTGGGAATCGACCTCCCTCGACCGTGGCATCATAAAATTAGTTGCCGCCATTAGCGGCAAAAACGATAAAGTGCACTTAAGACAGATTCTGAGAGAGCGTGGAAAAAAATCTACTCCACTCGATTGATACAGTTCACCTTGACAAATATGTATATAGCACCTACCATCCGCTCGGCATTTCTCGTCCAAACCGATCCTAAACACATTCTGGGAGACTACGGTCCCACTACCGCAGTAAGTGCTTTCCTCTTCTTCTTCGAGGCCATAAAATTGGAATTTTTCATCAGGTAGAGACGGACAGCTCGGATCAAAGCAAAGCGTCGCTATATTCCCGGCTAGGACTACCTACCTTTAGACTACCTTTTTAAATTTAACTGCGTTTAAAATATCAACAAAGTATAAGTAGGTACAAGGTATAAACCTCACACATATTACACAGAACTTGTAATAAATGAATATTAATTACACAAATCTTGATTTTCTTTATGTACATATATCATTATTAATCTCAGAGTTTAAATTAAACCTACAGATAGTCAGTGTTATTATATAATTCCCTTAACCTTATTCGTACAATTGCACTTATCCTAATTTATACTACCGCTCTTATCCTATCTACACCTACAGATATCTTTAAGCCAAAAGGTGTATTCTTAACGACAATACAAACTAATTGACTGTTATATTGTATATGCCTAAATATACCGTGTTGTTCTACCTTGCTACGCATACACACGTTTACTTCGACATGCTGATTCGCAGTCAGTCGATACAGTCAAATTAATTTCCTTTATTTCTCCCTTAACAAATCCACTCTCTGTTCGAAATGTATCCGAGCACCAGGCCGCGGTACAACATCCGTCAGTCACTCTCAACAACGGGGCTATTACACACATTCCCAACAGCTGGAAGCAGTGTATTCAAAACGATTGCGCGGCAGCCTGCGCTCTGATGCACATTTTCACTTTGCTCTGATGAACAACGAGAGAGCGGCGCATCGATGTCGGCGGTTGAAAAACGGTTTCAAGGTCCCGCCGAGTTTTCCGCGCACGAACCGACGACCTCTTCTTCATCGCGCCGTCCGTCGAGTAGGTGAAAAGACTTGCACAAGACATCCTCTCCACCGGTTGGGCAGCTGGCGCGTCTAACTGGCCGCAATATGCATATACGTATCGCATCGAGTCACCGACTATGCAAGAAACGTCCTGTTCATCTGCATAATCTCCCTCTATCCGAAACTTTTATTTCCCGTCTCATCCTGCGAAGTTGGTCGTCCTGTTAAGTAGACGAAGATGAGGAGCGCCAAATTCGAAGGCGGCCGGGGACGAGGCAGAATTCAAGAGGCTGAAGGATGGCCTGACGGGCGGAAGGGGGACACCGCGGCAAAAAGAGTGGAAAAGGAGGGCTGCTGAAGGGGGAGGTGGGGGAAAGAGTCGGCAGATTTGCTCCGCCGGTCGTGTTGTCTGACGCGGGGACTCACGCCCGCATTGTATTTTACACTGAACTCGTTCGTGCGCATTTCATTGTGCCTCCTCCATCGTTTCGGTTTCACCCTTCTCCGGCCGTATCGCTCGCCCGATTTCGTTTCTTTTCACCTCTCTCGCTTCCTCCGACCCGCTCTGTTGTCATATACTTTTTCACGGCCGTCGACACGTCTATTTCCCCACGCGTCTGACAATTGTGCCGATCATTAGCTGCTAGTCTAAGTCGTGTAACTAAATTCTTTTATTAATTTATTTAATCGCAGAGCAGAACGAAGTCTAATTATGCCCATCATTATTTGTCCAGTCAGAGTCAGAACGATAGCTAAATTCTTTTATTATTTAATTACGAAGCGTGTTGTCTAATTGTACGTTTTTTTTTGGTTAGCCTAAACCGGAATGTTAATTTTATCAATTTATTTATATCACAGTGCAGAATACAATTAAATTATCCCCATAATTGTTTGGCCCGTCTGTGTCAGAACGATATGCAAATTCTTTTATTAGTTTATGCAATCGCAGAGCAGAACATACTCTTACTATGCCCATAATAATTCGTGCAGTACCTATAAGCCAGAATAAAAACCAAATTCGTTCAATCATTTATCACAGCCCACGGAATACTATCAATCGATTCAGATTCCACGTCTTCATTATCCTTCCCCAGTTTCTTCACTCCTCTATTTTCTCAAACATCATCTTCGCCCCCCCCCCCTCCCCCTCCCCCTCTCCATCTTCTCTGCGCCCCTCCTCTCGTCCGTCAGCTCCGTTTCCCAAGTCAGACAATTTATCCGTCTCGCGCAGTTTCTTCGGCCGCCGGTTATAATCGTCACCCTCGAGAAGTAAGCGGGCGAGCAGCGCACCGGATTAGGTGGGCAGACACGTATGAGTCACGAACCGCACAGTGAAGCAAGTGAGATTTTCTTGCATACAGAGAGTCGACGCCCTAACCCACATAAATCCGTGCCATTAGCCTGCCCGGAAAGGCCTTTTCTCGCATCTCATGCATAGGAGCCGCGAAGTGCTGCCCTGGCTAAGCGAAGCACGCGGGTGGGTGATCGGCTCGACCCTTTGTTCGCTCCTCGACTGATGGAATCCCGCCTAACGCAATCGGGGATTCTTTTATTAAGTCATTCAGCGACGCTGATGCCTGGGCGAAGAGGCGTTGCGGCCGATGTCGGTGATCGGAAGTGGCTGTGTTCGACATCTCGATGCCGAGTGCCGAGTGCCGAGTGCCGAGCGCCGAGCGCCGAGCGCCGAGTGCCGAGTCGGGTTCCACGCTTAGGATGAATATGCTGGGAAATATCTGCCTAAGTGCTTCAACCGCTCATCGCGGATGTATCCCTACGGCTCGAATCTGGTTCGCACGCCCACGTGACTGCCAATTATGGCGGGAATATACATTTCTTTTCATTTAAATACATTTTTTTGTCAATTAATGAAATGTTTTTCTGTAAATTCTAGAATAGGTGTATGATGTTGACAATGATTTTATACCAATCTGAACGTTTGGAATGTTAAGAATATTAAGAGTGGTCAAATTCTAGTAGTTGCTGCGTCAACGTGCAGTTGACAAACTGAAGTAGTGCATATCTAGACTTAGCGCACACCTTCGAAGCTCTTGTCCATAGAACAACAATATCAGCCGTAAGATGCTCGTATGGTAAGAAAAAGTGAGCACTACAGGGAATACGTATTCGGAACCCTCGACTGGATCGTTATTCGGCAAATCATCAAGGCAAGAACGGCGTCTAGAACAAAGGAAAGCACTGTCAAAGCGTTAGTCCGTCGAGTATCGACTTGGTAGAGATCCGATAAGATAGGTAAGCCTCTATGCTCTCCGTCTCCTTTTTTTCTACACCTAGTGAGCGCGCGCGCGCGCGCGCGTGCACGATTGTCCCAAACGCACACACTGACACAGACTAAGCCACACTCGCATTAACACACTGACTTTCTTCATCCCACCTTAGCTGGGGCCACCATTCGACGACGCCATCATATAGTGGGCCCTCTTTACCCTTTTCACAGTGCCGCATATTAAAACCATTGTGTTATCTGTCATGGCCGAGATATCCGAAGGGCCAACACTCATGGGACGGCATTCGATGCCCCAGCAAAGAAACTAGTTGCGTCAGAGGTGTGAAAAGAGGCTCGCGTGGGTGGCACGGGGCACACCAATGCCGATATTCAACGTTTGGTGCCTTTCGATTTATCGCTCTTGATGACTCTACGTTAATTCAAAGCGTAGCGTGAATACGACACGTAGATACATGTTCCAATAAACGTCCTGTTCCGCTAAATTAGTGTCAATGTAACATAATGAATAAAAGTACGACGGCGCCTTTTGTTCGTCGCATCACGTGTCAGACCTTACTTCGCCAATATTCTCGCCGATCACAATACGAAATTCACGTTGGACATGCGCCGCGAACTCGTGGAAAGGTAAGTGCAAAAATGTTTACGTCCCCACGTTAGCGACGCGTTCTACATACCAAGATCTCTCGTGCGAAAAGATAACTATGAAACATCCTCAGTCGTCGATCCTTCAAAAATATCCAATAGCATCCTCATGTACCAGCGATCTACCTACAGAAATCCCATCTAAATCGCTCAGTTTCCCATAGAGACCCGCAACTCCGTTCTCACAATTAGTGTCTCACGAGAGGACAAGAATCGAATCTTCACACCTCGCTCGCTTTAGCATAAAATCCCGTAACTAGAACGACACGTAGAGAGGACCACCTACCTACGTAAACCGTCTATTCATCCGCAGCACTCCAACCTACCTTCCATCCACCCACCTACTCATGCGCTCGTCTACCAGCGGCGTGAGCGCGCGCGCGCGCGCGCGTGCTTTCCACTTTTGGCTCCACCGAATTGTAAAAGCCCGTGTCGGACGCGTAAGCAACACATGCCGGATCAGAATTCAGCCGGTGTGTCTGCCTGTCTGCCTGCCTGCCAGTCTGCCTGCCTATCTGACTTGTCAGCGAGCTCCGGGCCCGAGTCCGGGGCAACAATGGCAGTACATGCCCCGGCCTTTTCTCATAACGATTAATTCAGGAACAATGCGCGGTTGCGTCACGACAATTAGCGACAACACTTTTGCCGTCGCACGAGAGCGAAAGAGTCGTGGGGCGTGCGCACGGCATATCGCGTGAGCAGAGCACGCGCTCCTCTTGCGCACGCACCACGCGTCTACGATCCGCGGGCCGTGCGTATGTGTCGCCGTGTGTATATTTGTCTGCGTGTGCAACAATATGCGTGCTGCTCGCACTTACCTACGCCGACTTTCCGCGCGAGCCTGTCATGCCTTGCGTATGTGGAGCATGGGATCGCTATTGTCTATTGTTGCCCGGCTTATTATTGTCGGGTCATGGTCGCGTACCGGCACTTTGCTGTGACGAATTCTAACCGGCGCGAATTTCCCTACACCATTTTTGGGCAGGCGAACTCTCGCCGCTGAGATTGCGGCTTTATTCATTTTTAGCTGGACTCGACGGACGCGCATAGATCGGAGGATTAGGAAATTGTATGTGTCTTCTATTGCGCGCCTCTGACATGCGAAGTTTTGTGTTTCAAAGTTGACAATTTATTGATTTTATCAAACCACCGTAAGGACACTGGGTGGTTAATTATAAGTATTACGCGACACGTTGCGCTGTTACCGATCTGTACTCGCGCAATCACAGTAATTATAAGTTCGGTATCCTTCCTCATCCCTTCCCCTGTCGTTAATTTACTCCCCGGGCCCGAGACGGAGGAGACTATCGTAAATGTAAATATTCGAGGGAAACTCACTTCGGAATTACGCCAGAGCCGATCCCCGACTCTTCCATTGTGAGGGACCGTGATCTTTGAAGAACAACGGAGGTGCGGGGCCGAGATCTGAAAAAGGACGAATTAAAGAGCTGGAATGGGAGGGCAGAGGGCTTTAGATCACTCCTCGTTCCGAAGGATAGCAACGGGCAAGGCGTCGGAACGGTCGCCCGCAGTGCCGCTGACTATTTATCATAAGATCGATCGGTATCTCGAAACGATACCGGTCCGATCGGCGCCGTATCGATTCTTCTAAGGGCTTCAATTAACGTTATTAAAGCTCCATTAATCTCCGGGACGACACAAGCGGCATGCCTCGCATGCCATGTCCAGATCTGATTCCTTCGCGCGCGGCTCCCCTCGGCCGCGTCTTTTTATCCTCTGCCATTCGTTCGGATCCACTCTCTGCGAACCCGTGCCGAGCGATACACATACGTACGTCTCACGACCGACGCGATCTCTCCGTTCTCAATTCTCAATGCGGGTCAACGCATCTGACGTCCTTATTCGACACTATCGGCCCAGGCCGCGGCGCTTGTCTCGCAGAAAAACGCCGGCGATAGACAATGCGCGGGAAACATTTGAATCCGTCGAGCTGAGCACTCTTGAAATTCCCCGGACGATGCTTGACAGCTTCGAGCTTTCCAGCCTGGCGGGTGATTTTTGCCCGAGACAGGCCCCTTGACTAACGTCGATCGTTCGCTCGTCGGTTCGTTCGCTTACATTATCATTTGCGATATTAAATATTTCTTGTGTCACAATGAACCGCGGGCAGGGGACGTAAATCAAGCGGGCAGAGATTTACGGCGAGGCTGCAATTAGGTATGCCGGTACGCCCTTCTTAACTGGCATATTAGAAGCAGCGAGCGCGGTTCGTTGGCGGAATCGCGATTTAGCGCTATTAAATCGCCACCAGCTGCTACGCGCAATTTGTGCAAACGGGACGTCAAATGGCGTATGACCGTGAAAACGATGGAAGAATTGCGAGCTTGGCTTCCTGCTCGTCGCAAAAGACACTCCGCTCGCCATTGATTTAGCGAGTATTTGGATTCCAGGGATTGTTTGCGAGAATCGTTATAACCTTAGACACATGGAAGAAAACTGTAATTAATTGCCAATACCTTAAAAATGTATCGACATGTTTTAATATCAGTGCTACTATGCATATAGAAACCTACGTAAATTGTCAGAAGAATGACTTTGGTGGTGGTATTACATATATCACATTCACGTAGCATGGAAGAAAAAAAAACTGTTATTCATTTGACCCTTTTTTTCAAGACGCTCAATATTAAACGTTGAATTATAATTATACACATACGAGAGAATCGTATTTTTTTCTCCGTAATTTTATGCTGTAACGCCGTATTGAAAAATATACGGTGACCCTAATAAAACTGAAGGTGTTATTAGTGACATATTGCCTACGCCATATTTTGAAAATCCTTTAATAATCCTTTGTTCGACGATAAAGGTTACGACAGCATACACAGGGATGGCACATTGATACTCTACCAACGCCCGGTGCAGCATGTTAAATCACGGTCGTTCGTATACCCGGTAGGGTCAACGCTAATGAAGTAGACCGGACGGTAGAGCAAGAAACGGAACTGGTACTGCACTATCGGGGCGTGGTTGCATACATGAATACGAAAAAGTTGAACCCCGAATCAGTGCGCGACTCGACGTTTCGAGTCTGTCAGAAATGCCGAGTATAATGTTTCTGCGCCACCGTTTTCCTCGTCATTGTCCTGAGAACGATTAGCAGGGGGAAGCATCGTGGGTTGTACGTACCATCTGAATCACAATAAAACGACCCACTACTGACACACTTGTCGGCGAGTACCCACAATAGTCGGCGTCGTTTAAATTTAGTAATTTGTAAGACATACAAAGAGTAGTTACGACGAAACATTATTATTATTCGAGTAAAAGGGACAATTTATGTATCTATTTCTTTATATAAATGCTTCTTGTTCGTATTTCAATAGTAAGCTGTACTATATGCATATTTTTCATACTTGTCGGATTTATTTGTTTTAATTTAAAGTCTTCTGAAGTTTAAAGTCTTATTTGATCGAATTATTCTTTTCTGCAGATGCAACTCGTAGTGTCTCAATAAATGTAACAATAGTAATATGACTCATAAAGGTTTGAAGCAACAACACAATATCAATCCATGATCATAACTTCAGCTGTAGACTACCTTTCCTACGCACTTGAGTCTTTCATCAAACAAGAAACGCATATAATATTCGTACAAGTCTCATGCACGTTAGAACAACATACAACTTAGCTCCTCCGCGCACTGACCAATATCGCGTGCGAGTTGCCAGCATTCTCGAAATTAGGCAGGACTGTAATGACGAATGGGCACGTACGTTCAATACATTTCGCCACTGGGGAGCATTGCGTTACGATCGGCCTTTCGCAAAAGCTGAGCAACTCCCCTTGACGAAACGCTCCAGCTCCATAAGCGCGTAAAATTGTAGATGCGGAAGTTGCATTACGATTAGCGTAATTAGTATAATCAAAATGTAATTAGAAGCGCTAATGTTAATTAGCCTGTTCGGCGGTTGCCGGGCGCTGGTAGGATAGATTTATTAGAGATTAATTGCAGCCAACTGTGTGTACACTTTGCCGAGCGAAGATCCGGCGACTTCTGATATTGATGCTCTCCGCCGGCAGTCGGCGTCTTTCGGTTTATCTCCCTGTCCTCCTTTCGATGTATTACGAAAATTCGCATTACCCATATTGTTAGCCGGCACACCATCACGACAGGTCGCACGCTTGTAGCCGTGTGCACGGACCCGCGAAGTTCCGTTTTCCAACGACCGGTCGCGGCACGTAAAAGAAATCGCTAGCTTGTGCAGCGAAGGATGCATCTAGCGCGAGGTCCTCCGGTGTCCTTGCCGATTCTCTCGCCGGCAACGCACTTACTCCCTTGCTTCTCTCCCGCCCCCGCTCGGCCATCTTTTTCCCCGCCTTTCCGCGCCCCACCTCCGCTGTCACTGTTCCTCCGGCTGGCATCCGGCAATGAGGAAATTCTCGCTGGAAGAACGAACGCAGTTCATCCACGTAAAAGGGTTCCAGTAACAGTGGCGTAACGAGCGATCATCGTCCGATCGAAGGAACCGTCCGTACGTGAACGGCGCCCAACATAACCTCACTTCCGACCACCTCGAACTCGACGCAACTAGACGCGCGCGCGCCCGCGCGCGCACTCACCTTACTCTGACCTACGAAAATTCCATCCGCAGGCATGTTGCGCAATCGACGATATTCCGTGGGCCGAGCTAATGCATTACGCCCGTTGCAGCCCAGTTTTTCTTTTTTTGGCAAGATCTCGTTGCCTACGCTATTGTTTCGCATTGCTGGAAATGAAGGGGGAGAGAAGACAATGCGAACAGACAGAGAAACAGGGAGCCAGTAAAGGATGTTCAAATGGAAGCAAAATCGGCATGGGCAAAGAACCGTGTACTAGGCAGCCTCGCCGACATCCTGCCTTTGCCAGGATTGCGACACTCCTTCGTGGCTTATGCACGCAGAACACTGTACCTCGGGAGCGGAAGCTGATCTTGCGCAACGAAGCGCCCATTGTCTCTCCAGATCCTCCGCTTTGGGGTCGACTTCGACGTCGTCGTCGTCTTCGTCGTCTTCGTCGTCTTCGTCGTCCTCGTCTTCGTCTTCGCCCTCTTGAACTTCTTCTTCGCTGTCATACATGAATACGTACGAGTGTCATGGAGATCCTTCGAAACGAGGGTCCCATGAACACTTTACTCGGCCTCTTAGAATCGTTGCGTGCGCGAATCTCACCAAATGGCACACCGAATGCCGTAACGGACGACGAAATCCACGCTGAGAGGTTCGATGAGTCAGCAGGTTATAATTTCGTCTTTACGGAATTCCATCAATTAGATGATAATGGCGAGTGCATGGGTTGGTTCTGCGTGGATATCCTTGGAGGCGGATGGGATGAGCTGAATGTTCTCAAATAGTACAAGTGGTCCGATTTAATCTTTTGAATTAAGTGAAATATTATAATAAGCGTGATGACCTTTAACCTTTCTGTACTGACGCTTGTTAATTCCGTTAAATACGCATTAGCAGATTCAACTTCGCGATACGGGCGTATATTAATACTTATCGTTAATCTGACTATTACGTTTTCTGCATATGTAACCCCATGAAAACAGAATTTCGAGAATGTACATTGTACGGGTGAAGTATGTGAAGACGCATAAAATGGCTGCACATTGTTTCTTATCGGAACAGAATCTGAAGTGCATGTGTCCAGATTGTGTCTGAAGAGGTAAAGAATACGAGTTGCTTAAACGTCCAGGACTTGTCAGAGGAAAGATATTTAATTAGTTCATCTACTGTACACGCAACGCAGTTCCATAAGATAAAGAAATCGCGGCATCGCTGCCTTGCCAGTTGGGAAGGTTACGTAAAAAAGCGTGTTCAAGGAAACGTACAATAAATGCAAAGAGTGCAAATGTTCTTTGATATACGTGCGTAAAATAATGGAATCTACTAACAAACCCCGTCGAAAGTCCACTTGATGAGCCAGTTACTATTTCTGTCACGAGTCGCTACACATGCCTTTCCAATGAATAGTCATCAAGGTTTTTCTACAATCATTGGAAGCGTGTCACAAATCTAACTATTCGGTTACTTCCTGAGATGTAACGCTTGTCTTCTTTCTTTACGCCGCACTCTCACCAGTAAGATCATATCTGCCATATCTAGGACACTTTTCATCACGTCCTACGGCTTCTGTGTTAACTGCGCTTACTCCACACCAATTACTAATCAGCAGACAAATTATCGCTAATTCTTCTTAAAATACTGCTCTGTCTTTCAAGCCTATTTAACGAAACACCCGGAAAAAGTTTGCAAACGTCATCAATGCTATATAGAATAACTAATGACGCTTCTGTACGTAGAATAAAATTCCTTCACAGAATTTCACGATTCCGGAATTCTTAAATCTGATATATTATAATTATCATTATCCCCACAATACTTTTCAACATATCTTAACTACGATTAAACCATCAAGCCTTCCATATACTCACACTTATTCCACGCCAATTACACTCAGCGCATAAATTGTCAAACGCCTTTCGCTAATCACATTATCTCACAGTTCCACTTAATCAGACACCAAAGAGAACGTAGAAACCTTACAATCAACACACGTGAGCTTACATCGGGACACGTACGTGCGAACGGACGAAACGTTCGCTAAATCAAGCGTCCCACGTTTCCCGTAATCGTTCCTGTCAGAATTCATTCGGAGGCTCAATCTCGCACTCCCGAGGGATCTTTGACGTTTCCATCGTCACATATGCCGGCAACTTTGTATCCGTATAGGTGCAACGGCACGATCACGGAAAATATCAATCTAGTCGAGGGACTTGACCCCTCTTGCGCGCATGCATTTATATTAACCCCCTTGGCCCGGGATCGCGTTCGCAGGGCAAAGACGATTCTATTTATGCGCGCGACCGACGGACCTAGGGTTAATGTGATGATATTACTCACGGGATATACTTACCTACCTAAGTCGATTAGCGGAGGAGAGGAGTCCGGGACGAGTTTTGCGGTCGAAACCGAGTCGTCGACTGTGGTATTTCTCTATGCGTGGAGGGTGGTCGCGGAACGAAGGGGATAAGGAGAATGAAACTAGTTTCGCCGATTCTTTGTTGAGCATAAGTCCGCCACTGCGCGTTTAATAGCGCCAACATGCTGGGGCTTCGAATTTTTCACGGACGTTCTGTTTCAACTCCGGGCCTGCGTAGTATATCTATTTCTCTTGGGCTTGACGAATGGTGTGTTGGCTCTTCTGTAATATATGTTTCAATCGTATCCCACTTGCGTACTCGGCTCTCTGTCCGATGATCTGAGACGTTCGCAGGAAGGTTTGGTAATTAGGAGGTAAGATAAAAATTAGTTATTTAAATGAGGCGGTGAAAAACTGGAATATATTTTAGTATATGAATGGAGGGAGCAAATTAATTTCTCCCACAAAGATAAAAATCGGCATCTAATCAATACATATTTCCGCACAGAATTGAATGACATTTTATATAGGTAATAATAAAAATATGTCGAATTCTTCAAATGTAAACGTTATGCTCCACGATAATTACATTACAGAACCTTCCATTATGCCAGCTCTAATTCCACCACAACAAATTTTTGTTAAAAATGCTTAACGCTGAAGAGAGTAAAGGACAGCGCATACTGAAGAAGACGGGAATGATTCATTAATTTCCCACACGCGTAACCGAACGAAGTCACAGGCGCAGAACCGCATTCGGTAAGCCTAAGTGTTAGATCAGGCGCTCTCAGCGACGTCTAAAAAGGGTGCCCTCTGACGAGTTCTTCTCCAGGGCAACATCTCTATCATCCTCCGTCCGCGGCGGCTTTCCCTGTCCGTTTTAATAACTTCCATAAAGTTTCGCCTTATAACTGCCAGCCTCGACGCCGAGACGCGCGCCGCCGCGCGGTAACAAATTGTCTATTTCTTTGTGACGTTTCGCCTCTTCGATTTCGTCCCGTATCGGCGTTACGTAAGCGAGGCTCAATCGTCGATACGCATGCGCAATGCGCGATTATTTTCCATATCATGAGCATCCATTCGCGAACGTTGGCGTCCTGGCGGCCGCGCGAATCGTTTCAGCGTGCTCTCCCTAGCGAGAATATAACTTTGATGCATCGATGAAAGCGCTGAAACTCTCTCCTACCGACTCTCTCTCCGTTGTCTTCCGTCTCTATATTTCCATCGGCGGTAGTCTGGCGCGGATCCAGAAAGTGCCGATGTTACAGTCGTAAATTTTCAGATGCGCCGTTACAATCTTTATTAACGCCGCACTCGTTATTGCGCCCGCTCGAAAGTGTTACGGGCAGGATATAGTTCTTTTTAGCACTGGATGGTCCGCCTGCTGCTCGGCTGTCATTTAAATGTCATCTCGTCATCGACCTGACTCACGTAACTCGTCACTCTTTCCCTCGCGTCGCGCGTTTCCGCGCTAGTCGTTGAATTGGAAAATTAAGATACGAGATGTGCCTCACGTTGGTTTCGTTCACTGCTTACTTCCTTCTCGCGAACTAAACACGGTAAAATGATTCAGTTCTTTAAACTGACTCGGATAATGAAGCACAGTAATGTTGACGCAAGTACCGAGAAATTCGATTATTCTTTAGGCGACAAATAATTACTTCCGCTCGTTAAGGAACTTAATTTGATTGCTTACGGCCTCCTAGCCCCGAGTCAGGCCTCATTGTCATATGTTAAAATGTTCGAATGTCCGCAAGTCTTAAAGTTACATCTCACTCCGTCTCCGGATGCCGATAGCAACGTTACAGAATGATTGCGTGCGCTTTCGCACAGTAACAGCATCTCTTTTCTGAGCGAGTTGTATCCTCTGGCAGCGGGACAATGGCTCATTTTGACAACCGGACATCAGAGTTTTATCTCTGTGAATGGGCCCATTTGTCGGGGAAAGCCGACCATTGGCCGAAACCAATGATGTACACGACGGTAATAACATGCATGGGTGTCAACGTATTAAGAACAATTTCCGCTACATTGTTAGGCGATGTGAGCCCGTAAGGCAAACAGTAGCACGATTATGCGATATTGCGCATGCCCTCGACTGCCTTGAAGTTCGTTTCGAATCCCGGCTGCGTCAAGGATCAACGTCGCGAGAAGTAACATGGCCGAAAAAGCATGATCAGGTTCAATCCCAACTACTCTGCCGATGCGAACTTCAAATGTGGCCGATAAAAGGCGGGGGTAGTAACAAAACATGAGCGAACTCCGTGAAAATGATGATCGGATCGGCAAAAAAGCTCGGTCGAGTAGGTCAGGACATGAGCGGCGAAGGAGCTAAAACGGGTACAATGAAGCAAAAGAAAGAGTGGAGGTGGAGCGGAGGGGAGAGTTGAGCGGTCGCAGTAGCGATGGGTAGACCCATCATTAAAAATCAGTTAACCTCGCAATTACTGTACCGGCCTATTAAATGCACTCATCGGCAGGGACTTTTTTACAATAATTGTTAGTCGAAATAAATCGAAGAGCAAAACGAAAGCGAGCCCGTTGCCCACTTTGCCTAAACGTCATTCGACCTTCGGCGTGTGCAATAAACTGTTGTGACTCGCACGATTTCTAAATATTGACGGGACCGGCAAAAAACGTGATCACGATGTGTCATGCGAAATAATTTTCGTGCCGACGCGCTAATCCGATCGTATTCAACGCGAATAGGCGTATTTACATACGAGTCCGGATTGCAACGTTAAGATTGTTCGCACATTTCAGGGGCGGAGGCAGTATTGACTAATAAACAGGAAATCTACGTAGGATGCCCGGCGAATTTCTCCGATGCATTAGCTGACTCACTTAGCCCACTCGTAATCATCGCACGTCTCTGCAATCTAGATCAACGAAAACATTGGACTCCTCGCGCAAGCCGAAAGCAACGCGGACAACGCCTCTCCTCCCACCGCCTCGAATAAATAAAACAACCTCGGGAGATCCGTATCTCCGGGAACAATGACTCCCCCGCGCGCACCTCTGCAGCAATCAATCAAGTGACTCAGACGCCAGCGATCCACATATTTGCGAAATACCGAAATGTTGCGCCATCCGCTAGAGTCGAGGGAACGAAACGCTCCCCCTCCCCCCACCCTGTTCCGTCATCTTCCAATTGAATCGCATTAATTAATGTACGCCGGAGAGACTTTTGCCGGGGGGATAAAAAGACGACGCCCGACGAGGTATTCGCATATTCGTAAAGAGCAGATAAATACCGTCGGGGATATCTTCCCGGTGAAATCTTCTACAAAAGACGATCATCCTTCGTGGTGTGGATTCGCGCACGCCCACGCAGACGGGCAGCACGCGCTTCCACACAGGTGCGTGCCCACGGGATCGTGAGGGTTAATGCGCTGGGTAATAATTAAAACGCCATTTTGCGGAGGAGAAAGGCGAGACGAGCTGCGATTATAAAGCCGCTGCCGCGCCTACCTTGCAACGGTCTAGTAAATGGATCTGCTCGTGTGGACGCTCGTGTGGACGCTCTTACTGGCATTAGACGTATCCATGCACGTCCGAGGGGCACAGGTGTCCACCGTCCGCCTGTCCGAACGAAATTCTTTCCATTTCGCGGAGACTCCAACAATATTGCCTCTTTTTCGAACCGTTCCTCGCAGCGGATGGAGGATGGACTGAATTTTTTATCCGAAGAAGGTTAGATGAAGTTCGAAGTCCATCGGTTGATTGTTGGAGATGTTCTTTCGAGGTTTGTGAGATTTCATTCGGCTCGAGTGGTATTGTTGATGCTTAGGGAATGAGTTTGGAGATTATTGAGTAGCTTCTTAGGCAACTGGTTGTTTATCTGAGTCGGTTGAAAATTTAGAATTTTCAGGGTATGATTTGTTCATGTACTTAATGCTTTTGATGCCAATATGTGAAGAATGAGCTGAATGAAAAGCCTTCTTCCATTTATTTTTAAATGAATTCCTTACGTATGGGAGACATCATTCGAAAATTAATAATTTAAGAAGTCTGATGTTCTTTAAATGAACAGGTGCAGTACTTTCGGATGAACACACGAGTTGAACGAAAATCCTTCACCGATGAACTTCTAAGTCAATCTCTTAATTATGTTGTCTCTCAAAAATTAACAATTTTTTAAAACTGGTCTTAATGATATACTTTCCTTACTGCTTACGGAAGAACGAACTGAACAAAAATCCTCCTTCGATTTTAAAGTTGCTTGCTTGTGCGAAAGCAGTATCTCAAAAATTGATAATTTCTACAAACTGACTACGTTCACATCCTTTTCTTGATCCTACCGCATAAACAGTAACCTGATCAAAAATTCTTCACCGATCAAGATCCAAATCAATTCCCCGCTTACGTGAAAGGGGTCACGCGAAGATTAAGTATTTTCGAAAACTGACATGTTCGTGCACATTCGCCGGTGCCTGGACGACGAAGGGGCAGAAGGATGAACGTTCGCCGACGGGCATCGAAACCTGACACTAGACGATCGCCGGCTAACGGAAGGACCCTAATCGTTAGTTCTGATAGCGGAACACGGTAGCGCCACTTACTCCCGAGATAGTTCGCCAATCTACGGTCACGCGATCCCATTCCCCGACGATTCACTCCCCTTATCGGCGACGCATCGTCCTGACCGGCAATACGATCCTGGCGAATTAAGACGGATCGAGAGGCGGGAAAAACGTTCGGCCGGCAGAAACTTTCCGCGAGCGTTCGCGAAATAATGGCCGACGAGCGTACGGAAAAAGCAAGCGTTTCGCGCGTCCCAATCCGTAATTCGCCGACAATAATGTCCGCGCCGCGGCCGGCCGAGGCGAAAAAACGCAGGCGAAAATCTTTTCTATACCCTCAAATGTGAGCAATCTCAATTGTTGCCGCAATTACGAGTAGACATAGTCATGAATTATCTCACACTGGCCGGAGTTGGGAATTATGAGTTGCATAAGGCGTAATTGAGAAACCACATGTCTATACAAAGTGCTATTTCGTCGACACGATGTATCGTATCAAGGAACTTTATAATAACATGGTTTCTCGATGATCGACCGCACATAGCGCCACAGTTAGCATTGACGTAATTCTGCGCATACCTGCCACATGCGTCTTCATTTAGCGTCAGTAATCGAACTCGATGAAACGGCGAACCTATATTTTTAATGTATACGTACACCTTTTTTTTCCATCCTTCTTATTGACCCGATGAGCTAGGGTAGGCGATCGTAGGGATTGATTGAGCCAACCGGTTCTCTTTCGGTACAATAACGAACTTCATTAAACGCTCTACGTAACGCGCTGCTAAATTTTTATCGCATTTTTTTCCACATCCGCATTGCGAGCGCGTAAATAGAACAAGTCGATATTTCGGTAATCGTCCGCTCCAACGGTAATTATCTATGATCCTGAACGTTTAGCCAGCACGCTATTGGAATTTGTCTTAGCCGAGTAAGCGAGTAAAAACAAACAAGCGCAGATAAATTTGAAAAATCGTGTCATTATCCTTTACGTAACAAGGAAGCAAAGCATTTTACTAAACAGGAGGTATTAAAGGAAATCGCCAATTTGTGCGTTCCCGGTCGAGGGTCAAGTAAAAAAGTTATTAATTCCAAATCAACATCTAGTCCACATAAGTTAACGCAAAGGATAAGAAAATGGGCAAAAAGTGGGGAAGTTCACTCGTTCGCGTTGTTATGTCCCCTTCATTTTTTATCCAAAGATTCGTATTGCTCGGCCTGCTCCAACTCTAATGTTTGTTTCAAAAGCTGCTCGTCGATTACGTACATTATTGTGAGCCGCAGAAATCATTAATCATGAAGCACGTCAATGCCGGCCAAAACCTTGTTGCGCTGAAAGCGATTTAACATGCACCAATACAAAAAACCATTATAAAATAATCAAGATATTCGATTTTAACCAATTACCC
Source organism: Anoplius nigerrimus (assembly GCA_914767735.1). Lineage (NCBI taxonomy): Eukaryota > Metazoa > Arthropoda > Insecta > Hymenoptera > Pompilidae > Anoplius > Anoplius nigerrimus. Next base: position 2,433,113 of record OU612079.1, on the reverse strand, counting down.
CTTCAATCAATAATACTAAATCACACGTATTCGTACACTTATACACAAAATGTCCGATACATAATCCAAACCTGGTATATTTTGATGCTGTTTACTTCGCAATTTCTCATTAAACGAATCATTAACCCTTTTATTGTATAAGAGGCCTTGAAGAGCGTTTAGCTCCGTTCGAGGGAACGTTATCTTCTGAAAATCAGTTCGCTCCCCAATCCTGTCCATCTGAAGTTGGCGAACGTTCCTCCAGGTCGACCGAGGCGATGATAAAACTCCCTCAATTACACAGGTCTAATTAGCTGAAATTACGTGACGCGCGCGACGGGAGACGGTTTAAATGCGGCAGGACGAGCGCGTGATAAAGAGGTGTATTAATAGCATTTCACACTAATGGTAAACGAAGGGTACACACATATGCTAATAAACCGCAGTTGCGCGGAGCGGACGAGCGAAGACGGGAGCATGAGCCATAAGTGCCTTTACCGTGCGTATAATGCAACTTTAGGGCCCCGGCTGCCATAACTGGCCGGTAATTAGCGTTATCTCTAACTTACTTTCTGGCCAAGGCGATTATACGTAAATGGTGAAGGGATAAGCTGAAAAGGAGAACATCCCTCAACGTCGCGGTCGCCAATGAAGACTTCAGTCAGCTTTACCACGTATAGGACGCTGATGCCCCAACGCGCTCCGAGCTTGATATATACTCCTTCTTAGCCAGAACCGAGCCAACTACCGAAGTGGTCAAAGTGCAAAATCTGTTTAATGCGAACGAGAAAATTAGCTGTCCGAGTTAAGGGTTGAAGGTTAACATGGGGCGAGCTTTATCACGCTCGTGGAAGTCTTATTGATAACTGGCTGCCACCTAAGAATCTCCGGCCGTTTCAATTATTATTAAGGAAGGAAAATGTTGAGTTCGGCCGCGTAAACGGCGAATCTTATTTAATTCTTCATCTCATCCCATAGATCCATATGACACGGATAGAAAGACAGATTCTCGCGCCTTCCAGCTTGAAAAGCGTTACTTTTGATTAACATAATGACGTCATTGAATCTGGTGCGACGAGTGCCTTGCGTGGAACCGAACGAAAGCAACAAAATCACGATCGTTGATTTCGAGATGCATTCTGTTAAGTCCGTGAGAAGAGCGAATACATAAAATAATTGCGAAACGTGGAGAAAATTCCAGCGGGCGAAAATGGCATTACCGATCGCGTCCGATCCGAGACCCTGTTCAACCTTTTCATCTTTAGCCGGTAAAATCGATATGAACCTGCACTGTCCGATATGCGCGCGAGTGCTCGCTTAAAGGCGAGTACGCAGCTGCGAACCGTGAGCCTCGCGGGGATTAGATCCACAGATAGAAATACCACGTACATCTTCCACCCAGTACTTTAACTCTCCTTGCTCCGACCTGAAACAGTTTCGACGATAATGCCGATAACGGGCCGCGAAACAATGAAAATTACTGAGAACGCACGGCATGCGGACTAACCCGGCGGGGAGCGACAAAGAATGGAATAAAAGTTTCAATTAACTCGTGCTAACGTGGGCAACATTCGCGCATATTCACGGACTATTTGACTAAGTAAGTATGGATGCGTGCGTGTGCATGCGAGCGCACTCTCATCGATTTTCACACAAGGACAGGACAGTCGACAGTCTTTGGATGAGATCCGCGGAGGATGGTACGTACTCCTTTCACTTTATTTTCCCAGATGCCTGGTTAAATATTAATACGCGCGTGACAGAAATGATTTTCCAAGCTCCTCCACCATTTCGTTTTGTCTACCCGTCATCGCCGACGCTCGAATCCAGGGAGTGTCATAAGAACGGCATCGCTTATCACGGAACCAGTTCTACACTCCAGATTATCGAAATTGATCTTCTGCGTTCGAATAGATCATATGTTAAATGAGTGTCAATACGGCGATTGTTCACGTAAGTAACGTCAAGTAACAATAGTAGCTCTCCCTAAGCATTTTGAAGTAGGACTGTCACAATTTATGTGATATGATATCATTTTATCTTGTGGTACAGAGAAAAAGTATTATCAATGATCATTCGAGTACCGCTTGGTAATCAACCGATCTCTTATTTTTACACTTAACTAAAGTGTATAATTGTGTTATAATTGCGACACTTGCATTTGAAGATTTTATTATAGTACAGTCAAGGTTAATTACAAAAATAAATAAAATAGTTGCAGTAAGTATTGATGGTACAAGGATTTATGCAATAATCATAATGTAGTATGAGTACATAAAAAAGGATCTATTTCAAACAGCGGTAAGCAAGGACGTTAAGATGTCTCGCACTTACATCCCTGATTATACTGCATTCCTATTGGGTGACTGCAGAATCATATATTTGTTTGCCTTAGAATCGTATAAATTGAATTAATCCTGCTGCTTCCACCGTTAGACTCTATAAACATTTGTTTCCAGTTTCTGTATTAGTGTACTTACAACGACAATAAAATAATCATGGAACCTTTTCATTGTTCATATACTTTTGTTTATACCGTGAAAAAAGACTAACGTAAAACTCAGATTTTCATTAATTACATACACCAAACATTCCTTCGAATATACCGGTTCTTACGTTACATCCGACCAGTCCTTTATCGAGACCCGCTTTCAAACTTATCTCATCCGTGCCGCAACGTTTCCATTACTCTGGCGCGTTCTAACATCGACCCAACCAAACGACCGTATCACTCAAAACCATTACAAATTACACTCTACATTATCCACCGGCCGCAGCACCTAAAACATCTTCCGACAACCGTCAACCTCCAACCTCCCAAAACTTCTCACGCACGTTAATCTTCGTCGATCAACTCGCGAAGCAAGATCCCTACGCCTTCCGTGACACATTCGCGCCGAAAAAACACAGAAAGCGCGCGCGCGCGCGCACGCATCGGTACAGGAACAATTCGATTCGCAACGTCACCTTCGTCGTCGTCGTCTTGGTCGTCATGAGCGACGTCGACAAAACGCGCACTGGGATACAATACATGACATTAACGAGCGACACGACCCGCAATAAGATTACTTTGCGTAAATCACGAAACTGACCGGTCGTCTCCCGGGCCCGATGTAGGTACATATATACTTATTACACACGTTCGACGACTTCTCTTGACCATCTTGAGATACGTCCGATGTTTAACCTCAAGGTCCCCGGCACATTGGAAACCTCCTGGATCGATCGCGGTGCGCGCGCACACAGGCGCGATCGAAAGCGGACGGGCGGACGCACACAGGCGGGACCCGGCTCACCTATAGGGCCGCACGCACACGGACGCTGCCCTCGACTCGAGATGGGTATTACACGGAACCCGGAGAATCCCACTTTCCACGGTTGCGATGTGGACCGTTTTGTATATCCTATACACAGTCATGTACTGGGCGACCGGTAACTCTCGTCTCCTCTAATCGAAACTTTACGAGCACCCTGTATTCCAGCATGCGTGCCTCGCGCACGACCTCAGCCGACCTACGTCGACCTCTCCCACATTACCTCGTCCACGCACCTCGTTGCTGCGGGGATGCTGAAGAAACTACGCGGCGTTCGTCATTGCAAAAGACCGAATTACCCGGGAGACGTCCGTCACGTCGTTGTCAAATCAATCTCACTTTTTATCGTCCCTCGTGCTTTGACAATGCCGGGGATAGGACGTGACTGTCGGTGACTCGCCACCGTCGCCGGCCAATCGGATTTGTTCCAACGATTTGAGGGCGACTTACCAAGCATTCTGATACTAGATATGCACCGTTTATTTTGAAAATGGTGTCAGCCCAGTTTTTGTTTAAATGGGATGTACACAATTTCTGATTAATTTACACTTTAAAAATAAATGGTCCATATGTCTAATGTCGAAATATCATAAACGTACGTGGGCAGATTTTATACTTTGGTTCGAGCAAAGGCGAAATTATAAGGAATAATTTGGAGCTCAGGAGAAGCATTGATATGTACCTATAATAATTTTTTAGATTTTGAATTTGGAGTAATGAGATTGAGGAAGAGTTTGTGGAAGAGTGAAGGTAAAATTGTGAAGGTAAACTGAACAGTAGCGGTGAGTAAATTCTGTGTGCTTACTCCTACGATATTAATTATCCTTTATCCTTATTCGTCTCTCAGGAAGTGATTCATGGTTGTATGTGCAAGCGTTCAGCTAGCAAATAAAACAATATCGGGAATAGTCAGAGCGTGCTTGCGCAAAGTGTTTTCTACTATACTTAGTTGTTTCCACGTCATACACGACTGCGTCATTTCAAGCAATGTATCCATTATTACTATGTAAAAATAAATAAGCAGAGTAAATACAGTTAGCTACCAAACTACAATCTTATTCCAATACTGAAATCAGAAATAAAAGACCTCATTCTCAGTTATCTGCACAAATTCTGACAGAACTTTCTAAGCCACAGGTAGGACAGGTCACTAAACAAGTATCATCTCCACGTAATCTCAGAGCCCAAAAATGTAATACTAATCACGTACGTTTTAAAATTTACAAGTAACACAGCCAACTATATTAAAAGTGAACTTCTTTACGATATTAAGCAATTCAATGATAAAAAGTTAACGTATCTGCGCATGAGAAAAAATATAATTTGTTCAGGATAACATTTCGTTATGCAAATTTGTCCGCTTTATTTAAAGAACTGCATAAACAGCATCGACCCTAATGCTGACCTGAGTAATTGAAAGAGTTGGCCACGAAGCGACTGACTGACCACAAACGGCTCACTTGTATGTAGGTGCAGGTGCGTCCGTACTTACCTCTGCACATGTAATCATGAACGTGCGGTTGTATCCACATTTTTGCGTCTGCGTCAGCAGGTAGAACAGGGAAATTCAGCTACCGCTTTTACTCATCGCGCCTACTTGCGCGCAAAATCTGTCAGAGACAAATTCGTTCTCATCGTTGTCTATGCGGAACATTTTGAAATCCGATCGGCGACGATTTTACGATAATTGAGTCAAAGATCGAGGATCGCAACGACGTTCGGCTCATCTACGTACGTGCCTCAGTTGGCAAGGAAAAAAGAAGGACCGAGATGCGGACGTGCCATTGCGAAGAACGAGAAGAATAACTCACGAGTAGATACGCTGATGACAGAGGAAGGTGCCGGCGAAAAAGTCCAATGCAAAGAAATCGGGCCATGACCCGCAAATCTTCGTTATAATACCATGACCCCGATTGCTTCAACACATTTTTGGCCAAACATTCACTTTTACAGCGAAGATGGCTCCTTCTGCCCCGGCGATTGTGTAATACACGACACTTTTTTTTCCACCTACCTCTCTCCTTCTCGCTCGCAGTCCGGTCCACCTGTCATGTGTCGAAACTTTTGCCCCGAATTAGCTACGATTGTGCAGATCCGGCGAATCCTTGGCTTCTCCTGCATAAATAGCGTCGGCTTCGACGTGCGATCGTTACGAGGGAGCAGCGATCCAGGAATACTTTGAGAGGATAGAGAAAAAAAAAAACTTGTCACAGCCAGAATTCGCGGAGCGCACGTTCTGCATCGGGCGCGAAAAACATCGAGATCCGCCCGAGAAATATTCAAGAAGGCTCGACAAAGACGTCGCCGGCGTTCGATTATCCAGATACGCCGAATGGGTTTATCAACTTTTGCCGCAATAATGCCAGTCCGATTATTTACGCGCCGGCGACCCCTTATTTACGGCCAGGCCTGCCGATCGAAAATGCGCACAAAAGGCGCAGACACTTTTTTATCCGCGGGCACCCGAGGAGCGCAGGAGGGTTACACTTATTTATTAACCGTGGCGAGATTACGCTCGGTGTCGTCGATCGATCATTCGCTCGACGTTCATTTAATATTTATAATCGGGCCGACCTTCGTCAGGATGGCGGCGGCACGCGACGTTCGGCCGAACTAGTCTTCCTCGCCGAGCGCGTACGTACGTTCGTTTCCATCGCTAGCATCGGTCGCGAAGAATGTCGCTAAGCGACGTCCGCTGTACGCTTCGTACATTGATTATCCCGCGGTCATCTGACACCCGATTAAGGCGGATTCGATGATTTTAGAACTCGCGTCATCGTTAACGGACCTACAATCGATCATTCCGGATCATGCCAATGGAATTCCCGTACGGCTTCTTCCTGCCGCGCGGTTCTCTACTTCTCCCTCCCCTCCTCCGCCACTCCACCTTCTGTCCTCCTTCTTCACCGCCGGCCCTCTCTTCTTTACTTCGTGTCCGTCTCGCTTTTCAAACGAATGCAGGTGATTTGTTGGAGAGTGTTGGCTTTTGTCAAGGCTCTCCGCCGTTACACCTTCATGTCAGTTTTCGAGCGTACCTTGAACGGACACCTCTCGACCTACGACCACGATGGCCTTTTTTTGGGACGATAAAGAGAGAGAGAGAGAGAGATCTTGAAAAATTGAATCGATAAATGAGCAAAAAGCGTACGTTGATACCTGGCCGTATAAATTAATGTGGAGGGACGGTGAGTAGGTGTTGAGGAATGATTTTCAGGTTGTAAATGCTATCGTTCCATGGTCCGATGACTGCGGTTGTTTATTTAGTTCGATGAAAAAACTGTATGAAGTCATTGCGTCGAATACGTTTGCGCGCGTTATTGTAATTCTGTTTATATTGCGACGAGTACGTGTTACGCCTCGGTGGGATATGATTTTTGACATTCTGTTATCTGCGATCTGAACGCTGTAATGATAAATGATTAAGTTCATGGCAGTTGTTTCGTACGCAATTTTTTTTAACTGCTTTTGAAACGTTATCCTTACACTTTATACTATGCGACCTATTTGATTCCATCGTTTAGAATAATTCGGCATTAAATTTCTTTGAATCAGCTATTGACGTATTCGCTGAACTTTCTGTATTACAAGGTATGAAGAAATCTCTCGCGTATCCTTTCGTATTAATGCCGTACAAGAGCCCATCTCTTTTTCGTACAAATGGGGTTAAAGTTCTTGCTCAGTCATTTCTTTCTTAACGCTGCTTTCAACGAGCTATTTAAGCGATTACAAGAGCAACTAACATTAATTGCACATCTCAATCTCCGCGGCAGTTTCAATACTGTTAACGCCTGTTACTATTTCTTTATGAATTCAACGCGCTGCAGACCGTACGCGCTTCATATGACAAACCACAGAACGTAAAACGTGAATAGCGTAGTTATTCGGACTCATATTTGAAACTTCTGGCAAACTTAACTTTTGCATTTTAAATGTCATCATGAATTGCATTACCACCGTGAAAGGTCGTATGCAGCTATTTCGCTATTGACTAGTATACGTTATTACCACTTGCGCGGTGAAATAAAACAATGATGTTAATGCATTATCAATTATATAACTCTATTTCAAAAGATGCCGGAACAATATGTAAAGTAACATAAATCAACATAAAATAATATATGAAACGATTCACAGCACTCTTTTAAGATCTCATTTACTGAAATAATTATAAACAAAGTCCAATAGCCTCGTTACTAAAACGACAAATAATGCGCTAATTGGAGAACAAGTTCAAGGGATGCTCACGCAATATTCTGTGAGAAAAAAAAAGGAATAAAAAATAATTAATTCAATTGGGCTCGTCCGGGATTTGAACCCGGGACCTCTCGCACCCGAAGCGAGAATCATACCCCTAGACCAACGAGCCAGTTGAGGAAAGTTGTTTACATAGAAATTGAATTCCTCGACTAACGTGTAAACCAAAATATTGCACTTTTTTGCAACTGTACAATAAACATTAATTACTTCCCATTTACAAACCTGCAGAAAATTGTATCATCTCTGGATGCAGGTACATGTTTTGGTCGATAGACCTTGAAAATACAGTACACCTATCCTGAATATTAAACGCAAATTTTGTGCAGCGCATTAATTATGAACGACGCTCGATTATTCGGATAAAATGATGTCAACATTCGTACGTACGAAGAGCGTAGAATGGGAACGGATCTCACTAGCAGGCGCACTAGTGCGTATAAATTCGACAGCGTAGTATCGCGCCGTATCCGAAAAGGATCTGACGGTCGCAATGCCAGGGAAAGTTCGCGCGACAATCTCAATTCCAGAGGTAATGCACGTGGCACCATCTGTGCGACAAGTATGGCATTCGCGATTATCATTTCTGTGCTACATTTCCGCCTCCCTCCACCACCCCTCTCAACGACTCCCGCCAACGAGCCACTGAGCGCCGCGAGCCGTGCTCGGGACGGAAGAAGTGAAAAAAGTGTTGGCGCACTCGACGAGGTAATGCCCTACAACAAAGTTGAAGGAAAGGTCACGCAAACTGTGCTGCACATTTACTTTTCGATCGTTGCCATCTGTAATTGCGGGTGCTGCTGCGCGCCATTACCTTTAAAACTTTGTTGCGCATCCGTCCCGCTCGACCCCCGCATTCGGAAGGTAAACGAGGGTTTCGTGAGGCAAATTCACCTACCCCGGGGCGAAAGGAGCGGTATTTGGTTTTGACGGTGCCTCTATGGGAAACGAAGACGCGGCGGCCGGCAAATATTTGCCGTATCCGACGCGGCAACTGTAACGGTGCACGCGAGAATATTTCCGAACGGCGGGCGATAAAAAGAAAGGAGAAGGAGAGAGGGCGAGAGGTAGGGATGGAAAGAGAGAGGGAGACGATGTGGACAAAAAAAAAGAGTGCTGTCAATAAAGACACGCTATCTATTTACTGCTGGGCATTCCTACTGTGCGGCACGGGATTCGGAAGGACGGCGAAGGCTGATAGATCCCTTATTGCGCCGGGCAACAGTCCTTTTTTACGATAACACACCCCCGAACATGGCCCGCACGCCAGGCCAAAAGTGTACGCCCGGTAGTAAACTGAGGTACGGGAAATCGTAGCAATTTTTCGCGACACTTTCCGTAACGGTGCATTTTTACAGCTGCTGCTCCAGCGAGCGGTTCCCGCATGCTTTTTAATTAGAGTTAAGCTTGATCGTAAAACCTCGAAAGGCCGATTAAGCTTTACTCGATGACTACCATCATCGTTTTACGACATTCTCGTCCTTTTCGGCACTGAGCGTAATAACGCCTCGCCATTGTTCGGGTAGCGGCCGCTTGCCCCCACGACTGGGAGACCACCGATGCGTACCGTACTTGATCTCTATTCATCGGTAAAGACACGCATTTTCCCCGTAGCGCCCTTAATATTCCGGGAAATAAAAGGACGTGCCCGAGGGCGATGATTATCGGTCGCCGGATGCGCACCGATCAATGAACGAATTGCGGTCATATCTGGCTAGTCCGTCGTTTCTGCCCTCGTATTAGCTTGTGCGCAAAGGTTTACGAAAGCTGACCAGCCTTGTAAACGATTGGGGCTCTCGCATTAACGCGCTCGGGTCTCAGCAGTACGGTCGGAGCTTTCCTAAACAAAGTTGAATTGTATGAGCCGAGTGGGCAACGCTTATTTCGTGCATACGTTACGGTAAATGTGATTAATACGGTGGTTGTACATAATTATCGGTTCATTTCATAAATATTGAAGAATTCAACTCATTTACTATATTTAGTGGTTATAGATAATTGCGCTAATATTTCCTTACCGCATTTATTTGTTTGTTTATTTAAGGAGATGAGTGATGAAGAAGATATGAATATAGGATTGTCTTTTAAACATTATGTTGTTAGTCATAGTTGTTACAAAAAGTATGCATCAAAGGCAATTATGGGGCCTTCCTTCCAAAGTGTGGTAGAATTATTTTTGAGCACTGGGAGGATTCTATCGAGTAACTTCAATAATAATCGGCAATTATACATAGCCAGCAGGTTAATCACATTTACCGTAGCATATATATGTACATTAATTTTCGTTTTATGTATTCGAGCGCCGAATGAGTGTGGGTCGTGTAAGGGCGTGTTGAGTTTAATGTTTTTATTGTAGTTTTATTATATGTACGGTTGATGGTCTTTGTCCAAGCGCTGGGAAGTTGTGAGGGTCCGAGGGAGTTATATTAATCTGAGATGTAGCTACATGAAGAGATAGGCGTGCACGGATGTATATAAATGAAGGGTACCGCTTTCGGTAGCATATTAAACTCAAATTCACGCCCCAGGCGTAGTCGCGTACGCCGTGGACATAGTTAACTATCTTTGGACGAAATCAAAATATTGATGTAGCCAAGAACGTGATAACGGCAATTTCGAAACTCGGTGAAAGTTTCACGACGGGTAAGGACAAATTTCAAAATCTGTTTCTTTAAAAAAAAAAATCGTTCCGACGACGCCAGAACAGAATTAAATCATGAGTTAAAAATCTAAAACTCACACGGACGCGACCTAGAAGCGCTTCTTCGTAACAAACGCGAAATTTAATGGCTTCATACCGATTAAAATCGCAATAATCTTGAAACCTCGTCACGCTTGATGATTCAAGGACGAATCTCTTCAGCGGTATATTATTGAAAATATATGAATCCTGCCTGATGCGACGGCCTAGACGGACGAATATATCTAATTTGGAAACAATACCTTTTTCCGTTCTTTTTTCGCTAAACGATACGGCGAGCATCGCCATATTATACAATGCAAACTGCAGCAAATTATTCCCCCGGTATAGAGGTCAAGCGCGATGTTGTCAGCGCAAGATTCATGGGACTTTCCCACGTCCTGGCTACCAAAAAGAATGCCCGGAGAGCGACTCTATGCGTTAGCTAGTTACGCCGCGATCTACGCAAAACAATGGCATCTGGAGTGAGAAGAGTTTATCGTATGATGCTCGCAAATTATTGCTATCAATCCATCGTTTACCGAAGGACGGTAGGCATACGATTCCTAGACAATCTCCTATCCCCTACTCTCGCGATCCTCGAAATAATACGCCTCGCAGCCCAAATACCAGCAATCATCGTTAACGCACGAGCCTCTCTAACTGAACACCAGCGAACGGCAGAGAAATGCAATCCTTTTATCAGCCGAGCCTCGAGATGCTCTCTCCCAGTTTCCGGGTCTGAAAAAAATAAGCGAGCTAGACGGCCAGCGTCCATAGTGTTACGTGTACCATAGACGAGGGGTCCATACGCGAGCGTGTCGTAAGTCTCGAACGCTGGACGCGCGGAAGGTGTAGGTGAAGAAGAAAGAGGAGGAGAAGAAGGAGGAGGAGGACGAGAGAAAAGGAGAGGACTTTGTGGGGAGGCCCCTCCCTTGTGCCCCCTCCTCATGGCCCGAGAGAATCCCTCAGGCCGTCCGGTGGGACCCCCCACCAAAGGAAGGACAGGACCAGCGGCCCACCTGTGCAACGGATGGACCCTGCACGTTTCCACGCTGATCCGACGCACAGTGTGCCCATAAGGCCCATTCGAACTATACTTACGAGAGCGCACGAGCCGAGCACAGGCCCCGCTTACGAGCGAGCGAGCCAGCGAGCCTGACAAGCGAACAAAGTGGGACCGCGGGAAATAATCGGAGGTGGGGGCCGATTCAAGAATCGACGTGGACACCTTCGCCTTTCAAAGTCATTCACCTAACGGTCATCGGCGCGTCAAGCATCTTCATCGTCCTCTTCCTCTTCCTTTTCGGCCGTCGCCGTCACCGCCGCCGCCGTCACCGCCGTCACTGCCGCCGCCGCCGCCGCCGCCGCCGACACCGTCGCTGCCGACACCAACACAGCCGACGTCGCCGACATCGACGCCGCTTTCTTCTCTTATCCGCTCGCGCTATCAAGGAAGTTCGTTTTTTCGCGCCATCGCCCTCCGCCGCTATTTCGCGAATGGAAAGTGAATCGTGCCGGGCGCCAGCCTAACGTCGTCCCGCACAGACTCCAGTGTACTAATCCCGACCCTCTCCTCTCACCTCTCTCCTCTCTTCATCGTCGAACATGTCGCTCGGACCGGCGTGCAAAGTGACGGATACGAACTCAATGTGACAATCCTTGGGAAATGTTGCCCGAGCAGTAGTAGTGGGACAGTTTGGGAAGTCTGCGGGCAACTTCCGCCGTTCGTCCGACGATTCCGATCGTCCAGAGAGGCCGTCCGTGTTAAGTGACCAGTGCCAACGAGTACGCAAGGTGCACGTGCGCACACTTTCTAAGAATCCGCCGTCAGCGAGTGACAGGGCGCACTATGGGATATCGGATCTGAAGGGAGACCGTGCAAGCGAGCTGGCCCAGACGCAGCGACCTGAATGTTGTTTATACTTGTGCAACATTAATCATCGCCACGATTAAGGTACGTGACTCCGTGTGAAAGCTCGCGATCGAAGCGGGCGCGTTAAGAGAATGCTGCTCAGGCTCTGAAACACTGTACATCGATAGCTCGAGTAAACAGACCTTCTCCGACGCGTTCGACTCAGCTTCTTTCGTTGTCGGGCATCTCAGTCGGGAATTTCATCGATGGCCAGCCGATTCGAGGCACATTATGCTGTCACTCCGCGTCTCAGACACTCCGATCCTTGAGTTTGACATTTAATTGCACCCCTTCCACTCCCCCGCCCACCCCGCCGCATCTTCCCTTCCTCCTTAGCGCACACGTGCGCGCGCGCGCCACAGATTTTTAACGGCGCATGAAAATGTTCCATTCGTCCTAAGCGGAATGCATCGTTTGACTCCCGTGACTGACAGTGCCCGTCGACGGGACACAAACAAGCGACGTTTCGTAATGCGCGCGCGCGTGTGCTCGGCCGATTTCTTTGTCTTCGATCGTGACACGGAGCGAAAAGCGTCACGGTTCGACAGGATCCCGACGATATTACGCTCCCGCGCGCGCGCGCGCACTGGCGTCAGGAGTAATGAGCGATAAGACCTTTGGAGGCGAAAGCCACGGGCGCAATGCGAGCCGGGTAATTAACTAATTCGCTCAGACACCGTCGGCAGATCTTATCGGCGGCTAGTCAATGATATCGAACGGCTCGGCTTCTACGATATTCCCACCGTTGACCGATCGAAGCGGCGAACGCTGAGAATTTTCCCCCTTTCCGCGCTTCGACTTGCCTTCGCCTTCGATCCTTCCACTGCCGGACGATCATTTTCCTCCCACAGGCCGTCTAGCAACATTTGACCTTGCTCTCCGGCCCAGTTTCGTCTGTTGAACGTCTTTACCGTTAGCGTTCTTCGAGATTCTACTCGAGTGAAAACTGTTCAGCCAGGATTCGATTTTCTGACAGACTCGCATGCGAGTAGACCCTCTGAAAGAAGGTCCGCGTTGCTGAAGAGCAAATAGATCACTCAGACTCACCGAGGGTGAAGTTTGCCGGCGAAGCCTCTGTCCAGGAGTCAGTGGGACGCCCGAAATACAATCGGCAATAAAACGGTCTCGTAGCGCATCGCTTGAAGGCCGGCCGCTAGTTGCGCGGGCTGCGGAACGCCATTTCATTTCGAAAGACCGGAAGTTGCCCTCCGCGAACTGGATCGCGCGCCGCTGGCGAAGATGAGATTACGAGATCCCCGAGCTAGACGTGACCTCGCGCCATTGACGACGATCGGACGAGGATCTCGGCTGCCAGCAAAATGCCAGGCATCTTTGATCGATATCCGTCGCTTGAGACAAGGACGTCCATTAAAACGAGAACTCGATGCCCGAAAACGATCCAGCTACGCGAGGACGCGTGTCGAAGAGAATGAAAAGGGAAGAAGAGAAAAATGATGGTAAAGCGGCAGAGCTGGCTCGCAAATGAATGAGCTTCATAACTCGTCGCTGCGAGAAGGTCTTAATCGACTTGGCCAGGATCAGAGTAAACAAGAGTCGTGCTCGGGGCCGAGAGAGGACCGTCGGAAGGCGAACGCTATTACGCTTGAATGGGCAGCATTCGGGGCGAACGATTATTCCCCGTCTGTCACGAAAATGCGATGTCAACATTCTATGGAAGGCTCGCAAGTGTCGTGCACGAGGTCCGCGACTGTCCGCTACTTTTTATTACGATTCTCTCGCCGCTCATCGCTACGGTTGACAGTTAGCCCGTGAAAAAATGACCTGCCACCTAGCACGGATTGTCGAGCCTGCTCGGCCGGCCTCAAAGAAGCTCGGCTGCCTCGGGAAAAGGATTCCGAGCCATTTCTCGCCAATAAAAAAGGTGAGCTCCGTGGCAACGACACGGAGCTTTCAACCTTTTTATTACATCGCTTTTACAATCCGACGGGACAGAAAGATGGAAACGACAGTGGAAAGTAACGCGGACGATCACCGTTCGGACATGTTAATCGTAGAAGTTTAGCGACCGAGAGCAGGAATTCCGCTTGATGCTCGAGAAATAAAGTGAGCGTTCAAGCACGATGTGAGACGAGAAGAGTATCCAGTCTGTCGCGTCCATTACACCCGACATTGACAGCGCAACTTCGTGTAGTAGTTTCAGTATTATCCCGGCCCATCGTAATTAATAAAGAACGCGCCGCTCGTCTCGGCGAGTTAGAGGCGACTAGCCGGCTCGCGGCCTTACCGATTGTGAAAAAGGTAGCAGAGAAATCAGGGCATAATGACAGAAGGCGGGCAGACACGGCTAAGGCGCCTTCTTAACAATCCGCGAGCACGCCTATGATTGCGAGCCGTCAAGGGAACGCATCTAGGCTCAAAGTTGCGACTCGCGGGAGTCGTTACGATTCTCACGGCTGAACAGACGAGCGCGACGATTGCACTTGGAGGCCGTACAATGTCTGGCCTTGCGACGATCCTCGATGATCTCGCAATGATCGGTACGCGGCCGAGATCCGCTCCCGACGATAATCGGCGGGAAACGCGATCAAATCGGCTGGATGCGCGCTTAGTCAGCTCGCATTTTTATAATCTGGAGACTGATCATTACGGACCGCTACGCGCTGCCCGATTAAAGGTCATTACGATCCTACAAATCCGAGCACCATTTTTATCGCCTTGAAGAGTTCGCACGCCTCTAAGGAAGTATAAAACTTTCAAGTACGAAGCTTAGAAATATGAAGCTACAAAACTTTTCCGTACTCTTCGGTATGCTGACGTTCGCATTTTATACAGCTGTGTATGAGTACTGAGGTTCCGTGTAATAGAGAGGACGGTAATACGAGATCAATTTAACAATTTGATCGATCTGGGTTTTCTACACGGTCACTGACGACAACAGGACATTGTGAGCAAGGTGTCGCAACGGTTCGAGGTAAAAAATGAATATCTTCCTCTTCTCCGTAATAGATGTAGTGTAAATTGTTGCGTCACCTCCGATTCGAAGGTACATATACTCCTGCGCAATGCACGAAATGCTCGCTTGTAATCAGTACAGGTTGCAGTGCGTCTGGCGCTGACTTATATACAGGTTGTCTCAAATTCAGTCGATCTTTCAACCTCCTTACTCGAACCCAAACGAAAAATTAGTAATGCCTCAGTTGAAAATACGCCGACGAGACAATTGGTACATGAACCGTACATGAAACGTACATCAGACGTAATGAAACCTCGGTAGTCTCAAAAAGGTGGAATAACGACGAAGCCATTGGCGGAAAAGAAAGATTGGCAGCACTCTGGCGATCCGCTCGATTTCTTGAGTCCTGTGCCTCTCTCATAACTCGACAAGAACGCAGCGAGACCCGCAACCGATTGCCTCACACGAACTCGCCCGTTTTTCCGCCGAACGAACTCGAAAATATTCACCGGCTGTGACGAGAGACTATTGCGACAAACGTGTTTCAGAGAGAGAAATTTTTCTTCCCTCAACGCTGAGTACGAACGAGCAGTACACAACTTGGTCGCAGCACCGACATCTTACTTCAATCGTATTCCGGGACAAACGAACTTTGCTGAAGAGCGCTAGGAGGCGAGTCGGGAAATATTTCGGCAAAGTCAACCGAGGTGCAGACGCACGAAAGAGTGGCAGGAATGTAGGAGAGAAGCGAATAGCGGGCATTGAAAGTCGATGGATCGACGGTGACAGAGGTGGGCATCGGCATACGCGTCGGGACGCGACGGTACGCGAATGAAAAGTGTCAACGACTGTGAGGTATAGGTCAGGAGAGAAAGACTCCGTTGATCAAATAGTCGACGTCTCTTCCATTAGCTGACATTTACTTTCCCATTTAGCGACAGATCGACATGTATGAAAGTCGCCGTGCCGATCGGGGTGGTGTCTCTTGAGATCCTCGACCGGCCTATGTGGGTCACATGCGTGTGTTTGCCACCTAGCTCCCGATACGTTTCCTCGAAATCCCTATTATCGGGAGAAATGGTCATTGCAGGCCGAATGTCGGTGGAACGAAATGAGTCAGGGCCTTAAATGCCCAACGAGATCCTCCTTTCGTCATCGAGCCAGTCTTCTGCCGGCACGTAACGAGGATAGAAAAATGATCGGCGACAAAGCGTAAAATCGATATGGTCGACTCTCGGCGGCCTGGCGAAAAAAGGTCGGAAAGCAGGACAATGGGATCAGCGGCGGCGAGGTGGCCGGTGCTCTGCAGGAGAGAAAAAGGAGAGAAAGAGAAACGTGCGCGAGACTTTTCCGCTCATTAAACGTAACACGCATCGCTTTGCCACGACTGAGCGATTCGCGCGTGGCGCGCAAAATGGCCGATTGCGCAACGAGCCTCCTCTCTTTCTTAATCGCGCCGATCGGCGGAGGCGCGCGATAACAGTCGCACTTACGAATTCTGTCGAACGCTCGCAGGCCAACATCTACCAAAACCACATTCATCATCAATCCCTTCCTGACGCCAGGAGTGTTCGGGATTTTGACAATAACGCGAAATTTAATGGCTTCATACGATTAAAATCGCAATAATCATGAAACTCCGTCACGCTTGATGATTCAAGGATGAATCTGTTCAGCGGTATATTATTGAAGATAGATGAATAACCTCCTTTAGCGTCGACCTCTTCCCGTCTCCAGAAATGTCTGTGGAAGTGGCGGGAAATTTCACAATACCGCGAAACTTAATAGCTTCATAACGAACAAAATCAAAATAATCCTAAAACTTCGCCATGATTCAAGGACGAATCTCTTTAGCAGTATGTTATTGAAATTAGATGAATAGGCTTCTTCAGCATCGAACCCAACGAAACGAGCATCGTTGGGAACGTCGGAAAATTTAAGAATCCCGTGAAAAATGGCTTCCCAACGATCAAAATCGCCATAATCCTGAAACCCCGTCACAACTCAAGGACGAATCCTTTCAGTGATACGTTATTAAAAATACATGAATAGCCTCTCGACATCGATTCCGATGGCAGGAAGGTCGGGAAAAGCGCTAAGGGAAAGAGAACCGTCGAACTCGCGAAACTCGATCGTAATCCCGCGACGCGCGTTGCCGGCAGAATTGAATTCAAATGAGGGCGCTCTTTCTGTTGCAGATGAATCAGCAGTGCAAGGTGTGTGGCGAGCCCGCGGCCGGCTTCCACTTCGGAGCGTTCACCTGCGAGGGCTGCAAGGTGAGTCTTGACCCGACCATTTTTAACCGCTGACAACCTCGCCGACTCTCCGACGTACTCGCAGCCTCTGCGCCGCGCGAACAATGAAGGACCGACTCTTTTCCCATTCTCATTCTCGCGAACGTATCGCTCACCCACCACGAGCACCGAACGTCAGCCTTCGAAGTCCGGCCAGCGAACGCGAACGAAAAACTGGATGAAAAAAAGCCGTCCGAAAGCCATCCCGACTTTTCCGTCCACCCTGCAGCTCGGCCATTTTTCCTCGCCCTCCCCTTTTCCCTGGCGATTTCGCAAGGTGTCCGGTAACAACGATCGCTTTCACGACCCGTTCCGTGGCCGAGGTTAAGCGTTTGGCCAGGCATGCATGTCAACCCGAAGCCGCAGACCGACGATTCCCGTCCGATTGAGCCGGCAAACGATTTCTGCATACAGCCGAGCCGTGTCGGAACTCTCGTGGACGCCGCGTTCCGTGACTGGCCGCATGGTAGTCGGTCCTTTAACACGGGCATGGAAGCGGTCACTATTGACTGTCAGGGGTTTTGTCGGTGTCGGTGAGTACCGGCGGCACACGGTGGGGGAAGAGAACGTCTGCTGGCATCGTGTCTACTCGGTAGGTGGTGGAGGGGGTGGGGGGGGCGGACGTAGGTGGGTACGCCGGGGGGGTGGGAGGGGGCTAGGGGGGACTGACATGCTACGATGGGCCTGAAAATGAAAATAACGAAACGAAACAATGTCGAGTTGACGTAATCGTGAACTAGGGCGGAAACGATTGTGGCAGGCAAGTGCGAAGCGTCGGCAGGCCTGGCCGACGCTAAAAGCGACCCTGCCTGCGAACTGACAGCACGTGCTCGACGCCATTATCGCCTCTGTACGCCCTATCGTGGACACGGGCTCGGAGAGTTGCGTTCGATCTCGTTTCCTCATCGGGCGTTCCGCGAATTTTCGCCGCGCGCCACGTAAGGGGAGGATATCGAAGTTCGCGCGCGCAAACGATTTCCTTCGTTTCGCTCGCTTCTTTTAATTACACTTGACCCAATGAGCTGAGCGTGACCGTTAAAGGGGAACGCGGCGCGACGCTTGCGAAACTTTTGGGAACGGGAGTAGCGCGGGGCTGATTGCGAAAGGAGCGCCGCGACGTCGGATAAGTACGAATGTGTTTTCGAAGTAGGGCCGTTTACATAAAGTACTCAGCCGAGCGGCCTACCGGCGCGAGAGGGAAGGGAGGCAGGGTACGGTGAGGAGGGGGAGGGAGGGGGGTGGAGGAGGGAGGAAGGGGAGGCACGTAATAACGGTAGTATTTTCTCGATTGTGTCATCGCTCTTGAGGCAGTCGCGTGTGCTCTCCCAGGCCTTCCTCGCCCGGCGACCATCTTCTAGATATTACTCTCGCTGCCGGCCCCGAACAGGCAACGACGAGCACGCAGACGTTGACAAAGACGACGATGGGGAACTCTGTTATCGCGGAATGGCAAATGGAACGGGGCCCGCCCCGCGCGTCTCGGCAATACGCGCATCGGGATCAGTGGGCCGCAGGAAGAGCTCGTTTTCAGGACAAACGAACCAGAAACAATTAATAATATGGCGTGCGTACGAGCAGAAAAAGCGAAAGTGGACAACGGGCTCGTGACGCACGACCGTTCGTGTCTTTTTAAACGGCCTACGGCCGCGGGTACCATCGTGCGCCGAATGACAATCGATCGTGTGGCAACCGTCAAAGACGTTAATTTTGCCACTCTGACCTCTCCGAGCCGTCGTCTTATTTTCGTGCGCCATTCGCGTTTTCTCGCTTCCGTTTCTCTCATTCTGGATAGGAGGAGTTTCAGCGTGGAGCTCTTCTGCCGGACGTCTTAGGCGAAAGTGACGGAAAAAAAATGGGAAAGAAGCGGAGTGGAAGGGTTGGAAAGAAAGAGGGTCGTTGCTCTCTGACACGAAAGACACGCGGTGTCGGAATCGCGGGGAATTACACCATTTGGGCAATTAACGCGAGCAGAGCGAGGTAGACGAGCCTAGGTCCGTCCGTTCCGTCTGTCTGGTATACACCTTCCTACCTAGCGCGGCTACCTGCCTATCTACCTACCTTCCTGCCGCGCGCACCGCTCTCCATGAATGAGACAACGAGAGCGCCCGGTTACACGCCAGTGATGTTGCATCGTACTCGTTACGAGCGTTACGTTCGCCATTGTGGCCGAAGTGACATCAGTCATCGTGCCGGCCGATTTTCTGTTTACGACGCTCGCGTGACTTGCATTATCAAGCGCTCATTTTCCCGCCGCCGGAAATAGCGCGCCATTTGTCGTTCGCTGGAACGCCCTCGCGGAGCAAAATTTAATTGTCCGCGGCTGAATCGGAGGGTCGTCGGTGAAAGAGGAAATCGTATCGAAACCGCATCAGACTGCCGAGGCTCATGTTCGTTCTCGATGTTTTCTGTTACAGTCGTTCTTCGGCAGGTCGTACAACAACCTGAGCAGCATCTCCGAATGCAAGAACGGAGGCGAGTGCGTGATCAACAAGAAGAATCGCACAGCCTGCAAGGCCTGTCGACTGAGAAAATGTCTGCTGGTCGGCATGTCGAAGTCCGGCTCCCGCTACGGCCGCAGGTCCAACTGGTTCAAGATCCACTGCCTTCTCCAGGAGCAGCAGCAGCAACAGCAGCAGCAACAACAACAACAGCAGCACCATCTTCACTTCCAGCAGTCTCTCTCCAACCAGCAGCACGCTCACTCGCAGCAGCAACACAAGCCCGTGAGCCCTCCGATCGGCATGCATCCCAGCCAGCGGAAGGACGACGTGCTCCTGCTGAACATGGACGATTACAAGAATTCGACCTCGCCGAGCATCAGCTCGCCGGAGTCGCACAACAGCGACAGTTCCGTCGAGATATCGGAGAGAAGAGCCAGCTTCGCCGGACATCCGGGCTTCCGGCCTCTCCACTCTCACCTGCCGCAGTCCGTCGCCGACCTATCGACCTTGAACAAGGAAATGATGAATCTGCCCCTCGGCTTCCATCTGAGCGGCATGTCACTGATACCGCCCACCTTCTTGCCGACGCCGAGCCTGACCATGTTCTCCCCTTATCATCTCTACGCGACGTCCCATACTACGCCTCATCCGTTACTCGCCAATCATCCCTCTGGCATCCTCCGACACTCACCCGTCATCGAGGATAATACGGCCGCTGTCAGTGTACCCTGCAACGTGACGCCTACTTCGAATGTCGCTGCCAGCGCCGCGGCGGCCGTAACGCCAACCAGCAAGGACTCTTACGCAAATAACAATAACGACAGACACGTACATAACCACAACGTGCAGTCGCCCAGGCAGAGTCCGTCGCCCGTGGCAGACTCGGCCGAGACCTACACCAAGCGCTTCTTCTTGGACGCCGTGCTCAAGAGTCAGCGGGCGCAGTCGGAGTGCTCGTCGATATCGGTGATGGCCTCCTCCGAGCAGGCGTCGCCCGCGTACAATTCCGAGTCGGAAACCGACTGCCCGCCGCCGCAGGATAATCCGATGGATCTGTCGATGAAGTCGGTCGGCCTCGGCAGCGTCGACACGGATCGCGAGGAGCTTGATGTCAATGGGACGGACATGGATAGCACCAGCGACGGGGATAGTCCCGTGCTCAAGAGGAAGCCGGTACCTATCGATCTGACCACGAGGTCTTAATGTACCTGTCAATACGTGCCTTCTCGATTTCAACCGAATCCGTTCGGACGATTCTCTGTATCGTGGACGGTATCGAGCAACTCCTCGAGTGGTAAGCTTTGGATTGGAGGATGGTGAGATGGGATACTCGTAGAATATTCGACGACGAAATGCATTTGTTGAGATGCGAAATGTTCGACGTGCGAAATATTACGTAGCGGCTGAATTTGCGCAGGTCGGTCTCTTCGTGCACTGTCATTCGCTGCGCATCCGTATCTCGCCAGCCGCAATTACGAGGCGAATGTTCCGGGCCGCTCGCTTCTGGTAAGAAATCATCCCGATCAAATAATCGCACGACGATTGACACTCTCGCCAATTAGACGCCGAGAGCTGAACGTCGGGATTTAAAAATATCCGCCTCCCGCCGCACGACGGGCAACGAATTCACGGAAGGATCGATTTGTGACGTCTCAATTCCGGGTAATCATGGCACTAGATCATGAATCGCGGCGGCGTCGGGACTGTTACGCAAAAGCTAATCGAGACTTTAACGAGAGTCCTCCGCTTTAATTAACGAGCTCTCGTGCGCCAATGCGGCCCGTTCCTTCGCTGGCTCGCCAGGCTCCACCAGGCTCCACTGTCTTTCGACGACTCGCGCAGACACCGGCTCTGCCGGGAAGGAGCGAGGGATAAAAGGAGAGGAAAAAAGCGAGAAAGATTGCGAGTAAGACCGCGTAAGAATCGATCGCGCATTAGCGGCGTCGGCGGCGGAGCGACCAAGAAAGAGTAAAAACAGAGAGGACGAAGGGGCACGAGGGAGAAACACTTGATAAACACATCAACCGCGGCGTGCACGTGTTCCGAACACGCATTACAAACCGACGTACACGTGTCGAACGTCCGCAACCACTTTATCCTACATACGTTCGATGTTTGCCAATGTAAACGCCTCCGCTGTCGCATCGAATAACGAGTGTCTACCCCTCGCCTCTTGCGGCGTCGATCCTCGCACTTTTTTTCGCTGCGCCCGGGAGGAAGATATCCTCGGGCATCCACGTGAATCCAGGCGAATCCGCGAACCTCCGCCTCGCGAAAGGTCTGCGCATGCGATCGCTCGGCTTCTACGCGGATTTCCATCGCACGATTGTGTCCCGACAGGAATTCTCGCGCGTCTAGCGTTACCTGGGCAAAGGAGGCAATGCCTTTCGACGCCGCCTTCGTCCCGGAATTCGTCCGAGCAGGCCATCATCTCGCTGACTCTCGGCGAGACACAGATTCGCTTTTAGCGCTTAGTCGCCGCACCGATTTGTTGCCCGAGTCGAAAAGCCGCCACGGCTTTTAAGGCCAGGCGACAAGATAGATCATGTCCGTCGGCATATGGCACCGGAGCGAGAACAAACAGTTGTACATACGGCAGGAGGCGAGAACGTCGGCCGGGTGACGATTCTTAATGGTAATTTTCGTCACGAAAATGGCAAAGTTTAAAGTGCACTCAGAGCGCAAATCCGCGGACGGCCACTATATGGCCGGCGGGAGTGTACTTTGTACGCAGTCAAATACTTGGTCGAGGCAGCGGACGAATAGGACTTGAGGCACAACAGATAAATTTATGTACATACTCTTTGTAAATACATTTATAGGCAACGTTATTCGTATTGCGAGAGGAAGAGGGCGAAAAAAGGATTGAGAACCGTGTCATCGAGAGGCGCGCTATTCTTCTCACTCTCTCCCCCTCTCTCTCTCTCTCTCTCTTTCTTTCTATCTCGGATATTGCGCGTTATGTATTATTGGAGAACGATTTTTATTTCGTACACGAAACTCGTATTCATATAAGCATATTATGTTTCGCGCACTTGTTATCACTCGAATCATCAACGTAGTCAATAATGGCCAGTATTTTATTCCACTTTTTGTGATTCATACTTATTAGTCGCGCTTAGTTTGTCGAGTATAGACGAATGTAATTGACGTATACGTTCTTATTTATTTGGAAAGCGGCACGGCATTCGCGGCACATATTCCGCGTTTTAAGAATACTCTCGTGCGCGCTGAAACACTCCAGCTAGTAATTAAACACAGACAAAAGTGTAAATAAAGGATCGGCTAAAGATTCAGGAATACGGGACCCGGGTCAGTAAGTACACACTAGGATATAGCCGACGTGCAATAACGAAAATACGACTGTACGAGTTACTGTAAACGGTAATGTAATTCAGGATGTCAGGAGTCTAAAGTGAGAAAGTCTTATAAAGTGGAATTAGGTGCAATGCAATTAATTTACGTGGAAACCGTTGATTGCAGAAGCAAAGGAATTTTGCGATGCGTCAATCGTCGAAAATTCACACGATTACACAATTGCGCATTGTAGGCAATAATGAATTGTAAGCGACATCATATCGGGTGCATCATGTCACAACACACGTACAATCATACAAGCATTTTTATATTGTTTTAATGTTTAAATCAAAATGTGCACTATTACCTTACTTAAGTTATGGCCCCATGGCGTATTATACAGTGCATATGAAATTGTTGATCAGTAATCTACATTATCAATGTGATAACTAGAAATGAATTTTGTAAAAAGCTTCAAATAAACTGTATATTGAATATCGTTATCGTATATTTAGTTAGACACTACCCAGTCACCCTACGAGTTTTCTTAATTTAATAATAAAGACGAAACTGGGCGCAGTTTCTTACCATACGATTCTATTAATCAAATTAGAAGTTTTATTGCAGTATTAAATTACTTTTTACCTTTAAGGAACCGACACGTCACCAATTCTATTATAAGCATTCTATATTTATTTCAATTGTAGCACCTTCTACGAGCATGTAATGCAATATTCAATCGCGACGATCGACCATTGTTCGAAGATTTATGGACAGTGGGCGACAAATACAAAAATGACGCCAGATGTACTCATTCACCTGTTATACGTTGCATTTTTTAAATGTTACGATAAACATTAAGTAACTGAAGCGAACAACCATCAGATAAAATGTATGACTTTCATTGCCTGTAATTCAATAAACAGTTATAAACGAAGATTACAATTCGACGCTATGTAATTGATCACACGTTTTTAGGTACACACACATATAAAGCTTACCACCAGATATCTTTCTATTCCAATGAAACAAATATAAAGTTATTGGATATACACCAAAGAACGTATGTATATTTTTTCCCGATGTATGTATCGACGAACGTCGTGGCTCTGTGAAAGATCTTAATAAACTCAATAAGACTTTAGTAATGTGGCTTAAAAAAATATATGTATGCAACATAGATATTTTAAACTGTATTGAAGTATCCTTTTTGTCGCAGTGTGGAGAAATCATAGATTTTAAAATGCAAATTACCTTCGACAGTTTACACGTGTAAATTCCAACTTGAGATTAATGTACGTGATATTTATAAAGCTTACTATAGTGCCGTGATAAAAAAAAATGTGGTAATAATTATCATACCGACGCATGATATTTTGTAGCCACAATTTCCACACTTCGACATCAGCAAGTTACTCGAAAAAAAGAAAAAGATACATAGATAATATAACTTACCGTTGTAAACGACAGAGATAAATACGCTCAGGTGTACATTTTAAATGCATATATAATAAATTACCAGATTATGGATGAAATTGCTTTATTTAAAAATAAGTGTTGCAAAACGTGCGATATTCGTAAAAAAGAACAATTGTATTTAGTAATATATTATGTACAATCATATAAGTTATACATGACACTTTACTTTGCTTACACAATTGTATGCCATACAGAGTATCTTTTTCAAAGGGGTTATAACATTCTTGAAGAATAGTTACACCTTCTTATAAGTATGTCGTAACTAGAATATTTACAACTTGCCGTCTTTGCTTTCAGCCTTTTTTTCATCATACTGCATTAATGATTCGATTTTGATACAGGGTGGCTCGGTGTAAATACTTCATAATCTACTACGGAAAAATGATAATCTCCCATGAGAACGGTGTTTGAAGCATGTTCACCGTCGTAACTATGAGGAAGATTACTGTAACTTTCCATATTAACGTTACAATTACTAGAAATTAGCAAATCTGCTCCTGCTCCGAATATAGGTCCTATACTGTAAGATTAATAAATCATACAATTAGATCATTTATAACTTCAATAAGGGTGAATAGAAACAGGTAAGTTTCAAATCCTTACTCAGGGTGATAGCAAATTGCGAAAGGTTTCTTCATAATTTCGTACTTAGTTGGAGGTACTTCTTGATTGTTTGTCAATGTAAACAAAAAAGCCTTCTCTGAAGAAATGTAATGTCCTTTTGCATTTGTCTTGCCCCAGGGAGCATCACTGAACCCACCGCATATTTCACCTCGTGTCCCCTAAGATGAATCAAGTGACGAACTGCATCTATTCCATATATACGTACTGCAGTGTATTATACTTACTAATGCAATTACATATGTGGGACAAACACCGTCACAGTGCCGATGAAACGAAGTTGCTGAATATCCATGACTAGAAGCTCTAAGCGTACGAAGTCTTGCAAATATAACGTCGACTTATTAGCCTAACATAATCTTTGGCAGAATGCTTACCTGTAAACTAAGCGCCAGCTTTGCTTTGGTATTCCATACCACTGATTGAGCAAGCGCTGAAAACGCGTCTTATCTCTGGAAAGAATCTGCGATCCTGGGAAGAGAAATGGGCTGACTCTCGGTTGCAATCTTTTATCCCCACATATTTCTACGTACTTCTTTGGCAACGCTGCATATCTATACCTAAAGCAAGACGTCGAAATCGAAGACGACCAACGAAGACAAAATTCGTTGTCAAACCGTACCTTACGTATTTTGAGCTGCTCGATCGATCGGGATTGAAAAATTCGTACCTCTCCAAGGACAATTCAATTGGCACTGCTCCGGTTGGCTCTACTTCCTCTGCGAAGACTTGGCTGTCGATCAGCAACAAGCGAACATGATTTATGACTCCTGATAAATGTTGGCAGACTCTCACGCGTTCCTCCTCGGTCCAGTGTTGTGTAGGCTGCGTCACCCCTGCCTAGGAGTGTCGTCCGTACGGTTAAGCGTGCTTTAACTCGTAATTTTAAATTCCGATCCAAGAACCTATGGACCCAAGGACCCAGTAATAATCGTATGCGAGGTAAGGTCTAAGACCCTGCACGCCGCATGTGCCAGTGGGGCGTTAAGTCTTGGAACTCTAGGGATGTAAAGTGCTCGGAAACGGAATAAGAACAGTAAAAGAAAAAACCTGATACTTCGCCCAATTTAGAACTGCTCTCCAAACGTCTTCCTCTTCCAACCCTAAATAGTCCGAGGATATGAGCTTCACAAGAGCATCTTTTGGCAAATTGCAAAATGCAGTTGTTTTAACAGTATCAACAGCATTTTCACCGATGAATGCAAAACACCTTTCAATGAATGATGAGCATGCTCCTTTTCCACCTGGAATGGAAACATGGGTTATCGATACTCTGTCATAAGGGGTATTTTATACTGGTGACAATATACTTGTGAAACGTAAAGTACAATTTTATTGTCAAATCAGTTTAAGTAACACAAATCAAAGTAGGAAAAACATAGATCTGGATCATTGTGGACTTGAATAATAAAAATTGTATTTGTGTTAATGAAGAAAAGAATAACGTTATAATTATGATCTATGTCGGTGAGGTATTATCTTATCTGTAACCAATAGAAATTGGTACAGCGGAGATATTATGTGTGATTTGAAATAAGAAAGCATAATTGTGTATAAATTTTTAATAAATGTATCGCAATGATAACATTATTACAATATCCACATGTGCTATATTGTACTTGTTATAGCATTCAAATAAAATATCAATGAGATGACTGACAATCTTAACTGTAGTTGTATTGGATTTGTTCAAAACATGCGTGTAATATAACATTGTGTCCAGTTGACATATTTTGCTACATGTAAAGCGCTTCCGTAAACATTTTGAACATACTAGCATTGGTAGAAATGATTTACAACTTGACACTTTGTTATTGTAACCAATATTATTTTAATATCAAATAGTATTATCAACTACTAGTATACCAGAGGAAATGTATAAATTGCTCAGTTCTGCTTAGTACATAAATCACACTGTATCCGTAGAAAAAAGTAATACATGTTTACTACATCTTCATAGCGATTCTCAATGGTCATTTTCATCTTCTCATGTATATCGGTTACATTCGGATCTTCATAAATACTTCTTGTAATTTCCTATCATCCAAGACGACTTTCTTCTTTGCACAGTTTTCAGAAAAATAGAAATACGTCCGCAAAGCCGCTGAAGTTGTTATTGAGGTTATGTAGTACAGCCTAATTCGCCGTAGGATTGGTA
The DNA here is from genome assembly GCA_914767735.1 of Anoplius nigerrimus. Lineage (NCBI taxonomy): Eukaryota > Metazoa > Arthropoda > Insecta > Hymenoptera > Pompilidae > Anoplius > Anoplius nigerrimus. The sequence continues at coordinate 2,405,767 of OU612079.1, read as the reverse complement.
TTTTGTATTAATGTTATGTTATCTCCTTTCAACATTATACGTCCAAGAGGTTTACGGATTTTCGTCTTCATGTGATATTCTTCAGCGTCGTCCAACACAAGGTTCATGTATTCATCAAAGCCGACTATGTGTCCCTCGATGCGAAGGTTAATGTTTTCAAATAACCATACTTGTACCCGCGAACGGTTTTGTAAATACCGAAATATAAGGTTGATGGGCTGTACCATCACCTTTTGTACTTTCTGTGGTCCTTTATAAGACATTTTTGCTACGGTATCTCGGAAAAATTGACGCCTTGTAAAGCGCGTGCTTTCTGCACAATCGTCAAATGTTTAAAGGAATGGCGTCGCTACAGTTATGGCGGCAAGTTTAAAGAAGATGCAAACGCCATCCTACGATAAAGACTAGGTACTATACAGTATATAATATATACCGACATAGACATAATACATTTTTACAGAAAGGAGTTAATTATGTATGTATATTTGTTCTCCCTTTAGCTGTAAACTTTATTTTTTTGTAATATATAGGTTTAACAGTTGAGGTGACATAGTGTAAACTAAATTCCTCATATTATATCACAGGGTTGCACAGTTAAAGAAAACTTATTTAATTGTACATAGCCTCGATATGAGTTCCTGTAACGCTAAACGCATTTGTACATATACCACACATATAAAAGCGATAGCTTTAAGCAATACCTTTAATCATATTTCAACGTTTGAATCGACAGTTTAGTGAATGTTAAGTTATCCGCTGTGCGCTAACCGTTGGATTAGTGATCTATCATCGATTAAGATCCGTGTATACGCTTAATTTCAACATTATGCATGCATTTGACTAGTTATATTAAACGTGATATAACATCTTACAAAAAACTTACCTGGTACTCGGTCCTGAGCATCCAATGCTGCAGTTAACAGGGCACATGCATTACCAGGACTAAGAGTAGACGACACGTGTTCCTCACAGCTTCTCCAAAGTTCTTCGACGCCAAGTTCCTGGGCAAGACCTAACATTTCGAAGATTCCACTATCTTGCAGCATAATCTGGAAGCATGGAGGAAACATAGATGTAAGTTAAAATGAAAACGCGTGCTACCGAAATGTTCTACTCACTTTTCCTGTGTAAATATAGTGAATGAATTGCCGAAATGTTTCTGGATGCGCATGTGGCATACGTACTGGAGATGGATTACCAGGTGTACCGATCCTTTTCGTGACTGTAAAATTTTTGCATCTGTAACAAGGAAACGGAAACCATTGATCATTGCAAAACTATTTAAACGTAATGGCAATGTGTAATAAGCAATCAGTACATATGTAAGCCTTTTTCAAATTATGAAGTAAATAAAACATGACGTGAAAAAAATGTTTTAACGTCGTGGAAGATATGTTTCCTGCCTACAACAGAGTATAAACAATAAACAACGTCCATCACTTTCCCATTTACATTATTTAGACAAAAAGGTTCGAGCGAACGAGAATACAATCGTTCACAACTTATATTCACGAGAAACCATAATCAATTAGCTAATTAGTGGTCTTCTCAGCGAAATACCTATCTGAAAAACAAAAGATTTCCTATCCCGTTTGAAAGACCGTCGTCTTCAGCGCTCAGAATGCTCGTGTTGACTGGAAATTGCATTTATGCCGCAGAATGTCGCTCGACAATCGGTTGCGGCGGATGAAAGAGAGGCAAACAGGAGGCAGGCGGAGGGCGGAGGTGAAAAAGGCAAGATTGGGGACGGGAAGCGCCAGCCACGGGTCGTTTTTCAATTAGAGACATTCAGCAGACGCCGGTAAGAGCGCCGAGGACACAGAAACGAACGAACGAACGAACGAACCAACGAAAGAAGGAACGAACGGGAGAAGTCGCGGACCGCCGGCTCGGAGGCGGTGGCAAAAATTGTGACGAAGGGGTCGTTAAACGCGGTTTTCACAACCACGAAATCGACCACGCCTGTGAAGGCATTCGCCGTCGTACAACGACGTATTAACGTCTGACGCCGGTGCGACGACAGAAGGGGGGAGGAGGGTTGTACACAGTGCGGCAGGTGTATGTACAAGCCGAGGAGTGTCGGGCACGAAAACGAGGACTGCTTGCACTTGGAGAAGGCATTGAGTCGGGCATGTAGGGTATACGGCGTAAAGCACGCCTCCGAGCGTATCGAATCAAAAGAAAATGTGTCAAAGAGCGAGCGAGCGCAAATGGAAGAGGCATATGCCGGGAAGCACTTGGCTTTGACGTTGTGCCGTGTACTTCCTATACTACTGACACGAACCGACAATCGCCCGATCCCAGGGCGAGACGGGCGGCGGAACGTAATGCTGGAAAAATCCTGTACGACTCTCGAAGCTCTCCCGGTGATATCCTATCTGTTATATAGAGCGGGGGAGGCGAGAGGGGGAAACAAAGAATTTGAGGATAAAAACACGTATACATGCGCATTAATGCATGAGGGATAGGGGCTAGGTGTTGGTCTCACACTGACAGAAGCTCACCAACGGTGAGCTTTCGGCCACGTCGCTGCTTTTACCCAGACGGCACGTCGCGACTTGAGCGTATATTTTGCGGCACGTTTTAGCGGAAGTATTTCGCGCGACGTAAAGTTAAATAATTGATAAAATACGGTGAACCGCGCGAAATTCTTTATGAAGCGCTTACTTTGTCCGATGAGCTGACCCGGAGGGACGTGGCTCGTCTTTGTCGGTGGATGTTGGTGAAGTGGATTAAGAAGGTGTAAGGGCAACGAGGAATGGAATGATGTTGCTTGTTCGGGAATTAAGGAAGCGGTAACCGCGATGAGTACTTAGTTTTATGATTGTAAGAGCTGTTGGCCGTCAGGGATCTTGTTATTTGCAGCCGAGCGGTGCATACTCCACTCTCGTCGAAGTCTGAGTACATTTTGACTTGACTTCCGGCGCAGGGGAGTGAAATTATCGTTGCACTCCCCAGACATATCGTTTCTTTGTCTCGTTCCGATGCTTTCCATTCCACTCCAGCAGGGCACCGTATTTTTCTACCATGTTTTCTCTCGTCCTTTTCACCTTGCGCTTGACAATCATTGTCGACTCTAACTGTCATCCGTATCAACGTGATGTGAAGATAAATGTTTAACAGAAAAGCCGCTTGCAAAACTGATCCTCGCGAAGAAATGTAATTTTTATATTTCATAACGTTATTCGACGGTGCGGTTGATTAAAATAAATGTTTTTCTGATTATTACATGAAAATATTTATACAGTTATAATGGAACCATATTTTAAAAATATTTTTATGAAATAATTCATATTATTGATTACTGAAATAGGAATGCAATCTTAACAATAATTGTTCTCACCTGGCTTGGAGAATTATTCTATGAGCATAAACTGGTGTCTCTTCTCTTCCTAACAAAAATACAATGTCTGCTGTATCTTTGTCTTCTGAAAGACGTGCTAGATCCTCCAGAAGTCTGGGTACACCAGCTAGGCCAGCTTCAGCAGAAATTCCAACGGCACCTGCAGCCGCTCCAACAGCAACAGCTCTGGTTCCCATTATCTAAATGTTAAAAATTCTGCTTGAGGCACAAAATATAATATTATAAGAGAAGTGAATTGATAATATGAGAGTGCAACTTGTTGATAAATGATAATCATAATAAATTATGATGTTCTTATATAAGTAATAAGCATGTAACTTGCATAACTTTTACATTCAGCAATAGAAGGATCTAATATAAAATTTATGAATAAATGTTCTGTTTCTGAACAACTTGTTTCTGGCACACAATTAATTATTTGTGTTGTTTCAACAGTGACGCTATCATATTCTGCATTTTTCTCAATACGCAAAACTGTATGCATCACATCACACTCATATGCTCATCATTTTGTCACACATAATTCTGATTATGTGATGAAGTAATATGAGCTTATTGTGGAGTTAAAGTCATATATGTTCACTACTGTTGTATGACTATAATCATCTATTAATGTACCACCATGAAATTTTCAGCTTTTGTTTCAATTTAATGCAAGATGAATAATACATATGAAGAAAACATCAGAAAATATAAACGTGTATACAACTCCACTGTTTATAAATGGAACTCATATTTCTATAATTGCAATGAGCATGGTTTTTGCATAATGCTTCCATCCATTAATGATGTTAAACAGTATATTTTTATGTTAAATAATGTCTTCTACAACACAATCAGTTTCCGCGAAATTCAAAAAATATATTTTGACAGAAAGCATCGTGTCTGTATTCCTAACCGCGTTTTTTAATTTATCGATTGCTTGTGTACACATTAGCTCCAGTCACTGTTTTATGTTCTGCTAGGCAACAACAACTAAATTAAAAATACGTAAAACTTTGCAAATAAAAAAATTACTAAACAATTTTAAATAACAAGAAATAACGGAAACACAACATTAGTCATTACCGATCTCGCGTATGGCCGCTGAAAGGTTTAAGGCGCAAAACTGTAAAGCTATGCTGCGTCCCGTGCTATGTTTACAATATTTGTTTTGACTGATATTAGTATCGCGTTCAATTACATGTTTATCTTAAGCGATACAACGTGTCGTTTAATAAAACCATCAAGAAAATACGCGCGTCTAATCTGTAAACACTCAACATCTACGCATCACGTTGAACAAATCAAACGCCAATCCGTCGTTACCTCTCCCGCGTTACAATTGATACGAACAAGCAAAAGGATTCGATAGGGTCCTGTTAATCGACCGACTAGAAGCAAATTGTTAAATCAATCCTCATGGCAGGTATCCCGCCATACACATTAACCAGTACGAGGACTGCACGCAAGACACTATGTTTGGGATGTTCTATGTCATCCTCGTTATCCTTACGAAGAAAACATTCCACCGAGGTTTGTTTGCTATCGTTCCGTACTACCGTGCTAGAATTCTATGCTCGGCCGCATGGCATATCGTTATGACAAATTTGTTTTCAAAACGCGCACACACGTCATCCTCATTATCCTTACGAAGAAAACATTCCACCGAGGTTTGTTTGCTATCGTTCCGTACTACCGTGCTAGAATTCTATGCTCGGCCGCATGGCGTATCGTTATGACAAATTTGTTTTCGAAACGCGCACACACCATCAAAGCGAATTGAACGCTATGAAGCTTTCCCGTAACCGGAACTTTCGATGTCCAGCGTGAGGTGTATTCTCAAGTGCCAGTTGCGTTTTACCCAGCGCTGGACCAGGCCTGTTGCTCCGCTACTCTCCTCGCTCTCTTCCACTTCCTTCTTCTCCCTTCCACTCGCTTCAGGTGCTTAGAGAAACTCCATACTCCGCTATTCCCAACTCTTTCTTTCATTCTCCTTCATCGTTTCTCACTCTACTGTGGCCCATACTCAGGATCGTCTCCTCCCCGACTGCTCTTCCTCTTGCCACTGTTGCCAGATCCTCTCCGAAACGTGGATCACACGATCGAATACGATCAATAGCGTTCCATCCCTTTATAGGTGAGCGATGATTGTTTTCATTGACTCTCACTTGTGCGTCTTGTTTATTCCAATTTCTTTGTCTTCTTTCAGATTAACGCATGTTTTTTCATGCGTTATGATGCTAAATTCGAGGTAGATTAGCAATAGGTAACGGGACACCGACTTTGGGTCAATTATCATGGTTCAAGATACATCAGGATGCTCAAGTTATCTTAGAGGTGCATCCAAAACTATTGATATGGATAGTATACGTGTTTATATAGGCTACATATACATTCAAAATCGAAAACAATTTCAATATTTTGTTGCATATTGCTGTTCCTCTATAATGAGGTATGTAAGGTTGAATAAGATGTAATATAATTCTAATGATCCTTGTAACATGAACACTATGTTCAGATCATGACTAATATTATTTACTATTTATTTCTGTTATTTTATCGTAATCAATAGCAATGTTTCTGACAGTTATATACATTAGCTTTAATTAAGAATCATTTTTTTGTTCAGACATTAGGCTGCCAATATTTTTACTGTATCTTGTACCTGATCAATAGTACAGTATTAAAACATGTCTGTAATTATAGTACTCTAATTTTTATTATCAAGGATAGTAGAACAATTAAAATTAGGATATTGTTTTCGTAATGATTAAATTAAAGACATCCTGAAATCATTGCAAAACATTGACAGTAATATTTGACCGTCAAACTGACAGCCGGTTTTACATAAATTATATATTTAACCTTGACGTCGCAGTAATTATCCGTAGCTAAGTGTACATATTTACGTACTCTCACAATTCATCATTATTCCGGATACGTGATCCATGGCATAACAATACAATACTGTTCAAATATATTATTAAATAATAATCATTAAAACCACAATTCAGGTAACGTTAGCGTCAGTGCAAATATTGTTTGATGGTAAAGCAGATTTTACAAATCAATTCTTCAATCGAATGATTACTGAACAAGAGAACGTCGGTAATGTAGGATGGGCTTGCAATTAAATATTAGATATGTGTTTACAGAAGTATAATGATGGGAAGCTTCTGCATGCCGTGTTTGTCATTGAATCCTATTATCTGATAGAAATTCAGTCGCATGCCAGCCTTCAGAGAGAAACAAATATTATGCCGACAAGCATAACAAAAAACAGTAAAAATAATACTTTATAAGAGTTTTAATGCATCCTTATTATTAACAATTTGTATTTGTTGCATTGCTAAATTTCTCTTCATATATTCAATTTGATTTCACTTTAATTTTAATTGTACTCTCCAGCCGACATCTCTGTCCATTAAATGCAACGTTCATCACAAAATAATTCTACAGAAAAACTTTTCCTAAACCTGCTTTGACACTTTCTGACACCTATTCTCCGGTTCCCTCTGTCTATCTTTCTTTCTCTCTTTCATGTTCATTCAAGCTTCCATTCCTGTGAACCCGTATCGGCAGGTAGTTCAATTCCTTAATGACTGCGCACGCATTTCCCAGATGTCCCAAATTTTTGTTTTTAATCCTTTTCCATGTCTCACAACCTCTTCCATATCTCCTCGAATCTCTGTTATCGATATCAACATTCCTTAGTCTTAATCCCACTGTTAAAGATTGTAAAACACGGTGGGCATTATACTGGCGAAGTGAAACATAAAGGAACCGTAGCTTAGAAGTATTTTCGTAAGCCGAGCAAAATTTCTCCAAGTTGTTACACGGTACCCAAACTATGATCTTTGCATCCTATTCATCTTGTGACGCGGCGGCATCGTTTTCATACATGGTTTTCATGTTGGCCGGTAAACACGAAACTTAGTATCGCAAAAGCGAGACGAAGGGAACATGCATTGCGGATCTTCCGTCGTGTACACATCTATGCACTTTGAGAACAGTCGGGCGGAGGGTGTTTTTTAAAGAACGACACAGGGAATATGTAATAAGCAAGACAATGCTCGACACGCTTTCCGGCAACTGTACTCACATTCACGTATCGCGCATCTCATCATTTTTTTACGGACCTCCAGTTTGCACCGTTCGCGTGACCCGCTCGAGCATGTATGCCTAGCACTGTATAAATAATGAGTGCTACGTTTCCAAATTTCTACCTATTATCATTAGCGCCGTCTAACATACAAGTTTTTCTTATGTTCATACCGGCGACTTCAACGTTTGGTAATTAAACGGAATGGAAGGAGGCTTGTTTAAATAATTTCGGTCAGAGGTAATTAATTTTTTTTCATATTAACTGACCTGAACGTTGACTCCGTAACAATTTTGTCAGTGCGGTCTACAAGAGGATGTGGCCATCTTGGATTTGGTTATATGCTGTTGGTGAGAGTCATTTCGGTTTTGATAGTGTGAGGTAAAAATCATATTTTTAAACAAAAAATAAAAATTAATCAACATTATATTTTTAATTTTGCCCCCTTGCTGGCAACTTCATAATTACACGCTCATAAAACTTCGAATCTTTACCAACAAAAAATTGAACGCTATGTTTCAAAACCGAAAATGCTTTTTTGCCAACCCGATATGTAAAATAGTTGCAACAGCTTACGCGGAAGGATGGTAACGTTTTGATAGAATTACTTTGGAATGTAACGTGTTAAATAAAAGTGCTCACAGGATATACCATAGTACCCATGTGTATAGGTATGTGATAGAACAAAGAGTTACGACTTCATTATCCATCGTAAAAATGTTTCTGATCTTTCGGTAAGCGATTTTCTGCTCGGTCTCACGCTCAAATGATACGTACACCTTTTTCGAAAGTTCAATCACCAATCCATTCTTCCATCGTTTTGACGTGATAAGTAGTCAGCGGACTGTTACTACCAACGTTATTAAAGCATTCCATTGATCCGTTTGAATTATAACGAAACCAATCTACTGTGTGGGCGAGTGCCTTCGATCAGAAACTCCTTTTGTTCGAAAAGGGTTTTGATGTCACTATTCTTTCAGAAACTCTCGAGTTAACAAGCCGCCCGCTTCTTGCAAATAATTACACTTTTTAACTAATTCTACTGTATGGCTCGAGAAGCCTACCACTTCAAAGCGGTAGGGTAGCTACGAGCTTTTAACAACCGTGTGTTCTAATCTGCTTTAGATAAACTCAGTTGATACCTATTGTTTTAAATGGGGAAGGATCTTACATTTGTTCATGTAAAATTGTTATTAAATATGTATAATGAGATACACAATAGAATAGTCCGCTTAAAGAACGTTTAATATTACACTTACAATTAGCAAATCGTGCTACATGTCATACCTATTAGTAAGGTGACCAACTGTACTCATTTACTGAGTTTTGTACTCTTTTTTCGCAAACCGTACTCTTTTCAATTCCTGTACTCTGAAAGTACTCATTTGTATAATTTTATACTCATTTGTATTTCTAAAACATTTTTTTAGATTATTTTATTTCAATTTTATTAATATCATATCCCACATGAAAATTTAAAAGTTTTAATAGAAATTTCCTTATGTTGTCCAGGCACTAATGCTGCTGTTGAAAGGGTATTTTCACTAGGGAATGATTATTGGAGCAGTGAGAAGCCGCAGCTTTCTGTAAAAACATTATCTGCCGTCTTAACAGTCAAATTTAATATGGAAAATGAAAGTTGTTCGGATGTGGCTACATTATTAGACGAACATCCTCATTTAGCAAAAAAAATCCACTCCAAAGAAAAATATGTTTTTAAAAGAAAATAAAGTTTTTATCGTTTTTTCTTCTTTTTTTTTCACCTATGAAATACTTGCAAAGTGTACTCTTTTTGAACAAAAAATAGTTGGTCACCTTACTATTAGAAACTTTGCACACAAATAGTGTTAAATGATGGCATTGTGTTTGCAATAGAAAAACGTGCATACGCAATAAGATCTGTGTACGCGCATGGACCTGTTTTTATATTAGATCAATTTGTCTTAGTGCACACTTAGATATAGTTAAGGCTTTAATGAAATAAGTTTTAATGGGGTTCCGTTGCCTTTGAAGATCTACAATGAAGATGTACGGCAAATTGTTCGCAATTTCAAAAGATGTATCACTTGCGTCGTTACTATGCAGTTGTGCAGGGTCGCCGACAATTTCTACCCATTTCCGAAGTGTAATTGGTCTCGGCGGGTGATAAATGTGCCGTTATTGTTAGTTACCGGTCCACGCCTTCTATGATGGACTTTGATGAAATTATTAAAGTACTAGTCACCCACCAGGAACCCATCATACTACCCGAACATCTCCACCTACATGATTTGTCTTCCACCTCTCTGTACACTCGACCGTTTACGTTATCTTAACCCATTATCCGCAATGTCTCATTTTTTTTTACACATTTTCAAACTGTTTTATCTTATTCACTGACACGACTGACTCTCTTTCTATAGTATCTGAATGGCGGCGGGTAATGGGTTAATTTTAATTTTTTCTGCACGAATCATAGCTAACACTAGAACAACGCAATTGCTTCTAACTTATTCACCTTTGCAATACATAAATATGAAACGCCAAATTATTCGAACACAGTATTAAGCATACAGCTTTCATCTGAGCTACCTACATGTCCTGCCATTCGCAAACAAGGCGATGTGTATCGCAACACTCGACTCGAGAGCACTTATCGCCTACAAATCCATAAAAGATATTAATTATCGCTCAACCGGGGCGCCATTAAAACGAAATTAATAAAATAAAGTGTCGGGCATAGAGCACGGGCCCGCTTATCTATCGAGTACGCGTCAGTCACCGGTGAGTGACGAGCGATGATGAGGAAGGAGAAAAAAATGCGTAGACCCCGGTGGCTCGTCTACGCGGAGAGTTTCCATTGTCACGAAATGTTCGTTCCCGTGTTTCGCTCGGCTTTCCATCGACAGTTCGAACAGAAGTGAAGTGTCGAGGATGGTCGGTGCGTCGATTCGAATCTCGTACTTGAACGGGGAGACCATTCATAGGAGCATAATGGAAAAGGAAAGAGAATAGAGGGCCCAGCGCACAAATACAGTGACAAAACCGGAGTCGCAGCGTGCGCCGACTCGAACGACTCCTATCGTGTCAGCAAACTTTGTTGCACTATGTCATTGCGACGCGAAATTATGCTCCTATATTTATACCTGCCCGACGAAAATGTTAACTCGGCCGACCGGCGACGAAGGTGGTTTCGTAATGGCGTCAATAGAGGCGCGGACAGAAATAGCGGTTTGGCGAGATGCGGCGGGCGGCGGATGGAAGTTTCGAACGTTCGGGGCCGCCTCGGAAGTACCGTGTTTGGACAAAGTTCCGCGAATTTAAAGAAGTTTCGCGCCTGTTGCCGAGACTTCCCTCTTTCTGCCTTTGCGCCGAGGGTCGAGCATTAAGATACGAGTTGGACCCACTGTCGCGAATATTCGAGTCGCCCCATTGCTCGAAGTTCGAAAATACTTCGTCAAGCAGGAAATATATTGCTCTAACAGTTTTTGCCCGGGATGGACCTCGGATACTTTTTCTGGCCAGACAGAGCGAACGGAGCGGTCTCGCTGCGTTCTGACGGACGATAAAGAACAATGTCAACAGGGAGTAAGGGAAAATTTAGTTGGAGTCTTTTGTTACGTACTCGATTACAGGGATGTAGACTCGTCAGTGATAGAGGGCATGTAGTCTGTTTTGTGTCGTCCGTGCCTCGCAAAGTCGTGGTCGCAGGATACACTCCCGACGACGTCGGACTCAATTTAGATACATTGTGCATTGGTCTACCGAATAGCAAAACGTCCGGCGCGGGGGTGAGATCGATTCTTGACCAGACAGTCCCTGAGTTTCGAGGGGCTACTTCGAGCCAAAGCACTCATTTTCGGTACGATGGGCAATAGTGCAGTTCTAGTAGCCAGATTGATGGAATATGATTCAGGAATAGGCAATAAAGGTTAGTTGTGCTTCAAGGAGTACAGAATTTTTTCGCAGAAAAAAACTGGAGAAAAGACGCAGTAAAAAACCAGCTGCGTTTAACGTCTGCTACTGTAACGGAATCAAAATATGCATAGCGAAACCATTGCATAAACTTGTGGCTCACAATCAGTGACAGTAACAGTCGCAGTGCATAGTTCGTTAAACGCGCTGCAACAAATTTAACTTTGTGAATTTGATAAGCGAATAAACGTGTTTTCGTAAGCTGCAAGCCGAAAAGGTAGACTAAATGGATCTAATTTATATTCAAGTTGTTCAAACGAAAATGTAACGAGAGCGAATAATTCATCTACCGTACCTTTTATAAATTAAATTTAATTGCTTAATATTTCACCGCTTTTTTCTTACGTTTATCCGATAAAGAAATTTTTGATTAAGAAACCAGTTTGTTAGTTACGTTGTTAAGGGACTATCGTGAAATTGATGATAAGTAGCGCATTTTCGAGAGAAATGTCGCGTTCGAGAGACTGATTAACCGTGAAGCGATTTTTACCTTTTGCGGGCATTGTTGCCAGTATCAAAATCAGCCCTCGATCCTTCTAGGACTATGGTTACATAATGGTTTTTGCCTTAATTACGGATTGAACACTGCTCAGGGCTCCGCGTGTTGTCTGCATGCGCTACAACACCCAAGCGATTCACTTTTAATTGCGTTCAAATTTACAATTCAGATCCGTAGGCGTGGGTGAGCGCAATCGCCCCGGTATATAGCCAACGTTTCAAATTCGCTCATTGTGTTGAAACTTTGTACAGAGCGAGTTATCTAACAATACAGGCTGAAATATTTCCCTCGCTTTTGAACCTACTAGAAAAATCTCAGCGACAAGACCTTCATCTATGGAAAAAATTGATTGCTATGCAAAGAAATTTTTTCCCAACTCTTTACATTTAATAATGTCAAGATTAAACTAAAGTCAGGAGGTGTGAATTTAAAGAAGTCAGACACGCTCAGTCATTGTTGCAATCTCATTCTTTTACATGATCTTCTCAAAAGCTGTCCTTGCAAAATTACGGCATGAAGATGATATTTGAAATTGATACTATCAGCTACGCAATCAAAGCATTTAGGTTCTCTCCAATTAAACAAAATATTATTACCCGCCTACTATAAAAAATCAACCTTATCGAAAAAAACAAAATTACCACAATATTCAAAATAAATATAACCAATTGCCGTGTACAGACATATATAAGACAAGTATCGCTTATTTTGCAAAGAATATTTCAACGACCCATCCAAAAAATACGTCATAATACGAATCCTTGCGCATCATAGTTTTCCCAAGGTCCCCCCGGCATTCCTCCGACGTTCAAGGTACACGTCCCTCCAAAGCAATAAAGCAAGCTCGAAATACAGAATATCGATCGTCCTGCTTTTTCATTTTTCTCTCCTTTTTTTTTGAAGAAACCGCTGTTAACCCCGGACGATCTCCTCCAACGCCCGCGCCACGTTCTTCTCCGACGATGCGGCGGCAGTGCAAAAGGGGAGCAAAGGCGTCCTCTATCGCCACGGGTGTTGCCATGACACCATGAAACTTGCACCCCGCTTCTGAACGTCTCCTCTCGCCTCGGTCACCGCCGCTCCATCTTTCTCCATCCCCCCCCTTTTGGCTTTTCCTCCTGCGTTTTCTTCATTTTCATTCGCGCGCCACCGAGCGTACAATGCCCTCTTTCTCGAATTTTCATTAAATTCCTGCAAAGCGTCGAGAGGTCTACGGCCAGCGATTGAGACCGTCGAATTTATTGACTCGCTGCTAAATAGAGCTGGATGATATCGACTAGGCGGACGTAGGCCTTGACACTTCGATGCGATGATGCGGCATGTCTTGGGAAGATTCTTGCTCGTGGTCGCTTGATGAGGCTGATGTTGTGACGTAATTGCAAGGTTATTGGCCGTTCGTAAGGATTTGGGTACTGTGTATTGTCTCTCAAGTACGCATTGACGAAATGCTTTACGTCGAGGTAAAGACTAATGTTTGGACCTGGTAGGGTGTGACGTTCGAAGGCAATTACGAATGAAGAGTCAAGCTGAGTCACAGTATAGGGTTGTATTTTGCAAGTTGTTTGTCGGGTTTTCAAATGGAATTGGGTGGTTACTGACCTACGAGACTTTAGAATGTCGTGCACTTAAGCGACAATGAATATTTATCGCCGGTTTTTAGGAAATGTCTGTAGAGCTCCTGCAGGACGACGTTCGATTGGGATCGATACGAGTTTCGCTGACCTGTACGTTCGCTTATGCAAAATGATGCGGCAATTCCAAGCCATTACACATCCGAGATTTCAAGAGACAATGTAAATTTTCCCTTTGGTAAGACTACTGGCGGTACCCCACTTACTTATTCGAAGACGTAGTCTGGCATTGATCCAACAATCCTATACATTTATGTTCTTCCGTCTCTCAACCTTTGACATATTGCTGGATGGTACAATGTGTATCGGCATTTCCCTTTTGGCGTCTACCATTCCGCCATTATTGTTACAACGAGCAGCGCTGCACCGTCAAAAGCCCGAAAATTTATGCATTTCTACGCTCCGCCCACTGTGATTCATCGGCGTCAACTTTATTTTTACCGCAGTCACCGCAGGATCGATGCTTGCCGGCGTGTAAACTGGAGTTTGTAAACAAATTACACAAAAATATTATCGTCATAAATGTTAGAATCGATGTGGGTAACTATAAATTGTTTCAAGCTCCGCCTGGGCGTGCTACCGGCATATATTCATTTGTAAGTGCAGCGCTGTAAAGAATACAAATGAAAGTAAAAACGAACATGTGTTATATAAACAGTACAAGACACATTTCGGCTCGGCAACAGGATTATATATGAATGTTTATCTTGCGGGAAAACAAATTTTACACAGGCGACACATTTTCCTAAAATATTGTAGGCACGTCTAGTACTTCTACTTCCACTAGGACTGTAAATATGAAGTTATTGGCTGGCTTGAAGTGGCGCTTTTATCGACATGTTTTCTTGATATATGTACAAAATTTCAGGTTGATCGAACCAACAGAAGGAAATTGCTTGAAATATCGTCTAAAATCACAGAAAATCGTTCTAAAATGAGTTAGTCAACCGTACCCTAACAGCAATTGTTCCTGATATTTGATCTGTTAATTATCGCGTCAAATGGTAATTGAAATTCAGTATCGGATTCTGATTGAAATCGGGCATCAATTGATTAGTGATCAAATGCGAATGAAGTTGTGATTAGAAGTTTGCGTACTCCGTTATATACGGAGCAATCGGTTTTCCTAAATACGATTCACTAAAAGCTTTCTATCTGTTTCAAGATCTCGATGTTCCGTTTTAAAACATTGTGACGTAGAGCTAGGTAGACCACAGATTGAAGCCACCAAAAAAGTCGATATTTTCAACCGGAAAGAGACACTTAAATGCCCTGCTACTTGCAGTCTCCCGTACTATGAAAAAGTTGGATGAGTTACGAAGAGGAATGTTCTTACTTGCAGCACCTGACATTACGTATCTTTAAGTTCAATGCAAGTATAATTTATGGGCTACGATTTTTAAATCACAAAGTTTCTCAACGTCACTCAGATGCGTTTATTTCGTTCCTCTTACCTTCGGATTTTATTTAATCCTGCTTAATACTGAAGTAGACAGTTTTTGCCGCTGACGTATTTCGTACGCTCGGAAAAGGATAACACTCGGAGTAATCTTGAAAAAGGTAGTTTGATGTATTTTTTGTCAAACAGTTAAGTACACCCACATTCCGAGCCATATTTCCGCTTTCAAAGAGTGTCTATATACTAATGAGCATTTTCACAGAAAAAGTGTGGGAAAAATATCAAAAATTCTGACGCAAAATATACTTTGATGTTTTACTTTTGAAATCCAACGATTCCGTCTATAACCAAAAGCATGTTGCCTAAACCTAAACCGCTCTTCGGTTCGATCGGACACATGGATATAACAAATTCTGGCAAAAAAAAAGTTCGGTCACCATCGGCAGGACTCCGCATTAATTACCCTGCTCCTCGCAGCCCTTTCAGCCTACGTAACACAGTATTCGCAGTTAAATAACGCATATGAGAGCGGAAGAGGTGTTGTAAAGGGCCTAAGCAGAGACACAAATGTAAAAAAAACAAGAGGGAAAGAGAGCGAATCAGAGTGAGCGAGAGTGAGTGAGAGAGAGAACGAGAGAGTGAGGGGAAGCGAGAGAGAGTGAGGGAGAGAGGTGGGGAGGGATAGAGCGAAGCGAAGGGGTGGGAAAGAGAGTTTGAATGAAAGTGTGGAAGAGGAAGCAGGAGAACAAATGGGAAAGAAATTCCCATTACTTTGAGGAACGACGTCTAGAACCCTTCTCCTTTTTTCTCCTCCTCCAACACCAGCTCCTATACCCCCTACAGTCTGGTCGTGGGCCACGAATGAGGCACGCGGCACGCATGTGCCAGAGACATTCTATCGATTTCTATGTTTCCAATGTTAGTCACGAGGAGGCGTCTCTGGTGTCGCGCTCATGGAGCACCAGCAGCAGCACGCTATCCAAAACAGCCTCGCGTATCGCTGCAACCAGGTTGCTTTTTCAAGGTTAACCGATTACGGCACGCACATCGCGAACACGGTCCGGTGTCAAGGTGTCCGTCTAGTCCGACGACCTCGAGTGCTCCTCCTCGGCCGGGTTTACGTTCTATCCTAAAAGGACAGTGAGTGACAACTAAGGTTCCGTCAAACGGGGGACGAACGCGGGACAAGCAGCGGAGGACGATCACCGGCTGAAGCAGAAGAAAACATCCGATCGCGAAGGCGGAAGCTGCCCACGACGCTGTTTCAAATACATCCTTCCTGCGGTGAGTAAGGCCCCGGCGGTTGGTGAGCAAAAATTTTTCCCTTCGCCGGCTCGTTTTCCGCCGACGCCGACGTCGCCGCCGTCGCCGCCACCCTCCGCGCACACAATTTTATCATCCACATTTCGTGTAAGCTTTTACGTGCGCGCCGCGCATATACCGGCTCTCTTCTTTTTTCGCGTGAAAAGAGGGTGCCTCGAGGGCATTTCGTGGGGGGATCAAAGACTTTCCTGCGCCTCTTCCGTTTTTATTTTGCCGCGGCATGCCGAATGCGAATCTCCGAATTGTTCGCTATCAACGGTTCAGGAGTCAAGCCCGCGCCAAAGAATCGTTCTTTCCCTCCCTTCCCCCGCTCACCTCACCTTTTTTTTTGTCACTCCCGCCTCGGCGAGAGCCGATGCGGCCTTTAAATCGCTAGTTCGCCGGAATCTGGGAACTATTGTGTCATTGGAAACTTCTTTTGCCCCCTCCGCGAGCTGAGGGTATTTTTGAATAGGCGCCGAGCTGTGAATGAAATAGTTTTGCAGAAATGAAAAGTGCCGAGAATCGAATCGGGCTCGCCGGCTGCAATCAGCATGGCGGCTGATAAACTTCCAATAGTGGCATGTAATGTGTCCCGATATCAGCTTCGGCGAGCGTAATTAGGATTTATGACTTTCGAGATACCGAATGTCTCGTCGGTTTATTAATTCCCGATATATTCCGCAGTTGTTAATGAGATGTTAGATAGGGAGTCATTCAATTATATATCCTAGAATCGTATTGCAGAATGTTTATTGGGTGTTGTTGTAACGATTTTTACACTGTGCTGCAACATAACCAATAATATTGTAGCAAACTCTGTTCTACTATATTCAACAGCTATAATAAGATTGACGATTAATTATGTTACCTAGAATAGCGATAATAAAATAATTTCTTGTCTTACAAAATCGGAAATTTTAAGATCGACTGTGCAAGTGACAGGGCGTATATCAAACATCGGAAAGTGGTAAAGGTGAATGTGCACACAAAGTGACTATTTACGCAAGAGTCGATGGTGTAAACTGACAGACAGCAGAGTTTCTTTGTTGCAATATTTTGCTCTCTATTGACAAGACTATACTATTATCGGTGTATCGCATCAGGACATAAAAGCCAAAGGTGTGTGGTCTGAAATGTTCAATCAAATTTTATTACTTTCACCGGCAGAAACAATGATTGCGCCTATGGTTATGCAACTGGAACCACGCCATTGAGAGAATCATTCTTCTGAATAATCCCGACATATAAAATTTTTCTTAATTTCTCATAATTTGCTACCTTTTTCATCTTGAATTATAATATGTCTACGTGTACAACAACTGGACAGAAACGAATGCAACCATAAATTAACAACCGCAAATCTGCTTGATCAAGCAACCATAACCAACATGTACAAAAATCTTCACGCAGCATTAGACACTCCTGATGTCTCTCACATGCTCTCACATCTCGTTGAACCTATAATTTCCGTCCCCTTCTCCTCTTCTTCATCTTTCACTGCATTCTACTATGAATAATTCACATGTAGAAGTTACATCTTTCTCGATAACAATCGGATAACGTGCAAGATTAGCGAAAAAAGAATTGCGGCTACTAGTGCGAGACTATATTGGGAGATCGGGGGAGACTGCGGAGGTGGGAGAGAATGAGAGAGAGAGTGAGAGGGTGGCGGTGGGGAGGGGTGAGGGGGTGAGGAGGGGAAGGGATGGATGGTGAGTGAGCTTTACCCCCGGGGCGTGCATTCGCTGGGTTTGAGCGAATTGATCGCGTTGGGGTAGAATCATCCATCACAAAGTGACAGTTCCGAGCTAACTGTCCCTATCAGGAAGGTGTCCCCCTCTCGTTCAACGCCAACAGAAATGAACAGGCGCCGTAGTCGAACCAGGACGAACGGCATGGCTGAAGAATATAACGTGGGAGGGGGGATTGTAAGGAAAAGTGGTGGCGCGCTCTAACGACGGGCGATGAACCAAGCAACTCCTTCAACAACGAGGAACAAACTGTATGGAAGGATGCGCTTCCTTCTTTATAACTGCGTGCCTTTCGTTATTCCGTCTACGGATCTTATCTTTGACTTTTACTCGCCGCTATTGTCTGCCTTTCGATGATGGACCGATATTTTGTTTCTCAGCCGAACAAGGTTTATTGAACCCCAGGTTATGAAGCAATGTCTGGGTGTGTGGATGTACATGTGTATATATTTGACTTAGTATCTATCCCTTTAATTATAATTTTATATACACATACTAAGCCATGTGGATGATACTTGCTTATTATTTAAGGCTGAATTTTGTTGGTGAGGTATCATTTGGTAAGAAGTTGAGGATGTTAATAATATATATTACCCGAATGGTATTATCTGCGGATGAAAGAACACTTCCGTCCAAATAATTAGTAGTTTATTTTAGCTAGAGGGTTACATGAATTGCGTAGTTAGACGTATTGCTCTGTGGAAAGTATTTGATTATGTGATAGATAGAATATAGTTCCCTTTACAGCTAGAACACTTTTTTTAAGTTTATAACTTATATAGCTACTGTGCGCAAATCACATTTATTTCTATTTCTTTCCCAGTTCTCGCGCATCGCATCATATGCTAATTGTCCGATACTTTTCGTTTATTATATTTGACACCTACTAAAAATAAAAAGCTATCAACTTTCGTTTAATGCCGTACGACTCACCAATTTAGCATTGACGTCAGTTTTTATAGCTACAGCTTTATATGTATATATTCTCTAATATTTCAATGACGTCCCAACATTCAGATATCGTTTCCTCTTTTAATATATCAGGGACAACTATTGGGTCACAAAGAGTTTTACAAAATCTGTAATAGGTTCGTCTCTAACAATAAGACAGATCAAATTGCAATGACAGCTGAAAACAAATATGGTCCAGCTTCAATTTTTAAATTAAGCTCCGATTCAACAATAAGCGTCAAATGTACTTTATTAACGGCCGTCCAGATTTTAATTGAACCATACAAATACTTAACAGATTTTCGGCACCGCTCCGGCAGCCATTGTTGACATCCTTAAACGATATGCTGTCGATCTAAGAATAATCGCCGCAGTCACCCCCCCCTCTGTCTCTGTTTTTATTCGTCTGACTGTTTAAAGCCTGGCCTCTCTCCCCTCTTCTGCTGTACCCATTTCCAACCCTTTATCACACATGCGTGCATTACCTATCCCTCGTTATTCCTCCTCGCTCTTTCTTTCACACACACATCCTCCTCCCTCTCGGCCTCTTTCTCACTTTTTTTTTGTTCCCCCGATTCCCGCCGTCCCTTCTCTGCAATCTATCCCTTTCCTTTACCTCACTATCCCTTCCACTCTTCATCAGCATTTCGTCTCCTCACCAATGTAATGGCAATTTTCTTGATCACGCGACACAAAGGGCGGAAATCAATAATATGACGCGGTAGGAAACAGGATTTAAATTGGAGTACTGTCTCGGCGGTATGAGAATTCACTGTGTAGCGTGTACTCTTTCGGTTCGAGAACTTATGCAAGCATAGGTAGTTAGGCAAAACGCGAGGAAGTCACTTAATGTGCAGATAGACTCTTACTTTCAAGTGTTTGCGAAGCATTTCAGAAGTTATAAGTTAGCCATTGTGATGCTTGTTTCTCTTGATTGAAAGGCAAGGTTGATACTTGTGTAATTGTGAAGTGCGCGAGGGTAATAGTAGCGTGTATAGTGTTATAGGCTTCTTTGTTTCTAAACTTGATATCAATTAAATTAACACCCAGTTTATAGTATATACAGAATTCTTATCAGAAGGACGATTTATTTATTTCATCCTGGTCACTTCTTCTATTCGTTACAAAATAATTGTTCTGTACTGATTAGCACAAAATGTTTACCGTCTTTTACGCACGTTATTAAAGTAATGCTTGTTTCTGCTAACGACGTAGACCAAAGTCATCAAGAAGTGTGTCAAACAATAAAATATTTGACATTTGAGGGAAAAGGATCAACGTAGTTGGTGAATTGAAAGCGAACACTGAGGCGTATTCAAAAGACCTACTGAATTACGTGACGTGTAGAACTTATGAGTTGCGTCTCCTTGCTCTCAACGGCGAAAAAATTGACCTATAGATGCAGTCACATGACTGGAAAACGCACGTACGATAGTGTAAAGTTTACA
Source organism: Anoplius nigerrimus (assembly GCA_914767735.1). Classification (NCBI taxonomy): domain Eukaryota; kingdom Metazoa; phylum Arthropoda; class Insecta; order Hymenoptera; family Pompilidae; genus Anoplius; species Anoplius nigerrimus. The sequence continues at coordinate 2,385,381 of OU612079.1, read as the reverse complement.
TTTCTCGTGTTCTCGTTTGTAAACCGTCGGTTGTATAATTTTTTTTGTTAACGAATCTGACGTATTTGTTTGTTCCGAAGAAAATATACATACACATAAAGTCAGGCAACATTGACTTTTTATCACAGTAATAATACTCGGTTAATTACGTATTACAAAGAATTAATCACATCAAACTGCGGAATAATATTGAAGTCGTATTGATTATAATAATATTATACATACATTTTGTTTCGTACAAATTTTGATACATAATCTGATATGAGCAGTTTATTTTGCAGATCTCGGCAAATCTGATGACCAAATAGCAAAAGAGTCCAAGCATAAATTCAGTACAATTTTATTCCTATTTCAAAATTTAGAATTTTAAGTTACTCTTAGTTAAGCATTCTTGAACTCATCGTTACAAATCGATATTTGCACGTAGTGTGCACGATTTTTTGATCTTACACTGGATCAAGTACCAATATAGCATGGGCCGCCCCACATTTTTCACATTCTGACTCTTCTGGTGATATTCGTGGGCGGTATCGAAGGTGATATGGCTAAGAGTAGCAGTATGCAGTGTACTGCACAGAAAAACGTTTGCTTAGGCTTCCTCGACCCTTTGTTTAGTTTACTTGAAGACTGGCGCCAACGGAGATACGAGGAATAATCACTGTCTATTTTTGTATCTTGTCAAAACAAAAGCAATTCGCGACGAGTGATAACTATTTTTTTTGCCCGAAAATGTTAAAAATGTAATTGTGCACGCCTTGTAATAAGTGTGAGCGTTTTACTTTCTACGGTAATTTGAAAAGATTACTTACCTATAAAGAACACTTTATATGAAAACACTTTGCAGTTAGTTCTTTTTAGATATACATTTGTAGCATTGCATCAAGCATCGATGAAATTACTCTATGAAATAGACGTGTGCAGAAAATGTTAATATATAAGCTGCAATTTACTTAATATTAGAATCCTGAAGTAATAATTGATATACGGAGCAGTTTTTATACTTTGATACTAACTGACAAGATATTCATCATATCAGTGATCTTGTGACATTTAGGCCATAGTGCTATCGAAAATACAATTATATAGGACACGTCAAATGAATCATCTGGCACTTATGTTTCTTCAATCGTTGAATTTTCATTTTAGTAACCCGTTTCAATGTAATAAAATTGAGATCGAAATCTGTTTGTGCAGTAGGAACTAGATTGAGTAAATACGTGCAATCATATTACTGGCAGGAAATACTAACGTTGAAACTAGCTCTGGTTCAAACTGAACTACCGTACACGGTACATGCACTCATTAGAGGTATACACTTCCATGAACAAATTGAATTAGTTTGCTCTGATTGCTTTATTTACAAGCTTGTCGGATATTAATTAATTGGGTAAATATATAAAACATTGCGCCGCTTCATTGTACGTCTTTATTAAGTGTTAAAATAATTGTTAATATATTATTCACAGTTTGCAATTAAAAAGCGTTTATTTCAACACATCAAACAATAACGTATTTTGTAACTGGTTGCATAATTTTATTTACTACAAAAATGCACCAGCCAAACGTGAATTCGATTGAATGTTGATTCTATAAAGACTTTACGATTGACACAAAGATGAAAATGAACCGTGTCCTTTCACGCTGAATTATTGCAAAATATTTCTGACATGTTTCGCAGGTCGTTCCTCTGATGTTATAATAACTTTTTAATTGCTTCACAGTGATTCATTTGCCAAATTGACAAACCGTTTGTTTTAACGAGACCGGACGTGAAAATTGAATAGTATTAAAACTGGTAATTGCGACGATATACATTTTACTCCATCAGGAATCTCGCAAACAGAACACAGCTCGTTTAAAATATGCAGTATCCCAGTGAATTACGGTGGCGCAGTTTTGCCATTCAAATGATATAAAAGCGAATTTCTTTTCGCGGCAAGTCATGCCGCTTTAATGACGTGACGACCTCTGTGCCGGATGTATAAGTACGATAAATATCATAAATTATTTTCACGGCAATGGGATGTTGAAAAATGACGATCCCCCGTACCTACTCAAGAGCAAATGTGATTTGTGACCGTGTGCACTTAAAGTCCAGTTCTCAACGTGTAATTCCTACATTTCATTCTTGGTTTCTATACGTCGCCAACATTGTCTACGTAATACTAAATGAATACATACATATCTGCATATTTATGTGTACCACCATTACCTTAGATTTTCTCCAATTTTTTCTCTAAGTAACCGTGATTGATTTTTACTAATTAGCTGCCTACGTGATAAAAACACGCTATTACATAATATTCTGTGAATACTTTACCATAAATAAGCAGATGAATATGTCGTTTACGATCAAAGTCACAAAACATAATTACCCATATAAATCGCCGGTATCGTATTATGCAGCATGGCCGGTCGACGTGAGCCTCTTAATTATTTATCCATTACCCGAATTCATCGAGCAAGAAACAAATACCGACAGCGGCAAACATATTGCTTACCATGCGCCGCTCTCTGTAACGAAACCAATTACAGCTATAAGTGCACGTAGCCCATGGCGATTAATTAACCGTAAAAAACTCGCTCAGCGCTCATCCACGTTATCGCGAATACTTCTTGACAGATAACCATGTAACCTGGCCTGCAGCGCACTGCCCGGCATTTGATAGCCAGGCTACCTAACACGCAGAGCAGCCCAATTCGTCGGTGTGGCATAGCAACCGATAAAATAATTTCGTCATTTATTCCGAACCTGTCAACTTGTTGAGCAACGCAGCGCATGAGTCGAGTGCTCGATGAGTCGGTGGGTCGGCCATTGATATGAAGATGTAATTGGAGCCGGTTGACAGTTTCCGAGCACTCATTTGACGTGTGACATGATTCAGAAGCGTCCAGTCGTTGTCACATCTTCAATTACCTCTTCCATCGGAGCAATCATCGCCCTGCGGCTCGCGAGAATCGTGATGCCATCAACGCCTTCGCATAGTCACTTCCTTTCCTTCTCTCCCTCTCTCTGTCTCTCTCTCTCTCTCTCTCTCTCCCTTTTTTCGTCCACCACGGACATGCCCGCTCGGCCGCTGTCGGGTCACCCGCTCGTGTATTCTCGCACGACCGGCGCAACCTCTGCTTTTTAACCGTTTCTACGTGTTCTTTGTGTTTACATGCGCCTGTCGGACGTGGCCGGGCGATGCTGCTGGCGAAGTTTGGGCAACGCGTGTTGTTGTCGGAATGTTTTGCCCCGTCTGTACCGGAGCGGTGTTGTGTGCAGTTGGCTATAGTCGCGGCGATGTTCGGATGTTGTTCTCGAGATAAGCGTCTATGTCGTTCGCACGTTGTTCGCGTATGATTGAACGCTGCTGCGACCGAGAGTTAGAGTACGATATCCAATGGTCTTTAATTCTTGAAATGGTCGGGAGGAAATGTGCGCTGTACTTTGTGTACTTACTTAAGCACGTTATCCCGTGATGAACGCGAAAAGTGAGAAATTTAAGCTATGATAGAACATTCGCTCATTAATCAGCTTATGAATCAGAGATGGTACTCGCTGCCTTAGCGTTAGACTAGGAACAAAAAAATGTGGAGGAAGTCACCATCTATTAAGATTACGGATCGACTCTGACTCATTCTGTAAACATGCACGTATGAGGACCGCTCTGTAAGAGAGAAGACAAAAAAATATGTAAACATAATAGATACCGTAACGGATGATGTTGAAGTGGCACACTTCTGTCAAAAAATATTTATCTACCCTGGTATTCCACATCTGCATGCTTATGTAAATAGTTACCTATAGTTCTCACGTAATTTGTAGCTGGGAAATCTATTTTTACACTTGAAAGGAAACGGAAGATATTGAATCTATCAGTTATATTAGATTCCGTAATTTCGAGTATTCACGTTGAAATGGCACACCAGATATATATGTGTGCGTATATTTTACTACCACATGAATCATCAATATTTGGGATTACTGTTCCAATATAACTCAAAATCCGCGTGTCACCACTGCGCTGCATCGATTAATTCGTAGCGATTATCGAAACTAATTAATTTCCGGGATTTGCTATGTTTGGCTAAACCGACTAGTACCTACCGGGCAAACAAATCTTGTTCTATTCGCAATTTACCGTGTGACACATCAGTTACTGACGTTTAGCAGCGCGAAAATGTTGTTTGTTACATATACTATATTAATTAATGTTAAACTATTAATCTTAATTAGGCAAGTTCTAATTATTTTTAGAAATTTACAATCATTCACATCAAAATGTTTTTCTGAAAGTTTCATACTTCGTCAAAACATGCACGAAACCATAGAAAAAAAAACAACGAAACATGTTTACTTTATGAAATTATTTGTTCAGTTATCTGATGCATTGAAATTTACATGACACAGCTAAAATTGCCTTCTATCTAGACACATGCATAACCACCGACAATCCTACAGAAAGGATTGTCCTTTCCGATCGTAACTGATGACTTACGTAACGTCTACTCGAGATCATTTCTATACGTTAATTACACACAGACGTAATTCGCTAACCGCGACCTGAAAAGTTATGGATACACTTCCGGTAATCATCGAACAAACATCTGTAAGGAGATCCGTTACCTTTCACAAATACTTCGAGTAAACGTACCCTGCGCACTCATCGACGAATAGAATACATCCTCCACTAACGATCCGCATCACGGCGAGCAGTGCGGAAGTATGGCAAGGCCTGAGAACGAAACCTAATTCCGTAATTAATCTCAAAGCCGCGCGATGTGCACGGCACGGAAATACCGATTGTTCGCTAAGTTGGCAAGATCATTGATACGCGATATCTCGATAACGAACTGAACCGGGAACATCGGATCGCGAGCCAACCTTCCATGATAGACGCATCCCGCCCCCACTCGCAAAGCAAGGCCACAACTTTCAATCTTACGTCTCCAGCCACCGTGCGTGCTGGAGCACGGATTCAATTTGCTTCGATGATTACCGAATCATCGCCACGTATCGATGCCTCGCGAAATGTGTCGCCGTCGCGGAATGAGTACCGCTGTCGGCCTGGCAACAAATCAGCATGACAAAGAGTATGGAAGATGGTGACATAAGGGGTGGGGTTCGAACGGAGTATCCGACCACAGGGAAGGAAGGGGTGGCGGACAGAAGGGGGCGGGGAGAGGTGGAGAAGGAGGAATGGGGCGGGGGGGGGGGGGCTAGGGTGCCGGCGGCTCAGTGTACGTTGCAGTTCACGGTTAAAGGGGTGTGCTGCCAGTGAAATCTGTCACCCGGATGTCAATCAATATTTCAAGGGGGTTCGAACTGCCCCTTACCCTCTGTCGGACCCTCTACCATTCGGCGCAGTCCCTCTTGAACGTTCTTGTCTCTCGATATATCGGGCGCGGGCGTAGCCAATGCAAACTGGCCCTGAAGGTGTCGGGCACTGTTCACCAACAACGCTTTTCTCTCTCTGTCTCTCTCTCCCTCTCTCTACACCCCCCCCCCCCCCCCTCCAAACCCCTCACTGCCGGCTCGCCGCGCAGCGATTAGTTTTCCTGGGGGAAATTAATCGGGAGGAGCGAATACTTTGTTTGCGAACAATGCCGGGCCAGGCCGAGATGAGAGAATAATTGTATGCCGGATTTGCGGCCGACGTCTGTCGCCGCTGCCTGCCTCCGCGAATTTTGATGTAGGACACTCGTCGGACGATTGGCAAATTGTCCGGAATTGTTCGCCGATCCCCGGTCCTCCGGTATCAGTTGGCGGCCAATTAGTTTTCAAGGCTGTCCGCGACGCCGAGTGCCGATAATCGCTTTTTGTTGTAGGCACTACGCGCCAGGTATTTACATGACACGAAAACGTGCTTTGCGCTCGGGGCTCGGTTCATTATCGTTTTGGTGGATGGGCTTGATTAGAGAAATGTATTGACGCGATAAATGGGCACGGCGCGCTTAGGCGAAACTTTTGTTTGAGCGCAAGCCGGAAGGTGAAGGTTCTTGAACCAGTTTCTGGGGTTAGGCCTCTATTATCTGTGGCAGTGAACGTATTTTCCATTCTTCCGTCGCGTGCAGTCTGTCTGTGAAACTCTAGGTACGATTCCACCTGATCGGCATTTATGCACAACGTTGTTAACGATTCACTTAACGAACGTTAACTAATTTACATTGTACAGTAATTACCATACATGATTAAATTGAATTTATACAATTTGTTTGTAATTTTCTCAGTGATTTATATACTTGTCATAGTAGACTGGGGATACATTTCTTTGCTTGATTCGGTGCAAGTTGGGAGAAAACGTGACATCGCATACTGAACATTGATTTTTTTTCATTTCCTCTGAGTAACTGTTGCGTCGCAGCCGGAAGCGTCCTCCTCCGAAACTTTCGAAACATCTGCATACCTTCTGAAATCTTTCTCGATTAAAGAACAATACTGAGAAGTTCCAGACATTATCTGGCCATCTGCAGAACACATTTTTCACCAGAGTGTGATAACTTCAATCTTCAACGGTAGACGTTGATGAGTTAGGAATTACAATAGTACGGAAGTTAGACAAAACAGTGAATTAAATTACATCTCCTAATTTCTGCCTTGACTGTACCCTTTAGGATCCGCAACGTTTTACCAGCTGTTGTTCAGTAGTTAGTTATCTAGAAATTGTTACTGAAATTCTCGCACCCATCTCTCTTCGGCCAATATTTCGCAGAACCACGTGCTAATTAAGTGAATGGTTGAGACGTCACTGTACGGCCAGAAAAACTTGCTCAATTTTCACTGTAACTGATACACTGTATCGGTGCAACTATCTATAAATCCGCCATTAAGGATTTCGAAACAGAAGCAGAACCGATAGCCACTCCACCAATTATCCTTCACAGCATATCTCGATAAGCATTGAGCACCTGCCCAACCTGCAAACATCGCGAACATCGTTTCTCAAATTGTCGCCCAACCGTGTCGACAATGAACATCAACCCTCTACATTGCCCCATAATCACTCCAAAACGATGCGTTAACAAAACATGCCTACAGACGTACATCGACCCATTGCCAGATTAACTCTCATTGCCAAATTACCCTGCGAACAGCCATAACCGCGGTACCTATGCCCAGTAGACAGATAAAGCAACCCGTGAGTTATAGCGCGGAGTTCAGATTTTGGCAGAGAAGCATCGAAAGCCTGCGAAGGTGACTCCGTTTACTCGCAAGCGAGTCCATTTCGGAAACACGAACGACTACGAGGCTAGTCGTGGAACGCTTTCATACATCGCAGGCTGCCGTTCGCACGCCAAGGACAACGAAGACGACGCTGGCAGCGCCGGCAACAATGCTTTGAGGGCGCAGAGTGCCGTACTCGACGTGTCACGCGGCACTCAGTCACACTGGCGTAGTATTACCCCACAATACTACCCCTAAAATTGTCCGGAACACTTCTGCCGACAACGTTTGAGCCGCCTTCGATATCCGTCCGCTCGTCAGAATCCCGAAATCTGGCCGACCTCTGCCCGCCCGAGTTCAAAGCTATTTCCATCCTCCTTTAGCCGCCACTTCGGCGAAACCGAGCCACGAATATCTCGAGTACAACCCGAGTTAGACCGGAATTCGTTCGGCGAATCGATACAGACTTTGATATCGCCGATCGCATCGTTATGGTACTTATTCGTTTTCGCCGACCCTTTGACCGGAAACTATTCCTTCTCTCGCGTCGGTAGCATGCCTCTCGTGCGGGAACGCATCAATATAGCGCTCGATCTCTTCTAAGGCAGGGTAGGAACTCGAAGGAACGATTCCGTTCGTGCGCCGACGCTCTTTGGGCGGGATCGCTCTCGCGGTGGGAAATAAAAGGGCAGGCTCACGCCAATGTTATGGCAGCCAGCGATGATGACGTAGGGGATCGCTCTGCGCCGAGGCTGCCGCCCTTGTCGGCCGAGGCCGAGCTGAACTCGGAATTTTCACTACTTTGATCGCTACTCAACATTTTCGCTACTGCCAACCGACTTTCTGCCGTGCAGCCCTGCAATCTGTCGGCTAACGCTGCAGTTCTTGCTGCACACCCGCTGTCGATGGGGGGGGGGGGGATAAAAATAGGCAGGGGTGAAATAGGGTTGGTTACCACTAACTAATTACAGTCTAGATCAAAGAATTCATTGACGCGGCCGTCTCGTGTATGAATCACGTGTGCGCACATAGCAGGATAATTGAAGAAGAGTGGCGCAAGGAGGGTACGGAATGGGTGGCAGAATGGGAGAGGGTGGCGAGGGGGAGGGGAGGAGGAAGAGTTGCAAAATGTTCTTCAACGGTCGGCGATACTGCGGCATGCGCGCGTGTGGGTTCGACAAAAATCTCTCTGATACGAAAGGTTCCGTAGAAATTTCGTTTCATCCCTTCCTCGCAAAGTTGTGTAAATACGTTGTGCTACTTGCTGCAAGGCGAGGTGCACGGGATTTAGAAAGCGTACGTGTGCATGTATGTGTGGGTGTGTGAAATGCAACGCGTATAGGTGGGCAAAGTTGAAGCTATGGTAAATGTACTCTATCATCGATAATTACACTGCAGTTCGCGTGTAATGGCATCAGGTAGGTAGTGACAATTCTAATTGGATACGCTAGCTGGCATGACATGTTGCGTCTTGCATTATTTGTTCTTTGTCTAGACGGACTTAGATGGAATATTTCGGTACCTGTAGCAAAATTAATATTTTTCCCCGAGATTGAAATACAGTCTCTCGCGACATGCAATGAATTATGGAAAGCATTTTGTAACTGTGCACGTAACTTTTTCGTCACTGCAATATTAGCATAACAAACGGAGTGTGATCGTTTGAAAAACTGTTCGTAGGCTTTGATTTAGACTTTCGAGTGGGAGGCTTTCGTTGCATTAAAAAAAAAAGATGAAAAGAAGAGTGATTTATTATCGGATAACATACACAATATTCTTTATTGTATTCATGACAGATTGCCCATTTGCCAATAACTCGAAGCACAATGCAATGAGGATTTGCCCGATAACTCCTTCCAATAAATGTAGAATGGTTATTGATCAGCCGCATTTCGGTACTTCAGAAAATCTGAATAAGTCCTTATAAAAAGGTTTACAAAAACCTGTGTATTTATGTAATACGTACATTATTTGCATGAACAAATCAATACTGAGGGAACATACGTGCATGCTATAAATGAAACAGGTCTGTTCTCATTTTATTAATTCCCATTTTGTCTACAATTCCTGAAGCAACTTGATTGAAAATGGAAAAATGTTATTCTAAACATAACACATTATTAATGACATTTCATGAACTATCGACAGAAAGACACAATTACTCGATTTAATATTTTCTTCACATGAGAATATCACCGTCATGGAAGAAAGTAATTTTTACACAAGACTTAATTATAAAACATTTTTCACAAGTACTTTATTACAATCCCTGCGTATCCTTACTAATCAAACCTCGAAAGTCGGGAAACCGTCCGGGTTCTCTCGGATAAAACACTGTATGCACGACTGCAAGTTGAATTGCATGCCCTAAACGCCTTTGCCAGACGAAATAGTATCTGGACCGACGTATTCACGGTGAAATAACTTTTGCGCTGGCCGAAAAAAAACTTGGGCAAAAGTTGTCATTATCGCAGCGCCTTTAACATACGAGTGCGCGCGCACACTGTATCAGTACACTCGAGATTCTTTTGTTGACAATGAGTTTTTCGGACAAGGCTCGTGTGCCGCCCACTCAACCACTCCCTGTCCTCTCCTATATCTTCGCACAGCGAGCAGAGAGGACAATATATACAAAATTGAAAGGGACTGCGTGAAAGGCACTGAATGAAAGGAATCATAGAGCTGAAGCATACTGTGCGATGTAATGTATGTACTTGGAACGGTCACCGTCAAATACAAAAACGATAAAAATGTCGGGCCAAAATCGTAATTGGATTCGAAGGGGGGTATGGCAACAAAGAGGGTCGAGGAGAGCGAATAAAGAAGGGAATAAGCCCTCTTTAACTTGATTGGCCGACTCCTGTGATGTCATAAAGTATAATTCTAATTACCGCGTCGTCGTCAAAGCAGTACTTGACTGCCACTCGGAGACAATAAGTAGCCACTCCTGACAATGTTTTCGCCATATGCAACACCGGTAATAAAGGCTCGTCGCGGTACAGCGACGAAAAATGCCAATCGATATCGGGCTAATAATGCGCGAACGGTGCCCGGACGCATGCATAACATTATCATCGGAGCGGAAGCGACGATAGGCACTGGATAAGTGGATAACCTGGCCGAAAAAGATGCCCGCACACAGAAGACTCGGAAGTAGAAAGATACCAACAGGAGCTGCGGTCAGCGTTTGAGCTTTGGCGAGGGCAAAGGTAAACGCGCTAGGCCAACCAAAAAACTGATGCGCCAGGTCGAAAGTAGCGACGGGGATAAACAGTGGCTAGTGGGCTGCTTTTGATTAACCGGTTCATTAGCGCGGAGAAATGCGTGACCGAAAAGTCGGTACCGGAGGAGAGACCACAAAGCGTATCCGTGTCAAGAACTCTTCCGCATCATTCCCGTTACGTGCACGCTTTTGTCTCTGCCATCCGGCGGAATAAGCACCGGGTAAGGGCGAATCAAAGCAGGTACCATAGAAGCGACGATGACCATCGTGTCAATCTTCGGAGGCAAAAATGCTGTAATTAGCCTCTTACGCCCCGCACACTTTCCTCCGCGCCGGCCGGCGACTGTCTCCGGTCTTCTTCATCAAACGGAACTCTCCCACGATGGGATTCTCATCGTCTCACTCCCGCCCACGCTCTTTCGATATGCCTACCACCCTTCTCGCACCGCCGTCAGCACCCCGGCCGCCCACCCTCGTCTGTCCTCGACGCCGTAAGCGTGATTTCCTATATATATGGACTTATTCACGGAAGGTGGGTGATACGAGTAGGGATGGAGTCTTTGGCGGTGGCGAGGCAGGCAAGGAAACTTCAAAGCTCGCGAAACGATTGTTCGGCAAGGTCCCCGCACGTTTCTCGCATGCCTCGAGAACGCCAGAGTGCTTCGAGCAGGGTAAAGTATCCACGAATATACACCTACCCCTTTGATTACCCGGCAACTACTCCTCTTCGGCTTCTTTTTCGTCGCCGAGGTTTGACGGAGAAGAGTGAGAGAGAGAGAGAGAGAGGGGAGAGAGGGAGATTGAGAGAGGGGGAGGTAAGAGGTATTGCAAATTTCGACGAGAAAGAGCACCGGAGAAGAGGAACATCGTGTTCACTCGTACGGGGAAAGAATGAGCCTCTTGTAGGCGCAAGATTACTACAGAGGAAAGAAGCTGGGGTTGAAGGATGGACAGGCATAATCACTGAAACGAAACACAAGGTGGCATACGTCGGACGCGGCGAGTTCCGTATTAATCAGCGAAGATTTATTCGTTTCAAGAGTTTTCATCTCGCTGTTAACAAAGATAACATCGCCGGATAATGGAAGTATAAGGAGTGGAAGCTGATATTCTTTTCCTTTTTTTCAGTACAAAAGAACCGTCCTGTGTGGCCGATGCGAAATACACGAAATAAGCATCATGCATGAATATGAATATATCACATGAACCTGCTTTTTTGGCGCTGTGATCGGCAAATGCGTTATTTATTAATTTATTATTTACTGAGCGCGGAAAATCGTCGGAGCAGAGAAGTTCTCTTTGAAAGTGGACAGTTGAAAATTTGAAATTTAACGATGTGAAAAATCGAATAAAGTCATATAAATAAAATACCTATGACGACGGCAAAAGAGATGAAAAACGTAGGGTCCATATTATTCGCCGTGGACGTACGCGGCAATTAAATAATTCCGTGTTTTAAGTAACAAATATGAGCGCATGAAAAATAATGAGGACGACAGATGGGACTTTACAAAGGACAAGGTAGAACAAAGAACTTTTATTAATGCATAAAATATGTTTCATTAATAGCTGAATGTCGTAAAAAAATATCAAAAATGGGTGTGGTAACTCGTTCAATTATACTTATCCGCTGAACTGTGTTTAAACGCAACGTGTACTTTATAAATGTGTCCTTTTTGTCTATCTTATCACGTCTATATGCGCGTGACGTTAAACGCCTAGTCTAGATACATGGACGTTTCTAATCGTCTCGCACCCCTCGCGCGTTCAATCTAGAACATGGCCGGCAGCGTGAATGTGAGAATAAACTTGAAGATCATCCGCGCGAATCGCTTATGGTCCCTAATCCTGCCTCAGGAAAAAGTCGGTTCTGGGATGGGTTACAACGATCGCTGTAACATGTAACGGCTGTAAAATATTTCTCAACACTAGTTGCAACTACCATTGCAGTCTGACTTCAAATGATACTATTCTGTACGTTCCTCTAATGATACCCACTCCCAGCATTGACATTTTAAATTGATATGGTATAATATCAAAATAGATATTTCGTTACGAAAGTCATGTAGTAGTCACAGAAGTTAACTTTGTTCATTTTTGTGTGACGTAGAGACGTACATAATGTATTGTACTAAAAGTATTAATTGGTCCGTTTATTTTGAAAGTGGTGTAAGTCAATATTTTTTTAATTAAATATCAAATAAATATAAAGGTTAACCAAATTAATTATAAATTATATGATATCACCTTATTTGGTCAAAATGAACTTATACCACTTTCAACATAAACGGTCCAATTCAACCCAGATAAACACTTCTTTCTCTGTTCATCTCCTTCGTCAACAAGTACATTCATCATCTGTACGATATACAAATATTTACAGTATCGATCCGATGAAGAGATAAATACTTCTTTCCTTCTTCTCCTCGATTGCAGAGAACTACAAGAATCATCGATGCAATACACAAATATTTACAGCTACCCTTTCATACACCGCAATTATATACGCTCCCTTACCGAAACTAACCTTCGCAATGTCGCGCACCTACTTTGCCTCTCTTAACAAAAAATTAGTGCCATTGAGGCGCGACCCCGACGAATCCCTTTCGCGAAATTCCTTCGAGCGTACTTCGTACATTTGTCCCGCACGTTACGCAAAAGTATCACAACTGGCAGCGCGCTGAATCAATAGACAAATCAGTATGCGAAGCAGACAGAATTGAAGTACGCGCGTTCGCGTGCAAAGCGTTTGCCAAGCTCGTAATCCCGCGCTATGCGGAAAGTAGTCACGTGTCGCACACGTACGAGCCAGCGCACATGCACACTGCGAGAGTCGCGCGAGAGCGAAGCGTATTGTAAGAAAACGGCTTTCAAAAAATTGCAGACAAGTAGATAAGGTGAAAGGGACAATCGGCGCAAAAAGTGATAGCCGTAGCGACGGAAGCTGGAGTTGGGTGGGCGGGAGGGGGGGGGGGGACGGTAGGTGGGTGGAAAAAAGTGAGGGGAAGATGAAGGAAAAGCAAGTGCGCGCGCAAATGTAGGCAGTCGGCGCAAGCGTCGATAAAAGCGAGCGCCAACGAGCAGAACGTGCATTCCTCGTGCGCCTTCAAGACTGGCAACCCGATCAACAAAGGGTCCAATGCGAAGAATCGAGTACCGATACATCAGTATTTTTTAAACATACCCGCGACAGTCGTCGAAAAATACAGCTCATCGCGCTTCGTGCGTAAATTACATTTGGACGGTACGTTGAATTAAATTGAATGTGAGATAACGGTTCGTCGTTTAAGAAAAGCGCGCGGGATTTGAAAGTATGTTACGTAAGAGGCGGATTATTCGGATTAGTTAAGAAGGGTTTTGAATTGCGAGTCTTCGATATGTAGTTGACGTTCGGAAAATGGTGGCAATTTGAGTTGTACGCGTGTCGGTAGTGAACGGTGAAGTTTAAAATTAAAATTGCTTTAGGTGTATGGACCAGCGTTGGACACGTATCGTAGCTGAAGATATGACAAACGTGAAGATAGTGGTAGTATAATGGAAGAACGCGGGCAGTTATTACGCATAGGACGTTAATGTGATAATAACACGCAAATTTTAGTGTGAAATTAAAATTTCTCGCAGAGTGACTTTACAAATAAGTACTGCTTAAGAATTCGCGCCACGTAGAAGAAAGACCACGTTCGGATCGAAAATAAGGTAAGAGATTACGGTAAAATTGCCAACTTAAAACTTTGAGTGGCACCGTGGGAAAATGTTGCAAAGTTTGTTTTTGAGTACAACAATGTATAAATTATATATTTTTTTAATATAATATTTTTTCTTAATGCATAACCGTAACACCTTGTCTTTTATTCTGGGATGCATTAATTTGACTAGCAAGTCAAGTTTATGGAGAGAAGCTTGGAAAATTAGAAAAGGGAAACGGAAGACTGTAAGAGTTAATCCCCTGTGTGTCTATCACATTTCGTGTGCAGTTGCATATTTTACCCGGAGATGTAGCCCGTACTAGTACTTAGCTACATAGCGAATTCATCTGCATTTCTACTCGTGATGCAAATAAAATTGGGCGGGCTTATGTTACTTCGAACAAAAACCGGTTTAAGATCGTAAAATATTACTGACTTTGAAGTCCCTTCTGAATATTAAATGCCATATTTGGTAATATATTTCTATATATAGTTATAATAAAAATATATGTAAAACAAATAATTAGAAACATATACATACATAAATGTATTGCATTGTGTGTAATACATATAAAATTAGTAAAATATATATTTGGTAAATGTAACGAGTTTCTTTTTGTTACACTGTTCTATTGTATCGATATCTGCTCATCTTCTGAAATTATCCCTTCACTGTTTTATATTTCTCACTCAGTTAGCAGTGCACTAAATAAATTTCGATACGAATTACTGTCTCGTGGAACAATACCGGAAATTGAATCATTTGTACCAGTCTCTCCTTCTTATCGTTATATATCGCAAAATTGATACCACAATCCGTTCATTCTGAGTTCTTTCCTCAACTCCCTTTATCAGTTCACTTATTCTGTCACTCAACTTCAAACTCACACACGCTTTAATATCGTTTGAAATATGCCAATGTTTATAAAGGAATTTGGATGAATACCGTAAAAATGGCTCATATTAATTCCCAAAAGATCAGAAATAACGACTGAAACATGTACAAACATCTACAATTTCCGAAAATTATAACGTGTTACACGAACCCAGTACATCATCAATTACAAGCATGTTATTACGAAACATCCTAAGAAAACATTACCTACCCCATTGTAAGTAATTATTATTCTTTATTACGGCACTACACCACCATTCAGAACGTTCCTTCGATCATAATTACTAAAGTTCATCAATTGATTGATCTAACAACCGTACGCGCAACCTACCGAGTACCATCATCGTAGCCGGCACCTACGGAACCCCACTAATTAAAACGACAGCCACAAATCACATTCATATCGCCTACCACCAAAACTCGCCATGATCGCATTTCCATCTCAAAGGACCGCAACGGCCGATGCCACGAACTACGCCGATAAACTGATTATCAACCCGTTACAATCTACGTTATCGTCGTCTCGATGCGCCCGGTACCTTCATGCCGCCCATTCCAAAAATTTCACCTCTATCTCCACCATCTCCATTTCTTCTTCCCCCTCCGCACCCCCACCCCACCTCTTCTATCCACACCTTGTTATCACCTTTCACTACCGCGCGCCCTTTCTCGCTTGCCTCGCGGCTCTCTTTCATAGGCTTGTTTCTCGCGTACGGGCGCGATTTTGATGAAAAAGAGAAAAAGGAATGAGGGCCAGAGGAGGGGCGGGGGCCGGGGGGTGAGGGGGCCAAAGAAAGCAGCTCGCTGGCTCGCACGGAAGCTGGATCGGCTTGCGCGCGCGCGCGCTCTCTCTCTCTCGCGCTCTCTTTCGCGCTAGCCTCTACCTGTAGCGTTGTACGGTTTTACGATCGGATATTTTCTCGGTGGCGCATAGTGATATTACAGCGGGCGCCATTACAGAGAACGAAAAAGCACGCTCGACGCTCCCTATCGCGCGCGTAGTCGCCAGCCGACGTGTATACCTAACCACCCTGCCCCCAACGTACGTAGCCTGCCGTACTCGCCTACGTACTCGCCTACACACGCACATCCGCGCGCACCGCCTATACCACACCTATGCGCGCACGTACGCCCGTGTACGCGTACCAGGCTCGCGAGCGAGAGAGTGAGCGCGCGCACGCGCGCGCGAGAGCGCGGCTTCGTGCTCGTTAAAAAACTCTTTTGCCCCCGTACATCGGAATGCCGCAAGTTCACAGAAAAGCCCCGACGGCTTCTTTGTGGTCCCCTCCCCCGCGCCGCCTACTCTCTCCCTCCCCCTCCCCTGCCCCTTCCGTCCCGTCCCTTGCATGCCGTCATTGCCGCCGCGGTGTGAAATACGTTAGACGCGTTACGCGTCCCGGCCCGGTGTGAGCTTCAGACGCGGAAACGTTCGGAAGTTTCTATATTTTCATGCAAATTCCTTCGAACTTTTACGCCTACCTCCCCCTCTCCCCTCTCACACCTCGACAGGCCGTTTCGCTTCCCCTCCACTCCCCCCCCCCCTATCGCGCGCGAGCGATACTTTCCCTCGTCACTTTTCGTCCATCCTTGCTTCATTTCCCCTTCGGCCTCCTCTGTCACTTTGACTGCACCCACTTTTTTTTTCTTCTCTTCTCCGGTTCCTTCTCGGGGGGTTTCTCTCTCTTTCTCTCTCTCTCTCTCTCCCGTTCTTTCTCGCTCTCGTTTTTTGCCTTGGAGTTTTTCTTTTCGCTTTCTCTGTGACACTTTTCACGGGAGGCTGAATTAGTGTTTGACGCGATATTCAAAGGTGGTCGGCCCTTTGGCGCCGAGATTCTAACTTAAGACGACAATATGGACACAGGGCGAAAAGGGCTCGGGAATCGTTGTTAAAATGTGCGCCAGGCGAAATTATGGGCCCCGCAGACGCTCTCTCGTTTCGGATCCGGGGAGTTTGCCCGCGGGATTTTTTTTCCAGGCTGAAGTGCGCGTCTGCGGAAACTGCGAGTAACGATATCAAAGTCGTAATTAGAGGGTGAAAATAAAAGGAATATGTTGGTACTGTCGTTAATAACTATGGGCGCGATGCGGCCGTAAGCCGCGGCTTTTCCTTTTTGAATGGCTCTTTAGCCCTGGTTTATAGTTGCTAACTAAAACGTACGCTGCGCTGGGCAGTGTGCGCATGTCCTCCTGAACCTACGTAAATTATTTTAACAGTACTATTGAAGAAACATCGTTAATGTTTGTTAACCGTTCAGTAGCAAATCCATCGTTATTTCTCTTCCAACCTCTCCCATTTTTTCCTCCTCACGCGAGACTAATTTATCATGAATCAATCGATAACATGTGAAAAACTACGCTATTCCGCAGTCACATTGTTTCCCAGCCCCATAAACGTGCTTTGACAACCATAAAAAAAACATAAATATGTCTGTCATATCGAAGCGCTAAGGAGCACGTTCCGATTGTTTACTCGTCCAGGAAGTGACTATAAGCGGTGAACAAAAAATGATGATCTGTATATTTTCGTTCAAAGGGTGAAGGAGCGTGGTAAGGATAAAATGTCCATGAAATGTAGTGAATAAAGACGGGCACGGTCGCAAGCTGGAAGATATCGTCTGAAAGATCCCAAAACTAACGCGCCGTGAAATCCAATGGGCATGTGCCATTTCGTTTAACTCGCTGCGAGTCTTATTCCGTTGCCCCGAGTCACTCCATTTCTCCTTCTTCCCTATATCTTACTCAACCGTGATTCTGCCGACATTTTTTTTTTTTACCTTTTCCCTCATTCTTCGTCCAACCTACGTATCCGCAACGACCGAAAGCACTCTACGTGTAATATAATGTTAAGTGCCGGATTAAAAGGCTTCCTTCCGTTGCCTGAAATTGGAGAGACAACAAGATTTCGTGAATATTAACCGAATACCTCTGTAGTATTCAAATATGGCCGATTTTGCATTATAACGCGCAGTGACGTAAATGGCGCAACTTCCAGGCAAATTAAAACATTACCCTAATTAAGGAATAAAAATTACTTTAGAAGAGCTTACTTCATCTTGTTTTACTCGTTAGAGTGAAACTTCTTTGATGAAGTTTCTTCTGACGTTGTTCCCGATCGTCGGCAAAAATTCCGTACTTACGTTATAGTTTCCGTTATAGTTCAGAAACTGGCGTAGACGAACGACTTTTCATGAGAGAATAGAAAATAATAGCAACTCACCGTCCACATACTCCCCCGTAACTCAGTTATCCAGCGAGCGTAGTCCCTTAAAAGATTCTAACGATCATTACAACGGACTCCCACTATGTCACCCTCCGTACCGCGGAAGCACGTTCCACTTCAATTTTCGTATATCCCGACGCGGAAGAATGAAGCCCGCAGCATAAAATCGCCAGGATGCGGCACCGGGAGCAGAATTCGTGTCACGGACACGCGCTCCGCAAACAATTCCATTAAAACGTCCGAAAGCCTCCGACATGGCTCTCCTTAGCGTTTCGTCGGGCCCTGTCAGGAGCAGGCAGGGGGAAGAAAAAACTGTCGCCAGACGTAGGAGCCGTTAATTTTTAACAATCCACCCCCTCCATGCCGTTCCTATCCGCGCGTCTACGAGTCGTTACCCTCCCTCTCACCTTCGTCGTCGGCAGTCGCTGTCTTCGAGAGTTCTTTGCCATTCTATTGCCGTGGGGCGGAGGTGTGAACGAAGAACCACAAGTACTACGGGAAGGACATTCGTTCAGCCCCCGGTAACTTAATCCCTCCGCCGGGCGCAAACGGCTGCGAACGAGTTTTACGGAGTTACGCGTTTTCCAGCTCGCGGGTGCGGTTGATACACCCCGTAGAACCGTAGGCCGCATGCACCGACGGCGACTTAATCAGTCACGGTTGATCGAAGCAACGCCCTTCCACTACGGGGAAATCGTTTCAAGGGTTTCAAACTATTCGCTGGCGGCCGGCCAATGAAAGAGTGCGCGCTCTATATAAACGATTCACGGGCAGCGGTTCGTTCGTTACGGAATCGACGCTTCGCGCGACAGATTTCCGACGGCCTTAACAAAATTGACCGAGGCGCTTGCCGAGAGCTTGCGCGTTTGTTGAACGAGCGATTTCCGACGTGCGCAATGCTAATGAGCGTGTAATTTTGCTCGGATAGTAATTTAGACGAGCCGCTAATGACGCCTCTTCCCCGGCAGGTGTTTAAAAGCTGAGTTGCGAATACAATCGGTGTACCATTACAGACGATTATACTTCTTTCTTCTCACTCTCTTTCCCTCTCTCTTTCCCTACCTCTCCCTCTCTTGCTCTCTGTCCATGCATGCGATAGTGAGAACTCTATATGCCCAGCGAGAATAGGAAGTAAGATGAATTTTCTACGTATTAGCCGAATGTACCGACGCACTCGGAATATCTAAACAGCTTATCTCTTACACGGCAGGGAGTAGCACTACAACCGCTAACGCACCATTTCAAATTGAGTTCCCTTTTAAAACTTTCTCAGTATGAGCATTAGCAATCCGACCACTTACTTGTTTCACCGAACGTGAAGAACATTTTGATTCTGTCGACGGTGCGGTTTAAGGAAACGTACCGGCGTTGCGTTCATTGTTCTTAGCGTTTCATGGCATAGAAAATGTAAAGTCAATTACGCCCGATAGAAAGTTCATTTATATTGAACCCAGCGCGCTCCCTTAGCATTCTGTATGACAATTAAGTTACGCCAGACATTGTCTCTTTAACTTTAACAATTGTTCAGCCTACGCCGTACGTACAAGATGAGTTCTAACGAAATGCGCTACGCTTCAGTATAGAATTACTGCTAAAACAAGCATCACGTGTTAACGTTCATAATTTTTGAACCGGCTAATTGCATGGAAGATTGGTTTGAATCTACGGTAATTGTAAATTACGGTCTTCGTAGATGTACAAAGTACGGGGTGTTATAAGATTCGTTGAGCTCATCATTGTACCCGAGCCCAATATTTGCGTGAATTCTGAAGCCCTATCCTGCAATAGAAACGTGAATTTACCCGACTTCTAGTGGCCGGCCGTAACAATATATGGAATGACAATGTTATTGACGTGATTCTTTTAGCTTCTCGTGAATATGAAATGCACACCATCCGCTCCTATGTTTACTATTCACTTCCACTCCATCTGCCCCCCCCCCCCCCGCCCTCTACCCTCTCCGACCCTCACACTGTTCCTTTCCTCCTACCCCCTTTTCGTCCACTGTCTATCAATGCCTTTCTCTCTGCTACATTATCCAGCGTATCCGTCCTTCTTTGTTTCATCGCATTTGCATTCTTCCACGAAAAAGTCTGGCTTCGCTTGTGTTGAATATTGGTCGACCGCGCGAGGCATAGGCCGGCGTCCACTTAACAACACACCGTCAGGCCAGCAACGCACTGTTGTCCACACATCGACGCTATTTGTCGCACGACCGCACGACCGACGTATCCGCATCGATACGACGATCAGTAACGCACCATCACGCACCATATAATGCCCCTGACATTACGAGAGTCAGCTAAGTCCGTGCGACAGGATGCTTATTGATCCGTTTGTTTCATAACGCAAGGTCCTCATGCCGCTTTTTGTTACACCGATTTGATCGATACTACGCATCACGCAGAGAGATACGGTTATAACGCATACTTCGAAAGGTACATCAATCGCGTCCGAGGAGAATGAGGGTACTTCGCACGTGTACCGTGGACAATTAATTTGGCATTAAGGAAAAACGTTATCAGTACCCGCATGCGCTGTCGGTATATGGAGTGCCTCGGATTAAGGAGCACAGTTTTATTGAGACGGATAACATGGAGGCACATTAGTACGAAATAACGGTGCCCTCGCTACCGTACAAATAACGTCGCAATGAGTGTGCGATCGTCGACTGATCTGCAAAACATTCGCGCCGAGAATATCGACTCGAGATGATGCTGAATGTCGATGCTGCGCCGTTACGGATAAGTGGACGCATTTATATTTAAGCTACACATGTATAATAATATGAGCGCATCGACGTTAGGTCTGTTGCCGGTCATGTGCTCTGCCGCTAAGTGGGCGACAGCGTGAAGAAAAAAAGAAGTGAAAAAAGGGAGAGGGAGATGGAAATCAAGAGGAGAAAAGAAAGTAAACGGTGTCTACTCACCGCCGTGCCGATCGAAGAAGGCCATCTTCGTGGAAGGATACAGCCGCCTATGGTGTTCCTTTGAATATGAAAATACGTCACGAATTAAAATAACATTGACACTAAGTGTTGAATAATCTTAAGTAAACTCGGACTTCATCCTCGGCCTTCTCTCGGCTCACAGCGCTGTACCGTGAACAAAATGGCGGCACGACTCTAAAAAATGCCCTGTTAACCTTGCCACATGTGTCGGATTGTTTTTTTATTCTTCTCGTATACAATTTGGTGTTTCAACAGTACAGTTTGTTGCTTTTTTCGTCTAGCGAGACTTTCTTTCGCTGTTAACCATTTGGAGTGGACTATGATAACTTCAACGTGAAAACCGTTCGTTCTTCTACGCATATACTTTTTTTATCGTACGTCGGGCCATTCGCAAAGTTATTTTGCGCTGTTCCGCATTATACGCCGGTTACAACGTAACATAGAAGGTAGCGTGCATCTTTGTACAGTACACGTTTATGGGGTAAAATATGCATTGGAGAAACGTTACCGTCGTCACATATTTAAATATATGTATAGAACAAGGAAGCCATGTGCGAATGTTTCGTCGCTGTGTTTAGCTGAGGTCGCTAGGAGATGCGCACGACGTACATTCGATACTCGTAACATGTAAGAAGCTCATGAATAAATTCATCCGTAAGTTGGTTATTTGTGTCCCACACGAAATCCAAAGAAATGCCATCGCACGCTGGCAACGTGAGATCCCGTTTGCCTCTTTACCGAAATATTGTTTATATCGGTAATTCAACGGCCATATAAGCCGACACATTTGTTCATTTCGTATTTATACCTGATTTCGCAGTATTTATTCCTGTAATAAATGCATGCGTTTGCAGTGTTAACGAATCGATAGCCTCTTGATAAACGGATATAAATGCAAGCCTTGTTTGCCAATTACATATCTATTAATCACAGTGCGTTCCAAAAAGATAAATGTCACGTTAGCAAACATTCGGCGTGTCCGAAATACATGAGGTGTATATTATGGAAGGGCTGGGGACACTGTTGCGAGGCAGTTTGACATGTCCATAAATTCTGGCGTGATTACCGGGACTGAATTTTACGACAAACGAAAGATGCAACCGCTGTACCCTAATATTTTATTGAATTTACGGTCTGTTGCGTTACGACTTTATTATGGAGAGCCACTGGCAAGCCACGGTTAACATCAATAAGACTCCTTTCTTTCCGTCCTCTTCCTATTCTTTTTTTGACGCCATCTCATTATCTCTTGTTCTACCCGCCAGTTTCCTTCGTTCTTTCGCGTCTGAAACTTTCCTCTTGAAGGTACCATTTGCATGTTTGTTTTCATTTTACTTCTGCCGACAATGCACTTTCTTACACTAGAAGCGAACACGTTTAACGACATATAACTTTTGATATTTATAAGTTAACGGAAATAACTTCGTCTCTCACATATTTTTGATAATTCACCGGCTCTTTCATATGGTTGTATGCTAATCGAGTCTGTCATCTTTGATATTAAAACATATATATAAAAAAAACCTACAATTCCAAAATTATATGTTTAAGCATAGTAAAATATTCAGAATAAGATGTATAGAAGGTAATGCTTGTAGACAATTCTTTTACATGTGTACGAATACAAATTGATCAATTTTTCAATGATTTCCATAAATGTCATACTTAAGAGTATCTACAAAAATTTATATTTACGTGCATAAATAGAAAGCTTGTTGCCCGTAACATTAACTCCCAGACGAATAGTACTTAGCAAATGTTCTGATTAAACCCATGGAAAGTGCGCAATAGTGCCACGTCATGAATTACTAATGCTTAACACCAACGTGAATATGCAACTATCGTCCCTATTCAAAGGATGAATAATTTCCCCATTACGACTAAATCACCTACATACATTAACGTAATAAGTACAGCAATATTTAATACGAATAATTTATAAACTAACCTAACTCTATTTCGCAAAACACTTTATTTTTTGACAGTGCGGTCAAGAACCTCACAGTCTGTGATAAAGACAGCATTTCAGAAATAACCATGTAATATTAGTATGGTGTACGGTGTGCACACGGCTGTAATTAATGCGAGTTATCCGGCTTTGGCGCACATGATTAACTTTACTTTGAGTCTTTGCTCGTATTTTTAAATCCTTTGTAAGATGGCCAATTCATCTCCTTTATCGTTTTACGATATTCTATGTATGGAACTGTTTGATATCTAGTTTACAGTCTGGGAGATTATACAAAAAAGTTATATAAGGTTTTGATCAAAAGGAATTCGATGGCAGACAATTTAAAAAACATGATAAATTACCTAAAATAAATATGTTTTTTTGGAGCACGGTTGACAATAATTGAATGCTATAAGACTTTATAGTTTCCATGTTCAGTCACAGTAAAAACAACATGCATGCATTGTGCTTTTATCGAAACTACTGTTCATAAACTACTGATAGATCACAATTTTCAAAGGAATTCTGTTATGTCTGCAAGTGTTAATATTTTACATGGTAAGTGTGAAAGCCGTTGCTACTTGATAAGCAGGTAAAATATTTTTAAGTTTCTGTGGAATGGCTGGAAGTCTCCTGCATCATACATACGTGTACCTTTCAGCCTGTTGATAAATGATAGGCGATTGCATACCTTCGAATGCAGGTAGAAAACGTGTTCACGTAAAGTAAAATACGATCACTGCTATGTGTCACTGGAGCCAGTCTACACAAAGAGATTGTCTAAGGCCCAAGGCGCGTGAAAACTCTGGTACAAAATTCTCTTTCCTTCTCCACATTGGATGCATATAAATGTCGAAAAAATCTGCCTGACAAAACATATATAAAGCGAAAGTACTTCCTGTCTATTGAGTTTATCATGTCAGAATTCCAATTGTTTAAGAATTTACTATCTCAGGTAATATATAAACAACGTTAAAAAACATATAACAATAGACTGGTATTAAAATGTCCAAATGATATTAACCCCTTAACGTGCACACCCGAGTATATTGGGGCGGCGTTGTATTTGATGCTGCTAAAATTAAAATAAAAATTTTGATTAATTTTGTATTTGTTTATGTCTTTGCCAAACAATGTTCTACCGTGTGTTTTACATAAAAAAAAATTAATTTTTTTTGGACGGTTTATTTAAAAGAAATCGTACGTTAAGGGGTTAAACATTTATTCAGAAGCAAAATATAAAAATATAAAGATGTCTATAACACATTTTCGCCCAACATAATAACTGTTGCTGAAATTAAACGCAACCGAATAACATCGCGGTGTGAAATAAGCGAAACAAAGATGACAGAGAAATAGACTTTCTTTAATTACGATCCCAGGCATATTTAATCAAGTAAAGCGGGAGAACGGAGTTGTCTCCGCAAAGAGCATAAAACATCCGGAAAGTAATCAAAGGGTCTCAGGACTATAATCAAGTCGTTCCAACGAATTTGTGTTATAGCGCTAACGCGATGTCATCATTAACGCGTTAAAAGATCTGACACGAGGGCGAAGCGAGCAACACCCACGTTACATGGTTAACCCTAGAAAACAATTTAAATCGCTGTACAAACGACCGTCGAACGTATCCAGAGGCCTCCCGAATCGGCTCCTCGATACATGCACGCATAGTGTCTAAAGGACACAGAGGTGAAGAACCGATCCAAGGAGCCGAAAAGTTGAGGAGTCGAGGAGGTGCGAACTCGGAGCCGAAGCGCGACGGAAGCAGCCGAACGTTCTCCCACCAAAATGGTCGACCGCCTCGACTCTGCGCCTTCGTACCTGCTCGCGTCAGTGCGTTTCCGTCCGATGCCAAGGAAGAGTTGTCTGCTAATAATGTGTTGTGCACGTGTGTCCGTACGCGTCCGTCGTTCGTGCCTGCGTCCGTCGTCGCGATGTGTGCGTTTAGGGTGAAACATTTCGCAAAATCTGCCTCCCCGCAACAGTGCACGGCCAGGCCGGCCAAATGGAAGCGTAGGCAGTGCGTGCGTCCGCTCCAGTGTGCAATAGACTCTTATGTGACTCGCGTTCAGAAAGACATATATGGACTTATCTAGTAAATGCACTATTTGTGTATATGAACGTACGCGCCTACGTGTACGTGAGCGGCTGAGCTCGTGAGGGTACCGCGTACACGCATACAGGCTTGCATATTATACGGACATACGCATATAGATAGGCCTGTATTCTCCTTGCGCGGAGGAGAGGAGAGTTCGAAGGGAAGCGTCACGGGCTCGTTCCGTAGGCTGTGCCTTCTTTTTTTTCGTCAACTCGCACGTTTCCTGTTTCCATCATGTTACGGCTGATAATGGATTAATTTTTGCCGGGGTAAACCCGGTAGCTGCTCCCTCGCACATCCAGCCAGTCTAGCGCACCGCACAACGCACGGACAGTCCGCGATAAATCAAGGTGAGATCCGGCTTTGTTTTCGAGGAGGGTGTTCTGATAGCCGTTTTACCATTGACCAGCCTCCTCCTCTCGTCGAACCATTCGACGTTCTCTTTTCCCTTCTGTTGCTCTCCTTTGCATTTCGCTGCTTCTCCGTTCGTTTCACGATTCCACCGCTGTCCATTACGTACGCCGCAGAGACGAGGCATCGGCGAACATGTAGCATATATTTTACGGTCTATCTATCCTTCCCATTTTTCCCCTCTGATGTTCGTCTCTCTTTTTTTTCTCGCTTCGAGCCGCTCTCCTCGCGTTAAACAGCATGACAACGAACGAGACGCACACACGCATCCAGAGGCGACTACCCTGCAGCATTTCTCTTCTGCATTCAAATTCCGAATGACAACTGCCGTTTCGGTAGTCATTTTCTATTTTCGTGATCTTTGAGTTTCCATTGGTATGTACGTTATTCGGCTTTTTCTCCGCAACGGTACAAGCAATCTGCGGTGAGCGTACATATTATGTGCTGTGTTCGTGTGTTTTTATATATAGAAAAATAGCAGTGAAACAGTGTGTGCACATATTGTTCTAGGTATTGTATAGGCTAATCGAATATGCTACAAGAATCAAAGTATACATACATAAATCTGTTGAGGACAAAGGCGTTACTGATAGTAAAAAAGCACACAAGACTATTCGAATAATGTACATGACTGAAGTTTTCACGCTTGCGCTAAACGTAACTACATCGTTTGGCACTGGTTTTGCCTGCGTCTAAGTATTAAACAAATAAAGGTACGGTTCATTGTGGCTCTAGATAACAATGAACGCGGCGAATGTTTTTTCCGTTACTAGACTGCCATCAGAATAAAATTAAATCTTGCTTATAATAATGAAGTAAAGCTAAATAAGTTAGGGTGTGGTATGAACATATTAAATATTTGCTGCAGTGCAACTTGCAAGCACTAAACGCAGGACTCGATATTTTACGTTGCCAGGCCATATTTTGGGATGTAGCGTAGTTTCCTTTTTCATCAAGATTTACATTATAACCAGCGGATTAACGTCAGACGTCACGCCCTAAACTCATAATCCTCTTCTTCGTATAAAGGGACCCTTAAAGAGAAGCGACGGTGCATTGTACATTGTCCCGAAATTAACATTATATTCATCGTGAAAGTTTACTGCAAACGGCGGATGACGATTTAACTCGTAACGAAAGCACTCAGTAATTTTATGTTACGTTACAACTCCCGCATTGTTCTCGAAAATGACAAACGGTATCTTCATATTTGGTGGGAACCACGAAATACGTTTAACTTAGCTTCAATCAGAATACAAACAGCGGTCAACCCGTTTTTATCTTATCTCATAAGTTTTGAATCAACACAGCGACCATTTAGATGAGAGAACTGCTTGCATGCGTGCACCGTAAGAAATGCCAGCCATACGGGAAATGCACGTATGGTACATACATACTCACGTTCTAACAAAACTCGTCGAAATGTAAGAGAGGTGACGCCGGTAATTCAATACTAACGATTACTCGCCCGTGGAACGGTCGGTGTTTTGCTACGAAGCTAATGGAAAATCCAGACGTTCCCGTTTCTCATAATATAGCATAGCATATGTAACAGATGTGTGCGTAGATATTTTTTTACTTTTATTTTCCATTAAGGAACACCACTTAATGCAGGATGTTTCTACCACTTTATTCAGTAATTAAATGCAGACAAAATGAGACTACACTAGGATTACAACGATCTGCTAATTTGAAATATCTTTTTCTAAGCAAATTCATGTTATTAATCACTTATAATAGCAATATGAATAATATTAACTCGTTGATCAGGTGAATATGAATTATGAGAACCTTATCAATCACCGTGAGCTACTTTTTTAATCCCATGCACGTCATTTGCCTATTGCCTATCCTCCTTAGCAAGATAAATGTTACGCGCTTTGGCGTCCAGTAAATTTACATTAAAGTATAGCTTCTCTGGCCGTCGTGCAGGCAGGCTAGCCTACACTCTTACCTGTTCAACCTTTTCTCCCCCTTCTCCCCATACCTCGGAAGGTCCTCCGAGAACTGTACGTTATCAGGAATGATAGTTCGGTTGAAAGGAGCCACACAGCAGGCAGACAAACAGATAGGCGGAGAGATGGCTAGAAAAAGTAGAGAGCGTAGGGAGTCAGAACATGACGCATTCAAATTTCAGTATGGTACTACAAAAAGCAAACGACTCCCGTAATCATGCATATGCTCCGCTACATTATTTGAGAGACCATATCTGATCTTACTACAGTTATGCATGCAACGATTTACGTAGGCAGAAGCAGTTGAACAAGATTGTAAATGCGTAGCGTTAATCATCGAGAATAGAATTTTTTAAACATAAATTCTGCAGTTTTTTTCTTGCCTGCTTATGTCAGATTCTATGGCATTAAGTTGGATCAGTGTCATATTTTTACCGACACTGATACATAGGAGAATAGCAGTAAATACCGTAACGTACTTCAACTCATAAAGTCGCTTTATGGAGAATACAGTGCGTATATCTACATACCTATAAATACAGTAACTATGGGTACTATTATCTTTCTTTATTATACTCTCTATCAAAACCAGTTCATCAATATGTGTTGTTTTTAGAAACTAGTTAAGATTCCGATTTGTTTGGCTATGGAATCTAAAGCTGATTTTTTTATTGCGATTTCATAATTGGACAGAATTTTTGCTATAATAAACTGCATCGCAGTATACTGCAGTGCTATTAATGGCGTTAGTAGCATGATTCGTGGAATTGACAGTACCATACGCACGTATCCGTTCAACGGGCGTGCATCGTAAAGAGGAGAAAAAAAAATCCCTTCGGTACAGTCGATGTTTTCCTCGAACGATGTCAGTCGTGTAAGTCGCACCAATATCTTTCCTAACTTCCTCTCTCTTCGACCATTTTTCAGTCTTATCCACTTCATCTTAGTTCTTCTACCGGCTGTTGTCCCTTCCTCTTCAGTTTCTGCAAGGGTCTACATAAAGATATAAAATCTGCATGACTCAGAACTGAATCTCAAGCACAAGTTTTATTAACCTTTTGTGTACAAGCCAGTATATTACTGTTGTATCTATATACGAGAAACCGTAAAATTCAATGCAGTTCTTTAACAGTGACTGTCTACGTATTAAGTACGTTATGATTTTTTCAATGCTTCTACGCTCAAGATTATTGCATATAATTTTACTACTCGCCGAATTTTAAGTGTATACGGATAATGGTAAAATTGTTGAAATAAATTGTTTATATTTCGGAGAACAGCTAGTGTTGCACGCCTCCCCGGTGCTCACGATAAGTATGTTCCTTTTGAAAAACTAACCGTTACCTTAAGCGAGACGCAAAATAATGACGCGTACTTACCTGCTCGCCTTGTCCAACAAGGCATCTTTAGCCGTTGCAATTTACAAACGCAGGTGCGTCTCGTTCACTTCAGAACCTTTGTAGTGAAATCACGTTCTTTCACGCGACCACAAGGTTGTCTTTTTTTTCACGAAGAATTCACACTATACACGTTCACATGGTATTTACTATTCCTTGACAATATGCTCAAATAGCTGGTAGAACCCGATTACATTGTACGTCTAGAACAATATTTCTTATAGAATAATGCACACTCGCTCTTTCAGCTGAAATTTTCCATTATCAGATGTAGCAAAATATAAATATTTATACTGTGAACGTAAGTTTATTCGAATCGTTAAGTATATTGTAGAATGTTTTAGCGTTCCTCAATTTCATGTATATTAAATCCAAAACCGATACTTTATGTACATTTTTTTGCGTGATGACAGGATGAGCTTTATATATGCAACGTAAAACGTAATACAAGAAGTATAACAATACCTTTTTTGTCCGTTATTTTGCATCAGAAGTTTCTGTCCGCTTGATACTCTAAAAATGGCCACGAACGTATTCGTCTCCAATGCGACCAGAACATTCACAGCGTTACATTCGATGTTTGTGCCGTGAAAAGAAACCAATTATACATGGCATTAATAACTACAAACTCTGCAAACACTCTTCGTTGACGATCGTTTCAGAAATATCTGTCCGTCCATTTCGTCGGTACATTTCCTTCGCGTATTGTCAGAAATGGAAATCGAGTTTCGAAATGAATAGAGCGTCTGGCTTCACTGCATTCTCGTTATCCACTCTGAGTTGCAGACCAGTTTGCGTAGGCCATAGATCGTCACGGATCAGAACATGGAGCAGAAAATATAACAAACAGTATATGTTTGCCTCTTCTCTGTCCATCGTTTCTTCGGTCCCAGACCCTGCCTGTGTTTCTTTTCTCCCTTTTCCTCCCGCTAATTCTCCCACTCTGCGCGGAACACGAGATCTTTACAGAGAATAGGGAGCGGGTGATGATGATTTACGATGTTGTTTCTCCCCAGGGTTCTCTTTCTGGAATCGAAGATAGCCATCCGCTTTCTTTCTTGCCTGGCACACCTTCTTTTGTGCTGCATTACTATGCCAAAATGAGGATGCCCCATGCGACCGACGCGACAAGCAGATAGTAAAGATAGTAACAAGCCGTTCAACTTTCACGAATACTACCACGCTACCTACCCGTCCTGTCATACTGTCCCACTGATTGTTACATCGATAGGTATAACTGATTTTGAGAGATAAACCTTAAACATGACCGCGCTGGCATCGTCGTTTTCAGCCGAATCCTTGTACATTCTTATTTTCTGGATACATAGTTCTGTTAGTTCGTAGTATTTGCTATAAAATTCTTCTATTATTAAGAATTATAAATTCGCATTAAAAATTAATTGTCAGACTTCATATCAGTGAGTATGGTGCATGATATCGCAGATCCATTCTATGGTTCAGAGTCTGTTATTTGTTCTTGCATTGTTATAAGTATCACGCAAATTATTCAAATTGCAAATAATTGCGTGTGTCAACATGCTTTATGTTATTTGTCGAAGAAAAATGAGATTGGCATCAACTGGCATTGAACCTTCGACGCAACGTATTCAGAAACCTACAGGCGAACACTCGCGCCACTGAGCTATGGTGACTCACCAAAAATTAGTTATAAATTACATTTCAGACTGAAATTGAATCTCTCGCTCCTTTTAAACTGGAAATATTTATACGCTGTTACTCGTTCTACGTGAAATCCCATTTACCATCTTGTGTTTTGTACTTCTGTTTTTCATAGATATTATGAAACTTACAGAGTGTTGTGCCATTAAAATATCTCCTCCGAAAGATATTCACGTTGAATCAGGTATAAGACTAAGGAAAGAAACGGGGACCATTCACAAGACTCGTTAATATTCATCGTTACAATTCGAAGAAAAGGTGATCTCATTAAGCGTACGCGCAAGCCTATTATTTATTCCGCTTATTTAACGCCTATGTAAATAAAAGGCGATAAAAAAGTGGCGCTTTGATTCACACAATCTGACAAGGAGAATTTGCAAGTTGCACTAAATACAACGGTCATCCTGAATGGGAGCATTATAATACAATGCTGTTGCACGAGCTAGAAGTAATATTCCTCTTCTTTGTTACGTTTAAAGTCAAGTATTTTAAAGTTCGAATATTGTAATTAAATTTTTCTTTAGTTCAAAGTAGTTGCAATATTAAAATGTTTTTCCAAAAAATTAGAAACGTGTTCAGCTTGAGAAATTGTTATGTTAATGCGGGACTGTGAGCATGAACGAGACATTTCTAGTTCATTTTACAGTAACGCTTACGTAGTACTTGTAGGCATAAACTTGTTTTTTCTGCAGTCGGCTAATTTTCCTTGTCTCATGCAGGACAGGATTCCAGCGTACCTATTATCTTAACGAAAACGGGGTAGTATTTGTGTTATCAGTATTTGGCCTGTTAGGAACTCTGACTCATGGCAAATATGACTATGTAGTCGTACGGATGAGCTAATGTTAACAGAAGTGGTTGTTGTCAATTAAACACCTGTAAAGAGTAAACGTGTTAGGAGAGACTCTGATGATAGCTAATCTGCAATATTCCAACGGTTTTATCATTCAGGTTCCGCCATGTTTGTTAGCTATTGCCCTGCTGTATCGCAATTACGTAAATACTCAAAAGAACTTTGTATTATTCATTGCTGTGCCAATTATTCAATCCAATCGTAACATTTAATTTATGCTGGTAATAAATATTTAAAGATACTTTCATATGAATCTCTTTCAGTAGGCAACATTAATCACTGTTTATTCTCCATTGTGTCAGCGTGGATAAATATATTCTCGAATGAACAAATTTTATGCTCTGATGCGCCGCTTCTTGCAGTTACGATAACTTACACCAATCTACGACTCATACTCGTAAGCAGTGGAACTTATTATAGCATTTATTTGCAAAGTATAAATCCTATGTACCTTCGTGTCTTCTGGAAGATTTGTATCATACAGTTTGGAAATGTAAACTCTGCATCCGCTGTGCTAATAGGCATTGGTTTAGCGCTTTTGCGTCTTAAAAGTTTTATTGTACTTCTGAGATGACATAATCCCCTCCGTAAACACGGCAGCGAACAAAGAACATTTATTACAGCCATATGTTTATATAAATTTTCTTCACAAAATTATCATTATTTGTCACACATGCCTTTTATTGCGTTTTGGAAGGCACTAGCCAGATCGGTATCATTGTATTATTTACAGATCATTTTATAAGTTAATGTTGAAAGATAAAATTACGATCGTAAATTACTATAGAATCACTTATAGGGTTAGAAATCGCATAATTTGTAAGATATTCATTTACTTGGGTTAAGGACTGGGGTTTCATGTCAACGGAGTTTAGAAATTGAATTTTAGAAAATTCTGTTTATGCTTGGTTGGTCATGCGAAAACGAATCGTTTCTCATTGTTTATGAACCTTTAGCTACCTCGGATATTTGGTCATAGACCGCACATTGTAGATGACAAGATCACGATTTAATATGCGGTTACCCCACTCTCCAGAAAAGGATCAACGGACGTGTAACAATTTTCTTGGCTTTAAAACGGAACACATTTTCTCTAATTAATTTACCATTCCTTAAGGCATTTACCATATTCTCGTATTCACATCAGTAATGTCGTACGTAAGGTATCCAGTAGCATTCCTGCTAGTTCTGAAGACTGATACTTCTGGACTGTGTAAAGTTGTACACAAACAGCTTTTCCTTATTAATGGCTAAAATTTACGATTCAATCAGTAATAGACTTTAGAGAGTCGAATGTTCAGTTCTTTACCTTCAGCTCGAAAGTGTAGTGTTTTCTCCAAGTTAAGCGACGGTCGAGGCGAAGTCCTACATATTTGATGTTGTCTACGTTCGGTGTCACGATGTGAGGTGTGACCAGAGCCAAGTTTCCTACGATGCTGGTATTGTACCGATATCTGCTGTGCAGTCACTACCGTATCCTGGCACGGTGGTAGGTTATTTGTGTACAGCGAAGAAAGCAGAGGTCCCAGCACTAAACCTTGAGGTACTCCAGCTCGGATTTCGGAGAAGCTTGATACTTCCTGCCTTATCTTTGTTTGGTCGATTCTGTCACATAAATATGATTTACACAGAGTAGACAATATCCCAGAGGAAATGCTTGTTTTATCTTACAAGGAGATCTATTGTGTCGTACTTCATTAAAAGCCTGTTGAATATATGAGAAAACGTCAGATAAGTATTTATTCTCCTTCAAACCTTTCTGAAGAAAGATAAGACTCGTAAATTTTTAATGAAGCACCTTAAAAGATCCTATGTGATAACTTTCTGAAAGATGTCTAAAAAATCATTCTTTCTTCAAACTTATAATCGGTACATTTGAATGTGTCTTAAGGGACCTTGAATTAATTATTATATAATTCAATTAAAGAGCTGTATGCAAGTGCAATGTATTTAAAGACAGCATAAATCGCGTTAAATTTGGTAATACGATAATGGAACTGGACGTATCGTTACTACATCCACCTTTCTACTTCCACCCTTATGTTTGCCAATCTGCCATGCGCTGCACCACACGTGTACCTACTACCGTGCCTTTTCACGTTACGATTCGGTTGAACTTCTGCACAGGGCTGTAACTGTAGCGTCTTATAAATAGACGCGTGTACGGGCATTCTCGTTGGGGCGCTTATAGTTAACAAACGGTAAAACTAACATAGCCTCCTACAATAACATTCTGCTCCGGTCACGTGTTTTCCGCAGGGCGACTATTATAAGACCCGCGACTTTCTCGCCTTCCTTTACCATAACTTACCCATCCTGTTCTTTTTCTTCCAATAACACGTCGTCCGTATCGAACGCGTTCTGTTGCTCGCAGACCAGTCGTAGCAATTCACTGTAGTCGAACACGTAGGATGAGCGACAATCGGTAAAGAGATCGCTCTCCTCAAACGTGGTCAACGATTAACCACCAATCATACGCAAACGAAAATTTCTTAGAATTAATTGTATAACTTACGTGCGGAAAGAACGCACGTCAAAAGCTATGGATGAACTAATGCAACGATCACCATTCTGTTACAGGTTGGAATAATGTCACTTCCACGCGCGTAAACTAAAGGTCCACAACAATGGGACCAAATCGGCGGACGGAACAGTTACCCAGGCGGACAATGAGGATACTCGTGCCATTATTATCGCTGTTCATAGCGACGCTACCGATAGTTCGACTAGAATCCGCAATAAACCCAGCCGGCAACGTGGGCGCCGTACTGGGAATCTCGTCGTCCTCGTCCTCGTCGTCATCCTCCTCATCCTCGTCATCGTCAGTGATCGGCGTCGTCTCCGACGGCGGTTCCGGTTCTGGAAGTCTGATCGGCGGCGGTAACAGCGTCATCGGGGGTGGCAGCAGTGACGGCGGACATTCCATTCTGGGCGGTATAAGTGGTGGCAGCAGTGGTAGTACCAGTGTCAGTGGTGGTAGTAGTAACGGTGGCGGCAGCGGCGGCGGAGGCGGTGGAGGTGGCGGTGGTGGAGGAGGTGTCGGAAGTGGGGGTAGCGGTGGCAGCAGTGGCAGCAGTGGCAGCAGTGGCGGTGGCGGCAGCGGCGGCGGGGGGACAGGAAATGGAAACGGGAACGGCCGCTGCGAGGAGATAACTATTCCCATGTGCCGCGGAATTGGATATAACCTGACGGCGATGCCGAACGAGCTGAATCACGACACGCAGGACGAGGCTGGCCTGGAGGTCCATCAGTTCTGGCCACTCGTGGAGATCAAGTGCTCGCCGGACCTCAAGTTCTTCCTGTGCTCGATGTACACGCCTATATGCCTGCCGGAGTACACGAAGCCACTGCCGGCTTGTAGAAGCGTGTGCGAGAGAGCGCGGTCAGGATGCGCGCCACTGATGCAGCAGTACGGCTTCTCCTGGCCGGAGAGGATGGCCTGCGAGCGTCTGCCCAATCACGGCGACCCGGACAACCTTTGCATGGAGCAGGACAATCGGACGAGCAGCAGCGGTGCCGGGATGGGTAACGGGGGTGCAGCGAGCAGCGCGACCATCCCGGCAGCCGTCCCACCGGCGAGACCGACGAGACCGTCGAAGGCCACCCAGCCGTCGCGGTGCAAGCCAGGCAAGAATCAAAAAAACTGCCAGCACCCCCCGGGGGACAGGACGAGGGATTGCGCGTGCCGCTGCAGGGCACCTCTCGTACCCCTGGGGGTGGGGGGCACAGCGATGGTACCTGGCCCGATAAGCGGCGGCACCAGCAGCGGAAACGGGGTTGGCCTCGCCGGCATGGCCGTAAGTGGGGGAATCCCGGCGCCGCCGGTCGGAATCGGCAGGAGCATCACTCAAGACATTGTTGGAGTCCAGGACTGCGCCCTACCGTGCCACGGAGCGTTCCTAACACCAGAAGAGCGCGGCTTCGCGGCCGTGTGGCTGGCTCTCTGGAGCGGCCTGTGCGCCGCAAGCACCCTCACGACCGTCATCACCTTCCTGATCGACACTCAACGCTTCAAGTATCCTGAGAGGCCAATAGTCTTCCTCTCGGCGTGCTACTTCGTCGTGTCCCTCGGCTATCTGTCGCGCAGCGTAGTGGGCCACGAGGAGATCGCGTGCGACGGTCCAGCCCTCAAGTCCGGAGCTCAGGGTCCCGGGATCTGCGTGACGGTCTTCCTCATGATATACTTCTTCGGCATGGCCTCCTCCGTCTGGTGGGTCATCCTGGCGTTCACCTGGTTCCTCGCGGCGGGCCTCAAGTGGGGCAACGAGGCGATCACCTCCTACTCCCAGTACTTTCACCTGGCGGCCTGGCTGGCGCCGACGGTGCAGACGGTCTGGGCGTACGTGGCCGGCGGCGTCGCTGGCGACCCGGTCGCCGGCGTCTGTACCGTCGCCCCGGAGGGCGTGAGCACCTTCATCCTGGCCCCGCTCCTCGTCTACCTTCTCCTCGGCACAAGCTTCCTGCTGGCCGGCTTCGTGAGCCTCTTCAGGATCCGGTCGGTGATCAAGCGTCAGCCGGGCGCGAAGGCGGACAAGCTCGAGAAGCTGATGATCCGCATCGGCGTCTTCAGCGTTCTGTACACTCTGCCGGCCGGAGCGGTCCTGGCCTGCCATATCTACGAGTCTACCCTGAGGGACGAGTGGCTGAGATCGCTGGCCTGTCCCTGCCTGCCGAGGGCGCGGCCCCTGTACTCCGTCCTCATGCTCAAGTACTTCATGGCGCTCGCGGTCGGCATCACGTCAGGCGTGTGGATATGGAGTGGGAAGACCCTCGATTCCTGGAGGCGTCTGTGGAGGCGTCTTTTCGGCGGCGGCAGCGGCGCCGGTGGTCACGGAGGCGCTGGCGCCGGTATGGTAGCAGGCGTGACAGGCGTCAGCGGCGGAATCGGCAGCGCCAGTATCAAGGGCGTCGTAGGACGTGTCGGAGTACCGTATCCGCCGGCCTCGGGGCCGGGCAGCGCCCTCCTACCTCCCGGCAGCGTCGCCAGCGCATCCCAGCATCATCTTCACCATCACGTGCTTAAGCAACCTCCTCTATCGCACGTATGACGTCACCAGTCGGCGGGGGGCGACATGAGCACCGCGGGTTGCGACCAGCAACAGCAGCAGCAGCAACAGCAGCAGGACAGGCCGGTCCAGCAGCAGGAAAGGCCCTCCGCTCTGAGCAACTACGGGCCCATTTAGCCCTTCGCCTCGGCCTCGCGCAGGCATACGCCGCACACAGCGCCGCACACGCCGCATTCCGCGGCCACGATATACTCCAGGAGGTCGCTCGCTTCGACGACGGGACCCCTGACGCCGGCCCACGGCCTCGCGCCCTCTTACACGCAGGCCACCGAGGTCTGAGCGACGACCTTGAGGCCGTCGACGGCCGGCGGCTTAAAGCACCTTTCATACGTAATCGCCGACGCTGCCAAAAACCTCATCATCGATCTGTATCCATCTCGCGGGACCTACCATCCGTTACCGATCTTTCTCCAAAGAGTCTCGCACGGACTTGTCTCGCTTCTCTGTCGCGATATTCACCGAAAGAATTGATACGATCGCTTCTTCGCGGAGAGGAGAATGTTGCGGACAGAATATTCAGGGTCAAAGCAATATGCGTTTTTTACGTCGGAGACTTTCCTCTTTCCGTTTTCTTCTTCTTCTTCTTCTTCTTCTTCTCCTTCTCCTTCTCCTTCTTCTTCTTCTTCTTTGATACCTTTTTACAAGAGGGAAAGAAAGTTGGGAAGCGGAGCGACGCGAGTAGCATTTATTGCTTTCAAACGCTCGCGCGACGTCAATTTTCTACATAGATTACCGTTAACGGCGGCGATATTATATTCAATCTTGTTGACAAGATTGTGCATTTCAAGTCATTCGATTAATTTCGTTGTAGCACGTGCGAACCAAATTTCCCCTTTTACACTGGTCGTAGTCCTGCAGTATCATCCTTTCTGGACATATCTTCATGTCTAGGGTGGATGAACGGGTTAAAAGACTCCCCGATTCGGCCGGGTTGTGATTTCGGATATCAACCTCAAGCAATTGCAACTGCACCTTGCAGCAAAAGTAGTGGACGCGCGGTAAAGTGGAAAAAAAAAGTTCTTTTTTATCTGTATTTATCTCTTTTTACAATTTCATACTTTTCTTATACGCTAAGTGGAGTGCATATACTCCGCAGGTCCATCTAAAAGATATTGTCTTGTGCATATTTGTATGTGTGGGTGTGTGCATGCGTGCGTTGGTGCGTGGGTGCATGCGTACGTGCGTGCGTCCATGCGTGTACATCCATAGAAATGCAGGCTTCTACATACATACATTGGAGCGTATACGTGTACGTATATGCTAGATGCGTTAATATATGCACTCGCCTCGTGCACGCGTGCACGCGCGCGCGTGCGCGTGCGCGTGCTCTACGTGTCACGTAGCTAACTGTGACAATGGGTGTACACGCATTTTAAGAGCGCGGCATCGAAGGAAGGAAAATAAAAATGGTGGTTTGACGTTCCAGACATCTTCTTAGTAATTCATATGTTACCGCAATCATGCATTGACATTTTAAAACGATCTCTTCGTACGGAGAGAATCATATAGAATTAGGGAACGTTTTTCTTACGGAGGGAACTTTTGTAAAAAGTTCGCAATTAAAATAGAACCGCCATCATCGTCAATAGACTGCAAAACGATAGGACGAATAAGGAATGAGAAAGTGAAAACAGTTGTATAGATGATGAAGTAATGACGACTCGAAGGAAACTACTGTAAATATAATAAACTAGGTGTTAGATCATGCGTTGTAAATAAGTCTATTATTAATTCTCAGTGAGTATACATTCGGCACCGAAAGCTGTAGGTTTTTTAGGGTGTTCAAATGCCGACAATTCACGGTTGTAACGTGACCGCCGCGTGTAATGCTGGAATCTTACGCCTTTTCCCATCTCCCTCCCCCTCCCCATCCAGGACTTGTGGCGCGTACGTTTGAAACGCGCGATGAAAGATTGATGATTTCGTCGCCGACGTAACTGCCGGCAGCGTGTTACGGATGCACCTTCATAACGACCTGATGCACGCCGTGCCGTAAATCGAACACGTCGCTAACTCGACTACTTAGAGACGGAGCGTGGCTACAACTGTGGATTCAGTGTCACGCATTCTACTACGATGCGTCTAACGGATATATATACGTAACATATATCTTAGGCACAAAACTTCGAAATGAGCCGCTAGTCTTGCCGCGGACAATGTAGGCGTGTAATACAGCGCGTGCGCGACCAATGTGCATTCTTTATTTGCACACCTGTATACCTGGCAACCGATACAGGAGGAAAGTAATGCGATTTTTATGTTTTCCCCACGATCCCTCGCTCCCACACCCTCCTCGACGTACGCACCGAAATATTGTCGTCAAATCGTAACGAACGCTAGTCTCCGTTTCGCGTCCCCGTTCTTCGTTTCGGTTTCATCCAATTTTCGTTCGCCTCTACACCCTTTCCCGCCGCTTCCTTTTTCTCGTTCTGTCATTCTCGCACGTATGCGCAACGTGATCGAAATGTTTTAACATGTTATCGACGGCGGAATGATTTGCAGCAATTTTGGTCATGCACACGCACATAGATGCAATCTTTCTGAGGAGAGCAGAGAAAGGCAATTAAAGGTTAAAAAAACAAGTATGAAAATAATTTGTTTATATACTCCACCGAAAAGCGTAGGCAGAGGGGAATTATACACGTTCTTGCACGTGTCTAACTCCATGCAATCTAGTTGTAGTCTGTAAACAGTGCGATAACGAATAAACACGTACACGTACACACACGATATGATAATACGCGGTAACATGCTAAATACATTAATATATTACAAATACGTACATACATACATACAGATTCACATGAAATAGGCTTGTAGAATGGAGAACGGAGTCTTGAGATTAAGGAGGAATTTTTATTAGATACGTCTATGTTTTTACACTATGTTGAAAAGGAAGAACTGACGAAATTTTAGGAGACCAGAAACCGGTGGGTGAATATTTCTACGTTGTACACGGTATTACATGCGTTAGCTCCGGACACGATTCAGGAAGTAGACCGGATCTTTTTCGAAGATTTACTTGTTTTGGAAGATTCGGAAATGTTCTCCGATTTATCAATCTTTAGATGTAATTGTATTTCGAGGAATTAAATGCCCGACGGAGGAGAAAAAAAAAACGGGTAGACGCGCGGAGCGACTGTACTGAAAATTAAAACTGCCTCAAGCGACTTGAAAATATAGACATTGCCACTACATATGGACGACAATTTTTGCCAAACCAAACCGTACACGTGTAATGTTGTAAAGTAGTGAAAACTAATGAATCTTAGTGTTACATATCACGCCATGGTATAATGAGAACGAAGTAAAGTAAACAATGTCGTATTTGTTGTGAGAATGCAAAGTGAGGAAAAGTGAAAAAGAGGACGGATAAACGAAGAGAACACAGGTACGACATCAAGAGACGAGAGGGAAAGAAATTTATAATGAGTATTTGTAAGTCACTTTTTGTCATATTGATTGTCAATAAAAACGAAAATACTGTGTGTAAATAGTGTACTTCGGAAATTTATTGTCGTCGTTATTATCGTCATCGTCACAGAATAAGATGCGACGCTTCATGCCTCCTCGAGTAACCAGAACGTCAATCAATCCATTGACAGAGACTTCTCGCATCCTTTTCGTCACGATACTGCTTTGGTTAAACACATACATTTAACTCTTTGTGGTCATTGTATGTTTCGACTAGTTGCCGAAAGTTGTGTCAGTCAGAATTCCTTTGCAGTCTAAAGAACACCGTGTACATTCTATCAAATGTTTTCTTGTACGATCGATAAGACTTTATCCAAGTTTACTATAATACAATTGTAAACTGCTACTTTCCTTCTCACTTCTCGACAGGCATATTTATCAAAACTTGCATACGTGTAAGATAGAGTTTCACTAGAAGTCAAAGATTGACTATGATAAAATTGATGTTGCACTCAATACATTCTCTCAGGTTCGATATAATTATAATAAGCATGCAAGAGCAAAAGTCCAGTGAAATTATGTTTATATATCAGTAAACTGTAGAAGAATATAGTAGTTTATTGTAAAGGCAGTAATTATATGTAATGCGGGTTATACCGATTCAAGTTAGTTAAAAAAAAATCACCGCAAATATGTCGATTGGTACTGTAAAAAGTATGTAGCTGAGTACATTTTGCTGTTCGAACGCAAAGGGTTAATACCATGTGTCTTATTCAGTGCAGTACACCCGTCGTCCATGTTACAATAGATGATAAGTGTTTTGTTAAATTTTTGTTGCCATAATTATCACCAATCTATGTATAGTCTAATTCGTAGGCATATATGCTCACATGTATGTGTACATGCGTATATATAATACGTACATATACGTATAAACGTGTATCACTGCCGAATCTGTATACGATTTTCAATACATTTTATTATTTACTTTTCTTATCAGAAAGCTGTACATTGATATATCCAAGTAGTTATCGTAATATGCTAAACAGCATTGTCTCTAAATTTTTAAAGGCTTACTTAATGTTTTCATCGTGATCAACATTGCTCCGGGCACTCCAAACAGCAGGTAAGATATCAGGAAACTTGAGAAAGGTAAGAATTAATCTAAGATTTACAAATTACATAGTTAATTACTTAATTGCATAAATACTACTTTTAACGATACAATGTGTAATTTCAATCTGAAAATGCAATAACCAGTGGAATATTTGCAGAGGGTCTGCGCATTTGCAAACATAAATTGTTAGATATTTTATCAAATATACTTTATGTGATTATTTTGAAGCCAGTGACAAGACAACTGCTAGAACCGTAGTTAATAACGATATGAAGCACACGCGCGTACAGTAATCTTAACTATTCCCGATAAGATTTCACTTTCTAACAAAGATGATGTTTTATTTTGCTTTATCGTCGGAGCAGCAGCACTTTTATATCTCAATTTGGTGTCAAAAGCTTCATATTTTGCATGCATGCGCGCGTGGTCAGCGATATATATTTACGTCCGTTCACTGAGCTATTTATATTCTTTATCAATGTGTCAAAGGGTAACAAAACGCTGTGATAGCAGTCTTCTTGATTCACTGTTTATAAATTCAATCATTCCAACGACGGTAATATGTCATATATGACTAACGTAAGCAGAATTTATTGAAGTTATATGGGAATTTAAACTATAGCAGTTTCATATTTGTATGATTCGAGATACTTTGTATCCGAATATAATTTGCTCATCACGCTTGTAAAACGTTTATTAACATCAGTTTCTTGTTCCATCTCATGTCACATACGTTATGTTTTCTTCAAAGCTGACTGAGCCCCTCTTCGTCAGTTTCGATAATGTAGTAATGTTTTGACGCATTGTAACGACCTTACAAAATTCTTGGTACGGTTAAAATCGTATATTAACATTTAGGCTTACAATTAGAAGACCAATAGGTATGTGCTATTATTATTAGTACAATCTGCAGTCTAGTCTTCTTTTCTACGTGTATCTTTTATTATTAACACACTTTGCCACAGTATCGCATGTTTAAACATGACGTGTTACAAAGTTGTGTATGACATAAATAATATTTCATAAAAAAAAATAAGCACACTAGTCTCACTCTATACGTATACATTCTTGTACGATAAATAATTAAAATATCATAAGTTATTCCAAAACATGAGCAGTTTTTACTGTTTAATTGAAACATCGAGCAAGTTTAGAGATATCAGTCACAAGGTTAACATACTAATTTGAGAGATTTGAACAAAGTCTCTAAGTTCAAGTGTTGTATTTCCGAATCGAACGCTGTTGCTTCAGCGTCCGTTCCGTTTTCCGCTACGGGTTCGAGCAATAACACGCCAACTTTTCATTTCCGTATCGCGTACGATTAACGGAAACACAAATGGCGTTTTTATTTGGAACACAACGAGTGTCAGGGCGAGCAGTTACGTATTTATGAAGCCCACGCACGGAGGGTCACAGCACAATTTTAGCATCGTCGATAAATAGCGTTCCTTTTTCTGAACAACCGTGACGTGTGATGACATTATGCCGGTTTATATCAACCGATTTATTGCAGTTTTGACATCTTAACAGCCGATGAGACGTTCATGACACACAAACAATTCAAAATTGGATCTGTCTAGGGTAATAAAGCGACATTCGCATGCGCCACCCCTTTCATATTTCTATGCTCCGTAGTGCTTCCATATTTGCTTTCTTGACACTCTTTTTTCACGTCTTCGACCAAGAAAACATGATAACGAGCTTAGGAAACGGAGTACTTTAATTAGCCTACGGATAGACGTTTTATGTAGATTTGCAATAATAATATTTGTAGACATGCAAAATCAGAAATCTTTGACAACTTGGATAGGATAGAGTGCTTTATTTATAATTATGCAAAACGTTACTAA
The DNA here is from genome assembly GCA_914767735.1 of Anoplius nigerrimus. Lineage (NCBI taxonomy): Eukaryota > Metazoa > Arthropoda > Insecta > Hymenoptera > Pompilidae > Anoplius > Anoplius nigerrimus. The sequence continues at coordinate 2,342,462 of OU612079.1, read as the reverse complement.
TTATTGTTTTGAGTAAGTCGGAACGTTGGAAATTACTAGTGTCTTGTATATATCTACGTAAATTATAGATTGCAATCAGCACTTTTACCGTCTGTTACTATAGATACAAGAAAATATTCTTCTACATCGTACATGCACAATAATTTATGCATTCGTGTAAGATTGCGGGACAAGATCGTGTAGCAATTGATCGATGAATCAAAGGATGGTTTGATTGAGTAACAAATCGATTCAGAATTCCGTCGTCAATCATGCAATGAGACCGATCCTAAACGGACAAGAAATATTCATTATGCATACTCGTTGCTTCGAACGTGTATACATAATATGACAGGGAATAGTAAAAACGTGTGGCATCTAATGAAAAAATCATCTCCACGTTTCTTCTATCCTACATTTGTAAAACAAAAACATATTAACAAGCAGAGAAAATACACATTTACCAAATCCAAACATTGCAGACTGCTTTAGATTATGTAACATTATACGAGCATACATTGTTAATATACCTAATTAATGCACAACTCAGTACGAACATTTTCATGTAATATTGGAGCGCTTACAATAATTTGTCGCTTTTGTGTACATTTTACACATGTAGAATTGCATGGTGTTTAGTTCTCTATATTTTGACTTGTAATGCAAACATACTTCGATAAACAACACGCATTTCGCTCGTTTAATCCCATTGTTTAATCCAATTCAACAGGACCGGGACAAAGAGTGCGGCAACGTTTAAGGAAGGAGGAAAGTAGAAGGGAGTTACTGCTGCATATGTCTCTTGCTTCATACATGAGTACATCGTCGGTCATCACGTCCTGAGTGTCAAATGACGTTGTAGCATTCGCAAACACATATAAGCATGCAACGCACTTCAGTAGTACACATGCAATGCGTAATACGCTTTTTCCGCACCTAAGTGGATGTATACAGGAAAATGTAGAATTATGGTCGTTATAGTTCACACTCACTTTTCACTCTTCATCCACTACACTTCCTTTTCATTTCACACGTATTTCATTGCAATTTTCCATGAAAGTTTAGTGAAAACTTCATGTTTTCATACTAAAAAAGTCTTTCATTCGATTATTGAAGATAAATCTGCTCTGAAGTAAACATTGAAAACCGTATAAGACAATGTCAATGATAGTGAACAAAATCAAGAAAAAATTCGTAAAATAACGTATCCTCTTTTATCTTACTATGTACTTGAAAGTGTTGGAGTGAAATCCGTAAAAGCAGAAACATGACTCTCCTGTCTCCAAAATGGAACAACAGTTATGTATGCTGCACACAGCTGCAAGAAACCGCTGTATAGTGGATAGTCACACTTGAATGAGAGTGATTCACGTGTGATTCGCTATATGCGTACTATTAAGTACATCTCCGCATCTCTACGTGACTTGACATCCCACTCAAAACACCTACCAAGCATAAAAACGCACGGCGCAATGCTTTAGACAAGTAGGAAAATTGTGCGGTGAATAATAGAAGTCGTGAGAGCAACGTACATGAAAGTTACAGACTGTCTGCCAATTATTATATGTTTTCATTGTACTAGGATTACTACAAAGACGTGCAAATAATTCCAAAAATTGAATCGTTATTACTAATGATTATATTATTGCTTTCATTCTACATATATAGCAGCTATTATACAAACGACTATGATCACTTGTTCAGATGATTACGAGAATGTAATATTAAAAATTACTTTGTTAATCTTTATACAAATACCGTGGTTTTTGTAGTCCCTTGCACAAACTTTTTTGCAGCCCAAGTCAAGCTACTAAATATATTCTATTGTCGATTTCTTTTTTTGCATACCTACATTACATTATAAATGCATACATTCCTGATACCTAATAATAACAAATGTGTAAAAAGGAATATGTTTTGAAAACTTTGTAGACCTTTCCCTACATGTACAGGAATGCATATCATGATGCTAATTTACAACCACGGGCAGTCTAATTCATATCATACCACTTGAGACTGCTATTAATATTCAACGAAAATGATTGCAAACTGTCTTACCATCATGTCGAACAGAGTGTGTTGAACTATAAATAGATCGTTACACACTGTTACCCGTTGGTTACCCGTTTATGCATAGCAATCTGGCTCATATTGCACTGCAGATTTCTATGTTTTATATAAATTTCATGGTACCCTGAAATGGTCGACGAAATCGTTATATATTACTGTAACAAGGATGCAGAAGATTGGGAGGCCCGAAAGAGGGGAACTTATAGTAACATACCATTAACATCAATTGTGCTTTCATTAATTTTCATCCACACTACACAATACATTAACGGCGGGCAAAAATACTAAACACAAGATTTCGTACATATTATGTTTCATTGTTATTGCAATTTATTCGTGAAGGTTTCGTGTATAAACATAAAAGAGCTGTTACATGATAAATTAAAATTGTGTGTTGGGTGTCGTTCATACATGTACTTAAGAACACAAGTACTACTTAGTATTTTGTGTGACTAATGGAAACATTGTGTGAAACGCAAATCTTTCCATAGGCAGGCAAATATCATCCAATCAAGTAGTAAGCTACGTAAAGCTGTTTTTGACTGCGTTGACACAAACTAATATAAATCCTATTGACTTTTATTTCGATTTCTCATTTTTTAGCAACTTCTTCGAAAATTAAGAAAATATGTTGAGAACTATGTAGACAAAATTTGTTATAATCATGATAACTATGAACTATTTTAATAAGTTACTAAAACTAACTGAAAATTATCCTATCTACGTATAATATTCTTGAATCAAACAATTCTCCTCGTTATAAAATATTAAGTGTTGCGATATTTACAGCCTCAACATAGAATCAATGTTAAACGAACAAAAAAATGTACGGTTACTAACGTTGCTATATTTTAAAGTTATGATTTACAATAAACCATAGCTTTATACGATGTATAAAAGCCATACCGTTCTATTCACTCGCATTAGAAACCGTGGAATCGACGTACACATATAAAGCGTCATAACTGGACAAGATAGTTAATCGTAATTGTCTTTGACAGTAGAATATTAAAAGCGTCTATATGCGTACGTCAATGTATAAACGATGTCAAAGTGTATCGCTAATGTCGCTTTGTCCATTATTATATCTGTATGCCTCATTTCCATCACAGAACCTGCTACTCGTGTAATTGCGTTACATCCAAAACAGAGACTACATGTCATTTACCGAATACGTTTCAGCGTTTTAGAAACAGTAAATGAAAACAGTCGATCACTTTTAATTTGTAAATTAATGCTTTCCATTTAAAGCGACATCAGTAAAGCTAATATCAATATAAATTATTTCGTTATAAAAGGTTTTGTTAGATTTTGGTGTTAAAAAAGATGTATGCTATTATTCTGCACGTGTAATGCAATCTTTCACCATCAGAATAACATAAAATGTATTAAGCACTCAGTAGTGGCCTTTTTCAGTTTCACCACAAATTTAGGTAGGTAAAGGAATTTCGAGCAATATTAAATTCTCTCGGAATGTAACGAGGACTATTACATTTACGTATTTAAGCAATGAACCATTGTAAGCGCACAGAATTATTTTTCCTTATGCCGATGATGAAGCGACCTACTGTAGGTTCATTAATAAGAATTTGCTCACACGTTTGCCATCTGTCGTTATTTAGATGAAGCACTTTTTGAGGCAACACGAAACCGGTTTTAGGTGTGTTGCTTTCTCGGCCGTAAAATAATATTTCTTCACTATAACGTAAATTGTACGAATAAGTTATTGTTAAGTCGTATTTTTTCATCATATTTTGAATATGTACGATACTTTAGAAGATTTGTTTTCGTACAATTACAACGAGTTCCTCAATTATCATTCTTTTCTTGTAACAGTTTTGTCCACTTCTTGAGAATTTTGAGCGTATTTCTAAATGGAATTAATATTGATTATACTTATTTGCAAAGAATAACTTTTGGTTGTATAATTTGATCTGTATAAACGTGATGTCTTACTCAGAATTCATTAAAACTTTAAATCAATGTTGGTTGTTTCTTTTGCTATTATTATGAGATTAATATTTTCTTGTGTATCCAAGCATACACAGAGTACTATTTACACTACATATTTATGTAAATGCTATTCACAAGTTTTATTGCACAATTAATATTTCGTGAATATCTACAATGATTATGTAAACAATTTACAGAAACGTGTGATAGCGTCTTACTTATAAGTTTATATTTCTTCATGTTTCAATTATGTACAACAATGCATTTGTTTTCATTTTCGTATACTTAATCAAAAACATGTGATCAAATGATTTAATTTAATTTGGAGAAAATGCGTAATTTACCATAATAATGTAACAAAAGGTATTGCAGGAGTGGACTTGTAATCATTTTTTTTGTTCAAAATATTAAATCTTATTTAATGCAGTACCCTGACCAAAATTATGTATTATATTCATAAACAGTTAGTAATGTGTCCATAATTATTTTCAAGGTAGAATCATCAAAAACATTTTAGCATGTTCCAGAAATTGTTACAACCATTCTTTATCTTTGTTTATCCCCGGCTTTGACTTTTGTTTATACTGAAGCAGCTTTAATGACATTATTAAATAAGTTGATTTGGATGGTTAATTGTGTTTGCAGTCAAGGATACAAGCGTGACATGTCATGTTTGGAAGTTGGACAAACTCATATTCATTCTAACTTGTTCATTTTCTGTTAGTAGAATTGTGTTTGATTGGTTCAATTCTTAGAATAGCACCTTGTGCAATGCCATAATGTTCATAAGCATCTTTACCATAAGTTAGAACTGTTGTTTCCTCATTTGGAGACTGTGATGGAACACGTTTTGGTGTAGTTACTTTTGAATTTGATGTTGACATTGGTGTTGGGTTTGGTATTATCATTGGACTTGTTGTAGGTGTCTTCACAGCTGTAGCTGTATTAATACCCTGCAGCATATTCAAGCTCTGCATTACCAAATGTGACGTGGCTGTCATAGCTGAGGGCATGTTTGGCAGTGGTGCCATTTGTATATTCTTCGGAGGAGACTTCTCTAAGTTAACTTCAACTTGTCCTACGGCTGATAATGCTCCATTTTGTTTCATTTTTTGGGATTCCAATGAACTCACAGTATGAATTTCTTCGTTTCTAGTGGCCAGTGATGTAGAATTATGCAGATTAGCAACAGGCTGCAATTGTTCTGGTCTTACTGGTGGTGACCTCCTTGGTGATGATTTTTGGTTATCATTACGAATAGGGGACTGTGCCATACGCATCTTGTCTGGTTGCCCAGAAGATAAAGGCATAGATGATTGACTTCTCTTAGTAGAATCAACACGAGATTCATCCCCCCACGAAGAAGCAGTAGGTGGAAATGGGGCGGTTTGGGAACGATGTTTTCTAGACGGTGGTTGAGGACTTTTTGGCATGTTCTTGTTACGCGCAGTTTTATCGGGTGCAATACCGTTCGAACTTTGCCTGGTTGCGACGGGTTGCAAGGATGCTAGAGTAGAATTACTATTTGTTTGTATTGATTCATCGTAAGATGTACTTGTACTCCCTGTACTATTAATATTCTGATCATTATTATTAACTGCAGATAAATCATCTCTGCTGGAATTTACAACTGGTGCAACTGAATAAGAATTTTCAATTCTGCCAGTTGATCGTGTATCGCCATTGTTAGCTTTAGCTGCCAATTTCGGGTCACCATTAGGAAAGCTGGCGAACCTTGCAGTCGTTTCCCGTTCTTCAGCAACTTGCGGAGCGAATGGGATTCTTCTTTCTCCTGATTTTATATGCCGCTTCTTCTTAGATGCAGGAACATGCTTGGGACTGTCTGATTTGCGAGAGACAGCACTAGGACGTCTCTCTGGAAAATGTCTGCCTTGCATGGACGGCGGCTCATCCTCGTCATTTGATTGAATGTCTTCATTTACATCTGATTCTACATCTTCCATTTCCTCAACAATTGCACTCGCTTGTATCCATTCTCTAATACGGTCTTTCTTCTTTGCTCTATCTACCGTAGTTTCAATTCCATACGTCGTTAGTGTGTATAAAAGTTGATTTTTCTCTTCCACAGAACTGTGAAAACTATACATTGATGGACAAAGTTCATCTCTGTCATCGACGCCACCTGCAGTAACAGCGATTTAATTGATTAGAAAGTTGATTACGTAACAAAAGTTGAAATATAAGTTATATATAAATAAATGATCAGAATTTTTAATTCTCATTTCAAGGATGCGTACCGTTCAATGCTTTTTCAGCACCGAGCTTTGCTAGCCACCTGTCCTCTAGATATTTGTTAGCGTCTAGAACACTAACTGGCCGTTTTTCCGGTTTAGGATCAAGAAGCCTTTTAAACATCCTACAAAATCAATATATGGGTTGCAATTTTACAATAAAAAATTACAAAAATGCTACGAAGTTCAAGAACGAACAAATTTTCTCCAAAAAGTTATAACTAATAGCTAGATAGGTACATATCTACATAATTGCTTTCATGCATTTATATTCCAGCAAAAAAGTAGCATTTACCATCCTAGAGTGGCACATAGCACGATTTAATCTTCGTAATACATGCCAAACAGCTGCCGGAGTAATTAATGACCCTTGCGACACGCAAAATACGTGAACATACATACAAAAAATGTCTCATAACAGTTTTTCATAAGAACAATATACATAGCTAAGGACAATTGCAAGTCAGTTCCGACCGCAAGTATGGATTAGACCGATAACGTTCGACAAAGCGGACAAAGATTTCACCTTTGTGCCCGTGAGCTGATCAGCTGAAATAATTTCGGTTTCTTGGCGATGTTCAGTGTTGCGTTGTGCCAGTTTTGATATCTGGTGTACCGTGGGTCGTCCAACGCCGCTTTCTGCCACGGTAAGCATCCGGTCAAGCAGACAAATAAAACTATACCGAATTGCCACACGTCGTGAGACGTGAGAGCCCTGAAACATTGATTGGGACACAATTTCGCATTAACATTTCGCTACTTTTTTTGCGCCCAACTACACCGATACTTTACTCAAGTCTAGAAACGCTTTTAACTGTGGCTTGGCAGTACTAACGATCCTCGAAGATAACACAATGAGTTTTCATTAAGTTTGAACACATATCACGTACGGTAGGTAGCTGCTTGTAATGAGCAATCGAATAATTACTTGTACGTTTCATCAGTGTCGATCTGCAATACCTCGGGTGGCGAGTACGGTAGCCACTCGTTGTGTCTTCGCACTGTGGTGTTGACGCGTCTCGTCTCGCCGAAGTCGCAGAGTTTTATCCGCGAAAAGTCGCTCTTGAACACCAGGATGTTGTCCAGCTTAATGTCCCGATGCACGAGTTCTCGACTGTGAATATGATGTACCGCCGCAGCTAATTGCCTCGCCACCCTCTTCGCGTGAAGTTCTCCGAGGCCAGTTTCGGTCACATTCGATGTGAGATCACCTAAAAATACACGCCATAACATTGGGTCGACATATATATCTCTACGATAAAATCTTATCACGCACGTATCGAGAGTAAAAAAAATCATAATATTCAACCCATTAAGACGAGGATGCTACGAATATTTCATAAGTTGTAAATGAAATTCCTGTCTCGAGTCGTATATTACCAATCGTCAAGGAATGCGCTGCGTATTTACTTGATAGGTATTATAGCTTTGCAAATGACAACAACGATTATTAAGAGTTGTATGTAGGTAGAGGAACAAGCGCACAGTCGGGTACATATATGCTTCGGGAGAGAGAAACGAATGAACGCAGAAAGAGAGACAGAGAGAGAGAAAGAGAGCGTGAATAAAATCTTGGCGGGCTCGAGGATCGGGCAAGAAATTCTCTCACCTAAGGGAGCATATTCCTGGCTGAATACGTAGAACCCGGCTGTTTCGAAAGCGACGTCGTACGTTGTTATAATGTTCCGATGGGCCGCCAAATGTAGTCCGTAATGAAATTCTCGAAAGAAATCCGAAAGGCCTGTATAAGCCTTCGGCAAGGCTTTCAATACCATTTCCGTCTGCGTACTGCGATGTTCTGTCAGAAGAATCTTGCCGAACCATCCTTCACCGACTATCTGCAGTATGTCGAACTCGTCTATCAAATTCACCTATAATAAACACAGGATAACGTATCTTACTGTATGGTATCGGTATAGAAAATTTAATAGTTCAATACAATATGTCGCAATTGTTTCTACCTAACTGGAAAAAAGTACAAATGCAGTAAACTGCATCAAGGAATGTTCATCATCTGACAACCTTTCTAAGAAGACTGCCTGTAAAATGCTATCGACCGCTTTGAGGTGACGACTATTTTTAAATCCACGGTTCGTTTCATCAAGACGGTGTTCCAACATTGAAATGTCCAATCAACGCGCGTTTTAATTTTTGAAGTCTAGACTCGAATACTTGAGCGAGAGGAAACTGTAATACGTTACGACATATTTCAAACGCGACGTTTTATACTGACGATGATACGAAAGTATTAAAAATCAACACGCATATCAATATAAAAGTTATCATGAACACGTAAATTATAAAAACGTAATAAATTAGAATATTATGATTAAATTTGCATTTAGTTAAATTTAATACTGCTTACAATTTAACTAAATTAATAAATTGTACATTTATAGATCACTCTCGTAAATCACATTATTATAAATGGTCTTTTTATATTTAAAATATCAATAGGCGTTCACGTGCTAATTCCCTATAGTTTTGTGATAATTAGTAAAATTCAATTGTTAATCATGTAACGAACAAAACGTCTTATGCCATGTTTAAATTAGGTCTGCATACTTCACCGGGGAACCTTCCTTTATCATAATTAACACGGCTTCAGAAGCTTATATGCGTTATTCATACGTTCTAAGTATTTATTTGTACTTTCTATCTACGTTCAATCAATCACGTGCATCTGCGCGCGAACAATCACAATCTCGAGGCCGAACAAAACAAAGTGTATTTTCTTCATAAAACAACTGTGACAAATTGAAGTATAAATTAACTTTAATGGTCATTTGTTCAAGTCAGCCATGCAGCGTGCCCTACTAAATTCTTCGACTGTAGCACACAATGTCACTGAATAAACGATGTGTAACCTCATTACTACACGCATACTTGCGAATACTTCAAACTGATCAAATTGCCCAGGCAAAGATATTTTCTAAGTACTTCAAGGAGGACTTGGGTCTGCGTTAACATGGAAATGACTGAAAATTACAGGAAATGCCGTGAAATCATTCTCGTATTGTTATAACCGACTATCGGGAGCATTGGATAACTGCCAGCAAAATTGCCCGTTGCTCGACCAAATGAATATGTTGCATGTACGTACACTATTTCTGGATCCAAACGAGTCGATGTCTCGAGAGTCGGGATGAATTACCAATGATATCGGGCAAGCATTCGTAAGTTGGAAATTTAACACGCATAAGTGATCATCGAATCACTTTCGGCAGAAGCGTTCGGTCGATCGGGATGCTGTGCCATAACTCAAATTACCTTCTCCAGTTCGAACTCTCGTATCCTGTGAATGGATCCGCCGATCGCTTTCTTCATCAGACTCATCCCGCTGCCTGTCGATCGATAACCAACCGAGTGATCGTTGATCGTTGAGCGTGAATTGTGGGTATTTAAACACTGAGGAACACTGCTACTATCGTTTCATAACTATCGCAGAACAGTCTTTCGTCAATCTTGTTCTCGATAGTTGAGTTCATAACAGCGTTTATCGTCCCTTGACACTCTTGATCATTTTCGCTCCTCACCGTTATACTAATTTCTGTAAAAACAAACCCACTGCGTAATGGAAGGTATTGGTGCGGGATGTGTCTTTTATAGGTGAACAATAAATATATCCACTTGGTTGTTGTTGTTGTGAATGTTCATGCAACGTTTCTTGAATTTACTTGATTAAGAAATCTTTGGTAGTGCATTGTCGTCTTAGTAATCAGGAATGAGTCATCTAAGCATTCGTGTCGCGAATTTACTGTGATATTAAAGTTCATATAGTCCAAATGTGGGTTAAAATTGTGTCACATAAATTTCCGCTAATTGAAAGAACAACTGTGTAACTCAAATGTATAGATACACTATTTTTCGGAGTTATTATTTCTTGAAGTGAAATTAATTATGCTCCAAGTGTATTAGCGATCTTAACATTCTTGTCCGTAAAATAATATTTTATAAAATTATGCAGGATAGAGGAAGAGACGATGTGAATTATTTTCGTCGCTTATACATCGAGATGTTTATTTACTAAGACCATTGAGTCTAGAACCTAAATAAAGGAATTATAATAATATAAATTTAATTATCTACTGAAATATTCATATTAGAATTGTACATTGTTCTGTAAGTTTATAATTACTGGTAACCTGACACTCAAAATTTGTACAGTATCACTTTTCCAATCGTAGATCCAATCTAGAAACATAATATCGGTCATGCAACGTGAAACTCAAAAGTTCTCGTTTCCTTCTCCTCCTTTCTCCTACACATTTCAAGCAAGTGTTGCCACATAGCATAATTCGTACACACATTCTCCGTTTAAAACGATCGCGCACATATGAAACGTAAGAAGCGTGTCAAATATTTTAACACTTCATCGTGCACTAGAAAATTGTATGTACACCGAACGCTTAACATAAACAACTTTTTCTCTGATCGCTTCACGTAGCACGTGTTTTAAATAACAATTCAAAGACCAAGGCAAAGACGCGACAATGAGAATATTTTAAAATCGGAGTGAGTGTAGTCATTGTTAAGAAGTGTATCGATACGTCTCTCATTGCACATTTCAGACACGGCAAAGATTAAAACGTATTACCTGCTCTATATTGACCCATATCTTAAATGCATTGTATAATTATTGCGTAACAAAACGATATCAGACAAAATAACAAGAAAGAACAATTAACACAGCGTGCTGATTTACAACTTCTAACCAACTGTGTAACATAAACATTCGCACTGTACGCGAACGGTGTTTACAGACGACGGAAGAAATTATTTTTCCTCATCGTACACGAGAAATTACGCTTTTCACTGTTCATATTCGTAAACAGAAACTCACGCACACAAAAACCAAATTCCACGTTGAACCAGCAAACAAATGTGCAGTAGCGCGACACTCGAGCATATCATGTTACTAGACACCTTCAGTTTTACCTTATTTTCATTAAAAGGTACGCAGATATACTCGCTCATATGGAGTATGGAAATATGTTAGGAAAAAAGTATGTGAGCATGTTACGTGTGAGTTTCACGTGTATCCCGTGTTCGGTCACACACGCGTGTAGTTGGTCGAACTTTACAACATTTTACAAGTTTGCGTGGCCGCGCTTGCTGGCAGCCCCCATTTACGTACGTGCACTAAACTTTTGTTTCATCGTTCGCACTCATTCGCCCTCACGTTAAAGGATCGTCCACCAAATCACTGCGCCTAGGTGTACACACAATATTCCAGTCATCCCCGTCGTGGCAAACGTGCTTTTTCGCGATCGTCAAAATTGTCCCGGACACGCGATAAACCGTGAAGAGAAGCTAATAAAAAATACAAGCGCAACCTGTGTAATATATCATGCCATTGCGTGTCCGCTCGGTTTCATGATTTTTCGGTGACTTCAGCGACGTTCGTTGCACTACTTGACTGTCTGCAGTATTTATAAAACATCGACCGGAAAGCGGCTGGTAAGCTGATTTTGGCGCCGAGCCGGCTTGGCTGCGCACTGATACTCTGCTGCTGACGTGACACACGCACGGAACATGATTGGAAGCGCGGAATGTTGTCGCACTTCAAAACCTCCAGTGAATCTCATTCCCCTTCTAGCTGTGGGAAGATAACAGTCTATGAAATTTGGCGTTTCTTACCGGCGCTTCCACTACTGTGTCGGTGTCAACTTTTGTGCCTGCGGTTTGAAAGTCTGAACGAACGGCTTACTTCGAAACATGGTTCGAATAACCTGAGTGTTGACTTTAAGCGGAAGGCCTGTCGATGACCGACTAATGGCTCCGTCTTTGACATTGACTAAGTATAGGATAGACATAACATGCAATGCTAATTTTTGTCCCACGTCAAGGGGGCTACGTAGCCCCCTTACCATTTTCGTGTCACACGCGACGTTACCGATTAAGAGCCACAATTGACACAACAACGCCATTGATATGGAGGCAAATCTGAATTTATAATACGTGGGTATTATTTGTTCTTTCGTTTATACATATATCTTGCCAAATTAATGCAGAGGATCCAGTAGTTAACTCTTTGCACTTGATATTCCCCTCTCATAGGATATTAAAGTATATGAAATACATTATATTTCTCGTTGTCTACAAAATTCATGTAAGTCCAATATTATTATAATCCACAAATTGGTTCCAAAACTATAAAATGTAACATGTGGATTGGTATATACCCGTTTCAACGAGAAAGTGGCGCTTTGGATGTGATGGCTACCGTCCAGGATGGTTCAGAATGCAAAGGGCTAAAGAAGCTTGCAACTATTACAACAAATATAATAAATAAAAAGAATGATGTGATGTAACAACTCCCATTTCGATAATTACATTTATTATACAATAGGGTCATACTCAAATATTAATTTACGGACGCAAAATATTAATAACATTTCCTCTTGTAAACATTTTGAAAATAAACTATTTTGACAATACTTTGTTGCGGCGCAGAAGTTACTGCCTTCTTTTGTCTTACTCATATTTTCATGGTTGGTCCCTTCCACGCTTCACGTCACCTTTTACATCTTGCTGTTCATTCTTCTCTTGTTTATCTCCCCCCCCCCCCCCGCCGTTCCGTTCTTTCCCCTAAGAAACTGTCAATTTATCCATCTACCTCAGAGTTGTCCAACATTTTAGCTTCCTTGGGCCGCACTGTAAGTGTGTTTGTTTTGCACACAAGCCACTTTCATTATGCGATGCATAGACTGGGCTGTATGGCTTTTAAATGCCACGGGTTGGACAACACTGATCTACCTCAAACAAATTCTGATTTTCAGTGTCACACCTAGCTAAAAAAAAGGATGAGAAAAGTAATAATAATTAACCATGTAGCATCAGTTTATCAATGTCCCCTATAATATAAATTCAAATAAATTTCGTAGAACGCATTCACCCCTCTCTAATTAATTTTATTTGCAGTACTGCAACAATTTGCATTACAGTACGGAGATACCTAGACTGATTTCTGAACTAAATTGTTTATTTTTGACGGCCTAAAAGATATTGTCGTTAAGTGATGCCTATCTTTATTATTCAGGAAAGTTATTGTAAATATAAAAAGTTATGACTGTACCAAGTGCTTTGACACTTAAAGCAAAGATTTCTCAAAGAGTGAAATTAATCGATTTGTATAGTAAATAGCTCGATGTGAATGGTCGTGTAGAAGTTAGTCCACACTATTTCACACATTTACGTCGGAAACAAAAGAATCCGCTATTCTTCACGTGCGTTTGAAACAAACGAATTCGTTATTCTTCATCAGTTTACCAGATGTCCCCGAGAGGTACGTGCCACGGTAAATCAGAATTTATTTTATATTTCTTATTAGCTTTATTAGTAGAAAATGGAACGGCAGAAACGGCAAACTAAAACGCATTATAGAAAATGCGTGTACCCGAATTGCGGCTTAACGAACCGTAATTCGGGGAACAAAATAACATTTCATAAATTTCCAGTTCGCGATAATGATAATTGCATAACGTGGCTGGTTAATTGCGGTTTAGACGATTGGGTGGAACAGCCGAATTCAGAATTAGAAAAAAAGTATATTTGCAGCATCCATTTTTTAAAAAGTAGTTTCCATGCATCGGGCATTTTACGAAAAGATGCTGTACCGAAAATATTTTATCAGTCTGATAGCGATGAAGCCATTTCGCCAATGGAAGAACGCGATGAACGGGATGATCAGTTATCGAAAATGGAAGAGAAGTTACGTCAAGAGAAGAACAAATCCAATGTTCTTCGCTTGAAATTAAGGACGAAGTGTAAAGCATATAATCGTTTAAAAATGAAACTTTCTTCGGGTGCTATCAGTGATACGTGCCTGAAGAAAGCAATCGCGAAAAAAGTATCGGGGATGGTATTGACGTTTGTCATGATGTTGTTGTTTAGAGCCCCGAAAAAGGCTTTTTCTCAAAATGAAAAATCAATGTGCATGACAATGCATTATACTTCGCCATCATTGTATAATAAGATGCGCGATCTTTTCCATTTTGGATTACCGAGTCCCATCACAATTATTCGGTGGTTTGGAAAAACAGATATTTGGCCTGGATTGTGCCACAACGTTTTTTACGGACTTAAAATTAAAGCTGCGCATATGGAAGTCGCAGATAGAAATTGTGTTCTTCTATTCGATGAAATGGCTGTGAAAAAATGTTTGAGCTTCCACCCAACCAAACAGATCATTGAAGGTTTCGAAGATTTAGGTTTTTTAGGCCGTAGCGCAGCCATAGGAACACAAGTTCTTGTTTTTATGCTTCGCGGTTTGTTCACTAACTGGAAACAACCTTTAGCATTTTTTGTTTCAAAATCAGGAGTTAAAAGAACAGATTTGTCTAGTATTTTAAACGAAATTTTAAATATGTTGATTGAGACCGGATTAAAGGTCAGAGCAGTTGTTTCCGATCAGGGAACTAGTAATCAGAGCATTGCAAATGAAAGAACTTGTATTGAAAACCCATTTTTTATGCACAATGGCCAGAAAATTTATTTTATTTTTGATTATTTACATTTGTTTAAAAGCATCAGGAATAATTTGATAAAAAATGATTTTTTGATTAATAATTCTATTGTTTCCTGGTGCGACGTAGTATCGCTTTGGAATTTAGAAAAAAATAATAGCACTCGAGCGGCTTACAAATTGTCAGAAAAGCATGTCAGGCCAAATTCTTTTGATAAAATGAAATGTAAGCTCGCACTACAAGTTTTCAGTAAAAGAGTTTCGTCTGCATTGTTAACAGCATCAGCAACTGGTTGCATAAAAACAAAAACAGTCCAAAATACGGCGACATTCTTTGAAATCTTAAATGACTTATTTGATAATTTAAATAGTAGGACTGCTCGTGATCCTAATCCAAATAAGTGCGCGCTTTCGCGGTTTTATGTAGATGTTGAAAATAACTTGAGATCAAAATTAGAAGAAATGAAAAATTGGTTCGTAAAATCACCGAATGGATTAAAAGCGCCACCATGTTTTCTAGGATTACAGCAGTCCGTGAGTGCCACCCTGCAACTATGGAACGATTTAAGAGAAGAAGGAATTACGTTTTTAATGACTTCGCGGTTAAATACAGATTGCTTAGAAAATTTCTTCTCTGTTCTGAGGATGCATGGTGGCACCTATAATAGTAATCCTTCCGTAAAAGCGGTGAGACTTTCTTTAAAAAAGAACATTTTATTACATTTACAAAGTTCTTCAGTTAATACAAATTGTATGCCAGACGATGACACACCGTTAGTACTGGAGGATTTTGATTCACACCACGAACCCGCCACGTTTTCTGACGTTCCACCATTGCTTGTAGAGCATGATGAAGACGACATCGACATGAATATTGAAGATATTGTCGATGATCTGTCTTCATCAGCATGCACATTGGAAACGTGCGCAGTAGAATATTTTGCTGGATATATTCTTAAAAAATGTGTAGAGAAAACACCGTGTTCCATATGTTACGACACGTTTGTCTCAACAAATCCAGAGTTTGTTAATAATAGACAGATACTGTTGTCTTTCCGTGCCTACATGGTTGATGACACATTGGATTTTGGGCATCTTTATGTCCCAAGTGAAGAATTTTCAAACATTTTCCAAATTATTAATAAAATTTTTGATATTTATTATCCTAAGATACGCAGCGAAGCATTCATCCTGGATAAACTCTTTTTGATTATTTCTCGGCTAGTCGAAGAAAAATATCAAGGATGGTTTAACCACGATGAATGCGCTGTTCATCGAAAAAATTTAGTTTATTTTACCTTAACTGTTAAAATTCATAAAGACACCGTGTGGCTCGGACAACAGTTAAGATTCAATTCAAATAATAACAAAAATGCTAAATTATCACGTCTGAGACATGTTTAAAAACAAATTTTTTAGGAATATATGTTATGTATCACTCGCTATTTTTTGCCTCAAGTGCATGCATATGTAGTTTTGCTTGCCCTCGTTGCCTTTGCCCATTGTTTTGTTTACTGCTTTGTTCACTGATTTTGTTTATTACTTCGCTTGTTGCTTTGTTTATTGCTTCGCTTATTGCTTTGCTTGTTGATTTTGTTTATTGCTTCGCTAATTGCTTTGCTTGTTGATTTTGTTTATTGCTTCGCTTATTGCTTTGCTTGTTGATGTTTATTTGCTTTTTTCTACTAATAAAGCATAATATAACTAATTTTGAGTACATTTAATGTTTATCTGTCTGGCATTTCTTTTTTTGATAAATCATAATACATTCTTATGAACATTAAGTATGCTCAGGAATGAGAAAGACCTTCTTTCACGCCTTCACGTGGCTCATTCTGTTAACACTATTACTTTGTTTTTGAACTCCACAAATTAATAATTTTATTAACAAAGTAGTAGTGGAACTAAGTTGAAAGAAAGGCATGCATGTGAAAATGTCATGTATTGAATACTGGCATTGAATGGCAAGGACTTTATGATTCGATGTCCCATGATTTGTACAAACGAAAAATTAATATGTATGGTTTCACGGCACACATGTATTTTCTCACGACCTTAGAGCTATCAAAGTACTGTTTTTATCATGCGTACATTGTGCTCTTGCATGTATACAAGGATATTGATCGTTCGTACTTTTAAACATACGACAACTCCCCAAATGAATGCAGAGGACTCAGTAGTTAAAGATACTTGTAACAAATATAATAAATAAAAAGAATTTTTTAACAGCATTTTGTTTTGAGGCCAAATCGTTACTGCCTTGTCTTGTCAAGCGCATATTTGCATGCTTATTCCCTTCCAGACTTTCATGTCATGTTTACAAATTGCTGCGCATTTTTCTCTTATTTACCCCCCCCCCCCCCCCCGGCCCTTTCCATCCCCTAAGAAACTGTCAATCTATCCATCTAACTCAGAGTTGTCCAACATTTTAGCTTCCTTGGGCCGCACTGTAATGGCTCGATGTGAATACTCGTGTAGAAGTTAGACCACACTATTCCACACATTTACGTCGAAAACAGAACAATTGCCTATTCTTCATGCGCGTTGAAAACAGAAGAATTCGGTAGTCTTCATCTGATACCGCACCTCCTCGAGAAATACTACAGTAGAAGTCCGTTATTAGTCCGAAATTCGGGACCGCAAACGGACTAATACGGGACAGAGGTAGGCGATTTTCAGCTCTTTGTATTTTGCCGACACGGAAGGGCTCAGAACGGGACAGCAGATAAGGAAAAGAGAGGGACTAAAAAAAAACACGCTCGGCAAGACAGAATGCCCACATATCGGTGAGGCAATACTAATGCAACAAAGAAAATTTTTTAATTTGAGTTTTTGTGGATAAAAATGTCATTATCCTATTGGTAATATTTTTCCGAGTAAAATGAGACCAAACACGGTACCAATCGGTTTATATTTCCTTACGAATTAAAAGTTCTACATTTATCCATATTATAAATACATGCATACATACATACATAGATACATACAAACAAACATACATACATACATACATAAATACATACATATATATACATAGGAGCAATGAATTAACAAACAAAACCATATTTATCTAACAACACGCAACAAAACAACTGACATTATATTAAATTTTAAATTATGTCGAAGTACACTTTGACAGTTTCTCTATTTGTTGAGCGCATTTGGCGACTTTTTCAAGATAATTGACACGGCATCACGTAGGCGGATTCTTGAGCGAGAATTGCGAGCGAGCGGTTATTATTGATTGTGCATATTACGAGTTCAGAATAAAATATACGTCATCGTATTTTAAAAAATATTCCAAGTGCCTACTCCGATTCGGCCGATATCTTACAATACATATGTAGCAATGTGATGTGGTGGTAAGAAAAAGGAAGACAGATGTGATGTGGTGGTAGGAAAGAGGAAGGACAGATGTATCAGAGAGTGAGTCAAGCAAGTTGAAACAGTTTTGACGAGGCTTGACAGCTTGACGAGGTGTGAACATGGTGGAATGGTTCCTATATTTGATCAAAGGAAAGCCGCAAAAGCGACTAATAACGGATAGAACGGAACGTTTTGCGACTTATAAAGGAAGGAACAGAAGGCGTTGCGACTTATAATGGAAACGTTCCTACATTCTGCTGTGCTGCTCGAAAGTTTTGCCAACCGTGAGATTGACAAGCCGAAACAAGGCAACCAAGTGTCGTAACAATATCGTGTTTGGTTTCATTTTTATCAGAAAAATCTCTCCTAGATGCTAGTAAACATTTTTTTAACGAAATATCGCAAATAAACTTTTTAAATTGCTTGTCATTGGGTTAGTGTCTCACCGACAAGCCTCGGTGTTGCGGTCGGCGGCATCAAACAAATTGTGTGGCAATGCGAGCGACCCAGTGGCCGGATGCGAGGGGGATCCCCCCAACAAGATGGCGGCAAAGCGACTAATAACGGATACTAACTTCAGCGGACTTATAACGGACTTTTACTGTACACGTATTTCGAATACTGTATTTAATAAGAGATAAGAAAATTATACTTATTCACATTAAAATTTTGTTTCCATTTTTTATGCGACATTGACACTGCATGAGTTATTTTAATTAATAGTAACATAAAAGAAAACTTTGAGAATAGTATACGGATATCTTTCAACGGTCGAAACGACGCTCTGTTCCCTTTTGCAAGGTGATTTTCAAAAAAATAAATAGTGTTCAAATAGTGTTCAATTCAACTTGGGCTTTATTTACGCCATCTGCTCCATTCGACTACAAAAAATGTTATCCCTCTCGTCCGTGGCCGTCCAGAAACAAACGCGCTTCGCGTCTCCCGTCCCCCGTTCTGTCGTTCAGGCCGCCGTCGCAAGTACAAATCCAAGCACGGTGACGTCAGCGGCCGCCAGTCCTATCGTCTTTTGATATGCGCCGGCTCGCGTTTGTTACACATTACATAGTTTATTTCGCAACAATATTGGAACAATTCGATATTTAGCCATGCTAACAAAAATGCACATATCATAATTTCTCGATATCACGATGTGTTTTGCTCAGTGATGACTTTTTCAATTATTTATGTCAAGGTGGGGATCAGTGATGTCAGATTTGCACCCTTGGTGCGACAAGGAAAAACCTGTATATGTATATACTTCGTCTCATTTTCATTCGTATCCTTTTAACTTTGCGTACATTACAAGCGATACGAATGGAAACAAGGTGCGGTGTATAGGGCTCTCTTTGTCTCTCTTTGTCACAGGTAGGGATTGAACGGCTCCTTGCGTGGATACTCTTGACGCTGTGATGCCAGATTTTAAGCCTCGGCACTATTGGTGCCGGTGTGTGCGCACCGTGCTTGTGTAACTGAAAACGACATGTGTGCGCTCCGATTGTCAGAATCGGGGCTGGAAGGAATTCATGAATCTCGCCGCACGCTTCGCTGTTCGCCGGATGAAAAAAAAGACAGTGAACAGAGAGTAAATAATAATGACGGAAACAACTGATTACGAGCCAATTAAAACTACTAAGTACATGCATACTTCAGTGAACATGACTCTTAACACGTTAATGCGGCGCGAAATTTTACATAATTTATAATTTTAGTCCCTGGGAAGTGACAATAAATTCATCTGAGCAATAAATTTGTTAAAAATAATGAAACTTTAGTCGTATATGTATATGTATAATCCCACCGGTATAACACTGCTTTCTAGTGGGCTTTGGTAACAGATATTATTTGGATGAGTGGAAGACTTGCTCAAATATGGTTGTCAGACAGTTAAACTGTGCAGTTTCGTTTTACGGGATATGAAACAAAGTAAGGAGCGATCTCATCTGCCTTCTCTCTTTCACATAGTTTCCAAATTGACCACGATAAATCGTAGAGTGCGCTCGAAATTGCCTGCTTTTTCGTCGGGCCGGTAATTCAGAACATGAGACACGAAGGCCCATAAGATGATAAGTCTATCCTATACTTCGTCAATGGTCTTTGATATTCTCCCGATAAACGTGATGCGGATGATTGATCGGTGCGGCGTTGAAGTGATGTGCGAATGATAAGTTGCCGGTTTAAAAATATGGACGGCGCGCTGTGCAAATCTTTACCTACGCTGAAAATTGTGAAAACGTTTTTACGGAGTTTGACAAACATTGGGATAATTTTAGAAATAGCAGGCGGTGTCTAATTGTAATAAAATGTACCGTCGTGTACTTCTGAGATTCGTAATAATAGTTGTATGTGCATCTTTTCTTCGAATGTAAATTAGTCGTTTACATTTCTGTCAGGAGAGGCGGCATTTCGCGAAGGTTCGTAGAACTTCTCTGCAGCTGAGTTAGATGGTTCGGCTCATGGCGTCTAGAGTGCGCCACCATTGCTTTACATCCAATATCCACCGATCAACCACATTCGCACCCGACACATTCTACTTACATACTTTCGTAGCAATCAAAAACTCTTTATTCCTTCCAATTAAAAAGTAACATCCAACTGTAACAATTTCCAAATCCCACCTAACATATTTCAAACTTTAGGTACCTTATATTCACTTGCCATAACACAATCCCCACCCAAAAATTTCTGTTCTTACACTTTCGTTACAACTTCGCGTTCGTGTAGCGAATCAAATTTTGCCGCCCATTCGATTGAAGCAGTGCCACGATCGCCCGCGGGGGGGCACCACGATCATTCGTTAAACTATTGCCAACCGAGTGCCCGCATCTTGCGCTTGACCCAGCATATTTTTCCCAGCTTTCTCGTGTCACCGTGTCGTGAATGTGATCGTTTTTCGCCATTCGCATCGCTTGTCTTCTTTATCTAATCGCTCGAGGAAGACCGTTTCGCAAGAACGTGTGCACCGGTCAGAAAGTATCGGTCAAGCGTGCGTGACGTTCGTGAAGCCGGAAGAGTAGTCCGTGGGTCAGGGGGCAAAGAATAAGAGAGACAAGACGGGCGGCGGAAAAGAAGAGTGTATATACAAGCAGAGCATCGGTGCGGAGGGAGCGAGCGAGCGAGCGAGAGAGCGAGAGGGAGGATTAGAAGCGATGAGGAGCGAGTGAGAGGTTCGAGCGTGTATGGCGTGGACGTCGTCCGTACAGTTAAACGTAAACGCTAGGCGAGGAGAGGCGAGTCCAGTGTAAATGAAGAGACTCGAAAGTGCGCCGAGGTATATCGTTGAGAGGAAAAAGAGGCAGGGATCTCCTTTGCACTCTGCACACGACCGGATCGAAGCGATAGAGAGGGGTTGCGGGTGGGCGAGGTGCATGAAAGAAGAGAGCCTCGTGAAGAGGGAGTAGAGCCGCCGTCCTCATCAAGAGAGGGTGCTTCATTTCGCCGTGTATTTTAAGGATAGAGGAGGTTCGCGCTGTCCGACAAGGAAGCAAGGCAGGGCTCGTTGCAAAACGGAGGAATGAACGCGAGCAAGACGGAACGGTACTGTCTAACGCGTGTCTCGCTACCGCAAGTGATTGTGCGCGTAGTATAAGGCTTGGTAGCGGCACCGAGGTATTAATTGCCATCCTGATCGAGGGCCAATTGCCTGTCCACCGTCGTCGACACCTTCGGCATCTCTTACCGAATCCTGCCCGACGAGCTTCGCGAAACGATGAAGTAAGGGACGAACCTATTACGGCCTCCGGTGCCTCCGCATTGATCATCTCCTATTCAACGCACATATGAAACTGCATCACAAATGACAGTGCACCGGTCCGAGCGACAGGTCAGGAACTGGTTGGATTTATTTGTTTAGCGGGCAAAGCGGTACGTATCCACGATAAAGTTTTTCTCAGCCTCATCGCTTATTCATAGAGAAAAATGGCCTTCCCTCCTCCCAGAATCGCTTTACTGGTCCATATTACGATTTTACTGCCGTTTCCGTCCGATCGACGTTGCGTGTCTCCCCGTGAGAACTTTTGCCCGCCGTCTTTGCACGGGCCATTATGCGCGAAATTGTTTTATAGCTCTGATTAAAACGGCGGTAGGCGGAAATTAATGTCGCCGGAATTGTCGTCATTTATCCCTGTAATGAAGGCATATTTTCCCCTGCCCGGTCATTCATTCGCCAATTGATAAAGAACGATTTGCTGGCATTGTTGTGCTGTGCCGTAGTCTCCGCCCGTGAACTCAATATTTGTCGCTATACCATTTGTGGCTGGCTAACTTGGACGTTCGCTGCTCGGAAGTAACCGGGACATCCTTATATCGGACGTTCAACGATGCTGTTTTGATTTTTAGCACGTCTTAAAGCGCATAACAAACCTGTTATTTACTCGTGCTAACGCATAAAAACTCCATATGCGTCAGAAGATATTCTGCCTTACTTCAGTCTCCCCGATGCAAATGATTTCTGTTCGCTCACTCTATCATTACAGTGTACTAAAAAGCTTGACCGTTGCAATTCAACTGAAAATGGCACTCTCGAAGAGAAATTGATTTTACCCGATAAGACCTTACCTGCCTACTTTCGAGAATGTCTTAATTACAATTGCAAATGACCTTATCCATTTCCCTAAACATTCGTTTCGCATACGTTTACAAAGCGACAACAGCGCGATCCCCTTGAAGAAAAACTTGACAATGGTCTTTGGTATTTCGTACCGACGAATTAATGGAATTAATGAGGCAGACTCGCGTATTTTCCCAGAGCGTTACTGTCCTATTACATCATCTTTGATTGCTGTCGCCAATGGGACCATACATAAACAAATTATGTATCCTTCTGCGGCAGAATGCTCGCGCGTAAACTGAAAGCAGAATGAATGTCGGGGGAGCAAAAGAATTCGAAGCCGTGACAAATGTGCAATTTGTATAGGCACTTCCTAGCGGATAGGGATTATGGGGCTGCTTCAGCTTCGATATTTCTCTCTTTGTCTACCGAACGAGCGCGCGCGCGCACATACCTTTCTCATACCCTTGCAAGCCTTCCTTTCACAACGGACGTAGCAGGCTTGTTACGTTGACTTTTACTCCTATGCCATGATGCTACTTCTGTCTGTGCCCCGGAGCAATGATGGCACCTAAGTTGCCTCTTGAAAAAGTGACATCCAGTCACCTTTAAGTGTTGACGGCGCATTTGCTGCATCAATTTATTTCGCATAGCAAGTGCTATTCACAAGTACATTAACTGTGCCTACATTTTTCGCGTATCGCTGTACGATATAACTCTGATTCCATCTGCCTTGTATTCCTTCTCGTGTTGTTACTCGTTTCTTTTTATTCGTAACGTTGACAGGATTGTAGCATGAATTTATGTGGAACATTTTGTAAGGAAGGAAAGGAGTTACTTCGTAACTTCTCCTTCAGACGAGCAAGAAAATATAAGATCTTTCGCTTTTCTGTCAACTACAGCGTTAATGATCTTTACACAGTCGGCATATATTATATACTCATGTATTTCCCTTGGCCAATTTAATTACGCGAGATGAACGGGAGTTAATTTAACGTCGTGAATGCAGAAATGAAGAAAACACTTTAACGGATCATAAATGTCTTTTTTGATTATTAAACGTTATGAATTTATTTAAGGATCGAATCGAAATTTATTTGTATCGTGCCCTATGCAAATCGCAACACTGAATATTTAAATTTACACCGGGATCGAAACGTAAAGTAAGATTCGAGATGAATTCTAATTTTTATAGTGTTCCGACGATTTGATGTTATACAATAAAATTAAAATTGATGTTCCGAAGTCTTCCTTCATACAATGCCTTTCTGAGTTCTTGTTCTTAATTGCATTTCTCACATACGCTTTTGTTTATAGATTCCAAGAGCATTTAAAATTTCAATGAGAACTAAGGTTGATAGAATTGTGATATTTTATATGTTTGTTGTGTTGTATAGTTAGGTTTTATAAGACTCAATAAGGAAAATAGATTGTTATTTTTTCCGATTGGCATCAAACATCTTACTGCAGTTAAATCGTGATCAAAGGAAAGTTTTAGATATTTGATGTCCATTTCCTTTAGCACCATATTCTTAAGCAAAGCAAGTAAACAAATTTCCCTTAGAGTTGCGTAGATTATATCTCTGAATTGAGTTTCACCGGTGAATATTGTACTTGTAGTAATACACTCTGTATCCTTTTCATGTTAGTGCCGTGTATTCATGCAACGCTTGGATTGTGGCATTGTTTGATAATGTGGTTATTATGATATTTCAAGATTAAAGTAAGCGATTTGTGCATAGCGTGTGAAGTATAGATCGGAGTATAGAATCTTAGGATACTTCAACTCAGATTTCATAAAGATATTCGTCTTTTCATTTTCTCTTTTTTTGCCGTCTAAGCCTAGTTTAAATAACAGGTGATATCGTTTTGGACAATTTGTTTTACTTTGTGAAGGTATTCAGCAGCTATGAAGCGTATAAAAGAAAATTCAAAGTTTTTGTTACGTTGCTTCGAAGCGTAGACCTATTCAGAATCAACTGACCTTGCATAGTATTTGAATGAATTAATGAAGAGTGAATTGAAAAGCGTTCTCGTAAATGTTATGCATTCCATCGCAGTATCTTTTTTATTATTAAGATATATGATAATGATTTGTCAGTCCATCATTTTAATAACTTGTCTTTTTCATTTATTATGATACGAATAGTTAATTACTTCAAAGTCTTTCATTTTTCTTGTTTTAATTTGTGTCTGTGTATTTCATTGTTTCTTCCTCTCTGTTTCGTAACTCGAACAGCAATTTTTCGTAACATTGTTGAATTTTCATGTCATCATAACGGGAATCTTACACCATGTCAATCATTACCATCTTTGTCGCCTCGGTTACTCTGAGATCAATCTTCTTGTCCTCTTTTATATTTCTTGCCAGTAGTTTGGTTGCTCTGGTTAGTTTATGTTATTTTCCATTTGGTCGGATGTAACTGATATGGATTTTCATGTTGTTCCACGAATAGATTTTGTGAAGTATACTGAAATGCCATTTAATTACTTTCTTATTTCATAAGTTTAAATAAAAATTGCATTGTTCTATATCAATTGTTTAACTAATATCAAGCTTCTTTTCTTCTTATCTTAAAGTGAAAATAGTAATGTATATTAGTATATATTAGTAAATGTCTGTTTCTTGTATTGTATTAACGCTTAAGGTAATGTATAATTTAGTTGAACATAATAATTTGCTTTACTTCTACGAACGAGTGATCTGTTACGTCCAAGATGATTATAATGTGTATCGGCCAGTATGTTGAAACATCAGATAAAGCCTATTCAACATTTTTGCTTGTCAAGCGCTTCTATAGTGTACTGCATCGTGGCGCCGCAAGCTTTTAGCTTCATAGTTTGCATTAGCATTAAAATCTCCGGCCCGCCGTGAATTTTCGGTCAATAAGTTCCAAGTAGTTCTCCAAGAGTCACTAAGTTTACGTGTTCTTGGATTGACAGCGGAGAACTCGCATGAAGAGAAAGCCGACACTCGTTGATTCTATGTGATCGTATGCATACTTTACAATTTTTAGCGTTCGGCAGCTCTGATTATATCTGAAAGTAACTCATCGCTTGCAAGTCGTACAGTGTATTTGGGGCACATGTACGTGAAATTTATGCATGATATTTCCCGGGGTCATTAAATTTGGTGGTTAACATAGCATAATTCTGAGGAAAGCAATTAAAATACAGTTCTGGGTTCATTAAAGGCTGCAACATGATTACAAGTCTGTTCCGATACTGTTTCCGAAAATTTGGTAATATCTAGTTCTCTTGCAAGTAATCGCTTCAGTATTGCATATTCAGAATGTATTGTTTTTTACTATATACTTAGTGTTTATTAACTAATCTATCGGTCTTGTTCTCTGTATTGATTTTCAGTTCTTTATTCCTACACTGTGGCCTGTACCATTGTTGTGCCCATACATGCTCCTATGTCTCTATCGCTGGAAACATCGGGCATCATTTTTGTAACTGTTGGTATATAAAAAGCTATTTCACAAAGTGCACACACTATGTTGAGTTATCTGAGCTTCAAACATGTGTATAGTCATGACTCTTGTCAGACATAACGCATCAGTAGAACCGGCTGATATATATTTCCACACGATTGCATATTCGTATTATATATACTGAACTACCCTTTCTTTTTTTCTTATCTTAGGCCTAAAGAAGTACTCTATTTCGAAAACAATGTACACCCTTTTGACTGATGATGCCAACGTTATGCGATGGTGTCAGTTCTTCCGCGAAACAGTGTTTGATGTCTGCCATATTTATTACAGTATAGCCGAATTGTTCCAATTCCTCTTTTAACACATTGAATGCGGATGGCGTGTACTATAGTGTCATGGGTGGATTTCATCCTCTTCCAAGACATATGGAATTGGAAAAGGAGTTTTCCAGGTATCATACTTTTTCTTCGCGCACACGCTCAGTATAAGTGTTAGTATCTGTGTGCGAGACTGTTTTGAATATCGATCATTTTTCGCCATTCTGCAACTGTTTCTTGTATTTCACAAAGCGAAGTTGTATATCTCATGTCGGCCACCTGCTAGCAGCGTCGATTTTTATTGCTGCGGTGAATTGTTAATCAATTCCACCAGCGCCCTGTACGCCAGGTGCCTACGTGCAGTGTACTTTGAACGCTCTCGTTTGAGGTAACATTCATCGAACTGTCTATTATACTATTTATATAGTATAAATTTCGACTAAATTTTTAAACAGTTATTCTTCAGCGGTGTATATGTGATTTCTTTGCTTGTGTTGGCATCTAAGTTCGGTAACTTTCTTGTAAGCAATGAGATACTTACAACTCAGAGAATGAGAACTGGTGGAAGCTTGTGTTTTCCCCTGAGCTGTGTAAGTGTATTTTGTTTTAGTTCGGCTTCGTTGGCGGACTCATTTCGATGTTTTACTCTCTGTCTCTAGAGATATAAATTGGTGTTTCCTGGAAATGTCCACTATTTTTCGGTCCTTTGTCGGAAAAGTTCCATTGTATCGCAGCGAACATTTTGTTGAAACTTAATAGCAATCGGGATAACATGATTCTTATTATTCGTATTACTAATTTGAGGCACGTTCAGCGAATAGATCTGATTTTATTTAAATTTTCTAGAAATTTCAATGGTATGAATGTCCGCGATCACTGTTAGTTGTGCCAGTTTTTCCAACAATACGTTACCGTGCGTCATGAAATGTTATCTTGGGATTAATGTTAGCGTGCAGTATCATATGATAAAAATATGAGCCGATGTAACGGAAAATCCAATTTCCTTCGAACTCTGGGCAAAAGAATTATTCAATAACGATTAATGCTTTCTCTGCGGTGGACAGCGCTAAAGGCAAATTCATTTTATTCATCAATTTCCACACATGAAGATGTAAATCGTTTAATTTAGGACTTTAATCTTCTACGTGTACAGGTAGTTGAGGAAGGCCCAAAGAGCTCTTCATAAAAGTTGTTTACTTTTTAAGATAAAAGAGATTTCCAAGTATGACTAACTCATTTTGGGTGTCAAATACTGTACTGTTCTAACATATTCGTTAACATGATTGTTTTCATGGTTCCAGTATCAAATATGTTTTTGAAGTAAAACAGGATAACTACTTTTACGCGATAGGATAAGTCCAGTAAAGTTTTGTTTTATGTAATTCAGTTCTGAAGTTATAACAAGGAAAGTACTTTTACATAGACAGGCGTGTTGAATGTTAATGCTGGACATAAACATAGCACTTGGTTTCTTTTAAGTTGTTATTCAGTTTAATTCGCTCATGATTCTCTAGAAATGTAATATGCAAAATGAGTAGATAAAGAAAATTATACGTTAATACAATCGTTTGGAAATCAGGAATAATTCCGTAAATGATTTAAATTCTATTGTCACTCTTTTTATCACATGTCTTACGCCTACTTTACAATCACATTCGTGCATAGATGAAAGTATACCATGGTGTGTTTCATGTGACCATTCTGCTTTTCTCAGTACCTCCTATACAACTAATATATTCAAGTAATTTGTTTACATATGAAAAGTAACTAACTGATATAATTCTAAATTATAACTCTTTGGAAAAACAGTTTTTGATGAGGCGAGCATATGCTCGCAAACGACACGAGGCCAACATAAACATGTGTATGTGAAATGATAACTAGTGCAGTGTCATAGACTATCGACGCAGTATACTGTAGATTCTAATTAAATTAGTTTGGATAATCTTGCATGATACGATTCTGATGACGCTGCAAAGAAGGGAACTAGTCTCTTAATCTATATTGGGAAACTAAATTCAATTTAATCCCGCGTGCAACTAAGCCGATCATTAATCACTTGCTGAAAAGTGGCGTTCTTTGAAAAA
This sequence comes from Anoplius nigerrimus, assembly GCA_914767735.1. Taxonomy (NCBI): domain Eukaryota; kingdom Metazoa; phylum Arthropoda; class Insecta; order Hymenoptera; family Pompilidae; genus Anoplius; species Anoplius nigerrimus. The sequence continues at coordinate 2,313,985 of OU612079.1, read as the reverse complement.
CTATCAAAGTGAACAGTTTTAGGGCGTGGAACTTCATACCAATTTCGTAAAAAATGTATTCTTTGTATAGTACCCACTTCTAAACCAACGGACCTTCTCTTTCTTCAATGTGGCATTGTAATGTAATGTTACACCGTATCATTTGGCAATTAACTATATGAGCCATAGAATTAGTCAGGAAAGTCGGACACTACGCAACGTGAGAAATGTTTCCAAGACAATGTATTACATACGTTAACATTTATTCACAATAATGTGGTATCCAGCTCAAAAATCCTATATTTCATTCGTAGACATTTGACGGACAGAGACATTTGATGCCTCAGATAGAAGTAATAAATGTTGAGTATCTATCCGAGCAAGCCAACCAAAAATAATAGTCGCCTATCTTTACTATCTGGACCCCGGCCTCGCGAAGGCGATCCCTTCTTCTTTGTCGCTCTGCTCCGCTTTTCTTAGATCTGGCGCTTTTGTCTGTTACGTATCGTCGTTGTGTTACGTCGTCACTGTTACAGTACAATTTCAGTTGTATCCGAATCCATTCTTTACAAAGTACTTCTTGCGTAGCTACGTATATTCACTGCAATATTATTACACTTCTTATAAAAACTATCGCCCGTAATCACTCCTTGAAATAGGAAATGCTTCTGGCTCCATAGAATTGCAAAGTTGATTGACGTGGAACAGTTAGATGTATATAACGTCATCTAGATAGGGCGGTATTAATATATTGTGAATCGATTATTTGTCAGTTAAAAGTTATGCACATTTATGATGACTTACGATTATATAAACACACTTAGAAGGATGTAAAAATAAAGTACTACTTCTGTTGTTACATTCATGTTAAACTTTGCAACTTTGAAGTATCATTCATCCACGCTGGGCATAGGAAATATTATCAAGAAATACTTAATTCTTATAAATAAATTGCATACATATTACAAATTATAAATAAAAAGAAGTTCAAACATTGTAACATGATTCTGACGGAAAATGAGTGGAGTTTAGGCGAAATAATTATTGTTAAATAATGTTACATAATCAATAATTGGTATACGATGACACATAATATTCCTTACTGTAGTGAATGTTATATCTGCTACGCCTAACCGTTCATACGCACTGCGTATGTGGTTATTACTCCTTTATACTAAAAATAATCATAACCTTCTTCGTGGGTAAAGAAAATTACGCTGTAAACGACACTGTTACTGGACAACAAGTGGCAGTTAAAATATTACCCCTATCATTGTAACCTTAACTTTGAGAAAAAACAAGTTGAATGCTTTTTATGTCCAACTGTTGATTGCAACGTAATTGCTTTTAATGAACCACCAATACGCTTTTGTGGCTTATTTTGATTAATGATTCGACTGTACACCAAGGCAATTGTATTCGTTATGTAATTTGTGTATTATTTAAACAAATAGTCGGATTCAAACAAATCGGTTCTCAAGATAATACAAATTATACACAACTATAAAAGCATTACTCAGTCTACAGTTTGCAGCATTGATTTTTTTTACACTTTGAACAAAGTAATCACTGAACATCATCAAAGATCAAAACATTGTTTTAATTTATCTTTGATGGGTGGCTTCTTTTCGATTACACAACTTTGTTTTATTTGTTACGGCCTATGCTTAATTGTATTTGTGTTGTATACTAACGATGTTTCTACTTTCTTTGTCTGTGCATGTATACAGCAGCAAGATGCATCGAAGACTTGGATACAGTAGCTATGATGGCAAAATCGCAGGGCTCTACGATTTGGAGGAGACCCTTGGACGCGGTCATTTTGCTGTTGTAAAATTGGCAAGGCATGTTTTCACCGGTGAGAAAGTCGCTGTGAAGGTCATTGACAAAAGTAAACTTGATGAAGTTTCCAGAGCGCACCTCTTCCAAGAAGTGAGAAAGAGCCGAAATATTTACCCATACGCCGCTTTTGAAACGAGCCATGTCAGTTTTTTCAACTTGCCCACGGAAGATGATGAAACATTTTATTGTGACCTTTAGCGGTGTTATATTTTGTTGCTATTTATGTTATAATAATGGCACGGAGGGGAACAGATATCGATACCTGACAGAATATTGAGTTTGTTTTGCGGGAAAGAAAAGGAGGGTGGCTAAAGTCAATTTGGTCCTCCCTGAAACGAATTGTTGAACGCGACGATTTAAAAGGCACGTATTCTTTTACCTATGTGTCAATATTTCAAACATTCTTTACTCTCGAATGTTCGAACTAGGGACGCTGTCGGCGTCTATCTTCTGTACTTTTATAAATTCTCAGTTAACACGAGTGAAGGATATTATTGAAGAAACGAAGTTTAGGGTGTCTAAAAGTAGCTTTCATTATCAGAAAAATGGTCGACGGTGATGATGAGGTATATAAGACTAAGGCAGAAGAAGCAGTGCGTGGTCGTCACTTTATTGCAACTATCGATTTTCTTTTGGGCTAAAAAAAGATAAACTGCTGTCTTTCAAATTCACAGTCAGTATTTTTAGAATGACGGTAGTTTCGTTAATCAAAAGTTAAGAATCTCATGAAACTACGATGTATTAAAGTGTAGCAGTCAATTTTTAGCAGTATTCTAAATTGTGAACCATACACTCTTGATATCAATGAGTTATTTTCACTAAATACTTTAACGAATACTTTAAACAATATTTCTACCAAATCATTTGTCAATTGCAAAAGCCTGCCTTATCCGAGAAACAATTCAGACCGTTTTGATAGTTATTCGAATGAGTAAAATCTTCTCTTCCGTTATTGGTATATCTCTCAATACCATGTCTCATCAGTGGCTATCCATCAGAAATTACGTTACGTTAACGAATCGGGCGTCATAAAAGTCTATTATTTATGCTGATCTTGTACTAATTGCCGAGGTCAACAAACTAATGACGCAGAAACGAAGAGATCAGAATGAGTAACGGGAAGTGTCAAATTAAAAGAGGACATGGCTTGGGTTCATTGGCCGTGAAGAATTTGTAAAATAAATGTCGAGTCTCTGACCCATTTTTTGTTTGCCTTGCAGGTAAGATGCATGAAATTGGTGCAACACCCAAACGTGGTGCGACTGTACGAGGTGATAGACACGCAAACGAAGCTTTACCTAATTCTAGAGCTTGGAGATGGCGGCGACCTCTACGATTACATTATGCGCCATGATAGCGGTCTCAGCGAAGAGGTATTAATTATTTTGTCCTTAGCTTGAGTACCTTGCGCGTTAGTTTAATTTCAACGAAAAAATGCTTTTGCCACACGCTTTGGCAGGTATTACGAAATAATGTTTCGTTCAAATATGTTGCCTATGTACCCACGACTGACATGTATGTTTTGTTTGTTAGGTGGCCAGGACGTACTTCCGTCAAATAGTTAGAGCCATATCGTATTGTCATCGGCTGCACGTCGTGCACAGGGACCTCAAGCCAGAAAATGTAGTTTTTTTCGAAAAGCTCGGAACGGTAAAGCTGACGGATTTTGGGTTTAGCAATAGATTCTGTCCGGGCCAAAAATTGGAAACGTCGTGTGGCTCCTTAGCGTATTCGGCGCCAGAAATTCTCCTCGGCGATAGTTACGATGCTCCCGCAGTTGGTCAGTATTTACAGCACAGTAAATCTTTTTTTGCAGTACCAATTTTATAACCAGCGAACCTAACATTTCACATAGCGCAGACGGTGCAGACATATTTATTAACCGTTATACTACCGCCCGTTTTTCATATCCGTAAATACCTAAATATGATTGCAGACGTTTGGTCTTTGGGAGTGATACTGTACATGTTGGTATGTGGTCAAGCACCATTTCAAGAAGCAAATGACAGTGAAACTCTTACCATGATAATGGATTGCAAGTACTCAATTCCAGCGCATGTCTCAGAAGGGTGTAAAAAACTTATTGCCAGAATGCTCGTCAGAGAACCTGAAGGTAGAGCTACCCTTGAGGAAATAGCCGCAGACCCTTGGCTAGCTATTGGCTCTGATTCGGACCCGGTAGAAGCGCTACCTCTTGTTTCTCGGCAACAAGTCTCTGACGATCATCATAATTTAATTATTACTAAAATGGTTAACGGCAATATCGCTACTAAGGAAGAAATTTTAGAGTGAGTATACACTAAGGTCGCGATCAATTTACATGCGACTCGCGAGTTAGCAATTTGAGCTTTCACATATATGGATGCACATACTAATGGTGTAATAGAAAATTTCTGATCTCGAACCATACGGTACTTTTGGTTGCAGTGCACTCGATAAGAATGAGTATAATCACATAACAGCGACATACTTCTTGCTTGCGGAAAGAAAGTTAAGAGCGCATCGGCAAGAACAGGTACAAAAGTCGCGACCTGACGTTCTCGAAGTTGCTTCCAGGTATGTGCGTTTACGTGTTCCTTTACTTTTTCTGTAACATGCTTTTCGTTGGAAACGAATATGAAAGTGCAAAGGACCCTGTCCAAAATCGACCCAAACTACCCCCAATCGATTTGTTTGAATTTTTACATGTTTGTAAGCTGACATAAGGGTCACAAGTTCTTAGTGTTAGTAGTTCATTTGAATTACAGAATGTAGGCGTGGAAGAGTTAAAGTATCCACGTCAGAAAATATCGTAAAATATGCAATATTCAAATAAATGGAGATTTCTGATGTGTGACTTCTTATGCCTAATTAAGAAGATAAAGCTTTGCTTGCATTTTTATTTTTATGCACTGCGTGTTATGTTAATACAGGTGTGAAGTCTTTAATCTTTTTTTTTCAAACTTCAACAACATCCAACTCTTCTTGCTCCCATAATTGTATTCGAGAAGTAAATGCTTTAGCCTTTAGTACTTTCTTCGTAGCTCCAAAGAATCTCTAAAACCAACAAGTCGTAGACCCGTATAACAGTTAGCACAGATGCGAAAATTCAAGCAAATCGATTGGGGGTAATTTTGATCGGTTTTGAACAGGGTCGTTTATTTGATCGTTTCATTGACTTCAGTCGACAAGATGAGCTGACGTCGAACTTACGTACAGATCAGAACTCGTTAAGTACTGTGAACCAATCACTACTCAGTGTTCCTCGTACACCAGGAGATGTACCACAGGTACTGTTTATCAAGCGTGTCTATCGCCTGTAAATAAAGTGTCGACGAATCGATAATCCAACCGCGCAATAATACGTGATAATTGAACACGATGCCTGCCATTATTACAGAATGCTCGAACGCGGAAATGCAGCATTGTTCAAGAAGAGGAGGACGAAGATGACGTATCCTCATGCTCGGGACGAGACGATCGCAGCAGTAATTCGGCCCTGAGCTCCCTGAATCGGCGTGGCTCGCGATCGGAAGGGAAACTCTCGCACATATTGCAGGAACGGCTGTCGCAGCTGCCTGAGAAGCAGGTCGGCTTCAAGGCCGTGGCTACCCACCGCCACGTTCAGGACAGCAACGCAACGCCAATCATATCCGAGCCCAACGAGGGCGCCAAGTTAGGCACGAGAACGTCGGAGACCTCGTCCCCGCGTCACTTGAAGTCGAACAAGCGACAAGTTGGCAACGCCATGTCGGAGAAAGTCTCCAGAGCGGGGAAAGTGAACACGACGTACGAGGAGAATATGAAGAACCGACTGGGCAATACCGGTTCCCCGATCAGCGGATGGGCGACAAAAACTGTACTCTCGGAGTACAAGCCAAAATCGGTAACCGACAACCTGAGACCGGCAGCTGCAGTTCCGTTAAGCAAGTGGAGAATGGGACAGCAGCATCATTCGCCGACAGTCGCTACTGCTGCGTCTGCCAACTCGGGCGTGTCGGCAAAGTCGGGGGACACTTCGGCAACGAATCCTACCACGACGATACTGACAGAGTCGTCGACGGTATCGATTCCTCTTCATCCCGCCGCCAATGACGTCGAGCTACCGATGATACCCAAGTACAAAACGATGCCCTCGCCCAGCAGTAGCGACGGGCCGACGTCGCCGCCCCAGTTGACGCTCAATGAAATTCTCGAGGACGGGAATACGATACAAGTATCGATTGGCTCCACGGAGAACGGCAATACCGCTGGCAAGTGTCGCGTGGTGAGGACCGGATACGAGCAGAGGAAGAGCAAGTTTCACAAAACTCGGACAACCTCGTGCTCCAGTTCGGACGCTAGTGACGACGACAGTGAAAGTAGGAAGAAAAGAGCGCATAAATTAGGAGCTTCCGCTGGAAAGCCTTTTCCGCCTAGGCGCGACAGTCACGACGACTCGAGCGACTCGCAGGATCCAGGAGGTAGTGGAGGCGGAGGTGGCGGAGGTATCGGTAACGGGGAGCGAACGACGGAAGCGCCGACCAATACCAACCGTACCAATACCGGGGGCAATACCAACTCGACGACTACGTCATCGACGACCACCGGAGGTAGGCATCGTTGCTCCGAGAACCAAATCATGATTGGCAGAAGACACCGAGCTGGCAGAAGAAGAGCAGGCGAGACGAGGCTAAGGGAGAGTCAGTCGTTGAATCGCATAACGGAAGTTCAGGAAGCCGAAGGATCTTCGGCTTATCACAGTCACACTCACGTGTCGCGGAACTCGGCGGTGCTGAGTATGGGTCAAAGTGTTCAGAGTGTCTCGTCGTCGTCGTCGTCGATGTCACAGGGCAGCACAGGATCTCATAACATATCCCAGCCGCTGTCGCAGGCTGCCGTTACGATGCAGAAGGCCAAGGGATTCGGGGCGAGACTGTTGCAGACCTGGTCGCTCACCAGCAGCAAATCCTCGCAGCCGACGAACAAGCAGACTACCAACGGCACGCAGCGCGGCATTTGTCAGAGAATCGACAGTGGCAGTGAGCAGAGGCGTAAGGAACAAACTAAAGGTGTTTATCAAACGGCAGCGAACGACAAGGAGAATCGTAACAGTTCGGTGAACAGGAACGAATGTAAAAACAGGAAGATAAGACTTCTCAGCCGTTACTTTGCGGTTCACAAGAAACTCTGCGTCCCCCTACCCGGTCTCTTTGGCAAAGGGCGCCTTTACAAGGCTCGATCATGCGGCAATATCACTCGTGATAGAGTTAGTCCACCCTCCCCAAAGTCGATGCTAGTCTGTGCCACTGTTGATGACAAGTGGCGGGAACGACAACAATGGTCTGACGTCAAATATCAGCATCACGGCAGCGATGGTGATATTAATCAAAACTTAGGTCTAGCACATCTTGTTCAAGAAAGCGTTGTCGGGAAGGGGTGTACCGGCATGCCGGCAGTGTGTCACATTCATCTTGGCGATGCTTCAAAATGCTGCAGTCTTTGTTGATGATTCTTTGCTATGGCTAAAAATAAGAAGCCAATCTGTTCTTAATCGAATAAAAGCACTCGTGAAATGTGCATACTGGTCCATGAATTGGAAAAAGCGGATTCGTATATTGCGAATTATAATTCATGCACTTGAGCATACTGGTAAAGTGTGAAAACTGATCGTACTCCTCATCTCTGGATAATCATTACCATGCCCTTACGCGCGCGATAAGCTTTAATTAAGGCCTTAAAAGCTATGGTTTCAACAGTATGTAATTCAGCGTATTGAGAAACGGGTTATAAAATTGATTAAAGAATCTATACCCGTCATTCATCTTGCAGACAGAGCATTTATTGGATAGCAGCAGTAGTAACGGTAACAGCAATGTAGAATGTATTACAATTAAGGACCGCAGTAATTGCTATTATATTACATGGTAATCGTTAACCATGTTTGTAATAGCTGCACAACTCGCAGCAGTGATCACCATATGTTCAATCATACGCAACGTATAATCCGAATCTTTTGGAGAATGTGTCTTCAACATATTCTTATTCTGCGCAGGGATCAACTTAGAAAGAAAGATATGTGTTGTTCATTCGGTTGCTCCATGAATTGTGTATCTAGTCTATGTGAACAAACCTGTATTAAATATTGCGATGTTCATCATTATTATTATCATCACCATTATCACAATTACTATTGTTCTTATTATCATAACAGTTATTATTATTATTATCATTATCGCTGTCATCATCATCATCATCATCATTATTATTATTGTCATGATCATCAACATCGTAATCATTACTCTTATTACTATTATTCTTATTATTATACTTATTATTATTATTATTATTACTACTGCTATTGCTATTATTACCTTTAATATTGTTACTGTTATATTAGTAGAATTACATTGGGTGTTTAACGGAGTTTATTGACAATAGTGAAATGCAAAATTGCGGTTGCGTTTGGTTTAAAAACTTATATTTTCTTGAATGTCTTCCAGAACGTTTATCAGTGCTTTCTTCCTTCCTGCTCGTTTTCGATATATCGGGAAAGTGTACAATTCGATTGACTACGAATTTCTTATATTAACGTAACATGAATCATTACATGTATCGTTTGTAAAAGTGAAGCTAATATCTCATGACTGACTCCGTAACAGGTGTGAAAAAGAGAAGAACGTAAATGGACGTAAATCTGTACGAATGCACGCTCTAATACGGAGTTGTACATTTAACATGCACATTTGCGCATAATACTCTAGAAATCGATCTATGTGCTTTTGAGGAAGGGTATAAGGTACGCATATAAAAATAAGCGTAGCTGCCTCATTGTTTATTTCGGTTCCTTCTTCAAGAGCAATAAGAAACTAGTAGAAAACGGTACCTTTTTCCACACGAGAGAAACATGTAACAGTGACAAATTATCTGAAAGCATTCATGCTTGCTGGTTAAGCGCGGCGCATTCTCCATCATTATTGATTAACAGCACCTATTATTGTGGGCAACGAATAATACGTCGCCATTATCGTCATCGTCATCGTCGTTCTTACTGTCTGCGCCTCGACCGGGTAAATTAATTAGAAGTGAACATAAGTAGTCATATATACATACATAAAAAGTATATATAAATATATATATATACATAAAATATATATATATTTACAAAAGTACCTTATATATAAAGAGCATACATGGTGCTTGGACACAGTGAGCGAATGAGTGTCGTGCATATTTATGAGTCAGTGAGTGAGTGAAAAATATGAGAAAGTGAATAAACAAGTTAAGCAAAAAAAAAAGAGAATAAAATACGGGGTAGGAGAAAGGGGGAGGGTGAACACTTTTTGGATAATAAAAGAGAATTTCGGAAGGCTCGGATTGATGAATTTAGTGGAGACGCATTCCACGCTACTAGAATCCATAACTTTGCTTCGATGATTGAATGCGGGACATTCGTCGCGACATATTAACGACCCTTTGCCAAGTTCGCAAGATATATAGTCAAAACAATTTTTTAAATCCCGTTTTGTATGTGTCTCAAGATGATATTCCACGCCGTTCGCATACATTGAGAATGTTTATATGTATCTAATGCCGAATGTATAAATTTACGCATATTGTATGTACCGAGCCAGACTTTACAGAGTAATACAACATTTATTTATTATAATATGAGAAAAACGGTCCTTTTGAGTCGTCACTAGTGACGATGCTTGACCCATGTTTCATTTTCCTTTTAGTACAAAGGCCAATCTTGAATTTGTTGCTAAATTTGAACTTCCTTGACAAAGACTGACCGTTCGTAACACATTCACTATTTACATCGCTTGAAATAGTAATTTGTAGCTTACGATGACGATGACTCCCCACAAATATTTGCCTCCGTGTGTTATGCGATTTAGTAGCACCAAAGTCATTTCATATTTAAAAACTGATGGGCATTAACGATTTTGCAATACAAAAGAAAGGGATGTAAAGAAAATTGTGCGGGATTACGAATCTCAGACTCCCTAGCTTTCACCGTCCATCAATGAATATAAACCTATAGAACGGGTGTGTTCCAACGATGATATATTCGAATTATAACGTAGCATCTGCTTATGTTTTCATCCAAACATGTTTGTTACACATTTTCGTTATTAGTTCAACAAATATGAACGGCAACACGATTGTACATACACCGTTGTAGCTCTCAACATAGTATTTGTCAAGTTGGTCACAGTTTCCGCAATATGCGTAACATATAGTATTACTCTATTACTATTGCTATTATTATTATTATTACTACTATTAATTTCTTTCAATCTGTGCATTATTACGAAATTTATATATTGCAGGATGTTTAATTAATATTTAAGTGAATTTCATTTTTATTTAAATTGTATTTACATGTTGTCTTGTTTGTTGAATGCAGACATTTCATGTTAGATTGTGAGAATTACAAGAACAAAGTATTTGTTACTCTCTGTGACTCACGAACATCGTCCCAATTTACTGCCAGAAAAATGTAACATCCGTTTGCGCATATCAATGAAAAGTGTACCTTATCAATATGCGTAAAAAACCTGATCATACAATAACTATGCCCAAAACGAATAAATTTAAACTGATACAGTTGACGTTTGAAAGTGGCTAGTAAAGAATCTGAGTCTTGCAATCGTTGTAATTTTAGTATAACCTTCTATCTTTCTAATAATCCGGTTTTCCATTTGTATCATCCAGTGTTTTCAATGCAAGCAGGTTAACAAGTAAGTAATAGCATGATTTTTTAATATTTGCTACATTTATATACCACGACCGACGAGTGAAGTAACAGAGTATTTCTTTGACCTAACGTTTTAGCTCTGAAATTCCCCACATGATGATTTTTATATTGTTTGAAATTAAAAGTTAAAGTTTACGCGATACTGCCGCTAAATATTTCATAACTATTTTATGGAACTTCTATAAGGAATAAATTACTATATTTACTATGAAATATAAAGCAATAATAGAGGCACTTCTCTGACGTGTTACAAAACGACAGTTACAGAGATCTTCAATTACTTCTGTACGTCTCATACTGTTATCAACCCTGTAATGAAACACATATACCTATAATTCATAAAGCTAATTAGAACAGTAAATGGTTTTATACTGCGTGAATTAAATAATTTATTTAAACAATGTATCGTTGAGTATAACATAACAAATAAGTAACAAATGCGTTGTAAAGTTAGTATTAAACAAGATTATGAATAATTAGATACTTCTTCACATAATGACATTAATAGAGCGTTTATATCTTCCTACCATGCTTCCGAACGAATACTTTAAATTCATAATAGATGGTCATGGGAAAGCGATATGTTTCTGATATATAAAAATATTTTCTTCTCATCTGCGGGCGTCATCCATTTCTCGTAAAATCTGACAATTCACAACGGCAGCTTGTACTTTAATTGCTAATTAATCATTAGTAACAGCCGTCTCCAGTATCAAATACTTAGTATACCTTTGTCGTTTGACATTAATACAAAAAAAAATAGTTTTACAGAATAGTGTGCGATAGTATAAATCATTCAGTCTACCGTTTTAATAATAAATACTGTTGCTTTGCATCTCTTACAGGAGTCGTGTAAGCAGGGCTCAGGATGAATAATATATGTTATGAAAGACAAAACAAACGACTAAGAATCCTGCAAACGAACTTTTTTATGATTCCTATAGGTTTAAGATACGATCTACATGTTCAGTATTCGACGAGTGAAGTCGTTGAAATGATCGCATCATCATTGTTGAATTATGTGGACGGTTGCCGTTTCAGTTCACGTAATGCTTTTTTACTATTTTCAACAAATTCCTGCAATTAAAATGGCATACACTCAGTTGACTAATGACCAAGAATCACTACGTATAACTTAGTAATAAACATATTTTCCTGGTTCACCATGAATAATAACTTATTTAAACTTACCATAAGGCCACGACTCATGAAGTAAGGTCGACTAATACCATCATTTTTAGCACAGTCTTCGCAGAAGCAGATAAATATACTATCTATAATCATCTGTAATATTATACGTAAGTATTACCGTTCCAATATCTGTGTATACTATTCTGTAACATACCCATATGTACATATATGTCTTACCTCATAAACGGAAATAAAACAGTGTGCAACAAGAAACGCGAACACAGCTGCGATGGCAATTGGTACCCATGAATGATGAAGATTATCCTTTTTCTGTGACAAATAACAGAAACATTTAGAAAGAAAACTTAACTTCCGTCATTACTTAATTTTATATAATAATTACATACCTGCATCATGTACACGCCTGCGACAACATTCAACGCTACAACTACAATTTTTCCGAGGAACAATACAAAATTTCCTACACTATTAATTGCAACAACGCGTAACACGTTTGAAGATAATGCTTGAAACGCTTTTTTCCCACCAGTGCAGAAATTACACCCATATATTGCTGAAATATAATGACAATTCAAGTCAAACGTTTGATATCCAATTAACCCTTTGCGCTCGAGCGGTGCCTCTCAGGCACCACGGCGTTTTTGTTAATTTTCGTTAGTTTGGGTTACCTCCAATTGATAGGAGAGCACTATTGATTTGTGAATAGGTTCCTCAGTTGTTGATGTTCCTTCGTAGGAAGTGTAAAATGATTCATCTTAACGGAAATCGTTTAAGTAGACAATTTGAAAGAATTTATTGACAGCCGCGAGGTCGAGCATCAACGTCGATTTCCAATTCTGATAAAATACGTTAACTGGAAAACTCCAAATGAATCGCGCACACATACATATGGTTTGTAAAGTTTATTCTTATCGAAACAACGTAGATGGAAGACACGAAACAATCTAATATTGTGATACGTGTCCAGATCAATCAAGAATGTATCTTCGTCAATGTTTCGAAAATTATCATACGAAAGTAAATTACAAACCAAAATTTTGTTCTTCAAGGTGTATATATAGATAAAATATTATAATATAACGTAAGTTCGTAAGTTATTTTGTACGTAACATGTATCCGACATTAGTCTCAAGTCGCTACCTCGCCCTGCCGAAGAAGTCGTCGAGCGCAAAGGGATAATATACCATGGAGTCTTGCATATCTTTAACTTACATGTTTCGATGTACGCATTTCTTGTGAGAAATATGAGAATGCGCTCAAAACACCAAAGACAGCATTGACAGCACCACAATATTCCTTGCACACACCCATTCTGGTATTTCTTTAATTGTTTTTGAACAAACGCTAATATGGCCCTGATTATTCGTACTATACCGATTACAAGTGCGCCGAAGCATACCGTACCCAGATGGTATTTTACCAAGTAGCAAAAACTTTTTGGCATAACCATCGAAAGTCGACTTTTTTCTCTGGAAAAAACATTATTTTTAGTAGAAAGACCAACTATTGTACAACTATACCGTAACAACTGAGGAATTTTAACAAAATGTCTCTTATAAGAATATTGCCGTTTGAATTTATTATTTTTGCTGATTAGTGCATTAAACACAGTATCAGTGGAAAAAAAAAGTATTTACCTTGTAAAGAACCAGCGGGCAACAGAACCGGCAATGACCATGTGTTGACAACCAAGGAAGAACTCGCACGTTACAATAAATAGGAATAAATTGTACCATCTAGTGGCCTATGGATATACAGTCAATAGTACATTTAAAGTCCGTAAAATGTTAACTACGTTGCAGATTCAAAACGTTAATCGTGTGACATTGTAACAAATATTACACAAGAAACGATATTGAAGTAGTAAAAATTGTTTACACATGGTAGCACGTACAATGATTAATGCATCCTTCTTGTAGTCAATGCGTTGCTTTATTTCGTTTTTGTAAAGGTTTCCGGCACTTTCAATGTATAACATAGCATACACCCAACCGACAACTGTTAGCCCGATAAGTAAGTATGTCTGGAAAAACAGTAATTGTTTATCTTAACAATATCTTTATAACACGTAATTGGCGAAGATAGTGTAGCAATACTAACGTATATGGGCTGTAAGAGGAGACATGGCATAAATGCAACAGCTTTACCCGCTTCTTTAAAAAGTTGTACTACCAGTGCTATTCTCTTTCGCATCACTAACACGATTAAAAGGACAACAACCTGCAAATAATATCGTCAATGTTCTTTCCCAATTCATAAAAGACACATTTCGCTAAGACTGATTATACATACCGTAATAGTTGACATACATATGGCGTATATTAAATAAGGAGTTTTACTTGAATCATCTTCGTGTATCTTTCCTGCATCAACTGCTTTCTTTTCATTATGCCAAAGTATCCTAAAATATATTAATATTCAGTACCTTTCGAGTCGAACGAAACTGCTACTAATATAACAGACGATAAGTTCTAAGCACTAAACTTACCACAAATACGTTGTTCCACCTATAGAGGCAACGATTGATCCAGTCAAAACAATGTAAACTACCCACTGCACCATGAAACGGAAAGCAATTAGAATCGCTAATGATAGAGCTAAAACATATATTAGTTAGGTAAGTGAAGACAAATTGGAGACATATGAACATGCAAATTTCTACTGGAGTTATAGAATATTTGAATCTTACCCAAGGCAATGAGAAGAAGATAGATCAACTCTTTGTATGAATTGCTGAGATCACTTGATGCTTCCTAAAAAGCGCAGTATATTTATATTACTTTTCCGAATCCGTGAAAAATGTGACTAGACAATTTATGCATATCTATAAATACTAACTTGAAAGAAGTTGTCCACCCCGATTTTTCGAATTAAGTAGTTTACAGTGTCCGTTGCTTGTTTGGGCACGCAGTATCTCAGGAATAGTCTGCGGGATAGAGATAGTGAAAATTGTTGGAGTGAACCATGGGTTACGTTTCCGACAATACCGGAAGTGCAGTTGATACGTGATAAAGAGAACGATAGACGAATACACGTGCATTAAAGGTTTTACGTGCTACTAACTGATGAGTCGAAGTACTGCAGTTGGACACGCATTCGCGTGTCTTTACTCCCCCTGAGTTGACGTCGATGAGTAAATATCTAAAAACAAAAAGAACTTTTTCAAAAGAATAGTACAGAAGCAGAATATTTGTTCACTCTCAACAGTTATTGCATGGAGAGCTCAATGTGTACCGTTTTATAACGATAACTTATATTCAAACTATTATCTTCATCGTTTGTTGATATCAAATTAACAAAATTGTTTATATAGATTAGCAAAATAGACATGAAAATTAAACATGCATCTTGGCAGTAGAAATTTAATGTATACATTGAATAATTTACATTTGTGTATTAAGGATTCCTAATTTTTTGTAAGCATACAGCATGGTGCAATAACTCACAGAAAGCAAATATGCTTTGAAACGAATAAACTTACGGCAAGTTCGTCATGTCGCGTCCTTTACAACTGAACCGTGGATCGGTTTCATGTGCAGTAACACGTCCACAAACATTTCCACAGTTATCGTAGCCATTCAGAACACGGAAAGGGTCGCCTTTTCTCACAGTTACGCTCATCAGATAACCCTAATACCAGTGACAATTATTAGGTTATCATTAATATTTGTAACAAATATTGAAATTGTCTTAACAATAACTTACAAATCCTCCGATAAGAATAATCATAATAATTAATGCTGGAATGTCGGTGTTTGATCGACGTTTAACAAAGATTTCATCAAATTCCCGTTGCGAGTGTCCATTTTCTGATGACTGTAACATTAGAAAAATTGTGCATACAGGTAACACGGACAATACATATTACTGTTAGAATACATCACATGACTTTCTTCCAATGATTGGGTTAATAATATTGACAAATCTCTGATTCTATACATCTATATGATTTGTATCTCTTCCTTGAGGAAATTTTATCTTCCGTAAATCAAATATCACGTATATAGGAATACGAAGAAGAACTTGAATTTAAAGTCACGTACATGCATAAATGAAGTATCGCAAAAAACAGACTTTCATTCTTACCGGTGAATCTTGTTTTGGCACTACTTCGTCGTCGCCACAACAACCCATTGTTGATATTAAGAATTAGTATATTCGTCATACACGCGTAACTATTTCTTCGACGTTTTTGAATCCGTTTGGATGGTTTAACCACTGTAAACGTACCGCCTAAAAAACATAATTTTTTCAGTCAATTTATATAATAATAGTATTTCGTATAAGTATCTGTTCTCGCAGAGAACTACAATTTTCAAAATAGTTGGCAATTTCTGGTATTATTGTGAAGGTATGTGTAATAACGTTTCAGCTTTCAAGTGCGCTCAGTCTCTTCAATTGCTCATGCGAAATTTCTCCTACTTTCTTTGTTTCAACGCATATTGTATTTTCTTTCGTGCAGGTTGTTATGCTTCTCGGTCACGTAAAGTTGACCAAAAGCTTTCCTTAGCATTCACTCTTATCGGGGCCTACATCCTTTGATTTCACTTGTCAAGCCTATTGTTCGACTGTCAACATACTTCTTTCACAATGAATGAACGTAATTGATACAGTAGTATACTTAACTCCCAGAATCACCAATTAAATAAAATGGTTTATGGTGACTTAGAACACTGGTCTTAAGAAATCCCTGCGTACAAGACTAGTCTTAACAACATATAATGTTTAAACAACTTGTGGCAAACGAGAAATCCTGTTAAGAATTAAGCGAATAAAAACTTTTCCCGTAATTACATATGATTATCCAAGGGAACCTTTGTTTTCGAAAGAGACCTTGACACGTCAACTAGCGGAATTGTTTAATTATCTCACTTTTCGTGATTGTCTCTCTTTCTCTGTCTCTCTCCCTCCCTCTGTATAATGCAGTATTTATATTAGAGAGAATGGCACGGCTATTACGTAACGATATATCACTCACCATTATGGTGTGCATTTTATTATAGCAATAATTAACCGAACCCAATTTCAACCAAACCCAGGAACATCAATTGTGGCATTATTCATTAATTTAAACGTTAAATAAACCTCACGCTGCATGATTGAATCAATACCCATATAAATACTTTTTAATTGCCCCTGTGTAGCTACTTCCTAATAAATTTTGTTTACGTATCTTATCTGTCATAACATAAAGCAATACTTAATGCAATAATTTTGTATTCCCTGCAAATTCATTAGGTACCTTTATAATGTAAGCATAATGACATCTACAATCAAGATAATACTGTTTACTGAAAGAAAAATAACAGAGAACGAATCAATATGAAGGTCAAAGCCACATAGAATCGCGTGTCGATAATAGACCCAAATTTCTGGGGACATGTTAATAAAATAGATACGCGCATCATCACTGTACAACTTGAGAAAGAAAAATTGTTTATATAATAGATTTTTGCAAACTCTTACATATGTACGAGTAAAGAAAATGTTTCATAATTAGTAAACGCCTTAAACGTTGCCTAGTAATACAAATTTACTATATACTGTCGTAATTAAGATGGTGAAGTTTGTTGACTAATAGTTTCATATAGTCATAGTTATCAGCAATGTAAAGAGTACGATCTTCTAGAAGCCAAATATTGGCACATAGTTTGTGCACCGTCAGTACTATTATTTATGTTTTTATGAGTTTTCTTCTTTCGCTTTCTTCTTTTTCCACGTACAGTACACAAATTATGTAATGTTTGTTGCTTATCGCGATATTCACGAGTAATTAGAAATGTAGAGTTAAGTTCAAGTAAAAACTTTGCAACTCTTTAATTTGTATTATCTCGTGTGCGACAATTATTCTCATTCTTGCCCAACGGCAAAAGTGCCATTGTTACGTCATTACAATTAAAGCCGTTGCAACGTAAAATAAATATAACTCAGCAAAATTCGCAAAAGTAATATTTTCTTCAATACATCATGTAGCTACTTTTCAAGTTCAGACACCGTTACAACTATATAGGAGACAGTTTAACCACATGTCCTTAATTTTATGCAATAAAAATGATTTCTTCTTATAAATCTGATACAAGATATTCGATAAACAATTTCTATACACAGCATTAGTTTCTAGTGTATTTTGAATACCATCCTTGAAAATAAGTTGACATGCATTTAACACTCATTCAAAGGTCGTAGGAATAGGTCACGACATTTGCAAGGATACTAAGTACAAATCTCAAACACAATATATTTAATGTTTCACACATCTTGATAATAAACACGTTGTTAATAATCGAAATATTACATTGGTTACAAGAAGTTTGAATTGTGTATTGAAAGCCATTAAACACAACGCCATGAACCGATATGCAGTCAACTTAAAGACTAATTTAATTTAGATGTGTTATCTAACAGAATTATCGCAATTAAAAAAAATGATATAACATAATCAGAAGATATAACTGGACTTGTTTGAATCCGTTGCATAATTGCTTTCACTCTACTAACCGTACCTTTGTGCCGCGCAAACTAGGCAATGAGTTTCTTATCACGTTGGATTAGATATTTTACAAGTGTCAATGTGCGAGTGACATGCTACTTTAAAATCAATAACAGCCACGCAGACACATTGAAATATTACAAATACACATTTTGTGATTTCGCACTTACATAATGATGCTCGTACAATCCTGAATAAAATGAATTGGCAGTTATCGCCTGAACTCCGACTGTCAAGTGATACAAAAGTCATTTAATGATTTAGGACGCGGTAAGAGTTACTAATATTACAACAAACTAGTACATAATTTTGGTAAGATTATCTGCAGATTCGCACCGTAATCTTGTTGCCAACCCATTTAATATCAACGCAATTCTTATGGCACATAAAATAATTCAATTCTCAAACTACGTACTACACGATGTGGTAGCCTTTGCGGCTGCGCGATTGGAGTCATTGCGATGCTTGATAGCAAAATGAATATTTGCCGAGGACAATTGAATGCGTGGGTACAAAACGACCAATTCCTTTCATTATGATATGACCTCATTTTCCACCTGCGAATTCGTATTCCTCACTAAATCGCTCACGTTCTTTAACGGACTGTAGGCGTTATGCGTGTTACGCACACACATACTCGTGTATCAACCATATTATCTGATAGTGGACACTCCTTTGGCTGATAAAGATAACAAAATCGACATGCTTCATCGGGCAAACCTGAATTTTCACTGCTGCATTCATATGCACTTTTCTATTATCTATATCAGGAAAGCCTTGATCGATATAAAATTTGAGATTTGGAAAGCCTGCGACTAAGTAGATAATTATTAAGTAATACAAAATCATCACCGTCTAAATATTTGAACCTTCCATTTCACAGCTTTTTAGACATATAAGAAATGAAAAATATTCAAAATATGGAATAGCCGCATATATTCTATTGTTATATGCAGCATTCGCATCAAATTATTTACGACCCGTCGTTTTGTTTTACGAAATAACTTATTTTTCATGCCTAAACTCCGATTTGTCAACGTTCTGTTTGAATGATTGAAAACTAAGTCTTACTCACTTTTTTATATACCTGTGCATTTATAAACAATACCGAAAAAGCGTTCAACAAAAAAATGCGGATTGTATTCGTAGAAATGGAGGAAGTTCCAATAATCGATATCTACGTGGAAAAATAGTTACACTAAAAATAGCATGGTCGCGATCTTTTGCAAAAGACACATTGCGAGTCAAATTTTGGTTTACCCCACCATTCTTAGACATGTAAGAAACCAAAAGAATATTTAGATCAATTTTTGTACTTTTTGCGGACATTGTGAAAATATCTTATCAAAGACCAGTCAACGATATGATCGAATGTTTCTTAATACCGGTATTACTTGCTGGCATTTATATATTTGATATTTTCATACACAAATTACTCCAATTATGCTGTAATTATGCTGATCACCATTCAATCATGAAACTGCACAAATTAAATTATCAACTTATATCAAATCATAACCACAATGCATAATTTTATTCAAAACGTATAATTATCCAAATTTCTCAACATATAACCGAAAAATTAATTTTTTGTATAACTAATGCAGTTCTATTGAAATTGTTTGTTGAAGAAATGCGAATTATGATAAAAGGGATACAATAACATACAACTCATTGTCAGAAGCAGTTCCGTTAATAATTGTAGGTTGACTCATGTATGCGTATCATAAATCAGTTTCATGTCGGTGCTGTTTGTTCACTATCATTGCGGGCATCATAAAATAAGATATTTCATGTCATATTTTATAATTTATCGAATACGCTACATGTATACAAAAGAAACAATGTTGTATATGAACAAGTCCTTCGAAAATTAAATAAGGATGCATATAAATAAATAATTGACTGATATATGGAAACAATTACCTCAATAGTGTTTATATTAACTGTACAGACATTTGATACATTTTACTATATTTTATTCATAATATCTCATATCCATTTTGTGGTACCTTTCGGTTGCTGAACTGGCATTCACCGTACTTTGTCTCCCACACAATGACAATAAGACAGCACGATCTCCATATGAACACGTCAAAACAAAGTAGCATGCCAGCGATATTCAGCGGCGCACGCAATATTTTACCGAAGAACGCATCCAATCCCGCGAAATCATAAAAATCCTCTACGACGATACAAAGTGTATCAAATGACAAGCGTGACCGTTTGTTTGCGTTCCGAGAAAATAACTCGACGATCAGACGACTGACACAGATACTGGGCCTCTAGGCCTGACTCACTCGGGAAACCGCCACGCTCGGATGGCTGGATTTCAAATCGCATAGTGTCCTTCTCCTCGCTCTCCTCACATATTCGCCGTTTACATAAGTAACACTAACGTTACATGTCGGCACATCGCGGTCTACGGCCTCGCACATGCCAGCGGCGACCTGAGGCGGCACAGATTTCGCGTAAACTCGCCTAGCCTTGAAAATTCGAGGCTGCACAGTTCGGTCGCAGGGCAGGCTGTTACCGGGGCCTATTTCTACAGCGATTGGCGAGGATGTAAAAAGCGTACCTGCCTGAATGCCACTAACACCTGCCTCCACTCGTAAAATGCGGGTAGGTCGCTGCCCGCCTCGTCCGGCCTTCTAAACACGTTAACCTCCGTGCGACAACACACTTACTTTCTTTAAATACCGGCCCGACGCATACTTTCGGCGGCGTTACATTTCCGAGAAGGATCTCGACCGAGAGACGATAACACGTTGACGCTGTTCGGCCAATCGAATGAACGATACTGGCCGACACACAGGCTCGGATCGCACGGCAGCTTGACACAAACACCAGTTGAGCCTAGTCCCGACACTAACTCGCGGGCTCAAGAGTTCGAGACAGTGCACGCTGGAGAAGGGAACTCTGTGTTGGCTAACGATACTCCGTACAGTCATCCCTTCTTTTTCCTCTTATTTTCCTCCTCCTCCTCCTTTCCCACCCCCTCCCCAACCCTACTCCTGTCTACGATGCACGCACACGTTCCGTCCTCGTCCCTGATGGAATTCCCGCGTTTCTCCTTCCTTGCCGCTCTCCTTCGATTGCATGTCTCTTCCCAGCAGCAAGCACGCCAATTTTTAATCCGGTAAACTCTTCCTAGCTGTTTCGCCCAGTTCGCTGGCAGCCCGATGTCAAGATACTTGGTTCCGTTCCACACGCGGGGCAGAGGACGGCTCGATCGTCGCTAGAATTCTATCGTCCCATCGGCAAGATTACTGTCATCATTACGGGTGTAATCGTTTTGCCGATCTCCATACCACTTTCCGCATCGATCATCGCCGACGTTTGCCTAGTTCGAATTACGCGACCGAAAGCTCGGAAATTATGTTGGGAAAGCTTCGTCGCGTCATAATACAATGAACCGTCCATGCCTGTGAACCGTTTGTAGGAAGTAGGTATCCTGTGACAAATTTAGTTTTGTAAACTACCCGCGATTTGAATTGTTTTATCACGGTGGAAGACGAAACGACTGTTTCTGTGAAATATGAACCGGTTCAGATCAACATCTGCTTCCTGGAACAGATTTATTATCGCTATCGTACTGTGGTGTCAATATATTTTTATGTATTTTCCTTATCGATTTCCGTTATTATATCGTACAGGAAGCTCCTGATCTTTATCTCTTTCCCCGCAAGATTCACGTTACAATCATATTATTAATGTAATATTTCAGACATAAACATATACATATGCAATATACTGTTAATATTTGGTCGAGTTAAAAATACATTTTCAGATGAATGTGTATTTGAAACATTAATTTTTATTTTTTTATCATCGTTTCTGGTTCAATCGTGACAATGCAAAATCACTTAAGTGTAATTGACGTAATTTGTTTAACATTATTTGAGTACAGATCACACGGAATGTTATGGTTATCCATGCAGATAATCTAATCCTGTACATAATTATTTCATTGATTCAGGAAAATATGTCCATTCATACTTTGAGAAAAGAAATGAATAATGTCAATAATATTGCTTATTCAGTTTGCCTGCATTTTAAGGTTTCAAATTTTTCCATAAGCGCGTAACAAATTTAGTATCTAAAAAAAAGTTTATAACATGTACGTTTTATATATGATTTTATGCTCACAATAAATGATATTAATCTTAATGTGTTTTGATAAACTATTCATGAATGACTTCATCATCCAAAGGTCAACACGTAACACTTTATTGAGTTCATTTACATACTAACTATTGAACAAAATTTAAAAAACCACACAAGACATTTTGAGAATGTTTAATTTATTCTGCAGATTCAAATAGCTTTCTTTGATAAAGTTTTCGTTTCTTTAGTGATCACTGTCTTGTGCCAAATGTTCTCATTGAACAAAGCGTTTTAACAGTCCTCTCGTGACTCACGTTCACACAAGTTGATGACTTTACTGCAAGACATCTTCCAAGCAATAGGCCGGACAATTATCACAATTAATATTCTTATAGCGTGTGCGTGACGTTGATTCATTGATGATTCACTTTAATATAATATCAATGCCGTTAGAAAAACGCTTATCTCGTGCTCGTCTCACGGTGCTACACAACTAGTTCCGACAAATTCATTTTTCCGCTTTCCTGCAAACGGCGTTGGAAACTTTACTTTGTACTTATACAACCATTGGACATCCTTTGACTCCCTTTGTTCTGTTAACCGTAAGAACCGAATCACAAAAGTAGCTAGAAGTCCTTGTGCGGAGGAAGACGCACAAAAGAATAAATGCATGATTTGCAGTTACATTTAGCGATTGATAATAGGTACGTTAATGTTAAAAGTGATGAACCGACTGCGATGCTAAAGAAGACACAAACTAAACGCTTCATGCTGTCCGGAACTTCGAAGAATTTTTGGAGTATATGGCAACTGAGAAAATATTTGTATATTGAACTCAAACGTTCATTATTTCGTTTTTAAATGATAACTCCGCTATTCAGTAGATATGCTGGTGGTGATGTTACTTATATAATATATCTTAAGTACATAGTAGGTGCATTGATTCTTATCTAATAAAACGTATAATATTACAAAATTCTTGAACGTATATCTACATCGGAGAAAACAGATAAAAATGTATGTAACTCATTGGCAAATAATGTCTGCGTCGTGTTGGACACAGGCACAAGTAAATGAGTAAAAGCTAACTCTGAGACACCGGTGCATGCTACAGTTTACTAGGAACGATTCAGAAATAGTAAGTTATTTTAAAAATCTATTTTCCCTCGAAAGGTTGAGCAACACCAATGACTCCTTCATAACGGCGTCTTCTGCTCAGGTCGTGTCACTGCTGCCATCTGTCGCAGCTTGACGGAGGTAAAGGTATAGAAAGCAGTCCTCATCACCGATTTGCATGAAACTCCGTGTAATGGTACATTTTTGCATAAAAATAAGATCTGTAAAAGCCAAAAAGCGCGGACCCGTCTAATTAAAAAGTTATTAAGCGTTAAAGTTTGTTATAAAACCTGCCTTACCGGCAGCGCGAACGCTATCTGCGCATGCGCACGGATGAATGCGCATGCGCACGGGTGACTGCGCATGCGCACGGACAAGTTTGCAAATAAAGTGCGCGTATTTGAAATGAAATAATATTGAATTGGCGAAGGCTTGGTGTGGGCAAGGCTTCCCTTTCATAATATTTAAGGGTTTTCAACCAAAAAATGGTTTGAGAGTTGGTTTAGGTCTAGATTTCTTTCAGCCAAATCTCACTTTTCGTTTTATTGTCGGTCGACGTCGGTCCGTCTTTTGGTGGGGGTCACCAGTTACCAAAACTAAGTCGCTCCGTTTGGCCATGGGGGTCACCGGTGACCCCAAAAAAAATTATTGCATTATACGCTCTTATATACTAAAATTTACCTGTTGTGCAAAAATTTTCGAAAAAATATGTAAGGCATAATAAGAAATTCACGTTGGCCAGACGCGGCGGACACGCAAAATCAGCGTGGCACGCAACGTGTTAATTATTGCCAAAAGTGCAACGATATCATTCCTGTGCTGCAACAATGTATTCAGTCATGGTTTGGGCTAGATGCGAGGGACAATCTTAGCGAAGGGGACAGCCGCTTGTCGAACAGTTGAAGGATAAAAAGTCTATCGCTGCTTGTTTTAGCTTTCTTTTATAAAGATTCTCAGTATAGTTATTGAAGCGAAAGGAACATGAAGTTTCCCGAATTCTTGGAACTTTGCGCAAAGAAGGAGGAGTTGCTTGATTTTTTGATAGCAAAAAAAGTGATCATAGGAGAAATTAACTGCAAAAAGTGCAACAATATAATTTCACTTGACAAAAGCACACTTAATTTCTATTGTCGGAAGTCTACTTATACAGAAAATCGTGCGAGGAAACGTGTGAGGGTACAGTGCGACTTTAGACAGAGTGCCCGAGCAGGCACGTGGTTTGAAAATCACAAAATTGCCATAGACACCGTATGCCGAGTCACTGCATATTTTTTTATGCATGAGGCACCCGCTGTTGGAGTATATCATGAATGGCATGAACCTGACAAAAGCGACGGCTATCCAGTGGCAAAGTCTCTGCCGTGATGTAAGTTCACATTTAATCGCTCTATTTTACATTACATTTACTGCAAACGTTGTGCGACTTTTATTTTCTTGTTGCTTTAACTCAAGTTTTTGCATTGTTACAGACCTGCATTTACTGGGCCGAACGAAATTCTGCGCCCATAGGCGGCCCAGGTATTACGGTGGAAATCGACGAGGCCAAATTTGGCCGTCGCAAATACAACCGCGGGCGCCTCGTCGAGGGCAAATGGATCTTCGGGGGATTCGAACCCGTTCCAGACCGCTCTGAACGGACGCTTCTAGCAATTATACGGCAATGGATCCTTCTCGGATCCACAATCATGTCAGACTGTTGGAGGAGCTACAGGAACCTCAACAGCGCTGGCTTCCGGCACCTGACGGTAAATCACCGGTACAATTTTGTGGATCCGGGAACAGGTATGTGCTTTTCAACATATTCATGTAAAAAGATATTACATGCCTTAATCAAATTTCATATTATTAATTTCGAATATATTTCTTAATCACTGTTAGGTGCTCACACCCAAAATATTAAGAGGACCTGGAGGGAAGTTCGGTCAAATATCCCACGATATGGGACACCCAAAGTCTACCTCGTGGGGTATTTGGCCGAATACCTTTTCAAGAGGGCCCATTGCCGGGACGAGTTGCGAGAAGCGTTTTGGGATGAAGTGGCTAAATTATATCCCCCGAAGATCCCCGAAGAAGTGGCTATGGCAATTTTGTGATTTTTTAACCACGTGCCAAGTCGGGCACTCTGTTTAAAAATGCACTGTACTTTCACAACGTTTTTTTCGCACTATTTACTGTATAAGTTGACTTTCGACAAACGAAATCGAGTGTGCTTTTGTCAATGGAAATTATATTGTTGTACTTTTGGCAATTAAGATATAAACCGAACTTTCTCTGAAACCATTGTTTGATTGAAAACCCTTAAACATTATGAAAGGGAAGCCTTGCCCACACCTAGCCATAGAAATAAAACGAAAAGTGAGATTTGGCTGAAAGAAATCTAGACCTAAACCAACTCTCAAACCATTTTTTGATTGAAAACCCTTAAACATTATGAAAGGGAAGCCTTGCCCACATCTAGCCATAGAAATAAAACGAAAAGTGAGATTTGGCTGAAAAAAATCTAGACCTAAACCAACTCTCAAACCATTGTTTGATTGAAAACCCTTAAATATTATGGAAGGGAAGCCTTGCCCACACCTAGCCCACCTAGCCTTCGCCAATTCAATATTATTTCATTTCGAATACGCGCACATTACCTGCAAACTTGTCCGTGCGCATGCGCAGGTGTCAAGGCGCATGCACAGACATAAGCGCGCATGCGCAGATGTCGTTCGCGCTGCCGGTAAAGCAGGTTTTTTAACTAAACTTTAACGCTTAATAACTTTTTAATTAGACGCGTGCGGGCAATTTGGGCTTTACAGAGCTTATTTTTATGCAAAAATCTACCATTACACGAAGTTTCATGCAAATCGGTGCGGAGGACCGGTTATCTAACCATTACCCTTATCCGACATTATTGTCCTCACCTATTTAATATTTTACAAAATATCAATAAATCTAATTCAAAATTCATAACACTATTCACGTGATTGGATAATGCGCTATGCTGTTAGAACTGTTTAAGGACAAAGTGAAGAAACAGTTATACTTATCATACTTCGCATGCAAATGTATGGCCAGAAAATATTATACAGCGTTAGTAATATTTCTTCAAGTATTACACCCTCTATTATGCGACTGATGCATTACACTTAGGCCAGTACATTCGATGCTTTCAAAGTATCTTCAGGACCGCAAAATAGAGCTCGTGCACTCATTAATATAATTCGGTTAACGCCGTAAACTTATCTACGGTATCCACTATCCGCATTATCCAGAGCCAAATGAATTTCCCTCGACTTAGAACCTCGTGTAATCTACGCTACGCTAAGGACAAAACATGCATCCGTCAATTAAAAACATTTACCTGGCTCCTCATTGCGCGTGTCTGAAGTGCAGCAAGTTATAACAATGTTACGACAGACAGGTGCACTGTATGCCAGTCATTGCATTCAATGGAAACATTGTTTTTCGATACACGGCCGTATCGTCCGTCGCTTTTGGCGATGCACTTGTTTCCATCGACCGTATTGTTTTCTCACTCGCTTCCGCTTAAACGTATTTATAGAGGATTACGACTGATATCAATTGGTAAAACATTGACGATACTGGCCCGAAATGTTTGCACGTCGGATTCTCCGTGCGTGCGGCCTTACGGCGTCGGAATTACATAAGGTCAAGCCAAAAGACGTGTATTACGACGCATGAGAGAATGACACTGGTCGCACTGTTATCCTTTGGCCGACTCCACCAGACTCCACCCAAAACGGAGGCGTAGGACGACGCATCATGGACGACGAAAGGATTCGGACGGTAAACAGCTTCCTACCGCGAACGAAGAAGCACCTGTCGTGTCACTCGTGTAAGGCCATTTATTATGCCAGCGGAACGAATTGAATTTAGACGCGCAGAAGGGACTTAACGTCCAGCGAGCGTGTGCCAATTGATCTATAGAGATCGACAGCTCGTGTCTTGCGTCAAGGTTTACTGATTTATCCCGGAAATTCGAGAGAGCCTTACGTAAGGGCCGTCCCAATGTGCCGACTTGCAGAAGGCAAGTAGGGATCGACGAATCGAGATTATGCGAACCGCATCTCGGCGGCATTGCTCTTTGCGTCACTATGCGGAGGATGAAGTCTTCCTCTCGCACTGAATCGACTTCGTTCAAGGGCGAAGGATGATCCCGATACCGTTCCTCGAACGATGCGGATGCGGATTTACGTATCGACAGCTTCGAGGCTGTTCAGATTCCGGCTGAGACTGAGAGCGCAACACGCTGGATTTCCAATTTTTGCCAGCCTCCGACGTTTTCCACGTCTCCTGGCAACCGACCTAGCAGTCACCTATACGCGCGTGATTGCACGTGTGCCACTTTACGTCCGTATACTTACGCGGGAAGATGTTTCATCGATTGCCTCGTGTCGAACGGCGCATGGACGAAATTCTACCTGCCGCTGAATCGCATATGAGAATCTAAAATAGAACTGGTAATCGACGAAACTCTGTGCGCGGCACGTTGATTTCCGTTCAGTAATGGGTGAATTCATTCTTACCATTTCTTGAATGTACTTCGATTGAGCGGGTTGCACGCTGTTAAGAGGGAAAGTGGTTCGATAAGACGGAATTGTTTCAACGGATGATAAGGTTTTATCAAGTACGTTAATTATAAGTAATAAAAACAGAATATACGCGTCGACGATAAATGAGACTGCATAATATAATCAATTGGGCAATAACGTAACGAAGTACGCGCAATGGTGGCCTTTATGGAGTCCTTTTGCGTTATTATCGTTTATGGGTGCGTAGATGCAAGTAAAAAGCGTGGTTGGGTTTTTGGTTTGCGATGACTCTTCGAGTGTTTACTGTCATTACAGTGGTAACGTTTCAAATAATTTCGTATTTCATTATCTAATTTATTATGACAATACACATTGAAAATTGTACAGTCGATGCGGACGAAATACCACACAATAATCGAAATTAAATGATGTTTGTGGTCATACTGTTATTATTATCATAAATATTCTTTTATAACGTGACAAGCCGAGGAACATAATCAGCATCGATACCAAAATCGGCAGAAAATCATACGTAGGCGTTCCCGTTACATAAAAGACCAACAAAATTAGAATTATCACCAATTCTGATGATACTGAAATTTACATACATTTACAAGACAACTCAGTTTGAGCTGTTCGTTGAATACGTCGCCTACAATATTTTTTTCGAATCGTCTTTCCCACGTCTCCCTCTCTCTTTCTCTTTCTCTCTCTCTTTCTCTCTTTGCAATTATACAAAAACAATGACGATTTCAAAAATATCTATGCAATTCAAAAATCATGTAGATTATTGTTCAGTCGTTGCGATTTCTATAATTTATTATTAATTAATAACTAACGTCAGCACATAACGATACACGCACATAACTTTTTTGGCCCTCTTCCCGTCCACTTTCCTTTTCTATATTTGAATGAAAATGTTTCCAAAGGTTAATAATAGTTCCTACTATCACTAACTTCACCTGCGTTTGGAACAGAGCTGGTAGAGGCAATGCAATTATAAATGTGTATGCGTCGATATTGAACAATGTACAGAAGCCTGCATACGTAGCGAATACTCCCACCGTTGTTCAATATTATCTCAAAAATGAAAAACTCGTAATCGTATCTATACTTCGGGGGAATCTAACGGAAATTATATCGTGATACAGATGGGAAAAGTACAACTGTAAGAAGTTGGAACGAACCTAGGTTAATTAACAGTAGAAATGTGTGCAATTTACCGTATTGGATGTCGTACGATGTGTAGATCGAACAAGTATACAATGCATCGAACGTAGTATGAGTAAGCCGATAATTCAGATGCATTCAACTGAATGCGTCATTTTCATTGTGCCTTATTTCAGACGCGGACAGAGAAGTGTTACAAAGCAACGAAACAGAGTTGTAAATGTCCGATTCAGGTACATATTATCGCATACTGTAAATACTTAGGCAGACCGTAATATCTCTGAATATACTATTAATATAATTATACAGAGAAAGAGTATATATTAAAATCTGCACTACATCATAGTCTTTTTTGTGTTATAAAAGTACGAAAAAAAACTATCATTCTGTATGATACGATATAATAATGTATACATACATCATTAATACATCATTGTAAACGCAATATTTCGAAAAGCACGAGTCGTCGAAAGGAGACAAATACGAATTTGAATGAACCGATTAAAGGAATGTCGACGTCGCCAAAATTAACATTGACAAACATTTTCAGACGTTCGTTGAATTAATATTTTGGTAACGCAACCGAGGAATTCGGACGACAATTCAAAGACGACGAACAGAGAAGCGAGCATAAATTGTCAATCATCTCTCTCACTCTCACACTCTCTCTCTCTCTCTCTTTCTCTCTCTCTCTCTCTCTCGCGTGCGCACTCTCATTCTCTCTTTCTCTCTCTCCCTCACTTTCCTTACAAAATGCATTTATTGGCTCTTATAGAACAATGTTAAGATTACTATTAATTTCGTTACTTTCCGTCTTATCCCCGTCGCATCCCTAAACTATACTCGCATTTTGCCATCAACTCTCTCTCTCTCTCTCTCTCTCTTTTTCTCTCCGTTTAGATTAGACTCTTCGTTGCTTGCGTCTTCATACTCCTATCCACCGTTAGGTCCTTTCGCGTACGCGGACACGTGCGCTCGATTCACTAGAATTTAATCACTGCCTCAGCTTCCTTATCAGTGCAATCGAGGATTCCTTAGCCGAGGAGCCACACAAAGTACCTCAGTTTCTTTTAAGCACGTCGATTTATATAGGGAGCTCAAAAGCGCGCATATATAATACGAGTAATAATTTAACAAACCACATTCATTGAAACTGAAAGTAATCCCAACAGAAATACCAATGACGGCCACATCCTCGCTGATGAAGATCGGAGTACTGAAAAAATAATATTCATCTCCCAATATTCGAAAGCTTCTTTTAAGATTGCCTGAGAAAATTTTGGCGTAATTGTGTTCGATTTGACAATAACTGCTCACGAGATATTTTCATATTCTTTTCATAACGTTCTTTCGATATACTCGGTCAATTATCGTAGCTAAATTACATGCATGTAGCAAATTATCAAGAAAGTCAGGTCATAAAATTTGGAACACTCTGTATATGAGACTGTACTTTTAACTGTACAAGCAACTCACACAATATGCATTGGATATTCAAGTACATTCAAACTAACTACTAACCTTTTACATCAACCTGTCCATCGGGTTTTCTCTGCCCAGTTTGAAAATTTGGCGGTGGCTGAAGATAGTTTATACCAACTATAGTTGCAGCGGGTTCATAGTGAATTACTTTTGGTCGATCTTCCTCGGCGCTCACTTCTGTACTCTGCCAATAAATATCGTATATTGACGCACTGCAACGTATCTTCAACTTGCCACTCGTGAAATGGTCATGCGTGACGAGAAACTGAAGGCCAATCTGAGAGATCTCCCATTCAGATTCGTTTGTGTCCAAAGGGCTGTATGTGCGTACGTGAGACTGCAAGGGCTGTCGAAGATGCCAAAGAAAGAAACAAAAAATACAAACCGTTATTAGTATCAATTGTATTAAGAGGTCGTGCACACATCACACATTTACTCAAAACGATGCGTAGAAGCGATTTGTAGGTTAATTTTTTCCGAAAATTCGGATTTCTGTTTCAACAATTCCATCGCAACATTGTAGGAATTATTGTTACCTGTCGATCGTTGATGTACCATGTCAGATTGGCCGCTGGTTTACTTCGTCCGGATGTGCAGTTCAAACGTAACATATCATCAATTCGGTATTTCCTCCTTAGCCCATGTATCGATGGCCTTTGAGAGGGTAATTCTGCAAAGCAAGCGATACTGTGTTCACGAATACGCTTATGTGTACATACGTCTCAGTGTGTGTGTAAGGATATAGACCTATACTTAAACACACGTAGACGTATATTCGCGGAAGCATGCAAAGCATGTTCGAAGCGTTGCTTTGACAAGCTCCCACAACTACCATAGTTGCTCAGTAACGAAACTTTCCGGGACTTTTTAATACAGAGGTATGTGAAGATATTTTCAACGACTGATGAAAAATTCCTCTCTGTCAGCCTGCGCTCCCGTACTCTTCCATGCTGCATATATTATTATTATCGGAGCAATGTACTCTTTATTACAAGAATGCACCCTTTGACTGAATGCATCTGCGACTAGTGCATGGTAAACAGGCACAGTCAGTGTTAGATTCAGTCAGGGTGAAATTGCTAGCAGAGAAAAATGTGTTCATCTGCCGGCAATGCATTGTCACCCTCGTATATTGATATTCGGTACATCAGATTGTGCAAATGCAGAGTCTTGTTTGTGTCATTACATCATTTCTGTATACTGCGCATAATGTGACAGTTGTGGAATATTTGCACAGTATTGACTGTTGGGAAGTGAGGTCCTTTGAACAGAGGTCCTCCAATCGAATTAACACGAGATTTTCAATCAGTGTCGTCATAATTTGTTTACCGTACATAAGCAGTTAAAAAACGGGTCGCTTGATATACTCGTCGAGCTTTGAAGATAAAAAGAAAGCCATCAAACAAAGCATGACAGTACTTTTGTAAGAAATATACGATTCAGATGTATTCCGATAATTTATAAAATTGATGTAAAAATAAACACAATAACAATACTATATGACAAACTGCAGAAAAATAATCTCTATTGTAGTCGACTTCGAACAGTTGGTTATCTTTAATTTCTAAATCCTTGAACAAGTTTTGTCATGTTTTATTTTGTTCGAATCGGAGATGGTTATATGTTCTCTTAAATACCTTGTAAATGTGCCTACATATTAAATATTTGCAGTACGATGCATTATAAACTAAATCATATCTGTGTAAACATGAATGACGTTTACGATATTTTGCTTCTATACTGTATAATAGCCGAATTCGATAAATTGTTCAAAGTGTAAAAGGTGATATTTTCCTAGCATTATCGCATACGTCAAGTTATTTATTCCTCGAGTGCGTATAAAATTCTTTCTTCGTCTTTACATTTACGATCAACACTTTATGACATCACACCTTTCAAGGACTAACTAGCGCATTCTCTTCTTAACAAAACCAGTAAACATTAATGTTCAAGCAAAAAGCTATATCAACTAAATTATGTTCCATGACGCAATAAATGTATTAGTGTACTAATCGTTATTCGTCAAATTCCCTCTATCTTATCATAATGTACATTGCCTCCGTTGTTAATCATATTGGACCCAAGCAATTCTGTACGCCATAAACAATTTCGTTCTTACACCAAAAGTTTGCACTAAGTTTCTTCGATTGAACAAAAGCATCCCGTTTTAATTCACCGCCTCGGGAAACGAGCGCCGCAGTTTGCCCGAAACAGTTGGCAAATGCAACGTGCCTGAACGTGCCGGATTATTTCAAAAAGTGGCCGGCTACGCGCAAAAACGCGGCCGAGTTTGAATCAATCGGGCAAGTAGCTTCCTTAATATTCGTGCCGCGGATACGGTTTATACGCAACTAGATAAAACTGTTGCCTTACCAACGACGTTCATACTCGCAGACACTATGGCTGTGTGGAATGATGGTGCATCGGCCGACACTTCGCAGCTGTACGTGCCCGCTGCCTCCAATTCCAATTTTATCAGTACAACTTGCGTTGCATTGCTGTCAGTTTTCTGCAAATAAAGCGTCGCCAACGTTACTCGCGCTGACCTCCATAGTTTTAATTCGAAAATTCGTTCTCTCCGCTCGGACAATTCTCCCTTCACTATCAACGCTACTTATTTACTGCAAATAACATTGTTCAGAGTTCGGAGTCGAAGAGCGTTATATCCAAATTCGAAAGTTTCGTGAGAATTAAGTAAGGAAACGGCCAGATCACTGTTGTATACGAGCGTTACGTTGTTACAGCGTGTGTACACGTAACAGATACGCGAAAATGTGTTTGGTTTCCTTGAACGTGCAATATGTGCAATGGGCGGCATTATACACACGTTCAGGAGAACGCGATGCTGCTTTGCTGAACCAGCGTAAACATTTTTCACGTATCAAAGTTCCCGATGCAAGCGAATGTATTGTCGGAAAGTTTAAAATACTTTGGATGCATCAGCTCAAAGTCCCATTTGCATGCTCGAATCATGTGACGCAGCAGTGGTCGAACCTTAGCGGACTTTATTTTTTGTCTCACTTGCGAAGCGCAGTATCATTCTTCCCATTTCTCAGAACTGCTTAATTACAGCTGATCATCACATCATCTTTCGCTTGCCTCTACCAACGTCAGCAACGGGTTCGCGAATACGAAATTTTGATACTCTGCTTTCCAATCACGGGATTACCGTAATCGCTACGATACCTGTAATACGATATCAAATACGAGTATATTCGAAAGCACTCCGGCTGTTAAACCTTGGCTGTACTTAGACTCCGTTCTCATCACTCCCGGCTCCTGATACTCCTGAGAAGCGAATACACCCGAGAGATAAAAGCCGGAGTAGTCGCCGTGTACTTCGTTCCCTTGTTAACAGACGCAACGCCGCCCCAAGTATATACGTCCGTTAAATGCGGCGACCGCCGTATCCCGTAAGTATAATCCGCGCAAAGAAATGACTTTCTCATGGAATCCGCTCTCGGATTGAGCTGACTCTTACAGCAACCCCCGCTCATTCGTCAACGACGGATTGCCGGCGGACCGCGGCGTACCTTCCAATATTAATTTGTGTCGATGACGTCATTTGTCTATGAACGCTCTCTACCCGCTTCGACCCCGTCCGATGCGCGTACTCCGCTCGTGCGTTGACATAATCTGCGAGTGATACATACTGCGTGATCTCGTAATAGGACTGGCCGTCGCGAAACCAAGTTTACTTCAGCGTTGCGTAAGACAGTTTTCATTGCTACGCATTAAGTATAGTGCGTCGGTTCTGTACCAGAATTGCAGACACCATTCCCGTTGCTTGCGACGAGCCATGGTTTTGTAAGAATCGTTCATTACGTCAGTTTACGCTCTCCAATCGATCGCCATCCGTATCGGTTGTAAGTCTAACATGTAACCTACCCCTGTGTACTTCGCGAAAAGCACGATAAACACCGAAAGATTGATCCCATCCAGCTAGCGAGGAAGTTCGGACCGTAAGCATCTTTGACCAGAACTTCGCGCGTTTATTCGAACCTCTATGCCGGGGGTAGCTTCAAAAAAGCATCCCGCCCCGCTTCATTACGGCACAAATAACTTTCTCATCTGCGATAAATCCCGCTTATTTCATTGCGGCCGAAAAACTTTCCTCCGAGGGGACGTTATCGAAGATTGCTCAAATATTTTACGCCCTGGCCCCGGCCGAGTGAAATGGACGTGTCGTAAAGCTGGATGTAGTGAGACGGGCGGCAAGGGGTCGTGCGGAGGGGGTGGAGTAGGCTGGAAGTGAGTGCGATTGCTAAAAACTCACCTTCACCGTCAAATTCCCGATGGGGAAAGTCTTGACAACCGGGTTCTCGTTCGGGGCGTAACGATAAAACTCTCGACCCCCTTTGTACCACTTGACGGCGTATAACGGATCCCCTTCTGTGTCATACCAACAATTCAGTATCGCCGAGTCACCCTTCTTCACGGCCGTCGGTATCTGGATGCGGACCTCTCGTAAACCGGAGCAAATTCCTGTCGGAGAGACAGTGAGCCGTTAGCTGTATGGTGTGCTAGTGGTAGTTGCGGCGGCTGTGGTAGTGGCAGCGGTAGTGGTAGTGGCCTCTGAGTCACGTGGGAACATTGAGAAGAGAGAGATTGAAAGGAATGAGAGTGGCGGCTGCCCTTTGTGCGGATTTGTATCGGGATGTTATTGATTCCTTATTAGAAACGGTGGGTCTCGGGGTTGCACGCATCTTGGAGCGCGGCTTGGAAACGGCTAAATGGTTATAGTCTCTTCATCTTGATAGGGCCGCTGTGAAATTGCGGGAATGTCAGTCGGCTGTCGGGATAAGTTTCATGTAATTCCAGATTAGAAACGGCAAGGTTCTTTGATGTAAGCGTATCTTGACGCGGCGTTCCGCAACTTACTCAATGCAATATTCTCTTTATCTTGCTAGCGTTACTGTACGATTGAGGGGGAGGGGTGGTTGTCGCGTGTGTGAGGGTATTCTTTATGCCGCAGGGGTCGTTCAATCCGAAAGTTTTATTTGATTCGGATTTTATACGGGTCATCACGGCTGATTGTAATTCTGTTCAGGTATGAACTACTGCTTTTATGTTAATTATACTTTCGTTGTAACCTCTTTTTGTAGGGAGATTCGTTATTGACAAAACGTTCAATTTGTCATTGCAAATTGCGCGAGTATCGTCATAGGTAAATAATTGACGTTTTTCTGTCGAAGGATAAAAGATATCGGATACATTAACGAACGTAGATATTCACTGGATGTCATTTCGTCGTCGGGAAAATATGTGCACTTAAAACTTCTCTCTTGGATACACATATATCGAAATGTGAAAGGAAGAACGTTTGAAAGTGCAAAGAAAATACTAGCGGCGACTGCCGTTAAGAAAGTCTGAAGCATCAAAAGAACGAAGAGAAACGTAAACATTTTGATTAATACCGTGCGTATGTCTGTCTGCGTACGTACATCCTGGATAAGAAAGAGAACTTGCCTCACAAAGGGGAAAAAACAGAAATGTATCCGGCGGAAAATGATAAAAGAAAAATGTAAGAGCATTTGCGGCCATGATGCACATGCGGTCACGTGCTTCAACATGCTTTACACCTGCGCTACGTGCATTTTTCAGTCGACGAGTTAGAGTGCCGAGGGTTGCTCTTGCCGAGTGACTAAAAGAAAAGCAATTCCAGCGCACGAAATGAAACAGCCCGTACGAGATGAACAAAGGTAGAAGAAACGATATCTCAAGGTATGACTTTAAGCACACCTCCCGTTGCGACGTAATCAAATCCGTAATTTTCGCCAAACGATATTCTCGACATTTCCCGAAGTTGCTGCTTATCCGAGATCAATTGAGTGATCTTTCAATACCCTTTTAATTCGAACAGTCGAGCGAATAGAATAAAATAATTTTACGATAACCTATCGACAGCTGAGAATTACGATAGTTTTCTGATAGTCTCCGTCGACACGCTGAAAAGTGAATACTCGCGTGTACTATGTAGTATGTATTTGTTTTTCCGTTAATGACAAACACGCAATTACGTAATCGGAACATTACCCTTTCACACGGGAGGTATGCAAACGATCGACGTTCGAAAAGCAAATCTTTTGTTTTTTGGCATCTATGACGTCGACGTCAACGCGACGCATAATATTGTTTCACGCGGCTGTCGAATGAAAGCAGAATCTCGGAAGGGTTGGACAACCAATTTATTATCGGCCGATGTAAGCCACTCCAACGACACGTCCTTTGCCAAACGAACATTTCGAACGAGCGTCTATGTCAGGCCAATCAAACGAGGGATGCCAGGAAGTCATGCAAAAGTTATACTATATTTAATTAACCTGGGTGAAAAGAATTCGACAGTCTAGTAGAAAAGCAACACGGAAGAGCCACGTTCCCCTTTCTATGTCATTTATCATCGTCGTACAAGTCCAGCCTGTCTACCCTGACCTTATTGTCGAACTTTTGGAACTGTCCTTGCGAGCGAGGGGTGATTAACGGAAATACATCGGTAGACCGTGGTAATTTTGACGCGGGTCAGGTGTTCCGAGATGTCATAAAAGATTGTGATGATATGTCGAATTATCTCGATACTCGCCAAACAAAGGATCCGCGTGTTCGTTAGCCCCCATAAGTGACAGGATTCTGTTATCGATGTACATTGTTTTCATTGTTAATGCTGTTGACCCAATGTCCTTAAATTCAATGCTACCGACACTATTCCGCGATTCATCGATTCGCACCGCGAATATTAGTATCGCAATTACAGCAAATAATCCGACATTGTCTACATGCAGAGTTTCGCATACAATGACATTAGCGGATCGGATCAGCGATACACGCGTACTCTAATACAGTATCCCCCTACCCACACCGCAAACGAAAACAAATTTCTGTCCAATTTCCACCCTGCAGCCTTTGTCAACCCGTCTGTCCCATTCTTCCCCACAAAATCGGAGATACAGGATTGTTCCGTGCGAACCGCGCCGAGCGAAAGACACCCCATCCAACGAGCAAGGCCACCACGACTCAATCAACCCCTACGCGAAAACGTCTGAGAGTCGTCTCCTGCAGCGAGCCAGAACCAAGGAACAACCGAACCGGAAACAACCTCTCATATCCCGTCCGCTGGCCCGATCCACGTCCCTGCCACCCCGCAAGAAGGGAAACGAGTCCCGAGGTCACAATGCGTCTTCCTTCTGTACTCACCCACGACGTAAGCGAAGAGAATGATTTTCAGTTCCATCGAGCCTCCTCTCCGTCACTGCATTCACAACTTATTGCCCGTTTGGCCTCCTGCAATCGTTGCTCGTATGTCGCGCACGACGGCGTGTCTCTTCGCATGTCGAAGGGGCGCCTCGTATTTCCCTCTCAGCACTCTCGGCACGCGTGTATCGCGTACGATAACGATGACGGCGGCGTCAGCGATGACAGCGTAATCGCAGACGACGGAGGCAACATCTTCTTACATAATACCGATAGAGGCCGAGGAGGAAGGTTGCTGGATGCGCTCCGGGTCTCGACGAGTATCCCTCCGCTAGTGTGCGCGACGGTGTGTAGAACAGCCCCTCTTTATTCGCCGATGAAGAGAGAGGGCGATGGTGGCGGCGGCGGCGGCGGCGGCGGCGACGGTGGCGATGATCCTGGCTCGACGAAGGTGGCGGCTGCGCTGGTATTGATGCTGGCCTGTGCCCGAAGCCGGAGGACGGTGGTGGCGGCGGCAGCAGCAGCAGCAGCAGCAGCAGCAATGGTGGTAGTGGTGGTGGTGGTGGCGGCGGTGGCGGTGGTGGTGTGATGCTGTTGCCGCTCTGTCGTCCTCGCCGACGCCGACGACGCCGACGCCGACGCCGAAGCCGAAGCCGCCGCTTGCCTAAGGACGGGACGAGAGCGAAACGTTCTTCGTCGTCTCTCTTTTGCGCAGAATCAATTTCATCGCAAAACGACGTCGACGTGCCAGGGGGGCGAGAGTGCGCGAGCGCAATGGTGAGCGGTATCGTGTGCGCACGCGCGACGCAGCCAGGCTGGACTCTCCTCACTTCCGCGGCGAGACTCGGCCGCGATCGGCGTCCAGGGTGGGATACCCACGTGCGAGCACGATGCCCGGAGCCTGGAACTGCCTGGAACTCTCTTCTTGCATGATAATGGAGCCAAGCACGCTCGCGCGACGCTCCTGCGTGCGCGTGTCTGTGTGGGTGTGTGCGCCAAACGGCCGAGCTGCGTGCGTGCGTGCGCATCGGCGAAAATCTGGCCCCGATGGATTTCGAAGCCACCCCGCCGACTCGGCCGGAAGAGTTCCTTTCCTGCCTTCGGCTTCCATCGGGGTGGCGCGATCAGCTCGACGGGGTGCACGCCACACGCCGGAGGAATATTCGGGATTGAGGGTTGATTCGTTTTAGACCCTGATTCTCTACCCGCCTTCAGGGGTGTATTGATGCCTCCGTGGCGTCTGGGAGAAAGTTTGGATTGGACAGGCGCTAGGGCGTATCGATACTGTGGTTCTTATGTAAAGCATAGCGGCGGCATTTCTTGCCGATGTATACGGTTGTTTGTTTCTTTTCGTAAACGAGGATAAGGGACGAAATTTGCAAAGTCTTACTCTCAGAGTGTGAGTGGAATCGTACTTTCTTCATCAGTGACATCTTAAAACTGTAATAATTGGGAGTTTGTTATTGTTTACATTTATTCATCGGAAGAGGGTCGGGTCGATAAATATTTTGGCGTTTATTATGTTCTATTTATTAATCATTTACAATTAGTATAACCGCTGTCTTCAGTTATCCGATGCACCAGTTTTCATATAGCTAGCAAAAAAATTGAGCAATGCGCAACCTTTACATTGCAGGTACTCTACGCGTAACACAAACGCTGCACAACATGCACTAACATATATTCATGACACGGTCCGTGTCGCACGTATATGTACGTAGTGCACGCAGTCAACACACCCTAGGGCGCATGTATATATGTAGACGTAAAGCAATTGTGCCGTACCACAAAAAATTCATTCCATACAACAAACATGACTTTCCGAGGATGGAAACGGATTTTATGGGTCACATAATGAATAGAGTCAAGCGTTAGCTTTTTTTTGGATTATATTATTATTGATACGCGTCTTTTGACGTGGCGCATCTGTATCATTCCGTTGTCATATATCAGTCCTTTATTTACTTTGATATTTCCACGGATTACGTTTCCGTCTGTTTTGCATGTACGCAAAGTGTGTGTATGCAAATGATAACCAACATCTATTCCCTGGCGTATTTGAATGATACTTTTAAGCTGAATTTATTCTATGACGATTGTTCAAAACTAGCACACAGATACGTATACGCATTTTGTATGCCCCTAACTCATAGTCGGGATAAAAATAGAAGCATCCGACATATAAACACCGGTAGGTACAGATAACCACAATAATTTAATACTTATCAAAGCAAAAACAGGAATGGGCAGTATTTCATACATGAAAGGTACTACATTCTTCGAACGTCATAATGTGAAATTGAATGTTTTAATCAGTAACGGTATAGCAGAAATTGATTTCGCCAGTGGATGTTTTAAGTGGATAAAGATATCGTTTGATCAGGCAGTTTTCCGATTGATGAAACTGGCGGCTTAGATTATATTTATGTATGATTTATCAATGGTGCCTTACGTTTAAACCCATAAATGATCGATTTCTTTTGATGTCACTCAATCGTACTTTGCTACTTAATTTCATTCATCCAATAAAACGCATTAAGCTTCAACTACCGCAACAATGAAATACAAATGAATCTCTCAAGTTTTTCATTGATAAGACCCACTGCTTCCATCATACTTCATATTGCTCTGTCAAGGAATCATCATGTCAGGACGAATTGCAGTTGTTACATACTTTGTTGCTATCGCATTGCTTACGCATTATTTGGAAAGTAACAACCAGAGGAAGACAGCTGGCATTTTATGCTAACATTGACTGTGACGCGGTGATAAGGCATGCGAAATAAAGTTTCATGTTTTCAAATAAAAGTCACGTACATAAAAAAGAGGGTGACAGATATATGTGACATGCAAGACCGAAATACAGATTTTGCGTATCACAAATCTCGTATAAAACATAACAACAGAGTTATTTTTAGTTTCACCCTACAATTTCGACCATGACTGCGGATGATCATTGTGGGCATTTCACTTTTTGCATTTGAAGCAATTGTAGCGTGTAAACTTGAGTGTACAAATAAACCTCGAAATTTCGTTACTTATTTTTTTCGCCCACTACAGTAATCTGCCAAGACGAATGCTCGTCGTTCTTTTGATCTCTCAAGACCGTATCACCCCCTCCACACCCCCCCTCTCACTCCACCCCACCCCCAACACTCCTCTCTTTTTACCATCGCCGCGAAAAACACATACGACTATTCAAGGCTGCACGTGCTACAACGTAAAATCAATATCTGACAATACATGAACGGGAAATGAGACGCGTGGAGAGGCTACACGCGTTTTTAAAACGGCGCAACCAAAGTCGTTATATACATAAGTTCCTTATATCATTTGGCCACACAATTTGCCCGCGGATCGCGCGATAATAAAGCCGTAAATCAAACAGAACCGCATGTTATATCGTTTACTCGTAAATCGTCGAGGCCGAATAGATCGCGTCTTATCATTCTTTTTTTCTCTCAGCTTCCTTATCGCTTATAAATAGTTAGGCCGGCACAGAACATGTGCGTACGCGGCTGACAGTGTGGCGACGCATAAAATTTCCGAAATCAGGTGATTCGTTCGATCGAGTCGCGCAAATGCCTCGCCCGACTGTACATCCTATGGAAAAATTATATTTATCGTCTACGTTGACCCACGTTACGTATTCGCATATTAATCGGCGCTCGCCGATTCTTTTCGCCGGCTAAAGGTGCCGCCTTGCGTGCAACCCGATCGGCCGCACTCGCAGAATGAACGCCGTTCTCCATTTTAATCCGTCCGATGCAACTCGACTTACGAATATTGCTGGATATAAATAGGAATTGCGAGATAGCAAGGGGTCAATTGAATTGATCCCCCGTAAAGTGCGACGTCGCGAGGGGGTGCAGGAACGTTAAATAAGTGCGCGTAGTGAAGAAAAAATATGAGAATGGGAGTCTGTGGAACAATTATGGGAGGTATACGGATCGCTGAATGCTAAATTGGAAAATGTCGAAGTGACATTTCTTCCGTGCGAGCGGGTTTGACGCGGTGCAATTTTATTTGCCACCGGCAAAATATCAAGGTAATCGAAACGGCACGACTCGCTAGGCGCATAGCAATCAAGGTCAGGGGCAAAGGTGTTTCACGAACTGTCGGCACGACTCGATCGATGTATAGCGAATTTCCTAAGCCGATACGTAAGCAGATCTTTGTTTTGATCCGCGGAACGGAGTAATAACCGGCAAGTTTTATGAGACTCCGTTGTCTAGACGT
Organism: Anoplius nigerrimus; assembly: GCA_914767735.1. NCBI lineage: Eukaryota > Metazoa > Arthropoda > Insecta > Hymenoptera > Pompilidae > Anoplius > Anoplius nigerrimus. Next base: position 2,271,960 of record OU612079.1, on the reverse strand, counting down.
ATCGTTTCATACAGATTAAATCCATTCTGTCCGTGCCAACTGAGAAGAGTAGCGGAAACGTTTCGGGAAAACTTGTGTAATCGTAGATAATGGTTTCTTTACACGGTACAGCGAATCGATCCGAGAATGTTTTTTCTCAGAATAACGTTGACCAGTATTAATAGTACCGCGCGCTAAAAGTATACTTTATGGATCATTACGTATGCATCAGCTCGGTAACTCTTCTCTCGGTCACTTCATTGAAATATTTTGTTCTCCATTCAATGTACGCACTTTTACGCTCGATGCAAATGTGAATCATAACTGGTCACTGATTCGCTGAAAATCTACAGCCTAATATACCGCTCCGCTAACTCAGCGTTTACCGTATAATTAAGTCATGCATGAAATCGCAGCGAAGAGTGAATCACGCTACAGATTCGATTCTTTCTACGAATCGTGCATTTGCATTGCTGTTCCAACTTTTCATCTTTACAGCAGCAACGATGACCGCCACCCCTTCTCGACGACGCTGAAACGTTCCCGACTCCATTAATCAGGCCGCGGATTTCAGTTTTCCCACGTGCATAACTATGCATTCGTTAGGCTATCTACGTTTTCGATCTTAATAGCGACAGCGCCGATGTTTACACCAGCGCCGACGCCAATAAAGATTACATATGCGACGACGATGACGACGCTGATGAGTACGTCGACGACGAGGTCGACGAGGACGCTGACGGCGTCGCCGACTATCACGCCGACGACGGCGCTGATAACGACGCTGACAACGACTCTGGCCGACAGTGGCCAAATAGCGGCCAAACAGCGGCCAAACAGCGGCTTGCGAAGCCACGATGAAAGCGTCGAACGGGGAGTCAAGCAAAGGCGAATAGGGCAATTTCGATGGGTAGGGACACGCAGGGAGTCACGCAGAGGAACTAGCGGCGTGCGTGGCGTCGGCGACGAAGTAGCAAACTATATTGGGGCGTCGCGACGCCTGCGCGGGTTTCGGCAACGATCAGCTGGTCGACGGCTTCTGCGTAGATAGAAGGGGTCGAAAAAGACGGCGCGCGACTGGCGTGTGCGCGGAAGCTGGCGAAAGAAAAAGCGCGGGAGAAAGAGGGACAGAGCGCAGGGGGAGAGAGGTTAGAAAGACAGAGACAGGGACTGAGAGAGAGAGAGAGAGAGAGAGAGAGAGAGAGAGGAGGGGTGGAGACGATCAGCGAGAAAAAGAGGGAAAGGCGAGTGAAAGAAAAAGAGAGAGCCGACGCCGCTGCCGTACGAAAGCACGGGGAAAGAGATTGGGGGGGAATGGGAGGCGGGAGGGTAGGAAGGAGGTGGCCAGCCGAGGAGCGCAAGCACGAACTATCAGTAACGAAGACGACGGCAACTTGATCGGCGAGCGCGCGCGCGCGCCTTTTCGGCATCCTGCTCGCTTGCCATCATCGTCTCTCCTCCTCTTCCTCCCAATCGTCGCTGTCGACGTCGCCGTCGCCGCCGCTGCCGCCGTCGTCGTCGTCGTCGTCGTCGTCGTGGTCGTCGTCGACGTTCGCCACAAAATGTCGCGTCTGTGTCAGTGTGCGGCAGCTTAGTGCACGGTGCGGCCGCGGTCGATCGAAACGCGCCCGGCGGTGGAAACGTTTTATCGATGTGCCTGCCTCGAGTTACGACGATGTGTCCCCGACGTCGCAAACGTTCCTCGCTACCTGGCCGCTCTCATTCTTTGTCCCAGCGCTGCCACGCACACGCGCCGAGAAGGCAGCCTCGTCGCCGCGAGACGGCATGAAACGTCAGCGAGAACTCGCAGTGTTATATCCTGCCCGCGGGCCGCGCTCTACCTAAATTCGTCGATAGCATTAACTTATGCATTATTTTCGTCCGAGGAACGGTCGCCGCTGCCGTACGGCTTAATAAGTCATCTCTCATCGATGCACGCCAGCGCGCCGTGGCCCGCTGCGTCCGACGAATTTCATGCACGTTTAAAGGCGACACTGCTCGTGCCCCGCAGAAGGTGCAGACGTATGCAAAGTAGGAGCTGTGGCGGAATTTCGGCGATGATCTCACCTTCCGATTGATCGGCGAAAGGCCATTAAGAGCAGCTGATCATGAATATTCCGTCGGGTGAATCTTTCGATTGACGCCGTCAGTACGGGGGATACGGATTTGGGAAGGAGAGAGTGCGGGACAGGTCAGACTGTTTCTCGAACGGATTCTCCAACGGATTCTCGACGGATTCTCATCGGTTGGAGGAACGCACGGCCAGTATCGCTGTAATCTATCGCTGGAATTGACTTTGAAACCTTGGTTAGCTCGCCACGCCGACACGTCGCAGTGGAACAGTTAAAATAGTATCATCCTCGTTTTTGTCGGCCCGCTCGCGGTCGAACGTAAAAATACTACGAATTACACGCATCGACGCACAAGGCACGTACGTCCGCGAAGGTAGCATAACGCGGACTAGCCGCAGGTTGACACACGAAGGTACCTCAGCCTCGCCGGACAGGGAAACCTTTAACGACACTATTAATAACGTCCAGCGTCTCGTTGACCGAGGAAAGCGACGATAACGTAAACGAGATCGCGTCCAGTATCAGCTTACTTCCGCCGCTACTTCGTCCGAGAGCGACACTCAAAAAGATCCTTTAAGCCCGACAGCGTCGTCAGCTCAAAATCCGGCCGAACATCCGCTCGGCGCAGTGGCAACGATTCGAGTGACGTCCCGAGGGAAGTTAAAGGGAGAAAGGAGGGCGAGATAAATATCGCGCGGAATGAACATTTCAACGCTGCACCCATAACCTGCCCCGGCGTCGAGCGACATATGCCAGGCAGAGTGCATCGGAGAGTGTTCGGCCTTGAGTGAGTGCCGGGTCTCGATTCGGAGGAAAGAATTCGAAGGAAGAAGAGCGGACGCGAAGAAGCGTCTCGACTCGAGGAAGAAGATTTCCCCGTTTGTGCAATAATCTCGCTTAACTGTCGCGCGCGCAGTCGAGAGTACGGGAGTTATGTCGTCGCGGCTGCTGAGACGAGCGAGCCGGAGGCAGCTGGTGGGGGAATAAAGTGATCGGCAGGTGTGTTTGAAAAAGCATTTCGAGGGTGCGTGTGCCCCCGCCTGGCGAGTGGAAGCGGGAGCTACGAACCCCGAAGGTTGGCCGCGTTGCTCGCCGAGTTCCCTTCTGATGGTACAGCCAGTGGCTCATAATCGTCGGACGGGGACGGACGAGGAGGATCGGCTCGTCAGCGAGCACAGACGTCGTCATCGCGAACGATCACGCGCGTCATCATGGCGCAACGCGCTTCTCTCGCATCGGCAATCGTAATCCTGACGCTTGCGGCCGCGCTTTTTCGGCCAGCATGCGCGGCCGCCCGGCTGACCCGCGCCTACGAGGCGGCGCCGGATAACCTGGAGGCCGGCAAGAGGGTGCCCGTCGACGAGTACTCGATGCACGGGCCCATCGTCGACGACCAGGAACTGCCGCGGGACCTACGTGAGCCCTATCCCGGCAAGAGCTTCGGCCCGATGGGACCCATCGATCGTTCCCTGCCGAGCGATGTCTCCCTCAGGAGCCTGTCGGTGGCCAGCACCGGGGAGTCGGGAGGCTCCACGGAGTCGATCTCGCAGCCTCAGGATGCCGCCGACGCCGTCGGCCACGTGCCCGGCGAACTGGGCCCGAAGCCGGAGTATCACATCGTGTCCGTCGAGTTCCATCGGGTCGAGACGCCGTTCGTCATCGGGATATGGATATTCTTCGCCAGTATCGCCAAGATCGGTGAGTCTGAACTCCTGGTTAACGTGCAGCGTTACTCACACTCTCTCTCTCTCTCTGAATTCTGTGCATCCATCACGCGCCTCTTCCAACTGTTCGTGCAGATTTCTCGCCAGCGCGCCTGATTATGCGTCGCCTATGCGGGCGGTTTGCGCGAACACGTCGGGGCGATGATTGCACGCAAATTACTTGTCCGTAACACTGTTGACGATGTCACGTGTTCTTAACGTGAATTTAACGCGACAAATCTGTTCTCGCTTATACCGGGCAGGCTTCCATATGACACCGAAATTGAGCAAGATCTTCCCGGAGTCCTGCCTGTTGATCGTGGTGGGCGTTGTTGTTGGAGTACTCCTGTTCCAGGCAAGCAGCGTCCACGTGTCACCCTTGACGCCGGATACCTTCTTCCTGTACATGCTGCCGCCGATCATCCTGGACGCCGGATACTTTATGCCCAATCGACTGTTCTTCGACCATCTCGGCACCATACTCCTTTTCGCCGTCCTTGGGACTATATTTAATACGCTGTCGATAGGTCGGTAATGCATAAAACCCGCATCGATGTCATGACACCGTCCCGTTATCATTATCATTATCATTATCATTATCATTATCATTATCATTATCATTATCATTATCGTTATCCTACCACCTTAGCCGGCGCCGAGCGTCGTTCCGTCGCGTGGCGTCGAGTCACTTCAGCCGTCGACCGTGCTCACTCGACATTTTCGAAATGGCTCTCGTTCTATGTCGTCTGATTCCCTCTTTCTTTTTCTTTCGAGCCGCCCCGTTCCATGCCGCTCTTCTGTTTATGCCTCCTACGTTCGACCGACGCGTTTCGTTCGCGTGGAACACGCGCGCGCGTATCGTGAGCGAGTCGCGAGTCCGCTTGAACACGTGTAAAAATAGAAGGCGCGGACACGCACGGCGCACAAACGATGTCGACGTCGCGACGCTCGCTTCCGTTGCTGCGCCTGCGCCCTGCCGCCACAAGGACGGCGTGTGTGGCTACTGTCAAGACGCCCACGCGGCGCCAGCGGTTTTTATCTCGACGGGCGAAATATTTCATTCCCAGCGGACGAACGATGTTCCAATCTGCGGATCGTTCGGCCGGTCGGCGGAAGGGCAGCTGGAAAAAAAATATGTCCGCCACGAAATTACATATTTAAAACAAATTTCGATAAAGAACGTATTTACCTAGCACTAATGCGATAAATCTATCTCGCTCCATTAACCGATATCGCTCTTCCGCCTATCAATCCGGACGATCGACCGATGATTTCTTCCGACGATGCTTGCACAGCACAAGTGTTTATTTAATTAAAGTCCGCTTATTGAGGCGATTATCTCGATCGGCCTGCGGAATCCATGAAACGTCGTCGATCGATTGTACGCCGTCGGTTACGGACGCGGTGCCGCGCCGATGATTAGAGGATAATTAATTATTACGATGGAGCGCGAAAGATTCCTGGAAAATCGTAAACAACAAAATTTCACGATTACGTAAGAGCCTGAATGTATAGGGTTCGTCGGATTAGCGGTTAGCAACGGTTCCCTTCGACGCATGATTCATTCTTTTTCCTGATGTTTAGAGAATCGTTGGAGGAAAATCGCTCGGTCAAGGATGTAGCAATTTCTTTTCCTTTCCTTAGGTGCATCGCTATGGGTGCTCGGTAAAAGTGGTCTATTTGGATGCCAAACCCCGCTGCTAGACATGTTTCTGTTCTCAGCGTTAATTAGCGCCGTTGATCCCGTTGCGGTACTGGCCGTATTCGAAGAGATTCACGTCAATGAGATACTGTACATCGTCGTGTTCGGGGAAAGTCTGTTGAACGATGCCGTGACTGTCGTAAGTAAAAATTCGACGCTTCATAAATCATCCTGATTGCAGCGGTAGACCTAAGCTTAACGTACCGCCGTCAAAGAACGAATTTAAAAATCAGGAAAGACAATCGTATATCATTTTTATGCAAACGATTCCTGTTGCCGACGTGCGAAATATGCTACTTGATTTGTAAAAATTTGTAATTCGAGAGTACGAGGCACGAGTACCCCTATCGTTTCATGTAACGCTTCCCATACTAGGTTCTCTACCATATGTTCGAGACGTACAGCGAGATGGGCCCTTCCCGTATCATCTATACGGACATACTGTCGGGCTTGGGCTCGTTCGTTGTGGTGGCTATCGGTGGGACAATAATCGGTGTGATATGGGGTTTTGCCACTGGATTCGTGACCCGCTTCACCCACCAAGTACGAGTGATAGAGCCTATCTTCATATTCGTCATGGCTTACCTGGCCTACCTCAATGCCGAAATCTTTCATATGTCGGGCATATTGGCGTAAGCATTTTCCTTCGCACATACCATATGATTTTTATGCTTTGTAATCGGCGGCACAAAGTGTCGTCCGCAAAAAACCTTAACCGCAGCGGTCGGCGTGTAATCCTCCATCCGCGCGAGTTAAACCGCGATTAGAGTGAGAAACTTTATCTGAAGCCGGCAGGATACGGATACTTGTGCATACGCTGCGCATAGAAGCTCGCGCATGGAAGCTCGCGCATGGAAGCTCGCGCATGGAAGCTCGCGCGCGGAATTACATCTGCCTGACAACTTTTTACGACTCTTCTTTAAAGATCGTTTTCAGCAAATTACAGATTACGTGTCGTGGACGCAACTTTTAACATTCCTTCGGCGGCGCACGTAGACAAAAAATCTGTTACGTAATCGCGCGCCACGAACGGTTGGGCGAAACATTTAATCGACGTACGGATGGTATCTGCGTTCGTGTCAATATGTGAAAAGGGACTGCCGGCAGTGCAACGCGATATTACCGTTAGCAACTCGATTGCGTTGCCACAGGGGGCTCTCAGAAGTCTTCCGCGGTACGGTTTAATCGGCAAAGTCCTACATTTTAAATTTACTCCCGTTCTATCTGCGCAATGTGCAAATTTGATTAACGCGTTCTTTATCTTACAGCAATTTATATTCCATTGAGTATCTGCATTTTGTCGCGATGACTGAGTTATGGGCAGAATGATGATGAATGATTCTCCGATCTTTTTTAGAATCACCTTCTGCGGTATAACGATGAAGAACTACGTCGAAGCAAATATATCGCATAAGAGTCACACCACGGTGAAGTATACGATGAAAATGCTTTCGAGCAGCTCGGAAACAATTATATTCATGTTCCTCGGCGTAGCCACGGTCAACAATGCTCACAACTGGAATACCTGGTTCGTCCTCATGACCATACTATTCTGTTCCGTATATCGGATTATTGGTGAGTCATCGTGAAATTTAATTCAATACTGATAGTGTCATATTAAGTTATGGGTGAGACGCTCCCTTATCGGTGTTGGATGCACATATCCGTTCAGTTAGATCCCTGTGAACGCATAGGAGATGTGCGGCCTATTGTACATTTTTCCCATAATATTACAGCGACACTGTCCCTTCATTATTGCCAACGACAGAGAATTACTGTCCAGCTAGACATACCTGGACGCTTTTTCGAGTAGAGAAGGAAGGGACGCGTACGTGATTCGTGTACGATAAAAACGCGCGAGTATATCAAATTTATGGAAAGCGTCAGCGATAAAGAATTTTACAGGCGCGGCGGGTAGACTTTATCACTCGGAGAGCGTTAAAAACGCTGCAAGCATGTATTGCATGCAGCGATTTGCTAAGCGTTTACCCGCATTACGAAACTACGGTGGATTTTTGTAACAATTGGTTTCTTCTCGGCCGCGAGGATCTTACGTCATGGCTTAGCGTCAAGCACTTAAGGCTTCTCATTTTAACGGCGACTTACCCATTTGACTGACAGGGAAGATCTTCGCACAAGTTGCCACTTATGAAGCCAAGAGCATTATCGAACGTACTTCATATCCATAATTGTTTTTATCCCCCCTCTCAGATTCGATCGTAACAAACAACGATCCGATGCGTATCGCCGGATTTTCGAATGCGCTCTCCACTTTCATTTATTTTTTTATTTCATTATCAATTTCCGCGATAATTGTTGAGCATGATCAGTGTCAGGAGCGACGGAAAACAATGCTGGCCCCGAAACGTACGATCGTTAACCGGGTCGACGAAGCGCAATTCATACGATTTATCGTTCCAATCTCAGGAGTGATAGTACTAACAGCATTGGCGAATCAATTTCGACTGCACAAGCTGGACAAGGTGGAAAAATTCGTCATGTCCTACGGCGGCTTGAGAGGCGCCGTCGCGTTTGCTCTGGTCTTACTTATAGATCCGAAACACGTGCCGCTACAACCTATGTTTGTCACCACCACTATCGCCGTCATATATTTCACAGTCTTCATCCAGGTAAAGTCTTCATTTGGAGACGAGCGTCAAAGGGTAAACGATTTCAACGAAATGTGTGTCGACGGGACGCGAGATAAGATAAGGACGAGCGCTCGTCAGGCGTGCAATGTCGCCGAATTAAGAGATTAAATATTGTGCCACAAATCGCAGTCTCCGGCAGAGATCGTGACGCCTGCCATGCCATGTACGGTGGTGGTCCCAAGTTTATCGGGCATCAGGCAATATTCGGCCGCTGCGCGCTTGTAAGCCACCGACTTTGTAGGGCGAAAGATTTAGGATCGGTCCTTCTCGTCCGCTTCGGACTCGGGACGTTATGTTTGTCAAACAGCGAATGCACGCAGCACGCTTCGCTGTCGGACAGTAGCCACCCTATGTTCGAGATATCGCACGTTGTCTGTCTATATGTCAGACGGCAAAGCAGCTTACCGCTCTAGGGGTCACACGTCTCGAAATGTTAATGTAACTCGCTAATTTGCATAATTATCCGAGGATGAAGAAAAGCGGCTTTTCAATGCTTCAATGTTACAGTCCTACATTGTTATGTAATCGATCGGAAAGTTGATGCCGATAACATCACGTATACAGGTGGATCGTGTACACGCATTGCGTTGATCGTTTGATCCCTCTCAGGCGCACACGTGTAACATACGTTAAAATGCACGTACTTGCCGTTACTGCGATCAGCGCAAAAAGGGACGGAGCTGGTAATAACAATATGTTTCAGGGTATTACCATCAAACCTCTGGTGAAGATATTGAACGTGAAAAGGGCTGAAAGGAGGAAGCCAACGATGAATGAGAGAATTCACGAACGGGTGCGTTAGTTTGTTTAACAATTATATTGCGAGTTCACTTTTTCAATTTAACTTGACAAGAATATCTGACATTCTTGCGAAAAAGGCTAAAATGCTAAGTATATTGAACTGAAAGTAGGTATATTGGAATACCGATATGCCAATATTGGAGTAATATAAGAAAGATCGTCTGCCCAGAGGCAATCTAACGTGTAATAATCAATCTTTACCCTAAAGGCCACGTTAACCTCTTGTATTTAATGTAACATGTACGCGAATATAGTGTGAACATTTTATTAACGCAACGCACTATTCGACCGTAATGTACTTATACCATAAAAAGAAAGCGATTTAAGTCTGCGGAATAATTGTCCGGAAGTACACATTATTGTCATAATCTGTTGACATTCTCTACGGCACGTTGATTTATAAAGGTCACAGAAATGCGCGTAATAATTTAAATATTGTTATCTGCTTAAAACCGATACAATCATAACGTACCATATGTGGCATTATTTCATCTTTATAGTACAAGTGAACTATACAATTAGCATATGACTGAATATCTATACAAGTAGCATATGACCTTTTAAGTAATCTTACATAGGTCAAAGCGTTCGAAAATAGAAACCTCAAATATGTTATGATATAGTTTTTCTAATATTCGCTAAGAAAAAAAGTTTAAAACAATAACAGTAAAAGTTTACGAAGTGACACGCTCAGATTCATGAGTACCATAAAAAGTCGTAAACTACACGCTTTTCACTGTAAATTATTATTATTATCATTATTATTATTATGTATATGGAATATCGTGTACTACTGAAAATCTACATATAACCCTACCAAGATATTTATACATTAATTACTCACAGAGTACTGATCAGGGTCAACTATGTAAGAATCATTGCTATGTAAAGAAAGTCCCTTCAGGGATATTAAAACAAATTATTTCTACCAACTATATGTGGGTTTCTATCTTTTTTCAGATAATGGATCACGTAATGGCTGGCATCGAAGATATTTTAGGGAAACACGGCAATTATCACGTGCGTGACAAGTAAGTCTGTTTTATTTCTAAAAGTATTTCGTCTCCGTAATTTTAGCAGCAAGAGAGCACCGAGCATCTACAACATATTTCGTTGAAAGAGAAGTGCTACGAGCATCTACAACAATTTTTTTATTTACAGGTTCAAACGGTTTGATAACAAATTCATCAGACCCTATCTCGTCAGAGATCATTGCGGCGCTGAACCTAAAATCCTGGAAACGTACTCGAAGTTAGCCATGAAAGATGCCTTAGACTACATAAGGAGAAATGCTTCTACTATCGGTAATATTAGCGGTACTGAAAGTATGTCAGCGATATTCCGTAATTATAGCAATACAGGCCATTTTAATGGAAGGTAAGATAAGAATCTGTGTCTCTGATCCAATACTGTATACACATCCGAATGCGTTCTCGATTATTGAATTTACACTAGATAAAACGTCGAACGTTCGGTCACGCCTACAATCGTAATCTGTATTCTTTCAGTCCAAGTTGCAGTCAACTCGAAACGGGCTGGAATATTGACCTTCAAGAGTTAGAATATAATCCTTCTAAGAAGGATCTCACAGATGCGAGGATACACCATTTACTTGCAGAAGAATTATGTAAACCTTACAAGAGGGTAAGAAACGATGTTAAGATATTTCTTTACGTGTGCATATGTTGCATAAAAATAAATCGTAGTATTATCGCTATGTCTGAGATGTTTTATAACGAAGTGATCCGATTATGACTTATATGTCCTGCAGCATCGCAGATTGAGCTACAGTAGACATGCTGTTAACGATCGCGATCTCTCGACTCAAGTCAATTATAAAATGCACATGAACATCCGCCGAATGATGGGAGAGCACAAACATCGCCACAAGCGCAGCAAAAAATTACTCAAAGTAATTATTATTCTGTTTCTCGCCAATCATTTGCACAAATACGCACTGTGTCATTCTCACGCCCTGTACTTATTTTTAGGATGGTAAACAGAACCACGTGAGTTTCCCAGAATTTCAACAAAACGGTTCAACAAAATTGTTCACGCAAGGTATGTAAATATACGCTAGAATATTGAGAAAGCTCTTTTAAATGATCGTTTCTCTGCTAGCGCGATACTAATTACCAATTTTCTTCCTTCCCGTAGATTATATAAACGGGGTATTGTATGAGTTAGAAAATCCTGATACATCCAAGCCTTCGAGTAAAGATGACTGGGATTCAGCCATAACCTTTACAGCTCGCACATCTGGTTTGTTATTAACATTGTTATTATAGTACCTTACACAGTTTTGTACATGACTCTGTTTGGTCCCCGTCGAAAGGTCGCAAAATCTTAGCTCTAGCGCCCAAATGCAGATTACAACTCTACAACCCTCTCATGCAGCATACGCATACAGCGTAATGTCTGTTTCTGATAAAGTTATCCGAGTGATATTAGTCCCCTTGTCATATTCGCGGTGAGAGTATGGCATTAAATTATAGATTCCTCTAATGCTAAAAATAGATGGACAACCTGCGGCCACCGCTACTACCTCAATGGATACAATAAACACCGATGATATAGATGTCAAACTGGGACGAGATGGTATGTACATTGTTTGCCACGTCATTTATTTTTCTTGTTAAACAATAAGCAACTCTCTATATTTGATAATGACACATTGAGAGTATCCCGAAATATATGAGAAGCTGTTCCCACGACTGTTTTCTAGGCTATTAAAATAGTATTTTTATGAAGTCGTATCTTACATGGTTCAAAATAAATGTCAACAAACATAAACTCATAGAGTATATATGTATACACTGTTGCATGCTTTTAAGTACTTCGAACGTACGCCCAGTTTTATACTGAAATAATACGTGAAGTTGTAAAGTAATAAACGAATATAATGAATGTTTTAGTGGTTGAAACGTACAGGGTAACTACACCAACTGCGACGGAAACAATGTTACCTTGGAAACGCGAGGATGACTACGATTCTGCTCACCCAATTAAGCAGAATGAGTTTCCAGCCTGGTGTTCGAACAAAGAATACCTTGCTTATAGTTCACCTTCAGCAACTTTCCTTGGTGAGTATTTGAAAAATATTCATCAATATTGGCAATACATACATTTCCCAGCTTTACTTATGGCTTCTATATCGTATAATTATAATCATAATTAAGACAATTTTAGTACAATCACAAGTTTGTAAGTAGCTATCAATGTAAACAAAATTTAAAAATTGATATACAAATATGAATAGATTAACTATAGGTCTGGGTTTGTCTAAAATGTTTATATATACGTTTAATCGGACTTAAATCGCACATACATTATTCATATACAAGTTTTTTAATCAATAGAAATGTTCCTGTCACTTAGTAATTGTACTTCACCGTTGAATTGCTGTACATATTATAAAACAGTTCGTAATATTGTAAGCAATCGAGATAACTCAATTGGTTTAATATAGGTTCTGAAAATTCATAGATTAGCAAACCCATAAAACAAAATTCTTAGGTAATGTTTCCCCCTTCCAGCATAAAAGATGTTATATAAACAATGTTTCAATGTAGTGAGATTATATGCCGACAACATTATGATTCCATATATTATCTCCTGAAAATTATATAATTGTTTTCAATTCAAATTCTTGAGTAGAATGCCTATAGTTTTCTCTTCATTATAACGTTTTAAAACAACGCGAGATTCGCCGTCACATTTTATTACAATTAATCACAAAATATTGGTCATTGCCATTGCACTGCTACCCAACTGACTGCAATACCTACATAATGCGACTGTTATCAAACGTGAGCAGAGTCAAATAATAGATTGACCGATAAGCGGACGTGCGAAGGGGCGATAAGAATGAAAAAATTGGACATCGATCATTCCGCGAAATAAATCTTGACCCGTAACATTCGCAGGTGGCATCGAGCAGCCGAAAATCCAATCGGTGATCGGATTATTCCGGCGCGAGAGCGTTTGCACACCGGACAGTATCGATTGTCAGCAGATCGTAGACGAGCGTGACGAGTACACGATAACGCCGGCATCGGAGCAGGCCAAGTCTCCGACGAAGTCCTTAGGTTCGTAGCACGAATTTCATTCTACTCGGCAGCGCAGGCTGCGCGAACGTAACGAGGGCCGTGCAATGATAGTTCTATCACGTAGTGAAATCCCATGTGAGACGCCTTCGTGACGTAGCTCGCACGTACGGCGTTTCAGGCCCGGTCTCAGACGAGTAAAAGGACAATGTCGTTGCGTTGCATGTAGATAGTATAAAGGGCCCGACGAGACGGGTATCGATGATGGAGCTGGGCTCCACGGAGAGGACGCCGACGGATAAGGGAACCGACGACGGTTCCCACTCGTTACCGGAGTGCTGGAACCAGCAGAGACTTCGCATGAGTTCCTTTCCGTGTTCGGCACAGGTGCCTAGTCTCTCGACCGCCTTAATAACGTCCTCCTCCGAATCATCCGAGGACATCGATGAGGAGGAGGAGAAGGCTTGACCCTTGGGGAACGTCGAGGAGCAGACGTCTTCCTACGCGAACGAGCGTCGTCTGCGTCGACCTTGGCGGCGACGACCTCGTCGATCGTTACTCTCGTCGCTCCTACGACGGCCGAGCGCTCCCGTTTAAAGCCAGGCCACGCGCCGACCAGCCGCTTTAACCCTCCCTGGCACACACCGGAAACGGACGGCTCTCGCGCGAACATGTCGGCGCGAAACTGACCGACGAGATAGATCCTAGTTTCCGACCAGTTTCTTACTTATTGCGCAACGCCGCCCATGCTCGAGACGATCGAATCCAGGGCTACGTGGAAGGGTACAAGATTAAAGGGAAGGGTGTAGAGAGAAAGAGAAAGAGAGAGGGAGAGAGAGAGAGAGAGAGTGGGAGAGGGAGCGAGAGATGTGATTGGAGAGAATAGGGAGAGAAACAAATATTTTTTTATCCTAATAGTGTTTTCTTCATATAGGAACGCACTTTTGACGAAGAGAGCATAGGGATCGGTAGAACGCTTTCTTTTCAACTTAAACTGTGACACTTCCACCCGCCCTACAGATGATAAAAACGTGGCCGTGCTCAAAAGTACGCTTGACGATATAGAGAGCGGAGAGTAGAGCGAGTATGCCCGATGTGAAACGCAGCGGACCGATGCTGGATCCGACCATTCCGACGGGACACCTACTACCTTTTCTCACTTATGCACGATCACTCACGATCAATTGCAAACCGGCAGTGACGACACGTCGAAGAAAGGTTGCGAACGTTTAGCACCAACCTATTTTCGACGAATTTCAGCCTGGGCCACCTGTTGCCCTACGGCTTGAGACTCGAATTTACGATCGACCTTAATCTAACGAACTGTTAACATTTTATCGATGTCAACTCATTTTTTCCTCACACGTAGAACACTGTTCCATCAGACGGTCTAAACTTCTCGAAATTCAAATGAGAATACGCTGCTTTAAAGTCTGCCCTCAATCCTCACCGATGATATCCCGCATTCTTGACACAAATCATATCGCGCTCACGATTTCAGCCTTGAGAGTCTCCGTGAGACTGTGACACTATTTACTTACACGTTTACGAACATGAATTTAGATTTAGATATCATAGGAGCGCTGGTGCAAAACATAAAAACAGCAAGCGATAGACGGCCTTGTCTCTTTATCGGCAGCTTCCATACACGCAACCACACACGCATACACACGTACACCATGTGTTGTATTTCGAAACAGTACCGATGATAATATTGATTTTTCTCGAGATATCTTTGTACCACCTAAGAGCGGCTAAAAGCCATGAGGTGATTGACAAACGACAGAACGCCTCGTAAACAGTGAACACAATCATCTGCGCGACGCGACGTGAATGTACGCCTAACATTGTACGGCGAGTAATGCATTCCGCCCTTTATGTCAAATTTGTCATGGCGAGTGCATGTAAATTGTATAAAGATGCGCTATTCTTCATACGTATGGCCTTGAAATTTTGGAGCTCGAACAACCGTGGAGACCTCGAATATTGCTTCATCACAATATTAGTACATATGATACGAGAACAAAACACCGTATGTACATAAAAACTTCTTAGATGCGAGAGTAGGGAATTATTGTAATTAATGTTAAATGAGGATGAAAAATTCCGGAGGTGAAGCAGAATTTAGTAAAAAAGAAACGGAAAACATATGGAGTGAAATGATGCATAGTAAAAACTGTGTGGCGAAAGCGAGGGATATGTCACATATATTTACGAATAAGTTTAATTTTGTCTGAATATATGTAACGCTGTTCTCTGTTTGCAGTATACACGGTAACAAAAAAAGTAATAACTCAGATGACAGAAAGTCAGAGAAAACGCTTGTAAACGTTAATATATTCCAAAATTGAACGGTTGCATTGTCTTTACGTTTGCAATTTCTACTAATTTAAAAACCAGAGGATGTAATCGGTTAGATTTCTAATTCAATATGTATAAAATTATTCTGACGTTTCATTTAATGCCTCTTGAAGATAGAAAATCAGGAGTTTCCCTCGCATGGAATATTTCTTGCGGCCTGTACTAATTAAACAGTTTGGACGAAACAAGAGACTAACGTCATGTTGTCATGTGCTAGTCTCCGTGCTGTTGATTTGTTAATAAAAAGAATAAATGTTTATTTCATAAAAGTGTCGTCGGCTTTTGTTGATCTTAATTATATGTTTCCGGTCCTCACCGTTTCCCAGACTTATCCACTACTTTTCCTCTCTTCTTGTTACAGCTTCCACATCAGAGCAGACGTACAGATGACAGTCTGACCCGGATCGAGTACCGTTTGCCTTAACAATGAAAAAAGTCAGTAAGCCTGTTAATGGGACGATGAGCGCGACACACACGAATCCTGAAATTGTTTATATACATATTTTTGTTCTCATGATGAATTACAATTTCCAATAACGAAAGCATTCTTTTATATCCGAATAACACTTTAATCCAGCGTTGTACAAAACGGTCGCACCACTCCGACTCTCTTAATCCATGCATCAGCGGCGAGCGCATCGTCTTAATTATGAATTGTAGAGTAAAGTAATTAACAGCGACTAACGAAGTTGATACCTACCTTAACGCATGACGCTCTCGCAAGGACCACGAAGTGTCAAGCGCGCACAGCGAATAGATCTGATGCAATCGTCGGGAGAGCAGCACATAAATTTCAGCTATTCAACTCGAATTTGCTAACCCGAATCCGTCGAATAAGAGAGTATCGTTAACCAAAAGAATCAACGATGCCCGGAGGCGTCGTGTTCCTCGTTTGCATCCCAACGCTAAGCTATGAATACGAACTGGTTTTCGGTGTGCCACTGAAGCGACCCATTAAGAAAAAGAAGCCGAGCAATGTCGGCCCCGCTCAAAAAGTGGATCTCCAGCTAAAGCAAGTAAAATCGCGCACTCAATTAATTACGCTTTCTAACGCGCACCTCGAAGATATTGATGATAAGAACGATTATGACGAGGACGAGGACGACGATGGCAACGAGGATAATCCAGCCACGAATGTCGAGAGAGGAAAATATCCACGGACCCGGGGTCAATCATCAGCCACCTTGGCCACTCGGGGAAAGTCACCGGCATTTGTTTCGATGGAAACTGTAATGGAACCACTCTTCGAACGAGGAGTCTCTTTATCTCGTATAAAAACATCCGTAGCATTATTAACTTTCATCGTTTTCCATTGTTTAAGGTACTCGAAGAGCTGTTAAAGAAACTGAAAGTGGAGCACATAGTTTGGTGCAAAGACAAGGAGGACATGTACTACGAGGCACGTAATGAGTGTAATTAATGCGTCGCTTACGCAGCTTGATAAGGCGCCAGAAATTAAGGTCAAGTATGAGTCAATTTAATTGCAGGTCATCTTTCCAGTACCAGCCGGGGATTCCTGTGAAAATTGCTTGCATTGCCTCACTGAAATGGGCATCGGCGTCAAAATGAACTCCATAGTAAGGTGACTTAATGAGCTTTATTCATTTTTGTATGACATTACATTGCTTTAAAGATGCTTACTCGGAAATTCGATATTTACGGATGAATCAGCGTGATACCGACTCAGTGTACCTATAGTGGTGTAACTAGTGGTGGACCCGCGGCTATAAGGGATGATATTGCGCGAAGGTACGAAACAGGTTGAAACATATTCTCTGACGTAAAGTATTGTCCGCCATTTCCTAACGCCGATAATTAAACCAACTGCATACTCAAACAGGAAAATTACATTTCTTTTGAATGAAACACGAAAACCACGTTTCTTTTTAGGCGGAAAGAATCGGAAGACAGAAAGAATGCTTGGACGGCATTTGTCGAATCGATACGTTCGAAACTGACAGTAAAGCAAGTCGTTGACGGTGTTCGAAGTGGCGGCGATCTTACTTTTGACTACATTCTATTGGTACTAACAGCAGAGTAAGAATTTGAAAATGATATCTCATCGGAGAAATCGCAAAAAAAAAATAGAGTAAATAAGTAGCAACCGACACGGCTGTGTTATAGAAGAGACGTATACAATACTGTATTATATATTGTGCGCCACATATAGAGTAACCCAACAATTTTCGTACTAGTTTCAAGTTCATTGTTCAACAATGCGTTAAAACTGAACAATCGACCAATTTTTGTAAATTTGTTTCTAAAACAGAGGAATTTTCCTATTTGGGCAACATACATAGGCGTAATTCTTTGCTGATATATGGCTATACTTAATGCGGTAACTTGTCACCATTTTATTTTTCATTATTGTAAGAATGAAATAATCAACGACGGAACGTGCCAAATTCTGTCTTTTTCTTTTGATACGATTGTAACTGCAGAATGACTGTATATCTGGTACACATATATGTCGCTTAAGATTTCCTAAATTTGCGTAGTTAAATATTTTAACAAACGTTAACAGTACATTACCGATTTAATACAGTTGCTTAGCTGCACTTGGCCTGGTTGAGAACAGTGCAACCAATGTTGTCGCTGCTATGCTGGTATCCCCATTGATGGTATAATTACTCGATTATACATTGTCACTTAACTTAACATTTCCACCAATTATATACGTCCTCTCTTATTGCATTAAGGGACCCGTCATGTCATTAACATTCGGCACAATCATAGCTGATAGAAACCTGCAGTGCGTTGGCTTAAAAAGTCTCTTGCTTGGGATATTTCTTTCAATATTATTTGGGTTTATATTCGGACTTATTCTTGGAACAACAGAAATGCCTTGGGGGTATAATGATTGGCCGACAGATGAAATGAAAGGAAGGTATGTTATGAAAGTGAGAGTAGAGAAAAATAGGAAACAAGCCATGTATTAGTGGGTTAGTTATGTGCAGAATGTGATAATTAAACATTTGTATTTACAGGGGAAACTATAGATCTCTATGGATGGGTGTTTTATGGGCTTTACCATCAGGAACAGGTGTAGCTGTAGCATTGCTCCAAGGCAGTAATGGACCTTTAATAGGCGTTGCTATATCTGCATCTCTATTACCGCCAGTTGTCAACTGTGTATGTACAAAGTTAACGTAATCCGATAGATTACTTAATATTCTCATATTAATTAACACCGCAATACCATTATATTAAACTACATTGCTAAAAAAAAGTCATAATAAATGTTAATATCCTTGCCATAGTGATGTCGCTCTTAGTTAATAATACATGTATATATATTTGCATATGTTCAAGGGTTTGTTTTGGGCTCTTGGATGTATTTGGTTAATCTATCGCCCAATTAAAATGCCTCACATGAAAGGCGAATCGTATACAGATTTGAACAGCTCTTACGTGTACATCTACACTGATTACTTACCCGTTGAATTTTTCTGCAACGGCATTATCAGTGCATGCTTGACGTTTATCAACGTTATGTGTATTTTCATTACAGCCATAATAGTTCTAAAGGTAAGACATTATAACCGTGCACGACCTATTATCACATTGGATTTCCAGTATGAAAATTGTACGCCATCAATTTGACATGGGCACTCGTATCTAATTATAGATTAAAGAGGTTGCCGCTCCGTACACGTCTACGCCTGAGCTAAGACGCTTTTGGGAACACGATATCCGTCTGGTTCGTGATAAAAACATATCACGGGATAACAGTTCGTTAGATTCAAGGTAACGTCATTGCACAGAAGCAAGTATTATTCGCTTAACAAATGAATATCAAATAATCCTTCTCATGTCCATCGACAGCTATTATAACGGACTTAGCAAGACGAAGCAACGAGCCCTGGAAAAAACACTTAACGAGGCTGTGCGTGAAGCAATAAACGATGACACCTTCCGAAAAGTACAGCGGCTGAGCTACGGACAACACGGCCCTGAACAGGTATGATAGCGTCTGCAACGACATTGCGTCAAAGCAGCGAGAATAATTGTGTAAATTGCCGCAAATGAAAAATGTATGCAATCATTCGCAGATATCGGCCAATCTGGGCCTTCACATGAACGAATCGGGAGCAGGAACAAGCGGTGCGGCCGATAAAAGTACATTCGCAGGAAACTTTCGCGGTTTGGACGGTTTGGCAAACTCAAGCAGTACAAGCGAAGATTTGGCCGCTCTCGACCATCTAATTAACTATCTTCTTGGCCAACCTAACAATAACGCTGGCAGCAATTTAGAATCTTGGCGGAGGTCGCGCCAAGCTAGTGCTCGAGGATATCGGCAGCTTCGTGAAGGTGCAGCTGCTGAAGCGGGCGGCGCCGGTTCTAATGTAGGCGTGACGCCATTGTAAGGGACCCCGGACCTTTCAATAAAATGCGCAATAAAAGAGATCTCACGAAATACTGAAAAAGATTCATTTTCATGCACAACAGCTTTCCTACAATATCATTCAATCCAATTTGGTGTATGTTTCAAAAGAAGAATACATGAGGAAGAAACTGTGCAACCCATACAAACATTCCAAATAGCTATCGAAATTACGCAATTTTCAGTATAAGATACTTGAGATTTCTACATAATGTCTTACAATTACACTGAGATAAGTAACAAACGTGCAACAATTGAAACGTGTGCAAACACGCCGCAAATACTTTATATCTTCGTGGTTATTGTTAATCCTCGAAGGAAGACGGTTCGGTGCCGAAGTACCTGTCACCGAAATTACCAATACCAGGTAATACGTAAAACTTTTCGTTTATCTCGGGATCCATGGCTGACGTTACAATTTTCACTCGTGGAAACGCGTATGCGATAGAATGCACGCCAGACTCTGCCATGAGCAGAGACACAAGTAACACATTTTCTTCAGCTACATCGTGATCAAGAAGTACTCTGATAGCCATAATCGCGGCTGCTCCGGTAGCCACCGTTGCATCCATTAAAATTACTCTGTAATCCTTAATATCCTTTGGCAGCCGTAAGTAATACAGCTGAATCATGAAAATAGTATGGATTATAGGAATCTCATTTTCAACTAATTTAGAGAATCGTGTGGTTGCAGACTTACCTCTGGTTCACCTGTTTGCTGATTTGTTTGAATTAATATTTTTCCTATACGTATATCCTTACACACATCTCGTACAGCCTGTTCCATTGTTTCACCCGCTCGTAGAATAGAAACCCCACATATTTTGTCTGTTGCACCTCGCTTTCCATTGTAAAGTACTCCTTGCGGCGTTTCTACAGTTACGTCCTATAGAACAATGGGAATAATTGATCACCTTATTGTTTCGCCGGCCGCCGGATCAATACTATTCAATGCATGCGTGTCACATTCTAAAACATCAATGCCCTTACCTCGAATGGTAACAGCGACAGTGCGTATTCGATGACGAGTCGTATCAAACGTTTCGAGTAAAAAATAAACTCGTCCCTGTATGTTTCTTTATTACGTATAAAAGTATGTAAACCTTTAATCTGGGGCGTATCAGGAAGTAAATAAAGGGAGTTTGGTAACGGTTGTCCGATAGAAGAATGAGCCAGTTTTTCTCTCAATTTAAAGCCTCTCTAAGAAACATTAGGGTCGCCCCAATCAGCCATTATATCACAACATTAGATGATGCAACTATTGTATAAATAAAGCTTACCAACTGTAATTGTGTGTGAACATGCTGAACTATAAGTTCAATCGCGACTTCATTGTCGCCACCACGCGGTACAATGATATCAGCATGGGCCATTAAGGGGGCTATGTAATAATAAAAGGCAGGTTGCACCATAGTACTATACTGTTTCAGTACCCCTTCTAAATCTCTCCCACGCTGTGATATATCCCTACGCAATCGTCGTGCCAATCTTACATCTGCATCAGTATCGACGAACACCTTCATGTCACACATCTTAATCAATCAAAGAAAAAATGTAAATTATTTTGGTGTAACAAAATTTGTAGCACACTCAATTCTTCTTTGGCTCACCTTTAATACATCGACATTGTAGAATGTTAATATTCCTTCAAAAATTATGACATTGGCGCCATACATGGTTTTCTGACAACAAAAAGACCATAATTATTGATTACAATAAGCTTTCAATGTAAACTTAATGGCACCAGAATGTTGTCATTCTGCAGAAGCTTATTTACTTACAGTTCTACTTTCTCTGCGATGTGTTACAAAATTATAAATGGGAACTTCCACCATTCTTCCTTCCTTCAAACGTTGCAGTGTACTTTTCAATAATTCAAAATCGAAAGCATCGGGGTGATCAAAATTATATTCGTTACGTGCAGAGAGTTCATGTTGTTTCTCATTTAACACCTGAGTAAAAGATTACATGTATTATGGAGGAGATTGAAGGTAATGATATCTTTCACATTAATTAGGTTGTTTGATAACAAAAAACTCAATTATTTTAAAGCAAAAGAACAAACACAAGTAATTAATGTCTAAAGTCTTACCTTGTAAAATGAGTCCATACTGAGCAGAGTAACCCATGGTACATCCAACGATTCAATGATTTTTGTGGCAACTGTTGTTTTGCCAGATGCACTACCCCCGCAAATACCTAAATGGCATTTATTTGCTAATAACATCAGGTCCACATCACTTTCTTTCTATGATGCTGCCAGTTAAAACAATGAAATACTCGAAACAGCTTTCTTTCACTTCAAAAAGTTGGCAAAATAAAGTGATACTCAATACGGGACTGACCTATAACAAAAGGTTCTACTTGTTGTCCAGCTGAATTATACCATGGTGGTCTGCCTGCTGTATATATTGTCCTAGTTTTGCTTCTTAAGATGGATTCTGCTGAAGTCTTCTTGCTTGATTGCGACATGCTGGTTGTCCGTTGTCTCCGTGAACGTGGAGACTTTTGGGAACCTTTGTTGTATTTCAATAATCACTTTATATTTACAAAAATATTATATTTGTTGTAGCTGCAGTTAATACTGCTTTCGCTAATAATATACTGAATTGCAAACTTTGTCTTAGCAGTGCACATAAAGTTTTCTTTAACTTTACATTACTGTTGTCAGTTAACTAAGGGAGAAAGGTAAGGGTCTACTTTTGCAAATGTATGCTTCTTTGGCTTGGGAATATGAACTGATTCAATAAACCATCTTGTCCTGGATGCAGAGGCATAGGTTCCCCACACTTCACATTTTTTGTCTGGGAAATAAGTAGTAAATGATAAGGATATTGTTAGAAAAAGCTGTTTTGCCCTATCTGTGTACATGCCGAGTGAATCTCATAATACAACCAATGTACATTTCTTTTAAGCAAGCTTTGCAAAATGAAACTTTTAGTACATACATTCCTTTACTAGAATACAAATTAAAAAAAATCGTTTTCATCTTTTTCTATCATTCTTGTTGTTTCTTATGAAAATATACTTGAAAAAAATCATTCATGAGTAATGCTTTCTACTAGTTTAGCCTTATTGGAAAGAAGTTTTTCTATCAGGTATAAATGCTGAGGGGTAAATTCTTTTTTTTTGTTACATTTCTTACATCAAATTTATCCAATTTTATAGCATTGGTACAGTGTACACAATATAAATATTATATGCTATATTTTTTTTTAGGGAAATTAAAAAAAAATCTGTAAATGTCACTGAAACACTAAAATACTATTAATTCTCCACAATGTAACTAAATAAAAATATAATGGCCTTTATACACCTGCAATTCTACATTACTATTGTTTTGAATTTATAGGAAAAATGCACTAATAATTTTATAAGAATCTTTTTGCATTTCCCTTATTAATACAGAATGTTATTTTTTTTTTAGAAAATAGTTTTTCTATATAGTCGAAAAAATCAGAAATGGAATGTATGTTTAGGAGTGCAGATAAAACTGAAAGAAATTTATTGTTTTTTGATTGTTTATGTGCAATACATTAATAAGGGCTGGATGAATTGTGCACACGTGCTCCTCAGATACGTGAAGCATGCTGAAGTCATCCCGATAATTAAGGACTATAGCGTGATTATAAAATTTGTTTACCAGTCGAAGGCGGTCTCGGCGATTGCGGGGTCGGGGTGCTAACATCAGTACGTCTGTAATGATCGTTATCCTCCCATAATTCATCGTCAAGAGCAATTTCCCGATCGAGACACACGTCCCCTTCATCGCTACAAAAAAATGAACTTATACCGCTCTTTCCTCGTGATACGTAAAGCATTCATTAGCGTTGCATTGCGCTGTAAGCAGAAGTCAGCATATGTGAACGTAAGTGATATTCACCTTTCGGAACTCGCTGAACTCGGCGGTTCACAGTGATGTACCTCAGCTGCCATCTTCTCCTCTTTTCTGCCTTACAACTACCGACGTTGCACGCGACAACGTTTTTTTAAAAAGTTCTCCGACTATGACGTATCCGAAAATACACACACAGTGACATACGATTGCGAAGGCAGATAAAATAAGTACTGCAGAAATGCACTGCCACCTATCGCGCACATTGACAAATACACGTTTTTACCGCCTGCATTCGTTGCACCTGCATTCCAAGCATGCAATGTGAAGGTTTAAAATCGAATTTTACTTATGTCAGCACGGCAAACACAATACATACCAAAATTTTGTTTAGCACTGAATCCACATGCCATTGTAAACAGCATCAGTGGCTCAGAGGCAATATAGAACAGTTATTTTTAAACGTAATCAAATACAGGAAAGAAGTGATAAAAATGAGTTCTGGTTCAGCAGTACTTTTATCGAAAAGCTGAGGAAGACGTGAGATAGTGGCAAAACAAAGGAGAGCGGGCAGCCAATAAATGTTAACAAAGGAATGATGGCATTAACACAGAGATGACGATTCAAAGCAATGCGAAATCTTTTGGCTTCCAGTTGAAAGGTGAAAGCATTTAACTCTTAGCGGTAAATTCAAACAGTAGATAATCGTCGCATTGGTGGTGACCCCCTGTGGTACGTAGAAGGATCTTCGGGAATGATTCCGATATAGCTGGATATAGCAGGCTGCGATAATCCAGCTAGCCAGTGCGATAAACAGAGTAGATAATTTTCTCCCGCTCTGGATCCTGTAAGAAATTGTCTTAACGTTCTACGGGAGCAAAGTACAAAGTTATCCAGTCTTACAGTGCGATACCTTCGCGCACGATTCTGTGTATACATTTGTGTGCTGCTGTGTCGTATGACGTCGCACCGTCTTTTAATAGTCGTCAGTCCCTGTGACCGGTTTTTCCGTCGTTAACAAGGCATCGTTGTATGTCCAGACGCGCCCTCGACCGACCTTGAAACTATAATCGCGCAGAGCGTTCGATGTTCGAAACATCGTCGGGAAATTACTTGATCGTATTACACAGGCCCGATTGTCGTTCTTTTTTTTAACACCTGCGTATACCTTTCTAACCAGAACTAACAGTGAAATGGCGAAAAAGACGTACGATTTGCTGTTCAAATTATTGCTTATCGGTGACTCTGGAGTCGGCAAAACATGTATACTATTTAGATTTTCAGACGACGCTTTCTCCACAACATTCATTTCCACTATTGGTAAGAACAACATGAAACTGAAATTATACCACGTCAAGATTATTTTTTTGGCCCATGTTAATTCGAGAATTTTACCTTATACGCCGTTGACCGGTCTGCGAGGTTAGCCTAATAACTTAGCAGTGACACTAATTATCCCTCACTTTTCTTTGACTATTTCTTATTACTTTTTCATTTGTCATTGTTCACCTCTTTCCTCAAGATCAGTGTATCATTACAGAAATATTCTGTCATTCAGTTGTGTAATGTAATTTACACAACTAAAGTACATGTATTTACTTATTCCAAATTCAATAAGGAAATAGTACATCACTGCGATTATAAAAGTATGTTTTCCGTATTTAGGTATTGATTTTAAAATCAAGACCGTGGAACTAAGAGGAAAGAAAATTAAATTACAGATATGGTAAGTGACCTAATATTAGATGGTCTTATAAGTTTCTCAACCTTGATACTTACAGGGATACGGCTGGACAAGAAAGATTTCACACAATTACAACCTCATATTACAGAGGCGCAATGGGTATAATGCTTGTTTATGATATCACAAATGAAAAGACTTTTGAAAATATTGTTAAATGGTTAAGAAATATTGATGAGGTAAGTAACTTACCATGTAGAGATTATTGTTAACTACTATATCTTGTTGCGTTTAAGTGATCTGTGTTGCTTTAACATCCATACAGCATGCAAATGAAGATGTAGAAAAAATGATTTTGGGAAATAAAAGTGATATGGAGGACAAACGTGTGGTGAGCACAGAAAAAGGCGAAGCGGTACGTTCCTTTAAAAATAAAATGTGTGATAAATATATTTTTTGTCTTCATAATAAAATACATTTAATAAAAACATTTTTAGATTGCTCGGGAGCATGGTATAAGATTTATGGAAACGTCTGCAAAAGCTAACATTAATATTGATCGAGCATTTAGTGAGTTGGCAGAAGCAATTCTTGAAAAAACCCATGGGAAGGAGCCACAGGATGCTCCTGATAGAGTAACAGTTGATCGAAGGGTGGAGAGAAGTTCCAATCGGTGCTGCTAATTTTATATATTTATTTTAATGGCGCATAATCGACTATGTATTAAGTGTGCCACTTAAATTAGATTTGTGGATAGATTTAGAGCATAATTTAAAGCATAATAGTATAATTAAACTCTTCACGACACTGCCTGATTGAAATTAATTCAGTTAACTTCATGTCAATTTAAAACAAATTTTTGACTATAATGTGGACGAAACTGCTGAAAATTTTATTTGTAAAAACTTGACGAAGTACGTTTTCTGAACTATGTACTGGTTTGAAAGTGAGAGCTACAGGTGTCATTCGATGCATATGTAATTATATCTACGAATTTGCCCTATCGCATATATATATAAACTTTGGAATACGATCAATTCATAAAATTTTACGTTTGCAATGACCAATGTTTGATGTGGATATTACACCATATTACTTACGTGCGTACTTTGATGCAAGATTTTCCATGCGCTCTTATACGAGATATACGAAATGAAACACATTACTTACCGCAAAGCTGTAATTGATTACACCGAATTTAATATAAACATGGGCGCATAACGTTTAAAAATAATCTATAAGTATAATCGAAAATGCTTCTTTATATGAAATTGCACCACATATGCTTATTTATAATACTTTTAACTTGAAAATAATAAGCTTTCTGTCAAAGGCTTTAATGCTAAAAATCTTCTATCCTCCTTGTGTAAGACTAATTTACTATAACATAAGGTCTCTCAGTAATGATTCACCGTGTCGTAGCTTTGCTATTTTTATTATACATATTGTTTTCATAATGATATACAGGGACAAAGTTGTTCTCATACAATAAATGTCACATTGATAAGCATTGACTTATACTAAAAATCAATACTTTTTATATATTTTTTTAACCAAGCGATTTACTAATATGTTCAGTATATTTAATATATTAATTAAACATTCTTAAAATACTTTCATATCTTGATAATAGCCTAATACTTTTATCGTTATATATATATATATATACACATATATTTGCGTAAAAAAACAAAGTTTCACAAATACTTGAGAATATTTATTTGTTTTCTTGAATCAGTATAAACAGAAAATAACATAACAATACTTTCATATTCCTACATACATTACCATTAACAACCTGACGGAAATATTCTTAGGTTGTTTCGAGTTTCAAAGATCGGACATATATTACCATTCTATGGAAACTGACATACCATTCTTTCTACAATGCATATAATAACAATATTTTTCTATCAATGATGTATATTTTTATATGTCAGTACATGTTTTACAACCGGAACCGCATGGATCTATTTCCAACATATTTTATATAGGCAATGTATACATACAAGCAAGCTATGCATGTATACATACATATAAATAATACACTTAGAATTCACGCACATACATATCCCGTGGACATTTAAATAAACGGGGATATATGTAGTGCACGTGTTATAAAAGTTCTAACAACAATACGGAGAAAACTAACGAGCCAGGACCAAAATTCATCATAGCATTAAAGGTACATGTTTGTAAGGCTCGTAAAACATAACATTAGTTTAAGTAGTGGGGCAAAAAAAAATTTGAAGTTTGCCGTTCAAGACTAGAAACTATGCCTTTGCACCCGCTCATGTTAATTTCTCTCAGTGCTTTTTGTATCATATAGACATTGGAAAATGTGTAAAAGCTATTAAAATCTATAAATTAAGGCTTCCTTTGTCAATACACTTCCTTAGATTTGTTCATTTCACAAATCACAACAATGTCTCTAGATTGATTGAGAGTCAAAGTGATTATGAAAAAAGCTTGTAGCATTTCTTTTTTGTGACATAACTTTATTTTGAAAGAAAGAAAATATACGCTGTTATATTATTAATCTCGAGAAGCGCCAATCATTGTCAAAATATAAAGGAAGATATTTACTACATCTATGTAAATATTTAATGCTGCAAAGATATACTCTTCGGGAGATATTGAATATTTATGAGTGCCTCCCATCATCAGTTGCGTATCATAAACGAGATATACGGAGAAAAGTAGTGCACCTACTGATGCATAAACCAACTGCATTGTTTTTCCGGGCCATATCATTGCGATGATTCCAAAAAGAATCAATACAATAACACTTGCTAATAATATACCGTGCAGCTTAGTAAAATCATACTTTGTTTGAAACGCGAACAGAGTCAACCCCAAACAAACTGCTGATGTAATGCCGATTGCTACGAGTACCTGTAAGTAAGAAGAATTGTGAGAATTGCAATAAGTCTTATGACACATCAATTATGGTATACTATGATAATCAGCATGACGTAAGTATTTTGCACTGAATTTTTTATCAATATCACCAATTCTACAGCATACTATCTTTACATCTGTACATATTTAGAATACCCTGATAGGGTCATAATATCATTGTTGCAAGAAACTTAAACAATATAAACAGAATATGATTAAGTTAGTGAAAAAAAATCAAAAGTTTTTCATAGTACGAGCTTGTATATAATATTGTCAAAATGTATAACTTCAATAATTATCTTCATTACTTTAAATTATTATCAACGTTTTGTAAAAAGATAAAGGAACTGCTAGATCATTCAGTGTACAGTATTGAAACAGTATTACTGTTGTTGTACAAATTGAACATAATCCTACGTCCGGAAAAAGTACAACATAAAGCAACCTAATGTAGATTAAGTGCAGCTACTAATGTTTAATATCTGAAACAGCTCTGTAACATACTATTCTCTTTTGTATTATAAAATAATCAACACTACCTCTTCAGATTTGTATGTAGAAGCAGCCGTAGCTAATAGAAACCCTTCAGCGAGTGTAAATAAAAATAAGAAAATAAAGTTCAGTGGTGCTTTGCGTCTGACGTTGGAGCAGCATGCCATACATATGATCAAGACAATAGTTGCAGCAAAACAGATCCAAAACATCTCTCTATGCTCATGAACCCATCTTTGTGTCGGTTTGTGATAAAGAAACACAGCTATCATTGCCACTGTGATCAAAAGCTGACACATCAAAATTGAATACACTTTTCTGTAATGAAAATGTAATATAAGTCCAGGTTAAAAACTTTAGTTTAAAAAATGTGAAAAAAGACATGTACCGGATAAAACCACGTCTTATGCTCTTGTCCGTGAAAGCAAAACCTTTTATTTCACCTTGCAATGGATCTTCTGGATAATTTGATCCGTATGGTCCCGATTGCGGTGGTCCAACGAATGGCATTGCTCCTGCTGCTGGTTGGCCATAAGGAGGTACATTTGGTGGTATAAAACCAGGACCTGTAGCATTAAACATGAAAGAGCATATTATATTTTATTGTATCAAGAAATTAGAGTCTCATGTGCAATGTTGTTTTCCAGTTACCAGGTGGATTTCCTCCACTGTAGGGCGGCGGGTATCCTGGGTTATATCCATCCTGTGGTGGTGGATACCCAGGATTATCTTGAGGCGGATATGGGTAACCTACATGTTTAAAACTTTTTCATCAGTAAATTGCACATTATTCAGTAGAGTATTTGATTATCTCTAAATAGTATATTGTAGTTAAAATTGTTATCCTTTTATTTTCTACGATATAATGGTAGATAAGGGAGGAGTGGGAGTTAAATCTATCTGCATCATAAGTTTTATTATAAGCAGCATACATTTAAATATTATCATTGCGGTTTAAATTAGTATGTGATATTCATTTTAACCTACAAAATTAATAGCATACAGTGACTTATATGTAAATTCATGGTTTTAAAGTAACCCATATGATAAACAAAAACTACATAAAAAATAGGCAACCAGCTAATGTTTTAAAGAAAAATAAGGAATAGTACCTTGTTGTCCTGGATAATATCCTGACCCGGGAGTGTTTTGCCAAGTAGTCATTGTTAGTTTTGTATTAGCTAAAAAAATAAACAAAGTCTAGTATGAAAGGTACATAAAAAGATGTATAATATTAATATAATTATTATCATAGTGAATTAAGTGAAATAGTGAATTGTAGACAATCATTACCAATGAGTTTAAAATGAACAAAATAGAACATTCATATAGTGTAACATAGAAATTTAAAATATCAATATTATTTTAATACCCTATCATAAAAATGCATTCATACCATGTTACTTGGTTTACGCTATATAGTGAATGTAATGTTTGTCATGAAAGTATTGGTTTGGAAGAAAATGTAATATAAAAGCGTTGAGATAATCTATATTCATACAAATTTAACTTTAAAAATGGAATCAATACTCAATTGTTTTAACATGTTCTTTTTAACCTGTTATGATATTTATTGAGACAAAGGAGCCTTAAACGTAAATTATAGCTTTCTAAACTCAGTGGTTTAACAAAACAAAAAATTATGTGTGATGGATATATAAAAGTATGCGTTTTAAAATCTGAAACAACACATATACTACATATAAACATATTTCCGTGCAGCTAAAAGAGGTAACAATGACATTTGTAATAGCACCCATAAAAATAACAATTTATCATGCCTTTCACAAATGTATACTTTTTAAAGGAAACTCTGCAAATATAGTGAACCTCAAGGTCACAACATTAAAAATCTAACAAGACAAACCTCACAATGTACTCATTTTTAACAATAATAGTTAGGTAAAGATTTAATATGTATATGTATTATGAATTACATTACTGCATGCAATATTAAGTAATATATAAACAATGTTTGTATATTAAGTATTATACAGTTTTAAAACTGATTTTTAACATTGTTTTGCATTTTCTGACTATAAGATATCTATACCTTATCTTTCAGGATTTTCCCAGTGTTCACACATAGTAAAAGTATCATCAAAGTGTACATATATATGTAAGCACATGTTTGCAATTACAAGACCGTTATGAACCTTCTAAGTACAAGCATGAAAGAGAAAAATAAAAATGCTTATTATTAATATTAACCCGTTAGCTGCCACGATTTTGGAATTTGTATAATTATACTGTTACACAATCTTTTGTGCATATAAGTAAATTTCATCCAAACAAAAATTAAAAAAAAAAATTGGCAGTTAATGGGTTAAGTAAAAATTATGTTATGCATATCTTTGTTAGCAAAATATAAAAAACAATAAGAAAAAGAAATAAAATTTGAAAACATGGTTGGAATGAAATTATGACGAGGATGTGAAACGTTATTTTGTCATATGTCTGTTAATACTGATGGAATCTAATTGTCATTGTTTTATGTCTACAATGTATATGTTAGTTATGATTATTAGTTAGTTTAATTACAATTATTTCTATGTGTCTAGATTGTTTACAATAAATTAACATTAACCATTGTTTCTAATGGTGGTAATAGTCGATTTTAACCAACATTATTGACGACTTGTATTAATAACATTTATAAGCACTATGAAATTCAGTACTGTAATTTACACTCAGTGTTTAAAAAATGTAGAATAGGTTTTATGAAATTGCTTTCATTAATCAAGCGAAAAAAAATACCGGGTTTGAACAAAATCAATGTCATGCCGGAAATGTGACATTTTTCTAAATGATTGATTCATATTTATATATACATGTATGTAATCCACAATATTTGTTTTGTCGTAGAGGAGTGTCAGATATCAATGTTATCGTATACTCAGAGAACAAATGATGATTCAACGTTACCTACTTACTCACACTGACGCAATTGCGCGTATCAAATTCATGTGACGTTTTACTTAAGGTTCGAAACTACTACATCGTGTGCATTCAAATTCAAAGAATAGATTCTATATGAAACAATGTTGTACACTTGCGTATTTACGTTGTTAACGGCTACACGTCAATTTAATGCGTCACTCGTGCTTTCTGGAAATAGTAATAATCGATAAGCACATTTGTGCGTCAACTACAATTTACGTTTATTTATCTCCATATAGACATCCTACCGGCATTGTGAAACTCGGACAAATAAAACTTACAGGTATTCTTAATTCGAAGAGATAGCAGACTGTCACGTAGAACACTTTACACGTTCCACAATGCAAGTAGGTAATACTAGGATTAACGAGCTTCGACCAGCTTCGACTGAACTCTCCAACAGAAATTGTGTCCGGGAATAGTCAATGTGAAGTGAAGCACATACGCAGAGGTAGACTTCGACGGTTTCAAGCGCTTGCGTGAATTAAAAGAATACTCGTCGATAAAACCACTCTGGTGTAATAACAGTTGGCTGTGGTACGATGAAGCAAACCTTCGACACTTTTTTCTTGTTATTAATAACAACAAATCTTCGTTTTATTTATTTTTGTTGTGAAATGATTTTGTTACAATATTTAGAAGCAATGCCTTATGTTGGCACACCTGTTAATGAATGGTGTGAGGGACATAACAAGATATCAGGGAATAAGTATATGCAATAAAAATGTATTTTCCCGGTGACATTAATTGAAAGGAACGCTCTTTACATGTATGCTACATGTGTAGCTCTTACTATTATGTAATCTTCACTAAATTCTAGTGTTTTAAGTTCATTCTCTGTTGTTCTCTGTACGTATGTATTTTGTAGTACCAACTTGTGACCCAATTGTATGATTATATAGTGATCGCGTGCTATAACATTGTTATTTTATATGTTTCGTCATTACAAAAAGTTATTTGATTCAACTATTTATATTCAGATTAAAATGATAATTTCGGCAACGATGCGAAAATTTGACTACGTGTAATGTGTGGAAATGATAATGGAACTAATTTAAATGAGTAGTAATTTAATAAAATTATGAATTAACCACTGGACAAAAAGTATGTTTTTCATTGTATAAAATAACCTATTGTCACTAATTATATTAAATACTATTTTGCATAGATATAATAGACTGTGGTTAACTTTTATCATAAAATCTATTGAGTATAAAATATAAGAGTAACTTATACTTAAAAACGTACATATGTTTTACCTGGTTTTACCTGACAAGTCCGTAGGCGGGTCTTCGTTGGCTATGCAGAAAATTGTGCGGTAACAATTACAAACTGAACATTATAACTAGTATTCTTAAGGCAACTCCTATAAGATATTGCAGGGAATTTTCTAGATTTTCGCTGTTGTTAGAGACACGCGCGCCATGTCAAAACATAACTGCTACAACTGTAAACGCGGAAATTCGGTTAGGAATATAAATGTGTATAAAGTGTTCATGATGTAAATATATATTGCAGAAAACCACAACGGGTAAACTAGAAATAGAATAGTTCCATGAGTGGAAATTCATAATGCTCTACTTTATTCAAATTTTAACATTCTTAACTTGTCCACAGACTGTTTTGTCTAGTAATCTTTTCGTCACTTACTCTTCTATCTTTACATTGCAACTAATCAGTAGATGTTTCCAATATTATCAACAATTTTGTACAACTTTTCGAACAAGGATAAACTACTGTGTGTTAATCAACAGTTGTTCGAATTATAATCGTTCTATTCCAGCCTCATAACGTAACATTGTTTTGCAGTACTGCTGCCACATGGTGACGAAGATTAGAACTATACGCATAGTGCTGTATGTAGTTACACATCAATATGTATGACACTTTACAATAAACTTGCTAATTTTGTATTTGAAGTTAAAAGTTTGAAACAAAATTGACGGTATCTTAACACAAACAAGCTGTATAATTAAATTCACGAAAAAATAGCTAGTTTGTAGAGTCCGTTGTTTACTTAATGCTTGTACAATCCGGTTGTGAATAAATTTTTGTAGATATGTTTCCGTCAGGTGGGACGCTGTACTATATGCACGTCAATGATTGTGGTGCTCGTCTATGGTCAGTTTGATTGTTTTTTTGTCGGCATCAATGTAGTACCCACGTGTATCATAGTACAGTTGTGTAGTCAATATAACCTTTCCTTTTTACAATTTAACAAACAGTATTATATCTAAATGGACACTTAATAAAAGCATCACTATGTCATCGTGTAAGATACATAATGTTAGGTTTTATAATCTAGAACCTAAATCTATTACTTGTCTGTGCTATGAAAAGAAGTCTCAAAAGTTGGGAGTTGCAAGGTTAGTTTTTGTTGCTGTTTCGATTTCTATGTCATTGCTATGATATGTATGCAAGGACTAATGGTATTTTTTTCAGGAATGACAACTCAATTGAAATTTGGAATGTGGCTAACACACCTTTTGTAGAAAAAGTAATTTATGGTCATGCAGACATTTCCATAGAAAGTATCTTGTGGATTGGCCCGAGACTGTTTTCAACAGGTCTCCATGGCATGCTCACAGAATATAATATGGTTACATTGTCTGTAAAATATGAAGTAGCAGTTACTGGTGGTGCAGCTTGGTGCATGGACGTAAATCATACAAAAACTCATATAGCAGTTGGTACTGAAGATGGCTACATAAATACATTTCTTGTTAAAGCAGACTCATTGCTTTTTAATAGAATATTTGACAAGCAAACAGGAAGAATTTTGTGCAT
This sequence comes from Anoplius nigerrimus, assembly GCA_914767735.1. Lineage (NCBI taxonomy): Eukaryota > Metazoa > Arthropoda > Insecta > Hymenoptera > Pompilidae > Anoplius > Anoplius nigerrimus. The sequence continues at coordinate 2,237,625 of OU612079.1, read as the reverse complement.
TAAGTGGGACAATACTGGAGACATGATTTATACAGGTTCCACAGATACTATTAGAGTGTGGAGTGCCTTATCTGGACATGCAATTCATAAAATGACTACTAGCAGAAAAGAGGCAAAGAAAGAAACTATTGTTTGGTGTCTTGCTGTTACTGATGATAATGTTATTATCTCTGGAGATTCTACAGGCACCCTTTCATTTTGGGATCCTCAGATGGGAATGCTAATTGAATCTCATGAAAGTCATACAGCAGATGTATTAGCTATTACATTATCCCATGACATGAATACAGTGTACTGTGCAGGCGTTGATCCAGTTGTACGGAGTTTTAGTAGAGTGACACTGAAGTCAACTAATAGAGCACAATGGGTAAAAGGAATTGAAAGGAGGTTACATACTCATGATGTTAGAGCATTAGTGCATGCTGATGACAAACTATATTCTGCTGGAGTAGATGGGTACCTGGCACAATCTAGTTACCCTCCAAAAATACTTGTTAAATATCCACCATTACTCCAACCACCCTGTGTAATTGTGTGTAAAAAATCAAGATGCATATTATTACGTTATACTAATTTCCTTGAGCTGTGGAGACTGGGATTACCAACAAAAGTATCATCAGATGCTATAACCAATGGAATGGTGCATCAGTTAGAAGAAGAACCTTTGAAACTGTTGCATCTCAAAACGAAAGCTGATGAAAGTATTATTGCGTGTGCAATTAACAAAGACTCAAAAACAATTGTATATTCGACAAATAGCCATGTCAGAGTATTCAATTTTGACGTAGTTGAAGGTGATGCCGTGTTATTAAGGAATGATACAGATGTGCTGCTGCCTAGAGCACAAAAAATGCTGTTTAGCCCAAACGGAAAATTATTTGTAGCTATTAACAATGACGGAAACGTCAATAATGTAAATTTGTATAAAGTGGACAAAAAACAACTGAGATTCATCACTTCATTTCCAACAGAAAATCAAATGATTGAAAACATCAGCTTAATGTGTTTTTCGCCAGACAGTAAATATCTGGTGTGTGCTGATTATAAGAGCATCATTGTTATCTACAAAATAGACGGAGTTGTTTCTCCGGATTCAGTTAAATCTTGGCAGCTGCCTAAGTATAATTGTGCGCCAACTGCTATGGCTGTAGAAAAAAGCACATTGAACTTAGTTGTAGTTTATTCTGACCATAAGGTAAGGATAAAAGAACAAAGTAAAATGCAAATTGCATTTTCGTTTATAATTTGCACGGTTACTTGAATTGATAGTCAATAACTTATGTATTTTATTTTTTCAGATTGTAGAGTACAATATTTTGCGAGGACGGTATACGGAGTTCTCTAATAATTTACAAAGCCACCTACCAAAGCATTGGTTGGCACGACCATATCCTATTATAAATATAATGTTTCATCCACAAAACAAAAATATAATAATCATGCACGACGATTCATCTGTATATGTTATTAATAAGACGAACGAATTCTTGGAAAAGGATGCAAAAATTGTAAAGCGTGAAAACGGTGACATTACGGAAGACAGCAATTCTATTTTGAGTTCACAGTCCACACACACATTTCAAGTTGTTAAAAAGTACAAGGTAATATTACTTGTTCCGTTTACAGAATTGATATACGTGTCTAGTTTTTGCAATCTGTAATTTTCCACAATTACAACACTATTATTATTACAATAGGTTTAATACAGAGAATTTATTTTTTTGCAGCACCTTGTTTATTTAAATTGGTTAAATGACGAAGAAATGGTAGCAGTTGAAGTGAACCCGACAGCATTGATAGAAAAATTACCACCGACACTTAAACAGAAGTGGTTTGGTATCTAAATAAAAATATTGTTTCCTTATATTATAAATATAGTTCAGTTTTCTTAAAACGACAATACCATTTTGACATGAAAGTAGCGTGAATGAAGTATGTACATATGGCAATACATGTTATTTATTTAATCCTCCGAGTACGGTACAATTCTCAGTTGTTCATGGGTCGCATCCGATAAGCATTTGTGACTTGTACTGAAACATGGTCGGTTGAGCTTTCATCAGCAGTGTTCAACTATATGAATTCGTTCAGCTGCGATCTCTCTGCTATTATCGACACATTAAAAGACAATCGGTCTCGGTCTTTTGTTACAGTATATATAACAATTTGAGAAACCAAAAAAGAATCCCGTCATTGTCCGGGTGGGATGCAAATCGGCTAGCGCAAATTGAGCCATAGAAGACCCATGATCATCTTGCGATGTTAATACGCACAATATATAGGGTGAATCAGAATTCGAGGGAAAAAAATTGAGGGGTGGTAGAACACATGAATACAAGCACTTTTTGTCAAATAATATATGGGTCGCAACTCAACGGATAAAAAGTTACACGGCATTTTTGCACCGTCACATTTAACGCGCTGCGTCGTTGATGCCTGACCTGGTGGCGAACGTGTTAAAGAATTATCACAAGAATGAGAGCAGATATTTCAGAAAACACTTTAATAACACTAATATTATTGATTTATGAGCGGCGCGCGTAGCTGACCGTTGTTTCCTCATAAATTCGCGTAGCAGTCAGCGCGTTAAATGTGACGGTGCAAAAATGCCTTGTAACTTTTTATCCGTTGAGTTCCGACCCATATATTATTTGACAAAAAGTGCTTGTATTTATGTGTTCTACCACCCCTCCACTCTTTTCCCTCGAATTCTGACTCACCCTGTATAACTTGACCTGATACAAGAATGTCAAAGAAGTAAAAAAAAATTGTACGAGGCAGTATTTATGCCGAGAAATGTTACAGTTGTGTAACAAAATTGCCTCTTGAAAATGATGCATAAAACGGAACCTCTAACACTTAAAATCAAAACACATATGTCTTCCATTCATTATATTTGAACGATGTAAGAACGTGTGAGGCGAAAGTAAAATGTTTATATAAACTGTATAAATGCAGATTTATCTTAAAAGTGAAGTATCTAAAACAAAGAGTGATCCGCATAAAGTTAAGCAAATATTCCTACTACAGATGTCACATTTCTGTTGACATATTTGATTAATTTTATTATGAGTTACATGTCTTTCGTGCCCAAGGATCTCTGATACATTTTCATCCATTTAAGTCAAACATTTTTGATTCGATTCTTTTATTAATTTGCTTACTATAAAATCGATATGCTTGTATTGTCCGTTCAGTAAATTAACGTGCCCGTACAAGTCATACAAACATTGCTTACATTTTCCGCAAATATTAAAAATGATCAGGCACACTAAGCGTCAACCAAGGAAAATAAAATTCTGCTTTGAAAAATGATGATAGATTAATCTCATACGTCGATCGTGCATCGATGTCGGTAAGACGCGAGTCTGCCCCGGAAATTCGAGATTACATTCCGAACGACTGGATCTCCAACCTACTTCTGCGGATGTTGTCTTGGGAATAGGAACTATTTCCTTCAGTGACTTTGAGGAATGCTCAATCGATTTATCGGAAATGTTCTTTTTTAAGTTGGCTTTTGAAAGTCCCACATGTCTACATTCTTGAGCGAACGACTGTAATCAATTGTATAGTTGTTAAAAGGAAAGCAAGCATTATCAGCTTTATATCAATTGAAATATTTTTTCAGACTGTGCAATACCTCTTTAAAAAAATCTCCACTAAGATATTTAAATTTGTTCGGCCAATCATACCTTGCTTTTCGTTCGCGCAGATTTATTTCCTTACTGAAATGTTTAATGATATGTAAAGTACAAATGCCATTGAAATATTTAAGGGTTTATTCTATTAAACATAAGAAGTTAATGTAAAGTTATTTACTGTCTTATTTTCGGTACGTCATTTTTCTAGACTTTTTCTTTTTAATCTTTATTTACGCAAAATATATTTATTTTTACACCATAACTCAATTAATAATGGAATGATTAAAATCTTTTATATTAATTCAAACTATAAATATATACAATTCTTTCATGTAATACAATGCACTCGAGTTATCAGTCCAATGATTGTGAGAGACGTAAAGTATGTTACATCACGAAGCAATGCTACTTGCAATATTGTATGATTGACAGGTAAGAATAATCTTAATAGGATAAACACAGTATCCTACTGTGTATGAGAAAGAGCACGATTCTGTACATATGCTGAATGTAGAAACGATTTAATGTTAGCCGTCGATATCAATAATAACATTAATTATTGAGCAATAGTTGTAAATATCTTAATTTGGCATAATGTGTATATATACATCTTAAAATAGATCAGATGTAATAAAATATTTTATTTGTAGAAAATACTTACAATATATTATCGGCTATCACTGATTGTGAGTCCTTTACGGCTGTAATATGTTTGATGTAGCTGACTCTATCCGTTTTCTTCCCATCCGTTTTATCCGATACTTCATCCATCATCCCTTCTTTATGTTAAACCACTAATAGTTTGCACAATTATACATGATGTACGATGCAAACACTTAGCAATGCGATGCAAATGTTAACGTGTTACGTTCTGTCTAGTAAGTACCCGGCCCACACTGTTTGTTCGATGGTTCGCGGGTTTCTATAACGATCAGATTAAGTGTCCTTAAATAAGTACTTATAAGGTATTGTTCCAAATATATTATTAGGATCTAAACATTATAAGGAGAGGTAAGAATAATTATTAAATATTGAAATTAACATATGTCATTAATTGATTTATTAACACATATTTATTACAAATTTGAGATTTTTTAAAGCATGATCAGAATTTGTCATAATATTCGAATAGAAATTCTATATAATATTGTGCATTAATTTTGGATTTTTTTCCTGTATGGTTTCAGAAGAATCACAAATCTATAATTGTTGGACTTTGCAATTTCAATTCGCGTATTGCCTAGTGCTTTAATTATACATTACGTGGATTGTCCAGATATAAAGAATCGACGTATTAGTATTGATTCTTTTTAAGTTCTGAGTATTAGGTTCTCTGTTAATTGTTTATGTTTGGTTTTATCTTCAGTTCACAATTATTGATAAAAATGTAAAGAATTAGAGAAATCTCATTCCAATTAGACAGCAAGTTGCAATAAACGGCAAATAAATTCACTTCCATTCCCGTAAAATACCTCAAGCATTATTAACACGTTGCGTGCCATGGGGGTCACCGGTGACCGGCACCGAGTCGCTCCGTCTGGCCATGGGGGTCACCGGTGACCGGCGGAGCCAAGATTATTAGAACACATAATACGAGTGAATTTTCAATGTTTTTAAAATTTTTCAATATTATCATCGTTTGTCGGTCGACGTCGGTCCGTCTGGTGGTGGGGTTCACCAGTCACCAAAACTAAGTCGCTCCGTTTGGCCATGGGGGTCACCGGTGACCCAAAAAAAAATTATTGCATTATACGTTCTTATATACTAAAATTTACCTGTTGTGCAAAAAATTTCGAAAAAATATGTAAGACATAATAAGAAATTCACGTTGGCCAGACGCGGCGGACACGCAAAATCAGCGTGGCACGCAACGTGTTAAAACAAACCCTTTACCATCATAATACAGTGCGCAAACAAGCCGCATAAATCTTCCCTGAAAACAATAAAATAATTCCGTTTTAACGAAGCGTCACGCATCCTCCTCCGACAAAATCCCCGACAATGATCAAAATATCGCGCGTTGCCCCTCATATGACAGTCCGCCGAAAAATCCTCCGACACTTATCTACATATAGGTACATACCATATACCTATACATCTCACTCGCGATGCCAAGGCTTACACGACTCGTCGGCGAACATTACGAAAGGACTAGACCAGGGGTGGGGAACCTCCGGCCCGCGGGCCGCATACGGCCCGCGAAGTCATTTAGAATGAGTTAATTATGTTTAAAAATGGATATATTTTATGTTCGTTTATTTTTTTATTCGTTTATTTATAATATATATATTTTTTGTTGAACAATAAAAACTAAAAAAACTATTATTATTATTTATCTGGCCCGCGAATGATGTTATAAATTTCCAAATGGCCCTTGGCAGAAAATAGGTTCCCCACCCCTGGACTAGACGCATGACTCGCGGTGAGTTAAAAATGGTTATCGAACACAAGACGTACTGGGCAGGAGTCTCAGGTCGTCTACGTTACGGAAAGAATCTCAGTACGTACGCGAGGAGTCGGAACCTAATAGCGGCGTCGTGAAAGGGAAAGAGGGTGATAGGTAGATAGATAAATAGATAGATAGATAGATAGAGCTCGGCCGAAATGGTAGTAGGGGAAGGGAGAGGGGCAAGAAGGGAAGGGGAGCGGACGGGAGTAGGGCTTGGGGGGGGAGGATTGGTAGTGGTAAGAGATAAAGAGGAAATGGGTGAGAGGGTACAGGCGGCGGAGGCTGGGGGGAAATGGAGAAACGAAACTTTGTGGGATCGTGGATGTAGAGACACGGCGGGGCGCGCTGTAAATTACAAGCGGAGTACCAAACCGCTATGGTCTTCTCTCGGTGGCACAGGGGTGTCTAGACGTATAGATAATACCGAGTTTGTGGGAGGTAGACGGAGGCTAGACGGTACCCGACTCGTCTAGCCACCTGGACCATCCTAGCGAGCCAGCTAGCGAGTCGGCTAGCCAGCCAGCTAGTCAGCCAGCCAACCAATCGGGCCAGACTAGACACATCGACCACCTCTGCTTTCCCTTCGTTTCTCCGTCTTCCCACGTCTCGCCTATGGCCGCATTATCGTCGCGCCGCTGCTTTTTCCCAGGTTAATGCTTGACCGCGCATATACGTTTATTTAGTATTCTGGCGCGGCTGAGCCGGAGAGGGGGGCAGGGGGGTGGGGGGTGTTAGTTTTCAATGACCACATCACGCCCGCAGCCAAATGACGGTTAGGATGGAAAGTAGGGAGGTTCTCGGTAATGAGCTTTCTCAGGTGAGTTCGTTTCTGTGATTTGAGCCCTCGGGCAATTGAAGGGTGTCCGTCAGTCGTGTGAGCGCGATGAGCGTTAATTGTGGATAATCGGAGGGTCTCGACATTGTTTGGTGTCATTCTACAGCGTGGCTTGCAAGAAATTGTATAGAAACGTCGTTTTTCGCGTAGTCTTCCGAGTATTGGGAAGACGTATTCTGCGACGCGCGACAATAGGTGCTTGGACCATTCGGCATAAAGGCATTTTGCATAATACAGGAAAAAGCGTGGAAAACGGACCAACGTTTCCACGGCAGCGAGACTGGCATGAATGTGAGGCAGCGAATGTAGATGCGGAAACGAAAAAGAAATTAAGAGATAGTGACCGGGCGAGAGCGGAGCAGGTGGACGGAATTTTAATAGGTTCCTGGACATTGGAAAAAAAGGAATTTAATGAAAAAAGGGAGCAAATAAAATTAGAAACGTGACAGACTCGCATGTCTCTGTTGCTGCTAAATTCATGCACAGCTATTCCGCATGCAGACATTTAATGTCCGTGCATATTCCTTGGTATCCTTTTCAAATTGTAAATCTTATGGTTGCCATAAGACTTTTAGAACGCAGGCACATTCATACAAAATATTTGCAAGGTTGTCAAAGTTGTATGAAAGACAAATATAGGAACGGTCATTAAAAGTCTATCAGGCTATTGTGATCAGAAATAAATCTTAAACGACTACAATAGTATGACCTTGATGCAATACACAATGTAAAAACATAGCCGCCTATTTTCTATTTTACGTTTCTTCCAAAATTAAAACCCCATTTAAATTATACCTGCATGTCACAGACATTATCATTAATTCGTAAGAAGAAACTTGCATCCAAGCAACTACCAACTACAACACACATGAACTAAACGACTGCCCAACCATTCGACTCTCCACCGGGCACCGTATCGCAGATCGACCATCAATTAGCGACAGCGGCAAGAAGCCATTCAAACAGTCACAGGTGGACTGCTTCTCGGAAGAAATGCGGATATTTAAGACGTAACCTCCCTCTCATTTTTAATAGCCGCGTATCAGGTTTGACCGTCTGCGAAATTGCTAGCCTGCCGGGGCAGCAGTCAGACAGCCAGCGAGCCGGCCACCAGCCAGCTAGCCAGCCAGTTAACCCCCATTCCACATACTCGCAATGGTGTCGGTCGCCCAGACAGACCTAACCCCGGCATCGTCGCGCCGCCGACGCCGCCGACGCCGCCGTCCTTGCCGCCGTAGCTGTTTTCATCTCTCCTTCCACCTTGCCTCCGTCTGATCCCACCCCCGTAGGTCGCTATCCTCCTAGCCACCCTTCGAGCAGCTCCCTCACTCTTCTTGGTAGTAATGCCGTCAACTCCCTCCGCCCCCCCCCCCGCCTTCACCCTCTAACCTCCCCCTCATCCCTTACCCTTCTACCCCCTTCACCTCGGTCCACCATCCCCCCAAATCGCAACCCCACGAAACTCGTCGACACTCCAGACGATGACTATGCCGGTAACCCCCTGAAACGTCCGACAACGCTGTTACGTCCGCTTTTTTCTCTCCTCTCGCCTCTTCCTTCGCGCGAGTGATCAACATACGCGGATGACATTTGCGCAAGGTCGTTCGCGAGGGATCTGCCCCGAACGGTAATGTCGAGAGGTTTGTGGTAGGAGGGCGGAGGGGGGGGGGATTTTTCGGTGTGCTCCAACGACGGTCACGTTGACATTTGCGGCCTCGTCCTCAGAGTCGGCAATTATACCGGTCGTCTTCTTCATCGGCGGTGTCCATGCTGCTGCAATGAGGGGTGTCCGGATATACAATAGGGTGGAACTGTTGGATGCGCTTTTGGGGGGGGGGGGGGGTCGAGCGCGCGCGGGTCGTGGGATTCGATTTGGGACGGTTGTTGACAGAATGAATATTTTTTTTGTGACTCATTCCCAATATTAACGCATTGCCTCCGGGTGTCATTCGTCGCAGACTTAAGCGCCTAGCGGGCGAATTTTGTAGGGAATTAGTCATTAAAATTGACGAAAAATAACATTTTTTGAATAACTAAACATAGAATAGTGTACTAACAATACTCGCTCTATTATTGCAAGTCTGTCAAATACGTACTTTGACGTCATCCGCGCTCAGTTGACAGTAAGGAAAAAACATCAAAGTTTGGGTTCTGCAGTGAATATGTTAATAGTTTTTATTGTTTCTATGTAATCAAATTAATGTTTGTGTCAGTCATTATGAAGTTCTCATGAACTGCGTGTATTTTCCATAATATAAATGTTGTCTATTTTAAATCCTTATATGTGCCTTCTGTTTAAATCTGGCATATTGATCTTAAATCCAGCAACTTAAAGAGTGCAGAAAACTACTTTACCAAGGAAACTGACAATAAGATCGGGCGCTAACATTAAAGCGACTTTCTTTTACAATCCAAGAATAAGAACAGAAGACAAAAGAAATGGATACGAACGAACGTATGCTTAGTTACAGAACTCTGTGTCTTGTTTCAGTCCGATAGAACAGTGTTATGTGGCGTCCGGATCACAGAAATGTTTACTTTTACATGTAAAAACGCTGAGATAGTTCGGAGAGAAGGAACAATGGCGTAAGTGGCATGCACGACTGCACAGATGGACAGATGGGCTTGCGGGAATTTGCGGCGTACACATCAAATGGACATGGGACTATACATTCTCTTCAACTCTCAGCAACATCCCTCCACTTGCCACCACATCCTTCTAAGTCCGTTCGTTTTTCCGTCTGGTTGACTGACTGTCGGCAAATGCCTTATCCTTCGACGGTGTCATAGGTCTAACGTCCTTGTGTTCAATTACAATTGACAACTGGCCATCTGTCCCTCTGCCTTGTTCATTCATCCACCCGCTTATCTATTCGTTCATATAGTACCGTTATACAGGAAGAATGCGAAGCGTGTAAAATTTGGAAGACAGCTGCGAAGTTATGATCCTCGAACGGCTTCTCAAAGATAGAAACACGGCTGACGTATGACATAGACCCGTTTAGTCGTTCAAGGTCGCAGCCTCAGTACTTGACGACTTTAACGGAGATAAAAAAGATGGAAGAGATTAAAACAGAGAAGGGAAAGGGCAAGGGAAAGTAACGATTACAGACGGTCGGTTCTTCAATGAAGAAGTGAAACATAGTGAAATGCATATTCAATGCGACGCACGGGATTGAACGGGCTTTAAAGCTCATTCTACTCAAAACATTTGTAGGATTTTGATTAAAGTAACCATCGGAAGCAGTGGTCGGATGCTATGCTAGCTTTAACGCGAGCAACCGTTGCCTTCTTTCGCAGACGGGAAAAGTATACATGCATGGTACACGTAAGACGGTGATGAACTCTAGGATTTACCGATACAGTGGAAGAAGCAAATGGCAAATGTTGTCTGGTCTAGACTTGCTAAAACTCGACTCGACTCAATTCAACTCAACTTTCGACTCTCTGCGGACTGCAGTCACTCGATAAAAAACAGTCCGCCGCTTTTCTGGCCATCCGATGCATTGGCGTAATACATCGGAGAACGGATAACCTGAATGGACTCTGGGCTTCACTTTTCTGTCCATTATATTGTTGCTACCCCCGTAGTTACATACAACAAGCGGAAAATAATTACCCAAAGCCTCTGCGCAGTACAGAAAATTATTGCAGCATTACCCTTAACCAAACATTTTAAATTTTAGTAAACATACAATAATTATTATAACATACTGCAGGATTATTCAACACATTACTTCTTCTTAACCCTGTCAGTTATCATTCAATATTTCAACCAGGGACTTCAGAAAATTTCTGCCACCGTACAAGTGCAACAAATAACAATTAAAGTATATTTATATTACTGACAAAGCATACCGCACAGGCAGAGTATTGGCGAACAAACTGGATGTTCGTGCCACGTACGTTCCCCGTACAATTTTGACGAACCAATAACCTCATATAAAAGCTCCCACTACCAATAATTCTCCCGAAGTCAGAGATACACTCATAAAGAGGTCAAACCTTGGACGACGACCGCGGCGGAAAAATTGGAGATGGCACTGCAGATACGGTCGGCGGTATGAAGGAATGTCGAAAAAATCCCGTCGACGGACACGGCATTGGCGGACCTTGAGTGGCGGGCATTTTTTCGTGGCCGTTCGGCAACTCGCGACGCCAATGCAGAAATTACCCCCTGCGGCCCCCTGGGCCGTCTGAGCGGTGTCTAGCCGGTGCCCCCTACCTCGTACTGTCAGCCGGCGCTCCTGCTACGGCCTTTCTTCCCGTCTCTCTCGCTCTGCTTCAGTCTGGCTCCCCCTCGCGTCCCCGCCCATACCCCAGCTGCCTCCACCCCTCTCGCGCACCACATCTCTCTCCCACTCTGCGGCGCGGCCGCTCTCGCCGCCGCCGCCGCCGCCACCCCCCTCCTCCCGCATACGTTAACCCGGGCTCTTTCGGAATATTTCTTCTTTTCTCTCTTTTCTTCGTCTCCCTTTCTTTCTCATCCACTGCCTTATTCTCTCGCTCCCTTGTTCTCTCGCCCCTACCACAATCGCGTCCGCCTCTCCAGCCTTCCCTCCCTCGCCAGTCTGCATCCCCAACCTCTCGCTCCTCGATTCCAGCCGACCTTCCCCCCGGTCGGCGGGGGTGCAGTCTAGCCGGCATCTATAGTCCTTGCAACGGAGAAACGCTATACTATTATGCCATCGCGCACACAGCCACTTTTCTATATGCATCGCGGACTGTGGATGTTCCACTGAAAACTTATCGATGAGACTTGCCTGCTTTAAAGCGTCCGGACAAATCTTGTCTTTATAGGTTCGGTTTTGTTGTTTGTGAGAGAGAGATAGTGGGCGGGGGAGTGCTGGTCGTCGTTTTTGGGTTGATAAGGGAGGAGATGTGGCTTCGCCGTCTTCATTTCGTAGTTGACTTTTTGGAAGATATTTTTAATTCGAGATTTGACGAAATATAGCGTTCTTGTTTACTGGCGGTCACATAGAATGTATTTACTACAGGAAATTCTTATGTCGAAATATTTTTGCAATTGTGGTTAGATATTGTAAATAATTAGCGAGGATATGTTATTGGATGTTCATAAGAAGAGTATATGGGAGATATTGTCCGTTAGCATTCAATATATTTATTCAGGGTTGAATATGTATATACAAACCTTGAAAAGTTATCCTTGATAAACAAATTCGAAACATATGGTAGACATTGCAGTTTTATGAAATGCTTTCATGGAAAGAGTTCATATGGAATATGGTTCATAGGAAATATGTTCATTGAAAGCATATGTTCGTAATTCAATAATCAATAAGTGGTTTATACTTTGTTCGTTCTGTCCTTAACGCAGAAAGTATTATAACAAGTGGGTACACTAAATTTATAATATTACTAATTCACAAGTCTTTCTACATTCTGAAAATGTCAGTTTCAATCTTGGGCATTCCATTTTTTAATTCAGAAATTAATTATAAACTATGCTTAAAAATGACGAGTATTAGATCTTTCATTTATTATAAAATTAATTTCAATTACAATCCATGAATAATTAATAATGAGTTACATATAAGAAGTTACCGTTGTGTATATTTCTACGTAGTTATTAATTATCAAACTTTAGAACTGATTGTGAGTCCACTTGCGTTCAGAAAAGTGCGACTCAAAACAGCGTAGAAGGTTGTAGCAGGTTAGTAGGTAATCAATAAGACCATATTCTTCCTATTCTGCCACAAAGACGTCCGAGATTACTAATTCAACTACGGTTTTTAAATATACGGTGTTACTAAAGCCGTAAATCTCCTACTGCATCAAAAATATTTCCATATTATTTAAAAAAAAATCGGTGCATTATCTGTTTAAGACAATACGCATAATGAATTGAAGAAAAGACAGAATGCGAATAAACTAATTTCTTTCCTGTCAGACACATATTATGTACACGTGTGTTTCGAAAAAAATGTGTGTAATACACTCATAATAAATATTCAAATAAAAACAAAAGACAGCAAATCAAATAAGGAATAGGACAAAGAGTACTTTTGTTGAGGCATTCGTTCATATCTCAATTGTTTATTTATATATAAGGTTGGGGAAAAAGAAATCCATTATTTTTGCGCGAAGTTCAAGACTTTATTTAACATGCTTTGGATTGTCCGATTTGGGTCAAATATGGACCATTTTGTTGGGTAATTTGTTGCCATTTTAAAGGTAATTTCATAATGCCTCTCTCATAGAAGTTTTGGTCCTTATTGGCGAAAAACTCTAATAAGCGATTTTCACAATCTTCTCTTGATTCCAATTTCTTATCACACAGGATGTTTTGCAATGCGAGAAAAAGGTGGTAATCGCTTGGTGCCAGGTCCGGACTATATGGCGGATGCATTAAAATTTCCCAACTAAGCTTCAAGAGTTTCTGGCGAGTCACTACAGACGTGTGTGGCCTGGCGTTGTCCTGATGGAACACAACACCTCTTCCGTTGGCCAATTCTGGCCGTTTCTGGTCAATCGCTAGCTTCAAACAGTCGAGTTGTTGACAGTAGAGATCTGAATTTAGTGTTTGGCCATACGGAAGCAATTCATAACAAATTATTCCTTTCCAGTCCCACCAAATACACAGTAGAACCTTCCTGGCCGTTAGTCCTCGTTTGGCCACCGTTTGAGCTGCTTCACCGCGCTTTGACGACGATCGTTTTCGCACAATATTGTCGTATGTGACCCATTTCTCATCCCCAGTCACCATCCGTTTAAGAAATGGGTCGATTTCATTGCGTTTGGCCAAGGCTTCGCACATGGAAATTCGATCCAACATGTTTTTCGGTGTTAATTAGTGTGGCACCCAAACATCGAGCTTCTTTTTGAATCCAACTTTGCGCAAATGGTTTAAAACTGTTTTATGGTCGATCTTTAGCTCCTGAGCGATGCTACGGCTACTAACATGCCGGTCAATATTGATTATTTCTGTGATTTGGTTGACATTTTCGACGATGGGCCTGCCTGTGCGAGGTGCATCTTTAACATCAAAAATGCCTGAACGGAATCGACGAAACCAAAATTGCACGTAATTAGCTGTTACAGTATCGGCACCATAAACACCATTTACAATTTCAGCCGCCTGGCTTGCATTTTCGCCTTTATCGAAGAAAAACTGTAAAATGTACCGAATGTTCGCTTTGTTGACTTCCATTTTTAACACCCTGTAACTCACAACTGAATGGACGAAACAAAAAACAACAAAAGATTTTTTTTTAGTGTGAAATGTCATCTTTACAACGAGCATAAATTTCAAATTTTTTGATCGATACTTTACGAGATATCGTTCACTACAGCCATGTACCGAAAAAATAATGGATTTCTTTTTCCCCAACCTTATACAAACCAGCGCATACATTTTTTACATTTAAATATCTGACAAAAAGTTACGTACTACCGTTGTTTCGTCAAATAAATCAATACTTTCTTGATCCGTGCTGAAATGACGAACGCGAATAATTAGTTATCGTCTGCGTAATAAATCCGCAGTATTTCCAGTAGCTGGTATTTTATGAAATATATACACATATTATATATATATTATATAAAACGTTCGCAATAATACGTTGGCTTCTCGGAACAAAAGTCGCCCAAGTCTGGCCTAAGGTCGTAACACTCATAAATCTACGTGACATAATTCGAACACGTGAATGCGCGTGTAGGGAAAAGATGAAAAATTAAAAGGGAAGAGGTAAATCGAGATGATGAGAGAACAGAAAAATAAAGTGAATACATGGACCATGTACGAGGGTGGGAAAATGGAGCAGTGTGAGCATAACCGTACGTTATGCACGTACGATGTACGAATGCGCTGGTACGTGAGCACGAACGAAAACACGTACCTTCCAAAAATAACCGCGCATGAGTCAGCTAAAGAGTCTAAATAGAAAATTCATTGTATTTAGAGCTCATGTTTAGCCTATATGCGGTGTACACGCGGAATAGCTCGGATGATACTTACGAAGCGAGCCGTTCCTTTACGGAACTTCGTAAACGTAGACATTATTGAAAGAAGCTGCTGATTATTTTTATATCGATGTATTTGATGTGAAAATGGAAATGTGTGATGGAGGGACACGATTAAAAATCGCAGGATGTGTGCTTAGGGAAGAAGGACGCATATTATTTTTGTGTGGAATTCTAGGTGAGTAAAATTTGTTATGGTAGTAATTAGCACGGTGCAATGATGCATATTGTAATTGATACCTTGTTGGTATTATTGTAACAAGGCATACCGCCATAGAATGACTTGAAAGCTTATTGTTAGTGAAAAATATTTATTTCTGGTAACATAGAACTTTGTATGTCAGCTGGGAGGGGATAGAAAAAAGTAAAAGTTATAAGTTGTCTCTATTGCTTCTATCGTAATTGATGAACATTTTCAAAAATTTCAAAAACATTTTCTTTTTAAAGTGCATACTTGAGAATTTAAAAAAATGATTGGCATTTTTAAACAGCTATACGCTTTATTTTTAAGGACTGGTAGACGCCAGTAATTGAAGTACGACTAATTTGTTTATATTTGAAATTATTAATATATCAGAGTACCCTTACATCCATATACTAAAAATGGATCATTTTTCGGTCCGAGAATAACAAATTGTTACTTGCTCTGCACTCATTCACGATCCTGCCGGAAACGATTATTTCTTTGTACTATCACGCTGTACTATTAGCGAGGCAGACAAAAAGGAAACAAGCGATGTCTACAGTACAAATTACATCACGAATGTATGACCGTGCGGCAGAGCGGACGAAAACAGCGTCGGCTCGCTGCGAGGAAGATGAAAAGTGAAGTAAGGAAAAGAGACGAAAGGAAAACCAGTGAGGGGTGAGGTGTGGTAGGGAGGAAGGAGGAGGGTGGTGGCAGAAGAAAGGAAGGTAAAACGCGAAAGGGTCCGAGTGGTACGTGGCTCGAGGAAGACTCAATTCACGGCCACTTTGACGTGCCCTTCATCTGTCGGATAGTCGGACGCAATACGTGTTGATACAAATCCGCAAGACGCACTCTCGCCCCCTCCATCCTTCCCGTACCGTCCACACTCCCTCTCCGTCTCTCTCCGTCTCTCATCACGGCATGCAACCTGTGGTATTATCATAGTCTTCTACTTTGCGCACACATCGGAGTGACGCGCATGCTTAGCACATGCGTACGTTCAGATTCTGGGAGAGACGGAGAGAGAGAGAAAGGGAGAGAGAGAGAGAGAGAGAGAGAGAGAGAGAGAACGACAGAGAGGGAGGGGTGGGGGGAGCGAGAGAGGAAGAAACAGTCGCATACATGGCTTAGAGAGCAGCACGTGCGCGAAACGGCAACAATTCCTGACCAAAAAGCCGGAGTCACCCTTACCTCATCGTTCCCCTCCCGAGCCTGCTGTTGCCGCCACCTCCACCGCCGCCACCGCCACTACCACCACCAGCACCAGCACCACACCATCACCACCGCCGCCGCCGCCACCACCACCACCACCACTGCTGCCTCCGATACTGCTGCTGCTACTGCTGCTGCCATCAAAGCCCCTTCCCTTCCTCTTTGCCCGATACGGAGTGTCTGGCTCCGAGCGTCATCTCGGCAAGGCGTCGACGAAGCGAGAAGAGCGAGAGAGCAAAACAGCCGACAGAACAACGTGCGGTGTGCGAGAGTGCGCCGGGGAAGGCAGGGGGCGGGGTATAGAGGCGGAGGTAGGGGCTGAAGTCGGGTGAGAGTGTGGGGGTCGGTGAGAGTCAGTGGCGTTCAGGGGGGAAGCTACGTACTCGTGACGTTGCGTCTAGACTCCCCTTCCACCTCAATTCGAAACGACATCTACACAACGAACGATGAGCCAGTGTGGAATCACCTTTCGACTTTCTCCGCCTCGCGTCAGCGTCAATGGCCGAGCATTGCCAAAATGCCTTTCGTCCGCTTGCCAACAGATGGCGACGCCGTCGGATCGTTGACGCTCTTACGTCCGCCAGTTTTTGAAATGTTCGCCGGCTCCGAGTAGGTGGTGGAAGGGGTTGGCTGAGGGGGGAAGGGGGGGGGGGGTAGGAATTGCGTTTCTAGTTTACGGCGGAGCCGACGGGGTAATTGGATTGTATTAGAGTCCCGCCGCGAATGTGCGATCGGTTAGATCATCGGCGTCGACGATGTCACGGCATTGGGCACGGTCTATATACAGATAAGATAGAACGCCGAAGACGCTCGGGAGACAGGCTGTAGACACACGTGCGTAGGCTCATTCAGTCAAGTAAAGTTGTCGTTATACAATGGTATCGTTTGCAGATAATTTGCTTATCGCTTTCGCGTATCAGCTCGGACCTCACGATAAGCGCAATCGACGGACCTTTGAATTCTCATACATCCCGAGATTTTGATCGTATCCGAAAGTGCAGGTTACCGAAGCGAGGTCGTAACTTGTCCTATGTTCCGACGTACGTATGTGTTAATCAGTGCTTTATTGCTTCTACTGGGGCGCAGAACAAGATCAATCACATTTCATTGAAGAATTTCTCTCGCTCTGTATCAACAGATAGACACAAATTAGCCTCGCGGTAATTAACATTTATTCAATGTCCTTTATGCTGATCCGTATAATTACCACAGACAAAATGGCTGACGCGCCGACGTTCGCAATCTTGAATGTTTTCCGCGGGTTAACTCGGGCTGTGAACCGTATTATCTCTTTAATCTCTGCCGCTGGTGAGCGTAAGAATCTTTCTAAAGTTGCGTACGCAACCAGTGTATGGCAGACGTGCCTCGCTGAATTTTTATAGACAGGGGTGCATTGTGGGAGAAACGTGGCGTGACCTTGAAGATCAGGGTCCAGGGAGAGGTGGTTGCGTAGTCCGAACAGTCTTGTTTAGGATGAACGATTGTTTTGTATACATGGGGTAATACATATCAGGGTAATTGTTCTGTTATGCAAAACGTGAAAATTACTTTTTTAAGCTGTAAACATATAAAAAAAAAAGAGGGATTTTATTTCTTCAAATCTGTCTATAGGTTCGACTTCAGAAGCCAACCATAATACTTAATATCAGATATTTTTCATATACTATAAACACTGTAAAGATATTATTTTATTTTCAAACATCTTTTGATAATTTCTTAATATTTAAGTATCTGGTATCTAAACTAAAGGAAACAAAATTAAAAATGTCTAAATTACTTACTAACGAGTATATTTTTTCACAAGTAATATAGGTATTACAAAATTATTTAAAACAAAAATCTCAGTTTAAAAAATAAATTATACAAAATATGTAAATGATTAATGTGAAAGGTATATACCTAAAAAAGCCGACAATTCGTGCGAAGTGTAGACTATAGAACGAATCACGCATGACGATACTAACTGCAACTTAAAATTGAAAGAACGTAAATTAAACTGTTGCGTTACGTAAAGGCAATCTTTGATTGTAACCTGGAATATTTGTTATCTATTTGTTGGAAAAGCCAATAAATTAAAACAATTTTAAGGGGTAGATAGATTCACGCATTTATTTCTATCTAAAAGAATGTAGCTAGTGATGAAAGAGTTTACAACGTGTGTTTCAGCGTGGAAATGACGATTAACGTAAAGCTGATAATAACCAGGTCAGTTACATTAACGGTTTATATGCTCTTCTTCCTCCGTACGTTCAATTAAATTCTGGTTTCGTGACCTATTTTCTTGCTTATCTGTTACACTTTGCGTAAAAAGAATGTACATATTCAATGACTTAAATTGCGCACGTGGTTGACATTAGCGAACAGAATCCTATGTTAACGATATTCAATGAAAACTATGTTGCTTGACGTGTCTACTACATTAAATTATCAAATTGTACCAGACACGTTTTTATTTTACTTATGAATAATGAACACTTTTGGCTAAAATAGTTGCTATCGATTGGTGGAAGAGTTATTTAAGTTATAAACCAAAATTCGTCTTGATTCTTCGTCGAAACAATAATGATGATTCGTGAACAAAAAACAGAAATTGCATTAGCAGTTGGGAATATTATTGCTCAAACAATATTTTGATTGATTTGTACCGCTGCTGAAAGATGCACAATGGAAGATTACACAGTATTTATGAAAACACATATCGCCGGTATTAATATAAAATAACTGGAAAACAGATTGAATGCATATAACATGCTTTACCATATGGGTTCCGAATCGATAATCACGAAACGTATGACGGTATTGAGGATTTTGCAAAATTTTGTACATGTCGAAAATGATAAAGGATTGTCTGCAAAATACGAGAGCTACAATTTTGGATAAGCTTAACACTGTTATATGTCCAACGAGTTTCAATACAAATGATTAGCAAAAGGAAACTTGGTCGATCACAAGCAGAGTACAAAGTAAACGTTGTTGAATTGCAAGATGTCAAGAATAATTTTGACATTGGCATGAAATGAAAACTTTCGCATTACAATGGGTTCCATTAGTATTTCAACGCGTACAGTACAAAGAAAAAACTTGATCAAGGCCGCTGTTAATGAAAAATTACTCTTTCGGAATTATTTTTATCTGCGACGCTCTGTTCCGTTAACATTATATTTCTACAGTGACCTTAATTTGTTGTGGCAAAGTTACAGGAAGTTGTTACGTGAAGTTGTGTTTTTCATGAAACATCAATATGGTGCTACATTTAAAGAGATTACCGTTGCGTTAAAATAACTTTAAGAAAAAGCTATCAATCCAGTTTTCCTATACATCTTATCCCCCATAAACTCTTTGAAAAATGATCCTCTCCGATTTTTTGCACGTTCGGGAACTTATCCGATATCCGTCGTAAGGATTTCCTGTGAAAGTTTGCATGCATAGCTGCGCAAGGAATGCTGATCGTTGCGCATCCAACCGACATATTCAATCGTGAGTATACCGTTACAATTGCGCAAATTCAATCTACTTCCCGGGACACTCAGACACAAGGCTGCCGACGTTGTAATTTCTTAACAAGCCAAGAACGTATATAGATCCAACCGGTCCAACCACGTCACGCTAACATTATACATTCTCATCCCCTCCACCACCCCAACGCAACGACCCCTAAGACTTCATCAGCTCATAAGCACATCGTTCCACGCTTCCCAAACAAAAAAAAAGAAACATCCTCATAGAAGGAACGCAGCACCTACCCCGCAAAACAGTTTCACCGATCATCCCCACCAAAATCACCCTCACCCAACCCTCAGTCGTGCAATCACTCCGACCTCATCCAGCGCAGCCGAAAGCGTCTTACCAATTTCGACTCGGACCTTGCCACCCCCCCCCCCCCCCCCGTACGTCATTGCGCACAACTCCCTAACTTCGTTACACCGCCCCCGCGCCGTCCGTTCCCACATTTTGTTTTGCATTCCTCCCGGTCATCTGCATTCATCGCTTCCTCCATGCGAAGCCTGCTACACCCCCGGACCCCCTCGCCCTGCCCCCCCCCCCTCCCATCTTCGCAGTCTCCCCCTCGCCTCCCAGACGCCGCTCCTTCTGCTCGCTTTTTATACATTCACTCGAGCGCCGCGTTGAAGAGGGACGGTTAAGAGATTTTAGACTGAGCATTGGAAAAGTTGACGGAGCGGAGGAGCAGAAGGACCGGAATGGCGACGAGATGGCTACGACACTGGCTGCAACCTGTCTGCTGGCCGTGTGGGTGTCGGCGATGGCGTCGGCTTGGTATTGGTAGAGCCGGCAGTGTTGCGCTGTAGGGAGGAGATAGGGTTGGCGGGACGCGGAAAGGGAAGATGGGGGAGGAGGAGGGGGAGGGTGGGAGCTGGCGGACGGGGTGGGGCGGGAGGGTGGTAGGTAGAGGTCGGGGGACAGCCGTCTAGACTAACCCCCGATCCACCCCGGCAGACAAGCCAACCAAACTGTTCGAGTGAACTGCACCGCTTCTACGCTCGGCCCTGTGTACACCCTTAAAAAGTTAAAATACTCTGTCCTCTCTCGCCACTTTCCCTTTGCCGCCATTTTTCAACCCCTTTCGCGCCGACGTCTTCGCGCACTCATTGTCATTTCTAATCGTCGCGACCTCCTCACCCCTCTCTTCTACCCCTGTCCTATGTGCTTTCTTCCGACTGCCCGCTTTGTGGCTGGCTATCTATTTCTCGCTCTCTGTCTTTCTTTTCGTCTGACCCTTCTCTCCCCCTCTCTGTCTCTCTCTCTCTCTCTCTCTCTCTCTCTCTCTCTCTCTCTCCTCTTTCTCTGGTTAGAGTTTTTGTCCTGTCGCGCGTCGCATTTTGATGCTCCTTTGCGTTTCTCCGACGCTGCGGGTGCTTTTGGGGGAGTGGGTTCATAGATGGGTTTTGTCTTTTTCACTTCTGTTCTTTGGGGAGCTTTTGTCCTCCGCGCGGGCTTTCGGCGGCGAGGTTGCGTGAATGGGTGGGATTAGGGTGGTTTAGATTGTTTGAGAGACAAGTGGGTGGTTGCGAGGTAATGGATGTGTGTCTGATAGGCTTCTGTTTTTATATTATTTGAGCGGTAAATGGAGATGACTTTTCGAAGGTCTTTGGTTCTTGCTCGGAAGTACGTGTTCGTTCGAAGATGATACGTTTGAGATCGTAGCCTAGGAGAACCTGTTGCTGAAAATGAATGCCTTGTACATATTTGCCATAACACCATTCTTGCGCAGTCCATTACTGGCGTATAAAGTGGCATCACAAAACAGGGGTTGATTTTTGACAAATTGATGAACTTCACTTGAAAAACGACCCCTATTCAATTATACTTCAAATTCCTTTCTAGAGTATCGAAAAGCACTCTATTTAACCAATAGCGTTAAATATCGTAAAATACAATATACCGGGATATGCTTAACAAAATCTGTGATTGGTAAACAACCTAAATCGTATAATGGCATGAGATGGACCAGGAATCAAACTTGCGCTAATAAATGTATCGATAGGCGAACATACAATTAGAGTAGAATTTCTGGTTAATTCTAGTACCAGACATAACAAGATGCAATTCGCAGCAAGAATGCACTAGCTTAGTAACGCATACCGCGGGCTATCAATTAATTTCGCGTTCTCCGCCTTGCATTGGCCAGTAATCAATCGCGCATCGGGAAGTAGATCGACGGGCAGAAGGGTGCAATTAAAATGCAATTGAAGGGCAGTTTCTGGTTAACTCTAGTACCACATATAACAAGATGGAAACGACAGCAAGAGTGTATCAGCTCAAAACGCAAACCAGGTCCATCTACTCGTTTCGCTCACGCCCTTCAAATTCGACAGCGATCAATCGCATGACATCGAGAGCATTGATGAACGAAAAGAGGACAGTCAAATTGTAATTAAATTGTTACTTGCCACTGACGCGGGTACCACATACAGTAAGATCTAACTACCGGCAAGAACGTACTAGCCTAAAACGGAAATCGGATCCATTTATTAAATTCGCGTTTGGCCTAGAATTCGGCAGCGATCAATACCACGCCCGTAAGTGCATCGCTGGGTAAAAAGAAACAATCAACCGCAATTAAAGTGCAGTACCCCACTGACTCCGGTACAAGATGCAACCACCGACAAGTACTTATCAGCATAATAGCGCAAACCTTCGCCCATGTCTCTATTCCACGTTCCACCTAGAATTCGGTAGTGATCAATCCAACGTTGGAGAATACATCGAGGGACAAAAAGGAAAAACAGCTGCAATTAAAGTCTGGTTTCGCACTGACTGCGGTGCAAGATGCAACCACCGACGAGTACTTATCAGCATAAGAGTGCAAATCTTCGTTCATATATCCATTCTATGTTCAATCTAGAGTTCGGCAGCGAAAAATCCCACATCCGGAACTGTATCGTTGGACAAATAGGAACAATTAACCGCAATTAAAGCGCACTTCTCCACTGACTCTGGTATAAGATGCAACCACCAGCGAGTACATATCAATATAACAACGCAAACCTTCGTCCATCTATCCATTCCGCGTTCCACCTAGAACTCGGCAGCAATCAATCCGACGTTGGCGAATAGATCGCGCACCAAAAAGGAAGAATATAGCTGCAATTAAAGTACAGATCTCCACTGACTCGGGTACAAGATGCAACCAGCAGCAAGTACTTATGAGCCTAACACTGCAAACCACCGTTCGTTTGTCCATTTTGCGTTCGGCCTAGAATTCGGCAGCAATCAGGCCAACGTTGGCGAATAGGTCGAGAGACAAAAACGAAGAATATATCTGCAATTAAAGTGCAGATCCCCACTGCCTCGAGTATAAGATGCAACCAGCAGCCAGTACCTACTTATCGGTCTAACTCTGCAAACCACCGTTCGTTTGTCCATTTCGCGTTAGGCCTAGAATTCGGCAGCAATTAATCCAACGTTAGCGAATAGATCGCAGATCAAAAAGGAAGAATATAGCTGCAATTAAAGTGCAGATCCCCGTTGACTCGAGTAAAATATGCAACCAACAGCGATGCTTATCAGCTTAACGCCGCAAACCACCGTTCGTTTATCCATTTCGCGTTCAACTTAGAACTCGGCAGCAATCAATCCATCGTTGGCGAATAGATCGAGAGACAAAAAGAAAGAACCTGCGAAATAACTGCAATTAAAGTGCAGATCCCCGCTGATTCGGGTACAAGATGCAACCAGCAGCAAGTACTTATCAACCTAACAATGCTAACAACTGTTCGTTTATTCATTTCGCGTTCGGCCTAGAATTCGGCAGCGATGAATACAGGTTTGGCGAATAGATCGAGGGACAAAAAGGAAGACTATAATTGCAATTAAAGTGCAGATCATCACTGACTCGAGTACAAGATGCAACTAGCAGCAAGTACTTATCAGCCTAACACTGCAAACCACCGTTCGTTTGTCCAGTTCGCGTTCGGCCTAGAATTCGACAGCGATGAATCCGACGTCGACGGGTAGATCGAGGGACAAAAAGGTGGAATTAAAGATTGGCGCATCGAGGCGGTACACGTGCACCGTGGCCGTCCGGTCGAATGTCAACGTACGACCGGTGGCGAACGCGGCCGAACGGAAGGATAATCGAATCGGCGGAGGCCGAGAGAGCTCTCACCTACAACCCGGCACCCATTTTTGCATCCGAAAAGGGTTGTCGCAAGGGAGGGATCGCCGGTGCGTAACTGCGGAGCGGAAGCAGCGGCGTTGCATTTAAACGACGATAAGTCTCGAAGCTTTGAAGACACCGGTCGACTGGATAAGAGAGGCGAGAGGGGGTTCAACGACCCGTTGACAGCCAGACAGGCGGACGTAGGCCAGACCAGTGCATCATCTCGCGCGCGCGCGCGCGCGCGCGCGCATATATATATGTATCTGTACCCGCGCTAGACCGCAAGCGAGCGAGAGATAGAAAGAGAGGGCAGAGGGAGGACGGGGGCAGCTCGTGGACGGGTGGGTGGTAGGGGGAGGAGAGAGGGAGAGGGGGGGGAGAGAGAGAGAGAGAGAGAGAGAGAGAGGGAACGAAACGAGATTGCAAAAAGGGTATGAAAGGAGATTGGTGAGGGAAGAGTGTATCGCCGTTATTATCGCCAACGACTTTTATCGCCGCGCGATAACTCCCGACTTCTGCCAGATACGTGGCTCTATTGACGGCATTTTTTTTCCTCCCTCTCATCTTCCCTCTCCTCCCCCTTCGCCACTTGTTTACTAGACACCCCCTAGTCCCTCTCTGCGCTCACTCTCGCTCCTTTTTCTGTCCATCTGGCGCGATGTTTAGAAAGATGTGTTTTGGCCGAATAGCATATTTCTGTCTGTGTTTTGCAGCTTTCGGAAAGATTCGCTTTTGGTACGGGAGATGCGGAGGAGGGGAATTAATAGGTAATAGGGTGGTCAGGTTGAAAATGCTCAACAGGTTTGATCGACCAATTTGCTCACTGGATGATCAACTAGTTTCTTATCATGTCGCTGATCAGAGTTTAATAACAGGTCGGAGGTATTAGATCACGTATTGGATGGATGTATAAAAATTTGTGCAACCTTGTCCAAATATTGTTACAGGTAAGAGTACTCTTTAATCGATAAGTCAAATCGCAATGTAGTTCGGAGGAATATATCTCCTTTAATAAGCGCTGCACTTTGAAGTACTGTGCAAATGATTGAACATTGGTTTTATGTTTTCTTTGGATCAGATAATTTTACATCTCGGAGATGGATAATTCCGAGAATGTTAAAATAAAATTGGCCGTAACTGCAGAATTGTGAGACTTGAACAATTCGTGATAGCTTGCCAATAAAGAGCCAGCGTAAAATATAAAAATTGACCATGTACTCCACACAGTTCCACAATAAATCAGGGTGTAAAAATTCACTCTTACCAAGTGAGGAATACGAAACCAGTATATTATTGTGATTATAATGCGGAATTATTGTGCAGTTAAACTTTTTTTCATGACATTGCAAAGAGGGTATTCAAATATTCTCTCAGTGTTAGTATGCCACGTCGTGCACGCAACCTGAGCCAGTTTTGTAATGTACAAACGAGTGATGAACGAGTTGACAGACGCATGAACCAATGAGATGACAGCCGACCAAATCACGAGTGCATGGGACACAGCGACTGACTGACGGAACAAGCGTTCACATACACTCAATATATACAGACAGACCGTACACACAAGAGTGTAAAATCCTTTTTCTGATTGAGGGTGTACAGATAAATCACAGTTCATTAGAAATTTACTGTTATTACTTCGAGAGAAGCTGATAAAAATTGAATTACATAATGAACTTAACATTTTTTGGAGCAAAATCCAAATAAGCGTTCAGATTTCCTTAGATTCAGTGTACAGATTAATATTACAGTCACACTTTCTGCCAATATTCAGTAATGTAATAATTCTACGAAAACATTGTAAAATCAGAACGATTTTGTCGCAGTATTTTATGTAACAAATTTCAAGCTTTATAATTACGAGCGCAAGAAAATTTGTTTCTTTGATAGAGAGAAAGATAAAGATATTTTATTGTACCAAAATTTTATAGTTTCTATCCAAACGTCGTAGAAAGGATGTCTTAACAAGAACGACCATTGTTCCATAGTTGGTTTGACAACATCGGTGTTATGTTTTATTACCCATTTTAAATCGGAGTTAATTAAAACAAAGAGCCATATGGCAGAATAACTAATTTTTAACCGCTTTTTAACGAATAAGCTTGTCGCATTTAAGCAACTGAAAACCGTGCAAACAATCAATGACAGATACTGCATTCGCAACGATTCACAGTTCGGTGAGATTCTGTATTGGCGGAGAGATTGGACTTTGCTTTTTTCGAAATAAGGACAGAAATGGCACGTAGTGAATGGCACTGCCGCAATATGATTACAAACTTTTCGCGGCCTTATTTGAATAGTATGAATATTAAAGATTTGCGCAAAGATGACGAAAACTGGACGGCGAGGTCGTGTGTTTGACACTATGCACCTTCTTCCTTTGGTGTTTGTGAAATCACAGGCTTATGAAAATAAAACCCGGACCGTGTATGAACTTAAGAAGGTTTTACGTGTCAAGTGCCAAATCAGGAAACAAGTCGGCATAAAATTCCACACGAATTGCATTGGTACACTAAGTGGACGTAGAACGAATCATGGGTGACATGTAACAGATACTGTTTCTCATACTTAAATAGGAATGTGTATAATCCTTCCATTAACATAAACCATACGTTATTCCATAAAAATAAAATAATTTATTCACTATATTAAATTCGGTGTTCGTGCTGAGACACCTTGTATAACATACATCAATGTATGCATTCTTGGTTTTGGTGTAAACACATATATATGTATATCAAGTTCTGTTCACCTTGTCTCGTAACTTGTCGATCAAGGATTGATGAGACGACATATAAACCGTAGGTCATTCAGAATGTCACAAAATATATCCAAGTATGAATTGCGGAGAAAAATATCAGAGACTAACATGCGCATGAAACACGCAAAATACTTATACAGTGCACCTTTTAGAATGTGTCAAGTTGCGAGACAACTTATCTGCCCCTTTTTGCCTGCGGCTGCCCGTTGCCAGTCCTGACGTAAGCAGTATTTGTTTACACGGCCGTCTATGTAGTAAAGGGTCTCTGGCCGATTATCGCTTTGTCTTTATGCTCCTCGAGGTTGTTTTAAACTTATCTTTTGATTCTTCCTCCAGCTCCCCCTACCCTTCCCACTGCATTTCTCTCTCTCTCTCTCTCTCTCTCTCTCTCTCTCCCTTTCCCTCTCTCTCTCTACTGTCTTTCTCTGCCCATCTACCTCAATCCCTGCCTCTCTTCTCTTTGTCTCTTCTCAAGCACTCTACATATATGCACGTTTACGCTGGCGCAATCTCATCCTTTCTATTACCAAATCATTTTGTTGCCATATTCATTTATTCGCTTCTATATTCTCTTAATGATGTCATCTCTCCATTTTAAGTTACACTTTCCTTCCTCCGTACCTTACCATTCATCCTAATAATTCTAGTTACACAAACTTGACGTTCGATTCTACTTATACTTCCCGAGAATCTGTATTTACTATTAAGAATGTCGTATTAAAATCGTGAATCGGTGAGCCGATACAGTAAATTCCCGGCGACGATGCACTAATTGGCTAGAAACTCCTGGGCAAAATCCGAACGCACGCGCGCACACACGGACGTGCTCTTTTGACATTTGTTGGTATACGTGCCCTATAAATTCGAAGGCATATGAGCGTCAGGCGTCCATGACGGAATGTGTCGACATAACGGTAGGTAGCGTGCTTCGATGAGCTCACAGGACTATTTAGGAGTAGGAGAGTAGGGTCAGGGAGATCGAGGAAGAGGGAAGTCGAGGAGGGGGCAGAGGGGGAGGAGAAAAATGAGAAACGGACAAAGACAACGGTACAGGCGAAGCATAGGACGCGGCGCGGGCGAAAGGTCGGCAAAGGTTGATAATGGAAACGGTGTATTGCGCTGTACCCCCTACAGGTCTCTTTAAATAGCGTACTTCTCGGGTGACCGTCTCGGTTCTGCGAACTCAGTGTCCGGTTCTAGGTATCTTCGCGGAATAGCGCACCTTGAACGAATCGTAAAAATGATTTTTTATCTTCCTCCCGGCTAGTTCGCATTTGACATTTCGCTACGTACTTCGCGTGCTTGGCTAATCCTTGCCAGACGTTTGGTGGCGACATTAAATGTCTTTACACGATTTTTGTCTCATTTCGGTATAATAGACTACAGGAACTTATAGAATCTAGGAGCGCTATGAATTTCTTTACTGGCGTACTTACTGCCTTGCGGTAGGTAATTGGCCATTGCGAAGCGACAAGGTTTATTATAATATTTGAAGTAAAAAGTTTTATTCTAAGGCATCGCGAGACGCAATTTTTCATACTGGGGAGATCTTTGAGCGCGCTTAACTCGACATGTATGATTACTTCAATTTTTGTTGATGTTAAACACTCGTTGGGATGCATAAAGCAGTTTGAATGAAATGCATAAGTACCTTAAATTAAGGTACCATTAACCAAATTAGAGTACTACGCGACAGTCATTTGTATTTAAGCAATTACTGACAGTGTTGAATTTACCATGAAATGCGTTTGTATAATTAAAACCACACAATATCTGTTAGGATTGGAATGAGGATGTATAATAAATGTGTGAACAAAAAAATAGTTGGTGAATTGTAGATTCAGAAATAAATCTATATATTTTATAGATGTGTTTGGTTCTATATCCACCAGACATTACTACAATATATGGAAATTTATTGACATTCAGTGTTCTGCTTCTGTATCCTTATTTTAATGTCTTTACATGATACGTTATCATTGCTACGTATAATAAATTAGAAAATTAAAAACAATTTACTTTGGTTCAGGAAAAGATTATAATATTTAATTAGGTAAGCATATTTTAGGAGGCGATGTTATACGCATATAAAATCATCAAAAATTCAGTAAAACTGGATAAGCTTCACTCGTTACTTATTGTTTCTACATTCTCATCTAACATTCTCTAAGTATGTGTAACTATTGACACGAAGTTGACTTGATAATCTTTCAAAATAGTCTGTGTCACATGCAATGTTTTCATACCATCAAGGTTTTAATTAAAGGGAACAATTACACGGGACAATTTTTTTCTACTCGAAAATTATTTGTAACACATAGGCTCCATATATGCGTATTTTTGATGTCCAAAAAAAATACCATATTTTCTCGCACGAAAAAAAATAACAGAATTAGCCCCACGTACATATTTTGTTAACATTTAAAAATATTTCCTTTTCCACGCATAACTGTATCCAATCTTAACAGAGAGACAACAAGCAAATATACAATAACAATCCAACTCCGAATTCACAATAAGTAATTTTAACGCAACACTCGACTGTTAATCTGAGATTCACAACAAACTCAACAGACATCGCGACATCAAAGATTCTTCCGATTCCATCTACTACCACCCGCGAGAAGGTGGACACAGTTGGCTGATAACAACGGGCAAATGCTCTCGGAGGGAAGAAGAGCGAGAAACAATATGAGAAATCAATGATTTGCATCGGTGAGAGACGGCTAAAGATGAGGGGCCAGCGTATGGATCGTATGAATCGCGAGTGGAGTCGAGCGAGATGAGGCGGGCTTGAAAAGAAAAGTAGGTACTAGCCGCACCGGCAGACTGATGGGAAAGAAATACGTCAGCGGTGCTCAAGGTACGGAAAGGGGCGGAAAGGAACGAGCAGCGCCGAGACGCGACGAGGCGAGACGAGGAAAGACGATGGAGGCCGATGGGGGTCGTGCACCGCGGCGCTGAACGCAGTGCCATCCGATAGGCAGTACCGCTTGCTCCGTAAATTCTTCACTTTCCCGTTTCAATTCTCGCCCGTTCGTATTTACGTGTTAGACGCTCGCCCGCCGCCTTTACCCGAGAACGTTACGCCGTGGCCACAGAGCGGTGTCGACGAAGCTGGAGTGGAAGAGGCTTGAAAAGTCGCGGAAACAGTGGAAAATACGGCATTACCGGCAGGGACGCGAGCACGGGATCGTGTGTGTTGTTGCCGCGCGCCGTTTACGTGTACTGCGCGTATACACGTTTCGTCCGTGGTGAGAAGCACCCCCTCTCTCATCCTCAGGCCGACGCGTGGTGGTCAACACGGTGCGTGTGCTTGTCTTCTTTCCCTCTCGTTCTCTCTTTCGAGTACTCACACGCGGCTTGTCCCTCTTCGTTCATTCCCCTCCCTCTATCTCTTTCTCTCTCTCTCTCTCTCTCTCTCTCTCGCTCTCTTCCTCTCGTCTCCCTCTGTCTCTTCGTCTCTCCCTGTCTGTTCCTCTATCATTCTCTCTCCCATTCTCATTCTCTCTCTTTCTCTCCCTCTTTTATACACACGCGTACACTTACAGTACTCCGTTTTATTATGATTCGTCTATTTGCTCCGATAAGCTGAAAAATACGCTCCGTTTTCGCCGGTGTCGAAATAAATCTGTGTGTTTTCGCGACGTGCGGCCGATACGGAGAGAAATCCAACCTGAGAAGAAGACAACCGAGTCTTCGCCGCGTATTCAAAAGGCACCCATTCTTGGAACATGAAGGAGACGCAGTATGGCCGCTCAACACCAAACGAGTTAGACTATCTCACCGGTGTCCATGCTACGCCAACGAAATACTGTCCATCTTCCT
This sequence comes from Anoplius nigerrimus, assembly GCA_914767735.1. Taxonomy (NCBI): domain Eukaryota; kingdom Metazoa; phylum Arthropoda; class Insecta; order Hymenoptera; family Pompilidae; genus Anoplius; species Anoplius nigerrimus. The sequence goes on along the minus strand of OU612079.1, from coordinate 2,207,105 downwards.
CCTTGATATTCCACCTTCCCTCCATCCGGCTTTGTTCGGTGTCGATTCTCCTACTCCGTCTATATTATATCTTTTACACTTGTTCTCTGTCTCTATCAAATTCTCCTACCGTGTATTTGGTGTCACGTCTGTTTTCGTCGCTCCTTGCGGAGCATTTGCTCTTCCCAAATAGCCTTCCCGTTTTCTCTCAAGTGCCTGTCTCTTGTAGTTCGTTCCTACGTTTATCTCACTCGTTCCTTCGTCACCTTCGTTTCGCGTATGTTCTATGCTCCTTTATTTTTCTCTATCTCCCCCATTCTCCGTCTCTCTTCTTCCCTTTCTCTCCTGTCCTCCGTATCCTCTCCTTCTTATCCCCTGATCACGCATTTCATTCGAAAATAGAACGTCAGCACGCGTGCCGTGCACATTTTTCTACGTGAAAACAGCAAATTCCCACTCACTGACACGAATGCGCGCGCGCTGTCTGCGTATAAGCGAACTAAACAACGAATAATCGAATAAGCACTCGTCTGGACAATCTAACCTCACTTTTCATCAAACTTGTCACTTCTCTTGAGATCTACCACCAATCTTTTTTATCGCCTCAATTGCTATACAGAAACAACGCTTTGTTTTAGTTTGTACTTGTCAGCTAACTGCATACTTGGTTTGTTATAAGCATGTTGTTATTTATTTTATCTGTCGGCATTCTTATCAACCAAAGTTCGACGATAGTTCACCACTCAAGAAGTAGTAGGAATAACTTTTTGGTCGTTTCCGATAAATTCACTATCATGTGACGATGATCTTCTGATTATTCATCTTTGTATGTCGTGCTGCATTTGTTATGATGAAGACAGCTAATGCATAAGATAAACAAATGTACCGGTAGAAGAGAGTCAGTAGAAGTTAATATCAAAATGAAGCCTGTGACTTGGGAATTGTGTTTGCATGGGGTAATTTGAGAGGTCGCAAAGTATTATTTCTTGAATTACTGCTAATTTCAATTGAATTTAGCTCTACCATTTTTGGAGTGCTCGCATTTTAATCCCAAGTTCACTATGCTTGAGATAAATTATAAAGAATTGCGAACATATACGTTTTGTATTCCTTTTATTATTATAGTGTTCCAAAATCAATGGAATATACGAACTTGTATAATTTTCTAAGAGAGCACGTAATGCTGACAATCGATTTCAATAAATGTACAATTTTTCGTTGCTTATTTTAATTTGCAGAACAGAGGGGTCATGCAATTTTCTATCTCTTTCCAATTATTTTATACCACTTGAATCAGATGGGTCCTTGTTGAACGGAATTAAAAATATGTTTACCCGCTGATAATACATAACATAGCGCATAGCAGACGCGTGTGTGTTAAAATAATGCTTTACGCCAAAACAGCGATATTTCTGCCTATTACGGTTACATTTGCAATTAACGAATTCGACCCTACATACATTTCATCCAGGTTCAACGTACGAGTGCGCCACATTTTTCAATGAATTATTTATAAATCGAAAGGAGCTGTATTTTTTATAAGCGACCTGGATTAAAGAACCACTCACCGTCGGTGAAAATTAGATCCTTTAATGCCGATCGTCGACTGCAAATGTGGCGCAGGCCGGCGAAAATTTTCTTATGGACACCCTGTAAATATTACTCATTCCCCGAGTTATCAGGGAAATTGCTTTTTCCTTTCGAGTTTGCGATGTGTGCATCCAGTGTGCGAAAGACTATGACGCCAAAGTGTGGAGCAGATCAAGCGCAACAATGTCCGCGCAGCATGTGTTCGTAAAAATAGGATTTTCGCAGTTTCCCTCTCCCCGTTGTTATATTTAGCCAGGCCGCGTGTCTCTTGCGTAGTAAACAAATTTCAGAAAGCCTGCCCCTCGTGTAACGAACGGCGGTTTCCTTCTTAATCTAAGCACCCATCTTTCCGGGTGAATCGTTCGAATTGCTCGATCCAGATAGATGTCATTGAATGAAACGCTGATTATGAATATGATAACGTTTAACGATTGTTGCTGTCTGGCGATCTGTATCGCGTCGACGTTTCTCCGTTGGCATCTTAACATAACAACACTCCCCCTTTTTCAATCTTCGCCCCCTGTTGATTGTCACTAATTTTTCAATGTGCACTTGATTAATCTTGTCCGTACGGCTAATGTGGCTTGCATGTATTAGTAGGTACGAGGCATGAATACAATTACTGGGTTCATATGCACAGACCGGTATTAAATATCTGATTTAACGTTGCTATAAATAGATCGAGGACATCTAACGTAGTTAAAAATTTAATTATATTTGCCAGGTGCGTGAAAAAAATATAAAAATTAACAAAACATACTAAAACAAATCAGTATCCGATTTGGGCTAGTCGAAATCTAGTTTCTTCTTTCTCGTATAAATGTATGTGCAAAGATTGATATTTTCGGCATGTGTACGTTAAGAACATTCTGTACATACTTTTCTCAGTGAATCATAATTAAATCGCATATAATGTTTGCGTATCGAGACGGTCGCGTCATTATGAAATGCAAATTTTGCGCGAAACGGAGAGAAATGTGGCACATTCGAAAGAAATGAGAGAAAGAAGAAGGCAGACAAAGGAAGGCACAAAAGAGGAAGAGGAGGGAAGTCTGACACAACAGAGATCAAAACAAGCTTCTCGAAACCCGTTCGTGGACTATTTCATAGGGGATAGTATTTTAAGAAGTTGTAGGAAGCATGAGTCTACAGGCCAGAATAAAGCACTGTATATGTGCAACTTGCCCGTTTTCTTGTTCCATCTCTCATTGCACTTTTCTCCTTTATAGGTTTCCCTCTCAGGCTAATCCCAAACTTCCATATATGTGCTTCTATATTATACATGTATTGATTTCGACAACCACTAAACCTATAGTCGCTACAGATCCTTTAACAAAAACTAAGAGTACATACTATGAACCACTTTTACAATTCTTGCTAACAATATTATTAATAAATTTGTGTTCAAAATACATAAATGAGTAAAATATTTGAAACTTTACTTTCTGTGTTTACATACTTGTCACTTCAACTGATTTCTAGATAAATATTGTAGGTGTCTCATGATACAATTTGCAATACTAATTACATATAAAACAACTGTATTAGAATGGAAGAGAATAATCTTATTCCTTCACAAGAAAACAGTAATCTTTTACAGAATCATACTACCTTAATACTACGACAATACGCATAGAGTTGACAAAACATGGCCATAACTAATTGAACTGAATACAAATTATTTTTTTATTTTTTTATTATATTCAGATTTATTTTATTATCACAGCACATTCGAGAATCGACACATAACTAACAGGAATGCTATTTTTTCCTTGTTGTAGATTTGTCAACATCGTCCGTGCACCTCGTCAGCGTCTCACCTACCATCGCTTACCATAGCATCATTGCTGGTACGACTTGACGAACATTGATCAGCTGCAACGCCAATGACAAAGTAGACTGGAGCCGGCAAGCGTAAAGTGGTTGGAAGCGGCAAGTGCAAGTTGATTCGTGAGTCCTATCGTGTTACTTGCGCGCTGCAACTAACTACATGGCCCGCCACGATGATGGGGGAGGTGCGAACAATAGATTCCACGGCATCTCAACTGTTCCGTTTGCTCGTTAAACAACGCTATCCTCGGTTTTTACTGGTCAAGATATCGAACGTAATATGATAATTCGTTAGCGGTAGAGAATAAATGAAAGATCAGGATCCTCGACGCAGATCCATCGTCGCGCCGAAGAGAAGGAGGAGGAGGTGGAGGAGGGGAAAGGAGGAGAAAAAAATAGCAGCGATATCGGCCGAAGTCAAAGCGGGGGCTGAGGCCGGAAGATATGAATGACAAAAGCCTGAATTGTACGTAGAACAAGGAAAGGGAGGAGAGTGGGGTAGCGATAGGGGTCCGAGGAGAGCGGAAGAGAGCGGAGGAGAGCGGAGGACGGCGGAGGAGGGCGGAGGAGTGCGTAAGTACTGTTAGAGCGGCGTCTTCGTAAGGATAGGAAGAATTCGCTGTCCGCAGCGTGAGCTGAAAAGCGACTGGACTGGACGGTCTCGCGAGATTTCCCGCAAAGGTCAAGGGGTGTGGGGGTCACCACGGGGGCGGGGGTGGGCTTACCCCTGCTTCTTTTCGTCGTCGCTCTCCTCGGCGATCAAAGGTGCTCGGCGTCGGCTGCGTCCGTCGTACCCGATACGTACGTGTCCGTCGATAGCGGTTTCTCTCGTCTCTCGGTTCGATTCGTCAATCGATCGCTCCTGCCGTCATCCCTGCCGTCGTTACTGTCGTCACCGTCGCCGTCGGGGCGCCTGTATCAGAGAGGTCATCGTCGCCTCCGAAACTCCCACGAGATCACGTATCGACGCTACCTGGAAACCGTGGATCGTCATCAGACGCCACTCTCGTCGCGCTCAGCTGCGAGCAACAACGGCGGCACGAATGGCTCGACGATCGATACCGCCAACAACGATATCTTGAACCGAGCCAACGAGCGGCTGGTGGAGTGGCGAAACTTTGCGACGTACAGCCTCGTCGAAGGATCGGCCGCCATCGCGCGAGACGCGATCGAGAGGAAGAGTTCGAGAATCGAGCGAGGCCCGCTGCGGAAGAGAAGCAGATACCGAGGTCGTCGGATCGGCTCGAGCTCGGACACTCGACGTTCCAAGTTGAGCGACGAGTCGTCGCTGAAGGGCGAACTCGGCGTCCCGTTGTTATTCCGCCGATCGCGGAAGGCGAGTCTGGTGTCGACGCGCTCGTCAGAGGAGGGGGACGAGGAGGGAGAGATTAAGAAGGAGAAGGAGGAGGAGGAGGAGGGGCGGCGACGGCAGCGGCGGCAGGGCGAAGCTTCGATAGGGCAGGCTGGCGGTAGCGCGGATGCATTATCGGTAAATGGCAGTTCGTTGACGAGACGACCGATAACGACAACAGCAACGACGGCGGCGGCAGCAGCGACAGCTGCGGCAGCGGCAGCGGCGGCGGCAGCGGCTGCGGCGGCGGCGGCGGCGGCGGCGGCAGCGGCAGCGGCGGCGGCCGCGGCGGCTGCAGCGGTCGCAGGCTTCACGACTACCACCTTAACACCGCCAACCGGCAGCCCACCGACCGGTAGCCCATCGACCGGCGGCCCATCGATCGGCAGCCCATCGACCGGCAGCACGCCAACGAGCACGCCGAACGACACGGAGACGACCTCGGCAACGACGGCCTCCAAGCCCTGGACCCTCTCCGACCTAACCGACCTCGCCGACCTCACCGACATCGGCACCCACGAGCTCCACGTCGCTCGCAATGCCACGCTGAGGCTGAAGGACAGGAAAGGAGTGACTGAGGGAGGGGGAGCTGTAGGGGCAGCCGGAGGAGGGCCGACTCAGGCTGCAAGGAGCAGGCACGAAGGAGGCTCGGTGCACGATAAGGATACCAGTGGTGAACTCGTAGTGGGTGGTGGTGTCGTTAAGTGGATCACAACAACAGTCGCCGGGCCGATGTCATCGCGGTCGTATCCCGGAGATGAGGAGTTGGGAGTTGGACGCTTAAGGACACGTCCGAGTCCCGAAGAGAAAGGGAACGAGGCGACAGGAACGCGGGGATCGGCGTCGAGGATAAACGAGAAGGATAAGGACGCCGAGGAGGAAGAGGCGAAAGTCATCGTAGCACGGACCAAGAATCTCTCGGCATCGACGTCAACAACGACGCAGCTGCCACCGCCAACGCAAGGCACCTCTATGGAAGCACGTGAGTAGTGTATTCTTCGCTTTTTTTTTCTTTTTAACAGCGCTTCTTTGGTTTAATATTGTTGGATGCCATTGTTAAGTTGAGTGGGGTTGCCAGAGACTATTGTTAAGACGAGTTGATTCACGGAGAATTGTACTTTTCTCGATGGTGGTGGAAAACATTGTGTACAATGTTAATTTTTCCTTGTAGAAGTTCAAAACATTGGGATCGAAACGTAGGAAGGTTAATAATTTAACGGTGAAAACAAAGTTGTCCTTTCGAATGGAACAGGACCGCACAAACATCAACATGTTCAAAAGTTTAGATCGGTCGTAATGTATACCACTGTTGTGTACAATGTTTGTAAAGATCAAATGTGAATTTACTTTGTTTATATAATTCTTGCTGGAGCGCTATCAATTAGAATTTAATGCACAATTTGGAAGAAACGAATAGAAAACGTGGTTGCCTGTGATGCAGATACGGTGTATCCATGCGCGTAAGTTTGACAAGATCTTGAAATTGTATATTTGCATTTTGGACTACGTAAAAAGCAAATCTGAATATACTCAACGAGTTATCACACATATCAGTGCTTGCAGCGTTGAATTTTCACGTGCCAGCACAGCAAAAATCAATAAATTGTAAACAATTTTTATTTAGTTACTTTGTACATACTCCTATTGAAAATTCTTTTTTTCATTAATATATTTATCGAATTTCGAAGACAAATAATATTAATACAAATAGTAGCTTAATCGACATAGCAGAACGTAGACGAATAAAAAGGCGCCTATATTTTTTGGAACACTAATTCAACTTTAATCAAATTGTTCTTAAAATCAATGGCATATTTCAACCGGCAAAACAATTATTACTGTCACGTCATTTACAAACACAGTTCTTCTATATATCCAATATTATAAAAACGTTCAAGACGCTGAAATTCATTGAAGCGTCAACATTACAAAGTCTCGCAATTCTTTTGACATTATTGCAATGATATTTTTATTAATCGCAGCCGTAAAAATGTTAACTGCAACTTCGTCAAACTAAATTTGCATTGCAAATATTTTTTCGAAATTTTGTTATTGCAGTTGCATATTACTAATACTTTCGCATGGGGGTGAGGTAGGGTTGGGGTTAGTAAAGAAATTACTGGATGGGGGAGAAAATAAGGGTGCACTGGATGAATGGCGAGAGTGAGGGATTGGAAAACGAGGGTAGCGCAGCAATAGAATGGGGCACACGAAGGAAGGGGTGCAATATTGTTCATTTTGTATAGTACGGTAGGAAGATTGATGCAATTGGTGAGGATGGTGGGTTGTACGTGAGTCGTACAAAACAAATTGTAGAAAAAATTCCGCATTATCTATTTTATTCTTAAACGTAAGAAGCAACATCTGCATTCAGCGCATTGTTATTCTCTAAGTACTGAATTAAGTAACAGTAATGGACACTGCAGCTGTCTATCGTGCGCTTTATTGAATAGATAGAATCCAAAGGAATATTATGTGCGAAGAACTGTACCGCTCGAACATATGGTCTTAAACGGTGGATTGTTCGTAGCTGAGCCAAACGAATGCGGGACAGAAAACTCCCATATTATTGCTACTATTAGATTTAAATTTCGATCAGCTACAGCTGCAAAGCTTATTAGCAAAGCTGCAACTGTATGCCTACATGAATTATGCCTGTAAACGCTTTTAACAGGAAGTCCATTGCAACTAACTGCGCAGCAACTTTCCCAGTCTCTATTACGATTCTGTTCTCTGTTGCAAGACTGCGCAATTAGCACGGTAGCACATGTTTTATTTTTTATCTCTGAACATAAGGCAACGATCTTCACGCAGGACTCGAAGTTCTCAAACTGTATCCGCAATTCTGACAAATGAGTACGTTGCCTCCCTTAACGTAATACGTTAACGTATTACATTATACTCTCGGCAAACAGCAGTATCTGGGCAACAATGCGTAAAGCTCGCCAGAAATTCGATGTGCAAGAGAAAAATATCCTCGACAGTCTTACCAACCGAAGAAATGGGCCATAGTTAAGATTCCTTTATCAACGTTCTTTCGACATTCTGTGCATCCACCCTTTCCTCAGCTCCGTCAACCTTCCCCTCGAACCTCCCAGAACCTTCTTCCTCCACTTCCACCCCTCCCCATTCTCTCATACCTGATCTTCTTTTTTTCGTTTATCACGCCGATCTCCGTGCCGGCAGTCAGATTTTAATCGCAGCCCTCTACCGGCCGAAGATTCACCGATTCAACTCGCCATGTGATATTCATCGACGGAATCAGGGTACTGTTTTGCTCGACGAGCCATTTTTGACATTATCATTTAACGCATTCCGGCGAACGGTACGCATTTCCTCGACCCGAATCGGCGTGAGGTGATGCGGTTTTAAATTTATGTTATAGTTTCCGAGCAGGTACGGTCTAAAAGGTAAGCACGTAGGAATAGGTCAACGACAGAGAGACGAAGGGGGTGCGAAAGGGCTTCGTCACCATGGAAACCCTGGCGCAGCGCGCTGACTGTAGGGTGCCTAAAGTTTTTTATGGCCTGAGCGATTGTCGGAGGGTCGGGACTCTAAAAATCGTTACATAAACCTAGATACATGACGCTGGCTCTGCATTCTTTTCGTTCATTATCCTTTCCTTCTCTTTCATTCTCCTTGGTCCAGCTCCCATATGGATTATTCATACGGATTAAGGCTCCTTCGACGCTATTTTAATTAAACTTCTCCGAATCGACGTACTATTAATTTGACATTAAATCTGATCGCATTCATTGCTGTTTTACATGCGTCGTCCGTGTATCATTTGCCCAGGCGTGTGGAAGGATAGAATATCTTCGTAATGGGTTCGAAACGAGTCTTGCGAAGTTCTGTTTCATTACGGTAATAAATCACAGAAATGTTTGGTATACAAAGACGCGCGTTGCAAGATACAGGTTTTGGTGTATTGCAGGTCGGCAGTATTAACAGGGACGGAACTGTTCTATTTTTATGTCAGGTGATTCACCCTGTGCATCGGTAAGAGTCTGGAATTCGAAAACTCCGACGAAAATAGCCATAAATTTAACAGATTTTGAAATAAGGCAGATGGAACGATTTAATGATAGGTCGGAGAGGAGCGAATGAAAGGGGAAGGGACGCGAATAGTGCATATTCGGACTGATTACGGTGTTTTATCAATAAGGTTTCTTCACCGCATTTGCGGTAGCCGAATCTGCAACGCGGATGCTGCAAATTATAGACAAGTGTGCCAGATATTTTACGCGCCGTAATCGTCTTGTTACGATCCTGTTGTTTTTTGTTGGGTCGCATAAGATCTGATTCACTGCAATAAATAGCGTCGTTTCCTTCCTTCCGTTTCTGACATTCCAATTTCTGTTCAAAACAAAAGGTCATTCAACTGTTAATCGCACAAGAAGTTGAGTTATACAAGAAAAGCGTTTGTTTTACATTTTATTACATTTTATGATTTTTACGTTGAGGTACATTCTCGTACTATTATAAAGAAAAAATATTCTTAGAATCTAAAGTCAAACAAAATAACATACACAATTTATGTGTGTACTCTATGTTTTTCAAAATTCTTTCATTAGTTTCATTTATCCCTGTGCTTGTTAGATTGAAAAAGTATTCATGAAAAAGGCATACTGAGAACGTAAAGAAAAGATGAGGAACAGCAGAAGTGCTGCGAGTTAAACAGGAATATGGTGCCAAGTGCAAAGCATTGGGGCATCGACCAGGTATCATTTGCTCCTGTCGTTCCTCCAATACTCTTGGCTCGTCTTCCGCTATACGTTATCGCTCCAAAGATTACATCCCACACTCGCAACAGAAAAGACAGTAACGTAATATCTGGATCAACGTCTCATATTCTCGCTTCAAAAACAGACCGAACTCCCTGGTATTCCGCCGTTTTCTACATCCAACCTTTTGTTCACCCAAGCGATACTTGCTTTAAGTTTGAAAAACCTTCATTGCACGCTGTCAGAGTCGTTGCACTATAATCCGACGAACATCATCAAAGACTGATTAAGACCTGGCCAATTATGATTATTCCCCTCCACACGCCCTCTGAACGTCTTTCCGATGCACGCAAGAAATCAATACGATACAGTCCCGCAATCCCATGCACTTGAACAATATCAGCCCGCAACTGTACATCCGAGTTCCGTTTTTAAATAACCATTTGTTCGCATCGCGATATTCATCCCTGGCAATTTGCCAACGGTAATCCGCCGCATTGAAAACAAACATAAATTCCGTAGGCACGGTATCGGGACCGTGGGGAATTCGATCGGCGGCCACTGCCGAGGTATCCGAAAGCACAGTTCCTCGGGGCCATAATGAACCGATCGATTATTCAACAAATTGCCGGCGCGGGCCGGATCCGAGAGTGTGACCGGGCCTTAATTTATCGGTCGGCGACGAAGAATACCGCCGCGCCGGCAGACCGATCGCGAGCGGAACGTCTCATATCTGGCCAATTGTTTGTTCGCCCCGACTGTTTATCCGTCCATTGCATCTGCCGGCCAGATAGCCAGCTACTCTTGCCGGCCAGCATAGCCCCAGTCAGTCAGTCACTTAGTCAGCCAACGCGTCGGACCGCCAACCTACTTGCATGTTATGCTACTGTAACGGCACACGCTGTCACACAGTGGCGCGCGGGCGTGCGTGTGCGTGCGCACGCTCGCATGCACGTACGCGCGCGTTAATACCTGAGCGCGGGCTAAATGCAGTAGTAGCTTTTGCGGACGGGTAGGCAGACTAAACAAAAATAATCTTTCGCCGTTCATATAATCTGCCGATGACTGGGATACTACGGAGAAGGAGTATGATGTAAGGACGCGTTTCGGAGGATCGAATTCGTCATTGCTCGGGATGTCATTGGCGACCTTCGCGACGTGTTTCCGTATTGTTCCACTTTTTCCCGTTCGCCGTAGATTTCGTTCCGTGGAGCTTCTGTTCAGGTCGAACGTATTTTGACAATATTTGCCGAGGGCTGGTTGGCTTCTATACTTGGATATGTTGGCAGGTACGGCGCTGGTTAAACATTTTGTTAAGAGGCAATTTGCTACGCCTACAATCTATTGCTGTTTGTAATCTGGGCTTTTGTCCCATGTGGGCTGTAGGAGTTAGTCCTGGTGTTTTACTTCAGTGTGTTTAGCTCTGAACGCTCTTTTATTTTTATTGTTGCATTAATTATCGATTTTCTATCGATAATGCATTCATTGTAGCCGTAATATTTATTAATGCAGAGTCGAAGGTATTTTACTTCAATGGGTATGAGGAGGAAACAACCATAAGGTTGTATACTACAAAATTCTTATCTGTTATCCAATGTCTCGCGTATGTCTGGCAGAAATCATTTGAATGAATGACTATTTTTAAAGACTCATACATCTGAATAAACAACAGACGATCACGCGCAAAGTCTGTAGTGAATTTGTTAGCTGTATTGGTATGTCTAGTACTCTACTCATGTTGCGAAATGGAATTCGACAATGAGCTCTAGCTATTGGTCATACATGTGTATCTTTCACAACTCGTGCCAAGTCTTACTTCTATACCTGACCGCAAATTTTGACACTGTCTGGTCTTTATTACAATGATAAAACGACTGATGGATATAAATTGATATTGCAATTTTAAGGGTATTAAGTGATCGACTTAATTACACCAACCTGTGTATTTAACTTGAAGACGTTCTATTCTTATTTTCTACATTTTCTACGTTTCCACTATTTACTTGTTTATCCTGCGTCGGACGCATACCATTACATTGAACAAATAGAAGTCACATTAGTGCACGGAATAAATCAGCGATACATTTTCCGCTACGATTCTGAATACAATTCTATAACATGACCCCGCAGTGTAGCTTTTATATTTGTACAATATCCTATAGGAACGAAAAATTAAGGTGACACGGAGCGGAAATCGAATCCGCCTCTTTCCGATCTTGAACCCGGCATTTTATGGATGCCTCTAACCGAACAAAACGCATGAAATGGCAAACATAAAATGCTTTGAATATTTGCAACATTCGCCAAAAAGCCTTACCCTCCGACAGTTCAATACGTTACCCATGCTCTCAGATCAAATTATTAATACGATTAAAAGATTTGCCACGCATTATAGCGTCATGCAATCATAAAAATATATTACCAATTTCTCGCTGCTACTTTCAATTCTTCGAAGTCATTTGGCGACTGTACAGGATCTGTGCTTCCGTCGCAAGTAACTAATCCGCGCTTGACATAGTTCCTTTCCAACATGGCGTCACTGCATCTGTTACGATAGATCGGCATACTCTCGGGCCTACCACATTCTCCCCGACTCGGCACTATCTTGCCGAACGATTACGGCGATAGGTTGCCCGATGCCGAAGAATTATCGGCGTTATAGCAGAAATGCCCACGGCGTGACTATATATTCCGTCACTCCGTAATATGACCAAGGACATACCTTTGCAAACGGCGGCCCGAACGCGTAACAGCACGATAATGTTACGTGCCAATGTAAAGCACGCGTGGGGATTACATTGCACCACATCGACGCAGTTGATTCCATTGCCGCGTGGCAATATTTCACGTTGACCGTCGATTTAATTAATCCCGGCTTTTAATCGAGCCTCAATTAATCGTCTTAGAATGGGAAACGATCCGGCCGAGTTTCAACGGGCTTCCGCGCGTCATGTAGGTACCGGGGAGTTAATTAAACATTTTTTTCACCTCACCGTACCGTCAATATCGAGACGTTAAACTGGCTAAACTACATTAGAGCATTCTAGCATTAGGCCTTGCTGGACGAGAGATATCGAATCAAAATCAAGGAGCATGGGATGTTAGTTGTAAACGTATTGCTGGACTTAACAGTCAAAGTTTTGGAAAAAATGACTGAGTATACATGTGTGCATAGTGCACAGGTTATGAAGACAGGTGGTCGATGGTCTCTCTCTCTCTCTCTCGCGTGAAAGATAGCGCACAAGTGGGTACCTAGCGCATACTTACGATTCGAGCATATTGAAAAACCTGAAATCCGCGTATATGTGCCGTAAATAAATCCCTTCCACCTTCGAGTATCGTAACTTAGGTATATCGCGAGCCGAGCGCGCGGCGTATACTTCTTCGAGATGCAAAGTCGCGCACTCTCTAAATGCTCGCGTCGTCAGCTCTCTTGGCCAATGATAAAATCTCCATATCTGAAAGATCTCCGATATGTTCAACCCTCGGCGCAAGGACGCACGCATGCGGGCGCGTACGGCAGTTTCGCACTCGATAGTTGACGAAGTATATGCGACGGCAATAATTTACAGCCGTTCTAAACACCTTTGTCGCGTTTGAATAATACCCGCGGCCGTTTGTGTATAGAATGCCTACGTGGGCACTGCACGCGGCTCGTCCAACATACACGTGTGCGATCATGCGAGTGTCACTCCGCCAAAATGCGTGCGTTGCACGAATATTGCTCGAACGCGGTCTTGCATACAGATACGTAGTCTCGCCTACATAAGAGAGTCGGTTATAAGAAGGCCCTGTGCTTTGGGCCCGTTGCATGTTTTTGCCTCCCGTCTGGGCTCCGCCGTAGCTTATCGTTTTTTGTCTGATTCACTGCATGAGTTGCACCATCATACCCCAACCGTTCGTCAGTCGTCGCCCTTTTCTCTGCGAGCTCTCTGCCCTCTCTTCTCTCTCTCTCTCTCTCTCTCTCTCTCTCTCTCGATCTTCCTCTCTCCCTCTTCTTTTCTCTGTCTTTTTTCCTTCGCGTCGCGTCATCAGCCCACAGTTCTTTAGTGGGCATCGTCCACTTGCATCCGTTGGGCCAAGTGCATACATCAGATGTAAACATGTACATGCCCGTGCACGTGGTCTTCTTTAATGCCTCGTACACATCCTCCAGCGAGAATAGTAGCGGGAGCAGGAACCGGCAACAGAACCTGGTGCCGAAGTGCGAGAAGGATGGAAGGAGGGAAGGACCGGCTCGATCCGCGCAGAGGCAGAGGCAATAACCTGTAGCTTTTTACGGTTTTGGCTTCTTCGTCAATTAGGTTCGCGGCATCTCGCTCCGGTATAATATTCGACTTTGCACAGCCCGGGAATGCAATATTTGTACGAATTGAGCGGCGCGCTGACGTTGCCCGCGAGGCAAATTTGACGCTTGGCATGTTTCAGACTTTTACTGACTTTTGACTTTGTCAGGTATTCGGGGGAAAGGTGGTCATGTTGGAATTCAAGAGTGGGCGGATAAGGTTTATCAACTTTTCAGCGGCAATTATATTCGTGAATAAAAAGTAACAGTTAGTGTATCGTAATAAACATGTGGTTAATCCATTATCCGCCAATGTGCCATTTTTGGAACTCATCTGCAAACTTTTGTGTTCTATTGTACTTCAAAATATACAGTTAATTTAATTTCTTTTTGTATTTTTGCATTGTGCGGGTAATGAGTTCAAGTAACAAAATTTATGTTATTTGCGTGAGAATGTCGATTTCCAAGTGGCAATTGGAAACTAATATGAAAGAATTTGTTCATACTCATTTTTAGCCTGACGTTGGCAAAAATCTTACAACACGAACGTGAATATTCTTTATTCATCTTTAACGTCAGAGAAATCCACACCGTCAGACTTGTACAGAATTGAAACTATCAAACGTACGCAATGATCAGTCGCTTGTCAACTAACAAAATTCACATGCGAGTATAATGCTAAAAAAAATTTCCATGCCAGTCAACTAGTCCCACATAATTACTACAATAAATTACTTTTCAAACTTGACACCGTTCGAACGCATCAAACCATCCGATTTAATTCTACATGCGCAGATCGTTCGCCGATAACACGAGCACATAAAAAAAAGTCTCTAATTCAAAGCAGTCTTCCTTTATGCGGACTTTTATCTGTTTACCTTTGCCTCGGTCAGTACATCTCGTTTCGACTATGGAGGACATAGATCATAGCGCAGTTTGCAGAGCGTATAACGAGCTACGGGTGACGAGCGTTTGAAACTGCTGGACCGGCGATGATGAACGTTGATAAGGTTTTATGATCGTGTCTCATCCTGTCCTACCAATCGCTATTGCCACGTCGCGCATAACTCTTTCTACACGTACGTCCATCTGTACGCACATATGCGTGTTCGCGGTGATTGCTCCCGACTCTCTCCCTCTCCTTTTTTTTTCTTTCTCCTCTTTCCTTTTTACTCGTACACGTTATGTGCATTAAAATGTTCTTGGATCGACGGAGGTGCAACGGCCAGAGCGCTGCTGTCTTCGGGAACTATTTAATTCCTCGCCCATCTCTCGGATGCTTGCTCCGTTGTATTTTGTTTGTTTAAACGAAACAAGCCGGTCAAGAGAACGTACTATCGGCGGACATAAACATTTTCGGCACTGCGAGGAGTATGCGATAAAGTGTCAGTCTGCTCTATTATTTTTGCTTTACCGAATAACAGGGACGCTAAGAGCGAGAGGGAAAATGGAGGAAAGGCTTGGAAATTTTGAGGGAGTGAAGTAATGGGGACGGAGGAGGTCGTACAAAAATGGTTGCTGTAGAACCTTGAATTGTTGCGAAAGAGTCGCATAAATGTGTGCGGATAGAGGGGAGGGATAGAGAAGACTTCGATCAAGGATATCTGAACGAGTGAAAATGTGAGTGAAGAAATGCAGTGGACCCGAGTAGATTGTTGAAAGTTGGCAATGAAGTATATACACGGTTCAATGATTATTGCATTTTAATTTACGCTCGTGAACATGAAGGAACGATCGCAAACTACTGCATAGCGAATTAATAAATTAGGGTAAAGTAAAGGTATAATAATTCTATCAATTGTGTATAATGACGTAACTTTCTTCGTTGCAATATATACTTTATAATGAATACTCATTATGTCGTTAAACTAATGTATAACGAACCAAATAAGCAAGTATTTACAGCCATTCTTCACATATTAACAGTACATTGAAAAAATCCATTCCTATAACTATTCGCAGGTATGCAAGAATATCCGATAAAATATTAGCGATGCATGTATAAGCGATTAAAATTGATTGAAACTGCTGAATTAAAACAGAAACAGAATATTTTTTGTCCTGAATTGAATTGTCAAGAAAACATTCTTCCAGTATCTGTAAAAAATGCTAATGCGCAATATGAACACGTGTAGCTGTAGAAAAAATATCTTTGAAACTAGTCACTTCGCGGATAGCTGATACATCGTTTATCATCGTCAATAGATTGCAATTCACCGCGGTTATCACGTTAGTGTAACTCGGGTGAAACGACGTTGAACATACCCAACCTGCTGGTTCCCGTTTTGAAGACTTACTGCCAGTGTGAACGGTACAGTGATCCACAGTAAACGTTTTGTTTCGCAAGTTTATCTTCCGTTAACATAATGTTCTTCTTGCGCAAAGTTTGTGTCGTACAATTTGGGATATTCTTATCCTAATGAAGTTTTCGTCGTGTTACTTCACATCTGATGACGATGAAAAACGGCTGAAAATGGACAGCTAGTAAAACAAGAAATTGTGCATTGTTCATTTAAAAGTGAATGCCAGGTGATTCCTGCGTCCATAAATACTTTCATTCAGGAATGCTACGTTTGAAATGGAAGCGTTCATTACTTTACTATAATGTATACTTAAACTATAAATGTGTCAATATTACTCCACAATAGGTATTATAAAATACTGTTATAAGGATTCATGCTGTTTCGATTTCAAATACTATACTAAAAAACAGAAACGTAGTGCCATTCTTTCGTAACATTACTTCGTTAAAGCATTGATAACACATAATCAGGCGTACTAGAATAAGTAATGCAATATTTCTTTCCGTCAAGAAACTGCGGAATTTCTAAAAATAGTCTTTTACGCGGCTTAAAGAAAAGCGAGTAGAAAGTATGTACGCATCTACGCAGCATGTAATAACTTTGTCTTAAAGTTTTTATTGTCGACAACGCATTGGCGTATATTAACATTCCTTGGCGCTGCCATTGCCTCCTCTGAATCGACAGCGCTTCAGTATTCAGGTACGTGTACGTTTAGTACACAGCCCCCATGCCTACTTGCCAGCTTGATTAGCGACGGGACACCTGGAGTAAATGACCCCTATAATAGCCCACAAATATGCAAGAATGAAGTCAAATCGGTACAACATTTTCCAACTGTGTAGACACAAATTTGAATACCGAAACAACTAAAAATTCGCTTTAAATTATATTTTGGCAACGTTAACACTACCGCTGACCTATGTACATAGGTACTTTCTTCTAACAATAAGCTGTTACATCAATATAAGCCAATATGTGGCAATCAGATTGGAAAACGCTGACTCATCGCTGAAGAATTTCGAAAACAGAAATGCTCGTCACACATAGGGTTATCACAAGGTCATGCTAGTCACACCGGCCGTCGCGGACGAATCTATAGAAAATTACGTTTCCCAAGCCAATGATAAATCCTTTACGTTCACAGTGAGTGCAAGTGGCTACGTTGTGTCAGTGGTGCTCGTCCTGATAGTCGGAGCACTGGTGGGTGTCCTTGCTACGGTTTCTCATCATCTGCATCACCGTCGGCTATTGCTGCACGAGTCGACCACCTCCTCGATCTTACATCACCATCGGCATCATCATCATCGTTATTACAATCATCGCGAGGAGCCGCCACCGTCGCTGTCGTCTTCGTCGTCGTCGCAACGGCAACATTTTCTTCTCCAGGATCATCATCACCACCCTGGCACACCGGTGAGTAACCGACGACAAACGGTCGTCTCATTACGCGCCCCCGATCTTAAACGATCGCACGTAATCGACGTAATGGCGATGCACGCCCTTTAAATGGACCCGTCGACGATGCCTCCCGACTCGGCATTGGCCGAGCTCTGCCGATCATAAATGAATAAAGAGTTCGCCGCGATGGAGCGAGGGCATTGACTCACGCTCTGTTAGAATTTAGGCCAATCGATACGGATACCTGGGCAAATTGAAAATTGAGCAACGACTCAGTCTACCTGCCGAACTGTTGTTTTACCGTTTTGACAGAGCACCGAGTCGCCGTACGCGGTCATAGTTGCCCGAAAGTTCGCTTTTGCCGGATATCTATACATATATCGATACCTATAACGCTATCATTGCCGAACTATGTCTTCCGACGGGAAATCGTTCGGTCCCAGTTTCGACCATAACCGTCGACCCTCCGATCGGGGACAAGTTTTCGGCCCGATTATTCGCGGCTATCCGTCTCTTTATTCTCTTTAAGTTCTTCCGCGCTTTCTCGCGTACTGTTTTAGGCAGCCTCGAATTTTCATTAACCGGCCCGTCAGAGACGGTGCTCGTCAATGGAAAGTTAATAAGCGGGTTATATACGGCGAATGAGTATAGATCGAGGATAGCAATGGTCGATCCGGTAAAACTGATTCCGTGCAACGTCATCGGCTTATAGCCAGATTATTGTGTGATTCATGGAACGGCGGAGCTGTCTGGAAAATGCTGTTGTTATCTAATCTCGAACGGTATATACGCTCGGCTGCAGATGCAACCTTCGGCTTTCTACTATTTGCAAGAACACTCATAGGCGGTGAAGCGCCGCTGCTGCCGTTCTTTTTTTTGTTCTTCTTTTCTTCACACCTTAAGTGACGACTTATTCCGCGGTATCTCGCCAATGTGGAAGGATAAACGTCTGCGTCCTTGAAAATCTTACGATAAAACTGACCTGCTGAAAGAGACAATGCGTAACGTTATCCGACCGATTTATGTTTTCACAGCATTTCCGATTTTTAAAAATGTATTTTCGGCAAAGCCGAGCCTTAAAAGAGAAAGTAATATTTTTGAAATAATAACCGACCATGGCTCATCTGTATCTGTACATAAACAGAACACCGAGTGTGACGATAGAAACAGTTTCCATAATGGAGTATTAAATTTAATCTTCCTTCTTGTCATACACGCTAGTCAATTATCAATGCAATTCATCGTATGTAAAACATATTGGCTTTGCACTAAGAGTTACACGGTAGTTTGCATAGAATCATGAGACAAGTTTACGCACTAACTATGTATATATGTACATAGGTCACGACGATACGTGTACTCACGTAGACGTACGTGGCTTCATTTAAGAACTACTTCCGTCTATGAAATAAAAGAGCTTGCCGACTCCATCTTACTTCGGTAGAAAGTACCGCCAACTGCATCCATCCTCCGGCACATCGTTCAAAAATAACGAACGATAGCAGACAATAAAGAAAGAGCAGAAGACTATTTCTCTATGCAGATAAAGTAGAAGTCAACGTCGAGAATGTTGAGCAAAGAACGTGTATCGTAAATATGAGAATTTTGACCTAACGTAAAGTATATATACCCGATCGTTGCAATTATGCTATCTAAGCGTCGGAAGATACGCGACACAAACGGCGAATGAGACATTGATAAAAGTTGTGCTTGCGATTTTTGCTGAGAGAGCACGCATCGGTCGTGTGCACTTTATAAAATCACTTTCTTTGTACTGTTTTCGTTCTACCATGTCCCGTGCAGACTTGCAGCGGCCTCTATCCCCGCGGATTCTGCGGAGAACAGGTGGAGAAGGAGTAAATATTATGTCTAGCGCGGAAGCCGAAGTCTCCGGTTACGGCACGTCTGCGATTGTTTTTCTTCTTCTTTTCTTTCCGCCGGTAGAAAAAAAAAGCGTTGACCTTTTTCGCTCTTGCTCATATCAATAAAATGCACCACACGAACATTTTCTTATCTCGCATCTTTAACGTCTCAAACCGCAGACTCCTCGAAATAAGCAAATCCCTTTGTACTTCGTTTTCACAGGACATTATTGACCACACGATCAAACTTCTCTGGTAATCCACTTTCAATGATCAACGTTACATGTCCATTATCAACGATTTCCAAATTGTCCTTTCAACATTAAAGTCATAGCGAATCGGTTACATGTGTCTAACCAGTAGTACTGCTTAAATTTTTTCAATATTGACATTTCTTGCCCTTTAACCTGTCATTACGTTTTATTCTGCCATTGGCCACAATTACCCTCACCGTCATTGAACATAATTTAGGCATAATTACGTACTATTTAGGTACTTTCATGCTTTTAAACGACACACACGTAACAATTGGCGAAAAAGTGTTACCCAGCCTACAGAAGGTCAATTCTTTTGCCACGCATAAACAATTATCCTCAAACGAAGACCGTCATCAAAGCTACTTCTATTACCCACGACAGTAGAAGCATCTCGCAAGTGATCGCGCAATTTTTCATAAATTCAAGTTCCGTTCATTTAGAAATTCCTTCGAGTGCTCATTTCACATTCACGGCCTGAAGATACTCTATCCCATCCAACATTACCGGCGCTGTCATCGTCGTTCTTTTCACCGCTGACTTGTTCCTTGTCACCGTCGTCGTCGTCGTCATCGTTCAATGTTTTCTTCTTCTCACAAGGAGAGTGCAAGGTCTTGGGGTCACGGATTTAGTTGAAACTTTGTAGGATGATAGATTTTGTTCCCCTGATGACGAAGATATATGATTATAGGGTCCACTACTCAATAATTATCGAGATATTTGCAGTTAAAGATAAAATCCATCTTTAAATTCAGTTCTGTAGCAAGTGATTACAGATAATGGGTATAGCGTAGTGGTAACGGATCAGTGTCCCTTGCCAGAAGGTGCCGGGTTCGAATCCGTGGAGGGTCAAATTTTTTTTCTTATTTTATGTCAATTTTACACATAAATGCGCAACATAACATATAATCTTTACATATTTATATTTTATATTTTATATACTACATATACATATTACATTTTACATATAAATATTAGGTTGGGGAATAAGTTCGTAGCATTGTTATATTTGCTTTGTTTTACAACGATTTTTTTGCTGTTTGACAAGGTGTTTAATAATCATTTGGGTTGGGGAATAAGTTCGTAGCGTTTTTATCAAAACTTTAATTTATACAAAAATCAATAATTATATTATATCATACTCACACACACATATTCATACTTTCATAATCACTCACTCACGGATCATTCATACATCCCATAGCTCTATCGAAAGAATATTGTACACTTTGTCAAACAGTAAAAAAATTGGTGTAAAACAATGCAAATATAAAAACGCTACCAACTTATTCCCCAACCCAATATTTATATGTAAAATGTAATATGTATATGTAATATATAAAATATAAAATAAAATATAATTTGTGTAAAAATCGACATAAAATAAAAAAAAAATTTGACCCTCCACGGATTCGAACCCGGCACCTTCTGGCAAGGGACACTGATCCGTTTTTTTTTTTTTTTTTTTTTTTTAAATCGTTTATTGAAGTAACCCTACATTTTACAAGAAATAAATGTTTGGCTCAATAAACACAGCCATATCATTACAATTAGACTTTGTGACTATGGCTCATTACTGCGATGGCACTCGTACACTTATCAATTACATATAAAATATATTCAATATAGATTAAAGTTCCTGGCCATTAGTGTAGGGAATTTCCTACTGACCTTACAATGTTAATATTAGGTAATATGCCAGAAAAGAGTAATTAAATAAATTGGGAACAAAAGGAAAAAAACTGGCTTACATGATACATAAGACTAACTTAACCTAGCCGATATAAGTCAAACAAAAAGAAAATGATTAAAATAACGAAAAATGAGATACATTGTTATTGTCATAAAGTAAAAACTAAAAGAAAAGGGGAAAAAAAAAAAAAAAACATAAACATAAAGAAAAGGAAGAGAGATCATGGGACACTGATCCGTTGTCACTACGCTACACCCATTATCTGTAATCGCTTGCTACAGAACTGAATTTAAAGAGTGGATTTTATCTTTAACTGCAAATATCTCGATAATTATTGAGTAGTGGACCCTATAATCATATATCTTCGTCATCAGGGGAACAAAATCTATCATCCTACAAAGTTTGAACTAAATCCGTGACCCCAAGACCTTGCACTCTCCTTGTCAGATGCGTCTCCCTCCCTGCCTCCCTCTCTCATTCTTACTCTTCATTTTCCTCTCATTGTCAGTCCATCCTTCTCACCTTGCTCCTCGCCTCTCGTCATCACGTCTTCTTTGTCCCATCCCATTCAACGCCGAGATCTCCGACGGCTGCTTCGTTAGCTCTTTTGTTTCAATGGTTCATGTCCAGCCACCGTACATTCGTACGAAATCATTGGCCAGTGTCACTCGGAGTGCATGGAATGTAATCGTCGTAATGATAGCGCGAGGGTATAAAACAATTACGTTCATTCGGGAAGCTTCTCGATCTTGGCCACTGCTGGTCGAAGAACATCTGCAGGTTAATTGCGTGTCAGCTAACGACATACAGAAGACGCTCGCGAAGATGAGATGAAGGAATTCTGCTCGATGGCGAGCGTGCGCGAATAACACTCGTAACCTTTCGGTTATTGAACAAATTTTCTGCATTTGGTAGTAAACTTGTTTTTGAACGGCAATGAATTTGATTAGGGCTGAACGGCAATGAATTTGATTAGGGCTGAACTGCTCCTTGATGAGATAGAGGGAATCGGGACAGTGGAATTTATAAGAATGCAAGATGACGGAGTCAACAGCGTAATGAATTCGGGTTGAGATAAAGCGAATGAGTGCCAAATCGTTTGTTTGAAGCATCGAGCTGCGTGAGTATTTCGGTTTTGACGTCGTTGACAGGTTTTTCGAAATGACAGTGTCGCGGAGCAATTAAAGTATAATGGACTCCGATCAAAAGTGGATTCAAAGCAAACTGAACGTTAGAATATAAACGACGTACACCGAAAATTATCCTATGTTTTACTAAGGAACGTTTGAAATTCGATCGGCATCTTGCCGTGGCTAAATACTCTTCTTTAACAACTTAACTATTGTTCGTAGTAGTAAACTTTTTTGCATCTTTCTTTACGTGGACCTAAGCAATACGTCTACAGTACAAGGGCTATTATTAACCTTATTGGTTATTCAGTTTAGAGTAGCAGACCGACAGATAGCACGTTACTGTAATGTTGTGGCGAGTAAAATTCGAAGAAGCGTGTTATGTTCCAGCGAAAACGTGGTATTGTCAGACTATGTCCGAAGAAACATTTACAAAGAGCGCGAGAGTTTGGTCATTCTCGCATGTCTAAGTAATAAGACAGACGATAAGCCAATCTTATCAACAAATACCTGCGCGCACGTTTTCGATCGTACGACCATGTTAAAATATGCTTACCTTCATTTTTAAAGACTTCAACAAATTCTACAATATCGAAGAATTGAAAATATTCAGTATTCATGGAACACCAACGGCTTTATTTTTCAATTTGATCGCTTTGCGAAAATGAAAGGAACAAAATATTGAAAGCGTTTGTACAATAAATATCGCAACGAAAAATGTACCGCTCACAACCGCTGCTTCAGCAATCGTGTTTATGACTTCTATCAGTTCTCTCTGAATTCACAAAATATTAACCCACTCATCCTGTACAGCAGTAAATGTCCAACAGTCGATCGACTCTTCATATTTATCTCACCTAATAGCAACAACGCATTACTAATCCGTACAAACAGTAGATCTATCCTAGCAAATCTGCACCGACAATGTAAATCCGTAACTGCCCGCTAATGTCGCAATGTCAATAACTGAATCGACACATGGACCACGGTTTGACAGCTCAATATCGAACAATAATCATAACCGGTGCCTATTCTCATCGGCGAGCGACTTATATCCCCTCGATCCTGCCAGACCCTACCAGTCTGACCCGACGGCCGTCACAATCTTAAATCTGCCTCAGCCGTTTACCAAAATAAGCAGACTTCACCTGCAACTCTCCGTCGGTCGTGCACTCCGTGGGTGGATAAGGCCAATACGTACGTCGACGTCGGTCGGGGAACGACTTGCCGTAGTGAATATCGTTGATCGATAGTCCCGAGACGCGGCCTTGATCGGATGACCTTGATCGGCGAGTATCTGTGCGCCCGTCGGTTATTACCGTTCTCATTTCTGGCCACGCTCGTATGAATTAATTAACAGTGAAAATACGACGGCGGATCGATAACGCATATACCAGCTCCTTCCACATCGTCCACGTGTAAACTACGTCTGGACGCGAAACAAGACCAGAGGGCGTTGGACGGTGCCGGCGCCGAACGGAAGGAGAGGAAAAAGCTGGTAGGCATATACGCGAGAATGCGAGACGTATGACGGCTCGACCGCGCTATTTTAAAAGACACTTTGCATAAGCGATGAATGCCAGTTGAGACAAGGAATTACGTGCTCGCAATGCCTTTTATTCCATTGAGATAGGCGAGCCGACATCAAAGGCTGCCGATCGTTAACCGATTCGACGATGGCGGATTTTAGTTAACGGAATGGTAAGAATCCGAAGATGGGCTACGACAATTCTCAACGATTATATCGGAAGGCTTGATCAGCTGACAGAGGATGGGTGAATACGTGTTGAGTGTACGTAATGTTATGTGGAGCGAAGTATGGATAAGCTGCACTCAGAGTGAGTAAAAGAGAATTGCTATCACGTCTGGTTTAGGTGGTTTTCCGGGATTCCCATAGGCTCGTAATCGTTCGCTGATATGTGCGTGAGATGAAGTCAAAGTTTTGGCCGTAGAAACTGGCGCGCAGTTCAGAGAAGTCTGACAGCTCGGTCGAACTAGACCGCAGACATGTCTGAGCTCCTTCCGGCTGATGTAGTTCGGGTATTTTTTCAACTTTCCCAGATCGTCTCAGCGTTTGCCGGTAACTTTTATCCCTTTTAAGCCGTCAATTGAATGCGGCGAAAGACATTATTAATTTTAGTTTTCACTGCAAACTTTCATAAGTTTGTTACGACTGATTACTGTTTTATGCAAATTTAGGTCACGTGGTATGAACTTGACAAGTTGTTGAAGAGATTGTTAAAACTGTAAACGGAACGAACACGTCATAAGTATAACATTTGCAATAGACGGACAAATTGTTTAAAACCGAAAACGCTGAACACATTAATTTTGCATTTAATACGTAATGCCCGCTGCATTAATGTCAATTGTTTCATATAATGATATCAATGACACGACATTAATGAGATCTCCCGATCTTTAGCTTACAGGCATTGTTTATCGTTCACTTTGTTGTATATCGCAATGCACGTATCGATAGTTGACATCAAATTTCTGCTGAGCTACATGAAAATGTAACATACATAAACAGTATAACAATCGAGGTAAAATGTAAGAGAAAAATCTTGAAACGTTTATTTGCTCAAATGGAAGTATTAGAAAATAGAGTCAAATGGAAAGGTAGAAACATTGTAAGGTAAATCTTATACCGTCAGTAAGAAGAGTTTACATTAGCCTGTTTAGTCTACGAAATAAGAGACCTGTGAACAGCTTAGCTTTGTTTCGAGTTCATCAACTAAAAACTCTTGCAATATTATCGCAGCTTCAGTGTCAGTTTCTATTGTGATCGAGGTTCATAAAGCTCTGACGTTGAATCCTGACTTTATCACACTCAAATGATCGACATATCTGAGAAATAGGACGATTTTACCCGATTTTATTTGAGCGTAATTCTAAAACCATATCTTCTCATGAAATAAATTAAAATCGTGTCACGCTTTCGCGAGTCGCTTCTTTCAAAATCTGATACGGTACTCGGAGGGGCATAAACTATGTCAATCGACGATGATTTCTCTTCACTGCTTAAGGTAAATCTTCATCAACATAACGAGCGTTTTTCCCACATTCCTCGTGGACGCCGATGATAATCAAGCATCGGGTCATGTGTGTACTTCCCACTACCTCATTAACTGCCGGTGATATCCCTGATTGCTGCTTTGCGGCCTCTTCTTACCTGTCTGCAGATCTATGTCTATTCTTCGTATTCGATCATTATACGCATGAAGTATCTTCACATAGCAAGTCCAACACTTACTGGATGAGCATTCATATAAATGATAAATAATTATTCTATGAAACGTATATATCACATGCACTGTAGATAAAAGTATATACTACAAAGCCTCTGATAATATAACCACAAATAAGAGGATAACTTGTTTTATTTAAATAATGAATTATAATTATAGAGTGTATCTTATGGGGAGAAAGTCATATTCGAAATAGATCGTCTAATTTCGCACATGCTAATAATTCTTTCCCCTTTTGCGCATTATTGTCAATTTCTACACACATGTGCTAGCAATCTTACCAGCACAAACAAGTACCTACTTGGGTGTCCATACACAATTCGACAAATGGTCGTTTTACGTGCTTAGAAGTTAAAGAGAAACTTTCAAAGGTTTCTCGCAGCTTGCACATTTCGTAACCGTATGAGACGTCGACATTGAAGAACAACCACTAACTGAACGCTTCTAAATTGTTGCCACTCAAATTCACGGTTCGGAATTAAAACTAGTTTCTACGATTAAAAATGCATCTTTCTTTTCCGATTAATTTTTTCTAGACTGGTACGTAGTACCTATATATACACCATCTACTGCTTTCCAAAGCAAAAATATTCTCTGAAAATCGTATATATTTTGTAATTCAACCGAGCATGCGTTGTAATTTGTGACAGAATTACGTCGTTGACAGACAAATACGTACAATTGTTTTAAAAGCACTGTTTCCTTGAACCGATTATTAAGCTGCTTTTAGTGACATGAGAAATACTGTACAATTGTGCCAATTAGTAGACTAAGGTGGGATTATTTTTATGTAGTAAGCTTAACAGCCTCGACCCAGTCCTTGAGGAGGAAAGCGGATCTTAACCTCGACCTCCTCCACGGTTGGCGTACACTCTGGTTGTCTTTCAACGAACATACGTACACGGGGCGCAAGTAAAATAGGGTCGACTGGACATTTACATAAGAGTACGAAACGGTAAAATTCGCAGGATGACCTGTCACTCCTTTCTTGAGACGCCTGTATTCCTTTTTAAACTGCTTGTGAAACAGATCCGACTTTCTTGGAATCTTCGAAAAGCTTTCTAGCGGCTAATGACAAAGGAGCCAGGAGGAACTGATTTTATAAACTTACCTCAATGACAGAATATTCGACCGCTCGGTAGAGATAGAAAAATACTCATAATTTTAGAGCGCAACCTTTCACGTTTAACTTTCCCCATATTTTCTGTATTCAGAACACTTTTTATATATGAGGGTACGAGAATTAATTAGAATTAATTAGAACGATGAAATGCGGGTAATGTTCTTGCGCAGCATTTCAAATTTTATTGACCAGTGGCGGATAATATATTTGATTGCGGTGCTGATTTTTATAGCAAAATATTTAGTTTAATTTTCCAGACTTATTTAGGTACTTCCAAGATTTGCTTATAGACAAATAGTTTAGTTTATTTAAACCTTGTACAATATACAAAGATAAGTAGTATACGGTACTGAAAGTTTTATATTTAATATTATGAAATTATCGTTACATTACAAGGTATGCTATAACAGTACATAGTTACCTTGTGAATTATTTGACCTAGTTCACTAATTCTTTTTTACCGTTGTCAAAAATATTTTTGTATTTTTCCGCAATCAGCGCTATACATGTCTCAATCCGTAGAAATGTGCCGGCATGTTTTTATTTTTCGAGGATGAAAAATTCCATACATTCGTGAGAACCTAGTCATAATTACTGTACTCTTGATTTCCCCAGCGTTATGCGAAGCGCATTCTTCTTTAGCCAACCCCGCATTCAAACAGAATGAAGAAAATTCTGACAACAGCATCGCACCCTCTCCCATAATAATACAACCGCATAAAAACTACCTTCGCTGCACACTGACTTTGCCATAATTGCGTTAAACTCAGTTGTAATAAAATTCTTCGAATGCCGAGAAATTTTTTTGCGAACGATAGTAGTTAATTAATTAATGAACATTCGAGGTGCGCAAACTTTTGCTACAGGCAGATGGACGTTATCGACTTTAAACAAATTAATTGGAGTACATTACCTGATAATATAATAATGTTTGGCATTTCTGCCATATTTATGTTGTGCAACATTACTTCGCACGTGATCGTATTCAGTGTTCAGTTCCTGAAAGATAAAGAAAAAATCATTCGGCAAATTTGCTGTAAAAACGTCGCTCTTAAACACCTTAAATAGCCTAACTAATAACCCAGAGAGTAATCCCGCGCAACAAACAATTATAGTACCGCGACAGTTAGTTTTGAATGACGCATTGAAGATACGAGGCGTCCCGAAATAACGGGAATAATGATAAAAACATATGAGGTCATTGCGATTATTTTCGCTCGAACCGGGATCTTAAAGTGAAATGTGTTTCTAATTTGTGCCTTCCATTATCCAGTCTGACGAGCTAGTCCGCGCCAGCGGCAAAAGTATTGTCCTAATATGATGTAACCGTCAGCGAAGTTAAGGCGAGGAAGAAAATGATCATTCCCGCCTTGCAAGTCGAAATAAATGAAACATCATATGTGTCGTTAATGCCCCGGAATAATTCGGACAGAGCCTTATTTAGCGATTCCATTTATAAGCACTGCGAGAGTCCTGCATTTCATGCGACTGGTTACATCGCACCGTAGTCGTGCACGTCGTCGTCGTTACCGTTGCCGTTGTTGTCGACTGTGTGAGTCAACCTTGGCAAACTGATAAGAACAGTAAAGAGGTCGACTAGTCTAGACGATTACGCAATTCCCTGAAAAGGCATTGATTGACATCCCTTTGAGGTAAGAGCTCGCCCTCGGTGGCTCCTGTTCTAATTTTCAGAATCCTTCATGCTTTCCATCCGATCTATTTTACCGTTCGCTGAGGTCGGATTTTATTTCGTTCAAGTTGACGTCTGGCCACCGAGGCCTTCCTCGCGGTCACTTGTTTTGATCCGAAAGTACGATCCGAAGGAATCTCGGCCGTAGGCATTCCTTCGACCCGGAATGCGATAAGGAGCCTGACGGAAAGGAAACGGAGATCGGAAAACTTTGGACAGACAGGGGCGAATGACCTATTTTGCGCAGATACCGAAAGACGATAGGATTAATGATAACTAGAGAATTCCACGAATGGGCGCCGGAATGAGCGAGTACCGGAAAGAACGTTACTGGGCTTGCTTAAATGCGATAAAAATAACGTGTTCTTTGGCGGAACTCGTGATAAGTAATGTATGGATACCATCGGAGAATCGTTTAAAAAACGCCAGAAATTAAATTCGTTGACTGTTGTATACTGATGATACATTTTATAGCTCTTATGTCACTTAATAGAATTCATTAAACGAATATATTGTGAATATAATTAAAAAGTAGGTCGTAACACGTGGTTTTACGTTTCCGCTGCTCAGTGTCATAAAACAGTTCACTGTTATGCAATTTCTACAGTGTATGTTTAACAGTTATGTATACGAATTTTGTTATACGTGGTTGCTATCAAATATGCAAGTTAGTTCTACAAAAATACTGAATAATCCTGCGACATTTGATATTAAAATAACTTCAATGATAGTGGAATTTAGATATGTACCTGTAGAGCTGTTTAAAATCATTAATAATTAAACAACAAACAACAAACAATAACATGCAACTCTATATTTTCTCAATAGAACGCTAACATTTTGCCAGAATACCCACCTGTCTTTTGAAACCTCATCTCGATTTTCGGCCACCATAAACCAGTCTTCCTCCTATCCGGATCTCTCCAGCAGCAGGAAAGACGCTCTCCCCAAAGACATGAGAAAAGCGTTGTTTGCAATAAGTAAGTCTCGTTACGCACGGCGAGCAGCCTTTTGTTTCGCCCGGCATTATGGCAAGAATGTAAATTTTTCAGATTAGGGGCGCAGGAAATTGTGGGCCGTTTTAATGTCTCACTTATCCACTTACGATCTCGAGACAGCAGTCATTGTGACTAAGCTCCGCGAAATAAGGGCGCAGGGAAAAGGGGGAAATGAGAAGCTGCAAGAAGACGTCAAGTGAATCAAAGCCAAGTACACGCGCTGCGACGCGTCTTCTCACTTATTATGCTTAATGACTCAGTCGCTGACTATATATTCCATCTGTCTTTCTCCATCTGACAAAGAGCATGTGTGTGCGTGCGAGAGAGAGAAGCAGGGATCCACAGCACATTCTCCTCCTTCGTTCTCTCGTCCGTCCCTCTCTCTCTCCCCCCCCCCCCCCTCTCTCCCTCGCTCCCTCTCTCTTCATCCATCTCTCCGTCTCTATCTCTCTCTCTCGGTGCCCCTCGGTGAGCCTCGCTTTCTCCTCTTCTTTCACCGGCGGAGAGAGAGAAGCCAGCCAGACAGTGACCAGACGGTAGTACGTTCGCTTTGTTTTGCCCCTTAGCCCCGTCGGCCATTTAGGTCATCGTCAAACAGCCGCGCTCTTTTTCACAACGGCGCACACAAACAATTTATATTAAACGTAAATTTCTTACCTCCGCCGACGACACCCGGTAGCGCCAATTTTACGCTACCTGGCGAGAAGGGCGGAGGAAGGTGGCCAAGGAGGAGGTGGAGGAGGAGGAGAAGGAGGTGGAGGTTGTCGAGGAGGTGAGACAAGACGGCCAGAGCGGTGGGGTACAGGAAGGGGGAAGGGGAAGCGAGTCTCCGGCAAAAAGACACGGATAAACGTACGGCTTCGACGAATCAGTTGGCCGATGCTCGAACATTGGGTGCCGAGCGTTCGGTACATTATCAGGCCGAGTGCAGCTGTACTGCCGATCGCTCGCTCGCCTATATCGCCGCATTACTTCTTGGCAACAATACGCGCGCGGATGAATAATCAATACAGCGCGTCGGTTTATTTCCATCGAGCGGCGAGGCTTTGCCTTCGGTCGATTTTACGCATCGTCCTACGCCTCCCCCATCCCGGCCGCGATCGCCTGCCCAACCCCCTCCGCCCCTTGTTCCATTCTTCCCTTGGCTTAGGATAAGGAACGGGAGGTACTTGAAAAATTCCATTTGCGCCGCTCTCGCACTCCGCAAGATCGCTAGACTGAGAAGGACGGATAACCGTTGATCCGGTTCTCGTATACCTCGGCAAACGCAATGTACAGGTCGGTCACCCTGAAGAACGTCAGGGGAAGAAGAGGAAGAAAGTAAAAAAGAATCACTAGTTGTGTCCACTCCCTGTGTTTGCAATCAAGTGCACTGGCAACCGCCCCCTCCTCTCCTCGGCCCTCCCTACCCTCCTTCTTTGGCTTCTCCCTCGTGCTCTTGTTCCCTTTCTCTTCGGCTGTTTGTTGTAATCGTCGTCGTCGCCGTCGCTGTCGTCGTCGCCGTCGTCGTCTTTCGTTGTCTTCGTCTTCGTTGTCTCGCGCCCGCCTCGCATTGCCTCATCTCGAAAATAATTTACGCGCATTCGGGCCGTACGCGAAATAAAATCCCGCCAGTTATGGGGACCGACGTCAGCGGTGACCGTGAAATCATTAACATGCTCGAAATTCCATTCTCGCTCCCTTGCCAGCAGCAGCATCCGTGGATGAGTTTAATCCCAGTTAAAAAGTAACCGATCGAAGCGGCGAACGGTTAAGATCGTCAATACTGTCATTCGAGTACTTTATCAAGATCCGATTCGCGGATGGCGGTCATTCATTAGGCAGGATAGCGACGTAGACTTGATCATGGCAATGTTTCCATTTCCAGTGCTGAATGTTGAGACGGACACGTTCGACGCAAATGGACTTCTATCCCGCCTTCTATTTTGTCTCCCTGAACGTCGCCGATCGGTACATATATTCGGTCGCTTATAAATACTGCTCATTCCATGTGTACTTTTAATTCTGCGCGTCTCTACGCTATTCTCGCTCGGTTATTAATATTCTTATCTCGCAACGACGCCGTTATGGCCAGTTCAAACGACGTCTGTTAGACGCAGATATAGGATCGTCCGATGTTGCACGTAATCCGTAAGGCGATTTCCTCCGGACACGTGTCCTCCGGCAAGTGCCTCCCGCCGGCCGCGCGATTCTAACAAAATCGCACTTAGATGGATCAGCGGACGCCGAACGGCGTTACGTAATTGTGTAAGCAAGCAGAGATTATGTCTAGACGGATCTGATTGCCCGTCTCGACGTCAAAGCGATACTCGGAATGTCAGATCGGCAGACGCGTTATCTGCCGGGGTTTCGCGCTTTTGTTCGTTGTTTCTCATAACACCGTCGAACGTCATTTGATGCAAAGTCAATCAGTCCGCTTTATAACCGGGCTCGCATTCTATCTCTGTTTTCACTGTGA
This sequence comes from Anoplius nigerrimus, assembly GCA_914767735.1. NCBI lineage: Eukaryota > Metazoa > Arthropoda > Insecta > Hymenoptera > Pompilidae > Anoplius > Anoplius nigerrimus. The sequence continues at coordinate 2,175,186 of OU612079.1, read as the reverse complement.
CCCCGCAGTACGTCATGGTGTGAAAGTGCTCCCTAATTACGATCTCTGACACTGTAATCAACATTTCATTGAGACCGGTGGCGAGCGACGATGGAAAAAAAAATGTGGTACAGCGCGGCTCCTATAATCGGAATCATTATCTGTGACCCTTATGTATCGCGAAGTTATCATTACCAGTCATGAGAAATTGTTGCCGCGACGTCGGTTCGAATCGTCGGCGTGAGTAACGCGATCCATTTCCATCGGTTTTGCCTTATTCGTGTATCATTGGCACGTTCGCTCCTCAACTTATTTAGAAATTACTGCAAATACTGTTTTTCGTTTGTAGCCTTACCGATCGTTCGTATTTACAAATTTCATTGGCGGCTCTGTTACGAAAATAAATATTTTCAGCAAATTTTTGTATGTTTTAATTTTGTACGTGTTAAATTCTTGACTTTATTCTTCTTCTTTTTTACAATTCTTAAAAGCCAAAGTAAATGGAATATAAAAATGTGTTTGATTAAGTAGGAAGAGTTTCAAATCAAAAAGATTTTTCTGCAAGTGTACCAAGAATTTTGCACCCGTTGATTCAGAATCGTAAGATTGACATTTGAAAAGATATAATTTGATTAGTTATTATGAAACATGATATGTTATAAATTTCATTACTCCGTGCTCATGCACTTTGTAATCTCGCATATTCTGCACTCAGCGTATGTCTAGCAAAAGACGTACTCAACTTGTTATATCCATCAAAGTGACCCCAAATAAAACACTCATTGACATAAAGCTTAGTCACTGCAGAAGTAATGGATTAAACATGAAGCTACTTAACGACCGTGTCATTTACTTAAAACCTGCATTCAATTTGTTGCACTAATTTGCTCATAAATGTAACAGAAAACATTAAGAAAAAGTTTACAATTTATGCATAATTTCTTGTGAAAGCATGAATAAAACAATTCTACTGATATAAATGTAGGGACGTATCTAGAGGATTACAAAATTTTAACCGAAAATAAAAGTAATAGTCAAATGTCAGATATTACGCAGGAGAAAATTGAGAACGAGCAACGCCTAAGGAAGTATCAGGAACGATTTTAGAGCTTGATCAGGAAAACTCTGTCTCGAAACTCGTTTAACGCACCAAGTCGCCCTAACGACATTCCAAATAATCTGACGCGTGAAATGGACGTTCACCGATATTGCCCTCTTGGGCATACTGGATCTGTCCGATACACGATTGAAAAAATGACGCCCCAGCCCACATATATGGCCATCCCTGAGCGTTCACAACAATAGTATCATACAATTGGTCAGTCCCAATTACACAGCAATACCTCAACCCCCAACCTGTCTCCATTCCATTTTTTCTTTCGTCCTCAACCCTTCGACGCTTTCTACTCCTTCCCATTTACATAAAAATCGCAACTACGCTCATGGTCAACGACACGGACCTACCAACCGCGTATCATCGCCCGAACCATTTCAAGCCCCCCAATCACCCCATCAAGGACCAGATGCCGAAGGTCAATATCCGGTCAATCCACCCGCTGAGCTCATAAAACCCTTTCGAACATCATCCTCGAAAAACCGCGTAATCCGAAGGATCTTACCCGTCGCGAGATCATTATTCGCCAATAACGAAGTTCGTGGCGCATCGTTCGGTCCAGCACAAAGTCCTAGCGCGAGAGGCCAGCAGGAAAACGAGCGTAGACGAAAAGGTGGAAGTAACGTCGAGCCAGTCAGGCAGCCAGCCAGCCAGCCAGCCAGCCAGGGTGGATGAGGTTAGAGAGACGGAGGCGGGTGGACGACGGGGAAGAAAAGGGGGGAAACCGGAGGACTCATAGCGGCGGCCCTGAGATATGATAGTCGGTTATCATACCTCCCCACTATCACGTTTTGCCGCTCTTCCAGCTCCCTCCTCACGCTTCCCCACCCATCCGCGATCCCTCCATCCAGCCGTCGCCGTCTTTCGTCCGTCCGTCCCCCCAGCCCCCCGTTGGTCCCATGCCTTCTGCAGACCTCCCTAGCCCCCGTCCGCCGCCCCTCACGCGGCCCTGGCAACCTCCTGTCTAGACGGCGCACACGTATACACGTGCAGGCAGACGTAGGACACGGTCGGAGAGACAGACGCTCGTCGAGCGAGATCATGCGCGAATCGTATATAACGCCCGGCCGGTCGTCTCACTCCCTCTCCCTCCCTCTCTCGCTGTGTGCGCGCCTACCTCGACTCTGTGTGCGACCGCGTCGGTGTGCGTCCGCCACGGTGTGCGTGCCTGCGTGAGCGGCCGCGTCTGGTGTGTGCGCGCCACTGTATGCGCCGTGCTCCCTGTGCCGCGTCCTCCTCTGCCGTGCCGCATCCGTGTGTGAGCGAGCGTCTGTGTGAGTACGCGTGCACATCCGCCTCGTTCCGCTCCCTTCGTCTGTATTAAACCGCGTCCACGCACACACCTGCCCGGGCCATGAATGTAGTTACACACGCGCCAGTGATAAAACTACACCGCGCACGCCGTCCTTGTCATCATCGTCATCATTGAATTTGGAGGCAGAGTCGTTAATATCCTCGTTTACGCGTCACAATACAACCGAGCGATATGCGCGCCGATGATACGCGGGGCATCGAAAAAATTCGTATTTATGCCACTTTTTTTTCCTCATTCCCTTTTTTTCGGGGTTTATAACTTTGCGTGGATCGCGCGTTGCGTAATTCTTCGGTTTGATTGAAAGAAGAGAGTGAGGCGTTAATGCTATTTGCGGGATGGGTGGTTGCGGAGGTGGAGATATGCACGCTCGATGATTTTTTTGTTTTCCGAGGGCAAACTCGGCGTAATGACTTGCGGTCGTTATCCGTTAGTTTTTCAGTCTTCGTCTCGGGTGAGCGTGGTCACTCCTATGCAACCTTTACGTCGGCAATCGAATTTCCAATCGGCATCTTGGCACTCTTAGTGATGAAAATGTAACTTTGTCTGCGGCAAAATGCATTGTGTGTTACCGCACGTGTCACGTTTGGCGTCATATGTCATATGTGTTTAACGGGAACCGTTATATCTTGATTAAACCGCAAAAATAATCGCATTATCAGCTATATTTAGCAGACCGCTCTCTTATTATTTCCTCATTGTCCATTTCAACATGCACCGAAAATGGATTATAGCTATACATACGTAGACGCAAAGGTAGTCGGTTCTGTGAATAATCAGAGACATGCACGTACGTACACATCTAGGTGGGCGCGCATATCGGCTGGCCAAAACACACCTCAGTCAATCAAAACATTAGACGCAGTCTAGCCGCCAGTCGACCTTCGGCAAGGTAAAGTCGGCTTCCGAAGTACTTGAAGGAACGATGCCGTTGGTAAGCTCGTCGGACGCTACCGATGAAGCTACGAGACAATTTATAACGGAGATCTTACCCGGAGTTCTGCCTCATCCTTTTTCTCATTTACCTCTCCTGCCCGTGCCCCCTCGATGTCTCCCCTTTCCTCAGTTACCTTCACTTGTTCATTCTTTCTCGGGAGTAGAACTCGCCTTGTGAGACTTTGGCCTTTAGGTACGCAGGTAGACAACTTTGGTGGGGATCTCGAGCAGCGGCGTCTCTCGTATCACTCTCGTCACTGTGTGCGCATGTCCCCTCGTGTACCTCGTGCCATCCTTGTGTACACGGTCAAATCAACTTGAATCATCGCCGAAATCAGCCTTTTTTCCGCCGGCCCGTGGAACATGAAATGCGATTTCTGGACTGAGCCGGCTCGTTGCTCGGAAACCGACTACGCGACAGGCGTCCTCCAGCCGTGGCGCTACCTTGCTCGGGCGATGTCGTACGGCGATACTTTTCTCGAAAACACGTCTGCAGCGGGGTGATGACATCGAGCTGACGATGGTGCTGGCGACAGGCTCGACGGTGGCAACGTCGGCGCGCACGATTGCGTTTCCACGGTGCCCATATTGCCTGGAACAAGTGGTATCGATCCAACCGACCTGACGGTCGATACCGGTGCGCGACTGAAGTATCAACCTGTTATAATTTCAAGGGTAATTTCACTCTTGGCGGGGTTGGAGTGGTATACTCGAATTAATAGAACCGGCTGGAGCGCCGTCGATGAGAATAATGCGTGCGAATGGATGGATATATATATGTAACCGCACTCTATAAAATCTCTCCCCGTAGCCGAGCAGCGGGCACTTCGGGCGCTGCATTTTCCATCCCGTTCGTCGTGCAAAAATCCCCTCACCGCCGCGGCGCCGAGCGATAATTTCGCATTTCGGACGATTGGCCGCCGATCGGCAAATTGGCCGCGTCCGATCCGATCGATTAGCAGAGTCGATGCGTCGAGAATTGCAAGTAAATTCTCGAGGATAAGTTCCGCAGGCCGACTGAATTCCATCGAGCGCGTGGCGTGGCTCCCGATGTGGCAAGAAATTGAAACCTTGAGCCTCGCCGTCCTCTCACTAGGATATACTATGCGCCTTATCAGAGAGATATCTTCGGCTCCGCCATACCGATGATTTTTACGTTGCACCGCTCGCTCGCTCGCCCGCTCGCCCGCTCGCTGCTCATACCGGCTGCTCAACCAGCTGGTCACTTAAGTAGTCGTGTGCATGCGCGCGGCCGCAGCAGAGAATGCGCTCGCATGTATGGGTGCACGCGCAGTTACGTCGCCGTATGTACGCGCGCTTACTGATATATACCCCCCGCCCGACATACTTCGTCGCATGACGCGTAACGAGGCTGCGGTGTGTGCGTGCGCGCGTCGCATCGCACGCTGCCAATGCACACGACGGCGGGAGACTTCAATGTGGTGCTGAAAAGGGTGAGGAGAGGCGTAAATGTGACCGCCGTGTCGTGGTGAGCAGCCGCGGGAGCGGCGCGGTGGTGGGGAGAAGTCTTGGCGCTCCGCTACGCTGCCGGATCAGGCAGGGAAGAGAAGGCAGCCGCTCGCAAAGTGGGGAACGCCAAGTTCCAGCGCACCGCCGAGAGCAAGCGAGCGAACGAGCGAGCAAGAGGGAGGGAGTGACAGAGAGGGAAGAGGAAGGGGTGGCGCGAGCGAGAGAGCGAGCGAGAGAGAACGAGCAGAGTCGAGTCGAGCCGAGCGGCCCGACGGTGCTGCGGTCTGACAGCCACCGGACGAATTCAGTCTGCCGCTGGACTTGGAACGCGTAGGATGCGGTGATACGCTCGCCCGCGAGAGATAACATTTTATATTTTTGTTCCGCCACGAATTTTTCAAGAGCCGTTTTCTTTCCCCGATGGAAGCCAGAGGACAGCCGGACGGTGACTGTGCTGCGAATGGACGGATAAACGAGACAGCGGGAGACAATCCGGCGGCATGTTAAGCCGTGCACAGAAATACGCTACGATTTTCGCCCGATCTCGCGAAGGAACGTAGAGCGTAGAGCTAGCGAAAGCGGGTGCGAGCCTCTCTCGCACACAAGACGCCATTGACATTTCTATTCCACCGTGCTAGCGCCGCGGAGTGTTTAGCCAATGGCACATGCAGTATCTCACTTTCTCCGCAATATCATTCAGCGTAGAGGGAGGTGCGAAGCGGATGAACGACACCGTGGTGCAGATATGAGCGTGATGTGAATCGTGAAATGTGAAATGTGAAATTGAGGATCAGCGCGTCGTGAGCGGTGAATTGTGAATAGTGAATGGTGAAACGTGAATCGTGAGACAGAGGATATATCGGAGGGAATCCCTGATAGACTGATTTCTAGTTGTAATGCAGAGGCTTTTTCTGCTGCGACATGTATATATCGTCACCTGCGCGACACGATGTGGCAGGCAGAACGCGATTGTCCAAGATGCCATTCTGAGGCGAGGAATTGCAGCGTAGATATGAACGCGATTATCGACGTTCTGTGACTGTCCAAGTAGCGCTGATACATTTTCTAACGTTCGTTGCAATCCTGTATTCCGCTGACACGCCGAAAATGTGACATGGAGCGATACGGAGAAAACTGTCGATACTATCACTGGTTCTTACCATTCTTATGACACGACTCGCTGCAAAGGTGACAAATCCTAGTAATTCCGAGGTGGACAATGCGTTTCCAGATGTACATTGCAAATCGTAACGAGCTACAAGCGAGGAAAAAGTACCTCGCCGACACATGACAACTCGACGTTCGTTGAAACTAAGCTTACCTAACGACATTCGTACGAGAGTACTCATAGTAAACCACGAAACCCGTGAATCCTACCTTATTTATCACGATTCGCAACGTCCGCGAGCCGAAAGCAATTGATCAAATTGAAGCCAATTGAATGAAAAAGTGAATGCAACACCATTGCTCTTGAGCGAATCGGCCTTTAGTGCGAAGCCAGCCGGCGAGCAGGAAGTTGAGAAGTTTCTCAGACAGAGAGAGAGAGAGAGAGAGAGAGAGAGAGAGAGAGAAAGAGAGGGAGGAGGGATTAACACTTCCGCGGAAAAGAACGTACGAGTTCGAAAAGTGAACCTTTGGCACGTACGAAAATTCAGTGGCAGCGAAGTGTGGGCAATTCGTGCAGTGACAGACAAATGAGGAGGAAGAGAGAGGCGGACGCGTCAAAGGGAGAGGCCAACGGAAGAGAGTCAAGGTGTTAATGCCAGCCTGACAGCTGACGATCAGTGGTTTCCAGCTTATCGGCAACCTGGCGGTTCCGTTCAAATGAAGTTGAGGCGTCGCTGCATGCAGACGCTCGGCGTCTCCGTAAAACAATTGAGGAGAAAGTTACTCGAGTTAGGCACACGAATCCTTCACGCTCAGGGTTCGAAATCCCGCGACATGGCCCTGGTGGTATGTTGATCTCAGATTATATTCTACGTACGACCCTGTCCTTCTCTCGGCCAGCGTGCCCCGGCGGTGTAGACGCGCTGTCGCAAAGGGGACGCTCACACTTTTTTTTTTTACCTCGTACGCTTTCCGAACGTTTGCAGAATATCGCTGGCATTGTAATAACGTCGAGGAGGTAAACGGTAAAAAGCGCCGCGGTGCATAAATAATTATAGCCGCGGAAACGTAGCCTGCGCTTGCGGTTAACGTGACGTGAACAATATACTGCGCAGAACTGTATATGCAAATGAGCGCGCGAATGTTAGAACCATCAACGATAGGTTATAGTCGGCGACGATGTAAAACTAAACCCGCGGGGCTTATGCAAAACCGTGACGGTCGTTCTGAGCCTTCCGATTGCAACATTTCTGTTCGATGTACCTGCGCAGACTGCTTTCGCGTCCGTGTGTCCTCTGTTCGGCGTGTGTGTGTGTGAATGTCTGGCCTGTCGCGTATCGGCGTAGTAACTTACTTAAAGCCAAATTATCCGAGAGCGCTTTAAGCGCAATCGACTCTTTTTCATTGATCATTCACGACCCGAGCAAAAAGTTGATAAACTTCATCGGCTCTCTTTTTTTCCTTACCAGCTTTCTTTGCCTCTATTGTGTGTTGAAAGGCCTACGTGACATTGCACACGCACGTGCAGGAAAGTGCATGCGAGGATAATTGTTCCCATATATAATTCGAGGGACGACAAAAAGCGTAAGAAAAAAGGAGGTTATTACACTATATATCTGCCTCGTGTTTCTTCCTTCTGGCCTAGAATGCGAGGAAGGCTTTCACTACGGTTTTCTCGTCTGGAGGTCGATATTGCCCCTCTTCTTCGCACCGACTCTGCCTGTTTCTCTCATCCCACTCTTCGGCCTGCAGCCTTCTCACGCTGCCTTTCTCGCCTCCTTTCCCCATTTTTTTTACCGCACCACCCCTCTCCTACGTCTATTCTCGCCTTCCCCATTATCTCTGACGATCTCGAAGATGTGTAATTTCTTCTGGGTCGTTATGGTGAGATACGGAAAGCGCGTCTCGTGACCTGGACCGTTTCAATGCACGTGCACATGCACATGCACATGCACATGCACACGCCCATACTGGCTCGCCCGCCCGCGAAACGGAAACGCAACGCGTGACGTGTAAATCGAGGTTTAAATAGTTAGAACGAAAGCCGACCGTACATATTGGCTTGACTGTGTGGCATTGCCTCAACATACGATAAATCTAGCGGTTCGTCTAATCTAGCTCATTAGTATCAAAAGCACGCCTTATACGTTACACGTGCCGTGAGACTATGCATGCGCTCCTTATGTACGCTGTTAAACACATTGTTTCAAAGCTGAATTGCGCTGCAAGCCGTGTGCCACTCTGCGCATGTGCCAGGTTCCGTGCTATGTTTCCACAAATTTCAAGCGCGTCACTGCACATGCTTTTAACCAGCATCGAAGGAGGGTAAATATTTTTTCGACCCAGAATTAAGGTCACCGCTTTGTCTTAACTGGTTCCTTCCTTCTCTTTTCTGTGCCGGGGAGCGTCTTCTAAACTTGGGTCGTGGGAAAATTGCGGGGATCTAGGTGATAGCTTACGCAGATGAGTTTGGCAGTTTAATCGTAGCACGGCGAACTCATCGATGAGAGTTATTTTTAATGAAATCCCTAGGAGTACGCAAAGTTGCTGTACTTCTTTACCATACTTGGCGTTTGAGAATCGTTTCGTGCAGTTTCTCAGAAAATCCAGATTTAAACTTCTTTTCCGGACCGAGAAAACTGTTCTAAGAAATAGTTCACGTTGACCCCTTTACTGCAGTGAAGTGAATATCAGAGAACAATTGAGATTGTGACTGGAAAATTAAGTTTACACATACGAGGCTACTTTATTTAAGAATATTTTCAAGCACATCGTAATCCTTACACTTAGCAGCTTTATCGTGGTGTAATATTGAATAAAGAAATTCCTTGGTGCTTTCGTTGAACTACAGTGCTCACTTATACTAACACAAATGACGGGACGTCAAACGGCACGTTGCTTCTACATATCTACCGTGCAATCATTCGCGTTAATACTTTAATATATTCTTCGCAAATTGTGGTTCGTGTTCTCGCATTAACATTGAACGCGATATCGGGATTTCAAGAAGCTCATCGTAGGTGTCGCTTTGCACTTGATCGTGTGTCAAGGTATAGCTATAGATACAATAAGTATATAATCTGCGTGCACGCAAGGCACTTTAAAGGTCTTCTTATAATTAACTGTCTAGACACCCGACACTATTATCTGGGCCTCGTTAGCGTTATCTCCGTCAAACGGGAAGCGTTTGCTGGGAAGTTACGCAAGCGTCTGTACATGCGTGAACGTGGGTGATACGTGTGTGTGCCCACCGACAGACTTTCCAATATACACAGCGGCGCACGTTTGTGGAAATGAGCACGGTCTACGTCACGTCCGACCTTTTTTATAGTTGAAGAATTTAATCTAGCACTCAGCATTACAATACTGTTAATGCGATCAGCGTCGCGTCGGTTGTAGACTCTTATGATATCTTCGCGCCAATGTGTTGTGAGGTCACAAAATCGACTGGTGTGCAAAGCTGATAAGTTTTCTGAATGAGTATCATTGTGAGGACTGTTCAATTTCGAAAACTTATCTGAGGCAACGAAGTCGCTACTGCGTTGCTGTTACGTACGGCTGATCCAGAATTGAATTGTGAAACAAATCTTTGCCTTGATGCACATTTTAGTTAACTGACGGTACCGGCGGTAGCAGCTTTATCTAGTTTACAACAATGTACAGTGGACAAAAAAATCGTGTATAGCATGTACCGTATCCACCAAAGAATAGAGGACAAAACGTACAATGAAGCTACAAAACCGTATCAAAGGTACAGACAAATGAGAAGGTCACAGAAAACAACGAGTATATAGATCACTGAAAATTCATGACTGTAATCTGGTCGATATTAGATCCAGTATACTGTTACATGTTGATTGCGCAATGTGAAATTATTTGCTCGTGAGAGGATCAGAAGTCAGTTATTGGTAGCAGAGTAAAACCCCGTTGCAATTGGGTAAATATCACACTTACGTGATAATCATAGGCGACTAAAACTGCTGCTTTTGAAAGCGACAAACATGAATATGTTCGCGTTTAGGTAGAAACAAGAAATCACGCTTAGTATCTAATTTCAACTGAAGATTACCTACGGTGAATGTTACGTCCCATTTGTACGTTACTTGGCTTATGCAGAGTCGAATTTAAAAGCTCATAGGGTCGATAACAGAATTCTTCAGACTTGCACAAACATTACGCCAATTGCGTTACATCACGCATTACATCATTTGATCAGTACCTTTATTTATGCTAAAAATGGACTGTGCGGGATAAAAAGTTTGCCATAAATGGATAAAACGGAACATCTTGATAACGCCAACAAAATTGTTGAGTCATTACAAAAAACGAGGAGGTGATGTGACGTTATAATCGTTCAGTTGACCTGACCCCATTAGCCTCTTTTTGGTGTGGTCAGTTAAAGACATAGATATCAAAAGAAATGTTGTCTTTTTCTGCGTCAGTTCTATTTAACGAGGAGTATGTTATTTTTAAAGCAAAATTTTAATTGGACATTTTTTATTAAATTTTTCTAATTGAATCATAGGAAGCGAGAGCAGCAATTGCTTCATGCTCTGTCCGACAGTATACAACAATATTAGACATTAAATGCTTATGAAAAGAATATAGCTTTACGCTTCTCCTGATAGAGCATACATTTTTAATTTCCCTTTTATACTTCAGCCATTATTTTTCTTAGTACTTATCTCGAAAGACCCAGTTTAAGCCAGGCAATTTACTACAGTTTGTGATCATGGTCTATGTCATCTTATCATAACAGTAAAGCAGTTTTAATAATGGTAATAATAGTGACAGTTGCAGTATGGCATGGAAGTTTATATGAATATCGACATTAAATAATAGAAAATGTGTAACTATAGTTGTATACTTAAATAGGTATGAAAATCTCATTAATTTGAACGTATTCACGATTCGAAGAGTATATGTACTCAAATCAACGTAATCGAAAGAATCGATCTGTTATCATGTGTCCTCACGACCAGTTGCTATTATTTGCAGATCACAAATGCGACCAACATTTAGATATCAAATCGTTATCACCATTCCTTATTTCTTCCTTCGATTTGGCTGGCACCGAATCAAACAAACAATATGTGCACTTTTTTTCATTCAACAAAGAACGTAGTAACTGACATTTTAAGTGTAAAGTAACGAACTAACATGGCAAAGTTGTAGAAAAACTGTTTAAGTATATTTGGCATAATGTCGGCTGCTCCCGTTACTTCATTAAATATTCCTATGTTGGGAAATGAATTGCGGAATATGTAGACCCGCATTTGACATGACTAAGCACATTTGGTAGTAGTACAGAAAATACATATTATGTTATCGAAGACTATTCCTAAGATTTGGTAAAGAATTTGGCAAATGGAGTGGAGCAGGAAAACTATGATAAGATTGGGATTACAAGTCTATTGGTAGAATATAAATTTGCATCTAACACGTGTAATACAAGTACAAGAATGCATTCCATTAATGAGAGTCCGTAATTATAATTCGTACCAGGTACTAAGTAATTGGTGCTTAAGGTTGTCTCTTCTTCTAATTGTTTCATGCACTTACGTGTTATGTATGCATTTGGTCGTAGAGCAAAATCATAATTCCCTGCTGCTCATACATTTAAGCATGATAATCGTAAAAAAATAGATCGTAATATTGTGATTAGAACAGACCTTCGTCAGACAACACAATGTGAATGATACCAATTAAAAATTAGACACTTCTTTCTCACAATTGTGCGAAAGTTAATCCATTCATTGCAAACGTATTGGATTCAAAATAATTGACAATTCCCATATAGACACATTGAACACGCAACGATTATTGGCGTATCTAGGAAGTATTTAAAATGTAAATACGGAAGAACAAACCGCCTAATCGGGTCACATCACAGTTAGAGAATTCACAGTTCGCTTATCGAGTCGAAATTATAAGAGGGGTCGCGATTATTTTTGGATTTTTCTGAGAATCCTATCGATTTCGTATCGTAATTAAACGTTTCGTGTTATCTTCAGACGTTTCGTGCAGATTCGTTTTTTCGTCAGCCTTATTGTCACGTTGAAGCTCTTCAACCTGGTACAGACACACATTAGCGATTAGCAAACTCCGTGACGTGGTCGATTGTCAGTCTGCGAATTTCGGCGATAAGAATAATTGCCGGTATGCTTGCAGTAATGTGACACTGAACCTATAATGGGATAGATAATTCACACTCTGCGTGTATGGGTTCGTTGTCTCTAATTCAGAAAGTACAGCTACAAATAATCGTTAATGAACTATTCATTAACCAGTTTCCGCATAATGATACTATGCTATTGCAGAGCAATTTGCGACATTGGCCGCGTGTTAATTTATTTTCTTTAATTTTTTGTGTCACTTTGGATGTTCGTCTGACGCATTTTTTATTTATTAACAGATGTAGAACAGTTTCACTAACGAAATTGACTATGAGACGTCTGTGAAAGTCTGAATTGCAACACATTCTGAAAAATTTCTGTCAAAGCAGGCTTTCTGTGTTAAACATGTTAAAACAATAGGTCTGTTGTAAGCATTGTGACGTAGAACGATTTCGATATTTCCGGCATTTATGTGTTACTGACACGTACGGCTTAACTTTCACAGAATTCCTCAACTGTCTACTACATAAACATATGTAGAAATGGAAAGTAAAAAAATGTCCTTTAGTCGAATCATAAATGTGTTGAATGTGCGATGCATCTTAAACTGCTCCTATTTGGCATCTGGAACAACCAACGATTTCTATATGTTATTCTATTCTATATTCTATTCTCTCGACATGTTCGCAGGGTATTTTCCATTTTAATAATATTTGTTTGTCGCCCAATATGTATCAGTGAACGTAAATACGAAAGGTTTAAGTTGGTAATAAAACTGCCCTGGATATAAGTTTAAACGGTTAAATACGTCGTTTTACGTAATGTTCCATTACCGATGTAATCAGTTTGTAAAATTGATCCGGTTTGTAACAATTTATTGAAGGGACATCGCATTGATTTAATCTACACTGCAATTTCTTCTTGGGTTCCACTTGGAGACACTCTCAAAATTGCTCGTAATACAAGTTTGAGTGCAAGCGCGTTTATATGTCTTTTAGGTCACTGCTTATTTCTGTTCTTATTCCATGTAAATGATAAAACTAGTGACGTTGTTTCTGTTGCACTTAGTTTCACCCATTACATCCTCGTTATCACTCATTATAGCTCTGAAAGTTTAAGTAGTATAAAGAGAATATCCCTCAAAACATTCAGGAAAAGTCTATTAATCTACTGACAGTCGAAGCAGAAAAATAAAATGATGAACTCGAGTATGTTATGTCTACTACCTGTTATCAGTGAAAAGGCAAGACAAGAAATATCTTTCCCTTTCATTCAATGTTCGCATGATATTTTCAATAATGATATTTTTTTGCGGAATTGAATAATACATACTTATAATCTTACGTGCCTTGTCATTTCTATTTCCTTGAAAGCACAAAGCATTGTACAGGATTTACGGCAATTCCATTTACATCCTATCAGTACTGTGTTAGTTCATAATCTCTGGGTGCTTCATTCTTCAATGATAAATGAAGGGGTCACGAACGTCCAATTTCGTTTCACAAACAGCAGAGTAAATTCTTTGACGCAATATGTCACTAATGCTTAGTCTGCGGAACCGACCCTAACACTGATTATCATTGTTTCTTGGTTTCTGCACAAATTTGAACTCTGTCGATAATGCGTCATTAGACAGTAATACGCAAACCGATAACCCCGGAATTCGCACAACACACTTCACGAGTGATAAGGAATCCGTGACTAAAGAGTGATGAAGCTCCTCTGTTTACGCCGTCTTGCGTATGAATTGTCTATTACTAATTGTAAGTACATCTACCCTGGAACTTACAGTAACTCACAATCACAATTTCCTCATTACCAATCAACAAAATAAGTATCACAAGCACTCACATTTACTTTTTAAACCTTTAAAACATATACAAAGCTGAAAGATACATTCATTTTTTTCAAATTCTATATCAATATACTTGTCGCGAACCATTTATAAATCCATACCTATTGATTTTCCCAAGAAAAGATGCGTTGCATCGAGAAATAGTACGGGCGTAGCAGCGATCGCAATAAAGCGTTCAATTCTAATGCACAGACAAACTATTCACTTCCCATTCCGTGCTCAGAGGCTGTCGGGGAATATAGGTTTAAGGTAAAAAGCAACGGCTGCAAGTCGGTTTGCTCTTTCCGCGCGCGTATGCACTCGAGCGTCCGCGTGTTCTCTTTGTATGACCTCATTCTACGATCGGTCGCTCGTCGGCACTTTAGGTCCGTACGACCTTCTGTGTTTACCTCGTCGGCCTATCGTACGTTCCGCCGTGTGTCATGCGGCGGTGCCAATCGTCGCCAGCGGTTTTTCTTACGGTGCCACGTTTCCCTCCCGCGTACGTTTTGCTATGTAACGCGCGTTACATCGTAGTGCAAATACGTGCCGGCTATGTATAGCAGTAACGTTCCTCCATTCTATCGCATTAGCGAGTCCCTTCGGCATTTTCACCCGATCCGTGCGCGCCGCGAACAGTTTATATTATTAACCATTTACGCGGGGAGGGCCATTTCCCGAGGGTAATATTTGAACATTTGTAATGTTTGCCAACGCGACGGGAGTGAACAGGTTTTATACGCTTGAGCAGAAGCGGGTTGCGATTGCAGTTGAACATTAGCCTTAATGGGTCGCTTATACTGTTGGGGATGTTTTGTATGTCAGCATTGTAAGGAACTGCATGTTGAATGTTTTATGTCCCTTTTCGCAAAGTATTCTTTTGACGAGGTTAATATCTAAACTGAGAGCATTAAACGTCGCTTTGAACCGGGTGGTTGATTGAATATAAAAGAGATTATGACCGTTTGGTCGTGGCTTCAATGTTAGTATCGCAAACATTGTTTACTTACGGCGATAAGGTCTTCGTGCTCGTATGCTTTTCCAGTTACATGTAGTTCATGTTACATATTACATACGGTCGTTGAAACGTTACGCGTGTTTCCTTTTAACTGTACACCGTGCCTCTTCCTCAAAACAAAATGTGAAGGAAACACATCTTCGCCAGTGCCGCTAATGCAGTGTCAATCATAAATTACTTATAATTGACATTATTCTGCAACATGCATATGTATGCGTGACATGGAGCGCTTTTTAATACCGCGTACGTTGGCAAAGAGGTGGAAAACCTATTTCAGATAAGTCACGATTTGAATTGTAGCCTGTAGTTACTATGCATCCATGAAAGTATGGATTTACGTCAATCGGCTGGACACTTGACGTAGGCAGTATCTATCGTACGAGCTCACTGTTGCGCACTAAGATAAACGCGTTGCAAACATTAGAGCTGCGACGTATGCTCGAAATCGGATTAACAGCCGAATATCCTGGTGAATAATGTCTCGTCCGGGTCAATAGCACTGAGCACGCCTACGGTTTATTGAACGTGAAACATCCGGTAGCCCGTAACACTGCGAAATCTGTACGTCCGGCATATAACGTACTTGCGTCAGACGGAGTTACGTGACGCTTATTAAACCTGCAAGTTTTCAGGTTGGGGAAGTCAATTACAATACTGAAGCATCGTATCGCGATATAGACTGGCCAGAGAACCCTTTTATTGTGAGCGTCTGACTAATTTGGTAACCTATTTCAATCTATAAATCAATATGTTCGAACGTGCCTTTGAGATAAAGTAATCAAACGAATGAGTATTAAAGGTGATAGGCAGAGTCGGCAGAGTGTAGTAAATGCATTGCGCTAGTGGGAACATCATAGAATTTTCGATCATTTTTATTTTCTAACCTGTATACCACTTGTTTATGATTCATTTTAGGCTGACGTTGGTGTATGATGAGATGAATCTGTATTAAAATTCAAAATGTTTGGACATTTGTTATCTCCAAAAGTAACATATATACATCTCTTTTCTAAAACAGTTTTTGATAGATGCAACTGTGTATAAGTGTTATTGGCCATGGGTTAACAAATGAACATTGCACAGAAATTGTTTCTGTTCAAAGCGTTAAAGAAAAAATGAACATTAAGTAAGATAAGGTATTACAATTCTAATAATACCGAGCATTCTCGTCTACACACCATAATTGCAGATCTATAAACAAAGTCGCACTTCCAATCAACTTTCCCAACTCTTTCTGGAAAAACTGCAGGGAACATTCTCGAATGCCCCAATATCAACATCCACCCAAACATTTACCGACTATTAATTCCAGCATTGATTAATTTATCCGGGCAAAGATTTCATTCCATCATTAAAGAACAATCATACCTACACCCATCCACCTCCGCCTTCGAACTATTCACCAGTAAATAAACCGCTACAAAAATTAGTCTCATTTCCTAACCTAACTCTACAACCAAACCCCCTTAGCATTGCCCAAATATTCTGAGTTAACCTACAAATTTACCAAGAAATTAATTACAATTACTTACTCAATCCGCAAGTGTACGTAATCCGCTCGTAGAGTTAAGTCAGCGAAGTCGTCGTTATCGTCGAGTGACGAAATCGTTTGCAATGGTAGATGCTGTCGGTGAGCCCAGGAATGGAGGTCGGCAGTGGCGGTCACAGTGGTCTCGGAGGTGGACTGGAAGGTGGAGCGGCCGCTGGAACTGGCGGCGGTGGTGGCGGCGACGGCGGCGTCGGTCGGGGAGGTGGCGCCGGCGACGGTATGCAGGAGGCGATGGTCGCCGCTGCCAGGGATCGAGCCATCCGGGCCGGAAGCGTTCGACAGGATCTCGCCCTCGACTTGCCCCCGCGGCTCCAACTTCCGGACGGCGAGGAGCGTCCCTATGGCGCGCATACGACACTCCACCTTCGTGACCCTGAACAGGTGAGTCTGACCGTAAAGCGTTAAGATTGTCATTGCCGAGCGCAGTGGGAGGAGTGGGGGGCGGACGACCGGACGGTGGATCGGCGGGAGGGAGGGCGGGGGGCGGGGGTCACGTACGAAGCTCGTCACGATCTTTTCGGGAGGCGGGTGAACATTTTCGTAAGTAGCCACTTTGGAACGATGCGACGTTGCATTAAAGGGAATGAGCTGATAGACGCGCCGAAAACTTCATCTGACCGGCCGGTTAAGTAGGCCGTTTACTGACGTTTCGCTTGAAGGGAATGACCGAGTGCCTTGCGCGACGGTAAACGACGTATTAGTTTTGAACGGCAGTTGATCGCGTAATGGGGAGTTGCTGACTTGATTTCGGTGAATCCGCGGACGGGACGTCATACGATATAAGGGAGAGAGTTGGTCGGTTTGTCGTGTGTGTTTACTTTTGTTTTACTTAAAGATGTTAAATGATTCTGGTGAAAGATTTTGATTAACGGATGGTTTGCTACAGAATATACGGGGTTGGGTATTTAACCAATGTGTAATTCGGTACTTTTGGAGGAATGTAACTTAATCTATCAGTATCGTTATTCTCACCTTTCATTGGGTATTTGCGATAGAAGTTGACATATGCGGGCATGCTCGTTGTTTGTAAGAAGGACAATGACATATACATTAAACAAGCTACATATATTTTCAACGCGCTTATTATCTTTATTTACCTCTTGTGTTCGTTTTTTTTTGTTGACCCGATCTGTAGATGATATTTAAGGACTACCACTTCCAGCTTTGTACGATGTTATGAAACGACCTCCCATGCACTTTCGATAGAATTGGTACTATTTATTCATATTCAACACAGTCTTAAGCATGTCGAGACAATCGGTGGAGACAAGTTGTACCTAGAACACAAACATCCTGAAAGAAAAAAGTAAAATTTCTCCTACTCTACTTCTTGGCTTTTAAGTGGGATATATAACCTATATAGATAACACAAAAACATGCCAGTGGTTATGACAGTGGTCTACATCAAAATTTTTAAATATCTTGTGAACAAATCTAATTTTTCTTGACCCGTTCAGAATGAAAAGCATGAAAACAATTTCTTAGTACCCCGTCTTGCACCACTCTCATAATCATCGGCGCACATGAACACTATAGCTCTGTCGCTCTACCTATGAAGATGAGGCAGCACATGAACGTCGATCGTAACAAGGGCATTCTCTCTTTCAGGAAAGCGAAATTTACCAAAAATGTGTTCGGCCGCCGCCCAATCGAACGGTCTTCGACAGCGAAAGTCCGCCGCCTTACCGGAGCCAGTCGGCATTGCTGGACGCACCTGAGCGGATAGTGCGTTGCCATAGTGCCGGCAGTTCCTTACTGAGGGTGTTCAGAAAGTTTCCGAGCCCCAGCAGCTCGACGCCCGCCGTCGTCGTCCCGCCGAGGAGGCCAGCCCTGTCCAATTATTCCGAGTCCAGTAGCAATTTGAGTAACCTGTCGAGCCTGACCGTGGTGCCCTGCGAGACTGACGAGGGTCACCATCATCATCATCAGCAGCAGCAGCAGCAGCAGCAACAACAGCAACAGCAGCAACATCAACAACCGCAGCAGCAGCAGCAGCAGCATCAGTATCAGCAACACGTCTGATCCGCGGCGAAGACCAGGGAGAAAACCTTTCAGATCGACTGGCACAGCAGGATCTTACGGACGACGAAGGAACGCAGTGCCGTTCGTCGTGCATCCGTCAAGCGGGAGGAGGATGCGAGAGGATGCGATGATGTCAGGGGGGGTTGGACAGGAAGAGGACGAGGAGGGGAGGTCCTCCTATACGTCGCCGTCGTGCCTTCGAGTCCTCGGGGCGCGAAGATTCCTTCAAGACTGATATGCAGGACGAGCACGGGATGCGGCTCCGCCGTCCGTACGCCCTTCGTTCAAGGACAAATGAATCTGTACGCAATGCGGGACGCCGAGCGCGAGGGGAGTCGGACGAGGAGGTCGTAGGGAGCGAAGGATTTTTGGATCGAGGCTCCTCTCCACGACAGAGGGATGGGAGAGCGATGTGCGGACGTTCAACGGAACGGAAGAGAATGGGAAAGAGTATGTGGGAGCGGTCATGTTCTCGTGCATGTTCTTCACGCACCTCCCTCGTACAGCGGCGATGCATCGGTCCACTCGTCATTGAGCAATCCTAAAAGGCCAGTCTCTAGCCTAGATCTCAGATGATTCCAAAGCACTAAAGGAAGGGGGGAGGGAGTGGGGGGTGGGGATTAAGTCGTACGAATAATGATAGGGAAACGGCGGACAATACGGTTAGAGAGAGGATAAAAGACAAGACGCATAATACTAAAAAAAAACGGTAGGCTAACAAATTACGGAGAAAGCGAGGAAGGAGGAAGGGACGGAAGAAGGGAAGACAAAAAAGGCAGACAAACGATCGAGATGTAGGTAACGCAGAGGACCAGTGAGCGGCGAGTTGTCTCTGTTGTTTAAGAAGATGCAATGTGGCGCGCGAGCGAACGGAAGAACACGGCTCCGTTGTGAAAGGTCGCGCAGGTTCCAGCGTGGACTAGGTGCGACCCTCGCGAGGTGAGAACGACGGTGACAAGTGGACGTTATACCGGAAGGACGAGGGAAACGACAGGTTGCCGCTCCTGCCTCCCCCCCCCCCCCCCATCTCCTCCCCCGGCGTTGAGAAACTGACAATGCTCGATAATCCAATGTGAAAGTTTGTTCTATAAAAAAAGAAAAATAATGGAGACGGATGCAAAAGCAGAGGGAGACTTAGTAAATTATTTATTGGCAAAGTTATTCGCTGCCCGTGTGCGCTCTGTCGCAAACGAGGCCGCACGTACGAGCATGGCGGATTTGCAATTTTTTTAGAGCGTCAAGAAATGCGAGAATGACGATGCGCGCGCAAGTGCGCGTATCCGCGTGTGTCTATGTGCGAGAACGGGGAGAGATTCGAATCGGCGGCACGACACTGCCGAGGAGAGAGCAATCGAAGGGAGCCGAAGAGAGGATCAGCGTGAAAAGCAGAGAGTTCGAAGCGAGCTTCTTACAACGACGCGGATGCGGCATACTGAAGGTTGTACAGAAGATCGATGGATGAATTGAACGAGAAGACGAAGAGGAAGAAGAAGAAGAAGAAGAAGAAGTAGGACTCGTTGCGCGAATGGTTATGATGTGCGTGCGTGTGCGGTGCGGATGTGCGTGCGTGAGTGGCTGAGTGTGTGTGTGAGTACGATGACACGGGGGTGAACGCGGGAAGGAAAGTCGGGGAGGGGGACAAGTAGTGCCAAGAGCGGGAAAAAGAAACTCTGTAAATATTAGGTTAGGTAGTTCAATATCAATATAATTATTACAACTAAAAATGATATGCTAATACTGATTAAAAGTAAAGAAACATTCAACATACATTACAAGACACAGAGAGAGAGAGAGAGAGAGAGAGAGACACACACGTACCGTAAATACAATCTGGGTGGACTTTACGATCGAGCCTTGGGCCTCGAGATGCGAGGCTCGACTAAGTCAAGGCAAAGTTAGCGTCTGGTTGTTCTCGGTCAGCTTTGCTGCGGCAAGGTTCTCGTCGAGCGGGGACGACGGCAAGGGCAGCCTTCACGTTTTAGTGAACGGCCTCGCCCGATGCAGACGCTGTTTATCGAAGGGACGATCCGTTTTTCGTCGACGTCGGCCATCATCGAAACGCACCAACGACGATGAAAGACGCGCGTTACCTTGCGTTCGTGTCTCGAATGGCCCGCGTGATGTCCGATATAGCATTACTTTTATTATTGTTCAAATAGATAAGGCCTCAGTTTTGACGGAATAGGACGTGGTCTGCCTTGGTGATGAATCGAAATCGACGATAACCAGTCGTTATCAGTAGCGTCCCTCTGACTTCCGATCGGATTCTAGGATATTGATCAGTCGGTCTCGAGAGTCCTTCAAATTTATCGTCGGCAAAAAGCAGTGACTTGCTGGCAGGGTCAAGGAGTAGCTAGGAAATTGTACGATGACGACGGGAAGGGATAACGTTCTTAGAGTAAACTTCTTTGACTTTCGAAATTCTCCGAAGTTTGGATTCACGGTTGGACATATCAACATAATGTTAAGCAGAAATCGGTTCTGACGTTTCTTATTTCCATGCTTTCATTGACTTCTTTCATTGCACTTTATCCGTCCGATGTATAGAATGTTGCTTCCTCGTTTTGTTTTTTTTTAATTAATTCGAACCTTTCTACATTAGGCGTAGGACGAAGGCGAAGGGCATTAGCAGATTAAAGGCCCGAATATAACATTTAATCATTCAAATTTTGCTCTCCTATGCGTCATTTGGTCATACGAACGGAACTTATTTGTGACTAGGTTGACTTTGGCTATTCAGTATATGAAAATTTACAATTTAAAGGACGATCAGAGAACAGTGGCTTTGTTAACACGTTAATGATAACGACGATTTCATTTCCAAGCTCTAAGGTAGAACGAATCACCGAAATAACTCACGAAAAGTCACCAATTATTGTAATTCTTATTAAAAACGGAGGGGTTAAAAAAAATAAAGACGGAAAATAATACGTATTATGTTTTTCGCAAACGATTACATGGTCGTGTATTTCACTCGCGTGCTTCTGAACTAAATGTACGATAGAGACTTTAAACATCGTTACTCTTTCTGTTGTTAAAGCGAAGAAAGTCCGAAGACACTTACGTTGATTCCATTCGAAAATTCATCTTTTGAACAAGTCAATTCCTGATTACTTCGAAGTACGCGTGCAAATCCGTGCAGCACGACCTCGTAATCGGCAAACATAATTGGATAGCAGAAGGAAACACAAGTAATATACAATTGTGTATAACGTTATATGAAAAAGAGACTGATAGAAAAATGAGTGTGTCACGAAAGCATAATCGAAGAAGAAAAAAAGAAGTATCCGAGCAGTTTTACGTACGGCATTTTTGACAGTTTTTTCTGATAACCGTTTGCAATCGTTACATGTGTGTGGCCAGAGAAATCGTTGTTTCCATCATTGAAAATGTGTTCACGCGCATGCAATATTAGATGACGAAGGTTAAAACGTATTGTAATTTAACATGGCAGAATTATCGTTGGCGCGGCCTCGCGATTCGGTATGAAGTTTGCGTTTGAATAGAAGCGGGTGGGCGTAAGATAATGGAACGACGGCAGGCGAGCAAGCGTAGTGCTGAAGAAAGTCGAATGGTATCTAATTCCATGGGTCTTGTGCAAGTTTCGGTTAAAGTTTAAATGTTATCGGCTTAGATTGAATTTTAACGATGAACGCCCAAATGCGGCGCATAGATAAACGCGTAAGAATAGATTTTTTGCTAGACAAAGCTAAATTCTGTAGAAGAGGGTGGAAAACTCGAATACTACGAGTCTTATCGAACGCTACGGCGGTATATGATGATTTGTTGATTAAACTTTCGAAAGGATTCAAGGCGAACGAAGGTAATTGTGGCCTTTTGTTAAATAAGAATGAAAAACGTGATATGACAGGGAAAGGTTGGGTGAACTCTTCTCAATTCGCTTGATCGGCAAGGTGCATAATCAATAAAGATCGGCGCTTCCGGTGTCGTTCAAATTCGTCAGCTTCATACGATTGGCAATGACAATGACAGCATCGACGTGGTGTTCCGAGTACACGAAATCTGTTCGTCGTTCGAACGAGTCTCGACGATCTCGCCGATCAGCTTCCGAAATTGAGAAGGCACACCTACCCTGACCTGGGCATCTTCCGATTAATCTAGTCATACTGAGTCGTGCGCTACGGTCGGTACCGAATCAGTCGTGATCTATGTTATCTGTCGTCGTCGATCTTGACTGTAAAGTATACTCTTTAATTCAATTCGGCCCAGAGGCGAGGCTAAGTCGTGTTCGTTAAGCGTAATGTGATTTCGTGTAATTTTCGAAAATATTTTAACGGTACGATGATCGACGGCAGTCCCACTCTTCGTTGAACGAACGAGTCGGACAAATGAGGCGACGATGGCAGAGCGAATGTCGAATTTCGAACGTGAACTTTCCACGCCACCCTCCCGACGCTGCCATGATCGTACTGTTATTAACGGTTGATGTGTCTAGTCCCTCGCGGTGAAATAATCGGATTCGATTGAATTCGATCGAGTCCAGCGTCACTCTTCGAAACGATGCCCGGACCATTGGCAAACTATTCTATTCGCTTGCCTCTCTCGGCCCCTTTTCGCCCTATATCGTCTGCCGAGCGAATCGTTCGCGATAATCATTTGCCATAATCACGCCGAAGCGATATTCGAATTCGAATGTTTACTTGATTCCCTTCGCTACGCGCGCTTTTCGTTTACGGACTAAACCAAAAATAACGACATTCCGACGCCCGAAACCGGAATGTCGGCGATAAAAACCAATGCACAGACTCGTAGACTGATAGGAACGTAAAATTGAGAATCAAAATTTTTGTAATACCTCGTCATTCCTCGAAGGCGCATGTATGTCCGAATTAAATCCGCTGGGTACCGTTCTATCGGGGTATGGCAGGAATGGGAGGAACGAATGTGGCATAGAAGGGAATGTTGACAGTACTGACGTAGAAACTGCATGCGGGGGAACAAAAAAGGGAAGAAATGAAGAGCGAGCGAGAAAGAAAGAGAGAGAGAGAGAGAGAGAGAGAGAGAGAGAAATGTGTGCGAGCGCGGAAGGAACGAGATGAAAGGAAAATGTAGAGTATGGGAGAACTATGATGAAAAATGGAATACGCACTATTCGATTCAGAGTAATCACTTTTCTTTGTCGTGACGTACAGGCAGGAGGAAGGAATTGGAGAAACTTTTGTCAAAATAATCGATCGATGTTGTAGGAACAGTGTCATTTAAAGTAGTAGATCGCTTCTACAAGGTAAAAAACGAAAAAAACATCCGAGAAGAAGAGGAAGAAATTTCACGTTACTCAAAAGTCCTGCGACGTTGTGGATGCGCTCGAGGAAGTTTCCCGAATTTCTCAGCCGAACTGTTTTATCGTCAATACGTTTTCCCCCCGAATTTTCACGAACCTTTCGGGCATTCTCGTTACTTTTCGCCATCGCATCATTCTTCGCACGCGCGTCAACGTTTCAATTTTCGACTTTTTCGAGCGTCGTCCACGGTGAGGCAAAAACTAAATGGTTTTTATACAGTAGAATTGTACCATTTTCACATAGAAGAAGAATGTTCGTTGTTCACTGCTCTGGCTTGATAGAAAGAATGCAAATAATTCGGGTCTCTCAGGAGGCTGTTCGGACCAGGAGAGCAGCGCGAAGGAAAAAAAGAATGCATCATACACACATGTTAAACGATAATAAGGCGTTAGGTATTCATTAACAGTAAAAGGGATTAAAAAAAAAAATACTTGCTCCGGACAGTCCCCTTCACGCCCTCGATATAAATCGGCAACATTTCGACATTGCAAGATTATTGGTGTACTTATCACGCAGTTTTCTACAAAATAAAGAAAACAATTTTAAAAATGTTTTGGAACGGTCTTTCTCTTATTTACCCACGTAAAGTGAGATTGCATAATTTGTGCAAATTTATGTCTCCGATGCTGTTGCATTGGCATGGATCCTTTGTCCAATATACATTCAAAGGTAACATTTTAGATCTCTTTCTGACTGTGTTACCTGTTCCCAGAGTGAGTCGTCAGACGTTGCAAGGTCGTACATACAGAGGACACTGTTATACGTTAAGGCAGGAATTGCATTGTACCTCAAGTAATTTTTCATATTTCTTTCCAATACTTCTTCTTTACTTTACATTCTTTAATTTTATTTCCACACGTTCTTTTCTGAAAAACTTTTTCTCAATTAAGTTCAAAGAAATAGTTATTGATCTCAGTGAAGGATACCCACTGAATGTCGCCGACTTTCAAGTCAGGATTGAATTACTTTGTTGCTTGTTTCTTTGTTCTAAGATATTATGTTTTAAGCCTCAATGAGCTGCGACAAGCAGTATAAACGTCATGTCTCGTTTGAAAACGTTTACGTTCGAAAGTATTTCTGGTATGCAGATATCTACATTATCGACGATTTCGTGCGGGTGAGTCGCAGGAGCGATAGGTGAATGACTGTTTTCGCAGGAGGACATTCGTAAAAAGTGTTATCGAATCGTAATCAAAGTTGGGCCAGTAGGTATTTTGCCAGACACGTTCGACGAATGCAACCGTGCGCGTAACGAGTCTCACGAAACGAGGAAATATGATAAATTATTTTAGTGCGTGAACTAGCGCACTCTGGAGGGATGCTCCCGAAAATTGGTAAGTTGTAACACATAGTTGCCAAAACGCTCGGAAATAGATTCCAACATGATATGTGACAACGTTGCGCAGCAACGTCAAAGTCCATCGTCCGTAAGATAAATTCGTCATCAGAAATAATAGACTGGCAGAAGCGGACTCGTAAAGAGACATGCAAGGCAGAAACGGATGCGATGCGTATAACTGATATAGCGGGGAACATTGGAAATTTATGCAACGATCGTACGTTCATCTCGCATTCTTCTACCTGAGATCGATGTACTCCGATATACATTTCGGTACCGAGACTTTAGACTCCGCGATAGCTTCGTGATTCTTTCATTTCTCATTTCGCTGTTGCATAATCTTGTTAGACAAATATATGCACTCTTTCGTAACGAATAATATAGAGTCTATGAATAAAAGGGGGACGCTATGTCCCTCAAGATTAATTGACGAATCGGTTCAGTTTAACAAAATTCTTGCGGGATACTTTCAGGATTGGGAATGTTTATAATATTATTAGCGACGTACAACGAACTATTCGTTAACAAAACTGAAAGATTATATGGTAACTGCGCTTTATCTGGGTTTAATTAATTAATTAGTTTTTTTTGTAATATTTTTTGTAAATAAGTAAAAAAAAGTAATGCAAAATCTTTGAGGTAGTTTTGTAAGAGAATGTTTAGGCCATTTTGTTGCTGTAAAATATCAATATCTTTTTTGGAAAACTTATTTTTTAAAAGACGTGTAGATACATGTGTCAAAAATGACGCAACGCAGTGATGCCTGAATTGCGCGCAAGACAGCGCAGTCAAGGTAACTTTAATTACTGCGATGTTAACCGAATCGTTATTGAAAAATAAAAATGTTATTGTGAATCCCAAATGAATAGAACATGTAGGTATCTCGTATAACAACTTTTTATATGCACTTTGTTTATTGTCTCTGCAACGTCCTTCAGATCATAAGCGAGTTCTCTTTAGTGTGAAGGAACGTGTAGATGAACATTAACATTGAAGAGAATAGCTGTATTATGGGCTACCGCAACAGACATGATTAAGGATAATTTCACGCTATCAAAGCATTTAATATGGAGACCTGCAACATTCATAGCTGCATATTCGCAGTTCGTACCTTTGTAGCGAGAAACCTTGAATTGTTTTGTTTCGTGTTATGTGCTTAATCATCAACCT
Organism: Anoplius nigerrimus; assembly: GCA_914767735.1. Taxonomy (NCBI): domain Eukaryota; kingdom Metazoa; phylum Arthropoda; class Insecta; order Hymenoptera; family Pompilidae; genus Anoplius; species Anoplius nigerrimus. The sequence continues at coordinate 2,148,917 of OU612079.1, read as the reverse complement.
CAGTATTGCATGTTTGCAAACAAGTTGCAACGTCGTAATTGAATCACATAATTATCTCTTCCAATTTCATTGTTTTACATTCCTGTATCTACGTGCGTTGTGATTTATTTAATGCTAAAGTGTTGTATTGCGTTTTCAGATTGAACTCCTAACAGAGACATTGTTTCTCTTTCTGAGAGAAAATATTTTGCTTCATGTTAGACTATATTATACTCTTGACATTATACACCTTCGAATTTCGGCACTTGAGAGAGGCCATTGGTTAATGAACGGACGATGGATACAATTTACGAAAAGGAAGGAAGCGACAGTTGGTGCACTCCGTCATAAAAGCGGGTAGAGTCGTGTAAATTTGGAGCATCGTGCGCTCCGAAATAGACATTTCTCTCCCTTTCTTTCTTTTCCTTTATTTTCTTCGGATAACATCCCTATGAACGACATCTACTCTCGCTCTCGTCCTCTTTTCTGCGTTCATTATCTTGTCATCTTTCTGAAATAAAATTACTCCACTTCCGTTTTTGATCTTCATTCAATTAAGCCCAATGATATATTGTTGATAAGAATTACATAAATACGACATTATTTTGACAATGTGGTACTTATCAGGCAGTTTAAAAACCAGGATATCATAAAAATACGTAGCAAATTTCAATTAACCGTTAAATTATTGCAGCTTATATAGTTCAACGCAGGTTACTTGTTTTTCTAGTTACTCATATAGAAATGAAACTAAACTTATTTGACATATTTTCGAAAATATATGAAACGTAAATGCTAACGCACAAGGAATATACCATAATAAGAATCCCAATGCGTATATGGAAGATTTTCAAATGTGACATTGATTAGTCGGCCTACTTAGTCTTACACGCCTCCAGTCATGATTGAGTCTGCTGATCATTTGTTCGCTAATGGGAATATGAATGGATTTACCAGGGGTTAAGACTAAGACCTGAATAATTCTCCTTCCGAAGCCCTTATTACGCTTTTAGTTTAAAGGCAAAGAACAAAACATTTATATGATTTATCAACCCACATGACATATTGAATTACATGAATATTTAAAAATTAGAACAAAATGAAAGAAAGCATTAATGTTATTTCTCTGATGCTATTACATTGTGCGCATGTAATTCAATGTTAGTTAACAACAAATGCATAACAATGAAATGTTTTAAACCTTCCTACCAGTACGTTCACAGCAAATTTTCCATGGCAATCAGACAATATGAAGACTGAATTTTTAAAAGAAATTATATGAGGTGCAATTTAAAGATTGTGCAATACGGTGAATGAAGGGTTATAAACGGTTCAAGCGGTTAACAAATATTATCCGAGCGCTTATTATCAAATTATAGTTTCCAGATGCACACTGCATTGTTGCCTGTTCTGCTTATCGTCGCACGTTTGATGATACTGATCCGGAATTATAAACTGTCGTTTTATATGTGGACTTACGTTCACTGTTTCGTGCGGCATTCAGCACGAATTTACGTATTCGTATAATTGACCAAACGGCTGCAGGTTTTATTTCGGTGACACTAACATATTACGGTATCCGCTTTCCTCTATCATTCCATGGCTATTTTTAAACGAGGCGAAGCTTCACATCTTGGGTTTTTCCTCAACTTCATTTCTACAGTGTTCGTATTTCCACAGAACGTTGCTTCTGCGTTTTCACACCAAAATTTACATCTTAACTGACATTCGTTACAACACTGCCTGGGATTGCAAATTATGACAATTATTCTGACACTCAACTTTCTTGCAGTTAATATTAAATTGTCGACTTGAACTCCTAACAAACATTGCTTCTGCACATTGTTTTCGTTCACTTTTTGATGATATCTAATTAACTAATCTGTGTTGTCTATACATCGTTTCCGTTTGTGCGAGAAAATATTATGCTTCCTGTCAGGCTGTATTATACTCTACACATTATAAAATAACATGTAACAAGTAAAAATTACATGTTAACTGACATTCGTTATAGCACTGCCCCGTACTCATAAATTATGAATACTATACTGCACTCGAGTTCCTTGCAGTTAATGTTACATTATAAAATTAAACTCCTAAGAAACATTTCTTCTGCATTTTGTTTCCGTTCACTTTTCGATTATAACTAATTGACTAATCTGGGTGGTCTATACATAATTTTTCTTTCTCAGAGAAAATATTATGCTTTATGTCAGACTGTGTTATATTCCTGACATTGTAGAATAACATATAACATGAAAAATTTACATGTTAACTGACATTCGTTACAGCACTGCCTCATACTGCAAAATTATGACTATTCTACCGACACTCTTTCTTGCAGTTGCAAAGTTCAACTGCCTAGCTATCCCAGAGTGTAACGAACGCACACGTTCAACAGACATCTTTCATTCTCACGACTCGTCTATGTCAATATAAAAAGTATCTGTCGAGAAGAAATACTGATAACACATTCCAGTCTCGGCCCATGTAGTATTGAACTGAACAAGAACGAGAACTGATGAATATTACATATATTAAAAGATGCAAAAGATCACAGATTCACAAACATTCATCGTCACATTTTCACACTATTCACGTTATCTTATCGTCAATTCAATATAAGTGTGTACACCACCACAATTACGTCTAACAAATGAATTATCAATAGCGAACACCAGTTTACTCCCGATCTCCAGACATGCCCTCCCAACAACGAGAACTTTCCACTCAAACATCGTGTACATCCCTCATTTGCATCGCACCTTTTGACGAACGTGTAGGCTTGACCCAATTGGTACAGTTTTACCTCTCCCTCCCCCGGCGCGGTCGTTTCCTCCGCGAAACCGGAAGTGAGACGTGTCGCCCAAGGCCTATTAATATCGGCACATATATCAATTAATCCGATTAGATCGGCAGGAGTCTCGGTTCGGGGTTGGTGCGCCTGCGCACGGGGAAGGAAAACGAAAGGATGGAAAATATACATTGGTCTTGGGGCGCGTGCGCGCGAGGCGTCGCGACGCTTGTCGACGCCTTCTTGAATGAAACCGAGGCAGCTAGTTCACATCAAGACGTCCGCCTTCGCTTGCGCTTTCACGCATTTTCCACCCAGACGACGTTAATGAACTGTCAGTGCTCTTTCCGCCGGGATATAACGCTCGTTTCTCGTAAACTATCTTCGACGATAGCTCATACAGAAAGGTAAATTCATGTTTATTCCACGCTTGAATGGAACTCCGATTTTCATTCAATTGAGCCGCGCTCCCGCTGGAATGCGAAGGGAGGAAGGATCGTCAAAATGTAGGAGGAAGTGAAGGGACGATTTTTTTTACCTCGCTTCGTTAACGTAAATGGTACCCTGACTCTTTGCAAGCGCGTATGTACGGATTCGGTAGACGCCGGTAACAGTTTAGGAATCGTGGGTGGAATTAAGTTAATTTCGATCGCTTCCCTCCTTGACTGGCCTAAAAAGGCAACGTTACATTCTCAATATCGTTGTAAAACGTTTTTGTCTGTGGACCTCCTTAGAGTTGAACCTTTGCAGTTAGGATCACAAGTCATCAGGAAAGGATAGATATTACGTGTAAAGTATGTATTTATTAATCGTTGAATGTCGGATGGGTAGAAAAATTGGTTGTCTTCTTTGATAATTGGCCGAACGGGAAAGTTTGTGCACCAATTCGATTACGGCGTCGATGGTTTTAACAAAATATCTGCCTTGGACGTTACGGCAAACACCATCGTTGTGTTAGAACCAAAAACCAGCGGGAAGCGGGTGAGTGAAGTTTCATGATCTTCTAAGAAGTTATATATAGCTTTCTCACGTTACTCCCTTTACTGACGTAATATCGTACGATAGTCGAATTTATTATAAAATTTGCTGACGTGGCAGCGGGAAAAGTTTTGCCACATCTTCGAAGCCGCTCGAATAAATTTCGCAGAACGAGCGCTCAAAAATACACCATAGTTATTATGTGAAATACTGACAGTTTGCTTCAGTCGGGCGCATTAAGAGAATGATCGTATTTCGATAATTCTGGAGTAATTTTTACTTAAGTCTTGTTGCATAATCCGTTGCAAGATGAATTATTTAAATGGAATGTCCATCCTTAAAATAACTAATAGAACATTAAGGCATACACGGATCTTTTAACGTAAATGAAAGTGTGAATTTTATTTAAAGTAATCACCGTTACGATCCATACTTAGCAATAAAGATCTCTGCAAATATATGTTCTGTTAAAATATCGAAAGTAGACTATCGAAAGGTTGCCAAAACCGACAATCGATTTACGCTTCGTCATCACATCAATATTTTAACGAATAACAGTTTCCTTCCATTCAATTACATTTTCTTACCAAATTTTGGTTCGGGAGATCGGAAAAATGTTTCATATATATATATATGTTTGTAATAGTTGCATTTTCGCAAGTACATTATAGCGTAACGCCAATGTGACCGCCGAGATTAAGAAAGCAGGGTGATGATAAGGTCAGGTACTACTATGCAAATATTGGTCGGTAGAAAAAAATTGCTCGACCATTGTTTTCTTTTCGACCGTTTGAGATCTGCTTCGTGTATTTGCGATTAGCGGCAGAAGTGTGATTCACTGACGGCCAGCATCGCGGCGCCAAGTCAAACAAACGGAAACCTTCGACCAGAAGGAACCACAAACGCGAAGATCGCGAAAAAATAAACGGGCGATCGTTTGAAGGAAGACAGGAAAGGATCGCTAGATTAATCCGCCTTCTTTGCAAATTTCCAAATTCTTTGAAATAGAAGCCAGACTGAAAAATTGCCATTGTGGAATCCTTGGTTTTCGGCGATATTTAGCTTCATTGTTACTTCAATTTTCCATACAAAGATGTAAAACAATCAATTTTATCCTGATCATAGGTAACGAGAGAATATAGGTATAACGTAAGGTGATGCACACTTTTTACATTGAATTCTATGTTACTCAGAAGTTCTATAAAAAATCCGATTATGAATAACATTGAGCAAATCTATTTTCTAATAATTGATTTTTAAATTGTGCGGGAATAAACGATGAAAAGTTTACTTTTGATTCTATTCAAACATGACAGTAAGATCATTGCATATTAGTCCGCATTTCATCTTTGTATTGTATACATTATTTTGTTTGTGCATACGTTTTTATTTAGATATGAATATGAGGACATATGGTCCGGTAAGATTTGTTGCAAAATTTGTCTACTTAATTCATTAGTTTAATCAAAGCATGTTAATTTTAATGAATGTCTGGATTAATTTTTGAGATTTACACAAATTATCTCACCCAGAGACAGTTGTTTGCGTATAATTCTCAATGAGTTTGTGTTCGATGGTGCTTTCTATTCAATTACATAACTAGTAAACAAATAACATGATTGCCATCAGTATGTGTTAAATGCAACAATTAAACTTGCAGTCAACGCAATAGTTATATTACATTGGTGCAGCCATTTGTGACGAGCTCGAGATATTGTTCATTCTATGACCAAACACAAGAACGTATTAACAAATATTCTCCGCGCTTTCTTATTTATCTATGAATTTCATGAAGTATAGTAACTATTTCTTCCCAGCGATAGCGACAATGGTTTCGTCTACAAAAAGTATTGTTTTAAGCTCTGAGAAAAGATCAAAAATTTGAGTTTTGGATACTAATATCGGTATAATTGAAACAACATGCCTTATTTTCGTATTGTTACGTTAATTATTTGCATAAAATAGAAAATATGTTTCGTTCTGAATGGACCCTTTTCTTTTCTAGCAATTCTGTAAACTACGAACCTCCTCGGTACTCAAAATTTCGAAAATAATTAGAAAATTTATAACTATATACTCTGCCCAATGGTTTTATTGTTCATTCAGCACGCATATCTTTCACATTTGTTAACTACAGTCTAAAGTGTCAATTATACCTCGCATCTGATGAAAATTAATTACCGCTGGACATACATCCCTGATTCGTTGAACACCCTCCGAGGCGTTGTAAATCACGCGTTAAAAATAGTGGCGAGCTGTTGTGACAGGCCATTGTTTTGTACCTTTTGACGGCCTATTTCGAAATCATGAAGCATTAGCAAAACAGTGGTAATTGTATTGCACGAGCAAAGGAACTCATTCAAGGTAGGAGGGACGTAATATAACGCACCCTGATGACCGCTAATTGTTTGGACAGTTGCTTACTACCGACGGAAGCGTCGAGTTAATGTATGCGCACCGCGGGACTTGACCAATGTCATTTTGGCTACAACTATTTGCGCCTCTGTAAGAGCACACCTTGCTAGCTGAGCCGCATTTTCTCTCATGTTACATGCGCCTAATTTTGGACTATTGTTGGTGCCCCGTGGGTCCCTCATGACTGATGCTCTTCCTATACGCACACGGTAGCGTCACTGTAAACAGTGGAACTCTTACCAGCGCACGCCTATATAAACACAATGCTTGTCCGAAGAATGGAATAATTTGATTAATAGCATCTGGCACGCATCTCACTTCCGCATGCTCACTTACATGATATATCGTCCCACTTAGATCCTACCTCCCATGTGAGAATAAGAAACCGCGACGAAACAGTTATATATAACGACGACTAGTGCATTGAATCCTCCATTTTTTCCGGAACAGGCCTACTGCACCTATCCCATTCTTTCATCCACTCGCCAATCTTTATACTACTCTACCATAGTGTGCAACAAAAAATCTTGCAACCTACTCCACAATAAGTCAAGACAATTATCCAACAGCCTCTCGCCAACCTTCGCGCAAACTTTGACCTCGATCAATTGTCATCCGTAAAATCCATAAACCCGCACATTGACATCGTCCGCCGATCAATGTAACGGGCGGAAACACATGTAACGCGTTAGTCGGCCGACTAGAGAAATTGGCGCCAACCAGGCGGGATCGGAATAGCCGACGCAACTCGATCAAGCGGAAGCTACCCCTCCAGAACTTCTCTAACGCGGAAACGTCCGCTAGTCGTTTCATTGACCCGGGTAGTCCACCCGAATATCTTCGGAAGGTATTCCTCCACTTCCCCCCTCACCCTTTCACAGCCTTCGTGACTCGAAGGTAGGGAAAAATTCAGCTTCTGGTCCACCGACGAAAAGGAGCCTCCCTTCGGGGGACGTCAAGGGTCGACAGGTACAACACGGATATGAGTGAAAGTTATATAAGGCGGCCGGCTTAATATAGCGAACACTCTCTGGACCTTAGCCATATTCATACGGATAGAAACATGCGCGATAGGCGGCTATGATGCGCACGTTGTGCGACCGATGCGCGCGTAGGTGAAATAACTTGTTGCTCTCATTGCAGGGGATGCGATCTGAGCGGGGAGTGCGGCGTAATTGGGCGGGTTGGGGGTTGGGGGGTGGGTGGTAATTGGGAGTGCTGCGGAGAACCGTGCGTTGGCCTTTGAGCGGATGGAGAGTTGAAAGATGAGCGCTCGGGATGGAGTGAGACAATGAGGCTTCCGGATTCGCGTTGTCGAATAAGCGGAAGGTCTTCTGGATCTTTTTCGATCTGTGGGATGTGACGAAAGTATTTTCTGGGTGTCGGGATTGAATGGAAATAGGTATCTGAGATAAGAGCCCACTGCAACAGGTATTCTTTTATCCGCTACGGTTGCTGAAGATTTTAGGTTGTAAGAATATTCTATTCTAGTTTCCGGCGATAATTATACTTATTATACTTATCACGGGAGTCAGTATTCTTATTTCTCTTACTGTCTATTCAAATCTACGTCTGACGTCAGCCAAAACTAAAAATAGACGCATAATGAATAAAATCAAATACTTTTCAGTAATCATAAAACACGCGCATATAGATACACGCATAAATTCATGCTTTCGTTGGTTCCTTAAATAGGAGATAAGTACGGTTAAGGTTCATTCCTTATAAAGTGATCTTAAACAGAGCGTGTAACGATGCTTTAGATAATGCCACTGACTACATGACTTTCAAGCACTTAGACGTGAAATAGTTGCCTAAAATGTTGGTCGAGGGTGTGTCTTTTTCCGCTTTGCTGCCGCTGAATTGGAGTACGCCAGCAAAGGGGAACAGGCCGACTCTCCCGCATGAAATTTATGAATTTCGGCAACAGTAAATTCCACGGAAACATCAAAGTGAGTTAGAAAGAAGAAGCGGATTATCAACTAAAGAAACTGTATTGCTAGGAGCACAGATTCTTCTGCGTTTTGCCTCGGTAAGTTGCACTCCGTTCAAACTGTTTGCATGTGTGCTGATATTGATAGAATGCATATATACATGTTCTTTTTATGCAATTTGTGGGACAAGATGAAGGGAGGAAAATTAAAGGTAGGTAAAATTCGATGATATATTCTGATCAACTGATCAACCGTCTTTGCTTCGACTTATACTTAAGTGAAGTGTTTATACATTTCATTCTTATCAGGTAACTGGATTGATTTTTAAGACTATCAGTTCCTCATTAGTTTTAACTTATGGTGTAATCATAGAGAAAAATACAAATATTTATTTGCAAACAATTTTGCGTCACTTAACACTGGCCGTTAACTGCGATCTTTCCAATCAACATTGACAGTCAATTGCAATGCCACATGAAGAATTGAGAATCTGCCATGCTGCTTACCATTAAACACATTCACAAACATATACACCCGCATTAATGTATTCTTAACACGTTCTGTGCCGGACCGATTTTTGAAGACTTTCCGTTCAGGCCGCGTGGGCCGTATACGATCCACACTTTTACAATTAAATAAATTCATTTTTGACGTACGCCATGCAATTTTTCAATAGTACAAAGCCATAATTAGCAAGAAGATAGTATAAATTTTAATATGCATTAGACAACAAAGGAATAAGTTTAATTTTTAAGGAATTATTTTAACAAACACAGACTCGAACGTCTACTCTACCAAAGGAGTTGCAAGCGGCCTGAGCGGAAAGTTCAGAGCGGGTCGCATATGCCCCACGCGGCACGGAACGTGTTAAGTAAAAAAGTAACACCAAGCAAGGACGACGAAATGCACGGTGTGCAAAAGTAGCAAACTCAAAGGTGGAGAATGTTCAGCCGTTGTCTAAGTTGATCTCTATTTACATTCGCGTTCGACGACAACAAACTGCCTTCGCCAATTGTGTCTACCCGGTAGCCGTAATTTACGATAGCTGAGGTGAAAGACTATGACGGTGACGCCTTACACTGTCCCCGCGATTGTCGACAAATAGTTGCGCCTCGGAGAATTATACGTTGCCACGCGCGGTGCTCAGTGAGCTGCCATGATTTATAAACGTGTTTAGAACCTGAAAAGAGAGGGACGGGGGAGCGGGATAACGAAGGTGACGGACCATTTCTAAACTCAACCGCTCGCCATTCTGCTCGCATTTGATCCGCGCCGCTTTCTTTACGCAATAAAGAAATATGTGCCGACATGGCATTTCGCGGCAGTTAATACTTTGTGCAGGGAAACGTATTGCCTCCATAAACAATTAATCATGGAAGGTAACATCGTGTAATGTAATTGCCAACGCTTATGCCGTTGAGTAATATTTGCTCGTAATACTAAGTACCACTCGTATCAGTCATGCAATTTTGAGGTATATTTTGAAGTAATGGATGCGAAAAGGTAAGCGGCACTCGAAATTGTGTGAGCCAAAATCCGTATGTCGATTGTTTCTTATTACATCAAGGAATTTTCAGTATTCGAATGATCAATTATTAGACATGCTTGTATTCGAAAGGCTGGAAACAATTTTATAGTCATAATGTATTGTTATGGATTGGTGACAAGATTCATATTATGAGAACGTATTTTCAATTACTATATTACGAGCTTAATAAAGTAATCAGTAGTTGTTCAGGAAGGTTAGCTTATGTCCGCTCTTTCTTATTACACCAAGCAATTTTCAGTGTTAGAATGATCAATCGGACGTATTGTTAGGCGGATTGTTGAGAAGGTTCGTATCACGAGAAGATATTTTCAATTAGTATACCACGACCGTTATGAAATAATTAATCGTAAATTGAGGAAAACTACTTCATGGCACTTATCTTAGACCTACGCAGACACAAAACGGTCAAACATAGGTATTATTGATAAGGAACTTGAACAAAAGGACCCTAACTCAAAAACGGAAGCAAGCAAGAATGCCAGTCGAGTTGCTGCACGTGAAGGAATAGAAATTATACAAGCCTCACGTGCGATCAGTGTTGTCAGTTAACGAGTCCGGATATAAATAAGACATTTTTACTTTCCCCCGCAATTGTAACATATGGCGAAAGTGAATACGCCACTCGCAAAAAAAAAGTAGTTCAAGTTGCTCAGGGTTATTTCCGTCATCGTATTTACGTCGCAGCTAACTACTCGCCACCGCCACCCTCGTTGGCCTCACCTCATAGGCGTCCATAGCTACAATGTACGAAACGTGACGCTATTGTAACCAATCCCTCCCAAGTAAGCGTATCATATCTTTAATTATAGGACAACTATTCCATCACTGCCATTTTCCTGCCGTGTGACGAAACACGGAACGGAGAGGATATGAAGATTCAGTCGCACTGTTCCAACATTGGCAGGAAAGGGAAGTGCAGCATTTGTAATGGATACACTACTTAAAAACAGGAAATTCTAACTATAACGCTGGAAATAATGTAATTCAATAGAAACTGATACTTCAAGTAGAGAATTGTCTGAATTGTTTATTCTTTCAATTTTATTTAATATTACACTTGCAATATTACATTGATGGGTGTTTGGTCATTGTATGGTTTTAATAAAGCAATATGAATTTTTATATATTTTTTTCTGAGAACGTGATATGGAAGAAGTAAAGGTATGTATGCACGTTTAATTTCGTAGCCAAACTCCAGTGATACATGATATCGTTAAAGAGAAGAGTCGCTCTTCATTTGAGGCAAGAACATATTTATCCACAAAGTTGCTAAATTATACATGATGCATCACGTTTATTATCAGAGTTCTAAAGTTGCTACTAGGTGCTTGTAGCAGGCATCTCAGAAGTATTCAACGTGTGCACCCTTGGTTATACACATTCAGACAGTGCTCTAATTCTTGCCACACCCTGATCAGTAAGTCCGGTGTGACGATCTTCAATGTCACAGTATCCCAACATTTTGAACCAAGTATGTTCGACGATAGAGAGGGTATAAACTTTTTGCGCTCATCGTAGAAACGAAGGAAATGGCTACGAGGCAGTTTGTGCAAATCATTCTCTTGATATATAAGTCCGCGCCGTGTGATAAAGTACACGTATAATGAACACTAGTGGGATACATATAATGGACTCACATAGTTACGCTTGGATTTAGTTGGCTTCTGATGGCACCAGTCGCGTTAGATAATTTTTGTTCTGAGAATAATTCCGCAACTAAAGCATATCTGGAACTGTGTCACAGCAAGAACTTGCCAGGCAAAAGTGTCCTGTAACTTACTGTATTTTCCCGTTCCGACATTATATTTTATCATTCATTATGTGCTCTTCTACATAAATATATATTTCCAAATTAATGGTTTGCTTCTTTACCATATGGAAAGTTTCTATTCTTGCACCGTTTGCAACATCTTGTGCAAAAATGCAAGTTACAACGGCAGTGGAGGAAAGGATATTCTCAAATGAGAAGTTAGCAGCATGCGTGGAACTCCAGAGATTTTACTTTAATGTATACCGAACTGTCTAAATGCTTTTTGGCAGAAGGAATTCGTAAATATTTCGCCTTCACGCTAAAATAAAGCTCCATGCCGAATGCGTCAGCCGCGGGAACGGCTCTCTGCCTGAATCATCGGATTTTATAAGTCGAACGATATATTCGCTACGTGCGGTACGATGCCTTTCAACAGATACAGATACATAGATAGACGAAAAGGGAGCGAAAAAAAATCTGGATTCGTTCTATTTTTAAAGAGTGCTATTCCATTTGTACAAATCCACGATGGTTATGCCTATCTTACGAATTAAGAAAAGACCCCGCTTCGTCCATTTTTGTATATCGTTCAACTGCGAAAGCTCTATTGCATAAAAGTGGAAGATTTTGCAATTTTTATATTTTTTCATTGGCAGCATGACTCCATACTTTGAAGAACGTTACCTTGACTGCCATTACAACTTGCATTGATCTGTTTGCGCAAGGAATCTTTCAGCGTTTACGTGTTCTACCTTGTTTCGTATGTAGTTTCGTGAGTATAATGAGACTGAATTCGTTTCAATTGCTACTTTCACCTTTCAATAGCAACACCGCAGTATAAAGCACTTAAGCCATACCGGCAACCGTGATTGTGAGAATCGTCATATTTCTTGTGCAACCGACTGTTCGATATTCGAAGAAGGAAAGCTTTTTCAAGAGGAGGAAAATCCATTCTGAATTGGCAGACGTCGTAATGAATTGCGCTGTAAAGTGCCAATGCACTTGTGCATTCGCAGTGTAATATATTTAATGTATCTAAATCGACTGCACCAAGTGGTACTATATTCAAATTGATGTCGACACACGCTTAGAACTGTGCACGATAGACGCTGAATGAGAGGGATCCGGCGATAAATGTCAATTATACAGTTGAGTATTTGCCAATGCTGTGCATCACCTCACACGATTAGATGTTCCCCAAGGTACGTTCACATCGAACATATTGTTAAAAACATAGGGCTGCTAAAGTAAATTCCACTTGACTTGCAATGAAATATGAAGAGGAACGGAAAGAAAAATGTTACTATAGCAAAATTAGAATTCGCTAAATCTACATTACCCGTTCTAATTGTTGCAACAAGTATGACTTTATAATTATAAAATAATAAAGATAATGTTCAAACTTCTATAATGTGGACGAAGGTCGTAGCAAGCAATAATATTAATGTGTAATTAGCAACTGAAGCGTATAAATTTTTAAACAGCATCTCAATGACGCGCCAAGAAATGTGCAGCAAGCGACATCTAGCATCAGTACTTCCGGTGCATCGAGTAGCAAGAAAATGGCAGTTACGCGCAAAAGGCTGTTTATTTACGTGCCGTTAGTGATTAATTGATCGCAAAGCTTGCCCCTATGGGCTGCAGCCGCGTCGTGGAGTCTTGTATAACAACTATGTGCGAAATGGACCCTTGTGATATGACGGAAACGGATGGAATGAATTGAATGGATGCAGCGTTGCAATTTACGAGACAAAAACATCGACATCTCTTCTCGTGCTAACCTATATCACGATACACGAAACTATTCATTCTGGAAATTTCCGAAGCGCTGTCAATGTTTGTTTGCCAACACTGGCCCGGCATGATGCCATGTTTCCACAAACACTGAACTCTCGAGACTGCAAAATATCGAGCATGGCTGACGAAGTACTGCCGGCAAGTCTGGAGAAGCTCGAAATTGACCGTCTGTCCTCAAATTGTCCCCAGTAAGAATCGAACGATTCTGTTTAGTTCTCCGGTTAACATTCATCGTAGTGTTTGCTTAACAACACTTCTCTCTTACGTCAGTCGAGTTTCGAGATATTAACAAAGATTTTTCGTGATCGAATCAGTAATGATTTGTTGTTTTAAAGCATTTTTTCATTCTTACAATGTACTTTGGTGAAGGGCTTGAAAATGGTTACACTACACCATTCCTTTTGTTTGCCTGTCAAGTTAAGCTCTCTGCATCTCTTTGTATGGCTTTCTTGTATCCGAATATTAGAAACCTGTGCGGTATAGTTTAGTGGTATACAGTGATTACTATTAAACACAATTTGGGATTGTGGTACACAATATCAATGTACCCATATGTACGTATTATATATAAATGTTATAAAAGCTACATTATCTTGTACCACTTGAAATATTTACAATAATGAACACACCATACACATAAAATTGTCATAGTTATCTCACCATGACATGTATAAGATCTCAGTATATTATAATTATATATGTGTTATGCATGTTTAACTCTTATTCTAGATAAGTTTCTGAATTTTCATTAAAAATAGAATTATCAGTTTTGTATTTCACTAATGTGTACACTTCCTTATTGTATTTGTAACAAGAATACTATTCCTTTTTGTTCTAGCAGCACATCAACTGACACATCAAAAACATCACATCCATTTAGAACAAGCAAAAGCATGGGCTCCGCCTCTGAATGTAACTATTTATTTCGAAGAAGAACAGTGTCAAACGGATCAGTATCATGGATTATTAGCCCTCGCGGCATTAAGAGCACAACGAATTTCAAACCATGCAAAAATGAAAGATTAATTGATAAATCCAAAAAGAATTCGATTATTAAGGAAGCTGTTTTAAAATTAAATGGTCCGTCTACAAATTGTCTTGGTAATAACTTAACGGGTACATTGCTGAAGCAAACTTGCAAGCTTAGTATTTCAGGAAGAAGTATGAAGGCATTTGGTCATGGTTCGGTTACAAAAGATTTTAAAGCACTAAATATTAGTCCAACTAATAGACAAGTAAAAGATGACATCAGCATTCAAGATAATTATCAATCAGGTAGCTTCCAGAGAGCACGTAGTAATACAATGCCAAGTTTAAAAAGAGGGCCTGGCCCTGGTGGAGGTAATACTAGCAATAATAATACTGGCAACAACAGTGGTAACAGCGGCAGTAACAGTCAATCTGATATATCCACATCATCTGGTCAGCCATCAAGTTCAAACACTTGTTCAGCACAAGCACGAATATCTCCACCTTCATGTGATGTTACTATAGATGAACTTGCAAGTTATTTTGAAGAGTTCGTCCATATTCCAAAGAAGATGTCTCATATGGCAGAAATGATGTACATTTAATTGCAACCTCCTTGAAATGCTGAATGAATAATATTTTGCAGATTTTCAAAAGTATCATGTATCATTTGTGCATTGTTGCTCTCTTTACAATACTGTGTGTTTATAATAAGTTTAACTTAATTTCATACGTAAATTATACATATTATAAAATAAAAATTTATAAAGTTATATACGCGTTTTTTTTTTAAACTTGTATATAAAATCCAAATTTATTTGCCCTCAGCATTATTGTTCAAGGTTAACACTGATGCATATATAAATTAGCGTTATGTAACAATCGTCGTGTATTATCTTTTTGCATACCTAGAAAGCATTAGTAAAAGTACAATTATTACTTAGTAAAAAACGCACATGTCAATTGTAAAATTTGTTTTTATCCAATGTCTAAATATCTTTCAAACATCCGTTAAAAATGTCATCATTTGGTATACACAAAGTGTTGCAAGAACGTATGGAGAGTTTAAATTTCTAACCTGCTGTAGTAAAATCCACAAATAAATACATTTACTTTGCTTCACTCTATCTTGTCTTTCTCCAGGGACTTCAGTAATATATGTATGAAACGCATTTTAGTATTAGCGTAAAGAAAAGAATAAGGGCAGCTTTATGTGAATATAAAATTATAGAAGCTGAGACAAAGGTATGCTCATGTTTACATTGGACCTTATATGTGCTTATCTTCAGAAAATATTCCAAATTAGTAATTAAACAGTAGCCACGCTTAATTGTAAGCTCTCGTCGGTTTCGAAATAGTCTGTAAAAATCCTGATGTACCGATGACTTACCGAATTTTGTTGTATATACTCATGCATTCTGTACCGTCACACATTCGAACGAATAACATGTAAACTAATACGATGATAGACATAAAGAGAAATTGTGATAAAAATGGAATGTTTCCAAATCTGGACACCACGCAAACCATGCGATTAAATTCTTTAGAACCTATTGCTTTATTTACACCCCATTCATTCAATTTTCAACTAATCACTTGTTTGAATTTACTTTCGTTTTTATTTTGTAAATAAAGATGTAATGCTTTTAAAACAAACTACTTTACACACATGTACATGAACGCTTAATTATTATAGTACTTACCCGAAGTTCAGCAGAAGATTTCGGATTATTATATTATTTGTTCAATGTTGTGTAACATTGTTATATCAATGAATTAAAATTTATATTTACTGTAAATTCTATCAGTGCATAGACAAGTAATTATTAGTCATGCATACTTTTCTACTCAATTACTCTTTTCATAAAACTAGTGTTTAACTAGTTATGCTTAACAGCCAGACATTAATTAATTATTGCGACTCCCGCTGTGTGCAAGCGTACTATCCAAACAACAATAAATTCAATCGTTAATCGGATTACCATGCATGATCATTAAAGAAAGTTTACTATGTTGAAACAATGCAACAATTCAAAACGAAATGGTCAGTTTCAACACTAATGATACACGTTAGTACGATACACAATATATTTTTCTGCAATTTTCAGCAATTAATGTAATGACACGAACTAATCGCTAAGTTATTTATTAATGATGATAATGAAGTCGGTAATATAACGATACTAATAATTATAATGATATGCTTTAGTATATAAACAATGATAGTGAAGTATTGAATCTATTTCAGAATAAAACAAAGTAACTTGAACGTGCGATCTATGGCAAAAACTGTGTATAATGGCAAAAGCCTGAATAGCACAAAATATATTTTTCTATTGAGTGTGCGCATCTTGTCATGATTGCGTTGTGATAACGTACATGGGTATGTTACATTTCTTGTAGCGTAGCTCAAAGTAACTAGTCATATTATTGAAGTCTTGTATCAAAAACTTGAGGCCGGTAGCTTTATCACAGATATCTAAAATTTGGTGTTATGTGTGACTACAGGAAAAACGCACCGCACCAAATTCGTACTATACAAATAATCATGTTTCTGTCTAATTCGGCAAATACTAAGTACACTAAGTTTAATTGAATAATATTAAATTATAGAATAAACAATACGTTTGTGCACAAGCGTGGACAATTATTTTGTTACATGAAATATTTTGCGTGAAAATGCAGGAATAAAATGTATATTAGCAATGAAACTTCAATACAATGATAAGGAGAAACACATGTCAGGAATTATCGTTCATTTGGAATATTTAATAACAATTTCTTTGGTTACACGTAAGGGTGTTATTAACCGTCCGATATACTGGAAAATTAAAAGGTCAATATTCTTGTAGTTATTGTAATAATTTTGTCATTTGCGAGTATTACAAAAATCATTTTACATGGGTCGGTGTCAACTCGTTAATATGAATCTGTTTCAAATTATGTGACTACGGAACAGTATTCTTGTTTCTTACAATACTATCTGTATAATAAATACATAAAAAATGTTTGTGGACTGTAACACTTAAAATCTATCGTCACTGCAGCAGGAGAAACAGCAAATATTTAAAAAAATACAAGTGCTGGGATGTACATGTATGTATGTGCGATAGAAAAATGATGAGGCCACTATAACTTACGCGATCCACGCAAATTTCTTTGTTTTGTCAACCAAGACAGAATAAATTCGTAGACGAGTCCGAGGTCCACAAAAATTCATAAAGTCTTTTAGTATTGTCACTATTGCATAACCATGTAAGTGATCTGAACAATATTTTCACATGGTTGCTGCACACCTTAATTGCTTCGCATTGATTTTGTTGCCTTTAAATGATTCCTAATGTGTAATTTGCGTTGTGCGTGGGCAGTTGCACCACTTTCCTATTTGTAATTTGTTTCAACATTCTCATTATGTCAAAAACATTGTATACAAATAATTAGAATATGATGATGAGATTTGTTCATAAACATTGAATGTGATCCAATGCGTATGTTAATTCATTACTGACATCGAATTGTACATTTTTGTGCAACGTAATTTGTAAAGAATGTTAGTTAAGGCGCGTTTTTGTTATTGCCATCAAGATTCCTTTGTTTATTAATACTCGAACGAAATTAATGAATTTTGTTGTCGACATTGTTCAATCTCATATCCGTATGCTGTTGTAAGAGTAGACCTTATCATATTTTCGTAAAGCTACAACATATGTTACAGCGTTGTTTATTATAAACTAACACAAGAAAGAATATAGTCAGACCATTGCAGTGATGTTAGCGACATTTACCTAATCAATTATCAGTCTCCAGAAAAGGCCACACGATGCCCTTACCAGAATAATGTGAAAAAACATGATATTAATTTGAATACAATTTTCTTTAGAATGATTAATCTTAAGTTGTCTCATACGGAAATAAAAGAATCACTGTATTTGTACATCCAGCCCATCTGTTTCTTACGTAATTTCTTTGTTGACAGAATTAACCTGGGTTCAAGTACTCTGTGGATCTGGACAGCAACAATTTCACTGGTAAAATTTGGAATTACAATGCCTCTTAACAAGAAAAACAACTATTTTCGTTGGTATAAAATGTTTATAGAAAAATGTATTGGACGTAGTAGCTATCTTATAACGGCTACAGAAGTTTGATGTTTTTCACATGCATTTTCCTATAGAATACTTTTATTGGTCTGTCAGTATAACGAAAATAGGTGTCCGTTAGAACACTTGTCATAGAAAAATTATACCTTTACAATTTGCTACTAAGAACGTTAACATTAGTATGTCAGCTTATCAACTTGCAATAGCGCACAGACTCTTGACTGCTGCTAGGGCAGCAATAGAACTCAACGAACTCTTTAAGTTTCTCCGATACATTAAATTTCTTCTAATCATTAGAACGCGGCAGCATAAATTGTTTGTACGGGCAATAATAATAATTGGGCATACGGATATCATAATCATCTGTCGGTTGCATTCGACATCTTGGAAAGCTCACGATAAGATGCGCGTGAAAAAATATTACATGGGCGTAAATATAATATAGCAAGATGTTATACACGTCGTGATTTTAATCCATTCGCTCGTTTCTTTCTCCCATCTTTTCTCCTGCCTTCGTTTATAGTAGTTTACATCCATCGCGATATAATTGTTCACTGTGCGTTTATCACGACATAAATAACTTTATGCCTAGAAACTTTATATCTAACGATACGTTCCACAGGGGACAACGACGACAACGATAAGTCTCTGAGATCGGAGGAATTACCTTAAGAACACTTTTACACGACGAACTAAAAAGGACACGCAAAGGTCGCCTCCGACTCTGAGTAGATTAACACCTACTTTTCTAAGACCTATTTTAACTTGCCGCTTGTATCCTTAGTAAAAAATTTACAATTCTTCAGACATTTTGTACGAGTAACATCGATGACTTAAATTTATATTAAGTTATGCGCCTCTCGCTCCAAATCTTTGTCTCTTTCAGCAACGTACATAAGATGGATACGAATTATCCACTTTACCCGTGTATTTTCTACATTATCCCATTGCTAAACGTAGTTTTATAGATTCGCTTAGGAAAATTTCATATTCATTTTCGTAAATGCTCGTAATTATTCTAACCGTATTATTCGTAGACATCTACAATGGTAACACGCTCATTGCGGAACTACAAGTAAAAAATATTACTTTTAAATCTGTCAAAATATTATTTCAGAACTAGTTTCGTAAACATCTTCTGTACGTATATGTTTAAATAACGGAGTGTCTTGAATGAACGATTCTGTTTTTACTAAAATGACGAAGCTATTGCTCACTATTTACGTTACATTGTAAAAAGAAGTTACGTAAAAAGATAGATACTTAGATTTATTTGAATGCTCCCTCTTGCTCCACGATAGATATTTACTGAAAGGACATCGTATATGCTATTCGTTCGATCACGGAAAAATCACAGCAAAAATAATAATACGGGTAATAAATTCAATAAATGCTTAATATCGAGTGACGTAATTGATTCGCAAGAAAGTATAATTAATAGTTTAATAATTCATATTGGTCACGATCTAGAAAATTCTTTACGTATTACAGTAGAAGATTCACTCATTGGCAAAGTACGTACAAACTTGCAAGAAAAATATTTGTATCAAGTAGATTTTTATCGAACTGAATGCCTGATTAAATATAAACACGTTAAAAAGCATACTTATGACTCAATACGTTACTACATCCTAATCGCAAAGTTTTGGCCTCCTTTACATGCGGATTAGGAGATAATGACGTCGATTCCTGTCTCTAATATAACTCTTCCTTTTATGGCGTATCTCTGTACTATCGTATATAAATTTGTGCAATCGTTATAGTATTTCGATACGACAGTGCACGATTGATACCCGAATTTTCGAGGACTCTATCCAAAAATTGGATTTTAGGAATTAATCGGCTATAGAACCGATCCGAGATCATTAAAAAGTACTTACTGCACCTTTTACTTGAACCATATTCTTTTAACGTAAAACTCTCCTCTTTGTAAGTCGTTAAGACGTTTCACGCAGACTATTATGTTATCGGTTACATGATCTAAGTTAAATAACTACATTCCTCAGATCTCAATCCAGTCCACACTAATTGTAAGATCTAAACACATCCTTACGATTAGTAATATTTCGAAGAATAGTTCGTCCTTCGCGCAAAATTGCAAAACTTTTTACCGTGTACCACGTGTACGACGTAAGTTTTTATTTAAATTGTATGACAAATTATAAATATGTATATCGACGGCAAAGATTCTAAAACTCATGCTCTGGTCGAAAGTGTTAATCAAAAAATGTCCGGCAGTTACACACGATTGGTCATAATGATTACCTCCTTAACAATATTACATCGTTTTCTGCAATGAGACTTATTATTTTACAATTGTTCATGGCACACAAGTTTTTACTCGAACCGATAATTCGACGTCTCGTATAAGGAATTTTCGACAAATTTTCGCCTCATGTCCGCTCATCGTAAAAAGATTATGATTGTACGCCTTGTTCCATTTTTTTGCGGAAAGTATACCATGATGCGTACGAAAATTGTACGCAAGACGCTTTTACCTCAGATCGTTATGGTACTTTAGCAGTAGATACCATAGAATTCCATGGCACAGTTGATGTGCGCTGAATGGAAGTGACCATGCGGTATGAAATGACTTTGCATATGGGCTGTGTATCAGTCCGTCGGTGGTTCGAGATAAGGTATTTCACTAGTGACATTAAACGACTCGAAGTAATGATTAAGGAACTCGAACGTGGGTCGTTTCTCTGGACTAGCATCCCAGCATTGTAACATCAATCGATAAATGCTATCTGGCAGTGGATGATTCAATGGTTTTGGCATCCGGTAGCCTTTGTCCACTTGCTCGATTACCTCACGCCCATGCATACCTGGACAGAAATTGTAATCCTGGTTTTAGCAAAAAATCAATCATAAAGAATGTTTTACTCTAGCAGTTACTTACACAACTATTGATCTATTAAAGAAAAATGTTCTACAGAGATTTTTGTTCAACTACTCATACATATATAATAGTATAGTAACTGGTGAGAATGTAATTGTAATTGGCTTGAAAGCAGTCGTACCAGGATAAGGAACTTGTCCGTATGTGAATAGCTCCATAAGCAAAATTCCGTATGACCAAACATCACTCTTGATGCTAAATCTGCCGTATACGATGGCTTCTGGAGCAGTCCATTTGACAGGGAAACGACTCCCCTGCTTCGGACAGTATTCGTCGTCCTCTATTACCCTAGCCAGGCCAAAGTCACAGATCTTCGCCTTATTCTTCTCACCAATAAGGACATTCCTGGCCGCCAAATCTCTGTGTATAAGCTGTTTACTCTCAAGATGTTCCATTCCGGAAGCAACTTGAGCAGCGATATATATCAAATCCTCGAATTGCATGTACTTTCCATCGCCTGTCCTTAAGAAGTCCAATAAACTACCGTTACACATATACTCTTGAACAATATAAATTGGCTCCTCCTTCGAGCAGACGGCGTAGAGCGCCACTAAATGTCTGTGCCTAAACTGTTTCATTATAGCGGCTTCCTGAAGGAAGGCCTCTGTCGACATTGTGCCGGGACGTAACGTTTTTACGGCCACCTCTATCTTATTCCGCCACTTGCCGTAATAAACTTCGCCAAAATTACCGTGGCCCAGTTTCCTGATCAACTGTATCTCATTTCTGTTGATCTCCCATTTGTCGCGCAGCTCGGGACCGAGATCCCACATGTCTGGCTGCGGCTTCGGACAAGGTTTCGCAAGTACGTGACAGAGACCGAGCGCATTTTCTGAAAGGCAAGTAATATGGGAAGTGAGTGATCGGCAAAGTACATCTTAGCGGGGAGGTATCTGCCAGTGGACTCACTGCTATACGCCATCACGAGAGCCGGCAGCGTAGGGAATGTCTGGTTTGTCGCGATGAAGAAGCCACCATTGTCGAGAGGTTTGATCTTGTAGTGCTTTACATGATGACCTCTGCCTTCTTCCCAATCTTTCACGGACAAACTGTAGCCTCTCGGATTGTGTTCGCTGGGCCTCACCAGGAATGTACCGCGTGGATTTTCGTCGACCAACAGCAACTTGCCCGCTTCTTTGCGCGAGACATTTTCGAAGAACCAACTGCAAGAAAAAAGTCCAATGAATCGATGAACTTTATATTCGTTAGATATGTTAATGGGGTAATAAATAACACTTTGATCGCGTATGCAGAGGCAAAGCGTAATGCTTACTCTTCACTCTCCACCGAACGTTCGACAGCGACAAAGTTCCAAGGTATGAGACCTTCTTGTAGCGTTGTTAAGTGCAACACTTTCCACCAGTCTGGTTCGGAATCATCGAGGACCTCCATGCGGTCGCCCTTTACGAAACTGACATCGGTGCTTTCACGGGCAGTGTAATTGTAAAGGGCCACGACAATTTTGTTAGCCCTTTGCGAATGTGCTATAAAAAGGAAATATTTGATCGATACGTCGGCGACCCTGTCGTGGAATTAATTAAACATTTTAGACAGATTTTAGATTATTTACTCTTGAAACTGTTATTGGTACTTATTGTTTAAGTTATGTTCATCTAGTACTTCTAGTAAGGGACGAACTTATAAGTAACGTATTACAGAGCAGTGTCTTTCGCGTGCAGTTTAGAGTCATTTTAACTTGTGTAGGTGCATGAGTATATGTACATAGATGACATTGATAAACGTGACGACATATGCAACATAAACTATTAACGAATAAAAACTGAAAATGGCTAATGTAGTAATTAAGCGGTACATTGTCCTTGTTACTTTTGCTATACAATTTTTAAGTGATATTGAATGTGTTCCTATTACATTAAAGTATTTACATAGTATTTACATTTTATTTATGTTCTTGTAAAGTATTACTATAAACATCGTACGTAGTGATGTAGTCCACATACACGGAGAAAAGTATTGTACTATTAAATATACGTTTTTTTACACGATGAAAATTAGTTACAGAAGAGCCTTATTCTTTTACGAGTTGAAAATGATCAAAACACAGTAATTACACTTATTTTCTTCCCCCCGATATTCTCGTCGTGAGCAGCTTACATAGAACCGAACTTATAAATTAATATATGAAGATACATAGACAGCACTGACCAGTATTTAAGAAATAATTCAATGTAAATGAATGAAAATGATTTACTAATATCGCATTTAAAAATAAAATGAAGATAACAAAAATACACACATGCAGGCATAACAACAGGCGAACTTGTTTTACGTGGTTGATGCGATATCTGTAGCTTACAAGGTGTCGGTCTCGGTCGAATAATGTCTGCCCTTGCTGGTACACCCCTTTGGTTGGGGTCAGCTGTGTATCTATCCAGAGAGCCCCCATTACTGTGCTTTGAACTAAGTCCCGTCTCTGCTTTCTTGTAGCCTGAATAATAAACAATGCGGATGTAGAGACTAAAATAAGCGTAATTATCACCTTTGATAAACAACCGAAAGATGAGACAATATTTGTTAAGGTAGACTCTTAGGTTTAAAACATTGTTTTCTTTAGAAAAAAAATTGAAAGCTTTTATGTGTACTCTAAGATAGCTTAAATCTTTGAACTTTACAAGTATTGGATTTTTCTTTTCTTTATGACGAGTTGTAATGTGAAAGTCAACAACACACGGAAAATAAGAATACAATATCTGGCCAAGGTGTAAGGACAATAACATTGACTCCGGATTATTACATTGATCAAACTAGTTCCCATAAAACTAATGCATCAACAAAATTACAGGAATAAAACTAGATTCAAAAATGTATCTTGCATCGATCTCTTGAAGTATATTCTTCCAATAATTTTTCTAGCTTAATTTCACCAATGTACCGATAAGATTCATGCAAATCAACCTAACAACTTTAAGTGATTGTAAGGAAAAATATGATATAAAGAGTGTATACTGACCAATTGGCTGAGGATCCTGCCGTTTACTACAGCACTTTCCCATCTTGAAGTTTGTCTAAGACGTTTAACTAAATTTTATTCTATACACCACTTGTGCTCGTCGAAGTTCTGATTCCAGTGTTGATATGAGAGCTACGGTCGACGATGATATTATAACCGATGCCGTTCTTAATATTGCTTACAAAGATAGACCCCATCTCGTTAATTCATAATTGGGTATTGCCAGCAATTTGCCTTGTTTGAAACTTCAATACCACCGTCGTTCCCCCATTGTGAACATGTGACAAGCCTGCAATGTAATCATATTCATTTCTCAACATTACAAAGAAAACGGCAGTTTTCTGTTCTTTATTAGAATTTTATCACTCTATAGTCTTTATACATTAATAGTAATACGATATCACTTTGTTCCTTTTAATATTCATATGTGCCAGACAGTGTACATTAATCTTTAACGAATCTGTATTCGTTAAATGTAATCATGTACTTTACATTGTTCAAACTAATGTTTCACCTTTACCGATTTTATTTCAGTGATAGATCAGTAGGTACTAACAAAATTGTGTACAAACACACTGATAAAAGCGTTATCTGAATAATTATTCTAACAGAACTGTTACTTTCTCTTAAGCGTAGAGTTGGTCGAATTTTTTATGCAACGAAGGATGTTCTAACGGATGTGTCGAAATAAAATGTTGGAGTTGCATTTATAATTCCGTATAAGTTCCTTTCAAAGTACCTTCCGTCATACTAATTACGAGACTAAGTCCGCTACGTTTGCATTTTGTATTCTTGTCGTACGTTCATAATATAATTACAAATTACTAGTATTTACAAGTATTCATTTCTTTCTTTCACACGCAAGATATGTTATTGAAAGTCACTCAAAAAATATTGCTGCAAAAAATGACTTATTTGTTAACTGATGGTGTATGAAACTTCACATGCATCACGCGTACACAATATACAGGGTGACCCAGAATTCGAGGGAAAAAAATTGAGGGATGGTAGAACACATGAATACAAGCACTTTTTGTCAAATAATATATGGGTCGCAACTCAACGGATAAAAAGTTACAGGGCATTTTATTTTTGAGCACATAAATCAATAATATTAGTGTTAATAAAGTGTTTTGTGAAATATCTGCTCTCATTCTTGTGATAATTCTTTAACACGTTCGCCGCCCGGTCAGGCAGCGCGTTAAATGTGACAGTGCAAAAATGCCCTGTAACTTTTTATCCGTTGAGTTGCGACCCATATATTATTTGACAAAAAGTGCTTGTATTCATGTGTTCTACCACTCCACAATTTTTTTCCCTCGAATTCTGGCTCACCCTGTATATAAAACGAGTTAAACAACACGTATGAGAAACAGGACAGAATTAAGTATTTTTCTCACACGTAAGATTCAAGGTAAGAACGTGCTGCATTTTTGAGCATTTGATGAAATTGATAATGGGTATAAAGTGCCTGCAAACAATGCCACCATTTGAGTCGCATATCGTAGTGTCCCAAAATCAAGAATAAACATAACTTAGATCTCAAAATATGTATAAGAGTACTACTGAAACAATCTACGTAATCGGATACTTATAATATATATCAATGATCCATGATACAGATTTATATTTATTGTGAAAGCGATTTCAATGGCAAGGCATAGAACATTAAAACCACGAAATGCTTGATAAATGTGAAAAGTTCTGGCAGTAATATAAAAATATTGTCTGAGATCATATAACGTTGCCGATGTGTGCATACTG
Source organism: Anoplius nigerrimus (assembly GCA_914767735.1). Classification (NCBI taxonomy): domain Eukaryota; kingdom Metazoa; phylum Arthropoda; class Insecta; order Hymenoptera; family Pompilidae; genus Anoplius; species Anoplius nigerrimus. The sequence goes on along the minus strand of OU612079.1, from coordinate 2,123,015 downwards.
AAGCGGCGCTTTGCACTACGCTATAAATAGGAAATAAACGCGGATATGAATAACTTCTAAATATAAAAATCAATCAATATAGAGAAATCGTGCATGTGAGCCAAGGGGAGTATCGAAATCGAATACAAGGACAGTTTAAGCGTCGGAGGTATATCTTATGGCCGAGGTAATCGCCAGAATCATGGTTATAATCCGGGTTAAGGTCAAGGTCAGGGTTAGAGTGTGAACCAAAGCCAGGGTCAGAATTAAGGCTAGTGACCAGGTAAGCGTCACTTTGAGTATCGTTTCTGACCGCAGGATCCCTTTTTAGGTTCAGGTCAAATTTCAGATTGTATTAAAAATCACAAGCTATATTAGTCGTCGGACTGGAATCAAGATCAGGGTCAAGGTTGCAATCGACGTCACAAGTATTATATCAAAATACTTTATTTAACCTTCTACCTGGCGTACCTTATAATTAATGCAGCACATGCAGTATTTATACAATGTCGCGTTTCAGAAAGTCATTTTTCATGTTATTTCACAATTCATTCATAGTTTAATCGAACGTTTCAAATAGAAATTAATCTTTATTGAAAGCGAAAAGAAAACGTTTTGGAATAGTATGATCGTACACGATGGAACATTCGCGGCTATAATATTTCTGATGTTCCTTGTTATATCAGGACGTAGAGGTTGGGATGTAGCTAACGGATGTGTATTCACTGCGATAATGACTATAATAGCACACAATTGTAATGCTTGATAACGCTTTTACATAGCCGTTTCATATCTAAAAGTTAAAAGATTACCTCCTCTATTCATAATCTAAAAATAGTGGTTGGGGAACTTTCTCGCACTGAAAGAAACAACATTCAGTGAAGTCAAACATTATGCACAAAAATGCACGGCAAGTAGAAACGTAATATTCGTAACATTACACGAATAATATCTTCTTAATACTCAAATAAAACAAGTAACGTATTATACTGTAGAATGTAATAATTTTATATAATTTATTCAGAAAAAATGGCAGCCATAAGTCGTACATGACATGATATTTATAGGTGTGTAGATATGAAATTATACCTTTAGTAGGAAGCTACTCGTAACACCAGTCATTATTTATAGTTTCATTACAAGTTACGTCGTATGCAGAAAAAGATTACACTTTACGGGAAAGGAAGACAGCGTTCATTATGAAGGGAGGATGAATGTTACAGCAAGGTAGTGCATGCTTACCAGAACGTTGCGAGCTACCGGATTTATGCCTCACACAGCCTGGCGACATCGTCTGCAAAGGAAAGTTTTGGGTTATTGTCGTTAACGATGATATGCACCTTGCATGATAACTTCACACAAAGGTACACGCTGACATTTGAAATTCTACTATTGAGGAGGTTGAATCAAAATCCGAAAATATGGAACAAAGGTATGGAAATATGTCAGTTGCTTTCTGACATCTAAACTTCTATTTTAAACGTTTACACGGGTTTTAAGATAATTTAAAACCTAGAAGCAAGCGATAAATTGCACCAGAAACATTAAAGAAAAATCAGTACCCTCAATTAAATATAGTTTTGACACACAAAATACAAATTTCTTGTTATATTAAATATATTCAAGAACAATATTTAGAAATATTCCCCCAGTCTTTTCAATAACACTACATTCAATAATGTATACACCCACGGAATAGCTTTGGATCAGTGATGATGGGTGAGCCTTACAAACTTGTGATTACACATTTAACGTTCAATAAATTTATTACGACTGTCGACGGCAACTGAGTTACAATCATTTTACATACTGCAATCATTAAGTTTTAGTTTCATTATAACAGGCCACATTCTTGCATTATCGCGCCTGTTTTCCAGCATTGAAATTCAGTAGCGGTCAACTAGGGACTGCTAAACAAAAAAGAGGAAAGGAAAAAGTACAAAGGAAGATTGGCGTCCCAGCAACGACTTCTTCGGCGGATGCATATTTATCTATTCTTCGGTTAGTCGAACATTCCGTATGCGGACGGCACGCCGCGGGGAACTTCCTTCGTGTACTTTACACAACGCGTTATCATTACAATCGCTATAGTATCTCAGACCCTTGAATGACTCTCCGTAAATGTTTACGTAAGCGGTAAAAGGGAACGAGCGCGAAATAAACAACTAAATGCCGCCGAAGAGAATATCACTGGTTGAATGGCGGCAATCAGGCTTCATTACTGTACAAATAGATTTGTCAGGCCGCACTTTCCTTTTTCAGAAAATATGTTTATCTAGTGGAGATCGTTTCGCACGCGACTCGCATAAAATACATATTAATACAATATTATCGCGCCGCTTTGTCATGCAAAATTTATTCCGAATATTCGCGCCACAAGCGTTTCTCTCTCTGCCCCCCCCCCCCCTCTCTCTCTCTCTTTAGACAATCGTCGAATGATTCGAATGTACTGTTGTAATGAAGCTATTGAGAGGTAAAATGTTTGTTTCGCTAAGAAGAATGCATTGCAGCTATTGCAAATAATTACACTCATCGCCGTAAGGCTTTTGTAAGATTGGCAATGTAGTAGCAAATGCGTTGTAAATACTATCGTCTATCGGCGGCAATGAGGTGCTAAAAGTTAAAAAGAAGTATTTATTGATTTTATACTCGAGTAAGAACGGCGCGCTTGAATATTACGGTAAGAGTGCTTCAATTACACTACACAACAAAATAAATGTTTTTCTCTGCTACTGGGTTGAAAATAGGTTCCTTATTGTAATTCATATGCGCTGAATACAGAACTGCAATCGGATTTGCTCTGGCACGTCAGGAAAAAAAGTTATGTATGTATAAATCTTTCGAGAATAACGCTATTAACCCTTCGCGGTCGCAAGGCGCCGCTCCGGCGCCACGTAGATTCGCACCGCAGGCCGGATGTCGCCGGAGCGGCAACAATTGATGTTTATGTTAAATTTCCTTATCACCAAGCGATAGGGACACAGTATTGGTACTTGAAGAGGTTTCTTAGCTATTGATGTTCTTTCCGCCTCATTCGCAAAAATCGCGTCAATCTGCCACCTCGTCCGGCCGAAAAAGTCTCCGACCGCAAAGAGTTAACTACGTTGAATTGCGAATGTGAGACATTTTGGGGAAATAAATGTGCGTACTTTGGGATGAAAACACTAAATATTATAATTAAGAAATTAATTATAAATGTTTATTTGCCTCTGAAATGAGTCAGAAGCCCTCAGTTACACCAACACTGGCAATACCTTTGTTTAAAAATGCGCCTATTCATTTTTCGTTTACTGAAACACCATATACCGAATTACCGAATCTTCTTATATGAAATCAATTAAATACTTGTTATTGCGACTGTTGCACTGAAGTAATGTAGGGTTTAAGGCGAGATACGTGTCGATGGAGAAGGAACATGAAAACGTTTTGTTTATCCGAGTTGGAAGTGGGACTGCGGCGTCGCCTCACGAAACTCGATAGGCATTTCTTTGACAACAGTCGTACCTGCTTATTCAAATCATCACTCCTTAAATAAACCATCTTTACGTTTATTGACACCTTCGTTTATTTTCCATATAAGATCCCACACTAATTTTATAAAACATGATGAATCCTGCCCGCATCCTCTACCTCGAGCGCAATATAGAACTTCTGCCTATTTGTTTTTACTTCTGCACGCTTTTCTTTTTGCAGACGCATAAAGCAGAGTATCCATGAAAATACACACACACACATTCGTACATCATGCCAAATAATACGGCTCGTTGATGCAGCTACATAATAACGCATGTACATGGTTTTAATAATCTTATGACCTTATTACTAAAGTCATATCTTAGGATTTTCAGCTATAACTTTAAATCCAGACGTGCTATGACAATTCTGAATGCAAAATCGGAATCAGCGCACCCTATTACATAAGACTCACATTAATTTCAACCAGTAGCAAATTTATTGTTGCATAGTGTTATTGCCCTTCCCAACGCTCAGATTTATTACTTAATACAGCGATCAATGAATAGTTATGAATGCTGTAAAAACGTAGTTTTATCTGCGTGGCTTATAGAGTAAACAAAAGAACCGAAAAATGTTGATATGAATCTACGATTGAAAATGTTTTATTCACCGGTCAAACGTATCAATGGTTTAACACTGAATATATGAAAATCCATATGCTAGACGGGCATCGCATATGCAGCATTGATTTCCTATAAATGTATGGGTAACGGTTATAGGCAATCAAACGGCGAGGCCTCACAGGATGCCTTGCAGGATATGGATTTTGAGCGGCAAATTACACCTTTAGTTCCCATGAAGTAATCTGTCACTGGGACAAGTGTCTGTATTTAAAAGCAATGCTTTTACATCATGGCCGATTGCATTTCGATTACTTATTGATGAGGTCATGTAATTAACGTCAGGGAACAAAAAGACACAACGACGAAAGTGCAAGAACATGTGCAAACCGTATTTAAGGTATCTTATTTGGAAAGGATCGACTCGTAAATAACTGAGGGAACAGAACGGTATCTTCAGAATAGGAGAAAGTTTGAAACGTCTGCAATAACTGGAATGGATGTTGTGTTTCGCGAGTATACAATGAAACTGTAGTTACCTTACACATGAACACACGGTTATTGACTGACGTTTCCCTCACATCAAAGTCAATACCTTATTCTCATTTTCTCTATTTCTTTCATGTACAAACGCATGCTTCTACATTTCTGTTTTGACAGCGTTATGTTTTTACACTTTAACTTCGGTACTTTATAGCATATGTTAAGGTAGGTGTTAACAATTAACGATACACTCATTCGTGACGTATGGTCGTTTTACGCTGTGCTTATCAAGTATATATTGTAAGATGGACCAGTCATTCTTAGGGAGGTCCGGTTTGCAAATAGGGGAGGAACAATGCTGGTGTTAGAAAGTATGCAGTGGCATGGTAGCAAGAAGACCACAAGTTTCGCTTATTGTATAGAACAGATGTTTTATAACCGTCAAAGACGGCTTTGGTTAGCTGGAATTCTCCTTTAAAGTAATGAAACATATGGGATGCAGACTTTATGATCGGCACGTTTAGTCAATTTACCTGGGCAAGGGAGACATTGTCCTTTTGAGTGTAAAGTCAACAGTTACTACACTGTAAAACGTGCTAGCAAATGTTGAGAGATGTAAAATCTTGTTTTGCTTTGTTTGCTGTCAACGTTCATCACATTAACGCACTGCAGTCGTTTTCACTACTTCTATTATTAATACAACGTTTGCAATACTCATCAATCTCTGATATTTTATATAATTATTAATTACTCATGTCAATTATTTACATTCTATGAATCAAATATAGAAAGATATATTTCAATTAATTACAGGAATAATAAAAATTAATAAGCACTACATATAGCCATCAAGATTGATTGATCCAGTTAATTTTTGTAACATAACAGTTCATTTCAGTAATAAAATGTCACAATAGCTTTCGTTAAACTATCAACAAAAATTATTTTACAGGTGAAGAAAACTATCGTTTCTAAGATTTTTACACTTATTTTTTCCAAGTAAACAAGCATAATTTTTATTATGTATACATAAATTTACTGACGGCATAATTCCATAAACTTGATTACAGGAGAAGTTGCACGACAATGTTTTGCATAAACTAACACCAAACTTCTCTCTTTGTACATTTCGTGGCTTTGTCAAACGCGGTTCCTACACCGTATTATCCCCGATAATTTGTGAACTCTGCACAATGGACTATCGCTCGATTAAACAAATATTTAATATAAGAGTCATGACATTTAAAGCGTAAAAAAAGACCGGGTAAAAGCAGGTAGGCGTATTATCGATTAGACATAATATGTTTTCGCGAAAGTGCGATGCTACTTAAGTTATGCTTAAATAATGCAAAATCAAATACGACACGAATATTTGCGCTCGTTGTGATATTCGCTAAGACCGATTCTCAACCCAAGGGTGCCGAACCCCTATCTCCAGTAAAACATTATCCTCCAGAGCAGAGTGGCGCAGTGGAAGCGTGCTGGGCCCATAACCCAGAGGTCCGTGGATCGAAACCATGCTCTGCTAGGTGTAAAATTTTATTGCCGAAATAAACCAGCTGACCATTTATTTTACCTATTCTCATTTGAAACTCACATTTAGGCTGAATAAAATTTGTTTCGGCGATTTTTAAACAATATTAGTTGCTTTTAAGTGAAATTTGAGATTATCGCTAAGCTCTAGTTCAAACGAACTAAATTTCTGTGTATTAATTATTTTCGCCATTTAAAAAAAAAGCAAATATTTAATTACTTTCATTGTTGTATCACTCTTAAATAATTACGGCTTAGAATAGGTGCAAAATGTACAGAAATTACAATGTACACCGGTGAGTGTCGTATGCGCTCTGTGCGTGAAAGGAATAACTAGAGCTTATCTATACTTCTTGAAATGTGGAATGTTACGTTCTGTACACGTGCTTGAGAGACAGCACTGTGATAACGCTGCACGCTTTCTAACTCATGTAAATGGAGTACGCAATATGTTTGAAACGGATAAGACTATTTTCTTCCAATAAAGGTGGATACAAAGGAAATATTTGAATGACGTCTGAATAAATTGTGCCAAAGGACATTCAATCGGCTCACCTTCCGGGGCAATTTGACAAGCATTTATTGCTGTCTTACGATACAAATAGAAAAGCATGAATTTAAGAGTGTATCTCCGTGATTTAATGCTTCATAAGGTTGGGTTTCAGTATCATCGTGTAATACGTTGCCAGAACTAACGAAAATAATTATAATTGATTCGAACCTGACTATTGGAGTGTTAGTTAAATAATAGTGCAGTAGATTAAAAGATGAAGAAAATGCGATAAGAGGGAATGGATTTGAGCAACGACCATCGTATTGAGCGTCGTCTGTCTTCCATTGGGCCGTGCTAATTTTGAACCTGCTCATTGGTCCGGTCAGTGGACCGACAAAGCTTTGATGGCGCTCGACATAGTTGAAAACGGCTAGAGGAGGCAGGAAGAGAATCAAGAAAGTAACGGTAACGACAATAGCATCTATCCAGACGATGATGAGGAAGCGGCAAGAAAAGAATGACGAAGCCGGGGCGTCCATAACGGAAACTGTCGACTGTGAGGCATAGTGTAGTACCTTAATTGATGATACTTTCGAACTTATTCTGCTTTTCGTCGGCGGCGACTACGTTGGCTTGTTTCTTTTGACCTGACAACGACTACAACTTCGAGCATGTACTTTGAATTGAAACATTGAAGGAAAGCGATACGTTTACTCGTAAAACTAGAATAACTGCCGGAAGAAACTGTATCTCTTCTTTAATACTCTCGTTCGAAGTTCTGCATCTCAACATGTTTTGACAAGACTGTGAGCATCTACAGTTACCCGTTATTGAATTCCGTACAAATTTTTCATCTTTTTTCTAATATTTTGTTGTCATTTTCTCAGTAACTAATCCTTTTTTTATATATTTTTGACAAAACAAATCATGCTTGTGCAGTACAACTGATTGGACTACTTTGTTATTTCTAAACATCACCCAGGAAAAGAGCATCAAAGATACACGGATTTTGCCATTACGCAACTTCTCGTAGCGACCTCGTTCCAAACATAAATACAAATTTTATTTGGTTTATTCAGCGTTACACGTTATATCGTTCTTAATAGCTTTATGTTCAAGCTTCACAAAGAAAAAATTGTACGAGTTCTGACGCATGGAACTTGAAGCGATAGTTAATATCGGTAGGCCGTGGCATAGGGGGCGGAAATTGGCTCTTAACAAAGGAATAAATCGGCTCTTATATCCTGTGTCTGCGAATACATACTGACAAATTATGCGCATGAGTGGACACGGGGAGAGATACCAGTAGAACAGAAAAGCGGCGACGATCGATCGACGCTAGTGGTACACCAACCATTCCGTCCAAAAATAGGAACGTCGCGAAGAGGATACTCCGAATGTGGTCCTCGCTTCTGTTTCATGGATTATACAAGATTAAGTGAGAAATTGGGATAGGTATACATATGAGGACGCTTGCAGGGCTTATGAAGTTCCTATGACGGGCAACGTGTGCTGATACACAATTCGGGACTTAGAAGTGTAGCAAGACAATAATTATACGTTTAACTTGTCTGAAGTCTCTCCTCCAGTCTTCGAACTTCTTAGCACAGAATATGTTTATGGAGATGCAGGCGTACACAGCCGAAAGGTAAAATTTGTACAAGTTGAAAGATGACTTGCAGAACATTTAAAGTCGTTGACTTTCATGTTGCTTATGTTTCAGTTGTACTAAAAAGTACTGTTATAATTGGACCATTTTAATGTCCTGGATTATACCGTAATAGACATCTTAGTCATATGTACGAAATTATCGAACGGAAGTGTGACCAGTGTTAACAGCATCTTTCATGCCAAGAATGCAGTCATACGACACGTTAGACGTTGTCTGAGGACGTAGACCTTTCGTCGAATCATTATGACTACGAACCTAAACTTGCGAAGGTAGACGCTGTTTAGTACTTAAATTTATTTATCTTGTAAACATTTGAAAGCAGTCGCGAACATGAATAATTCTCAAGAAACATGTAATATGATACAAGAGAATATCAATTGTGCATGACATAAGGGTATGAAATTATCAGTTTGAAGCGGGTCATTGGCTGAAAATTGCTTTTTGCGTAACAACTGGCACGTAGAATTTCCGCTGAATCCGTAATGTGAAAAATCTGGTAAACAGTTTGCAACGATGTAATTTGCCGAGGGTAAGGGCGAGGAATTCGTAATGGCGAGGACGATACAACATATTTTCCGACTGCACCACGCCCATGATGTTCGGTTTCACTCTCCTACGGTCAGTATCGCGTCACTGGCATTAGCCATTAAGCATGGCGATGCCGCTATCTTACATAATATCTCCAACCTTCACACATGGGAGAAAGCGTTAAATCTACTCCTTCTGCCGTTCCCAGCACGTTCGCACGAAAATATCCGATCGATGTGAAACTATCGAACAGAGACGTCCCTTATACTTTGGCATCAGCGTTACGTCGACCCTACGCCATTGAGCAAAAGGTTTAAGGATAAAGTAGGTACTTCACCGTCGACTGAACTATTGATAGCAGCACCAACGCGGCCTTTGAAAAGTTCGTGTCGGTCTCCTATTCTCTCTGGGATAGTTCCAACAAACATGAGCGTGTACGTTTCGTGCATGTGAGATACTTGCCGACTATTACGTGGCCGGCGTTAAGATCGTTTTCAGAATTAACGCTGAATATCGATGAGCGAGACCTCAGCGCGAAAAATATCCGAACGTTATCATTTCCGAACATTTTTCGGCATGACAGGCGTAAACGAATAAATCAATGACGAATATAATGTATATAAAAACGTTACCGAGGGAATAAAAACGCGTTTGAACCAATTTTCGGTGAAAATATTCGATGGAATTGGGAACGCACGCTTCAGAATTTACGTCAATTGTCTGCGTAAACACACTTTGTATTTTTCAGTGACGCCACTTTACCGAATATTTTCGTGCAATATGAAGAATCAATCAAAGGGTTTGTTTTTAAATAAAATATCGATTAAGCACATGTTACTGTATATCTTTATGTTTTTTTATCTGCACAATTATTTATTCCAAACTGTTATTATTAAGACTATAACGTGTAAGAAATTAAATGTGACGAATACCTAGAAACATTGACTCCTTACAATAAGCAACACAATAAATATAGTTGTTAATATGTTTGACATGCTCTTTAAGTTAGATATACACTTTCTACTTTATAGCGTTGCGCATACATACGCAAACACTTTCTTTTTTAATTGCAAGCACCCGTCGTTCCACCTTGCCGAAAACATCCCGACGTTGAATAGAATATGAAATAATCTCTAATGTTCTTAAAATTACCGATCATCAAGCAGTCCTTCACGCACATTTCAGTTTCTACAATAATAATTTGTATACAACTTTCAGCTTTCGCCACAGGATCTTTCTTTGAAACATTCCATATAAATATGATCATACAATTAATAGCTAAAGTTATTAAGAGGTGCAATATTGTAATATTATTTTGCCGTTACAATTAGTGGAGGGTACCAGGAAAATGTTTGAGCAAAGCTTTTTAGAAACTCCGCATACAATCAGGCGAGACCCAGGCATCGAGTGTGGTATGGATGCATGAATACACAAGGATTGGAAGAGGTACGAAGGATGTATTATAAAGGACATAGTGCCTTAGCACGTGACGGCCAGATGCGCGGTTGTGACTTGGAAACAAACTGTCCTGTGCACACGGACTAGGTCTCCCGTACACGTACATATATAATACACGTGAAACCTATGGACGTAAGCACTGTACTAGAACTCATTGGTCCCACGAGCACGTGCCAACGTTTCCGTTCACCCAAGCCGATCACACCTAGCAATCGGATCGACATACATCAGAACTGTAAGTAGTCTGTGGCAAGCTCTACTCTGCCAGTTATTTCATCCTTTCGTTGCGTTGCTTAAACATGAGCGAACTACGTGTCACTTTAGCAGTAAGCAGTCGTGCCTTAGAGGAGCAACTTGTCAATTCAAGGATAATGTAAGGTTCGTCAGATTCTAATGGAACCTAGATTTTGGACAATTTTGTTTGTACAGCGTCAAACATGCGGTAGGTGTTGTAATGCTGGGTTAGAAAGAGTGAGAGTCTGTATAATACTTGGACAAGATTAATGAATAAATAGCAATGAGGATATACATAGCAAATGAGCTTTTAATAGTAACTATGTCAAACCGTTCAGGAGTAAGTTCCGTCTAAGGAATTTGGATAGTTGTTTGTTATTTTAGGTGTTTGCCTTTTCCAGCCGTCTTACCGGTTTAACGCCGGACCCATACCTACTTTTTCACCACTTTCGTTGTTTCCCTCTAACCTAGATCCTTATCTGCTATAATTTCATCCCCTTTTCACTGTCCGTGCTGGTCTAATGCTATGCTTATCATGAAAAAGGGATCCCAACCGAATAGTTAGTCACACGAAACAAAACACGCCGTAGAATTCTAATGCTCGGCTTACATTAGAGACATGTAATTTACTTATAAATTTGAATAAATTTTCCTTTGTTTCCTGATTGCCTCCCATTTATTTTAAATTTTATGCTTCCTATTCAAGGCAGGACGTACATATTTTATAATATCGTTCCAAAGTATCGTTATTATTATAATGATGAAATTGCTGCATTAATATCAAACAATTTCCGTAATTATTTTTCTACATAATGAGATGTGGAATGCGGAGACGCGCACATGCTCACATTTGCATCTGTTTATTACAAGAGTATAATCACATGGACCCATAAGTTTCTACAAAAATAGATTCGAAACAAAATAACGTTTGCAGACGAACTTAAGATCTTTACGGAATATAATTTACAAAAGAATTTGCTCCAATTTGCATGACGAGCTAGCTTGGGAACTTTGGACTCTCTAAACACAATGTACCAATTTATTCAGCATCTGGTGGGTTACTCAAAAGTGGCCAGGGTACAGTACAACGGAGCATTCTGTGCAGTGCTCATGATTCATAGTGAAAGCAGAAAGCAGCGAACAATTTCATTTTGACAACAGTTGTGTAAAATTATTCTACGAAATATGTATAAACGTTGAAATCAATGCAAGTTTGTATCACATTTCATGTTTATTTTTTACATAATATCACGGTATGTAATCTTTGGTATTAAATTATCTTTACTCTCAGGATCTTATCACTAATAAAGACATTAAATATTTGCCGTTCGGTTTAAGCTTACACAATACTTTCTACCGTTTTTCTTCGTGGCTTACTCAGATAAAATAAAAAATGCTTAAATACATTCAATGCGCATTTGTTAGCTTTGACCATACATTAACATTTTTAAGCATATTGTATATTTTCATTTTGTTCTTTTAAATAGGACGAATAAGAAGGAAAGAAAAAATGTGTGCTCTAAATTTTCTGACAAATGTCCTCTTTTGCTTCATAGCAGAACGTATCTCAAGTACACCAAAATATTTTCAAAGTTCCTCGAAACTTAAGGACAGTAAACTGAAAGTGCCAACACACACTGAGGAAACAAGTATCACAGTTTTAACAGGATCTAATTGACGTTATAGCGACAGTTACTTATTGAACGCGAACCACTAGCAGAACAGTAATGCGAGAGAATGGCTTCAGTCGAGGACGCATTTTACGCATGCCTTCTCCTAAAAGATTTCATCTATACTGCTTAAGGGGTCTGGCCACCATGCAATTTTTTTTTTTTCATTTTTTTTTTTATTGTGTTATAATAATCTTTGAAATGTTACGCATCAGTTAATCCATAGTTGGTACTGAAAATCGCAAAATTGCAAAAGTTACAGGTGTTTCTCGGTAGGAAGGTCGAGCCGCTGCGAGCGGTCGACCGCGCGGCTCGATCAGTGTATGCAACTCGCACGGTTCAGTACGTGCAGCTGCCCTATTGTATCATTTGTATGGGTTAGTAGAATTGTCTACTCGAATCTATACGAAGAAAAAGTGATGAAAAAAGAATGCGTAGGTCATGTGCAGAAAAGGATGGGCACACGACTTCGTAAAATCAAAAAGGAAAAGAAAGGTCTTGCTGGCAAAGGAAAGCTCACCGATAAACTAATTAACGAGTTAACAGTTTATTACGGTCTCGCTATTCGAAGGTTCTCTAATTCTAAAGACGAAATGAAGAAAGCTATTTGGGCAACATTCAAGCACAAGAGCTCGACCGACGAAATCCCGCAGCATGAAAATTGTCCACCGGGAGAAGACTCGTGGTGCTCTTGGCAAATATCAAAAGCGATTGGCACTTTGGATGAATATCTACACAAGAATCCTCTGCCTCAAATTGTTCAAGATGCCATTCGACCTGTTTATGAGGACCTCACTTTAGATGAATTGTTAGAACGGTGCGAAGGAGGCTTCACGCAAAACGCCAACGAAAGCGTCAACTCCGTCATCTGGTCAATGGCTCCAAAAACGAGTTCCAGCGGTGCGAAAACCGTCGAAATTGCCAGTTACATTGCTATCAGCACTTTCAACGATGGGTACAACAGTATTTTGCTGATGATGAAACTCATGGATCTAAGCATCGGAGATCGCTGCTACGATTTGTGTAGGGCAGCCGACGAGGAACGTTGCGCTACAGCAAATGTCCGAGCGCAAAAAGGTACGAAAGAAGCACGCCAAGCACGTAGATCTTCGAGAAAAGACGCCCAGGATGCTCAAACAGCTGCCGAAGAGGACATGTATGGACCAGGAATCGCTGATTGAAGGTAAGACTCACAAAAACCGCGCCGTCAGCCGAATAACCGCACCTTTACTTTCTTTTGCGATTATCTCGAAACTACATTTTTCGAAACGGTTCCGAATAAATCTCGTAAACTATCGGTCCGATTACTCTGAAATTTGAACACAGTACTTCTAGATACATTATCTAAAGCGTAACGTACGATTTTTGCGATTACTTGATTAGTTTTTTTTTAATGACGTTTTTTCTCGTGAAATTTCGATGAAAATCGTGAAAAAAAATTCTTCGGCTCACCATAATTTCCCTAATGTAAAAAAAAAAATTTCCCTACGTTACGCCCTTGCAATAAGATCCAGGAATAAGCTAATTTTTTTTATTTTTTTTCAGATGCAAAATGAAGCAGGTAGTCATGGAACCGCCCACGTGCGTTTCGTGCCGAGGGCCTTCACCAAAATGAACGAAACGCCGGTGTTTTTTATTTTTTTATCACAAAATTTTTTTCACTTGTTCACTAAACCGTTTTCTAGTATGTGACAAAAAATAAAAGAATTTTGTGCTTTATTTTCGCGTTTATGAATTTTTAAGAATAGTACTCATCTGGCGAGCGCACATGGTGGCCAGACCCCTTAAGTCCGTAGCAACTACCGCGCGAACATTAGATACACCCATCGTACACGATTCACTGCACAGGTAGAAAAAAAGCGATCAACAGTCAGAATTTTTCATGAGACCTCTTCCATACATAATGCATCACACTTTCGGACCAAATTCTACGCTTCTTACGCTCTGTTTAAATCTTAATTTCGCACGCACGCGCTCACGGTAACGTTTCAAATCACGACCGCGCTGCATAGATACGCTGAGAGAACATCGAAGTGAAAAATGTGCCGAAAGAAAGAGAAAGTGAGGAGCGAGCATAAGTATGCAACGCTCAAGAATGAGCAGGTAACGGGAAGGGACCGAATTGCACTACTCGCTTCCGGATGTTTATGCAATTATCATTTTGCCTTCGGGATGGAATTGCCGCGCGCCTATGTTTAGACCATGGACTTCAACGACACAATGTACGCGAGACGGGGTCGACCACACGAGAGAGGGACTTCACTCGATAATTCAGTACGGGACAAGGCGAAAAAAATCAATAGTACAACCCCTAACTTTGCTGCACACACTCGCCACGAGCCGCTTTCCGTGGCATATACTTAATGTACGGGCAGCGATTCTATACGTACAAAACGCATACAGTCATGCGGGAATCTCCCTGGCGAAGGGAGAACTCATTCTTTTTCCTCAGTGGCAACGGTCGAAACGACGATCATTGAAGCAAATTAACAGGACGCAGCGGCGTAAGGCAACTCATCCGCCAATCTGTCGCTCAAACTGATTGCAAACCGCAAATTTCCCGAGTGTTTTCCCCCGAGATGATACGACCTCTTTAAAAGGCGTGAAAATACGAGCAACAAAGATTTCGAGCTTTGACGCTAACGTCATTAGCGGAAATAATGTGCCTCGAATGAGCGTCGATACGGCGGACGAATGAAAGTGAGAATTTTTTATATTACTTCTTTGTACAGTTCTTACGGAGTTCATGGAAACACAGCATTCTTTGCTGAACAGGAAGAGCAACAGCGTCATTGTGTATGACTGCCTTGGCTCAACACGTAAACTCTTGAATCGATACCTCAGTCGTTAAGTATGCGTAGGTACAAAATCTTGAAGGCTGTTTTATAGACAAAATGGGTGAACGACCTATGGAAGAGCAACCGACCCATGAGAAAACCTACGAATGGGTATCGATCGATTTGCCACATTCGTTCATTGGCAACACCGAACGGCGTATGCTTTAATGTTTGCCCTGCTTTGAAACTCTTTATATAATGAGCGAACAATGCTATACAAAATTTAATATGAATTAATTCAAACGAAGCTACCTGATACGGCCTTTAGCTTCATATAAATATCATCCAACTAATTTCGTTGCTAGGTAAATAATGAAAATGTTAACGATAAAATCAAAATTTAAATCGTTATAATAGAGTCTATACAAATCTTATCGTCGATGTTTCTGATTTAAGGAGTAAAGAGGATACTCTAATTTTATATAACAAATCAATAAGGTTAACATTCAATGCGGTAATAAAAAGAATTCAATAAAGCACTACGTGGGGCACGAATCAATCGAGTTCAGAAGATTCAATTGAACCTTACGGTGAACTTAAAACTGAAGGAACAGAATGCTAGTAGACTGACATACATCGTGGGAGAAAATGGGTCTCGAGAAATCGGACAGCAATTCCGCGTGCTGCTACCTCATATATTTTCGGGCTCACTTTTCTTCCCTTCCTAGAATATTCCGTTTCCCTAATTTACATAGAATCTCACCAAATAAATGTTTTTCTGCAACCTTAATTGTTGTTTTTGTAGCATCCCGGTATAAAATTGCTTACACTTTTCGACATACATATTTATGAAAATCAAACAAACACATTCAAAGTAAATGTATATTGATTAATAAATGGAAACTTTGTTTGTATTATATTATTTATATCATGTCCACCATCAATTGTATAGGGTCACCAATAAAACTTGCAGTAAATGAACGGCACGAAAAATGTGTTTCATATATCATCTCGGGCAAGGGCAATTAATGTTGGAAAAGCATACACCGCTGACGAGTAATTGGTAAAACTGCGCCGAAGGAAATATTGGTCAATCTGTTTCTAGAATTGATATACACCAAACTAAATTAATTGCTTACTTTCTGCTATATTAATGAAGTAATTTATGAGTACTAGATACAAAAAATATGAACAGTACTATTTGATCTAATAGAAGACAAAATTTGTTTAAATAACTAACTTTACCAAACTCTTATTTACTTCCCAATATTGCAAAATAATTATTTGCACAAAAATGGACTATTTCCTAATATTGTCAAGGCAATAAACGCATGCTCGTTTACAGAAAAATGTCGGAAATACACAAAATATCGGACATGTAGCAAGTGAATGTTTATAAACTCCAGATCTAAAAACGTACATATACTACCGCAGACATTGTGAAACGATAGTTATAATAAACGTGTAAAACTCTCTAAGCATATGGCGATATTATTATAGACTATCGATGAAAGGTAAAGTATAGATGCAAAAAGAAGAAATTCAAAATATATGGAATGTATCGAATACTAAATGTTTGGATCTCACAACAGATATCTTCGAAGAACCTCACTAATACGGGAGCATCTTGGATAGTAACACATACAAGTCTTTATTCGTATATATTACTGTAATTAAACCACTTTTTTTCGATCAGTTTGTACTAAAGATGCTAAGGGTTAACTGTTCTGAAGAACATGTTCAAAACTATTTCCAAGTAATTATCAATACGCCCTTTGAAGAATATCTGACATGAAACATATTTGTATGCACCAACAATTGCATAAGATATTTAATAAAGATAAGATTACGTTCAAATAAATTTCATTAACGAATGCAGAATACGATCATATTGAGACCATCTTTATATGAACATATTCCACTTGCTGTATAAAATGCGTTAAAATGTAGATAACGGTCGCGCTATGAAACCAATGAGTCACATGTGACTGTCGTGTATACTGTAGAGTTAGTCCTTATGAACGCTACATTACACTTTTTTTACGTTTAAACCTGCAAAATCTGTTTAACCTATAACTATAACACGTTGAACAAAATCTACATACGTGGCACGCACATAAATAAATAAAACCAATTTACCAATTGTTTATACTATTTTTGGTGCAATTTCTAACACAATTAATGCAGTTATACGTTACATTAGAAAGTATATCGTAGTCAATGCAAGCCTAACAAAAATATCGCCCCACTTTGTCGCGACAATGAGAGAGAACTTAACATTTACACTCGGACAATATCTGCATAGCAACTGCTTATAGCGGGAATCGAAATTCTTCCGCGAGTACCTAATTATGACCCACTTTTTACCTTTAAAATCAGTTCTACAATTCTGCAGCTATTAAATGTCTAAAGCGGGAATTAGTTTTCAAACTTTGTATAAATCGAGTTACGTACATCCTTAGTTTTGTTTACAGCGGGGAGATAGGCAAAAATAGTATTCTCCTAACAGTATAAGATAATGTTAGTATACATCTTACTTGCACCAAAAATTTTTAGCAGATATTTCAGAAAAACAAAAATGTTATATTAATTGTTTTCTCGAAGCTCCTGTTATGTTTCTATCTCTATTCGACGGTAAAATATAGCACGTCTGTTATTGTATTGATTTTCTTTTTGTTTAAAATGATTGTTTACTGAGTTACAATAATTGTTGTCTCTTTCTTTCCCGCAAACAAGTGTGCAAGACTTGACGCGCTCGACAAATTTTAATTTGCAAATGTTAGAGTTTGATAGGTGGACGCTAGTTTTCTTCCTGTAAATATGTAAAAATGACAACACCACATGTATCGAGTTGATACAACTTTATCGAAAAGGAGACTGATTACGTTGACGGTCTGGTTTTTCCACATGTTTCAAGTTGGTGCCGAAAGTATTTATGTACGCACAGCAACTGAATAAATAATTATAGAAATTCAAGTAAAATTGTAAGTTAAGTGGTACATTGTCGACCGCACAATACGTAGGTAAGTCTGGTATTTACAGTTTGATTTTACAGAGAACCTCTTAACTGCTCTTAGCAATTTTGTCATTTTCGTCGCGCATCGAAAGTAGACTCCACAAGCACCAGCTTAAACTAACAACGAACACTTCGTGTTAATAATAAATTACCCTACAAACCCTAATGCTCGTTATAAATACACAAATTGCAACGACAGTCGTCGAATATTCTCCGTTACGTACGGGACAATCGTTTCACACAGGTCAATGGCGTTCGTTTGTTTATTATGGTGAACAGCTTGGTAGGTGTACTCAGATTCGTATGCCAAACAATGGCACGCTCGATTCTTAGGGCAATCCCTATCATACAGTGAATCCAAACATTTGAGTTCGCTTACCTGAATTACGGGAAAGTACTCCTCATTCTTCAAGTAATCCGCAGTGAGAGAAACTCCTAATCAACGTAGCACATTTTAACACATGTCGAAACACACTATGCATAACGAGATTCAACGAAATGCGCCACGAACGGACTGACAGTTACCACGGGTTGTTCATTATTGGAAAATCTGCCTTGCAGGCTGGCAGGCTGCTCTTGCGCAGCCGGTGCGATACTACCGTGGCTTCCTCCCCTCTCTCAAATCTTCCCTCATACGTGGGGACGCCATTTAACCAATCCTCCTCTCTAGCAACTGCTAGCAACCGAATATCCCATATCCGTATCGGCTGGTCATCGGGCCCTGATCCTTCATAAGGTAGCATAGACTTCACGCGTACGCTTCGATGATACAAGACAACATTAGACATATGCAATCCATACAATATGCTATGTTTCATTATAAATACTAGTTTACTCGGTAGTCATTATTTGGGCAAATCCATAGAAATCATGGGAAAACATTAAAAGATTGACTGGTTCAATATGACGTGATATGACGTACTTCGGTAACTTAAAAGCAAGCGTATGTACACGACATAGTGCGTCCGTACAGTAAATAGCCACGTACATCAATTAACCCTCACTGAAGGTATAAATGTGTTTCATTGAAGTCTAAAATTACATTAAAATGCAATGTTTTTTTTTACACCTACTTACCTGTAAAATGTTTAGATATTCTTTATGCCTGCGAAGTGTAATAAATATACGCGTGTGAAGTGTCGAATTTTACATGTCGCAGTCTATCTAGAAAGTGAACAATCTATGGAAACAGCAACCTCACGGAGGTTGGCTGAATTTTCGCAAAGTGAATTTCACTTGGACGATAGATTTTATTTTATTTGCCTCACCTTCGGGCAATGAAAAGTCCACATTGTTGTTAACTATCGCGCACTGAAAGACGTTAGTTTACGGTATAAACCGCTGGTACTTGTAACTGTTCTGAAAAAAATACTACGCTCTACAGAAATAAGTGATCATGGCGGTACCCACTACCGGTGTAGGTAAGTATTTTATAGCAGATTCATTTGAAAAAAAATGCCGATTTCCGAACATATATTTTTTCCTAACAAATATTGGTATTATACGGATTTTACGGTATGTTGCGTAATATTGTTTCTTATACACCGGATCTTTTACATACGTCAAAAATATGAATCTTGTATGTTTTCCTACAGGCAGTTCAATTTAAGTATTAAATGTATTTCAAACCTTTTTCCATATTTGCATTGCAATTCAATATATTATTTTGAATTGCATACATTGTCTCGGTGTATTGTGAATTTAATTAATTAAATTCTCGCATAAATACAGTTAACGTTGCGTGCTTCCAACATGTTCAATCTATGTCGTCATAACCTATATCGACAGTTCTTTTTAATTGATTGTGAAATCTGAATTTTATCCTGAGTGTATTTATATTTCCAGTTGTGCCTCGAAACTTTCGTTTGTTGGAGGAACTAGAACAAGGCCAAAAAGGTGTAGGGGATGGTACAATTAGTTGGGGTTTAGAAAATGATGATGATATGACCCTTACACATTGGACTGGAATGATAATTGGACCACCTAGGGTGAGCATTTTTGCAGACATATCATTCCTCTTGTTAATTTTATTTTATTAGTATGCTTTGAACTTTTTAAACATCATACTATGATATGTTTACAAACATTTCTAATATAACTTAGACAAACATATTTTAGATTCTAATTCTAATGTGCAAAATATTTTCTCAGCTTAAATTCCTTGTAGCTTATGTTATATATGAGCTTGCAAGGAAAGTGTGAATATCTACTTACTTAGCATTTAAAAGGTATTGTGTGAGGATAGTGCACTGACTATATCTTTACCATATTTGTCATTATACATAAACATTTATATTTGCATATTAAAATTCTTGAAGAACTTGAATTAAACATGATTACATGACATTAAACTCTTACATTTTGCTGCATTATTTACTTCTCCATAAGTTTGACAATATTAAAAAATATTACTGTATACATAGTTCTTTTATTGTCATTTATTTCTGATATTTGGCATATTAGTTTAAATGTAACAATTTTAATGCTCTGTGTATTAATAACATTCATAAATAGCAATGACTTTTTCCATACAAATATATAAATAGTTGAATGACATTAACATAGTTGTGTTGATTCACATTAGAATGTTTTTCAGTGCACATTTTTTTAATGGAAGCTGTGGTGTGTTGAACATCATAAGAAAGAAATAATTAAGATTTCTCCATGACATATAATCCTATATAATAAAAATAATAACATTTTTTTAGACGCCATATGAGAATAGGATGTATAGTTTGAAAATTGATTGTGGTCAAAGATATCCAGATGATGCCCCAAATGTAAGATTTTTAAGCAGGATCAACATGAGTTGCATTAATAGTACTACAGGAGCAGTAAGTTTAGAGATTTATTTAGTGTGTTACTTTCCAGACTGTTCTATCATATAAAGTTGTATAACAAATTTTTGCTTTTTTTTCCAAGGTTGATAATCGTAGTGTACCCGTTCTTGCAAAATGGCAAAGAGAGTATACAATTAAAACAGTTCTTCAAGAACTACGTCGCTTGATGACACTCAAAGAAAATATGAAACTTTCCCAGCCGCCAGAAGGCAGTACTTTTTAGCCTAACCAGATGTAAACTCATCACCCCTTCCTCTTTGTGGTAGCACGAGGCAAGATCTAATGAAGGTACCAAATAATATTAAAAACGGTGCTCAGTGAAAACATATATTAAGAAGGCAAGCCTTTGTGGATAAAAGGTGGTAATAGCTTGAAAAGGTGAATTTAAATCTTGTGTTTCTATAAAGTTAAAAAATGGCAAATTAAAATACTAATTACATTCTATGCAATCATTGTTACTAATAGAGGATTTTTTCATTAGTACGTGAACTTGTTAAAGCATTGTTAACCCCTTATATACTACTGTCTGTATACTGCTGTGCATATATTCAAAGGTACTAGAATGCAGCACGTATAAGTGTATTAAAAAAAAAAGAAAACAAAACCACTGTTTCAACTTTTCAAGCTAATACAATATAAAACAAAAGTCATATTTTGAATCTTAAAAACTGGAAACACAGACTATATAATAAAAGTAATAATCAGTAAGATGAATTTATGCCTTTGACATTTTCTAAATGAAAAAATGCCTGTACATGAACAGTTAATATATCCACTTGTGCATAAGCGATATTTTATAATTTATGGAGACGTCTCAGCAATTGCTACTGCAGATCATTATAAATTTCAGTATTGTTTAAATCTGTCCACTTTCATTACTTTCTGAGACCTCTCTCTTCTCATTCTTAGTAAGGTTTCAATCTACCGCACATTATCGAAAATGTATTGTACAAGCAAGCGTTCAATGTATTTAATTTCAATGTCTCGCCCAAAGTACGACAGCTTCATTCTGTGTAAGAGCATCATATTAAACGTATTGAATTACAAGGAGAGAGTTCCAAGTGATATTATGTTACAAAGGAAACAAAAGTAGCACTCCACATTATCACATACGGTAATTGAGATATTGATTCTTGACTATGAATCATATCGATATCGGTGAAGTATCATTGCAAAAAATGTTAAGAAATCCAATTTACATTCGAATATTTAAACATAATTTCTACATGAACGTCAATTAAATTATGTTATATTATTGCATATATACATAAAGATGTTTCAATTAAATATTACTTTCTGCAGTTAAGCATTTTGCTGACACTTACATCGGTCATTGATGAATGTTACTACATCATTCCAGAAGTGAACAACTTTACTATTTAATGTTGGTTTGACTTATTTTTGTCGAACGAACTGAAATATCTGTTTCAGAATTCGTACCTTCCTTGAATAAACAAATTCACACCTTAGCGATAGCGGTTTGAGTAACTGTATTATATAAAAGAAGGAATAGAATTACGTAAAGTATTTAACGCGTAATACAGTTTTTTTGATTTACAGTTTGCAAATTGAACAAGCAGCCGTTACCTTTGGATTATATTCAACAAAATAAAAGTATACGTTGTAACAATGTTTCAAAATTGCCTGCTACTATCGTTTTGGACTGTATAAATTAATATTTATATTCGTGCATAGAACGTATCCCTTTTCCTTTTTATGCAGAATAATATCTTATTTCCCAACTAGTTTTGCATTTTAGTACATCGTTAATTACAATGTAATAGTGTAATTCAATTTATAATACTGCAGAGCATTAAACAATTATAACGCTCCGTTAATTAAGCCCAGCCATAGGAAAATAAAACAATCTCTTTAGAAAAAAAAATAACAGTGTTATTGTCGTCCTAATCCTGAATTAAATCTTAATATCAACAACACTTCGTATTTTTATTTGAACAAAGAATGTATTCGTTTAATGAGATGGTTTTAGTTTATTTGCAATTATTTATTTATCTTTTTGATATTGTTAAAACTAAATATATTGACCGGAGAGTAATAGTTTTATATATTTAATGATAAAAAAAGTATGAATTATGTACTGAGAATTTTTTGTTTATGACCCGACACGCTAATTGATATTATGAGTTTATTGAATAATTTTCCACGATAGGAGGACATTATGAATAGAAGGCGTTAAACCTAGAATAAAATTTCTAGTCACGTTTAACAATTTATTTAACCTGGATGGTGGTATCATTAACCGCAGTTATTCACAATGTACAAGTTGATTGACTGTGTCGACAAGATGATCTTTTGTCATTTATAATGCAGATATGGCATTCTTGAAGTTCCAAGTATGCTGCTAAATCTGGCATAAATTAGGTTACAAAACTACGTTGCAATACCAGGATGCTAATGACCTAGTGTATTTTCTTCGGCTGAAGCTCGAATGGCACGTCAGCAAAGATAAATTCATTTCTTTTTCGGGACATACATTAATTTCGTTGATTTTAGAGTAGTCCATTTGTGCCTCTTCACGTAATACATTAATAGGGTGGCTAAGCCCAAGCCAGCGAAAACCTATGTACAAACATAATTTAGTATGAAAATTTATATGCTAACCGCATTAAGTATATGTACCTTTATAGATATCTCTTTTCTCGTATCGAAGTCGCGATTGGCAGTCCATGTAAGAAATGCTGCGATATCCTTAGCTACTTGAGATGCAGTAGCGGGTGTACCATCTTCAAACTCCAACACTTCGTCGTAGATGACCTATGCAATATTTTGTACATAAACGCATCTGATGTTAATATGTGAAATAAATTCGATATAAATCTATATATTAGACTGGTAATTTTATACAAAGTTTTCTATATCAAAATATTCTTACCTGTGCCATACCAATAGCACCACCAGGGAAGTATGGATTATAGTACTGGCCTTCTTGTAATTTAACTCCAGCTGGCGGTTCGTGATAGCCAGTTAGAAGAGAGAATATGTAGTTCTGAAATAAAAATAAAAATATTAATCTAGCTATATCTTCCACATATTAAAATTAGCTAAGAGTGGATCTGCTTCTGCTTTGTACACGTAGGTATAATAAAGAACTAAGTCTAACCTTGTAATGATAGATTTCATTTTAAGAAACATGAAATTAGAATTTTACCTCTCCGTGATGCCTGGCATTTGCCATGAGAGAGAGATCGGGTGGATAAGCACCATTATTGGCTGCCCTTGCAGCTTCCTCGTTGGGATAAGGGCTCACTACATAATCGGATAACTTTCCAGGTCGCATGAAATATTCCCCAGTATCATCTGGTCCATCACGAACCTGGAAACAACATTTAATGTTTGAAACACGTGATATTACATACATCTTAACAAAGTTAACAAAGTTATGTCAATACCTGAACTTCTTCTGCAAGAGCCTTTGCTTCTTTCTCAGTGTGCGTGACACCAACGAGGTGACGATAAGCTACATATTGTAAACTATGACATGCAGAACATACATTTTTGTATACTTCCCAGCCTCTCCGAAGACTGTAAAAAGTATGAATAGTATTATATCAATGTCCTTGATAGCACAATGGATGTTAAAAAAGGTACACATACCTTGCATGATCAAATGAACTGATCGGCCCATAAAATTCCCACTTGTATTTAGGGGGATGAGCAACAAGATCACTAGCTTGTACTGATTTGTCTAAGGCATATAAGAAGGTGGTAATGGTTCCAGCCGTTACTCCTAAGCATGTTACTAACTGCAATTACAAAAATGCAGATAAATTGCATATTAATTCCAAAATATTACAGTTTGGAAGGAGAAATTAATACTAACTCAGTATGTGAACGTTACTCATGGAATGAGGGCAGTCATGATTGGAGGTAGGAATAAGGGTAAGGTATAGGCATCTCCAGGTGACAAAGTAAAAATACTCAAACACCTACCACTTTTCTTCCTCTTGACCAATCTCTTGCGGTAGAAAAGTTATGGGCCTGTAAAATATGTATTTTCCATATTAATATAAATTTATATTTGTTTTGCCAGCAACATATACAGTGAAAGCGTTTTATAAGAATTCTGTGTTAAAATATGGTTAATTGAAGCAAACTATATGTTGCGGTATCGTGATATTTGATATGTACGTTTTCTATTATCAGTATGTACATATATTTCAGGCTCTAAGTAACATTACACAGGTTGTAACAATAAATATTTTCTACAAAAATATAATTTATGTAATCACTTAACATTTGGTCAATTTAATACTTTTTCTTTTCTTTTAAGCACTCAAGCTAGTTATAGGCATAAATAAAGTTCCTCATTTCATAAGAAGGATTATGTCTATCCCATTTTTAGAGAGTATGGTTAGTTAAAAGACGTATAATCTATTTAACGCATAATACATATGATCTGTACAAATGTCGCGCACGTTTGACTATGGCAGCATCACAATTTTCCGTCTTGATCGCTATTACATAACATGTGTTAAAACATCTTTGAAATGTTACATAGTATTTTGTTCGAAAAGAAATGATTTTTCTATACACAAATTTCAACTGCTGCACATGTGGAAAAACCTATATTATAAGAAAAATGTCATAGCAGCCGACAACTCGTACCCATATCAGCACAACCTTCGATTGTTGTCGACGACGTCAATGCAATGAATGAATAACACTTCTGTGAAAGACATGCATGTCACAAAGCTCTATAATGTGCTTATAGAAATAAACTTTATTTCAGTATAACGTACCTGATTAAATACTGGTCCATAGTTTGCTTTTAAAAGACCCGATTTATAAATCCGACCTAACGTAGCCGCCATGTTGGCCAAAGGTAAGATGTGCAAAGGACGTTGGTCAATGTAGTACTACTGCATAGATTGCTTTAGATATAGAGGACACCTATCGACATACACGTTAAAAATGATATAATTATTTTTAATTTATTTTTACATTCCGGATATGCTTGGTTGTTAGTAAATAGTACAAAGAGATAAGTAACTCTTTAGATATTTAGTTAAAACAAGTTGACATTGTTGCCAATCAAGAGACTCAAATTTAGAATTGTTTAAATTTTGTTGATTTACAATGTCTTGCTAAATTTCTAGACAATAAATCTAAGAACAAAACCGCAGATCGGTCATATCTGGTCATATCATGCTACAATTTAATTATATATACACTGCAACAAGGAAAATGCCTTCAAATTGATAAAAGCCTATAAGTAGAAAATGAGTCTAACTATGATACAGGTTTTTTCGGATAAGTGGGCGCTGCTGCATAGTGATCAAAATTCAAAGTGTAGATATCGTAGGAAATGCAAAGAAGAATTGATTCTTGCTAAATGACGGCTGAGTTTGAGTAACTTTCTCTTATTCAATGGGCGGACTTTAAAGCTACATAGGTATGGTACAAAAATCAAATATATCTTGTAGTATATAATACAGTTGGTGGCTACCCAATGTCAATATTTATAATATTTGTAAAAACAGTGTATTTATTAGAGAGGAACCCTTTTCTGCTCGCTCGATGAAGCGACTGTGCTGCAAGAAAATCGTTAAGAGTAACAATAAATATGTACTTGTCTTCTGGGGTAAATTAAATTATCATTTGAAACTGAGTTGTATTATAAGTCAAATTACTACTAAACATTGTAGAGTGGACTTTTTATATAAAAACGGATTTGAATAATATGTGATTTTACGTTGAGAATAATCTTAATCTTCACTGCTGACCTCTGAGATCTTGTAAAACCGCGGGGTTTTCAATTCCCATAACTTCTTACATATGCGTAACTCAAATTCTAAACAATATTTTATTAGTTTTCAAGCTGATATGATTCAAATAGAATATGCAAGGAATATGTGGTCAATTGTATAGAGATACAGAGGTAATCACGATTTCAATCTCTACTATGTTAAAAGAGCAACGAACATGTCTGATCTGCAATTATTGTTTAATGCTTGGCATATCTTCTCGATAACATGATGATTTTCATTGATCAGTGGTTTCGTAATAAAACACGAGGGGTATTAACTTAATATCGTAAGTTGGTGGTTCTGTGGGGGTATCGTGCCCTTGTGCGTACTGACTTTATATGAGGTAATCTAATGTATATATATATATGTAACTTATGACGTAGAGAGTATGGGTATAGTCCAGTATAGTCATATTCACACATAGAGGATATAACGTGCCGCAAACGTGTTCACCTACACATTGAAAGGTCTCCTTACTTCCAATGTGAAGTGCGACGAGATTAAAACAGCTGTTCTGCTGGATGGTTGCTTTGACAGGGAGGTTGACGGATAAGCGAATGATTTATCAAACATTAATCCTTTTAAATGATATCGCGAATATTCCGTGGGGAAAATGAGAACGTCGCAGCCAAGAGAAAACGCCAGATTAACACCTTGAAAATTTTTAACGACAAGTAAGACCATTTGTCTCTCTGCGCTAACCTCTAATTAACCTCACTTGCGAGTCATTCATATCGTCGAATCGACTAACATTGTGTCTTTGTTGTGTCGTGATGAAAAGAGGCGTGGATTGTCAAAAAATTGCACGCATGTCGGAACCTGAATGACCTGTAACATGTGTTCAAGAGTATATCCATAATTAGAAATACATACTAGCCGGATTATATTCCATCACACTCATTCACACGAACATTCGATTTATTAACATGTATTGCTTTGTTCCCGGAAAAAATATTTTTTACATACAGTTTTATTGATACAATTAATGTCGTTTCCATTTTTTTTTACAAATTCTTTATATTGTAACATGCATTTGCAGTAAAAACATATTTACTGTTGTTGAATATTTCTCCCAAAACTGTAGACATAAATGATCAAATTAATTTGTTTTGTTATTTATACTATAGTGTTATAGAAGTTCGAGAGGATGTTGAATATCAAGTCCAATTCAATGCTGGAGAAAAATGTATGGCCATCATGGTTTCATTGTCACCAGAATTTCCATCGGAAAAGCCTGTTCTCAGAGTTTCCCCACCGATAAGTCATCCTTGGTGTAATGAACACAGTGAAATTACAAGTGCACCAGGGTTGTTGAATGTAAGTTTCTTGTTAAAACATGAAATTTGTGATAACTGTTAAATTTATTTGTTTGTATGATAGTTTACAGTGCATAGTGATCTTGGTCGCGTTGTTCAAGCAATTATCAGGGAATTCAGTAAAAATCCACCACAGCTATTGGAGGATATTTCTCTGGGTTCTGTGAAGCAACGAGGTACTTTACTTTAACTGATTTTATTAACTTTTTCATCTTTGTGGGTATTCACATATTTCTTATATGTTTCTCATAATAATCTTATATAATTTCCATGTCATGAGTTAACATGATACTTGCCATGTATAAAATGATTCAATGAATTGCAACCAAGTGTTGCATTAGTATGAATGGAAAATAAAATTCTGAAAAAGTAATTTCTTTGACCGCAGATTAAATTAATAATAGTGCATATTTAAATTTCTATCACATGTTGATACATTGCTTAAACCCATTTAACTTTGCCTTCTCACACTCATTTTTATTTGAGACCATTTTACAAGTATATATGGTTTCATTGAATGAAACTCTAAATGTAGAGAACAATAAATTTTTACTGTTATTGAATAGATTAATATTTGCTTGCAGAGTTACTGGAAAGGAGTTCGCCATCGTACTCTCTTCAGCAATATGCAGAAATTCCAGCAACATCGTTTAATTCATATTATGATACACAATATTCGCCATATTCTTCTGCCAACGCGAATGCCTGTGTTTATAACTACAATTACACAAATACAGGAAACACATATGTATCAGACAGCCACTCAGAAGCTTTTCGTTCCACATCTCAGCATTCTGGGTACATTACAAGCTCTAGAACTGGTTCTCTTCATGAGCCAGTGCAATCTCAATACAATTCAACCCAACACAGATCAGCTTATTTGAATTCTCACTATACTAATGCCAATTATCAACAAACCGTATCGAGCCAAGCGCAGCCAACAGTTCCGCAAAGTGTTGTATTTCCAGAATTAAATAATTTAAATAACGAGGAATTAAAAAGACTTAGTGAAGATGATGACCGGTTAGACGAGTTTTTGGAGAAACATTCCGAATTGAAAGAAATTAATTTGGCTATTGAAGATGCTATGGACTGGGTTGAAAAAACTGCCGGTTAGTACGGTTTTTAGAAAGTAGCGATTTTGCTCTATTGGATTACAACTATACTTATAAATTTTCATACCTAAATTGACCCGTTTACATTATTATTCTGTTATAGAGGCTAATGTAGCCAAAGAGCCGGAACTGAAGCAATTGAGAGACGATGTGTCTGAGAGGGTGCAAACCGTCGCTATATTGAAGGCCAGATATGATCAGTTGATACAACGATATAATAAGCTATCGGAAATATTCACACCGGATCACATAAAAGAATGCTTGAAGCAAGCAGCGGACGAAAGCCACGAAGAGAGTGAAAAAATTGCAGAGGACTTTCTGAATAGAAAAATTGACGTTGAACGTTTCCTTAGTACATACATTGAGTGCCGAAAGCTTGGTCAAGCGCGACGAACTAAGGAAGAGAAGCTAGCACATCAGCTAAATGAACTAAAGCGGGCTGGTTACTAACATATTGTATAATCATTTTTTCTATGAAACGAACAAACTGTAAATAATGCCTAGTTAAATTAAATGACACTGTGAATTTGAATAGCATTCGTATTTACCAAAAATATATGCGGCTAGAGCACTTGCTGGTAGAGAGACCATTTTTACATTATATAGTTGTATTTCGTCACTGCTTGTTACTTATTCTATATTCTAGTTAATTTAAATCTCATGGCATTCCAGTGCTATATGTGCGAATTGGTCCGAACAAAAGGCTTTAACGTAGCTTATATCTCTATATCGTGGTTCTGATGTGGCAAATGCATGAGATAGAACACATTATCATCCTTCTTGTCCAACTCGAAGTGCTTAAATTTATTAAGTATTGATTAATCTAGTTTCTTGAGTACTTACTTCTCATGAGAACAAACTATACGCGGTTTAATTATGCTGTTTTTGCACTATACGATGTGTGTTGGTTACTTTAACGAGGTAATTTTTTTACGATGTAAATAAATGTGCGGGGACATAATTATCGATTTTTTTTAAATTACCGATCAGTAATGTTAACTTATTGATTTATTATTCTACAGATGTTCCTAGAGTTGTAACACATAAATAATATATATGCGATGAAGGTTTCAAAGAAACCATGCCTTATTTTTTTAATACTATATTATACCATTTTATTATTCTTTTGATCCCTGTTGCTTTTCTTTCATTTGCAAGATTAATCAAAATACAGACTTTATCGAATGTTATGATCTGCAATAAGTACAAGCTTTACAAATTAGGCAATAATTGCGTTATTATTGACCAGACACAGGTACATTTACATTTGTCGTGAATTAACCTTTATTGTACCGAGTAAAAAGTAATAGATACGTCCTAATGATGAACTTATCTTGCAATATACGTTTTGTAATCGTGAAAACGATAATGAAGTAGCAACTTCATAATGCGCAGTATCCAAAGTTATTTTTCTAAACAGGGACAGTTTCATCAAGATTGTACATATTGGATTATAAAAATCTTTTCCTACGCACTTACGCGATAAGGAGTATTTTTCTGTGCATTCCAAAGTAAATCGTACACACAGAATAAATGCATAATTTTTCCTATCACAGTTTACTTACATTAATTTAGCATACAGTTAATTATAAAAATAATCCAATAAAGATAGGAAAAAATCATTTCATTCTGTATAAATGCGCAGTTTCAGTCTAGTGCTACAGATTGCAGTTAAACAAGAAAGTTGACCGTGACCTAAATGAAGGAAACCGTTTTAACAACTTTCCGTGTTGCCAAGTCTGAGAGTCGAATGAACGCTGACAAGTTGTTGTTTTTCGTCGATACCTCCTACGATGCTTAACAAATTATGTTACGAACGTTCAACGGCGATAACTTGATTTTCTTCGTCTTCAGCCTGTCATGGATTTACAAAGGAGATCATGATATAACGAGTGCCTTTGGTCACGCGCAGACCCTCGTGATAATGTGTCAATCTCCCAGGATGTATTAACATCCAACCAGGTTTCGTGTCTGTCACTGAGCAGTTGTAACGAATGAATCTGCATCCGCCACCTTCATAATCAACGTTCTTCTCATTGAGAGCAATGTTGACCGTGTACGTGGAGCTGTCGTGATGAGGTTTTAGCGATGGCTGCTCATCTGGGCGATATCGTACGACGAAATTCATAAGAGCTCGTGGCGGCTAAAACCATAAATATCGGTCAGGGAACCTTATATACTCAGCGTTAAATATTAATGGGTTAATATGGCCCTAGTCATATGATTCAAACTATTCTGGAGTTACTGGATATCTACAATATATATCGTCACATGCAAGGCTTCATTTCGGTTCAGTTGTCCAAGTAATTCTCAAGAATGCAGCATAATCATGTATGCATCAGGATGCATTCTAAGGGATCTTACAAATATGCTTGGTATTACTTTGTTGTTTAGTCAAGACACAAGTCATAAAAACAAAAATAAATCTTCATAATAGTTTGAATATTATGTCTCGAAGCACGAAACGCTTTAATCAAAGCAGCGATCAGTGGGCTTTGTTAGGTAAAACAGGCTTTGCATATAATTAACAATAGTCCGTATACGTAGATTGTTGACGCCCTTGTCAGAACCAACCACCGGTTTTTAGAACGTTTTCATTACACCCGTATAAATTGTATTTTTCTACATGTCCCCGCGTGTATGCATTTTTGCAGTGCTGCAATCATGGATCCATTTAATTAATGCCCCAAATGCCTCAACATCAAATCCCGAACGTTCTAGACATTGGAGGCTTACGTCGTCGTTATAGCCTTGATAGACATGTTTCTGCAATGGCCTGACATAGTCTTTTATGAACTCTAGTCAGGCCTCAGAAAGGCCAACGTCACGAATGTGAATATCTCGCGTTGGTACAGGTTCATATCCAGTTGCTAGTCTTGGATCCTAGAATGAATTGTGTATGGATCATACAAAAATGAAGGCTTACATCATGAAAATATCCTGTGTACACCATCTCCTGCAGAGGTCTAACATATTCCTTTAAGAAGTGTAGCCAATGCGGTTCAAAGTCAACTTGATTCATATGAATATCGCGTGTTGGCACATTTTCATAACCACCCGCTAACCGAGGATCCTGTTGAAAGAGTAATTGCTTTGTTAGGTCACAGTGTCATCTTGTTATGTGTGTCAAGTCTAAAGATGTAGCGTGAAAATAGTGATAGAGCCAGTAGAATGACACATAAAAACAGAGCGGATAGATACACTTCAGTATGTCAGTAGAATGGTGAAGCATCTTTTTTGTTCCAGATATGGAAGAACTGAGGAATCATTGATAACAGAGCATGGGTGTTTCTAAAGTTGTGAAATGAAAGAAGAAACATCCTGTAGGTAGAATGTGTTAGAGCATTCATGATAGATGCAATATTTAGATTAACCTAGTCATTGTGATTCCAGGAAAATGTTGGTATTTGTATTTGAGGTACTACAAAATGATTTTACAATAAATAACCAAAGGAATTATACAAAATGCTTATTAATACAACGACAAGCATAAAGATTGTTTTGTATATATTTCCGTCAGTTTGAGGTGTTTTTATGACCAATATGTTTCCAACACTTCCTGAAATTTGTTATGTCATATAATCTCCAAAAATAATAAAACGCTTTGATGGTAGAAAAAATCATAATTTTCAGAAGAGCTCTCTGTAATTAGAAGTTCTATTCACTATGACTAGGGCGTTATATACATACACAGCGGGATAGAAAAACACTAAAGGCTGAGTGAGAAAGAGCATTAGGATCTGGCTTAGGAAAATGTATAATCGTTTCAAAAAACACTTACATGATTTGATCCATCTGACCATTTGCCGAATGTTTCTACAACCTCTATCAAGGCTTTCGTAAAGTTTCGACTAACAATAGGAAACCAGTAAACGTCCGGGCATGGCTGAAACGATTATATTTGGAAATATATAATCCACATGTAATTATATTATACTATATAGTACAAAGGGAAAATAAGTAAAGGAGCTTACTTGAAGAGGTTCGTGCTCTGGATTAAAATTTTCGCTGTAATTCTCGTGCAAATATCGTTTCTCCCAATCGAGTTTATTATCCATCATCTGATAGAAATCCGGATTGCTGAGACTTATGTCGTAGCTGTCTGGATCGATTAAATGCCCAAAGCGGAGTCTGTTGTTAACGTACATAAAGATGTATCGATTTCTATTGGCACGTGCAAAAGCCATGTCTGGGTCCAAATCCGGCGCCGCGTAAACTGGTCGAGTTTCTTTGTTGCTTATTAAGGTGGCGTTTATTAGATAGCAATTAATAACAAATGGAACATTCCACAGACCCCTGCAACAATAATAAACGAGTCTTTGCTGAAAATCAAGTCGAATAACACCCGCATTCTGTAGAATAGTAAAGAATGAGCATACACATAGTTTCTAAATATATACGATTGTATCCTCCTCCATTGCCACTTCAATGGCCATTACTATCAAAAGACATTAAACTTGAAGCATGGATAAGTCATTCTAAATAACGTTGCAAGCTACAAGTACTTGCTGTTAATGAAAAGCTAGAACTTGTTCGCTTTGACAACGACACGTTCTTTATTATTTATACTTGCAAACAATGAAGAAACAGTGTAACGTTATCATTGGGAGATATATTCGAGTATGCCCGTTAGGAAGGTATGCAAATCAGCACAAAGCAACTTAGCGTGATAATTGCATTCGAACTCGTTTATACGAGCGGGGGGCGTCCCACCACATCGTCCGCAATGAACTAGAGCTGACTAGAGCCCCTTGGGCCGATAGCGCGATTTAAACTAGCTCTTCATGCGCCCAGTTTGCGGACATCATGTCAATGTTGTTTTTTAGAGGTCATCGTTTAAATGTTTGTAAAGGAGTTCATCAGTCAACGACTGCGATTGGCAGATGAGGACGACAACAATGGGTTATACATAATTATCCAATTGAGATTCATAACTCTGTGACACTGAAGACTACACGTCCGATTCAGTGTAAGCCCACTCGTATTTTAGGTTGTAGGGACCGGGCAGGCAACGGATTTTACCTCTGTCAACCGTCTCCTAGCTCATTCCCGACATTGTTCCCATTCTCATCGGCTTTATCGACCGACAGCGGTCAAGACACAACATTATGCGTTTGTAACACCGGCGACAAGGTAGACAAACAGATTCGATCGGCGTGGGAAGTGGATCGGTTCGACCGCGAGTTGTGCATAAGAAGAGAATCGTTGAAATTCAGGTTCAGCGTCCGTGGTTCAACGTCGTGATTGGATAGAAAAATTGTTGTTGACTTGAACGGTGCATCGTGAAAAACGACAAGAATCTTCTTAGTTCTGTTCTACAAGTGCGGTAGAAATCCTATTGTGTGCAAACGTTTCAGTTCGTATTTACGGGTAGTAATTTTGTTCCCAATTGTGATGCGAGGAATAAAGTGTTGGCTTCTTTGCTTGGCCATGTTTGTCGTTCCGTTGTTTTGCACGGAAGCTGCGAAGGGGGGTGTCGGTAGAAGTGGCCGATTGCGTGGCAGAGGAAGACCTTCCGATTCCGGAAGGCCAATTCTGATTGCTCACCAGAATCCAGCGAGCTTGCGTTACTACGAAAACAAGGACGTAAGTTAATCCGATCGATAACGATTGTTATTGCTACTGGCATTGGTCTGAAAAGAAAATCGCGATTGTAAAAATTGGCACCTATTCTTTCTGTCCTTATGGGTAAGCTTTGCGGGTAACATGCTGTGGCGCCATGCCAGTCAAAAGTAGAGCAAATCATAGTGTTACTGAGAGTACGGGCTACATAGTAGCTAGTAGCAGTATTGAAAAAATATGTACCGACTGTACTCGTCTGGATAGTCTGCAGTTCATGCATTCACAATTTCCCTGTATCTTACTTTTCCATCTAAATTCAGCGCGCAACAGAATAAGATTTTTGAATATCCAATTGATTGAAGACCCTAAAAAGAATTATTCCATAATTGTATCAATTATTCTAGCAATTTAAGCAAGTCGTATTTTAGGTTTGTTCCGTATAGAAACTCGATAAATATTGATGACATTGAAATAAAACCACGGGAAAACTTATGGAGAAAGAATTTCGAATTATTGATCTCTTAATTTAGAGCCGATATAATAATGAGTGATTAGTGAAGTAAATATCACGTATAACGAGTAAATGATGTCTCGACAGGGTGCGAAAATTGTAGCTACGTCACACTTTGAGGTTGATTACATGTTGGGAAGGAAGATTACGTTTTATTGCATGGCCACAGGCATCCCGCGCCCAGAGATAACTTGGCTAAAAGACGGAATTGAGATGTACCATCACAAATTCTTCCAGGTACGAATGTAACGTCTAAACAATAGTGTAAAAACTTCTAACAATGTAATTAAGTGGATAATTCAATGCAATTCTTCTCACATATGCATGTATGAACGCGTAAATACAAAAATAGGAAGATGTGCGAAAAACTATTGTTTTCTAGGTTCACGAGTGGACGGTTGGAAATGACACGATTAAATCTAAAATGGAGATTGATCCTGCTACGCAAAAGGATGCGGGATATTATGAATGCCAAGCGGATAATCAGTACGCCGTCGATCGACGTGGCTTTCGAACGGACTACGTCATGGTCTCGTATTAAACGAATATGCCTACCCCTGATTCGCATTCACACGTTATACGATGGAAAATACTCCCTCGCCTATTATAATATTACCGAATGATCACGGCCCCACCGTGTGTATCCTCTGCGAATGCAACCTGTCATAACATTCAATAATCGCAAAACAGTCATGAGTGACTTTAGAATTAAAAAAAAAACGGGATTTAACGCAACTTGACTAATTATTATACATTTTTTCACTCAACTATAACATGTGTTTTGTAGATTCTATTATTTTCACGTTGCTTTTCATCGAAACTATATTTATGATCATCACAGGATTATTCTTTTCTTATCCTGGTTTTGTTACTGATGCAGACAAGGGAAGTAATTTGGTTTTTTTTTCTGAAGATTACAGATTGAACGAGTAGATTGAACTGTAGAAAACATTTGAAACTTTTTATGAGGCGTTGTTGCGATTTGCGCTAAATACACGAAGTAATGGTTTAAGTTGCTTTCACATCGATCCAATCACATGAAAACATCGAGAAAATAAATTGTCAAAACGCAGTTCTGATATTGTCTGAAATCCAAGACTGATTATAAATGGAAACAAAAATCCAGCAACCATAAAAAGTGTTGTATACTGATTATTTCAGTAATTAAAACTGCATGGTTGACCGCAATCATTTCTTTGTTGTAGATTTAAAGACGTATATTTGTACGAGAAAAACAGAAATGTTATTTATTATAGAAATAACTGTTGTGTCGTAAGACCGCACAACTTATTTTTTATGTAATGTTATAGAATTTTATATATTTGCTTTGGTTTATCGCTCGTTATTTATATAAATATATACCATTTGTTTCTATTTATTTAAGAGCCTGATTCATACGCAAGTTAATCGGTGATTCTTTTAATTTTTGTATGTTAGGACTAATTTGTTAAAAAATAACGATTGTGTAAAATGCAATCTGTTCGTTGGCTACATTAATTAAATATACTATTTCCACGATTAATGATGAAAATGGTATTATTCGCAACGCTTCGCGCCTTCGACATAGGGACCTGATTTTACTGTAAGACATTTACTATAGAACGATATGGATGTAAACTCAGAGTTCCCCCAGCCCTTTTTCATTAAAGCATAATAGGCTTTTATAAGCGGGATTCATGTGTAATGCAGCGCATGAATGCGAATATATATTGAGAAATGTTAACATAACTGAGTGAATATAAAGTAATGTTTAGTAAATTAATATGGATGGTTCAAGGATTCGTATAAAAATAATAACGTCACAGTGAACATTATTAATAAGTAAACAAAAATGGGTCCGCTTTAACTGTTCAATATGCATGCAAAACAATTGTCTTTCGCATACCATGTACCGAGTAAAAACGACTGTATAAATATGGTACAAATTAACTAAGTATAAGTATTTTAAGCAAATAAAAACTACAGTTCCAAACATACATATTGATTTCTCCGTCAGAATACACATTACATTGAAAAAAAAAAAAAAGTCAAACTTAGGAACCAATTCCCTGCTAAATGACTTGTTTCCAGACTTCACCTTCAGAAGGGTAAGTACATGTTAGGGTTAAAGAGGGTTCTTAAGGGAAGAATCTTGATTCTTAAATTTAACTGCACCGGTTGCTCGCTTCGTTTTATCAGCCAGTTTTGGCGAGAGTTGCATTCGTTGGGGTGCTAAAGACGCAGTCAACACATGCGAACGTAATGTGCATACTGCCCAATCGTATCTGCTATAAGTCTGTAATAGATAGGAGAGGACACTAGGGGAGTAATGAGTAGGTGCCTGTCAGTTACATCGCAGTTCCGTATGATCACCGAACGTTGCTTGTACGCAGTGAGTACTCACGAGACGTACGCCAAGCTAAAAACGCGACACACTCAAACAGTGGGTCACTACACAACGAATTATCAGGATACAATCATCCCCGTGGGATTCTAACATTTAACAAACATACCGCTTGTTCATTTTAACCGTCAACACGTTTAAAAAGATCTGGTTCAACCTGTGCAATTCTAAATTGTGATTAATCGCTGACTGTGCATTAAAATTAAGTTTTAACGGTAGATTAACGTTTTTCAAGCTAACATGCCTCGCATCAAGGTGCTGCTGTTCCTACTCGCTATATTTTTACTGAATTGTCAAGAAATTCACTGTAGAAGAGGACGAGGTAGAAATAGGAGTAAGTCTCGTGTGCAGATTGGACTGCCGATCACTGGAAAGTACCGAGACCCAGAGAGCGACCAGTATTACAACAACCACAACGTGCGTAAATCTGTGAAGTTATTGCCACTGTCGCATTTACATTGTACAGTGCAACAAAGTATGCTTGTGCCAACTTTTCGCTTTCTCTGATAATGTTAAATCCGAGAAAAAATCGTGTGTTCTTTTAGGGAGCGAAAATTATACTCTCATCGCACTTTGATTTCGAGTACGTCTTAGGGCATAAAATAGCGTTTGTTTGCGTGGCACGTGGAACACCCCGACCACATATTACATGGTTCAAGGATGGCACTGAGATTTACTCGCACCTGTACCTACACGTTAGTATACAGATGACATTAACTGGCGTTATAGAAAAATGTACATAATAATAATTTTTACTACGCGAATGAGTACGTTCCAAAGTGACTGTAAAGTTAAGTTAACGTGTATTGTGCTTTTAGAAGTACAACATTGTGGTTAATATTGAATCGTTGAGTATCTTATTGACAGCACGCATATGTTAAGTATC
The DNA here is from genome assembly GCA_914767735.1 of Anoplius nigerrimus. Taxonomy (NCBI): domain Eukaryota; kingdom Metazoa; phylum Arthropoda; class Insecta; order Hymenoptera; family Pompilidae; genus Anoplius; species Anoplius nigerrimus. Next base: position 2,084,715 of record OU612079.1, on the reverse strand, counting down.
GGGTTTTCAAATTTAATCTTGTGATATAATTATGAGAAAGAACGTATGGAAGTGTTTCTGTATTCTATACCATCGAGACTATTGCAGGATTAGATTAGGCAAAGTTTGGAAGATTAAGTAATAAAGGAATTTGCACATTTATATGCATTGACGCCATGTTTGTTTCTAGGTACACGAATGGCAAATTGAACCAGATAAAGTAAAGTCGAAACTTGAGATCGACCCTGCGACTCAAATGGATGCTGGTGTCTACGAATGTACAGCAGACAACATGTACAGTATTGATCGCAGATCGTTCAAGACTGACTTCTCCATTGCTTTTGATTAAGTTACAGAAGTTTTGGGTCGTGACTACAAGTAACATCAATCCTAGATGCGTATCATTGAAAAACAATATACGTGAATCTTATCCAATTTAGTAGATTATGTACTTTGTCGTAATGAATAAATGACGATTTATATAGAAGAGATTTACATCATATTCTTTTACAGTAAAATCTATGATTATGCCAAACAATACTACCCACTTTGGGTAAGTAAATACCAATACTTTTCTACGATTGATTCTAATTGTTACCGCGTAAAACTGTTAAATATCACAAATTTAAGTAATTTTCCGTAATTTCTACAAGAAGCGTTACTATGATAATGAACTCAGTATTAAAAAACTTCAGTTATTTGCAGAGTTCTCTGTGCTAAATTATGAGTAGTCCAATCAACTTACCTTCGTTCGTCTTTAATAATTTCCATGTAATCAAAACTTCGTGCGTAAAATCCATCATCCCTTATGGCACCCCAGAAGTTACTCCATGCTTTAAACGGTCGAATGAGCAATGGCGCAACAATGCCACGCTGTTGCTCCACTAATAATTTCAATGTGTGCTCATTCTCTAAATGCGCCACTGAATCAATGGAGAAGAATCCGGAGCAGTGCTTAGTCAAGCAATAGTCACTGCAAAAATAAGATTAAAATACAATATCACTCATGAATAACATTGGGATATTACATAGTCATGCTATCTTTTATCTAACTCATGGAGTTGGTCGTGATATTTAACAAATATCAAAGTAACAAAATTGATAAAATACATAATTATTATGGTGTCACCTACAGTGCCAATTCTCTTGCTTCCGCTTCAGTCATTTTATCGCTGGGTAATATTCGCTTGACACTTCGATACGCCTTCCCGGCAAGTTGGACAAATTGTGCAACGACACCTTCGTGGTACTCGACATTATTATGAATAAACAAATGGAGCTTCGAGTATGGATAAGCCTGTTGGTAAAGTTGTTGGAAAAACTCTTCCAAGAACGGCGTTGGTCGTTCGATGAAAACGGCAATCAGAATGACAGGGAATGTTTCTGGCTCCGTTACATTTAGTTCAATTGTATCGTCCCAGCAACTTACGCATCCGTCATCAGGTGCCCAGGCATGCGCCAAATAATTGCCCAGGGAGTTTAATACCAACTTACTAAGGCCATTTCCATGCAGGACTAACGGAGCGGTATTATAAGCGGTATTTTGCAGGTACGCCTCGTTACCCTTGAATCTTAATTCAATATCACCTGAGGAATGTAACAGTTAATGAAATTAGAAAAGTTTATTTCTATATTCAAAAATAACAGCATTGCACTACCATTAACAACTTTAGTTGCGAATATAGTATAGTACGGTTCTCAAAGTTACAATAAAGAAGGAAGGTATTGAACTACTAAAAAATGCTTTGATTACAAACTGGGTGAAAGTATAATTTTGACTTTAAACCATTATTAATCCAATTTACTGGGTAAATCATGTCATAAGCACCCTTCCTTTTTGAACGAATTTGAATGGTTGTATAAAAAAATGATAATAACTTTGTTAAACGGAATTGTTTATATCATGTCCCTTAATTAATTGGAAGCAATTTTAATAGTCACGTCATTAACGACAACCAATTATATCGTTCTATCAAGTAGTTCGTTTAAGTCTTCATTAATTAATCTACATCAGCGTCAAATACTTTAAATTGTCAGGGTAACGGCTTGTTAAATAAGACTTCCTTGCTTCTTACCTACAGCTCCATTCAAATTCTGAAATATCTCAGATCTATGATCAAGTTTGATCTTGTGTTTGCTTCTCAACTCTTCATCGAGGTATATCTTGGTATAGAATAGTTGGTCATCATCCTCGTCAGCGATCGGGGCGTGTGTTAATATTGCGTACAGGTCGGAAGCGTATCCTATGAAGCTTCCTGAATTCAAGAAGCGTTTACCGCGTGTTACGGCAGGATATACAGACGCTAAAGACCTGTCAGGCCAACAATATTCCTCCGCTGAGAACAATACCCGAGCTCCAGTGCTTTCAAATCGGGCAACAATGTCGGACAATTCGCCTAGGTATATCACATCGTAACTGAAAAATCAATAGAATTCGAATTTAGTTATAATATTGGCGCACGCCAACTTCCGAACACGTGCTTGAAAATAACATCTTATATTTAAATTGCTAAATCAATACAATTTTGTATAATTAGCAATCATAATTAATTTAAAAATAGCAAAACTTTATATTTGTGACTATTTATATACTGCATAAAGGTATTACAGCGGTCGCGTTCATCGTTTTGTGTTTTCAAGAGGATGTATACAGCATCGTTTGAAACACCGGAGGGGACTTCGAAATTTCCATATTGCTTAAAATAGACAAAGGATTCTACCACGCGATGTTCCCCAAAGATGGAAAGAATTTTAATTTTGAACATCTTTGGGTATGTTTCTGGCGGGTCGGTCTTGAAATATTCCGGCATGGAATCTTACTGCTATGATACAATTCAATATCGTAGAAACAAATGAGTATTGAAAAATCGATTAAAGAAGTCACGATATCTATACCAATAACTGATAAATGTGTCGAGAATTAGTAATTTTGTTCAATTGACCCCTACAGCGTTAAAGTAGGCTGCCTATTTATTAATGTGTGCCAAACACTTTCCGACGATTTATTATGATGGTGCATTATGCGAGAGTAATCATTTTATTTGACTTTAGACCTAATGAATTAGTGACACTAACAACGTCAAATGTAGAGAATGAGGTAACATAAAATAGTTAGCACAAAATGTGGACGTAATAGAAGATGTGTTACCTGTCAGTGAAGAGCACAATTTTGTCAGAACTGTGCGCGTATTCCTTTAAGGCAGCTTTCAGAAGATTAATTTTATATCCACCGCCGACACTTTTTTCGACATTACCACCCATCCAGGGTTGCCCCATGCCCAAAACTCTCAAGTTATCCCCAAATCCATATGTATGGACCGATCTGACGAACCTTTTATATCCATCTGTCTCATTTGACGCTACAGTCAGCACAAGTACATCTAGAAAAACAAAGAGGAACAAATCAATAAAGGAAAACCGTGCATTTTAATTTAAATCAATTTAAAATACACTATGACCAACGTTACACAAAGTTACAAATCATGAGACAAATGTGTTTTAAGTCTTATGAGCAATAAAAAGGTACCCCTGTATAAACAATCATTTTCATACGTCAAACCTGTAAATATATATTTACAATTCAAAATAGTATATAAATATGAGAAATAATGGCATAACAGAAAATGAAAGAAATTTTCATATGCTGATAAGGAAAACATTTTCGTATTCTCAACATACTATTGGGTATGGCAAGGTCGTAGCCAATACCAAAATTTTGTATGTCAGTCCAGTAGGTTCAACTACATAGACACGATTACGTGCTGCTATTCTCAATTTCAACGAGGCGCTGTAATCGGTTATCGCTTTAGCATATGACATTCGCGATTACATGGCGAACTCGTTAACATTCCGTAACGATCGTGATACCACATCAGAAAGTAGTGCCGGGAAGCAGAGCCGCAGCACATTCAACCTCAGTCACGCGGTTGTGCTCTCCCGACCGTGTCTCATAATGCAGTACACGTGTTATGTCTTCATGCGTTCTGCGGCCGGCACCACACCTTACTTTTTCAATATCACACCGCGTACGGAGAGCTTTACGTCAAATGGTCAACGAGGTTGCTTATCGGAGAATAAATGACACTTGAATGTGAGACGCTACATTACTCTCTCGTCATCAGCATTTTTACGGGCTACATAAAACATTAGCTGAATAATTGCCACAATTCTCTCTCGGCATCAGGATTTTTATGGTCTCCATAAAACATTGGGTTAACAAAGGTAAAACATGAAGTAAAACAAAAGCATATCATGCTTTTTCAATAAAATACCGCGTCGGAGAGTTTTACGTCAAATGATTAACGAGGTTGGTTATCAGAGAATAACTGTGAGACACTACACTTCTCTTTCATCATCAGCAGTTTTATGGCCCACATAAAACATTAGCCGGATAATTACTATTTTTTAAGATTGTACTTTCGAGTTTGGTTCCTGTAAGTCGAGTTGATTTGTTACAGTACAGCGTGACATTCTTATGCACATGTTCAATAAGCATGATAGTTATGTGTCACTTTCACATTCAGGAGCGAGTCGCAGACAGTCAGCTGGTCTAACGTGATATGTACGGTGTTTTTTTGAGGTATTTATTGAAATCGAAGGTAAATGCGGAACGCTCCACATTGCGGAAGCTGAATAAATCAGCCATGGATAGCCATAATTAGAAAAATAAACATATCTCGATTCGAAGTGTTTAAATGTAGGAATTTTTTTTAAGAACTGTTTACCGGTTCCAAAAGTAATTACGTACAGACTGAAGAAATGAATCTCGAAAATGGTTAAGATTCACAATAAAAATATCAGTAGTTACAACATGAGCGTGCGGTCATTTGTTAGACAGACAATTTGTGTTAATGTACTATGCACATGGGCAAATGCGTAGGATTTCTATGTAACAGTTGCGGACAATCATTGCGCAAGACAATTGAACCATAGCGTCATCGCTATGGTCGATGACAGCCTCGGAGGCAGTCTCAATATTCCCATTTCTGACACAATACCCAACGCGTTTCCCATTAACCTCCCGTTTATTCATATCCCTACGTTCCTTCAGTAATATGACTCTGTTAGCAATTCACCGTGGTCTGTTGCACGCTTAAAACTGTATTGTCTGGGTCAGACGATAAGACTTGATACAGAATCGGCTGACAACATCGGGGAAAAGCAGAGGAACTCAAGTGAATATTCTTGGTACGTCCTCGGGTATTTGGTGAAAGAGAATTTCGGTGAAAGGAGATAAAAAGAGCGACAATGAGTTCGTTGTCCCTATAGGAGCGAACTGATTAGGAACGCCGAGAGGCGCAACGATCTTAGATGCGGATGAGTTAACAGGTCAAACGTTTGCTCCCCCGACTCTTTTATCACTGCACGATACTGCCTGAGGAAATGAGTATCAGCTCGAAGAGTGACTGGATGCTGTGCACGACAAAAAGTTTTCAATCTTTTTCTGGTGAAACTCGACCGATCCGTGAAGACAATCACGAAATCGACATAAAAAGGATTGTGGATACTTTCTTTCGAGAGGCATAAATACGGTAGATAAATTGATTTGCGGTCGATTTGTTTCCACTTTCGCTAACTTGCGGCTTGGAACGAAAAAAAGTCTGAAAGAAACTGTATGGAAAAATATTGGACCGAGAAAGGTGCTCGAAGGAAACTTATGTAATTCCGCGTTACGAAAAGCAAAATTGGTTGCAGCTCAAAAAAGAAGAGAACGACATCGAGATAGCAATCACAAAACAAAGCTACACAGTCTCTATATCTATCATACCTAACATAATAAGAACATCTGCCACTGCATGAAGAACAGTGGCCAGACAGAACATATACTCAACAAAACTGGTCTTTTTCCCCAAAACACGATGTCAACAATCAAACGAACGTGAACAAACAATCTAAGCTCATTATTTACACGAGGGAAAGTATCCTCGTTAATCCGCAGTGAATCGTGACAGATGAGCGAGGAATCTCAGCGTCACGTACAAAAGCGTTCCATAGCCGAGCGGAGCGCGCAAGAGTACAGTTTTCAAACGTCCGAATCGGTCGCCGCGTAAGAATACATGCATGCAATTTCAGCGCAAAACGAATCCCGGGCTAACTGTTCCGCGTACTTGGCGATAAATCAGCGGAAGATCAGCGGAAGATCAGCGGAAGATCGCGCGGAAGAGCGTCAAAGATCGTTAAACTTCACGCACCTAGCTCTTCCTTAGCCGTAAGAGGTGCGAAACGGTCGGCGAGCGTAATATAAACGTGTGCTATTACCGTTCGGATCGGTGGACGTCGGTGGACGTTCGCTGACCACGTGGTACATCAAGCACGTACTCCAGACGAGCCAGCGTGCAGCTTCCTTGACTTGCATGTCGGACGCGAATGAGAGAAAAAAGTTTGCTCGCGCGACGTACTGACGGTGCGGCCGATGCGACAGAAACGACCTCCACTCCTTTTCCTTGGGGATGCCTTCCCACGGATGGCGGACGAATCACGACAAGTTTGCTCTTCCGACTGCGGAGAGCCAGTCGCTTCAGCAGCGGATACTCAAGTTCGGCATTCGGCTATCCAATACTCCCACACTTTTTGAACGGCCCTCTACTAACCGTTGCGAGAATGTTCGCTGGGCGCACGCACTTTTAATTTACGCGCGATGCACGTAAGGCGACTGACATAGAGGGAGTAAGGGGGGCTGGGGGGTGAGCAGTTGTTTTCACTATTTTCCGACCGATCACTTCCACGGTTTGGAATTAATTTTCCCGGTGGTCGACGTTAATGATTTTTGTGCACGGCTAGCGAATGCAGTGTGATTCGAATTGTCTCGATATGACTTTGTTTTGTTAACAGCCGAGAACGCTTGCTTTCATTGGTAATCCACGCTCAATTTCACCCCTAAACAATGTGGATGATGTTTATACGTACAAATGAGAGGGCTCTGTGATATTTTCGATGCGAGGTGCGTGCTGATTGTCTGTTAATCATTTGTTCGCCTTGTCTTCTCGTTAACTGAATGCACTGTTGGGGTTTTTCGTCGTTGTTGGATCGAAGACAACTGTGGTCTTGCTGTCTAATAGTTAACCTTGAATGAGGTTGCAATTGGATCACATTGTATTTGCTTAGGTTATCTGAGTCGTAGGTATCGCTTGACGATGAACACTTAAATTGCACCGTACACCCGAGCACAATATGATCTTTCGGAACCTGAGGATGACTCTGCCAATGCACTTTGAATCGAATGTTTACAGTATACGTCTTATTCTTCTTTTTACGGCGACGTTTGACGTACGTAACGTTACCGGGTAGACAGATGATATTCCGGAAGAAATAATAAGATGCTACGCTAGATGGCACTCTGCCACTCCGGAATAGTATATTTGAATATCCTCTAATGTCATCTCGATTTTTCGGAAGCTTTGATCGTTCGTAATAAATAAGTTTAATGTTAAATTAACGCTGACGATAAACACTGTATATACATATCGGCACTTCCGTATGCAGGAGAAATTAGTTATCTCATGGAACGGGAATAGTATTTTCTATTCATGTGTACTATTCTATCGATATTGGTAGTAAAAAATTATACTATTGTAGTATTCCCTGATAAAATTAATTGTATGTTCGAGTAAAACAATAAGTAAAACAATAAATCATATGCGTTAAGCTGTCAGATTGATTGATGAGGCAGAAATTCAATGATGACCGGTCCTATGGAAATAAACGCACGGAAAACGTGCTATTACTTTTTAAAACCATATAAAAACTAAGTATACAGGATATAAACTATATAGAATACAAAAGTACGGGGTTTTTCTTAACGTCCCCGCAATATTTGTAATCAATTAATTCTGTTCAAATTAGTTGGCCGGAAAGTAGTGAAAATAGCATTTATAATACGAAAACACGCTGAAACGTTAACATTCACATTTTTGCGACTAGAATATACCAGACAAAATGATCTCCCATACATCCTACCCGACATTTCTTCTTTTCCCGCAGTATACTGTATACCTACAACTGCCCTTTGTTCAAATAAATAAATGATTATTAAACCGAAACATTTTGTTAGTTCTATAGCAGAATCAGTACGCTAAACCTATTCTAAGCTTCTAGGCAACTAATGAAGATAGGTTTGGAGCAAATTTTGGGATCCGAGAAAATCTACTTGAATAAAGTAAGCGCGACTTACCTGACGTGTCAATACGCCTCAAAGAACATTCCAATTTGCGTTTGTAACGTGCGACAATCGCTTCATGATTCCATATCATGTCGTCCAGTGTCGTCACGCAATTTCTGGCGGGCGATCTTTCGATCCTCCTCCCGCACGTTTTGCTCCCTTCATTCTCGCCGGTAATATTGTTAAGAAGCCAGACGACAACAATGCCGACACATATTAACATATTGCCCCGGGCGAACATATCGAAAATGCATGCACCTACGCGAAATGAAGCACTTAACGAAATCGAATCTTGTTCACAGCGACGTACGCAAAAAGTTTTCGAAGCACGATGACTCGGATCGTTTTATCGGATAGATAAGCGCACGACAGAATTAAGACAGTTTCTACAGCGAGTAACGTCAAATTGTTTATTGCTACTCCAAACGTAAGCTATTCGAATAGGATATACGGCGGTCTCTAAACGCAATTAGCTGGATTTAATGCGGATCGCGAGGAGTCTCGGTAATCGGAGAGAAGAGGGTTAAGGACATGTTAACGAGCGGCTCGTTTTTTTCTTTCTTCTCGAACTTCACTACGCTACAGAAGCGCCAACGACTACGTTAATCCTATAAGGCAGGTACAAGCCTCGAAAACATGTCAACGTATCCTACCGGTCAACGGTGTCTTACGTGTGTGTAAGGTAGCGCGCGAGGTGCCCGGAAGGAAGAAGGTGAAGAGATTCGGCACGACCTACAGGACCTACGGGTTCTTGGTCCAAACTACTGTTCGCACTCACGTGAACGCTATGCGCCGTGTTTCGAACAGGTTCGACCGCAGGCTGATATCAAACTGATTCAAAGCTAGCGGTGAAAGTTACTGTTATACCCCCTTCAATTTTTGCCCATTCGGAACCGAGGCATAACATTGTTTTTCTTCCTTTGATAGGAACATACGGCCGGAGTACCGGTACTTCCCCGGGAAGGATGAACATCCTATCGTCGAACCTGCTCTCCCGACTGCGGAAATGATTGGTGAGAAGAAACGGTCATGATTCGTGACACGCAAACAAATTGTGAGACAATTGTATGAAATTATAATTTGCGCAATGTTTTCTTCTTCTTTTTTCGTTTTGCTTGGTGTTCTTTTTTTTGTTCCTGTTTTTCTTTTTATACATATTGGTCGATATGACGGGAAGGGTATGATGCTTTTTGTCGGTGGTTCGATTACGCTCGCGGGGAAAAGATGCGGGGTCAACTATTTGCAATGATCGTCGGATGTAGAATGAAATTTCGGCGGGAAAAGAATTTCTCCGTCGCAGCCGCGTGACAGCGCTTTACGTGTCCGTCGAATGTGATACGACGTTACATGCTATATTTACAGTAAACGTTAGAGTTAGACTTTATAAACCGCAACTGCCTCGTTATTGGGGGTAAACGCCTACTTCAATGTCTGAGAATCTAATAAGAGCGCAGCAATAAATTGAATCGTCGTTTGCCCGATTTCAACCGCAAAGGAATTTTCGTTCGACGCCTTACGCCTTCGACTCTTTGATCTCTCGTCGTTCTTTGCCACAGCGAGTTTTGCTTATGTGTTAGAACGTGCCTTCGTTGTTAGCGAAACCAGGTTATTGACAACGCGCTTTATTGTCTGCGTGCCTACGCGTACTACTATCTGAGAGCAACTATTTGAGAAAGAAACGAAACTTACGTTACAATATTATACCGAATACTCTGAAAGTACATGTAATATCTGTAATCTAACGGGTATACGTATTCGTGATCTCTCGTACAATTATTCGCTACGCGTCGCAGTCGCATGTTTAATGGGTGCCGAGTGGGAGTGAAATGAACTCTCTATGCGGTGATAAAAGAATTTTTTTTTTTTTTTTGGCAACGGAACCGACGGTGGACCGACTGTTACAAGTCCTATATAGGTTGCCGGCAACGAAAACTCGTTCGGGGTATGTAGGTAATTAAGTTATGCGCTACCAGCCAAGCTAATGCCCAACAAATGGGATTGACCAGCGATTTAATATGATTACTGGGGCAGCAGGCTAGACTATCCTGAGGCTTCTTTTACGTTTTGACGGAAATCAGTTTGCAGTTCCCGTACGTCGATCGCCATCAGTGTTCCGCTTCTGAGTTCAGTCTCACTTCGCATTGCTCGGTTACAATCGTATACGCGCAATTCCGTGCTTAATAGCAGGACGCCATGGGGAAGGACGACCCGGAAACAGCAGCCCTTAAAAAGGAACTCGAGGATTTAATTAACAAATGCAAGGTTGCTTACGTAGAATCGGAAAAAGTGTTAAAGAGGGAGCATGCCACATTTACATACGGCGGTGGGATTAAAATTGCGTAAATTACTACGGAAAATCAGAAACGGTCGAGATATACAGAAAGTCAATTTCTTGAATGATTGTGAACTTCTTAAAGATTTGCAATCTTTTGGATGAAGGCATACGTAATGCTTGCAAACAGAAACGTTTTTATACCTTAAAATCTAATGGGAATGCTATGATACAATAGTCATGTCTTTATCTTTGTCAGAGAGTAATGTGCTATGCTGTGGTTGCAATACGAATGCCTCTGTACACTGCGTACACGTATAATGAGAGTAATAACTTAAATATTATAAGGTACGTGTGGCATATTTCCTTTTTTCAGTGTTGGTTTTGATGAAAGTTTGCGGAAATTTGATTTAAATCGCTAATAAACGCTCGGCACTTATCTTATCGGTGGAAATTGATTCTATCGTTACGAACTTTGACAAAAAATGCCTAGCTGCTTAACTGACATAAAAATTCAAGTTTCACAAAATCGTCGCTTCCATTTGTTTCTTACGCATTTTCAGATGAGAAATGTATTTGGAAAGAAATACAATGGCCCAGATTGCTTTACACTTGTCATCGCATACGCAAAATACATGTTTCAATCCCACTGAATAACTGTACATCAGTAGTGTTTGTGCAAATTGCCATTTCTCGCAGGCTTAACGGTGAATTCAATGATCCATGGTGTAAGGATGATTGTTGCATGGTGACTGATTCAACTTTCTCTTGAAGAAAGAAGGCGTAACAAAAACATGGATATCAAATGATTAACATCAGGGTTGAAAAGTTTACAAGATTCTGAGAATTATTTGATGTTGGGATGCGGTGTAACGTCTTCATTTTGTCAAACTCGATTATATGGGGTGAACTATAGCATCGTTGAACTATATAGCAAATGTGCAAATATAATATCGATTTGATATCAAGATAGTAATACATCCCTTGAATAGGACCTGGATAGTTCAAAAATCACTTGAAAAAATTACTGGAAAAGTCTTCAGGTATACTCGAAATGAAGAGATAGTTCTTTATAGATGATCTTAAAGTCGAACACCTCTTAAGTCTCCGTTTACTTACTATTACAATTATCTTAAGAGAAAGTTAAATTTATCACATTATGAAAATCATCTTGTGTCTAAATGTGATGAGCAGTTTTATGATAAAATACCGAAAATAGGTAGCAATGTAAAGCCATCGCTTAGCAGTTTACTGTGACGCACCCATTTAAATAGTGTTCCAGAATTGCAACTTCAGCCGCTCTACGTGATAAAAATATCAAATTTTTTCTTTACATTCGCAAGCATTTCTCACGCATTCATATGTATATATATATACATATAGATAGAGAGAGAGAGAGAGAGAGAGATAGATATATATATTCATAAAACATACACACTTCATATCATAAATATTTAGACGTACAAATGTATGGTTTGGAAAGAAATATTTACAGAAATAGTGATACTGATAAGTTTGCTTTGTCTCTTATCAGGAGGATCAAAAGAAGCAAATGGACACGACTTTGGAGGAGGCTTGCGGCGGGGTGGCAGACGCGCCTAAAGTTAAACTATCCACAAAGAAATTGTTAAAAGGCCATATTAACAAAGTAAACTCGGTGCACTTTAGCGGCGATAGCAGGTGAGAGTTGTAGTAAGAACCCTGATAATTTGCTCAGATAACAACCTTTAAAACAGCAGCAGTTCAATTATTAGTTATATCTCCTCTTTAGCAATTATAACTTGCTGAACTATTTTTCGCATAACGTAGATATGGATTAGCATGAAAAAGATATTGCACTAAATATTCATATAAATGCGATTGAAATTATTTTTACACTCTTATTGAAGCGGCATCACTTAAAATACTAAATATTCTTAAAGTTTCTATACTTTATTTCCTACCAAATATTTTGACTGTTTATAATTCTCTAATCTCTTCTAAACACGTTACGCTTTGTTGCATGGATCGCGTGACAAAACATATGTCATTTTGCCCTGTAAGTAAAAGATTTATTCAAGTATTACACAAATACTATCGCTTTGCAAGTAAAATCTTCTGAAGAAATGAATGATCATATTGATTATTACGATTAGTAAATGCACGGATACATTTTGTGCGCAGACAAATGATCATAATCGCATGTGATAGAGCGTAATGTGTTGTGACTGCTAAGAATCTACTTAATCGCATTATCCTTACAATGACACAAAACAAACGTCTCGCAGGCATTGCGTAACAGGCTCCTTGGATGGAAAATTGATAATATGGGATTCTTGGACCGGCAACAAAGTTCAGGTGATACCATTACGTTCCGCCTGGGTAATGTCTGTAGCTTTTGCACCATCTGGCAATTTTGTTGCCTGCGGGGGAATGGATAATATGTGTACCGTGTACGATGTCAACAATCGCGACGCAACAGGCTCTGCGAAAATCGTAAGAGAGCTGCTGGGTTACGAAGGATTTCTGTCATCCTGCAGATTCCTTGAGGATAAGAGAATCATAACCGGATCGGGAGACATGAAAATGTATGTGTTACTTATTGTCAGATAAATGATAAGAAATATCAATCATTGAGAAGCACACATGATCCTTGACGGGGACGGTAACAAAACAGTATCTTCCCTTTCTCATGAAAATGATTCCTCTTACACAGTTGCATATGGGATTTAGAGGCGAACAAGAAAACCACGGATTTCTGTGCACACGCTGGTGATGTTGTGAGTATTAGCTTGTCACCTGATGGAAATACTTACGTCACCGGGTCGGTTGACAAGACTTGCAAACTATGGGACTTACGCGAAGAAAAGGCGAAGCAAACCTTTTTCGGTCATGAAGCGGATGTGAATTCGGTTTGCGTGAGTATGGACTGTGATTAATTGGAAGTGTGGTCATGGATATTGAGAATCTATGATTGTTGTATGCTTTTTACAGTATCATCCATCCGGACAAGGATTTGTAACTGCTTCCGAAGATAAGACTGCAAGACTTTGGGATTTGAGATCCGACCAGCAACTAGCTACATTTAAACCTCCAAATTCAAATCCTGGATTTACGTCCTGCGGTTTATCTCTTAGTGGCAGATTTATATTCTGTGGCAGCGACGAGAATTCCGTACATATATGGGACACGTTAAAAACTCAGCACAATGGTAAAATTTCGTTTGCTGCGATTCAAATGATTTCATCTGTTCTCAATCCTAAGCCATTTTTAGTATTCTGTGTAAAACTATTATGTTTATTTCAAGGTGTGTTATCCGGTCATGAAAACAGAGTAACGTCCCTTTCTGTTGCTGGAAATGGTATGGCAGTAGCTACATGCTCATGGGATCAAAATGTTCGAATCTGGGTATAAAATCAGGGATCAACTTAATTATTATACATAATTATGTATACGTCGCATGTTAACTACTTTCCCAAACAATCGGATTCACAAGGCAAGACTGAGAAGAAAAATGTACTTCATTGAAAAAGGAGACTATTTGAATTATTTACCTCTCATGTGCTTTTCTGTTGAGATATAGCAATGATTTATATTACAAGTCTCCCCTCAACTTATAACGTTCATTCATTAATTATATTACCATAACACGCAGTTCGCATTGGAAAGAATTTTATGAACATTTTGCGAGAATTTTTCATGTTATACATTGTGACTATAACTGTAATTCTGTTCTTATGAAATCATTGAGATGACATTGTCATAAATATATAGACACTTCTAGGATTCCTTCTGTAGCGCCACGGTGGTCATCGGTGACCGGTGTGCTTCACCTATTTATAATTGCAAAAGTTGAATGAACATTAACAGTTAATGCATTCTGAACATCTGTTAAAGAATACTTTTAAATACAATGTGTACTATTCAACAATTAAAAGTTTTTATTAGAAGATGAAAAATACTACTCATTTTTATCAAATCCTCGATCCACCGATGTTTTGTTTTGAAGCATATTAAACATAGAGGTAGCTGAGCAATACAATCTGGGGAGTACATGGAAACCTTTTTGGTCCAATTATTAGAAATCCAGAATCCAGAATTTGCAAAATTTTGTTGGGAATAAACTTTTGGAAAAATGCCGCAACTGATACGCTAGCACTTTCTTCTTTTGCATTTCATTCCGTCATTCTCTTTGGATATATTTGATGGTCCTGGTGTTTCTACAACGCAGCACTGTGCGAGATGCATTGCCAGTCTCATTCTGAAGTCAGAGATTTTTGATTTTTCGTTCGTTGTCGGTTTATATAGTAATAGCGCGTTTGTAACTGATATATTCAACGACGATTCGATAGCTAATTTTATGTACCAAATAAACATTTAGTGTCATCGAGTGCACCATGACGCCAAGATTTTCACCTGTGACCACCAGCAAGATAAATGCCTCATGGGTAAGAATGTTGTCCTATAAAACTTTAATCATAGTCAATCTCTACCAACCTGTAGTAATGAAGTAATATTATTAGTTAAGGAAAGTGGAAACAAATGAGATCTAACAGATTTAATGACTCACTGAAAACCATTGATATCTCATATGACATTCTGCAGTTTACTGTACCTCAATACAATAATTAACGGTTATTAATAAAGACTGTCAAGTATCAAAGGGTCGTATGTCATAATTGGACTGCTTGTACGAAATTATCGCCTTTGCTTGCCTTAATATTGTCTGCTGTTGCAAAATGCAGTAAGCAAGATATAAGAAGAACAACAACCATGGAGAATAAAACTATGAAGAACTAGTCGCAGTTCTACCAAAGAATTTCTACAGAAAGTGACCTATCGTTGGATAAATTGGTCTAAATTTGTCAAGTCTTCGTTTCGTAACGTGAATTGTCATGTTTATTTCTACATCATACACAGTACATGACCCTCCACTAACGATTTCAGAATGGTGCGTTTTAAAAAATGTTTTTGCGTTTAGCATATACCTACTAATGTAATAATCCTAAAGATTTGGTACGTATTAGGCGCGAAGCATGGATGTTGAAAACAGTGATTCCTTAGCCAAGGACAGCGGAAGATATTGTTGTGCATATCTTTGTTTTTTTGTTCATGCATATCCTGCCTGTTAACAGCCAGTTAAACTAGGCCAATGGCTCGATGCTACTTTGGATGGGCTGAAAGCGTAACTTAATTTATATTTAATATTACAATTCGTGTATGTACGCGAAGCCGTTTCCTTTGTAAATGAACGATCAGCGATTTATATCTCTCATGAAAATGTTAGAACTGTAAAGCGTGCTAATGCTAAAATGAAAACATGCATGGACACATCAGCCGGTCGAGGAACACAACTGATTTACGGATCGTAGGTGTTCAATGTTTCATAAAACTTACATAAAGAGATTCTATCCTATACGCAGAATAGCTTCGACGGAGATTAAAAACTGCGTTAATCTTTAATTCTTACCACAGTCACGTACTACGCCGACACTTATGTACACTTATATTGAGAACAAAGAACCGCAATTCTTCTCATTTTCCTGGTCTTCTTGTCGCATATCGATAAAATCACACGCACTTCCTCAAAAGCGGATAAACTAAAAACCATCGAGATGAACGAGCAGTGCTACTATCACTGTAGCTCCAGCTTCTTTGGTAGCCCATATGTTAGATTCGGTTTGTGGATCAGTGCTGTCCTTACCGCCTGGGCCAATCGTATATGATCCAGGTCTTACTAAGAGTTGGAATGCAGTTGATGCGTTTAACTTCTTGTTTGATTGCGTGTCGATATACCTGAATGTTTAACAAATCGTGTTACATGTATAATCAACTGTTTTCTGAAGATGATGGATTATTTCAAATGAACAGTAATATTTGCAGTACTCACGGATATTTTCTTGTAAACTCTTCGGATGCCGCGTATTTTATGCTAGGGGAAAACACAACCTGAGGATTCTGATCCTCGCATTTCATGCTTATTGTTAAATTACTCTCATCCAGCTGTTCCTTTGTCATAAGTTCCCCTTTGTCCAGTATTAACCTGAAATTATTCAGAAATACGTCGTAAATGTGTAAAAATGATTCATTAACGTGCAATCGCAATCAAAGGTAGCGTTGATCAAATAATAATGACTGATTGAGAAAGATTACCTAATTGCGTCCAAGCGTATACCATAAAATGCAACGTGCCACTTGTCCGTCGTGTTCTGTGGAATTTGGTTCGCGTTAATACTCTGCTTTAACGGGAACTTAGTCCATCCAATAGGCACGGCAAATTCGGCGGGTGGCTCGCCCTTCTTGCATATCGCAGCGTCACCTTCGATTTTGTAACACAGATTGCAGTAGCAAGTTACATCGTCAAGGGAAAAGAACTCATCCGGGAGAACAAGCGACTTCTTTAGCCTCATGCAGGCTTTTAAGTACTCGCACTTCTTTGGTGATGGGGCGATAGTGCTGATGGGGGTGGACGGCAACGACGGTGCTTGCACTGATTGTACGGTGGATGCATTTTGAACTTGATGAGTTATCGTCGAGTTTTGGCTCGGAGGTGGATTGCTCCCGCTCAGACTGTTGTCGCGCGTTACAGGTATGTTGACAGTACTCTCCCAACTGTTGTTCGACCTGGCTTCGTGAAAGCTTGACGAGATGTTGTTTGACAATTCGGTTGTAGATATATTAAGCGCATTCGATGCGATGTTCTGAGATGAATACGAGCCGCACTGGGACATGCTCAGTATGTTAACCGGTAGACCGTTTTGATGCGTGGCACTTATACTACTGACTTGACTATTGGACGCTATGCTTTCGTTTATCGCATTGTTCGCATTGGTTGAATTAATCGCCGTATTCAGATTAGCCATATTGCTAGCGTTTGTAACAGTACCGTTCTTAATATTAATATTAGTTGCATTGTTTATCTCTACATTTGTACATTCGCTTCTAATACTTAAGTCGTTCGCCATTACTCGGTGTTCGCTTTCAATAATCGGTTCCCCCACATTGTTTTCCACTTGATTATTCAGTAAAGTGTTAGTGCTGTTCAATTGCACTCCACTACCGGCGATATTCTTATTCCTGGCAATACGCTGCGCGTCGTGATTTAGTTCCGAATTGGTGTCTAAATTATTACTCTCGGATGCGCTTGAAGCCGCTTTGTTCGGCATCACGTTGTTAGGTAAATTTGTATTATTATTGCTATGTGGTAGCGTCACGAAATCAGCAATATCATCGTCCTTGGCGTTCATAGTATACTGGTTCGGCGCACCTGGCGATGTAACGGGTGAAAGCTCAGATGAAGTAGCGGGTACAGCATTCTCTTTCTCGTGACATTCTAAATCTGCCTTTTCCCTCGAGTTTTCAACGTCTTCTATGTCCGGTCGGGTGCTTTCAGCAGGTGCCACAAGAATACTGTTATCGACAGCAACATTTGCACACGATGCTTCCGCTGTTGTGCCAGCTATAGAAATTTGCTCGCACTGCCCGTACAAGTCGAATACAGCATATACATATGGAGGTATATCAGTCGCAGCTACTCCTTGATCCACGCCGTTAATAAATAAATGCAGTCTACTTTCCTCGTCAATCAGTAAACCTACTATGGAATTGCACTGAAGATTTTCGAGTTCTGATCCATACCTTGTAGCGACCTGGGGTGAAAAAGGATTCTTCGTCAGATATATTTAATTCAGGAAATTACAACCATTGCAGATGGCCAATATAAATACCCTGACTCCGTTATGCGAAATCCAGTCGCTGCAAATGACCCACGAGTGCTTTTTGAAACCAAGAGCAGTCAAAGGAAAGCTGGCCTTTTCTGGCGATATACACGATACACCGCACAGCAGGTTAGATACCCAACGTTCATTTAACTTATCAATTTTTACTTGGAATGGTTTACCCTTGATTAACGGGCGACTAGACATTAATACACCTAAAGACGTAATTAAAATTAATGTCTTGATGTTTAAATGTAGTGAAAGACAGATAATTACACATTTCAATTCTGTACAACAATGCAATACCTTGATTATAACTTGCTACTCTTTTCGCAACCATTTTCCTGTCAAGCTCAATGTTTCGACCGTGGTTCTCATGAAATTCGTAGTTTAAATCTGTTTCTCCAGGTAAGCTTGTAATAGGCTGCGTTGGCGTAAGAGTTAAATCATTTATCAGTTTTCCCTCAGATACATCCATAGACGTATCCATTCCAGCATCACTAAAATAAGCGTATATTGTGAAGCAAATATGAATAAGTACTGTTTCTGTTAAAAAATAGAAAAATCGTACTTTCTCAGAATAGGAGGCATAGGGTCCAATAACAATTCTAAAGAATCCTGTAATTTTAGACTAGCATTTGGTGAAATTGTTGTAACCTGTTGCTTGGTACTTGTGATATTTACAGCCACTGTACTACCAAATAATTCCACTATTCCAAACACCATTTCTGGTATGCCCGTTGCAGCTACACCCATATCTTCTCCATTAATGAAAAATTTCAAATTTCCTTCGTGGGTCCGTTTCACTCCAATTTTATCACCGACCCGAAGCCAGTCTAAGTTTGGACAATAATTCAAGCAAAGGACATATCCCGTATGCCTTACTTCATTTCCTAAATTTATACAACAATATTATTTTTCATAATCTAAAATCAGTTTTAGAAAAGTGGACTTGATTCTAAATACCTGTTAAGTACCAAGCATCCGCGGGGAGAGATGTCATGCCTGGTACTAAATTCATAGACGTTAACCAATTTCCGTTTTCGTTTCCAACAACGCCTATTCTTAAGGAACCACTCCACTCATTCGCTACTTCTTGGATGGTGATCTCAAATATTTCATTGGTCTCTAATGCAGATTCGGTTAATAATACTGCGTTACTATACTCCCTGCATCTAGTTGCTACAGTTCTATCGCTATTTAACTGAATATTCAAACCGACAGACTCATGAAACTTATGCGTAATTTCTGCTTGAACCTGCGGTTGAATTACGGACGTAGGTTGCTGACTAGTACTGTTTTCCGATGGCAAGTACTGTTGCGTGATTTGATCTCTGCGTTCCGGTAATACTATTGTCACCTGTACACATTCAATGTTCCTCAATTAAAACAATGATCTTACTGTAATGACCCCACAGATTGACGTAAGGGCTCAGTTTATACGGACCTGAGCACATTGCCCATATAAATCAATAACGGGATAAACATGCGGCGGCAATCCAGTACACGCAGGGCCTTGGTCTACTCCATCCAGGTAATAATGCAAACTGGAGTCTGCACATCGCATCATGCCGATGCGATTACCTTCGACCAACTTGTCCAAATCACATGCATAGTTGTTCTTTAACATGACGCCGTCGAGCAATACGGTAGAGCCGGAAAGCATCCAAGTATCATGATCAATATCCGTCATCGTGGACGGAAAATCCAATTCGTCGGGTATGATGTTAGTTACTCCTAAACAATAGCTCGTGATTAACACACTAATTACATTTACCTAGTTGTGTTTGCTTACCAGCTTCAATGGCTCCAGACCATCGATCGACCATTTTATCTATTGTTACTTCAAACATTTCGCCATCTCGTAATGCACGATTTGCAATCACAATCGCTTCATTAAATTCACCCAGTGCCCTCGGCCTTGAGGCTGTTAAACCATTGTTTGTAATTTTCGCGTTTTTCCCGTGCATGTGATGAAACCGCAAATCGCTATCGGTATCAAAGTTATATCTCGAACCCATTACTTAATTCTTCATTAAAATATCAAATGAAAGGCATACCTGTATAGCGTTGTGTTACTAAAACTCGAATTGTTTGTTGTTGGACTGTAATAATCAGTATTGTCCACTATTGTTGCCTGAGCTGCTTGTCCATATAAATCTATAACACCGTATACTCTCTCGGGAACGCTCATTGCTGCAGCTCCCTGATCAGCACCATTGACATAGAAGTGTAGCGTCGAATTATCCTTCCTCATTACACCAACACAGTCTCCAACTTGTAGGCGATGAAGATTTTGACCATACTGATCAATTATAGTAGTTCCGTTGTGCATAACGCCATTGTCCGTCATCATCCATGTGCCGGATCTGCAAGGGATATGACCACCTTCGAGCAATAATACAAGAGGTAAACTTACCGCAAATCTGCTCACGGATTTGTTGAGTAACAGAAGCAACATGAGAGCAAACAATATACGTACCTTACATTTGTCATAGTAAAAGGAAATTCTAATTCCGTTGGAGAATGCGTTGTTACGCCTATTTCAATAGAACCTGCCCACTTCGTTACAATCTTATCTAATCGTACTTCAAATAATTCATTTGGTTTTAGCGGTCTCGATGTTAATACTACTCCGTTGTTGAAATCATCTATGGCACTATAAAGACATACAACAAAACGAGGTTGCAAACTTTTCAATGAAAGATAACATGTAAATATACTGTTTGCATTGGTTAATATCTTTAGCTATTCATTGATAGCTGTAAACTCATTAACATACATACACTACCGAGTACGATTATTGAAACTGTTTAAAAAGAAAAGATAGAAAATGTATTTATATGTAATAGTGTAAAATTTACTTAGGCCGGTGCGCAGTTCGGCCGTTGTTGATCACTTCTGCATGAGTGCCACAACAGGAGTGGAACATCAGACGATCTGACGGTTCTTCTTCACCCACATCTATGGAGAAATAGATTATCATGAATGTTTATCCTGTTGTAGAAATTATGCTAGGCCTTGTGAACAGTTACTCAGATCAAAAAATCCTGAGTTGCAAAAACGTCACGCAGAAAGGAATTTGGAAATTATTACCCTCACCGTTTAGCCCCTGTAGATGTAACGTATTACGTCTCGTGACTAAATTTTGCTCCTCTCTTTCGTCACGATCTACAATAGTGACTTTTACCGTCATTCCATAAAGATCGATGACACCCCAAACACCTGCAGGTACTTTGGCAGCGATTCCTTGGTCCAATCCATTAATCAAATAATGAAGATTCCCATTACTTCTTCTTATCATACCTACCCTGTCACCTTCCTGTAACAATATATATATTTGCAATACAATGAGAACGATTATAAGAAAATATAATTATGAATGTTATTCATTTATTTACTCTGTACCTTAAGTTCATCCAAATTAAATTCTCCATATTCGCGTTGAGTGCCTTTCCCGTTCGTTAATATACCACAACCAGACATCATTGTTGTACCAGAACGCATATTTGTCATTGTTGATGGGAATTCTAATGCTGTGGGACTATGAGTGGTTACTCCAACTTCTATACTTCCAGACCACTTATAGACCAATCTGTCTATTCTTATCTTTAAAATTTTTAATTCAATGACAAAACAATGAGACTCTGATGATCAGAGATTTTATGTGAATAACATTGTTATTAAACTTACTTCAAACAATTCATTATCTCGTAATGGCCTATGTGTCATTACAACACCATTGTTAAATTCATCTAATGGCCTTCGTCTTTCAGCAGTTCTCGCATTATTCGACAATTTTACCAAATTGCCCACTCTCTCATGAAACCTTAGTCTGCCTTCTCTAATAGCAGCAGGAGTTGGATTTTTTGGTAAATTAACATTTACATTAACATTTAAGTTAACGTTCAAGTTAGCGACTAGATTTGTTGTAGAGGAATTAGAACTTTCACCAAGTGCATAATCATTATTTAGTTCAACTTCTTCTTTTGGATCATTCGATGCAATACTAAGATGGGGATTAGTTATTGATACTTGAACACAATCGCCATACATGTCTACAACAGCGAAAACTCGCTCTGGAATGTTGCTCACAGCCACACCTTGGGAAACACCATTAATGTAGAATATCAACTCGTGCTGCAATGATAATTAAATTAATTATAAATATTGTATTTGTTCCATTGGAAGAATATATAAACTATATTGAAACTTACATTGGATGTTCGCATTACACCCAGTGTATTTCCTTCTGTTAAGGCTCTTAAATCAGTGCCATACGTTTCTACAATTCGATCGCCATTGTGCATTATGCATGAACACGACATTATCCAAGATCCATGTTGGAGGTCGATGGCACAAGCAGGTAATTCCATGCTTTCTGGATCACATGCTGTTATTCCAATTTCTATACTCCCATTCCATGATATCATCTATTGAAGCAATTGTAAAAAGAATGTCAACAAAACAGTACGTTCAGAACTAAACAAGTTTATATATATTTTCAAAGTTCTACTAAACATAAAAATAGAAGCATATTAAAAAAATATTCTATATGACACTTTCTTAATGAAAACAAGTGTCAAACGAATATTAGAAACTTTGGACATTTTCAGTGAATCTAATGTAAAACTACAGTTATTATAAAGCAAGAAAACCTAATAAGTGTTTCTCCAATCATTGATTATAGTCAATACAGTTGTTCAGAATGTTCTGGTTTATTGTGTAATAGTAGCCTGTTAATAGATATCAAAGGAATTGGAGCAGATCAGTGTTTATATAAGGATTCAATATGGTAGACGCTACTTCGCCGAGCATTCATAATAAGTTTGTGTACACTGTCACGCGACTTCCATTCAATAAACGTTAAAAAAAGGATATCATAAACAATCTTTGACAGTACGGACTTGCTCGGCTCATCAAGTGTTCACAAACAGCAGTGGCCTGCAAGTACCTTTTTGTCGATACGGACTTCAAAAAGTTCGTCATCTTTAAGTGGCTCCGCACTAAATACCAATCCATAATTGTATTCAAAGAAATTTCGTATGGCCGTGCAATTATTATTAGTTAAAGTCACTTGATGTCCGCATCGTCGATGAAACATGTCGACCATTTGTTGTGTACCAACCATTGACATATAGACATTGAGCAGTCGTGTTACTCCCACTTCTCCTCATCTTTACTTTCCCCCACTACATTGGGGCGCGTGTGAATTTGAATTGGCGGCATTCCTTCGTTATGAAATATATGTTGCGTCGCGCATAAATTTTTGTCCTGCAAGGAAGAACCACAATAAAAAGAGTTGAAAAATATGTATAATGTACTACACACAATATTCGTGTAGAATCGTGTTGGTTCGGTGATTACTAAATCCTTGGTCATAGTGCTATATCTCTTTGGACATAAGACTACAATTATTCTCGTCCTATTTATACGATTGCTAAGTTATAATATTTTAATTTTCGAATGCAGTTAACTTTACGAATATTTAATTTGTTTGTTATATGTTATGGATTATATTTTTGCAACGACCCGTGTAAAAAAAATCACAAATTTGAGAGTGAGACATAAGTACAGTGACATATACATATAGAGGTAAATGGATATATTCTATTCATATATTGTGCGCAAATTCAGTTTACCGAAAAAGATGTTCAATTTCTAGGTGTATGTTCTACTGCGTTTATTAAATTGCAAGTTAGCACTGTGCTATTAAAGATGTTAAACGTCTAACTTTCATTTACGAATTTTATTATGTTGGTGCTGGTTGGTGCCAATTGGTGCCAATTAACATCATCACGGTAAAGGCTATACTGGGCTATACTGAGAAAACTATTGTCACAAAACATGAACAATTGTTTTTAGTATAGTGATTGGTCGAAGAAAAAGCTTTAGGTTCTTACTCAAGTAACGCTACCGCGTCCAATGAAAACTGCTTATCAACCAAAGCGATGCATTATTCGTATCAGACCATATCAGACATGACTTACAGCATGCAATATGTACAACATTACATTTATTCCCCCATTTTCGTACTGCAAACCTATTGGCGATTCAGTCGACAAATATTCTACACGTATCTAAATCAATCTAAATATCCTAAAAAAAATGATAGTAACATATCTCGTGCATTTCTCTAGATCAGTATGTCTGTATTTTCTCAGTACCATTCGTTTTACATATTTTTCTTTGTACATATAGGCTCAATTAACAAGTAATAATGACGAACTATTTATTTTGTATGGACAAATACATATATGTACAATAAAAATGTATAATTTTTGGTACACCATTAGGGTCAAAGATTCAATATTAATTCGATTTAAAATTACTGTTCTAAGTACTTATACAATTAACACTGTTTCTATGGTGCTAAATTATATGCAATAGATAAAAAAACAAACATACTTATTTAAATGGAACTACAAATAGTCAATTCAATTCAAATTCAATCAATTCGATTGTTACGTTCTTTTTCAGTGTTATTTTTTTATTCCAACAGATTATGGTATTACGTACACAGAAAGGAGGAAACGTGATTTGAAAATTGGGTGATGTAATGGGAAGCTGTAATTGTCTCTGAAACAAGACAGAATTTCTTTGTAAGATCGACTAGTGACTGTAATGAAAATGAACACATATTTGATCTGATGCTTATCTTTTGTTAGGCACGTGTTATTCTACGAAGAATTCTACATATTCAGTCTGAAGATTTATCTGTACATAAGGTGTTGTCACATATACGTAAAAAATGCCGTCGTTACTCGCTAGGTCTATCAGTATTTTAAACAAATCGCCGTATTTCCAATTAAATAAGGTACAGTGAGAATAGATTTTAGATATCTTGTAAGATTGTGCCATTCATGTTAAACTTTGTTTTGTTCTATTTATTATTCTTGATGATTTGTGTTAATAGGTTAGGAACATAAACACCACCGGCTTTCTACGCACTGGAAAACCTTTTTCACATAAAGAATCGACGAAAGAAGTGCCAGGAGATAGATTCCATAGAAAAGCCATCGGACCAATAACATGGAAAAGTTTGGGAATAACAGCTGTCCTTGGTGCGGGTATTCTGGGTTATATGTATTATTTAAAGGGTGAGAAAGATAGATCCCTGGATCGTGAAAGAAGACGTCAATTGGGAAAAGCTCAAATTGGGGGACAGTTCCAACTTGTTGATCACAATAACAAAACTGTAAAGTCTCAAGATTTCTTAGGGAAATGGATGTTACTGTACTTTGGATTCACACATTGTCCCGATGTATGTCCAGATGAACTCGAGAAACTGTCTGCTGTTGTTAAGAAATTGGGTAAGGTAGAAATAACGTTCAATTTGCAATGGTAACACAATATACCTACATAATTCGATATTTCACTTTCAGAAAAAAATCACAAATTTGCCATCCAACCAATATTTATAAGTGTTGATCCAGAGAGAGATACACCCGAAGTTGTCGGAAAATATGTGAAAGAATTTTCTGACAAAATTATTGGTCTTACTGGCACTACAGAACAATTAGCCAAAGTATGTAAGACATTTAGGGTATATTTCAGCAATGGTCCCAAAGAAGGCAATGATTACATAGTTAGTATAGTTTTTATTCTTGGCAAAAATAATCTATATTGTGACCATGCAATCAACATCGTTCTTTCTTATCCCTGCGTAGGTTGATCATACAATTATCATGTATTTGATGGATCCAGAAGGTTTGTTTGTTGATTATTATGGACAAACACAAACTGTGGAGCAAATGGTTGATAGTATACTAAAACATAAGAAGAAATTTGATGATTTAATGGGTCCTGACTGGAAACCGACATTACCGTCACCAGTGGTTCAAGCAGCTTAAATAATTTTGTGAGCAAAGTCAATCGATTATTGTAACAAATCATGCATTTTCTAGAAATATTAACAACTTATATAAACATATATTGCTACAAAATAGAAACTCATGTTAACAGGTCGTGTAATAGCACCTCTTTTATTACAGGGTACACAAAGAAGTAATTTTTAATTTTACAGCACCAAAAAGTAAAAAATATTGTACATTAAAAATCATGGGTATTGTGGAATCTGCAAAAATAATCTTTGTAAGATCAGTAATATTTTTTATTTTATCATGTTACATCATTGTCATTTAATTAACTATTTTTATATTAGACATGAAACTACATTGATTACGTTTGTGTAGAGAGCTTTTAGGGCGTTACTCCTTGAAAAATGTGCTCTTGCATTAGAAAATAATCTTACTTTTACGTGTTAATATCAGTCTGTACTTAAAACACGTTGTTTATGAAAGAGAAATTTGTATGCGTCGTTCAGTTGGATTAAAATGCTTATTTGCGTACATACACGACGAGGGACATAATAATGTAATGATTGGTCACGCTACTTCTTTTTCCTTATACTAAAAATATGATTTGTTTTTAACTATTGTAATTGCGATTCTGAAGTTCTATAAACACATTTTTTAGTTCATAATTTGTGATGCCAGCAACAAAAGTGAATGTGACCCAAGTATATGCGAGTTACATCTTACGCATAACTTTTGTTTACAAAACGAATGACACGGAGGTAATTGGCGCTGGTTCAGACAGTCAAATTTGTAGCGTCTTGCGGATGATGAAACGGTTGATGCATTATTTTATCTTATATGTAGTGTTGTAGGGAAACAAGTGTAATATATCAGTGCAAAAACTTCAGTTTTGATCAAAATGAGGAGATATCACGAAATCTTTAATTCTTTCTTGCTTAAAATTTCTGTATTAATATAACTTGACGCATGCAAATAAAATGTTACGTTTCAATAACTATAGTTGACACCTTATTAACAGGTAAATTAACGGAATAAAATACTGTATTAGATTAAAGGACTGTACCCCGTGTATATAACACAATTTAATATTAAATTGTTATTTTCTATTAAGAACAATAGCATTTCGTTGGTTTGGTACAAAAACATTTAAGTGTAACGACATTAAAATGTCGGTATGTTAAAAAATAGGATTTCAATTTTTTTTTCGTTTTTATGTCAGAATTGCGATGTTTTTTTTACCATTGCTCTGGTCAACAAAGTGTTAATAAGCATAGTGGTAGTGACAGGACGTGTAGTTATGAATACGAGCAAGTGTGTTTATAACTAGACTGCTTCTAATGTCATATGAATATTATGTACATACACAATTTTATCAACTATCTTAATATATTGTGCTTATGGATGTACGTGATTTTGTAAATTATGCAATTCGTATGCTAAGTGACAGCATTCTGAGTCGCTCCAACGATGGTGTTCTACCATTTTCTCAGCGTTTGTTCCAGTATACCCCGAAGTTTCTGACATCTGAAAAAAAATAGTTTTTACTTATCTGTTTGGTCTTATAATACAATGCAGGTAATTCAATATTCGTATTATAGGGTATAGTAAAAATTGTACACAAATATTTTATAAACATTATCGAATAAACAGTGATCTCCAAAGAGTTATATTTATGTAATTATTATCAATCTCACACATTGGACATTGCAAAAAGGATTGTATATACTCACATTGGAGCAGAATGAAAGTAACGATTGATCCGTGTATTTACTGCAAAGAGGTGAAGTATGATTTGTAAGTTTTCCGTGACTTCTTGTTGTCACATTGGGGACGTTTCCCGCAATTTCAAGATATCCCCTGCTGCTTGCTAAACTACCTCCTCGCGTGCCAATATCTGTAAAACAGGTTTTGTTTCCGTCAGAACTTACGTCACATTAGACGTTAAGGGAAAAGAGACACCGCGCATGCAAGCTAAAGGATTTAAGTAACACAAAGTAATTGGGATGATTCATAAAAAGATACAGGAAAATGATTAGAAAACCATAATATTGCGTTAGATTTAAGGATTTAAAAATCATCTCGAAGAGGAACGCAAAGTATTTCCAATATCTTCATTCCGAAAATAAAAAGTACATACAACTAAAGTTAAACAACTAAAGTACAACTAAAGTACAACTATTAAAAGGAATATATTAAAATCCTCATCACAGATTCTATTTGAACGTGATGATAATAAAAGAGTGTTTTAAATGTCCTAAATGAGTTTTTTGTTTCTGTGAAATATTGTAGACTAATTCTTAATGTAATCCATTTTATATATTTGTAACAATCAAATGTTAATGACATATAAACATAGAACCGTACATGGAAACAAGTGGACGACATGGAGCAGCATGAAGTATGACATCACGAAATGAAGTACATTGAACGAGTTCAAAGGATAAAGGGAACACCTTGTGTACTCGCCATCGAGTGGGTAGAATGCCGGGTTTCACGATTATGAAAGAAACATGGCCATGATTTTCTCCACCATCTCGTTCTCTTTGAGTGCTTGCCAAGCTTTGATGTATGGCAACTGCATGTGCTGCTGGAATGTGTTGATCTTCCAAAGTGGCGTCTAATTCGAAACCTCGGCCATTTGTTGCTCTTGAAGACTCGCGAAACTTCTGCTCGCACTTCGCCATTCAGGAAGCAATATAGAACTGCCACACAAAATCCCTGCAAATGAATAATATGAAAGCAGATGTTCGAGAAGAGTATATGTTTAAAAAAACAACATACAGCGGTAGATAACTATCTGAATTGAACCGTACACTGTTTTATTCTGTGCATGTTGGTGTTCGAAAAGAATGCGCGTGAGCTTATACATTCATGTGAAAAGTAATAATATTATTTTGCATCTAAAGAATCTGAGGATGAGAGTGGTCATAAGCAAACGTTTATACAGGGTCAAATATTTCCATCTTACTTGAAAGGAAGCGAAGAGTTGATCACAAAAAAGCCACGCCATTTCCACTGTTTCATTAATTCCCATGCTGTATGACATTCCCAAGAAGATTGTATAATGAACTCCGAACAGTGGTACGAGGACCAAAGTACTACGAGCCCATCGTCTGTACATATACACATTATTAGTATTAGTGTGTCTTTAATTTATTATGAAAGCCGCCTAAGCCAAAGAGCCAAAGGGTTTGAATAAATAATTAATTTTCATGTACATCTGTTGCAAATTTGTATCTTGTTTCGTCAGCTGTTTGCAATTATCGCAAGCAAGGTAATTGTATTATAATTCAGCGTCTTTTACGTATTACAAGAATCTATGTATTCCTTGTATTAGAAAAGATGTTTTACTATCTTACTTGTATCGTTGTGTTTCTTCGGACACGGTGGATTTTAATTTTGAAAGAAGTACTCGTACGATGTTAATGAATAGCACAAAATTAATCTGTAAGGAAGAAGTTATACTTTACATTATTTTTTATGGAAATGATGTACATTGAACAGAATTAATACAATAAGATTTACTACGCTCAGGCTGATAACACAAGACTTACCAGCACTGATACCATGGTCGGGATCCGAATAATATAAAACAGGAGGGGGTTCACATTAGCTGTCCAACAATAAGTATCATCTAAAATCGCCCTAGATGCTACCCAGGCTGATACAAACACAGCTGGTAATCCTATGAAAAAGAAAGTTTCAAACATGAAATTGCTATTCAAAAGGAACTATCACGAATAAATTATTATATTAACCAACCAAATATAGTCTAATAATTTTCTGTCAAAAACAATCAAGATCCATGCACAAAAAGAAGTTGAAAATTATCACGTTCAAATTAATATCACGTGGACGTGAAAATCTGCTAGTTAAAGGCTATCACTTCATAGAAAATTATATCAGTACTTTAATGAAGTTGGCAATTCCTACCTACCCCAGCCGGAGGCAACGTAACCGGTTATACTGGAATTTGCGTCTGTAAACAGTGCCAAGAAGACGAGATTGTGCAGATAGACACCTTCCATTAGTATCCAGAAATAATTCGCTAAAATAAAATACTGCCATAAACTGGTAAACGTCTTGCACTGCCAGTTGCTTTCCATTTCGTTAACCAGCAAATACTTTTCGCCATTTTTTATAATGATATCCGAGGCCAGCCCGATGCCGGCCACGAAGAGAAGATCCTTTAGCAGTGCCATGAAAGCTCTCATCATGAACGATGCAAATAAGTGCATGTGAAGTATGTTCCTTGGGCATCTCAATTTCCTACGTCCAATTTGGGATAATTTTAGATCAGTTAATTCAGTTTCATGGGTTTTTAACAATATTTTGGAGTAATCGGCGGTTGTTTGAAGTGTCGTGTAATTTAAAAGTACAAATCTTTTTTAAGCTCATGCAAGATCGTGAGTCATTATATTATTTTAAGTTTCAGCAACAACTACAAATAATGATTTATGCATATATATATTTATATATGTGTGAGTATATAAAATGCTCGGGCGCACACAAGGCGCATTTTGTCTTAAACTTTGTTTGACACAATAATGCGGATTAAATATTATATTTATAACAAAAAAATAATTGTGGGTTTAATGAGTAAGTTTCCTCATTAATGTTGTAATTCTAAACTGACTGGCAATGAGTAAAAGACAACAATTGGAAATTTATGTAAAAGTGCATAAAAGCAATATGTATTTAAAAACAGCTAATAATATTGTACTTACTTGATGGTAGCTAAGATACAAAAGGCGAAAATTAGGGTGAATAGAGAGATTGTGTAGCCCACTTTTGAAATCGTCTTTACAATTGGAAGGTATTTCTAGAAATAGAAAAATGTTTCGTTTCTATTTGATACCAAATTGAATTCTAATCATACCTTCTTATGCGAAAGTCTCAAATTATTATAAACAAAATTAGTATGATAGTGTAGATAATGACCCGTATAAAAATCAAGAAATCAAAATTACATACGTTTTTATCTAACTCAATCTTTCCATGGCTTAACTGGCGTATTTTATTGATGAAATATTCTTGTGGCAACTAATGACTTTAACAGCAGGAATTCTGCAACTAACGATATATAATGGTTGATTACATGACAGACATAACCACACGCGACTGAACTCGTGCTGTGTGTATCTTGATCGCAGATAAACAATTCCAGGAACTTTGAAACATTTTGTGCACGATCAATTGATGAGCCATTAAGCTATTGTTAGCACAGTCGCATATTATTACTAACAGTTTGACAAGCTGCATATAATATCTGCAGGTTCCAATAATTAATTAATCTGTCTGTATAAACTGCTTCTATGACTGTGTGTAGATGGATGAAAGGTGTAAGTATAATGTGTACGTGTGTCAGCAAGTATATGTTCTAGACATTTGGTAATGTTATAATATTGTGACTCTACTAAACTAGCATACAAACGAGATGAATGAACTGTGCTAATCAGATGTTAAAAGTATTAAATCCAGAGACTCCATCAAAATGTGTACATGTGGTTGAAAATCGATACACACATTTTTGTATACACTTCGATTTTGCGACAATGACCGAGCCTCTGTTACTGAATAATTTCAAATGTTTGCATATCATTTGTTTGCTAATAATATTAGTTGATTGCGCTGGAACAATGCGATAAAGCGTGACATGTAGATACGTGTAATTTCAATACCTGTTTTACAAAAATTCTGTGTGTTTAGATCAGTGAAGAAAAATTACCTTTATGACAGTGACATTATCTGTTTGAACATCTGCAAAGTCCATCAGAACGGTAACAAACTGAGTGCTATAGCATTGGGTATAATTGCTCCAGCTGCTATTTGTCTCAGCGTTTAGGTACCACTGTCCATTTGCCATACACCGCCTTGACGCATTTGCCTATCAAACACGAGTTTCTAATCAAGCAATTGGACAATCAGATACTAATAGCTTATAACACTTGTATTAATTCCTCGATATTGTCCGTGATCGATCGGTAACCGGTAGAGTGTGCTCCACGTAAGAGGCAAACATAATTTTCCAAAGTCAAACTCAATCTGTGCTGTTACATAGGCCGCCAAAATACTGAACGTTCCACTTGAACTGATAATTAGTCATCGTACTTAGTCCGCAAGTTATTTATTTTACAGCAGAGTTCACGTCTATGAGTGTTTTGTGAAGTACACTTATCCCCCGATTTACACGGAAGATAGGTTCCAGAGAAAACCGTGAAAATCGAAAATAAACTAAATGTGCATAATTCAGTTATTTATTACAAAGTAAAATAAAACTAAATACATCTTAAAAAACGCAAAAATAATAATAGTGTATATAATACATTTTACGTGTAGAAACAAGAAATATAAATTAAAAAATTGAACCAAAAATTTCAGTATGTAATGCTATCACTTTCATAGACTCTTCGTTTTTTCTTTCTGTTTACTATGATGTCACTTTCATCACTCGATAGTATTTGATGCAATTTACTTTCGTTGTTAGATGAATAAGAAGCAATTTCAGATCGTTTTTTAGGTTGCAATAAATGGAATTCCTAAAATTATTACTACCAATGTAAACAAATCGAACGGAATTAAAAAATGTGGTAATTTTTTTTTTAAATTTCATATTTTAAAAACCGTGTAAAAGTGAAATTGTGTAAATCGAGTACCGTGTAAATCGGGGGATAGGTGTACTTGATTTGATTTTTTTTTTTCGATTTTTACCGACAAAAGAACTTGTATCACCAGTGGTGTGACATCGGTCGTATAGTAATTGAACAAATGACGAGACAATTACAGTTCTGGTAAGTAGAACGAGAACTCTGCTGTGACGGTGCTCGTATTACCTGCAAATCGAATCCTGCGATATAGTATGGGCATGATTGAACAGCCAGTTCTCCAGGAGCAGTCGACGGCCAACACAGTATGTCGTCCCAAATCTCAGGGCACCAGCCTGGAAACATACTTGATTGCATTCGAACATACAGCTTCATTTATCATGCCTCAAATCTTCCCGGCTAACCCGCTCAAATTTCTCATTGACTTTAACTGCGAATAAGTAGTGAACCAATATCTTGGACACCTCTAATTTCAAAAACTAGTGATTCGAGGTGATTTAATATTATAGAGTGTCGCATTTTGAAAAGTTTAGATGAAGTTACATACTTGTATATTGACGATCTATTATTAAAGGAACGGTTCATATGTACAGTGACATATACAGCTTAGATATTGTTTATCAATATGACAGTATTATACATGGTATATTGCGTTGTTTTTTTGCTAAATCAATCAATGCTATGTTATTTAAATTGCTTCTGGAGGAAAATAAGCAGATGTCGTATAGAAAAGATTTATTATTCATGAATGGTCGATATTGTATAAGTGCCGTAAATAAAAATAAATTCTCAGCATGACAAAGTTTAGAAGAGATCTTTGAAGATTTCCTTTGCGAATAAATTGCAATATGACGAGCTTCAGTGCCGACGGATAAACAATACCGTCCGATTTGCTTGGTTTAACCACTCGTCATCCTTTATAATGTGCCTCCCCTTAATTGGCCTAACCGAAATATACTAAGGATTCTGAATCTCATCAGATCGTAAACACATCGTGCATAACGCGATAAGAAACAAATTTTGTTACGTAGGATCCGAGCATGTACGTGCTTCAACGAAGAAGAAAAGGAAATTTTACTACACCTCATACCGCATGATCTTAATAAAACTGCGCGCTTGTTCATATTTCATATACTATATTTAAGTACAACATTCATGTGGTAATGATGGTCGGCATCCTGTGGAATACCTTGGGCCTCGTAAAAAATGTTGATGAACTATTCAAACGCGGCGTGGGGTGTCATTGAAGAAACTTCGAAGCGTATTGCATAGCGTCCGATGTAAAAAAATTGTTCGGTGTAACGATGTATCGCCGAAGGTGCGCCATATACCTTCGCGTGAACGATAGGCAAACAGATTGTTAGGCTGGCGGGTTCGAGACAAATAGTTAGCGAAAAAAGGTGCGAAGGAATTTGACGATGGAACAGGTTTTGAGGGAAACGGGTCTCCCGCACGTTACATTTCATAGTGCTTTCAGAATCTGCTGGTCATTTGGCGGCCCGGGCATGAGACGTACTTGTACGACGGGAATAGGAATCCATTAAGATGAATGCCGAGCACGTGTAGGCCAAATCACGTTTGGTCAGTTATGCGCGCATATCTTCTATTTATTTCGCCTCTCAAGCCGAGCACGCTTCCTTCGGATGCACGCCCCGCCGTCAAAATAAAAAGGTCGCCGAATTAGCCGGAAGTAAGAACGGCAATTTCCGATATTACGAGGTCGCCTTCCTGTGGAAATCACTCCGGACAGGATGAATCTTGAACAAATATTGGATTGACTTCCGGGCTTCTACGCGCGGGCTAATGAAATTGACCGAATATTTTCTCCTGCAATCTTCGCCTGCCTGGCTTGTACTTAGCAAATAAGCTACTTAGCCGTGCTCGAGACTACAAGATGTAAGTTACTGTATAATCGTACGGGCTCGAGAGTTCGCACCGAGGATCGACGCTCACTTCGCTAGTTACACCATCGAAATGTAAATATAATCATATACAATACAATGCTCAATTTTCAAATAAATCTGGACCGCACGACAGAATGTATGTTATGGTAAAGGTGATTAACCCGGTGAATATGTATAATTACCGTTTACTTTGATAACTACTGAAGAATTGATCACTTCTACTAAAAGTGATCATTAAGTATATGTAATTGTGGTAATACTTCCTTACCACATTTATTTATTTGTTCAAAGAGGTGAATAAGATAGATTTAAATAAAGTATTTTCTTTTAAAAATTGTGTTATTAGTCTCGCTCATAAAAAGGTTGCACTAAAGTGAGTTATGGGGGCCTTCCTACCAAAGTGTGATAAAATTCATCTCCAGCACTGGGAGGATTCTATCGAGTGACTTCAATAATAACCGAATTAATCACATTTACAGTAACATATTTACTAAACCATTCCTGCAAATGAAACGGTAAACCTTGACCAACCTCATCTCCTCTCGCAACCCTCAACGACACGCTGCGCAAAATCCACCTACGCAAAAGTAATTTGACTTCTTCGCATTAGTATGACGTTCAGCCACGCGTACCATTATCATTACAGTGAATTTGCGCCGGGCAGCAGCGTGGCCCGTGTTTGCGCAACACGTTACCCCATCCGGTCTCCGCTCGGAGACAGATTTAACGCGAACAGAGTGCCGCTGTAATTCTGTGTGCCGTTATTAATTAGGCGACGGAGATTAATTGCGCCGTGGCTAGGTTGAGCTCAGACGAGGGAAATCAGTATCTCAGTTAAACGGCCGACGGGGCCGGATTTTAAGGATGAACGAAAGGCCCGCTTTGCGCGAAATTAACGAGCTGAGAATCCGCACGATCAACCTGTCCGCCCTCGTACGACACGATCTAGGAGATGCTCCTTCAGCGGGACAGCGTAAACGCTCACTCGCCCAAGTGTATTCCCGTACAATGTCGGCCAGTATCCCGAGTCTACGCATGCGTTACGTGCCCAGCTCGTGCATAAATCAAGGCCGCTCTCGGGCGACAAACAATGATTCGCTGTACGGCGATTTGTTACGATCTCGCTGAAACCGGTATCCGCTAATTAAAGAACGGACGCTACGGATTTGAGCGAATGGCTTCGATTCGAGTGTGTGTTCGTGGGACGAGTCGCGAGCGGCTTTTAAACGGCCGTTGAGAGACGCTCGGCGCTTAACGTCCGAGAATTATGGGTGGGTCGAGTCATTCTTCTGGACTCGGGTGTTGAATGCGACGATAAAATTGATGTTTCGGAATGATCGTTTAGGACCTCAAGAGATCGGACGCGGCGGTGCATTCCGCGCAAGCTCGCGTGCCGAAGCTAATTTCTGAGCACCTTGGCGAGTGCACCCTTTTTGCGAAAACATTCCCATTCAGCGATCTTGGGGAGTGAACCTTTGTTTCTACGGTTCGATGCGCCTGTTGGATTCGCTCGTTAAGAGTCATAATTGCATGGTGCCCGATGAATTGATTCTGAAAAAGCGCGCTGCTTTCAGGACGACTGAAATTTTTTCCCGTATTATCCACTTATCCGCGTCCAATGGTGAATGTTGGTGGTACTCGTTGAATAATTACCGATCGATATTCGAAGGGACGCGGTTGTAGGACCGAGGTAATTATTTGAAAACTTTTTCCGCTTATCAAGAAATTAGCCTAAAGTATGCTGTGCTGGATCACACAATGAATTCATGTACAGGGTGAATCAGAATTCGAGAGAGAAAATTTCAAGGGTGATAGAGCACATCAATGCAAGCAATTTTTGTAATAGAATGTATGGGCGGAATATAAGGGGTGAAAATTACAGGGTAGTTTTCCACCATCGCATTTAACGCGTGTTAAAGAATTATCACATGGAGACTAAAGTATACGAAGTATTAACCCTTTGCACTCGGTTGTCCCCTCTGAGGGGACAACGTAAGTCTAACATATCACACGGTTGTCCCCTCTGAGGGGACATGAAAGTTTATTACCGATTTCGGAGAATTACCTTATTCCACCGCAATTTTTTAAGAAAGATATGTTTTCCTGTAGTTTTGTATTAAAATGGCACAAAAAACAAATCAAAATATGATAAAATTATCAAGATGCATGATAAATAAGTCAAACGGTTTTACACGTCGAAAGAGAACGTGTGAAGCGCATTCACGGCGGACTATATAATTCTCTAATCCGTTGAGCGATATGTAAAATTAGTGGAACAAAGGTGCACGTGTATGGGTCAATGATATAGGGAAACTTTTGTAGAAGAAATTTTATCGATAGTGATAGCGATACAAGTAGTGTAAAAGAAAACATCTCATTCAAACATCCCATCAAAATGATAGGAAACAAATTTTGGTTTTTCTTTGTAAATATGTGTTCTTCAATGTTCACAAATACATATAAACCAAACTTCATTACAATGCCTTACTTGGTTCCGAAATATTGTGCTATAGAATATCACGTTTTCGCGAAAAAGTGGCGTCGAGTTGCTGGTAGGTAACGTCCGAAACGGTGCCGAGTGCAAAGGGTTAAGATAAAAAATAGAACGAAGAGTTTGCCCACGATCGGACAATTTTTAAAGGTTCTTATATCCATCAAAGCTTCTTTGAGAATTTTTTCAAAAAAATCGATCGGGGCGTGTTTTGAAGTTTTGTTTTGTTTTGAAGTCAAGCGACGCTGTTACGGCACTATGGTCTTTTGTGACTTGTGAAATTTTATTACTTCGATACGCTTGTTTGTTTATAAATGTTTTTAAAGTACCTGTAAAATGTTTCCCTAATTTGGCCGAAATCGTCTCGAGTTGCTGGTTCGCGCAAGTGAAAAAGGCCTCGAGTGCAAAGGGTTAATAAAATGTTTTCCGAAATATTTCCGCTCATTCTTGTGATAATTCTTTAACTCGTTAACCGCATATCAAGCATCGGCGACGGGCGTGACAGTCAGCGCGTTAAATGTGACAGTGGAAAACTACCCCGTAACTTTTCACCCCTTGCGTTTCGCCCTAACATTGTTTTACAAAAATTGCTTCTATTGATGTGATCTGGCACCCCTTAAACTTTCTCCCTCGGATCTGATTCACCCTGTATATTAAGTATGTACAAAGAATTGAACCATGTGATTTTTATAAATTCCCTTACAAATGTCTCAAGTCAGTAGTACTTTAAATTAACAGATGGAATCCATTTTTTGTTCACTCTTGATAAATTTATACGTTAAGTGCAGTGATAAAAAAAGCCAGATTACTAAAAGTAGTCAACTTTTTGGATTTATCCTTGAATTAAATATTAAAAATTTTCATGTAACAATTGGTGTACGTTGCTGTTTAAAAATATAATTAACAACATGCATGTCCTCCGTTAGTTTCAATTTGTCACAAAATGAACATGGTAGCGAATTAAATATATTCCCAATTCATGGAGAACTGTCAAAAGGATCATTTTCCAAAATTATCCAACATCCAGGAGCCGCGTATGAACATTTCCGCTCATTAACGCATTTTCCTTGTTAATTAAGTCGGATCCTAAGGCGGCACGCGGAGCACCTAACTGCTCGTTTTCCTTCCAATTAACATTTGATAATTAGCAGATCATTGCTCGATTAGCGTGTCGTTCTTATTTATTTAACGTGATCCAGACTGATCGCATCAATTTTGAGTGTTGAATCCATCATCGATGCATCGATCGTAAGAGATGCTGTCACGCTACAGTGTGTTCAAATTGAAAGTATCAATTGGCCCGGTTCGAACGGATAGCGAATCTCTTCGACGCCCGCGGCTTGCGTCAATTTGTTCGCTGTTACGCGTTTTATTGTCAGTCTATTTTCGTGCGTTACCCGCGGAAGGTGTGAAGAAAATATTATTGTCAGGTAACCGCAATTTTGCAACGACCGCTGCTCTTGACGCTGAAGACTATAAAAATGATACACTTCGGAAGTTTGTGTAACTTAGAACAATTTTTAATTTCAGCCTATGCCGTTTACTGTAATCCAATCGGGTCGAATTAATTTTTATTGTCCTGCCTTGGACCACTCTTATAATCGTCAGCACAATTGGCAGCACTTCGTTCAGTCTTGTGTAACAAATTTTCATACCTGGAACAGATATCGAACCGCTGTTGCAGAGTCCAGCCTGAATTTCTCGTATCCGTTCTTGAATGATGGGACTGTTGAAATCAATGTCGCTCTGAAACAAGCGTAGTAATTTTCACGGTAAAGATTTTTGTCTTATCGAGATATTTACCAATACTTATTAATAGTTATATTCCCTCTATGATTTTGTTCTATTATTTATTCACATATTTTTGTTTATACTCTTATAGTCACAGTCAGAATATAAACAACAGTTATCAGTGAGTATCAGCCTATTTGCAATAAGTCCAACTTGGCAAGTCACTTCTATGGCCATCTGCTGAAAGCGCAATCTGCAGAATTTGTCTTCATGAAACTACTTGCCAGTATTAAAACCATTCATCCGAACCTCATTTGAGATCGGAATGAGCGCTTTCGCTAAAAATAAATAAATAAACAAATAAAAGAAAAAAACTAGCTGAGCGATCTTAGCAATTGATTGGCTAGCTTTGCAAGTAAAGCCCCGCGACTACTTTCGTGAAAGCAATTTGCGAGTTAGATTAAAAGGTCTGCGTGGCGAACGATGCGCTGGTCAATTTTTTCAGTCTCACGGACTGTCGTTACGTCTGGATCGACCAATTTGGGTCAGACGCTAACGGGCAAATCGATATAGGGTGTTCCCGAAGGCGAGATAGTAGGTGCAAATCGCGGCTAGTGTAAACCTTGAGCGAATCATAGCCTCTCAGTGTCAGCTGTCCTATCCGGGGTAAGTGTTATTTGAGAGTGGCACTTCAGCTGCACACTCTTTGTCATCGGCTTCACATACGAACACCCCGCCATGTACACCTTGTATGCGAGTTACGAACGATACAATAATACGGTTTAAGCGGATAGTGGAACTGTGACGATCAAAGTGCGGTACGGCATCTAATCCCGCAAACTTTGACGTTGGGGATCAGGAACTTTTTTATTGCGATTGTTTATTTATAAACGTTTGCGATCTCGTATGGAAATGATTTTCCGGTGATCGGGGCGGAAAGTTTTAAAAAGGAAATGATTAGGGTGTAGCGTCGAC
The DNA here is from genome assembly GCA_914767735.1 of Anoplius nigerrimus. Classification (NCBI taxonomy): domain Eukaryota; kingdom Metazoa; phylum Arthropoda; class Insecta; order Hymenoptera; family Pompilidae; genus Anoplius; species Anoplius nigerrimus. Next base: position 2,045,083 of record OU612079.1, on the reverse strand, counting down.
TACGTAGCTAAATACTCAAACGTCTTCTTTGAGAGGAAAATATGCTGCTTCGTTGTTTTTTTCACAATATTGTCGCGAGGATAATTGTCGAATATCTGTGTTGTAGCCTTTATGTGGCTTTATTTGAATTTGTTGATGCAAGAACTCTTAAAACATTCCGAGTCTAATACTAGTAGAATGGAAACGCTAATGCAGCCTTAAGATCCTTAATCTTTTCAGTTAGGGTGTCTATGCAAGCTGAATAAAGCGTGGTTTCTGAGGCATGTTGCTGTTACTCAGTAAAATGCAAATAATCTGAAAATTTCAGAGCGATATTGCAATATAAGTAGAAGAATATTAACATTTTATGTTGTAAACATTATCAGAACGTTGCTGGACTGTCGGATTACTGTCAATGGGTAGCATGTAACGACCGCCTTCGACTGGCCCTAGGAATAAAAATCCAATAGACTTCAGTCTGCGAAGTGAATTGGACAAGCAATAGGCCCTGATCGATCTATCCATTTATTAGGAAATTGCTCGTTCAGAAAATGTCTACCTGCTTCCGCGAAAATGCGATGGCGTCTGTTGTGCATAAACGATCCGGCAGATAGACGTCTAGCAAATTTTCTGTTAGCAGCTTCGTTACTCGAGAAATGTTCAGCTTACGATAATAAAGAAAAAATATGTAATATATTGCTATAATTAGGGAAGGGGGGTAAACGGAGTATATCTTTATACGAACGTTTTTCGTTGTTTTTGAGTTGAAAATGCTTCCCCTTGTCTGAATTCGGCCCTTTAAGGAACACCACGGGCATGTATTATTCATGTTATTCAATTCGATTTTTATTAAGATTTTCGACACTTTTAAGCAAATAGATTTGTTTTTACCACACGAACGAGCTGTCGGAATGTGGTAAAGCCGACAGAATTTGATATAGAGTATTAAAAGCTCCACAGACTATCTGCTGTTTCGTTTCTACATATATCCAACTGCAAAGATTCTTCGTTACATTAATAATATTCACTGGCTCCTGTCTATTGGTAATATGAAAACCTTTCAATTATTAGGATTATCAAACTGACGAAGCGAATTTTCAATTTTCAATCAGGCCTAACTACTTCTAAACAGTTAGCTGTCTAATCAAGTAAACGAACCACCATATCTCACCGGTACTCTCCGACCTACCCTGTTTGTGTCTCAGAGATTAAGGGCGCATGACATTTATTATACCAGAGGTTAAGGGTGGTAAAAGCAGTCGCAGAAATATTTGACCGAACGTACACGCTCGACTCCAATATACATTCCTCTCCCTTGATTTCGCTTTACTGTTCTCCTCACTTCGAAGGCAAGCGAGATGCGGGGTCAATATAAACTGTTTATTTATCCTCCCCCGTTCAACCCCTCTCGCATTCGTAGATGTCGACTGCCGCAAGACAGTCGCGATACGATTGCGACCCGGAAAGAAATTTGACGGAAGCATCGAAGCTTCTATTTATCGAGTGCGCCCGTAAAGATAAAAACATAACCCCAAAAACGACTATTGCTTTATAGGGCACTTATCACAATAACGTTCGATATTGTTTGCTGATGTTCGGGTTATGTGGCTCGTACCATAACGCGTCAGGAAAAGGAAGATAGTTATGGGAATTCAGAACATTTTATACGCATGTTTTATGAGGATGTGGGCAGAAATATTTAAAATATTTCACTGTGCATGCAGGATGTTCATAAACAGGGAATATGCCGCTGTAGCGTAGAAGGGAGTGGAATGAAAGTTTTGATTATTTTTATATTACTCATTTAACTCTCTTTAAGATTAAGAATACAACTCTTTTTAAACGTTTTTATTCAGCGCAGATAACCTTCCTAGAACACGGTAGATAAATTCCTAGAAATTGTTGTTTTGGAGGAAACCGTGTTATACGATACAGAAGCAGTACAAAATGGGTGGTCACGTTCCGGAAACTTATTAAAAACCAATATTTTTTTTCAAACTCCATGCAAGAAACTTAATCTTTATTAAAAAGGCAAATGTGTGTATAACATAAATCGACAAAAATATAGTTTTCATTTTAATGCAGCCCTAATTTGATAAAGTTCTTCATACCTCGTCACTCAGTACAATCAAACAAGAACGTTTTTTCGATTGAACGATATCACTAACAATATAACACCGGAGTAGAGTTATAAATGTGGAAATTATAATTTATGTAGATATTTTTATGTAAAGCCGCTATAATTCATTATTCCTTAACGTCATTATTTTAAGGTAATTTTATATCTGAATATGTCAAAGAAAAATCAGGTTGTCCAGTGCTATAGTAGCACAGCGTTGTATAAAAGTTTCTGTAATTTTCTTATCGTGTTACAGCGAGACCTTGTTATAGGACGCCGTGTTGTAGGAGGGCTAACTGTACTTTAATGCGGAGCGTGGAACTGTATACCTATATGTATATGTGGTTAATATTCACCGGAACAAAAGGTGGCACAGTGAAATTTCTCCTTTCCGCTTTGTACCGTTCTATGCGATGGAATAATTTAGGGAGAGAGATTGAGCCGTAAAGTAGTATTACATATTAACCAGCGGTGCAAGCCTGTTTCTTGAATAAACATCGACACATAAAATTGAAAGTTCTGATAAAATGAAGAATGCTAATTAATTGAGAATTTTCTATTAGCGCACAAATATTGTTTAAATCTATTCTCGCAATTTTAATGACTATATCTGAGATTAATGTCGAGTAAGGCTAGTAGTTGTTATAAAGTATTGTGCAATTACTCACTTGGAATTATTCGGTAAAGTTTATTATTCTTGCAAAAAATGAAATCAAATTCATGCTGCTTCGGGCTATGCATTAAATAGGTACATGCGCGCGTATTACGTGCGAAAATGTTTCCATTATTTCACACGCAAAGGGAAATTGGTACAATAAGTTCGCATAGCGCGTATACGGAGCAAAAAAAGTTTCGGAACTCCACCAGATGGCCAAGGGCTGTTTCGGATACAAATAAAGGAACAATGTTTGAAACGCAATCTCTCAAAGGGACGAAGTTGGACTCAAACAGATATTTTATTAGCCAAGATGCGTACGTCGAAGGATACTCAAAGGATATGGCTTATTTGAGTTATTCTTCGTCGTCAAAACTTAGCAATCTGAAAGTACGTAAGGAAAGGTTGAATGAATTTTTGTTTCGAAATATCGGGTAGCCTGCACATTGTGGTTAATAAGAGGTCTTTAAAATTGTGTACCGGGGTCTTTCATCGTTTCTTTGAGGTATTACGCTTCGAACATTCTTGTTGCACCCTTAAAGGAACTGCCCCCGAGCTAATTCGTACAGTAGAGAAAATCATGATGGGGCATACACGTTACGCGCAACTCGGACATCTTTTAAGTTAAATTATGCATAATTTTTTATATTTTCGTGTTTTTGAACATTACTTCAGGGCAATTTAAAAACTGAAAATCTGCGGTCCATTAAAAAAAGCCTTGGAAAAATGAGAGACTCTAATCCGTGAACATTCCGTTGCAGTTTCACAAATAATGCCAGGCCGCTATGAAAATAACGAACAAATTCATGTAAAAACCGTGAGAACTGTTACATAATAATTATATTCCATTGAAAGTAATAAATCCGCAAAATATTGACTTTTTTAAATGTTTAACTTTGCAACGGTCTATTCGTCATGAAAGTGCTGCAAATCGATTTAAAGTGCGAGTCCTGCTCAGCCAATACTATTATCTTCCCTCCTGAATTACTGGCTACAGTAAGTGTCCCGTTCACCCAGTTTACTTTTTCGCTTACATTTTGTCGAACCACCCTCGATCGACTCTTCCCTGTTATCCCTTCAACGCCCCAACCTTCATTCCTATTTCTAAAATACATCGAACATAGCGCAAGTTGAAGAGTGTGTAGTTGATTAAAATCGGACAGCTGTGTAGATTTGATTTCAATTGAATCCACTGGTTCGCTCTGACTCAAATGTACAAATTCCATTATCTTGTATTATCTTACATTCACTCTGAGACGTAGCACAAATGATGCGTTCCACATTCAGAGCACGAACAATTCTTTTTCAGTTTCTTCGCTCGTAGCACCGAATACTTCGGATTATACCTATCGTCAAATGAACACAAAGGTTTTGTTACGACACTCTAACTGTGCTTTCGATGCAAGGTATCATGTCAATTTCTACTAGGAACACGTTACGTTGGTGTAACTAGTGGGATAATGATAATGTGCCTCCAATAGGATTAACGTTGCGTAAATGCATTGTAATGGAAGTCTTGAATGCAATTTTCAACAATAGACGAATTTAATACTTTATCTCCTGTGCGAAAGATGAAGGAGGATTAAGAAGACAATAGCAGTTCGCTTTTTGTTACATCCCCTCATTTAACGCATCTGAAAAGGATCTCGACGGCCCTAAAAATTATTGTAACCTGCTACGCTTTTTGTTATATTAATAAACTTTTGCCTATTTTTCGCTTGGGTCGTTATAGTTCTAGGTCACTTACAGTAATTATAAGTGTGATCTATAAATACTGTACTTACACGTGGCTCCATCGTGCAGGATGTTATCCTTGAATTCGTTTCTTTCGTATGTCGGACCTCTCAGCCCAGAAGAGCAGCTACTCGCACGCTGAAAGGAATCAGATATTATCGATTAATAACACAGCGCATTAACATACCGAACCGATGAGTGAGAATAACGTATGCGACATTGTCGGCAGGTGTAATAATGCCAGCACAAAGCCTGCGTAATTCCTTACTTTCGGCTTGCATAGGAGAGTCGATGTGCAAGGTGTAACGTTGTGGCACCACTTGCGGAGAGTAATTATCGTGTGTTGGAAATGAGTACTTGGCGTAATAGGCTTATACCCCACGGGGCGACAAGCACGGGTATCAGTCTCTTTCGGTATGATATCAAGTGTGGCGTAAGCATATAAATATTTGCCGCAAGGCGCGCAATTTTAAGGATTTTGCTGGAACGTTCTTAACGCCCTTCTGTTTACCGCGCTGTTTTCGCTACAAGTAAGAGTGTCTATTGTCCGAATTGTTTTTCTCCTCAATGTTATTTTTTATGTGTTAAACGAGTGATGAGTACACTATACAAATGTTAAAATTCACGGTGAAAAAATGCTTTGTTATCATTTCGATCTAAGTAACTATTAATTGCGGAATAATATTTTTTAGCTAGAAATGTAATGGTCTGTTTTCCTTTATTTCATAGTTTTGAGTCGCATCAATAACAAGTTTATTAGCGACTAAGGGGTTTGTTACATAATTTTCAAATAGTTAATGGTCTGTTGTTAAATGTATCCTAATAGAATTTATTCTCTTTATGGTCGAATGCGTTAAAGCCAGATGAGCCTTGACATTTGGAATGGAACGATACATTTCATAGTAGATTCGGTTTGCGCAGATTATTATTTCCTGTAAAAAAATATTAAATTATTCCCGTGATGCCTTTATACGACAAGAATATGGCACCCTTGAGACCATTTAATAAGACTAGGTGATGCACATCTATATGAGCTTATGTCACGATAGAATGTTTATTTTTAACGTACGCCTCTTCACTTCTGCGTAAAAGTTAACGGCGCATGTCAAAAGCATCGTTTCTGTTTATTTAACAAATCCAATTGTGGTGCATATTAACGTTGGCTACATTATTCCGGTATTCAATAAATCATGCACGCAAAGGCTAAGAATGTTATTATTCTCCAGTTAAAACGAAAAAGGCATTGTGTATTCAACATAAACGACCCCTAACAATATTTTGTGTCCCATAGGCATCGTACAAAATTGTGCCCTGCAGTTTCCTGCGCCAAGGCTCTTATGCATGTCGCATTAATTGAAAGAGCATATTTGAGTATCTGGCAAACGAACCGACGCCATGTTAGAAACGTCAGTACACCGAAACATAACTAGATAATCAAGCGAAGTAGTTCGATCGGAATTTTGATTCCACGAATTAACGATCAGTGCCGTGCCTTTGTTTGTAGTTTCATTAATCACGTATTAACGACCAAAAGGGAACTATGTCTCCTCCGTTCATAATTTTCGACCCTTCTTAGACATGTTACGACGCTGTAATGACAGTCACTCGGTGCGATCAATCAGTAACCTGAGACAACTACGAGCATGGTAAACTGAACGATATTAAGAACGTTTTTTTTCGTAAACGTAGCTCGAGAATACTTTGCGGCAAATTAATCGTTATTGAACTTTGCCTATAATAAAGAGATCCAAATATGGAAACTGTACACAAGTTTTTATCGTTTTCTGTCCGTTAAGCGTTGTTCGCATTTAAAACGCTTCTGAGAATAGAATAAAAATAGGACGTACAAGCTTTTATTTATAAAAATATGGAAAACAAGCAATAAGATAAACTTACAACTACAATTCAATAATACCGACTAATATTTTACTAACCAGTCTTGTTTCTCTTTAAACAAATACTGTGAATTTATCCCATGTAATTTTTGCCCAGACCTTCCTGATACGTAACAATAGTAAAATTACCATCTACTACAATCAAAAATCAACTAAATCAATTACTGAGTGAGACATATCGTGCTCGTTTCAAGTTTGACGAATCGACCTGTCACCTACCGTTTGTTTCAATTCACTGATGTCAGATCTTCTGAATGACATAATTCATGAACTATATACACGTACGTTTATGGATAATCAGAACTGCGTCATTTTACTCCGCGTGCATGTAAGTTGAAGGGGTTAAGAGAATAGCAGAGAGTATCGTCCGCAGTGGAACTTAAAACGCATCAAACTAAGCGCCGTACAAACTTGAACCTGACACAATCTTTACGAGTGAAGCACATGGTGAGTGAATCAAACCGTGTCTCGCGAAGAGCTTGTTAAATTCTAATACAGCAGGTTTCGCTCAGAACAAGACCCTCAAAGGACCCGACGGGATCAGAGTAGAGAGCCTCTTTGACAGATTTCGAATTTCCTGAATACTCGAGTTGTTGGAAAACATCCTTGGCGAATGCGTTGTGGGTGAAGCATCTTTTGCCGCAGGAGCGCGATGTTTAATTAACATTGCGGTCCACTGAACTCATACAACGACCAGTGTCGCAATAATACGTGTGGAAGTCGTGGGAGAATGGAAATGCGGGGACAAGTTACAGTGACGACAGTAATATTCACGAAATAAACGTACTGAACGCGTTGCAATCCGAATGTGGCTGCAACACGTCACTCTGAAATATATTTAGTCGTTACAACCGACGTTTTGAATCCATTGCAAGGGTTACAGGCTTGGTTCGTCCAAAGATCAAAGGTATGTATAGATTTTAAAGTGCACATATTCAATTGTAAATAATTATTGCACCGGCCGTTCAATAATATCGATACAAGAGAAAAACGAATGTTGGTAACAACATTACTGAGATATAATTAGATTTGTAAAAAAAAATTACAACGTTATAAACAAGGTATAAAAGATCAATTCGCATTAAGGATTTAAGAGTACTAACGATGAAAATCGCGTGTCCATGCTCGACGAATTCAGCGGGAAAATTCAGAAACTACGAACTTTCGAAGGAATCAACAGGTACGCTCCGAGTAGCAAACTGGAATTTGTTTGTATAAGTACATGACATTAAATCCAACACGTATACAGAAAGTTGAGCAAAACCAACAAGACTTGGACTCTGAAATGAGGAAAGTGTAAATATTGCATGACGGTAACACGTCTATGCTCATCATGTATTCTTGAATGACGAAAGTGTAAGAAAACTGCATTTCATTTCCGCCATTACGAAAACTTTCAAGGAACAAGAAACGACCTCAAAGCTCGAGAAAATTATCCGTATCAATATAAATCCTTAAACACACACGACCGGTATATTCAAATTCATCGATATACATTTTTGTATATTGGTATGTTAAACAGTAGTATTGGTGTAGCAGTACATCTTAAACGAATGTATAAATTGCTCAAAGAGTATTGTTTATCTTATTGAAAGCATTATAATGGTATAGGATTCTTTGAGGTCGTAATACATTATCGGGCTCTTTCGACCATCCCGTGTCAAGTCACGTTATTGTAAAGGAATTAACACCCGTCCATATGCGATTGTAGATTTTCATCGTAGGTGTGGCTTACAGTGACCCATTTCGAGTTAGCCGTGCCACGCAATGAAATCCCAGAAGTGTACATTCGTGGCTTCGCAAATCCACTCTTCGTAAATCCGGTCAGATAAAGTGAGATTTATTTGCGATTCTTTGCTACTGCGTAAACTCTTTCGACCGTAATCAACACCTAGTTAACGTTCCGATTAAGTGTTGACAACATTTGGCCAAACAAACTGTTACACGCTTACGAGAATGAAGACCGATCAGCTTGAAGACGCAAGTCGCTTATCGGCAATTTGAACGTTTTAGCAGTTTCGAGTGTACTAAAGTCAGACGATCGCCATTCATTTCGTAGTTATATCATTAAACGTTGTAAGACGTGCATATCAAGGGTCTCCTAATCGGAAGACAATAATAATAGGAAAGACCAGAAGTAGAAGAGGATTTATATGATACAGGTAACAAAGCTTTCGATTTTGTCTATTTTGTTTTTGAACTGTGATGAATGCGAACTTTGTTTTCACTTACCGGGTTTTATATTGGTTTTTATGTAATATATTCTGCAGGCTTTTGCGGATGGTAAATTATTGGCTTACTTGAAAATTCATTTCCAACCTTCAACTTACAGGATTATGAAAAGGGGTTCAGGATTGACGCTGAATAAATATTAAAGTGGGACAGAAAATGCATGTACTTCCTTATACCAAGTTTGTTAAATTATTAAATGAAAATATTACGTTTGTGATTACTGATAATTTTAAATCAAAGAGATAATGTTAATGTTAAGCCGGTATGAGACTTGAAGTGTCAGAAATGAACTATACATTGTTAAAAATGTAATAGCAAGAAACGATCTAAATTATTTCTCTGAACAATTTCACGTTTAATTGTGAATATAATTAGCACACAAAAGTCATTAGTAAATATGCTTTGCAATTTAAAAGAAATCGTTTATCTGGCAGAAATCCCACTTAGTGTTTTTCTTAAATATAATTGCATGTGTTTTCCGGGAACTTTTCTCAGCTGTGCATCGATATTAACGACCTTTCAACTTTCTAGCTGAGAGTCATAGGAAATTCCAGTGACGGAAGTCAATAAACATAATTATCTCTGGCAAACTTCGACGGGTGGCAATCAAATCTGCCATCTTTACGCTTTATTTATATACTGTTTTCGTATTTGTGTTTTCCGTAAATTGTAAGCATTAAACATATAAATTAATCTGTCTTTCGCAACTCTCTTTTATCCAGAGTATGATTACACATTTATACTAACAATAAGGGAAAATATATATTTCAGTCCCTTCTTCAAGTCCTTACAGAATAACATTTGTACTGGAATCATACCCCACTGAAAATGCCGCCTAAACAACCGTTGAACAAAAGATGTTGAGCTCCTCCAAAAGAAGTGAACAAACCTAACGATCTAGGTTGGCATAATATTGTTTACGTTGAATCATCCGTGCCATATGAGATATCGCAGCGCAATTCAGAACACACCTTGCCGAGCTGGCCATATAACGATTTTCCAGTCATTCGGGATTAACAGATAATTACAGGATGAAAAAAGGTGTATCAGACGGGAAAGAAAGTGACGTCCGCATGCAGGCGTTGGACAGCTCGTTCGCCTAACTCACTTATAATCTCGACACGGCCTACGTTCTCTTCAACGTCCAGCGTTATCCTCATGGCAGGCTCTTCCGTACGTGACGAAATAGCAGAAGCACGAAACAGCAATACATCCACAGAGACAGTTATGCTAAATAGCCCTCGAAACTTACGAACGGCTCAAAGTGTTCAACTTCGAACGAGCGCTTGCTCGCAAATACTCGCAATATGTTTATTTATCGGCACGGGTAGTTCGACATGTTAAAGATTTGCTGAAACGATTTGTCACGTCGTAGAGACAATTCAATTATCAAGGTGAGGCGGCTAATGGGAAGGGCAGGATCGATGCCGCTCAATCTATCACTGAACGACTCTTATTCTTGTCGATTAGCGCTAATTTTCCTCTATTCCGTGTTTCGTAGCTACGCTCGCTTCGAGAAGGAAGTCGTTTCCTGCTGCCCGCGATGCGTGCCTGGCATGAGGTTAATTAACCAATAACATAATATGTGAGCGCGTGCTCGATTAACGTGTGTCAATTGAATTCGATCTATGTCGGTAACTGTTTTGTGTGCTTCTGCGGTCGAGTAGGCGACATTTTCTCACCGCCCGCTAAATTATGAGGGATACCTACGTTGGCGTGACGTTGAAAGAAAACATTTTGGCGAGGGATTTAATGCAGGCCGCAAATTGCAAACGCGAAAAGTACCTGGGTGGTCTGTTGAAGTTGCAGTGCGTGCAGTTGCATGCAATTAAAATTGTGACGGCGAGATTTTCAATAAGCTAACCGGTGGACATAAGAGGGTGTGAGTGAATCTCACTTTTGAGATTTTTGTGCAATGTTATCTAGTTGCATACAGACTATAATCTCAAGTGGTATAATCTTGGCGACATCGCTGTGTCAACAGGCAATTGTCTGTTTTACTTACAAACAAAATTGTTTGAAAGGAATATAACGTGTCAGCAGTAATTTGGAAGTTCGTAAAGCTAGCCGTTAAGAGTCTTGAATGATAAGACAAACAATTGCATACTCATTGTTTGCAACAAATATATCTGTGACATGCATTCATAGAACTTGTATAAGCTTGAACCGTACTGGGTGGCTGCTAAGTGCCACATGTTGGCATCAAGATATGGAAATTTTATGGACCCTGTTTGTTGGCACCATGGTCGCATATTGCGGGGGTGAAACATAAGTCTTTTACGCAATTAGTGCGTTTTGAAATCTCGAAGTTGCCCTATTTATATTTCAGCAGACTGTACACATGCACGCCCTGTAAGCGCTAATTACACAGGGGATGAAAAATGGGCAGGTAAATGAAGGGGGCGAAACTTTAATTACTTAGCTTCGTGTCGTTGTTTCTTAAGCCTTCAACATGCCTACGGCAAGCTTTCTACCACACTTTTCTCTTAATCGAATTACGAAGAATGCACGTAATACGTAACTCTACGCCGAATGAAACTTTTCACCTTTACGCCTCGCTCATACATACAAAAAAGCAACGTGCAATTTTAATACCGCCAGAAAAATCACAAGAATTCCAGTATAGGTTATAAATTCACACCTGCATTCAATTCTACATGACCTGACAGATAACATTTTGCCACACACTAAAAATTCCTTCTAAAAACTGGCAAAACACAGCGAATTCATCCATTAAATGAAACAGCGTTCGGAACCGCAACATCATGAATACACGATCGTATACGTCCACCGTTTTTTGTTTACGCGGGCTAAATTTTACTCGTTTCATTTCAGCGATTTTGTCGCTTGCTCGATTCTCGTAGCAAATCATCTCGTCTGCGTACGTGAGCAGATTTAGTCGTTCGAATAGCATACGAATCGTTTATTGTGAAAGCGGTGTAAATCCATTTTTTTTTTAAATCAAAAGTTACATAAATAAAAAGTTTACACTAAATTACTCACAAAGTATATGATATAACACTTTTTTTTTGTAAATGGACGTACACCACTTTCAAAATATACGATCCATATATTAATCCCCACTCGGAATATGGGAAACCTTAATCTAATAGTAATTCTTTTGAAAGCGAAATTGCCTTTTGGGAGGAGTCAAGGCCAAGCGGCAGGCCGCGTAAATGATTGAACGTGACGAGGCATTGCTCCAAGTGGCATGTGCCGTGGCTCAATTACCGTGTTAAATTATAACGTTGGCCCTTCGCGACCCAGTCGTAGGTGTGCGTGACGGCGCACGGCCTGTTTCAATATGTTCGATTCGTTAGTGTTACCGTGCCGCGTGACGACGGAAATAGATCCGATTATGAAGACCCGTCGGCCATGTTCAATTCAAATTGACAAACAGAAGCACATACCGCCCAAAATAATCTTGGATCTGTCACAGCGTTACTTTGCCGATTAAATAATTCTATTCGTGTGTAGAAACAGCAGCATTTGTTTGCTGAGAAGGTTAACGGATTCCAAAAAAACAAAATTGTAAAAAATGGAAGAAATCGTGCCGTTTCAACTTCCCGTGTTTTGCTCTGGAATATGATAGAAAAAAGGAGCATTGTTTTTGTGCGTTAATTTTCTTTTTAGTCGTTTTTCTCATCGATCACCGCGACGCTACAATCCGTCACAGATGCATGACTCACCCTACGTCATATATTATGATCGGTGATAATGTCAAAGCTAGGAACCGATACGTTTCCTTTGCTTTAGTTTCGAATATGGATCAGCTCAACGATCTGAGAATTCTTGACATAGAGGAGAACGATATCCAGAAGTCTGCATGCTGTACCTTGTGTGCTTACGAAAAATGTTAAAGTTGGTATCGGTATCGAGATTTAATTACCTGTTACATTTAAATTAAAGAGATAACGCGAGCAGAGGACAAATTTTGATAAGACTTCGGTAATCGCCGTATAAGTTCTACAATGTATATATATTTTTAGTCGTGTTTCATAGAAGACCGGCTATGTTTTTTCCGTTACTCTATCCACTTACGTGAAGAAACATAAGGAGTTGAGCAAAGATCCTCATAGAAATGTAAATTTTTTTTGCGGAGCAATACGATTACATCCTAATTTATAGCAGACGCCAGCGACGGCCGTCTTTTTATCGTCCGTACGTAGTGAACTGTGCGGATGATAAATTCTAACAAACTAGATACCCTGATAACAGGCAGTGTAACAAGTTGTTGTCCGAACGTAATTACCCGTCCACATAGTGATGGCCTGTGGCAGAACGTGTGGCCTCAGAAAACACTTTGGGGCATGTAAATATGATTATGACTGACGAGAGAGAGATCATTACACGATTCGCGCAACACGGACGCTGGAGGGATCATTCGTTCCGAACAGAAGATGCATTTCTCGCATGCCTGATATCAATTAGTTCGCACGAAAAGATGCGATCTGAGTGGATAATCTTTCATTACGCTCGCGTCTGGCATTTCACTTTGCCGGATACCATCTTGTTTACGTCGCCAGGCAGACGTTTCAGCTGTTCGGTTCATATAGTTTTGCCGAAAAAATTATTGTCTTCCTTACGTTTTATCGCGACCTCTACCTGCTGTTATCCGTTGGCTTTTATCATTGAGTTTAGTTTTTGCACTGGATACCTCCTCTAATGTGCACATCAGCTCTCAGCGATAAGCCTGCATTCACAAATGAAAAGTTTAAATAGTCGAGGATGCGGTAAACAATTGGTGTAGTAAGATCCAATATCAATTTCAGTTTCCAATCGTAAAATAAGACAATAACAAACTCGTAACAGTTAGGCAAGTTTTGTTGAAATCACATACAACTCCACGTTATCGAAACGCATGCTAAATTATTAAGATCCATCGGCAGGCTTCTAGTGACAGTTTGTATATTATTGACCCAGGATGTACGGAAGATCAGTCAGTTATCGTGAAAATGTAAGCAATTCATGTAGTCTATCATAATTTTTACTCTCCTGGCCCAAGCACATTCGCCTAGATATTCATTAGAATCAGTAACATCTTCGTCATCTCCGACAGTTTAGGAAATACCAGCGATGAAAAATATGCTTTTCCCCATACAAAACTTGCCCGACGATTCACGTTACAGCGAAGCGTGGGTAATTTTTTAGACTCGATCGATTTTTCGTCGCGAGCGCCGAAGGACACACGAGACAGGTCAAATTTTACATTCTCGAACATCTTCAATTTCATTTGTCACGAAAAAGGTACATCGGAAGTCCTCCACGATTTTCAGACTAAAGTACAGGAAATAATTATATTGACTAGAATAGTCTTACATTACTATTCAAGCATTCCAAACGTTCTTCAGGATGCGCCTTAATTGCCGACTCTCATTCTCAAAGAAAGATTGATCCGTAAATCCGTACGATAATTGGCCATGCCAACGTACGATCCATTGTATCCAAAAGAAACAATAAGTATCTCGGTCTCCTCACCGTTCGCGGGGCGTGTCAGTGATATATTTATCGAATAGGCAAAGTAAAGAATCGATACTACTTTGTTGCTAAATAGCACGTCGCGACTGACCTTGACGTACCGCTATCGGTCAGTGCTGATTGGTTTACTCCGGGAAGTGTTATCCCTTAATTAGTACGTCGGTGGGGTAACAAAGGTGTGCTCTGCTGTCTCAGCGGCGATAAGTTACCCGTCATGCCATGAGAAGGGCGAAATATCCTAAACACCCAAGGGCAGAAAAAAAGGTGGGCTCCATAAAGACGGCAGTGCTCAAAAATATATAAAAACAGTTCGCAAAAGATTCTCAGCTCAAATACCTCGATGACGTTCGCAAACGTTTGTCGGTATATAATTGCATCAATTTTCCTCTTCTGTTATGATGAGAAATGAAACGTACGCAGAGAATAAGATAGAGACCTTAAAAAAATATCCGAAACACCGAAGGGCAGAGAAAAGGTGTGCCCCATAAACACGGCAGTGCCCAAAAACATATAAAAATTGTTCGCAAAAGATTCTCAGCTCAAAATCCTCGACGACGTTTATAAACGTTTGTCGGTATATCATTCCATCAATTTTCCTCTTCTGTTATGATGAGAAATGAAGCGTACACAGAGAAAGAGATGGAGACCTCAACATTCTATCACATTGAACCTCCCTAGGAAATGGAGTAATGACACGTATTGATTGGAGGCATTTACGGATGCAAAGTGATCAGTGAAAAATGATCTACTACTTACTTAGCACACGCGATAAGTGATCTACAACATGTACAGGGTCAATTAATATAATAACGTCAATTCTATAGTATGGAGCGCGCTGTGTTAATAATTAATACGATTGAACGTATCGATAGTGTGTAATTAGCATTCCGAGGTTGGACAAAGATCAGCCGTGTTGCATTTCCACGTGTACCTTATCGTCGCGGAAAAAGAAAGTTAAAGTCGATATGCCGATTCGCGCAATTGTCTTCCGAGCTAATGGGGAGCGACTGTACATAATCCATCGGTCAATCGACCAGCCTAGCGAATCGATCTTCCCTTTCGAGCAATTTGAAGGGGCAAAAGTGCGGAGGTGAGAGAATTGTTGCAACTACGTTGGCGCGGAACGAAGTTTACGAGTAGACGGCGAACGATTCAGTATGGAAACTTTGATCGATCGCCCGTCGGCTGAATTCCACACTTTTCCGGTTTGCCGTGGCCAAGTACAACGCCTTCTTAGCATATTCTCTTCCTCGTGAGCAATCGTCAGTACTCTACGCTAGTGTAGTGTTACATGGCATACGTTCTATCGCCTGTTCCTGGAATCGTGTTATATTTGTCTACGCTGATTAAAGGCGGTGACATTGGGAAAAACAGATTCCTGAACATTGGATAAATAGGAACACTCGCGTGCGGAGAAAAAAATTGGACGTTGTGAAAACTAAATTGGCTAGGAGGAACTGAGTGTGTTTACCGCTGCGGAAGAATTTCCAAGGAAAGAAGATTCCTGTTTTTGCTTCATAAGAAGACTAAATTTAACTTTACCCGGAAGAGAATCATATGTATAATATATTTGACACTAGGACAATATCATATCATCGACATAAATTAAAGGTTATTCGCGTCAGGAATATTTTCTAAACGCTGCTCTCTGGTTTGGATATAAATAACACGAAAGTAATTATGTACTGTTCGAGTCTGTATGATGATGAATGAAGAAGAATTTCTAAAGTGACAATGTCGAAAGACAAATAAAAGCGTGTAAACGAGCCACTCAAGAGATTATTCTACTTAATTATGAGTGGTAATTAGTGCTCATAATAGCTGATGTAGCATACAGGCAAAAAAGTCAATGGTGCATCTAAACGTTTCACTTACATTAGAAAGCAATCAAAGTGAAAAAAAGAAGCCTGACCGAAACATCCTTTGTTTTCTGTTGTAATTTGTTGTGACTGTTTTATTGCACTGTGTCGCTGACATAGCCTAATATCTTAATAGACAGAGTTCGGCGGAATGTTATTTTGAATACGTCGAGACTTGCACGCAAATGGAAGTCACGCAGCACAAACTCCATTGCAACTGCCATCAAAAACGAAAGAAGGAAATGCAGTAGATACGTCTTTGACATAAAAGAGTGCCCCGCTAAAACATTTGAACGTGCACAATGCAGTTTTTTTAATGTATTATAACATGTTTAGTTACTAAGGTTGCCATCAACTACAAAACTAACATGACGTGGAGCCAGAATAAAAAATGTGCTGTCAATGTCTACCAGTGTTTATGCAGCGACATTGATTAGAATTCATAAAGCCTTTAACACTTAATATAAAATGCAACCGCGTATTTTCTGGATAATATGGAGTCCATCATTCCGCGAACAGAACGTTCAATTACATTTTTTCCTTTGAAGAGAGTCATTTGGAAATAAACATTTTATCAAGATGTTTGATAAAACATACCATGTTTTCCGATGAATGTTCTGCTATTACGTAAAAAAATGTTTTCTATATCATATTGGGAAACTTGTGGTGAGATTGGGATAGAACGAGGGGAAGCGGTTTATAAGATCTATATAAAGGTGGGGCCTTTACGAACTTGTAACTGATTAGACTATTGCGTTTTACCGTCTCATAAGTTTTTCTATCTCCAACCAAAAAAGAGTTATAGGCCGACCTAGTTGGACAAAACCCCCTATATATGAATGGTTCTTTGACATACTTTCAGAGGACTTCATCGACGCGAGGGTGAAGATTAAGGTAATCGAAAACGTCGTGTCTTTAATCTATTTACGACTTATTGCATTCTGACAATATTTCGTCAAGTTTGAATGGAAGAATAAAAACCCCATTGAATTGTTTAGGCAGGCATCTATTGATATTTGTATATTACTCGCCAAATTTAGTCAATAATAAACCTCTTAAAAATTGCGTGTAGCATCGTTACATGTTTTAAGAGTGACTCGGCAACAGTGAATAACGGAGACATCAACAACAAAGCTATTAGTTGTAGACTTTTGCCGTTGACTCCTGTCGACATTTTACTGCGATTAGCTCTTTGCGCATAACAAGGTACATTTAAACTTAGAAACTTTGATTTATAGTTTAATGCTGAAATACACAGTACGAGAGTAAAGTTCTTTTTGTGACGTGCAGTACCTTCATTTAATGACTTAACTCTCGATTAAGTACGAGGTGAAACAAAATGCAACTGCAAGTCCTTTTGAACATTTGAAATCCTTTTCCGTAGGAAGCGAAAGGGCGGAAATATATATATTATTATATTATTCCGCCTATAAGGCGGAAAAGGTATATTGCACTTTGGTCTTTGAGGCCAATTGTACATATGAATACTGTGTTTGCTCTCCATAAGTCACTATACATGTGTTTCTACATCAGCTTGCATTTTCAAGTGCATTCAATTCAAGTTAAGTTGATTGGTCTTTCAAGATGAATAAGTAAGAAAGTTTAGGCACTTTTTTTTCCAGTTCATGACTTTTACAAAGTAAGTGAGTAATCTAGGACGTGGGTGCAAAATTTCTGTTAATTAGGCCATTTAAACAGAAATCAAAAATAAGGCAATGTAGATATTGGTATGTTGCATGTACAACTTTTAATTACTTCGACAGTGTCGTATGATTAGTTAACTACTGACAGCTCGAGAAGGCAAAATGTTTAAAAGGTCGCAGTATTTTCTGAAACGTCTCGCATAATCTGCACTTCTCTCAATCGTTTGCTGTACAGTTCTCCTTCATTGCGTCCGCGGAGATTTTCCATTGAATTTTCGCCACCAAAGAGATTAACGATCGTTATAAATAGACACATCGCAGGTTTGCCATCGCTCATACCAGGTTCTCGAGAGAATATAAAGTATAGATATGAATTAAAGCCAAGTGGAATTGGAACCGCTTAAATACACCAACTCTTCCCCGATTTACATAATTCGTCTTGTAATCTTTTATCTGTAATTTACTATAACAGACCTCGTGCAACGCGAATGGCAAACTTTAGTCATTACGTTTAATAGGCAAAAAAATGACGCAAGCGTTGAGGTAAAATGTGATCAAACAGAAACTTTCTGTGACATTGCGTTGAGGAGCTTTACCGTAATGTACCAAAATGCTGACCTAAAAAATGTCCTGAGAATTGTAGTAGAAGCGACATTTCCGCATGCGAATAAAAATGCTATATTATTCAAAGATACTGAGAGTAATGAACGCCGTGGGGGGTAACGATGCGTTGAACGCAAAATCACAGCATCATTGTTAAAGCAGAAATTCTGCTATCTGTCCCTCCGCATGCCCCTCGGATGCAACACCTGTTTATCATAACAAATTTCGTGCTTTCCTCATGCTCCGCATTGACGAACAGTTGATTTTGAATTATCGCGTAAACTAGTCCTGTCATGAAATTATGTAGCCGCACGTCAAGTTTGCAGATGTTTCGAATTTTAACACCGGAACTACCGACAATTTCTACCCATATTTTTATTTGACGTGCTGAAATTATGCAAGTCAATAAGTTTGAGCTCAGAGAATAAAATTAAATGGAACACAATTATTCATTTACCTACTTCAACGAGTACAAAAGAATATTTCAAAAAACAAAATTATTCATGAGAAGAAAGTTATGATTAAAATAAGATCAGACAAGTTATTTTGTCTTGGCGGTAGTTCTAGTGTTAAATACGGATTTGAAGGATAAGAACTCTAATAAACATAAACTCTTACATCGCGAAATGTTTATTAGAGTGAAGATTGGAATATTACTACAGGTTGAAACTACTTCACGTTTGAAACAAGATAAGTGCGCGATGATGGCATGACTAAAATTAAATGGTAGACGTGTTATCGGGATGTAATATAATTTAGTACAGGTTGCAGTCGCAGCAACGTCTACACCAAGAAATAACGATTTAATTAATCGTTAGAAATATACACAGTGTAATAGTTGCTTTACAATGTGGTATTCGTTGTTTCCTCTCGACAAACTTTAATTCTCATCTCTTGAAATTGAACATTTTTATATATTCTTGTTTTTAATACGTACTGTTCTACGAATTTACGACAATTCTGCGTAAAACGGAGTAGAAAAATTTTTGAGGTGGAAGAGGATGTAATCACAGAAAAATCCGTAGGAAAATGGTTTGTGAAATTTTGTTCCGGAAATCAGAGTCGGTAGAATAAACGGCGGTCTGGGCGTCGTTCCGTCTTTGACGGGAAAGCTTTGAAAATATTGGCGGATGTGAAACCGGGCTTTACAACACGTGTGTTAGCTAGTAAACAAAAGACGCTACAAGTGATGGTTGGTTTAATTATAAGCATAGATTTTATCTCTTACGCAAGCAAAAAATTAACGTAAACGACCCCATCCTTTTATAAGATTCACAAGGCGTGATAAAATATCTTTGCGATGTTAACGGACAATAAATAATTAACTATTAGTAGATTAAATGTGCAATATAATTATTAAGCCGCCCTTTCTGATGCATATGATGTACTACGTACGCTGGCTAGTTTTATTCAAGCATGTTAAAAATTTAGGAATGAGAATTATATTTTTCACTCGTATTGAAATTAATTAGAAAGAATTAGTTAGTAAATGAAAAAATGTTATTAGTATATTAGAAAGCATGTTTTTTTAAAATTGCAATATGGGGCATAAAACCAAGTTAATGCGTTTTCACATTGCATTAACAAATTATAATATCTATACACAATAAAAAAATAAAAGAATGTATAAGGCTGTCTGTAAATGATAATGAATCTAACCTTTACTTACTATAATCATAACTCAGACGTAATTCCAACAGTACTTGGTTACACCTTTCGCATTGAAGTATGATAAACTTTATTTTATCTACAAAATACAAAATTAGCTTCCGATTTGTAAATATCTACTTGTAATTAAAATGTTTTAGGTTCTGGAACGCTATGAAGAGCGGTGGACAAAATAACAATATAATATTGTGCAACAATCAACTGCTTGAAAATTGGAAATCATATCGAGTAGAAATTGTTTAGTCTATTAGAAAGAAATAGTGGCAGCTTTAATTGCAATTTAACGATGTGGTCAGAATGGTGCTAAAACAAGCATTGTACATCAAATAAAGTAGTATTAATGTCAAGGCACGTGTAGTCATTCGTTTCAGCATTCACTTTTTCCACATTACAAAAAGACTCTAAATGTAGCAGTGCGTAATTGATCCGATGCACAGCGCGTAAAAAGATCTTATTACGTTAAGTATCGTGGTAATAAAAATGGTGGCTTTAAACATTTGCATAGCTACAGAATGGCAGGAAGTCCACGATAAAGGAAAAACTACTTAATCATCCCGGCACAGCTGCAAAGTTATTCATTCGGACAGCTGAAAACACGTTAAATCTCGAGAAAATTTCACAAAATCCATCCCGCAATCCAAAAGAGAGCGAAATTACGAAACAAACGAGGGGTCACAATTTCAAGAAATTTTATCGTAAAACGAAATTTTAATTTGCCCTTAACAAAAGATCTCCGCAAACTTCGACGCTCCCGCAAAAAGGGAAAATGTCCCACAGGCGTAAAGCGTTCCCAATAAAACAGTATGTGACTTAACGCTTACCGACTCCGAGTGGCCAACAGCAACTTGCCGAACTTCGCCGTAGGACGAGCTGCCGTTAATTTTCGACCGATCGCCGCTTAAAACGGCGCCATTCCCATCGATCGATGCCAGACTCTCCGTTCCGGGCCGTGCCTCGTGCTCATAATTTTCATCGGCGTCGTCTGCTGCTTAACGCCGGACGTAAATAAATTGCACGACACCTTCCCGCGGTTTCTCCTTCGCGCGCTGATTTAGCGTCGCCCTTTAAAGAAAGGAATGACGAACGGCCGGCGACGAAAGTGACACCGTGGCGATAACGAACGTTGCCCGAGCGTAACAAGTGTCCGCCGAGACGGGCATCACATTATATACGTACTGCTCTCGCACGAGCTTCTCTCAAAGCGTCGGCCCGCGCGCTTCCTTCCGGGGCACTCACACCCTAGACGGCCAGATTCTGCGGCCAGATTCACGGCCGGCATTCACACGTGAAGGACGAGCGAATCCTTCGCCGAGTCCTTTGTCGATGCCGACTGTGCCGAGGGTAGCGATGTCGACACGCGCGTGACAAGTGTCATCCTGACGCAAAGACAACTTTGCCTCTCGCTTCTGAGCATCCGAATCAGACGCATGGACGGACGCCGATTGAACGATGTATCCCTTTCGCGAGAGAGAGTGAGAGAGAGAGAGAGAGAGAGAGAGAGCGAGAGCGAGAGAGAGAGAGAGTGAGAGAGAGAGAGAGAGAGCCCTGACGCCGGCAGGAAAACAATTCTGAACGCTGATCGCGATTTAACGCTCCGGATCACTTTCCTCCTCGACGATTCTTCTTTTCTAGGGTTGTAGGTTTGAGAATTGACACGGGATCGCGCCCTGTCAGCGGAGTGAAACGTTCGCGACTGAGATCAACGTTCCGCGACATTGACTAGAGCGTCGTTATCTTTTTATTCTCATACACGTGTGCAGAGCTGTTAGAACTTTTGCTTCACTGGAGCTTTCTGCGGTAGAAAACGCACGGACCAGTTCGCGTCGGATGAACTCGCGTCTCGCCGGTTCACTGTTTGCCCCCGAAATTCGCGATGTTGATTCGTCGATCACAGTGTCACGTGGAGAGGAGGATTATCGCGACATGTTAATTGTACGGATGAGCGGACTTGCATGAAGTGCGGAACGGTGGACACGTCCGATGCCGGGCAGCGTTCAAACGCGACTGCCTGCCTTAGATGATGTATATCGTTGGATCTTACGCATGTCCGTCCGATTTCCGACTCTCCCTCTCTCTCGCTCTCTCTCTCCTTCCGAACATCCCCCCCACTCTCCTTCTCGCTCTTCACACCAATGCTTTCTCACCGCATCTCACTGTCCCTCTCCCGCTCTCTCTCTCCTCTCAATCGCTATCTCTTCGTTCCGCCAACGTCTCGCTATCTCTCCTTCGGCTTCAATATTTCTCCATTTTTATCGGTGCCTCTCTGTATTCATCTTCCTCTATCTTCGAGTAATTCAATTCGATTGGTCTCCGCCGCCCCTATCTCGCCCCCTCTTTCATTTTCTCCCTCGCTCCCTCGCTCTCCCTCCCTGCCCGCCTCCTTCTCACTCTCTCCACCTCAATCAGCGCTTTATGCTCACTCGTGGTCATTCGCCGTCATCGTTTCGTCTCCCTTCATCATTCTCCCAAACACTGCGCGCTCGCCTTCTCGCCATCTGTTGCTCTCTCGCATCGCCGTCCTGTCGCGCTGCCGGAGTTTCCTGCATTTAGATAATAAGGATGAAAAAAGTAATACAGTTCGAACGAGCGCGTAGCACGCGACGTACGTCGCCCGACGAGGGAGTCTAACTTTTCGGCCACTCTTCCGAATTAAGGATGCCGATGGCACGTGCGTGATCGTCGCTCATCGCCGATAACGATTCGGTAACGAGGAGTGCGCGATAACGAGGATAACGATATTGCGAATCTATCCGTGGGAGGTCAGGGGGTTAGTGATTTATCGTTCTCGATCGTGCCGGAGGGGGTCACTTCCGTTTTGGCGAGCGACGAACCGCGAACGTGTGCGCGAAGAAACTCGAGTCTCTTACCATATGCGCACTCGCGCGACAGTTTACGGTTCTTTAGCGCGCGTTCACGCTCTGGGTGCCAATTCGACGCGGATGGATTCTCTTGCCGACGTGCTGCTTCGGGGTGCAGGGACTGTTGGGAGATTTAGACTTGTTAGGAACGACGCTGCGTCGCAGTGACAATCGGCCGCGGCGTTAAAAAGTGTATCTGCGACGAGCGTATGGCTCGGGAGCCGGATCTTACGATTCACTTGTTGAATAACGTGACAATTGGCGCGTCTTTTGTGCCCGCACGAAGTTGACGTTCAATCCGCATGATTGATGTTTCGTCGTGAATCGGGCGTTGCGAGAGAGAGAAAGAGAGTGAGGGAGGGAGAGATGGAGAAAGAAAGAGAGAGAGAGAGAGAGAGAGAGAGAGAGAAGAGAGGGAGACAGAGAGGCACGAAGACCGACAGTCGGATGTATCGATGAGTCAGGAATGTTACGGATCATGTTCCGTAACATTGAAAGCTTTATCAACTGCAAGATTCAAGAAAAAATACTGGCGATACGCGTGATTGGCAGACATGTGTCTTGAGAATCTTGCTTATCGCTCTGTCTGTGCCCCGTGGGCGTGTAGCTTTGAGCGATGCTTAGATGTGACCCATGCGGCAGACAGACATTGGCAAAAAAGAAACAATATATACGTTAAAGCAAATCATGGATCGGAAAGTGTATACAATAGTTATGTCATAATTTTTTCCTTTGGGTACATTTTTTTCGCTAAGTTTACTTACTGCTTCGTCTGTGCGTTACATCTGTTTACATATGCTACTGTATCAAAATGATTGATGGTAACAGTATATAATGTTCGACAGAAATATGAGTGGTATCAAGATTCCTCACGTTGCGAATCACACCACAGTGCACAGTCAGTATTCTTAGCTGCACAACTTGCACGCATGTACTCAAAAATATAGTAGTATGGAACCAAGTATGTATTAATTAGGCGTTATCAGATTTGAAGTACCCACGTTGAAAGTATAAACACAAGTATGTACGACACTGTCTGCGAACACGTGACGTGACGATTATTTTAAGTGTTTACGTTCAAAGACATCTGGTACTTTACACTGCGGATGATTCTCCGCAAATGATCATATAATTATGTTGGGTACACCGGTGAACCTCTTAAAATGCACTTTTAAGCAAATACTTCATATACATAAATAATGTTGGCTTAGTCCGAGCTAAATGCCTATTGACTTAGATATTAAATAAGTTTATTGTGTAACAATGTCCCAATACTTTAGAACTTTCAGGGTGATTCTAGTAACTGGGCCAAGCTATAACTCTTTTTTAAATAAATTTAGAACAAAATCGCAGAGGAAAAGTTTGTATTAGTCGAAAAGCTCTCTCATCCCATGCACCGACTTTTTTCCCAAGTGCATTAGTGCATGTGCAAAGTGCAGTTGCACTGTTTTTTTAAATGGAACCATCCATTTTTTTTACATAATTGCGTTCCTTAGATTATTCTGCAATAAAAATGTATAAGGGAAATCTCCGAAAAAAAAATAGTTTACGAGATATTTCGCATTATTCGAACTGTTGTAACAAATACTCGAACGTTTCACCGTTAGCTTGCAAACATTTTTTAATACGTTTCTTGGTGTTTTTCATTACATTACTGAGTTGTGCAGTAGTTATGAGTGAAGAGTGATGCCTAATTCTTTCCTTCAAGTCGTCTACAGAAACAAAAGGTTGCGTGTACACTTTATTTTTTAAACATCCCCACCGGAAAAAATCAAGAGGATTCAAGTCTGGCGAACGGGGTGGCCAAGACGTTGGGCTGTGGGTGCCAAACCAATTTTGCCCATACGTTGCGATTAAAAATGTGGTAACGACACGGCCGTTATGTGCAGATGCTCCATCTTGCTGGTAGTATTTTAGATTTAAACGCGATTGTAATGGAATGTCGTCGAGTAGAGCGGGTAAAGTAAATTGTACAAACTGCCTATATCGCACGCCGTTCAAAATGTCAGGTAAAAAGTATGGCCCGACAAGAGACGTGTTGAGTATTCCACACCACACATTAATGCTGTAACGCAATTGGTTGTTTGTACTTCTCCTCAAATGTGGATTTTCCATATGTCAGTCGTGTTCATTATGCCTATTGGACATACCATTATTCGTAAATGTGCTTTCGTCTATCCATAAAATTGTTCGAGCAAAGTTGTCATTATGTTGCTCTTGTTGTAAAAAAAAATCGACAAAATTGAATTCTTCTTAACGTATCTCCCAAGCAATGATGGTGATATTTGAGTATCAGATGTTAGCAAACATGATTGGAACGTAACTGGGACCAAAATCGTTTAAGTAATGTGATATTGAACGGTTTGGGCATCTGTTATAAGAGTTCGAATAAACCGAAATATCTCGTAATCTATTGTTTTTTTCGATGATTTCTCTTATACATTTTTATCGCAGAATGATCTAAGGAACGTGTTTATGTAAAAAAAATGGATGGTTCCATTTAAAAAAACAGTGCAACTGCACTTTGCACATGCACTAATGCACTTGGGAAAACGGTCGGTGCATGGGATGATAGAGCTTCTCGACTAATACAAACTTTTCCTCTACGATTTTGTTCTAAACTTATTTAAAAAAGAGTTATAGCTTGGCCCAGTTACTAGAATCACTCTGTATACATAGATGATAATGAGCTGACAACTGGTTTAAGATACACCTGCCTTGTAATTGTCTTTGTGTTTATCGTTTGGTATTAACCCAGTTAGCGTACGATCAATTCGTTATTTGCATGCGAAAACTTTGAGAACATATTGGACTCAATGCGAGTAGAGCCCGAGGAAAGATGTAACAAGTCCAATTGATCTCAGTTGACGCAGAATGCTGTAAATGGAAATCTAAATAACACTTGAGATCACTGCACAGCTTTGTGCGTCAATAATTTTTTTCCTGCCCCCCTTTACATGCATGTATGTAACGACTTCGGTCTGATACGGACGGAGCAGAAGGTGGATTAAATGATGCATTAAATTATTTCTCAAGGCCACGGAATACGGAAGAATATCAACTGAGGTGCTCAAAACCATGCCGTATTCTGTCTGGGATATCATGAAGTAATTGTGTTTGTTATGTCACTCCACCGTTTTTAGCCCATGCCGCCGATAGGCAGTGTGACAGGTTACATTTTTCCTGTTTTTCCCACTGTAATCGAACTGATCCAAACTAGGTTCCAAAACTTTCAGCTCCCATGGCAACGAAATTTCCGTACTACGTTTTCCTCTGAAAAAACGGCAAAGGCTCAGATATGTTCTTATCGTATATAGCAATTAAAAACGTATCGACAGAGACAATTAGAAATAAATTAAAACGAAATACTTGGCATTCAGAACATTCAGCGATGCAAAGAGAAACGGTCTGTACTGGTTATTTTTTATATACCAAGTGTGACAATAATGAGCATATGAAAACTATAACATAGTTTCGTTGTTCTTATAATCTTTGCTGTAATATTAAAGGACCCCTCCGTGCAAACACGTTGTAACGTGCTTGGTCGAAGTACCTAAAGGCAACGTCCTTGCACAGGCACTTCGAAATAGTTCAATTGTAGCTAAGCACAGCTCGCATAACGAACTATTAAATTTAACGACAGTTTAAGTCTAATGGGTGTCCACGTGCCGTGATGCAAACGTTACTTGTGTACACAAAAGTTAAGAAGGCAGCAAATTGAACTTCGTCAACGAAACGAAGAAAAAATAGCACTTTAAAGAGAAACGATGATTGCGTCTAGCTTATACGTATTATTCTATACTTTAATTAAAACTTCTCATAATGAAGTATACATGTGGCGTGAGAGTATATATAATAAGAGAACATGGAACATATTTCTGTTTATATGCATGATTCTTGTTACTATTTCCATAGATATGAATGTGAAAGATAACGTACCAACTTTTTTTTAATATACATTTTTTCTGTATTACCGCAAAAATTAGTAAAATTATACACCTATTTACTTGTGCTTTTCTAAGTACACTTTTAATTGTCAATGTAGCCATTCTTTAATTTACAGAATGGAAAATCTAGCTTATCAGTCTTAGATAGAGTTGTTCCCGTTCATACATGCATTGATTGTGCATATTCGTAGGCGCACTTATCTAATTTAACTCGTAATGTAATTTAAAAGGGATCGTGGTACTTTGTTGGTCAGTCATTTCACATATATTAAGCGAGTATCAAAATTATTTTATAGTAACAAACAATACGTATCTTGCAGTGTTGTAAAATTATATCGGATGAGACGAACACTTATTATCTTGTTATTTTGTGGTTTTCCGTGCAAATTTTTTAAACATATTGAACGAGATGGTATTGCAGGATACGTGTGGACAAATCCTATTATGCGGCATGTAATACAGCTAGCAATATTGTTTCAAAGAGTTTAGGATAATGGATATTCAAGGCTAATAGTTGCAACAATAACCGATAGATGGCAACATGTACCGACTCATTGTTCTGATATCTACACCATTTACGACACTAGACGCTTACCTTTGTCTGTTAAAAAAATGAGAATCAACTGGTGTTATAAAAATAATTTTCAATCGTCAATTAGTGACACATTCGAGCCACATCGAAAAGGCTCATCATATAATATATGCTTTTATCGAAGCAGAAAAAATCAGTTTTGTTATATCTAACTGTAGCGCTCCGATCTTTCATATTTGCAAATAAATAATGATTCATTATAAATTATTCTTTATACAGTTCGCGTAAAAGATATTGTATTTTAAAAGGAACCAAATTAACATTTTGACAATTTGTATTTAAATGAGAAATATCGAAGCATATTAAAGAAATGGCCGAAAAATGTACGTGGCTCGTGTATTACGATTCATTATCAAATATGATAAAACACAAATGTTTGTTTTATTGCTTTAAGGCTAATCTATATGTTTGACCTGTCCGTTCCTTTATGTTTTGTTTATTACTGTACAGATACTTTTTCTTCACGTATGTAATATATATTATTACTGTAATTGATACATAAAGAAAACACTACCCATTCTAGCATAATTTTGATTTTTATCTATTCTTGTTCACGAGTAGAACTATTTATTATCTTGTAACATTACATTGTTTTATAGCCATTTAGAAATGACTGCAGATTTCTAAAATGTATGATTGAAGGTAATTCAGTGATTATGGTAAAATACTGCATTGTTGGCATCATGATAATCACATTTTCACTTGTTAAGCTCTGTATATATAAAATATTTACAAGACGCGGTCTCTAGGAAATGGCAACCTACGAGTGACAGTTTACACATTTACAAGTTCACATACGCAATGAGATGAGCGGGTGTCGGTAAGTATTTAGCATTCCAACGATTGTGCATAGCTTTAAAGTATTTTCCGCCAAGCACAATGTTAATCTTTATTAGAGCTGCTTTTAGATGAGACATACTCACTACTACAGAATGCATAAACAGACTTTTGCTTTTATTGCTTTACAAAAACTTGAAATAGGGCTATAACAATACAACAGTCACTGGTATACTAGAACTGGTCTACAACCAGGAAATTTACCATTAAAAGCAAAACAAAGGAAGGTCGTATACTGCGAGATTATGTCATGCATGTTGCTTTTCCCATATCAACATGCCTCCGTTAAAAAAACAGTGTTCTTTCCCGGCAGCAGAGACCAACGTTATCGAATTTTAAGGCACCACCATGTGAGCAATCTCTCGAATAGCCGAATCACTCTCCCCTAGCAGAAGGCTTAATAAGTCTCTCATTGTCAGATGCTGCATAGTTTCGTTCGCTGTATTGGCGATATAGTCCTGAATGCCTGGCAATATGTCTGGCTTAATGACCTCCACCAGCTGCGGCGTGAGTTCTCGAACCACCTAAAATTTCACGAGCAATATTTAGCGTCAATATCACCTGTTGATTCGCTTGAAAGCTTAACCGTCGGTAATACAATAATAGTTATAAGTGCGCTTCATACACTTAACTGCCGTATGAAAAGCAAGCGGGAAAAGTCATTTGAAATTTTAATTAAGCTTTAATTGAATCTTTTACCTTGTTCAACACAGATGAAACTTCCTCGTCGCCCATAAAGTTCTCGAAACGAATGTCAGCTGCGTCGAGCATGAAGTCGAGATCGAGGTTACGCATGTAAACGCCTTTCGAGAAACCCAGCACGACGTTTACGTAGAGGCTGAAATTGTAAAGGTTCGCCTCGAATTGCCCGGCGTCACTAAGAGTAAACATGTCGCCCAAAACACCGGATATGTTGTAAAAGCCTGTCGCATAGATGTCCGGTATGGAGAGATTGACTGTGATCGTAGGCCCAATCAAGGACAATTTTGCTCTGTCGACCGTGTACGTTGACAATTTTCTGACCACCAGGTCCTGAATACTCAATAATATGCTGCAACAGAGTAATGTCAGTCGAATTACATATACAACCTCGTCAAAACATAGTTAAAGCTTTCGTTACAGATGTACGGCTACAATTTACATCTCTCGATAATATAAAATTCACGTCAATTTTGTTACTTGGGTAATTGTACAAACAATGCACTTGTCACTGTTACGAGATACCGATTGTCGTAACTTCAGAGATATGGAGGTAATAGAAACAATAAACAATAGTACTGCTTTGCAACAATAAGCGCAAAACATGTTGTGACACATACTGTAATTACCGCTGACACTGTCTGTTCAGGTACAGCGGAAAATGTGATTTGACTCGTACTTTCCGATTTCTGGATTATTCGTCTCGATGTTAACCTCATCGAGCTGTAAAGGCTCCAGAGGCGGTATCCCGAGTTCTGGTATTCCATAGGGCATCCGATATCGAAACTTATCCAAAACTCTTCTCAGCTTGAACTCCAAGCCCTTTGACGCAGCGCTGTCAACTATCCGTTTAAGAATTAGTGGACGTCGTTAAATCGGCAGGTATGGTCTGCGACACTTACTAATGCCCGTTGTTACCCTTGTCGCGTTCAGTAATAGGTTCCTCGGCCTCTCCACTGCATTGGCAACTAAATAATGGGCGTAAACAAATTATCACTTAGGTAGCATATAGACGGCAATTTCTTTCCTATGGCCAAAGCCTTTCAGCAGTCGCTAACTGTTTTAACAGCAATAATCTAATCTACGAGCCGCATGCGTTGTAACAATGTCCGTAATTAGGTTGTGACTCAATTATGAATAGTAAAATGTGCGAAAGTACGATGCCAAGGATCATCCGCGGAATGATTTAAGAGAAGCAAGCCGCATAAAAGCAGGTCTTTTTAAATCTTTTCAATACTCTGTTCCATTCGTTATTTCGTAAGTTATGCGTTTGGAAGAGTGGGCTTACCAAGCCAAGTACTAAGCAAACTGTAAATCTTGACCAAACGGACGTGCAAAGTCCGTCGGACATTTTGTGACCCGTTATATCTGCTATCCCTGTTATTAAAACTAAGCAGACGTTGATCATCGCGTGACGACAAACAATGCGTTTGCATTTTTACACAAAGTCACATTTCGCTTCCGTACATGGACATGCCTCTTCGACAGGATGGCTGATTACATTCTTATACGTGTGAGCGCGTTTAACCTTGCAGCGGACAATGACAGTTGACCAATACTTCTAACACTCCACGTTAATCATCTTAATGAATAAAACTTGAAAGAAATAGTATTGTCCGAGAATGTTATGATCAATGTAATCCCATTAAGATCGTTCGCAACTTTTCTCTTACCGCTTATGCACCTAAATATCTAATTTGCCGGTTCGCCCAGATCTGTGTTTTGCTAGAAAAATGGCGCCGTTATAAAGCATGTCACCGAAGCAAAGTACATTCCCACGTATGCCAGTTTGCATTATTGTCGCAAGAACTGGGTTCTATGTCCTTGTTGTTCCAGTGATTTTGCGTTAGAAGGCGTTAACGCCGATGGATGACGCGCATTCATGGCGATGCTCATTTACATTCCGTAACGTCCACGGTGGCTTACCTAGATTCGAAATTACTGTCATTTCGACGGTTCGATTAAACTGGCGTTCGATGCATGCGAGTTTGAGCATTTATGGTTTTGCGTCGCATCGGATGCAAAACCGGTGCCAAGAATAACAGATCGCCGAAATGAACGACTGTACTTGGACCAACAGACGCTAGCGTTTCTGTTTGCACGAATAAGCGGTAGTCCGAGCTGGTTATTTGATAAATGATATGTAGGCTGTTCCCAAAATGTTTGACCAAACCCAATCGGGGTAGATACTCTACTAGCCGTATCGATTACAAATATCTATAGAGTAGATCTGATTGGGGAGAAATAAATTAAGTAAGAAATGTAGCATCTAACTTATGATTCTTTCGCTTATAATTTTTTGTTCATTTGTTTTTCTTTCTTAAAGTGTCATTCTGTGATTGTCAACGTTATTTTTAAGGTTATAATGTATTTTTTATCATGCATAATACTTGAATTATTTTTGTATAGGCCTGTAAACTGATAGACACGAATGTTATGTTACTATCAAATTCAATACAATTTAACACAATATGCTATCAAACGATTGAGTAAACATTGTGGGAATGGCCAGTGCACGGTGCATGCAGTTAGATTTCAAATGCATGCCTTTCATTTTCGAATGCAAGTATGCAATTATATCCAATGGGTACGATTTGATCTAGATTTTTCGTCGAGACGTACTGTAATTCGAGGTAGCATCCGTCATGCGATGCAAGAATGCTTTCTGACGTTGTATGACTCCCGATACTGTAACAAATAATTAACACGACAGCTGAGACGCTTGGCTTGGCTCTTTCTGTAACCTCTCCTGATTCTGGCGTGTTCCGAAAAAAATGATGAGTAGTCTTGATAAATATTTTCAAAGCGCTTTGTCTTTGACGCAATAAAATTTTCCATCTATAAAAATACTTATCTGACAGCTGTGTGTTTGCACGTAGATATGTCGTTTTACGAATTCGTAGCTTGAAAATTTAAGAGCAATATTGACGTACTATAGGTCTTATCGTATTTGAGTTCGTTAAACGCATTTATGATATAATAATATAGTCTGGCATTACACAATGTTCCAATGATAGCACTGTTGTACAGTTACATAAAACTGACAACTCTACATAAAGATGTTAATTAATAAACCCATTGGAGATTATTCGTTCCGTAAAGGCACCTGCCTATAAATATCCTTCCTTTGTGTGCCAATTTTTAAATTGAACACTTTCATACGCGGAAACTGAAGTTAAACATATGCAGTGTTATAATTGTCCAACTGACGTTGATGCAGGAAGAATCGTGGAAAATGTATGGCGTGCAAATTTTTCACATCTCGTTTACTGCATTTCCTCGTATTGCTCCGATTGCACCGCTAAAAGATAGCGAGGGGGTTGAAAACTTTTCTACTGGTTGTATTTGATAATTCCATCCATCGAATCCGATCGGGAATCTGGATTAAGAATCTCATACAGTGAATAGGAAATCTCGCAATCTCGTTGAATGGAAAATTAACACGTCGCTAAAGACGTCCACTATTATGTACATTGCGCGCCTAATCGATAAGCAAACAAATCAGTTACACGGATTTGAATGTAGGGACGCTGAATCATGCGCGCGAGCACGCAAATTAGGTTCAATCACGGTACACTACTGACTGAAAAAAAGCTCACGCATCGATTTCACTGTCGAAAGTACAATGAGCTTGTTACGATCGAATGCGCCAATTGTTCGCTCGCGATTTGAAACTGATCAGTTCGCTTCATTGTACTGATTAGCTGGCTCGGCGCATCATCCGCAGAGAAGTAAACGGTTGCAAAACGATCCGATGGTACACGAAACACGTAACATCTGACATTTGACTTTGGCGACGACTGATCAAAGCGACCAGATGAATTCTCTTCGCCACCCATCACCTCTGCCGTGACAATTGAACGTACAAGGTGGGATACACACGATACAAAGGGGTTACACAACAAACCTCCGACGAAAGATTCTCATCAATCACCGTTTGCTCCAATTTTACAACGTGACACGTATACTTCACATAATCGCAATTCCTCGGTTATATCAGAGAACAATCCAACGATCACTTGCAAAATCGTAACTTACACGATTACCTAATCGGCATGACCTAACCGCCGGCCGTAAAGAGCACAGATTCTCGAGAACTCACAGAAATTCGTAGCGCTAGAGGCGACATTCTCTATGTCACCCAATATCGTCGAGGGCTGCATTTCTCGCTCTTGCGACGATACCGTGCCCAGAATCAGGCACGTGAACAGCAACGACAACATCGTCGACCGGCGTAGCATCTTGAACACCGATTCGAATCCCACGCGAGAAAGTGAAAATAGCGAACGGCTATCGTGCGCGTATTAAGGACGCGCCGCTAAATTTTTGAGCGCCACTCCGGCCGATCCGTTCGCGAGGGAGCAGGAAGAACGACTGACAAGATTAAAAAGCACCGGTGCACGAGTTCCACGTATCGCCATCGCCTCGTCGGAATGCCTCACGTGCGAGCCATGTACGATTGTGTGTAGGACGTGTAGCGAAAGCGAACGGCCGCCGCATGATAGACGCAATACAACACACATCACCTGCCATTGTATCGCCCAAAATCTCCCCACCCCCCACATTCCCCTCACCCCTTTGTCCATCCCTCCCTACAACCCTGCATCGGACTGTCAGCGGTGAATATCTACGTAAAGGTCATCTCCAGTCGTTTCCGTATTTCGACGCAGTATCTGACATCCTGCCTCGACCTTGCGCGGACCAACGTCGGATCAGGACGGATTATCCAGGTTTTTACCGGCAAAATACGACGCACTATGTCTTACCATGGGCAGGCACCTCGGTTCACTTTCGTGGGGCAACGCGGATATTATGCGAAATTGAGATTCCTGCTTCGTCCTGCGTCGTGAAGTAGAGAAGAAAAAAGCAGGTAACCTTGTCAAGCGTGGTCTTTGTCAGGATAGAAAACGAAAAGATCACCCAAGCGTGTCTCATAGGCGCGCAAAATTATATCGGGAGGTTATCTTCGTTCATTCAATCAGAGCTCCATTTCCTTGATCTCGACGATGTTTTCTTGACCTTGCGTCGCGGTTGCGGAGGCGTTTAAGCCGCTTTTTGCGAGTACGTTGCGTGCATTCGCTTCTTTATGACTCAGGATGGATGTATGCCACGTGCTTAGAGTATGTGAGACGATTCGAAAAGTGCGCA
This sequence comes from Anoplius nigerrimus, assembly GCA_914767735.1. Lineage (NCBI taxonomy): Eukaryota > Metazoa > Arthropoda > Insecta > Hymenoptera > Pompilidae > Anoplius > Anoplius nigerrimus. The sequence continues at coordinate 2,011,137 of OU612079.1, read as the reverse complement.
TTGCTTAGATGCAGCCTGGAGTGCTCGGAAATTGAAATTGTACTTGTTTGGTCTGTCCGCATTGGGCGATCGTGATACGCTGATAAACGAGTAGCTTAGTTTTCGTTGTGCAAATGCAATGTTGGTGGGAGTAGCAGCTTTGATAAACTTTGCGAGGCAATCATTAGATTTGAGCTATCAATGATTTGTGAGTTGTATGCAATATTATGTAGACAGCGGGGCGTTTATAGTGTATAGGCAGACAATTTTATAGGTTTACAGAGTGGGAATAGCAAAGCTCAGAGTACGTTAATCGAATTGTTGGGAACTTTCAATTTCTGTTTCTCTTTTCTTGGAAATAGGGAGAACAATGGTCAATGAGCGGAAACATTTGCATGTAGCTGCAAGCGTGACGCTTGCCTGGAGAGATTTCAGCTGTCCAGGGAGAAGTGATTTCGTGTTCAATCTTGCTCAATTCAATCACGATTTTACTAGTTACGTAGCACGACGAATCTCATGTTGTGTCGCTACGCAACTTTGCGGTTTGTTAATGTTTCATGGATTCACCAAGATTCGTGCGTAATCCACATACTCTTGCGTACAGATTGGGAAAATTAATGCAAAGTAACACGCAATACAACATTTAGATACATCAGTTGCTATTTGATATAACGTGTCATAGACATTTTTATTATTACAGTGGTAATGTCACAAGTGGCATATGTACTTCCTACGTCGTAATACATTCAATTTATTCAATGCTCATACATTTATTGGTTCATTGAAAACAGTTAAAGCCTTTGATTCCAATCATTCAATAGCTAATAATAGATGCTGTAGCGCGTGTTATATTTCTCACAGTGTAGTTCATTTCTGCTACATATCTGACGATAGAACATTTATTCGAAGTATTGAGTATTTATTTGTCTACAAATGTCTAATACAGATCTGGTATGTACATACCTTCAACTGAACAAAATGTAGCGTCCCTATGATTTATTCCGGTTGTTACAAGGATGTTACGGATGTTACATACCGTTTCTTACCTCATTCTAACTTATTCGATGGAATGTTTGTTCAAAATGCATTGCGTGCTTTCGTTGAAATCATGTAAATATTCACTGTTTCGTCATCGTCAAACGTTTCATTCAGCATGCGCACTAAGCGAAACGCAAGCAATTCATGAAAACGAACGTGTCACGCCTCTTCTAAACATTTTGCAATAGAGTTCCTCTCAGTTTACACAGAAGCGAACGCGTATAGTAGTTTCCGAAATAGTAAAAACTAGTAATGTTCAGTAAGGTATATGTTTCGTTGACTTCACATGTCAAACATAATGAGTACTGTTACTTAATTAATTGCGAATGCTGTTGCGAGTTTGAAGTGGAATACTTTCATTAATTACAAGGATCTCAAATCTGTTTATTTTATTCATATAATATTATGCAACGTTGGTACTTATTGCTTAGCTCTAGGATAGAAAATGGAAATAATCGTAGGTATACAATATCTTCTGCTGTCATGCAACAGTCATGCAACAGGGTCGATACAAAGAATACGTCGGTCAAAATTTGATGTTCACAAAAAACTTTATGACCGTAGCAGCGCGGAGAAAGGAACGGGGTGTCATAAGCGCACATAAAATTATTTTTACCCTACAGCAATTTTTCCTCTAACGACAATGCGCACGTGACCGGCATTATTAAAGTTCAAATCGGGCAACGTGCAAATGTGCCACGGCTACAACCAGAACTTAAATTCTCAGATGTTTACACTCGTAAGCGTGGAAGATATTTTCGTAAGATTGATACTAGACTGTTAAATCACACGACATAACGTGATATTTTTATACTGTTTCAATTTGTACCTTTTATCACTGCATGAGGTTTAATTGGTGTCTTAAATACCGTGATTCATTACCGCTTAATCTCGATTACATTTTTATTTCAAGTAAGCAAGTGTCGGCATTATCTTTTAATACTTGTCCGTCAACCGTCGTTGACAGATGTTCCAACATACATATATATGCCTATCTCTCAGAAAAAATGCTTTGTGTATGCGTAAACTCATTTGCTTATTCTTCAACGTCTGATTCATTTCCAGAAAACCTTGTTTTCCAGTATTTTAATTGCGCGTGGGTATGATTCATCTGTTAATGTTAATCAACTTCTTCTGCAACTGTCAATCATTACCAATATTCTTGACCTTTAACTCGCCCATAATGGGAGCCAATCGTGCTTTTTTAGAATACCATTAATTCAGACGTACAAGGCACTGTACCGTGTCAAGGGGCGAAGTAATTAGTCAGTTACAGCACATATTAATTTGGGTGAGTAACCTACTCTAAATATAAGCATACACGAAAACATAATAACCGCTTTAACAAATATTGAACATTAGATTTCCTTGAATACATTATCTTGTGCGACTCGACTGTGTTGACGTATATATTGGTCTTGGATAATTCCATCCATTTGGTGCGTATGGTGGCCTCTGCGGTATGGGATATGCAGTAATGGCGCCTGCTCGTGTATCACTTGGTTGGGGGGTTGGAACGGCACTCGTCAGAGCCCCAAAGATGGCCAACACCGCCATAAAGACTAATCCCAAATGCTTTAAGAAATCCTGTTCAACAAAATTTCAGTTTAGTACGCGGGGTGATCGCAATTGTTAGTGCATGGTTAAATCATCAATATTATATTTGTTTGTAAATCATCAATCTTATATTTGTACAGCCCTCTATTCTTACGGTTATGAGTAGGGTAAACTGTCGATGTCATTCCATGGAATCACGTATCATACTTAATAGTTACACAATATATTATGTGTTATACATTTTTTTGCTAGAATATATAGATATTTTTATCGTGTACGTGACATAAGGCAATAACAAATTATATGCTAAACACTGCAATAAATATTCATTCAGGAACATGAATGGGCCATTAGATTATGCTGAAGATACACTATACCACGCTGCACAACAAATTCGAAAGTTTAAAAAGACAATAATTGGTCTTTGCTGAAACCTTTCGCGGCCAGCGAAATTTTATTACTCTCGCCGATCGTTCGGAACCCATGAAAAGGATTACCTGTAGTGTCTGACTTTCCCTCAATCTATTCGGCGTTACGTGTGGAATAATGTGTTGCGTTTCTTAGGAAAATAGTATAGTGTAAAAACTCAGTATAGCAGCACGTATTTAGAATATTTTCTAAGATTTGTATAATTGATGGTCATTATTACATGTCGTACACAATTTATTACGAATAATTGTAATTATACTATGCAATCACGTTTTTATTCAATAACTTTCGTAAATTTTATATTTTTTGCATGTGTAAAAATCGTAATTATTAAATAACACACAACAAATTATATTAATGTGTATTAAAATTGAATACTAATAGATACTTTTAAATTGCTCTACATATTTGTACTCTTGTTTCTTTTATCCGTTTTTTAAATTTTGTTCATCTCCGGGTCAATGTGAACACGTAAAAAGAAATTAATAAAAATATAAGAAAAATTCATCGGAGTATGAAAATAAGATAAAACACTATTGGAAGCATGTTTAATTGAAATTAAATTTATGAAATTACCATGTTGCTTTTCCGCGTTTTGTTGCTTCGCCAAATACTTTCGTGTTCTTCTGTATACTCAACGGTCAAAGGCTGAAAACGAACAACATATCCTCCCAAAGGTTAGCGGACTTTTATACTCGCTACTTTTGAGAGGTGGACACTTATTTAGGTCAAAACCCAGTGCGTCATACAGATATCGCCCGTATATTATGGCTTGCAAAGAAAAATTTCCAACCTCTATGTTTGCAACCTTAACACAGATTAGAATATATTATTCTGCACTTGACAATAAGAGATAATACATTTATATTACCTTTCATCCGATTATGTGGCCAAATACAGCTTGGGTACATTTTCTTGTAAAGAGTCTGCAGAGTGATAATGAGAAGACGATGTCATATTGAAAAGTTGATGTTAATTTCAAACGAATCTATATACAGATTGTCAGAAGATCAAACAATTCGGGATATAAAACAGTTTAATTGTATAGGAAATCATATAAACATGGAATGCAACTGTATTAACCCATTAGCTGCAACGATTCCCATTTGGGGATTCCGGAATTTATATAATCATACTGCTACACAACCTTTTGTGCATATATATAACTCATTCGTCCAAAACTTAAAAAAAATTGTGGGAGTTAATGGGTTAATATTAACAATTTTTATTATGGGAATAAAATTCTGCTTTTAAGTAAAAAAAGCTGCTCTTTCATTTAACGATACAGTTCTAACATATAATGCTATTGTACAGTAATCGGAATCACTGTACGTCAAGTATAAGTCGTTAACACAACTTAATGTTATTATGCATCTTCAGTGGTATTCATGACATACAATGGTAACGCAATACGCATATGTCGCCACTGGGTATTGTTCGGAACATTTCAAATGTTCGTCACCCAAAAGTTGCGGTAGGCAAAGTAACGCTTTGCTAATTGTCCTTGACACGGCCGTACTGCACATAAGCTGAATGCTAAGTTGTTCTATGGAACACAATAGTCACCGAAACGTCCACGTTAAATGATGCACGCAGTTACCTAGAAGATAACACGTAACAAAATTTCGATGATTAACAGGGTTACTGCTTCGCAAAGTAAAGTCAATTCCAACATATGCAACTAACGTGACGTAGATATTTCATGCAATTCACAGCACGTTTGAACTTTGATTCTTGAGAGGATTTACAGAATTTTTTTACTCGGTTGCGATGAATCATTACTATGTAAACCCATTTGCACACTTAACGCAGGCCGGCTGAATGTATGACATTCATTCGCTCTGTTACAGTACTACGGACGTTGTACTACTCATCATAAACAAAAAGGCTTTTAAATCTTATTGTTTCATATAGATTCTTAGAATACGTATCAAATTGAATACAATAATTCTGGAATCTTGGACTAAGAAGTCACTCATGGATTCATTGAGTCATTAGTATTTCTCGATACTTCTCCACTGGAAACTTCCGGCAAAAGATTACTCTCTGTAGGAGGATTGTTGTTCGGTTCGCCAGTTGTCGGTGTGAAATGTATCACTCTGAAAAAAGAAAAAGTAGTTCAGCATAACATCAGTGAACGACTCTTGCTGCGAGTATTTGAAAACAAATTCGCACGCGCGCATTTCATCACTTTCACTTTCTCTCTGACTCTCATTACCATATTTATAAAGCACAGATTTCCTCTGCGGTTTATACGCGTCGCTTACAACTGTCGAAAGAAGAAGCATTACCCAACTTTTTCGTTCCAGTACTAGGAAATATCAGAGCATACTAATGAACAGCGAATGACGCGCAAGGTAATACCGGGAATCAAAGAGTTTAATAGAGTGAATAGATTTTACGGATGATTTCTCTCGTAAATCGTTGACAGATATTTTATCACAAAGATAATTTGCAAACTGAGTATGAAAAGTATGCAGTTACTGATTCATCAATTTTAATTTTAGAATACATGAGAAACGAAACGTTAAATTACATAGATTCTATTCAGAGCAGCATCGGATTTAGATACATCTACAAAAATATACCAATGTTATTGTGTTTACTAATATCATAAGTATTGTAAGAAAATTATTGTCAAATCTCTAAAGGAAGGTATTGCTAAGAGCTAGTGACAAAACTGTATTTACTTACAGAATAAGTAACAACACCAGAATTTGCGATGTGAACGTGACCCAGAAAATCGAGCTTGGCATGGTTTTTATTGTGGCATTGTAGATTTGAGAATACAATACTCCGCTGAATAATGGTACTGCATTGTCGCAAACAGCGAGTATAGCGAAGACTTTTCCTAAAATATATCTTATGCTTGTTAAAATGTATCTTATGCTTATTAAAATGCAATACAGTTATAGATTTTACTGTTCATGGACTTACCTCGTTCTTCTGCGGGCAGAAGCTTTGATGTCATTGACCTTAATACTGGTGGTATCATTGGACCTAAAGAACAAATAGCGCCACCTGTAACAAATTGTACCAATTAAAAAATGTTGAAAAAAGATAATGTAATTTCATAATTTAGCAAACGTCTGGTCTTACTGTTAGGGTTAAATTGGTTATAATTGTGGCACTCACCAACATAAAACAGTTGCGGCACCTTTGCTAAAGCGAAAACTACTTTTCCCGCTGCGTTCATCATCGCAGCTATCATCACTATTACAGTGTCTTTCATCTTTAATATTTTGCTCATTGTCGGCACTCCAATCAATAATACTATTCGAACACAAGAATAATAGATGCGTTTAGTTAAATATTAAATTAATACTATATTAATTAAAATAAGAAAATAAAGAACGAACAAAATATTGCAACTATCCGGGATACAGATATGATAAAATATGATAAATTAATTTCATTATACTAACCAAGAACAAAGAGGGCCGATTTGAACGTACTGAATGTACTAAAGTCCGGCACGTCCCATTTAAACAAAAGTTGCGTATACAAGAAGCTCATATTTTTTTCGTCTCTATGAAATGTGTATAGAGCCATCGCCATTAGTAACATCCAAATATGCAGTCTCGTATAGCCTTGTCTTCGTTTCGTTAACGTTTTCATTGTCTCAGCAACATGCTTCTTGTCAAAAAAGTCGACTAAGATATTAACGCCATTGAACGGCTGCTGCTTTGCTGTCGTCTGCCATTCCAGTCGAATTAAGGAATAAAAAATCGATATGGCCAGAAGACTTGCATTGATGGCGAACATAGCAGTGTAAGATGAATTAAGAATATGAGTATAAAGATATGACCCCAGGGCAATACCTGCATTGACACAAAAGTTAATTATTACTCATGATAAGCTCATGTATAACAATACTCCTACATATGATTAATTAAAAATATATCCAATATTTTATAAACAAGTTACAAATACTATATAACGAGTCGATTGAGTCGCAAATGTTTAAAATAATGTTTGAACAGTTCATTTTGGCTACAATTTTCACTGAAGACCAAAATAAAAAAGATATGTTTTTTTAGCGTCGAGACCTTGTTTAAAGATTATATAACTGAAGTACGTTCTCGGACGTTTTATCGCTTTTCTCACAGTGCAGTGACTAGCTTATGCAACGTTTCTATCAAGACAACGTACAGTACTAATGGGGATTAGCATTCCATTAACTTCGAGTGATACACAAGCGACGTTTGAATCAGTTAGTTTACCTGTGGGCATTGTGCTAAGATACACTACGTCTAAAATCGTTATCCTAAGTGTTCGCTGGTTTACGGAAGATATATCTGATATGTACGCAAAGCAACAACCAAAAATGGCAACATCTCCACCGAGTATTGCCATAGGGAGACTTGCTGTATATATGATCATGTTCACGTCCCATGTATCCATCAATGTATTGATCACGATCATGAAGGAGTAAACAAATTTCCCCGTAAGTCCCAGAATAAGTGGCAACTTGCGACCGCGGCGATCGCTCCAGTTTCCAAAGAAAAATGCCAGAATAATGGGCACTACATGCCCGGCAATGTTGTTCCATTGATGAAACTCGGAGGCAGTAATCTTAAACAGAAGGAGTAAGCTTTCATTCTATTCGAATGTATATTAATTTGTGTTCATAATGACAATTTGGCATTCTAGTTACTCCGTGATATGAGTGCATTCGAGATAAGAAAATCGTAGCCATGTTAAAAAAAAAACTACATATGATGGCAAAAATTCGAGACAGATTGGCGAGAAATTATCACATTAGAGGGATATAGATATGTTTTGCACAAATGTTTCTTATCGCATGTCAATAGAAGTTTCGTCAGTTTGCTAACGATGGGAGCAAGTTTATCATCTGAAACGTGAATGCGCAACAAAGTGTTATCTCTCACGAAGAACGTTACTGTCTAGTACAATGGCCACTTTGCTTGCGCTTAAACAAAATTACCTTTTTAATCGTTTCGAGCAATTTGAACGATTTTCAAAAGTCTCGTAACAGAGTCTCCGTTATACGTACTTGGACCTCGGCCTTTATCGTGTCATTATCTTTCAATTTCATGCAGACTTCAGTTGAGTATCCGTGGTTCACGTGACAAGCCTTGTATAAAAAAAGGGATTGTTCAACAACCGACGTTATCATAAAAGCCATCATGTAGAACCACATTGTCGGTTCTATTGACACGTGCTTGATCCATCCTAAGTACTTGTTCCAACATCTTTGCCCCGCTACGTACTCATTCGGTTTCATCTGAAATGATAAAACATAGGAAAATTTGTTGACTTATAAGATTATTTATTATTTCTGTCGTTATAGAAGCAACTGTAGGCTGGAAAAAAAACACGAATCCCGATACAGAGTTAAACGTTTAATCGTGTAAGAGATACGGTATTGTGGGATATCAAGCTACATGTGGCTATTTATACCTTGAATGTTAGTAACGTTGACGACGGTATACAGGGAAAAGTTTGTAAGCGGCAAGAAGTGTTGGTACAACAAAGGTTTCCATATCAATGAGTAAAGATTTTTTCACATTTCATTAGGCTAATCACATTGTCACGTCAATTCACGATAACACTATCAATTCCTACTTTAACTATGTCATTACTCTTCTGACCCCCAGCCACCGAATTATCTCAAGATGCCGTCAAGGGAGATCTAATAGCGGGGGAATATTTGATTTGACGAAGGAAACTAATGTTTTTATGCACTTGTCAACGTCAACTCGAATTCTCTCGTCAACAGAGAACAAGAAATAAGTAAAATAAAAATTTACCTTGCTATCCATTTTACGTACACTCGACGACTACGTTTGGTTTTCCTTCTTCGTATTAAAATAGTCTCTAAGTGACGAGATGAGTTAAAACCAGTTAAACATCGCTGGATCTCACGTGTATTTGTCGTAGATGTTGGCGTTACTCTGTCATTTTGAATTACTTTATGTTCGCGGGGGTTGACCGTTGTAGATATAGTCAAGTACTGTATCTTTCCATTGTCACGGCTACGCCTGTATTTTATCAGAAACATCACATTGTTCAAACTAATGCATAGCCCCCAACATTTCAATTATGGCATCGTCATTGTATCTTGTGCGGGATAAGCTACAAGTTCATTCTTAAATTGTATAAATATTACTAAGAAGATATCGATCGTATAAACATTCTCGAGTCAAACACTACTTGTTGCATTTGTAGTTTGTTGTAGATTATTATCGTACAATTTACTGTAAAACAATTTATTACGATTTACTATTATTTGTTGTGAAATGTACAAGTTCAGCGTTTCGTAACAACAAAGTTTTTATTTATTCCGTAACAAGATTGCGTTGCTAAGCTGAAATTTATGCGATTCCTTCAAGACTTGCAGTTCTAATACATTCTTATGCAAGTATTCTTCGAAGCGTGAGCTGCAATATACAGAATTTGTAGAACAAGTAAATTATTTTGTTTTATAAGTTTATCATAAGTCATTTTGTTAAGAATAGTTGGAATTATTAACAAGTTTGATCTAGTTTAAAACTAAATAAATTTAAATAAGGCGAGAAACATTGAAACGCCCAACGGAAGGATGGAAAGATTTGATCATATTAATAATTGTATGGTCGAATAACGTCCTAATGGTATAGATTGTCCTTGGGACAGTAGAATTAAAAGTCAAGTTCAATATCCGTGCGTATCACAAATGAAAGAAACCGCATATCTCGCTCGCTCGGTAATTTGTGTTGTTCGTTAATTTACACCATTGAGACTGCATTAACATATTATGATGTATAATCAATGGAGAGAACATTAATTTTGTTAAGTTATACTCTATCATCTGTATTACACGGAAGAATAATCCAATTCGTTGTATTTCAAGTCCTTATTCTTACACAAATGGACATGACAAATCATGTATATTTGTTTATGATCACTAAGTTAACAATGTATGTCATATTTTCAATATAGTCAATATATTCCAAATTTTCAATCTCTGGTAATAGCATTCATCAGTTAAAAAATTGCGCGCGTTATAATGGAACACTATCGCACACCCATTGCTTCTATGTTAGTGCAAACAAGATGTTTTATTTAAGAAATATTAGTAATAAAACCGTATTAGAAAACTGAACAATGGGTACTTACATCAAAACGAAATACATACGTTCGTTTTCTTCCGCCGAGTTTAGAGAACTACTTATGTGTGAACGCGGCAAAGTAGAATTAACCCAAGCCGAAAAAGTAGTTTGCGCATGCGCAGATCAACATGGTACGCCGAAGGGCATACCGGTATCATAATTATTAAGGGCTGATGCAATATTGTCCTGCATTATTTTTATCTATTCCTACTCTTAATTCCATAGAACGTATAGGCCAAGAGAATTCAACAAAAAGTACTATGCAACAAACATGACAGACCGGTTGTTCAGGTTGGCTTATCAGTGAAAGAATGTGACCAATATACTTTTTTCGTTATCTGCAATATATTTTAATAAATGTAGAATATAATCTTCCACGTTAAATAGTTATCGATAACATTTAATATTTAATATGAAGGTTACGCGTGACACATACATTTACGGCTTGAATTACATTTTAACGCCAGCAATTTAAGATATGTGATTATTTCTGTTAGCAACTATGTTTGCTAACATGCACATTCGTCATAAAATTGCATATGAATTCACTTTGCACCAACCACGCGATGCAAACCACATGTTCTATTAGGATAGACTGGGATAGACTATCATTGACTAGATCGTGGACCAAGTTTATATTCTGTCGAAGAAACTGTGCACAGACTGGCACAGACTTATCCTATAAGCGATGCGACATCTGTTGGGAATGTAAAGAGTGGCGGCATCGTTTAAATATAACAAAACTAAAAGACACGTGTTACGATCAGTTACGACTATCGCTGTCCTCATACTAGAAATATCAGAATAATTAAGGAAAAACTGCATTTCTTCAATAATTCTATATTTTCTAATATGTGTGTGATTAATCTAGAAATTAGAAAGTGTGCGTGAATGTGTGTGATTAGTTTGAAATCATCTCCGAAACCGGTATGCTTTTGCTTATTTACATTTTTTCGGTTTATTGTTGCTGTAACAATAAAAATTTCGTGTAATTGCATACTTCTTTTTATAGACTGTATTCCGTATTTGTATTACTGTAATGTTTGGGTTGGATTTTTATAATTATAAGTTGGGTAAGCGAATGCTTATTGGAATCTTAGGTTATTGTTGAATCACAGACAAATTGAAATTATAAGCTTCGTCAAAGAATTGTGATGAAAGCCTTGATGAAGCATACTTTAAAAACTGATATTTGCTCTATCCCTAGTAAAGAACATAATAGTGTTACATGTAGAATAAATAGTATTTTAAATCATATCAAAGTAGTCCTTCTATAGTTGTTTATAGTTCTTATAATGAAATTGTACATTTGTGCAAACTTAATACAATACTCAGAAAGGTAAATATAAAAAAATATGAGATTCATTAGCAGGAAAAAAAATATATTACCAATGAAATTTTAACATGATCATCAAATAGAAAAGTAATGCAATAAATATAATCAGTCAATATAATTTAGAAGAATAAATCAGAATATAATGTGTGTTAAGCAAAGCTGGGCAGTATTATTGTTTATTTCCTTTTTACCACTTGCAAAGTTTTATGAGTTTGTTGCACCGTTACCATTTCATTAAACAGTTAGTTCTTAGAAACGTTATACAATCAAGCAACAATGATGTTGATCTTGTAGAACTTTACTCTGCGTAATAAAATGCTTGGATATGCTCTTCCATATATGAATCATGTTACATTTTGTGCTGATTGTGGCATTGAGACAATGGTTGGTCATTGCTGTGCTTCCTTTAATATAGACTTTTTAAAACGGCAGATTTGTTTTATATTTATTATGACATTGCGTCCCCATGATACATCTGTAAAACACTCAGTGTTGCTTAAAACTGCCCTGCACATTGAAATCTATTATTTCTTGCAAGTCTCCTTTAACAGCATACTTGCTTTATAAGTGCTTTTTTTATTGTTAAACATTTCAAAAATATAATTGAAAAAACTTTTTCTTATTTGAACAAAATTTGTTGATATTTTCCTGCATTGTGGCATTACTACCAATACCTTTTATGATGTAATAATAAAATATTGATATTCTCGCAAAGTAAACATTGTATTGATGGGTTCTAATCTTCAATTATATTGAGCAATATACAATAATATGTGTTTGCCTTGACCACATTGCATACGCGCATACACGTACTATATATGTGCAGTTTGGCCAAACATATACTCATACTTTCAATTATCACATACATACATACATATTTACATAGTCATATATAACGATACATTTATATCCTTACATTAGATACTGAAAGCTATAATAGATAACTTATTACATTTTCATAAAATATCAAGATTCCGCAATAAAATATACTACCTATATGTAAATAACGTAAGATACTGTACATGTCACATAATGTTCTTTATAATTAAACAGATACATTAAGCCGCTGAAATTGTGGGTTTTTTATATCAAGTTTCAAACAAATACTACTTTAGACTTAAATCACTTTTAAAAAATGTATTACGTTAAAACAGTCTACTTTGCGCACATTTTGTGCTTACCACAGGTTACATTACTGCATTGCAGAATAAACTTTCTTCAAATTTAGGTCAGATTGTTGTACTACCTGGCATCTTATTGCACAGATATTATTATGATTAAATGAAAACTATTTTTTGATAATAATATATGGTAGCGATAATTATTGATGTTACCAGTTTGGTTAAACAAAAGAGTAATGGCCCGTTGTTCATCTTATCATACAACTTATTCAAACCATTTATCCATTTTCTAAAATATTATCTTCCATGGTCCCTTCCTTTACACTGTCTATACGCATTAATCAAGAAACCTTTCCCCAGACATTCGTTGTTGCTCTCCCACATTCTTAGCCCCACTATGATTCAAATTGTATATCTATTGACTAGACCATTGAGGTGAGATTAGGCAATGCCCAATTTACCCAGTTCAAATGTTTCCATCACTAACAGAATATAATTTATCCTTGTTATTTATGTATACTGTTTTATAAAATGTTGCCAGTACAGAACAGTCACCTATTTAAACACCTGTAATTGATAAATAATCTTAATGTAAATAAATAAAAAATTAGGTTTAATACTAGAAATGCTGGATAAAAACTTGTCACCATTTCAGGAGAATTATAAAGCTGTTAAATAATAATATTGAATTTGTACTTATATATATTCTATCTGTGAATAGATATTATTTAGAACAGCAGCATTACTTTGTTGTCAGGCACAACAGAACCATTGAGTCCCATTTTCTTGAAGCAAGTCTATTGCTAAAACAGTTAGTTTGATCCATGATATTTCAATATTTTAGTATCTATTTGTTAAATATTGAAAATATCCACAGTACCCTCAGTGCGATTTATTGATCTGGCAACATCTTTTACATCTTTCTGTACTAGAAACTAAAACTTTATTATGTAGATGCTTTCGTATATTCTACTTTCTATATACATACTTATGTGTATATAGCCTTTATTTAATAAACAGTCAGTTTAGATTTTTTTTTCTTTTTTCTCTGGACCTTGTCTTAATTGTAGACACTGAAAGAATATAGTATATTCTAGAATTACAGACCGATTGACTATTAGGAACGGCTTTTCTAAACAAGCGTATGGACGTCTCACAGTTTTGGACGTGCAATTGACGTTTTCGTACCTGCGTAAATTGGATGATGATGGTAAGATTGAAAAATGCGTAAACAAACCAAATAATTCTCGTAATATGCACCAGAATTCCTGCTGATCTTTTTTAAATCATATGAGTTTAATGGCATGTATAAAACAACTATGTTCTTCGGCACGGTTACAGCACACTTGTTCAACAATCTATAAAGTAGAACAATACTTCGTTATTGTAATGCCAACTACAAAGCAAAGTAGGATTGATGTTTCTGAACATATTTTCAATTGTTTGACATTTAGGTGCACCTATATATTTATCGAAGTCTTAATCAACGAATATTTGACGAATTACTAAATATCTAAGATCGTGTTTCTAATTTGAAGGAGTTTACTTATTTCGATTATAATTAAGGTGTTCTTGCATCACGTATATGCCTGCTTCTTTATAACACAAGTATTAAGCATTATGATAACACATTAGCTTTATGATCTTATGTTTGTTAAAATCGATAGCGTTAGAAAATGTAGTCACATTGCACAAAAAAGTTACAACCTGTTTTGATATTAAGTGAGTCTTTCTAAAACTTAGGTATAATACTCAGAAAAACTCGTATAATATAAGAACTACGCAATTTTACTGTAATCCTGTATTATACATGTCAATGTGTTAATTAAACAATTCTTGTGTGAAAGCCGTTCTTTTTTTGATGTACTGCAAAACGCGACATAATTAGTTTAATACTGCAATCAGATGAAACAGTTCTTTAATGCTCATTGTATTCGTGTTTTATTCCACAAGTTATTAAGTATGTTCTTAAACAAAAAATTCTATTAGGTTGGATAATAAGTTCGTAGCGTTTTTTATATTTGCTTTGTTTTACACCGATTTTTTTGTTATTTGACAAAGTGTATAATATTCATTCGATAGAGCTATGGTATGTGCGAAAGATCCGTGAGTGAGTGATTATGAAAGTGTGAATGTGTGTGTGTGAGTGGGGCAGCGAAACTGTAAGACAAAGGCGATGAATCGCAGAAATGCATTAACGACGCATCAGAAAAGGGCCGTCAGGTGAAATTGGGTGGTAAAGGGAGGTATTGGGTTGGGGAATAAGTTCGTAGCGTTTTTATCAAAAACTTTAATTCAAACAAAAATCAATAATTATATTAGCTTGGGGAATAAGTTTGTAGCGTTTTTAAATTTGCTTTGTTTTACAAGGAATTTTTGCTGTTTGACAAAGTGTATAATATTCATTTGGGTTGGGGAATAAGTTCGTAGCGTTTTTATCGAAAACTTTAATTTAAACAAAAATAAATAATTAAATTTTAATCGAAAACTTTAATTTAAACAAAAATAAATAATTAAATTTTAATTTATTTAATTTTAATTTTAATTAAAGTTTTCGATAAAAACGCTACGAACTTATTCCCCAACCCAAATGAATATTATACACTTTGTCAAACAGCAAAAATTCCTTGTAAAACAAAGCAAATTTAAAAACGCTACAAACTTATTCCCCAAGCTAATATAATTATTGATTTTTGTTTGAATTAAAGTTTTTGATAAAAACGCTACGAACTTATTCCCCAACCCAATACCTCCCTTTACCACCCAATTTCACCTGACGGCCCTTTTCTGATGCGTCGTTAATGCATTTCTGCGATTCATCGCCTTTGTCTTACAGTTTCGCTGCCCCACTCACACACACACATTCACACTTTCATAATTACTCACTCACGGATCATTCGCACATACCATAGCTCTATCGAATGAATATTATACACTTTGTCAAATAGCAAAAAAATCGGTGTAAAACAAAGCAAATATAAAAAACGCTACGAACTTATTATCCAACCTAATACTTGCACAACTTTGCAAATTTTACACAGAGAAAAAATGTATGAATTATACTAAAGCATGACTTTAGTGATACAACTATCTAGTGTAATATACATCTCCACAAAATTGTATACAACTCAAAGTTTGCTATCGTTCAAAACTCGAATGTAAGGAAGACGCCTTTCAATAACAACAATGATAAGAAAAACCACAAGAACTATTCCTCATCTAACGAACAATTGCATAGTTTCTGCCGTTTCTAGTGAAAACTTAATTTTTAACTTGGATTTAATGATACAAAACATATAATATATCAAATATTATCAAATAGACAATACTTTATTTTAGAATAAGTAGTACTTGAAGTAATTCTGACCGCTGAATCACACAATCGTCAGAATCATAGAATTGTTGTTGCACTAGATTATATCAGGTGAGTGGCAACATTCTTCTTTATAATCACTTGCGAGAAACAATCGCAAACTTATCTCGCATATTTGATGCGATTTTCCTATATTGATTTTTAGCATACGCAACAGTGTATTTTTGTTTGTTTCTCTTAACTAATAATTGAAATTAAAGATTCCGAGTATGTGATGGTAACGTAAATGTGTATCCTGTAGCTCTAATGCTGCGCATTACATTCTTCATTCTTGAGATATTCTTTACCTGACCTGGTCAAGTTGGGTGGACAAAAATTCAGACGGAGTCTATGTATTTAACCCCTTAACGTGTAGTTAGTATAATTTATATGCAAAATTTATTTTATTTTATTTCCCAATTTGTTTGCAGGCTGAAACAAAAGAAAAATGTATGCTACATATCAAGAAATTAGATGCATAATTATTTAAATATTATAATAGTTAAATATAAAAGGACAAGTATAAAAATATTACAGTAATGCTTTTCGTGTGCTTACCTCTTACATTAGACGTCAAATGAGTCGTAATATTCATGAAAAAGAGCTACACCATTGTCCATTCCACTATTCTTTTAAGAGATTCAGCATCTATTCAACTGTAATGAACGAATCATATTTCGCCCTAAAGTTATCTGTTCGGCGATAACGTTAAGGGGTTAAGCGGAAAATATATTAGACGTTCAGTCAGAAAGGGTCGTCGTTGTTACTCGATTGTGTTTCAACAACGTTAGTATTGTTATTCGAGTTTGTTTTCACGCTAACGTCGTTTGCATTGTTTTTTAATGTTGGCGTCTCCCGGGGTCCATCGAGAAAGTAAGTCACCATACTGCCTTTCCCTTTAACTTGAATAGTACCGCGACAAGTAAGTGGATATCCTCTGGCAATGAGGATATCACGGACTTCTTGTGTAACTTGAATGCCATCGAGTACGCCTGTCGAGTCCATTCTAGAAGCGACATTGACTGCGTTACCCCAAATGTCGTATTGCGGTTTCCGTGCTCCAATGACACCGGCAACGACCTATTTTAAAGAAACATTTACATTTACATAACATCCATTGTTCATGGCACCTAGTATGCTTTCACTAAGTCTAAAAAAAAGAATAATACAATTTTAAACATGACGATGCACGTAGATATATTTCATATCATATATTAAAAAATTGACTTTGTTATATATTTAGTAGAATTCAAGATGTATATTGCCATATAATGTTTTACAGAGGATTGACTTAGTCAAAATGCGGATTATTTTAGAACCGTTTCAATATAGATTAACGTTACTGACCACTTAATGGTCTTTGACATTACCGGTCCGATGTTGATGCCTACACGCATTCGGAAGTTGTTGAAGCTGTGCACATTGACATAGGCCAGCTGTTCGCGAATCCTCAGAGCATAGTCTGCCATGGCTGTCACATGCTTGTAATCTTTCATGTCACAGGTGCTTTTTGTCAAACCTAAGGAACGTGGAAATTGAAATTGTATACTTCATATTTAAGACGATGGTCCAAAGTTAAGCTTTCAATTTCTGTTTCAAGTGATCGCCTTTAATGAAAAGTATTCGTGGAACATATAATATTATAAAAAGTTGTGGTTATACAAATAAAAAATGGTTAAAAAAGCTCCTAAATTAATTTATCTTATCACGTAATCTTTGATACCGCTGACATGAAATGCACTTCAAAATTCAGTAATTTCATTCCAACTTATTGTTAGTTTGATTGAAACTCCCAAAGAAGCTTATAATTTTATATAAATTAAAACGTATTAAGTACCTTTACTTTCAAACGTCTTTATTACATATTTTTTTGACTACGTATATTATAGTACTGAAAAAAGGAATGGAACTCACCGGATGCGGCCATATATGTGGAGCCTGTGCTTTTGATTTTTTCGATGTACTTGAACTGCTCCTCGGCGAGCAATTCGTCGAAGTCAGCGATAATCTCATTGAGAAGTCTGAGACACTCAACGCCCTCGTTGTTGGCCTCGAGTTCGACGTAGAATTCCGAGAAGTTCGGAATAGAGGCAAACATTATGCAAACGAAGTCGCACTGTTCGTGATATAATTCCTGAAAATTATGCATAATACTGAATACGTATGTGCCTCCTACCGCAAGCATGGGGGATGTCTTAAAAGGAGAATGCCATGAACATTTTGTTTGTCATGCAAGATAAATGTTCAGGAACAAAGAAATATCTGTCCAAGCGCATAAGCGGTCATAAATGTCTCAATGATTGCCGAAAATCTTACATCAGAATTGACTGTAGATAGAAAATGCGCCGCTACGTGTTCCGGAAGGATATTGGCTAATAACTTCTGATTGTAGGCCTTTAAATGTTCCATCTCTTCCTTTTCCTCCATTGCTTGCAACTTCCACAGAAAGTCCAGTCTGCGATGGTCAGAAGGTAATATTTTTTCAATGAAAATATGTATAGACAATACAACTGTTTTTAATTTTGTTACTAAAAGCTTCTGTATAACATATACATATACAATATGTCTATAACACTTATGTGATACATAAGTATTACCTATACGTTGCTTCAGTGTGTTGAGAATGTGCTACCAAGCATGCCATGAAGAATACTACAAGGACACCAGCAAGCCATCTTCCAGCTGGTTCCTCATCTTCTTCGTTCATAGCTTGATATATGCTGACTCCCAAATAACATGCCACAACGATACTTAGCACAGCTACTTTAAATACAGAAGTTAGTATCTGATAGACCGCACAGGTGACCATCACGAGCATTACCAGTACTGGAAACAGCTGTAGTAAACAAGGAAAAGTAAAATTCCAGCAATCCATATTATAATTATAAACAACTTTTTGGAGCATTAGATGCAACTAATAAAATATTTGATCACCATTTTAAGTGAAATATATTACTGTTTCGAATGTACCAAGAAAATTAAACGTTATTTCGCGTTTACAATAATACAGTTTTTATTTGGGCTAAGTGTGAAACTTACATCGGTGAAAATGGTATAGTAACATGTTCCAGTCGGGGTGTTAATGCTCTGCACCAGTACCGTGGAATTATCAAGCCACTCGGTAGTCGCAGGTAGACTATTGTTGCAGATATCACTGCCGTCCAGCGTGACCTGAAGCGTAAACGACAAGCGAGGGGTGCTTAATACAATGTCATACAATGGGTTTGGCCGTTGGGTTCCATCTACGGATTTTTTCTTGCCGCCATCCATCCATCGGCCGCGACCCGACCCCTTTTCGCCAATTTTGCCACTTAACTTTATTTGACCACTTACCAGAGGAGATAGGACCGTGATGAAAGTTAGGAACACAACAATGGAGGCAATGCTCTGAGCGACAATCCGATTTTCGAAAATGTGTAGGGCGGTGTTCCTCACCCACTGCGGTACTTTCTATGGGAAGGAAAAGAAATCGTTGACGATCGCTGGACATTCGAGACGTCATAGAGGCGCGAAAAAGTTTAACACAGTCGTTTATCTTAACGGAGGCACCGCGAGTCGTTTAAAAAATGTAGCGCTGAAGACATACTTAACTGCCGGATCGATCATTTTGCCACTGACCTGGAATCTGAACGCGATGTTAAGGTCAAAAGGAAGTGGCAAGTTTCTAAAGAGTTCTGCCATCGATTCGGCAGTCAAGAACCAGCGCTCGGCATACACGCTTATGATGTATTGGAATAAAATGTGCATGACATGATTTAGGAATGCGATTTCAGCTTGTTGCCCGAAATCTTACCTCATTCTTCTCCGCCAGCAATATACCGTTAACCAGAGCGATTGTTAGCATACTGATTACCGTGCATGCGTAAAAATAGATACTCCTGCAAAAATTGAAATATGCGTGTATTTCGATAAGGTAGCAAACAGAGACTGGATTGGAAAAACATTTTTTAAAATATTAATTGTATCATAATACATGTAATTGCATCAAGATACGTGTAAATCTTTATTTTGACACAGTTTTGCAAAATGTAGGACGAATACATTGACTTTTAGAATTTTTATCTATCCAAATTATGATCGTTCGGTATAATAGCAAATGCAAACGTCCTTGGTAAAAGTTAATGGCAATATCAATAGCGTCTAAGGTACCGAAAAAAAAGTACAAGTATTTACCCAGAAAGAGTGATGGCTATCGCAACTACAACTACTATGTAGACAAAACCAGAGCATACGAAGTAGGCAGACAGCATTCTATCTCGCTCACGGGAATACTGCAACAAGTTAGTTAAACGTTCCTTTTACTCAAATCTATCTCACCTTAAGTAACGTATACTTTCTAAGTTTACCCATTCGCCATAAAGCGTCAAGTACATGAGACATTTTGTTAAAACAAGAATACAAGAGGCGTCTTATGAAAGTCGAGATGCAAAAGTATATATATGAGATGGAAATCAGTAGTTAGTCTGCAGTAGTTGAAAGGTTTGCACTTTAAAGCACGGGTCACTTTAGAAATTGCGTTCGTAGCATGCACAAGACAAACAATCTGTCCTCCCTGTAGATATTTCAGAGTACATAGTCTCGCGTCGAAATATAATGAAAAACGACAACGTTAACGGTTTGGATTAATACGTATGCTTACTGTCATTCATGTGTTGATGCAGTCATGAATCAAGATTACAATGCCTCGTATTGCACGCGTGTACAATTTACAATCCTATATAGACATGTGCGTGTTGTAAGGGTTCATTGCTTACCTTTTCCTCGACGTCAGGCCTTCGAAATGTGAGTATGAATGGCGTGCAATGCTCAGCCCTTAAGCGATCTATACTTCTGGCGTCTATCGCTCTCATCAAGTATTCGTTGACCTCGTCTTCCGGGTCTTTCTCGCACTCCGTATTTTCGCCAAAGCCCAACCTGGCATCAAAAGAACGCGCAACTTCATTGTTTAACCCTACACCTGCGACGCGATCTAACTCGAACACCACTGCAATCTGCTCGAGTAATTCGAATCATTCCTGCAATACTTTGTTCGCTTCGAGCGGATCACGTGACGCTCTCACATCCTATCAAAGACTCGTCGTCAGAATAAAACCGTGTCTGTCGCTACAGATTCGAAAGCGAACAGTGCAGCGAAACGCGAGTTATTTGTATGGTGATGTTCCGAATTAACATTAGAATTACCGACATATTTAAATTTACCGGAATTAAAGAAGTCATTGTGTTCGAACTTACAAAATGGAAAGCAATTAATCCAACCCCAGCGATAAAGAATAAAAAGTAAAATGTTTCACGAGGGAAAAGTCGTTATTAAGATATAATCTGAGCAGTCATTTTGACTGGTCGGTATTTCCAGCGTTAAGTAGGCGAGCGGAAGTGTCAACATCCGTAGATAAAGATCATCTCTTAACGAGACGCGGTTGCTGTTCAACTGCGAAAAGGTCTTCAGGCCAACAGCGAAATAATGTCGCTCGTTCTCACTTCGTTTGCTTGCCGTGCTGCGATCCATGACCTATTATTCTCATTTCCTTGGACACATTTCCATTCACCGGGAAACCTTTCCTCATCCCGGACGTTGCCACGTTGTCCTTAAACGTGTCCCCCGGGACAATTAAGTATGTTTTGATATTGTGCTTCTTCAAGTAAGCGTTCCTCTCGTCCCCACGACCTTCCTCCACCTCGTAATATCCACCCAGGCAGTCCAACGTCTCTTTGGTAATATGTACGCGCCTGAAAAATCATAAGCATAATCTCTCACATTCCAGGATTCCTTTCAAAGGTCAACGGGACAACTGAATCCAGCTTATTCGCCATGGTGGCTCCGAACGTTTTTTTAACCCCTCGCCGTACTTTGTCGGGTCTTCGTGATGAGAATTTTGAGCCAAACGTGAATATCACGAGTCAGGCTTATTGCTGTAATTTCATGTTGCACGTGAATATGTTGAGTCTGATCCGTGATCAACATTGCGAATCAAACGTGAATATCTCGAGTCTGACTCGTGTTCAACATTTCGGACCAAATGTGAATATCACGAGTCGAACTCGCTATTGATTGATTACAGAATTATTTCTTGTAGAGGAACCGTCGTAATAATAAGTAAAAATAAGCGCACGGTTACTTTGCAAATAGTCGCAAGATATGTTTCAAGTTCCGACACAAATGATGCGGCAAGGGGTTAGCGTTACAGAAGAGAATGTTTTCGCGTAAGAGTATGTTGTGTTCTTAAAGGCCACAGACAGTAGTAAGTCTGGTCAACGAGCTTGCTGAATCAGATCTGTCGAACAAGCCTTGTCCCGGATGTTCTACTCCGCATTTTTTGAGAGGATGATTCACGAGAACGCTTTTGACATTCAAGGGTCAATGGCATGTTTGCATGGTGATAAGCCATTGGATTATTTAAGGCGGCACATTTGGTTTGTTGTACCCTTTGGTACTGTCGCATCACATGCGGAGGGTGTATCTATTTTTTTGCGGGACGGTTCGCGGGCAAAAATAAAGGGACACGCGGCATAGCGTTTTTGTGCGAAAACGAGTCGACCTGCCTGTTCTGTGGCTCTTGCTTTTGAGTCCCACGTGTATCTTCCCGCTTTCTTGCCCGTCGGAATCGTAAAAAAGTAATAACAGGAAGAGGAGCGCGTGGATACGGCGGGACTTGAATTCGCGATCGCTGGAACGGGAAATTTAATTTTCAATCGTTTCTTACCCCGAGAAATAAGGTTTCTGTAGGATTGAAACGAATGTGGGTTAACTTTTTCGCTGGTCAGGTATCCTTTTTTGCATAATGCTCCAAAGTCCGGATAACGTTCCCGGAGCTCTTTCTTACGATCGAATGATTTTCCCGTACGTCAAAGATATTCACCTACCCAAAGGCGGCCATTTTATTTCCTTCAAATACCCAATGGAGTACCGAAGCCATTAAAACAACATCAATTCTCATGGTAGGAGTTACAATCCTTTTTTGTGGATTACTAAAGTTGGAAAGTATGGAGCAAAAGACTCATGAGTGTTTGTCACATTTTTCTTTGAAAAGGTTCTTTTAACCGGACTGAATGAAGGAAACTTTCGTGACAATAGTCGGTCCTTACTTTGATATCGCCGAACAGTAAGTCGGAGACAGTCTCAATTGCTTAGGTACCTATTGCGGATATAGATCGTAAACGGAAACGGATATATGGCTTGTACAGGCAATCGAGTACACTACGGTTGAAGTGCGTACGCAAACTTACCCCGGTATTCCACCGCTTTCCATGTAATTAGCTAATGTAACATCGTTGCTCCAAACGTCGAATTGCCACTTTCGAAGTCCGAGAACGCCACAATGCACGCGGCCCGTGTGAATGCCCACTCTCATGTTTACGTTTACGGCCATTACTTCGCGAACGAGTCTGGCCAACATAAATCACGTTTTCCTTATTACTTCTCCAACAAAGTGAACAATTATGTTCTGATAGTGAAAACGTTAATCAATTTGTATATGCTTCGACCGCATCGAATAAGTGTGTGCAAAGAATACTAGAAATAGTAATGCACAATCGATTTTAAAGCGAGGTAAGATGCAAAAGTTTCTGTTTGTAAATAATGTAAGAACTTACGTAATCGCGTCAATCATGTCCAAACCCATCTCTACGCAACAATGTGCATGGTCAGGTCTTGGTTCAGGAAGTCCAGAAACGCAGTAGTAGCAGTCACCGAGAAGTTTTATCCTTAAGCAGTGATGCTCAGCTGCTAATCTGTCAAATCTGAGGAAGAAATAAACAGGTAAGTAAATAATATTTTCAGTTGTGTTTTTATTGCAACGTTTACTCGCAATCTTTTGTAACACGGTCGAGCAGACTTGTATAAATGAATTCAACATAATTAAGTATTTCTGTGATACGACGTGCAACGATGTTCCAAGGAAGAATGGAAGTGAGTGTTTAAAAGTGGAATGTAAAGGGAAGAGAAAATATTTTGTAAGAAATTCTTTTAATGAGTTAGACGTAGAGCCATGAAGGGAGAAAGAATGATTACAAGAAAAATGAGAAGGGAAATTGCACGTAAGCACAGACACCTGAATATCTGGAAAAAGAAGGAAAAAGGATGGCTGAATATGAATAACCAGAATAATCTGTGCAAATTCGGACAGCTAAATAATTTCTTCCTAAACAAATAAAAGTCATATTTCTTTGAAAGAACGACTTTTAAGATTATAGTAATAAGCGTCAACTGCTTCTAATTTCCAATAGTTAATAATTTGCGCACTCTGCAAAACATAAGAATATGTTTCGGATAACGGCCGGTAATACTTGCAAGTATTTCGTTCGTTGTTATTTCGAAAATGGAGGAAGAGATACGAATTAAACCGATAATCTATTTTTGCCATGATTTGTGAACGTTGATATAATTTGAGCAATAATGGCTTCAAGAGTTGAAATTACTTGATTATTTCCCGCGAGCGGATTAGATCACGTTCAGTCCAATCCATGGCAGAGTTTACACTTTATTAGCGGCGATTCATTAAACGTGAATTCGGAAATGTATCCCTTAAAGCTCAATATTTTATCCAGCCGCCCTCGATTAGACAAGTATTTCATGCAAACAGAGCACTTTCATACACTTTACATCCCATTAACTCTCCTCGTATTCCGTTTTGTCGTAATTTTCTTGTCCCTGCTTATTCACCGTATTATCACATACACCATGTTACATTAAAACGTTACTTATGTCGTTCGATATCAAATTCCTGCTACTACGGTTTTTGTTATTAATGAATTATGATCGAGGTACATTGTTGGTACATCTGCAACCCCCAGTATAAGAAAGTGTGTGCACTCGCACATACGTATTTGTCGCGTGAGCGGCAAGCATTAAACCTGCGGCAAGACTATTATCATTTCTATCGGTGCAAATATTTTCAGTATCCTGGGCAACTGCGGACAAAGCAACTGGGGAACCGAACCTTGTCAGAGAAAGCATTTGTGTCCAAAACCCAAAGCTTACAATGGCGCCATCGAGAGAGAGAGATGATTCAAGACTATGTATATCGAATTGAACGAATATAGACATTCATTATCCGTACAAAGCTTTGCATCGCGTGTTTGTTTACACACACCAGCCAATGTATCATTCTCACAGTGATCCTCATTCAGCATTATCGAACTACAAAAGCAAGATGCGCTAACAGAGTACACATATTCAAATTTGATGTACCTACACAGCTACAGCTACATTCTAAGTCCTTTCTGAGGTGAAGAATCGTATCAAAAATTCAGTTGCTACGTGCAATCGATGGAATCAAGTTTAACGATGCCAAACACGTTTTGCAACGCAATACTGATCACGTCCCATGCCCGCTGTCCGTTTGAGAAACGATTGCGAAGAAATACCGACCAATTCACCCTGTATCAACGGCCCTAATCGATACCAAGAGGCGGTTTATCGCCGGATGTTAAGTTGCATATTGTATACGGTTTACGAGCGAGGGACGTTTACACGAAACTGTATCAGGGGCCATACGCCCTGTTTTATGTACGTCCGTTCGATTACGTTTGAAGAGGTCAATCTTACTTACCGTGCGAATAGCTCGTTGAGAAGTCTGACAAGTTCTTCGGCAGTGCACTGATCAGAGAGAGACGTGAATCCACAGATATCGGCGAACAAAATGCTGAAAATGAGACAATCGTTAAACAAACTTGAAAACGTGCGCTATGCATAGACCGTTTATTTTAAAATACATTATATTAGGTTGGTG
This sequence comes from Anoplius nigerrimus, assembly GCA_914767735.1. Lineage (NCBI taxonomy): Eukaryota > Metazoa > Arthropoda > Insecta > Hymenoptera > Pompilidae > Anoplius > Anoplius nigerrimus. Next base: position 1,985,482 of record OU612079.1, on the reverse strand, counting down.
CGAATGAAACGTCCGATTCTTAAGTGAATATATTAAACTGCATATCTTTTTCCAAAAGCTGTTTAATTAATCAAAATATGTTCCATTTACTTCAATACACTTTTCCTAACGAGATTTTAATGCATAGATGCCTGTCTTGAAGAAATTCTGATCTTTAGAATCAATGAACTCTGATATGGCATTTTTCAGACTGTCCTCATTTTCGTACTGTTTAGCCCGTGAAAACAGTTCTAAATGTTTAAATAAATGAAAGTTGGTTGCCGCAAGATCCGGTGAATAAGGTGGGTGCTGCAAAATTTCATATTTTAATTCATTTAATTTCGTAATTGTTTTGTGCGATGTATGCGGCCGAGCGTTGTCTTGGAGAAGTATTGGGCCATGCCGATTAACAACTGATGGGCATATCATTTTCAATTTTTCATGCATTTCTTCAATGTACTGGCAATACTTTTCGGCTGTAATTGTCAGTCCAGTTCGAAGGAATGAGTAGTGTATTACTCCAGTCACATTCCACCAAACTGTGATCAAAATTTTCCGTGGATGAAGTGATGGCCGTGGAGTATGAGCACTAGCCTCATCCCTATCAAGCCACCGAGCATAGCTTTTCCTATTGTCGTAAAGAACTCATTTTTCATCACAAGTAATGATCCGATCGAAAAATGGATCTCGATTAAATCGGGTTAGCAATGATGAGCATACGTTCAAGCGATTCAGCTTATTTGGCTCGGTTAGTTCGTGCGGTATCCACTTATCCGTTTTTTTCACCTTGCCAATTTCAGAAAGATGTCGTAATATTGTTGTATAGTCAACTTCCATTCTGGCAGCAAGTTCCCTTGAAGAAACAGTTGGATTCGTTTCCACCAATGCTTTCAGAGCATCATTTTTCACAGACGTTTCGCGTCTTCCACGCGGTTCATTTTGCAAGGAAAAATCACCTGACCGAAATTTTTCAAACCAACGCCGCACTTTTCGATCGTTCACAGTATTCTCCGCAAACGCCTGGTTTATATTGCATGCAGTTTTTGCAGCATTATTACCAAGTTTATACTCATATAAAAAAATTACACGAATATCGCTTGAATTCATATCGGTGCAAAATTCAAAGCAAATAACAAAAGTGAAAACTTTTGAGAAAATCTTTTTTGCTAAAATGTGACTCTGGCAATGGACAGTACGAATATAAATCAAGTTATGTCAAAAACAAAAGCATAACGAAAACAGGGAGACAAACGTTCACATTTAAAGAAAATCGGACATTTCATTCGCACCAACCTAATATATGATATAATTCATAATTGATAATTATGTGATTAATTTTTTACAATAATTTGTGTTTAATTTAGCATAAACTGTTTATTTATGTGATACCTAATTTAAAAAAAATCATCTTGCACCACATTCAAAATAAATGGTAAGTAATATATGTTACTTTATGTGCGGACGAATAATTAGCAGTAGAAATTCAGGGGAAGTGCCATAGGTTAGAAACTAGTTATGGAGAAAAATTGTGGTCACGTTGGAAATTGTTCTATGGACGTTGATTTATTGCAGAGAAATATCTTTGGTATGTAGCCCCTATCGTGCCTTAAAATCAATAAAGTTTACACGTGGTTCTAGTCTGAAGTTTAGACTTTTCTATGTGCTTGTTCTACGGTTTGCGTTTTAAAGCATGAACGTTTCGATGCATCTCAATTAAATGCTTCGAAGAACGGAAATGCGCTGTGTGTCACAGTTTCTTGCACTGAGTTATGTACTTATTAACTATTGTGAAAGCTTTGACCTCGAGTCTTTGTGCAATTCCGAATTAAGCAGCGATGCAGAAAGATGCTCGAAGAAGTATTAAATCCGGAGAGTAAATTATTGTTCCAAGCACGCCGCCAACTCCATAGCCAGGAATTTAAAGTTACAATTAGCTCCGAAAGTTAGACTCCCAGTCAAGATTTCATTAAATCATCCGCTTGTGTTTGTCCCTATGCATTCCGCTTCCGCGAATACGCCTTAAATCGTTACGAACTGATAAACAATGCAAAGAGACATGACGCGCACGTTCGGAACTGAACATTTTATCTCTACCTTTTTTAACAAGAGTCTCGTAGATTAGGAGTCAATTAAAGCGTTAGGAAAAAGATGTCTGTGATATATCTATGTATGTGCGCATGTGTGTGTGTGGAATGGAATAGGTATGCATGTAAGAGAGTGGGCAAAGCCGCTAGAACTCAGACAGTGAAAGAATCGAGACAAATTAGAAATGTGGAATAACGTTAATAAAACAAGTATTTAAAGAACATACCCGTTTTCTTAACACCACAATGTCTGTAACGCTCACCTGACGTTTTCATGCCTCTGAATGTATATCTTGTGAAACATCGTGTCCTTTGGCTTGCCGGCAATATCTGCTTTCATTTCCATAGCCACGTGCCTCGGCAGGACGCTCAGGAGGAGTCTTTCCTGAAAAGGTAGAGGGAGGACTCTCGTAAAGTGCGTCACATAAAGCATTGAATGAATCACACGATTTCCGTAGCCTGCAAACATCGAGCGAGTCGTGTGCTTGCGATTTGCACACGTCTTCGTATCGGTAGACGGCAGCGTATGTGTATCGAATTCACACTTTAGATCCTGGTACCTGCACATAACCCGAGCCCGTGCTCGAAGAATACGTCACTGATATTACCTCGGCTACATATTCATATCGGGAAATGAGACCAGTTTCGTCTACAAGTTATTGGATACGCGCGCCACTTACTCTTATTGGCTGCGTATGCCGGTGTAATATAATATATTAAATTTGGTCCCGGCGAAATGGATGTAAGCGGTGAAATCGTGAGCTTGAGCTTGCAAATGTAAGTTCGTCGAGCGATGGTAATAAACTAAGAGGATGATTGATGAATGTTTAATAGATGGACAGGTCAAGGTTTGGTAACTAACTTTCTGTGTTACTTGTGATGCTGTTGAATTGATACTCATTTATGCTCTACTGTTTTGTAATCATATTTTTGTGGTATTATAAGTATTCTGAAGTTGTTCAATTTTGTATTAGTCGGCCAAGATGTTTTCGAATCAACCAGGCCAATAATAATTTGAGAAACATGTGAGATCAGAATATAAAATGCTGTTTTGTAAGCCTAATTTATCGGAAGATACTGAATAGGACGAAATAAAACTTTCGATCAAATGTTGATAAGTGGAACTTAAAAAAAATATTGGTCAAAATGATTTCAAATTAGCATGATCGCTCAAAACGATAATGGCAACATAAAATTTCGTATTATGGATGCACATTTTGAGAGATATTGACTGTGCAAAAATTAAGTCTTCATCTGGAAAAATTAAAATTGAAACTTTTTCAAAATTCGAATTTCACCGATCAAAATGATCCCAAATTAATTTCTTATGATCGTGCAAAACGATAATTGCGACGTTAAATTTCGCATCAGAAGCCCAACGTATCAGAAAAAATACCAATCGCATGGGAATAAAATCTCCGTTTATAAAACAAAAATTTGTTAAGGCCCTAAATTAATCCGAGAAAATGATTTAAATTCGGCGTGGCTTGCGATCTCGGTAGGCGATAAGTTGCGATATTAGTTTCCGGGTTATAAGCCGAACGTATCGGAGGATACCGATCACACCGGAATTATGGCGTATTATCGGTGTCGGCATTAGGGTACGCCCGTAGGAGGCGATAGTCAAGACTGGATATACGCGACAGAATCGACCTTACCATCGGCACAGAATGCGCTCATCACATGCCAAATGTCCGATCTAATCCGCGATGAGATGACGACCGTGAGGCCTCATTGAAATTTCAAATTCTCCGTTTCGCCTCGCGCTTAAATCACTTCCGAAATCCTCGAATGCCGAATGACGCACTGGGATTCGATAAATTAGTAGTTTACGACTCGAATAGTTCCGGCCGTTCCTGCATGCATATCCCCAATCGTTCGAATTGCCAGCGATGCAGCCGACGCTTTTGGCTCGGCAGACGAATAGCTTCGTGAACGACAATATGCACCCAAGACGGCGGAAGACATTTCCTATCAATTTTCCCCGATCAGGTCATCCATCTACTTCTGATTCCGCAAATATTCGTATATGATATTGCAACGCGTTTTAGTCATATTTATTATTAATATTGTAGACTTTTTTAAAAATCAATAGCAGACCTTACTGCTATTTTGATTATTACTTTTCAATTGGAAAATTCAATTGGAAGAAAAGTAAAGACTCCGGCTGAAAGAAAGTATTGTATGTTACATTCATTTCACAGTTTAGCAAAAGTCGTGGATGAGTTTCATAGATGGCAAAATGATATTTTCGACCAATTTTTTCTGATCTGATCATTTATCTACTGGTGATTTCTCAAATTTTTCTATACGGTCGTGCAATGCGTTTGATTTATATTTGTTATCATAATTTTAGACTTTTGGAAAAATAATATAAGATGTTACTATTGCAAATTTGATTACTACTTCTCGACTACAAAAACAGCATAATGGTGCTATGGTACTTATATCGAACCAACATTTTTTGAACCATGTGAAGCCACTGTGAAGAATCACGCGGAAAGAAAGTGTTTTATGTTACACCATGTAACATTCATCGTATGGTGTAGCGAAACTGCTGGCTGAACCCGACAAACGATAAAACGATACTTTCACGTCAATTCACGTTTCATCTAAAAATGGAAGACATTTCACGGATCATAGTTATACATGACACATTTACAGTCGTGTAAGTTGCATACTCCTGTTCATAGTGTAAGTACTGTGCTGTACGACTGTACTTGCCTTAATCATTTGTTAAAAAGACTCAACAAACATGGCGTGCCAAAGAATGTCAGATCTCGCCGAAAAAATGTTTTCATGCATTTTATTTTCTATATCCATATTTAATTTGAGCATATGACAAAATCACAACAATCCCGGAGCTGCACTTCTGCGCACATGCGAAGGATACAGAACTTTATCGATGCTGAATTTTCACGGACCATCCGCAAAAATGCAAGTAATCCTGGCAATAAAAGCATATTCTCGTTGATCAATTTGTTCGTTTCAGGTGACGCTTCCGCGATCCTCGACATATATAGATCCTTTGCCGTTCCTGGAAGTGACAGTACTCTTCATAGTCCGCCAGCTACGCACATTCTTCTGTAAGAATGTTGCGCATGCATCGAGAGGCTCGCGTACGCATATAGGTGCGTACTGTTATGCCACCCGCTCTATTTCTACCCCGGAATCATCCAGTCGACTGAACTGATCCCTTAGACCAGTGATGGCGAACCTATGACCCGCGGGTCAAACCCTGAACCACGTCGCTTTTTAAGTAACCCATGCGTTAATTGTCATAAACATATTTTTTTAGTACGTTTTAAAAGCAAATTTTAACCATGGCGTCTCCCCTTTTTCGAGTGGCGCGACTGACTTCGTGACCCACGAGTTAGTACTAACAAAAATTAATAACAACATTTCACCAAATTCTCAAAAAGGTTCGCCATTACTGGCTTAGACTAAACAACCGATGAGTTCGTACGGAATTCTCGACAAAGGATTTCGATGCTTTAACGTCACTTCTTTACTCGACTCTAAGAAGCGCGGACCGCCGTTTTTGTCTGGGCTTACTCTGTAATAAACCTAATGGTCTTAAATAGAAGAACGAAGATCGCTCGAGAGTTTTTCTTCAACCCTTCTTTGCGGACGTAATAATACGATCGTCTTTTATCACCGTCCGAAATTATGGCCAAAGTGGAAGGAGTATTAGAATGCCCTTTAGCTTGCCATGACGGACAAGACAGTCGTCTCGATACAGCGTACAGAATAGTTACACATCACAGAAGCATATTTTTTGTAGATAGGTAGCCAACATAGATGATATACCGTATTTTTCGGTAGATAACGTGCACCTATTCTATTGCGCGCACTTCTATCTTTTCGGCATTCTTTTTTTGTATAGATAACGCGCACTTATCGTTTTATTATTGAATTTGACTTCCTTCATGTCGCCTTCTAAATATTAACGCGCAGATCCTTATTTTATCAAATTTTAACTTTTTTGTATAGATAAATCGCGCGTAGTAAGTAATTTATTACCATTTAGTTTTCTCTCTGATCATTTTACATAGTTGTCAATAGTATCATATACCTCTTATCAGAGAGAGCCTCCCCCCCCCAATCCCCCAGTCTGCACTTGGTATATCGAAACGACGCTCGGCGTCTTTGACACCTTCGAGAAAGAAGCCAGATTCAATAATACAGTTTACGAAGACGACGTATCGCACGCTTCAGTACGCAGGAAAAATCCTTCGTGAAAAGTTCAGTGAATTCAGTTGACGTCGAGCTCGAAGAGGCTCGAAAGGTGAAACCTTCGCTCGCGAAGGACATTAGGTTGGCAGATGACTGACCGTTATCGTGACGGGAGGCAGAGTACGGCATCTGACGCTTCAATTTGTTAACCTCCTTGAGCTCGCGGACGGCGGTCATGCGATACGCTTTGAAGAGCCGCTCATGTAACAAACGCTGACATACTCTCCAGTCAATATCAGGAATAGCAGACTTCGCTCCTCGCGCTTCCTTCTATTCAGCATTGTGATCATCGATGCGAACACTTTCGCGCAGGAGTTTCTTACTGGGAATGGAAAGGCATCCTGTGCTCCTTCATGTCGTTTAGGACGTCGGAGGTCAGAATTGCCGCGATGCTTTTCTTGAAACATTCGTGTCGTTAATGTGGGTTCTATCTGGACGGATAGGCTAACAAGATAAAGTTCTTGAACGAAGGAGGGTTGAGAACTGTCTTCTTATGGTCGAAACATAAAGTGACATTCTTGGAAAAACTCAATTTGCATATATATGCATATTGTAAGCTCTGAAAAACGGAGGGGGGGGGGGGGTAGTGGTAAAACAGTTTGATTTTACTAAATGAAATGGAAGATTCGATTCTTTGCACTAGTCTACACGGACAACGCATCTGATTAAAGGAATAGTTCGAACAAGCGTTTACAAGTATTTTATGAATTCTGCGAGACTTTATCTTACTTCTTCGTCTTACGCTTGCAACAAAACTTTTGAGTATTAGAGAAAATTCTGTACTTTTCCTAACTTGTTCATTCTTTAATGCAACAATGAATCTGTTTTATTGTTAGATGTTTTGTTGTTACATTAATTTAGTTTGTGTTGTAGTAAGACAAATGTCATATATTAATTTGGAAACCTGGAGAAGTTCAAAACGGTTCCCTCACTCACGCGTGCAATAACGCTTCTTTCAATCGTGAAACCTTTCATGTGTATAAGCCTTTCAAGCACTACTGACTGTGAGAGTCATCCATCTTGGTGGTGGACAGTTGCCCCTCAAATTCAGATTGACCAGATCCAATATCGGCGCAAGCTCTATTCCGGGGTTCGATAACGTTTGACTCGTCCTATAATTAGCCTATACGTTTCCGTTTGATCGACGGACACACTATTTACAGACGCGACAACTGCTTTAACACAACAATAGAAAATGCCAAAAGCAAAACTACATTATCAACCATCGAATTGACCGAAAAACCTGACAATCTTATACGCAATGAATGAAAATTGAAAGCAGGGTAAAAATCTCCGTCAATATTACTTGATTTTATCGCTGAGTAAAGTTAGCAAAATGGAGGGTGAAAGAAGGGAGACAGATGCGTTCAGGCTATCAGGAATTCTTGAGACGACGGTAATCAATGCATTCGGGGACTAGATTCAAATGATTCTTAGAAGCACTCGTACATACTCGTATATACTTTGCATCCCTTGAGATACGCACAGAGCATTGCACGGTATGCTTAGGTACCTCGATGTACATAACATAGTAATACTGCGCCGCTTCACGGCTTGAGGATTATCAGTACCTTGGGAGCTTATCAAGTGCAGCGAGAGTACTGCATTAGACAGGTGCACATTGGCAACGGATATCCAGCTACAGTTATAACGTATCTCTGTCATATACTACGCAATTCAAATTTTTTCGTCTTGCAACTTGAGACACGCTGAGCTGCATATGGCGCCTGCCAAAAGTAAGTTTAGTAAAATTAGTCGATAGCGAACTTAGGAAGCATTCAGGCACTGAAATGATTAGGTGATGTGATTATAGTGACGTCACTTAAAACGAATACCATTGAAACTCGATGGGTACTGCACAAATTAACGTTCGCATGTCAAATATGAAGATAAGTTAAGTATTGAATGTTCTGGTTTATTCAGATGCAAACGTGTCATGTACGGATGAGTTGATAAAGAAATGTAAGTTTTTTGTTCCTATTATAGGTTTATCGTGTGGTTTTGAAATCAACGGTTAATCCGACAAAGTGTATATAGCCGTTCCTGTGTCTAGTCGTGTCGATTGCCGTCAACGTAAGCTTTGTTCTCAGAACACGGTGTATAGTGGCCAAGCTTGTATCGCATCGTCCGCTATAATGGACACAGTATTGGATCGGCGCTTGAAGGTTGTCGATGTTCCACACGATACGCGATCTAACGACAGTGAAGTCAATACATTTGATTGGTATTTTACAACCTCCGGATTTTGACGTTTCGTCATATTCGGTTGTTTATTTTATTTATTCCCCTGGGCTAGCACTTTGCAGTTTTACTCGATTCTTTTCGTCGTATGAAAGGGTAATCGAAATAAAGAGGGTATTCTTTTGACTGCGCGACAGATTATTCTGTCAATGGAATAAATGGAACAGGATTGAAAATGTATACACGCAATTACAATTTTAATTCATTTGACGCGTTCCTAATTTCGACACATAAGGTGTTTGTAACAAATTAACGTGTATAAACGTAAGTATTGATACTAATGTACAGAAACTGACTTTTACTTTTCCTGTACGTTCCACGCAATTTAATTAAACCTTTCTGTTATGAAAACAATATAAACATCGAGTTTCAGTACAAACTTTCCACGTTAGGCACAGTATTATTTTTTAAGAACGCTAAATGCATTCTTCACGTGATTTCAGAAGAATGTGTACTTTTTGATGGCACGGAAAATGAAAAGCTTTGTTAACTTTTAAAAATACGTAATATTGTCTGTGTATAAGCGATATAGACAGAAACTGTTGAGATTTGGTCGACTTCAGCTGCAGAGATTTATATTTGATCCTATTTCTCATCCCAATGTCTATCGACAACAGTTTCTATAACATACTGGGTGGTCACGAGTGATAAACGTCGAAGCTCTAGATACGTGAAGAGCGTCGAGTTAACTGTAGTCACAGATAGTCATGGATTCCAGATTAAGCTTCACAATGGAACTGACGAGCCTCAGTATAATGGATGTTGGGACTATGGGCGATTACCGATAAGCCGTTATCTTTAATGGATTTCCGCCACTTTCCGACCATTTTACTGAAAAACTTGACAGGAAACTGACGCTGCCTGTTTGACGTGTCAATTTATGAAGCGTTGAACAAGTTTCGCAGCAGTCAACTTATTCATTACTCTACGTTATGAATGGACTGTGCAAAGTTTTAGTCAATGTTGTACAACGACGTAATAATAGCTCTTCAGCCTAATTTCTCGCAAAAATGGAAGTAAATACGAAACTTTATTTATTACGTGAAACAATAAGTTACATCCGTTTTTATCGCTCTGACACTAACTGTACTTAGTCTGCATAAGTGTAAGAATTAAAATGTTACATGAGTACATAACGAAATGATTATATGTATTATTTTCGATACCTGAAATAAGATTCTAGTTTTTCGAATGTTTTTTTTTTGCGATGCTCTTCAATGTAGATATTCGAGCAACTACCCTGAGATTCATTGGATTGGTTTTACTCTTCGTTATCTACGTAAAGGATTATAAATTACACTGTTATTATCAAACTTCTTTCAAAAGAGTATAATCAATTAGGCACGCATACTGTTCGTGAACTTTCACATTCAACGATATCCCGCCGTTGCAAGGGGTTATTACTTCTCCTTTTTCCATGAAAGAGGATTTTAAAAACCTTTTAAAACTGTCTCATGACGTCAAACGAATAATGATTTCCATGCGTCTCAATAGGAAAATGGATATAATAAATTCTCATTATTCTCGTCGCTTTCAACCATTGTTCCTTTTTTTACCATATATCTTCAAGGAATAAAATACATGCCTAGCTATTCGAAACGTATATTATTATTCAAAGAAAACAAAATTACGATCGAGCATGTTCCTTTTCAAACGTTATATCAAATAGTCACCGCGTTATCAGATCCCGAAAAAAATGCGTGAAAATAATGATGGCGTATTTAAAATCTCGCCAGAGTTACCGCGAACGAGTCCTGCAATTTACATTCGGTGACAAGTGGAAGCATTTGACTCTCCGCGCTTCGCTTTTCCCTTTGTGTGAAAATTTTATGTGGCTGGATTTTCGTCGCCCGACAGCGTGGCTCATTCAAAAACGCAACGTTCGTTTCGGTATCGTATTAGAGACCTACCTTTCGCCCGTATACAGCTTTCGAGCTGCTCGTCAAGAGCATTCAGCAGATTTTCATTCGCAGGACTGAATGTTTGGAGCTTCTGCCAAAGCAAACGTCAAACACACTGATGATTAGCCGCCTTTCGTTGTCGATGTGCTGACCGTTACCCTACCGCAATTTTATGCTTTTTCAAATGACCTACTTCACGCCAGACTTACACTTTTTAATTATTTTGTTTTATGCTTCCGTCGATGAAGGTTCTAGTTGTACTAGAAGGGTGAGCTTTGTGAGTATTTTGACAAGAGCTGGGATAAAGTGTTGTGCTTGACATATTCGGCAATAGTATTGGTATTAGTAATATAACGAAGTTTATGGAAACGAAATTCAATTCTTGGAATCGTACGTTGACATAGGTACCTGTACTTTTATATGTCAGTTTGAGGACGGGTCATTTTTAAACGAATAGCTACTAAATTTCTTTTTTGCTTTTTTGGTACACGATCGATATGTGCATTGAGTACGTTGTATACATGTATCGTAGAGATGTAACGGAAAAATACAATATATAACATCAAGCAGGTGTTGAATTTCAGAACCAACTCATACTCAGAGATTCTTGGTTTGCTGTCTGAACTGGTGTTCCTACTGGATTCGGTTGATTGATGGATCTCCTCCATTCTGTATGTATTGATCATGTCCAAGTGTAGGTCTTCTTTGATTTACTTCCAAGTCCTTTTCTCTGAGATACCTCAATATATGTTTGTTTATTTATCAGTACATTATACGTCATCACTGTTTCTATCTTCTTTCTTCGTAGCTCTACATTCTACGTTTTTTTTATAAATTTCTTTCTAAGAATATAACATTAATCCAGTACTGGCTGTAAAAACCTTACATCAACCAGCGTTGAATACTACTTCATACATCTTAACGTTTTTTACTTCATTCAGTTTTGTCATAATGAAAGTGTAGAGTTTGACTAGATTTAAGTTTTTAAACAAACATTTCCCTTTTGTTGATGTATACAGTTGTTTTGCGTCACTGTCGTATTGCCGTTGATACAATAATCTTGCATTAGCTAATTACGCCATGGTATATTAGACATAATGGAGGTAATCGGTCAGGGAATGCATATTAGTATTACGTCGTATTATTCCATAGAGATTGAAGCGACAGCATTATCATGAACTATAGTGGGATTTGTGTTCATGTATTTGTTTGAGAAGATCACTGCATGGGCCCACTGCTGTAAGCCTATGTTATGTCTTATTCTTTCAGCAATAATAATTTTTTTGTACATTTAATTTGACACATATTTTTACTCGAATGTTGAGAGGCAATGCTATATTTTCTGGATGTATTACTCAATACAGGGTGAGCCAGAATTCGAGGAAAAAAAATTGAGGTGTGGTAGAGCACATGAATACAAGCACTTTTTGTCAAATAATATATGGGTCGCAACTCGAGGTTAAGGCGGAGAGAGTGAGGGAGATGGGGAGAACAAAAAAGGGAAAGGAGGGAAAAGTGGAGGAGTTATGGAGAAGGAAGGAAGACGAAGGGGGGAAGTGTGGGAGAGGAGAGGAGGCTGAAGCAGGAAAAGCAGAGAAAAGGGATAAGAGGTCACAAGGGGAGGACGAGGGAGAGAGAGGAAGAGATGGAGGGGAGAAGGAAGAGGAAGCGGAAATGGCTGAGGAGGTGAAGGAAAAGTATGGAGAAATGGCAGAGACGATTTTGAGGTTTGTGTGGATGAGGATGGACAGGGAGATAGACAGGCAGATGGAGCTGATGGGGAAAACTGTTGTTTTGGAGACGTTGGGGGAGTGGATGAAGGAGATAACGAAGGTGGTAGGAAGATTTGAGCAGGAGATCAAGGAGTTGAGAGAAATACTGGAGAGAGAGAGGAAAGAGAGAGAGAGGATGGAGGAGAGATTAAGGAGAATTGAAGGGAGAGCGAGAAAGCTGGAGTCAGAGGAGAAGACACGAGAAGAGAGAATGGAGGAGAGGACAGAGGGAGGTCAAGAAGGAAAAGGGAAGCTGGAGACAGAGGAGAGGAAAGGAGAAGGGAGGTTGGAGGAGAGGACAGGGAGAGGCGAGGGAAGAAAAGGGAAGATGGAGACAGAGGGGAAGAAAGGAGAAGGGAGGATGGAGGAGAGGACGGAGCAAGGCAAAGAAGGAAAACGGAAGGTGGAGACAGAGAAGGAGAAGAAAGGACAACGGAGGAGGGAGGAGAGGACTGAGCGAGGTGAACAAGGAAAAGGGAAGCTGGAGTCAGAGGAGAAGAAAGGAGAAGGGAGGAGGGAGAAGAGGACAGAGCGAGGTGAGGAAAGAAAAGGAAAGCTGGAGAAAGGGGAGAGGAATGGAGAGAAGAGGTTGGAAGAAGAGATGGCCGAGAGGTTGAGGAAGATAGAAATATGGAAGGAGCAGAAGGAGAGAGAAGGAAGAAGGAGGAACATGATTGTGAAGGGGCTGAGGAGAGGAGCAGAGAAGAGGAGGGAGGAGATACGGGAAGTGATGGGGGAACTGGGGGTGGAAGGGGAGGTGGAGGAATTCAGGGAACTGAGAAGGAGAGGAAGGGAAGGGGGAGATGATAGGGGAATGGTGGTAGTAAGGATGAAGAGTGTGGCGGGTAAGGAAAAAATGATGGCAAGGAGATGGAAAGTGAGGGGGAGAGGAGTAAGGATAGAGGAGGATCGTACATGGGAAGAAAGGAGGATGAGGTGGAGGGTAGTGGAAAAGGCGTGGGAGGAAAGGAGGAAGGGGAAGAGGGTGTGGATGGGAGATGGAAGGATCAAGATAGAGGGGACATGGTGGAGGTGGGAGGAAGAGAAGAGGGAGTGGCGGGAGGGGGAGGGGAGTGTTGGGGGGAGGTGAGAGAAGAGAGGAGAGGGCCGGGGGAGAGAGGGGTTTAGGGGACGGGGTGAGGGAAGGGGGCGAATGGCCAGAAGGAGGGAAGCAAAGGAAGAAATGCAGGCAGAGGGGATGCGGAAGTCCAAGGAGAGCCCGAGGAGAGTGGGACGGCGTTGGAGATGATTGCTGTTTTTGTTGTTGTTTGTTGTTTGTTGTTTTTGTTGTAAATGTGTATAAGTTGCAAACCTGAAAGGGACGCAAATAAAGACATATACTATATGGGTCGCAACTCAATGGATAAAAAGTTACCGGGCATTTTTGCACCGTCACATTTAACGTGCTGATTGCCGCGCGCGTCGTCGATGGTTGACCTGGCGGCGAACGTGTTAAAGAATTATCACAAGAATGAGAGCAGATATTTCACAAAACACTTTAATAACACTAATATTATTGATTTATGAGCGCCGCGCGTAGCTGACGGTAGTTTCCTCATAAATTCGCGTAGCAGTCAGCGCGTTAAATGTGACGGTGCAAAAATGCCTTGTAACTTCCTATCCGTTGAATTCCGACCCATATATTATTTGACAAAAAGTGCTTGTATTCATGTGCTCTACCACCCCTCAATTTTTTTCCCTGGAATTCTGGCTCACCCTGTATACAAACACGGTTCGTGGAAGTTCAACAGTTTACATTGTTGGGAGAGGGATAAGTTAGTTCTGAATAATACTTTGCATTCAAGACAATGCTGAAGACTTAATTCCCTGATGATGTTAGTTAAATACGTATTGTTTACATATTACCAAATGCGATTGAAAAAAACTTGTTCGTATGCAGACTTCAGAAGATATTGTCGCAAGGCATATTTTTTAGCGTCTTTCAAATACATTTGCTTTACGCGATATTAAACGTCTTTTTCTGAAAAAGGTTACATCTATGCAAGATTGTATTGTAAGTAGATATTCATTCAACAGAGTAAGCTTCCTGTTTTCGTATACCGACTTGTAAGCCGTGCCCCGATTTTGAAGCGAATTTTGTGTTTTCTAAGGGCTGCCTGATACCCCGCTATACACGGTAGGCTTATATTGACTTGCAAAATAGTCACTTTGAATACCCCCTTCGAAAGCAACCCCCGCATAAGGAACAAAAGTACGCGTGCCTTCGGAACAATGCGGAATTAAATATACATTTATGTGAGCCCATCGTATTCTTCTTAAACATCGACTTCGCTTCTGAAGTAAATCTTGAGCTTTACGTTACATCCGATGTAACTACGTCCTTGATTTAAAGGACGTTCTTCCCTGTAACGCGTAAACGACGTTCCTTTGGTCAACTTGTAAAGTATTCTGCCTGATTTCAATAATATTTTCTGGGATCCGAGAGATGTTACAACTGTAACGTTTTGCAAATGTAAAGAAAATTTTACAATAAATAGGTTAGTTTTTATTATTGCGCAAATATGCTTCATGCGTGCGCTAATGTTCAAAGAATCTTTTACCTCAATGATTACGTTTGGATTTTCCATGCTTTTGATCTGTAATTATTCTTCTTTTTGGCTGAATGAAGTTACCGTTTATTGTTTACATTTTGTTCGGCCCATTTTTCATCAATATTATTTACCCAAAATATATCGTAGCGATGAGTTGTAGTTGCATGATCAGATTGCGGTTAAAAACTAAATAAAAAATAAAATAATTAATTCATGTTACAGGAAGCGCCAGAGAAATACGAAAACATGGAAAACAGGCGCTGAGATTGAACGACATTAAAGGTCACATATAAATGTGTGTTACTTACAATATCAACAGTATCACACATTTCCATAAAATTCCTAAATAATAAACATACGATACACCCGTTTGCTGTTAAAAAATCTTCAAATAACATTTCTATATCAATCCTACCATCAATTAAACAAACTCTACCGGTACTACAAACATGTACGATTCTCTACTCTTGACAAAAATAAATTCCACCCTCTGGCACTCATGATGACATGTAAAACTCGCGCAATTTGCGCCTATTGCATAGAATTAACTCATGTGGATCTGTTTACGATCGTTGAACGTGATTCAGCGAATTCGAAAAAATATTTCACTTTGCACGCGGGAAAAACAGTGCAGCGAGAGAAGCGAATCTGAGGCAAAGCATGACGAGTCAAACGGAATTACCGACATGTCGGCTCGAAGAGGACTGTGCGCAATCACGTTTAACGGAATATGGCTTTTTGAGAGGGACGCCGAACGGACAATTGAAAACTCGCTTTGCACATTGATGCATGTCGGATAATTGTTTGTTCTTGCTCTCGAAACCGTGTGTACATTCGGATGCGCACATTTCGGCCTGACTGGTTAAAATTGGCAAAGGACGCTGTTGACCTCAGCTTTTCTTCCCGCGCTGGCGGACAAATGCCCCGCTTTCTCGAACAAAAAATGCAGGCAACCGGGCGAAGACGCGATCGTAAGGGAAGGTGATTCTGGAAGGAACACGGAGCAAAGTAAATGGTGCGGATGTAAACGTTTCATTCAGGCGATAAATGTAACAAGCAGACATATTACATTTAGTTCTTCGAATAAGAGATCGTTTAGCGCCAATTGCGCGAACTACTGGATTAACAATTGAATTAAGCAGACCAATTCCGTTTCAACTCCGAAAAAAAAGAATTCTTCGAGTAATTCTGTTTCCTAACTTCCGTGTTAGCGACAATAATTCTCCATCGACAATTGGACCGTTTATTTTGAAGGTAGCGTAAGTTTATTTCTTTTAATGAAATATCGCATAAAGAAAGTATTAACATTAAATTAATCACAAGTTATTTCACATTTCATTTTGATTATGTTGATGGCGTCACAGTAGAAATAGCCAATACCATTGAACTGTTTATTTTGAAAGTGGTATAAAAACATTAATAAAAAAATATATATATATATAACATAATTTGTGATTAATGTAGTGTAAACTTTTTATTTATGAAATATTTGATTTGTAACAAAAAATGGAATTACACCACTTTTCAGATAACTGGACCAATTATACACGTTATTTCTATTAGGAGACCATCAACGAAAATTCCTTCAATTCGTTCGATGACCCGAGTCAGCCAGTAACGACCGCGAAACACGCTTCCGCGAGTATGCATATTCCCACGGCGATAAAGTAAATTTATTTTCATTCCTCCGTTTCAGTTGTCCACTTTGTGTAGCGCGGCGCTTAACTCGGTAAACGTAATTGCGGGGTGGAAAATTTTTTCTCCAGCTGCTGGCCGAGGAGGTGGTCGGACGGTGGGTGGGGGTAACAAGATCTTCGTTTCCTTTCGGCTTTGACGCTCGACAAGGAATACCACTTCGTCTCGAGGGAAAAATCGCTTTTCCCTCCGGGTGAAAACACTGTGCCGCCGCTTCTTCAGTTTTCCATCCTTCCCCCCCCCCCCCCCCCCCCCCGATTTGATAAGAGGATTCCACTGTCATCCCTTCGGTCGTGCCCCTAATTTTCCTCGCTCATATTTGTGGGCCCTTCCTCCGTTTTTGAGTCTCCCACGTTTTATTTCCTTCTGTCCACTTCCTATCCAGCGTCTCGAACGATTCCAGTACTTTGACCTCCTTCGATATTTGAACAGCGTCGTGCCCGCCGTACAGCGTCGTGGAAATTAACTTCATTGCGGGTGGAATCTGTCGACAATGTCATTTGCGGGCAAATTGCCACTTTTGCAAACTGTAAAATTCGATCGAATCGCCTTTGTCGGCAGAGTTTGGCCGGCGGTGGGTAAGTTGTGTGCGAAGTCATTCTTGATGGCTTTCTTCAGGGACACGGATGGGATAAGGGCTTGATTAAAAGCGTTCGATAACGTATGAGCGGTGTGATGCTGGGTTTACATGTCGTCGCTATGTGCACTATAGATTGCGTTATGCTTGCTTAGTCTTGGCCGCCTCTCTCATGACCCGAATGCATTGTTGCGTTTACGTTCGTTTAATCGCGTTACATTAACGCCCGAACGTCGCGGCAATTAACCGATACATTATTTTGCGCGCTGAAATGTTTCGAATTAGCATATTTAGTATTCGATGCCATTTAGCGTTGTAACATTTTGTGCCTCGGATTCGATATAACATTTGCTGACCGCGTTAGGCCATGCGCTCACTAAATATTATAATTGATTCAACGTTAATCAACCACAGCCACGTTACGAATTAAGTGAGTATCGTCTAATTGTTTGACAAGTACAAATTTAACGAAGCGCAGGATAATATTTAATTGTTACTAATCCGCTTCTTGATCTCCCTTCAACATAATTTATTTGCCGCGCAACTCTTAGTCTGACAACATTATTGCTGTGAACGTCAATTGTTTTCCTGCGATATTAAATGTTCCTGTCATTGAGAAACATGTAACAAGAGACTTGTAGTAACGTTGACAGGGCACAGATCAATCATGATCACTGCAATATCGTGTTACTTGATGCTAGTGCTTTATGTAACACCCACTTATAACGCATACAACGTCAATAATGCTGGCCGTAAGACAGATTACGCTTTATGAGCCTCGAGTCTGTAAATGGGGGTGGAAAGGTGTTGGCAATGAAATATCCGACTGACATTCTCCTAAGAAATTCATTAGTTTGATTCAGTGCCCCGGGTAGACATTTTATAGCTAATCAACCTGGCTCCGAACCCTTGTTTCTCCAATCATTAATTAATTCGTATTCGCATCCCTAGGTCCAACGCCTTCATAAACGTATCAAATATAAACACCCAAAAACGATCCTACTCAGTTAATAATACGTACGCTTTCCATCCAGTCCCTCGCATTAAGTTTCGCGAACGTGACTTAATGAATTTCTGAGTCAGCCTAGCCTCGAACCCTTGTCCCTACGATCATTATTTAGCTCGGACTCACATCCCTAGGCTTAACACTGTCTTGAACGTATAACGTAAATATTTCATAAATACCCAATACTCGTATTTTCCATATATCACATTTACTTCTCTGAGAAGCAACTTGCGGCCCACGACTACAATCTAATGAAATCTACTCATGCATCCACTACTTCACGTCAAGCTTCACAGCGAGCTTAATGAATTCCTAAGCCCTAAACCATTACTTACCTCACACTCACATTCCTACTTCCAACGCTAAGACAAATCTCAAATACAAATGCGCAAAAACGACCTTAGTCATCCTGAAGCTTCCCGCCTCACATTCACTTTCTCCAACTCACAAACATCCTAAGTCAAGGTCAGAAATTCTTATCCCGGCTCGCTGTTTAAATCTGATCCGACGAGCGGATCAACGGACAACGAAACGGGAGGAAAAATGTTTGCCCCATGAAGGCACCGGAAGTCGGAGCTTATACGATACGGTACGTACCTGTTGCTGATTTTCCCTCTGTGTGGTGAGACGAGCTTCGACGTATTGTCGCGTCTCGAGGAACGCTTGTCTCTGAGCCAATTCTCTTGGGTGATGTGTCAGTGCCCCTGCTACATTCGTTCCGCCGACTACCACGATCGAACTCAGTAGCTGCAACAGAAGCGTGTTTCAGGGTTAGAAATGACCCGGCGACTATTGGCTTCAAAATTCCCCGGGGTTCAAGGTAACCTTGCGCCTGGCGCCGGCCGCTCGAACTTCGAATTTTTGGGTTGGTAGGATGACACGATTGTGAAGAGATTTTTGGAAAGTGAAGATTGATTTGGAAGAACATTGTAAGGGTAGGTTACATCTGGTGAGTGACTATGTTGTGGGACCGTGTAGCCGTATATATCTGACTTCGACTGACAATGAGTTATATCGTAGGCTAGATGGTTCTCCATGGCCATTTCGCGCAGAATGTTCCGCAGGGCTTTGGTGTTTCATGGTGTTAACAACAGAGGGGACCTGAATCTACACTACGACATAGTGAGATAGTGTTCATGTGGATGTAATAGATATAATGCATGAAGCGCTTTCAATCTTCTTTGGAACGGGGTTATTATAATGAGTCACGTGCATACGTTTAATTTGTAAACAGACTTTACACGAATCTGTCAGAAGGAATTGTTAAAAAACCGGAAGTTTATATTCAATTTTTCTTTCGTTTTCCTTTTATATCATACTTGTGAAGGCTGCTAGTTGTTACTACGAGTATACTATGTCTGATATGCATAAAGAAATATATAATTCTATTAGATTTAAATATGTTCTTTAGCGCGACGTACAGCAGAAGAATATTCAGTGTTTCATTCTTTTAACACTCGTTTCGAATACAATGCCTGTCAGAAAATGAGTAGTATAATGCATTTCGAGGAGAAGCTAAGATATCAAGTTGAAATTGAATAAAAATTATTGTTGGGTAGAACGATCATTAACGACACTTAAGAATAATGCGATGAGTGACACATACAATCGATAAACTAATCTATATATAAGTGATATTGTCATAATAAATAGTGATGTCCTTGACCCAGTCAAATAGTTGGTTCTTCTTGCTTCTTTAAATGTTTCTGGATTTAAAAACAAATCGATACTATTCAGAAATTTGAGAGTATGTAATAATATTATCTACATGTGAGGTGTTAGACCCAATGAAACATATAGATATCACTTACTAACTTATTTTGCAAAACTTAAATTTGCAACCAACTACTGCCAACGATAGAACTTTACGTATAACGAAACTATGTTGACATGGAAACTAAAAGCATGTAATAAGAGTTAGGATTATACGCGCACCATCTTACATTACGTCATAGTACTTAATGCACAATGGCAGCTACAAACTATGCCTTGCGAAATTTGGAAGTACTATGCGGGGCATTCTTTGCCAACTTTTTACACGCTGCAGTCGGAAATTAAACATTCCAGTCTTAATGAAAGCTGTCAAGATCCTTTTGACGCAAACTACAATTAACCTCGCGCAATACCTCCAGAAAAACGTTTTACTTTAACTGGGAACGCCGCATGAAAAAAAGTGATATGCCAAAGGAGCAATTTGCGTGCCATTCGATGTTAGCGTAAACGTTCAAAAGTTCTCGCGTATTCCTGAATCGCATTTTTTTCGCGACAGTAAAGGACCGTCGAATATGTTGCGTGTCAATAGAGAAATTGCTCAGTTTGTCGCAGTATGTACCTTTGCGGAAGCGGCAATAAAATCGAGTGTACCTCGTAAAAGTGGCGATAGTTTTCAATGGAACCGCTTTTATGATGCCAGAGGGGAGAAGAATGAACTCAATGGACGGACAGTGGATTATAAGCGATGTATGGCGAAGATTGGGGAACAAGAAGAATAAGAAAGGCTTAATGTTGGATCGCTGGTTGCGAGACTCGGATTAAAATACGCATTTAGTGGATGCGAGCGTTGGGAAAGTTTAATGCCGGATTAGTAAAGTGGCAGATGCGGGTTAAGTCGACGGGATGCAGTAAAAGGTTAAGCGTCAGTATATCCAACCGAGGGAAATTAACAGTTTTGTAAGTTCCGAATTTGTGGGCGGTCTCCGTCACATTTGGAATGATACAGATGAATACGATAGGAAGAAACGCTTTTCGAGGTCCTTTAATATTTAGCCTAAATGCTTAATTTGAAGTTAGTACGCATCTGCACAATGATTATTCGTTCTTAAACAAAATGAAATTTATTTCTTAGACGGTCATAAGTTTGAAATAGATACAAACGACAAAAATAGCTACTATAAACTTTTGTACATAGCAAATCCTATACATCTAAAGTAAACCACAATACTATACTCGACACACAAGATCCAGAATTAGACCCAATACGGTGCTAATTTTAACTGACAAATTCGAAAATCGGTTGTAGTATGCTGGTATTACCCTTTCTCTTTCAGACTGATTGATTCTAAATATTCACGAGCCTTATTCGTCTCCGGGCAATAGCCGGTCTCTGCACCCTTATTTTTACAGAAACTTGGACGCTGATGAGCAGCCTTTACACGATCCAATAAACACCCCGTGAAACAGAGAAGAAACTACCCTCTTCAGCGCAACCTTCACTTCCTTTTTTATCTCTGACCATTACAGGCCAACATCAGCGTCTGGAGGGGCCGGAGTTACTCAAGTGGGACCCATTTCGTCGTACGTCCTCCCTTTCTTACGAATTTGACACCCACCTCTCAGATGAACATGCATGAGCTTGCAAAAAGCTATACATCCTCGATGAGGGCAGGGTCAAGTCGATGCCATTCGGCATTGTCTGTTGACTCTCGTCTGCTACTGTTCATACAAGTCTTTTTAGCCAAGGTCGTTCGCGTATTTGCCTTCTTTCTTATCGTGGCCGCCTATAACCTTGTTGCGTCTAGCACTGCCCTTCTCCTAACTGTCCTACCCTCATTCGCGTCCCTTTTTCTGTTTATCCTTTACTCTTTGAGTTTTCTCTTTTATTTGCCCTTCGTCCCTCTCAACTTGTGCTCACGTAATCATATGGGTACTTGCGATAAACATCCGATATTGACTGAACATCCAGTTGAGTGTTTAAAGGCTTCTAACGTATGATAGAGAGATATCACATAATTTGTGATTAATTGAGTGAAAACGTTTAATTTATGTCATGTCACATTTCTTTAAAAATAGAGTTGAAATAAACGGCCCATATTGTTCACATAGTATAAGTCCATTTAAAAAATATTAATGGGATATCACACAATTTGTGATGAATTTAGTGTAAATATTTAATTTATGTGATATCTTATTTTTTAAAGAAATGCGCTTGCCCACTTTGAGAATAAATGGTCCATGTAGGTATGTGGTACGTACTGTCATGAGTACTTTAACATAAGCGTACAATATATTTGTAACCAGCTACTTTTGGATCGCCAATTTTTCTGACGATTAAGGGAAAATTGACGGTTGTGTCGATAATCACTCACTTCAGCGCCGTGCACTCAACTTTCCATTAATTCCCTTGCGACCACCTGTAGAATCATTCGAATCCTTTCGGGGCTGTATTTTAAATGACGGAAAATTGAATTCCCGTCGTGAACCTGGCGTGCCAGTTCGAGGACGAACTAACTCGCTATCAGCGGTATCCTTTCTCGTAATGCACTTTCGGAATTGAGAAACTTTGAGCCTGTGGGATGTCCAGAGTGCTGTGAGCGAAACGTTCGCGCCAGATACGTTCATGTTGCTCAGTCGACCCAAATGTATGCACATTAACTGGATTTCGATTGCGTTACAGCAGTAAAAAGTAAAAAAAAATTCACCGCCGTAACACTCAGGGCGTGCACGCCGTGCCAAAAGAGTGTAACTACGTTTTTCAGCATGGAAATTGTAGATACTGAGTGTCACAGCTGCTTATCGGATGAATTCATTTACGACTAGCACAAATTTTGTTCTACATATTTAACGAAAAGCGTATTCACACTACTTATAAGATATGTTTAGAAACAAATGAGTATGTTTTCTATTTACAAGCTTATTCCTGTTTCGAACTTCAAAGAAATGTGAACATATGCAAGTTAATAGCAGTAGAAGTCCGTTTACTAGTTAACGAGATCTGCATAATTAGCTGGAAAAGGGAAAGGAATGATAGCCAAATGACTATCATTGTCTAAACTTTTCGCCATTCCATGAGCTTCACTCCATTACAAATTGTTACTGTGTCTCTATTCCAATCAGTTGTTTTACAATATAAGCTTTACAAATAACTGCGCGTGGCCGTGAATAATGAAGGGTACGATGCGATTACTTGTTCTGCACGTTTGTCAACTGAAAAAGTAGACGCCTGGAAAAAAACAGTAGAAATTGTCGGCTCTTATGGGTTTTGTTTTTGTTGTTCGTTAAGTTAATGAACGCAATATAAAAGGTTTATTGTTGTACTTTAACACTAATTTACTAACTCGATACCCCAACTAGCGAGAAGAGAACTCTGTGATACGATATATGATATGGACCGCTTGTTTTGAAAGTGGTGTAAGTCCATATTTAAAAAAAATGAAATGTCATATAGTTTATGATTAACGCGATGTAAACAGATTATTTATGTGATATTTGCTTTTTTTTTTAATGGACTTACAGCACTATTAAAATAAACGGTCCATATATTGCGTGAAATGCTCTTCGTTAAACACTTAAAATTCTGTCACACAGCGATACACCCAATGCCATGTAAAGATTCGGTGATAAAGAATGTTATAATACCTGTCAAGTAACGGGTCAATGTCCGAAGTCCATACCGGAACAACTTTTAAAAAGATTGGTCAAATTTAAGCCTGACAGACGGCTCAAGCCGTCGAAATTCTTGTTTCCGGGAAAAAATCCAGCCGGCGGATCCTTTCCCCGCCATATACCGTTTCCAAATTAGATCTGTAGGCTCGTCGGTGTAACAGCATTAGCTCCGCGCTCCTCGGAGTTTCGAGTTAATCATTCAGAAAGCAACGGCCATCCCGCGAGACCCTTCCAGCTTTAACCGAGAGAGATAGCCCTGGCTCGTAAATCGTTAAGAATTTAAAGCCCCGCATCCCACGCAATTGCTCACCCCGAAACTGAATATTGCACGTGCGAAATTCGAATCGTCTTGAACCTCGGCTATTTACGCACGACGTACCGAATGATTTCGCACGAAATTCGACTGATTCCTTGGAAATTATGTACGGGTCACTGTCAACTTTTCCTTTGACGCAGCACGAAAATTATTCTACCAACTAGATCGTTTGCTCAAGTTTCATGTGGGGAGAACTATAAATATTATAAATATGAGATAACTGAAAAATTAAGCGCGTTCCTGTTATATTAAAGCATCCGTCCTTCTAAGAATTTTCGGGTAGTATTTTCGTATACCATTAATGTTTTTTAATACTAGAAATGTCAATAATTCTTACTCATATTTCCATTTAACGGTTAATGCGTTTAAACTTGTAAAATGGAAAACAATTAATCCTAACATAAACTCTAAGAAGTATTTCAAAAAATAAAACAGTTCGTGAGAGAAAAGTCATTCTTAAGATATGATTAGGCCAGTCATTTTATGCTCATTACTGTTACTATTAATTTTATAGACATAACGTCGGTAACTTTGGACCCACCCTTATTCTACGTTCTTCTGTTAATCGAAATTACGTTCGCTTGTGAACCCAATGAAATATCTGCGTATGAAGATTTAATTAGAGCAAGAAAGTCAGTGACAATTGTAGTCATTGCCAGCGGTATATAAGTTACACAGGGCGCGCACGTGAAAGGAAGAGGGTGTCCGCTAAATCGGGATCAAAATTCAGGCGCCTCGCCGGCCGAGATTCATAAATGGAGGTCGAAATTTGCAGAGCGAATTCAAGGCGAAAACAAGGGACTGCGCGCTATTCTCATGCGGCTCTTCAGCGACTGTGCATTTTCAAGCGTCGGCGAGTATGCACTCGGCGTATGTGGACAATGAATTTCGCGCGTCCTTTGACACGTGAGTTCTGCCGGACGTATCGTTCATTTGCCATCGGAACACCGCTGATTTATCATTCGAAATTTAGGTCTTTCGCCGGAATAACATGAAACTTCCCAAGACTCGTAATTGTCGATTCATAACGAAATTGAGATGACAGTTAGAATTTTGAAGGTTAGTAGAAATTGAAGTGTAAGAGGGGTGGATGACCTTAATGGGGTTGACTTGTGTCAATAACGTATCACAAGGTGCGGTAAGTGTGTTTAGCTGTGAAAAAGTAGTGTCATTATACGGGTATTTTTTTCTTCTTTCCGTTTTTTTCGCACGGAATTCTTTCTTCGAGTTTGTCTTACTTTAGGTTCAGTGTTATTTTCATCGTCGTTTAGCATAAGAGATAACGTTCCCAAAGCGAGTGCCAGGCCCGAAAGAGAGAACGTGGAAGAACGAATCTCTGCGGAATGTGTTTCGATAAGAGAAACACTTGTGGCTGAAACATATGAGAGCTACCGAATCTGCAAACAACTTTCTCCGAATAGCCTCGTGTAGGAGACCATAACGTCGAGTAGTTCTAATATGTTATAATGCAGACAAAACTAAAGTGAAACGTAATAATGATACGTCACTGTAATCTTTGTTCTTTGCTACACATATTCTTTCAAGCTACGTCTTACGCGAAAGTATAAGGTATCCGACAAAAGAGACACATTCTATTAATAGAATGCGAGATGTACTTTCGGCCTCATGGTGCTATTTTTATTCCCAAGCGTCCCGCGTTTAAACTGACCAGGCATAAATCTCTGACGAGTTACAATCCTCGTTTCCTGCATTCCTCGCAAGGATTCGAGAGTGTGAAAACATCAGTTCAGTGTTAGCACTTTTTCCCCCTAATTTCACAAGTCCATAAACATAAACATTAATCGTGAGTCTCGTGCGCGTATAACTTGTACATTAACAATCGAAAAAATGAAATTGTTACGCAAAATACGTGATCCATTCGAGGTTGATGATTAGATTAGCAGGTTTCACGGTGGTAGATCGATAAGACGGCCGTTCTTTTTAGGCCTGCCCGAAATGAGGTCATGGGGCATTTTGAAGGTATCCACCACATTTGGAAATTGACGGCGGCTATCACTTTTCCGGCAGATTGTACCCAATTACCAGTCTGAGCGGGGCGGAAGTAAAGGAGATAAATGGCGTAACAAGGTTTATTCGGCTGGGTTCACCTGCCTCCTTTCTCTACTTTTCTCTCCCCTTCGCACGCCACCTCTCTATCCCGCCCACTTTCCATCCTTTCGCCTCATCGTCACTTTTCTTCCCTACCGATCCAGACTTCTCGCTTTCCCACTTTTTTCCCTGCACTCCCCCCCTTTCTTTGCCAAAGAACTTCCTTCGAGTCGGTCCAGAATTACGCAAAATCGATCTGCCGCTGCTCGCTTCGGTTTCGCGTCTGATGTATGGATTGTCAGGCGTGTCTGTTCAAATGTCCAAGCAAAAGAAATGCAGCAGGTAGAAATGTTTTACAAGATTGAACTCCTGTAAACTGCAAATGTCTCAAATACGTTTAAATGTAGAATTTTTTAAAATGTGTGTTTGCTACGTTTATCGTCTGCCTTGTCTAAAGTTTGGTAACAGTGAGCTTGAATTTTTTACTTGTAGAACCTTTGTTGTGTGAAGGAAATAATTTATTCCTAGAATGTTTAGCAAGGGTGTCTTATGCAAATCGTGTACCAGTGGGAGGAAGATCCGTGTGGAAAAAGAAACAGGAAACTACGGTATACAGCAACATTTTTCACTGGCTTGTTTTCGAATGAAGGGCGAACTTCAAAGGTTAATCAATAATTCATGCCGCGTACAAAGAGTTCAGGGCAAATCTTTGAGTGGTCGATCGCAACGCGACTTTGCCCAAAAGATTGAAATCGATGACAAAATTCTTTTCCACCGTCGCAGTTACAGTTGATTCAACAAAAAATGTTCGGTTGCTTAGACAAGTTTTCGCTCGAGTCTTTATTTTTGATTTTTCGCGCAAACCGATCCTTTTACTAATTGGCAGGGGAAACAACGGAAAAGGCAACGATTGTTGTCGATATCGCGCGCCTTTCATCCGTATTTGAATAGCATCGATACGAGATGACAATGTGCAGCGACAGACTGTTCGCACAGTGTATAGAATGCCGTAGAAAAGATATCACGACCAGTTACAAGACAATTCCCAGAGCGACAATATGTCGAGAAAAAGGAAACGAATTGTTTCTAGCCACTGCTTTCCGAGGAATCAGGTTCAAAATTTTACAGAGAGTGTACATTACGCTCCTGTAAGTAATATTGATTATCTGAAGGTCTTTGTTGAATTGGCGTAGTGTCAATAAACGAAATCAACAACTAGAACCTACTGGAATTAGCTTCGAAAATGTGTCAGTGGGGAGTTGAAAGCCGGCTTAAAAATGACCATCGACACTCCGCTGACATCCGCTTTGAACCTGTCCGCTTGGGACTGAACCCCGTTTACGCGTATTTCACCAGTTTTCAAAGCCAATTTTTCGAAAACGAAGATTCGGATGGAAACGTATTCGTTCTTGGTTATCTTTGTTTGCGGGACGATTCTCTTGTCGCTATGGCTATAAGTATGTCTACAAACATTTCGAGAACATTTATTTTTTATTTTTCTGCTGATTGTTTTCAATTTAATTCGTTACATTATCTACGTTTTGTATGGCGATCTGAATAATTCGTTGTATCTAAGTTCTTATGAACGGGATTCGGGTGCTTATGTAAGAGACTGTTCAACTAATGTTAAGTTGATAATTGACTACCACAAACATTATATTATAGAATGGTATGCAAAAATACAAAATGTACAAATCGTGAAGCGACGAATGAAAGCTTCAGGTTTACCCGGATTTAGTCATCTCTAATTGGCTATCATTCGAAAGGCAGTGGCTTTGCGACGTCAAAACATTTTCAGGAAACAAATGGCGATTCCCACCTGGCGATATGACCTCCCGAAAAACTGAACAATATAAATTGCGCAGGCAGAAACGCCGCCATCCGATTAAATGAAACGGAATGAACGCGAGACTCATAAAAATGTGTCGGAAGCTCCTCTTTTTTCCTTCGCCCGAGCAAAAAGGTTCGGGAGGAAAATCATGTGGCCGAACGCTGTCAAATCTGACCTTTGCCTACGATCGGTGAGATTGATGAGGCGTTGCGTTTTGAATTTATGCGGCAAGACACGTATCCCATTTCCGCTTTCTTTGCTGGCCGCAGTTTGAATCCTCGATTGCCGATCATTTTCGCGGATAAAAATAAAATGCAGTCTACGCCGCAGGCTTCAGCTCCTTTATTCCGTTTCTTCCTTGTTCGCTTTCTGCTATTCTCGACTCCTTTTCCGCATTTAGTTTCTCTCTTTTCTACCCCTCCTCCTCCACCAATTGTTAGCTGGATTTCTGCGTTTATGTTTCCTTAGTTCTTGTTTTTTCTGCGATGGTTCGACGTTCAGTCACGTTGCTTTCGGTCGTTTTTAAAGTCTTAACCTGTTTGGAAACTTCTCTGACCATTATTGTGGGAAGACGATGCTTTAATTGCTGGCAGCGTGTTGCGTAGCATACCTCAAAGTCGTGCACGACACAGAACAACAAATTGTATCGCGTAGCAATAAACAAACGTCAATAGATCACGTGCGTTACTCGTGAATCTCAAGTGGGTTCTAGTGCATCTTTTGTTACAGCGACCGTAAACGCTCGACACGACGACGCTGCGACGCACGTGCGCCCTTTCTCGAAACACAGCGTGTTGATATGATCCTGCTAAAGCATCGATAGTGTCTGTTATAACGTGCTGCTGTGGATTGGTCGGAGTTTGAACTTTATATTCGGTGGATGTTTCGAATTGAAGCACGATCGCAGGCTGTTATAACCGATCATCAGCAGTGGTTATATAGCTGGCATTGGCTGTGCGTGAGAAATGAAAACATTTTCGTTCTTAACTTGACGTTCCTTTTCATCGGCTACGGCTGGTTTATTCAGGGCTGAATAAGCAACGATACTTGGGATTATAAGCAGGATTCGTATTTCTTGCAGATCAATAAGCTGATACTGCCGATTGCTTCATTGTGCGAACTTGAAATCAAACTAGGTTTTCGACATTATTTTAACGCTAAAACTACAGACAAGATGAAATATTTCTTCAAAATATTCTTTACCATTCGTTAAAGTAGGTAAATGATTAATTGTTTTTCGTTTTGTAAGTTCAAACGCATTGATCTCTACATTTTCTGCAAATTAAATAAAAATATGATAAAGAATCGTAGATTGTCCCAGTGTTAACACCCTTCCGCATTCAAAATCATCTTCACTGTACAGAATCAATAAATTGCTCCAAAAATTCAAACATAAAAAATGATGAGCCAAAAAATGTATTATTTGTCCGTAATCCATTGAACCCTATCATACTAATCGTCAAGATAATTTTACGTTTTTTGTTAAATGAAATGAAGTACTTAAATCGAAGCAAGAAATTGATTAACGCCGCGAGTTCTCCGAACGGAACAAAGTAGGGAAGTACAATGTAAAGCGGTTGGTAAGAGACTTTTGAGGGCGTCGTAAAATTAAAAGTATGAGCTAGGAAGAGGGGCATGGATTTTCGCGCGATACTACGAGGCTGCAATATTGGCCGTACAAGACGATCCGCGGGTCCTGAATGTCATTTCGCCGCCGGGACGGGCTTTGCACTTGTTGCCGCCATTTCTTGTCCTTCCCTTTTTATATCCCCGACTCACGCCGCCTCTCACGGCGCTGAAAGAGTCACGAGTGACTCATCTCCCTCCGGTTACCATCCCCCATCCACTTTTACTCTCTTGCGCAGATGATGCCCTCATTTCTCCTCTTTTGCCGACCGACGCCGCCTTCTCACCTTCTCGAAACTCCATATGCCGATTATAGTGTTACGGATAGTGTAGATGGAGGATAAATCTCAATTTCCGCTTACTCACGCCTTTTCTACCCGCACTTTCGCTAAATACGCTCTCAATCATTTAGGTGACACTTCGAAGGATTTATAGTTGCAGATAAAACTTGTCTTTTTAGTAAGCTTTAATAATATTCGACCATAAGTTGAGATTTTGCTTAAAAGGACGAAGTATAGTGGTACGGATAGAGTAGATGGAGGATAAATCTCAATTTCCGCCTGGTCACACCTTTTTTCGCCTCAGTTTCGCTAAATACGCTCTCAATCATTTGGGTGACACTTCGACCATTTATAGTTGCAGGTAAAGCTATTTTTTGTTTGGTTGACCTTAATAATGTTTGACCATAAATTGATGACATTTTGTTTAACAGGCTGAATTATGGTGTTATGGATAGTGTAGATGGAGGATAAATTTCAATTTCCGTTTAGTCACACTTTTTCTAGCCTCACTTTCGCCAAATACGCTTTCAATCATTTGGATGACACTTCGAGGACTTAGAGCTGCAGATAAAACTGGTCTGTTTAGTACACTTAAATAATATCTGATTGTAGGTTGATGAGATTAACCACGGTCGAGACACAATGTTGAAAATTCACAAAAATGCTTGTTTTTGTATGAATTATGACTGGTCTGACACTATGTTAAGAATAACTTTTCTCTCACGAAACATTTTATTTGTTGAAATATTCTTTGAATCTCAGTGAGATAGATGAAGGAATTTATAATATTCCTGGTATTTATTAATTTCTAAGTCAATTTAAGTTTTACGTAATCAGTACTAATTATTTCTTTCTCTCACCTACTTCACTGAAGCACATACATTTACATACAAAATACTTTATGTCCAAACAAACTGACTTGTATCATTTCGACATTACTTAAATGAAATTATGAACAGAAAACGCCGGTAGTCCTACTGTTGAAAATAACATAACCGACCACTATTAATATACATATGAGGCATTCCATGCCAAATCGGACACTTTCGGACCTCACCCCTCCGATTTTTTTTTAAATTTTTTATATTTTTAAGACTGATGAAATACGCGTTCATGAATTTTTTCAGATTTTTTTGATCATCCGTTTCGAAAATATGAATTTTCTTAAAATTCGGGCTAATTTTTTTCAAATACTCATAACTTTGCGAAAAATGGACCAATTTGATCGTTCTTTTTTTCAAAATTTGTGTTTTTGAATGCTCTTTCAAGAAAAAATATAATTTTTATCGAAATAGTTTATTTCATTGTTTAATTTTTATTTAAAGCACAAAATATTTTATATCTCAAAACATGTCCCCTTCGATTTTTTTGAAAAAATTCTCAAATAAACTTTGATGCATGTAAGCACTGAAAAAAATTTCCCATCGTGGGGAAACTCTTCGTTCTATTTTTTTTCTTTATTCGAAAATATCCATTCTATCAAATCGTATGTTCCGTTTCAATGAAAAATGTTTTTTTTTCGAGATGTATGCCCCGTCCGATTTTTTGGAAAAAATTCTTGAAAATACTTGGATGGATATAAGAACTTTTAAAATCTGTCTGATCGTGGGGAAACGTTTCGTTCTATTTTTTTTCTTTATTCGAAAATATCTATTCTGTCACATCGTATGTTCCATTTCAATGAAAAATGTTTTTTATCTCAAAACATGTCCCTTTCGATTTTTTTGAAAAAATTCTCAAAGAAGCTTTGATGCATGTAAGAACTTAAAAAATTTGTCCGATCGTGGGGAAACTCTTCGTTCCATTTTTTTTCTTTATTTGAAAATATCTCTCCTGTCGAGTCGTACGTTCCGTTTCAACGAAAAATATTTTTTATCTCAAAACACGCCCCGATCGATTTTTTTGAAAAAATTCTCAAAGAAGCTTGGATGGATCTAACAACTTTTAAAAATTGTCCGATCGTGGGCAAATTCCTCGTTCTATTTTTTTTCTTTATTTGAAAATATCTGTTCTATCAGGTCGTACGTTCATTTCAATGAAAAATGTTTTTTATCTCAAAACACGCCCCGATCGATTTTTTTGAAAAAATTCTCAAAGAAGCTTGGATGGATATAAGAACTATAAAAAATTGTCCGATCGTGGGCAAACTCCTCGTTCTATTTTTTTTCTTTATTTGAAAATATCTCTCCTGTCGAGTCGTACGTTCCGTTTCAACGAAAAATATTTTTTATCTCAAAACACGCCCCGATCGATTTTTTTGAAAAAATTCTCAAAGAAGCTTGGATGGATCTAACAACTTTTAAAAATTGTCCGATCGTGGGCAAATTCATTGTTCTATTTTTTTTCTTTATTTGAAAATATCTGTTCTATCAGGTCGTACGTTCATTTCAATGAAAAATGTTTTTTATCTCAAAACACGCCCCGATCGATTTTTTTGAAAAAATTCTCAAAGAAGCTTGGATGGATATAGAAACTTTTAAAAAATGTCCGATCGTGGGCAAACTCCTCGTTCTATTTTTTTTTCTTCATACGAAAATATTTGACAGATTTGATGGTTTGACAGAATAGATATTATCGAATTAAGAAAAAAAATAGAACGAAGACTTTGCCCACGAACGCACAATTTTTAAAAATTCTTATATCCATCATAGCTTCTTTGAGAATTTTTTCAAAAAAATCGATCGGGGCGTGTTTTGAGATAAAAAATATTTTGTGCTTTAAATTAACAATAAACAATGAAACATTTTTTTTTGGTTAAAATCATATTTTTTTCTTGAAAGATCATTCAAAAACGCAAATTTTGAAAAAAAGAACGATCAAATTGGTCCATTTTTCACAAAGTTATGAGCATTTGAAAAAAAAGAGCCCAAATTTTAAGAAAATTCATATTTCCAAAACGGACACTCAAGAAAATCTGAAAAAATTCATGAACGCGTTTTTGATCAACCTTAAAAACATATAAAATTTAAAAAAAAATCGAAGGGGGTGAGGTCGGAAAGTGTCCGATTTGGCATGGAATGCCTCATATAGTAAACCCTGTGTCAGTTTCAATAATCGGTATCAATATGATATACTCCGTATACACCTTTGTTAACTTCGCGACAATGGTCATGGCCCGAACTGTAAACATAATTCATCAAGCTGTCAACGAAACCGCAGCTGCCAAAATCACTGTCATCCTCGAACAACATTCCAGAATCAAGCCCCGCTTCCGTAAATAAGTATCATCATCATGCAACGCACACAGAACGAGCGACCGACAAAGAAGCATCTCAGCATCGTCAGTTCCTGAAATCTCTTAAGCGCCTAACTGATTACGCTCGTCTTATCTATCTCGCTGACCGTGAATGAAATTAAGCTGCGCTACGCCTGTTAGGATGAAACAACCGTTCGGTCCCATCACCGAAGGCCTCCACACTTACCGGGAGGTCGAATGCGCACTTTCTGTCAACGATTCCATAATAAATTTCATAATGAACTCCGGGTTCGGTCAGAGTGCCACCCTAATTGGCTCCGTGAGCTAATTGCCTTCAATGTTTCAACGACCCCGTCGCCAACCGAGGCTGCTCAAACTCGGTCTCCTATTATTGCTGCCGTGCTTGCAGCGACAAGTTGATGTCCCACGATGGACAGCGTGGGAGGAAGAGGAAGAGGGCCGATGGAAGAATCGTGTACCGGCACGTAGCCCGTTTCGGGCCCAGGTTGCGTTCGCGAAATTTGGATAACCGGCAAAAAGGGGTAGAATGACTTTGGCGGCGAAGAATCAGCGGACTTTGAACGGTACACGGAGTAAAATAGCTGATACAAGCGGCAGGGACGAGATAAAGGACGAAAATGCGGCCTTGGCGAAGGAGAGCTAAAGAATTCTGCTCGCGCGGCATGTTTTTATGCATAGGGGTCGTTAGGGCAGAATGGGATTCGCTTATGGTATGATAATGGGTTGTGGCGCAAATTTTTTGGCGTGCTAGGTCGTAGGACGGGTGTGCTGGAAAGAGGGCAGGGGGTGGGGGGAGTTGCCTGAGGGAAGGACAAAAATTGACCGTTTATTTTGAACGCGGTGTCCCCATTTTTTTTTTAATTGAATATACGAATAAAAAGTTTACTTTAATCACAAATTATACGTCTGATTTTTTTTTTAAATTAACTTTTAACACTTTCAAAATGAATGGTCCGAATATCGATTTCTTTTCTTTCGTTTACCTCATTGTTCTTTTTCCCACTTATCGCGCTCGGGATTCGAACGAACGCTGACTTTTGTCTAGCCGCTGTTTCCTGTGACTTCCGTTTCTGTATTATCGGGATAACTCGCGGGGGTGTAACGTGAGATTCCTTCGTGCTCGTTCACAGAAAATAGTTTTTCCTTCTCTCCCAGATAGCGATCGCTGCTGCGCTTAGCGGAATGCGGCAGAACAGTTTATCGTTCCTAATTACGATTTAATGTGTATTAAACGTGAATCTAATCATGTCTAAAAATAGATTTATTGTATACTTTCAACGAACTATTTGTATCGCATATAAGAAGTGAAATAATGTTCGAGAATTAAAGCTTGATTTGTTCAGCCATGATCATGATGTATGATATAAATGTACTTTGTAATTAACTGTAATGATCAACTGGATTATGTACAACTACTGGTTAATTTAGAAAATATTGAAAAATTAATCACATTTATGAAATTTAGTGATGCTTATATATAATCATGATAATATTTCTTTACCACATTTGTTTGG
Organism: Anoplius nigerrimus; assembly: GCA_914767735.1. Taxonomy (NCBI): domain Eukaryota; kingdom Metazoa; phylum Arthropoda; class Insecta; order Hymenoptera; family Pompilidae; genus Anoplius; species Anoplius nigerrimus. The sequence continues at coordinate 1,951,223 of OU612079.1, read as the reverse complement.
CTGAAGAAATGGGTAATAAGGAAAATTTAAATAAAGGAATTTCTTTTAAAAATTATGTTATTAGTTATGCTTCTACTAAAAGATATGCAATAAAGAGTGCTATAGAGTCTTCCTACCAAAGTGTGACAAAATTATTTTTTTTGCACTGGAAGGATTCTATCCATTAACTTCAATAGTAACTGGCAATTATACATAATCACCCGATTAAATCACATTTACCGTAAGACACACATATATGTATATTGCCTAGATTCGACAACATGAGCAAAGCCATGCGTCATGTCGAAAATCTATAACTAACATTTATTATATGTGGCTTAAAAGCCAATTGTCCTGTTGAGTAAAATAATATACCCCCTCGACAGAGCATGTCGAATAAAATGTTGCATTCCCCGCGATGGAATCTATGTCGCGTGCGAGATCCTCGTGTGTGTATGCAATCTGACAAATACAATTCGAATTGCTCACGCGAGTGGCGAGGATTACGTTCTGCCATTATTGCGCAGAAATGCACGTAAAACGTCACTTTACGCGCTGCATTATCGAGCGCGAAGTCTGTCCATGCGAATCCGCAATATCTTCAGCCGAAACAAGAAACAATGATCCAAATCATCGACGTCAAAGAAATACATTCGGCGAATCGTCGCATTTCGGCAAATGACAGAAGCAACGTCGACAAACGTTAAGAATCGGCACAAGTGAAAAGGATTCAGGAGAACAAACGTTGATAATCCTCGGCTATAAAGGGGAAAAACGTTACCGTGACCCGGCATATCTCAAATCAGAAAGTAAACATGCACTTGTTTAACCCTATATGGGGCCGTGTAACTTTCAGGTCACATCTTAATATATCGGCATCATACCAAATAATTTTAGTATGTTTCGCAATATGACAATAACAATATTGATGACGATTGACAGTACCATCAACGTAAAATGTCAAAGTTCTGTAAGTTGTTGCAGATAGAAATCAACGGAAGAATATTGTGCAGTTGACATTATTTATGCTTCTGCCGGTGTTTATTGAACAAAAAAAGTATACATAATGGATGTAGTTCTGTATATATCAATAACAACTAATTTGTTTGTAATTTTTTAAATCATTTTGTTACTATTTGTGTATGATACAGTTTTGTGTCTTCCAGGTTACAGTGGACTATTATGATGTCTTACGATACATATAGGAAAATGCTTTTGCTTCCTTCTATTTTCAGATTTATATATCATGTAGCCAAAATATGGATACAAAGTCACATAAAAGTATAGGAATTAGAATTAGGCGCATTAGCAGTAATAGATTTGGAGGTTATTGACAGAAACGATGAATTTAGTACTGTGGGATATGTATGTGTGTGTGAGTGTGTGTGTGTGTGTACACGGGAAAAAGGTCAGCAACGAGCGCTTTTTATGAATGCCGAAGCGAGTGCATGGGATGCGTGAGTGTGTGAGGCGCGAGGCATGAGGCGTGAAGTGTGAATGTTATATCATATGTTTTAGTTTTTTGTTTAAGGACTACGATTGAAGACGATCGACGACGACGTGACGGTCGGACGGACAGTGAACAAACACTGAGACGTAGAGACGTAGCGACATAGAAGCAAAGTTTAAGCGCACGAATAATTAAAAGATGAATTAAGACGCAAAGGCGTACAGCGACGACAGAGACGATAGTGACGATTGTGACGACAACGACGATAGTGACGACAGAGACGTAGACGACGAAGACGACCACCGACCACACATCAGACGCATTGTTTTAAATAAAATATCTATATATATGTCCTACTAGAAGTTTCATTGACTGCGTCGTAAATAAAATCCTACAGTACTGAATTATCATCAGATAAGGAAAATTAAAGAATACAAAAAATTGTTTTGCATTCAGTATCCCAGACTAAATTCAATACGTCCATCTACGTGTAACGCCAAGTGTATTCTGTTTTATGGTGCTTTATAGACTGTAGCCATTGTTATTTCAAAGTTGCAAAGTAAAATAATTATAATAAAAATCTTTAAAATCATAATCTTTTGTTTAGTCACAATATATAAGTCCATAATTGTTGATTTTCCGTTGAATAAATTTTGTCAGTTGCAAGAAAAAATGTGACCCACAGAGCGCCAGCGAAGCAAGTTTACTGAAAGACTTGGTCGAACGCATGGAGTTTGCATATGGATCTGACGTGCAAAAATAGCACGATAAAAATAAAGATGTTGAACCAAGACATTCGTCAACTCTCGTATCATATAAAATCCGGCCCAGTCAATCTCTTCGAGCAACGTGCCTGAATCAAGCAGTTCCTCGTTTCGTTGGACGCAGCCGGTCCACTGTTAAACTAAACTAACGAGACGCGATTACTTCGTAAACGGGTCTGCCCGTTGAGATCACTTCTGTTACGTCGGAATACTTCCACCGGCATTTCTCACTACCTCCCCCCTCCCCTCATCATCCTCCTCCTGCTTCTTCTCCACCCCGCCCACCCTCCCGTTTAACGCCAGTCCTCGTCTGCCGCAAATTAATTTTCATCGCGCTATAAAGTTTCGAGAACGATGAATCGCACCTTGCGATGAGGATAAAAGACAGATTTCGTTGCTGAGGTTGACTGACGTCGCGGAGGTTAACGGCCCTTTGATTAGGTCAATTTAATGTTGCGAGAGCGCCTGATGTGACCTGAGATGGATGGCTGTTGATGAAGGATGATTTTTGAATGAACGGGGGTTTTCGACGAAGTTGATTCGGTTGGGAGTTTTGGAGGTACAAAGTTTTGAACGAGACCTTTCAGATTCAAGTCATATTTCGTTGTAGATGGAATGAAGTGTGCTAATAGAATGCAGACGAAGTTGTATATGCATCGAAGTGGTTGTTCAGAAGCTGAAAGTCAGTAATTGTTTAAAAATGTATTTCAGTAGTTCGGAAAAATTTGGTTAGTAGAAAAATCCATCATTCAAATCAAGGAACTATGCTGTGATATTATAATGAAAAATAGGTGAATAATATTCGGCCTTGTAGAATAAATGGTGGGCCTACATTTTCTCACTTGCTATGTCATAATAAATTGCAATGATATCGATAAAAAGTGCAGTAGTTTCGTTAAAGCATTGGCTATTATGCATAAACGACAAAGAAGTTGAATATTTTGAACCTGATTGTACTAAACACTGCTACAACTCTATTTCTTTTTGTGAAAAAAACAATCCTGTACGTTGCACATTATCATCTTTGCCGTATAACCATAAATTTGGAAGGTTTTATGACATTGATTATTAATTCAAGTTTTGATACACGATATCATTTCAGTTTATTGGAAATTACGACCTTCTGATTCTCTGCGCTTTCGCTGATAATAATTTCACATTTAATCGTCTCAGTAAATTCGATTTTGGTCGAAACTTACGCGGCAAGCTATTATATGTATCAAACATACCATACATATTCAACTTGGATATTTTATGAGCTTAAAGTAATCTGAAGGGGCTTATTACTGCCTTGAATACCTTAACTAATGACGCATCACCTGTCCGTGTTATAGTAATAATATTCTAATTAGATAAGATGGGCCATTAAAATCTGATCGTAAAGGATACACAGAACGGAAACACAGTCTTTCAGGAGAGCACTTAATATCGGCAATATATTATTTTATGGCAGTAAAAGTTATTTTACGGGTATAGGTTACTTAGATGTTGAACTTATTATCACATTTCTCGTAATATAGTGTTTGATGTTTATACTCAGTGTTGTAACAGGTATTTGACACTCTTTAGCCTTATACCCACTTTGTGCTAGAGTTACACGGCATTAAAAAGAGGTTAAGCGAAACTTTGCGTACAAGTTGACAAGTTTAACGTGACCACTCAGAACATGAGTGTTGTGTCAATAATCCGATACGAAACTCTGGAAACTAGTTTAACTAAAAGGCGTAAATACTCCAATATTCGCAATACTGATAGCCAACTTGCCTTGCGTCTTTCTACAGAGTTTGAAGAATGCTTTTGACAAATATGATCATACACTCTTAATTCTCCTGTGCAGGACTTCCCTACAAAAAGTTCAAGAAGTACAATAATGTTTTTCATGTTATCTATTACTTCGATCACTTAGGTTAACAAGTATACATTTCAGTCAATCACAGTATTTTCTAAGAAAAGAAAATATTGTATATTGGGTGTAAAATTTCTCACGTGCGACAAAATCGACTTTAACTACACACGTCTAACAGTAAAACACCAATTCGAAGCTCCACCCAGTAGTCCCAAATTGGAAAACGCAACCGCAAATATTGATGTAGCTAACGTAAACATTGCGGTATACCGAACTCTATTTGTTATCAATTACAATCATGTATCAATGTGCAAGAAACGTTCAGTAACATATCGTAAATCCTACTTCCGTAAACTACAACTTTTTGCTGATTCTCGCTCCGAGGGCACAAATCTTTTGTTCTACAAACTTTGCAGCATCTTTAAAATACATTAATTCCAAAAAGTAATTATCAAGCGATATATCACATGTAGCTCAACGGACAATTGGATCATCTATTCTACAAGCGGAGTAAGTATTTTTTTTTTAAATTAAATATCACATAAATAACCATTGTACGTTAAATGAATTACAAATTACGTGATATCCCATTTTTGTTAAGTGGTCTTGCACTACTTTCAAATCAGACGGTCCAAGTATCACACTCCAGTTGACAATCTGATCTTTCACTTCACTTCGATCTGCATAAAATATCACCTTCGCAGAATCCGCCATAATCTCCGCAACTAGACAATTTCACAGTTTGCCACTCGTATTAAATTCATACCTCTCTCATTTAGCGCGCAAAGGGAACATTCTCACGCGCTGCGCGCGCATACTTCAGTTCAATTTTTACTCATCCGCGCTCGAAACACAATGTCTCATAACGCGATTCGCAGGAAATGTCCTGGTTGAACTTACGTAACGCGGCATGACGTTTCGATTTAACAGACCGCCATTATTAATTAGTGCCCGTTCGCGGTGTCTGGTCAGCGACCGTTGATATTTCCGCACGCAATCGGCGAACCTGCGGTCGCAAACTTGTATCGTCATATGTTATTTGCATTTGGGCACCCTGTAAATGGGAAGTGCCTCCTACGCGTCGGTAAGCCAGCCGGGATGGAATATGAGCCCGGGAGGGCAACTTGAATTTTGCCTAGGGCAGAATGTAGGCGAGCGAGGCTCGGCAAAATAAAGAAGGAAGGGCGGAAGCGTTTACAATGAAGATTTAGTGGGGCAATTCGTTACGATTAGCCTGCCTTATGCAACTCAATATAGCTTGCAGATTACTACCTAGGGTCTCCGCCCATATCACGCGGCATATCTTCGGCTTGTCCGTGGAAAGTACGAGCCGGGCAGAGGCGGGAGTTAGGCTAATTTTATGCGCACAGCGAACGGCACTTTCGACAGCCCGTGCAATTCTTCGAAATTAACAATCTTACCTTAGACGTGACCGGTATTTTTTCCATTAAATTATCTAAAATAACGCCAGATTTATTAGACAATTTACTTTGCATCTTACAATGTCGTAAGTTTTTTTTACTCTGTTTTACGTGAATCTTGTGTATCATAAATCAATGGACTAATAGTTGTGTGAGAAAAATGTACTGCATTCAGCGCTAATTTCTTCGTCGAAAGACGGTGGGGCTTAACTAACGTCTAATGGCATGCGTAGTGGCCATTAATCTAGCGGGACAAAACAAATGAATTGCAGTACTCACACAGTCATCGAACACTCTCAAAAGACCTTAGCCTTTCATTGTTCACTTCTAAAAATTCCGATTAAACGGCCGATCCGTATCGCTCGTGGTTACACGTTCACATATCACGAATAATGTATCGCAGCGGCGCAATCTGGGAACAAAACTGATTTGCACCGCCACGCATTACTCATTCCCAGATTCCATCGACCACCAACATTTTCCACCCACAATCGTCACCTTCACATTCCCCCCTGAACTCTGACATGTGTTTGTCTACAGGCATCAAGACCCAACCGTTTATTAAGAACCGACTGTCCTTCGACAGCAGCCAGATGCTCAAGTCAAAGAACCTAATTTCGTTACAAAATTATCCTGGGTCAGGGTAGGTAATTGGCGTCGTGCAATGCACAAAGTGTAGGTTCAATGAGACGATGACACGCGGCCATGTATTGTGCAACTACGAGATGAAGGCCGTACCGGACGTTGGAGGAACAAGAGGCAAGAGGTGCTCGGCAAACTGCCCGCCTCGACCTTTGACCCTGCCGGACCCCTCACCTTTACGTTTTTGGTGACACGCGCCGGCCAATATGCTTTGAGGCCTAACCCGCCCGATTCCCTTAATTCCCTTAATTCCCTCGATTCGCTCAATTCCGTGCCTCGATATCTTTCTTCGAACTGCACGTCACGCCATCTTGGACTGTAGACGTCGCCATTTTGGCCAGAGATGAAAGTTGGGGTGGTAGAATCAGGGTTGTGTGGGTCAGGCAGGTTTTCCTGGTAGTTCTGTGATTTAAGCAGTTAATGAGGAAAGTATTTGAATGTTTCGCGGCATGCTACGTTTCTACGAGACGAAAGTAAGATATTGAAAAACATTTGGGTAGTTTTATAACAAATCTGACGAGGTTGGTGAATGTTCATGGAATGTTTGCTGCGGGTGTATGCTCTGTGGAAGTCACGAAAGTGCACCAAATCAAAAACTTGTTATCATTGTGCTGTTTTAGTGATAACTACTCTTTTCGAACAATTACTCTTCAATTCACGCGATTTCTTTTTGCCGACAAAGGATATGTATTTGTAGAAAATGTTACGTTACGCTTACAAATATTTTTGAATGAGTTTCTAGCTTGACACGATTATATGTAACTGTATTTATTTGTAACGTAAACATAAAATTTGAAAAAATCATGCATTTTTCAAGTCTAGCAGAACATATATGCATAAGGTCAAAGGAAAAATATTTTTTCACCAACAGTTCCCCCGAAAAAAATAACAATGCTATCTGTTGGAAAACCGAAAATGCATTCTTGCCGATCGAATTGAACTTGCTTGAAGAATCGAAATAATCTCTTGTGTCGGAGAACGTACATGTCCCATGGCTGATACCGTATGAGAAAGGAAACGAAACAGGCACGTGTGTGCACGAGCACGCATAGGCACGGGGTAACACACGGCAGCGTCCACCTTGTGCAATGTCACATCCATTAGAAACGGTCATTCTCTATGGCCTTCTCCGGGCTGAACTTCGGTTATGCAATCTGCATGAGACCCGATTCAAAGTAGCGTACGTCGAGTGACAAAAGGATATTGCATTAGAACGGCGAGAAACGTAGAGTACGCTGAGAGTTCACCGAATGTTATGCAAGGTTGCAACCTTCCGTCTGTTCGTCGTTGAGGAAAATGTTAAGCATAAAGAACAGAAGGTGGGCGAGAAAAATATTGACTCAATTAATTTCGCTGCGGGACCGGAGTAAATTTGACGTAGTCTTAAGCCTTAGAAACCTGCCTATATACCTCTTCGGCACGTAAGCTCGTACCGAAAAAAGCAATCACGCAAAAAATACGGCCAAACGTGAAAACGCTCCGTTCGCGGTCAACTAGCTGGCAGAAAAAAAACGTAAAATAAAAATTGATGTTTTTGTATGACGCTCGGTTAATCATTTTTCTGCGATAAATGAATATGCAACAGGTGTCGTTTTATTATTCCCGCGAGGCCGGAATGCTTCTATGGATAATCAATGTTTCCGGAAGCACAACTTCGAGTCACAAGACCGCGAAAGCAATGTCAACATTTTACTATATATTTATTTTCTACATTCCGCAAATCTTTATAATCATCGTGCCTCAACAGGTATTCCTACCATTATCTTCATGATTCTCAACCAAAAATCGATTGTTCAACACGTAGGCTGCAATAAAGATAGTCAATACTGCCTAAGCACCTACACTGAACTGGCTCAAAGCAACATTATCGTACGATAAACATGAAAACCCTTCGGACCGCAACTTTTCAGGGCCGAGTCAGTTTTCATCACACTTTTTATCCTGAGAAAATAGTCGTGGCTTGCGAGCCGAAAGTCGCAAAATCTGTGTCGTGGCAAATGAGGCAATGTCGACGGACTTGAAGGTAGCTGGTTGTCACGTCGACGTGCTACGATGGCGAAGTAGAAAAAGATAATGCTCAGACGTGATAGCAGCTCGGATCGGAGGGGGATGGTTGAGGTGGGGAGCAGGGAAGCTTTGCGGACGTGCGAGCGTGATTCAAACAGAGATTTGCCGGGATCAAGCGCAGGTAGATGGTGTAAATATCTCTCGACAAAATCGGCCGCCGAAACGTAGGTGAACGACGAAGGAAAGGGATTGAACTCCGTGTTAGGTCCGTATGCAATATTATTATAGAATCATATTTTTCGGTATCGTCTCCAATTCTTTCGTCTTAATAATGTTTCCTGGATGTTGGATGCCGGCATAGCATAAGAAATATCTTACCCGTCCTGCAATCTTGTATAAATAAATTGTACAGCCGTCGGCACATAAAATACTTCTTTGGAATGTCCTTAATACGTAAAATTGACGAACTATTCTTATCTTCTACACGAGCAAACCCATTGCATTACCAGTTTATTACAGATCGATACCGGGTGATGCGCAAAAAGTTCTTTCCTCACCCTTCTCAAAAGACAATGTGCGAGTCAACACAGAGACGCATCAAAAAATGTAATTTGTTCGTCTTCTACACGAATTCCGCTTTTTAGTTGAAATTCTACTCTCGAGCGCACCACTTAGCGAATCTAGAAAACTTAGTTCTAGTATAAGATTTCGGGTATATAAGTTTAGTGAGAGTGGAATTAATTTCTTTAAAACTCTAAATATTGCATATTACTGCGCGCCTGAATAAAAGCTGGACATTTCTTACTACACCTTTCTGCCATATTACTACCACACTTTACGCATGCATTCATTCGATACATGCGTCTCTTTACGTTTGCTACACATGAGTTTTCCTTTAGTCTGTTTTTCCACGAGACTTTCTAATTGATAAAGGCAAATACAGAACCACTGTATTATCAAATAAAAAAAAACAGAACATGCAATCTTGTGATTTACCTATACTAACTTAATAAAATGATACAACTGTCTTCGCCGATTAGTTTCATGCGAAAGAACACATACAGTCGCCAATTTTCAATTCAAATTAACGCAATAGCAAATTCGTGCGTGACGATAGTATCAATGGGACATACAAAACTAACCTACACCCCAAGCGATGCTTGGGGGCGGAAGGCGTAAAAGAAGAAAATTGAATTGACGGAGAATGCACGAGGCTAAAATTTTGAGATTGATAGAAATACTTTTGGCTCCTTTGACAACTTTTCGTTGAAAGCGGAGGCGAGATTTTTGCGCCCTATTGTAATGAGGCTGTTTGTTTAATCGTACGATTGTGTCAGCGGGAAGTAGGCGAGCAATTCACTCGGCCTTTTGGGAATGTAATTGATGTACTCGGCGCTTGTGTTAGTCTGCCGATGAATCGTTTCTCGGTTCAATTTGTATTACGGAGCGTACTGCGATATTTTATGCCTGCCTGTTACGTCATTGGGTTTACCGGATCGAGTATGGTAATTTTTTACGTGTAAAATCTGCGTAAATGCCAAAGAGGAAAGGTGGAAAATGTAATTATTCCCTCGGATAACGCGATCGTTCACTTATGGGATATATCAAATTCACAGAGTGTGTAAAATCCAAAATTGACTGCATGTGAAACAAGCGCAATGTAAGAACGATATTAAATGCCGTTTTTCATTCCCTCTGACGTGACGGAAGGAAATTGTGCTGGGTTCTAAGCGTAATAGAAATGGGGACACGTGTGTAGCCAGAAATGTGTGCTGGCCACACGTGCTACGCTTGAAATGTCTGACAGAAAAAATTCGGTGGAGGTCGCTGACGAACAGGAAAGTCTCGCCTGATGACGTGTCATAAATTAAGATGTCTGAAGTGACAGTCACATTTCGAAAAACTGTCGAGTGACTTTTCATGTAAACTCAGCTTCCGCGTTATATATACCAGTTAACACTGCTTGTCACAAAAATAAATACCATAACCATTTCCTCTAATTTAACGACTCTAATCCCACAAAGCAGTATTTAAAGCATTTAAACTTTCAAAACGTATGTATTATACCCCTGATTATGAAACTAATCCAAAACAAAACTGTAAAGAAATCCAAACAATAATTGAACATACGTTGCTTACCACGATGAAAAAACAGTAAAACAATTTTGCTTTTATCTACATTTAGGCCAACTTTCTAACAGTGCAACCGCGGATAAATATTGCAGAAGAGTAGGGACAATCGAGACAAGCCAGAAATGGCCGTAAGAAGGGATGAAAGGACGGGCGTATTGAAGGAAGGAAAGGCAAGACGCGAATTTAGGCTTTCGAGGTTGGTAGCATAGCACTATACCTTTGAAAGCGCATTGTAGTCGATCGAACTCACAGTGGGGTCAATCGTGAGCGTAAATGCGGCAAACTGCGGGGGTCAGATAGACGGAGTAGAAGTGTTGTTCCGTGCAAATGACGCGGAAACCCTTGTCGGATGTCCGACGTGCATTACCCTCCTATCACGTATGCGTTTCCCTTGGCAAAGGTCTTAGAAAACATACTGGACGAGTCCTTTACTTGCGCAGATTGCGCATCCTTGCCATGCTTGGCTCCTTGCTCGAGTCTTACAGTTCCGCCATGTTCTTCGGGGTAAAGTGCGACTTGCGCCAAAAGTTCAAACATCTTCGCGATATATCGCATTTGATGAATTTATTCATTAAATCGGCCTTATCAACGAAAAATGAGGCCTCAACCTAAAATTACTTTTCGCCTGAGAAACTCACATGTTAATACTACTACTACTACTACTACTACGACTAAAAATGTTTTTCGAAGTACGAATAAATTCTTGGTGATATATCGAAATTTGTTCATCAACTCGCCCTTATCAAGGAAAGTTGACGCCTCAACCTAAAACTACATTACGTCTATGTAAAACTGAAGATAAAAATATTTTTCGAAGTACGAATAAATTCTTAGTGATGTATCGCAATTTGTTCATCAATTCGTGCTTATCAACGAAAACTGATGCTTCAACCTAACACCACACTTCGTTTAAGAAATTCACACATTACGTCTACGGACAACTGGAGATAAAAATGTTTTCGAAGTGCGAGTAAGTTTTTATTTCAACTTCGAAGCTTTAATTTGGAAAATTCTGGAACATTTTCATGGGAAGCGAAAAGAAGGGTAGTTATCGATCTGAAACTCGCCGCGGGAGATATTATACTCGATGCGCTCAAGTTGAATTTTACTTGCCGGCGTAGCCGCGCATTATCTCGAGTGTATCCACTACCGCGTGTAATCCGTCGAAATTTAATTTGGGTCGCATCCCGACTAGAATGTTTTGCATGTTTCGAGCCCAACCGTCGGTGGCACATTTGTCATGAGCATAATTCTGACCGTCGACGTGTAACACGCTGCCTATACGCCCGGAATATGCGAAGCCGATTGTACGTCAACGCTGTTAATTAGTGTCCTTTTCCTTTGTGCTCTCGAATGTTCATCCGCTGTTTTCGATCTGCGGAGCATTCGCCAACCGTAATTTCAGTGTTGGCCCATCCTTTGCCAATGTTTGCGGTCTCCAACCGGCTCTTATAATTATCGGCGAATCGTCCCAAGGCTTCGCCAGATTAATGAGCCGTGTCTATTGACACGTGCGAAACATGTCCCACTTTGGTGCCTTTAGTAATCATCTACATTTGCGAAACCAGGCTTACAACAGACGCGTTACAGATTTCTGTTTTCGTTTTACGGGCTTGTTTGTGTGAAGGTGAATAAGGGGTAGTTGCCCGAGGGGCATGTTGTTATTGAAGGAACACTCGGTATATGAGAAGGAAGTTAACACTTGATGTATTATACAAACGATTTCTATTCTCATTTTCATTTAAATAGCCGATATTATACGAGTCATTAGGTTTCACCTTACAAAATGGAAAACTAATAATTATTTGTTCATCTTAATGAGTTCTACAGAAAATTTAAAAAGGCTAAATGTTTCATGAGAGAAAATTCAATATTAATATACGCCAGACCAGTCATTTCTACTACACCGTAATTCTACTGTTAAAAAACGCTTTGGTAGTTTACAGGTGTAAGTAGATCATACACGGTTAAGAATCAATTATAGAAACACGGATGTTATGCTACCAAAATGTCGATAAGAACACAACAAGTGTTCTTTAAAAATCTAAGTTAGGTAAAACTATCTGTTTCGACAATTATCACGGAGGTTACGCGTTCAAGTAGGTGGTAAACCTTTGCGTTACAACTTCGTCGCAACAACTTCCGCCGTTGTTCACCGGCCTCGTTAATGGACAACGAGAGCCTTTATTAATCAGAAACAAGATTGTTAGCCGTCGATAGGAATATAGCTACCTGGCGCATAATGGAAGTAATCCCGGAATACATTATTCATTTTGGTACGAATGCGTACGGTGCGGGGCGGAGATCCGTTAATGGTTTATCTTCCCATGTCCCCCCATCGAAATTGAGTTCCAATTCCGTTTGCCCGACGCTAAACACAATCCCCCTTCATTCGCGATTTAATTAATTATCCGTCGCGCATCTATCCGCGTGATGGTGTTCTTCAATTACTCGATAAGGTCGAAACCGGCAGTCCGTCGGGCAGTCAAAGTGCGCGCGCGCGCACATTCAGAAAGCACAATACGAAATTAGTTCTCCGCGTGTATCGACGAATACGAAACCAGGGGTCTATCGCGGGACAATGCTCGTCCTTTTGTACAACTTCTTCAATGGCCGCTATGAAACTCCGGACAAAGCGATGTAACCCAGAAATCGTTCCAACTGCAGTCCAAGAGGCGGGATTTTCTGAAATCGATCCCTTTGTGCCCGGTTGAATGGAAAAATTTGGTCCCTCTTTACAGATCCGGGGTCTCATGAACTACCTAGACAGTGCTGTAGCTTTCGGGAAAGCAAAAGTTGCCTCCTTAGGTCGGCAGTAATCAGATCATGTTGTTCTTAAAGAACCATTTTCGTTCTCGCTCAACGTCGATGGGAGAAATTTTTTGAAATGCGAATAGATGAGTAGATTTCTATACAGGTTGGTAATCGGGTCGATTTCTTCGGAAACATGGTCCAGTCTGAGTTCTTAGAAATGATTCAATATTGTACTTTTGAGGAATTAGGATTTGATATGTATTTTGCTTTTCCATGTGAGTAGAAAGTATCAGTTGGCAACAAAATGCAAATTCAGAAGATTTCTTGATTAAAAAACATTTTGTATACGAAAATGTGCCTAGTAAAAATATTCAACGACTGTTAAAGTTATATCAACTTAAAGTGTATAACATATGTCGTTATAATGGATAATGGAAAGCAATTAAACGCTACGTACGTAGGGGTTAATGTAAAAAAAACTGAAGAGTGAGTAAATAGAAAACGTCTGAGTGACATGTATAAATATAGAACTCTTTGAAGATTGGTGCAGAATATTGAACCGCGGACGTCACTTCCTTATCTACGTATCTCGCAACTCCATCAGACACAGGAAACTTAATCAAAACATGGACATGTCACATCATGAATAGCAAATCTCGCACAGAAATGTGTTGGTTCAAATCTAAGTTCTTAATTGCACATGCTAAATTATTTCATAAGAAATACACCAAAATCTTAATAAATCACCTTAATAAAAACGGTTAACATACATAACATAAGCATGCATCTTACACAGCATCTTTCTATGACCCACAATTTTTACATTCAAAATGACGTCAAATAATACTTTCAATCTTACTTACAGTGGAAAAAAAATGGCACAAATGTAAAAACACCCAAAAGTACACAGTCCTTAATGTATTTACATATAGAATTATTATACAAATTCCTGTGCACGTATAGGAGTACACACATACAGAAAAGTCAATTTCACAGAGAATTTGGCCTTACGAAATTCAAGCTGATGAATCGTTAATCGAAATAATTAGGCGGGCAGGATTCGTCTGATCCGTGCTCTTTAATTACTCGGCAAGATTCAACGATCATCGTCTATGTGCGTCAACAGACAAACGCATGGAATGAGAGCTCGCCGTGGGAAACAGAAGGAACATTAATCGTATACGAGCTAACGATCGAACGGAGCGCAGAGAGTTCGTCGCTTTGAAAGGCCTTTTCACTGCCAGGCCGGCAAACGCGTGATAAAGCACGGTACCTGCTCCTGCAAATTGCGACCTCGGGTGTTTCCAGTATTACACAAGAATCAAGATTCGAAAATTACGGTCTGCCCTTACACTCTTCGGGAGATAAGACTCGCATCGAAGAGTCATTTGTCATTTGAGCGAACAGCGTCTGGGTGATTGCAGCAGTTACCCGATGCATCGTGTAAAGTGTATTTTAGACTAACGTGAATTTTGTATCTTTTTCATTCTTTTCTTAATTTTCGACAACTCGTCACTTCAGAAAACTTGTACGTTGCGATTTGAGATTAATGTGAATTTTTGTTAAGTAGTGAGGTTATTATGTAGTTAAGTGAGAGAATAAATGGAAAAATCTATGAGATCTGCGAGCAAGGTCAGAATTCTAAGAGCCTTAGATAAATACTTTGTGCTGTGCTTTCAGTTTTTTTTCATGTACGTGTGGTAATTGTTTGCAAATTATGAGCAATTCAATGCGACAGTCGATGGCAAATATCGTAAGCGAAAATCGGAAGTTATATTTATCGAAAGCTCGTAAACAGGCCTACCAGTTTCAGTATCGTATTTACCGTGTAAATAAATGTCACGATAAATGCCACGTTTCGTAGTAAGATGTATCTGCAGAACTAACAAAAAAAAAATATGCAACCTCGGAAAACGGAACGAAACACAACAAGCACGTTAATTGCTTGCTTATCAACCGTGCTGCAGCTATCCCGAACGCCTCGAATATTTACCTGAACACGCCGAAAAGTATTATAGAAACACGCATACACAATCTGCTGAACACACGCAATACATCCGCCAAAAAATATATTTCGCAGACCTAAGCCTCTACTTGACCTCCTACAACACCTTTCACTCAATTTTCCTTAAGTTATTCATTCTTGTAACCAACACGTTTGCAGTCTCGTTAAAAGTGACTGTGAAAAAGGGGTCCAATCAATTTCGGATTAATTTTCGTTCTATTTTCAGTACGAGCCTTCGACGCTCGAATTAAGAAGCGACCGTTATGCTAAAAGTTTTATTCGTGAGACAGGACATAATTGCGGTGTCATCATAGATAGAACTTGTCGTCTTCCGCTTTAACGATCTCAACGCAGTACGCTAAGTTGTTATTCCGCCCTGATGAGAGATTCTGGGTAAGCCACCCACTCGATACGTCATCTCTAATCTAAGATGACACCATCCGTCTCCGGATTTAACGTTTCTAACTGCTAAGTAGTTGAATCTTGCCAAATATTTCCCCGGTCTATCGATACGCGTTTATAAACCGCAACGTTCGAGTACGGATATTGTTACCGAAAGTTTAAGCATGCGACAAGGTCATTTCGCTGTGAAGGTCAATCACAGTGTCCTTTAAGTACGTTCAACGGCATATTCGCGGCCATTGATTGGTTGTTCGATATATTTGGAAAAAGACGTAATTCAGTAAAGAGTACGTGTGAATGTGAATATATTACAGAATTATAAAATTTGAAATTCTTGAGTTGAGCGGTCAATTGATCCTTGAAATTACCGGGTTGAAAATTGCTTTTGTTCAGGTTATGTAGAGGGATGCGATTTGCGGTAGCTTGTGATGACGCAGAACCGAGTGCAGAATTTGGAAGCAATTTAGTAAGTGCCACGTAACATGCGCAGTGTACTCGAATACTTTGATATCTGTAACGGTAATAGTCATATAGATATGTAAATGAGTCTATGCATATAATACAGACGCAGTGCCTATATCGAGGGTTATGTACGTGTGCCGAGTTTTGATACAGAGGAAGGAAAACATAATTTCATGATTCCTATGCAATTCATCGATTGACATTCAATCTTTATGAAAATTGCGTTCATTCGAATTGAGCAACGACATTGGAGCCATATCGCGTTTCGACGACAGGGCAGGACTACCTTACAACTGCAGTCCTCGTAAAGACAGAATTCATAACCATATGCAAGAGAGCGTTGAGAATCTCGACGATATGAAATTCTTTATTCCGTGTACCTACAAACAAATTTTTAGAGGGACAAAAGTACAAATTGCTTCCACCTAATAACGTGCAAGCGTCTCACGCATGCAGTATTTTTCAATTATGTCTTAAATATTTGCGGTAAAAAAAGAAGAAAAGTAATGATTTATTTCAAATGCAAATCCTTTTATATACGATTATTTTATTTAACACCGTTTGAAGCTTTTAAATGCAATAAAGAATACACAGAAATGTATAGTATGTATAGACAATCTTAAAGGCCAGACATTTCTCGAGTGAACGAATTCACGCGATTATTATCTTTTAGTCAGGATGAATAAGAAAGATTACTATGTCCTCTTCTTTCAGTAAAATGCATCGATCAAAAAGTTTTGCTAACCCATTAACTCTCTTGAAGCAGCGCCACCCGACAATTGTCATTAATGTCTGCGAAGATTGTTCGGCTTCAAATCTAAGTTCTCAACAATCTGCCACTTCCACGCGAATAAATAGAGGTCAAAGAATCGTTACTCAGCACCATTAAACGCTAAATGCTGCATAGCATATTTACATGATATGTAACTAAGGCATTGGCTGTATTCTGAATAGAATGATAAAGATTTTATTAGAGCGTAGCAGCTATAAGCAAATTTAATGAATATTACCCGCTTTTCATGCCGCTATTTATGTACATTGTAACGCCAACGGTGTACATTCTTTGCCAAGGTTTAATAACCTGAGGTGCAATTTTATTATGGTCATATTACAAATGAAGCTTGGAAGAAGCAAATAATTTTCATAGAAGCTAACTACTATACATTATAGTCGTTCTTTATGGATTTTCCTAGCGCTACTGTATCATGATAAATTGTTTTAGAAAATTGTAATAACAAGCGGGGTAGATAGCAATATTTTAGCCGAATCAAGTTTTAACCCAGCAAAAATATTATTTCGCTAATAAACGTTAGTATACAGAACGTTTAATTAACGGAAGGAATTGATTGTTAAAGGAAAGGGAATGTAGTATGTAGATTATAGCGAACAGCTATGCCTTTCGGCAAACATCAATGACAATGTAAGACAGGATTATCGATACTGACAGCTTTGTTATATACACAAGTAATTACACGAGTTTCTCCTGTAATTGGCACATGGCACTAAGGATTCATAGGGTGAAATTTTACACAGACTCATGTCAAGCATTATCGCAACATTGGTTCAAATTGTTTTCGTATACCTTTGCTTCATGACAGATATGTGTTACATCTGTAAATATTATTTCCCAAGTAAAATGTTCGGAGGATAAATGTAGTTCACCAATGAAAATGGGTAAGATTTCTTTACTTACAATGGCTAGGGTGTTTCAAACGTTTTTATTACAACCCGGAGTATTATGGATAATGGATATTGTGTAAGCCATTTGAAAGAGAAAAAATCTATACCTAAATGCATTATCCGGTGTCGTTTAGTATTCCTTCCGCTTCTCTGTTCTCCTCTCTCTTCTTTCATTCGATAGATACGTAATCATAGACGAGATTACCTTTCCCAACGATCTCAAGGTAGCATTTCCTTGAGGGCAAAGGAAAAAAACATGATCCGTCACGTCAAGAAATCCGTTCGCGCACGGAAAAGAAATTCGCTTTGGCATACCAAGTTGAAAAGTTTTGATTTGCATCAATACAGAACCATTTTTTTCGTATAATATATTTTTTGAGGAGTCGGATTTCCTGGTAACAACTTTGAATGTAATTTGGAGAAATATATTTGATTTCATGTTATTTGCAACAGCAAAAAAATTCTGAACAAAAATCTATTTACCGCAATAACCGACAAATTTGCAAGCGATCGTAGAGTAGGAAAGTACCTACATAAAGTGTTATAGAATTTGTTGGGTGATTAAAATTTGATACACAAAAACTAGCGGTGGGAGGATCGTCCCGTAAACAAGCAATAAACGTTTTTTATTGTTAGCCTCACTCATCTGAAAGGTTGAGCTTAATCAAGGCTCAAATGTCGTTGGGCAATATCAATTTCCACTAATACGGCTGACAGGATTCTATTGTTGAAATTAATCGGCTTTTATAACGCTTTAATAGAATGCGTAATACACCTAACCTTATCACCACGCATTATCATATTCATATTTTAACCAATTACCCAACGGTAGACGAACACCGCACTTTCACATCGAACAGTCTAATTTGGTGGAAAATA
Source organism: Anoplius nigerrimus (assembly GCA_914767735.1). NCBI lineage: Eukaryota > Metazoa > Arthropoda > Insecta > Hymenoptera > Pompilidae > Anoplius > Anoplius nigerrimus. Next base: position 1,932,799 of record OU612079.1, on the reverse strand, counting down.
CTCAAACACCATTTTATCACTTCGCAATCAGACTCGCTGTAACACATATACCCTCTCCTTACAGTTTCCACGCATACCTCATTTATTCCTGAAATATCAGATCGGCAAGAAAGTAATTTCGATTCTGCAGTGTGAACTAGATCTCATATTTTTATACAAAGAATAAACGTCAATCAACAATGCACTTTCCATTTCGTTCCCTAACTTGCATGTGATTAACATAAATTGCCAAAAGAAAAATATTTGGACCAAAGTTCTACAAGAAAAATACAACCATGTTTGAAAATCGAAAATACTTTGTTGCCAACGTAATATGTACTTACACGTGCAAAACTAAATATAACCATAGCATACCGATCACTTGAATGTACCGTCTTCGAACAAAACTGACTTTCACACGAATCGTGTGCAACATTATCAGGTGCCAATAAATGTAATGAATACTGTAATGCGGGAGCTTAATCCGATTGCGGAGACGATACGCATTCAAACACGCAGAGTCCATCAATGACGTCACAGTCGAATATGGGACGATGAAGGAACCAGCAGTCATCTGACACGAGGTCAGCGGCGGGTTTAAACAGGTCCCATGGATCGTAAAGGGAGAACAGGCAGTATAGCCACCGAAACAGGAATGCGATGCTCACCTCTATTACAGGTTGCAGTGTCTTTGGTGAATTTGAGATGCCTAACCTTGTGTCAGGCTCGGCTTTGAATTTGTGCGCCGTGTTATCATGGTGATAATTAACTGTTAAACCTTGCATCGCGGATGTGTCGCATTCGGGTAGGCCTTCGGTAATCAAAATGTTTCAACAATGGAATACTGAAAAGATGTGTGGGACGACGTACCAATGCGACAAGAACAGAACAAAGAGCTGAAGAATAGTCCTAGCGATGTTTGTTAAGTTTGTGCGTAAAGATGATAATGGCGCAGAGTGTCAAATACACACATCGATCAAAATGTTTGATTATAGAAGACGAGTTTGGCTTTGTTCCTATACACGGAGGAGCTACTCTTTTGCATACTACAGAGATTGATTTTGCTCTGACCTTTTTTTCGCTGGATTGAAATCTGGCGTAGAGACAGTTATTTCTCAGTGAGTATTACCGTGTCATGGAATAAAAACCGAAGCCAACGCAGTAAACCTCTGCCTTCCCATAAAACGAATTGACAATCGAGTGTAACGCATGTTCCACCGTAAATATGTCGGAAACAAAGTAAGAAAGAGGGTAGAAGATAACATGTCCTCCTCACTGGATTTCTATATCATGTTTTATTTTACTGTTTTGATATTTATTGTTCTGGTAAAATGTATGTTTTGATATAAGCCCAGACCGATAAAGTTAAATTGGTAACGACTGGAATTATTATAATAAAATTCATGGCCATATATAATATGGGACTCGTTAAGTTTTTTAACATTCTAAACAAACTTTACCATAAATATTATTGTCCATATCAATAAAAATCCAGTCAGCACGCAAGTAAATAACTGCATAGCCCTTTTCTGTATTATCTAACAATGACAGTTTTAATATTAATGCCAAATAGCGAACATTGAAGCAAACTCAAACAGAATTAATGCAAAACAGCCAATATAATAACATGAATGAAGTCATCAACAAGTATTTTTAAATGCCCTTTAACGATCAATTTACGTTTCAAAATGCGATTACTTATCATACAAAACACTTCCGCGTGCCGTAGCTGCAATGGCGTTTTCGTAATAAAATCGTGTGCTTCCTCATGTCAGACGTGGGACGAGATAAAAATTTAATACGCCATGCCAAATACCGGTATCAGGGAAGTTGATGGATGAAGGTGTATCGACGGTGCTGTGTGGCCAGCAACAAGAAACATTTCATCCATATATACGGGCAGCCTTCCGTCATCATTGATCCACTCGCTCATCTCTTATCCGCGGGACACGTTTATTGTCGCAATCAATTTTCATCCGGTGTTAGAAATTTTTCATAAACTTCACCGCTCACTCCGCGTACGAGTTATTAAAGCTGGTTTATTCAGCGGCGCGGCAAAGTTTTCGGCAGGTTCATTTTTTACCACTGATGCGAAGGCGAAAGAAACTTTAATCAGTACTCGATCAAGTTGCGAGAGGCTGGTGCAGTGGAAAATGTTATGTGACGATGTAAATAACGAGGAAGGTACTGAGTCGTTATGAACATTTTTGTAGAAACGAGATAATAATCGCGCCGAAAGTTTGCGGCGTATTCTTACCGACAAGTCTCTCATCATAAATCTTCCTTTCGTCCATACATCGCCGATGAAAAACCTTCTGGTCTTAACCTTCGCTCTTTTACCTAGCAACGAAGTTAGGTCAAACATTAAGAGAGCGATATTACAGTATCCGAATGCTTCTGAACTGCACAGCATCTATCTTAACTTTCAGCGATGTATGACGGTAAAGAAAGTAGATCGATGCAGCATATCAAAGTACATGTTGCGAACGACTGAATAATAAATCAATGGTGTGAAAATAGGAGTTAAGAACGGAACGTTTATATTTAGGCTAAAGGTATGCCCGAGGTGTAACGACGCATAAATTTATGTACGTATGCAAAGTCGTAGGAATATCGAGTGACTGCGATAGGGGTGACATGTAAAGAGTTTGATGTCAGCGGCTTTCTACGTGAGAACATCGAAATACAGTTTGCTGCCATTGTACAACGCTTTCTACTTTAGAACTAAATTATTTGGCCCCCTCACATTCTTAGCATGATCCAGATTTCAAGCTCAGCTTTTTTTGACAAATATCATTGAACGTGACACCACTGATTGTAAGCCATTAGCTTTCTACAATAAAATACATCGAAATACAGCTTTTGGCCATTATTCGACGCTTTCTATCTTGGAACTTAATTATTTGGTTCCCGCGCATTCTATAGCATGGTTCAGATTTCAAGCACAGGTTTTTGGTAGTAAACATCATTGATCGTGACACAATTGATTTGGTGTCATTAGCGTTCTAAATGAGAACATCGACATATAGTTTTTGGCCATTGTACGACGCTCTCTGAATATTTTAGAATGTAATTATTTGGTTCGTCACGTTGTGCAGCATGGCACAGATTTCAAACGCAGTTTCTTCGTAGCAAACACCATTGAACGTGACACCATTGATTGCGATGTATGCCTTGTTCATACATACATGCGGGCTTTCACGCGTGCATGTAAATTATGCTAGAAAGCATTGATCATAATAATATGGTTAACCCCACCCTTGTAGCGTACAAGAAAGTGTTCTCTGAAGACAAGACGTTGGCAACAATGATCGATGCCACGAAAAGATACTCAGTGTAGTTGATATCGAGAAGTTATCGGATGCACGCACCATATTACACTGCAACATACATTTTCGTATTTTCGAGAAACAATGTTGGTAGAAATCTTTTAGTTAAACATAAAATGTGCGATGAAAAGGAAATGCGCTTACATTATTTTATTCTGTGCGTTACTACATCAGTTTCATTCTGTCGTTAAGCGCGTTGGGCACTGATAAAATACCTCCACGTGTTATGGTATTTACAAAATCCGCAGATCTGAGTACGAAGTTTAATTGCGTCATATTCTGTTCAATAATTATATTCCGTATAACGTAAATGTGGGCTCATAATATTAATTTGACTGTTATCCGAAGACGAATTCAGTAAATTTACTCCGACATTATACCCTGAAGTTTGAAAACACGTCATGACGAAAGCAAAGACAATTTATGATATGAATGAAAAAAAAGAAATAATTCCTTTATAATATTCGGGTAAAAACACTTTTGACTCTGTCTTGATTATAACAGAGTGCTGTCCGCCTTGAGATTCGCGAAGAACGATGCCTCAGTGGAATTTCTGCCTTCTACTTCGCAAAGGAAAATTACACGAAGTGCTCCTCGCTTATAATCTTAACCCTTCCGCTACTCGACGTGTTTTAATGACCTGATCAAGTGTTGATTTATTATACTCGTATTAATTATGTACACCTGGATGTTCAAGAATTAATTACCCTTTACCTAACCATAAAAAACATAGTTTTCGAAAAGATGAAACAGTGCAGAAGTTAAATTATCCTTTTTCAGTATCCTGTTTCTGACGATAACAAGAATAAAAGTTCGTTGAGTATCTGCCACATCTTAGACGGGGACTTGAAAACGCGGCACATATAGAATATATTCACATAATACTATATCATACCATTGTTATGCACTGCATTGCAACGCAATGTATCATGCTATGCTCAGATTAATATCAAAATATAAAATACTCTACATCGAAACATGAATAAACTTGCGTAATTCGTCATCTCGCAAACCATCTCTTTCCCTACAAAGAACAAATTCCACCCGTAACAATGCCCACAACATACTTACCTAACCCAAACACCATATTCCCAAAAGCGACTCCTACAAAACCCCCAATCAACCCCTTACACTTTTTCACCCAGAACCTCCACTATTCAACCGTCGACCGCCTCAGCTAACACTTTAATAAGATCTCACCGACGCAGGCGGCCAGATGAGACTTTACTCTCGCACATGCAATTCGGCAAAGTCCCCAATGTCACCCGGGCAAAACATGCATTCCCATAGAGGAGCAATCACCGTTCCGCACTTGCAGAGAAATTTTCTCCTCCCACGCGAGTCCCCCCCCCCCCCCCCCCCCCCACTCGGCGGGCCTCCCTACTTCAATCAGTTTTGCCTGGGACGCGGGGGCGAGATCGCAATAAGCTCGATCGTGGCAGTACTCACGTGTGCCATCATGGACGGATAACCCTGGGGATAAAGTAGGACCGCTCCGATCAGGTGGGTCGCCGAAAAAATGACGCCGGCGATGCAGGCGTGCCTCAGTCTGATTGGCAGCAGAGCGTAAGCCATGTAAATGAAGAAGCAGACTGCCCAGGCAGCTGCCAGGGGTCCTCCTGTCCGCAGCTCGCCGAATCTGGCCAGCTCGTCCCTGTCGACACTCTCCGCCTCCATCTCGTGCAAGTAGGCCAGGTGAATGCTCAAGGTCACTTGTAGGGCGAGCAACGTCACCAGAACGGCACCGCTCACGCCCGCCAGCCAGATCTCGTTCATGCCGGGCCTCGAGATTGCACATACCAGAGCTGGAATGGAAATAACAGTGACGTTCTTCCCATCCTGACGTCGGGAACGTTCCATTCTCCTTGCCTCCCACGCGCACGTCAAGCTCTCCCTTGAACGAACGTCGACGAACGTCGAAAGATTTATTTTTCGACGCTTCTCGGCGGCACAGGTGCTTGAGTTGATTTCAGTTTCGTTATTTGCGCGGTTTTTGGGCGGTCGGAGGACAGTAGGGAAGGTCTGTAGATCTTCGTTGTCGTTGGGACAGAAATTTTGGCCACAGGAGACCGATACGGATGAGTTTTGGGGATGTGTGGGTGAAGGTTGACTATAGTGGAGATTCTTGCGTGATAATGAAGGAACTGAAGAGAAGATGAAGTAAGTTTTCATAGTATGTTTTTTACTGATATACAAATTTGATGTGTTCGATGCGGTGAACACGTGGATTTTGAGAGATTTTATTGGAAAATGTTCCTGGGTATCGTAAGTGTTGTTATGCGGCGGATGAGTGCAACGTGTCTCGCGTGTTGGGAGTACAATAGGGTTCGGTAAAGTTGCATGCTTCTTCGTGTTAAAGTTTCAAGGAGATAATTTTGATGCTCTATGCTGAATACCGGTATCAGACAAGTTGACGGATAGAGGATTGATGTAGGAATGATGAGCGTGACGTTGAACTGAGTTTCAAAGGATGTTTCATCTTTACATATCGATATACATTTAGCGAGCATTTATTACATTTTGTCCTGTAAGAACTTATCTGGCGTATATTTCGAATTTCCGACCGCATAAAGGCCAATAACAATTTTGCACTAAAAATTACTATACTATGAATTTATCGACATAGGATAATTAAAACCACAAGAATATTGCCTCTTATGCGAAATATTAATAAAAATGGAAAAAACGGAAATGGATGAACTGCTTATGAGCTTATGAGTGTTTATCAGTCGTGATGTAAGAATCTTCTGTTAACGAAATAACGGTTTTACGAGGAACGTGGTCATTCTGCAGCTGTTATTTTTACATTAAGAGAGTATACATTAATGAACGCGCTGGGGATTTGCATTTGGAATATCTGTTTGTCTTTATGATTCAAATGTCCATAGATAAACGCAAATGAACGGGCAAATACCTGAAAGCGATGTAAAGTTGTTTTAGAATTCGAGCCATTTACTTAATTATTGACATTAGGATTATTATGGACATAATGTTAATGTTTTGAAATATGTTGACAGAGGGTACGTATTAGGTCTCAAGCGAATTAATTAAATAATTGGTAGGGATTTGTGGATAAAAACAACAAGGCCGAGAAAATAATTAAATTATGAATGTTGGAAGTAAAAATTGATAAACACCATCTTCTGCCGTACATATATTATTGTAACAAACCCGTTTTTGCCATCAATATTGTAACAGAAATAAGTGAACCAACGGACTGAAAACTTCGAAATTAAATTTAATTAAAAAATCTCACATTTGTATGAAAATAGTGAGCGCTCTGACTTAAATGCTATGCATATTAATATAATTCAGTGGCACTGAAAATTCAGGCAAATACTTTTAGCTTCCTCGACTGAATTAAATGCATATATACATAAACGTTCCAGCTCCCTTATATTTATAAACAAATTGCGTCATCATTTATACCCCTTTGGCGCAGAACTTTAGATACTGAAAGATGTCCGTTTCATCAATTTATCTGCTCCTCATTAATAATCATGATTTATCGTCTGAAAAATGTACTGTTTTAGCAGTTCTTTAAAGTTCTATAATACAGACGAAATCCTGCTGAAAAAATTGGTTGAAACATCAACTACAAAATATATGAATGTTAGCCACATTTTCGTCTACCAAACTACACTCCGTTTGAAAAATATCCAACAGTCAAGTTAACCTTTACTCATCATGTTACAGCAGGTAAGGACAGGGAAGTGCTCGTAAGGACGAAAATGAACTGCGACATCAAAAGGTTCCTCATAAGTTGGCAGGTGCGCGAGAAAGATTTATCGTACCCGAAGGAAAACACATGGCGGCAATATGGCGCAATATACAAGGTAGTCTCTTACCGGCATATATTACGATGCAGGCTACCAAGGTGATAGCCAACGAAAGGTTTTCGGATCTTTGCAGCAGCGTCAGTAACAGTTGACTGTCGGTTAAGGTGAGCCTCAGGACCAGCAGCAGACCTAAAGCCACTGCCAGGCCTGCCAGTAAGCCAAGCACGTGAGTCATGTTACTTTGATTCATGCGCAGGAAGTAACGCTGATACAGCATCTCCACCTTGAAACAGAGCAACGCGAAATAGGTACCATGAGTTCTTCCGACTTCGTGGAAAACCACTTTCTTCCGACTAATCTGTCTGGCCGTCTGCACTTAACTCGGCCCGCTATCTAAGTTGAAATATGTCATTTGAAATGGTGTGTGGTCTAATCGAGGATGTATGACTCGAAAGCAGTTTGAAGAATTAACGTTTGGGGTAGGTGACGGAAAATTTGGTGGTTTCATGGTATTAATTGGTGAAACATCGATTCTCCGATGACTTTTGGGCCGAATATGACCATTCGACTGAAATTGAGAAAATAATGTCTTATGTAAAGTGTACTCTGTTTTATGTATGAATGCATATAGTGCTTTGAAATGTGTTAGAATAGACAATATTCGTGTCAAATTTGTGGTGTGATATGTGCTGTATATTAGTATCAAGTATAATAGTATGGTATGCATGATTAAATGTGTCCACGTTAAGACGTGTACTACATTTGAACGATTCATATTATTATAGAGGTAGCATTTTATGTTTTCCATAACGGTCAGTGATCAAATTTAGGACAATATTAGTATAACAACATTCCTGCTAAAATGAAGTTGCCTACCACATACTAAAAATCTGAAAGTTTCCAAGACACAATTGCCAACGTATGCTTCAATGCAATTGATTTTATTTAATTTCAGTTGAATTAAATTGCTTCAAGATGGCCAAGCGAGCATTAAGACGTCTCACTATATCTAATCGAAATAAAGAAGGCGGATCAAAGAGATCAAAGACGATCAAAGAAGGCGAGTAGAGAAAGTGGTGAACAAGGGGCGTAGTGCATATGAGAAAATGGTAGGCTGGATAAAGTGTGAGTGAGCGGAAATGTGCGCGTACAGTGGAGTTAAAGTTACTAAATCGATAGATAGTCACGGCAGTCTAACTTTTCTCCATTCCTCTCATTCTCCCCCCTCCGACCCCTCTCTTTGCGTATGCAGATACTAAATGTTATCGGGCCGCGTGTAAAGTATCAATTCCCATCGTAAGCCAGACTGAAAGAAGGGATGCCACTCTGACGGATTATCAGTAGTCATGGTAACTTGTAATGCCATCGACGAAAATAGAAGCTGCTTATCGTCACTTGAATGCGTTTAATATTTTACCATTGTAGGTATGCCTGGAAGAATTCCCACATGAAAAGCCGCTTCTTCTGGCGAGTGTTATGTGTCAACGATGATATGTTTCGGAAGTGCGAGTTTGTAGCCCGTAGGTGCAAATGTTCATTTCCAGCCAACAGCTGACATCCCGACAAAATTAATAAAAGTGTTTTAATAAATAAAGTATGGTAATACTTAGTGTAGTAAGTGTAGTAAGGAATAGTTAGTGTAGTAAGGAATGTTCTTTCTTTAGCTACACCTATATTCCTCTTATCAAATGGTGCAATATATTGGAAAAAGTAAATTGATAATTATTCACCGTGTTTGACTAAATATTTCTTATGCAATTAGCTGGATAGTTATCTAGTTAATGTCCATCCATTAAATGTACCTACAATTAATTTCGAGAGCTTCTTCTTCTTGATAAAGAAACAATTTAGGATTCGGTACTAGAGGAATCAAGGCAGTATGTCAAAAAAATGGACATAACATATTTAAGTAACTCTGAGATAAACAATATTTAAGTAACTCTTACGGTTTGTCATTTCTCCTATAAAAAAAAGCTCACGTAATATTAATTATTTTCACGAAGGTATCCGAATGGATCATGTATCACAATTAAGAGCGACTTGGAAACCGGATACAATCGAAGCACTTTTTCTTGTTCACCTAAAACTTAAATTGAACATGACACTGAATGAAAAACGACTCTCCAGTGTTTAATAACTCATGATACGTTGTCAGCAGCCAATTAATGAAAGACAAAAAATGTATAAAAAGTATTTGAAAAATATCCGAACAAAAATATCCTTTTTCATCCCACGTACTTTCTCCGAATGTTAGACATATAATTCATAAAAGAAATGGAGTTCTCAAAACAATTTACAATTTGATTATAATTCGGTTTGTTAGTCCCACTAGTGGAACAGCGTAAGAAAATCTGAGTAAATAATTCAAGGCTTTCACCGAGTATCGCAGACAAGTACATCAAGTGCCGAAGCGTACGTGCACAGTGACAAATAGTGTAACAACTTGCGGAGTATGCCATTCGCAATCGATAAAACGTACTCTCGTTACGGTTCAATGTTCTCCGCATCTTTTAGCACGCCGTACAGTCTGCCGAACTGTGTGCGATGGAGCGAAGACGCCGATGGACAGTTTGCAACAGCGATTAGCCAATCTCAAATAACATTTGAATTCTCGGGTGGGCCCAATTAGAGAACGTCATGTGGAGTGTGCTCCCAAAGATCGATAATTGCTACGCCGTGCAATTCAATCGGCCATTGCGCCAGCGAATGAATGTTTCGAGCCTCTTGATACATCGGCAATTAAGAGAACGCGAACTTGAATGCGAACTGCTGTCTTAAGCGACGATAGCTGAGGCGGATGCACGTCAAAACTTCCACCGAGAAACTTGACAATACATCCTGGAAATTATCAATCGCAATCCGTTGCCAGCTCTGATAAAAGCTGTGACCCTCATCCGATGTCCCGTTGTCAAAATGGACCGAGTGCATCGCGAATTTTACTGGGCCAATTACGTATATGATGGATCTCAATTTGATTTTTTAGTAAAGACAGAGTTTGTGATAGAAAAAATATTGCGTGTTAAATATTTAACGAAGGGCAAGGGCCGATGTGAGGAAAGTAAAAAATAACGTTAGCCGCGAAAGCAGAGAAGTTTTCAAACGTGGAGGCTTTAACTAGCTAATGCTACGAACATACAACTTTTTCACTAATTTATAACGGTGACGCTTTACGGTTTATGACGTGTGAGTTTGTGTGAGTTGCCGTTGTTCAAAAATTCCGAAATTGAGTTAGAAAGTTTGCGCGCAACCGCGCCTGAAAATATTTAGCGACGCAAAATTGTAGAGTGAATCGTTCTTCAACCAAATTTCTTTATATTCAGAATATTTATACTGGCACAGTGTGTAATGAAACAATACATGATATACAGTTTCGTTCTACGTTAAATAATAAAGTATGAAAATTACACCAGAGAAAACTAGCAAAGGTGAACATTTGTTACATTTGTGTCATTACATGAATTTGAGTGAAATGTTTCCGGTGTTCGCATACATTTTTTGTTCCCGAACATTCCTTTCACTCTCCTTAACCCTTTCGGTCATAGTGTCGTCAATTGACGACATGACATTCTACCCCCTGCCGTTCCTAAGTTTTGAAAAAAAAACAGCAATTAAATTGTCTGGGTCTAATTATTGAACATTTATAAGGGTATTTTTATTGGCAACATTGTTATTTGACGCATGTAAACAAAAATATATCCTCAAATAGTTGATCGTTCTCGGCAGTTTCAGTAACGTGCGAAACACGGCCAACTTGATCGATTTTTCGATTTTCAATAAATAATCCGTACCAAATGCTCTAACTTATCGCAGTTATAAATAAGGGTCCTCTATATAGGTACGTTCAACGTGTAAAATTATCGAATTTTTCAATAGCGACGTTCTGAGGATTTTTCGAAATCTCGTGTCGTCATTTTTCGACATGTGGTTACACGTGATGGGGGGGGGGGGGGGGGGGGGGCAGAATTATGCCGATGATGCCAAATGGTTAAAAAAGGGCTAAATATTTAATAAACAAGAAATGGGATTTATTGATCAAAGGATGATAATTCGTGACCGAAAGGGTTAATCCGCCAACACACTCGATTGAGCTCACTTTTGTACTTGTAATGTCGACTCATGCGGGTAAGTTTAATCTGTTTTCCTGAGCAACAATACGTGGGAAAAATCAATCGAATAGCGGAATGTGTGTCAAAAAAATTCTGTTCCCTAAATTGTAAAATTCACTATTTAGTGCCACCAATTGTATCATGAAGTTGATAAAATAATAGAGTATTCTTGTCACTAAGAAAGTAGAAATTGTGATTGTTACTGTACGCGAAAAGAGTAGTAATAAATCCATCTTTCAGCTAACAAACAGCAAGCTTATTTCTCTCATAATTTGATCGTAAAACCTTTCATAGAAGATATCTACTCCGCTGCCGCGTCAGGATGGATGAAAGGTGTAACGATTCTCGATAACGTTATAAGGTTGCTTCAGCAACGTACTTTTTAATAGAATATAACGTAGTATTGTTTTAACAGTCCGATTACGTCAGAGTTATTTTCCATCTTTTTCTCCGGCGTACGAAGAAAAGGCGTGAAAATGAAACAATTTTGTCAGCTCGGCAAGTCGGCATTTTCAGAAAATAGGCAACACAAAAGACCGCCGGCTAAGCATATGTCGCTTTGTACGCATGCACGTGTGTGACCGTGTCAAAGTGGAAAAAAGCTGGCCTCCCGCGACAAGCATAGAATTCCGTATAAATCCGGCGCAATATTTCTTCCGGCAGGGAACAAATTGCGCACGATACTTCGCAAGGGTTGAGCGAATTCTCTGCTTTTTCCATGCCAGTCATTTGTCTTCTGACCACCGTCCACTGAAAGTCTAATACTGAGCTGCAAGATAAACCTGCCATCGCAATTATCACACACTGTGTCGCGAAAGCCTAACATTGAACTAATAAAGTAAACCCACCGTCGCACATTCCGTATTACCGACCAAAGTATCGCGGACGTGCAAACGTGTTAACGCCGAATAAACATCGAGAGTAATCGAATTCTCGTTTGTACCGACCGTGCAATGAGCGAATTTCAATTTTCCGCTGCGCAAAAATGAAGTATGAGACAAAATGTACAGAATGACGTATTCGCTTATTGTCAAGGACAATTTTCCGCGCGCGGTCACTTTCCTTGCCAAAAATTACTAAGCCCAGCACGCTTTCGGCTTACGTGACCAGCCATCGAAAATCTCACGCTCACAGTTCTGATACCAAAACCCTCCCCACGGGGAGGTTACCACGAATTCGACAGAATCCCAGTCACGTTCTTTCGAAAATTGCATGTTCATCCGGGGGTTACGAATAATAACCGAAGGTTATTACGTCGAACGCAGAGTCCTGTGTCGTTCCGTCTGTGTCGCGTGTACGAGATTTCCACGAGGCTTGTCGCAAAAATAAATTCGCATGGCCCAGCATCCAGCGTGAGATTAAAACTCAAGACATTGAAGACACGTCGTCACGTATCGCTGATTCTATAAAATACGATCGTGATCTGTTGTATCTTTCCGAACAAAGCTAAGAGCGCATCTATTCGAGTTCCGAAGGCAGCGAACGAATCGAAAAATGATACCTCATTACCTCGCAATACGAAACCTATCAAAGCTAACGTTAAATTCGACATTAATTCCGGTGTTAATTTTCAGCTTGCTTGGATCGCGCGGAAATTACATTCGGGCAAAAAAAATAGACTGTCTATCAAGATTACTGCGGACAACGATGTATCCGGCGACAACTGCTCACCTGACGTGGACGTGGCCTAATTTTGAAGTCATACGTTTACGTTTTCGAACGGTTAATCGAGTCTCGATTCAAGTATGAAAGCTGCGCGTGTGATCGACATTGCTCACTGCCCGCCCACGTTTCGATATATCCGAAACATTGTAACTTTCTTTCTCGACTCCATTACCTGCTTCAGGACCAAAGAAAATGAACGATGTGCGGTTGACAGCTGAAAACATAAAATTGACGCGTATCAATCTGACGCGTTTAACTTGTCCAATGATCTTCCGTAACTAACACGCAGCAACCTACATACGTGAGTTGAACTCGCGGTCATCTCAGCTTCCCTACACGCAGGCTTCGGATTACACGTTTTGAGTTTACGATTCTCGGGCAATACAAGCGTCCCATGACGATAGTGCGATATTTGGAAAACCGAGTCACGGATTCGTGAGCTGTGAAATTTGGAGCGAGCACGATCTAACTGACATATTGCATACGAAGGGGGCGGGTAACGATCGAACAAAGACGAATGGCGTTGACTTCGTGCTCGGAACTATTATGAAACGTTGCGTGAACTTTCCGCAGCGCAGAAACTTCCGACAGTTCGGCCGCTCGACTACCGAACGACCTGCACGAACTTGTTGCATGATTCCGTGCTCGCCTATCGGTGAGCATGCAGTTCGTCAGCTTGGATTACTCTATTCCTGCGAACGGCAGACATTGTCTCCCGACAGTCAGTTTAATATTATTGCCGTTTAATAAATTACAGCTTGCTGCCTATTTTTATCCTTGCGCGGATAAGGTTCGGTTTCTTTTTAAGATTCGTAAATCGTGACAGTGCAAATTCGTAAGGAATTCTTTGTTAATAAATAGTAGCTCTAAAAATGATTGGTCTCTGTCGTAATAATGATCTCTCTCACGAAACATTTTGCGCTCATTAAGGTAGAATTGTTTTAAATTTCGTAAGTCCGAATATATTGACTTGTACCATTCAAGTAAGGTAAATGAAAATATGAGTAGGAATCCTTGATAGTTCTAATGTTAATGTTATTGGAAACCGAAATGATATTCAAACTGTTTGTAGTTATAGTCTGTGCCTACTTTACGCTACCTGGTTGAGTTTCCCTTAAATCATAACTGCAAGCTGGCAATGTAACGATAGAATAATGGGTGACATAACGTAAAATGCTTAATATTTATTAATACGCGGTAACTAAAGCCGCGGACTGATATTGATTCGGGATGATTATTCAAATATTAGTTTTCGATATCGGATTATGACCAGAGTTACGTTATTACGTTTCGTTACACATTACCCGTGTTATCAAATTTGCTCACTCGCACACTGAGACGATATATGCGGAGAAAATGTGAAATTCTCCAAAAAAGGCAATGATTTGCCCTTTTTTCCGCCGTTATTACTTTACTCGACGTTTCAGTGAAATATTTATCTCTTTTTTTCAACATCGAGTAATGGAAACACTGCAGTACCCACGCAGATAGGTACCCCTCTTTTAATTGGCAAAATGCGTGAAGTAACAAAATTCGGCCCGAGTTTGTGCTAAAATGTCAAATAAAAATGTGAAACGCGGCTTTTTTTCACTAGAGTTTCATATTTCATCCAAAGTGAGTCTACACATCGCGCGCTGTACACATTTAATGCGATTAAGTTTCAAACCGTTTATCAAAGCCAGAACGTCACATTAAAAAACATGCAACTCATTCTGCACGGGGACTCAATTTATGCCCAAATCCATCATATCCCCACCACCCCCTGCTACATTCAAAATCAGTACACCCACCGCTAAACTCAATTAACTTCGGGAATCGTCCCAAAAAGGAAGTCCATCGTATATTCTCGATTTGCTCTTTTGGCCAAAAGCGACACGCGAAAGATTACTGAACGAGTTCCGCCTCTGCGAAGAACCGAACGACGGAAGTCGTCGAGCATTGAGTATATTCCAATTTAGACACCCCATCCCACACAAAGGAGACGTCGGCATGATGTTCCGAAATATTTTCCTACAATACTCTCCCTCGGCGCTGACGAATGACGTGCGGCAAAAAAGTCAAAGACACGGCCGAGTGGGAAGACGAACGTGGCAGTCGGATGAAGAAAACAGGCTGGTGGAGAGGTTTAAGGAGGGAAGGAGAGGGGGTGAGAAGGCGGAGAGGAGAGTCGGGTCGAAAAGATGGAAGAGGAAAAAAGTAGAGTAGCGGAGAGACGAAAGACTTGACTCACCTGCAAGTTTTTAAAGCGGTGTGAGGCGCACAGCGAGCTTAGAAATCTGCTTAGAGCGCAGCTCGTGGGCGCGGCAGTTATTCCTGTGTTCACGACGACTTCCGTCACCGCGTCCCTTCCGGACCCCAGTCCGACGCCAACTTCCGATCCTCTGCCCATCTGCAAACAGACGCCTGGGCTCGTATGCCGTGTCGTTTGACAAGAGTTTGATTCATTAGGCAAATATAACGCCTGACGAAACGGTCGATTCCGAAGATCAGATTGAGATATGTCATAATTCGTCGTTCTGCTGTGAGCCTTGGAAAGTAACGTATGATGAAGCATGCACACGAACGTACTACTTTCCTATGAAATTCTCAGTTAATACTAGAGACTACCGCCGATTCCTAATTATATTTTCTATTCTTTTAACTTACTGGAACGATGCGAATCAATTTGTTTGACTTTACAAAATGGAAAACAATTAGTTATTCTAATTAGTCAGTGGTCCTAGTGTTAACGTAAAATAGTATCGTGAATCGCGCTAAGTTCTTCTCAGACAGTCGAAGTCCGTGTAGCGGAAACCTTGTCCAAATAATACAGATTAAAACTACGTTTCATATTAACACATAAGAAGTTAGAACATATAAGTAGAAAAATAATAAAATATCTTAAGAAATCAGACATTTTTAGAAATCGCTATCTCTTTTAAGGGGGGAGACCTGTGTAAGTGGCCCAAAAAATCGATTTTTTTTTTAATGCATAAATCGATTGTTTAACATCTCGAAATTATGTTACCGAAGCCGCAACACAAAATTCGTAAAAATGTAGTATATATAGCCCATTTTATCCCCGAGCGCGCGGAACGCTCTACGGTGGAGGTAAGTATGTTTCGCATCAATGATATCAATGCATTCACGATGACAGGTCGGGTTCACTTGTATAGAAGTTTAAGTAAGTATATGATTACACGGCTGTAGATATATGAACCATTGTAAGTTTTCATGCAACACTGCGTATATTGGAATGTTATCTCCCGAATAAGAAAGTGTCCGCTTATCACCTTTTTTTCTTCCTTCTTACCCAATGAAATATTAGCGATTACGCTACGTGCCCACAGTGATGTACATTTCTTCACATTATTTAGGTGAGCCTTGAGCAATTCACAGCGTATTTAGCGAGAATTTTGTGACAGAAGGGCGTATATAGTGAATAGTGACAGGAGCGCCGTAGCCTTAATTCAATAATTGAGGCGAGAACAGTCCGCAGAAAAAAAAACAAGCTTTGCTGGAGCAATTCGAAGAAGATGAAGGAATTTTATATGCACCTGGCATAGCAGATTTGGAAAAAACTGATGTAAATTTCCCAAAAGTGTGATTATATTGAAGCTAAACTTTAAACGCGTTTTTCTCGAATCAACGTTTGGCATATCGGTGTGCAAGATAAAGAAAAAACTCTTCAACGGATTGAGTTGGGTTTTTATATACAAGAGGCTGAATATCTTGGCCAGGGATTGAACCTAAATAGACATTGATATTATGCAAATAAATAATTTTTTATGCACTTTAAAAAAGAAATTTTCCTCGGAAAATTGATCTTTTTCAGTCAACCTGCTGCCAAATTTACAATTTTGCAGATATTGACTTAAAAATAGGTTCACTTGCTTGCGGCATCTCTAAGGTCAAGAATGCTATTTGGATTTTTAATTTCGGATCACTACAGCACACTCTGCACTGCACACCGCAAACCGCTGCAATTGAGGACAGGTCGGACTTTGGCCCTTGTAACATTATTAAGAAAAACCTGTTCTTATTAAAAAAAAAATGTCTGTACAGTATAAAAGTGTAAATAAACTATGACCAAATTTGAAAAACATTGATTAAATAGTTCCCTTAAGAATAAATCCCGAATATTGCTCGATTTTAAGCGCGCTACACAGGTCTCCCCCCTTAAATCGACCAGTAGTTATAATCTATTCAAATGTTGAATACAAATTCACATTCAATGAAGAAGAAACAAGTGACTCAGCAACTCGAAATGTGGGTTAAAAAATATTTCCCGACCTCCTAACAGGCAATGAATAACAGATTTTTACGTGTCCTGCAAACCACCATCAGTCTATCAAAAAACGGATTTATCCTTGTCACGACAATAATATGTTAAAGCAGTGGGCACGCAACATCCCTTAACTGGAGGAAACAAGAGAAGGAAGAATATCTTCGCTACAGGCCGACAGGAAGAGTCTTCTAGAAACATCGCATCCCTTCGATGCACACCCCTGCTAAATCGATCCCAACCCCCCGTGAGACTCCGTACGTGTCCATTGTCTCGTATCAGTGATCGATCAGTGCATGAGAAAGCTCACCGTGATAATGGAAGGACGCGGTGCGCCGGTGAAGTGTTCGATAACTTCCCAGTTGGACTTCTTCACCGGCGTGTGGGGTGTTTTCGGGGTGTTAGGCGTGTGCGGCTGCGAGGAGGGTGTCGACGACTTTGATCCGAGCGGATCGAGCAGTAATTCAACACGTGGCCTGCCATTATCGCTCGTGCTCACGTGCTGTCGCAGGCTCGCCCATCTTCTGGTCTGCCGACCTGGCCCGGTCGTCGTCTTCTGCGTCACGTCGCCCTGCAGGCAGAAAAAGAAAGGTTTATACAGAGTCCATTACGCGAACAATCGATGTAAGTTCGAGCTCTTGCAATTTAATCGTAATGGTGTAAGAGTATGACGTGTCAAAAGAAAAGGATATGAGCGGAAAGAGTTCGTATAAAGGCTTGGGTAACTTAGTGGTTAGAACAACCGACCGACCATCGGAGATCCGGGTTCGAATCTGGGACCACCCAAGTTCGCATTTTTTCGGTTTACGCGCCTTTACAGTTTCAGAAGTTGGAATATAGCCCCACGATTCCTGACAAAAGGTCTTACGTTATGCTTATCGAATTAGTCGTCGCGTAGAATACGATCAGATTTATGCCTTGGAATCCACAGTTGACAACGAGGTGTGGTATGGCGTGTAGTAGGAATTAGCGAGTCGTCCCAGAGAATAATACGATAAGAATTTAGTCTTTGTGTTCGAGGACGGCCACATTCTCAGGCTGGCCGAACTGTAGGATTATACGTGTCAAAGGAAAGGGATATGAGCGGAAGGAGTTCGTATAAGGGCTTGGGTAGCTTAGTGGTTAAAGCACCCGACTGGCCATCGGGGACCCGGATTTGAATCTGGGCCCACCCGGGTCCGAATTTTTTCCATTCATGCGCTTCTACAATCCTGCCCGGAAGCGAGCAGTGTGTCGCGGAATGAAGAGGACGCTCCGGAGGAGGTCGAGTGTCGAAGTTTGCGGAAGGAAGTTTTCGAGTCGTTGGAAGGTGGATACAGTTTTGATGCGAGTCACGATTCAATTCGGTGGACGCAAACGGGACTCGTAATCTTTCGCGATTGTTGTGCGGTCCGTTTCTCGTTCTTCCTTCCGTCGACCATTGTATTGCGCCAAACTGACTGCGCTGAGTGTAAACATGGGGCGAATACTTTCTCCGGGGCGGGAGCGTAAGTACACAATTGCGTTCGCAAAATAGATTGAAAATGGTATCGGGTGTGGAATGAGGCGTGGGTGGTCTGCTATTTTTCTCTATTTTACCCGTGTCTATTGGAACGGGCCATGTTAATTTTTACACTGTTAACTTGGCTACTTTAATGTTAGTTTACCCATAAGCGATTTTTCAATTGATATTATAGCAATTGATATTATAGCATTACGGTATATAGTAAAATAACCATTTTAGTGTTATTGAAATGGGAACGAATGTTAAGATTCCTTTACCAAAAAGCAAAATGATAAATAACTTGCCAAAATGTTTTGGAAAGATACTTTAAATGCTGAACACTTGTTTTTATCTAAAAATCGCAAGAAGTCATCGTTCAGCAGCAGAAGTTCTAGCAATAATAATATATTTCTAACGAAAACTTTCTATGCTGTTAAATCTGATCGGAAATCATTACAAATTAAAATTTCAGAAAGAATTCTCAGAAACATTACTTCCACCTCATATTGCATGTCAACTTGTGGCCAAAGCTTACCACAATTGTCTTACTCGACATAATTGATTATTCTACTATGAATATCGAATGTGCCAACGTCTTAAAAGACAATAATGGAACATGTTATGAATCTCAGAATATCCGGCATCCAGGACTTTGACCTTTCGAGCACTTAGTGCGCTTCATTGTCAATGTGACAATAAAGTTTAGTCCATCCTCTTGACCATGCACTGGAGTCTCCAGAGTTACCCCTCTCGGATGCCTGGTATTATTGAATACGTACTGGAATTCCGTCCGGAATTAACACTCAGAACCCAACGCATGTTTGACCTACACACGTATCGTCGATACCTAGCTGCTTGCAGGCAGCCTCCGCCTACAATTCAGTCGATTTTCTTACGGCATTAAGATGTTACGCGACAAAATAGTGGCTTTCTCCCGTCGAGTCCCATATTTTACGCAGAAAACATGATTCTTCCATTCCACTTCGTCGTCCGCGCGTTAAAGTCATCATCGACGTCGTTCATCGCAATACAAAGACTGATCACACGCAGAATCCAATTAGTCGGTATCCGTACGAGACTCTCGACAGTTCTTCACGTACACCAAGTACACGATAGGAACATTAAGCGAACGATGGCATGCCATTAAGTCTGCTTGATGAGTCTCCGGCAAAATGAGGTTCGGAAAAACGCGTGGCTCTCAATGGGAGAGTGTAAGGGAGAAGAGTGAAGAGCCGAAAGTAGCCCATTTTCTTTAGGAGGGAAATAGAAACTCGATACGTCTTGATCGTCCTCCTCGAGCTTCCCTTTTCTTTATCTACTCGAAAAGAAAGCTTCTCAAAGACTTCTTTCAGCATTCCCAGCCTTTCGCGGCGATACTTTTTGCGGTATTTTTTCGCAGTTTGCGGCAGTCCAGATGATTGTACGTTTTTAATAACGTGGATATTGTACCTTTTATAGTATGTTCTGTAATATGTGTTCTTTTACCAAAACACTCTGATTTTTATACCGTTGTACCTACGTCAAATTATTTAATAAGACGTACGAGTGTTGTATGGAAGGCTCACGTATACGAGGTAATATAACGTGTATAAAGCAAGGTTTTATAACACACAGCTGTGTTAAATTTTGGTAGTCTTGCAAAATGTGCACTGCTTCTAAACTACCAGGCTGTAGTTTACGTACGTTGTATTCGTGGACACTATAGTACTGTCTTCGACGTTGTATAAAATTTACGGTCAATTTTTGCTTGAATATTATATCCTCTTTTATAAACGTGTCATTTTTTTCTTAATTCACACGTAGTCAGT
Source organism: Anoplius nigerrimus (assembly GCA_914767735.1). Taxonomy (NCBI): domain Eukaryota; kingdom Metazoa; phylum Arthropoda; class Insecta; order Hymenoptera; family Pompilidae; genus Anoplius; species Anoplius nigerrimus. The sequence goes on along the minus strand of OU612079.1, from coordinate 1,912,386 downwards.
TATATTTTATCTTTGGCTTTGTGACATAAAGTCAATGCTGCTTCTAAGCGTGATTCAGCGAAATGCAAAGCATTTGACATTGAGGTATTCGAACTTCAAATTGAATAAAGCATTCTCCCGTTATCACTGATATTCGTATATGATATAATATAGGAACCGAGCGGTCGATAATATTTCTGATTTATTATATATGGAAACTATTGTCCAGGCCATTATTTAGTCGCACAGTAGAGCGATTAATTCAAACGTAGCTCAGAGAAGCATTTTCATTATAGAAATTATATATATTACCGACACAGTTCATTTTTCGTTTATTTTTTTAATTTTCGATGCAATCCCTCTAGCATCGTCGTGTGTTGATATTTTAATTATGTTTGATTTAACGTTTAACTCATTTCCGAAGATTTTTTCTGACAGAGTAACTTTACAATATATCGAAGAAGAAAAGTCTATTAACGGAAGACTGGCATTTGAATTCGCGGCAGATTTAATTAAACTGTCGTAAGGTATGCTTGTGACAATTCTGATAAATGGACAGTGACAAGAATTTTAACATTACACGGAAAAATTGTAAACGTTTCCTGTGCGAGAAAAATAGAAAAACGACCGTTCCAGGCATTCCTCTCAAATTGTTGCGCCATAATCATATCCGAAAAATTCAAGGTCGCAGATCCGAGATAGCAGGCACTCAATAATTGCTTTATCGCGCCTAATCTTCATGGTATCAATGTTATCGACCCCTGCTGTATTTTTTCTTTACCGAGAACCCTTTGGTGAATATTGGAAGCGTACATTCGCCGGAAAATAATTACACTTAATTCTCGGAAGGTACTCAAAGTGTATATTAGAGCTTCGAACGTTTCGTCCGTAAAACAACAGCGGCGTTCTTCGCTATTTTAGTTACTGACCACTTAGCCATTCGATGTTGATCTTTCCACGGATCAAATAATAGAAATGGCGTTTCAACATGGGCATCGAGATTAGCTTTCTGATAATTGCAGTGGCGTATCAGGATTTGTTTAAGCGAGCTCTATTTCCGTCGGTATTCAATCGATTACATAAATTTGTATCAACTTTCATACATGTTTTACAAAAATTGATTTTGGGTTCCAAGTGATTGTTGATTAACCATGTATCTATTTTATACGCAAAACATATTGAGTTAATAGTAAAATTTGCATGCTGTAATATTAAATCTCGTAAAATAGGTCAGATTTAATAAACAAACATTATTATTAAAGTTTGTTTAACGCGAGTACACCTTCTATATATATGTAACATTTCTATGATGGTAAATAGATGTTTCATTTTATGTTAATGAAAGCATTTCCCGCAAGAAATATATAATCATTAACAGTAAAAAAACACTTTTTCACTAGTGCAACCCATTCTTCCTAACACTGCGAAATATTGTTCATAGGTATATGCTGGACAATGCATAAGTCTTACGCCACGCTGGCACTATTTTAATTACTTCAAAGAAATCCCTTGGCAGTTAAAGCGTTAAATGTGACACGTTTTAAATGGGACACTGTGCCATTATTAAATGAAACAGGCACAAGGCAACGAACGAGCCATTGTACCTCCCTAACAATCGCGCACGAGTGAACTTTGAGTTTACATACTTTGTTCAATCGTGCTGCCGGCACAATGACTAATTGCATCGAACACAATGAGGACGGTTGCGCAACGATAATTCTTTACTTTCACTATCCCTTGTGGACCGTTTATCTTTCGCGATAATTAATGGAACAGACCGCGGTGTTGCGCTAAAAACGACAGTTGACAAAGCCGTATCTCTCCTACTAAAGCGAATCAATCCATTCTAAACAAGAAAAGCAAAGTAATTTTTAACCCGATACAACACTTCAATACTTTAACCCGTCACAGGAAAGTTCTACGATTAAATGTATTTAATGGATACCCGCTCTGTGCATGACAAGTTTATTTATAGCTTCACAGTTAAATATCTAATAAGTATGTAAATTGTGTAAAATCAATGATTCGCGAAAAAAACACATAATTTGTGTTAAGTCAAAATAATACAGCGCAAGTTGACCTTCCTGCAACACGGCATCCTCTACATCCACGGTCTCGCTCTAACACAATAGGATAAATTGCAAGAATCCTGGCATAGTACTGCAACCTATAACACTGTTTCGCTCTAACACTGTAAGAAAATTGCGGAAAACTTTATACAACACTGTACTTCTATAGCATTGGATAACATGATTTTTATTTAATATATTCCAAAACAAAATTACCCCAAAATAATGACGCAAAGGGATAATGAACCATAGTGCCTTTTGATGAAAATATATAAATTGACTATAATTTACTCTATTATAATTGTATTCCGATGTTATATCGTTAGTGATATCATTCACCCGAAAAAAGATTCTGATTTGATTGTACTGACTAATGATGAGGAAGAAATTGATTAAATTAAGGCGCGATTAAATAAAAAAAACTTTTTTTTTCGTTTCGTATTACACATACATTTACATTTTTCATACAAATTAAGTTGAATATGGAATAAAAAAAAAGTTTGTTTTTAATACGTTTTCAGGACGTAGCCTCCCTTTTTCTACTGCCTCTGGGTCTCATATATCACGGTTTCACACACCACAACATTTTCTAGGAACCTATCTACCGTGTTATAGGAAGACTAGCTGTATATACAGCGTAAAAGTTTTCACGCGCTTATCCGCAAACACTGTCTTCAACGCGAGCTTTCATTGAGTTTGCTAAACCGGGTGTTTTCCTGTTTTGTCGGAAAAGATTTAATTAATATAGCTTCGCAAGGGAAACAGAAAAGAAAGCTGAGAGGGATGCCCCGACGGTACAATTTCAAGCTTTCCCCTGTTTTTTTCCCCCCTAGCATGCAGGTGGGAAATGAGAGTGCCGGCAGTTTCTCGTACTGCGGAGCATTCTCCTTTCTCGACACGTCCCACTCGACCATTTCTTATCCACTCGTGTCTACTACGTGCACCTTGTCTGTCCGTCCCGTCGACGTTGCGTGCAGGAGAGCAAACTTCGTTAGCGCGTTTAAAAATTTCATCCCCGTTTCCTCATTTTCACGTCACGATCTCTTCCTACGGCGTTGATAGGAAACGATTCGGACATTATCGGGGACAGGGACGACTTTGTAAGTGATAATGTCTGATTTTAGAGTGACTTGTACGGGTTCAACGTGTGTGAGTCAGTTTTGTCATCGTCGAGAGTCGCATTTATTTTATTACGGTAATTGTTCATTTTTGTGGTGCACGTTTGGTAAGGACATGCACGTATATATTCGTTTCTGACGATAAATGGGGATTCATTGGGATTCTGTTAAGATGAGTGACGACAGTGAAAAGGGACGAATCTATTTCGCAATGATAAATATTCATCCGTACGGTTACATGGCGCTGATGAACAGCCGGCGTTAATAGTAGGAGCGTAAATTCCTGTAGGTCTCATAGAAAATCTCGAATGCAAGCTTCTTGGGCTTTGACAGCGTCGCTGCGCAACCAAAATATCAAAGGTTGAATGTTGCTTTAAAAGTGTCGTAAACGAAGGCACTTTCCTCTTCTGCACTGAACAAGTAGAAGAACGATGATAAAGATGGTCACTTTCCTAGATTGCGTCGGTGGAAAATTTTCTTTGCGAAAGAAGTAAGTCACTACCCGTGAACAATTTTTCTTTCGAAATTTCTTTCGCGAAAGCAAATCTGGTTCAGCTTAAATAAAACGGCAACATTCTTCAATGTATACGCGCGATATGAATTTTCAGAAGATTTTTAACCGTCGCAATATTTGACGGTGAAATATTAACCTTTCCTTGACGCTTGGCGTCCAAAAATGTGAATATCATTAAGATTAAGTGAATTTATTACATACATAACTTCGCGATAACTAAACTGTCATTAACAGTGCCGTAAAAGATAGCAATGTAGGTACCGTCCTGACGAAGTTATAATAGTGTATATATATAGTAAATCGTAACCTAGCCAACGAGTCACGCTTAACGTGTAACACGACATCGTAGCATGCTTGTTAATTTCCTCACCCTGGTGTGCACAAAAATCGTGCAATTTCGGACTAAATAATCCTTAAATTGAAGGAAAACACTCGAGCGACACGCATGCACATCCAATTATTCCGTTGACTCTTTTAATTTTTTCGATCAACAATTAAAACATCCAATTATGCGTTAAGAGAACGAATCGTTTATTTTATCGTATACTCATCAAAATTTTCTGCCGATTCTCTATGCAGACGTGACACAACACTATCTTCATTTACCAAATATATACATGCGCTTTACTAAATCCGCAAATCAATCCTACTTTACATTTTTCTAAGTAAAATAACCCCGCAACAAATACGCGATTAATTGGGACAAGAGATTCCTGGCGTGCAATTGTATGTAACAAGTATTCGGCGTACGTATCGGGAGTGTACGATATGTGGCTGTCAGTGTGGGATCTGATTCCTACCAATCTCGCGTTAGCAATGTTAGATCATGTTTCGTCGAAAATGTAGCAAACGGTCCAGCAGAAAATAATTGGACCAATGCTGCAGAAATAGTTATGAATAAAAACTTCGAGCTGCTACAGGTAAAAATACGTATGGCTTCCACACTGTATATTTTTCACGAAACTTAAATATACGACTGAGAAGATCAACAATGATACATAACATTATCCAATAACAGTCTTATATTTTATTAATCGCATATCAGTTAATTCAATTATCGCTATCTCACGATCAATTTGACGGGGATCGCTTATGTTAATTAAAGAAAATTTTTCGCTAGTTCATCATTGATGCCACTCGATCAAGATTCGCGATAATTAATATTCCCGAATATTTCAAACGCTTACTGCCTTCGTAATTAATGTCGCGTCACGCGCGACCGTGACCAGTGTGACCAACTACGGTTAAACTAAAATTACTAATTGCTTTACACGGTTATCGTGCCTCAGACACGTAGAGTCAGTGCAAACAACTACTGAAACAGGCCGGTATCGTGTATCATCGTCGCATCGATTTTGGACACGAAACTTAATTAATAAATTTATCGAGCAAGCACACCGGTACCTGTTTGACGGACAGGAAATTCTATCAAGAATTCATAAACAAGGACGGCTAAGTGGGACAGTCGCTAGATGCGGCTTCAGAGCGAACGTTCCCGGCGCTATGTACCCAAGAAAAACATCAACGTCGATACATAAAATCAGCTTGAGACGATCCCTGTCTACTCGTTTCAAGTCCTTAAAACTAGAACTACCGACAATTCCTACTCATATTTCCACTTAACTTGAAAATATGATATTGTTCACGTGTCTGAACTTACGAAATGGAAAACAATTAATCATTTAGCTACCTAAAGGATTGGTAATGAATACTTCATGAAATAAAGTGTTCGGCGAAAGAAAGCCATTGTTAAGTTAGCGTCAAACCAGTCATTTCGACAGGTCGATAATTGCAGTGTTAATCGTGTTGCATCGATAAATGATTACCACGTTAGAAATGAAAAATTGTTTTTCTTTAGACATGGAAAACCCCATGGTGGGTTCAAAACGTTTTTCTATATTAAATCGAAGAGTGGAAATCGTACAGATGTGGACGAATTCTTGCTTAGAATAAAGTAATGGGTTTACTTTCCAATCCAAACGTAATTAACGGCGTAAATCCGAGCACTGTGTACATAGGACGAGGGACAATCCTTTCCGTGGCCAAGAAGAACGTGATTATCCGTTAACATAAAAATTAGAAGGATAGGGTACTCTCATTCGACCTACAGTTTCTTCAAACAAAGACAGTCGACCGAAACTGTAATATTCAAATATAAGATTCAAGAAAATGTAATAGTCTACTTTATATTTATAATGCAATAAAACTTTGCATGCAAAGCTACTATTATGTAATATTTATACATCACAGATTTAGTGTACTCTATCTCAACCAATCCTTTACCACTGACTCATATCGCAACAGTTGTAACACATTTTGCACTCTAGGTCTCTAATACTCTAATGAACATCCACACACGTGGCATCGTTACTGCGGTTTTAAACGAGAATAATTATCACCGACACTTCAATCTCAGTAAATGGTCAGAAATTGTCAATTCTTGTCTCGACTAAAGACTTAACGAGCTTCGATCTTCAGATCAGACAATATCCAGTTGCCAGCAATTTCGCATTAGCTCCGACACTCGTACGTGATGAACTCCGGTTTGAACCGTTTAACGGAACGTTTATCGGAATTTCGGTTTCAATTTTGGAATCGGTCGGACACTTTAGCGAATCGACGCTCACCGTTTCTCCTCTGCAATCGCGGCGGTTATAAAGAACTGTCGCACTCCTCGATCGTTACCGGTCTCGTAATTTGCACGGCTAAGTAGAGTAGACTATGATAAAGCGGACAGGAGGCGCACGCACGCGATGCCTGATTACAGGAATTTATCACTGTCTTACGAAACAGAGTGAAACTTCCATCGACGCGGATGTGGGATTAGCCGGTCTGGTCTGATTATGCATGTGTTTCGATCAATCTGCTATGGATATAGCCGATTTCTGTGACGATGATGCTTGCAAGCAATAAGTCCAACGATACCGACGATGGTAAAGTAAATTTTGTTGGAAATTCAGTGGCAATTATTATATGCAATTGTATCATGCTGTACGCATAAGGACAGGTATATTAAAAAATCCATTTCCAATTTATTTCGATCAATCTGCTATGAATGTAGCCGATTTCTGTGATGATGACGCTCGCAAGCGATAAGTCGAAATGTACTGACGATGGTAAAGTAAATTTTGTTCGAAATTCATTGGAAATTATATACAATTGTATCATTCTGTACGTATAAGGTCAGGTATATTAAAAAATTCATTTCCAATACGTTTTGATCAATCTGCTATGGATGTGGGCGATTTCTGTGACAATGAAGATGTGAAGCAATAAGTCCAAGGACACCGACAATTGTGAAGCAAATGCTGGGAGTTCAGTGAAAATAGTATGTGTTTGTATATTAAAACATGTAGGTATTTTAAATATTTTGAATTTAATGTAAATGGAACGATGGATATTAATTTTAGTGTTTGAATGTAGTGAACATTTTGTTGAGAAATAGAAAATCGTCTGGTGCATGTGTTACTACTGTTTGGACCTACCTAAGGTGACTCATGTGCAGAGCACCGAGAATTCATGTTATATTTTGAGATACCGTTTATCTATGCTCAGAAGGTGATGTTTGAGTTGTTAAAAAAATAACCGCTAAACAAATATTATTAATATCTATTGTATGATGTTTAAAATTAACTAATAAAGTTTTCTACACTATTGCGACGATATATCTAATATAAAATCTTTAATTAACAAACATTAGTATCTTCACACTCATTTCTTCTTCTATTTCTTTTTTATACATAAAAAACTCAATATAAGTCAAACAAATTCGAAACAATGTTCATCCACAGAAATTGAGAATTAACGAAAAGGACTGACGATTCTTACTCTTACTTCCCAAACTCATAATTTCGCACAACATTCTTGCAGTAAACCCTTTTTTTACTCTTTTAACTCATAGTAACCCACTTTTGCTTCTCGTACGCATTAAGTGCGACGTCACAGCCAAACAAAAACGTTTTGTAGATCGAATGCGCTTATTCAATTGCTTCCCTTTTCCAATCGCGTATCCATTGGCTTCATTCTATCAATAAAATCGAAACCGTCACTGTCAGTATCGTCAGTATTCTTCCGACTCACGTTGTCAAAACTCACGGAAGCCAACATAAAATATCACAACACGCAACATTTCACAGAAAAAGTCGGGCATTAATCGATTGACACCCGATATGGAAAACTCTTACGGCATCAAAAAATGCATCGATTGCGATACGGGACGGTATATCCCACCGCAAGCAAGATCCTTGTTATGATGCCATAATGGCCCTTTTCAATTTAATGAGAGACCAGTCAATTTCGAAGCGACGCATTACTCGCATCTGAACGTACTAATGCAATAACAATAATTAACGGCCGCGATTGGCTCAATTAAGGATCTTTGTACTCCTGTTGAATATTCATACTAACCGCCGCCGCGGCCGCCATTAGCGAACTTGTCCACCATTAGCATCATAACAGGAAGAGCAGTAGGTACCGGAAACCTTTGCCGTTGAGAAACATTTTCGGCGTTAAATTCGAGCCCACGAAAAGGACATCCTCCCTACGTGAACGAAAATCCGTTTCCAACCTTTCCTCTTTTTTTTTCATTTGACCATCGGTCGGTCGATGAAAACAATTTTCAGGCTGCAACTCGAATCTAGGGTCCGAAAATTCGGCTCATTCTCCGTCGAATAAAAAAATTAATAAAGCCGGTCAAACGCGACTACTCTACTCCTCCCAAAAAATGTTAAGCGCAGAAAATCGGCGAAAAAGACTCTCGACCTCGAAAGGGCCAGCCAGAAATTTGCTCGCAACTCGCTGAATGTAGATCTAGGTTCGTTTAGGTGCGTCGAGCGAGACGCGTATTTTCGCTGGCGCGAATTGTCTCGCCGTGAAATTGCTTTTATTTCCGACGCATTTTCGGCGGATAGCAATTTTGACGGCGCGCGAACCGGCAAAATTGTTGCCAGCGCGGCAGACAATTATTGGCGGTAATCACTTACCAGTTTTGAGGTGGCTCGCGCAATTACCGCAGTTCGTTTGCCGGAAGAAAATTTCGCGACGACGATACGGTAATTGCTTTATTGTCGGGGAGTTTGCCGGAGTTATGGTGGGAGGTCGATTGATTTCGTAGTTGGTCGATGATTATAATTTGCGCGGCTCGCTTGATATTCGTTTCGGCGTGTATCAATATCGAGTTTGAGACAATGTAGCGCTGGGAGGGTAATACGGTGTAATAAGGGTTGTAATGGAAAGACAATGAGGGGACGAGGAGCGAGACATGAATTAATGAAAATTGCAAAGTGGCTAATAGTATGTTTGATCCGACGGTCTTGCGCTTAACTTTCTGTACTGCAGTTTCTGTACTTCAGTTTATCTGCTTTAATGTATTATGTGCATTTGTAACTTGACAGACATAATAAATACTGGTTTTGATGGCTATGTCTTGATAGCGTGTACAGAATTAGTTAGCGAGAGTGTTAAAGGTACAAAATAAGATGATAATTGAGGGATGGCGATGTAAATTTAGTTATCAGGATAAGATTCATGTATGTAAACACACCGTGTCAGTGAAACTGTTTTCACCTTCGTTACACAATGAGCTTTATTGACCGTGTTTATTGCATGTATTGTGAAATCAGACACGGATATGGTTTGTACAGAACGACATGCTACCTCATTGTTGCAGATTTTGACAATACTTTCAGTAGAAGGTAAATCGATCGTAAAGAACCTAAATCTTTTCCCCAAATCCCATGTCGTTATTTAATAAAGAGTTCAATTTTGTCGAGTACGTGACTTATTTTCGTAAGTAATCGCCTTAAATTCCTATCTCGTGCAACTTGAAAAGATCTCGTTATGAGACAAGGTATTTCCACATCTATATCGATAGAACCTTAACTCGTAAATATGGTTCACATAACACGTTGGTAACAACCGATCTAAGATTTTAAAAATGGCCACATTCTTAAAATAGAAGCCAATGTCAATCAATCTGTTCTTAATTTCTCAACGCAAACAGCTTAATTAGCTGCAGTGCAATATCGTCCCGATGCAAAGTGATTTCTTTCTTCTCCCAGGAATAATCTGATTACATTACCTAATAGGCAAAGTTCGTCGCATCGCGATTACTAATGGTAGCCTCACAATATTCCTCCTTCTTAACCTGGCAACGACGAAGTCCGTTTCTTCCTAGCTGGTAATAACATAATCCGGGCGTCCAAAACGGACGCAAAATACAACATTGTTGCAGAAACTGGCCCCGAGTCGGTGATCAAGCTACAATTCTCCTACAATTTCGTACTCTTAATAGGCAACAAAGGATGATGACGTTCGCGCATAAACCTTCAGGAAACCCACAGAATCATTTTTCTACGTCATGGTGTATCTTTATGAGGGAGATAAAGGAATCTCGTCGCAACAAGACAGATATGTTTTCGAACTGGCAGTAGAAACGAACCTATCTTAACGCGATAAGCCCAGTCGAACGATTTGATTGATTTCTACGCTGGACACTCTGATGAACGATGAAGTCATCGCCAATTGAAGCATCAATTTGTTACTGGCAATGGGACAGTCGTTACCTATCCTAATGGTATCGGCTGTACACAATAAGAGAGCGTTCTACTTTTGGCACGGATACGAAACGATTCATTGTTCGTACCTACTTTCTTTCCTGAGAACTCAAATTCGCATTCTTCCGTAACGAACGATTTAGACTGTTAGTCTAATTGAATTTTCTTAGCACAATTTTGAAACGAGCGCTTGTCATCAATAAATTAACGCTACCGATCGTAGAGTAATGTTTCTGAGGCAATTTTAATTCTGGCAAACTTCCTTAAACGATGATTCATTGTTTCGTTAATATCGTAAAGTGCTTGTAATCCAATATGAACGCCTGCCTTGAAAAATCGGAATTAAACGTTTGCAAATTAAGCTAAGCATTTACCTGATGACTCGTCCGACTTCCGCGGAGACTCAGCCTGTGTCTCCATTCTCGTTTGGGGAACTCAACGCCGTACTTATCCATATTGCTTTTTCCTGTTTGCAGCATCGGAAAGCCCTCCAGAGCAATGGCTCGAACAACTGTCGTTCGCTACTTCATGTCTCCCCTGCAAGCAAAAAAGGAAGGAAACTGTCTGAGAGCTTCTATTTACTTTTCCAATGTAGCCAGCTGCGCCGTGCTTTTAATATCCACAACCGATGCATTGGCCCAAGATTTTACGGAACTGCACGAAGTCGGGACTGTCTTGCCTTCCGGTATTTGGCAGAGATGTCACAAAAACCTGCTTAATATGCATACACTCAAAACTGGAGAATGACGGGAAAACAATTACAAAAGAATTCTGTCGCGATCCTCCCTTCCCGGGAATGATATTCGGAAGAGGCGATTAAAACTTAAAGTAATCGAACTACTGTTTGCATTTTTACGAACTGCTCTGTTAAATATCATTGCTATGCATTTGATTCATACGGTTCAAGTGACCTAGGTCGGTAAAGGAAGTTCAGATTCTAGCAACAAACCTTAAAGGAAGGAAATAAAACTTTCTCTCCATGGTTCTCAAGCTGTGAATAATATTTGCGAGAAAGGTCACCAAATTCTAATAATTTCCACACTTGCTTATCATTTATACATATTATGGGAATGTTAACATCATCCATAAGCGCAGAAGCATATCTACATTATATACTCGAACGAAACTATTCATGTACATAAAAAAAAAAACATGTTTTTTCCATCTAGCTATCTTGATCGGGAACGTGTTATTTCCAAATGGGGTGGCTGACCAAAATGAAACTGTTAAGGGTTAGCAGAAGAGATAGAGCTGCGTCGTTAATGCAAAATCTGTGGAAGCCGCCGGTTAAATGCCGTGGCATGAATTGATGGGGTGAATAAGGCAAGGATAAAAGGCAGGCGTTCGGCTCAAAATTATCAGCCGAAGTAGAGCGTCACCTCGACGGATGTTCGTGCCGATCTCGTTATCGGGCCGGTATTGTAATTGAGGCCTGCACATAATTATCGTCCATACATAGAAAGGCGACAATGTACGTTAACGAACTAATGCGACTCCCCTGGCACAACTTTAATGCCGATGCTATCATCCTGCCGGCGATAATCGCCTTGTAATCGGGACATAAATTGACCGTGGCGTGCAATTGAATATTTTAGAGATTGAAATCGTTGAAGGCGCTCGTTTCATCGCAATTTGACTCGAATGAACGAGCGTGAACGCTATGTGAACTTACAGGGGTGAAATAACCTTATTTAATTATATATACGGCTTGTTTTTCACACAAAATATTTGTTGCAGATTCATCAAAGTTGTAGGCATTGGCTTATTGCAGAGCGAATAACGTGATCAGTGTATATAGCTCTTTAGTTGTATTATAAAGCATAAGATTTTAAATGATAATACTGTTGCCAGTTCTATTTTCAGAATATTCGTCTTAAATATTTTGCAATTAAACTCGCAACTTCTTACACGAATCTTTTACGGTTTATAAATGCGTGTTCGGCAAGTATCACAATTTCTTTTATCCGTCCGATTCGAAAAAACAAGAAGAAAGTATTCTAGTTTCCAGAATATGTTACTGCGATAAATATTGTACGCTACACTATTGTACACTCGTATCTGTCGCATAGTGTCTGTAAACATTGAACCCCGGACAAATATATTCTAATGATATTGGAAGAAGTGAACCGCTAGTAGTCCGGAATATTTGCATGCGTACTCCTTTCATGATGAGTTCAGTATCGACGAAAAGATGGAGATATACTTCAATCTTGGCACAACAATTATATGCTGCTCGATTTCACGATGAACATCATTCTACGCTGTGCACATTCAAACAAATCAACAATGGTGTAGCATATAATACTCTTCGTAATACAAGTTTTTCGGAACTTGTACATATTTTTAATATCCTGGCGGTCCAAATGAAAAAGGAATCGTTTTATACTGCTCAAAGGTAAAAAAATGACAAAACTTCACTTTTAAAATGTTTCAAAAATCCCCACATAAGAAATTGGGAACAATTACAATAAATATGTATATTAAGAAGTCCGTGTCGATAATGTGAAATAAATACAAAGTACACTGCAATGAAACAGTAATAATATGTAAAGTGATATTAACGTGTGTAAAACTTAGGAATATACTTGTTTGAAGTTTCATAGAGCAGTAGACAACAGTTACAACGTGTCGAAACAATACTCTATTATTAATTTCCCAGGGGGCATAATATGATCGCATAATAAATCGTGTACACAATAAAAGTCTCATGGCCCCCTAATTCCAAGTACTGCTGTGAAACGACATGTATTCAAAGCAGGTCAGCCGATGCTCCAATAATTACAAAAATGATTTTAATGACAAACATATCTCATTGCACATGGAAGAAACAATTGGTCGAACTTTGACAATTTCCAGCGGAAATAAATCCGCCCCTGACTCTCTCTCTCTCTCTCTCTCTCTCTCTCTCTCTCTCTCTCTCTCTCTCTCTCTCTCTGCGTCAAGAATATCGCGGCGCGAGCCCGTGAAAATTGAAACGGCCAGATTGAATCGGCGGCGCATATCAAATGAACACCGTAATCCTGACCTCTATGATCCCGGGAATTGGTTCATTTTGAAAAGTGACCCTTTCATCGCCGACTGGAAGGCAGTCCGATGCGATTGCGAATGCAATTACGCCCGTTCAAATTACAATTGACGGACGGAATCGGCCGACGCACTATCTTCGGCCCTGCCATTACAGGTGTACGATTGCAAAATTAACGCCGTTTTCGCAAATGGAAAATATCGAACGGGCCACTTAATGCCGCCGCCCTCACGCCATTAATCTTTACACTCGTCCCGATTTGACGCCGAACTCGGCGCCGACAACGTTTGACGCCGAACTTCATTACAAATTGGCACTGCAATGCGGATCCGATGCCCCCGGCCTATTCATTTATTCACTTCGATATCGAGCGTCGAGACTGACATCATCTTCGCCGTATTACGCGCTCTGATTCATTCCGAAGAACGCTTTGCTCCCACTTCCCCGCACGAATTACGGAAATCCGGACAACAGGGACAACAACCTGCATTTCGAGGCTCCTACCAGATGCTCGCCTCGCAATCGATGCGACTGCGGTTCGAAATTATATTACGCCCGGTATGTCTGACGGTCGTTATGAGAGTGGTCCAAAAACACGGCCTTTTGTTTCGTTGCAGCGAACGACGTAGGCTGAACTAAGAGAGATAGAGATCAAGTTCTACGAATTTTTTATTTGTTGTGCCCGCTGTGCATGTGTGCTTGATCAAATATTTACAACATATACTTCCATTAAAAAAATTAATTAAAATTTGAATAAAATATCATGATTAATAAGATTAAAGTTTGTGGTTTAATGTGCAAACATCTCTATGAGAGTCCGTCAGTGGTTCCAGTACGGAACGATAATTTTTTTTATTTTTAACTTTTCTTCTTTAATTTCTAATTTGACCAAACTGGTGAAAAAGATATGATTATACAAAAATCATTATGTTATTATACGCTGTGATGTCTTGTCAGTGTCCAGCACACGTTTTTATTTCAGGTACGAATGTAATTAGGGCACGTACGTCAATAAGCACGATTAATAAATACAATAATACCCTCGATGCAGCGGGACCAACATTAATCATTCAGTTTAGCCCTGAGCTTGATGACAAAAATACCGGAAATACAGAGGACGAAACAGTGCTCTTAATGGCGATATAATGCTGCTTACCGTATACATAATACTTTGTAGTGACAATGGGATTGATCGCGGATAGTCAAGCGCGCTCTTAATATTGATTCGCCTTGCGTTACGTAGGGAATAAACGTAGCAGTAAAAACGTATGTCCAGTACTTATACCTGTCAGCTGTCGGATGCGTCAATACTGAGCACATAAAATATTTTTGTCAAGGGCATAAAGAAACAGGAATGTGCCAATAAAGGTGACGCAGCAAAAAATGCAATATAAACTTCATCTTCAACGCTGTAGGCCGTCGATAAATCAAAATGATTTAAGGGCTGGGCGCAGATATATTTCATAGAACGAAAGTGATGTATTATTTTAATTATTTAATTACCAGATCATAGCGTAGATCACAATTATCGGTGAAAATCATTAAAATTCATGAAATATTTCGCCTTAAAGATAGTAAAGAAGTTGAAACTTCTTGCCAAAGCGTATAGCAAGGAACACAAAAAAGACAAACGCGTCACTTCTTGAATAATCACTATCTAAACATGAAAAATTATATATGCACGCGATTAACACGTAACAGCTAAATGCTTTCCCACCAATTGAACTTATGCAACTACTGTAAATGTACAGGCGCCCACTGGAAAAATGTTACAAATAAATACATCTGTTTCTGCAAAACACTGTATTTTTACGTATTACTGTTACCATTAAGGCACATACTTGTTTGTTTATGACGTGTGTTATTTGTGCGGAACATTGATTATGTTGTATATACAATAACACAACATTGTACATGTTAGTGAATGGTAATTAAATTTCTATGTTCTTATCACATTAAAATTAAGTAGTTTACGCGTATATACATATTACATAATAATTCAGACATATATATATTCAACTAGCACTAACATTAAATACTGTGATGGTATAACATGAACATTTAATGTCTTATTCAAATTATGTACATTGAAGCGTCTGTGGACATGCGTCAATAAAGGCAAAAAAGAAAATGAATATTCTGGTACCGAATAAAAAAGGAGCATCAGATGCAAGTCATTGAGCCTGAGCACCTTCAGAATCGAAAATCGATATTTATGTTCCTTGTACAACCACCACTGATCGACACCCATGTTCAAGGCAATGATTCTTATTTGGATATTTACAGCATTTATTTATACAAACTTATTCAAATGCGGTTGAAGACTGAGTCTACACGTCAAGCCTTCTCCCGCTGCAACAGGCAACAGTTTTTACCCAAACGGTTAAACAAGGTTGAAGAAAACTAAATTGCACATGAGAGAAACTAGTTTGAAAAGTACCCCTACATGTAGGTAATGGTTAGAAAGTTTCATAATTGGCTAATACTTGGAACCAACATTAATTTTTATGTTACCCGCCTAACTACTTTATCTAATGATCTCATTAAAATTAGTTTAGCACAGTTTTGGTAACCGAACAATACCAAACTATATATAACTTATGATCCACAACGCTAATATATGAAAAATCGGTGCATACATCATTAAATTGCATTTATCATCACGTCTTCAGTAATCACCTGAAATCGATTCTCAGTAATAATATCCCGACAACATTCTCGTTGAAGCCAGTTCTTCAGGACGCTTGTGGCGTCTGATTAATGCGAGAAACAACTCGCTATGCAGATGACTTCTAAGAACGCATCGGTAAACGAAACGTATATTTATTGAATCACGTTTGCCAAACCTGAATGTTTGCTCTCCGGACTGGCCCTTCGAAATCGATTTCTCGGCAGTAATTCCCATTGTTAGTGAGTATACAACCATTCGCAATATCGCCGCGACTGGCAGCAAATCGCATTCGTAATACGCCGTCGTTCGAACGTACCTGTCGATCGCCGAGTTGAAAGAACTACATTCATATTAACCTAATTCGATGCATGGTGGTCCCCCACCCGGCCTCTCGCTCTATACAGATTGTTGGCTTAAGGTCAATCTATGTGCACGAGATTACGGAATAGCGCGCGCGCTCGCGCACACTCCGGCAATCTCCGTCTCTGTCCCTGTCTCTGTCCCTGTCTCTGTCCCTGTCTCTGTCCCTGTCTCACCTTCGGCCACCTGATTCAATGTAGAGGTACACAAACGAACCGAAATGCAAGTTTGCGCTGGTACGCGTGAGCGCAGTTAAGCTCAAAATCTGTCGGGCAAGCTTCGCGTTAATCGCCAATGCGAATCACCGTCACCCACATGGAAACTGATTATTTTTTCCCTGCCTACCCCACCCCAGCACTGTCGGAAATGAATAGCCGACAGACATCAAGCCGTGAAGTCAAACTCGGCGCTTGTACGGCGTTAAGATTTTTCGATACCGAGAATTAAGGAAATTGCAGTCGCTTCGCGAGAGGCTGTCATCCAACATCGATCGGTCGAATCGTCAGGTGAGTCATGCCCAATTATTCCGGTTTTGTTCGATCGCTGTTGCCACGCTAATGCGCTTGTCGAAAAAGACGACGGCGTGGCAAATGATCGCAGCTACGCGCGCCGTTCTATCAATAGTCGTTGTATGAATATCAGTGAGCGTGAAAACGTAACAGATGGGCATGTGTGGAGGATACATATATGTTTATGTATCGGGCAATCTTTTTACGTATTGTCACGTATGTGCATGCGGCCTTAACACAGCGACCTCGCGAAAGGCTGCTGTCGTTGGCGAGAACGCGAGTTTAAGGCCATTGCACATGCGAGGTGCAAAAGTCGAGGTAATCGACCAATCAGCAGCGTACCTATCGTGCGCATACGATCAGATAATGCGGCGAAGAAGAGTATGACCTATGTAGCTTTAGCGACCTGTTTTGGTATCTGCAGACGGGGTGCAAAAAACGCAACCAACGAGAATTAATCGAGAATGTACGTGCAATTTCTATCGAATCTTCATTAGTTATGCAACAATGTAGACTTGTACTCAAAGTATTATGTGCTTGTACGGTTATTGGTTCAATTTGGAAAGACTTTACTTATTCGTTTATAGAGCATAGATTCGAGCAACGGGGTGTACAGTTGGGTAAACTGCGTGAAATAAGAGTTCATTGTCGAAAGTTGCGTATTGTATGTACCCCATAATTACGGGCCCAATTTGCTTATGTCACTTTCCGAACAGAAGTAACAAAGGATTCTCAACGGTTCATTGGTAAATAGCATGACAATACGTATGAATGTCATGATGACAGAGACCGAAATTCGTACAGTTATATAGCTAAGCAGAAAATTTTATTTATATAACTCCGTAAGCCGAATACCGTGTCTACATATACAATGTTTACGACGAGTTGCCAATAACTACACATTATCATCTTCGTAAAAGCATTATAACAAGATACTACTTCAACTGAGGCTGGAAATGATTACGTCGGGCGGCCATAAAGTAATAAAATTCTCCCGTCTAGCACCTTTTAGAATTTTTCAAGCCCCATTTATTAGCGACAGCCAGAACGAACTTCGCACTTTCATGCAGGGCGCTCTTTAACAAAGTCCAGTTAATGTAAACGCTCCTTCTGCCTTCACTTGCCGAACGCCGGAGCCCAATTCCTGAAATGTGAATTGATAGCGACCGACACGAACCGCCGTGTGGAGGAATCAATTATACAGCCTGTCCCCGAAATGGGTCGCCAAACTTTTGGGCTCCGTATTTTTCTCGGCTCGGGAATGAAAAAAGATCCGACGGCAGCCGCTGATCTCTTTTATACGACGAAATTTTATGATAACACCCCGCCGAGGACGCGGGAAGTTCGGATATTAAGTTAAATATTCCTTTTGCTTTCGTATTGACTGAGTTTCCGACGGAGAAACCGATCCAATAAGGAACTCAGTGGCGATGCCGAACTTTACACGAAAATTGGTGGCGATATCAAGATTCGGTAATGGGATACGTCTATTCGGAAGATGGGCAAAGATAATCGTGTATCTTAATGTTAAAGGCCTTAAACAGTATACCTATATACGTTTATATCGTACAACTTGCTATCGCGGCGAAATCTTTGACAATTCCGACGTTCGCTCGATTCTTCCAATTCGACCGAGTAGACGCGGCTTTAATATTCCGGATGAAAAGGTACAAGAACTCAACAATTCCACACTTGCCAGGTAATCCATCATGCACAGTGCTACTAACGAGGGCAGATTATAAATTGCGGTAGAACGTGCCTGTAGACGTAAATGCAAACAACTCTTTCACTTACGAAATAAATAAAACATTTTTTAAACATTCCCTGTCTACAGCTTCTAGTTTCTAATATTAAAACTGATTGCAATCTGCACACATATGCAAAACTCGCGGAATACTTCGTAACGCATCGACGTCGGAACAAAAATTGTAAAACGACTGAAAATCACACGTTCTCAACTCTCCATGCATTACATATAAAATATACGAGCCGAAGTATACGCATGCGTTAATGTTCAACAACCGTACGTCTTTCAGTTCTAAAACCAGATTAGGAATACACTCTGCATTGGCCGAGGCTGAAATACGTTCTCGCTCTCTAAATTACCAGTACTCACGTTAGTAACCCCAAATTGACGACGTTTAAGTCTGCGAAGAGTGTTCGACGTAAGACCGTCTCGGTCGGTCTTTCACGTTGCGTATATTTGCTTTCGGCGCAAAGCCTATTTTATTGTACAGGGTCGTCGTCGTCGGGGCATCGCCAGTTCCCTCACCGAGCAAAATCGATCGGACAAAAGGTAAAGGCAATGAAAGTGTTTAAGCAGGGCATAGTCGTAACGTTCCGCGGATAAAAATAAATGGCAGCCTAATGTCGCGCGATGAATCACTTTGACAGGACGATTTCGCTCAAATTTCTCACCTGCCAGCCCGCCCCTTTAACGGTCATGCAAAGTAGGATATTGTCGAGCGGAATGAACGACTCGCAACTGGAGTCTTTACCGTTCGACAAAGCGAAATTTACGGAGGCGCGAGTCGGATCGCGAAATTGATCAAGTTTCAACTCTTTCGCGGACTGCTGTCGGGAAGTTCTTGATTGATCAGAGGACATCAAAGAGCAGGGTGCGAAATAGATTCCCGTTATACGTATTGTGTGTTATAGGCTGAATTTTGTTGGAATAATGATTGAAGATAGTTTTATAATGATTACTGCTTTTTTTAAACTCTTGAAAAGTAAGGTCGTTTTCAAAAGCTTCAATTTATACCATGCGTGTGCAGAAACGATTACTTGCTTCAAACCATATCAGTACGTAGTTCGTCAGCCTAGTTCTTAACTTGTATTAAGAGAGAGAGGGAGAGATGTTCAAAGCGTTTCATGAACATCGCGCTTAACCGCCAAGAATATAACATTGCAGAAATAACAAACCGTAGGAAAACAGTAAAAGTCCCGCTACATTGTCTACAGAGTTAAAGGAACCCTCATTTAATTACAACGTCCGAAGTATTTAACCGTGGCAGCGGAAAAGAATACCGCCGTTACGTCACCGTGTCAATCCTCCGCGTCGCTATACCGCGGAAGAAGTTATTTTTACGTCACATTTCTCATTGTATCCGTCGGCAACTTGAATTTGACGAACGCGAAGCGGCGTTAACCGGAGCTTCTGGGAAAATAACGCCGAAGCACGTAGAATCGCGCTGGCGTATCGCGGTACAGAACTTTCAAAAATGACTCTGCAATTAGCTCCACTTCCGGCCAAAAGGGAGATGAAGCAGATATCCGTTAGCTTCTTTCCCCACTTGGAGTTCGCGCCCTCTCACGCAACTCTTCCCGTTCCGCGAAGTGTCTATTAACATCATAGCCGTTAACTAAACGTTGCTAAGGCGCGTCGGATCGAGCGATAACAAGTGCAGGCACCCACTTTTCTGTCTGCGGTGGGTGGCGTGGTACGATTAAATCCCGACTCTACTACTGACTGTTGTGTAAAAGCCACTACTTCGGCCCCCACGTTCGTTTCGCACGGCTTCCACTACTTCTTTCGCCCGCTAATGCCTAAGTGCCCAAAGCAGAATCAAGTCATTAACTCTAATGAGAAAATAAACGTCCGCGACGTATAATGCGTTCGCTTTTAACGTTCAACTTTATGAATGGAGACTTTTCTGGTCGAAAAATACGGCCCTCTTTTGAGGCTTGGCTAAAAGGCGATTTGTAACACTCGGGTAGTGGCTTATACGATGGTCTCGAATTGAAGGATTGCGGTGCGACCGTGGTCCATTGTCTAGACATCTATTTCTGGCTGGTTTTCTTAAACATTGATCCGTGACCCCTGTTTCCGTGTGCACAATAATAGATTTGCGATCTTTCGTGTAGTCTTGCGCGAAGAGGTACTTGTCGAATAGATAGTAATGAGAAGAGCGAGTGCAGATGACACTCACACATTACATCGAGAAGTAGGTTTGATTCGACTTCGCATATTTTCACGCAAGATGTAATAAAGATGTTCAACGAGATCCGGAAAACCCGCAGTGCTCCCTTTTGAAAAAAAAAAAAGTATGTACTGAAATGTAGTCAGTTTATAACACTGGAGTTTATCACATAGAGTTTCCAACCTGATATACTGCTTTCTCAAATTCGTACCTCGTGACAGGCAAATAATAAAGTTACCTCATTCACGTCGACAGTTGCTTCTATGAATTACATTAAAGAGCTAGATGTCAACGTATGAATGAAGTAGTAACAATATAGGCAAACCTATGACCAAGGTAAGGTCGAGAATGTATTGTCGGGATTGATTTAACCGTGTTATTGATAAGCTATTTTTCCAAGCACTTTACCTGGAAATGTAAGCGACGTAAGCAATTCTGTTAGTATCGACCACATGTGATTCGATGACAGAAATTAACGAATATAATGTCTATGTTGAGAGAAAATCAATATCATCAGAGTTCCGCTACCATGTATGCTTGACTTGCACCGACCGGCGCAATTTAGAACTTATTATATGATTATGGTGCACGCCATAAAGAGCACACGGCGTTTTTGGTGAAAAAACGTTTACTGGCATAAAATGTGGAACATTTAGGATAGCTGCAGCAGTGATAGGAACACGGGTTAAACTTCCACGATATACATAGTCTTTGCTGAAAATACGTTAGCACCCGATCAATCTTCAAAAGAAATTGAATAAAACATTATATACATTATACTTCCCTGCGTGTGCTAATATTTACACAATCAACAGCCTATGAAGTATGAAAGAAAAATTCTTTATGTAAATTGATAAAGATTCTCCCACCTACTAAAAAAATATATATTAACGTCAGTTACAAAATAACTTTAAGGACAGGTGTTATTGATTACTTAATCTCTAAAACGATCAATCTTACGTAACACACCAAAACGTACTGCTTTTCCGGAAATCTCTGTTGCGCAAACCGACCGAATAATCGTATTCCTGACATTACCTACTCATTATACAAATACACACGCTTTCGACACGTACACGCCATTTCGAAAACAACTAAAGTGGTCCAAATAAACAAAACAATGTTCCAAACCGTTGGACTAGATTAAATCACTACATTCCATCCCCACATATCACTAACAGTGTAAATTATACACGTCAGTGGCTTCTAAAACATTCCAACCGAAAATCATAAAAATAAAATAATTTAATCCTGTATTATAGTAACCTACATCAGTTCCAACATCTAATATTCTCCGAACTTTAGGCCTAGGTCACTCTCATGCTCGCCGACAAACCACGTATTGGAACACAGTCCCGAAACGTACATATTGTAGCAGCAGCAGACATCTAGATAGCACCGCGTCCACAAGGACAATTAACGAGCGACTGTTGCTAATTAACGATCAGCATCGAGCGCCCTTACCTCGTTCGATGGACGATCTTGACACGAATCACATCCTTCCGCACCCCGTGCTTCCTCTTAAGCTCGTTTCTGCAGTATGCGGCCACGTCGGGCAGAGTTAGTAGCGAAACGAGCAGCAGACGCTGACTCCTCGTCTCTCATTGCCTTCTCCCTTGTCGCCACTTCGCTTCCCATATAATTCTCAGTCCCATCCCTCACACCCCCTCATTAATCCCCGAAAGAGAAGATACGCTGGCCCGCCACTTCCGGCTACTTTTTCGCGACACTCCAATCGTCCGATCCGGAATGAGTCGAGGGTCGACCTTCATCCGTGACACCGCTCATCAAAAAGCTCGATAGTCAAACGACTCGCGTCTCAGCGTCGTAGCTCGATCTCGCCTCCGACGCTGGTCCTTTATTCCGTTTCCTTTCTCGCTCCTCTACCTGTTCGAGCGTCTGCTCGATTCGTCCCTCCGTCGCACTTGACAGTTTTGCTGTTAACGGAAGATTTGAATTGGTTCGCGGGAGCTACCACTCACACCGATGCACTTCGACATATTCGAACGACGTAGTCGGATTCAAACGTAACCGCCGATCGAGCTTCGCGGATCGTCTGCTGTACATCTATCTCTCTTTCTGTTCTCTGTTCAGCGCGAGATCCGTTTGCTGCTTCGGAAATCGTCGGTTGAACAGACTGCAACCGGCCGCTTCTCCCACAGACGATCGTCCGATACGGCTTTTAATCAGCGACGATCGGCAACCGATCGGCAACCGTAAATATAGCCCTAGCCGAATTACGTTTAGCCGATTGCATTTGTCCCGGTTCGGCTTGTCACTACCGCGCGGTAACACGATCCATCGCCCTGTGCCACATCGATGCTTCCACTGACCATTAAACAGCACTCGCGGTTCTCAGCCGCTGACAATATGAATTCTGCGAGCTGCGAAATCGTTCGCTCGACCGGCATCGATTCGCGTGCGCGTCGCTTTCGAACACGGCGATCTCAGAATCTTTTCTCTCATCCCTGTCAATCTAACACCACCGACCCTCCTCGCACAAAGAGTTCCCGCAAACAACTCACTCAAAAATTCTCCAACCTCAGAGCGTCACTTTACGGTGTCACACCGATCGCAATACTGCCGATTGGATTCGACAGGATCCAGTTTTGACAGTCCACTTTGATCGCATCAAGCGTCCTGTGAAAATTATAACCTCTGAACGCGTCTCGCAGTGCAGTTCATCCGCGGACGATTGTCGCGCGTCGCTCGAGGAGCCAATCAGAGGTGCGGGCGATCGGCCAGACTCGAAGCACGACGCGACTGTCCTTCTTCCGAAACGAGCACGACACGATGCGTCCTACACGAGTGCCGCGCGCAGACTGAAGCTGCGGATCGCACGGCCGCACACGGCCGCCAGCAGAAGCGGCAACACTTCCTCGCCAATTTCTGCTGGCCTGGGAGCACAGTCCTTGCGCAGGGCCCATCGCGATAAGGCACTCGCTGATGCCCACACGCCACTCGCCATTCGTTACTCGCCACTCGTCACTTACGTGCCGGCAATGTCCGTCGATACACAGCCGAGGACCTTTCGTCCGCTATGCACCGAGCGATGCGTTGACCCTGCGCGTCCGGCTCCTCGCGGATCATTTAACTGCAATTCGCCTTCGATTAACGCCTCACCTCCGAGGGGCACTCGATGAGTCGCTTAAGAGTCATTTATCGAAAAGTTTGCCGGTGCCCACCCAGTGGCCGGTCGAAATTGCGTTCGCTGATTGAATTTCCGCTCGCCGATGCTCCTTTGTAGCGATAAGACGGATTTCAGGATCGCAAGTGAATGCTTGGGACTGGCGGAGCATTGGATCTGGGTGAATGGATCAGGGTGAATTTGCGAACGGGTTGTTAATGTTTAGTTTTATTTGGGATTTGGAATTGTATCGGTGGACTTCTGAGAGGTTTCATGTTTTCATATTGGATGTCACTGTGACAAATTTTGGGGATCTGAGATGTATTGCGATGGTTGATGTCTATGTGATCGTAACGGTAACGCTTGAGATTCCTGTCATGTTTGTATCAGGTAAAGGGCAAATTTAATATAATGAAGGGGTGTTTTAAGTAGTTTGAAAGTCAGCGTTCGGGGTGGGTGCGTAGTATGTTGAAGTGGGTAATGTACGATATGAATAAATAACTGACATATTTTAACTGAACATATGTGACATACATGATATTTGCTTCATTTAATTTTCATCTCACTTTTTGTTATATATAACCAAAATCTTATCAACACAATACCTCTTTATCCTCTACACAATAACTCTTTTCCCTTTATCTATAAAAGTGTTTTAATCAATCATGCGTGTTTCTTTGTACCATCTGCCATAACCACAGTCGTTATACGTCGATAAAAAACTGATTTTTTAATCCACTTAACATAAATTATATGAAATTTTTATCGTTTTTCTGAACGGTAACAATAGCGGTATTAAGATGTGTAATATTTGTTTGTAATGTTACCCAAAAATAATTAGCAGTTGTTTAAGTGTATAATGATATAAACATACTATAAACTTTACTGTAAAACTTTACAGTGAACTAGTAACAATTAAGACATGAACAAGGAGGAGGTTGCAAAAAGTAGAGAAAAACTATTCGCTGCCATCAACGTTTTACGTCTTACAAGGGTCTCGTAAATATGTAGCGGCGCGCACTTTGAAAACTATGAGGGTCTTCTCCGAAGTTTCGCTCGCTTTTCAGCCGAGTCCCATGTGCGACCAGTAACTATTTAGTCAGCATAAAGCTGCACCTTCAACTGCGACAATTGAAAGTATCCCGAAGAAGACAGCATCTCGCGATTGATCTTTTGCCTAGACTACTCGAATTCTATGAAGCAGCGTCCTTACGTGCTTCGAATACGAAATTCCTTGGATTTCAAATAACCAGCTAACCGTGATGCTGCTCGCTACAATCTGGAAGGCACGTTACCGAAGTATCTGTGCCAGCCTATCTTCGATGACAAGATAAAGTCGTCGAAACAATCATACCCATGGCTGAATAGTTTAATCGGTTTTACTTCGTGTTACAAGGGGTTGAAACACAGGTGAACTTATATCTGAGCTTAATGCATGGATATACGTCGATTCGAAACTGCCTAGCGTACGATCAGCGACACTCCTCGAAGCCAGAAAGGTGGGCGACAAAGTTTGTAACGTTGACCTTTAATAGATTATTCGTTTAGCGGCCGGTACATGCGGTTATCTGCACTATATATAATTCTTGAATATATTCTAAAGAAGTCCGCCGTTTTGCCTGATCGTATTAACCTAGTTCTTATCGATTTCCTCGGGGCTTTCGTCCTCGTGCATAGGTTGGAGGAAAGAGAAAGGTATAATAGATGGACATATGAATAGGCAGAGAGAAGGAGTGTGACTTCAAAGGGAAGACAAGACAATATAGTCGCCCTCTTCTGTTGCGTTCCATTCTAATCGGCGATGGAGAATCGCCGAAAGTACATGCGTTACATAATTTTTCTCTTTACGTACCCGTGAAATTATGCAGACCCATAGACGATAATCGCTGGCCTTGTTAAAACAACTGTAGCTGCAATTATAGCGATATGGTTGAATTATTCGAGTTGCGAATGTGCGTATACATGAGTTGGCATTTGATGTAAATATATATTTTTTTCAAAAAAACACTATTCGTTTCATATGAAAGAGTCTTATCAAGAAATTAAAATAAATACGACACGTAAATTTAGTTAACAATTTATTTTGCATTATACACTATCCAAACAATACATGTGAATAGCATTGTAAAAATTAGATGTCGCCTTGTTTGTACCTGTGACGCACCTGTGGCTCGAAAAAAAAAACTTTCATGTTTAATTTCATTTAATGTACGACGATTTGTTAAACCTCATTGTTTACTAATTCGCAAGTGCGCAGCAAATGACGAAATTAGTATAATTTTATTATTCAATTTGGAGGTACGCTGCACTTTATCCGAGAGCATGCATTATTAGGTAGAGAGTGGAAATAGTTTTCAAATTGGCTGGAAATAACACTAACGCACCGCTTATATGCTACGCTAATTCCATTCCGTTGTTATAATTGAGTCACACTCATAAATCCACTTTATAATTTATATGAATGTACTTTTGAGAACACTGATGATCTATTTTTATTTATTTGCCTGTCAGTCGTTATTGCTGCAAATGTAGGGAGTATACGACTATCAAATTATACTTTATTTCCATATTATTATGCGTTATAGGCTTTCTTTAGCGTTATAGGAGTTCTGTAATGCTAATTAAAGCATTCTATGCAGATGAATGCTAACCTTACGATCGATGTAATGATAATAGCTTGGAAACTTTCATCCCTCTATCAATTATACTTACAACGTGTGACTGTTGTTAACTCTAAAAAAGTAATGTGCTGACACATATTGATATGATAATATACGCCAATGCAGTTATCGAAACACACCAATTAAATATGATCAATCATATCAGCCACATTGTCCGAATAAGGGTTGTGCATTATTGAATGCGAAGTTACAGCATTTAATTGAATACATAAGGTACATATTCGTTAATTTCAATATTTCATTCAAAGAATTGTTTACTGGTTTCTACAAGACCTCATTTTGATGCTAACTCATATTGCTGTAGAAAATGTGTCGAATCGTTGTTGTATTGAAAGCCTACCCTGTGTCAATACTAATAATTACAGAATTTTTGAATTAATTCGAGGCAAAGCTTCGTATGACCTGCGCTCAGAACGACAAACGTGCGTTTATTGCGCAAGCGCAAAATCAGGAACGTACCACGAAATCGTGGGTCTTTGGAGTATACAAAACATTCAATTATTAAAGCACTCCAAATACTGTATTCTCCTGACAATAATTAGTACAGCTAAATAGAGAATATAGAAATATTAATATTGTCTTTATTCTACCGATAAATACGTCATAAAATAAAATTTAAAATACTCATTCATTAAATTTCAGAAACTTCCTTGTTACTTAAAATAAATTCACCGCACATAGCAAATGCAACGTTTACAAACTTGCATTACTCTCCGTACCAATTCTCGATTAACAAAAACATTTCCTTCACCGCAGTATCATGTTCACCTCTACAATTATCCTCCAAACTCGGTGCATTCAACGAAAGAGCCGCCGATCGTACCGCGCCGTACAACATTCCATTCGTCAAAGTATCCCATTTTCTCCCTTATCAGTCTTTGCTGCCTGCGCCCGGTCTTATCGCCCCATCCCCAAAACATAAATTACCTCCAGAGAAGCAGCGCACCGTTACCCCATAAAAAGAAAACTCTCCACCCGTTAACATATTCGCAGCGAACCGCCGCGCGAGCCATACAATTCGTTCCGCCTAGCATCCTATACTACGTCGCGGGTCCATATACCCAGCGAGCGGTACGGAAGCGAGCCCGAGTCCGTTTGTAGCCGCGCCCAATCTCGCGTGCGAAGTCGGACGGCACTGGATCGTGGAGACAGTCGCGGATCCGCATCGAAGTCAGTGCTCGTCTCACCATGGGACAAAGTCGTGGTTTTTCTTGACTCTTGTGCGTGCAGGCCAACGATATTCCGTCGCGGCCCCACGATCGTTCGATTCACGGCCAAATGGCATCTCGTACGTGAAGGGTCTGGGAAACGGGCAGTGGCTGTCGCCCGAACGTACGAAGTCTATCGCAGGAAAGGCACGTCGCTTCCCCGACGGTGGGCGGTGTCAGGTTAGGTTTCCACCGAGGGTGAGTAACGAGCACGTATCTCGCGGATACCCTTTGGCGAGCGTGCATTTCTTCAATTCCGAATCTTTCGACGTCGTAGATACACAATCTCTCGTCCATGAAAGGCATCTCATCCCTCCCTGCTCACCAACTCGCCGTATTTATCTCGCATATGTTCCATTGTTTGATTGTCTTCTTTATTATGCGGGCACCTCTTTAGGGCGGGGAGGGGGTGGGGGGGGGGGGGGAGAATCAAACGTTTTTCGACCGTTGGGCCCACTTTGTTTGTTTCCGTTAATCGGTTGGACGGTAGGAGTGGCGAGTGGGTTTACGCTGACTTTAGCCGGCTGTTTCGAACGATTGTTTTATGTATCGCGTTCTGGGTAGTGGATTGTTACCAAATACTGCAATGGATGGTAGCTGTGAATAGTTAGGCGTTTTCATAGTACGCGTTGGGATGTTTTTGTCGGCTTCGTTGCGTCTCGGGAGGTATTGTCGCGGATCAGTGTTTATGATGTCGGAATGTATTTTGATTGATGAAGAGGAATTAAGTGTCGTCTAGATTCTTCTGTGAATGGGGGATTGTGAATGGTGTCATTCATGTTTCTTTTTTCTGTGACGTATGGTTAGCTGTTCTGTAGCGTTTACGGTACAAATGGGTAACATTCTACGGTAGTCAACCTCCAAAATTATTAATTTAATTGTAGAGTGAGAACAGTTGTTGAAAATTGTAATGTTTTGTATTTGGAAAATGTCGACCTTTGACATTTCGCTCCCCTATAGAATTATCGTTCTGTTGTATTCCATTTCTTTCCACGTTTCTGTCTTCAATTTGCTCTCCGAAAAGCGATGAGAGTTCAAAACTGGGGAGCTTTCCAGCAAGTCAACAACAGTTATTAAGTACGAAATCGTGTTTTACTCTTTCACGTTTTTAGCGGAGAACGGAAATTGTCGAACTAGTTTCGCTGGAACAATAGGCTCACAATGTGAATACCGACATTTGGTTTGTCTTCACAAAGTCGTTCGGCTAATTCATCGAATCGTCCCTATTATCAGCCATTCACGCGATTCGCCGACATATACAATATCCGGCCGGAAAGCGTGTAGAATATCGGAAATATGTGCCATGAGGTCTATGCTAAAGAAACAAAGCGGACCTTCTAATTAAAACATTTCTATAATAGTGCGAAGTAGAAACTTTTCCAATTTGTCCGTTTCTGGCTATCAGTTACTCGTTATTTTACAACTACACTGTTACAACTAGGTTTTAACGTGTCTACAATTCGCAAAAACCTTCAACGGACGAAGTGAATAGTTTCTTAGACAAATACGTAATAGGAATAGTTATAGCGCACCTTACCGCCCGGCACTTGTAAAATCAACAAAGGTAAAAACCTACCGCGAACAACAGCACCACCGTAACAATAAATAAACAATATAAAGCACATAGGTATATCCCAACGAAAAATATCGTGTTTTGCATTGGTACTTGCTATCTCCACTGATCCGAGAACATGTAGCTGCCAGACTGCTACCGGCATGCACGGGGAAGCAAATTTTGCTTCATAAAGCAACGCAACGCACGTACACAGCCAGTTTGAAACTCCCTCCGTTTCAGTACCTACACTATCTACATCTTTGTTGCAAATCTTCTCGACAATCTTCCTTGGCAACGCTATTCATTATCGCTACCACCCCTGCCCCGGGCCCGAATAGTTTGGTTCACGTCAACGCTACGTATACTCAACTTTGCCGTAGGGAAAGCGAGCGCACATGTTACCTTTATTTCAGAGCGTGTTAACGAGAATCCGTAAAGCTGGCGAGCCTAACGAGTTGCGTGACGACAGTGATGGACGACGACGAGCAAGAGGAGCTCCGTTGTACCGGAAGCGACGTCGAGATCGAAGAATATTCGGACACTGAGGACTCGCCATATGTCGCTTATCAGGCGACTGATAAGCTCTTCGACACCGATCAGGCATCATGGCAAAAATTCACTTTCCTGGCAACCCTTACCGCCGTCATAGTGTCCGTTACCATCCTGATTATCAGTTATCCGCTTTATCTCGAGAGCATCAGCGCCGTTTCCAATGCTTACACAGGTAAGATTAACGTGAAATAACAGGGAACAGTTAGCCGGCTATCGTTCGTAACACCTAAATGTCGACAGAGTCACATACCGGCGAAGTGCGGGGAGATAAAAGGCGGTCTCGTCAAGAAATTGCGGACAATTTTAATCTCTTACCGCGCTACCAGCTTTCCCGGAAGCGCGACAACGCGTTTGCATTAGACTCTTCGCGGATTTGCTATCCTAATCCGAAAATAGGAGCGACGATTGGGCCGGTTAGGCAATCGAACGTACGCGAGCTGATCGGGAATGTGGGAAGAAACCGTCTAGAAGTAGCATTGTTCCGTTTCGATCGATGCGAGCGATTGATACTCGTTGTAACGAGTAAGAGTACGGATTTTATTCCCACTAGCTCGCGTCGCCAACATTTGCATCGAATCGTACTCGATTCCTTTCGCATTCGGCGTTAATCGCATATTCATCGAAAGAAAAGAGAGCGATCGTATTAAAGATTCAACGTCATCTCACCGATATTTCCGCAAAGCTCAATGGAACTCGGAAAGTACGTTAAACATATCCCGAACAATAATCTCCCATAATACATATCGATATTCGGTAGAAACAATAAATTACGTAAATCGACTTAAAAATCACTGAAACAACATTCGACGGAAAGAAACCAATGCTATTTTCTATCCGATCCGATCGTCACGTGTGAGAAATCGGCTATGCTGCGACAAAACGTCTGCTGTCCCATAAAAAAATGGCGAAACGGGATAGAGAAAAAGGGGTGGGAAAGGGGTGGGAAAGGGGTGGAGAAAAAGGGTAGGAAGAGGGTGGGAAAAAAGCGTGCGTGGCGAGACTCGCGCGTAAAATGGCACAATACAGTGCGAGATGAGGGCCGACGTTGTACAGCCGTTCGATTGTGATTTATTCAGGACTCCTTTTCACTGCACTCGCCTCAACCGGCATGCTCGGCATAGTGTATTTCGTCGCGGAGAGGGTGTCGCCGCCGCCAGCATTAATCCCGAACAGCATGCGAATAAGGATACCCCGCTGCGTCCTGATGAAAATAAGCACTCTCTACGCCCTCTCGGGGATCCTCGTTACTCTGTCCCTCGATCAGAACAGAGTCCTCTGCCATCTCCAGGACCCCATTAAGGGCATCACTCTCGTCTTCTCGCTCGTCTACTACTTCTTCTTCTGCCGGAAAAGTGAGCATTGATCGTTCAAATATTTGCCCGGACGCACGCCCGTTCGCGATACGATTTCGAGTCCTACGATTCTGACTCGTCGACGGTTATCGCTGAAAGGATCTAATCAATTTCGTCCACCGGCATTTCACTGGTTTGGAAAACGGATATGGTCTTTGAAATGATGGCGCATCGTTTGTATCGAATGCATTTTTATGTCGAATTTGGCAATTTGTGGTGCCACTTTGAGGCTTAAGAGTTGAGGGGGGATTACTGGGAAAGTGAGAGTAAATGTATTTTGCATTGCCTGATCCATTTGAAGATTGTAAGAACTTTCAGAAACTTTGTTTGAGAATGTACTTATATTGTGGGTTATCAAGATGTTTCACTTTGTTTCATGAAAGACGTTATGACGTAAACTGTTGTCCGAACAGCATTGGATGTTTTTGTATAATAATATTTAGAAGTCTCATAGGTCATCTAAGAGATTAGAGTTAAACGACATTGTCTAAAGGTGAATGTCCTTTCAGCGTTAACCTTCATTGTCTGATAATTTTAATGAGCATGAAAGTAGATTAAGCTTTATATTACAGCCAAAACGTAGTCTTCTTATTTGTAAAATGCAAAAACTGGACGTTGTCAAAGAAGCGTCTGTTATACAGAACGTTCACAAAACGCAAAACAATTTCCACCATCCCCAAAAGACTTTTGAAAGAAATTTCTTTATTAATAAGCCAAAGATGCCGACAATCACGCTAAACCGATTTCAATTCCCACACCGAAACAAACGCCACCGACGCAAAGCAAACAAACGTTACCCGATATCCAGATCATCAACAGCCAAATCAAAATGCACATACGATTTCCCTTCCCTTCACCGCGCTCTCCACAAAACATTAAAACCGACCAGTCAGCCAACATAAAATCTCTTGCCTTTTCGTCAATCGTCCTCAACTGGCGTAAAAAAACCATTCGGCCTCAACCCTCGCAAACGTTCTCTCCCAAAGCTAAGAAATGTCGTGACAATGTTGAACCAACCACTCCGGAAACGACCTGTACTTACACTTAGCGTCAATGTAAAAACGTAAAGTGCCGCTGAATCGTGTGCACTTTACAGTCGTTCAGATTTGCATATTAGACCGTTTATTTTGAAAGTGATGTAAGTCCATTTTGTTACATTAAATATCACAATAATTAAAAGTTTACACTAAGTTAATCATATATTACGACATGTTTTTTTACATTTACATTTTATATACTCACATTTCTTAAATTAAATATTAAACAAATAAACAATTTACACCAAATGAATCACAAATTATGTGGTATCGCGTTTTTGATTAAATGGACTTACACCACTTATGGTCAAAATAAACGGGGCTAAATTCAAATCCATGCGAGTGTACGATGCGTACAATCCGACGGCACTTTACATTTTTACATGGCCGCTGGGTGTACAGGTCGTTTCCGGACTTTAAAAAAAGTTAAATATCACATAAATATAAAGTTTACACTAAATTAATCACAAAATATGTGACATCCAAATTTTCGTTTTAAACTCACTCCACTTTCAAAACAAACTGTCCAATATTGTCTCGACGGTAGGTACACGAGCTTTATTTTTTCCAAAAAATTGCCCGCGGCCCACTTGCCGGCCTCGGTCGCGAAGTACCTAAGTACCGTGCATGTTTCCAGTGATGAGTTTACAGCGGATCTTCTCGAGCACGACGATAATCGTCGGACTGTTCATAAGCGTCGACTACGGCCTCTGCGACGAGTTTCGCTGCCGCGGCAGAGAGGTTTCCGCCCACGCTACGCAGCTGAGAGGTTCCTGGGGTGTCAGGGCGGTCTGGACCTTCGTCTACGTCGGTGCCCTGGCCGCCTTCGCCATGTTCTTCACCATGCTCGAGCATCATTACACCACCGGGGTAGGTGATCTGATCTTGAACTGCCGACGATGAACGCCGACGATGTCGATTCAGCGTTTTGTCTCGCGGAGACCGAGAATCGATCGCCGGCCGAGAGGGTGGACTTGATAAATTATGTAGGATATTACTCGACGCACCAGAAAAAAAGTTTACTTTCCCCCCTCTTGCCCCCCCTTCGTTTGGCCCCAACCGTCCGTTAGAGAGGAAGTTGTAATGACGGCGCTCTTTGTCGGTCGCGGGGGAAGTTCGGGCTTTGATGGAAAATGGAATTCGG
Source organism: Anoplius nigerrimus (assembly GCA_914767735.1). Taxonomy (NCBI): domain Eukaryota; kingdom Metazoa; phylum Arthropoda; class Insecta; order Hymenoptera; family Pompilidae; genus Anoplius; species Anoplius nigerrimus. The sequence goes on along the minus strand of OU612079.1, from coordinate 1,879,011 downwards.
CTAATTCTCATTTTTGTCATGTACTGTCTCGAGGTCGGGCTCTGACGTGATCGAATTCGGAAGGGGGCTTACGTGCTCATTACATTAATAATGAGGTCAATTGAGTTTCGGGTGTACAGTACTTACTTATTTTCATACTATCCTGTATTTTCTGAGGTTGAACTGTACAATAATAGTTATTCAAAATCAAAGGGATAGACACGTACAGGTCACAGTAATTGCAGCAAAATTAACGGAATTTCTGTACACAGTTTCTGTAATGGTCTGCATTTTCCGGCTTGTAAGACAATCGAAATAACCGGGAGAAAATGAATATTTGTTGATTAACACTTTTTTACCTCCGATTCGTGGAGTTGGTTAGTGTAAAAAGTCAGGGCAGGTTCGAAAAGCATACGCATTCTATTTGTCAGTTTAACGTGATTCCAGCAACAAAACATGTGCCAATTGCTCACAACGCCACACGAGTCTTTCCTCTACACGGTGTCCCGCCTGGTTGCATCCCGTGACATTCGACGTCGCGGTTCCGAGGAGGAGGGTGGTAGATTATTGCACGTAACGGATCCGGATCCGACGATAAAACCGAAGACTTATCCGAAGCCACCGATTCTGCAAACGCTCTTCTACGTGCACGCCGTCGCATTCTTCGCGATACTCTCCTTCTGCTGGATCGACACCCTACCCGGTATAGGCAGAGTAAGTCCATACAGATGTTTATCTTTTCCCAATATACAGGATGCATCACGAATTCACATACAAGTTCAATGCGAATCCAATACACCGAAGACTTCAAGAGTTTCTATAAACAAACTTCAGCAAATTATTTATTTTATTTATTGGTTACCGTAAGCGTAAATCTGATGATTGTGTATAATTACTTAAAGGTTAATTTGATAAATGTTCAAAAATATATCACATTTACCAAAGGGCATAGCTGAGTAAGATGGTCAAAAGTGTCAATATTTAGTGGTGCGCAGTTTTTAGATTCTTATTAGATTTTTACATAGAAAATCCAACTGATAAAATAATAAACACCAAAACATTAATCAGAAAAACATCGATTTGATACTGAAGGAATTGCGGATCACGAATGTCCTTTTTTCCTGACATTATTGGTTACTAATAATGTCTCTCTGGTTATTTTTTGCCATGGTGGAACAGTCTCGGAAAAATCGAAAACTCTTTCTCTAGTCAGTGTTTGTATGTCAGATGATCGCATGAGGCAAACTTTGGTTTAGTTTTTGTCATATAAGTGTAGGATTAGTTGCAGGGCGGGGCGGATATGTGTTAATCGAGTCAAAATAAAGTCTTTGTTTATAGTAAAAAGTTTAATTGAAAAGAACAAGTAATAACTATTAACTATTTTCCCTTTCATACACACACACACACACTTTCGTCTTTCCGTCTTTCCGTCTTTCCGTCTTTACGTCTTTACGTCTTTACGAGTCGCCGTCTTGTTGCGAACTGCCCGTCTTGTCCAATCCCCACACGTTTCCGCATCGGAAGATTCGACAGTCTTTTTGTCCGTTCGTCCGTCAGTCTGTCTCACTCCTTTGAATTCGTCTTCGCGTAACCCCTCTCTCCGGCCCTTCTGTGTACTTTCGTTCGTCCTCTGTCGCTAGGTCACTCGCAGTCACTCGTCACCTCTCATCATACATACAGGCACACGCACACGCATACATACAATCCCACATAAGTAACTATTTTTTGGGATGTTTAGTGTTATCGAGTACATTGAACCGTAAGAAGTCAAAAAACTAAATAAATGAAAGAAATTGATGTTACAGTGTAGCTTATGTCCTAAAAAATGGAAGATCATGTCAACAGCGACTTTAACGTCTCGCGACGGTGTCATACTTGTAGATCACCGGAGACGTTTTTTCCGAATTCGAATCCTCTTAGGTGCTTTCTTTTGCCATCATTTTTTTCATGTTATCACTGATTGTGAGTATTAAAAATAACAGGCATCATACGTCACTGGACCGGCAAAATATCGATTTTTTACAATTTTTTCACTATTTTCTCACACTTTCTTGACCCTATCACCGTAACTATTGCACTAATTGTAAGAAGACACGAGTTGCAATTATTTTAAAATATTTTGATAACTCTATTATATTATAGTGGAATAATTATGACAGAAACTGTCATATGAAAATGGTCCTGTGAAATGTGCATTTTTCATAATTTAGATTTCCAGAATTTTGGTAGTAACTTTTTAATTATTGCACTCATTGTTAGAAGCTTCCGACTGCGATTTTTGTAGTCCCCTTTTGATCTTCTATCAACATACAAAGCCAGAAATCGGTCTGAAGATTTTCATTTTTTGAGTCATTCTTCGACTCCCATATTTTGGTGATTTTTTTTACTGTAACTTCGAAACTAATGCGAATGTTGATGAACGAGAAACGGCTCTTTGAGTTATTTTGACCCCTACCAAGTAACAAAACGGCGTTTCTATTCGATGATTTTCTTTTTTTTTCGGAAAATGGGAAAGAGCACCCCTTAACAAATTTTTGTTTTTTAAAATCGCTTGTAATTTTTGAACCACCGGTCGGAACCTACGATAATCATACATTTTCTTCAAGCTTTTGACGCATGCTGTTACATAGGATTATCAACAAAAGTCGATCTTCAAAAAAAATGTTGTTCGACTCCAAGAAATCGCTGTATCTTCGAAACTGTTTTGAGTCACGCTGATTATTTATCAAATTAACCAGTAATTATGCGTAATCATCGAATTAATCACGTTTACCGTAACATATTCATTATAGGAACGTTTGAAATAAAATATGTTCGGTCGCGCTAAATTATAACTCTCGTGTAACTGTTTGGAATATGTTAGCTATAGATCCACTTATCATGAAGTTCATAAGCATATCGTGTAGGTATGTCTTGTGTATGTTATACATCGTCAATTTCTTCCGCACTGAAAGCAGTATTGATACGATTACACTACGCAACAAAATAAAATTTTTTCTCTGCTACTAGGTTGAAAATAGGTTCCTTATAGTAATTCATATGCGCTGAATACAGAAATGCAATCTTTGCTCTGGCACGTCAGGAAAAAAAGTTATGTACGTATAAACCTTTCCGAGGATAATGCTATTAACTACGTTGAATTGCGAATGTGAGACATTTTGGGGCAATTAATGTGCGTACTTTGGGATGAAAATGCTAAATATTATAATTAATAAATTAATTATAAATGTTTATTTGCCTCTGAAATGAGTCAGAGGCCCCTAGTTACACTAACATTGGCAATACCTTGGTTTAAAAATGCACCTATTCATCTTTCGTTTACTGAATCACCATATACCGAACCACCGAATCTTTTGATTTGAAATCAATTAAAGACGCGTTATTGCGACTGTTGCACTGAAGTAATGTAGGGTTTAAGGCGAGATACGTGTCGATGGATAAGGAATATGAAAGCGTTTTGTTTGTCCGATTTGGAAGTGGGGTTGCGGCGTCGCCTCACGAAACTCGATGGACATTTATTTGACAACAGTCGTACCTGCTTATTCAAATTATCACTCCTTAAATAAAGCATCTTTACGTTTATTAACACCTTCGTTTATTTTCCGTATAGGATCCCACACTAATTTTATAAAACATGTTGAATCCTGCCCGCATGCTCTAGCTCGAGCGCAAGTTAGAACTTGTCAAAGTCTGCCTATTTGTTTTTACCACTGCAACTTTTTTTTACAGACGCATAAAGCAGAGTAACCTTGAGAATACACACACACATTCGTACGTTATACCAAATAATACGGCTGATTGATGCAGCTATACAATAACGCATGTAGACGGTTTTAATGATCATCTTATGACTTTATTATTAATATGGTTTTTAGCTATAACTTTAAATCCAGACGTGCTACGACAATTCTGATTGCAAAATCGGAATCAGCGCACCCAATTACATAATACGCACATTCATTTCAACTAGTAGCAAATTCATTGTTGCATAGTGTTATCGATACGCGCGTTCTAGCTCAATGATTTTTTGCAGACTGCGTCATAGCCAGTATTTCACTATGAACATACCTTTTTCATATTCTTCCAGGGCTTATCACCTGTGGATCTCTATCGCACGGTGGAAACTGGATTGATGTGCCACTTCAAAAGTAGCACTCCATGCTTGAACGTTTCCAGCCACGGGTGGATATTTCTGCTTGCTTACGTCGCGTTTTCGATCTCAATCGTCAATTTCCTGTCGATGTGCGAAAGCGCGGTGTTCAGCGTTGCCACTGCTACTGTCTCTCTTCCGCTTTCCGGTATTTGGTGGAGTCTCTACAAAATGGACGTAGGAGCGAACGGGGGTGAGTTAAACATTGCCAAAAACTTTTGCGCATTTTAATTTGTCAGCATCGTAAAGTTAACTATTTTTACTGTAACAAATAAAAACTTCCATGTCTTTGTCGGTGATAAAACGGAGAATATAGAATCATAATTAATGCTCAAAAACTATCATATGATACTTCGTATTATTCCGTTTTTTTTAATTGGGACATACAACGAATATTATTCTGTGAAAATGACAAATGACACTACGATTATGTGATCATTATGTTTACTTATTATTTTCGTATAATTATGAAGTGCCGCGAAGTTAACGACAATATACAGAGAATGCAGAGTTCGAGAACTCGGAAGCGGAACCGTTCCGCAGAAAATTTATACCGGGCGTATTAATATAAGAGATTCGATCAGCAAGGATCGATCTCTCGTTCCGTGTCGTTCGCGAAACAGCACTCTGGTTGGCCAGATTGCGCATCGGGCCGATGAAATGGCTCTCAAGTAAAATCTGTGGGATAGGTTCTATCACGTGGGCACCGGGGGTGACCGGCGAACTGATTTGCGCCCTTCTCGGCCTGCCCGTTGTTCTGCTCGGCCTGGGCTTACTTATTAGATCGCACTTCCGGGACACTCAGCCGCCTTATCAAGCCATGCAGCAGCCCGACGTCCAGCACGAGTCTTGCCAAAGATGAATCCTTTTGTACGAATCACCTTACATCACTTCTTACGTGCGGACGATGAATGCCAATGGCGAGATGTGGGAAGGAAGGGACGAAAAGTGTAACTTAACGCTGATCGATACGACGATCCTAAGTGAATGTTGCTCACGCTATTTGCCCGTGCAATGCTACGGATAATGATCGATAAATTGATCGACGAATCGATCGACGGATCGATCAGCGGAAAGGCAGAGATTGCGAGCTGAGCTTCGTTGTCGGGCAAAACCTGAAAGAGCACCTAGATAGAACATCTCGAAATTCGCGTGCAAGCTTCTTAAACGTAGATTGACAGGATTTTATAATGAAACACGAAGGGTTTGTTATTGTTGAGTCGTGCAATTTTCATGTTTTGTCCGTTAACGGCGTTCTTTCCTCTATTTCGATTTCTCTCTCTCTCTCTCTCTCTCTCTCTCTCTTTCTCTCTCTCTCTCTCACATACACACATCCTCTTCGTTCCCTACCTTCTCACTCTTTCTCCATCTCGCAGATTCTTGCCAAAACATGCGTCCCAGCCTCGCGAGCACGCCAGCTTTGCGACAATGGCGATCACGTGATCAATGCCAAATGAAAGTGTACCGCGGTCGAATTCGAAAACGGGTGGAGAAGGAAAGAGAAAGCGATCAATGTTTCCTATGTATTGCCAACACTGTAACATCCGTCAAGCCACAACGTTATTGCCAATTTATATTTTATTTTGATAAACAGAATATTTGATATTTTCAAATACGATCAAATTGCATACATTGTATTCTGGATAAAATGATGAAAGAAGAGAGACGAGGAGCATATATAAAGTAATACTTTTGTAGGTGCAATGTAGCGAGTGTGCGTGAAATTGTGTGTTTCTAGTTAAATGGAAGAAAAATTCCGTACTTTAAGGTGTCTTTAGATTTTACTGCTTCTCTTCCGCTGGCACAGAGAACGTCCTCCGACGCATGAAGCAAGGGGAGGGTGACAGAGGGGGGGGGGGGGGGCAAAAATGTTAGAGCACCGCGCGAACCTGATAGCGTTTCGCAGTTGCGATTTGCAAAGTACTGGCGTGGCCAACTGGCCCACGTGTTTTTTTTTTGTTTTTTGTTTTTTTTACATCGACGACCCCTTTGTCCCCCAAAAAAGCACTCGTCGATCCCCCAGCGTCCCTTTCTAGTCCGTGAGAATCCGTTTCATGCGCCAGGAACGTATTCGCACCTCTATCGCCAGAGAAATAAGAAAGTGCAAACGAAGCAGCCACGAGACACGCAGCGAATGGCCATATTTCCGATACTCCCCTCGAGTATCATTCCTGTTTTTCGAGCACCTGCATGCCTGTTAAGCGATGCGCTCGCGAGTGCATTTGCCCGGAGCGGAAAATGCTCCGAGTGGCATTTTGAACGTTCTATCTTATCGCTTTCCGTATATACGTGTGCGTGTCCATACGAGGGAAATAATCGATAACGCGCGAACGTATTGGAGGCGTGCATGGCCGTGTGCACGCGCACTTTTTTGCCCGCATCGATGCGATGAAAGATACGTTGCTGCAATCGATATTTTAGCGCACAAACACTATTTTAAACCGGCTCAACGCGAAGATTCGTAGGGAAGCGTCGGCCGACGGCCGCCAAAAGAGGAATCGTGCGAGAATCGGCGGGCAAGTTATTGCTAGATGTGTGTCACGCTGCTGCGACATTAGGCTAAGCATCGCATAATTATTGCACAGTATAAGTAATTTCTTTTCCGAGAACGTTCCATCACTATGCAGTTCCTTACGTTTGTTTCTTATCGTCGTTAGGGATTTAATGCGACGAATGCCTCGCGAAGTTGGTCAAATTTCTTCGTTTCTCTCCTTCTGCGAATTTCAATGCACTGATTGACGAGTGGCCTGTTGGAATGTACTTAGTAGATAGCGTATTTGTCAATTTCGTTACTTAATTTTGGTGATAATAACGGGATATTAGCGGCTTTCGGTTTCTAAGATAGTTAACAAGTTTTCGATTTGTTCTTAGCATGTATGCACATTACAATGAAATAGTGGAAAGTATCTTGCAAGAGTAAGAAAAACAAAGTGAAAAGTACCTAATGTGTTTGATTTAGCTACCTGCAAAGTTTTCGATGAAAGAAGACATTAACGAAAAACACGCGTTTAATAAAGTAAACTACTAACTTAAGATGTAATGCATTGCAAGCATTAAGTGCGACCGTTTCTTAACGACTAATAAATAAACGGCGGGAGTATACTACTATTACGGCACAAATATATACATATTTAAAGTGTTATGTAGGATGTTAGTGTAGATGTTCTTATTCTTCAGCCATAGCTATGCAGAAGTAAACTGTTAGTATGAAAATTTGATCAATTTCCCGATTCATTAGTGTAGTCTACAATATTTCTAAAGCGCGTTATAGCGTTAGACTGTTGCAATTTGTTTCCCGTGATTTTAAGAGTTGTCTGTTATCTTTATTGTGTTTTTATATTTTACCATAAAGTACTTATCGTGTCACATATCTGTTGCTTTTACTCATTTTTTTTGTTATACCATAGAGTTTTATACTTTTTCGTTCTCTCGCGTCTCTTAGTATCGCATTCTGCCGGGATGACATATGATCTAGATATCATTCAAACTTTCCTGCTCCTTCTTCTCCCTAAATAAAAGAGAATAATAAATCAAACTTCCTGTTTTTCTGTCTTCTCTGAATGAAATCAAAAAGTCGAAAAGTCGAAAAGAGACACAAGTAACCTCAGAATGAACGAAAAAGATTCGTGCCAAACTTTCGAGTTGCAAGTAACTCGACTGTAGGTTAAGTGTTCAAGCATTTGTGCAAATAGTAAAAAGTTACTATTATATATATAAATATATATATATATACATTAAAGTATAATAATATTAATAATGAAATGAACAAGTAAATGTCATTAGGTATGTCACATATGGACATCAGATAGTTTGTTGATAAATATTAAGACTCTAGACGTGTAAGGTTATTAGAGCATAAGACAGAGAACATTATTACTTGTTGGAAATATGTCAATCATATTCTATTGGAAAGCTATACGTCCACATTTTTTACAGTAATTCTAATGAATGTTTAAGCAAGCTATTAGCAGCAACAATAATACTAAACAGATGCAACAATAACGTGAATGCGCAAATAGCCAATCTGTTATAATTAATTGTTTGCTGTATAGGGATGCAGCAAATTACCGTAACGATAATGACAATGATAATAAGTGGTGATTAATAATCGTCGCAGTTATTAAGTTTCGCAATACGGTGGGAAACTTAACGATACAATATGTATGCCCTGTAAAAGTTATTCTAAATTTGTCAAGCGAAGAATGTTTACTCGTGTACCCTTCTTACATAAATGTACAAGTAAATATATGAATGTATATGTATATGTATAAACTAAGTTTGCTAGACCTAAATACAGCAAGACGTTAATACCAGAAGTACGCTTAATATAGAAGGTAAGACAGGATCGAGTAAATAGAACGTCAGTCTAAGCAAAATTATATATACAAATATGTACAAACGTTTTTAAAGAAGCAAGGTTTTATAAATTTTAAACTGTTCGTCGGTGTATCGCTTCTTTCGAACATGTGCCGGCAGATTGAGATTACAAGTTCACTAATTCAGTTTATTACAGAATGGAGTCTTGACAATGTTTACTCTACAGGGCAGCGGAACTCATCACTTTGATTTAGATTAATATTATCTTTATATAAGAAACAGAGCAAATAGCAGCTGTATTTGTTTAGAGGAGCTGTAAGTTTAACAAAGCTTAAAAGAAGTGTTTCAATGATCACAAAATTACAATTTTGATAGTCAATGATTCAACTATACTTGATCAATAATACGCGTTTTGCCTTTAGTCACCAGAGCAGTGGAACTCATTTGATGAAAAGTATTTATTCTCCACAAAGATGGTAATTTAAATTAATGAGAATGTAGAACACTAAAAGATAATTTCGATTATTAATATTTCTATACAGAGAAATAATAATGCTATTGTTCGAAATTCTCCCGGCTATGTGCCGTAGCTCATTTATGATAGGCTCAAAACGTAATTGGCGTGAGTAGCGTAAATGTAACGAAATGTTGAAAAAAAGTTGTGCTTATTGGAGAACTTAATAAATGTGTACTTTTCTTTGTTATTTTTAGCTGTAATTATCTTGATGTCAGTTAATGACAATATATAAGTAATACTTTTGCAAGTTGCTAGAATTATTATGAAGAACACAAGTCTTCTCTTCACACAAAACGGCTCAGTCTGTCTCTTTTTTCACAAAAACGATAATATTGATCTGGATCAAAGTGATAGCTTGCTATGTCGTATCTTTTCTTTGCATGCAAATCAAAATTAAACTATGCTATTAAGTTTCACATTAATCTTTATTGTGTAACGGTACGTAGTAACGGCTTTTTTTGTCTAATTTGAAAACCGATCAAGTGTGACACTTTTATTCCCATAACGCTAATACGGAGCAAATATTTTTTCATCGTGTTTCTATAAAAACAACAATGTTGTTATTGTCAAATGTGTACTGTAATCGCCTGCAATTGTAAAGCAACTACTTGAACGGTTTTCATCATACATCTTTTTCATTTACATAAAAGCCGTTAAGTCCATGTTACGGTTCAAGAAAAGGATACTAAAAGTCACAAACTGTTTGATGTTAATAAATAACAGGTAGAACATTGTGTGCGTGATGCCAATGCGAATACGAGGGATACCGAAATATCGCATTGGTATTCTTTTCAGATCAACGCTTTAATAACTAATAAATAATATTTAGAATACATTTATAATTGACAAGCGAACATCAGTGCCATATTTACACTGAGTGTCTTCCCAGATAAAGTAATGTTAAAATTAGTATTTGAGGAATGTATTATAACGCAATGATGCGCATAAGTATATAGATTGTAAGAAATGCAGTTTTATTATAATGAAGACGACATATAATTGGAAGCAGCAACATCTTAGCCTTCGAAAATTTCGCAATTTAAAATTAACATGTGACAAACATTATTTACTGTCGATACTTACAGCATTATTGATGTCCATAAAAACAATACATATTTTTTGTGGATGTATTGGTATTATCCCTATCGTACCGACATAAATGTTATAACGTTTCTTGATAATATTGTCGTACCGAACAATGTTTTATCTAAATATAGCATAATCCATATGGCATCGAATCAGTGTTACTTAATAATACTTATGTTTGTTCAATATCACTATGCACAGAATTATTCTATTATGCGTGAATTATGTTGCTGCACGAGATGAATATTTACTTACCATCCCTTCTGATGAAAACTTACCTTTCATTCCCTATCTTTTCTCTCAATATGAACTTTCGTGTCATTAAGCCTGATCATCCCTATTGTCCAATGCGAGCGGAGCAAAGTCTATTGCTTTTCAGTTGCGCAAATGGAATATAGCCTTCTTCAATGTTCAAATTTGCCAGTATGCTCAGTTTACTCGTATTGATACTCCGTAACAATGTACTGTATTATAAACACATTAATAAAAACACAGAAACCCATAATTATGATCTAGACATTCTTACATATGTGAGTACATGTATGTATATCGTCAGTATTCAGACTGGAGTATTTTTCAATTCTAACCGATTAAATGCTTCCCCCATGCATTAAAATATATATTTATCATTTCTGTTAGCTAATATTATCATAAGCAGTATCATCCGGCTGTTTTAATTTTGTAATGGCTATTTGTAAATACAGAAACGAATTTTTCAGTTATCTTTTTTGCTACGTAGTTATCCTTCAGACGAATGTGAAGATCTTTATTATATCCAGAGCCATTAAGTTACTTTCTTCAATTAGTGCGCGACGATAAATTAATTCAAATTCGACGTATTACTTAAATGTTTACTTCAGCTTTATCTAGAACGTATAGAATTCAAAAGAAAATAGAATAATACAAAATGATTTATCCGTTCGACTAACGGTTAGGTTCTTCGCTAAGGACAAATAGAGGTAACACCAAATTTTTCATGAATGACTATATTTTATAGCTCTCATAGGATCGTTGATTACAATTTTATTGCTGCTACAACCGCAGTTTGATGAACGTTACCAATTCTGTCTGACAGCTTTTTTCCGTTGCATAGGTAGTCCTCGTAGCGAATCTCGAGCAACTGATTAAAGCCCAACTTCTCTTTTATTCGCTGGCTATAGCGCGACGAGAAGATGCCAAAAGCCACTTCAGGGACCACGCTCTCGTTGACTATGTGCTCGCAAACTGGAACTTTGTGCAACTTCCCCGACAGCAATCCTCGAGCAAATTGCAAACTCGCATCCACAAGTTGTTGTCCGATACCCCTGCCTTGATACGCCGGCAGTGTGCCGATATAGAAAAGCTCCATCGCCCCATTTACACCATATGCCTCAAATATATTTATTCGGGAGAAGGCCTTCATTCCGTTTGAACGTAAAGTAAACAATTATTACATACATGGAATTTTAGCAATCTATTGGTTATGCTTCGAATGAAGACGGGAGCAAAATAAATGTATACGAAAGAAATATTTTATAGATTTAACGAAATTTTGAATTCTATGTAAGACAATTACGGTACTTCTGTAAATAGCAAACTTGAAGTAATAAGACGTAGACATATTGTGTTTTGCCCGTCACGGTGTATCGTAAAAGCTTAACTGTTAGAAAACACTTACAAAATCCACCAACTCCATGAGCTCCAGGCACGACCTCTTAGTTACATTTTCCTCGACAAACTCGGTCAATGAAGTTTTCTGACCATCCTTTAGGGGGAACTTTAAAGTGAAAACGAGAAGCCAAGGAGTAATTAGAAATTTTTTGTTATTTGTACGCCTTGCGGCTTTACATAAATTCAGCATAAAAGAAAAGCGTTGATTATGATATTCACATGCATTTTGTTGAAACCCACGCCCGCCACTATGTCAGTTTTAAGATCCACAGCAATTATTGTACAGCCGTCTTTGATTATTTCGCGGAAAACTGACTTCATTTGGTCGGCCGAACCCTCTTCCTCGTACATTCCGACTCCAATCGCGACCATTTCCGATTTCATCGTTTCTATTTGAACATTCAGTGCATCTTCGATTCTATCTTTCGTAAGTAACCGATACTCAATCATATTTACGTTGCGCAATACAATAGTTTTAGTAGAAGACATTGATCCTCTCATATTCTATCTTTAGGCAACGCAAATTAAACACAGAAACTGCTGCGTAAAAAGTCAGAAAACTTCAACAAAGCAGAACGTTTCTGAGTGAAACTCTCTCCTGTGTCTCCCTTCTTGAACACCACTGAGGTATGTGCTGCACGTACAACGTCAGGTAAACTTCTAACTCTTAAAACAATGCTAATGCTGTACCATTTTCCGTCTTATCTGTTGCCAAGTTAGCACCGTTGGACAGACAAATTTGCAGTGTTATCTATGTACAGATAGATTTTCACGCGCACTAAAATGCCATCTTTATTAGCATCAATTGTCTGAAACATGCATCTCGATATAATACATCATAAATGATTGCTAATCTTTCAAGGACGATAAAATATTCCAAGCAATATTCTGTAGTACCTAGTTATTGAAAAGTGTATTATCCAAAAGAATGAAAAGACGCACCGTACAAAATGCTCTGAATTTAATATATTGTTTAATATTGATTTTAGTACGCAAACTGTAAGGTACTTGATACAACATATGTCGAGTGATTCTAACCGACTTTGATATATTAAGGGGTTAGGCCATTCTAGGATTTTCGACAAATCGATTTTTTTTTTGGTTTTAAGTGGTCCCTTAAAACCTCAAAAATGATGTGCCAAAATATTATGGCCGAGAAAAACCCCTAACTACTCGATTTTCGATTCTTATTACAAGACCGCCTTGTCGACAGGCGCTCCTTTTCATGTATGAGCGCTGCGGGAAAGTTGCTGTAGGCGATGAGAGCAGGTATACGGTAAATGTTATTGAAATTATTTATTACGTAACTAGTGTGGATAATTCCACCCTTCTATTTTCTTCAGTTTTGTCTCACAACTAGTCGAATATCTGCTTGAGACAGATACAGGCAAGAATTTGAGAAAGACGCTAGTTGACGAACACTCGTTCTTCTCGATACTTTGGCGAACTTTCATTAATTTTTGTGTGTGTAATTATTGATTTGTTTTTACAATGAGCGGTACAGTGGTGTATAGTGGGCAGAAAGGAAAAAAGACAACATACAACAACAAGAAGAGACTAAAACCATACCAAAGAAGGCCACTGAATCGCTATGAGTTAGAAACACCAAATGACTTGAATGACAGTGCATCGGCAAGAAAACTGAAGCAATCGGAAGATCTGTATGATATGGAAATAAATCCAGCATTTGGTTATCGTATCATAAACTTTATTACTATATTTTTGTCTAGTTCAGTAAAAGGGCATAGCCGGGTAAGATAGTGAAATGTGCCCCCGAACCGATCGAAATTCTGAATGAGCCATTCGATAGCTTATGAAAAAAGAAACATTTTTGTGAATTTTCAACTTTGTATCTCGACCGTGGGGGGCGGGGAAGTGTAAAATGTACTGTCCGCTTCTCCCACCATTTTCTCGGAATCTAGTGCACAAAAAAATTCGAAAAAAATCAGAGGTGTTTCTAGCAATGGCGAGGATATTCCAGATTTTTTTCAGATTTTTAAACAAAAAATCGAATTGATAAAAAAAATAAAAACCGAAAAGTCAATCAGAAAAAAATCGATTTGATACCGAAGGAGGTCCGGATCAGTGATGCCGCATTTTTCTGTAATATAATATTACAATCAACATCTCTCTGATTTTTTTTATCATTTTTGCTCACCAGCAACAGTGTCGGAAAAATGAAAAACCCGTTTTTTCGTCAGTTTTTGGGTGTCAGAACAACGTATGAGGTAAACTTTGGTTCAATTTTTGTCACATAACTATTTTATGTAATGTTTAATGTTATTGATTACATTCCACAGTCATAATAATGCAAGAAAACTAAATAAATGGAAGAAATCGATGTCACAATGTATGACTTATGTTCTGAAAAATTGAAGATCAACCAAAGATCGTTGGTAGCGACACGCGTAAGGTGACAGTCTGTTTTGTCGAAGCAAACTTTTTCTTTGGGTTCGAATCCTGTTAGGTGCCTTTTTTTTCATCGTTTTTGTGTCCTTTCTCTGTGCAACAATAGTTAACGTCGTGTGTGTTATGCATTTAACTACTTACACTCTAATTTTTGAAGATTTCTGAAAATGTTGCAAATGCGGAGGTACTACCTTAAATACCGTTCCGACCACCAAATTACATATATGATAAATTCAAATCACAATAAAGTAATCATAAATAGAGCTTTATTTTCTTTTATACACGACTAAAACGATTCGTAAAATATATTAATGGTACAATAGACATATATGCCATTTGTATATAACAACAGTTTTATAATCTCTTGTTTATGCCACTGCGCATAAAGTATATAAGTATAATTGCGTAAACAAATTTCCAAATATGTACCTGATCTTTTGTTCCGCAAAATGCTATTCGAGAAAAATATGACGAACGTTCGCATGAATGCAATCAACGTTAGTTTACTACGATATTTCAACACACTTACATATGATACACTTAAATCTATTACAGTATTGATTCCTTTCATTCTTGATATAGAATAGAATGAAACAATGTACTAACTGGATATAGTTAGACCACGGTACCTGCACGTGAACTAACATCAAATGATTTTACTCGTAAAATTGAGGATGAGTACTTCTTAGGTAGGACGATCAAAATGTGTTCATTAAGGCATGTATGAAGATATAAAATGTAATGTGAATCTCATAAATTTCTCTTAATCTAGCTATCACACGCGTATCACATATAATCTTCAAAAATCTGTACACGGTGTGCATATTGTCAATGACTGCAACGTTCCTGCCGCTTAATAATTGTACAATTTCTGATATGATAATTTCAAGCCATAATAGCAATAATGACAACTAGTTGTCAGAAAAATCAACGGCAATGAACAGGGCCAAGCTCTTTTTAAGGCCAGAAAAATATTTTTTTTTGCGCCACGGCTAAGCTCTAAGGCAATTCAAGCTTAAACATTCAAAATGTTTCTTCTATTTTTACACTTCAATAAATACTCAAAACATAGGCAGTAACTAGTCACATCCGACGATTCAAAGTCTTTTTGCCACTAAAATCGTAGTAGGATGTTCCCTACCGATTCTGTCGCTGAACTTTTTTCCAGCAAACTCGAACTCGTCATAGCTGACCTCGGCCAATTTCTCAAGGCCGACCTTTGAACTGATTTTCTGTGAGTATCTTGAAGTCATAATCGCAGACACCAGGGAAGGTATCAAAGATTCGTTGCGTATCGTACTCTCATCGTGTATTATAACGGGCGTTTTCACTTTCTTCCCTCTTGTCAGTTCTTTGCCAATTTCAATCGTAGTTGACGCCAGCAGCTCGCCTATTCTTCGCTGTCCGTAGCTTGGCAAAGTCGCTAAGAACATACACTCCAGGATGCAATTCACGTTGTAGTGGCTGAAAAGGTTTACTCTAGAGTCGACATTGATCATGAAATCCACCAGAGCTTTCGACGACTTGTACTTGCAGTTCTTGCTAAAGACTTCGAAGTAACTCTCTCCTTCGTCGGTATTGAGAATCTAAAAATTCATAAGTCGTTAGGTACTATCTCAAATGGAAATAAATGTTTTGGCAAAAGAACTAAATAATGCGTAACGCAGTTTAACAATCGCTACACTTCCGGCTTTATAAATCTATTTCACAAAGTAGAGATTAATAGAACTTTAACCGTTTGCACTCGGCACCGTTTCGGACGTTACCTATCAGCAACTCGACGCCACTTTGTCGCGAAAACGTACACCCTGGAATCGTGATATTCTATAGCACAATATTTTGGAACCAAGTAAGGCATTGTAATGAAATTTGGTTTATATGTATTTGTGGATATTGAAGAACACATATTTACAAAGAAAAATTAAAATTTGTTTTCTATAATTTTCTACAGTATGGTAAATTGATACGTCTTCAACAGAGATGTTTTCTTCTACAGTACTTGTATCGCTATCACTATCTATAAAATTTCTTCTATAAAGTTTCCCTATATTATTGACCCATACACGTGCACCTTTGTTCCACTATTTCTACATATCGCGCAACGGATTAGAGAATTGTATAGTCCGTCGTGAACGCACTTCGCACGTTCTCTTTCGACATATAAAACCGTTTGATTTATTCATCATGCATCTTGATAATTTTATCATATTTTGATTTGTTTTTTGTGCCATTTTAATAGAAAACTACAGGAAAACATATGTTTCTTACAAAATTGCAATGGAATAAGTTAATTCTCCGAAATCGGTAATAAACTTTCATGTCCCCTCAGAGGGGACAATCGAGTGATATGCTAGACTTACGTTGTCCCCTCAGAGCTGACAACCGAGTGGAAAGGGTTAAGAACGGATTTTTCGAAATTGTATGACGTATAATCCGTGCACGTAAAAAATAATACGGATTTGATACGCATAATAATTATTAAATTAATTTATGGTGTTAATCGCTTTTCAGTATAGAAGTTAAGTAATATCTCGGTACTATTGCCAGCTTTAGTAGTTATCTCGCAATTGCAGACGTCAGAGGAACATTATTTGAACGAACGTTGCACAATGTAAAATAAACAACTACATAATTCATCTTTTTATCACTGTTATTATACCGAATATTTTAGTGTTTTCTTCGGTGTGGCAATATTTTGCCAGATAAGTGTAATCACCTATGGTTTGACTCAATGGCATCTCAAGACTATAAAAAGGAAGCTAAAGAAAAAATATATTTTATTCTAACTCGTAACAGAGTTTGATTATTATCACAAATAAGACAACGCAAATCTAAGGTAATGAACCAATTTTAAATATCATTAAATTAAACATTGAAGGATACACAAAAACCACGCATCCGCTTCATAAATTTATTCCGCATGAACTTCAATATTGATGTGTGGCCTGTATACAGCAACAGATTATTTATATCTGCACTTTGAATGCAGTTGCAACAAACCACAACACGTGCGTTGCGATAACTACTGTTTATCATTCGCTTGAAGTTATATTTTCATGATTTACCAACAAGTACATTGGTCCTAATTAAAATCAAAATTACAGTTTTGTGATAATTTACAAACCAATATCTCGTATGATCTAACAGATATTACGTACATCTCAAACACAGTAGCTAACTTCAGTACCAAATCCACCGTGCGGCGTCCAGCTAGATAATTAGATTAGGTAGGGACCGTGATTACCTGTATCTTATTGAAAGCGACGCCGACAACCTCACCGGTGGATACGTTAACGGCAACTACACTGACGCCATCTTTTGCTGCATCCAAACAGAGTTCCTCGAGCTCCTCTGCCGCTCCAGGTTCAGACATCAGATCTACACCCTTGCAGACGCTTTCGTAGACGAAGAAACTTCGCCTTATCACGTCCAAAGCACCCTCCAAGGTCTCGTTTGTCAACGATTCAAACTCTATGGCACCATCCTCCGTAGACCCCCACAGCCGATATGACGGCATTCTCTTTCGCGGTCTGTAACGTCATGTAAACACGTGAATTTCAATTTAATTTACGCCTCCTTTATTTCATTTCCGCATTTCAACTAGGCCGGTAATGAGACTCGTTACATAAACATGCTTAGTCAAAGTGACGTTCCATCATCAGGTGTATCATGCCCGTTGAAATCTAATCTGAACGGTTCACATTGCAGGCTTTAGATAGCGTTTTTGTCCAGTGGGAAACGTTTTTAGTTATATACGATCCTAAAAATGTTTTTCTGAATGGACTTGTTGCACTTTGTGCCTGACTGGAGCCGCCTGCATAGAATAAGCACGAAAAGTAACGAGTAACTCACTAGAACAACGGTAGTCACGTGTGTAAACATTGCATTGGCATAAAAAGTTTCCCAAAAGATAAGAGAGATGTTAAAAATGACGCTCGACGTGTATGACGCGACGAGATATAACGTACGAAATCAGTGGGACAAGTTACTAATGCATGGCTCATTATCGTTCTTTAACATTGAGTAAGTATATTGATACATAAGTTAGATACGAACAAGGACATGCCACATTTGCGGACTTTAAAGAGGTAAATGAAAGTAATCTGCATGCTAAAACACCAATCTACACATCAATAAATGTAATAAGAAAACAACAATCGATTTTATCGCAATAACCACACATTTTATTCCCTTCATTTAGATTTCTTTAATTACTTCGATTTTGCACAATTTAAACCATAATTTAAAAACTAACATCTATGATGCTCAGCAGTAATTTAAAAGTACTAACGATCAAGGTAATAGACAGCGGTAATAAACCATTAAACAAGAAAAACGTGTCTTATTAAAAAATACATATGTAAATTTAAAAAGCCACAACTACAGGTCGTATAAAAATTATTTCGAGGAAATGCGTACGATTTGCATTCTCGCGTGACCAGTATTTTGAACAATAATGGCCGTATTATTCATTCCCTGTGTTTCTTTAAAGCCGTGAATAATGTTTACCGTGTGTAATTAAATTTCATTGATTGAGTAGCGTCGAACCTTAACAATGCATTGAAAACAATCTACGATCAATATAATCAAATACTATAAATATGATTCTTATAGACCAATGCTCTACATCTGTACGTTCTTTGTGTAAAAGTGAGTAATACCACGAATGCTAATGTATTCAAAGTGTATTAAAGAAGAATTCTTGTACATACCCCATGTTGCTGCAGAGATCTTTCGTCTACGACGGTTTGACGACCACTGACCATTATCAAGGGAAATTTACGATGTAAATGTTAGCTTCTCGATACACTTGCGGGAGATGTACAAACATAAAAGCGTACAGTGCGAGACAAAAATTTCCTTATATAAGCCGAGGTGTATCTACAGTACTATCGAAACATCGTTTATTGAATGAAATATTAATTATTAATTAAAAATATTAAATTTGAATATGCCTATATAAAATACTCTTAGCAACATTATAATATCTATAACTATAGAAATATCATATACTAGGTTTCCAATAGATGGCAACATGAAGATCTTTGACGTACTATACATTATCAGCCGTGTTTTTATCAAGACACCAAAAACAAATTACCGTTTTAATCATTTGCATGAACAATGACGACACACAAAACGCACCGTTTCCATAAACAATAAATCATCTGTGTCAAATTAATTTTTGTTATCACGTTCCGCACAAACTCTTTTTAAAACGGCTGATACGCCTAGAAACTATTTGAAATAATTGGGCCAAATTTAAGGCAATTCTTTGCAAAATCACGGGCAATAAAATTATATAGTCTTGATGGCAGCGCAACTACACCTGCAGGTCGCCAATACGCATGCGCACACGTGATGCAATTGCGCGAGGACAAACAATTCGAGGCACTAGTCTCTCATAGCCTTTCATCGTCATACTATCCTGTTCGAACGAAACAGTTCCAACATCTTGCGCATGCATGCCTTTCACCATTCATGACAGTGTGATAAACAGTACTGGCAACCACGTCTGACTGGTCATGTAGGGAAAAAAAACGAAACTATTCCGACTAGTCGGAATTTGGCTAGTATCAAAAACATGGTTTAAACACAAAACTGGTACATAATTTTGGTACAAAAATGTTTATGTTCATATATCCCAAATTTACATAAAAATGTGTCCCATACACAATTGCAGTTAGCAATAATGGAATTAATTGTTTTCAACTGTATGGGGTAATTTATTACAATGTGTTCGACGATTAATGATTTAATATCATGCCGCAGCTGTAATTATACTTCGACAATGGCGTGAAAACAATCGAAACAGTTGATATGAGACATAAAGGTAGAAAATGCTTTCCTATCAGTGAGCTTTCATGATATTTTCGTACGTTTATTTGAGAGATATGTATGCGACAACATAAGTCACTGACCCATGTGGTTGCGCAAGGTCGTAACTATGAGTATGAAAATATGCCATGGCGGGTATATTTAGAACCAGTCTCAGGTGTCTTGAAATTGACAGTGACAGATGAACACTCCTTTCTGACGCCTGTAAGCTCCTAAGCCTTACAATTACTTCGCACATGCACGTACGATATAATCTTTTGTATCTATTACTAAGAAGAAGAATTAAAAATTATGAACACTGACAAAACAATCGACAATATAATGCTTAGGAAATGTACAGAATTTATTGGACTGAAGGCACTGAAAGAACAATCATGCAAATATTCCAAGCCCATACACCGTGTTTATTTAACACTTGTATAACTTCAAATTTTAACATGCTCCATGCATTTTAATAAAATATATATGTCATGACATACACGTACAATCACCAGCAGACGCACACCGTTGCCGACGTCAAGCCTGTCAAACTACATAGCGAAAGTGTATTATTGCGTGACGGTAACCTGCCTGACACTTCTATGTTTACATAAATTATATATCTATGTAAGAGTTATAACGACACTTACCGATTAACACTTATATCGAAATCAGTACCCAACGCCACGGTTAACGGAATGTATAAAGATAGAAGCATCGGCCTTGTTATCAGAATGCAAATCTACCTCGCGAAAGAACCGTACTCTGTTATTTGATGACAGTAGCTCCCCGATCCGCTCCGGTTATCTTGACGTAGTTTTGCCTGACATAGCGACACAAAGAAAACTGGCCAATATTTCGAAAAGAACCTGAACAGGATATTCCCCACTCTTATACAGTGGACACTTGCGTTGTTTTTCGTTATTTCGTGCTTAACCCGTCTTACAATACGAAATATTCCTACCCATTGTTTAATCTTATTGGCTGGTAGCGAAATCGGAGTTACCGTATTTTTAAACTGAAGGTCTGGTTACGTAAACAAACAACAATTCATCGTGGATACACGTTAAAATATATTTTTCTTTTATAACTTCTCACTTTCTTACATTGTCGCTGTTCTTATAATAATTGTTCAGACGGCGTAGAGGTTAAATACACAAAAACAGTTTGCACAAGAACACTCCTCACAGTAGTAGGCTGCATTTATATTCTTTGTGTTACCGGTAGAACTATAATGGAGATCAGGTTATGCGGTAAGACTTCTTGAGTGGGATAAATGTCTACTAGCTAACAAATCAAATTCCAATCTACTGTTTACGACGACTTTCATTGCACTTCTCTTTACATACATTGCCGCATAAATATCGAACTCGAAGTCCATATCTGTGCGCAACTTCACAATACTTATTTATTTACTAAACCTTTCTGAAAGCAAAACTGACGGTATTCTTCTCTCGTATTTATAACATAAGATTGCAAGGAATGTTTAGAACTAGGGCACTGCTGTGAAAGTAACCTGAATGGAAATTTGGGAAGCAAGTCGGCAGATCCTCTTTGTAAACGTCATTTGAATCGAATAACAGTGAAAGTAAAACAATGTAGGTGTCTCACTGTCCACATTCACGCCCACTACTTCAACGACCATATGGTGATCACACATGAAAAGCAGACTCCTACGTCATCGACGTCGCTAACATCCCTCGAATTCTCTCATTAGCTCCTCCTCTGCTGTCAGCTTCGCATTTGCTTTCAAATCTTGTAATACCTTCTCTCCGTAATCAAGATTATCATTCGAGCTTTTTGCCTCATCTCGCTAATTATTGGTATTGTAAAAATACCAAAAGCTACCGCCGGCTTACTGCGGCTATAGCCTGTCGTGGCAATCAGCGCTGAACAGCGTGGTCTATAGCTCGTGCCTCGTGCCTGCTCGTGCCACACTTGATACGTACTTCAACAGTTACCGCATGTCAGGCCTCAAGTTATGTCACGTGAAGAGCCGGCGATCGCGAAAGGCTCGCGCGTCGGCATTTGTTTCGTGCGTGTGACGTAGCACCGCCGCATCCACGGCACATCTGCTAATGGTTCATCGTACTGCATCGTACTGACAGTGCCACAGCTGCATCGTAATGTACCCTCCTGTTGGCACGCGTCGACGCGCGACCGTTCGAACTTTGCGCGAGTGTGCAACAACGATGAAGCGACGATCAATTCGCGACTGAGGCCAACTGAGACCAACTGAGACCGCATTGAAGCACATTGAAGCCGGTCGCCGCAAACGATCGGCCACATCTCGATTTTCATTCGTGACATGACCGCCGACGAAAGTACGTTTCTGAACGCGCCTTTGTGTTTTAGCGGCAGGCTCTCGCGGATGCGCGTGCGCAGATCGCGGGCAACAACAAAATAAAATGGCCGATCAGCGAAACAAATAGAGCGCCGTCGTAAATAACAAACTCATCGGAGTACGTTCGAGACGACGATTCTGTGCACGAGTACGCTGTGAGCGACCGCGCGAGGTGTTATCGCGGTTTTCAGGTCAAAGGAGGGCAGCGCAAATTATCCGCGCGGCAAGGTGAACATCCACGCGTGGTGCACCTTAGCTCGCCCGTTGAATGCGTCACACGCGAGCACGAGAGTTCTTACAGGTCATCAAAGAAACGAAGAATTCGCGCGTTACCATCGCCAGGATGCAACCGCGAAAGACCAGTGGCCGTATTCTACATCGTTATCTACGATTCGCCTAGCTCCTCATGCTAGTATCGTCTTCCGAATTGCTTGGAACACAGCATGAAGGAGATGCTTGGAGGGTGCTGCGTGTGTTCTGATGAGAGGGGTTGGACTGAAAATCCATTGGTGTACTGCGATGGCCAAGGGTGTACTGTTGCCGTACATCAGGGTATGTATCTATCGTGCTTACCAGTGTTTGCGCTTCGATCATCTGCAAACGAGTGAACCAATGTTGTTTACTTGCTTGCATTTGCTTTCAGCGTGTTATGGAATTGTTACGGTACCGACAGGACCTTGGTACTGTAGGAAATGTGAGTCACAGGAGCGTAGCGCACGTGTGGTAAGTGTTTTACTTAAGCCTGTCATGTGTGGCTTTATCTGCTCATGTAAGATTGTTTATCACTTGATTGATTGTACGCGGTTTTACTCTGTCACTATAGTATAAAATTTAGTGATTTAATAAGTAAGGTTTATGTAAGCAAATATATAGAAAATATTGCTGCAAAAATGGATCTTGTTGCCATTTTTACTGAATTACCCATTATTGTACAGCGCTGTGAGTTGTGTCCTAGTCGGGATGGAGCACTTAAAAGGACAGATCAGGCTGGGTGGGCACACGTTGTTTGTGCATTGTATATTCCAGAAGTCCGTTTTGGTAACGTGACAACAATGGAACCCATAATACTGCAGCTAATTCCGTCAGAAAGGTTTAGTAAAGTGAGTAGTGTGTGTTTAATAATCATCCACAGCCCACCTCATCAAACAGGTAATTGGCATGTCCAAATAACATTTATTTCAGTCATGTTACATTTGTGAAGAACAAGGTAGAGGTAGCAGAGCAAACGTAGGAGCTTGTATGCAGTGTAACAAAACAGGCTGCAGGCAGCAATTTCATGTCACTTGTGCTCAAGCTCTTGGTTTGCTCTGTGAAGAAGCGGGAAATTACCTGGATAATGTCAAATATTGTGGATATTGTCAACATCACTATTCAAAATTGGTATGGTTCTAAGTGTTACTATAAGTAGGCAGAATGTTTTATTTTTGTAAAAAACATTGTACAAATATATTTCTTAATACGGTTTCAGAAAAAGGGTGGAAACGTGAAAACCATACCACCTTATAAGCCTATTCCTGCTGATAATGGATCGTCGGATTCCTCGCCTGAGAAAGAAGCTGAGACCCCGATGAAATCAACGTCAAGCGGCAAACGAAAAAGTTCGAGTTCAAAGTCAACTACCAATTCTAAAAACAAATCTAATGCTAGTCCCAATTTAGAAATAAACGGGATCGCTGATGATAAAAGCGGTAGCGGTCGCAATACACCCAAAGACAATTCTACGAATTCCAGTAAATTTACAACCTCCAATTTTGTAGAAACCATTGTTACACAATCAGAAAGTGTATTCGGCCACGATGGCGCTACAACTACCGCTGCCTCCGCCAATGTGTCGACCGCTATGAAAGCAGTATCTAACTCGAATATGATCCACAAAAACAGCAATGTGAAATCGAATTCATCTGTATCAAACAAAACCTCTGCGCACGCGAACAAGAAAAGAAAGACGGGAGCTCGTACGCCAACAGTAATCGGAAATGAAAATTCCAATCAATCAGTTAGTTCAGAAGCTAGTGGATCCGTAGTAGTTGCTGTTAGCTCAGTGGTTCAACAAACAGTATCTAGTAACAATGTGCAACCAACTATTACTGAAGCCACTAGCCTTAGCACGACTACTGATCCAGAAAAGTCTAAAAAGGTAGTAGTATCAGTAGAAAAGTATTGAAGTAGAGTTAGTATTTATATCTTCTGAAAATTGAATATATTCCTTTAGTTTCAACATCCGTATATTGCATACTTCCGTTTTATTTTGCAGTTGAAGGTCGATAGCCCTATTCAATCATCGAGTGCTCCTGTTACCGCGGAAGCGACTACTACACCTGTGATAATGTCAGTAACCCAATCTCAGTCAGCTATCATTACCCAGTCGCCTACAACCACATCCAACAGTATAGTAGTGTCGGTACCTCTAACAGCAACTTCACTCCCAAGCACCGTACAGAGCGTAGTGACAAGCGCGCCAACGTTATATCAACAATTACAGCAAAGTATAATAACTACTGCTGCTACGGCAGAGCCAAGGTCTAGCGCAATGTCAAGTACGGATAGATTTCCAGAAGAAACTCCTGGAAAGAGGTCTCGGTAAGATTAAATACTTTTCTTCTATTGATTTACTATATTTATTTTTTAATTTTACCGACAATTTACGGATTAAAACCTTAAATGCATTATAACTGTGATATACAAAAGCAATTGGTCATATACTTCGTTCAAAACCTTGTATTAAAGGAAAGATAACATAATACCGCGCTTTCAATGTAAACAACATGCGAAAAAAAAATAACCGTGTAGTAAGTTTACCCCAAGGAATTTTTATTCAGTCGCGTGCCGTTTATGAGCACACAGTGGTTAGTGGTACATGTATGCATCGAAGCTATATTTAAGTGTTTTCAAAAACACTGATTAATGTGTTAGTGATTCACGGAAACGTTCTTCGAGAGTTCGAGATACGTGCGATATCGAGAATATGTAGATCCACATTCAAAATGGTCGACGTGGGGGGTAAACAAGCAGGTTGTTCTAACCTCTTTATCCGATGCAATAATCTTACGCCTTATGATATCCACATTTTTTAATGATAACGCAACAGAATCAGTTACAGATCTCCTAAAACATGTTAAGTATAGCATACGAGAGATTTACTTTATACGATTTGATAACGCGTTACACGACGAAGCAAGTTAAAAAATGGAGTGTGTTTATAACTGTAGTATACTCGCTGTGTATTGAGTACAGTGCTTCGCTCGACGTCATTTCGCAAGCATAGTTTCTCGAAAACCATGAAGCATTTTCCCCCTGATATATTCGTAAAACGGACAAAAATAATGCAACCACGCCAAAGTGATCATTAAAAAATTATATCTGATGTATATAAAAGTATCTACCATATAATCGTAACAGGTTGAGGTTATGTTTGTTTTTGTCATTGCAAAAGGCCTCAAAGGCAACGAACGAAGAAAGGGTGTAACATGACATCATAAATGGCAGTGATCAACGAGTTATTTAGTTCAGGTGTTTTTTCTCTACATTTAGAAATGTAATGTTACAGTGGTAGTAGAAATAAATTTCATTTTAATCATTCGATTGCCAACTTGCCGTTAGAGATTGCATATGCCATTGTTCCAAAAATTATACATGTGATACGATAAAATACATCTTTCAAATGCATTTTCATTTTTTAATGAACTGCATGCACATTTTGGTTTAAAAAGGAGAAAACAAGTTATGTTGTAATATATTGGGTTTCAACTTTTAATATATTTGTTTCGAATTCTTACTACATTGCATTTTTTCTGTTTCATTATAGAATGTGTTGTTTGATGTTGTTGTGATCTATATTCAGTCTTCATTAAATTTAGTGCTGATTTTTTATTGTTTAGTTCTCAATCATCGGATAAACAGGAAAAAACTCGAAAACCAAAACGTGGTTCATCAAATAGTCAGCCTGCACTGCCACCACAGCAGCAGCAGCAGCAGCAGCAGCAGCAACAACAGCAACAACAGCAACAGCAACAACAGCAGCAGCAACAACAGCAGCAGCAACATCAACAGCAACAAGTGCAACCACAGTCACTGCCACAACCGCAGTCTTCTGTATCATCCATTGTTGTGACAACAGTGTCTAGTAGTGCAGTTGTGACAACATCTAAACGTAGTGCGAGGACCAATCATCAAACTCCACCACCATCAGTAACTGTAGCGCCCTGTGGTCCTTCAATTATTCAAGGACCTGCAATGAGTACTGGTCACTTTAGCAGTGTTGGAAGTGGCTCACAAACTAGCAATATGGCCCCTACAGTAAAAGATTCTCCTCCCAGTAGTCCTGGTTCTGAAAGTATGAGTAGTACTGGACCAGGACGAAGAAAGAGGAAAAGTGCAGGCGCAGCTTCCAGTACCCCAACACCCTCTGCATCAAGTACTCCAACGGCACTACAAAATCCAAAAGAAGAGAAGGATGTTAAACTGTAAGAATATAAAATTTTGAATTTATTTCCAACATTATAAAGCATTACTATAGTAACATATGTTGGATGCTAGATTTCAGAATGGAGTCAGTGCACCGCACATGTTAGGTAATCAATTAAATCCTACATCGACAATGGCACAGAAGATGTCTGACACCCTTTCGCAAGAGTTAGAGGCTCATTCCATTTTTACGGAAGCAAGCAATTCTGCTACTAACTTAGTTGGTCCTCAACTTCACAGTCGTGTAATTGCATCCGTATGTATTTATTACCTTAAGAGTAACTTGTAAGCCCTTGTTCTATATTCACATTACCGTCAAGTTACATTGATTTTTATTTCTGATGCAGATACGAACTAATCAAACTACTGCTCCCCCCACTTCATTTTCATCTGTTTTTGCTACACAAAATAGTAACAGTAATAGTACAGCAAGTACTGGAACGTTAGGCGGGGGTGCTATTCCACAAACATTAGACCAACTTTTGGAAAGGCAATGGGAACAAGGCAGTCAGTTTCTAATGGAGCAAGCTCAACACTTTGACAGTGAGTGTACGGCAAGAAAAAATATGCTTACAATCGCATGGGTTTGGCAAATTGGGATTATTTACGATTCTTAAGAAAAATTAAACAATATCAGCATGAATATTTATTTGTTTTATAATTGATTTTAATGTAACATAATTGTATAACATAGAATATGTGCTTTGGTGCTATATCTGTAAGTAGCACAGTTACGAACAATGGGGATGAACGTGTGATGTTCTTTGCAGTTGCGTCGTTATTGTCGTGCCTTCATCAATTGAGGGCGGAAAACCTTAGGTTAGAGGAGCATGTAAATAGTCTTCTTCAAAGGAGAGATCACTTATTGGCTGTGAACGCTAGACTTGCAATTCCATTAACGACTCAGCCTAGTACACATCCAGGTAAGATACAATTTTAATATGTATTGTATAATGTAACATTACCGTGAAGGATCCGATAAACAATCACAAGGATACCGACAAAGCATTAATTATGGCAACAATATTTCAAAGTACTATTAATACGTACATAATAATGCACGCTTGTATATGAACGTGTAATTGTTGCT
The DNA here is from genome assembly GCA_914767735.1 of Anoplius nigerrimus. NCBI lineage: Eukaryota > Metazoa > Arthropoda > Insecta > Hymenoptera > Pompilidae > Anoplius > Anoplius nigerrimus. The sequence continues at coordinate 1,851,188 of OU612079.1, read as the reverse complement.
AGTGAATAATATACATCCAACTGTAAATCCATCACATCCGAATGTTCCACACCCAGAAGTACCACCAGGGGCACCAGTACCAAGAGTGAGTCGTGAACCACGAGTGAATAATACCTACATGCCTCACTCCAGCTCAAACAATCATCCAACGACGTTAGAAAATGGGTTACCCCCTGATCCATCGCCACCAGCTGCTGCGTCACTATCCCAGTACCAACATAGGGGATCCTTAGTCGCACCGCAACCAAGTCCTACAATAAGGTAGAGTGGCTGTCTTGTACGTATTATTGTAAATGCATATAGTATAAATTTCATTTTTGGTTTACGACTCCGGTAGGCATAGCCCAGCCGGAAGTGCATATCATCAAGGGCAACCTGGTAATATAGTGTCTCCAGCAACAGCAAATAGTTCTGGTGTAGTGCGGAACTCTTCCGTCACACCAGATCCACTACGTGGTGTTTCGAGGTATGAAACAAATGTGTTTTTTTCAATGTTGACAGGAATAATTTAACTCTCTAACGTGCTTTGAAATTTTTTATTATTATTCATGATCAGAGGTGGTTAACATTTCAGTAATATTAATATTGCGTGACTTAGTCAAGTTCTTACTAGATATAGATTTCTTGTTCAAGAAATCTATTTTCTTGAGTTAAAACTAATAAAAAAATGTTCGATAATATATACTTTATGTGTCGAACTTGTTATGACCATAAGAATTTAATTGTCTATAACGGCTAACATATTGTTAATTAGGTCGGTACCGCAATCTTCAAGTAGTTACATGCCATCCATGTACCAGCCTACAATGTCCAGTCTTACCAGTAATCAAGTAAGTAGTGTCCACAACTTACACTCGCATGGACCATCTCCACCGAGCCACGGACCGCCTGGTAAACCCAGCTGAAGGTAGATGCAGGCTTACAACAAACAGAAGTCCTCACATAAGAGGAGGCGAAATATCAGTAAGGCTTAATCGTCGGTTCAGTCATACTATTTCACAAGACTAACATGTTAAGGTTTCGTTTAAAATTCCATTCATCGAACTGAATCCAATTTGTTCACTTACTAGTATTTATTGACATTTTTTCAAAATAATTCATTTGTGGATTGATTTTGTGGATGCTCAGTGTTTAGAACGTAGTAATTGGCAAATATAAACGTTTCAATTATTGAGAAAAAATTGATGTCATTAGCTCAAATTGTGGTACCGAAGAAATTTCTAAATCTTGTATTATAAGAAAGGTTTCGTTATATTAGGTGTAATATGACATCAAGTATATGTAATTTAAAATTCCGCGTTATAATATTATTCCGTTGTCCCAAGAACGAATGGTAATAATACTATTGGTTGTATCTCCATGTTATGAATGTCTGAAACCTTAAAAATTGAGATTTTTAAATTCCGTATTAATTCGTAAATAAAATAATTACTTGCAACGCCAAAGAAACATGAGCAGATACCTCGAACTGTTAAACTTAAATATTAGAACTAAATATTGCTATGTCCACAAGAGATAAAATTACTATCTAAATTGGTATAACATTTTAGTATAAATCATAAGTAGAAACCATTTCGTTTAAAAATAACGAATACAGACAAGGAGAATGTTTGGCTGTATGTTCTAATTGGGATCATCAGACAAACTTCTCTAATAATTTATACTTCTGAGATTTTGTATCTCCTTATTTACATGTCGGACACACACGAAGACACAGGTCTTGAGTTTTAGAATGTTATGAAAACGACAAAACGCGCAGATGTACAAACTGTAGAATGTAAGTTATACGTACGCGATGAATAGCAATAATATACAGTAGATGTACATTATAATCCCGATACTTTCGTGTAAGCTCGATGGTGCGACGAAGACATTCATAAAAAAGGATATGAAAACACATTCTGATTAGATGTTAATGATTTTTGTAGGTAGTTTAATTTTGTATTATACGTGTTGTATCTTCGAGCAAATTTAATTATTATTATAAGTAATTTATCGAATGTTTGAAAATAGCGTACTCACCTTACGCGTTGAAACATGCTTGTACATGTTTTATGAATCTCTTCGACGCACCGTTGATACTGCGACGAATTCTGCGAAGGAAACTGCGCACTGTATATGAATGAAATCGAATGCAACCTATTTCAGAGCAGACATAATGTATATTATAATTGTAATGCGTAAAACGTAAATGTACAACACGAGCACTGCCTTCCATCACCGAACGCTGTGAAGTAGGTTGATCGCTATTGCCATTTTTAGTAAGCGCATAACAATAATTTCTTTTTTCTTTTTTCTCTTATCTTTTTCATTTGTGACTCCTAAACATCCTAATGGATTGGTTTGCGTTTTCGTTAGTGTTGGTTCATAAGTCACCAAAAGGAATAAATAACAGTAACGTGACGATACTGTGCTTTCTTAAGAGACATATGAAGTGTGACAATCCACGCTATCATTCACATGTCATTATTCAGTGTGTGATTAACGTTTGCATAACGTGTATTCATTCTAATACGTATCATACCGTATTCACAATATTCATTTTGACGTTCACAGATTATGCTGTATACATTTATTTTGTTTAATTCACTATTATCAAATATCACTCTACGCAAGACCGTTCTTCACCTTTCTTTTTCGTTGCAATGCGCAATCAGCGATCAAGAGAAAATGTTATCAAATAATATTAAAATAATATTCCTATACGCGTCTTTTCTACATGGGATAGTAACGGTATATTCAGAAAGTTTTTACCAGCTGCATTAGCGTACGTTAAAGAAGTATCTAGCGCACATGCCGAACGTATCCACCTTGTTTTTCAATTTCGTTACTGTACCAGCACGTTTGGACGGAATCAATGAGTATTTTTTAATGAAGAAATCTGTACAGGCGATATGTTATCTTGTTATCAAAGTGGTGAAACATTGTTGTTCAACGGCCGAGTAAAATTTATACACTAAGCGTTGATATAGTCAGTCTCATCTTTGAAACCTATACCAAGAGGAGTTGCACTTACATCTCATGGAATGTATGATTCAATTTTTTCACTTTGGGTACATGGAGTGTCTGTGAATAAACTGCGGGACGTAAAAATCACGTTTCGGAGATATAGTACCGATAAAAATTATAAGTTCGCTGCCTTTTTAGCTTCTTTCTTACTGCGCACAGAACTATTGTGTTTGTCTTTCTGCCGGATTAACTATAAATTGCGTAATAAGTAATGTCATAGGAAATTTGTCAATGTACATCGTAACATTTCTTTCATTGACGTTGGCTTTTATGTGTGCTTACGTAATCCGATTAAGAGAAAAATGATAGTTTTAAGCACAGCAATGAAAAGAAGTAAACAACGCGATGAACATATAACTTTGGCTAATGTTATATGCGTAATGTAAGTAACTGTACGTATTTTACGTAAATTGTAATAACGTACAGCAACATTTCACGATAACTTTTCCAACTAGGGTGTGCAATTCTGTTTTTATACGTTAAGCTATTCGTTCGAATTACTTTCGGTATAGTCGTCGCGCTGTTTTTACATAACTAAATAGAAAGTAACTTTTTACAGTTTAAATACATTTAAGATAAATGGAGGTCACACTGTTGAAACATTTTCAATTGATATACATACCGCGGAACCGAAATATTTCTCTGCCGAAAGTTTCTATTGACTCCACGATTGACTTCCAATCGGAGAGGGACAAAAATTCAAATTGTACAGACACGTTTTTTACATGCGAAATCTTATACCTAAAAGAGTATGAATAAAAATGTGTAGACAAACATGAACTTTTTTGCAGGACGTTCTAAAATATATAAAGCATTCTCTACTGCCGTATTCTACTCCGTATGCTCGTGAAGAAAATGTCATGTGAACATGATTCAACATTTGATTTCCGTACGCGATGGAGACGTAAATAAATGTAAAAGTGTTTAATATTGAAATCAAATTTTGCAAACTTGAGCACTACTTGGCATTATTCGGCTGAACAAATTTTTCAATTTTCCAATTATGTCAGCTGTATCTCTATTATACGGCTGTTAAGGTTTGTGAGACAGAATAAAAGTAGCCAAGGTTGTTATGTTTGTATGACATTTTTCATTAGACGTATCAGTAGAAATCGTTAGTATAGTATGGCTATTCAGTTCTCGGGTTCAATTTCGTATGACGATAAGAGTGGAAGAACATTATAGAAAAAATTCTACGTTTATTTAATTTTATTTTTAGTTACTTTCAATTTTTTATGCTAATTTAAAAGGAATTAATGTACGTAAAATTAGCAGAAATTTGTAACTTAATACCAAGGGTACACAAAAAAAATAGTTTAAATTTGTCGTCAGAACCCAATCGTTCCATTTGAACATCATTTTATGTTTCGTTGATAATCGATACTAATCTAATTTTTAAGAAAAGAGATATAACAAGAAACGTTCTAGAATCGTCTGCAAACTTTCGCATTTGCTAATCCGAATAACTTGTACCACGATTTTATATGTAAAAATGCGAGTAATTTTTAGCAACAAGAATGACGAAAGCGACTGATTTTTACCACATTGTGTTCTGCATTATTATTATTATTATTATTATTATTATTATTATTATTATAAATTTCCTTTTACTTTATGCTAAAATAGCATTTCACCATGAGATTGGTATTTTCTTTCGGATGATGTTACGAAATATTTAATATCGGTACCGCTGAAACGATGGATTTATATAAGGGAGCATTCGATGTAAAATAAATTGCATATAAAAGGTAAATGAATATTTCCAAATGTACAGTAACTTTGACCCTAGGACCCTAGATTTAAAATGTACTGTGACCATAATGAGTCCGAAGCGTAAGATCTATAGTACACTATACAAGAAAAGGCGTGAGAACACCAACTTATACGAGATAGCTTATCACTACTCAGGGAAATCGATTTATCGTAATAACATTTTCTTTCATGGTTTTCTCTGCGTACGTCGATTGCGCTATCCATATGGAAAACGATCTTGTATACTTATTCGATCATTACACATTTTTTACTATGCTTGAGATCAATATTAGTACAACATCGATTCATAACTTACGAATAATTCTATTTCTTGCTTATTTATTATGAGCATCACTCGTAATGTTGCTCTCGTACAGAAAGTCAAGAGATGTACGATTTTCTATTGTTCAGCGCTTGATAATGTTCATGGCACCAACTACTAGCAGCCAGTCTGAAAAATGTCTGATGGTCACTATATATTAGCTTTTACGACTTAGATAACGATCATACCTGGCTGTAACGTCACAAAAGTTCGTTAGAATTTCAAAGAGTCCATCAAACTTTATAAGATGAACGGCGCATTTGTAAAACGGCAGAGTATTTTGTGTATGGTACTGAGATAGTCGCGCTGTGCGTTAGAGTAGTATACGATGTGAAAATCAATAACAAGAAATATGATATCGTAAGGAACATAGAGAAGACATGAAAATTACAGAGCAATGCGATGGTATTTTTACACAGTTAAACGTGCCAAACTTTTGCAACCCACTTACGGAGATTCTACAGATTTTTAAGACGCCCATCAAAAGAACGATAGTTAAGGTCAAATCTTAAAGCTAAGCTATGGTATTAATAGAGGAAAAAGGCAAATTTTCTTAACGATTTCTCAATACAACAGACAAATGCGGGTAAATGAAATTTCTTTTCTGCTGATTGTAATATCGTATTGTCAAACGCTTCCCTTACCAACTTATTGTTCTTTTACCATGCAACTTTTCACATTTAAGGGTCAATTTTACCTATTTATCTACAATAACGTAAATCATACCTAACGGTAAATATCGTCGCTTGATTAAAGATTTAATCAATTCCAAATACTACGACTTTATCACATTTAAAAATTTATGCATTTATGCAAGAATCAGAGCAATGTAAACACTCTTCAACGAAATTGCTGTTTGTTTTTTCTCGTTTGCCTAACGTGTATCACTGATAAAGAAAGATAGAGAGTTTGTACATTTAATTATAAGCCTTACTCCTTCTCAGATACATATCATTGACGTTTCTGCATTTAAACGGTTTTATTTATTATTTAAGCTTCCCAAGGGCACCAATTATTGGCGGCTCGTTTGAATCATAATTTATCGGTAGAAGGTCGACTGAAATACTTGTACATTTTACGTTCTTGCTTTACATTTACACGTGAACGAAAAAAATCTCGTGCCTATGTGAAGTCGCGAATCCTTTTATGTAATTATAGAATGTACTTTACGTGTAGGAGACGTGGACGTTTACAGTATATTGAATGAAAGAATCATTTGTTTTGACACACTGCACAAAAGAAATTCGTTTCAAATTCAAATAAATGAATTTCTTTTATGCAGTATATTTAAGGATACGTTCTACTTATCTGAATGCTTCTTTCTGTAAATTAAAAAAAAAAGTTGTTAATTTTTCTTCGGAAGGGTGTTTTAAAAATAATAATACATGTAATGATCCACGTCTCTGATTACTGTACTATAACATAGATTCAATCATTCATTGTATTATACGTAATATTGTAATACGGAAACTTTAGAAGCTAGATATTATTTTGATGTAAAGAAAGCAACAGCATATGGAGAAGGATTACGTGAAGTATAGAGCTTTTCAAAGGGCGCTACTATATCGATAACACACGAAATTGATCTAGTTTTACAATTTTTGACACAGCTTAATTGAGCGGTTTTTAAGAAAATTAAAGTACTTACATGTGTCATCTTTAACGATTTTCTTGATTTTGTTCCTGTCCGATTTTCCTTCTAATACATTAATTATCCGACGAAAATACACTATTTACTTTCAACTTTGTTGCGCTATCATTTATACACCGCTTTTCAAAATTATCTTTACAAATGGGCTAACGTTATGCACCTATCATTACATTCAACATAGACTTAAATTTAGTTTGTTATCACGCATAAATTATATGAGGAAAGTAATGTAAGAAAACAACGAATCAATCTCGTGTGTCAGTGTACGCCACGCTCAGATTCCTAAGCTGTAATTGGATAACTTGTATATTTTGTGCGCGGGTAAATATAAAAATTGGCGAGTGGCGGGAACCTGCGGCTTTTGAACTGCTCTATATATAAATAAATGGATATGTGCATATGTACACATGTTGTATTCGCATTATACGAAGCTATTACGTCATACGGAATGCCATATGTGTTTCGAGTGAAAATCTTCGTGTAAGAAAAAGGCTGATTGTTTTTTATTAACGCTCGTGTAACGACGGAAGTTGCCACTTTCGTTTTGGCCAACGACAATCCTGATACGACTGCAACTATAATGAAGTATTATTATTTTTTTCGCGAAGGTGGCCACTAGAACCAGACACTTTTTGGTCTAATTTATTCATAGATACGTTGAATGTAATGAACCTTCTGTCTCAAAGTCCCGATACGATCACGGATTCCGGCATGTAAATTATGTGAGTCTATTATGTGTACTCTAGAGTTTAATAGAAAGTTCCCGGTTTGCTTGAAATCATGAAAATATTAATCACAAAAAATGTCATATCATTAGCTTTTCCTGTTGCACTTTGTATCGGAGATGTCGTGCCGAAAAGAGAGAAAACCCCATTACGAAGGGTTGTAAACATTGTGCGATACAGTTTTATAATGCAATTGTGCATAAGAACGCATGTAATAAAACAAGATCAAACGACACACGGTGTTCTTGACTTTTAGGAATCATCAGCATTTCCCTCGTCGTGTTACTGTCCTTCTGCAGTATGGTAGACTTTGACTCGTTAATACAAAGGATTTTGAATGAAATTAGAGGGTAGGATCAGTTCTTGTTCACTTTCTACACAGGATATCAACATAAAATACTTTTTATACTATACTAACATGTCCGTCAACAGCTAGCAAATATTTTCCATTACATGCAGTCTGTTATGGATAATTGTACATGAGAAATCCCAGTACTTTTCGTCGAAACTTTCTGTCTTCAAAATTCATTCCTCATGCAAATATCTTTGGCTACGCGGACAGTATCGGCCTGCTAGCTGACGAACGATTCCGAATTTGCCCAAACTTCGCCAAGCGGTCAGCGTACTCGAATGAAACTTCTGCCGAACCCTCCGCCTTCTTGCCAAAAATTCGTCTGGCTTAAAAAGCTTTCGATTTAGCCGCACCGGAGGATTCTCCAGGGTATGTCTCTTTGGTGTGGCCAACGATCGTGGGAAAGCTCACCTGCGACCTCGTCTCCGGCGAATCAATATTATACGAGAAGCGTGCAAATGGTCTCCATTCCGCGAGCAACATCGCCAGATACGCTTCTTGTATATCTAACACGTGCCTTTCATACTGCTTCTTGATGCGGTTTATTGCCAAAACATGTCCTTACAAGAACTCTTACTACGGCCGGACCGATTAATTTGACGTTGGACATCGGACGATACTTCTTCAGAATTAAATATTTCATTAATATTTCGAGAATTGCCACTTGTTAAATTTGAGATGTTTTTCATTGAAATTCAGCATTAAGCATGCTCGTGTACGGAATATGTGCATGGAAATTGTGAAAATACATGTATGCTAGAAATGTGTATTAGACTCTATGTAGTTGTACATAGTAGGATATATATGTGTCTCTTTCATGCTTTTGTAATAGTTGATACGTTCTGATCGTTGTTCTTCATGGTACGCTCGGTTAGGTATAAGGATATGCCCAGCTGAGTATGTATTGTAAAATGGAATTATTTATTGGGAAATACATGAACACACCCCCTTGTCGCAACATGGGAGTAGTCTGCTACGGTGCCATCGAGAAATGCGAAGTATATAATAGGATTACTCGCCGAGTTGTCCACCCCTGCAGTTTTCACGCTGGATTTAAAGACGGATTTTTGATCGTTATCAAACAGGGCTCGTGCAATTGTGTGCTTAAACACAATTTCATTGTCTCCTACTCATGGCGGCTCACGGGGGTATCTGACATCTTTTACTTTCTAAATCTGCCTCTTGATACCGAAGAGCGCACGTGCGCCTACGATTGAATCATAATTTGCATTAATATCAGATGCGAAGTAAAATTATGACAATGGATTTGGACGAACATCTTGAAAAAGATTGCTTTTAAGTTTTGTTGATTTTCGTCAAATTTTTTCAATATTTGTGAATAGACTCATAGGCAAGATTTCTACAAACTGTTGCATTAAAAGTACGGGTGCTGTGAACGAAAAAAGTATTACTATCGATCAGTTACAATTACACTCATATTTAAAGAAACCAACTTACAGAAGATTTACTTCTCCCGCGTATTTGCACATGATGCATATAGGACAGAAATAATATATTTCAATTCTGGTTTCATCGAAGCAAATGTACAGTTGCAACACATTAATAAACATTATCTAGCTATGAATAATAATACGATATCTGCTTAATCTTCACTTATAATAAATGTTTACATTGCAATCGTGCAACTGGTATATATTAATATGTACATCACTCCTAGGACAACATTTATTTAACGCACATTCTAAGGCAAAATAAATTATTGTTCTTAATATTAAAAGTTTTCATGTAGAATGAATATAAGTTAAAATTTTTTACGTTACGTAAAAACATACAATTTTACTTTAAAAAATCCGTAAACAATTGCGCGGCCTACATAAGAACAAAAAAATATATATATATATATACCTCCTGTGGTCGGTTCGGAATCCTATGCTCCTGCGATTCTTGAGCACTTAAACGTATATATATATGTACATATACTTTAATGAAAGGCCATGCAGCTGTCCAGGTATCCGTGTTCCAATTTCGGGCCGAGTCTGAGGGTGAGTCCGTAGCAAGGGTAGCGAAAGATAAACGACCGCCTCCTTTGCCGCATTTCCACACAGAATCGTTGATAAACATCCTCACCTAGAACCTGACTATCCATTCAAATTCGATTTACGATCGCAGACGAGGCACCTCGTACTGCCAACGCGTTCTCTAAAACGTTGTACGTAACACATACGTACATCCCGCGACCGAACCGATTGAAACATGAATTTCACGATGTGTCATGCATACATGACGCACATTCTGACCAACGTTCGCGCAATAGACCCGCAAAACTCTCGGATGGCCGACACCGACATTACCGTTATTACGACGCGAATCGAGAATTAATACTTTATTTGTACGTCACTCCAGCTGCGAGGATCAGCACAAGTGCACCCTTCGTGACAAGAGGGTGTCACTAATGCTCCCTTGATACAGGAAGAGAGAGAAATAAAGTGTGTGTCGCAGAGGGAGCGAGCGAGAGAGAGAGAGAATGGAATCGAAGGGATGTTGGGGTCTCAGTAAGAGGCGCGATTCTATGGTTTACTAATTTCTGCCATGGGGGGTCAGTGGTAGGTTAAGTCGATTATATCCACCATGGGAGGCTCATTGAATTTTCGCGCCTTCCCCCACCGGCCCCACTAGCTGAAGTGCGCGTCGGTTAACGTTCCATCGCGTTACGGTAGCAAGAGTTATAGCCACGTGCCGCCTTACGTCTCACTCCAAGTATCAGTATGCCCATCCTTCCGGCTCGCTAGGTTACTCTCACAGCGGTTCACGTTGCACGGCATAGATACGACGTACGTCGTAATTCGCGACCTCTTCATACGTCCAGTCTGCGATTAAGAATGCAGGCCTTTCTTCGTTCACATGTGTCTTCATCGATTTCTGCTAGCCTTAGTTTCCGGTTAATGGTAGTTAAGATTTTCGCTGGCACGGACTGGTTGCGGATGGAAAGAATGGGAGAAGTTGGCTGAGGTGCTCCAAAGTTGATGTTATGGTTCTACTTTTCGAACTTGATGCGAAATTATGATTAGAGATTGTGAGTGTTAGAAGGATGAAATGAGTTTGTGGAGGGTGGTGTGCATGCACTTGCTGAGGCTCGATTAACAATCTACATTGGCCAACACATCAAATAACGATTTATTAGACAAGTGCGGGAAGGACGGGCTGATAAGAGTGAATTTAACCAGATAAGAGCAGGTGTATCGGCACAGCTGCATCAACCCTGACTGATAAGTTTTCCACCTTCGAGATCATCAAAGCTATTCTAATCGGTTCCGCTTGCGAATATGAAATTTTACGTACTGTTCAAGTACTTTACGAGTCTGCGGATTGCTTAAAGGTTGAACCAATTAGGAAGTTATTAAAATATCATTTAGTTTACAAGATTTTTTCCATTACAAATAATATTATTATTGCAACTCTTCATGGCGTAAAAAGCAGAATTGAAATCTCAGAAGAAAATCTCAGTGAAAATATTGATTTATTAGAATTATTGAACACTCTGGACAAATATTACGTTAGTCCGTTTTCCTTCCGTCCTTACTTCTCTGTTTCCATATTCATCCCCTTTCACTCTCTTTCTTATAAGCTCTCATATTCAGTTAACATTGTTATAAACAGCCATTAATTCCAAAAAATTTCTCCACCCCTTCTTCTTCCAGACCATACTCCCTAACGCTCGGTTGCCTCAACAAAATCATTTACTAATTCCACACCACCAATAATTTACTTAACTCGACCATACTACTAGCGTGTTCATTATGCAAGCGACGTAGGTCTATTTAAAAAATAAAGAAATGTCATAAATAAAAAATACACATTGAATTTTAAGTTTATTTAAATAACGGTCTAAGTCCACTATTGAAAAAAATGGAATGTCTCATAATTTTTCACAATAAAGGGTAAAATTTACGCAACCTCGTTTGTTAAGTTGCGAGCGCGAAAGAGATGGAAACATCCTCGCCATCCTCTTCTCCGCGAGTGTCCATTGTCAACCGCGATCGTTCTCCAGGGGCGGCAGGAAATTGTTCCTAATTGTCCGCAAATCGACAGTCACCCTCGATTTCCCGAACCGTTAAATGCAACCACCTTGGGCACCGAGGGTGTTCCGCTAGCCCCGTTCTGTCAAAAGGAGGGTTCCCCATTGGGGGGATACACCGAGCGACCCCGGAATATGGATTCAATTACACCTCATTGTGTCTGGGTGTCTATAAACAACGCTGTTTTCACAGCTGATAGTGGCCCACGCCGGAGGTGCGGGTCGACAGGGGATCACTTCGTGAACATCCAACGGAACCACACTTTTCCTATATCGGACGATTCGGATTCGATTCTTCATATACGTTCGTTTAATGGATTTGGGGAAAATACGCGGACATCGAGAAGGATTGCAAACGACTTTGTTTGCAACGGTAGACTTACATTGAGCTTTAATTTTGTTATGTGTTTTCAGGACACGGTTAAATAGTTCGTAGGCTTTAACCCTCCGACTACCGTGCCTGGATCACGGTACCGGGATGGCTTGGCTGCGGAAACTCACACATTCTGACAAGACGTTCGCTACTTGGGCCGGTGTCACCGGCGCGGCGTTGGTCAATTGTTCTCAAAGCGATAACGCATAAACGATCTTTTGAAGTGGGCCGACGGCATCCGGCGAGCAGCTCGCTCGAGCCGTCACGGATTGCTATTAGTGAAATGTCTGTGTGGGCCAGAACGACTCCGCTAAGTTTGATAGTCGGAGGCTTAAGTGTGATTTTGAATGTGAATAAATTAATTTGGTTAGTGTTACAGTTGGTATGAGACGGTTTAGTTATAGGTTGGTTTGGTGGTATTTTTTTTTTTTGATTAAGATATGGTTTCATTATTTTGGTTAATAACTGTGATCTCTGTGGTACAGATCTGAAAGGGATTTGAAATCTTACACCGGAAATGGAACATTTAATGTGTGCCGCATGAAGCCCGGTGTTCGGAACTAACGGAACAACCAAACGGTGTTTCGATCAAAGAAAGGCTATCTACAGTCAAACACCAAATTATGTACAACGCACGCTAATCACAGTCTGAAGCTGAAACGTCCCTTGAAGTAACGTCTCACAACCTAACACTCTCTCACGTTCTTAACCCTTCTCTGTGTTACCCCAAAAACAGATATATATATGTTGTACGAAACGAAAACCACCTCCTTTCGAACTCTCTTTGAAGGAAGAGCACGAACCTAAATACTTGATTAAACCAACACCTGTACGAAACGAACCTCTTCGTTCTTTTTACCCACGTACGGAAGCTTTGATGTCCGGCATCAACAACTGAACATATAATACAATCATTAACATGCCGTTCTTTCTTCGATAGGAAACCAAGCGCAAAATGTCCGTTGTTAACACCATGAAATACGCAAAATAGCTGGTCTAACCCTTATTTTAATAGTGACTTTTCTTCCATGAAATACTTTATTTCTTGAAATATTCTTTAGCACTCACAGTAGGTGAATCGCTCACAAGTTTGAAAGCTCAGATGCGTTGACACATTGCGGCAAGTTATATGAAAACTTGGGTAAGAATCATCAACAGTTCCTGTATTAAAAGGTCCATAACGTGCGTATAATCATTCCTCAAGACGGCCTTCGACAATTTTGTAAGTTCAGACACGATAACATAATTCAATCCGGCAAGTTAAATGAAATTATGAGTTTGAATTAACAGTTCTAGTATTAAGAAATCCATAATGTCCATATAATCGTTCCATAACACGGCCTTCGACAATTTTCTAAGGTCAGACACGTTGACTCGTATCGCTCCGGCACGTTAAATGAAAACATGACTAGAGATCGTCGATATTTCCATTATTTAAAGATCCATACGATCGTTCCACAATACGGCCTTCGACAATTTTGTAAGTTCAGACACGTTGACACGTATCATTTCGGTACGTTAAATAAAAACATGAGTAGGAATCGACAGTTCCAGTATTAAACGATCTATAACGCCCATATAATCGTTTCGCAAGACGGCCTTCGACGATGAACGCGAAGGGTCACGTACTTTGCGCGGCAAACTGTCGCAATGACACGTTCGATTGATCGAGCCTTCTTTGCATTCAGCTTCTCCTGCATCTTTCTCCTCTCGCGCCAGCGGGATCCGGTTTAAATTCTCAGAAATCCTGCGAAGAGGAGTCGACGTGCGCCGCTGTCGCTGATTAAGATGCTGAGGTCGGAAGGTGAAAGTAAAAGGAAACTGGGCTCATTCGGCTTTGGGGCGGCATCGGGGTGGTTGACGGGGGGTCGAAGGGGGAGCAACTGTGGGAAGATATGCACCCGTCGGCGCCATTATTCCTCGACTCGCGAAGCCTCGCGACGCCGCAATATCGACGTTGCCGCCCACTCGCCCTCGTCCGGTGGGGAGGTACGAGAGGATGAGGGATGAGGAGGGGGTGATTCACATCCCTCGCCCCTTTTTCCCTCTTCCTACCCTCTATCTCTCCCTACGCTTTTCCTCCACCGTTTTCTACGTCCGTCGCTGCTCTCTGCCTTTTTCCGTCATTTGCGACTCTCTTCTCCCTCTCACCCTCTTTTTCCAGTAATCTTTGTCTCTGTCGCACTTCTACAGCCCTTCATTCCGATCACTTTCAACTACCCCTCGCTTGACTTTCCATTTCTCTTCGTGCGCTAGGCACGCAGACTTTGAACAAAAAAAGTAGTACGCGTTAATTGTCGCGTGGACGGAAGCTTTATTTTCGATGCGCTCGGTCTCGTGAACGATAATAATCGGACGTGTGCACGTCGAACGTCGGACGGCGTGCCTGTTTAAAGACGAAACCGACGTAGATATATCGGGTAACGTGCACGTGTATGCAATTCCGCTTAACAAGAACGCGATTAAACTCTTTTTTCGTACCCCGCATAAGTACTTACCGTTCCATAGAGTCTCGCTCAGCAGGTAATGCACTCGTCGCGGAAGAGTTGCGGCTGCAAAAAAGTTGTCATCTCCGTAGAAATTGCTTTGACCTTATTTCGGAGCGCGAGTTTTGCTGCAAAACTCCGAATAAGAACGAACTTGCCGTTTGTGGTAATGTTTATAGATTTACTGCCAGAGTTATTGAATAGCGGATATGTCGATCTTGTAGAAAGGGAATTATTATTTTCGAAGGATGTCAGGGAGAGGGGTAGGTAAATAGTGTGCATTTTCTTTTTTACTGAATTAATTTTATTTGGCTTTCAGTTGGACGCTGACTTATCTGTGTTCGGAACGAACGTATTTTTAATAAAAATTGCTATTGTACGATACCTTACATACGCAATGTACAGTTTGAACAACTGGCTATTCTTTGCCATTACAGTAAGTCACGAAGTTAGTTAAATTTGAATATTGAACATTGTCATCAATTTTCTTCGACTGGCCATTATCGATGCATCGATATTCAGTGTGACGCGATGAATGGCACTCTGTTAATATCTTAACGTAGTTTAATTATATACAGATAATGCAGTTTACTTTGTTAGAAAATAGTGTCTGGAATTGTTCGACATCTTGCTTTGAGATCTGACAGTGAACGTCACAAAAGAGACTTGACAAATATCGTCATAACGATAGATTTGTGACCGCATAAGTACGTATGCTAGTAATTATGAATGTGGTGTGACTTAACACTGTGATAAAATAATTTCACCGTTTATTTAATTACAGAAAATGACGTAGGTAGGATTAATTATGGACTGGAATTCTTTGAATTCTCGATTCCGATCACTTCCGTATTCATCGACAAATAACAGATATACTATTCGCGAAACAATTATAACAGCGGAATGTCCTGTTATAATTTCAAATTGCGTTCCGAAAAGTATATTTCGTTATTTTATCACCTTAACACGTTCGTCGCCAATCAGTCGTACTTGGGTGTAGCCCCTGTGGCTATGTTTCCCGGATGACAAATGAAATTCTTGTAAACTACATACCAACAAAAATCCTGGTTCAATTGAACGAAGGAGAGTGTCATATTTCCATTCATTAATATTTCCAATCTGTCTATTTTGTATATGCGTTCTCGTCATTATTGTGCTACAAAAGGAAATGATTGTAAACTACCTACAAAATCCTGTTTCAATTGAACGATGGAGAGTGTCATCCGAAAAACATAGCCACAGGGGCCGTCACCCAAGTTCGGGTGACGTGGCGACGAACGTGTTAATGGAGAACATAAATTAAAAAAATCGATCAGTTTTGTCAGTCGCTGTACAATGCTTAACTAAGCAACATTGACACTCTTCGTTTTTTTGGACGAAAGTCTATCTACATTTACCCAGCAACCGCTTTAGAGGTCGCTTTTCATTCGTGACATTCTGCATAAAAATCTATATACTTACATTACTTTCACGACACGCGGTCGCACGTCGTCGGACGTTATTTACATATATATTATATTTTATTATAAGCGTAAGATTACGGCGAACAGTCGCGGGCGCGTGCGAAGTCCATACGAACAAAGATTCTCTTCGGAAGGTTCGTCTTTTCGTACGCATCCAATTTTTACGAGCCGAGGGGATAATCGTCTCAAATAAAAATATAGATTTTTCCTCACTTTGCCAAATTGCAAAGTCTACATTTCACTCGCCGCATTTGTAATTACCGCCAATTGTTAATCTATACATATTATAGCACGACCCTATTGACAATAATACTGTCGATATTAATACAAAACGACTAGAAACAGAATTCGTTTGAATAATAAAAAGAATTCAACGAACAAGTACACCATGGCCTGCAATAATCCCTCCTGAACTATTATCAACTATGCGAATTAACCTTCCCTCAATTTTAATTAATGTTGAATGCTGGTTTGAGAAAAACTGATGTCTAGCGAAGAGATTCTGTATTTAAATACAGCATAAAAGATTATGTATTCTGACCGTAGACCACATATCGATTCTGTAATCGAAGCATTTCCATGCTTACATGTAAAGAACAATTAGCCGTGTCAGAATTTTACTGCAATCTCGTTCAATTAACGGACGATTGAAAACCAAAAGCCTCTGGGAAGACAGTCATTTTCGTTTGCGACATTAAATACCTTTCGAACTCTAACCTAACCATCCTCCGAAAAATTCGAGAATTGTAACATTGAACCACTCCCGAGACGCCTTTGTTTCTTATTATCCCTCCATATCCCCAAGTCGCGCAACAATAATACGTTCAAGTAGACGACAATATAAACGAATATAAGAAGTTCGCACAAAGATCAGATGGACTAGAAATGTGTTGCTTATCGTACCTTAGACACTAAATAACATGACGGTAACGTCTCTCGAATATTTATGCTCCCACGTGAATATTTACGGTTCACTCGTACGATGTGCCATTTTTCGACGTTCGCGGATCTTCCGGCGTCCAAACTTTTGCGTACATCGTTCCATTCGGTGAAATGTCAGACTTTCTCGACCAGGACAACGAATGTGAAATGAACGGATTTCCACCGCTACCTAAAACATTAGTTTCAATCTTGATTAGCCCGGAACGTTAATCGTTAATGTGCATGAGTATACAGGATTGCACGGACTACTGAAATATTTTGGGAAAAACCGCATGACAATGAGAAATTGACAGCAAATAATAAAAAACAATGTGAATAAAAAATCTTGTTGCCGTCTCGATTAGCATAAAATAGCATTAATGTGCGTGAGTACACAGGATAGAATCTGCTGAAATATGTTGAAGAGAAACGCAGGACAATGAGAAATTGACGGCAACGAAGGTTACAGAGCGTGCATACCGTCCATTTAAGTATAAGTATCTACTTGATGAAGAAATAAAAAACAGTGGGCATAGAAAATGAGAAAATAATTATCGTGTTTAGAATAACGTAAAAGCCATTGAAATAAATATAATAGTGGAATGGACGAGAATGACGCCAGCATAATGAAAATAAATGAAACAAGTGTATTCTAACGTAATATTCATGGTTAATTGAATAAAAATAATAAAGTATCCCCTCTGCAAATAAGCAAGGAGGAACACATCATATGCACTACTCTTTCTTTGCAATATTTTCTTCACGTAATTCGCAATGACACGTGTTTAAAGCATTGAACTTCAAAACTCATCCCGCGTATTAAGTTCAGGTCAATTTAACGACATGCTTTAATATTAAGAGTGCAGCCAGGAGGTAGATTAGGCGATTAGGATAATTATCGGCGTTGAACTCACCACGAACTATGACCTTCTTGGATTCGTCCCGGCCAGAACACCTTGACAGACCTCCATTTCCTGTAAGCGGGTCGTTACCCTTGTCAGCCCTGACCAACTCGTTGAGAAAATTTATATAACCGATCGCGAGTTTGAGGGTGTCAACTTTTGAGAGCCTCTTCTCGTAGGGCAACGTAGGTATGTGGGCCCTGAGACCCTCGAACGCGTCGTTTATACTCTGCATTCGTCTTCTTTCCCTCATGTTGGCTGCCTGCCGTTGCTGAACCGCTTGTCTCGGACATTTTCCCGACGTGGCCGTTCGTCTGCTACTTCGACTTCGTCTGAATCACAGAATTTTGCCAATAATGATATTGTGATTCATTCTGCTTCGAATTTTGTGACATTGATGATGATTCAGAATTTGTATTTTGAAATTGTATGAAATACGTTATAATGCTATGCGAATATTTGAGCAACGGAACGGTTCGTTTGATACGTCGACTTTCCTCTGGAAAGCAAAATTTTACCAATGACATTGTGATTGACTCTGCTTCGTTTGTGACTGACAAGGATTTGGATTTTGTATGAAATATGTTATAATGCTATGCGAACATATGAGCGACGGAACGGTTCGTTTGCTACTTGAACTGGAAAGTCAAATGACAATTGATACCAATATGTCAATAGTGACACTGTGATTAACTCTGCTTCGAATTTGTTTCGTTGTTGGTCACCTAGTTATTCAATAAAGTACGTTATAATGTTATACGAATATTTGTTTGACGTAACGATTTGGTTACTTCCATTTTGTCCGAAAGGTAAAGTTTCGCTAGTAAGACACTGGGTTTGATTCGTGTTTCGAATTTGTCACGTTGTCGGCGATTTAGATTTTCTATAAAATACCTAAGTTGTAATGCTGTGCGGATATTTGATCGACCAAAGGATTTGTCTTTTACTTTGGCTTCGTTTGTAAGTTACGATTTTTGTAAGTTACAAAATAATATCTCAACGAAATTAACTTCGCATATGTTACGTTATAGAAAGTTTACATTTTTTGTACATCGTGTTATTGAATTAACATTTCCTTCTAAGTAAGTTTTATGCAAAGTAAATACGTCCGATAACAATATTAACTGAGCTGCAGATTGAACTTAAAATTTCTTCCAGAAAGTAGAATAATAATTGTAACACTGAACTTAAGTCATTCGATCACTGAACAGAAGTCCGTCCACAACCAGTAACTTTATGAAAATAATGTCTATGAAACCGTTATCCAAGCCATTGGTATTCCATAAGCACGTCAGCGAACACCACATTCACATCGAATTAAAACTGATGTATATGTATCCCTGTTTAACGTACACGAAACATTCAAGATCATCCGAAAAAGTTACAGCTCTTCGGGTAGTCACTTCTCCGCTAAAGAACTTCTACGATCCCTTCCATAAACAAACAACACATTTACCATGCATACATTGAAGAGTTGAACATGTCGGACTGGCCAGATAAAAGCCCATAAATTGAATACTCACTCTCTCGCATGATTTTCTTGATCGCTGCTGTAGACGCTCTCGTTGTCGCTGCTGTTCTCGTCGTAGAGGTACAGGTCGCTGCCACTGGTGCTTCCTGTGCTTCCCGAGGGATGCGATGGCAGCTGGGACGGTATCGTCGGCAAGGTCGCCGTCGTAGGTGCACCACAATGCGGCGGCAAGGCTGGTATCGCCGGATTCCCCAGGAAGCTGTGAGCCTCGTACATGTACTGCCTGTTCATCATGTCCAGCTCGAGATTGTCCATCGAGTACATCTTCGTCTCAGCTCACACAAAAATGTCCACCTCTTCAGTTACCAAACTTTCGCGAGTAGTTTTTCGTCGGGTCAACGTTGGCCTCGAACGATTAACGGGCGGATAATTAGATGTAAGTGATTGGTTAACTAGTTCAAGTGACGAAGTTATTGGAGTTTCGTGAAAGTTGATTCTTTTTCTGCTTTCTCAGCATATGCTCTTTGATCTGTCAAACTTGAGTTGATCTCTTGCGAGTGTTCTATCGGATGATTTGAGGGTTCTCTGATTTTATACTGTTTCATTTGAAGATTGCGTTAGTGTAAGTCTAAATTCTGTATACTTGAGTTCTTAGGAATATTATAGTTTTGAACCCTCGCGTTCAAGATCGTGACATTCTTGTATTTGTCGGTTTATTAAATCTTTTTCTTTACTCGCTCTTATAATTATTCTTACGCATAAGGACTAGATTCGTAGACTAGAGACGTTATATAACTGAACTATTCCAATCAACCTTTCATTAATTCGAACTAAATATTGCAATTCAGTTAATGTTGACTAGCATCTGTAATAGAAAACAAAATTTCCGCTTCTTATATAACATTACGCTGTTAAATATTCGTCCAGTTTTTTACATTATCGGTATAGTGACATTGTTCCTACAATAAAATCACATTTTTTTGCGAGATTCATCGTAGCGTCCATTATACTGTGCCGATTCTAGTTACTTCTTGTTTGCTCTTGTCATTCAAGTGGAATTTCATGCTTTGCACAGTCCTCGATGTAGTCTAAGTGGCTTGCTCGTGATCACGTTCCAACGATCTTTCGATAGGATCTACGGCACGTGCGTGAGTGCATGTCGGAAAATGTCTCTAAACAGCGGCACGTGTCTTATGGCAACACGGAGATTTATTCGTATGGCTGAATCAAGTTTCACGGCACGTACATCAGATTTCGCGCCGATTAACAAAATCAATGTTGTCTCATGACTTAATTCCCCAATTTATTCTCCCCGCCCATTTTCATTTATTATTTTATAAATCCTCCTCTGACATTAGCCGACTGACATCAAGCGTGATTTTCGTCGCAATTCTATTACAGTAACCCGTTCCAAACTAGGCATTTGTTCAGAAAACTTAAACTATCTCACACGTCCGTCATTAATCATCAACTCGTTCAAAAGTCACTCATTACATTGAATCACCAAAATGCATCATCTAAAAAGTACCTTTCCATTCCTCCCGCCGAAACTCACTGACTCGATTCCTACAGTGTGTTAAATGTTTCACAGCACAAAAATCATCGCGTCTAAGCATGGAACGTTTTCCACCCCTCAATCGCACCCTCCACAGTTCACTCAACACATCACAGTTCGCCGAAACAAGAAACACAAGTCTGTTCGCTGTTCGGAACCAGACGAAATTCGTCCCATCCGCGATCGGGTCTCGGGTCCGATCGTTCAGGTGGCCTGCCCTAACTGAAATCGAAAACGGGAGGAAGGCGGAAGCCATTCTCGGGGTTGAAAACCCAGCGACAAGCCGATTCGTCGAATGGCGCCTCTCCGAAGCCCTGCCTACCCCTCGGTTGCTGGGCTCTAAGCGCCGCCTCTTCATCGATCTGATAAGGAACAGGGATACGGCTCTCGACGACGTACTCCTATCATCAACAGGGGTTGTTAATGAAAAAGTTTCCTTCGCCTCGGAAAAACTTCTGCCCGACGAACTACCAAATTTTTATAGTAAACCGTCCCGCTCGCTGGTCGGGCGAAATCGGTGTCGATGGATGAAGGAGTCTTTTTTCTTTCTTCTGGCCTGTGGATTGTACATGGGTGTGTGAGTGACGAAAACGATAATTAAAAAGCAGAATAATCAACGGTTTATTCAAGAGATAAAAGGAGGGTTTGATGAATAGAATTTTATATGATATTATTCTTTTTACGGTAAACCGTTTTCTTTGCTCAATGAACGAAATTGGTGTCGATGGATGCAGGACATTCTTTTCTTGTGCCTGGGTAATGTATACGTGTAGGTGCCTGAGTGACGAAAATAATAATTGAGAAACTGAGTAACCGGCCGTTTATTCACGAGAGACCGAAGGTGGGGTAGTGAATAAAAATTGGTGCAATATTACTGTTATATTGTACAACTTGTATTTCGACCTATGGACAGATGAAGTATTTCGTTTTTTACCTTGTTTTTCGCGCCTTACTTCGTACTGACAGAAAGTGCTAACAATTCGTCCAGATATAAGAACACAGAAATTACAATTTATTTCTCTCGTAGAAATGAAAAAAGACAACGCAGAATTTGTTATGAAAATATATAAACTGCACTGACGTGAACATATTGCTGCTCTGAGACTCGATGCATTATTAAGCGTCATTAGCCGACGGCGTACGATAATGCAGACCGAGAATCAGATTGGAACCTGTTCGGAACCGCATAATTACAGGTTCATACTGCAGGGCCAAATGTCGCGATGGCGGTTAACCCTCGGCAACCCTTGCGCAACGTTTCGGATTGTGCACGTGTCGCACACGTGCCCATAATTACTTTTCTATTACTGCGACTTATCCCTGATTTCCGACGCGCTGTTCTTTTCGCTACCGGTCTCCCGATAATTCTCTTCGAGTGCTTTGCCGGCTTTCGTTCTGTCCACGTTGATAGCTCGCACGCTGTGAAAAATCCTATTTACCAGATCAACTCGCTATAAAATAGGCTAAGTTTCCTTAACGCAAAAGGGCTGATGTGATGCCAGCTTTAGTTTTCGAACCTCGATTGTGTATATTCGGATGAAGAGATTCTGATCGTGTGAGTTTTTAATTTTCATACAATGCGAAGATCATTCGTTATTAGTAGTAAAATAGACAGTATTGTGTAAACTTGATAGTCACTTTTAATGGTAGAAAGTAAAGAGATATCTTGATTCGTTAGACTTTGAGTAATGAGACAGGAAGAAAAAAGAATTGTCCTGGGTAAAAACTTTAACTTAGGATTCTTATTTTCAATTGGAATTACGTTATTTATGGCCTGAAAATTCAGAAGTTTAACGTCGTCTGACCTAATACATTCTACGAATCGCTCTTGATTTTCTGCGATACAAATTTTTCTTTAATTGCAATTTATTTCGGTTCCACATTTCATTGTGTGGAATGTCTTTTTTGAAAACTGTGCATATGTTTGGGAATCGAGATACATCTACCGTGTGTGGGAAATGCGAGGGGTGATAAACTACGAACAGTTAGAAACGTTCCACAAGCTTCGGCGATTCTTTGTTCCCACTAGATTTCGGTAATTAACACGACGAAATTGATGAGAGGAGGGTTCTCGACAACGGAATGAATTATTGCCGCTCCATCTGGAACGTTACACCGGAAGCAATCGTGAAGCTGGCAAGCCTGATTCGGAAAACCTAATTGATGCATTGGAGATAACGAATTGTGAAAACACATTGGTCCTCTAATTAACACCAGCAAATACTGTTTGTTATATACAATTCTTACCACCAAGGGTCAACGATAATTTAGTTTATAATATGAACCGTTTTCTTTGTAAGTCGCGTAAGCCGTTGAAAAATAAAACATTCCATAATTTTTGATTAATTTAGTATAAATTTTTCATTTATGTGATACATAATAAAAAAAGAATTAACTTATATAATTTTCAGAATAAATCGTCCTTATACACAAGTATTCAGAAATAACATATGCACTCGTACCTGCCTCATGAAGTAAAAAATTATATAATATATGCTTCTCCCTGATAACACAAATTTCGTTCATGCTACAAAATCTTCTATAATATCGCGTACAGTAAAATTTGCAGTTCGGTTTATTCGACCGTAGGGCAGTTTAAAAAACGACCATCCCAGTTACACTTACAATGAGTCCACTCGGTAGGCGTTTGTTCGATAACGGACCGCAACTCGTTTCGGCATAATCCGAAAGAAAAATACGGTACCGAGGGGCGGATCCATTGTGCGAAATTTTTGATCTTCGAGATCGCAGAGATAGTCGAGGGGGGACTGGATTTAAATGGCAAATCCCGTGTACGTGTGTGCGTGCGCTCTTCCTCCTCAATACGAGCGGGGCAAACTTATTCTTCGCAACGTTTATCCAATCTGCTTCCTCCCAATTTCTCCAATACGCAAAACGATAAGTATGCCGATAAAGATTTCTCGAAAGTGCTGTAAGTAAAATGCAGAAAAGTGAATTATCGTATAAATTGTGATTAATGTAGTGCAAACTTTTTATTTACGTTAAAAAATGAACTGACCGCTTTAAAAATAAACGATTCAAATAACAACGCACAGACCGAATAACGCAAAATTTCCCACTATACGACCAGTAGACTGTTTGCGTTAACGAATTATTGCCGTCTAGAACACCAGCTTACGCTGACGGTCGTCCAACCTCTTTCCGTGAAAGATAATTATGCCTCTTGGTGAGAGTTCATCCCTCCCGCATTGGCGGCACACCGTGTATAAGCGATTCTTCACAGTGCATCCCCGTACGAGCAACCCGTGTCCAACACCTGGTCGGTACGTGAATCGAAACGGGTCCGCTTCATACGAGTGTCTATTAATCTATACTCAGCGGGAGTGTGAAATCGATTTATGTTCCCTCTCGACGGAAGAATGCGCCGCACAATCGAGTATCACACGGAAACTGTTTCTGATGAGCATGCGTAACGCTGCTGACCGATTACACGACGTAAATTTTATTTACCCCTCCTGGCCATCGAAGGGCTCCTGGCAGCTGGGGAAAAACATGTACACAAATATGTAAAGGAACTCTTGTTTACGTCACCTGCATCGTGTAATACACTGTTGACATGCATTCTACGAAAGTAAACAAAATTTGAAGAAAACTACGGGTTTACACTTTCTGTCCTTAAAATCCGTCATTAAAGCACGATTATTATCATTATTTGGTTTAATCGTTAATGTTCCAGTTACTACGTCGTGTGAAATATGTGCGCACGCTTAATTAGATCGAATTACGCAGCGAAGTGTCTAAACCGCAATTTCAGCGAGGCATATTGTAAACCGTTACGTGCGTTATACCTAAGTGAACGCGATACATTTTACGTTTACAGTAAAGCAAACATAAAATCGCCCGAGGCTCGCTGGCATTATTCAGTCCGAGCGCTCCCATAATAATCCGCATGATATAGACGTACTGCAATAACAAATCGATTCTGTCTGCGGAGGACGGCAGAGGGAATGTACAGTGCATTGAAGCGTGGAGTATTTTGGGGGTCGTGCCCCTCGCATGAGTCTCTCTATCCTGAGGACACCGCAGGGGGTACCATCACCGACATACCGGAAATGGTCGTGCGCAACCGGAAACGGTAGTGTATATTAGACAGGTGGCTGTGAACCTTGAAGGTTGTCCCCAATGCGTAGCAGGGACGCGACACGGGCGATCCTCGTATGCGGAACTTAATGTACTTGCGTGAGTAAAAAAAGACTCGCGTCATTCTGTTCGTTTACATTCTGTTTAACTTCGGGTTCAATATTTAATGCAAAGGGACATGCTGGGCTAATCAGTTGCTTGCACGAAGAGCCTATTATGATAAGACGAACATACTGCTTACCGTGACAATTTTATGTTATAGAATAATTTGGCCGCATTTGTTAGTAACAAGGTTTTGTTCAATTACGTAATAATTAAGGCAGTAACGTTGGGTGAGATATAGGTACGTAACGAATGTCTGTTGGTAATAATTGTGTTTAGTGTTAAATGACGGGGAAAAGTCTAGCATGCAATCGAAAGCCATCTGGCAGTTTGTGGCGTGCATGTGTTTTGCGTATTTTTGTCGTCATTAAGGTTGCAGAAGAAGCGTCGTTCCTTTCGGTAAAGTTCTATACAGGTAAAGTACCCTGATAGATTATGGAGATTATCAACGCTGCTATCGGATTTCCTATTGTGTCCTATACACGCTTCTGCCAATGAGTTAAATATGCATTTTGAGACTCAAAAGCACGGTACGTAGATTCGAATTAAGATATCTCTATCACAGTCCGTGAATGAATAAATCTAGGAAAATTTTGCCCCTAACTTACCACTCGTTAAGTTCCATTCAATGCAGGCATTGCCCGAAGGACTCTTAACATTTTTGATAGCAGTACTTCAGCTACCCTGAACATAAATAAAAAAAGGAATATGCGTTTACATCGATGACGTGTATACTGCCATAGTATTTTTCGTTTTTAATTCAATAAAGCTATGTAATACGGGAAATTGCATGTAAATTATAAAATCTGTTGTAAAGTGGCAATAATATTGCATGATGTTATGTATTCTGCAAGTTCGTTGTGTGTCGTAAGACAAAAAGATTGGTAATCTTTCCGTCTGCTTTTCCTCGAAAATAAGTTTTTATTTCGCAATAGACCTTTCAGCGTTTTTAAGTTATTTTGTCACGAGAAATTGGCTGGCTGTCAAAAGAAACGAAAACACAGAGTAAAACTGTCGGTTTCCAGATCAAACAACTCAAATAAATGTCAGTTTAGAATATTTATTGGATATCCACATACACGATATTCAACAATAATTGCATATTATTACACTTTTTACATCTATAGTATGTAGCTGTATATATTTAAATACCCCACGCATCAAAACGAACGTGGAAATTGTAAATCTGATTCAAATCAAGTTTGTTACTAAAATCGATACGTGCTGCCATCTAACAGCTTCCAGTCAAACATGACACCTTACCTACAAATTTTTGATAAACATTCAAATTAACAAAGAGATTCTCATCGCATCGCTAATACACTCGAAAGCGTTAAACATTATTCATCGGAAACAGTGTACAAATGTCTATCTGTTAAACAGTATCCGTGGATAACGACTGCTCCTTGAACGTGAACGATAAGATAAAGACGAACAGTGTCTGTGCCAAAACCTCGACGATTCACTGACCGTGGCGTGTCGTGGCGCGAGTGTCAGCGAAAAAAGTGCACGTTATCTATAAATACACCCTGGCCTCACACGATTTTCGCCGTGCGCTCGCCGAAATAATTATACAAATAAGGGAAAGCCAGGGAACAATTGAAACGAAGGACCGTATCGACTTCGAGACAGAAGTCGATCGAGATAGTCGAGAGATTCGTGCGATTACTGTCGTTCAGTCGTCGCAATCCGCGTCGAACGGTCGAATCTCGAGGACAGGGGAAAATATTTTTGCTGCCCCGGGTTATTGTTTACTTCCTGCAAAGTTGTTTATCATTCCGCCTTCCCTCCGCCGTCCCTACCCTCATCCCCGAGTCACGCTGTCCCGATATATTTTTTTTCTCCGGCCGAGTCCGCGTGTGACGTTGAGCGCGCCAGGCTTCGTTGGCCAGCCGATTAGTTTTTCACTGACAGTCGCCGAACGTGGAAAGCACGCCGTGGCGGAGCTGCGCGAGGGATAACCGGCCGACCCGAAGATTAACGCTGCGAGTAAACATGAAGGTGACAGTCACTACGCTCAGCGACGACATCTTCGTTCTGGACGTCAGCGAGGAGCTCGAGTTGGAGAACTTCAAGGCGTTCTGCGAGATCGAGAGCGGCGTGCCAGCGCACGAAATCGAAATAGTCTTCAATGGCATACCCCTCATGGACAACAAGAAGTTGCTGCGCGACTATGAGATCCGTGACGGCGACGCTGTTATTCTCCAGCATATGCATCAGAGCGGCACCGATCTGAACCTTCACCCCTTTAACGCAGGTCAGCCTTTCTTTAACCCGACCCCGTTACTCCTTAAGTCACCGTCGAATGCCATTTAAATGATAAACGAGGGAGGCGCGGGTCCGAGGTTAGTTTCAGAACTGTTCTCGTTCTCTGGCTGGCATCGCAAACTTGTCGCGCGACGACACCTGCAATTTCATCATACTTGTCTATTGTCATGCTCTCTGGATGAGGATTAGCATCTTGGAATTGATTACACTCTTTGGATTGAACGTGGCAGGCAATGGATACAAATGTTTTGTTCATTCTCAATGTCAGGCAGCGAATGAGACTTCTAATTTTATAGCACTTATTCATGAGTTGTTTACATTTCTGTC
Organism: Anoplius nigerrimus; assembly: GCA_914767735.1. Lineage (NCBI taxonomy): Eukaryota > Metazoa > Arthropoda > Insecta > Hymenoptera > Pompilidae > Anoplius > Anoplius nigerrimus. The sequence continues at coordinate 1,823,372 of OU612079.1, read as the reverse complement.
ATTGTACTTGTAATGTAGTCATGAGCTTGAGTAGCGTATATTGTCATAAAATTCGGTTGTTCGATATGGGAACCTACTAAACTTCAAGGCACATTACTCTAGCTGTTCCTGTGTTGGACTTTAGTTCGATCCAAGTGCCAGGAGCGTCAAATAACCGACCAGCACCAAATACAAGCAATGCTTCACAGAGAGTACAAAATCTTACGAGTGAGAATGATCCAGAGATGATTAGAAACATGTTCTTAGCTAATCCAGAGCAACTTGCGTTGCTCCAGCAAAATAACCCTAGGTTAGCAGATGCCCTTTTATCTGGAAATCTCGGTGAGTGAAAAATGAAGATGTACACATTCAATATCTGATAGATTATTTTTGACATTTGTTTAATTTATTATAGAGAGTTTTTCAACTGTATTAAGAGAACAAATCAAGGCACGGGAAGAACGACAGGTGCAACGATTAAGAATGATGAATGCGGATCCATTTGATACAGAGGCACAAAGACTTATTGCAGAAGAGATTCGACAAAAAAATATTGAGGCTAATATGGAAGCTGCAATTGAGTACAACCCTGAAACATTTGGAACTGTTGTGATGTTATATATCAATTGCAAAGTTAATGGTTTCCCAGTTAAAGCTTGTGTAGACTCAGGTAAATTATCATAGAAAATTTTCATTATTCAATTTACATTATAATAAATACAGTGATACATTACTTAATGTCCACAATACCATAGTGTTTGTTATATGGATGTCATTTTATGCATTTTGCAAAATTATGTGTGAAAAATTTCTAACTACACTCTTTGAATACAGTGTTACACACAAAGAAAATCACATAATTAGAATTTGATGGAAGCATGAAAGAACACAGAATGATAAACAGCATGAAAATATATGAAATCAAAACATTATTACCTATTCGAACAAAATGCAGAATACGATTGACCTGTATGTGCGTGAGGTCTGCTTCGTATTGTTCTTTCATCACGGGGTTTTGTAAAATAGGTAAACGGTGCCAAAATCTCGAAAAACGCTTTTGTACACATCAGGGCAATAATCTTATGAGATCATGAACGATATAGTGGGCATAACTGTATACAGCACAAGAGTTTAAGAATCCTTTGTCTTACCAATCACGTGATGCAGAAATCTATTTTAGTTTTTGCACGTTCGGAAAAACAGGCTGCAGTAAAACAGTTTATATTTAGGTTGAATGCCTGATATTTTTACCGAAGCGTCGCGCGTTGGTAAAACAACGTAATTCTGATGATAAAGTGTAAACTACTGAAAACTTTTATATCGATACATGTAATTGCTTTAAATGAAGTAAAAGAACGAAGTATTTGGAATATATGGAAAGATTATTTAAATTTCAGGGGCCGAGATAACATTAATTTCCGCTGCATGTGCAGAAAGATGTCACATAATGCGATTAGCGGATACCAGGTGGTCAGGCGTTGCTACAGGCATAGGCTTCCAACCTATCCTTGGACGCATACATATGGTCCAAATTCAAATCGCCAATGACCATCTCACAACGTCTTTTAGCATTCTCGAAGAACAACCAGTGGATATACTATTGGGTTTAGACATGCTGAGGAGGCACCAGTGCTGTATCGACTTAAAAAAGAATGTTTTGAAAATCGGTACAACCGGAACGGAAACACCATTTTTAGCAGAAGGTAACTTCTCGTCACGACCGTGAATAAATAATGATTCAAGAAGTGAACGAAACGAGCCAACGATATGTTTTTTTAACTTTTTGTTTGCAGCTGAGTTACGTGATTGCGCAAGAATTGGCGGAAACAGGGAGGAAGCTTTTAATGACAGGGAACTCCAAAGAGCACTTGAAGATAGCTCAAGAGACGCTAAGAAACAAAGACAACAAAACGGTTGGTATTATTGTTTGTCAAAGTATCCAGGTTGTTACTTAAGATTTATATTTTTAAACCTGTAATAAGATCCAATCCTTTTCTAGGACCCTCCCATACATAGAACCTCAAACACTTAAAATAACTACCTGTCCTTCCCTTGGCATGGACATCACTCCCATTAATTTACATTTATTAAAGGAGAACAAATCAGTTGCACAAAATTGTCAATTTATATACTATATAAAGTCATTAAAAGCAACAAAAGAAACAAACTTTAATAAGTTCAAGGTTGTTATGTTATTATGAAATTATAGCTAATTTCTTTATTTCAGACGGGCAAGGAAGCAATAACACAAGTGGAGCATCTGTATCGTCTAGCAGATCCACTACTTTAGAAACAACAGTTTTTGCACACGATCCTTTTACAGAGGTCACAGTTAAGGAAATTGAAGCTCTCGGTTTTACTAGAGCTCAAGTGATTGCAGAATTACGTAGATTTAATGGGGATAAAGCACAGGCCACCGCTGCATTGTTTGCGAAAGCATTGAAATTTTAAATCATTATGTGTTGTCTGTGAACGAAAATGTGAAACGAATACACAGACTAGTTATGGGCTCATTCAAGGCAGTAGAATTTGACGACAGAAACACAGCGTTTTATAATAACATTGAATATCAGTGGTATATTTGTTATGCTACAGACCAATAATAATAGGAGACAATTTTACAGTTTGACTGAAAAATTAGGTATCCATCATGGAACGTATAGATTATACGTCGGCTTTAATCGATATTTTGTAATAAATTTACGTGTACTATCCAAGGTTTGAAACTGTTAGAAATCAGTGAACTGTAACAACGACCTCTCCTGTGCTTCATACAGAATTTATTATTAATTAACATTTATGTGGGCATACAGCTAGGTATCTTTGCGATTTCCAAAGTGAAAAAGCCGTTATGCACTCTTTTTGACTGTACGTCACACGCCTTTGGCGTTAACAATTGATAAAGACTTCTGATTTTTGAATACTTTAACATTATAGCAAAAGGCTTATATTTCATAATTTGCAATAAGATTGAATGTAAATCTTATTTTGGTAACGTTACGTTTTAACAATTCAACTGACAGTGGAGTTGGACGAATGTACATATTATTGTTATTGGTCTTTTATACTGCCGGTGTACAGAAATGTAAAGTGAAGGCTTAAACCGATCTAAGCACGTTCATTTCTGCATTACCACGGAAAGAGTGGCTGTAATTGCCTATCATGTCCAGTTGCTCGAAAAGATTAGTTCCTTTTTCAAAGGAGTACATCTGGTACATAAACATGCGACATATGTAGTAATGGAATATTTTTGGTTTTTCTATGGAAGATATATTTGATTTTATAGTGACTTGTACATTTTACAAGTAAAAACAATTTTGTACTGTTATTATACTTTAAGGGTAGATGGTATTATACTGTAGTCTTTCTTTCAATACACAAAAAAAGAGGAAACATTCAGAATGACCTACCACTATTTCTATACTTTTGTTAGTTCTATCATAGAATGTTGAACATTGGTAGCATGCTTTGGGCAAAAATAAAAAGTGTGGATTTGAAAATGATCATCATTACATATATTCAACTTAGCCATTCTTGTATATACAAAAATAAAGAAAGGGAGTATATGCCTGTGCGTGTAAATATAACGCGGTACGATTCGATTAACGCCAAACTAACGAGTGAGTTTGCCATGTATTACGTTATTCTCTTTTTTCAATCCATGGATGGAATTTCGTTGGGCGCCCACTTGAGCTCTATCATCCTTCCAGTACGAGCTGATTCCTCGCAGGCCGACGCAATCTTGCTCACGGCCAGTGGTTCGACGGGTTTGACCGAAGACTCAGCCTTCCCGAGGACGATGTCGATGAAGTGATTGAACTCGTTGCGGTAGCCGAGCCTGAATCGACTTGGAAACGAAAACCAAATGGGCGGTGCGTTGACGCCGTCCAAGCCGTAGTGGGTGGTAACGCAATGAATGGGCTGCTCGTTGTCGGCGTGCACCATTCCTTTCGGGCCGAACACCTCCAGGCGCATGTCGTATCCGTAACAGCTGTATCGCGAGAGGTCAATCATACCTATCGTGCCGGAGGGAAACTGCATAGTTACGGCCACCGTATCGAAGTCGTTGATCGCCTTTATCTCCGGAATATTGGCCGTCGCCTGAGAGGAAATCTACGACAAACGAACGCCAGTTACATAAAGGCAGAGTCTGACTTTTCGCCGTGATCTATCACGACTTGCACAACAAGGGTGACATCGTAAACAGTCTGTCCGAGTTATCATTTATTGCTTCTTCGGCCTCATAGAGATAAACGTGCCTTTACGTCGCATACGCTATGCGTTTCCTGGTAAGTCTTAGCTGTATTTTAAAGGTGTCTGCTTGTAGAGGTCGTGTCGGCAGTTTGTTGAACGGACGCTGGGAAAGTTGTACATACCTTGGTCGGATACTCGCCGAGGACCCAAGTGATGGTGTCGATGTCGTGCACCAAGCAGTCATGGAAAATGCCACCTGACTCCTGCAAGTACTCGACGGTGGGTATGGGTGAGTCTCGAGACACTGTCTTGATGACCTGCACGTGACCGACCTCCCCCTTTCGCACTCTATCTCGCACAGCACCGTAGCTTGGATCAAATCGCCTATTAAAGGCACAGAATAGTGGCTTGCCAACCCTCTTGGCGACTTCATAGCACTTCATGGCGTTTTCCCGATTCTCGGCTATCGGCTTCTCGCAGAATACTGCTTTCCCGGACATAAGACACTTAGTTACGATTTCTTCGTGAGTATGTGTTGGCGTCGCAACCATAACTGCATCAACGCTAAAAATTTAGAAAATGAAATTGTATTTGTTTGCAAACAATATTGGGTTGGTACACGGAATCTCACTATAAATCCTTATCGGATGTTAGATTTAAGTTTGTTCACGTACCGGTAAAACGGAATAATTTGTCAGTGCAAATGAGTGTCAAATACATTTGTTATTTTACTCTCGATGAATTATGAATTTGCAAGAGATATACTATAGTATTATTTCTCTTATTGGAAAGTTTCGGTGACTTGAATAATGCAATATAAAAAAATGGATCACATCTACACTTACTTTGGATCGTTATAAACTTTGTCTGATTGCTTGCTGTTTAGGAAAGTGACACCTTCGAGGTGCCAATATTTGTTAGCCTTCTGCCAGTTACTCTCGACATCGTCGACGACGTAAACCAGTTTTGCGCGAGGGCTGCTACAGATCGATCCCATATGTATGGTACCTGCACGACCCATGCCAAAAAGAGCTACCCTCACAATTTTCTCGTCTCGCATCGAGGACTTCAATGCGAGGTCCTCCACAAATCTAAACAACCATATTAAAAGTTGGTAAAACAACATTTGGGCATGACACTTGCACTATCATCAAGTGCATATAATAATGTTATGTCTGCGACAGCTAGATCATAGCAAAACATTAATTCTGGTATGGGTCCATGGATTAATGTGTAAACAAAATTGATATAAAAACACGAATTCGGTAGAAAAGATAGATAATAAAATATGCAAATAATACTGCTGTAAGTCTTTAAATAGAATATCTAATTTCCTGCAGTAAGAGTATCTCTGGTTGAACGGAGAAAACGTTTTATGGCTCCATCGACGAAATTATACTGTATAATAGTATATTATTGTTTAGTTATTACAAATATTAATCTCATTTACTTAGCGCGTACATTCAGCGAATACGTAAACATTCTATTGTCATTTATCAGATATTACTTATCATACTCACTCTTTATAAAGGTAATCTTCTGGTGGAATCGTCATTTTGGTCTTGTATGGAGTCGCGTTCTTGAACTTTGCCGTTGCCATTGTTATCAAAATTTGAGAATGAAACGGAAGCAAAATTTTCTTAATAGAATTGCGGCGAAAAGCACTTGGTTCGCCAACTCCCCGTCAAAGAAATCAAGTTGATCATGCCATGTACGTCTTTATATATGCGTGGATGTAGAATTGAGTGGGGGGGTAAGATCGACTAAAGAGATACTCATAACATGAAGATGGGGTACCGATGACACGTCCTATTTTTTCTTCATTTCCGTGTGTCAGACACAAATCTCTAATCGAGGGGTATTAAAAATCTGCGTTCGGCGTAGCAAGTAAACAACCCTTCATTAATAAGAAAGATACAAATGTGTGCCAATAAATACTTCTACAGTACAGTGTGGCACTATGTGAAGATATGTTTCCTTGCTATGTTTTTAAGATTGTTTCTCATTCCTGATAGATATGTGCAATAATGCTTAGATTTTTCACGTATTAAAGGGGTAAAGTCAAAAATATTTCCCCTTTCCATTTGTACTAAACTATATTAAATATATCGCAAAATTTATGGAATTACAATGCATTTGTATGACATGATCCATTAGAGCCAGAACGAGTCGAGAAAGTTCGAATTATGTCGCCACTAATTATGGGATCTATTCAATGTAATGCAATCAAGACAACAAGGATAATATAATCAAGACAACAGGTTTAACAGTTTCTAGCATGTTCGGTGCCAACATAGTCCAACAGTAGTTTCCAAATCGGAAGGTAAACTATTGTATTCAAACGCTAAAATTGAACATACAAAAGCAATCATGTCCATGATAAATTTCTTAAGCAAGACAGAAGATTTAATCCGGATTAATGGAATTTTCCAAGAAGATATTGTTGTCGTTTCATTCTAGTCCGATCCCGTGTACCATATCTGCAGCAAGGCGCATTCACAAAAGAAAAGTCGAATCAAAAGTTAAAGCAATATCTAATAGCATAAATTTTTTCACATTTCTGCACGAAGAGCGACCAGGGTTATCGAAGAGTCAGATTACGTAATATAAAAACATTTGAAGTGGATAACGCTTTGCTTCATTATAACTTATAGTAAATTAAAGAAGGGAGAGAGGGGGGTAGACTGTTATTTAATAAATACATACAAGCAAGGTTGATCATAGTAAAAATATATTTTTCACGGTTGCGTTTTACACCTGCTCATAAGTAGTATATATATTACATGCTTTTTAAATAACTTTTTTGTTTTGTTTTGCTTTTGACTTAAACTTTTAAAAAATTTAACTGATATATCGGATGCCTTATTTCTTACCCGTGAAATTATTTCTGATACCGAATTATTGTGATTCAGTTTAAAATAACACTGGAAGGAAAATAATCAGTTTTTCTGAATTTTGTTTACAATATATGTTATTACGTTTGTTATATATAGGGTTCGTCTCTTATCTGTATTATATTATTCGTGTTTTATTATTTAATTTTACAATAATATGATACGGCGTAACATAATACATTAGACATTAGTATATTTTGCAGAACTGTTTTATTTAATCACCGCTTTGGAACATCAACAATTGCTTCGCGCGCCTCTTGAACATTGCAGGTTTTTTAAATTTAAAAATTTATCCAAATCCCTCCTTGCAGCAGTGCACTCATTATCGTTATGATATATTTTATTTCTTCCCTGAAAGTACATGTAAGAATCAACAGTCTTTCACCGAATGTTCCAACTTTCCGAATGTTTGTTGAGCCCTCAAAATAATTTACATGCATAATTTCGTTTTGTGCATATCGCTGAAGGTTCAATCCTACATTTTCGATGAGCGGCAAGTCGGTGCCATAAGCGAAGGCATCCGATTGGCAACAGTGCTGACGTCTGGATGGTGTCTTATCAGTCCAAGACTTTCATAACAGCATCGATTCCCCTTAAGCAAGTTTCGCGTTTCGGACGGACCGCGTTCCACCGGTAATCGTTCACACTTTTACCGCAGTGCTAAATCGAACAACATGGCGACCACACGTGCAGCTAAGATCCTCTTCTCCCGCACGTTGAACATTGCGCGAAAACAGCAGCATCTCGGCGCGACCATCAAATTCTACTCCAGTAAGTAAGCGTCGGTGAGGTCGTCCAATTATTCCGTAAACGGTCACGTTTCTAACCGATATATCGGTACATTCGGGACCGATTTCTGCACACTCTCACGCATCTGTGTAAGTGTCCACGTAGGAGGTGTACGTGCGCAGAATGAATGTGTACGTGTCGATACGTATTTGAATATAATACAATATGCATGACTGCGAAAGGTGTTTGTGCAGATATCTCATGTCATTTTTACTAATAATCTATAACATGAAACCGTATACGGTGTGCTTTGAACGATTTAGAATGGTTGGGTATATGTATACTTTGTCATTGCGGTGATGGAATGCGCTAAGTAACAGTAATTTGCATTGCAATGGGGAATGTTTTTTAACAAGATGTGACGGCGTTTAGTGGCGTCTCGGATTTATATAAGCACTCACACATGTGCTGCGAGAATGAGCAGTATCCAGCAGTATCAAACAAGTGGCGATCAATGGCCCCGGCTAACCATTTCTGCCGACGTAGCTGTTTACTCTTATCAGATGTTTGCCCCTACGGTTGGGCATGTAAAATCTGTACATACATACATACATAGGTATAGTAGTCGAATCTGTAGAGCAATATAAATTAACGTGCGCTTAATTTCGGTGTTTTCGATGTAGATAGCAACTGTTTACTTACAAAATTTCGGCAAGATTAATCTTCGTAGGCGCTCATATTCTCACCGGTGTATATTATTGTCATCACAGCCAATTATATGCCTGGATTATGAAAGTGAAATACAGAGCATAACCAGATATACGTTGGTAAAGTCAGAAACTGTCGTTAGCCGGAAATCGATTTTCATTTTCGAACTTACGATTTTATATATCGTACAGTACAATATTTATTTACTATTCTTCTTGTATTGTGGATAAACAAATTTACTGTAGCACATATTTGTTACACCTGTAGGACATATAATCTATATATATATGGACATTTATCTCTTATTAGTCTCGTATGATATGTATGCGGAGCGGTGTTGCAATCAAGACATTATGTGAAACTCTTATCAAAGTTCAATATGTAACAGAGTTTAAATTGCCTTCTTGCGTTTCTGCTAAAAATCGGCAATTTTCAGATGTATACAAACTTTACGCTTTTTACATTTATATAAACTATTCTCTTAATCAATTACATATGGTGCAATTCAGCAATAGCAAAGTAACGATGAAAAGTATAAAGGCACAAGTAGAATTACATTGAACGCTTCGTATAAATCCGTAGTTCCACGAGAACATACCCTTTTCTTCCATTTCTGGAGGCATACTATGTCTAATGAATTTCCATTGCCCACAGCTATTTAAAATTTATCACTTTTATCAATTTTACGACTCTGGAATTACGAATATTGCTGAATATGAAATATATATTGTATATTCAATATAATTATGGGTGTACATTGTCTAGACCGTCAAGTTCATGCACATGATAAAAAGTACATAATCATTCAACCGCAAAAAATGTAAAGTCATGTAAACAGATTCATACTACATAGATTGTAGAACATATACACTATATATAATACACCGCGTCATATTCGTACGTAAGTTTCTTGCAATCGTTATTAAATGTTTTAAAAATAACAGGTCAGCCCACTAACTATGAGTTCATCAAAGTTGAAACGACCGGCGGGAAGAAAAATGTCGGTCTGATCACTCTGAACAGGCCAAAGGCCTTAAATGCACTCTGCAACAAGTTGATGACGGAGGTGAACGAAGCCATCGCAAAGTTTGATCAAGATGATGCAGTCGGCGCTGTCGTCATTACAGGAAGCGAGAAAGCATTTGCTGCAGGTGAGTCGATCGATTATTGAACACAGACATTCAATAGATTCGAGACGTGAAGACGGAAGAAATATAATCCCGTAACTACGTTTAGGTGCGGACATCAAGGAGATGATGAACAATACCTACTCGCAGACCATGAAAAGTAACTTTTTAGCCCATTGGGATGGTGTAGCGAGAGCAAGGAAACCCGTGATTGCTGCTGTAAACGGATACGCGGTAAGCAAAGGCAGTTTTGCATAACATGATAGATGCAATTAGTTACAAATCCATGTGGATTAAAATGGCTCAAACGAAATATATGTAGATTCCATGTCGGCGAAATGAATGGATGGTTTTGGATGTATAAGAAAAAATGTAAATCTTGCTGGGCAGTAAGAATCAGTTATAGATTATAGTACATTATTTTAAGTCGAACCTTGTGACTCATTGCAAACATAGGCCATTCAACCCAAAATTTGATACAAACGGAGATGTATAGAGTTTTATAAAAGTCGACACACAAGTATCACTGTCAGTCGCTGTTTCTGTACTGAAACTTTTTGAAATACTTCAAAAAGACATGTGTTGCTTTAGACTTGTTAATCAATTTAGATAAACGAGATAGTCGATTATGTTTACGGAATGAAAATTGCATGCGTCCGGATTGGTATGGATTTTATATTTGTTTTAAGAAATTATTTTATTGTTTGCGCTACATTAGTTGGGAGGAGGCTGTGAACTCGCAATGATGTGCGATATCATTTACGCTGGGGAGAAAGCGAAGTTTGGTCAGCCAGAGATTGCAATTGGAACGATTCCTGGTGCAGGTGGCACTCAAAGATTGACCAGAGCTGTCGGCAAAAGCAAAGCTATGGAAATAGTATTAACCGGCAACCAATTCGATGCTTTTGAAGCCGAGAAGCGTGGTAAGTGTAACTTTCGCATATAAAGTTAAAATCATGTACCTTCCATCATTTTGAATGTGCTAATAATAATATTTACCAATTGAAATATAAATCAATAGGTTTGGTAAGCAAAGTTTTGCCGCCGGAACAACTTGTCGCGGAAGCTGTCAAGTTGGGTGAGAAAATTTGTTCACATTCTCCACTGATTGTCGCCATGGCTAAGGAATCCGTTAACACTGGTAATTATCGCGGTTAATACATAGAATTACTATTGATCTCCGTGTTGAAAAGATAATCGCACCGTCAAATTTGCATCTGTCCTCAGCTTATGAGACTACACTCACGGAGGGTCTTCACTTTGAGAAGAAAATGTTCCATGGTACATTTGCCACGGTAAGGAATTCGTAAATTGCATTGCATAAGTGATATCATACTTTTCGTGGTTTAATTAGGTATCAATTAGATTTTACCCGAAATTTATTTGCCGATAATTAATCGTTGTAGGCTGACAGGAAGGAAGGTATGACGGCTTTCGTTGAGAAACGTCCGCCGAAGTTCACTAATGAGTAAAAGAAGAATATATTCTGAAGAAACTGTTGCCATCTGATGTCAGCATGAAAGAATACGTTAAAGTTCCCAGGTTATTTTTTTTACTGATTTTTATAATACCATGTATTGAAAATATGTGCATTTATATTTGTTACATTTAAATAAAATTTTATAAAAAATGTCTGCGTTATAAAAAACAAACCATTTTTTACCCTATTAACCCTTTGACTGCGGCGCGCTCTCGGACGAATCCATCCATATGGACGGCGCGTTTTTCGCTTGTCAGTCGCTGCGAGTAGTCTTGTATATGGTGTGCCATTGTTGGGTTTGGGCCGCAACAGTGTAATATGAAGACAATTGATTGAACTATATTGAAACAATTGCCGATATTTAGTTGCAATGTTACATTAGACAACAAATTTCATGTTGAATCAGTTGGCAAAACAGTAATAAAAGAGTTACAGCTAAAAAATACAGAGGGCGTATATATACGCCTTTCGTATATATTGATGGATTTGAGAGGGCGTATATATACGCCTTTAGCAGTCAAAGGGTTAATTAATTCATTATTTTAATAATCTCACGTTGTTTTTAACGTTTTTCTACAGAGCTATAGAAATACATGTTCTGTATACTTGTGAAAACGTTACATGTGAAATATTATAGTTATTACTATGTGGAAGGGATAATAATAAATTACGCATTCGCATTGAAGTATGTAGTTATCTGTGTATTTGGAATTAAAAGAAATGCTTTTATACAGTAGGAACAATAAAACTTCAACGCAGGTGTCTTATACAATAAATACTAAAAAGTCGAAAATGTAATATAAAGTGAATGATATCACTATTCGATCGTAATAATCTTAAATACCTAAGTTAATGTCTCTCCATAAAAATGTGCAAACTCGTGTTTCCTTATAAAATAAAGACGTCTCATCTTTATACGTCAATAAAATGTCAATATCAAATTACAGATGTCCCGATTTGAATTTGGCAGATTGTTCGATTTTGTAAATCTTATCGAGTTGACTAGCTAACAATAATATACAATCATCGAAATGGAAATAGAGAAGGGGTAGAAATACGTACAGATGTACATTTTATGCATGTACGCGCTTAATTATCTCGTAATCCCATTGAACTCTGCGCAAAATTCAAACTAGCTATCCTTAAACGCTATTAAACGTATCTCATTGCTGTGCCACAAAAGATCTTCCGTGGCATCTCTAATTATCAGTTTAGTACACACTGATTATGGTTTTTGCCAACTACGATTCAATCTCTTTCGTGTATCGACTGTGAATGAGAGAGATAAGAAGCCTTCGCGCCGCTCGCGTCCTAAGGATTATATTGTTAAGCGCGGCATTAAGTACTTTACTCGAGATCGGTCGAAAGACTTTTTGTATTATCGAAATGTGATTGTACGAAGCAGTCGCCTGTCCCCGTTTCGTGCCTCATAAAACGTGGACGTTTCGCGCGACATAAGTACCATACCGTTATCTGATATGTCACGCCGTACGGGGCTTCTTCTAATTTCGTACAAAAATTATGTACCCCGCACGGCAGCGATATACTCTCGCATAGCTAAGCTTCATTCTTTTGGTCCAGACTTCAGGTAATCTGTAATACCTCCCAAGGCTCGTTGAATCTCGAGAAAAGCTTCATCTCTTCACCGGGGAAAAGTTGTTCTCTCTCTTCTCTCTCGCCTTTTTTTATACAATTTTCTCTTTCCTTTAGTATATCACAGTTGCAAGTTCTGCTTCAGTAACTAAGTCAGTAAGATTGCGAAGGTGGATATAGTTATTGGTACATTGTGCTTTGTATCTCGTTCGTGGATCTCGTTGAATCACCTTTCCTTCCATTCTGTCGGACGCGGGGGGGATGAAATTTACCGCTTGTTGCGGTTCTTCATCGTGAAGCGTCTCCAGAAGTTTCCACCCTTCTTGGAGGGTGTCGCTGTCGGCGTCCCGTACGGATAGCTTGACTCCTCGTCCGTATCTTGTGCACTGGATGTTTCCCTGGTCGGCGATCCGCCGTGACCGGAATCTCTGTCGCCGTCCGTGCCGTTCTTTTCTAAACCTGCCGAGTATCGATTTCGCGTTACCTTCAAGCGCAAAGCTTGGGGTTTGCCCAGGGTGGGGGGAGCTTTGAAGGGAATTGAAAGGCATTTGAATACCGAGACTCTCTTTCATAAGGACGTACCGGAAATGTAGAAGATATTTTATGGATATAATCTCAGCGAGCGATAAAAGAAAATATACTTCATATTGGCAATATGACTTGATACTGCCCAAAATGTAGTAGCATAGGAAATTATGAGATGCCGGGATATTTAGTTTTGGCTGCTTCATTCACATTTACTGCAAGCGTTGAAGTGAATGTTCTTCGCTTTTGTTCTTGTAGAAGAAGGGGTAAGGCAATCGTATTTGGGTTAAGTGAGGCTGGAGGTTCATGAAATATAACCGAGTTAAGTGACCAATCAATTCGAGAGTAAGCCTCGCATTTTCTTCCCAAAATTCATAAAACGTTCTACCCCGGCCACGCCTAATTCATTTCTGCCGAAAAACGGTATGAACGTCGGATTTGGCAGCAGCGTCGACGAAATAGGAACCAGCGTGACCGCCGTTCGACTACGTCGTGTCAAGGAGAGAAGGTGGAAGGAAGAAAGAGGAGGAGGGGCGTAGAGGGGGGAGGGGGAGCTGTGAAAAGAGTTCTTACCGCCGCCGGCACGCAGCATATCGAGGAACGTGCTCTCGGCGTTTCCACGCGTGCGTCCTTGCTTCTGTGACGGAGTGCCGAAACTGAGGCTCTGAATATTGATCTCCGCCTTGAGCTGCTCCGGCGGGATGTCATCGACCCGAAACTCATTCGGATCCTCGACGAATGCCTGCTGAAGATCGCGCATGATCTTCTTGCGTATGGTCTTCTTCATGGACAAGTGTCGCTCGAGATGCTTGACGTCGCTCTCGGTCAGGGTCTTACTGTTGTCGCGGCGGCGCGACTTCTTCTTCTTGCTGTTCTTGGGGCTCTCCTCCTCGCCGGAAGTGGAGCCGACGGACACGGCGCTGTCATGGCCGGGCGCCTTCTCCTCGGACTGGACGCGACCGCCGCCGCCGCCGCTAGCGTCCCATTTGTTGCCGAAGCCGAAGATGTCGCGCAGATGAGGTATATTCCGGTCGGCGGTCTGCTGTCGGGCCATGCTGAGGAAGCGTTAAACGACGGCCAGAACTTCGCCAACTGCCTCGAACCGCCTCGGAGGATCGGCTTCCCTGGACTCGGTCTGGAACATTCGGAGGTCGTACGGTAAATGTGACTGATCCGGAGATTATGTACAATTCCCAGGTAATTGAATAAGTATTCGAGTGTTCATTAAATATAGCGATTTTAGTGGTAATTGTATATAATTATGGTAATATTTTCTTACCACATTTGTTTGTTTAAAGAGATAGGTGATAAGGAAGATTTAAGTAAAGGGTTTTCTTTAAAAATTATATTGCTAGTCACAGTTCTTATAAAAAGTATACGCCAAATGGAATTGTGGAATTGTACAATCCTAACATCTTCCTATGAAAGTGGGAACCTCCGTACTGTTAGGATTGTACAAAGAATGAAATATTTAGACTGATCTTCAGATGTTACTGCTGTCAAATGGAACCGAGTCACAATAGACGGAGAGCTGGTTACATGGTTAGCAACATATCTCGGTGCAAGTAAAATTTTACATGGAACAGGTTCGATTGTTGCCGGCAAAGCGACAGCCCGATTGTCAGAAGGCGCACTGGAAGCTAAATACGTGGGCGGGAAAAAACTCTCGATGTGCAAGGCTGAAAATTTGCACAGGTGTTGAAGAGCATTAGGAAAAGCAGGGAAAAAAATGTCAGAAGCGCAAGTGGAAGTTAAAGGGTTGTCAGAAGATGCCAAAGTTGCGAAAAATCTCGGAAAAATTACATATCAAGGAAAACTTCTGACAATTTACAGTTGTATTATTTACCTATAGAATAGAGTACTTGCAAATTGTCAGAAACCAAAGTGGAAGAGATAATGTGAGAAATTCGAGGGCAAAGTGCAAGAGCGTCTTTTCGCGCGCGGCGCGGCACGCGGCGGACCAATCGCTTTTCTCTTGATTTTCATACCGTACATATTTCAGTGCATTTCTGACAATTAATATGAATATTTATAGAGGATTAAAGATACTATTGTTCAAATGTCAGAAGTCAATTAAGAAGACACATACATTTTTATGAGAAATAAAAAAATTATTTTTATTTGCAATAAAGTAAATTTAGAAATGTTCATGACAAAGAGTCCGAATATGATAGCGCTGCAGATGAAGAAGAAGAAACTGAACAGGATATTGCATACGAAACCGACTAATCATTTCTTTATTGCAAATAAAGATAATTTTTTTATTTCTAATAAAAATTTTCTGATATTTGAACAATAGTATCCTTAATCCTCTATAAATATTCATATTAATTGTCAGAAGTGCACTGAAATATGTACGGTATGTAAGTCAAGAGAAAAGCGATCGGTCCGATGCGCGCCGCGTAAAGCCGCTCTTGCACTTTGACCTCGAATTTCTCATTATCTCTTCCACTTTGGCTTCTGACAATTTTCAAGTACTCTATTCTATAGGTAAACAATACAAATGTAAATTGTCAGAAGTTTTTCTTGATATGTAAATTTTCCGAGATTTTTCGCAACTTTGGCATCTTCTGGCAACCCTTTAACTTCCACTTGCGCTTCTGACATTTTTTTCCCTGTTTTTCCTAATGCTCTTCAACACCTGTGCAAATTTTCAGCCTTGCACATCGACAGTTTTTTTTTCGGCAAATTTACACGTTTAATCGCCCGCCCACGCATTTAGCTTCCAGCGCTCCTTCTGACAATCGGGCTGTCGCTTTGCCGGCAACAATCGAACCTGTTCCATGTAAAATTTTGCTTGCACCGAGGTATGTTGTTAACCATGTAGCCAGCTCTCCGTCTACAAGATTTTGTAAGTTCGGCAGCAGATTATGGTATTGGGTGAGCTGTATGAGGCAATTGGCAAAAATTGTATGGATTTCTAAGAATTTTGGTTCGAAAGATTTTCCTGTGGTGGTAACAGAAAATTTAGGTGGGACGTTCCGCGGATTTAAGATAATTATGGATGTGCTGAAAGTTTAACTGTAAGCAAACTATTGCTGGAAACAATGGGCACAGTTGAAGTTTGTATGTAAAGCGTCTATTCTTGCTGTAAATAAATTGTATGAATATATTTATGCCTAGAAATGTGTGTATGTATCGTAAACTTTCTGAAAGTCAGAGTCTTATAAGTTGTTACTTATAAATAAATAAGTAGTAGAAGAAGCAAAAAAAATTATATTAATCATTGCACATTAAGTGCTCAAATAGATATTATAATAGGCCGAGGGAACAACATATACGCCGAAGTTGTCATCAGCACTATAGCCATTTTTTAACATAATTGAGAGCTTTTGTTTATATGTTGAGCAATGAATTATATATTTTCGAACGTATGTTACCTTAAAGTGTATAATTAATGCTGTATTTTGGTTTGTAATTCTTCCGAATTTCTTTTTAAAACTCATGTTTTACACATAATTCATTTTTTAAATAATAATGCAGCTGTATCCAACAAAGTGAAACGTACCCACAACAAAATTAATTACAGAAATAACACTGAAATGCGTTTTAGTATATTCATAACGGTCTTAGAATCCACGTATACGTCCATCATCTAAAATATAATTTGTCGTATTTTTTCACAGGTTCTTTATATTCCACTTTTATTTGCTTTCGGTAAATGACTGAGTTCGATTAAACGAACGCCAGGAAACAATCAGTGATTGACAGTATTGGTGGAAAATTCGTTCCCAAATGCTAGGTGGGTCCACATTACTGTCAGATTCGTTCATTCAATTGTATGCACGCCACAGTATCCGCATTTTCCGGAGTTGTATCATGCACGGCGGGCTATTGTAATGAAGAGATGGTGCACATGCTTTTCAAAGCTATGTAGCTGCTGACATACTGGCGTACATAGTTATGCCAATAGTTCGGAATTTTTCCCAACGTACGGTACTCATTGAATAGCTAAAGCTGGTGCACATCATAAGTCAATACACGATGAACTCTTTGTAGCAACTGAATCTAAATCTAGTCTATCACTAGTCAGCCATGATACATATAGTGTGTACAATATGAGAAATTGTACACGTTATTTTTTGTATTTTGCTCAATTTGCAAAAGTCTGCTGCATAACAAGTGAACAAGTATGCACATAACAGAGAGATAAGTTATTTATGTAACCCACTGTCCCCGTTAGTTATAAAATATGCTGAATTATACAGAAAATACACATATGCGACTACAATTTTTAAACTGCTGACGCCTCGATTTAAATGAAACATATCGCAGTGAACAAAAATCAACAACCAAAATAAATTAATGAAAAATAAAGAAAATTTACGCCAAACAAATTAACGGAGACAATTATTTTCCAACATTTATTATATACGTTTCATTTCGACAGAACAGAAGGGAATTTACAATTAATTAAACAGTAACAAAGATGACCATGATTCAGGCTTCTATTCTTATACTATTACATAGAAGTCGCCTTGAATACTTGTAACTCGAAAGAAACCACGAAACATGTCAGAGCATGACATGTATATAAAGTGGGTAATTACTCGGGAAGAAGAACCGATATGAATTCTCGTTATGGTTGACTCTCTAAGTAATCATTCTCGAGGTGTAATAGTACTTTAAAGTCGCACAACTTCCAAGAAAAACTTGAATATTCTATTAGCATAACAACTTTTGTTTTCACGATAATATCAGAACGTTATATATTATCACATTAGACATGAATAAACTTTCGTTCGCGGAGACAATTTACATTCTAATACACTCGACGTCGTTAAGGTCGTTCAATATCACGTTTCGGACAATTTAGCAAGGCCAGAGTATATGGGCTGAACAACAATAATTCATAGTCTCTTACCCTGTATTAAACAACCCACTTCTACTTAAATCTTGACTTAGACATACATGTACTTACAATCCTGTCATTAAGCCACTTATTTTCCATTTATCCTCGTTAATTAAACATAGTCTACCTGTCTACAGACACTCCATGTTGTACGGTCAACAATGTTGAGAAGTAGAGCAAAGTGGATGATTCGAATAACGTTCCATACTTACAACACCGACAAAGAAACGAAAGTCGCATAGGTACTGTTCAGACACTACAATAACCGACAAGCAAAAGTGACTGACCTGACCCTATCTTAATGAACATTCTCTCATAAAATACATTTTTCTAAGTATTCATTGGTTATTCTTCAATATTTAAATGATTAACTTTTTTCCGTGTAAGTTCAAAGGACTCACTCTAGTAAGTTGAATGAAAGCACGAATCGAGATTGTCAGTAATTCCACTGTAAAACGTTGTTTGTTTTCAAACATTTTACGTCAAATAACGTACATATATACTTGCGCGAAGATTTAGGAGCAAAAGAACTTTTCTCAGTTCGGTGACGCATCTTACTTTAGCGTGTGCTTTCGGCCAGTTATAGACAGATTACCGCGTAGGCTGATACAACAAAAGTGGCTACAATATACCGTAAGGTGTGCTGGGTACGGTCACGCATGGTGGATCAAACCTAACCGTATGGTGCACGTAAGGAGTGCTCGGCACGTACTAAGCTTTCAATAGTTTCCGCGCCGCCACAATTAAAACTGTGCTAACCGGATAAAAGCGTCGATAACTAGGCGACCGCTGAATGCTCGATTAACATTCCTCTCATTTTTTGCCGAACGGAGAACAATTGCGAAACTGCCAAGTATTTAGGAATCTCAATGTTTTCGACGTGTGACTGTCTGGTAAGAAACATAGATGGAAAGTAACTAGCGGGAAATCGAACAATAGGTTCAGTTGTTCGGAAGTTGGGCAACTATTAGTTTCGGCCAGTTGAAGTGAAGAAAGAGACGCGAATATCAACGTAACTTCTGCGAGTTGTAACACGAGAATGGATTATTCGAAAGTTATACTGCTAAGCGTTATCGGCATTCGCGTATGCAATGTCTGAAAACTGATCCTGAAATTTGAGCTGAAAAAATGGAAACGACGTTATCTTCGTAAAAAATAAGTACTTAAATAGACTTTCGGTGCACCTGATATCCCATTGATTTGAACATTTCTGGACTCGGCTACCTTACACAGATGTAAGTTCAGCGCATGTCATGTGCGAGTATATGAATACAAAAAGAGTGAGTCAGATGTTCACGACCTAATCGCCAAGATTACACTAACAAAATTCTTAGCGTACGACCACAAGTCAAACTACAAAATATTATCGAACGCGCACCATAGTCCATATACCATACAGAATAAAAAATCTAACGTAACATGTCCCTATCGCACTGCGTAGCAATTGCTTTCCGTTCAGTTAAAGCCTACCTTCGAAAGTCCAAACGAACAGCATCAACGTTTCCGTTGTCACGCACAACGTACCGAGGTTAAACCTTTCACAAGACCGACAGACAAACCCCAGCAAGCTAGACGAACTTCCCACATGCATTTTCGATTAATGAATCCGAACCCGTCTTAACGAATTTTCCGTACAGTCAGAAGCAACTTTTAACTTTGACATCTAATCCACGCATTATTTCTGTTTTCACAGTCGACAACTGAAAAAAATACTCAATGTGTCATATAATATATCCGAACTCGGTGTTCGTTATTTCTATTTCTCCGATTTTTCTACCCCATTACTATTAAACTTAATTTTTCAATAATTGTACTTTCCATCCATTCGTGTATTTTCCATTGCAAGATTTATTTACGAATCGAACGCTCATTTACCTCAAATATCAGAAGAACGGAGCCTATATGCGATCGATGTACGAACATTAGGCTAATGCCAGCGAAGACACGCACACTTCAACTTTGTTAGCCTAAATTTTCAATACTTGTCCTTTCCATCCATTCCAATATGGTATTTTCCATTAGAAAGGATATTTAGGAATCGAACGCTCATTTACCTCAAATATCAGGAGAACGCGGCCTATATGCGATTAATGTACGAACATTTGGCTAATCCCAGCTAAGACACTCACAGCTCAACTTTGTTAGCTTAATTTTTCAATACTTGTCCTTTCCATCCATTCCCATATTTTCCATTAGAAAGGATATTTACGAATCGAACGCTCATTTACCTCAAATATCAGGAGAACGCGTCCTATATGCGATTAATGTACGAACATTTGGCTAATCCCAGCTAGCACACGCACACCTAAACTTTGTTAGGACATCTCGGCCGCACTTATTGATCACCCGCGACGTACCAGTCAGCCTCTGTACGAGTGGCGTTCGAAAGCACGATATTTTCACACGTTTTCCCCGGCGGCACGATTATGTCTGCGGCTGACCAGCAAACGGCGAACCGATAGGGACGAGAATTGTTCACGGCTTGACGGTCGCGGCGTGACTGAACGTCAATTCTCCGACTTTCACTTCGACCATCGGGCAAACGACTCGAACGAACCTAGCTCTCGCAACCCTTCTCGAATCTCAGATTTACACGATCTACACCTACACTCCGCCAGTTCAAACTCCGACGCGTCGCTATCCGCTGATGTTGATCGATATTCCCTACGACTCTAACCGGAAATTCGTTGACGCCTGGGTACCTCCAGAATCGAGGAGTGGCGAACAAATCGGCCTGCGCTTCGGGAAACATAATAGAATTACATTAGTATCCTTTTTTCTGCGCGAATATATAGGGGTGAATGAGGGAGAACAAAAAAAATGGTTTTGTGGAAGGTACTTATCGTGATGTATTTTGTATTACTTGGTTTAGTTAGTTGGAAGCAGCATTAAAAGTTTTTGTTACGCTTAAGAGTTTGAATCGTGGTATAGTCGTTTGCTAAGTGGATTAAAGAATGTGGAGAATTACTCTGAGGTGTTAATGGATAAAGCTTATGCGATTTGTACTTGGTTGAGATACGCGCGGTCAGGCAAGGCATGAGTCAAGGCAAGGAAAAGTATTGCATAAACTAAGGCAAAAAATGTTCCGCTACACCGTTTCATTCTTGTTTGAAGCGAAAAGGATTTGTTCGTTATTGATGAAGAAGACTGTGGAGTTAATTAAAAATATACGTTTTGGAAAACCGGAAATGACGAAGACAAGTCGTTATTATAATTGCAATATTGCACACTTTGGTAATTATATTTCACCTCGGTAAATTATAATTGAATACTTCCTATTGGCGAAGTTTGTAGCATAACATCCTGTAACGTCTAACAGTAATCTTCGTGCATCATAAAGATCCATTGACAAAGCCCATGTTCTGCGCCGAAGATTCAAAATTTTATCATAATTGCATTAAACATTATTCAAATCAAGACGAAGATAGTAAAGCTCCCTTATTACCGAAAGTCGAACGAAAATGTACTATTCAACAGCTATGATATTATACTATGTAAATTAATTTTGTCGAGCTTAATTGAACAACGTATATCAGTTTAACTTTCAAAATATGATGATACCAGTAAATATTTTTTTAATAGTTTTACAAAACACACCCACCACATTTCCAGTTCCAATCCCACGAAACATTACCCCGGCACAGCCAAAAGTAACACTGCTGTCGAAAGTCGAGAGAAAATGTATCGATCGACAGCTGCTACGTACAATTAATTTCGTCCGGATTAATCGAACGGCGCTCATCATACAAATTTGTAAAAGATAATCTCAACAACGAACTTCGAAGTAGATATTTCTTTAATACCCTTATACCTTACAGCTGCCAGAGTCTCATTTCCAAACTCACGAAATCTTACCCTAACGCGGACAGACATATCAATGCTGCGGAAAATCTATCGAAAATGCATCGACAGCTGCTACATACAATTCTTTTCGTCGAGATTAATCAAAGGGCGCGTATTACACTAATTTGCAAGAGATATTCGCAAAAACGAACTTCAACGTAGATATTTCTTTAATATCTTTATACTTTACAGCTGCCATAGTTCCCTTTCCAATCGCACGAAACATGACCCTATCACGTATCAGACTGCCAAAACTACCGAAAACGCATCGAGCAGACAGCTGCTACGTACAATTAATATTAATCAAATGGTGCACATCACACTTTCCAGAAAATAATGGCAACAACGAAGTTCGGAGTAGATATTTCTATAATATCTTTACATCTACAGCTACCATAGTTCCATTTCCAATCCCACAAAACCTTACCTTAACATGAACACACATATTAGCGCTGCCGAAAGTCTATCGAAAATGTATCAACTAGACATCAACAGCTGCTACGTACAATTTTTTTCGCCCAAATTAATCGAACAGTGCGCATTACAATGATTTGTAAAAGATGATCGCAAAAACGAACTTCAAGCTAGATATTTCTTTAATATCATAAAACTTTACAGCTGCCATAGTTCCCTTTCCAATCCGACGAAACAGAACCCTACCACATATCGGACCGCCAAAATTCTACCGAAAACGCATCGAGCGGACAGCTGCTACGTACAATTAATTCCGTCGAGATTAATCGAACGGCGCGCATCCGGCACCGATTGCGAAAAGTGACCGCAACGATGAGCGGCGACGCACTCGTCGGCGTTCAGTCCGGTCGATACGTAATTTTCCCTTCCTAGATGAATCGAGAGATAATCGCGCGGGAATACGCGCGAAACGACGCGCATATTCGAAACGAACGAAAGCGAGCCGCTCCGGCGTTACGTACTTGCGCAATTTCGCCTTCTCCTCGAGCTCGTTATTCCTCCTCCTCCAGCCCCACCTCCCCCTCCTTCGCCACCTCACCCACCCCGTAGCTCGCCTGGCCGAATGGAAGTATAATAAATCGTGCCCTCCGTTCCACCCGCCGGATAGAGCGTGCGCGCGCGCACGGGCAAGCGCACACGCTTCTCTTTTATTCATGGATTTAGTCCCGCGGGCTTTCACGTTAGAAAGACTTCTGTTACGGTTTCACCTTAAAGGCATCGTTAATGGATTGGCGCTGGCCGGTCAAAATTGGTCGAGGTGTTGGATTTCTACCTTGTGGAGTTGTTCGGGAGGACTGCATTCTTTCGGGACTGACATGAGAGTTGAAGGACGAATGCAGATAGGGGAGGAACTTGGTTTTTGAGAGCACGGTTGCAGAAACTGCTAGGTTCAAGAGCAGTCAAGGCAGTGGAGAATTCGATTTAGGATGGAATGATATGTAATGGGCGAATTGTTAAGAATGTATTTGTAGCGTTATGCGTATGAAGGTTTTAGATGCAAATTAATTGACGAAAGGAGCCACGAAGTCTTGCTTGAGAGACATTGTAAAGTATGTGGTTGTTTAATGAGACGGGTTGTAAGTAGTTATTCATTTTGAGCCGAAAGCGTAAAAAGACTGTAATGATATAATAGGTGTGATGAGTTCTGGAGCGATGTTCAGTTTACAATAAGATATTGCGTGTTGCCACTACTGACACAATTGTCAATGTTTGTGAATCTTCTATTAGGATATGATTCATGCTTATTTGGCAAAAGAAGTTGCGTTCTGTTCTTGCAATGCTCACAGTATTGTCTCACGGATACATAAATAATACAAGTGCAAACTTAACGACATTAAATGGTAACGTAATAGCTACACAGAATTAAACAAGAGCTGTATAATTGAATTACATTAGAGTTGCACGATATTGCGCCTGAATCATAACAAACGTTGAAATAACGGCGAATGGAGCCAACGTATTAAAACATCAAGCTTATAAAAATTGTTTCTTTAAGAAAGTATGTAATTTTTTATAATTACACATCATGGCTTGAATGATTAATATGACGTTTTACCGCTTACTGTCAAAAGATAAAATGATAAGTACATGTTACGTAAGGCGCATTTGCCTGTGCTAAACGCACGGTAAACACGACGGCCAGGTTTAATGAAACAAGTACGGAACCGATTTTTCTTTCAACCGAATCGCAACCGCAAGGTATAGTTAATACGCGTATGTCCGTACTTGTAGGGGAGTCGTTGAAAGTAACATTTATCGTTGTCACATAAGTCTGATCTCGACCCCGTTTACACGATTCCCGAGCAAAAGTACGGTCCTGCGAGAGTTAATGTCAACCGCACTCGAAAAGTCCACCTCATAATGAAAGCGCGACCGCGGGTAAACGTTGCTAAGTTCTTTCACGATTCGCGGAAAGTGTCACTCCTGTTCTTGTCGCGAGTGCATTCGTTTTGGCCTCCGTCAACCTGCGCAGTCTCTAAAAAAAGCACAATGTCAACTCTCCAAAAGCAACCTCCGCTCGAACCGGCCATTTCGAAGCAAATACTGACTTCGTATTTTCCTGCCTGGAATCCGTAACGTTATTCGAGCTAAGGCAACTGTTTCTGTTCAAAGTGTCTCCGAACAAGAAGGCTACGGCGGATTCTATCGACACCGAACCAGCAAAACGAGCTTCCTATCGCCAATCTTGAGATAAGGAACGTACAAAGCACCGCTATCAATCATAGCCTACTATTCCCTGCACCCAGTCACCTAACGAATGGTATTACTTCTCCGCGGCGTTCGAAGCGTTCCCAAACACCGAGCCTCCCGGTACCGAGAATCGACGATCCGTAGTCAAGATAAAGCTATCCAGCGCCGCGAAGCTTCCTAATGCCAACCTTAAACCCGCAGCCGAAGAAAGTACGAGCATCACATATTGCTGGCCACGAAGTGAGTTGACTGGTGGGAAGGCGAGTGTCTGCCAGCGGATTGGAACAGTTTCGGTGCAAGAACAAGGAGGCAGACCGCGATGTCAACCGCTACTCAGCGAAGATCGTTCTCACGAGGCGGAGGATCGTGCCAGCTCGTTCGGCCGGCGAAGGCAGAAGCTTAGCAGCAGCCAGCCGGGAATACGCTGCCTGTAAATGGGCAATATCGGAGCAGCGAGTTAGACGGGCAACCGCAGGCAGCTTGGGCCGCTTCTATCGGGCATAATCCATTCCCTGACTTTCATCGTTGTACAGTTACGCCGGGGTGAAAGGTGAATCCTTCCCACTTGCCGGTCTCCGTCGCTGCCGTCTTCGTCGTTGCCGTCTTCGTCGATGCCTTCGTCGTCGCCGTCCTCGTCGTTCAAAAGAGCGGCGCAGTCATTGTGCCCCCTGCCAGAAGAGGGAGAAAGCTTCCGCAGGCATAACCTCGACGCGACCGATTACCACATCAAACGACCGCTCTGTTCTTTCTGCCGCGAGCGCGTGAACGAATCTGCGCCGGGGAATCTTGTGAACTTAGGCGGTCTCCTAGGCTCGAAGACGAACTCTACGTACGTTGCCTGTGTACGTGGCTACGTACGTGCATACATGTATAATATGTAGGTGCATATGTACGTGCCTATGTACATCGAGCATCGACACTCGCGTACACACGCGCTACCTGCGCTCGCTGAGGGTCCAGATAGAAGTAGTATGTGTAGGTACATGAGGAACCGTGCTACGGACTGAATCCTGTACGCTGGTTATGCTTTTATATATAGGTATAAGAACTGTTATCCGATAGCTATGCGATACGGGAGACACTTTCTTTAGCGGATGCGAAACCGGTAGACGTATCGGTTGGTGTAATGAGTATCGACGCGTAAATGGGGAAAAATTTGTTGGGAATGCATTGTATGTGGGTAGATGGTCTAGTTCGATAAGCGCAGCGCAGACCGTTAACGTTGCTTCTCGTTTTGGGAGAGCACGGGTCTGTTATGGGAGTTTAGGTCGTACGGTGTTGTTTAAGGGGAGCGTGTAGCCGGCGTGTGTTGTTTTTGTTGGGTACGCAGTATTACGGTGCGTGATGGGTTCTGATTCGTATGCGAGGAAGATGGTCGGGGTATTGGCTGTTCTTGTTTGACGCCCGATTTAAATATTCATTTCGCGCAAAGGTGTTGGCAGCGGATGTTAGCAAATCTGGAAACTTGAATTTCCATCGAAGAAGTCGAGCCTGATGTTACGCAATTGACATTTATGCTTGAAGAGGTTTGCATGGTTAAGTTTTGATAATGATTCCGTTCCGCTGTTACGAAGGAAGGAAGTGTTGTAAAGTTATTATTGTGTGCTCGTTGAACACGGTTTTCTTCTTACTACAAAATTGTTAGCAGGAAAAGGGCCTTTTCGGTGGTTAAAAATCTTTTGTTAAACAAAACGTTGATTTTATTAGATTTCATTTAAGATAGCATGGAAGTTCACTTATTATGCCGCACATAGTCGGCTGCCTAAATCAAGTTGTGACTGCTGGCAGTCTAATGCTCATTGTTATTCTTCCGCCGTCTTACCAATTGTAATTCGTAGTCTTTTTTTCTTTCCTTTTTTTAACCGAATACGGGTTAAAAATGACATCATATTCTTCGTAGGAACCAGTTCTTATTGACTGTAGTACCGGTTTCCTCCGTTTAAAGCTTCGCAACAGTATACATATGGACTTGATATACTGGCCAGATGAGATCATAATCCTAAAACATGTTTAGACATATGACTGTTCTAACGCCGTCTGGCAGTGTAACCCACGTGTCTCATGTACTGAATTTTAATTATTTCGGCAGATATTACGTTATAGTGCTTATATCGGACTTCCAAAGAATGACATAAGACCCACAAACACAACTTTATGTCTGGATTCTCTTCCATTAAGACGGCAGTATCAGCTGATTGAATATCTGCTTTTTGTTTTGTTATTAGCACACAATGTTGTGATGCTGATTTCCAGCTTCTGATTAGAAATAAGTTAGCCAATGCTTTTAAAGGCAGACATAATTTTTTAAGTAAGTATATTTTCAGTATAAAACTTGGAATCATTATAGGCTCTTAAGTTTTCACTTCAGCAACTTTACAATTATCATATTGTAAGAGAATGTTTTTTGATAAAAACGTCGAAATTAGTTACGCTTAGCAAAGATTAAAACATTTCCTCCTTCCGCCATGACTAACGAGAAGACTCTACACTTGCCGAACTCCACAATACAATCTTTTCTTCATCTTGCATTTGAGACTACGAACGTGCACGCTAGACCGAGCAGAAATCTCTGCTTTACCTTACATAAGAACCAAGCAATGTAATAGACCCCCTTACAATCCGCCTCTTTTATTTTCACCAATTTCCAAAACTTGGTTTATCTACAATAACGGGTCATCGTTCATTCAACGCTAGACAACCCTCTATAAAACCGATACTTTTGTCATCGTAATCCGAGTCGACACTCTAAGCTCTCTCAACGTCTCTCGCCACTCCAATCTTTCCCGCTTCGCAATTTTATGCCCCGCACGAGACTTTAACAGCGACAGGCGTGCGAACTGCAAAAATTCATGAGAAAAGTTTGAAACAGAAATGCCAGCTGATTGATTCCGTCTTCTCTTTCACCGTGTTTCGCATTCTATGAAGCAGTCTCTCGGAACGAGACATAATGAGATCGACGCCCGAGAACAAAAGGAAGATGTATTTATAGAAGTACAGGCGCTCTCAGCCATACGATGAAACCTGTCCTCTCTCTGTTTCCTTTCTCCCTCCCTCTCTCTCTTTCTCATTCTATCCTGCCTCTTGCAGCCTAAGCGCTCCTGTTCTCCTACTTTCTTTCCTATACGTATTGAACGTGTCGTTCTGCGCATCTCGTGAAAATCGAAGAGGGAAATCACGGAATTGGAAAAATCTGACAGTGAAGTACATCTGAAAAGCAGAGGCTGCCGTGCTGTATTCGACATGAGCGACAGGAGCAAGTGACACTAGAGTTCTGTTTCAGATACGCGTGTTTAGGCATTCCGGACTCGTTAAAACGTGCAAAGGTTTAAAGAATTCTGGAAGGAAACTTTCTTGAAGGCCTGAACGTTCGCCTTTATCGCACATGTACTTCGGATTCAACAAGGACGTTCTCATCATTTCAGGTTAGGAAGAATCATCGGGTCGTTAAAATGGCCAGCCCGTGACAAGGAGGGTTACGAGCGTAGATTTCTACTTTGTGCTTGTAACGTTCGCAAACGCTGATACGTGTCTCCACGATCTTGCAGGATAGCACAAGGTCTTGAAACGATCATTTCAATTACTCTCGACTCTCGTCGGCCGGTAATAAAATGGCGAACAAAAAATAATCCTTTCTCGAGAGGCTAATAAAGATATTGGCAAAATTAAAAATTGGTTAACAAAAACACCCACGTGATTGGCACTATAAATGTAAAGTTACACGAACGTACTTAGCCACGCAAAAAGAAAGACGTTCAGCCAGGTTACAAAAAACATTTCGCTCAGATATTATTAATGCACGGTCTTCATCGGCGATTACGGTATTTTGATTTTGAAACTTTGCTCGGGCGTAAAAGCCGCAGACCTCGTAATAATACATAGCATCGATACGCATCAGCACGACGAGTCCTGCCAGGATAGCACGAGGATCAGGAACGACCACTGGAAGGATTACGTAAGACGTCGTGAGTTTGAATTCTCGATCGACCCGATCGTGACTCCTACGTTAGTTCCTACCATTCTTTTTTTTAACTTTCGTATGCGGCGCCCATTTCGAAATGTCTGCGAGGCATTACATGTACAGCCTCAAGTTTTCACGTCGATTGTTAAGATGGGTTAGGCACCGGACCTGCGCCAGTAAAATGCGGAAAACGGAATGCATACCCGACGACTAAACCCCAAATTCATGTAATTACGAACGTGATAGGCTCAGGTAATTCGCCGTGATAAGGGCAAATTATCAGTGCTCAGTTCCATTACGCAATTACTTGCACAATCCAGGTTAAGTGTCCGCAGCGCTATCATGTGCTCCTGACAACAGAGTTACATGTTATGGCATCTTTGACGACTTCTTTGTCAGTTTTCACAGAACTTTGTCAGACGTATTTCTCTGTTAAGTTTTGTTTCTCATCGATTCTATTTCGTTGGTCTACATAATAGTCTTGACAAGGCAAATCTATTTACGGTCCTTAGCATAAACCGGTGACTACAATTTCTACCCTGACGTCGGATTTCTTTTACTGAACAAAGACAAATCTGACGTGGTCAAATTGGGTGAGTAGAAGTGTAGTTTTCTTTGTCGGCGCCAAAAAGTCGGTCGAACACTGATATATACCGTCACGTTCTCGTGACGAAAGAAACAGGAACTGTTTCTCTTCAATTAAGACGTTTCCTTTGGGATACTATGGCACTTTCGGACAGTCGTTACCCGTCTGCCCTTCCGGTAAAACTTCAATGGCGGGCCACACTGCCAGTATCAAGAAATCCTGTTAAACGTGGCTTTCACCTTCGGCCTGACGCGCTGCACTTTTTTGGCAACTTATATCATTCGCAACCGTTTGTACGATTAATGCGTCGCCCTCTATAAACTTGAGTTACTTAATTCATCTGCTCGAATGTCTTCTCGAATTCACAGTAAAATTCTATACTGACTTCCGCCGTATAAAAGTTAGGCACTTCGAGTTATCCAAGAGTAGATGCAAGCGTGCAATATGCTCCAGAATTGCATAAGGACCGCCGTAAGCAGTACGTTATTTAACAAAGTTTATTACTTTTTTGGAAGTTTGAAATTGTTCGGCAATTTTCAACAATGAGGAAACTTTAAGCTGAGATAATTTAGTTCACGTTCCTAACTGACGAGAAAAATGCTTCTCTATAAGGATTTGTAGATTAAGTCCCGCCTGCAAAAGTCATGTGCCAAATATAGCAATACATACACAATTTAACAATTAACATCTCACAAAGAAATATAACTCACGATGTCAGTTCTTATTAATGTTAATTGGTCATTTTCAGATTTGGTAAAAATCACGTACTTCGAACTCATGTTTCAAATATGAGCGTTCTGTGTAACGCACGCGTACTCGAAATGGAAAAAGATTAATAAATCGGAATCATTAGAAGTCAAACCTGAGCGTCATAAACTATTCCTAATCAAGAATCCACGTTACACTCGCGGAACGCGCTTTAATTAAATTTTTCTTCGGTCAGCGTATTTGTTCGACATAAGTTAATTCAGTTCTGCACATTTTGCCATCTTCAGTCCTACTTCCGTCTTGCACTTGCTACACCATGACGGTTGATGAAAGGATTTTCTTGCGAATGCTTCGACTTCAATGCGTCCAAATCGAGTACGCGATACAAATAAATAACTCTGTCAATTACTATGCGCCTTCTTTCCGTGCACCCCGAAAAACTACAGGCTGGATTCGTAAATTTTTCTTTCATTATCTCTTTTCATTTCAGCTGACTTGCATCACAAAGGAAATAGATAAGGTGAATATATTCCTCTTTGTATAGTTTTTCATCAATGTATATTGTCACTGTGTATCGAATTAAATAAACCAATTTCCTTCTAAGTTGTAAATAAGAATGGTAAGCGAAGGTGAAGTATATTGCTGAAAAATACAAGTATTGAAATGTGCTTTGTTTTTCTCCTGCCATAGTTGAATAATCACCAAAATTGCATTAATGAATTGAAAGAGGCACATAATGCTTATAGGGTTCAACGAATGATCCAACATATACGGCTGACTCTCCGGAAAAGCGAAAATTCGAACGAGAAACATAAGAAGATAAGACATGAAGCGCGATGTAATCGAAACTGCACGATTATTCGCGGAAGAGATATGAATCGAGAGTTTAGAATCACATTTTTTCACGTAGGGCTGCTTTTTCATCACGAAACAGCACTCACCGTTGATCGATTTCGCATATTGAATTGCCGTCATCTCGGACAACCCACTCACAATCCAATTCGTACGTGGAAAACCTAATCATGCGTGCACACGACGCAAGGTTTATTACGGGAAACTCTCCAGTCGTTTTCTTTTATAAATCAGTAACGTAATCCGACTTTGAAACAGCCTACATTCCAAAACTAGTTAAGGCTCTGGCATAATCCAGAGAATGAGAGTAATTTGTTTTTTTACGTGGATCTTTCATTTTATTGGGACCGATTTATTTTTCAATAACGATTCTTCTAAATACGAGATAGCTTACATATTAGCTCGCAAGATATATATTATAACATTCAACCTAATTACATATACACTACTTATTACCTGAAGTTCTATAAATCTGTATTTGCAAATAGAAACTACGTTTCTTTATCCTTATAAAGTATGGACCCGTAACAAATCTTTCTCGTCATTGCGCAAATACTGTTCGTATTTAACAGCTTGTAAGCTGTTACAAGTACAACACAGCGGATCCAAATACATGATTACGATGTACAACACGCAGAACTAAAAAGTGCCAGATTTTGTACCTGTTCAAAAGGTCTATCGACGTTTGTTCACATCTACTTCAAGGATACCCTCGAAGGTGAAATACCATGATCGACGCAGGTAACACTGCCAATCAATCGACAAGAACCTTGACTCGCCGCTTTCCTCCCACTTTTTGTGATAGCCCTGTACCGAGTACCAGGCTATGGCAAGTTTCAACGGTTCTACAATTCTTTGTACCGAAAGTACGTGTACGGCAAGCTAATTTTCAGCGAAACAGCGGTGGAGACTTATTTAAGACGCAATTAAGTGGGAGAATGTATCTCAAAGTAATTAATGTAAAGCAGACTACCTTTGCGCTGGAAGGAGAAAGTAAGGATTACCCTAATTGTGGCGAGTGATAACGCGAATTTCTCATTTTGAAACGCGCCTCATCCGCTCCTTCTTCGCAACTCTTGCCGGATCGAGGGAGAAAAAGTACGAAGGCGGCGGAAGAGGAGAATGACGTAGATCCTTGAGAAAGGAAGAATGACTCAGACGAGATGGAGGTGGATGATGACGATGGAAGGTGGGACAATCTGGACTACAGGATACGCTTACATGTCGTGCTGCATGATATAAAATTATCCTGTTTGATGTTTCACCGTTTCTCCGAAATCGGCAACGGTTTTGTGTTTTAGTATTTATTTTGCAAATTATTTT
Source organism: Anoplius nigerrimus (assembly GCA_914767735.1). Taxonomy (NCBI): domain Eukaryota; kingdom Metazoa; phylum Arthropoda; class Insecta; order Hymenoptera; family Pompilidae; genus Anoplius; species Anoplius nigerrimus. The sequence goes on along the minus strand of OU612079.1, from coordinate 1,791,357 downwards.
ATTTGTAAACATGTAGCTTCGTATTATTACGCGTTAAAATGTGCTTGTCCTTGACCAGAAAGACATGCGTTAGTAAATATGAAATATAATGTTATTACGCATACCTATTATGGATAATATAGGCGATAAATTTTGGGAAGGTATAAACAAAAATATTTCGATGGAGTTTAATTACAGCACTGTAAAACAGTGCTTTTCGTGACAATATTTGAAGGTAAATAAAAAACATTGCTTTTTTTACATTCGATAATAATGTAATTTGAACGCGCGGGAAGCTGATGATTTAAATTGCGTTCTTGCATGATAATTGGAACAATTTTGCTAATAGTCAGTGGAATTGCTTCTAATATGACATTGCGTTATTGCCACAGATATACAATTGCAAAATGTAATTGCATTATAACAGTCGCGTCGTCACAAACCACTTTCCATGAAATTATTTTCAAGAATCAATCACTTCCGCGTGAATTTTGTTGAAGATTGATGCATCCCATCCGTTAATTGTAATATTATGACACACTTCAAATGTCAGGAAACAAATAAAACTTATTTCATTAGCATTGAATGTATGCTGAATGATGTAATGAATAGTACAAAACATGCACTGGTTATTATTAGTCAGATAATTCTATTTTCGTAGATCGCTGAACAAATAATTTTCGACATAGCAGATAACAGCAAGCTTGTACTTGTCGAGGAGAAAAGAATTACAACATGATTCAATTTAGCATTTATGAGTTCGAATCGACTTTCACGTCTCGTGCGACGGATGCTCTTTGTTATGTTTTGTTGCGATGATTATTACACGCGAGTGTATGGACAGTATTCATCATCGAAAGCTTTAGGGGCTGAACATTCGTTTCGCCAATTCAGTCGCGTGCGACCACATACAGTTTACATTACATACTCTTTTGGCCCGCAAATAGCATATCGCTTACTGCAATAATATAGAATGATTCTAAAAAAAGCACACTGTCAGCCATTAGCGGATATATAATTCGGCACAAACTTTTTTGTTAAAAATTAAAATCTTCTCAACCTACCGCGAAAGTAGAACAACAAGTTAGTAGCTTCTATGCTAATTAAAACAACAAAAAAGAAGCTGCAGAGTATTTGGGGCGGAAAATTATTTGCGGTTGAAAGAATTGGTCTCTGACCGGAAACCGCTTTAAAAGTACAGACGTCTCAGAGGCATAAAGGAGTCTGATGCACGCCAGAGAAGTTTATGAGCTGTACCGTTCGACCACCAACCAAGACCGGCGCAGACTTCATTTCGCAGAATTTCACTGCAGAATCCTAGACCATTTGAGATCCCTTTTCAACGCGGCCTGCCAACGAACTTCTTTCTCTTTCACTCGTGCTCTCTCCTCTCCTTTTTTCACTCATCACGTTTCTCGAATTTTCACTTATTCTCACTTTACCTTTACGAACAACCGCTAGAAGTCTCGAGTAGCTCTCAACTTATTAGCCCGGAATGGTATTGTAAACGTTTTGTATTCGTAAAGAGTAGTACAGTTGTAAATACTGCAATAGTAATACATCAGGCAGTGCAATAGGCTGTATTGTATGCTAATGATTCAAAAATGTAGCTGCGAAGGTAGCAATTTACGCATAGAAGACGTATTCACTTGATGTATGATACTGGGATCAAAAGAACATCCGCATTTTACAAATTCTCAGTTTATCTACGAATTGAAAGTAAATCGAACACTAACAAAATAAACTCCTTACCTGACTTACCCGGTTCGCACTACAGAGTTGAAAATATTACAATAAAACAGTCAGATATTCACACCCCAGATTCAAAGTGATGGATTTAAAAGTTTTTGCAAACTGATTGAGAACACAGTGGTATTTGCAGAATTGCAGGGACAAAATAATCGAGAAGGAAAAGTGCAGAAGAAGTCGAACGAATGTGTGCAATGCCGTATTGATCTACAATCTTCTTGTTGCACGCGTTGACTAATTGCATTTTCTTCTCACTATCGGCCTGCCGGCTCTTCCGCTTTTACGGTAATAAAAACGGTGAGTCAAGTAAATAAGCGCGACCATCTCGCTTTCTGCACATTCAATGTCGTAACAGGTTACGAGCTGAATTAGTGCACCCGATACCGGTATCATTATTTCGTTAATATTTGCACAGGAGGAAATGTTCACGCCGAAGTCGATATACCTATCGCAAGCGATCATTAATTCCACCGGTTTTCCTGACCGCCTTGCTGAATACTGAATAAACAGTAGTGCAAGCAACGTACAATGTACGATGCAATCTCCATTGCAATCCAATACGCTGATTTTGAAAAGCGATAAGTGCTTTAACATTAATTTAGAAGCGACTGCGCTTGCACGCTGTCATAAGAGCCACGCGCTGTCATTTCATATATCAGGTTTACAATAGACAATGCAATACTTGGAATTCTCCAAGGTGAACGGGTCGACTTAAATCCCGTGACATATCGCTGTTTACCGCAATGAAACAATACTGCTAGGTGTCGAAATGTGGAGTCTAAAAATATTTCCCCTCCCGAACATTGTACCCCCCAATTAACGTAAGATCGTTAAGATCGACAATAAATACCGACCTGGAATAAACAAAAAATGATTCTGCTAAGTATACTCGACTGTTCCGCTTATCGTCAGATAGTCGAACGTTCAACTCGGCAACACCTTTTCACCCGTCACACTTTTGATCTCCGAAAGTGAACTCAACGTGCGTCATTGCATCAACATAACTCCCCAACACCTCTGTACAGAACTTGGCAATAAACTGTCACAACAGAGCGGTAAAATGACGAATGACAATTATTGCTCCTTAAGGGGGAGGAAAGAAAAAGTGAACCTTCCATCGCGAGTATGTCCGCGCGCGCGCGTGTGTGTGTGGAGGTAGTTCTCGGAGGCATGTATATGGTCATGTACATGGGCATGAGAAGAGACGCATCAAGCAGGCAGAAGGTACCTTTTTGTTCCGCACCGGCATCTCGTACAGTGAATGCTGTAGTGGATGCTGTGCGAAACCGTTATGAAACCTGTACCGCATATGAGCTGGCAGTCTGCACGGCCTCGATTTCTGTTGCCCTGTCCTGTCCTCGAGCCACGTCCTGCGTAAAATCAGCGACAGGAGCGCAACATCCTGCATGATCGACGCTGGCAATACAAAGTGAAAACAACGGGACGATACGTGTCAACTGTCGGCGAACTTGATTGCTACACAATCGCGGATCGATTCTACCATTTTTCGACCGCGCGTCTGTCAAATGTGTCAATCAAGCGATGCGTTTGTCAGCTTAATGATTTTGTATGTGACAAATTCGGAGTTGAAAGAAATAGAACAATAGGCTGCAAAATGTACTTTGTTACGAAGTCAGATGCTTTTTTTGTAATGATTAAAGAAATGTTTGTAATTTTGAGTAAAATGAAGGAGGATTACCGTTGGAGTGTCGCGTTAACGTATGTTTGTCTGTCTTCTTTCGTAAAATGTCTGAGCCGAACAAATCTTTACAGTTACGTTACTTTGTGCCGTTCGCCGTAAATTGCCGTAAATGCAAATATGAAATATTAATGAGGATATCATTATCATTTAAGGGGATTTGATAGAATTTTGAGATTATCTTTACGATTTCTGTGGCGTGTAAGAGCAGACAATATGAATAATTTGGTCAATGTAATGAATAAAGATCGATGTAGAAACGTTATCACCACCAATTAGCGTGAGAAGTTACTAAGCGATACCGATAATCGCAGCGATATTTCAAGTGAAAACTTTCACCTACCAAGTCAACGAGCCACCATCCAAACTATGCGCATTCAATCAATATCTGACAATATTCGCGATTGGCGCCTATATCGGCCAACGATTTTCATCGTTGCAGGATCACAGCTTTTGCACGAGGCCAAAAGTTTCCAAATTAGAACGAGTCTAGAAAGTCAACTCGGTAATGTGCGGTGTAAATTTTCTCCAATAGTCGAAACACTCGATTCGAGTACGGAGCACTGATTCCGACCAATTGTTCGTACCGAGGGAAATAATCGCGGATAACGAAAGGTTAGTCGAGAAACATGAGCAATACATTGGGCAGGTTATGTGTACGTGGCAGTCTGATCAGCTTCGAAGGAACCGCTTTTCACTATCCACTTAACTAGCGCTGCTAGAATACCTGTTTGTACGCCCACACTGTACCTCCTAATCTCACTCCGGCTCGCGTTATCGTTCGTACTGGCGCGCGTGTGTTCGTCTTGATCCGTGTGCACGATATGTAGATACGGGCCGATTCTCGCAGCGTAATCAATTTGAGTTTTCCTTCAACCTCTACTTGAGGCACAGGAAACAATTACTTTTCGAAGGTTCGTACGAAATGGGAAATAAAGCGACCAAAACATTTTCCCCGCCAATCGTCAGACATTCACTGTTCTGCACTTTCATATTCGAGTCATTTTCAGTTCGGAGATCGCAAATTTATGCTCGCGCGTCTTCTTGATTGTGAGGAGGCAATAAATTGTTTACGCTTTCCACGGCTTGAAAATTTTGATTCTGATTCAGCAGAAAAGAGAGATTAGCTGGCAAGAGTTACGCTGGGTGTAAATAATTGTATAATATACAGTAATACGGCGCGAACACGCCGTATACTTGATGTATAGGTGTGGTATATACATATATACAGCCGGGGAACTGTACTCGTCCAACGGGACGATTACGAAATCGCCAACGGGTTACCCAAGATCACCGATGTGTCCGGTTGATGTAGTTTTTCTTTGTTCCACTGACTTCCTCCTGAACAAACTCGTTAGAAATCTTCGCGCGCTCACTCTCCTCATTTCAATATATCCCTGCTGTGAACCGCATATAAATTCTTCCAAATCTTAAGAGTCGCTTCAGCTCGTACAATGATAAATTTACAGAACAATACTGTAGTATAATCACCTGTCGTCATTTTATTACATGCATGTAAAAGAAGCATATCTAGCCTTGTCCAAAAACACAAATTGGGGATTCTATTTCTGTAAAATTGTGACTGAAGGAAACTTAATATTCGACCGTTGACTTTATCGGAGAAACTAAAGCAAAGCCACTTAATTGGCCATTTTGAAGCATCGCACGTTAAAGCCAGCGGGCGTTACATCAACATCACTCATTAACAAGTCCATAAACGAAAGCAGTCCAATTACTTTTCGGTTTCCCCTCGTCCATAGCTATTGATTTACACACATACGTATCTACCCCTTAATCTGGTCCGTCCATTTATCCTGTATCGTGCACAAGCCAGCTCCTGCCTTCCCTCCGACCTTACCGTCTCTTGGTCGTTGAAGCCAAACGTGAGTCACGGGCCGCCGTTTTTGCGAATACGACCGTGAGCAGACAATACTCAAGAGTATCTCCGGCATTAGCAAAGAGACACTGGCGTCGCCGCTTTTATCACGCGTTTCAGTATCGTGCAGAGACAGTAGTCTATAAGTAAAGTCGGCTAACTCCATGAACTCAAGGTGATCCGGTGTAAAAGTGAGAGACACACCGGAGAAGCCAAGGAGAGAGAAACGGACAATCCGGCAGAGGGAAGGAAAGAAAGATGGGAATGGGTCGATCAAGGTCTATTAAGAAGAAGCTAACGATCTCTGGCGATGAGTGAAGCTTAACGAAGAGTAAAAGCTACGCGAGGCGCGATAGGGGTTGAAAGAATGTGGGATCGGTTGGGATGTGAATGGGAGGATAAGTAGAAATGAATGGGAGGAAGTGGGAGAGAGTGGGAGAGAAGAAAGATGCACAACGTAAGAGGAGCAGAAACGTGCAAAGAGGTTGAACAAGATTCACGGTGGTAAGTAACGTCGTCGACAGTGGGAACGATCTCACCGCTCATCGAATATGAATCATACTTCGACTGGTTTTTATAACGAGTCCACATTAATTATCCTGACATCTTGTAATCGCATGTTTATATCGACGTAATTTAATTACCCGGTGTAGTGGTACTCGTACTCACACATGACCACCCAAAACGCGCCATAGCAAGAAGTGATAACGTAACACCGACAAATATTTCACCTACTCAACCATTGATTGCGTTGATTGTTATAACAATGACAAATTTCGAATCATAACGTCATCGATAAAACAAATTAACAATATTCAGAGAACCTTTGCAAGGTTATTATGTGAATCCCGATGATAGGAAAAGAATTCATATGTTTATTGAGAATTAATGAGAGTCATAGAAGGATAGAAGACCCAACTCAGACGAGCAGGTGCAATTTTCATTTATTAAGAGCCTGCGAAAATTGTGTAGTAAGCAGTTGAATGCGGCCAGCGTGCCGAAAGCAGCTGAGGAAGCACGATTTCGTCGAGTCACAGCTAAACAAAGCGATTTGGCCCTGGCTCGAGGCATCCCGACGATCCCCAACGCGTGTTTCATCACCCCCCAAAAACTGCCAGTCGCCCCTAGCAGTTTTCATCGCCGCTCCCTTCGCCGACGATGCTCTCGAGGCCCCATTTGCCGGCGCCCTCGCTAACGTCGGCTAAGGCTGTTTCTATTTTTATGGACGAATAAGGCCGATGGAAGAGGAGCGGAGCCAGACTTTCCGTCACGTTCCCCGCCAGACACTTTTCGTTACCTTTCATCCGAGCGCCGGCGACGCGCGCAATTTCTCAATGAAAATTTCACCGAGTCAAATTTCTGCCCTCTGCTCATGCAATTCTCTAAACAAAAGTTGGATTTCTGAATATGTCTCCGATTTTCGTTTCTATAAGATTCCACATTCGAGCGTATCAGTTAAGTCAGTATTTGCGAACAAAGAAGAGGTATTGTGATAGGTTTCATGATTATTGAACGAACTAGGTCGAATTTTCGTTAACTTTTATCTGAGCGTCAGCAACGCGCGCAATTTCTCAATGAAAATTTAACCGAGCCTTTGTGCCGTCTGCTCATGCAATTCTCTAAATAGAAGTTGGACATTTGGAAGAGTCTAACTCTACGAGAGACTCTAAGAAGTTAAACTTTCGTAAGATCCTATGAAATTCCATGCTCGTGTGTATCGAGAGTCAGTTAAGTGAATAGGTATGTCCAGAGGAAGGAAAGGTATTACGACAAGTTTTACAATTATTGGAATCGGAAGGGCCTACTAGGAGGCGGACCATAATATCGGTTATGATCCCGGTGGATTGAATGAAAGCCAGTTCCTGTGCATTGAGATGAATCCATCTGTCATCGGAAAATATAATTTGGACGACGCTCTTGTTAAAATTTAAAGTAAATAAACGTTGAAGTTATAATAGTTGTTTAATAGTCGAATGATGGGGAACCCTAATGACACTATTATATGTAACGATGCGGGTGATTTAAACCGATTTAATAATGATTTATGAATACGGTAACGATTTCGCAATTCTTAAAATGTAAAGGCAATTGTATAAGGGCATAAAAAAGGCAACGTATTAAGTTAATGCATAAAAGGGATGAATTAATGCGTATAAAGATTGAATACCACCGGTTCATTGCATTGTGACTATATGACCTTTAGCATTGTTATGGGAAAGGTCGCATTAACCCACGTAACCAAGCGGTCAAAAAGGTCAAAGTGCATTAAAACGAGTGCATAATTGCGGCCACAAATAATAATTGCGCAAGAATTGATCGTGGTCCGATGGATATTGCTTCCAGAGAACCGAAAAATCGGAAGTTAGACAAAAGCTATCAGAACCTGTTTGGCGGACGTAAAAGGTCAAGCGGTAATGAAAATGTGAAGGTATGGTATCTTCAAGATTGATAATAAAGCGCTGTGACCTACAAAAGGAGGTCGAACAGAAGAACAAATTACTCTTACTTTTTATGGAACGTCAAATTATAATGTACCTTGGTACGTACTTTAATGATGAAACGATATAATATAGATACACAAAGGAGGCCACTAGAGATTGATAGGTGTATCTCTTATACTGAGAGTATGCAGATAAAATTGCTGTATACAACTTTAAATAGCGTGCCTCTCTTGTATCAGATCTATAACAAGGAACTCGTAATAGCGCTCAAACCGTATCCATTTCACGATGTATATCTACATGCACACGCGGTAGATAGTGAAACTCATGCAACTATTACATTAACAACAAATGCTCTTCCAATTTCATCTACCGTTCCATTTATTTAGGCCATAATATCGCCGAGTCGAATCAACTAACACCGTCCCTCTCTACACCAAGTCGGATAATTTCCAATCAGCGAGAAGAAGCCAAGCCCGACAAGGTACGCAAACCTTCTAACCCTCGACAAAAGAAATACCGCACGGTACCTGCTCTGATACAGTTCGCACTGTTAGACAAGAGGAAGTGGCTAATGAATAAATTAAATTCGGAGTTTAAATCGTAATACGGCTATTCACATGGCCGACGCCGCGGCAGCGTCTTCCTTAAAGTGAATTAGCCCACAATGGGGTAACAATGGACCGGCTGAAATCAACGAAGCATACAGTCTTCCAGGTCAAGGGTTACGCATGAGCGATCTGTGCGAACGAACTGCGGAGGGAAATACAGGCAGGGATCGGTCGGCACACGAACGTGTCCGGGATATTTTCCGATCGCAGGCGGTGGAAATAAAATCAGCCGGCAGAAATTATTGGTTCGCACAATACTGGCCGCGGAACGAATATATGATAGGAACGAATGTTGGAACGAATAACGGTACATACGGGTAGCCGTGTCGTAATGTTGCGGTAGGTAACTCTCATAGACGTAAAAGCATATCCCGATAGATGCTTCAAGAATGAAGGATAGCGAGTCGCACGACAATGGGCGTGCATGGCGACCATGCAGACAGTGTCGTAATATGTCAAAAGAGGTTTGCGAAAAATTGAATGAAAATCGCGGTATAGATTGTCCCCGGTGCGAGCGTCTGTTCGCGACTGAAAGTGGGACAAAAAGTCGATATTATCTGTAATCTGTGACTTTCGTGAATGTACGGTTACGGCTACTGAGACGGGGACTGTACTTTATGTTCGGTGACCACGGTAATGAAAGCTGGCGAATGCAGAGTTTCAAGAACGCGCATTAAAGACAAATTAGAATGTGGAGTACCGTGCTAGGAATTGTCACGAATGTTGAAGCGTTTTAAATGTTCGCGCACAGGTAACTGTGGAGGGAACAGCAAGTGGTCTGGACATTGTCTACACGGCGTTCAATGAGAATTCGACTCTAATGTCTCAGAACTCTGATGGAAAGTTAAAATCTCATGTAGTATTAACATTTTTACACCGCTTCCTCTTCAGTGCTACCTGTACCTGTGTTTTATCTGCAACACATGATTAGATTGCCTTAAGATATACAACTCTTCCCAATTGAAACAATTGCGTGCTCATCCCAAGCAATGATAACATTTGCCGGTACTTTTCCGAAAGCGATAAACAAGATATTATTTTTGATTCTGGTGGCAACTTATATGGAATGCCGGCAAAGTCGCAGACTTTTTTTTGCGAACAGAACGAACAAGCCTTGAAAGTTCATGACGGAATATGCGTGGGATACGGAGCGCACGTTATAAAAGACTGATTTACCCTTGAAATGAAGAGTTCGAGTAACATGAGAAAAAGGTCCGTAATGGGCCTATCGACGGGAACGAATACGAGAAAACGCATCTTACCGGGCAGAATCACCCTGTCATCGGACTGACCGCAGGCTGCGAGACGAATTGCATCGAAAATATGACATTCATAAACGACCTGGATTTACTTTTCCTGAGTGTAGTCAGAACCTGTCGCTCCCATCGTTCTCGACTATCTCCGCTGCCTTTCGCATTAAGAGATCTTCAGATTTGCCGACAATGAACTTTCGCCATTCTTCGATGCGTATGCTACTCTAATTTCCTAACCTCCGGCAACTTTCATCAGAATTTTTTGCTCGACAGCATACAATGCAGCTATTGGGAACGGACCGGCGGGAAAAAAAGTGATAAATGTCCATGGGAGTATCATCGATTTGCACTTGAGGATGAGACAATTGCAGAAACGTGCGCGAAGGAGATGGAAATGACCGAGGCTGTGTACAAGGGGCGCTGCACGTGTACTCGCAAAAGTGATCGACTTACTTAATTCCTTATAAATGCGTTTCTTTTCGAGTTTCGTTTCCTACGTTTAATCGAATATTTAATAAGATCTTACCGAAGAAACTCGTAACACTTTGCAATTCCAGAGAAAATGCATTGCAAAAACGATCAGGTAACGAGAGCAAAACCCAAGTGAAAGAAACATGCTTGCTAAAATAATCTAGAATCCTTTGTTCAGATAAAAGTACGTCTCTTATAGCTATGTGGTAATTATGTAGCATTTTTATTGCGTTTGAAAATTACTTAAAGTTTATTGGCACGCGTATAATCTTTCCGATATCTGTAACGATCCTGCTAATAAATGAACTGACACGAAACTGTTCAATACCAAAAATTCGCGATTAACACCAACCCTTACATTATTCCATCCCGTCCGTTAACCGTAACATTCGATCGCAAAATAACCCTGCGTTTTTCAGTACCGCTACGGTGAGTAACAAAACAACAGGTCAGACAGCTTAACATAAAAACAATGAGCTCAGACCTTGCACTGCTCCGACAAACCATAACCGGCGAACTTTTACGGTGTCCTTACGGTCATCGAACATGAGTATCGCTCGAGCGAGGATAGACATACTTTTGGCTTCGTCGAAGGTTCTATGACACCAACCACTAAGTCGCTTGACGCCGACAGAAGAGCGCTAACATCAACACACCGGCTAGGCGCGCAACATTTGACAATGTTTGACGACAAGGGTAGTGAGAGACTTACCGAAAAGCGATCGATCTCTTCGGTTCTCACGTTGATCCCACCAGCACTTCCACTTATCCTCTCTGCCGTGGACGCCGGGTCGATACGTCGATTTCGGCTTAAATTTCGGCAAACGCACAACGTGATGTTCGACGCCCGTCGGAATCGGATAACTGAACACACTGGCTACACACGCTCGCGCTGTCTACGAAGGATGAACCGTTTGTCCGAAGTGCAAAAAGCTTCGTCGATCGAGCGTGGAATGTACGGAGCACGCGAAACGTGACTCTAACGAAACTTCGGTCGAAAGCCGTGCGAGTGAAACGACACGGCGCGTCAATGAAAGCACACTCGCGGGGCACTCTGTCGCCGTAGACTGATTATAAACCACTGCGCCGACCGTCTGCGCATGTACCAGCCGCATGCGCACTGGCCGCCCGCTAGCCATTCATGCTGCGTCCGCGACGAAAGTAGAATGCTGCGTGGCTGTTTTGGAGCGGATTTTTCGGACACTGTTTTACGAATTTTTACTTGTGCCGAACGGTGCCCATTTTGCGGGGCTTCGTCACTCGCATGACTCAAATATTGCTTGTAGCAACTATCGTTTGCCATCGTGGATTACTTATTTTGTTTCCTTGTAAATGGAAAATTTTGGATGGAAAATATCGTAACTTCACATTTGGTGAAATATTTTGGGTTACTTGTTTCTTGCTTATAGATTAGGTAGGAGAAATATTCTTTCATATGACGACATTGAACGTATATTGATTTTTTGTTATTGTGAATGAAAACGATGACATCACTTGCGATTCATTGTATGTACCCTCTGTAGCGTAAAATTTACTTGGCGCTCTTCTATAAATACATAGGTGCGTAGGTTTCATTAAGACGTCATACCTGTTCCAGGATACGCACATTGCACCGGAATAGTTCCCTTTTCATATCAATTCAACCCATAAACCATTATCACACCGACCACGCCATAAACCGTGAACACATACATTTTCAAAACAGCTTTCTTTGGCGTTAAAAAATTTCAATAGAATGGTTATGAATAATAAAGTTACAAATAAATAATTACCATATATTTATATCTGACGACTATCGTAAATTGAATGATGCTACTCATCATACATTCTCATCGTATTGCAATACTTACCGCCTGGAGAAATTTTAATTTATTCTTTCTCACACCTGTAATTGCTGTTGAAAAATGCAATCATGACTTATGCTCGGGGATGATTTTGTGAAACGACTGTATTTTATTCTCGTCTGTAGAATAGCAAAATATATTTCTCAAATGGTAATAAAATTAGTTCAACCAACACTTTGTACGTAGCACTCGAAAACAAGTAGGCCTATAGCTATTTCGTTACTAAAATAAAATCTGACACAGTTTGTATTGTTGCAAAATTCTTTGGTAAGCAGTAGAATACTTTGCATCTTCTAGTTGCGTACTTCTCCAATCATTTTTCGTGTCATCTTATCCCAGTTGCCTCCTTTGCCGACTTTCGATTTGTCTGCAAACGAAGGACTTCTTATTACAACTATTCTTAAGGACCAACTTTCGATGCAATTTTCCAGTGCGCCACAAGCAACTTGGTTTCTTAAAAATCTAGAATGTATGCAATCCTTCCATTATGCAATGCGTTGGAGCATGTGATAAGAATGGATATTATTAGAAGAGAATTCCAAAAAACGTGACTTTGGGTTGAACCGTTACTTCTACAAGTTCCGTTTACGATATAGGCGCAAAAATAAACGAATACCTTCTTAACATCGAGGTGGTCTGTAGAGACATATTCGCCATTAATTATTTGCGCAAGATTACTATAATCACGGTACAAAACGTACTGATCCTTGATCCACTGTCGTATCGTTGAAAGCTTGTAACGAAGTTCATTCATGTGGTCATGGCAATTTAAATCCTTTGGAATTTTGTCTTTAAAAACGAGCATAAAATCATAATATTAAGCAGTCTGATTTCAGAATTCACATTTTCATAACAACGTTGCAAATAAGAAGCATATACCTGATGACGAAAAGGCTTCGATTTTTGGAAATTCAAGCGGAGAAAAGTCATAACCATTCACCTTTCCCATTGCAAACTTTGACAAACCTAAACCAGTTCTCATAGCCTTCATTTCGAGCATGTAATTTCGAACTTTTTCCTTATCCTGTTGCAATTTCAGAGTTGCTATTCTCTTCTTAAGTCGCTGCACATGTTTGCTATCAAATGTAATATATTTCTCCCCGTCGCCGACGTGTTCGCCAGTGTTCCGCTTTTTCTCCGTTTTCTTTTTGCTCTTTTTCTTTTTGCTCGTATTGGGCTTAGTTTTATCATGATGCTGCGAACAAAATATACGACATCAATGGGTGCCTCGCCATTCCCAATTTGCTATGATAACAAAGTGTTTCCCAACGTTACCGTAGAAAGCGTCCTTCAAAACCGTCTAATACCAATGATCGACGAGACACAAATAATAAAATATCTACTTGAAGACTAAGAACGAACGATAATCGATACGCCCCGCAATTCATTCTCAACCATGCTCGTTGAGAAATACTATGTGCTCACGATATGTGTGTCCACACCGTTACATTATAAAACTCTGAATACCGCTCTAAAGTGTTCACGTTGTACAATATTCTCGTTGTTTTTACTTATTTTCGCGAAAACCGTGGGCGCCGATATATGGTCGTCGACGTGGCTGCGGTTGCTCGTACGATTCTTCGATGATCTCTGCTTGCCGGACGGCGGTTTCATTTTTGCACAATGACCGGACACGGCGTTGATCGCATCTCTGTTCAGTTTCCGCAATACTCGCGTTACGTCGAATTCGGCGTCAACCGTTTCCGGCCGGGCGTCTTGACTCGAGTCACGATTCACCTCCAGGTTGACTATCGGCCTTATCGTCGACTTCCGTCTCGGCGAGTCGCCGCCGTCGCGACGCTCGTATTCAACTTTACCCTTAGCCTTCCTGCTCGCTTTATCTACCTGTTGAACCGTGGCACCCTCTCGCTTAGCTTCCCTCTTCCTTCTCAATGCCACTCTCGGACTGGCAGACTCGACCTTTTCCACGCGTCGCACGTCCTCCTCTGACATTGCATCCGAATTGCTTCTGTTCCAGTTCCTTCGCGAGTTATCTTTTTTATCCTCGACCCTGATCAGATTATCCGTCGGCGACTGCTTACGGCTAGGGATCAACGACTGCGTGGTCGTGGTCTTGTCAATGCAATTGATTGGCTCACGCTGAGAGGATTTATTGCGATGTTTCAATTTTTTTCGATTTCTGCCCGCCGATGAGGGTGCGCTGTTGGGCGGTTTTAAGAGACGAATGGGGCTCAGGTTAATTGGGTCGATGTTGGTCTCTTCAATTTTCTTCACGTAGTCCGAAAGTTCCTTATTCAGTTCTATCTCGCACTGGCTCTCGCTTTCCGTGATCTTCGGCGAGATCAGTTCAATAACTTCGGTGGTACTGGAAGAAAATTTACTTTGCTCATGTACTCTGTAGCAATGCCTATAACTGTGCAAGTCTACGTGCGCACGTTCGCGAAGTGCACGTAACAGCAATTTTGTCGAAGCCCGAGTGCAGTCAAGTCAAACATTATCGAACGTGATAAACATTACAACCGTAAAGCTAGTGGTATCTTTTCATTTTTAAGGTACAACTACTAAGTTGCAACGCGTAAATGTTTCATGTTTGCTACATGTCATTGATATCGTGTCACGAGATGGAGGAGTAATAGTTTAATCTACTGACGAAAAAGAGTTTACGACCGAGTATTAATAAGAAGTACTACCCAGGATTGTGGACATTCCTCCGGCGTACGGTATGCTTGGCGAGACGGCGAGGCGAAATTCTAGCTGACGCCGAGTCTTTATTTCCGTTATGTTTTTCGTTTACCACGCCCGCTTCGCTCGAAATTCGGTGCCCCCGATCGGCTTTCGAGCCTGTGCTTCTCATCGTCGCACTCGTCACCTCCTCGAAAGTGTCATTATCATATTCGATCGAGGGTTCATCGGTCGTGGCAAGTCTCTCGCTAACATCCGTGTTCAAGGAAGCCTGAATCTGCGAAGCCTTTATCGACGAAGCCTTAATCGACGAAGTTTTAATCGTCGACTTAACCGACAAATCCTTAATCGGCGAATCCTTAATGGACGAATCTTTAATCGACAAATCCCGCAATCTAACGTCTGTTCCCGTCCCGCTTCCGTAAGATTCGTTCTTGACAGTGACACTCTCCTCATCGTTTATGGTGTCGGTAGCCACTGCCTCGCTAGCTTCGTCAGATTTCTCCCCTTTCCTTTCCGGCAGCCCCGTCACTTCCTCGACTTCCGTAACCGACGACGGCACTTCGATCGACGTCACCTTCGAATCATCCGACAAAACAGACTTTTGATCCTCGACACCCACATCCCTCGACTTGCCCGAATCAGAGTTGGCCGTCGATGTCGAGGACACCTTATCGGATCTCTCGCTCTCGTGCGGATCCTGCCGATCCTGACGTTCATCTACCTCGTAAGTCGTGTCGTACGCTTTCACAAAGTGTGTCTCCGGCATTCGTACATCGAGCCTGGAAGTTTTCGGCCTCGGCAGCGCATCTTGCCGCGATTGTTCCCGCTCCGCATACCGATAATTCCGTTCCGAGCTGCCTGGCGAACTTTCGGTACTCACGCTGAAACGGCGACGATTGTTATCGGCTTGCCTAACTTTGTACTTCTTGTCGATCTCCTTCAAGCGCATCAGCGCGACCGTCGCTTTCGAATGCAGCATGTTCCGACGATTTATCCCTCTGAACCTTCCCGCCGTTCACATCATACTCCCTCGGAATGTCGAAGAACGCACTTGCGAATTTGTACGACTTATGCTTTATGCGCGAACGGTGACGGGCATTTGTCTGAACGTTACGGCGGTACTGCTTTGAATATCGCCGCCTGTCGATGTCGCCGGATTATGTATACAGCCTCGTCTCTACGGAAACAAATTGTACACACAGATATCGATGTCCGCCTGTTCCGTTATAGTGAAAGGCGTGCGAGCCCATTTTTCGGTTTTGTCCGTCCGCGAAATAATCTATGCCGAGTCCTTTACCGGATAATATATGACCCGCGAGGAGTCCAACTATCGTTCAGCGAAATTAACCGATCGGTATACATTAGTCGGGATTCATTAGTCGCTGGGGTTCCGTCACCGAAGTTATGCTTGGGCCGGTAATTATGCCTGGAACGACCTTGAGTACGAGCCCTCGCCACTTTATTATGTATCTATATCTTTTCCTTAAGGCTGACATTACCGTTAAGCAGGGAATTGAACGTTTTGGAAGTGAAAGCAACGTATTTGAACGGGTCATAAACGTTGGGTAGATGGCAGCCGTTCAAGTGCTGTTGAAAGTTACAATTCAGAGAGCTCTTATCGATCCTACTGTATCGACGATAGATAACGTACTTAATTCAATATGGTGGTGTTATGGCGTTTGTCATGGAAAACGGGCTTAAAATGTAAAGTATGCGACGAGGGGTTACGAATTGTTAGCATTGAAACGAAAATTAAATATGTATAACTCTGTGCACGACGCACAATGAAAATATTCTGTTACGTAATGTAAGATAATTATTCGAATTGACGGATTACAATGTTGACTCAATGAGATTAAAGTAATCAAAGACGTGAGAACGGTTTCTGGCCCCGGATTTGTTCGTACAACTGTTTTTACTTTTTGATTCCTAAGCTTGATAAATGTTGCTCTTTATCTAATAAACCTACGTACTAACAGGTTGGACACATACTGATTAAACGAATAAAAGCATTATTAAACAAGGATTGAGTGGGAATAGTCACGTGAATATTGTAATATCAATCCCGCACCATATATTTCTAGGGTATAGGTCGCTCATGTAAAGGTTTCTAAATAAATAAACAAGTAAATTTCAGATAACAGTTTGTCGATAAATACTTCGAGACGGCAATTGAAATAATAACTGCGCGCGCACGAGTTGGACTATTGGTAGATCAGGCCCGTACATTTCAATTTAATCTCTTAGTAACGCATTTACGGAATTAATACACGATGCTCGAACAACACGCATTAAGCACCGATGAGAAAAAAATATCGATGCGTGAGATACAATACAAATCCATAATGTTTTACCATTGCATCATGCCAGGTCATCCATAAGCAATACCCATCCCTTAAGGTGTTACATTCGATATCTACATATCTTACAATTAAATGTTATTACACCGTGGATTTCGTATGGGAAATCCATGTAGAAACGTGGCGGATGATTGGGCAGAACGCTGCGTTTACTCCGAGTTCCCTCAAGCCCATCTCTTCCGCTGAAAACCCTGCGGAAGGCAGGTGCCCTTAAGAATGCCATGTCGACGTTAGTAGAGGTTATATAGTTTCGGCATGGCCATCCATGGCCACGACGCGGCGCCTTGTTAGTTGAGCGTGGTCGGAGCCTATTGGCCGGCCGGCACGCGCCAATGAGCGCTCTCCATCTGTCTACCCCGGTGACTGCTAAACTCGCCAACCACATCTTCCAGTTGGGCATTATCTGTTAGTTCGTCGTAAGGTTGAGATCGTTCGTCGACCGGGCATCGCCGTCCGACGTCTGGAAAAATGCGCTCCTGCATTTGTCTCGTTCTCCTGGTCATTTCCCTGGCCGCGGCCGAGGTCTATTTCGAGGAGAAGTTCACCGATGGTGAGTACCGTGTGCGAAGGGAGGTAACAGTAAGCGCGGAAAGACGAACGGCGCACGAGTCCGCCACCCGTTTTTCCTGCCCTGACACGCTAGAAAAATTAACATCGTCGCTCGCCTAGTTTCACTGCGCGCGGAACCACACCCTCGCCGAGCTTTCCGTCTTTTCGAGCGCCTAGGACGCGAGATGCGACTGATTTTCGAGTCCCTTCGTGGGAAGAGTTCCCTCGTTCGCGGCGGTCCTTCCGGCATATTACGCTGTTCCATGCACTTTCCTCTCGCGCTCGCCTTCGCTCGGGCATATGCCTCGCGTATCGCGCAATTTACATTCCGATGCCGCTTTCTGCCTAGCTGTCGACGGACCGTTCATCTCGGCACGATTGAATACGTCGCGCCGCCCTACTGTCCTCCGAGAGCCATATGTACTTCGGCAAAAGTGCCGTTACGATGAATATAGGTTTGTAAATTGTCTCGTGGCAAGCAACGCGCGTGCAGCGGTACACCGACACGACGCGGAATCGATTTGTTCGTTTGTGTGCGTCCGGTAAGATAATGGTGCTAATCGTTTAGCCTCTTCTCGCACACGTAGGAATAAATGTTATCAAAACCCTGGCTCTAGTACTTTTTTACCTATCGCTGCCGGAGTGTAATATGGAATCTCGGTTGCCGGTATTTTTTATGACTGTGTGTCTAGATACGGGTTCGACCTTAAACTACGATGTGATACATTGCCTTTTTCCGGTCGTTCGAAGATGTAGCTTCGTGTCCTTTTTTCAGCGCACATGTAGCCTCTGTAGTTGTACATAAAATACGAGATGTAGAAGAAAAATTATTATTTTGTTAAACATGTATGTATTGCATCACGGAAATGTTAAAAAAAAAATACACAAACATTGAAAATGTATGTTACTTTAAATATATACTTTTAAATTACAGATTCATGGGAAAAGAATTGGGTGTACTCTGAACATCCTGGAAAGGAATTCGGTAAATTTGTTCTAAGTCATGGAAAATTCTGGAATGATCCAGAAAATGATAAGGGTAAGCAAATAATGTTCAAATATATTTTTTTTTCAAATTTTGTGTATGAAAAATATTACAGATTATGTAGTTATAAATGTGTTTTCTACCTTTGAACTTACATAGTATGTTTTGTTATTCCGCAAATAATGCATTTTTATAATGTATAAATATATTTTGTTTGACCTATTATATAATTGGTCAAACAAAATATAGTTTCTACAATTAAATAATCATTTTTACAATGTAAACAAAATTACCGTGCCTTGGTTACATTATCCAATACATCTTTAATTTGTTATAGGTATCCAAACTTCCCAGGATGCCAGGTTTTATGCCCTTAGCACCAAATTCACGCCATTTTCTAACAAGGACAAGACTTTGGTCATTCAGTTCTCTGTAAAGCATGAACAAAATATTGACTGTGGTGGTGGATATGTTAAGGTCTTTAATTGTCAACTGAACCAAAAAGATATGCATGGAGAAAGTCCATATGAACTCATGTTTGGTAAGATCTATATTTTATTACCACAGATATTACTTTACCCTTATTGAATCGAGCCTAGAGTCACTGGTTACACCCTGTGGTTGATCAGTGCTAGAGGATCTCGGAGATTAATGGTCTCGCTTATGCCCTGAGTATCGTAATCATACATATGTCAGGCACCAGTATAGATACATTTTTTTATGTGTATAATAAATATTAAAAATATTAGGTTATGACAGCTATATTGCTTTATGTGTTTGTATATGACATTTATAAAAGAAAAGATTGAAAAAAGTATATTATGAAGTCCTGAAAACATTTTTTACATTTGTACTTATCACATATGCTTTGTACATGTTTCACATAATACTATTTAAATGTCACCTGCAGGTCCTGATATTTGCGGACCCGGTACCAAGAAGGTTCATGTTATATTTAGCTACAAGGGCAAGAATCTCCTGATTAACAAGGACATCAGGTGCAAGGACGATATTTATACGCATCTTTACACTCTGATTGTTAAGCCTGACAATACCTATAAGGTAATATTTTTAACTTCTCAACCATTTCTTGATGGTAAAGGCCGAGCCTAGAGTCACTGATACCCCCAAATACAATGAGGGATTAGTGCTAGAGGATCTCGAAGAGCGAAGATTATCTCTCATACATAATATGTGTGCAAAACAAATTTTGTACATGCCAATGATTGATCAACATTAACTCTTATAGAATACAAATATTGTCAAATTGTTCAATGTAATTGAAAAGTTTTGTACTAATATTGTATACATTCCTATTCATTCAGGTTCTTATTGACAATGAAGAAGTAGAATCTGGTGAACTAGAAGCAGATTGGGAGTTCCTCCCACCAAAGAAAATTAAAGACCCATCCCAAACCAAACCTGAAGATTGGGATGATAAGCCAACTATCCCTGATCCGGATGACAAGAAGCCTGACGATTGGGACAAACCTGAACACATTCCTGATCCAGAAGCCACCAAGCCTGAGGATTGGGACGACGAAATGGACGGAGAGTGGGAAGCACCCATGATTGACAATCCGGAATACAAGGTTTGTATTGACACGTGATTGGCGTACAAAAATTGATCTCCTAAAAAGATTATAAATTGTGTAATGTGTTGTGCATATAGCTTATTGCCAGGCGTAATGCAAAGAGAAATTGTTTTGCAGGGCGAATGGAAACCAAAACAAATTGATAATCCAAATTACAAGGGACCTTGGATGCATCCTGAGATCGATAACCCTGAATACACTGCCGACCCCATGTTGTATCAGAGAGACGAAATTTGCGCTCTTGGTTTTGACCTCTGGCAAGTCAAATCTGGTACCATTTTCGATAATGTTCTTATTACGGACGATGTCGAATATGCGAAGAAGTTCGGAGAAGATGTTTGGAAAAAGACATTTGTAAGTTTAAATATCAGCACTTACCTTTACATAGTTTGGTTCAAACAATTAAAGAAACTTTAGAAATATTCGTTTTATAATTGATATAACAATTTCCATAATAGGAAGGTGAAAAGAAAATGAAGGAAGCGCAAGACGAGGAGGAAAGGAAGCAGAGGGAAAAAGAGATCAAAGAAAGTGAGGAGAGCAAAGATGAAGAGGACGACGAAGACGCAGATGAGGAAGATAATAGTGTCCCTGACGTGGAAGTAAGTAATTACCGCATTCATTAATTTAAAAGATTATTAATGCAAGTGTAATAGTTATATGGAAGAAAATATGATGAAAATACCCATTTCTGATAGAAATTGATTGATAAAAGTTGGAATTCCTCGTTGCTGAATATTTTTTTATCAAAAGTATTTAACTGTAACGCTAACGAATTGTTCTTTACCATAATTTTTTCCTTCCAGGAACACGACGAATTGTAAATATATGTGTCGCGCAAGTGACACAAACACAGACTGTATTCCAGGAGCTGTGTGGCCGCGACACGCACGTTAACTCCCGCAGGCACAAAATTATAATCTGCAACAAACTCTTGCAACAATCAATGAATGCTTTCAACGATATATACCTTATTATTCACAAATATGATACGAAATTTGATAAAGCCCCAATAATATGTCGCCACGCTATCCGAGAACTCTGACATTCTGACATTGTGTCAGCGTCTCAATATTTATCCTAGTCTTGGACACCTTACTTAAACTCAGAAATTATCGTGGAGTATTATGCATTATGTTCTCGATACCGTGCTGCCCAAGGTATGCTGTCGTATTCGAAAAAAGCGATAAAAGGAAATAGAGTTGTCTTGCCCCGTGTCCTTCATAGACACAGCTCCATAAAAGACTCTAAGTTGTTCCGTTTTTGTTTGTCAAGTGTTTTTATATACATTAAAGGTAATTGAGATGTAATTTAACGATGCTATATTATATACATATGTATACACGCATAATGTGTGTATATACATATATATATTATTTCAATCTCCGTACAGTGTACGCGTAATAAAACTCGCTCCTGTTAAAAAATAAGAGTGATGAATGTGTGCAAACGTGACTGAATGATTACAATTGGTATGATTATGTATCAAAAGCAAACCAATAACCATGTGTAATAAAATAAGACTTTTCTAGATGTGCTCAGGCCGTTTATTTTTCTGTATATTCTCATTGATTGATTCTTTTCTCCCACAGTATTTCATTCAATGTTTCATGAGTAAAAGCGGCATAATATTATTCCATATACTGATAAAACTATCACGTATAGATAATATATTATACATTACTTTCTGATCAATTAGACATTTTACTACGTAGGTATTCATGGCTAAGGTGCTTATTTATTGGTTTAGGGCGCTGTAGGTGTAGTGTAGAATGTTTTATGAGATCCAAGTTGTGGCGATTACCAATCAAGACCTTGCGTTGAATCACTAATATACCTGAAGGTGACCCTTTAATATTACACTCGCTCCTGCAATTTAGTTTTTGCAAGCTCAAAGTGTCATCTAATTCTTTGACTGTGGCAGAACTAGCAACGTCCTGTAGAGAAACGTGTTTCGTTAATTTTATTTCTCATTATCCAGCGTAACTGTGTTAATATTAATAGAAATTATGTAAGACCTAGAGCTTATTAATTAAACGTTACTTATATGTTTGTAGACCAGTAAATTGAACTAGAATATTAATACCAACGAAAAATATGTGTTATAAGATACACGTGATTAAGATTGCTAAGGTAAAATGTCTGGGTGTAAATTTTGTACCTGTTTATTCGCATATATTAAGAGCAATGCGTCGTTGAGTTCGCGTTTGCTAACTATCTTTGAGAATTTATTTCGTGCTTCCTCGAATAGGGACCTGTCACTAGTATTGACGACAAAAATAATAACTGCCGTGTTGTGATAATAACGCTTCCATAATGGCCTATATTTTTGTTGACCTTCAACGTCCCCACATGTGAAGACAAGGTTCTTATTATTTCAACTTGCGAAATTAGATCCAATTGTAGGAATTTGGTACCCAAGGAATATTACTTTGCGCATTGAAACAAGAGTACTTGTTTTCCCGGCAGCGTCTAAACCGAAACTAACTCCATTCATGTTGATCTTTGTACCTATGTGTAGCCAATTGTCCTGCAATAGAGCAATTCACAGTAAATAAATAGATCATTTTTCACAGATTGTCGAATAATGCCACTTCATGCCATTGATCTTGATACACACCCTGCTAGATATAATAAGTATAGACAATACAGGTGTAAGAAAGTCTGACCTTAACTGTGTGTAAGGTTGTTGTTATTGTTTCAAAATTGATAGTACATCTTTAATTTTTCCACCCTACTTAGTAGTTTTCAGTCTTCTGAATTTAAAATACTTTTACATTGAATCCAGATTTCAGCTACTTATGACCTTGTGGCAGTCAAGTACTGTCTTGTATAGAAAACGCATTAAAGAATTGTAACAGCTATATGGAATGTATATCAAATCTGCTAAGTGTATTTATATGTAATAGACATTTTGGTTTTTCTAATGGCTTTTCTAATAACGAAACATGTTTATGCTTACATAATGTTATAGATAAATGTGTAGAGGTATCACAGCTTCACATAGATGAGTAGCACATGTGTGCAATATAAACCTGCTGTATGGATTGCATTCTTGTCATATGACTGATCTAACTCAAGCATTTGCAACAGCAAACTTTACAACAGTTCAATTAAGGCAAAATTCTTTTTCAAACTGCTGATGCAGTTCCTACTTAGAGCAATAGAGTCATGGTCGAAAAGATAATGCAAAAATGATTGGTTTTGCATGTGTGTTTGCTATTTTATTAGACATGAATCACATACTGTATTTGTATTTATTTTTTTTATTTATTGTTTATTTAAGAGTTGCATTTCTTTTATTCTAATTTACACTTTCCTTATCCTAACTTATCCTACTGCACACATCCTGACTTCTATCTTACTCTTAATCTAATCTCTCACGCCCGCCGTTTGCTGACGAGACTTCGATTCAAACGGATAGCCCAAACCTTTTGCGCATGCGTTCCGCCTAGCCCTCATTCTCGGCGAACCTCACGAGACCACACGAGACTTACAGCAGTTGTAAGACAGCTTCCAGCCTACAAACATCTCAACTCACTTTCTAAATGTAAAATCTTGCCAGACCCTTTTTCTAATTCCAATTATTATAGACTCGCTGTATTCATAGGCCCATTGTTATCGACATATATAAACACACATCTACCTCTAATATTTATTTTATCGTACTTATTTTATATTCTATATTTTATACCCCATCTTATATTCACATTAGATAATAAACACGTCTAAGTTTATTCTCCACTTTCCAACCCTTTGCCTAGGTTCCTGAATCAACCTCAGTAATCTTCTCAAGAAACAACTCTTCAACCCGCGTGGTTCAAATAAGACGCTCATAGCAAAGAAATTCGTCAAGACGAGAAGCACGCAATTGGTAAAGGTAAAGAAAGACGGGGCCCTCACCGATTTGCATGAAATTTTGCAGAAACGCCAATTTTTGCATAAAAATAAGATCTGTAAAAGCAAAAGTTGCCGCTCGCGTCTAATTAGAAAGTTATTAAGCGTTAAAGTTTAGTTATAAAACCTGCCTTACCGGCAGCGCGAACGCTATCTGCGCATGCGCACAGACATTTTTGCAGGTAAAATGCGCGTATTTGATATGAAATAATATTGGATTGACGAAGGCTAGGTGTGGGCAAGGCTTCCCTTTCATAATGTTTGAGAGTTTTCAATCAAACAATGGTTTGAGAGTAGGTTTGGGTTAGATTTCTGTTTTCCCCGAAGGGGAAAACTTTCAACCAAATCTTACTATTCGTTTTATTTCTATGTCTAGCTGTTTCCCCTTCGGGGAAAACAGAAATGTAACCCAATCTTACTTTTCGTTTTATTTCTATGGCTAGGTGTGGGCAAGGCTTCCCTTTCATAATGTTTAAGGGTTTTCAATCAAACAATGGTTTGAGAGTTGGTTTAGGTCTAGATTTCTGTCAGCCAAATCTTACTTTTCGTTTTATTTCAATGGCTAGGTGTGGGCAAGGCTTCCCTTTCATAATGTTTAAGAGTTTTCAATTAAACAATGGTTTGAGAGTAGGTTCGGGTTATATTTTAATAGCAAAAGTGCAGCAACATCATTTCTATCGACAAAATCTCTACAAAAGGGAAACCTAGCCTACACCCAGCCCTTAAATAATACAAAAAGCAAGATTTGGCTGAAAGAAATCTAGACCTAAACCAACTCTCAAACCATTGTTTGATTGAAAACCCTTAAACATTATGAAAGGGAAGCCTTGCCCACACCTAGCCATAGAAATAAAACGAAAAGTAAGATTGGGTTACATTTCTGTTTTCCCCGAAGGGGAAACAGCTAGACATAGAAATAAAACGAATAGTAAGATTTGGTTGAAAGTTTTCCCCTTCGGGGAAAACAGAAATCTAACCCAAACCTACTCTCAAACATTATGAAAGGGAAGCCTTGCCCACACCTAGCCTTCGTCAATCCAATATTATTTCATATCAAATACGCGCATTTTACCTGCAAAAATGTCTGTGCGCATGCGCAGATAGCGTTCGCGCTGCCGGTAAGGCAGGTTTTATAACTAAACTTTAACGCTTAATAACTTTCTAATTAGACGCGAGCGGCAACTTTTGCTTTTACAGATCTTATTTTTATGCAAAAATTGGTGTTTCTGCAAAATTTCATGCAAATCGGTGAGGACCCCGTCTTTCTTTACCTTTTTGGCGCTCCGCTCGTCCCTAGGCACCACAGCGATGTCATTGGCTGAGCGTCCCACCAATTAGAGTACGAGTTGAAGTTCGAGGAAATCGCGGGGCATTTAACTAGAATATAGATAAATATGTACATATGTGAATAACAAATGTTGTTTAGGGTGGAGACGCACCGTCTTCTGTTTAATCAATAAATAAAGAGATCTGGAAGCGTGAAGAAGTAAAAATTGTCTGCTTTCTCAAAGTTTCTAAAGCCTGTTCTGTAGATGATCATAAATTAGTTGTGTGGCGAATACTGAGACTAGGGAATACCTTAGGAAGTCCGCTACACCTTTACCCCTTTACCGCCCCCTTGCGTGCCCGAAATTTTACCCATGGCTAGCGGTCTTTAAGTATATTTCGTCGGTATAGCCGAGTCGACTTTTCGAGTGTGACCAAGTGTGACACAGAATTACCATTGATTTATTGTCCATCCTATTTCTTGTCTGTAATTTGAGGAATTGAGAACGGTGAAAGGAAACGTCAAATTTAAGGTTAAATATGAAAAAACTGCCATGGATCAGTGACACATAATATAAAAATACTCAAGACATTATCGAATAAAATGTCACGTCTATAAGCCTACATCAGTAGTTCGAAACATTAACTACACTATCATAACTGAAATAGTTATAATATAAATATGACTGATAATTTAGCAAAAGTGTTTGCGGCCGAAGATTACAATCCCGAGAAATGTAAGAAATCAACACCCACCGATGAAAGTTTCATATATGATACCTGATTAGAACGATTTACGATGTATTTGTATATAGACCTGTATACATTTAGCATATTTGATAGATATTTAGAATATTAGACTACTATGCGTTTTTCAGTTGTAAAGGAACTGAGTGCGCAGTGTGTAGGTGCAGACGAACTAAGGCAACAACGTGCTAAAATACAAGAGCTTGCAAATAATACTTCTGCCCAACTAAAACGAAATGTTTATCAGAACTATATGCAGTTCATTGAAACTGCCAAAGAAATTTCACATCTGGAAAGTGAAATGTATCAGTTATCCCAATTATTAAGTGAACAACGTTCCTTGCTAAGTACATTGGGTTCTAATCGGACAACTGGAGTAGTCTTCGAGAACTTAACCGAATCCCAAGAGGAATGTACTGATTATGTAAGCAAAGAAGAAGACCAAAAACAGAAACTTATACAATTATTGGAGAACGTAGAAGCTGCTATGGTAAGCCCATCATAAGAGCTGAGATTTTATGTTTCGCAAAGAATGTTAAATTTCTTTTCTTGTAGAGTTTAGCAGAAACACCTGGACGTGTTTGCTTACATGAAGGCTCTTTGCTAGAATTAGATGCTGTTGAAGGAACACCGATGAAAAGAGTACACGCTTATCTTTTTAATGACGTTTTAATGATCGCTTCTTGGTTGGCTAATGGTGGGAAGAGAGGTCCGCCTCGGTATAAAATGCAAGCTGTGTATAACCTCCAAACTGTGGCCATTGTTAATGTTAGAGATCTTGGCACTGTTAAGCTAGCATTTAAGCTGTTAGCATTTTCTGATACAAGAGTGTTCCAATGTGCAACTGCAACAAGTAAAGTTAGTACGCTTTATATTTTGTTATATCTGTATGAACAACAATTTTTTGAACGTTTTATTAATCTTGCAGAAAGAGTGGCTCGACAAATGTGAACAAGCTAAACGAGCCAAATTAGCTGAAGAGAATGCAGTTGAAAATCTTGAAAACAAAAAGGAAGCAAAGGAAGAAACCGCTGTGCCATCGCGTTCAATGTCTTTAGATTCTAATACATTAGGTATGGCTTATTATTTCCATTAGTTTTGTACAAGTAATTCTTCTTTAACATGCATTATTGTACCACCATATATTCAAAATGTGTTAAACAAAACCATATTACCAACAAATAATTTGATAGGCATATACTTTGAATGTACTGTTATAATTATTCACCGCTTTTTAATAATCTCATAAAACCGTCTACATTCTAAGAACTCAATTTAGATGGAATTAAATGCTAAACTTTTAAATTCAAGACAGTTTGTCTTCTTAATGTACAGTGTCATAAGAAGGTAACCTGTTCCATTGACATCAATTTTGTTTTTGCGAGTAGGTATGGATGATGATGAAGACTCAGAATATTATGAAGCACCACCAGAATGGCTGCTGGAAGTTACAGAAGATTTAGACTCCTGCATCGCCCAACGTCACTTTGAAGAAGCATATAGTCTCTTGGAAAAAGCAAAGTTACATTTAAAGGAAACACAGCCAACACCACTCTTAGCTGAGATTCAAGTAAAGGTCAATGACAGGGGTAGATCACTTGTTGATGTGCTTACCAAAGAGTTAGAATTAAGTGCAGAAATAAAGTCACTTCAAGGTGGTGGTCTCAGAAGCGCAAGACGGGCTGTGAAACTTCTAATTCAATTAAACAGAAGTGCTCAAGCCTGTCAATTATATTTACGATTATGCAGCGCTGTGCTTAAAGCACGGTTAAAGAGAGTAAAAAAGGATGGTGCTGTTGTGTCTTATGTGAAACAACTAAGTGTAATTGCTTTTAGTCACATTGTTGAAATAGCAAGACAATTCCTCAAACTGTTCCCTCAATCTACAAATTGCACTTCAGGTAACTATATCTTCTGCACACACTATGCGTATAAGATTGAGACACTTTAGATTGTTTTGCCTAGGTCTAGTAGTATGGTGCAGCCAGGAGGTAAAATATTTAACATCTCACTTAAGCAAACAATTGTTCACACCACACGTATCATTGAATACTTTGGTGGAATGCATTGCTGCTGTTCGCAATCATTGTGATCAGGTAATGAAATATTTAAAGTTTATGGAACGAATTGATTGTTATGCTATTAGTTGTATGGTGTATGCAGTATATGTATTACAATCTTAGTTGACCGAGCTCGGAATGGATTTTCGTTATCAAGTGGATGGGCAACTCCGATCGCCGTTAGTTAAGGCATTGCAGGAAGTTGGTGAAAAGAGTGTAGATGCCATAAAAGCACGTACAGAAGCAGATACATGGCGGCCAACTAATCTTCAAACAAGCCACAATCTAAACAGACTTTTAACTGAATTGGACGACTTAGGCATTACAGTGCCGCAGTCATATTTAACAAATGAGTGCTGGATAGCACTCACCAGCAATACACTAGCTTTCTCAAGACTGTACATCGGTTTACTAGAAGACTGTTTAAGCGTCATTACACCTGAACTCATTACAACAATTGACGGAGTTTTAGTATCTGTGATGCGATGCCAAGTACAACATTTGACAATGTCTTTAACAAATCCAAAACTAAAACAAGAGGTATTTGCTTTGTTCCACAGATTACTTATTGACTTTATCTTTCTTTCTTTAATCTCGAATAGTTATGATGTTAATTCGATACATACATTTGTTTTCAAATTAATAAAACAATGATTGTGTGAATAAATGTTTTCCTTTAAGGAATTAATTTTATTCAATATTTCGTGTATGGTATATGTAAATTGTGATATAGTATTTTATGCATTTTTAGCGAAGTGTCGTGCAAACCAATGCTGCCTATGTCCGCGATGTAATAATCGCACGAGGATTGGAATTGTATAAGAGTGCAACAAATCAAAAATTTACAAAATTGGTTGCACTGAAGGAGCAAATAATGTTCGAACCTCTGTCGTCAACAAAGCCAAGACCGACAACTAGAACTTCTGTACCTAAATATTCCACAACGGAGTACCTTTAGTTGTTGTGTAGAATTAGAGGCATATAATATAAGTAATAAATTTGTGTTAAGAAATAGGGGTTACATGTATGTGAAATAATGTATCATACTGTACATATATACAAATATTGTCCTTCAATCAAACACACGAAATACATTATGTTTTAACTAAAGTGTTGTTGCACCTAGTTTTTGTGAATTATTAATTGTAATACTTTATTAGACACCACTGCATTGTGAGTTTTAAAAACAGAACCCTGTTCATTAAAGTTTTGATAACAATCTATCAATGTTAAGAAATACAGTACTGTCTATTATATGATAAATGCATTATCTTGATGTATTTAATATGGCATATTTACAAACTTTATTGCTATCGAAGGTAACATACTTAAAGTAAAATTATTCCATTAATGTTGTAATTATATTGAGTTCTTTTCTTCACAGCCTGCTTCATTTACGACATCTAACTTCCTCTTCTTGGCACGTATATCAGCTAATGTTTGCTCTATACTTCGTTGATCTTTTTTATTTTCGCTTGGAACTAATATGATTATATACATGTTAAATAGATATGTATGTATGAGTATATATACATATATATTATCATTTTTACATACCACAACCATAGCTACTGTTAGCTTCTGTTTTTCTAGCAGCTTCCAGGGCAGCTTCTTTACCAATTAAATGTTGGTACTTGTCCTTATAGTAATTGTTCGGTACAAAATTATCTTTTCTTTTCCTCATTTTAGCAAATTCTTCATCCTCTTTTGCTTTCCTTTGTTTTTCTTCAGCTATATGTTTTGCTACCTGGTCATTCCATTCTTCACCCCGTCGTAAAATATTTAATTGATCCTCTGATGGAGCATACTCTCTCTTGAAAATCATAATATAACGATCAACACCTTCTTCCCCAAATGAATATGCCCAGACATTAGCTACCTCTGCCACATCATGACTAAAAGAATATGACACTATTAAAGCTTTTAATTTTGTTACATCAGTTTTGTTATTGCAAAATCTAAAACACAAACATCACACTCCTATGGATTTGGTCCATGGGCGGAAATTTATACTCTTTCAAAGTATCATCTTGAAGGAATTTGTTTATTTTTGTTTCGACCTGGCAATAGAATATAAACTGTCATGTACAAATATTCAGCATCAGCAGAAGTATAATATTGTTTTAAAACATAACCTTTTCCCGGAAAGTCTTTAACTTTTCCGCTTCTGCTTTTTGATGCCTTTGTACTTCTTCTCGTTGTTCTGTATCATGACACAAATAAAAAAGAATTGCTATGATCAATATTACATTTACAGTGAATATTATTGTTTTTTATGAAGGTTATGTGCTCAACTGACTTTTTATCAATGCTTTCTGCTTGTCACTCACTGATGGTGGCTTATCCATGGAATTAAGAATTGTTCCAAGCAAATCCATCGTCAAGTTTTTTGATCAAATTCTTCTATTGAGAAATATGGTCAATTTTATCGTATGCGTGTCGTGTTAAAAAAATAAAATATATAGTTAACCCTGACTATGATCCCCGCTTTTCAACTTCCACTGCGCAATTTCATGCATCTATATGGACACCAACTTTTTTTTTCATATGACAAGAATGCTAATGATTTTAAAAGTATGGCAAATGTATTGTACCACGAATGGAAACTTTTTCGGTATTCTGTATTTACATACAAAGGTGCTTCAAGTAATCAATAGATGTTACTTCGAAAATGAAAAATCACGTTTGACAATTATAAAATGTATTAATCTTTTAATGAATTTAAAAAAATATCTGAATGGTGACCTAATTAATATCATACTAATCCTTGCCAAACTAATCAATTAATATGATTTATACAAATCCGACTTTACTAATCAATTATAACATTGTAAGTTATAAATATGTATACTTACTTTTCGACTGAACGTACTTCTGTCAAATAAGCGACAATGATATACAGTATACTTGACACTGACCAAGTTAGCATATGATTGATTTGTGCGATGTTAACTTATTTACGTTAATTTTTCACACATTTACTATTAGTATAATTTTAATTTTGACCGTGCCATCATTTAACATCAGTGTTTGAATGCACGCTGGCATGCCTGCCATTGATTTACCCGGTAGTATTAAATAGGTATTCGTTTTTATCACTTTGGCAAGGACCGAGTTAGCAATCAATTAATTTCAGTATATACATAAGTCGGAACATTAGCAATGAGTTTTTGGAATTTGTAGAAAATTGAATATACATGCTTTTTACTCAATAGTGCGTATTTCCTTTATGATTAGAATTATGTACAACGACTATTGGTACCACTGTCTAACGTACTTCACAGTTGTAGTCACAGTTTTAAAATGATCGCACGAGTCTCGTAATGAACATGAAATAATACAGAATCCATATTCTATTTCCAAATTGTGCTTCTATCTTTATATTTTTACCGATAATTCTATCAATGTGCTTTGATTAAATTGTTTGTTAATGTTTTGAAGCTTACGCGATCAAATTACTGGAAATTGGCGCCAGCATAACCTTACATTTATCGTTCTAAACGGTTTATAAATGCAATTTTCGCACAAGTGTTATTTTGATACAGCTTATAAAAAATGAAGGAGTTGGAGCAAATTGACTGTGAGGTAATCTACATCGCGATAGACGTTAATACAGTTTACAAATATTACTTATAAATCTTACGAATGTTTGCAAGTTAATACAGCCGTTTCTTGAAAATGATTTACATACGGGGTGGTCAGCTTAATACGATTATCCGAGTGGCCACTTATGAACATGGTTGTGCAAAGAAATTATATTTTGAGAAATTTTTCCATTCTTAAAGGGCAGCAGATGAAATGGAAAATCCTATTTATCCATGTTTATAAAATACTTTAGATTTATTTTTGGTTCTTTTCTGCAGCCTCATATACTTATTATGAAATTCATTTAATAAAAATAAATAGAATGACAATAATTTATATTGACGCGACTGAGATTTTGTAAGCAAAAAAATGCAAGTTTTTGTTTTGCAAATATAATTAAAGCATTAAACTGCTAAGCGATCAGTCACTGAAGTCTTAATATTTTAAGAAGTTCTGACTGTTATGCAGAAAGAAACAAACAAAGGGTGCTTTTAAAATTAGAGCTTGCCTATGTCTTTTTGTTTCTTAAATAACAGTTTTGAAATACATGAGAAATAGAATAACATTCGGTTTTCTGGGATGGGTACATATTCATATAAAAATAGAGAGAACAAATGTTAGTGTATACATCTAAACGTTAGCCACTAATGCTGAAAGAAAAAAATTAATTATTTTTAAGTATCAGACAGATCATAGTTAATCATAGATAGCCCAAGATAAAACCAGTTGCAAATTCTTTGTACAAACATGTGAACTATTACTATTGTACATGGAAAACTGCTTGTTTGTTACAGATTCGTAAAGTCATTGATTTACAAGTATCAGTTTCAAATCGGTTGAATAATGTAGAAGACAATGAGCATGGTTCAGTTAAATGTTCATCTACCCACAATAACTTTGATCATCATCATCAGGGAGGTTTCCTGAATGGAACAACATATGTGTGGTTGACATATGATTGTCACCTAGTAGTTGTTAATGTAAAGACAGGAGAAAGTATAAGTTCTTGGAACTTTTGTCAGAAGATTACATCTGTATCGCAATTTCCAACACAATCTGGGGAATTACCATTAATTTTAC
Organism: Anoplius nigerrimus; assembly: GCA_914767735.1. Lineage (NCBI taxonomy): Eukaryota > Metazoa > Arthropoda > Insecta > Hymenoptera > Pompilidae > Anoplius > Anoplius nigerrimus. The sequence continues at coordinate 1,758,664 of OU612079.1, read as the reverse complement.
TTGGCTTAGATAATGGTGCTAGTAGAATCAGAGATTCAACAGGTCTGTTATGCATTTTTGATTGTGCTACATCACGTGTTCTCAGAGCAATACGTGTAAGTATATACAGAACAACTCCATTTTGAATGAATATAGTATACTAATGAACTAACATAGAATTACAGCATAAAAGTTTGTAAAAAGTTGTGTATAGGTTTTTTGATGTGTCTTATTAGATGCCAGTTGGAGTAGAACAAGTCTGTGTCGTATCTGGTGGTGCAGAATGGGAAGAGTTTAATGAGAAACGTCCAGACAGTGCCCTTAACCAAATGACTGGTATAGCATGCGTTGTCTTGCGTAACCTTCATCATATTGTTGTTGATTTACAAAGGCCACTATGGGATAGATGTGAATCATCTCAGGTTATGGATGAAATTTCACCAGCAGATATAGAGTTTTACAGTGCAAAAGCATTTCACTCAAACCACCAGCTAATCAGTGGGAAACATACTGGTTATCACCTATTAAATGAACGTATGTATGTTTAATTTTATACAAGTTATTGAAAAAAATAAGTAATCGTGCACTATATTTTATACAAATTCAATTTGTCAAAAGCTGAATTTTTTTACTCTCAGTATGAATATTAGTACTATTTTATAAATAATTTTTGTACCCTATTTGCTCGTAATGAATCACTTAACTCAACCTTTTCAGATATTGAGAAACGCATTGGATTCAACAGAGAAAAATTTGAATTATCAAATTTAACCGGCGACAGATTAACATCTGCATTGGTTAGCTCAACAAAAATTGGATGTCTTATATCCGGATGTCTCGATAGAGTAATTATATGGCAAAATGACGGTTCCGTTGGATGGATAAGTCCGCCCATGAACAAAAATGTGATTGTGACTCATTTAGATTTGTTGGAACCTACTGACGATCCTCGACCATTTTATTACCTATGGGTTGTGTTTCAAGATGAAGTATATCAAACGGCTCCTATTTTAAGAATGTACGCACTTCTTTTTGAAAGGAAATTTTGCGATAAAGGAACAAACTTATACTTTAACATGGAAGGTGACCCGAGTTTAAAATTCGAACTTGAATTAGACGACGGTGACAGGGTTATAAGCCTATCGACTATCGAGAGAGACACAAGTTCAGAGCAAACGGATACTGTCAACAAACGTGGCGAAGATAGTTTATTGCTAATCAGTACCATTGATCGAACATATCTATTTGATCTCAACCAGTGGTACAAGGAACAGATGCCGTACACAGTGCACAAGTGTCAAAATCCAAACAGTGTGCTAGCCAGTTACAACATGAAATCTTCGGAACGCAACGCGATGAATAATCAAGTCATAAGCTGTAGTTATGTAGCGTCAACTTTACGGGAATTTCCAAACAATTATCCAAACTCAACAGAGGAATTGTTCTATCCAAACTCTTTGTCGCTTGAATGGGTAGAGTTGAGCTTAACCAAGTTAACGTTCTGGATGACTCGGGGTGTGCAGGCAGACCTTTTGCGCGAAATGGCGATTGCTGGACCTGTCATATTACTTCAACCAGCCGAAACGTTTCACAGATGTCTATCAGTTGGTTTAGTACCATTCAATATGGAATGTTCTTTTACGAGTGATCGAAACATTCAGAGAGAGATGCTGCTATCATTGTGCTTGGAGCAACGTTGGGCAACATTCCTGGTAAAGTGCGCCAAGGAATGGTCGGATGGTAGTGCATCTTATCTTTATCCGACCTTCTTAAAATGGGGTGTGCAACGTGCATCTTCTATAAAGGTGATAGCTGATCGACTATGCATCCCATTATTCGATCAGTCAGGCAGCAACATTGGTGAGACTGAAGTGCGAACTTTAAGATTTTGTTCGCAGCAACTAGAGTGTTTGTCAAACGTCGTTGCTAAAATACCGCTCGATACAGGTGAGTTCGTAAAGCAAAGACAAGCACTAAAAAAAGTGTCTACATACTTTCAAGTACTTCTTTGGTTTTACGACGTGGGCTTGTTACCCGAAACACAAGAAGTGGAAGAGGGTTCATTTCCGATATCCCTCGCCCTCAAGGTGCCATATCCCGTTGAAAAGTTACAAGTGCTTTACAAAGACAAGCGAGAACAGTTGAAGAAAGGTACCCAAACTCTAGATCAGAATGAAAAGGGTTTGTTTATTGATGAGTTAATGACACGTGAATGCTGTACCATAAAGGCACAGTGGGAGAAGGAAGGCGGCGACGTAAACGCGTCTAGTTATTATCCTCCGCCATCACTGCAAACTCTCCTACGAAGTTACCTCATTGATTCTCATGAAAACGAGAGTAATGAAATTGCATGCAAGCATCAGATTACGATATACCTTTTGATGGATTTGGCTGTGCTCCTGCAGCCCTCTTATCCAAGCGTGGATCAATTAATTAAATATCCTTCCGCTTTCAAAATGAGTCCAAGTCTAATTAAACTCACCCAAGCCTTTTGGCTCCTTGATCACGAGGATTATCAGGGCTTTCTGGACATGATGACTGGTCAGTTAGTTTTGGACTCTGATGTGAAGGATTGGCACCATAAACTAGTTTTACGGACATTAGTGCAGAACAATCAACATAAGCTGGCACTTATGTATTTGCGCATTAGAAAACCTCCGTTATCATCTGTTGAAGATCAGGGAACAGTTATAAAGCTTTCCGTAAAACATGGATTCGTTCAATCGGCCTTTCATCGTAGACCACCGACGCATTACGCCCAGTTACTAGTGTGTTTCTTCCGAGCCTGCAAAACGTACGGAAAACTGAACGATATTCTTCACTTGGCCCTAGATTCGGAAGAAGAGGAGATTTTCGTGAAATTTCTTAAGGAGGAGAACTTCAAAGATTTGCAATTGTTATATTATTTGCAACGCTGTCGCTACGCAGAAGCCATGAACGAAAATTCGTTTGCAGAATTTAAGGTGAATTTACAGAAAAATGTACATCCCACTTCGTTTAGCATGTTACTGCATGCATACCACGCTACCCTGCCAGATGTAACTAAGCGGTTTTCTGTTAATATGGCCAAATTAAACTGTGATATGGATTTGGGATCCACATATCCCAAACCGATGTCACACTACAGAGGTAAAATGCAAGGCGTTCATGGAGCGGTTATCAAGAAAGCAAAAGAAACGTTCCTTCGAACCGATAAATGTCAAATTCCATTCATCAGTGCACCGTGTACATCCTTGAAAGTCCACGACAATTTCAGCATGAATTGCGTGTTGTTCCCGACATTGGCGCGTGGAGTTTGCAATAAGCGTACACTAGATCAAGTATTTGAGGATGAAGATGGTATTGCAGAGAGACTAGATTGTTCAAAACGTAGAAAATTGTCAAACGGCATGGAGGTAATCAACAATTCTGATAAAAAGGAAATAGATTTCGACATGGTATTTGATAGTCCTCTCGTGAAACGTAAGACAACTGTTTCTACGGGCAAAGTTCTTCTTCCCGGAACACCACATTCTATACTAAAAATTCGGCAGCTGATAAAGGATTCGGCGTCAACAAGTAAAGCCACTTCGTGTACACCAGAACAGGATGTCGCTGGTTCGCAAATCCAGAAGGAGAAGAAACTAATTAGACAAATACGATTCAGTATAGGGCAGTTAAATACGCGGAATGTGCACGAAGACGTGAATGATAACGAGGCTGATATTGACAATAAGTCGGATACTACTCACGAAAGTGACATGTTCTTCAGTCCCAACACCAGCACTAAAACGATTAACGAAAGCATCCCACTGTCGGATAGTAGCTACAGTGGTAAGAATATTTATCAACCTCGTCCGCGACCCAGTCTTAGAAGAAGTTTACAATCGTCAAAAGAGTCGTTGAATGATTCTAAGGAATTGCCGAAGAACGCTGACGAGGTGTTTTTGTCTCACAGTTCCTCGCGTAACACGCCTTTGAAAAGCCATAGTAGATCCTTGTGCAACGCCGAAACGAGCAAGCAACATACAACACCAGTAAGGATGTGCAGTAAACGATTATCGTTGCTGTCAACATCCATATATTCGACATCCGTACTTTCATCGGATACAAGTTTCGAAACAAGTATTTTAAGAAAAGAATCTGACCGTTCTCTTAATCAAGATATATCAGAATGTTGCATCGAGGACGAGAACAATTATAATTGTGCTAATTCTCTTTCGTCTCTCTCTATGGTGAAAACTACTATTATGGAAAGACCGCAGAGGAAAATAGACAGCAAAGAAGCTACCGAAACCAACAACCCTTATGAATTACTGTCCACGAAAATACAAGACAACAATGATACAATACATAGTATGAAACTGGATGAACGCGAAGTTCTAACCATGCTACCTGATTTGTTCACTGAAAAGGAGAAGAATATTGAGAATGACCGTCCTGTACTGATTGAGACTAAATCAAATGAAGGTGTTACGGAATCGTATATTTCCCGTAAGCAAGAATCTATAATTCATAAGGTAAACGAAGCAAAATCAATGGCTGTGACTACATCGGATGAATCTGACGAGGAATCAATCAATTTACAATGGAAAGACGAAGATGATGCTGAAGAACTTTATACAAGTCTCTCGAATTCGGTCGAAGAGGAAAAACAATGTCCTTCTGCGAACATGTTCACCAACGAATCATCTTCGGATAATCAAAGAAACTACAAAAATGGTTTTCAAGATTTTATGAAGATAGCAGTGGGAGAATTTGACATAACGGACGACGAATCTTCAAACAGTGAGGATCGTGCTACGCAACTATTTCCGGTAACGAAAAGTAGTAGCGTAAGTCGTTTAGTTCCTCTGCCCATCACAAGTACTCATGGTATCTGCGATGTAACCGACGATGAATCCAATAGTAGTATAGACCACAAATATTTCAACACAGCGAGTGTAACAACGAATTACGACGAACATAACGCCGCTATCGAAAGAACATCAGCCAATGTTTGGCAGGCAAGTGATAAATCATCTGAAAACTCTGCGGGGAGTAGTGTGGATAAAGCTGAGTCTTATAAAAAAGACAGTAACTTCAGTACTCGAACAGAAAATACACGAACACAGAAACCAGAAATTGATTTGGATATCGTAACAATGTTTAACGAAAAGACTAAGGTTCGTACAAAGGGTAGGAACACAAGCCTAAAGAACTCTATGGATCAGAATGAGGAACCTGTTACACGCATTACCAGGTCACGCAGACTATCCTCGGCGATTAGCGACAGCAACTTGTCGGAAGTCTTGGATTCTCCAATGAATAAATTACCGGTTGAAAACTTTAGGCGGTCACGTAGAGCAAGCTCTCTTGCAAAAGAGGTACTGAGCTCTTCATTAAGAACTATCGACGACGGAGAATCTGGTTCGAGTAATACAGAGAGTCCTAGTAGAACGCCCAAAAAGAGCCAAATGAGAACATCTCTCTCAACAATAAAGGTAACCACGCCAACTCGTGGTGCAAGTAAGGACGCGGAACCAAAGACACCTATCAGAAGGAGTGCCAGACATGCCACTTCAGTACTAAAAGAAGAGGTGCAAGTCGTACCGAAAACTACCGAGAGGAGAACTAGGACAGCATCCGTCTCTAGTGTGACAGGTGAAACTAATGACGACGAGATAGGAAAGAAAAAGACGATGAAGTCAAAGAAAACCTACGTCTTCAAGGCCACGAACGAGCCAATAATTCCGGAGGATGAAGTGGGTAACAACATCAGGCGAAAACGTGGCAGTTCAGTACCCAAGGAGATGGTGGTCGGAACCGTTAGAACGCGTAGATCCAGCAGTGTAATGAATGAAGTTTTGGAGAATGCGCCCAGTCAAAAAAGTGTCGGGACAAAGGAACCGACTGCTAGCATTGGTAGAACGCGAAGATCGAGTAGCGTAGCGAAAGAAGAGGTAGAAAACACGACAAGTCTGGTTGCAGAAACCAGAAAAACGCGATCGTCGGCCAGCAGAGTAAATGACACTCTGAGGAATAGTCCGGCTGCGAATACTCGCCTTCGTCGTTCGTCCATTCAGTCAGTGCCGGAGGAACTGGAAGATATTATGAAGGTGCCGTTCAGAGAAAGAAGGGCGGCCAGTGTTGAACCACCGCAGGCGGAGTTGAAAAGAAGAACGAGAAACTTCCGAGCAAGGAGTGTGTTGAAAGATCCAATAATCGAGGAGCCGTTGGAGCCAGAAGAGTCTGCAGAATCGAAAGACGTTGCGGAGGTGAAGAAACCAACGAGACGGAAAAGAACAGCATCTGTATCCAACGCTAAGGAAACGGAGTATAATGTCAGTACGGAAAAGTGTAGGAGGAAGCGAGAATCAGGTTTTACCAATGATGATAAGGATCAGTTTGCGTTTTCACAACCAGAGAAAGCAGAGGATGAGCCTGTTGACCGAAAAGGTGACATTTTTTTTTATGCTTTAACTCATACCTGACGACGTTATACTTAAGTTGACTATAATATTTTCACCTTTTCTTATACAGATATAGGCCAAGTGCCGAAATTTGTATTTTCACCACCGCACACCAGATCAAAGCATATTCCAAACCAGCATCGTAGGTTACTATCTTTTGATTGTATTAATAATGCTATTGAGTAGATTGCATAATATTTGCCCTTTCAGTTTCAGTGGTTTTATAGCGAAGTGAGGAAAAATTAGCACAGCTGTTCGCGCTGCATGTACAAAGACATAATGTCACTCGCGATTTTGTCAGAATTACTAACAAATTTAATAAATCAATTTCAACTAAACCTATTAGCTATTCTGTATTCTAACGGATTTGCGTCACGGAAACACTGAAACTTTTGGGAAGAAAGGTGCCATTTAATTCTAAGGTTTCCTCTTTGTTAGGGTACTGTGGGATTTCAACACTTATTGATGTGGTTTATTGTTCAGTAACAGGAAACTAGATGCCTTCATGACACTGCCAAGTCAGGAAGAAGAGCTGAGCCAAACTGAGAGCAAAATTTCACAGAACAAACCTGGCAATTATACACGAGTGATTTTTGTAAAACAAGATGCACATAGAAAATTCAGGATACCAAAATTGTCGAAGAATATTTAGAATTGTAAAACAATTTCCGTATCAGTGCATTCAACCGATCCAGTCATCTGTACCAAAATTAATATCATTTCATTGTCGCGCATACGTATTTGCTCATGTCTCTTTGCTAGCAATGTATCCGTGATTATAAATGGCAAGAATATATTGTCATTTTGTTCTATCTATCACGCGCCTGGACGAATGTGCTGTCAAATACTGGGAATTGTTATCGTTTGACCGACTTTGTTTTGTTAGCTACAACATTACATTGTGTATGTTTCCCGGACATGAAGCTCTAATGTAATTTCTTCTCTGTTAATGTGGGACCATATAAATCGGAGATTTTTATTGTCTTAAACACAGCGTAGAATTTATGTTAACCATTAAGTTTACATGTGGAATTGTATGTATAAACGAGGGGTTGATATATTCGGCTGTATACGAGAATCGCATTTCAGCTAGATTCAACAACAATGTTTTTCCTCGGCATATATGGTGATCAACTTCTTTTTATACTTAAATTGTCTATCTTAACTGAAACATATTCTCAACAGGAAAAACAATGCGCAAATATAACATCATGAGGCTTCATGATAAGTGCTAATATAGTGTCTTATGAAAAATTAGGTGTACGTTTACATAATGCATATGTTGACCGGCAAGGTTATATCTATGGTTTATGAATTCTCAAAGTTAATATTATTTCCGTTATGAGAGTTTGATCGTAAACAATATCTTTTCATTTGATGATTATTTAAGTAGTTGTGCCGGTATCCAGACACACTAATCACTGTACAGAAAAGAAAAGGTAAATTAGCTACGTTAATTTCTTAAGAAGCGTAACGTTGGAACATTATAATGGCATGATATCTTAAAGGTGTGTTATAAACGTATACAAACTTTTTATGAAAGTATGGGTTTGTTGTAAAAATTATATGATTTTTATATTATTTTATGTACTTTGTTCATTTAGAGTTATAGTTACTAACCCACCACTATTTGCAAGTTGTGTCGGTTTTCAGTACGGGATTTATAATTATAATTATGTCTATATGATTTTCACGAACTGTTGTACTATAACTTTGTAAATAATTTATTAGCATATCCATAAATGTAAAGGTACAATAAATGTATAGAAAAATTAATACAATGTAGCACAGAAAAAACTTATCTCCAATCACCAGTAACTAAGTATTAATACAAACTTGCTCATCTTAATGCATTGCGGTCATTTCAAGTATAGAAATATATTGTTAGATGCTCAGGTAAATAATTATATAAACTAGAATATCCCTATTAATGCCTGTCGCTACAGAAGTATTTCTTTTGGCATTAACAGAATGTAAAGTTACTTACTTATGATAACAGTTCATATCTTTGCGCCGTATAGGTATAGCGATTAAATATACATTATTCTAAATTATATAATGATCGAAGAATTTTGCAAGCAAAATGTTTATTGGATGCAAAAATGGTTTCAGCGGTGTGAAACGTATACACTTTTAATGTTATCTTCAAGAATACTTGCACCCTCTTGGTTAACAGAAAACATATAAGTGTTGTCTTTGGCAGTTTTGTCATGTTATGTATGTAAGGTGCATAATTAAGACACGTTACCGATGTAAAAATAACGGAAACAAGGATATATCCAATTGATAACGAATAACGTTTAGAGACACTGAATTGTAACATGGTAACATTTCGAAACATGGAATTCTCCTTAAAAGTCATCTTTAGTACACAATTTAGGTGTTACAATTTGTACATTACTATATGACATAGAAAGTATGCATATAGCAACATACAGGGTGAATCCAAATTCGAGGAAGAAAATTTACTGGGCAGTAAAATACATGAATATAGCAAGCACTTTTTGTCAAATAATGTACGGGACGCAACGCAAGGGGTAACAAATTACAGGGTAGTTTTGCACAGTCACATTTAACGCGTTGACTGCCACGCACGTCGTCGATGTCTGACCTGGCGACGAACGTGTTACAGAATTATCACAAGAATGAGAGCAGATATTTCACAAAACACTTTATTAACACAAATATTATTGATTTATGTGCTTAAACATAAAAAGTTAAAGGGTAATACGCTAACTGCCGCGCAAATTTATGAGGAAACATCCGTCATCCACGCACGCTGCTCAGAACTGCGCTGGTTTTGTGGGATAGCAATGCCAAGCGTACTTCTAAAATTAAAACTTACTCAATGCAGGTGTGCAATCATATTAGGACCATAGTGTCTTATCCTAGCAGAAGATTATTACGTTTAGAATGAAATGATATTGGACATTCATTCAACACGATAAACCCCAATCTTGTTCTGTCTTGGTTATTGTTTGGCCCGCTAGATAATACTTTATTGAAATCGGCCAAATCAGCAAAATCGGATTATGCAAATGATAAATGGTATAAAACGATCGGTCCACGAACTCAATGGTATTTCTACCTTGGTTTGTCGAGAGGATGGCTTGTTTTTCGAACATCGAAATGGCAGATATGCACTTAGTGTACGGTGCGGCGGACGGGAATGCGTACGAGGTGCAGCGACTTTACCGCGACCGGTGTCCGAAGCGTATACATCAATAACATTCCTGTTAATAAAGTGTTTTGTGAAATATCTTCTCTCATTCTTGTGATCATTCTTTAACACGTTTACCGCCAGGTCAGGTATCGACGACGCGCGTGGCAGTCAGCATGATAAATGTGACGGTGCAAAACTACCTGTAACTTTTTACCCCTTGCGTTCCGCCCCATACATTGTTTGAGAAAAACTGCTTGTATTCATGTGTTCTACCACACGCTACATTTTCTCCCTCGAATTCTGATTCACCCTGTATAAACGTGACAAATATTCGTTGAAAAACATTTTGCTTGACATCAATTTGCTTGATTGTCTAATATGTATTTGTTAAAAAGCCTATATAGACGTTATAGATTGTAAATTATTTCTTGGTGTTAAACTATTTTTCTTATTAACCCGCGTATGTTTGATAAAGTCTGCCAAAAACTACAATAACCGAACAGCACTAGATCCTAATTAATACATGAAATACAGAATATTGTAAGTTTCCATTACAAATAGATATCGAAGAAAGGCAGATCTACGGTAATGGACGGTACGATTTCTATTTTATTGTTAGTCTCATCAGTGTTTGCCATTTTGTTTACTACACACTGACATTCACGGAATTTTGATTACGTCATTACCTCAAAACAATTTAATTGTCTACAATTAAATTTCTACACAAATTCGTACCCTTCGTTAAAGGCACACACACGTTCGCTCATGGCGAAGCAATATTTCGAGATTAAATGGCATAATCATATCATTCAATTCAACGGTTGTTTTTCTTGACTGGCTACTTAATAATGCAGTCAGTTAATTAATATTAATATTCGTTATAGAAAAATATTCTTTGATAATTTAAAAGATTGTTTCCGTGTTATTGATGCTTACATCCGTCTTTAACGCGACGTTTATGTTTGTCTTCTTGTATTTGCGGGGACTGAATTTGATTCCGCCGCTGCCCTTGTATGGGCATATAACATGGTGCGTCGTCGACCATTAGTTCGTGCACTGATTTGGATATTGCGAATGCAGGATTCACTGTGCTATTGGAGCTGCTTGATGTGCTTCGATGAGTGTTTCCGTTATATGTCGGGTCAATAATAGCTGCCACATTAGGTACTTCCTGAATTTCTTCTGTAAAATCATTCAATGTCTGTATTTCTTCTGGATCTGGATACTGAGGATGGTTTCCACTGCATTGCGTCTTAGCCCTATTTTGTGTAACTTTTACATCTAATTTCTCTGGTCTTTGTGGTCTTTCAACATCATGCTGTGCCTCCAGTTGCTGCAACTGCTGTCTTTCCATTTTTTTTTGTTTAGCTCTTTCTCTGGCTTTTCTAGCTTTAGCACGTTCTTTCTCTTGCAACAAACGAGCCAATTCTGCATCTTGTGCTTCAATGGCAATCTTCTGATCAAGAAGAAATTGATCATTGATTCCATGGTCAATATTGTCTAAAGATTGTTTCTGTTCTTCTTGCTGTAATTTTCTAGCCAGTTCCTATTGTTAACACATTGATCAAAGTTGATATAATAAGTTCAACATGGGCAATAATACTTAAGTACATGTTTTCTACAATCACTTGACTCATTGACACAGATTTATATAGAATATTATGCAAGTTAGTACAAAAGATATGTTGACTTAAACTAGTGGGCAAAAAATACATAACCTAACAAGTTTGAATTTATTTAAAGAAAGGTATAATGAATTATCAAAATTGCTATTATATCTTAAAACAAATTTTAACCTGCTTACATAAACTGTTTTATTTATCAGGTACTAATTTATTTGCTGTCATATACAGATTAAATTATTATTCTTATCTTATAAATAGAAAAATATGTTAGAAACAAATAAGATGAATACCACAATAATGAATGCAAAAAAAAATTAACCTACCTCATCTTTTTTTTGTTGTATATGTTTCTCAATTTCTAACTGCGTCATTTCATCATCCAATCTCAATTGTAACCTCATACGCTCTTGCAGCTCACGTTCTTTGTGCCGATCTTCTCTTTCCAGTGAAAGAGCAATTTGTTTTGCAATGAGAGCATCTTGTTCTTCCCTATGAATAAAGAAAACCATATACAGAATCCCTTGCCATTCATTTTTCATTTGTGTATATGTTGATTACGCAAGCTATTAACTGCTGTTGCATGTAGGATTGATATTTAAGAGCTTCTAATTCTTGTTCCACTCGAGCCCTTGGTAAATCCTCTCTGACCTGTGCATTTCTTACTTTATTGCCGGTATAATGCTCCTTAACTAAAAATTAGAAGAACATCATGACTCACCAGTGAAAGGGTGTTGTTATGAATACTAAATAGAACAGTATGAAATTTACAAGGAATATTCCTTACTTTCTTCATCTTGCAATCTGTAAGCGAGTGCTCCATCCTCGTGCACTAACCATTCGCGACACACTGTGACAATGTTAAATTAAATTAAGCAGCGTTAGTGACGCTAAGCAATTACGTATGTCCATGCAGAATGACAGAAGCTCTTAAGGTAAATCAACTGTTCTACCTTCATTTACCCGACCAGCTTTGGGCAGTGTATCCGAACTGAGAGCCGATTTAGCCATCTCCACGACCGCACGTTTCTCTTCCTTGTAAAAGCGTCGACAATTCACGCTTGTCCTTGTTTACTATCGCCTCACGGAGCATGTACTTTGAAGTTTCCTCTCCATTTCACAAAGCATTAAATAAAGGTGGCATGTGTCGGTAATACCGTCTGTAAACACGTACCTGCACTTGTTCTTTAATGGTATGGGGACATATCCATAAGGATATAACCAAAGAAGTAGGATACGTAGGATGAAATTGGATGAAATAAAGTGCTGGTGTGAGGTTATAAAATGAATGCATGAAATAGAGAGGGGTAATAGTCATCAACGTCTGACAAAATGCAGCTGGAGCGTAGTAGTAGATACATTGTAATAAGGGTCAACATGCAGGCAAGGTAGCGAAATAGATTGAAACAACTAATATGTGCATAGCACAGCACATATTTTTTGCATGAATCAATATTGAACACGTATCTCACAGAAATAAAGGTGAAATAAAAGGGATAGACGAACGTATAAAAAAAAAAAAAGTTTAATTAATAATGACGGTTTAACAAAAATAAATTATATTCCTTAAATATCTTTAAAATAACAAGTGTTAATTCTTCGTTTTTAATAATGCCAACAATTTATTTAAACAATGACTTTCTTTTTATATAGAAATAAAAGCAGTTAATGTTTAGTCACATAGGCATTATATAATATCAACAACTTACATTTTTCTTTTTTGTATAATTTGCATTATACAAGTGTTTCCAATGTTAATTACTATAATTGACTGATATTAGGTAATTAATGTAAATCCACATTTTAATTACTATCAGAGCACCATTAAACAGAGTATGTGTGCCAGAGATCTAATATCTGCATCCTTTACATCTATTAACTTTGATAATTTCATTGCTATACCTTTAATTATATTCTCTTCTGGACATAATAAAGAAGACGCAGCTACAATAATGGCTGCCCCCAAATATAGTACATTTGTCTGCAAAGCAGATACAGCTCTTCTGTGACTTATCATGTTACATGTACGTCCCCTTCTTATTATACATTCCAATTGAGAATAAAGTTCGTCATGCTAAAATTATGATTATATCACACGAATTGTACATATTCTATATACGTAAATTATATATGATTTCAATCATACCTTCAAATATGCTATATCTAGAAGATCAATAGATATGTTGTACAAGTTTGGAATGTTCTTAAGTTCTGTTAATGCTAATAAAATTTCAATGCAATGCAGTGGAGTATATAACGGTATTCTAAAATCTATTGTTTTGAACACTTTAAATTCAGAATTAAATATTGTAGTGCGGCTGTATGCAGTTTTCCTATCCATTTGAAGTAGTACAGAAAGAATCTGTATAAAAATAACAAATGTAGCATTTTGTTTCATCAAAAATCGACATACATAAAAAGTTTTAAATGTACCTGAGATATGTGCAAACTTTTTGAATGTGAGTCCATTTTACTTGCCAATTGTATACATGACATCAAATGTAATTTGGATTGACTAGAAATTCTTTTGCAAACTTGGGACCAAGATCTTTCGTTAGGCCCAATTTTTATTTCAGCTTTGTACATCTCCCAGAAGTAGTTACACATAAATTTATCATACAGATGTACTGTGAGGTATTTAGTATCTAACCCAAGTTCAAGATATTCTGTGACTTGAAAAATCGTATTTATAACAGGTGTTGGAATTCCTACAAAATGAATTGCTTCCTATACAAAAAATGTTTACATACAGACAATATCTGTTTCACATAATTATGATTTTATGTATATGCAGTAAAATGTTTGCAAAGCTGATACTATGTATATGTTCTCTTGACAATTAAATCAGCCATTAGTCAATGATCTGGTAATGAATGTAGCCAAGAAGAACTAAAATATTGTCTTGGTGTCTAACCAATACGTATTTCAAGAATTATTTGCAAAATTAATCTGTTGGTGATGATAATACAATCTCCGCACCTATGAAAGGCATATAGAAGTTTCCATCTGCTTTTATTGAGTCCTCCTCATTAGAAACAATTTTCTGGAAATGGATCAACCAGTCATGTATTAAGGGTTCTGTAAATGACAATGACCACAAATATTATTATATTACATTGGAATGATATTTAATGTAAGGATCAGCAGGATTAGTTCATAGTTCCGGAATAGTAAATGCTTAATCGTAAATTGTAAAACAAAATTTAACAGAAATTAATAACAGATTGTGTAAAACAATATTTTTCTATTTGTTCGCTAAATTATATTCAAACATTTCTAAGTACATCAAATTGACACTTTTACGAATTGTCCTAATTACCGATATAGGGAGCATCCATGTTTATTTCTGTTTCCTTCCTTTACAGTAAGAGGGTCGAAATGTAGACCATAATGTGCGGGGAATAGTATTTTTGAATTTTAAATATTGGTACCTATGATTTATATGTTGTTATTGGATTATGTGCACGCATGTGCACGACATTGATAAATCACGTGACATTGATTATACCAATCCAATCTGTTTATACTGGACCAGATTATTATTTACTTTGGGTGCGTTCGGGGAGTCACTATTCGCGCAATCATGGCGCTACAGACTGTTCGCGGAGCTCGCGATAGCGCAATCAAACACTACCGTGACGTCACTACTTATGGTGTGCGACGTCATGACTAAACGCTACGAACGCTATTTCTTCCGAGGTAGTGTGTCGATTGCGTTGCGTGGGGTATTCCTGGGTATTCCGTGAACAGCCAATAGCACCACACGCTGTAAGTCAGGAGTGGGGAACCTATTTTCTGCCAACGGCCATTTTTAAATTTAAAACCTCATTCGCGGGCCAGACAAATAATAATAATAATAGTTTCTTTCGTTTTTATTGTTCAACAAAAAAATATGTTTAGTAGCCTTCAGTTTAGTCGACTTTCAACAATTTATCTTATTTAACTTAAGCCCGCAAACGATTTTGTATGTGAGAAAAACTGAAAAACAATTTTTCGATTTGAAAACCCCCCCACAAAACGATGATCGTCTGCTAACGCTACGCTGTAGAGCGTTCACGGAGCTTGATACCACCATCGCGCTATCGGGCTCTGCGAACGCCGTTGGTAGTGTTTGCGTTCATAGCGTTCGTAGTGACTCCCCGAACGCACCATTTATGTTTCACCAATAGCGCATTGCTTTTGAATTTTCCATTGGAAAATTTACTATGTGTGTAAGAAACAGCAATATTAATTTACAAATGCAACGTTCAACCACGTTCAACCTACATGTTTGTAATCGTTTTCGATTGTCGGGATAGCTTTATTCATATTCAAATGCCATAATTTTTTATTTTGTTGTGTAAAGGATATAAAAAATATTTTCGACCAAAATATATCGTTAATATATTACGGCTTTGTTTCTTAATTTGTTTTGCTTATAGCAAGACATTAACGGAATTTCTTTATTTGCGTTCATTCACATGTATTGCGTCGGTTTCACTATTTTGAGAAAGATTATTCATCGCTACATTCTTGCGTCTATGCACTGATAAAATGACATCATATATGTATGTATGTAATTGGCAGTTGTACGAGCAGAGATCAGCAGAGATCCATTGCGTATGTCAAGATCATGGCTTAGTATCTATGCAATTTTAATTTTTATTACTAATTTATTCACAAAAGTATGCAATAAATTGAATTGTTTAAATCGTATTATAACGCGCAATGAAGTAAATATGACAAAAAACATCATACGCCAGATAACGTATATGGAACACAATTTTAGTCGCAACTGAGAGACTTAACATCTACCAAAAATGTCATACAAGTTGTTAATACGAATCACATATACGAAGGGCCGCAAATATGAATAAGTTAAAGCATAAAATATGGTTTGTAGACGATATATTGTAGATATACTTAAATATGGACCGGTAATCGGTCTAACCTAAATACATCGTATTCTTACATCATTCGCTTAAGACATCTCTGTGCTAATCCAAAAATTCCTTTTAATTTTAAAGCATGGTGTCGGATTTTTTTTATCCAAACATGGGTGGGGTGGAAGAACATATATTTAATTTATCCCAATGCTTACTGGAACATGGTCACAAAGTTATAGTTCTTACACATTCCTATGCAGACAGAATTGGAGTACGTTATATGACAAATGGATTAAAAGTATATATTTTTAAGCATATAATTTGTCTACATGACTTGATTGTAGTAGTAAGAATGTTTATGCTTATTTGTCAATATATTGATTCAAGGTGTATTACATACCAGTAAAAGTCTTCTATAATCAATGCGTTCTTCCAACGATGATATGTTCCATTCCCCTAATAAGGTACATCTTTGTAAGAGAAGAAATCCAAATAATACATGGGCACTCTGCATTCTCTGCTCTTGCTCATGAAGGTATGCTGGTTGGAAGGCTGATGGGGTTAAAGGTATTACATATGAACTATTGTTTTATTACAGACGTTTTACAACATACATTGTAATATGAAAATAATTATAATATGATTCGGTTATAATATTTTCAGACTGTTTTCACTGATCACTCATTATTTGGTTTCGCTGATGCATCTGCCATTTTAACAAATAAATTTCTAGAGATGTCCTTGGCTGATTGTGACCATTGTATTTGTGTATCTCACACTGGGAAGGAAAATACAGTACTGAGAGCCAAAGTACCAAAGGAAAAAGTTTCAGTTATTCCAAATGCTGTTGATACAACCTTATTCACGCCTGATATTAGTAGAAGGAATAATGATTATAGTAAACATTACTTTGATATATAAGATGCCATTTTTGATGATCATTAAGTAACTATGCAGCTTAGTGTTGTGTTTACAAAATCTATATTATTGCCAATTTCAGTAACTATTGTTGTGGTATCCCGATTAGTTTATCGCAAAGGTGTCGATCTTTTAGCGCGTATAATACCGGAGATTTGCGCCAAACACGCAAACGTGCAGTTCTTGATTGGCGGTGATGGTCCAAAAAGATGGCTTATCGAAGAAGTACGCGAAAGAAATTTATTACAGCATCGAGTAACTTTATTGGGAAGCTTGGAGCATTCTCAAGTCAGACATGTTTTGAATAAGGGCCATATATTTTTAAATACCAGTTTAACGGAAGCTTACTGCATGGCTATTGTTGAAGCTGCATCTTGCGGGTAAAACATTCATATAGAAAACTTGATATTGATTTCCATTAATTTAATCTATGTTCTTAACTACGTGACAATTTATGCTCTGATGTCATTATGAACTTTGATACAAGCATAAAATATATGACTATTGGTTTACAGTCTACAAGTTGTGTCTACTAAAGTTGGAGGTATTCCAGAAGTATTACCATCAGATTTAATTTATCTAGTTGAGCCTACTGTTCCTGATTTGATAGAGGGGCTAGAATGTGCAATGGTGCACTATCAACAAGGAAATATAGCCTCCCCTTTTGAAACACACAGGAGGATAGGTCAATATTACAATTGGTTTAATATTACAAAAAGAACTGAGATTGTATATAATTTAGTGAAATCTGAAACTTGGAAGAATTTAGGACAACAGCTAGTGTGTTACGTACATAGCGGCGTGCTGCCCTACTTGTTGGTTGTGTCACTTTGTTACATTGTTATTGAAGTTCTTGAGTTTCTTGTTCCAAGAAAGGTAAGTCATAATTGCTATGTCATATACTTTGTTCTTTGGTAATGTCTGCATACTGAACTGAATTTTCAGTACATTGATATCGCGAAAGACTACAATGAGTCCCATATTGTGCCGTCGACTGAAGAAGGAAAAGAAGATTAGCTGTTATTACTATAATGGTTTAAATAAGTTGAAATAAACTACATTAAACTTGAAGTTTGGCAACTCCGCTCCGGCAACAGCCTCTCACTAGAGATTTTATTTACATTAACCTTTCGAATTATTAATTATGTTTGCTAAGTAAATACAACAGTCCAACCTTCCTTATTTATTAATAATACATAAAGAAAATTCTATAAAGGAACAAATTGTATAGATAAATACCAAAGAAAATATGAAAAAAAATATATATATATAAAGTAAAATAAACAAATAAATAAAAAAAATTGACTGTTTAAAGTACAAATATAGTGGCAACCCTGCCAAAATAGAAAATGACAAAACCTGAACAATTTTTTTAAGTGGCTGCTCGTATTTTTCTGTGACATTACATTTATAATGGCTCCTAATCAGGTGTAAAATTCAAACGCTTGATCCTTCCCGTGCATGGAAATAATTAATTTGTTCCACTCAACGACTGCCTTTTTATTATGATACATTCTACGAGTCAATGTGTATGTATAATATGTATAACAATTTTTAATCGTACTTCTCACATCGCTGCTTGCTCGCACATAACTAGTATACATGTTTATGAAGATTATTGGTAATTTTTGAAAAATAGCTGTATTAATAGCAAACGCTTGCACTTACATATAAAGTAATTCATGATATTATGTTAAGTAGTTGCCTGCAAATAATCTACAAGACACATTAGTGCATTAAAATAATTATTCATAACGTTTTTGTTTGCCTGTTAATAAGTACAACACATTATTTATTGCAGCAAAATTAAATTTTCAGTAATGTAGTTTTAGTATACAGCAATATTTTTACACAGATATTCAGTCACAACTTTATTACTAAAATTTCAGGTTTCATTAAAGAATACTATAATATCATACGTTGATAGTACAAAGTTTCTTTTAAAGACGTGAATGCACTTACATCTAAGCTTCCATTTTATGATTTTGATTTTAACCAAGTGTAACATATAATGTGAATTTAATATAGCAAAGTTTCTTGCAATTTTGACACTCTGAAACAATTTGCAAAAAAAATAAAAATGCCAGATTGAAAATATAATAATATTTATTTTATTATGTTGTACGTTAGATACAATAATAATATTGATACAATATCAATAATCCGTGTTTGTTTGTTATATCATCAATAACTGCATTACTGTACATTTATATATTTATACATAAATCTTTTATCTAAGGGTCAGTAGTTTTCTCCTGAGCGGCATGTCTTGTTCTTAGTAAACGTAAGAGAAGACTAAAAACCCTTAATTAACAACCATTGCAACATTAAGAGCATCAGATTTGGTCACAATATTTCATCCTTACGGTAGAGAATAGCTGTGCCATGCTGCCAAAATATTGTACAATCCAATTGTAAAGAAAGCATGAACGTTCATGTTAAGGTCCAAGAAATCTGTATACACTTTGTCGCTTGACAAATAAGTGTTGAACCTTTTAATAGATAATTTGTAATTACGCGTATAACGTTAGAAAAGATACTGTCTTTGCATATTGTGTTAATTGGATCTTATGTGAACTGCTCTCTTACTTCTAATTATAGAATTGACCACAGTACGCAAGAAAGCTGTTATGTGAACAATGAGGTCTACAAGTAGGGGTAAATGATAACAATCAATATCCACAATTTGATTTCTTGACTTCCAATCAAGTACCGAAAAATGGTTAAAATTTTGTCATGAAAATATTCTCTTTTACTGTGAATCTTTGTAGGGAAATTTTTAGGCAAGGTAGTTCAGAATTAAACTAAAGCAACGAAATTTAATTATTAAACGCAAGGATTGTGAATAAAAAAATAAGATCATTACTTCTCAATATAATTTATCCAAAATATAAATATCAAGTTAAGTTTATTTAAATTAGTAGTTTAAATTAGTTGTCAGGGTGATGCAAAACGTAAATATTTCTGTGTTGTGAGCAAATGAATGTTGTCCCTTCTACACAATGTAGTGTTATTACAATGTCAAATAGCTTAATGATGCTTGTCCTCAGTCTTAGGCTATATGAATTGCTAGTGTTTTTCGCGAAAGTCAAGTAAATCGAAGATGATTAACTTTAGTACACTTCAACGCATGATGAAAATGTTGATCATTCAAGTTTGCTGATGCGCTAAAAT
Source organism: Anoplius nigerrimus (assembly GCA_914767735.1). Taxonomy (NCBI): domain Eukaryota; kingdom Metazoa; phylum Arthropoda; class Insecta; order Hymenoptera; family Pompilidae; genus Anoplius; species Anoplius nigerrimus. The sequence continues at coordinate 1,738,512 of OU612079.1, read as the reverse complement.
TTAAATTCGATGCGAAAGAATGTGTATAACGTGATGATGCGATAAAGCAGAAAATCCATAGGATTTATATTGTGTTCGGTGGGCCCGATAATTCAACACTTGGCGCACTTTTCTGAAGCTCTGTCATGCTTCTTACGGGGTGATAATTTTTATCGTATAGGGAAAACACACCACTTTTAACAATGCCGATACCATTGTTAAATACCTTCTTAAGCATATATTGCTATAGACAGTTGTAACTGCTGTTACAACCACGTAAAGGTTAGTGATCGACATAATTTCTGTTTCGATTTTCTTTTTCTTACTCTATTTTTCCCTTTTTTCCATTTATCGTTTTCGGTACTAAAGTGATGATGCGATGTTATAAAACATTCCAACGTTTTCAAATGTCGCGTGAATAGGAAATAATGATGTCGGCCCCTTTTTTCTTTTCTTTCTTTCTTTCTTTTTTTATTTTTTTTATTTTTTTTTAATCAATAGATGTTTTTCACACAGCGTATGTACAACAGGGTTCCTGGGGTGCATTTCTTAACTCCCCAATTATATGGAAATGATGCCACGCTGCGCTGGTTACTAAAGGTCCCATCAATAGTCACATTGTTTAAAAAGCTAAGATTTTTAGCGTATACAATTTGATAGAAAATCTCTATACGCTTGGTGAAGTACTTACGATGGGCTCCTCAGAACCTTCTTTTTGGCATGTACAATAAATAAATAACGAACCATTGATGGATCAAGCGTTGCATAATTTCCTCCATTAGAACGGTGGTTATAGCATTTGTTCAAACGCCTTCGCCATAATCACGGTCTCCGACGTTAATACGATCAGGAGCTGCTGTTACACTGAAGCCAAGGATCCTGTTATCCACTTTGAACATTTTTCCTTTTTTTGGCTTCTTAGATTTGCCCTAATTTCATGAATACACAGATTATTTCTGTCCGTCTTATACATATACGCGCGGCACGTATACAATAAAATGAGCTGATATATTGTCTAAGATATACTTTTTATAATCAAATGGTGGAAAGCGAACGTGGGTAAATAGTTGATTTGGGTCATACCTTGACTTCTTGAAATTCCGTAGGTGCGTTAGGGTTGACAGCAGGGGCTGGTTTGCACAAATCATCGGCTTGCGCTTGAGGTCGTTGCGCTGCTCGCCACTTGCTTCGTTTTTCTAGGAATTGCTTCGCAAATTCTATACTCTGTTTGGTATCGCCGAGGTACACACGAACATACTCTTTGACTTCATACGCAGACTCAATGTCTCGAAGGAAACCAACAAACGTGGGAACTGTGAACGCAAAGTTGTCTGTAGAATCGCACAAAGCAAATCTTAAGTAAACACATTGGCATCTCCGTTAAGGTATACTTACTATCAACAGACGCTTGAATTCCACTCAGGGCTTTAGCGCACCATTGCGTAAAATCATCAGTCTTGGCAGTGTTTTGTTCAAACAATTTCTTCACCAGTTCCTCGTCCCTCTTATTTTTACTCTTCGTCGCTTTGCTGTTTTGTTGTTGTTGTTGCTGCTGCTGCTGCTGCTGCTGTTGTTGCTGCTGCTGCTGCTGCTGTTGTGACTGGCTAATCGTGGTAGATTTTGCTGATCCAGTTTGGTGTTTCGCTGGTTGTTTAGCACTTACGGAAGATTTGACGGGTGTTGGATCATCCCAGAACCCGCTACTCCCGGAATTACTTGACCAAGCTTGACTACTGTTCGATGTACTTGAGCTAGTCCAATTCAGACATTGAGACGCTGTACCCCATATCCCAGCGTTTTGCAGTACATTCGCTGATTCCTTTTGACCAGACTTCTCCTGTCGCTCTCTTTCTTGCTGCTAAAGATGCACTTATATATACCCCATTGTTATAATTACTTTATGATGAGTGACAAATGTTTTTGTGTTCGTCAATGTACAAAGTTGTAATTTAATTATGCTTAATAATTAATTGCGTGTACACTTTAGTTTTCGGATTAGAATCATACCTGCTACAAGGTACTTTTATGCGGAAAGTTGTTAACGTTTTACAGTTTGGTTATAGCAGCATATTAACACTAAATATTTGAATAATTAAAAATGTAATAAGTACCTTTACCTTAGCGATGCGCTCTTGTTCTTCTTGCTGAATTTGTGCAAGACTTTTGACTGGCAACGGCTTAGTAGATGAAGTAGCTTTCTCTGCCCACTTAAACTGCAATCGTTTAGATGAATCTGCTGCCGACGCTTCCTGTGCAGCTTCAATTGCTTTTTGTTGTGCTAACTGCTGCTGCATTAATTGTTGAAAACGTTGCTCTTCCTGCAACATATACGAATACATAGAAAAATTAGAATAGCACTAAACATTTATGTCTTGGAATGCATTTACTTACCACTTTCTTTTCTCGTTCAAGTCTTTGTATTTCAGCCAGAGAAGCATGTGTAGCAGGAGCAGGTGCACGAGGCGCTTGCGCCCAAGGTGCCTTATTTCGTTCTTGGAGCTTACGAAGGGCTTCTGCTTCTCGTCGTCTTTGTTCTGCACGACGTGCCTGTTCATCAACCTCGGCTTGCTTACGAACCTCATCTTCTTTCCTATAAAACAATTTAAATAATGTAATAATCCGATACAATGTTACAATTATGATAATTCGTAGCATAAAAAGAATGTGCTTATAGCATTCGAAATTCAACTAATAGTTTGCTTATGTACCTAAGTCTTTCTTCTTCTTGTCGCTTTTGTTCTTCCTCCATCTTTTTTTTCCGCTCCTCTTCTTTCTTTTGCTTTTCCTCTTGCTTCCTGAGCTCTTCTCGTTTTCTCTTTTCCTCTTCCTGTTTTTTTCGAAAGTTCTCCTCATCCTGCCTTCGCTTCTCTTCTCGCTTCTTTTCTTCCTCTTTACGTTTTTCCTCTTCTTTACGTTTTCTCTCGTCTTTCTTCTTTTGTTCCTCCTCCTGCTTACGTTTCTCTTCGTCCTTTCGTTTCTTCTCCTCTTCTTTCCTCTTTCTGTCTTCGTCCTTACGTTTTGTTTCCTCCACTTGCCTAGCTTGTTCCTCTTTTTGTTTCCTTTTCGCGTTTTCTTGCTCAACTTGTCGTTTCAGCTCTTCTTGCTTTCTCAGCTCCTCTTTCTTTCTATCCTCTTGTATTCGGATGTTCTGTTCCTCCTAAAAATTAATAATAATAATAACAGCAACAACAACGTTAACAACAATAAACCGTCGTATTAATCTTTTTTTAAAACAAGTAGTAAATACTACGTACTATACAAACATACCAATATTTGTTGTTCAGTTTTCATTTCTTTTGCATGCAAATCCCACAGCGTGGTTGGCAATTGTCCAGGCGGTACAGCGGGTATGGGTCCGACCTGAAGCAAAAATATGTATTATATGAAATACTTGAAATTTCTAATATTGGATTCTCAAATGTCAATGCAGTGAAAAAAAAATAACGATTCTGCGGTCGTACCTGCGCTAACCAATTTTGTGCAGTAAATTGTTGAGTCATTTGAGGTGGAGGTTGTGGCCAAACGGTGTCCATATGGGTTGCCTGAGGATGCCCATTTGCGTTAACGTTCAATTGACGCAACAGTGACTTGATTGGGTTGTCCTCTTGCGGTGGCGGAGCTGGTGTAGAGTTTACATTTGGTTGCTGAACTCCAGGTATATTGTGTATGCCACCCATCTGTTGTATAAGTTGTTGTATAGGGTCTACAGGACTAGGATGTGTTGGAGGATTCGCATGCGGGTTTGCATGCGGATTCGCTGATATGTGAGCTTCCGATTGTGTTTTTGCCTGAGAGCACAAATTTATATTGTTCATAGCGAAGTGAAGTTTTAAGGGAAACATAGTTCACGAGAATATGTCATAAGCAATTTGAGTCAACTTATATTCACCTGCTGCATCTGAGTAAACAACTGCATAACTGGGTTAGGTGTCTGCGTTGTGATGTGAGGTACAAACGGATTCGTAGAAATGGACATCTCTGGCATCTCAGAGTCTTGCATGACATATTGAAGAATCAATTGATTCTGTTCTACCGGACTCAATGTACCCCAATGTTCCGATTGTGATAATTTTGCAATGGCAGATGTTCTCATTTGTCTAAGTAATAGCTGTTGATTATGTAGTAATCTCATTTGTTGATATTGAAGTAAGAGTAACGGGTCTTCTATACCAGTCTTTGATAAAGCACTGGCAGTCATTCCTGTTGGAGCTGTATTCGTTACAGGAGGTATTGCGGACACTTGTTCGGATAACTAAAAATATCAAAATAACGCTCACATTGAAAAGAAAATATAATAGCAACTATATACACGATCTTTTAGTCTAATAGCTATTTATATACCTTGAGAGGAGGTATCGGTGGTCCTGGTGTGAATGGCACTCTACCATACATTTTCATCAGATCACCGAGTGTGGCGTATCTTTCATCGCACGTTCTTCTCACCATTAATCCGGCGGTAAAGTAACCGGCTTTACACCATTCTGCCATTTCAGTTGCAAGGAACGGACCTTGAACTTCACCCTGCGGGTCGCGGTAAAACCATTTTTCTGGCCCGTTTGAAGAAGGTACAGCAGATGATTGTTTACCAATGGAAGGCGGCATATTAGCCGCCTTTTCTCTGTGACTCTCCTCATCCGCCATTAACTTGGCTACCAGCGCATCAGCCTCCTCTTTCATTCTGTCCAAATCATCTTCCGATCTTTGTCTCACACTATCCGTTTCCACAGTATGCGCAGATTTTTGAGACTCCGCTTGCAAGGACAATTGTCGACTTGTAGCGGCAGTTAATGAATCTATCTTAGCACCCGTTTCCATATTTTCTTTGCTGTGCACTTCACTCGAAGGCTTGCTGCTACCCGTGTCATTAGTTTTAACTCTGTCATTATCAGTACTGTCCGTACTCGCGGGGCCTGCACTTCTCTTCAATAGGGAATCTGACGCCGACTGTAAAACCTTCGCTAGATTGTTACCTGATATTGGAAGAAGTACCTTACTTGGAGAGCTACTTCTTCTATCCAGTTCAGTGGAATCTTCCCTGTCTTCGGGTGGATGGAGTGGTTTTGTTCGTTCCCTGTTCATTGTACTAAGTGTATTATTCGTCTGGCGACTTCCCATTTGCCCCTGATTAGTATTATAAGGCGCAGATTTATTACTAGATTTTAACACGGTTGATGCATTATTCCCTTCAGACACTCGTCGCGTTCGTGGTTCCTGCGAACTATTACCAGTATGCATTACTCCGTCTTCGTCGTCGTCAGAGTACATTCCACCGTGGAATGCACCAGAAGCGTCGAAGCTACCGCCACTTTCACTCGGATTCTCTGTTGCCCTGTGAAATTATAATAGTATGAAGTAAATTGCTTCACATTGTTAGCACTTCGACGAGTCCATTCAAATAAAGCAAACATTTTCTTTCATGTATCAGGCTTAATTGACACATTCATATCTCGAAACAATACCGCGGGGCATCACAATAACAAAAAATTATGTACATCGAGAATAAAGAATTACCATTCTGGAAGGTTATCATGATTATCATGATGATTAGATTCCCAAGTACGAGCAATCCGTGGTGGAGGATGATGGCTTGATTCATGAGTAGGTCTATGATTTCCACGATATTCCCATCTTCCAGCACCACTCCGAACGTCTTCTCCATCGCCTTCATTTCTCTCCAATCTATCCCTGTCCATACTGCCACCCTCACGCCAACTATTTCGATCTGAAACATCAAAATTCGAACACATATTTTTCCAAACAAAATTTACACTGTAATTCCACTTAATTATTATTTGGCCAGATAAAGTAGTTACATAATTAGACAAATATACAAAAATAGTTGTCTTTTCGAAAAGTTCACGATACTTACTCCATTTGCGCCAACTATCGTCGTCTTCTCCGCCGCCACGATGGCGTCTCCAATTACCCTCCATAAGCGAACCACCGCTGGTCCCGCGACTTAATTCCTTTCTGGGACTGGTCGAACCATTCCATTCCCCTGGTTCTGGAGCACCATTTCTTTCCGACCAACCGCGTTCACTTTGCGATCTATCGAACGGCCGGTTTCTCCCCTATGTATATGCGTGTCCAGGTCAGTGCATGAAAAATTAATTTTAATTAATAACAAGGTTTATACTTCTATATAATCTAAAAGTAAAAAGAAATAAACCTGAAATGGTTGACCGTCTATACGTATCCCATCTCCCAAATCATCGAAACCGACTACTCGTGAATAGTGAGACGAATATATACCGCCTCTAACATTTCTGCCTCGCCCCCCGCGATCAACGCTACCACCTCGTCCACGTCCACCGATATTCGCCGTTACTCCTCCGTTCCACATGCGCTGTAAATATACACAAACATGTTTTGTCATTTATTTACATTTCGGACGTTCATTTGTGTGTGTACGGGTGTACACTAGTTGAACTTGTATCTGTAGAACTGCATGTACATACATCAAGTTGCTGCAAGATGATGGCATCTGAACATAATTCACTGTCTACTTACAGTAGCATAATTAGTACATTTATTTTATAACTAATCAACACATTATCGTCAACATTACAATAGATATTTTTAGATATAGTTTCATAATAGTTATATAAATTTTAAGAAGTACATATCTGTCTATATCTGGCACAAGGGCTCCAGAGAAATATATTTTTAGATTCTAATAGACGTAGTGACACAGTTTTCAATATAGGACATCAGCAAGAACACATATGTTTCACGCCCTTTCAAGAGTATAATTTTTTAAACGCTGTGATCATAATGCGTGGTAAGATTTTGTTAGAACAAAATAATTAAGTAGTTATTTATACCTTATTAGTGCTTAGTATATGTTATCAGCCTGAACTGAAAACATGATGCACCCAATTTTTAATTACCGTTTCGTCTTCTGTCATTTGTATAAGAGCCAGTGGAAGTTGAGTTTTTTCAACAAACAAAGTTGGGTATGTTATCAGCAGCTCGGGTGGTTTATAATTCCGATCAAACAAGGCCAGCATCTCTTCCCGCCCATATCTATGCTCTGCTAGATGATATCTAGGTATAGTTAAGCTTGTGGTGCTGCCACCACCACCTCCTCCGGTATTGCAACTGTCTCCCGACAAGTTGCGCAACCTAGTTCAAGCAATAAAAATATTTAATATTGTAGTTTTCTTACTACTAAAAATAGAATTTTTATTAAATTATTTACCACTCTGGACCAAATTTCATGGAATCAGTCATGATGCACTATTTGCTGCAAAAAATAATCAAGCATTAAATGGTAGGTCAATGAGCTTGAATATCAAAAACTAAACATGTTATTGTTATCATCAAAAGAAATTCTAAATCAATTTGAAAAAACATAAACAAAGAAAGTTAAGAAACTATGTTGGAAATACTTCACTATACAAGTCAAAAAGATATTCAGGTTCTGACAGTGTGATATTATCTCTCAGAAATACAAGTGTGACAATAAGAGTTATAAGAGAATGTACAAAATAATATTGCAAACAAGAAAATGAATATTCGTACTTGTTGCTCAATGAAAATTACGCAAATACATTGGCAAGTTTTGTCGTGAGTCGACGCATTCGAATGTTATTTTCGGGACGTATTATGTGAGATGTAAAAGGACAAAGCAAAAGTAGCGAATGTGGCAATATACAACAGACTGTATGGTCTGAATTTCACAAAGACAAAGTTTCTTCAATGATACTGCTCGACAAAGGCAATTAAGTGAAGATAATAAAATAGTATCGTGGGATACAGGCACTTAACGCCCACTATAGGGTCAAAAAAATATCACACATTTATTTACGACATATTCTTAAACGAAACGACTTCGTGAGCCAAGGTGGCAAAATTAACCAAACTTTTTTTGTCCACGGATGTCAAAAAAATCAGACGTTAAAGCAGACAGTATGAAATCGAATTGGACTGAGCATTTCCTGTTTAGCCTGAAGATACAAACTTGCAATTTTTTAATATATATGACTGAAGAAATACCTTTCTGATCTTCGAAATTACTGAGGACAGCGATACAACACACCAATATGGCTGATGGTTTTTTTTTGGAATAGAGCGCATGCGAGGAATGGTGGTATACCTGAACTACAAAAAATTACTAGACAAATTCAACCCGAGTGTTTAATCGCTTACGCTACATGAGCTGGTATAATATCTATGTACATATAAACCATTTGCTTTTACATATTTGATTATCACATAAAGGTGAATGGAAACGTTTGTGGGTTGCTTGGTTTGTTCAATATGTGGAAACATTTTTAAGCTGTCAAAATTATATATTTCGACTTAGAATGTCAAACAAGGGAATCATACAGTTAATGACACTAATAAAACATAAAATACCCACATGTATGTATCACTACATATGTACAGTAAAGGAAATATAACAACCTTTTTTGTCTTTTCTGCTTTGAATATTACTGTATTTTAAAAGAGTGCTTTACAAACAATTAATTTCCCTTGTTCTATAAAGTACTTAGCTTAGATTTAGAATTATTTGTTTAATTTATTTCATAGTTCTTCATTTTTTTGCATTTTTTGGTTACATTGTGCACACAATTTATAGAAAAATAGCACTAAATTATAGCTGAACAGTCAGTAATGAAGTTTAATAGATTCATACAGTATAAGGATTAGATATGTACTTCAAATTTAGACAAAATAGTGTGGCTTTTTCACAATAATTCCATACTCTGCAACTGCTGGAGTTAAGTCTTCCATTGTTAACGTATAGCGTCTGTCCTTTCCTTTTGTTTTTGTATTTTGATTTACACCACGAGTCTTGCAGTGTTGAAGAGCATCATTCGCAATTTCTGATATAAATTTTTGTGCAGCCAATGATACTAAACGGATACTACAATAGAACAGTAATATTTAATAGTTGTCACACATACACAAAATATAAAGACTTTCCAAGAAACATGAGTTTTATTTTATATGAGATATAATACTCACATTCTGGGATCTGTTGTATTAAATCCAGCTGTATGTAAATAATGTTCACTGATAGCATCTGGTACCTACAAATATAAAAATTCATTTTATAAATATGCCAGAAATGTATTAATATAGACTGGTTATATTTCTTTTTACAACTATTATACCGTTGGCGTATAATCTTCTAGCTGCAACAAAAAGTCTGATAATGGTTGACCCGCTGTTTTATTATCTTCATTACCTCCAAAAGGGGATGTTTCACGTCCAAAATTTTCTGTCATGTCAATTATGATTCTATTGACAAAAGCAAAATTATGTTCCAATCAAACAACAATGTTGAATATAAAATTGCTGCAAGCTGCATAAAGAGAAATTGACACTTAAGCATTGGCACTATCAGTCACTCAAAAATGCAGAGAGTTATGTAAAACAATTACAGTTAAGATAATCAATACATTGCACAGAGTAACATCCTCTGATAGTATTATATTTATTTTGTGTAGTGAAAACCTGCTCAAAAACTGATTTCTTTATAACAGACAGTTTTTATGTAACAAAAAATTACATTTTGTGTTTAGTAATATTCAGATACAAAGAGAAATAAAATATATGAACAAGAAGAGTACTGTGTTTACATTGGAAAACGTCAGATGAAATTAGAAAAGTATTTACATGTTTGACGGTCAATGACAAGCAGATTATAAGAAACACTGTGATTCTTCTTCTTCTTCTCTTCGTTTATGGATATACAGCAGCACTGCTGTATCGACAATGTGGGTGTCCTCTCATGGTGATGCACAACACCGACGAGATATACTTAAAGCACCGACGAGATATACTTAAAGACCGCTCACCCTGGGCATTGACGAAGTATAGGATAGACATATCATCTTCTTCTTCTTCTCTTCTTTGATGGATATACAGCGACTCTGCTGTATCGACCATGTGGGTTGCTTCTTATTATGATGCACTATTATTATTCACTTATGCACTATGTTATTCATTAAGAAATTCTATTAGTTTTTTAATTAGTTTTTTGTTTCGTGTTTCAATTATATTATTTATGTTTATGTTATTTTTCTTATTGTCCATGTGTTTTATTATTTGTATTAATAGATATCTTTTAGTGTCCTTAAGGGGGCATTCCCATAGTGTGTGTGTTATGTTTTGGATTTGTTGTGTGCTGCATGTGCAATTTGGTGTTTGTTTTTTTCCTATTCTGAATAAATATTCATTGTTTGGGTACCGGTTGCATAAGATTTTGTTTATGGTGACTATTTCCTTTCTTGTTAATTCCATGTTCTGGAACCATGGTTTGGTGTTATTTGGTTCGATGTCTATGAAGTATTTGTGTGTTGCAGTTCTTTCTATTATCATGTTGTGTTGTAGTTGTTTACGTTTTTGTTCCTGTTTGTGGATATTTATGATTTCGTTATCTTGTAGCATAGTAATATTATATTGATTTGTTCGTTGTCTGTCTGTGGCTATGCGGTCGGCAATTTCATTGCCTTCTATGCCGATGTGGCTTGGTACCCAACCTAGATGTATTTGCATATTTTTTTGTTTTTGTGTGTGTATCAGTTTTTTTATTTGTAAGATAAAGAAATTGAAGGTTGTGTGATTAGTGGTTGACTGTATTGCTTGAAGTGCTGATTTAGAATCTGTGTATATCCATATGTGATCTGCTATGTTAGAGGTGGATTTGTTGCTGTTATTGTTTTTATTTTTGTAATGTTGTATTCCTTGTTTTATTGCGACCCATATTGCTGCAGCTTCTGCTGTGAAAATGGTTGATTGTGGATTCAGTTTTATTTTTGTTTCTTGTTTGTTTGTCTGGTTGTAAACTCCTGCTCCGCAATAGTTATATCACAGACGAGATAGGGATAGACATTGCATGCTGGGCAAAATTTTGTCACACGCTCGGGGGGCTCTAGAGCCCCCATACCATTTTGGTGTCACGTCCAACGTTACCGGTTGAACGCAAAATTGTGAGGCAACGACACTCTATGTGGGAATATAAACTAAAAACCGATCAGGGACGCATCAAAAATATTTTTCGCCCAGTACAAACATTTTTTGATTGTTGAATGTAAAAATTTGACATTTGTCAAAATTGAAAATGTTACAAGTTCTAAACAAACCAAGGATGTAAAATATGCAAAACCCATATGAATTTTATGCACGAAAAATATGTAGAGTCTATTGATACTATAATTCTTACAAAACTCAAACATACGTAGTTGCAGTTCGTGTCATAATAAAAAACCACAATTGTTTTCCATATTTTCTCTTATTAATTGTTGTTGTGTATTGGTAAGAAATAATCTTCTTCCAACAACATTCTGGCAACCTTCTGGCCAATCCTTACTTTCATTGATAACTCTGACAATCCAATATTTCTTTATTTTTTCAATGACATTCAAATTTTCCTTAATATTTCCACCAAAATTAATCGGCACATTCTGTAATTGTATAATACAGTTTATATATGTTCCTATCGAGTCCGTCAGTGGAAAACCTACAGTTTCCAATTCCTGTACTGTATGTTATTTTATAACGCGTTCGGGGTCAAAGACGCCAATTGGGTCCAATCTATATCTTAGATATTGACCGTAAATCGCCTCATTCGATGATATTTAAAACAGCGCAATTTTTAAATGTTTACCCTGTCCAACAACGCCCGTTACACTTTATCTTTTGCAAAATCGTTACTTTTTACATTCTGGCTTACATTGTCCATTCAATATGAATATGTTTCCTATAAAAGAAGTTCGCTAAGTGCGACTATTGCCCAACATTCAACTGTTAAACAAGCAATGTCTCGCGCGGCAAGGCTGAATTCGATTACCAGATAATATGTATATCCAGCCAACACTCTTCGGATGGCCCACCGGCCGAATGCTGTGAAGAGTGATCTTGGCCGGGTGTCGTTATGTGACAGCCCTGTGTAACATTACTATTATAAATTCGATTAATAAAGGTTACCTCTGGACATCATTCAGATAAATATACAAATATTTTGTGAGCTTTATTGAACGTTTTAGTTTTGTAATTATTTTATGCAATAATTGTATTAAATGCCTTAATCAATACCAGTAAATGTAAGCCGATTTATGTCGTGTTTGATCTCATTTTGAGCAGGAAATTATTAACCCATTTGCATCAACGATCTGAATGTCTAGCGTACGTTATACATCCGTTGGTGATAAGTGAACATCTACGCGAGCGGATTTTTCCGCGTTTGGTGATACGTAACAATTGACATATGCGGATTATTCCGCTTACGGATGCAAATGGGTTAACAATATATTGGAAACGTTTTTGTGGAGAAAAAAATAATACAGAAAACGTTTAAACATAAGCGTTTGATACACTGATCTTTAGTACGCTAAGGTCGCCGTGGTTCAGGCGTTATCGCTTTCTTTTGTTCGTCGTCGGCACTTCCTATCGGCAAAAAACAAAGTGAATTACGCACTGTGAGTGCGTGTTTTGGATTCTACAACCACCTGACTTCGAATCCGACCTGATGTACCCGACCTAGGGCAAAATGACAGAATTCACTGTATTCACTTTGGCGGCACAAGCAATCGGCAGCGATGGCAACGTTTTGTTGTCGTCATCTGAAGCAACACCCGTTGTTGCAAAGAAGAGAAATATATTTCGCGAAAAAAGAAGCGGAACCACAATTGAACATCTTGTACGGAAAATACGGCATTCAACAATTGGCGTCATGCTGTTCCCACCTGCCTCCCCGCGTTTCGGGAATCGCAGATCGAAGATCGCGCTCGCGTTTTCTGTTCTGATCTTCCCTTGTTTCTGTCCCTCCACGAGCTTCTCTCTGGGACTCGAAACCGGACATTTTCAGAATCGGAGACTACATATGTTTTCGTAACTCGGAACTTACTTTGTAGTTTGCTGAAAAGAGATGCCGACGACGGACAAAAGAAAGCGATATGGCGTGAGTCACGGCAACGTCATCGAATTATAGATCAGTGTGTCAAATCCTTATGTTTAAACATTTCTGACATTTATTTTTGATACATGAAAACATGAAAACGTTTCCAACGTACTATTTATAATTTTCTGATTAAAATGAGATCAAACACGACATGAATCGGACTATATTTATTAATCGAATACAATGTTACGCAGGACGGGCTTCTTATGGCACTTGGCGTTCAGACACTACTGCGTGTGAATCGTGTGTCGAATCATATAGTGTTTAGTCTCATTTTAATAGGAAAAATGTCTCCAATATACCAGTAAACTTCTTTTTAACGAAAAATTGCAATTAACAATTTGTCATTACTTTACTAGGGTTAGTATCTCACCGACAGACTCATTACTGTCAATTGTCAGCATCAAAATATGCCGCTGCGAAACAAGCAACCGCGCTCTGCTCGGCTGACGGCAGCTGACGGCGACCCCCTTTTGTGGAAGGGGCCATTCGTGGACAGATATCGTGTAGCTCAAATCAGACTCATATCGAAAATCTAATGTAACAGGTTTTTACTTTTTTCTTTACAAACACCCGCCCCTTTTAAAAATCGGAAAAAAACAGGGCTACGGCATATCACTACAGTCATACAGGGTTTTCTTTTCGTTATGCATTCAGAAGTCCATTAATACAAAATTGCAAATTTTCCAATTTTTTTCTTGTTTTTATATTTCAATTACCGGAGTTTGAGTTTTAAAGCTGAAAAAAATCAAGGGTATGTACTTCGTATCTGGACACACGCTTGATTTTTTCCAAATTTTTTCACTTCCTCATTTTCGAAAAAACAAGGAGAAATTACTGTTTTTTTTTCAATTCCTCCCACTACCGTCCTAGTCGGTGTATATGGTTGAATCATGCTAAAAATGAGTATTTTTCCATAATCTATCGAATGGTTATTTTACTATTTTATTTGTCTTGGGTGCAGTTTTGACCACCCTATCCACTTGTGTCCGCTTCGGCGCGCGCGTTGTCAAATCTCCTGAAGGCGCTGGGCTGGGCCATCGAAAATCTCCAGTCAACGAAACCACGAAACATATTACATTCGCTACGTTAAAAATAGATTCACGCAGCCACGTAACAAGCCGTACATACATACAACGCACACAAAGAAATGTTGTGGCGCTCGGCTTAGTTCTACGATTGACCGTCATAAAGCATAGAGTGCGCTCCGAATTGTGCGATATTTTTGCGCTGTCGGTATTTTTCAGCGTGGACACGAAGTCCCATAAGGTGCAATGTCTATCCCTATCTCGTCTGTGCATTTGGGTTGTCCATGGTTTTGCACGAGCTGCCTGTTGTATAGTCTATGTTTATGTGGGTGTACGTTTCTTCATATGACATTAGGTATAATGGATTGTGTGTGTACTTCACTGTGTTATATTTGTCTAATTGTAGTTGCTTCCATATTTTTATTATATTGGGGATGTACCTTTGTGAGATGTTGGGTTGTTCTGTAGTCAGTTTGGCATAATCTTTGATTTTTTTAATTATTGGGTCGTCTACGAATCTGTTTTTTTTTATGAGGTATTTTATTGTTTTAATACGGCTTGTGTGTTCTATGGTGTTTTGGTTACTCAGGTGCCATAATATTTCATTTGAAGTGCTGATTGGCAGTCCCAAGTATTTTTTGGTTATGGTGGCAATTATGGTGTTATATTGGGCGTTCCTGGTTGAGTTGCTTGGTGATAGAAATATTTCTGAGCCCCATTCTATTGTCGGTCTGATGATGGCCTGGAATAGCGTATTTAATGTTTGTGGGTGGGCCCCCCATTTGGTGTGGGATAACCAGTTTATTAATTTTTGGTATTTAAATATTTTCTTTTTCACGTGTGTGAGGTGGTGGTTCCATAGCATTTTGTTGTCTATTATAATGCCCAGGTATCTAACTGTGTTGGTTGCGTGTATTGTGCCCATTTTAAAGTTTATGTGGTCTATGTGGTTTGCCACCTTTTTGCGAGTAAAAATAATTAGTTTTGTTTTGGGTGTTGATATTTTTAATCCAAGTTTTGTGAGGTTTTCTGTTAATGTTTCTAAGCTGTCGGTTAAATTGCATTTGAGTATGTTATGGTCTTTATGTGTTGTGATTATTGCTAAGTCATCCGCGAATGCTACTATTGTGGAGTGTTGTGGGCTGTTTTGTAAGATGTTGGCTGTATATATGTTGTATAGTAATGGGCTGAGTGGTGATCCTTGTGGTAATCCGGTTGATGTGTATCCTGTTTGTAAATATTTGTTATTATGGTAAAGTTGTATTTTTCTATTGTATAGTATGTTGTTAATAAATGCTATGGTGGGGCCTGGTATTAGTAATTCTGTGAGTTTATCTGTCAATATTGATGGTATAACATTGTCGTATGCAGCTTCTATGTCTAAAAAGATTGCGCCACAAGTTGTTTTCTGTGCGAATGCCTCATATATTATTGTGGAGATGAGTGCCAAGTTGTCAATGCAAGCCTTATTTTTCCGGAATCCAAATTGTAAATCTGGAATCAGTTTTTTTTTTTCGATATAGTGGGATATTCTATTATGTAGTATTTTTTCAGTTAATCTTAATATTGCGGATGATATGGCTATTGGTCTATAGTTTATATTATCTGCTTTTTTGAATATTAATACTTGGTAAGTTTTCCAGTCTGGTGGTATCTTGTTGTATTTTATTATAGCGTTTATGAGTCTGTTTAATTGTTCTAAGAAATTCTTAGTTAAGAGTTGCAACATGTGATTGTTAATCCTGTCGTATCCTGCTGCAGATTTTTTTTTACTGTATTGTATGGTTTGTTCTATTTCCTCTATAGTTATGTCTTTACTAATATGTTGGGTGTCTGGTATCTGTTGTATGTTGACGCTGTGTGTATAGTCTGGGTTGGCTGTCGGTACAAAGAGTTTATTAGTGAGATTGTCAAGTCCTATGGGGTTGATAAGTTCATTTTTATTTACTTCTTTTGTGTACTTGGAGTTTTTTAGTTTTTTAACTTTGTTCCATATGTTGTTTATATGGGTGCTTGGGTTAATTTCACTGATGTACTTGTTGAATGCTTCTGTTTTTTTATTGTTAAATATTTTCTTGGCTTCTTTTTCTATTCGTTTATAGTTGGCCCATGTGTTTTTGTTGTTGTTGTTTAGTACGTCTTTGGCTGCCAATTTTTTCTGTTGGTGTATTGTGGAGCATTCCGTGTCCCACCAGCTGTTTGCTAGTATTCTATTGTTAGTTTTTGTATATGTTTGTTTGTTCTTATGAGTTTTTCTCTTGATGTTCTGTGCTTGTTCAAAGGCTGCGTGTATTGCGTTTGTCCATTCTGTATATTGTGTCATCACGTTATCGGCGTTAATTTGCGGATTGAATGTGTAGTTGTTGAGTATGTTTTGGATGATATGTTTGTCTATGTTGTTTATTTTCGGTTGTTGTCTGTCGTGTGTGTGGTGGTTGTCTATTTGTTGGTTCTTAATTTGGATGATTATGGGGAGGTGATCGCTTATGAGTATATCGGTTATAATTTCCCATGTTGTGTGTAGTGTGCTTCGTGCGTGTATTAGTGTAATGTCTGGGACACTATTTGTGGCGTTATTTGTTATTCTGGTTCTGTGTCCGTTATTTAGTACGGTAAATGGTAAGTTTTGGAGTGTTGTTGCTAATGTTTGTCCATTCCTGTTGTTTTTCGTTGAGCCCCAGGTGTGGTGTTGGGCATTAAAATCCCCTGTGATTATTATATTTGTTGTTTGTCTAGTGTGTTGTTTTATTGTTTGAAATAATTCTTCCCATTCTGTATATCTGAGATTGGCGTTTGGTCGTATGTATAAGGCTGCTATGTAAATTGTTGTATTTGTTTGTGTTATTTTTATTAGTGCTATTTCTATGTTGTTATTGTTGTTTGTGTTTATCGGTATTGAATATGCTGTAATTGTATTTTTGACAATGAACATGATTCCACCACCTATGGTGTCTCTGTCCTGTCTGTATATATTATAGTTTGGTATGTAGTATGGGATGTCCGGTTTAAGCCATGTTTCGGTTATGGCTGCAATATCTATGTCATAGTCGTCTATTATTTTGCAAATTTCTATTTTCTTATTGGTTATGCTTCTGGCATTCCATTGTATTATTTTCACCATTATCTTGTGTGTTTGTGTTTGGTGGCTGGGCGCCTGGACATCCGGGTTTGTTGTATGGTGGTGTATTAGTGTGTAATGTTTTGTTTGTTGCTTTTCTTAACTTTTATTGTGTGGTTTTGTGTTTTAAGAAGTCTCTGACATCTTTTTTTTTTAAGACTTTTTTAATTGTGCCCATTTGTTTATCCATTTTGTGTTTTCTTTTTATTATTTTATTGATGTTGTCTTCTGTTGTTTGTTCTTGTTTCTCTTGTATGTACTCCATATGCGGTGGTGCTTCTTGCTGTGTGTTCGTTGTTTCTTGTGTTGTTGTATCTTCCGTTGTTGTATATTCTATTTCTGTTTGTGTTATTAATTGTTCTTTTCCTATGGGGATTTCTTGTATTATTATGTCTGCCTTTTCTTGAGGTTGCATTTGTGTAAGTGTTTTGTATTGTTCTATTGGAGTTATTTCTTCCTGGATTATCTGTTGGTCTAGGTCTATCCGTGTTATTTGGTTAGTTACGTTAGTGTTGGTTTGGTCTATTGTCTTATTTATGTTTGGTATGATTAAGTTTTCCGTTTGGTTCGATGTGTTTGTTTTTTTCTTTTTCCTTTTCCAAAATTCAATTTTTTCCATTTGCAGCCACTCTTGTAGTGTTATGTGGTCTTTATCATTGCCAAATATGTTTTCTACCTCCATCTCATCTTTTATATTATATTTTTTGATTAGTTCTTTAGCTGTGTTTGTATCACAGTTGTTGTATGCCATTGTAGTTTTAAGGATTACGTTATATTTGTATATAGGGCATTTTCTGGACAGCGAGGGGTGTTCTGCTCCGCAGTTGCCACAAATTATCTCATTACTGCAGTCTTCTATTTTATGATTACCAGCACACCTGTCGCACCTATAATTTGCTCGACATTGTGCTGTACTATGGCCGAAGCGTTTGCATACCATACACATTTTGACTTTTTCTATGTAAGGTGTTATGTAATTTTTAACACAGCAAATGACCAGTTCCTTAGGTAGTTTGTTACCTAGGAACGTGATTTTAATAGTTGATGTGGGTATTTGTACGCCGTTTGTCCTATCCCATCTATTGAGGCGCTCTATTTCTAATATTTGGTGTTTGTGTTTGTAAGTTAGTTCTATATCCTCTCGTATTTCTTGTATGCTTAGTGTTTGCCAGACATTTCTTATTATTCCTACCCTGCATATTGCGAAGGTGGGGATATAGAATATCCAGTTTTTGTTTTCATCATTAATTTCTTGCATTGTGAGTTTGTTAGCATCTTCTGCGGTTTCGCACTTTATTTGTGCGGCAAATTTACTTATTTTTTTTATTCTATATGTATTGTAATGTCTTTTATTGAGGTATTTCCCTATCATCATTGGGTGGAGGTTACCTAAATTTTGGTTTGGGTCATTTTGGATAACATGAACATAATATGGTCCTGTGTGTATGTGTTGTTGATATTTATTTTCCCTTTGTTTCAGAGCTGTTGCTATGAGTCTGTGTCTTGTGTTGTTATTTGATTCAAAAGTCAAACGGCTTTCTGTTGCCATTTTGATTGTATTCTGTCTGTGTGCTGTGTTAAATGTGTTAGATTCGTGTGCCGATTATTTAATTTAATTAGAAATATGTATGTATATATAAAATATTTTTGTTACTATTTTTTTTTTTTATTATTATTATTATTATTATTGATATAATATAACTTATATGCTAATTATCCTAGTTATATGTATAAAGTCTATGTACTAAATAGCGGTTTTTATATTACTGTATTGTTATTAATCACTTCTTATAATTAAATTGTCTGACTATTTATTATACTATTTACTGTTAGTTATTAACACATGCGCTTTTCACACCTGAGGTGCATTGTCCTTTGTTAGTTTATTAGTATTAATTTCTTTCCTGGGCTTCGTCTTCCGTATCAGTTCCTCTTCACCACCGTTTCTATCCTCGATCCGCTCCTGACCGCGTCTCAAGAGTGACTCTAGGGCATTCTGACATATCATCTTATGGGCCTTCGTGTCTCATGTTCTGAATTACCGGCTCGACGAAAAAGCAGGCAATTTCGAGCGCACTCTACGATTTGTCGTGGTCAATTTGGAAACTATGTGAAAGAGAGAAGGCAGATGAGATCGCTCCTTACTTTGTTTCATATCCCGTAAAATGAAACTGCACAGTTTAACTGTCTGACAACCATATTTGAGCAAGTCTTCCACTCATCCAAATAATATCTGTTACCAAAGCCCACTAGAAAGCAGTGTTATACCGGTGGGATTATACATATACATATACGACTAAAGTTTCATTATTTTTAACAAATTTATTGCTCGGATGAATTTATTGTCACTTTCCAGGGACTAAAATTATAAATTATGTAAAATTTCGCGCCGCATTAACGTGTTAAGAGTCATGTTCACTGAAGTATGCATGTACTTAGTAGTTTTAATTGGCTCGTAATCAATTGTTTCCGTCATTATTATTTACTCTCTGTTCACTGTCTTTTTTTTGATCCGGCGAACAGCGAAGCGCGCTGCGAGATTCATGAATTCCTTCCAGCCCCGATTCTGACAATCGGAGTGTACACATCAGGTCTGTCGTTTTCACTTACCCCAGCACGGTGCGCACACACCGGCACCAATACAGTAAAAGTCCGTTATATGACCGCTGAAGTTAGTATCCGTTATATGTCGCTGTGCCGCCATCTTGTTAGGGGGATTCCCCTCGCAACCGTCCACTTAGTCCCACGACATTGTCACACAATTTGTTTGATGCCGTCGACGGCAACTCGAGGCCTATCGGTGAGACACTAACCCCAACGACAAACAATTTAAAAAGTTGATTTACGATATTTCGTTAAAAAAATGTTTACTAGCATATAGGAGACATTTTTCTGATAAAAATGAAACCAAACACGATATTGTTACGACACTTGGTTGCCTTGTTTCGGCTTGTCAATCTGACTGTTGGCAAAACTTTCGAGCAGCACAGCAGAATGTAGGAACGCTTCCTTTATAAGTCGCTAAACCTTATGCTCCTTCCTTTATAAGTCGCAAAACCTTATGTTCCTTCCTTTATATGTCGCATTTGCGGCTTTCCTTTGATCATATATAGGAACCATTCCACCATTTTCGCACCTCATAAAGCGGCTAAAAGTGTTTCAATTTGCTTGACTCACTCTCTGCTACATCTGTCTTCCTCTTTTCTACCACCACATCACATTGCCACATATCCTCTCCACCAATGACCGCATTTTACATTTTATGTATAGTTTGTATTTATGTATGTATGCATGCTTGTACAGGGTCTTTCTTTTAACTCGGAACGCTCGATCTAGTGAAAACGCTAACGTGGCAACAGCGCTAGACTTGATACACGCGCCGCCGGGGACAGTGCGCCGGCGGTACCGACACTCTTAACCGTATCGACTCTAGCGCTGTTGCCACGTTAGCGTTTTCACTAGATCGAGCGTTCCGAGTTAAAAGAAAGACCCTGTATGTATAATATGGATAAATGTAGAACTTTTAATTCGTAAGGAAATATAAACCGATTGGTACCGTGTTTGGTCTCATTTTACTCGGAAAAATATTAGCAATAGGATAATGACATTTTTATTCACAAAAACTCAAATTAAAAAAATGTTCTTTGTTCCATTAGTATTACCTCACCGATATGTGGGCATTCTGTCTTTCCGAGCGTGTTTTTTTTTCTCAGTCCCTTTCTTTTCCTTATCTGCTGTCCCGGTCTGAGCCCCTCCGTGTCGGCAAAGTGCAAAGAGCTGAGAATCGACTACCTCTGTCCTGTATATGTCGGTTTGCGGTCCCGAATTTCGGACATATAAAGGACTTCTACTGTACATAGTGCCAGGGCTTCAAATCTGGCGTCACAGCGTCAAGAGTGTCCACGCAAGGAGCCGTTCAATCCCCACCTGTGACACCAGACTTGGACCCGTGGAACCATGGGTGCTGCTGTGTATAGACAAAGAGAGCCCTATACACCGCACCTTGTTTCCATTCGTATCGCTTGTAATGTACGCAAAGTTAAAAGGATACGAATGAAAATAAGACGAAGTATATATATATATAGGTTTTTCCTTGTCGCACCAAGGGTCCACATCTGACATCACTGATCCCCACCTTGACATAAATAATTGAAAAAGTCATCACTGAGCAAAACACATCGTGACATCGAGAAATTATGATATGTGCATTTTTGTTAGCATGTCTAAATATCGAATTGTTCCAATATTGTTGCGAAATAAACTATGTAATGTGTAACAAACGCGAGCCGGCGCATATCAAAAGACGATAGGGCTGGCGGCCGCTGACGTCACCGTGCTTGGATTTGTACTTGCGACGGCGGCCTAAACGACAGAACGGGGGACGGGAGACGCGGAGTGCGTTTGTTTCTGGGCAGCCACGGCCGAGAGGGATAACATTTTTAGTAGTCGAATGGAGCAGATGACGTAAATAAAGCCAAAGTTGAATTGAACACTATTTATTTTGTTGAAAATCACCTTACAAAAGGGAACAGAGCGTCGACTCAATCATTGAAAGATATCCGTATACTATTCTCAAACTTTTCTTTTATGTTACTATTAAATAAAATCACTCATGCAGTGTCAATGTCGCATAAAAAACGGAAACAAAATTTTCATGTGAATAAGTATAATTTTCTTATCTCTCATTAAATACAGTATTCGAAATACGTGTAGTATTTCTCGAGGAGGTGCGGTAACAGATGAAGAATAACGAATTCTTCTGTTTCCAAACGCACATGAAGAATAGGGAATTCTTCTGTTTTCGACGTAAATGTGTGGAATAGTGTGGCTGACATCTACGTTAATTTTCACATTCGAGCCATTTACTATACAAATCGATTAATTCCACTCTTTGAAAAATGTTTGTTTTGAGTTTCAAAGCACTTGGTAGTCATAACTTTTTATATTTACAATAACTTTCCTGAATAATAAAGATAGGCATCACTTAACGACAATATCTTTTTGGCCGTCAAAAATAAACAATTTAGTTCAGAAATCAGTCTAGGTATCTCCGTACTGTAATGCAAATTGTTTGCAGTACTGCAAATAAAATTAATTAGAGAGGGGTGAATGCGTTCTATGAAATTTATTTAACTTTATATTATAGGGGACATTGAAAAACTGATGCTACATGGTTAATTATTATGACTTTTCTCATCCTTTTTTTTAGCTAGGTGTGACACTGAAAATCAGAATTTGTTTGAGGCAGATCAGTGTTGTCCAACCCGTGGCATTTAACCCTTTGAGTGCGGCGCGCTCTCGGACGAAACCATCCATATGGACGGCGCGTTTTTCGCTTGTCAGTCGCTGCGAGTAGTCTTGTATATGGTGTGCCATTGTTGGGTTTGGGCCGCAACAGTGTAATATGAAGACAATTGATTGAACGATATTGAAACAATTGCCGATATTTAGTTGCAATGTTACGTTAGACAACTAATTTCATGTTGAATCAGTTGACAAAACAGTAATAAAAGAGTTATAGTTAAAAAATACAGAGGGCGTATATATACGCCTTTCGTATATATTGATGGATTTGTGAGGGCGTATATATACGCCTTTCGTATATATTGATGGATTTGAGAGGGCGTATATATACGCCTTTAGCAGTCAAAGGGTTAAAAGCCATACAGCCCAGTCTATGCATCGCATAATGAAAGTGGCTTGTGTGCAAAACAAACACACTTACAGTGCGGCCCAAGGAAGCCAGTGTCAGCAGGCAGAGCTGCAAAAGCCACATTTTTGAGTGTATGCGTGCCGTGTCGGTGAGAGCTGCGCGCGCCGGTTGTACGCACCGAACGTAAACAAAGACGGAACCATGATTCCTGTCTCCTTTCTACCAACGTCCTGTACCGAAGTCTGTAAGCTGCGCGCGCCGCTAATATGTCCGCGCCAACATCTCATTGTGTGCGTGCCGTGTGTGTGTAGAAAAGGAAGGAGCTTGTCTCCGTCTCATTTCTTCTTGTAGGTCTCGTGTGACGAGGAAGGAGCTTGTCTCCGTCTCGTTTCTTCTTGTAGGTCTCGTGTGACGAGGAAGGAGCTTGTCTCCGTCTCGTTTCTTCTTGTAGGTCTCGCGTGACGAAGAAGGAACTGTACTCTGTCTCGTTCTACGGTGTTGAATCTATTTTTAGCGTAACGATGGTATAACGCGTTTCGCTTACTTACTGGCTACTGGAGATTTTCGATGTCCCAGCGTCTTCAGAAGATTTGACAAGGTAAGCGCCGAAGTGAACACCTACAGGTGGATAAGATGGTCAAAACTGCTTCCAAGCCAAAACAAATTGTGAGATAGCCATTCGATAGTTAATCGAAAAATACTCATTTTTTACATGTTTTAACCTTATACAGCGACTAGAACGGCAGTGGAAGGGATTGAAAAGAACAGCTATTTGTATTTTTTTTTTTTTATTTGAAAATGAGCAGTTGAAAAAATTTGAAAAAAATTAGACGTGTGTCCTGATACGAAGTACACACTCTTGGTTTTTTTCAGATTTTTAAAACTTAAACTGTGGCAACTGAAAAATTAGAACCAAAAAAAATTGGCCTATTTGCTATTTTTTATTGAAGGTCTTCTGGGTGTATAACGAAATAAAAACCCTGTATGAGTGCAGTGATATGCCGCACCCCTGTTTTTTTTCAGATTTTTAAAAACGGTGGGTGATAGTAAAAAATATAAATAAAAACCTGTTATCTGGTCGTTTGTGGCGTGTTGAGAGTAATTTGTACACTGAATCTTTATGCATTCTTTACGTGATAAGTTTATTACGCAATATTCAATTATATGAGGTACATATCGTTATATGAAATGTATCGTTACGCGCAGTGCAACGATTTGATAGAAGGAATCGTCAAATGTTCGATACGCGCGACATGCGTTTTACCGAACATCTATGTATTATATATTGTGCAAATGAAGTATACAGCCCAGGATATGGTAAATGAATCCAAAGCGTTTTTTGAAAATAGATTTATTTTCCAAAGGGCATAGCCGGGTAAGACAGTGAAATGTGCCCCAAAACCGATCGAAATTCTGAATGGGCCATTCGATAGCTTATGAAAAAAGAAACATTTTTGTGAATTTTCAACTTTGTATCTCGACCGTGGGGGGCGGGGGGTGTAAAATGTACTGTCCGCTTCTCCCACCATTTTCTCGGAATCTAGTGCATAAAAAAATTCGAAAAAAAATCAGTGCCATATCTAGTAATGGCGCGCATATTACAGATTTTTTTTTCAGATTTTTACATAAAAAATCCTATTGGTAAAAAAATAAAAACCGAAAAGTCAATCAGAAAAACATTTATTTGATACCGAAGGAGGTCCGGATCAGTGATGCCGCTTTTTTGTGTAATGTAATATTACAATCAACATCTCTCTGATTTTTTTTTATAATTTTTGCTCACCAGCAACAGCGTCGGAAAAATAAATAACCCGTTTTTTCGTCAGTTTTTGGGTGTCAGAACAACGTATGAGGTAAACTTTGGTTTAATTTTTGTCACATAACTATTTCATGTAATGTTTAATGTTATTGATTACATTGCATAGTCGTAATAATGCAAGAAAACTAAATAAATGGAAGAAATCGATGTCACAATGTATGCCTTATGTTCTGAAAAATTGAAGATCAACCAAAGATCGTTGGTACCCACACGCGTATGGTGACAGACGCTTTTGTCGAAGCAAACTTTTTCTTTGGGTTCGAATCCTGTTAGGTGCCTTTTTTTCATCGTTTTTTTTGTCCTTTCTCTATGCAACAATAGTTAATATTTAATGTCAGATGACTTTCTCTATGCAACACATTTTTGTCATTATTACTGACAAAATATATGACTAGAATAACGGAATCATGGAAGGCGGTTAGAAGGCATGTGCATATTTATTACAACATTAAAATGTTGACAAAAATATTGTGAAATCATCTGATATTAAATATTAACTATTGTTGCATAGAGAAAGGACAAAAAAAAAACGATGAAAAAAAGGCACCTAACAGGATTCGAACCCAAAGAAAAAGTTTGCTTCGACAAAAGAGTCTGTCACCATACGCGTGTGGCTACCAACGATCTTTGGTTGATTTTCAATTTTTCAGAACATAAGGCATACATTGTGACATCGATTTCTTCCATTTATTTAGTTTTCTTGCATTATTACGACTATGCAATGTAATCAATAACATTAAACATTACATGAAATAGTTATGTGACAAAAATTAAACCAAAGTTTACCTCATACGTTGTTCTGACACCCAAAAACTGACGAAAAAACGGGTTATTTATTTTTCCGACGCTGTTGCTGGTGAGCAAAAATTATAAAAAAAATCAGAGAGATGTTGATTGTAATATTACATTACACAAAAAAGCGGCATCACTGATCCGGACCTCCTTCGGTATCAAATAAATGTTTTTCTGATTGACTTTTCGGTTTTTATTTTTTTACCAATAGGATTTTCTATCTAAAAATCTGAAAAATCTGAAATATGTGCATCATTGCTAGACATAGCTCTGATTTTTTTCACATTTTCTTTATTCGCTAGATTCCGAGAAAATTGTGGAAGTAGCGGACAGTACATTTTACACCCCCGCCCTCCGCGGTCCAGATACAAAGTTAAAAATACACAAAAATGTTTGTTTTTTCATAAGCTATTGAATGGCTCATTCGGAATTTCAATCGGTTTTGGGACACATCTCACCGTCTTAACCTGCTATGGCATTTAGACAAACAGTACTGATCATTTGTAAGCTTTCTCAACACATTTTTCTGTTATAGGATTCCAAAGAGTGCAACAGGTCCATTGTCGTGATCCATATACACATTTGTCGCTGTTGTTCAAATTAGGTGCTATTAATCTTTAAACCACACTCTTGCGACCAATATAAATTTTATCATGCACTTTATTATTTGGTTTCCATGTCAATGCCAATGCACTGATATATGTCTACATTGCGCCAATTGTAATAAATGTGCTCCTTGTTAGACTGTTAAAATATGATTGTAAAAGCTCTAGAAACAGTGTGCTCTTCAACGGTTTTTTTGAATTTTTCTCGCAATGACAGCGTTTTAATGAGAGCATAGGCGAGAGGGGATTTACAGCAGGACCAATTCAACTGTTTTGAACCTAAATCATAATGGGTTTCTAATTTTATCTACCAATCAAAAATTAATTTTTTAAAATCATTCTTTTGTAGTGTAATTTTTTAGATAAATCTCAACATGTAGTGGTGACGAAACAGTTACTACAAAAAAAAATGTTATGGTTCATATGATTTTTATTATGTTAACTACTAGTTGCACTGCCTCAAGTGCAATCTAAAGATTTTATTCATTCTCATCTTCCATATTACCATTGTACATTCAGAATTTACATTAATGGTATCATTAAACAACTTTTTAGTGCGTCATGAATAGATAATAAAATACACATAAAAATGTACATTCGAGATTCTTTTTTCTTTAAGTGCTATTCTGTGTGAAGTGTGTAGAATAAGTCTAAGTGTGAAGAATAAGTATTAGGCATTAAATAAAAAGATTGATTGATGGTCGCGACATCTTTCTAAGGCAACGTTATGTTGGAAAATATGGCGTCCAAGCTATTAAATGCTTTACATCGTGTTATTCAAAACGTGGAACAAGAAATTACAACAATTTTAACTCGGAAATTTCCACCAGGTAAAGATCAACTTATACGGTCGAAGCAATAGTTTATTAATATTAATTAAAATTGGTAGTCCCGGAGATTTTTCACTTACTTACATAACCTACAGCATATACCTAAAAACGTATTTCAGTAACAATTGAACAAAAATAAACGTATTTCATGAATATGTATAGGGCCATCATATGCTTTTGACTGTAATGATTTACTTCATCAAGAACGTGGTATAAATATTGGAAGATGTTCGTTAATGGATGTATTGAATAACAACATTTTATGGGCAGTCCCAAAATCCCGACGAACAATTGAAAGACGTTTGAAAAGAAAATTTGGTGTACCAAAGTATATCTGGAAACCTTATCTACCTAAAAAATTATTAACATGTATTACATGTGGTCATGACCATGAACCTGGTCGTTTATGTGGTAAGATTGTAAATTTATTAAGTGTTATCTTTCATTGCATAAACATCATCTTATAGGGCATTGTTATGAAAGAGTTAAATTAGAAACAAAGGAAATGCAAACAGCTATTCAAGAAAATTTGGGCTTATTACCTGTAGAAGAAAATGTAATTGTATTATATAAAGGAGAAATGGATAAATATTCAAACGATCAATTAAAGGTATGGATGGTAAGGATCTTTATTAGTTTAAACCTCTCAAAAATTATTGTTTTCCTTAGAACAAAAGAATTATTGAATTGGCAAAGAAGAGACCAAAGTGGTTCCATGAAAATTTACTTCAATCTACAACTCAACAACCATCAGATACCAAAGATGTCAAACCAACTAATTTAGCATAAATTTATTAATATGCCTTAAACATTTACAAAATTATTGTATTAACTTACTAACTAGTATAATACATTCTGTTATTTATATATCTCATTGTATTGTAATACATGCTATATACCGACGTGACATATTATGAGTTTTTATTAGAACAAGATTTTTCATAATATATAGAAGTGTCATATTGTAAAATGAATTGCATTTTGCAATTTATTTCATGATTGTTTCGTTTTTTGATCAACATTCATTATTCATGCAATACACATGGCAGACTTAGTATTGAATTATAACAAATAATATTTTACACATAATGGCATTTAACTTGTATCATACTTATCTACGATAGTACTATAAATAAGTTTTACTGTAAAAGCTCAAGAACACCAACAGATTCTTTTGCAAAATGACTCAGAACATGTTCATGAAACTCTGCAAACAGAACAGACTTTCCATAAAGTACTCCACATAATGGACATATTCTGTTATTTACATCACTACTATCTGTTATGTCTGAACACTTTTCTAACGACAAACTTGATTGTGGAAGACTGGTTTGCGTCATACCATGTTCTCTAAAACTATCAGTAGAGTCAAATTGAGTGGCCGCCTGGCACATTTTTTTATTTGCGTTCTTTCTGCAGTTGTTACATGTTATTCCTGTTAATCATTTGCTAATATTAGACCCAAAAAGTGTTGTAACACTTTTTTACTATAAGACAAAATTGGTTGTACCTTTTTTCAGGTTTCTTACACTTAGCAATGCCTTGTTCAATCGGGCTTGCTGCAGTAATAATGCGCTCTTAGTTTGCACCAAATTAATGTCATATCGTTTTAACTGTTCTAAGGTGTCGTTGTCTGAATCTCGCACATAGGTAAAACCAATGTTTTGAAAATGGACATCATCTGCATTTTGTAACTCTACCATCTAAATAACAAAGAACATTTAAATAATTATATTTTAAAGCTTTGTAAATGTATCTAGAAACATATGGTTAAATTTATTTATTTCATACCTCTGCATATTGCTCTTCCAAATCTGATTTTTCTAACATGATACTGTTTATCAATCTAAGAGATATCTCTTCCAAACTATGGTCCTTGTTACCTAAATAATTATTTCTGTACCAGTAATTGTCAATATACAATTTCTATCATAATGGAGTACTGTACAAACCATTATCTATGGTCAATAAAGATTTCCTGTTTGCCTCTTGTTTGGCAGAATTGATGTCATGAATGGCAAATGACAATATATCTGATTGTTGCGGTATAGGATGTTGCTTTAATGTGTCAGAAATTTTTGTTAATTGATTTCCTAATGTTTTATTGATTCTCGTTAATTTAGATAACCTATTCCATAATTTTTTATTCTCTCCAGCAATCATTGAAATATGATGACTAAGTTGGGACTTTTGCTTCGTAAGTTCTTCAACTTTACCCTAGAAGCAATAATTATAATTTTGTATAATTACGGAAATACTAATTTTTTGTAATTATTATTAATACAGACCTGTAAATTTTTCAATAAAGTTTCATCACTATGATCACTACACTTAACAATTGCTGTTGATAGGCTTGATCCACATTCAAGCCTTAAACACACATTCTCTTCTTCTACTAAAGCTAACCTCTGTTGCAGCTGTTGATAATGTTCCTTCATAGTTGTGAACGCAACCATTAAAGTATCATATGTCTTTAAATTTTTTATCTCCAGCTTCGATACTTCTGATGTTTCCATTGTATTGCAAGTAATTCAATTTTGTGATGGCTCAGTTTAATAAATCTCACTGCATTTTTGTCAACACAATAATGGCTGCAAACTGTTTCGAAACAACTTTTTGAACACGTTACGTATAAAATTAGTTACAGATTAGATATAAATCTGATATACGCTAAGCTTTAAGTCAAATTCAGATATCACTTCTTTGTCAGTAAGCACTTATTTTTCATTAATCCATCACAATGAGATGTTATATACATACTTAAGGTATGTTGCAAGGTCGTTTTATTTTATACTTTTCCATCGAGGCAGTATGACAGATACGAATTAAAGGAGTTGCAATGTTTTTTTTAAGGAAACCGAAAAGTATGTAACTAATAAATTTGCAAATATTCAAGAAAACAATAAAATAATCCTGTAACACTATAGTAATCGACTTTAATCAAGTACACACATTATTAAATATTTTTACTTGACGCTTCAATTATTTTATGATGACACACTTAGAGATTGAATTCTTTGTGATGCCGAAAAAAAAGGGATCCCACTTTGTTGCAATTTTGCAATGTTGTGGTGCTAAATATATATTATAAAAGCAACAACTATCGCTGAGTATTAGAAAGAGTTATAAAATGTTATGAATTGAGTTCAAGAAGTAGGAAAACTGTCGTATCGGTAGTGAACAGTTATATTGGCAACCCAGGCGTATTTAATGACGTCATAGAGCGCGATTTTACCAATCTCGTGTAATCTCGAATTATGGGGTATTGAAGCATCTCAAATCCTGTATAAGTACTCCTTTCGAAAGTCTACGCTTAGTCTAGGCTGGTCTAGGCTAAAGAAAGATTTCATTTTGATTTAACCCTTTGCGGTCGGCAGACTTTGCTGCTGGGAATACCAACAGATCGGCGCAAGTTTAGCGTTCCGCAGTTACTTTTCCCTATGGGACATTACTACACATTACTATCACAGTGTAAGGTGGTGTAAGGCGAATAACGAAAATTGTGGTAATAGGATTGCGGTTTGTTGATCTAAATATTTGAATCTAGCATCGGGAGGATGATTTTCTTTCGTTAGAGGTAGCCCGGTTCGCTGTGCCGTGCGTCAAGCGATCACAGCGGTGGCACGAACTTCTACGACCAGTTCCGAATGCCGCCACTGCGGCGGCATCGACCGCAAAGGCTTAAACTGGGCATGTTTCGCCATTTAGAAGATTTAGAAGCTCATTGGGATAGGAAAAGAAAGAATCTGCACGAAACGCGTATCTGGCTCGGAAGAATTTCTATTGTTACATACTATTATATTATATTGTCAGTCACTGCACAAGCTAAAAGTATTATTGATTGAAGGAGGCACGACTAATTTCAATTGTGCCTTGATCTGTCACGGCGGTTCTGTTTTTTATGTCCAAAATGTCAATTTATGATTGATATATATACCAATATTAGATGACAATTGTATATATATACAGGGTGGTTCCGATCCGGTGGTACAACCGAAAAGGAGGTGAATCTACATGCAAAAATAAGTAAAACAGAACGTACGACAATTTTTTTTAAACGCTCCGTTTTCGAGAAAATCGACTTTGAATTTTTGTCAGGTGCAAGCGCCCTGAAGCATGGCATTGTATATCTATATCTATCGCTTTGCGTCGCTACGAGTACGTTCCGGCAGCTATGACGTCACGATAGGCCGCTTCGGTCCCACTGTCGCGTATACCGGATGTCCTTGCCGGGCCTGCTTCGATGCCACGCAATGAGATAAGCCATCGCGCCGCGATCAAGATTCCTACAGCGCACCCGGTATATCACGCCGCGCTCGAGTGCTCTTGCACTTTGCGAAAATTCAAAGTCGATTTTCTCGAAAACGGAGCGTTTGAAAAAAAAATTTCATACGTTTTGTTTTATTTATTTTTGCATGTAGATTCACCTCCTTTTCGGTTGTACCACCGGATCGAAATCACCCTGTATATATGTAGACAAAACTATTAATGCGAAGATGCCCCATATTACAATTGTCGCTACAAGTATAACAAGGAAAATATGGTTGAAGGATATGTGTCTGATGCCATGAAACCTTATAACAGATATAAAATTTGACAACCATATTATGTTTCTTTGAAACATACCAACACTTGCTCTGAGAAGAAATAAATATCTATTGATCACATAGTATGTTGTAACAATGGTGTTTATAGATCAGATGTGTGTGTTTTGGACATTTTTTGTGCCTTTGAACTTGTTTTAATTGGTAATAACATAGCAACAGGTTCTAACACATCTTTGTAGTCCAGGAATATGACAGCCTAGAACAATATACAAATATGTTAATATATATATACGGGATGAGCCAGAATTCGAGGGAGAAAAATTGGGGGGTGGTGGAACACACGAATACAAGCACTTTTTGTTCAATAATATATGGGTCGCAACTCAACGAATAAAAAGTTACAGGGCATTTTTGCACCGTCACATTTAACGCGCTGGCTGCCGCGCACGTCGTCGATGCCTGACCTGGCGGCGAATGTGTTAAAGAATTATCACAAGAATGAGAGTAGATATTTCACAAAACACTTTATTAACAATAATAAAATTGATTTATATGCTCAAAAATAAAAAGGTTAACGGTAACACGCTAACTGCCATGCGAATTTATGAGGAAACAACCGTCAGCCACGCGGGCTGCTCAGAACTGCGCTGGTTGTGTGAGTTAGCAATGCCAAGCGTACTACTAATATTAAAACTTACTCAATGCAGTTTTATACCATTTATCATTTGTATAAGCCGATTTTGCTGATTTGGCCTATTTCAGTAAAGTATTATCTAGCGGGCCAAACGATAACCAAGACAAAGTAGGATTGGTGCTTATCGTCTTTAATAAATGTCTTGAATGATGGGACACAATCGTCCTGATACTTTTACACATCTGCATTGAGTAAGTTTAAATGTTAGAAGTACGCTTAGGATTGCTATCTCGCAAAACCAGCGCAGTTCTGAGCGGCGCGCGTGGCTGATGCTCGTTTCCTCATAAATTCGCGTAGCAGTTAGCGTGTTATCCTTAAACTTTTTATTTTTGAGCATATAAATCAATAATATTAGTGTTAATAAAGTGTTTTGTCAAATATCTGCTCTCTGTCCTGTGATAATTCTTTAACACGTTCGCCGCCAGCTCAGGCATCGACGACGCGCGCGGCAGCCAGCGCATTAAATGTGACGGCGCAAAAATGCCCTGTAACTTTTTATCCATTGAGTTACGACCCATATATTATTTGACAAAAAGTGCTTGTATTCGTGTGTTCTACTACCCCCCAATTTTTCTCCCTCGAATTCTGGCTCACCCTGTATACTTGTGCAATAAATTATGGATGACATTAGTTACTGCATTCAGTTCATATTTTGTACACGTACTTCATTTTGTAATATACTTTCCTGTATTCCAAGATGCATAGCAATTTGTTTAGGTGGATAAATTGCATATATGCAACATTGCACATATGGTATTAGATAGTCGCTTAAGCATTCAGTGAGTTTGATCATATTATCTCTTTCTGTAGCGCCAAACGCCTAATAATATTCATAATCATTATACATGTTTGTACATAATACATGCATGCAAAAAACTCACCTGTTGTTCCTGTTTATAGAATAACAGAATTGCTTTTGCTACACGGTTTAGAGATTCCTGCAATAAGGCTTTACATACTGAAGAAAATGCAACTGGCGCGCAAAGTCTTAAATCATTGAATGCCGATATTAATCCGTTACAATATTCGGCGAGCGGATAAAATTCAAGAAGCTGTTCTGGCGGGTTTTCCTTGAATACATTAATATCATCAGACACTTTCATTAGAATTTTAATAGCTGATAAGGAAAAATATTCTTTATTCCACATTATTTATACTTACAGCCACAATAAAACTATCTGCTTTTATTTCAAGTCTTTGTAATTTATTGATTAATGTAAATGTTTCCATATCTCTTTCAAATTTACGAGTTGTTTTGCGAATATTTGTTTCAAATCTATCACAAATAACAGTAACAAATATATCAGACATTCGACTGGTAAAATCAATTCCTACTCTTCCGAAAGATAAAGCAAAGTATGTACACTGTCCCAAAATAGAATCTAGTGATGAAACATGAGGCAAGTCTGCTTCTAATGTTCCCAAAAAAAGAGAAATCTGAAAAAATTACAGTTCGTAGAATTTTAGATGTTAATATATTCATTTCAAAAAAATGATACCTTTTCTTCAAGCCAATGATGAAATATTGCTGATCCATTTAAAGTTGCATCTCGACCTGGTATCGTAAGTTCGTCATCGTTGAACATAGCGCGATACTGAGTTATTATATTAAATAAATGTATCCTAGATAATTCTATAGTTTTTGTTACATGGACATTTGCTGAAGATATATAATACTTGTTAGAAACAAACATAAAATGGCATTATTACTTAAATTATATTAAAATATCGTAATTTTACCATCGTCTTTTGGAATTCCAATTAAAAGACTTTGAAGCCAATTGTCACGGGCTTGGAGAAATTTTATACGAAGTTCTGGTTCTGTAAAAGCATCCATTGATCTTAATAATCCAACAAGTTGCAAACATCTTGGAAGCGGCAAATCAGCTCGAAGTGATCCAACAACTTGTCCGACCATTCCAGACCAACTATTTTCTATTTCAGCAACAATTGACTGGAAGATTCATTATTATCATTTATATACATAGTGTTTATATATTCTGTATACGACTTACCATAATAATGGGGATGTCACCATGTTTCATTCCCAACTGTCTAGCATACTGAGAAAGTTCTAATGCTTCATTATATTGATTACTTCTTAAACATGTTTCCATCAGTTGTGGCATTTCAAGTATTTCTAATAGTTCTGCATTCCTGGTTAATGTTAAACTGTTTATTCTTCTATGTGCATTTATATTTTTCGAAGTTTCACAGAAAGATTGGCACTTTCTAATAAATTCAGGAATTTTCTTGACAAGATTATCAAGATGTGTTTCTGCTTCATTAAACTAAATTTTTATTGAAATTAGTAGCACAAAATAAAGGATATCCACATTAATTGATATGTTAATATACTGTTATTGTTCCTTACCTGCCAGAATATCTCCCTGGAGCTCTCTGCTGCTTGAACAAATGTTTTATAATTTAGAAACACAAGCTCCTGTGTGGCTTTTAATATTGATGCTTTTTCCATAGACAAATGATCCGGCTCTTTATCTAAAAAATGTCTCTAATAAACATCTTCAATATAGTAACAAATTGTTTCACAATATATTTTTATAGAGTTTCACTTGGAATTATAACCACATATGGCCACATTACTTTTGTGAAAAAATAAGCGTTTATAACAGTTATTAACTTACTTAATTCATCTATGTCAAATGTTCCTAATTTTGACAGGTAATGGTAAAAACTAGGATGTAGAGTCCAAGTTCCTATGACATAGTATATACAGAAAAAAATAAAAGCCATAAATTACTAACAATAAATTATGTTTTTAGATTCAACTTGTAATAGTTACCTTTTATATCATCGGAAAACACTAAATTAATAATTTGTCCTACTTCAATTTCCATTGTCTTTTGTAATAAGTTGTTATTATACACAATATAGAAACAAATTTCGCAAGCAGTTTTGCAACACTTGTTTACAACATTGCACACTCACACGTTATCGTCACTTCCTCACAGCATATTAACATTAATTTCAACAATAGAAACTGCATGTATACGTATATCTAGCTTTCTGTACATGAATGTGAAAAAGTAATGTTTGCTTTTATAAGATTCAACAGTTAATGGATAGTAATATTGGTATTTTAAGCAATATTATATTCTGGTTCATTCATTTCCATCTTTTAGTATGCAAAAGAAAAATTGCTTTATAGGTTAGGAACCGTTAAAATTTCCGTAAATTATAATTCACAATCATGTTGAACTTCAAATGGGTTATATACAGTTATATACGACACTAGTATTGTTAACACAACTTGATATCATCAGCAGTATTTGTGTTGCCGCTTGCCGTTTTTAGTACAAATATGCAGATGTAAAAATCTAAGAAATTTAATCCTGCAAATACAAATACATATTAGTAAAGTCACAGATGAAATTGCACGTCATACGTAAATATCTTCAAAGCATTGTTTCATAGTCAATTTCATTTTTCACTATATTTTACTATTTTAACCCAAATTCAATGACGTTTCGGTGTATATTTATGTATCGTATTAAAGTTTCTTAAATATACTGTCATATTTTAACTATCGGGCATATTTTTTTCTTAAGGCACTTTTTATTTTTACGTCCCACATTAACATATTTTACTAAGGTTACGAACACTCTACCGATATTTAAAATTGATTTCTTTAACACAAATTTCAAAGCGTCATGATACTGTACAAACTTTGTAATTTCTTACCTAATCTTAAATTAATACATTATTTTCGTTGATAAATAATTTAAGTTCTAATTACTTATCATGTACGACAATAATCGATATACAGGGTCTACCATTTAACGGGGAACGCTCGCTTGCGTGAAAACGCTAATGTGGCAACAGCGCTAGACTCGATACGCGCGCCGCCGGGGACAGTGGCTGAAAGTATAACCTTCTCTTGAGTACATGCTCACCCGGTCATTCTGACTTCGGTCACAGACGAGATAGGGTAAAGGCACAGACCACCGACGAGATATACTTAAAGACCGCTCACCTTATGGGACTTTGTGTCGCCCGAAAATTGAGCCGTACTGGGACGCCCTCTCGGCGTATAGAGCGGCCGAATCAGGAAACTCAAGGCAACGCAACGAACTCACTGATTCCAGTTTTTACACCAAGTTACGAAGAATTGCGAAGAACCACTGCCGTGACGATCGTGGTGGGGGAAAGTTCAGATGTGTGCTGTCAGTCAGCGAGTCGTCTACTGTGTAGAATGGAATGTATCGAACGGAGTCAAAGAATGAGCTATGGCTCTGACTCTTCTCCGGCACGATCGCATGCGTGTTTCCTTTGACATAAGCCAGCGGTATTAAAATGCTTTTTCGTCCCTAACCTAACCGATGATCTGATAAAGTATCTTATTCGAAGGGTGTAGTTGGATGCTGGGGTCAAAATAACATAATATAACAATTATAAATCGAAAACGTCATGCGATACCTCATTAAAAAATACCCATTTTCATCACGTTTTAACTTTCAATCTGGAAGGGCAAGGGGCAGTAGGTTGTAAATTAAAAACTTTCGTTTTTGCTCATTTCTAAAAAAGGGGTGTCCGTGAAAAATTCAAGAACCTCCTTTCTGGCCGTTTCTGGCGTGTTAAAATTAATTTGTAGAACGATTTTTAAAGAAAACTGCTAAAACAAGGAGAATATGTAGTAATGGCGCTTGTTATTTTATGCTAAAATATTTGTAGGTCCGCTAATATTATCGGTTGCACAACGGCAAAACGTCTTTTTTCTCAGTACTACTCTCTTTATTATTAAGGGCATAGCCGGGTAAGACAGTGAAATGTGCCCCAAAACCGATCGAAATTCTGAATGGGCCATTCGATAGCTTATGAAAAAAGAAACATTTTTGTGAATTTTCAACTTTGTATCTCAACCGTGGGGGGCGGGGGAGTGTAAAATGTACCGTCTGCTTCTCCCACCATTTTCTCGGAATCTAGTGCATAAAAAAATTCGAAAAAAATCAGAATCATATCTAGCAATGGCGCGCATATTCCAGATTTTTTTCAGATTTTTACATAAAAAATCCTATTGGTAAAAAAATAAAAACCGAAAAGTCAATCAGAAAAACATTTATTTGATACCGAAGGAGGTCCGGATCAGTGATGCCGCTTTTTTATGTAATGTAATATTACAATCAACATCTCTCTGATTTTTTTTATAATTTTTGCTCACCAGCAACAGCGTCGGAAAAATAAAAAACCCGTTTTTTTGTCAGTTTTTGGGTGTCAGAACAACGTATGAGGTAAACTTTGGTTCAGTTATTTCACATAACTATTTTATGTAATGTTTAATGTTATTGATTACATTGCACAGTCGTAATAATGCAAGAAAACTAAATAAATGGAAGACATCGATGTCACAATGTATGCCTTATGTTCTGAAAAATTGAAGATCAACCAAAGATCGTTGGTAGCGACACGCGTAAGGTGACAGTCTGTTTTGTCGAAGCAAACTTTTTCTTTGGGTTCGAATCCTGTTAGGTGCCCTTTTTTTTCATCGTTTTTTTGTCCTTTCTCTGTGCAACAGTAGTGAATATTTACTCTCAGATGATTTCACAATATTTTTGTCAACATTTTAATGTTGTAATAAATATGCACGTGCCTTCAAACCGCCTTCCAGGTTTCCGTTATTCTAGTCATATATTTTGGCAGTAACAATGACAAAAATGTGTTGCACAGAGAAAGTCATCTGACATTAAATATAAACTATTGTTGCACAGAGAAAGGACAAAAAAACGATGAAAAAAAGGGCACCTAACAGGATTCGAACCCAAAGAAAAAGTTTGCTTCGACAAAATAGACTGTCACCTTACGCGTGTCGCTACCAACGATCTTTGGTTGATCTTCAATTTTTCAGAACATAAGGCATACATTGTGACATCGATGTCTTCCATTTATTTAGTTTTCTTGCATTATTACGACTGTGCAATGTAATCAATAACATTAAACATTACATAAAATAGTTATGTGAAATAACTGAACCAAAGTTTACCTCATACGTTGTTCTGACACCCAAAAACTGACAAAAAAACGGGTTTTTTATTTTTCCGACGCTGTTGCTGGTGAGCAAAAATTATAAAAAAAATCAGAGAGATGTTGATTGTAATATTACATTACATAAAAAAGCGGCATCACTGATCCGGACCTCCTTCGGTATCAAATAAATGTTTTTCTGATTGACTTTTCGGTTTTTATTTTTTTACCAATAGGATTTTTTATGTAAAAATCTGAAAAAAATCTGGAATATGCGAGCCATTGCTAGATATGATTCTGATTTTTTTCGAATTTTTTTATGCACTAGATTCCGAGAAAATGGTGGGAGAAGCAGACGGTACATTTTACACTCCCCCGCCCCCCACGGTTGAGATACAAAGTTGAAAATTCACAAAAATGTTTCTTTTTTCATAAGCTATCGAATGGCCCATTCAGAATTTCGATCGGTTTTGGGGCACATTTCACTGTCTTACCCGGCTATGCCCTTTCCTTTAGTTTATTATTATTATTATTTTGTCGTTTCTTTCTTTTTCTTCCTTTTTTTGTGCAGCTTAATCTCTCTGTATTTTATCCTCTATTTTTCTTTTTCCTAGAGATAAGTTAACATAATATTTAGGTTAAGTTATATTCAATTAGATAGTAAAGCCAGTTTCTTTTTTGGACCCATGTTCTGTAGCCCCCCGCATAAAACGAATGCGGTGCATGCACCGAATTATATTTCATCTAATGTTCAAGCGCATTTAATGTTAACCGGGCCGATTCAAACCTTCCCACTGCTGCGTTCCGCGACACGTACACACTTTCATTTACACTTTCGGCATCTGCGCACGAATCCAATACTCTCAAGATCACTAGGCATAGGGACACCCCTCCTTCATGCGATTGTCATATTTTCGACGTATTCTTTACGAGCATTTTTATGTTTTTCTTCTTACAATGTATTTGTACAAGAAAAACATTAATATATATGCGAAATGTCTAATAGTAAATGTAATTGGCCGGCCTCAGGATCCAATGGTGACGATTCAAACTCCTCACCTGAGTGAAATTTTTCCAATCCTGCATACATTTTTATTAACATTTATTAGCAGCCAAGTTTTAAGAGTTCGCGGTGGCGATACAGTGGAGGCCCGATGAACTTTTCCTGAGATCTGCCAGATAAATTTTGACGCTTAAACCCCACCACTAGGCGGGATCCCCCTCGCATTCGGCAACTGTCACGCCTGATATCGCAGCGTAATTCCTTTGAATACTAACGTAATGTGGTGAAAAGTTCATAATCTTATAAGTAATGTAAGGTGATTTTCGAGGAAACAACTACTATTCTGTATAACTCTGACTTTCGTGGCGTCTGCTCTCCTCTACTACTCAAAATGCTATATCCCTTGTCCGTCCGTGTCGGTCTGTGTCCGTGCGGTGCCGTCCGGAAAGAAACGCGCTTCGCGTCTCCCCTCGTGCAAATCCTGGCTCGGTGACGTCAGCGGCCGCCAGCTCTAGCGTCCATTGACATGCGCCGGTTTGCGTTTGTTACAGCAACGACTATGTACATATGTACGAACGTGTAATATGTAAACATTTTAATAAGTACAAATATAAACCGAGTTGTACTGTGTTTGGTCTCATTTTACTCGGAATAATATTATTAATGTTTTGCCTTCAGTCCGTCTTTTTTCCTTATCAATCGTTTCTACTTCTGATCATCCGTATCGGCAAAAAGCAAACGACGAATTCGATTACAGTAGATTTTCTATGTATATGAGTCCGATTTGAGCTACACGATATCTGTCCACGGATGCCCCTTTAACAAACAGCGGTTGTCGTCGGCCGGGCGGTTCCCCGTCGCTTGTATTGCAGTGGCATTTTTTGATGCTGACAATTGAACAGCGACGCGGTCTATCGGTGAGACACTAACCCTAGTTAAGAAATCAAAAATTGTTAATTGCAATTTTTCGGTAAAAAGAAGTTTACTGGTATATTGGAGACGTTTTTCTAATAAAAATAAGACCAAATACGAAATGGTTACGACACTTGGTTTCGCTATTCTGACTTGTCAAACACACTGTCGCCTAAACGTCGCGAGATCAATGTGGTGTGAAGAAGGAACTTCTATTCGCTGTGAATCAAGTACCTGGCGGATGAATCGACGCTTACCGTGGAGCTGGATGAGAAACAAAGTTTTCTTGGGTGGAATGAATGTCCCCTATTCGTTATAAGCCCATTTGTCGGCATTTTTTTTGCGTCTCTTACCGTGCAGGGACACCATTGGCAGGTGCCTCCTCACAAACTCACACAGGGATCCTGCTACAGTTTAGACGGCTTTAAACTCCTCATACGCAAATAAAGTGGCAAGAAATTTTATATGTAAATAGGAGTTTTAATTAGTAACAAAATATAACCCGATTGGTTTCGTGTTTGTTCTCATTTTACTTGGCAAAATATTAGCAATAAGGTACTGACATTTTTATTCATAAAAAGTCAAAGTTGTAAAAATTTCTTCGCTGCACTAGTGTTGCCTCATCGTCATGTGGCATTCAATCATTCAACAATGGCTTCACCTTCACTCCCTCTTTCTATATCAACTGTCCCTACGTTTGGCGGTGTCGGCAAATTACAAAGAGACGGGCGCGTGGCCCAGCGTGGCCCAGCGTGGCCGGCAACGTGGCGCAGAGACGACATTCGTGTCAAATCACCGGATGTACGAGCAACGGAGAAACTTTAGAATTGTAAAGATAGAAATAAAGAAGTTTTGCGTACAGACATGGTCGTTTCGTTTCTCATGTTCCGATCATTTGTATGAAATGGAATACAATAATCAATGTAAGAGAGCAAGTGTATTGGAAGGCATTTACTTCTTTAATTAACAAGTACTTTTTGCAACATTTTCAACCTCGTCGGTGCTGCTAGCACTTAAAATTATCACGATACAAAAATTGGGAGTGATGGGATTCGATAATGTATAAAAGTTCGTTCTACAAATTAGTTTAACACGCCAGTAAACGACTAGAAAGAATGATCTTGACTTTTTCACTGACACCCCTTTTTTAAAAATGAGCAAAAAGGGAAGTTTTCAATTTACATCTCACTGCCCATCGCCCTTGCAGATTCAAGGTTAAAACATGATGAAAATGGGAATTTTTTAATGAGCTATCGAATGACGTTTTTGGTTTATAATTGTTTTGGGATCGCTTTTGAGCCCCATCATCACCCTTTGAATAAGATACTTTATCAGATTATCGGTTAGGTTAGGGACGAAAAGGCATTTTAATACCGCTGGCTTATGCCAAAGGAAACACTTGTACGCAATCGTGTCGGAGAGGAGTCGGAGCGGTAGCTTATTTCTTGTCTCCGTTCGGTACGTTGTAGACGACTCGCTGACTGAGAGCACGTACAATACATACATCTCAATGTACATCTTTTCCCCACCACGCCCGTCACGACAGTGGTTCTTATGAATTCCTCGTCGGTACGTGGTGTTACCTACAAAGTTAGAACCTCGGAATTCTTCCGTGCCGACAGAGCATTTGGGCCCCTTTGAGCCCCCTTGCGTGCCCGAAATTTTACCCAGGGTGAGCGGTCTTTAAGTATATCTCGTCGGTGCACAGACCACCGACGAGATATACTTAAAGACCGCTCACCTTATGGGACTTTGTGTCGCCCGAAAATTGAGCCGTACTGGGACGCCCTCTCGGCGTATAGAGCGGCCGAGTCAGGAAACTCAAGGCAACGCAACGAACTCACTGATTCCAGTTTTTACACCAAGTTACGAAGAATTGCGAAGAACCACTGCCGTGACGATCGTGGTGGGGGAAAGTTCAGATGGGTGCTGTCAGTCAGCGAGTCGTCTACTATGTATCGAACGGAGTCAAAGAATGAGCTATGGCTCTGACTGGCTCTGACTCTTCTCCGGCACGATCGCATGCGTGTTTCCTTTGACATAAGCCAGCGGTACTAAAATGCTTTTTCGTTCCTAACCTGACCGATGATCTGATAAAGTATCTTATTCGAAGGGTGTAGTTCGATGCTGGGGTCAAAATAACATAATATAACAATTATAAATCGAAAACGTCATGCGATAGCTCATTAAAAAATACCCATTTTTATCACGTTTTAACTTTCAATCTGGAAGGGCAAGGGGCAGTAGGTTGTAAATTAAAAACTTTCGTTTTTGCTCATTTCTAAAAAAGGGGTGTCCGTGAAAAAATCAAGAACCTCCTTTCTGGCCGTTTCTGGCGTGTTAAAATTAATTTGTAGAACGATTTTTCATGCATCCTTTATAAGATAAGTATATTATGCAATATTCAATGCTATGAGATGGGGTACAATAAACAAATATAGGTGCTAAGAAAACTGCTAAAACAAGGAGAATATGTAGTAATGGCGCTTGTTAATTTATGCTAAAATATTTGTAGGTCCGCTAATATTATCGGATGCGCAACGGCAAAACGTCTTTTTTCTCAGTACTACTCTCTTTATTATTATTTTCCTTTAGTTTATTATTATTATTATTTTGTCGTTTCTTTCTTTTTCTTCCTTTTTTTGTGCAGCTTAATATCTCTGTATTTTATCCTTTATTTTTCTTTTTCCTAGAGATAAGTTAACATAATATTTAGGTTAAGTTATATTCAATTAGATATTAAAGCCAGTTACTTTTTTTGAACCAATGTTCTGTAGCCCCCCGCATAAAACGAATGCGATGCATGCGCCGAATTATATTTCATCTAATGTTCAAGCGCATTTAATGTTAACCGGGCCGATTCAAACCTTCCCACTGCTGCATTCCGGGAACACGTACACACTTTCATTTACACTATCGGCATCTGCGCACGAATCCAATACTCTCAAGATCACTAGGCATAGGGACACCCCTCCTTCATGCGATTGTCATATTCTTGACAATTGTCATATTTTCGACGTATTCTTTACGTGCATTTTTGTTTTTCTTCTTACAATGTATTTGTACAAGAAAAACATTAATATATATGCGAAATGTCTAATAGGAAATGTAATTGGCCGGCCTCAGGATCCAATGGTGATGATTCAAACTCCTCCAGTGAAATTTTTCCAATCCTGCATACATTTTTATTAACATTTATTAGCAGCCAAGTTTTAAGAGTTCGCGGAGGCGATACAGTGGAGGCCCGATGAATTTTTCTTGAGATCTGCCAGATAAATTTTGACGCTTAAACCCCACCACTAGGCGGGATCCCGCTCGCATTCGGCAACTGTCACGCCTGATATCGCAGCGTAATTCCTTTGAATACTAACGTAATGTGGTGAGAAGTTCATAATCTTATAAATAATGTAAGGGGATTTTCGAGGAAACAACTACTATTCGGTTTAACTATGACTTCCCTTGCGTCTGCTCTCCTCTACTACTCAAAATGCTATATCCCGGAAAGAAACGCGCTTCGCATCTCCCCTCGTGCAAATCCTGGCTCGGTGACGTCAGCGGCCGCCAGCTCTAGCGTCCATTGACATGCGCCGGATAGCGTTTGTCACAGCAACGACTATGTACATATGTATGTACGAACGTGTAATATGTAAACCTTTTAATAAGAACAAATATAAACCGAGTTGTACTGTGTTTGGTCTCATTTAACTCGGAATAATATTACTAATATGTTTTGTCTTCAGTTCGTATTTTTTCCTTATCTGCCGTTTCTACTTCTGATCATCCGTATCGGCAAAAAGCAAACGAACGAATTCGACTACAGTAGATTTTCTATATGAGTCCGATTTGAGCTACACGATATCTGTCCACGGATGCCCCTTTCACAAACAGGGATCGTCGTCGGTTCCCCGTCACTTGTATCGCAGTGGCATTTTTTGATGCTGACAATTGAACAGCGACGCGGTTTATCGGTGAGACACTAACCCTAATTAAGAAATCAAAAATTGTTAATTACAATTTTTCGTTAAAAAGAAGTTTACTGGTATGTTGGAGACATTTTTCTGATAAAAATAAGACCAAATACGAAATGGTTACGACACTTGGTTTCGCTATTCTGACTTATCAAACACACTGTCGCCTAAACGTCGCGAGATCAATGTGGTGTGAAGAAGGAACTTCTATTCGATGCGAATCAAGTACCTGGCGGATGAATCGACGCTTACCGTGGAGCTGGATGAGAAACAAAGTTTTCTTGAGTGGAATGAATGTCCCCTATTCGTTATAAGCCCATTTGGCGGCATTTTTTTTGCGTCTCTTACCGTGTAGGGACACCATTGGCAGGTGCCTCCTCACAAACTCACACAGGGATCCTGCTACAGTTTAGACGGGTCTTAAACACCTCATACGCAAATAAAGTGGCAAGCAATTTTATATGTAACTAGGTGTTTTAATTAGTAACAAAATATAACCCGATTGGTTTCGTGTTTAGTCTCATTTTACTTGGCAAAATATTAGCAATACGGTACTGACATTTATATTCATAAAAAGTCAAAGTTGTAAAAATTTGTTCGCTGCACTAGTGTTGCCTCATCGTCATGTGGCATTCAATCATTCAACAATGGCTTCACCTTCACTCCCTCTTTCTATATCAACTGTCCCTACGTTTGGCGGCGTCGGCAAATTACAAAGAGACGGGCGCGTGGCCCAGCGTGGCCCAGCGTGGCCGGCAACGTGGCGCAGAGACGACATTCGTGTCAAATCACCGGATGTACGAGCAACGGAAAAACTTTAGAATTGCAAAGATAGAAATAAAGAAGTTTTGCGTACAGACAGGGTCGTTTCGTTTCTCATGTTCCGATCATTTGTATGAAATGGAATACAATAATCAATGTAAGAGAGCAAGTGTATTGGAAGGCATTTACTTCTTTAACCCTCGGACGACCGAACTCTCCGTTGGCGCCTGGGTCTCTTTCGGCCCCTCACAGACAGTTCACTAATACCAATCCGTGA
The DNA here is from genome assembly GCA_914767735.1 of Anoplius nigerrimus. Classification (NCBI taxonomy): domain Eukaryota; kingdom Metazoa; phylum Arthropoda; class Insecta; order Hymenoptera; family Pompilidae; genus Anoplius; species Anoplius nigerrimus. The sequence goes on along the minus strand of OU612079.1, from coordinate 1,693,633 downwards.
CGGCTCGAGCGAGCTGCTCGCCGGATGCCGTCGGCCCACTTCAAAAGATCTTTTATGCGTTATCGCTTTGAGAACAATTGACGAACGCCGCGCCGGTGACACCGGCTCAAGTAGCGAACGTCTTGTTAGAATGTGTGCGTTTCCGCAGCCAAGACATCCCGGTACCTCGATCCAGGCACGGTAGTCGGACGGTTAATTAACAAGTACTTTTTGCAACATTTTCAACCTCGTCGGTGCTGCTAGCACTTAAAATTATCAGGATGCAAAAATTGGGAGTGATGGGGTTCGATCATGTATAAAAGTTTGTTCTACAAATTTGTTTAACACGCCGGTAAACAGCAAAAAAAGGGAAGTTTTTAATTTATACCTCACTGCCCATCGCCCTTGCAGATTCACAGTTAAAACATGACGAATATAGGAATTTTTTAATGAGCTATCGAATGACGTTTTTAGTTTATAATTGTTTTGGGATCGCTTTTGAGCCCCATCATCACCCTTCGAATAAGATACTTTATCAGATTATCGGTTAGGTTAGGGACAAAAAGCATTTTAATACCGCTGGCTTATGCCAAAGGAAACACTTGTATGCAATCGTGTCGGAGAGGAGTCGGAGCCGTAGCTCATTTCTTGTCTCCGTTCGGTACGTAGCAGACGACTCGTTGACTGAGAGCACGTATCCATCTTAATGTATATCTTTTCCCCACCACGACCGTCACGACAGTGGTTCTTATGAATTCCTCGTCGGTACGTGGTGTTACCTACAAAGTTAGAACCTCGGAATTCTTCCGTGCCGACAGAGCATTTGGGCCCCTTTGAGCCCCCTTGCGTGCCCGAAATTTTACCCAGGGTGAGCGGTCTTTAAGTATATCTCGTCGGTGCTCTAGAGCCCCCCGAGCGTGTGACAAAATTTTGCCCAGCATGCAATGTCTATCCCTATCTCGTCTGTGCCCCCATACCATTTTGGTGTCACGTCCAACGTTACCGGTTGAATGCAAAATTGTGAGGCAACGACACTCTATGTGGGAATATGAACTAAAAAACCGATCAGGGACGCATCAAAAATATTTTTCGCCCAGTACAAACATTTTTTGATTGTTGAAAGTGAAAATTTGACATTTGTCAAAATTGAAAATGTTACAAGTTCTATACAAACCGAGGATGTAAAATATGAAAAACCCATATGAATGTTATGCACGAAAAATATGTAGAGTCTATTGCTACTATAATTTTTACAAAACTCAAACATACGTAGTTGTAGTTCGTGTCATAATAAAAAACCACAATTGTTTTCCATATTTCCTCTTATTAATTGTTGTTGTTTATTGGTAAGAAATAATCTTCTTCCAACAACATTCTGGCAACCTTCTGGCCAATCCTTACTTTCATTGATAACTCTGACAATGCAATATTTCTTTATTTTTTCAATGACATTCAAATTTTCATTAATATTTCCACCAAAATCAATCGGCACATTCTGTAATTGTATAATACAGTTTATATATGTTCCTATCGAGCCCGTCAGTGGAAAACCTACAGTTTCCAATTCCTGTACTGTATGTTATTTTATAACGCGTTCGGGGTCAAAGACGCCAATTGGGTCCAATCTATATCTTAGATATTGACCGTAAATCGCCTCATTCGATGATATTTAAAACAGCGCAATTTTTAAATGTTTACCCTGTCCAACAACGCCCGTTACACTTTATCTTTTGCAAAATCGTTACTTTTTACATTCTGGCTTACATTGTCCATTCAATATGAATATGTTTCCTATAAAAGAAGTTCGCTAAGTGCGACTATTGCCCAACATTCAACTGTTAAACAAGCAATGTCTCGCGCGGCAAGGCTGAATTCGATTACCAGATAATATGTATATCCAGCCAACACTCTTCGGATGGCCCACCGGCCGAATGCTGTAAAGAGTAATCTTGGTCGGGTGCCGTTATGTGACAGCCCTGTGTAACATTACTATTATAAATTCGATTAATAAAGGTTTCCTCTGGACATCATTCAGATAAATATACAAATATTTTGTGAGCTTTTTTAATCGTTTTAGTTTTGTAATTATTTTATGTAATAATTGTATTAAATGCCTTAATCAATACCAGTAAATGTAATCCGATTTATGTCGTGTTTGATCTCATTTTGATCAGGAAATTATTAACAATATATTGGAAACGTTTTTGTGGAGAAAAAAATAATACAGAAAACGTTTAAACATAAGCGTTTGATACACTGATCTTTAGTACGCTAAGGTCGCCGTGGTTCAGGTGTTATCGCTTTCTTTTGTTCGTCGTCGGCACTTTCTATCGGCAAAATACAAAGTGAATTACGCACTGTGAGTGCGTGTTTGGATTCTACACCCACCTAACTTCGAATCCGACCTGATGTACCCGACCTAGGGCAAAATGACAGAATTCACTGTATTTACTTTGGCGGCACTCGGCAGCAAGCAATCGGCAGCGATGGCAACGTTTTGTTGTCGTCATCTGAAGCAACACCCGTTGTTGCAAAGAAGAGAAATATATTTTGCGAAAAAAGAAGCGGAACCACAATTGAACATGTACGGAAAATACGGCATGCAACAATTGGCGTCATGCTGTTGCCACCTGCCTCCCCGCGTTTCGGGAATCGCAGATCGAAGATCGCGCTCGCGTTTTCTGTTCTGATCTTCCCTTGTTTCTGTCCCTCCACGAGCTTCTCTCTGGGACTCGAAACCGGACATTTTCAGAATCGGAGACTATGTTTTCGTAACTCGGAACTTACTTTGTAGTTTGCTGAAAAGAGATGCCGACGACGGACAAAAGAAAGCGATATGGCGTGAGTCATGGCAACGTCATCGAATTATAGATCAGTGTGTCAAATCCTTATGTTTAAACATTTCTGACATTCATTTTTGATACATGAAAACATGAAAACGTTTCCATCGTACTATTTATAATTTTCTGATTAAAATGAGATCAAACACGACATGAATCGGACTATATTTATTAATCGAATACAATGTTACGCAGGACGGGCTTCTTATGGCACTTGGCGTTCAGACATTAACTACTGCGTGTGAATCGTGTGTCGAATCATATAGTGTTTAGTCTCATTTTAATAGGAAAAATGTCTCCAATATACCAGTAAACTTCTTTTTAACGAAAAATTGCAATTAACAATTTTTCATTACTTTACTAGGGTTAGTATCTCACCGACAGACTCTTACTGTCAATTGTCAGCATCAAAATATGCCGCTGCGAAACAAGCAACCGCGCTCTGCTCGGCTGACGGCAGCTGACGGCGACCCCCTTTTGTGGAAGGGGCCATTCGTGGACAGATATCGTGTAGCTCAAATCAGACTCATATCGAAAATCTAATGTAACAGGTTTTTACTTTTTTCTTTACAAACACCCGCCCCTTTTAAAAATCGGAAAAAAACAGGGCTACGGCATATCACTACAGTTATACAGGGTTTTCTTTTCGTTATGCATCCAGAAGTCCATTAATACAAAATTACAAATTTTCCAATTTTTTTCTTGTTTTTATATTTCAATTACCGGAGTTTGAGTTTTAAAAGGTGAAAAAAATCAAGGGTATGTACTTCGTATCTGGACACAGGCTTGATTTTTTCACCTCCTCATTTTCGAAAAAACAAGGAGAAATTACTGTTTTTTTTTTCAATTCCTCCCACTACCGTCCTAGTCGGTGTATATGGTTGAAGCATGCCAAAAATGAGTATTTTTCCATAATCTATCGAATGGTTATTTTACTATTTTATTTGTCTTGGGTACAGTTTTGACCACCCTATCCACTTGTGTTCGCTTCGGCGAGCGCGTTGTCAAATCTCCTGAAGGCGCTGGGCTGGGCCATCGAAAATCTCCAGTCAACGAAACCACGAAACATATTACATTCGCTACGTTAAAAATAGATTCACGCAGCGACGTAACAAGCCGTACATACATACAACGCACACAAAGAAATGTTGTGGCGCTCGGCTTAGTTCTACGATTGACCGTCATAAAGCATAGAGTGCGCTCCGAATTGCGCGATATTTTTGCGCTGTCGGTATTTTTCAGCGTGGACACGAAGTCCCATAAGGTGCAATGTCTATCCCTATCTCGTCTGTGCCCAGCATGCAATGTCTATCCCTATCTCGTCTGTGATATCATACAAAGTTGCCCCTTCCCGATTTCGTCCGAATTTCGCCGAACGGAACCGAAGTCAGAATGACCTGGTGAGCATGTACTTAACAGAAGTTATACTTTCAGCCATTGTCCCCGGCGGCGCGCATATCGAGTCTAGCGATGTTGCCAAATTAGCGTTTTCACGCAAGCGAGCGTTCAGCGTTAAATGGTAGACCCTGTATGTACAGTAGGGGTGTCCACTTAAAAAATATATCGATATTTATATTCGATATAAAATATCGGCTTCCAGCATCGATGTTTATCGATGTTTATCGATATATCGCTGGAAAACATCGATATTTTTTCAATATCGAATACTTTCCACAAAAGTTTAATATTACCTTTTTCCAGTGAAACACGCAAAGTTTGTGGTCCTTGATTTCGTATGTGTGAATGTAGAATCAGAGACCAGAGTACATAGCTAAACTAGTAGTGTAATAATAGTGATTTTCTATGAGTGTTACTTGAATAGAATTGTACTACTAAGATAGTGGTGAGATGACTGAGATGAGTTATACCCACATTTGTTAGTGAAATAAAAACGACAAATTAATAAAAATATTTTATTACATACCAAAACACTTCAAAACAGTAAAAGAAAAAAGACATATTTGGTACTAGCCTTAATCTACTTGCAAAAAGTTACATTTACTTTACCCATTTAAGGCCAATGCTCTTTAGAGAAACTTTGCAAAAATAAAAGTTTACTTAATCTTTTACCTTTCATTCTATTTCTTTGTTGATTAACTATTTGAGCAGCCTTTGAAAATAAACGTTCGGATGGAACAGAAGTTCCGACAATAGTTAAGTATTTAAAGGCAATCTTATAAAGCTTAGGAAATTGAATTTTTAGATCTTGCCAAATCTCTAAAGGATTTTCATTGAGCCTTCCTGCTATTGGACTACGCAAGTAGATCGATAATTCATCAGAAATTGCATCATCTGATTGTGATGATTTCCAACTCTTGCTTACTAGTTTGTGATGATTATCCCATAAGGAAAAGCTCTCTTCTTGTTTTTCAGATTGATCAGAATCTGATTCGGACATTTCGACATTTTGTGTAGTATTTTTCATAAAGTCTTTAATTTTTGCGACTGCTGTAGAGCAAGCAAGTGCGTCTCTGAAGTGAATTTTTTTATACCTGGGATCCAATACAGTAGCTATGGCGAGTGGAGTTACTCTCTCGATAGCGCCCATTCTTTTTTCAATTTCATTAAGCACAAACGATTTCAATTCATTGGCAAGTGAGTCTTCCAATTTGAGAGGTTGGATTTTTAAAACTAAGCAATGAACTAACGGAATCACCTTGCTGCTTGTGCAGTATCTGTCTCCAGAAACTATTTTAGTAGCAGCTTCGAGCGGTCTTAAGACTGGTAACACAGAAGAAAGAACTGACAGTTCTGATGCATTGAGCATAGGCGGCGCTGTTTTATGACGAAATATTATATCATTGATTACAGTGCGTAACTCTAAAAATCTCTCAATCATATAATAAGTGCTGTTCCATCTTGTTGAAACTTCTTGAATTAACTTTGTTTCTTTTTCTGTGGCTTTTCTTAATTCATTGCTTGCTGTATTACTTTGCTTGAACCATGTTACAATAGCCTTGACCTTAGTTATTAGATTTTGTAATTCTGGACAGTGTTGTATCGCATTTAGCGCAACTAAATTTAAAGTGTGCGCAAAACACGGTATGTGTTTTTTACCAAAGGCCAGGTCGACCGCCTTAATCATAGATGTTGCGTTATCCGTTACTACAGCCGAAACTTTATCAACGTCAATGTCCCATTCAGCACAAGAATTCAGAAGCATCTCAGCAATATGATCCGAAGTGTTGCGGTCAAATGACTGATATACTCCAAGAGTAATAGAAAAAAATTCGGTACATATACCGAAGTGACCTGTAATTCCAAGAAAGCTTCTCATACTCATTGTTTCTGTCCACATATCGGTCGTAAGTGTTATATTTTCTACACTTTTTAATTTATTTTTAAACACAGCTGACAATGCATCATATTTGTCATCAACCCAGCGAGTCAATGTTGTCTTACTTGGAAGCTTGTAATGCGGTGCAGTTACTTTCATAAGATTACGAAATCCGTCATTTTCTACAATCGTAAAAGGTTGATTATCTTTGCAAATCATGTATATAAGAGCATTATTGACCTTCAAAGTTTTATTGCCACTTTCCGAATAAGCAGATATATTTTCGAAACTTTCATGAATCGACTTTTGCCGTTTTAATGGCGGAGGTACAGGATTATTGACATGGATATATTTTGACGCAGCTGTACTTGTTGATGGCAGTGGTTCAGGGCTGGGAACAGCAGGTTCAGAGTCTGCTTTAATTGTTTTTGTAATTGTTTCACTGTGAATATTTAGTAAGTTGACATTGCTCAACACTTGCGAATTTTTTTTATTCATATCCAAAAAGGCAGCCTTGTGGATATTTTTTACGTGGCTAAGCAGGTTTGATGTATTGCCACAAGATTTAATAATTTTTTGGCAAATTTTGCATTTTACAAGGTTTTCATTTCCCTCAATTTTCGTAAAAAACATCCATACATGACTCTTCTTTGGAGGCGCCATCTTGTAATTAACTAAAAAGAGAACAAATCAATTGATGTTTATTTTTTTCCATAATTTTATTTTGTGTCTGTAGTGTCACATCACTATTGATTACGTACGATCATGAACATTAAATACCTACATCAGTAATGATTGAACTATTGAGTTAATTTGTTTACAAATTTAAAAACTGAATGAAAAATACACTAAAGAAATGATTTGATGCAATACACGTAATGCAATACACGTAATGCAATACACGTAAGTAGTGCTACATAACATATCGAATAACTACTTACTTCATTATAATGATATAGCATTTATAAGAATAAAATAGGAAATATATTTATTATTATGAAATGTATTATAATATAAAAGATCATTATGTTATATCTTCAATATAAAACACTGTCACAAACGAGTAGAGGCAAGGTTCATAAACATAATTGTATTAAACTTGAGAAAAACGTTCCCATTCACAATATTACCGGGTCGGAGGATAGGTATGGTCAATTCATTTCTTACACCGTTAAACCAACAAATAAAACTTTATTAACCTTTTGTGAGAATCCTCTCTGTCCAACGCTGGTGCACGCACGGATACTTTTTGTAAAACTGAACTCGAGGCTCAAGGCGCTGCGCGGTAGTTTTTTAAGATAAAAACGCATCAGCTTCGAGCAGCGCGCGATCGCTGGCGCGCTGTATTTTCACGGTGTTCGTTTATTTCGAACATTCCGCTCGCCTCGTTCAGATAAGAACGAAATTTTGCCGTTACATTTTTAGTTAACTTTTTTCTTATTCCTTATAAAAAATTAACAATAAAACCTGATAGCAATTACAAGTCTTAGTCTACGCTTGCACACTTTGAATAAAACAAGAACATTTAACAATAACGCAAACTAAAACTAATCTTATTTTCTATCGAAGCACATAAAACTAATAATTAAGTAGTGCCAGGAAATAGACGGCATATTCGCGCGATTGGTGGTCGCTTTAATGTTGTTTTTGACGTGCGCACCGTCACAACGCGACGCGTCCGTCCCCCCTCCGGGATGAGTAGCAACGACTCGCGCTAAGCCCCATGTGGCGGGAGAAGTCTGATCATTCTTTATCAAAATACTCATTTATTTCGACATTTGTAACCCGGGACCTTCTATTTTGTTCGTTGCTGTAAAGTGTGCAAATAATCATGTGACCATGCTCGCCAAATATGTTTACGCATGGCCTGCACTCGTTGCCATCGCGATAATTTATTCTTCTTAACGTCTAGCAACGATGGTTCTGGTACACTTGTCAGACTACGGCCTATCAAAAAATGCCCGGGCGTTAGAGCCAAAAAATCCTCAGGGTCGTCCGTCAATGCAGAAAGAGGACGCGAATTCAAACAAGCCTCTATTCCGCGTAACAATGTAGAGAGCTCTAATTGCGAGAGAGTGTGTGCACCCACAACCCGTTTTAAATGGTGTTGAAAGCTTTTCACTCCCGCCTCCCATAACCCTCCGAAGTGCGGAGCGGCGGGAGGAATAAAATGCCATTTTATGTTTTCAGTTGCTAGTCGGTCATTCCGCAGTTCGTACGACGACCCATGCGGTCGCGAGATAGATTATTACAGCCTTTTCCATATGCGCATTTAAGGCTGATGCGTGCTCGACAGAAGCCGCCAGAAGTCAAACTCGGGATTGGTGACGCAATTACCGCATGACGCGCTCGTCGCTGCCACAACGTTGCAATCTGACGATTGCGTATTTAACGTCGCAGCACCCTCCGTTGATGCGAACTCGCGATGCAACAAAATGTAGTGAGCCCTTTGGCATTTCGGACGCCGTCTGTCGCTGGTACATTGCGCCGAAAAATGTCCAAATCTGAGACAATTAAAGCATAGATGCGCCTTTTTTGCTATCTCATATCTCTGGTCAGTCGTCTTTTTTCTTATACTGGGGCAAAACGGTAAATAGTGTGCACTACTGCTTGCTGCTTACTTCTGAAAATGGTCAATTAATTCCGTACACCGTTAAACCAACAAATAAAACTTTATTAAACTTTTGTGAGAATCAACTTGATCTCCTCTCTGTCCAACGCTGGTGCACGCACGGATGTCACTATCTTAATGAGCCTTATTTAAAATTGAAATCATCAAGTAGTGATAAATATTCGATGTTTCTACAAATAAATATATCGATATATCGAATACAATAAATATTTGTCAAAACATCGAATCAGTCCGATATATCGTATGGAAAACATCGAATAAATTCGATATATCGATGTTAAGTGAATATCCCTAATGTACAGTAGGAGGATTTTTTTTGTCTGCATAGTGGTATTAACTAGATCTGTGTTGACTTTGGAAGGAAATTCTTCTTAATCAAAATTTTGCGGGAGATCCAATGTGTATTAGGAAATATTGTCCAAACAACAATAATAAATAACATGGCATTAAATATACTTAAGCCGGTACGTTGGTTAACTGTGTTGTCGAGCAAAAAATATTAACGTTGATTTAGAAAGAAAGTTACATATGTACTTTTAAAGATTATGTCAATTTCTCACTAAATTTGCATGTCCTACATTTTTTGAACAATATAGGTTCACGTCCTGAAGACGCATCATATGTGTAGAGCTATTACATCTAGAGTCTCCAGGCTGTATGAACCGGATTATTTGGAGGTTAATTTTATGTAAAGTGTTATATAACCATGTGTGCCATTTTTTAAATACTAATACCTTCTCTCAAATGTGCAGACTGGAAAACCAAAAATACCCGTTTATCCTACCTTGAATATTCAAGTTAAGGGGTATGTTTATCCCATATTAGAAAAATATCATTCGTTAGTATTTAAAATTGTCAAGCGCTTGGACTTTGATTTTGATGACAGGTACTTTTATATTATGATACTGTGCATTACACTTTTCTGAGAATGTTTATTGTGTCTACTTATATATATGTACATGTAGTAATGAAAAATCGCTGTTGTTTTAGTTGGGCAATGCCTCCACAAAAACTTCAAATACAACGGTTTAAATTGAATACTGCAAACATTGATAAGGAATATAGCCTTTGTATATATGAGAGAAATATTCAGATATCAGATATACCTGCAGCACAATCTCCTCTATTGATTAAAATGTTAGAGGCTGCGCTACCAGAGGGAGTAACTTTAAATGTTACTATTTATGACTCAATGTATGAACAAAAGCGCTACGTTCCAGATAAATCACTATTAGATTTACAGACCGAACTAAAAGATTTAATGGACAGCCGAACTAAATAAAAAGTAACTATAGGTCTACAAAACATCCCACTGTCATTAGACAATGCCATTTAATAAAATATATAACTATGTACAAAATGATGGTGTCAATACATTGATTATTGTTGTAATTCACTTCCTTTAGTATATTTGTCAATGTTCATAATAATCCAAAATGTACAACCTTTATTTTTGCACCTTCATCTGATCTTAATAATTTTTTTGTTTTATCAATCTCATTATCTTCTGCAATAATAAAATTGTGTTGTAAGACTGATTATCATAAATTATTTTTACAATTTTACTTACTAGATAAAGGCTGAAAATCTTTAAGGTAATCCTCGTTCCCAAGACACAATGGGAGACTTTCAGCTAATTCACGTTTTGGATCAGTTATATTTAGTTGACTGGTCACTGTTCGTTTCTGCCTATGGATTTGAGCCTGTTGTGAATACAATAGTTATCAAATAATAATTAATGCGAGGAAAAAAAATAATTTGGCAATCACAACATTGTTATTGCATCATTATAATTCTTTACATCATGTAGAAAAAATGTCTTACCGTACCAGGTACTAGTATATGTGTTACTGTGTCTGAAAATTTTACTTTTGGTTTTTCATTTGAACCTGATGCTGCATCCACAAATGTAGGACATGGAGAGGACGATATAGTGGTGTGGGAACTAGTATTTAAGATAGGCAAGGGTGGTATATTTGAAGATAATTTAGAATCTTTTGCCATGTTAACACTTATGTGACTTGTAGATGGCCCTAATTTTAATTGTTCAGCATCTACTTTTTTGTGTTCTACATTATAAGGAGAAGGAGAACAAAGATTCTGCAGTGTTCCCATTGAATTATATTTTATATTATGTGAATTTTGATATTGTTTGTTGATGTTATTGTAACTGCCATACTGTGGGATATAATTAAAATCATAATTTAATGCATAATCATTTAAAGGCAAACTATCAAGGTGACTTTCTTGATTTTGAAAAATGTTAGACAATGAATTCTGCCTTTGTAATATTCGTGTCGTATTTTTTATTGCAAATGATGGTGGTGGTACATTAAAATCAACGCGATTTCTATTTGATATAGATGGATAAGAATCTGTACACTGTTCTTTTGTATTAATGTTTTTTATACTACTTTCATTAGGATTTACAGCGTTTTGAATTTTGGAACGTTTAAGTGATGTGTTATTTGAAGCGGCAGTACAAAATATGAAGGGACCGGCAGAAGAATCGGTTATTTTTTCAGATGTAACATTAATTGTTGCGTCGCATGTATCGTTAGTTGCCAACGATGACACTGACATGTTTGAAAGTGGCTTTAGCGATGGTACGGTATTTATTAAGTTAGTCGGCGTTGTAAGCACAGTCGGAATGATTTTACCAAAAGGTGTTGACTTAATACTGCTACCCGTGTAGTCAAATGAATTCCCAACTTTCTGCGATGGTTTTACATCAACAGATTGGTAAACAAAATCGTTAAACGGGGCTGGCAAAAGTTTATTTATTTCATTAGAATTTTTTATTTGTGTCTCAGCACATGTGTCTTTAAAGGGATGCGAAACTATATTTTTTAATGATTTATTATACTTTCTTTCTGTAAAGTTATCAGAGACTTGATTGCTGAGTACACTTTCGTTAATAGATAGATTTCCGAATGACGTGGTCATTAAGCCATCAGAGGTATCACGTACAAATTTGGAATTACTTGTCATGCTAATTGTTGATGTGGACATCGAGACCGTAGAGTGAGTTTTACATGTTGGCTTATTAAATGATGTCGAAGCAAAAAATGTGTTCGAAATTGAAATATGTGAAGAGTGATCAAAAGTAATAGGAACATGCGTATTACTCGGCACGTTAAAAGATGTGGACATCAAATTGTAATCTACTTTATTGAATGGGGTATTAGGCTTAAATGACTCAGGTATTAAATTTTGGGTGTTGCGACTGGAGTGAAGGATAGGTAACGGAGGAATTTGATTATTGGGACTTTTTTTTGCATAAATGAGTCTTCTCAATTGCTTGTAACGATTTTCATTTTCTTTGGCGGAACTATCGCTCTTTTCACTACATGACTCATCCCCCTTATCACTTGCGGAGTCGGAACATATAGAACAAGATGTTCTAGAACACCTTGAATCTGTAAAATTCTTACATAATTAAAATAAGCAAAGCGGAAGGTTTATATGCTAAATAAAAGTGTAATTCTCACGTGAACTTGAACAACTATTTGATCTGCTCAATATATGCTCCGCTTTTTCTTTGGCTGCATTCGCCATTTCTGTGTCATTAACAACTAATGCATAATAATGAATATCCATAAAAAGATCATGGTCATTTAGGTCTATTGCAAGACGAAATGCTTTCTCAAATAAGCGGTATCTAATAAAAAGAAAGCATCAATAAACTGTCTATTCGTAAATTTCTACTGAGATTTCTAATACCTTAATAAGTGGTGAAAAAATCGTCTTGTTAGATCTCTTACTTCGTCACCATATTCTACTTCAATTGCTTGACTAATTGGATGTATCGGTATGTGAAAGCTACCAAGAGCATTCTGTATGAGATCTATAACACAATATGGCGTCTTGAATATGCATAATTTTGTGTGATATTTTATTATTAGACATTTATAATAATAATATTTGAAAAATAATAAACCACAATGATAACCTATAGTATATAGCATCCATATCTTACGTTCATGTTTCGTATTTAGTGGAAGCTTGAATAAGTAATTTAATATTTGGTTCAGCGCATGCATGCAAATGCATGGATGGGTATCCCAATTCATTGCCAGCAACAAGGCTGTGGCTTGGTCTATCTGAGAAAGAGATAAGTATCTCTTAATTAGTACATCTCCAGAAAGATTGTTTGCTTCAATCATTTTTATGACACCCATAGGACCCCTGTTTATTCAAACCGAAAATAACTTGTTTAAGCATTTTATATTAATAATTTAAATAAAATTATATAAATATTTATCTTATATTATATTATCTTATCTTATATGTACTTATATTTACTACTTATCTTATATTAACTGACCGTTCAAATAGGAGAAGGAATAGTGTATTCCCATGGCAATAAGAATTGATAGGTGATTTACGGCAACATTTTATATTCCACTCCATTTGTAGCAGGGCAGGTTGATTTCTACTTCAAAATATAAATTATGAAATTATAGTTACATTATGACATTTTCCGACAAACATAGAGCACTGGAATATTATATGTAATACCTAAAGTAAGGAGACAAGTCAAAAATATTGGTTGGCATGGCATCTTCATTCAGCATTTGGCTTTTAACACATGACAATGAAATATCAAAATGTTGAAATTGCCCTCTATCATTACCAATTGCAAAGATCATGCCATCGCTATGCCATGATGCTAATGTGGGTATCTTAAAAGAATTGTACGTTATGTGTTTATTAACATAGCATTACTAATTAATGGTATAATAAGCAAAACTTACAAATGTTGTTTTTATTGTATTACTCGCAGCTTTAGTTTGATCATACAATATCAAAGATCCATCTATACAACATAAAAGCAATAATTCTTGATTGGGTGAAAAACGTATGCAACTTGTATGCGTTGGTAAAAATATAGAAATTACACCAATTCTTTGTAATTTGTCTTGGTCGGAAACTTCGTATGTACGCCATTCAATAGTTACTTCTCCCTACGACACATGCGTTATTTTGTTTTTGTAAAATAACATTAGTAACGAGAGAAAAGCGATTACCTTTCTTGAAACTTTTTGTTCTACCGTGTGAATGATATTCTCGTGACATATATCAAAAGTAATGCACAATGGGTCAAATTCTGTACGTATGTAACATATCAACTGCAATCTTATTCTAAAAATAAAATGATGATAATGGTTATCCTAAAATGTATTTTAAACTTACTAACAGAAATTGTGAAATATATCCATAGTAAATATTAGGTCGAGTCATGAGTAACTTCCGATTAGGCGAACCGAGGGCGGGACGTCCTTCCGGCTTTGACGACAACCTTTTAAAGGGAATATTGGAGCAAAATCCACGCCAATCAAGAAGAGGTATAGCAAAACAAAAATCACAATCAACTGTTAACCGTCACCTGCAGAAATTAGGGAAACCCAGCAAGTTAGGAGTATGGGTACCTCACAATCTCAGTAAACGGAATAAAGATGATCGCATGTCAATCGCCACAAGTTTGCTCTCACGGGGAAAATTCAAGCCTTTTTAAAACAGGATTATAACAGGCGATGAAATATGGGTTACCTATGACAATATCGTTCGCAAAAAACAGTGGCTTGCTAAGGATCAACTACCAGATCCGGAAGCAAACACGCATAGCAAAAAGATTTTACTGTGTATATGGTCGAATTGTCGAGGCATAATTCATTACGAGCTCTGTAAATAAAATTTAACAATTACTGCGGATAGATACGTCTAGCAGCTGCAAAGAGCACAAGAGACACTCCACGAAAAGCGTCTTGCACTCGTCAATCGCAAAAACTTCATTCTTTTACACAACACTGTGCGACCACATACAGCACGGGTGATTTGAGGAAAAACTCTTGAGCTTGGATAGTCTGCTTTATCACACCCACCTTACTCCCCGGACCTTGCCCCACAGACTACACCTATTCTGTTCCTTACAAAACTTTTTGAATGGAAAAAACTTCTATTCTGAAGAGCAATTCAGTCAGGCTGCCAAAAAGGGCATAGCCGGGTAAGATAGTGAAATGTGCCCCCAAACCGATCGAAATTCTGAATGAGCCATTCGATAGCTTATGAAAAAAGAAACATTTTTGTGAATTTTCAACTTTGTATCTCGACCGTGGGGGGCGGGGGAGTGTAAAATGTACTGTCCGCTTCTCCCACCATTTTCTCGGAATCTAGTGCACAAAAAAATTCGAAAAAAATCAGAGGTGTTTCTAGCAATGGCGCGCATATTCCAGATTTTTCAGTTTTTTAAACAAAAAATCCAATTGATAAAAAAATAAAAACCGAAAAGTCAATCAGTAAAAAATCGATTTGATACCGAAGGAGGTCCGGATCAGTGATGCCGTTTTTTTCTGTAATGTAATATTACAATCAACATCTCTCTGATTTTTTTATAATTTTTGCTCACCAGCAACAGTGTCGGAAAAATGAGAAACCCGTTTTTTTGTCAGTTTTTGGGTGTCAGAACAACGTATGAGGTAAACTTTGGTTCAATTTTTAAAAATCAAAGTCAAAGTCATCTGACATTAAATATTAACTATTGTTGCACAGAGAAATCACAAAAACGATGGAAAACGAGGCACCTAACAGGATTCGAACCCAAAGAAAAAGTTTGCTTCGAGAAAACAGACTGTCACCTTACGCGTGTCGCTACCAACGATCTTTGGTTGATCTTCAATTTTTCAGAACATAAGGCATACATTGTGACATCGATTTCTTCAATTTATTTAGTTTTCTTGCATTATTACGACTGTGCAATGTAATCAATAACATTAAACATTACATGAAATAGTTATGTGACAAAAATTGAACCAAAGTTTACCTCATACGTTGTTCTGACACTCAAAAACTGACGAAAAAACGGGTTTTTTATTTTTCCGACGCTGTTGCCGCTGAGCAAAAATTATAAAAAAGATCAGAGAGATGTTGATTGTAATATTACATTACAGAAAAAAGCGGCATCACTGATCCGGACCTCCTTCGGTATCAAATAAATGTTTTTCTGATTGACTTTTCGGTTTTTATTTTTTTACCAACAGGATTTTTTATGTAAAAATCTGAAAAAAATCTGGAATATGCGCGCCATTGCTAGATATGGTTCTGATTTTTTTTTCGAATTTTATTATGCATTAGATTCCGAGAAAATGGTGGGAGAAGCGGGCAGTACATTTTACACCCCCTCGCCCCCCACGATCGAGATACAAAATTGAAAATTCACAAAAATGTTTCTTTTTTCATAAGCTATTGAATGGCTCATTTAGAATTTCGATCGATTTGGAGGCACATTTCACTATCTTACCCGGCTATACCCTTAGTGATCGAGCTAAGGTACGTGGATGGGGTGCTGATACGCCGGAAGCGGTGCGCGAAAGAATCCGAAGTGGGCGGCGAGGAACAACATAGTTAAGAACCAGCTAGGAAAGGTCGAGGACAGCGGTTCGGTAGGGGGTGGACACGATGAGTATCCAAAAAATTAATCGTATCAGAACCGAAATTAACGTGGAGCGTAGCGAGTGCGACGCGAAATATTAGTGCACATTTATTCATCACGTGCGGGAAACGCGGTCATTTTGGGCGCCCGAATCCGTTGTGGGACAAAGGAGCGCGGCGAAAAAAGCGGAGGGACGCGTCACGGTATAGGCATCACCTGGCATCACCCGACTCAATGCGAACAGTATCTCACAAGAGAACGAAAGAAGCCGCCTCTGGGTATCGATGACGTCGGACCATTGGGCACGTGCACACACTTAAAAGAATCGCGTTTTTCTAGGCACCCAAGCGACAAGATCGTTGTGCCCTTTGTTTATGCTTCGGGTTAAAATATCCTCGATAGTCGTATGCTAAGGGGCGCTCGGCTCAGTCTTCATCACAAACAGGCCTCATTATCCTCACATGCGTCTGCCCCCTTTTTCGGCGGGGACGGTAACAAGTACGAACGGTAATCGCGCGCGCAATGTCCCCCCCCCCCCCCCCCACACTCACCCATTGTTTCTGTATGAACACTGCAACATAAACAGGGATTCGACATAGTATACGACAAAGCAAGCCGTATCATCAACGCGGGAATGAATGGGGGGAGAGTCGCCGGACAATCTGCTTCCCGAAGCGAGCGAACGAAAAGCGGGCAGGTTGACCGAGCATTCCTGCGGCGACACATATACGGTGACCGAAGAGAACATGTATGCGGAGCGAGTCACAACGCGCCACCCGGTGCGTCTTAGCAATGGGAAAGAGAGAGTCAGGGCGACGAGTTGTGCACGCAGTGTGCGCACCATATCCCAAACTTTCTGTGTTCGGGCTGATGCCCGAAAACTCGCCGACCCTGCTGTAAAATCGCGGGCGAGCACCGTATTGCGGAATGAATGCAAATGTGAACCTGGTCAACATTAATAACGCGATTGTCGAATGATACGTTCAATGAATGGCAGCGCACCACCGAGTGCAACGCAGGTGGTTTCAGACGAACTAAACCGGACAGTGGCGGGGGCAGTAGGGTTGGGGCGCTGCAAAACCTCTCCATAATCACTTCGGAGGTGTGAAGCGATGCACCCTTACTCCGTGCATCGCAGTATGTAGCGTAACGGAATTAAGAAAACCAATTCATGGATCTCCAACTTTTGATATCAAAATTTAGAACTCAAAATTGTTAACACTTGATGCCTGCGGTAATGTCAAATCAAAAAGAGGAGAACCATTGAATTGCCCTTCAGGGCCGCGAAGTTGAACTTTCCCAAGCGAAAGTCCCTCCGGGACGGACTCAGCACGCATTTTCCGCGCAGTCTCAGGCAGGGCAGCACCAGGACCAGCGGGTCAGCGACAAGTAGATTCAAAACGTACAATATAACTTTAATGTTGGCTGTCTGGACCAGTCTGGGTCGCCATCCTCCCTCTTGCTCTTGCACAACCAGAAGAAAAACCTCCCGGTCAAAATAGAAGCAGTATAGTAAAAGCGATAGCACGAACAAACCAGTAAAATGCGGAATGGCGATGAAACCTTGATAGAAATAAAGTTATACGCCTCCGAAAAGAGGATCGTTTCGACTGCCCGTCGGTATACCGAGGAACATCCAAGGGAACCCAGCTTGAAAACGCAATAACAAACGCGGCCACCTAGCGGGAAGAAACACTAGATCGGGAAGCAGGAAAACCACTGGAATGAAAAGACGGACGTTTTCTCGATTCGCAGCGAATAAAGTAGCAAAAAACAATCCAGAACCTTCCGACCGACTCGATTACAACATATCAACAGATTTTGCATACATCCAATATGTCTCAAAAGGGCGGCGGTTCTGGAAGGAGAATTAAAGCTAGGACGTCCAAAACAGCTCCCGGGAGGAGAAGCTGTTGTGTGGTGAATGCAAGAGCACGGGCTGCGGCAGTCTCACGCGCCCAGGGCGGCGCGAGAACGACGGGATGGGGGCACCCTCCCCCGCGGAGTAACGTCTGATTGTGAGTTTTAGTCAATAGGAATCCTGACGTACGTCCCCCCCCCCCCCCCCCCCGGGAGGGTAGAAGTCTTCTGAAGATTTCCTTGACGATTTAAAAAAAAAAACCATGATCCATACTTCTGAGCCTCCGACTTCGATCAGTTTTTTGAACGGAATATTCTTCACACAAAAAATTGAACATTGAAAATTGAACACGTGCCTTCCCAAAAGTTGCGTCACCTCATCCGCGTTTTAAAAAACAAGGTCAATAGTTTTGCAGATTTTTGTTACAAATTGCAAATATAAAAAAAAGTATGACGATTTCACTCAAACATTATTCCCACCAAATCGTTTGGGTTTATAGAGAAATAATTGTTTGACACATGCTGGGTAATCTATTTTAATAAATTGCAATTATATTTAATACATTTAATAATATTTTTGTGTTTATACAAATATCAATTTTGCATATATATTTCGACAGTGAATTCAAATTTGTATCACGGCAAAAAAAACAGAGTGGGAGGAGTACAACGAAAAATATAGAAATTGAATTTAAAAACAATATTTAAAAACAAAATGTTAGTGAAACATATATTACGTTATTTAAAAAATTCTTTAATTGAAAAGTTATCTTGTGTGGGATTAGAAATTAAAAAAGTTCCAAGAAATTAAGAGATCATAGTGAAGATGTGTCGGACATGTGCAGTTATAAACGGACGGTAAATACATCCTACTGGTTTGAAATTTTTCCAGTTCTCGGTTCTGATACAAATTAATTAAAAAAGATTAATAAACAATTTCTCATCACAAAGTATCGGGTGTCATATGCAACTATTTCTATTCAGAAAATATTTGAAGTACAGACTATGCACCTTGAACAGCAACAATCATATCATAACGGAAAAATAAAACATCAAGTAATGAATTTTATGCAACAATATGTAAGATTGCGCAAGAAGGTGATGAATGCGTAGTAGGTAGGACGGTGCATTTGTCTCCAGCGACCTTGACGCATGACGCATGATATCTCCGTTAACACACGACGAGTCGGGGGAATAATAAGTTAATTAAATAATGGTCGGCATTCGGCCTGAATTGAGAAAGTATCAATAAAGCATTGTTTTTCAAAGAAAGTGTCGTTAATCAAAGTTTAAATCCTCTCCTTTCAAACATTACATGTGCTTGCAATACAGTTCTACTCTTTTATTTTTAGTACCGTTTGTATATGTTTCAGGAACGGGTATTGTTGTGGGAAATAATGGGTCAAGTAAAAAGTTCTGAGTGTTTTCCTCTAATTGGCGCTAATGAGTCATATTTCACGGTGTATACGTCGCATCTGAACATTCTATACTTCGTTGTAAATGCGACATGACGCTTTAAAAAAAGTTATTTGACAATTTTGTATATGGCGAAGCCAGTTACGTGTCAGACCGCTCCAAAATGGAAGTAAAGAAAGAGAATATTCGATACATTCTTCAGTACCACTACGACCAAGGGGAAAAACCGGAGCAGGCGGCTAAAAAACTTTGTGTTATTTATGGGCCCATTACAGTATCGAATGCAACAACAAATCGGTGGTTCCAACGATTCCATTTGGGTAATATGGGCGTCGAAGATGAGACACGCTGTGGTAGGCCAATCGTCGAAAATGTCGACAAAATCATGGAAAGCGTCGTGTCGGATCGGCATGCGAGCACTTATTCCATTGCCCAGAAACAGATTAAAGCAGGGGATCGACGAGAAGCGGCCAGAATTAGTCGAATAGGAACGGTGTTCTTTTCCATCAAGACAATGCTAGGCCGCATATATCTTTAACGACGCGCCAGAAGCTCCGAGAGCTTGGATGGGATGTTATATCGTACCCGCCGTATAGCCCAGACCTTGCTCGAAGCGATTATCACCTATTCAAGTATTTACAACATTTTCTTGATGGTACAAAACTGGCCCCAAGAGAGGCTTGTGAAAATGAGCTAGCGAAGATTTTTATCAATAGGGACGAGGATTTTTTCAATCGGGGAATTATGAAATTGCCTTCAAAATGGACAAAAGTTATCGAACAAAATGGCGCATATTTTATTTAAATCCGATAATCCTAACTTTGTTAATTTAATCGTCGAAATAAAGAGAAAAAACCCTCAGAACTTTTTACTTTACCTAATATTTCTAAAAATAAGTCATGTTTGAGCTTTTGTAGAGATTGCACAATATTCAATGAAGAAATCTTGTTTTTGTTATGGACTGAAATGTTATACTTGCCTACATTGACACAGTGTTAATAAAATTTGGTAATCTGTATAATAAACGTTCAACTATCCATATCACATTTTAAAAGAGGATTGTGACACAGATTAAGTACTTAATCATTTTTTATTATCATTGTTTGTAACCCCTTAACGTGCACGCTCGAGTTTATTCGAGCGCGCTAAACAGGCCAAACTTTGCACACTCGAGATAATTCGAGCAGTGTTGTATTTGATGCTGCTATAATTTTTCACACTCGAATATAATCGAGAATTGAAAATAACAATGTGAAAGCTAAGAAAAAAAAGTCGTTTTATTGATACTTATCATTTACATAGGATTGTAAGCTATAAGACGTTATTACTTCAAAGAAACCGTGCGTTAAGGGGTTAAAAAAATGTGAGAAAATTGTGTTATGCAGGAACAAATTCCAAGAATGTGTGTACTCATTTTCAACATCATTACATTTTCTGCTGCAAACAGAACGAAAATTGGATTGCAAAATATTATTGAGTAATTTAAGATAAATGAAAAAGAAAAACAAGTTTACAAATAGCAACGTAATGTGTGGCTTGTACAAATATATAAAACAAATTGTTGTATAAAAGCAGAGGCTTCGCTTGTACACTAGTATGAACAAAATATCTTCAAATGTGTCTTACTATTAAAATAGATAGAAAAATCAACATACCCTTCAAGATGGTATAAAAACATATTTGCACGGTCATGATCTTTTACAGCAGGAGTCCATGGGTATACTTCGTTAGTAGCAGATTTCCACCAAATCAGTATCTGAAAATTATAATGCCAATAGCTGAAGTATTTATCTACTATGCAGCAATATTTAAACAAGACCAATTTGTATAGTACTGAATTATCAGTAGTCTTATATATTCTCATGATATATAAAGCGAACATCACCAGAATAGTATTGGTCATAAGCGAACATAATTAAATAGACAAAACTATTCTATATAATGTTCCACAATGTGATACTTACCAAATCTTCGGATTTATTAACTTCAATTCTTTTATCTAGTCTACGTCCATTAAGTCCAAAAAGATCGGTTGTTACTACTTTTGGTTCAAGTTTACTAAATTTGTCGAATACATGTTGTTTTGTTTTAGCAAAATGAGCAATTGTTACTTGTTGATCGTTATATGTACAAATTAAATGGTTCTTAGTAATCGTTGCTGTAAATGTAATATATTGCTTATTATTACATAACTTGAATTATGCAACGACCGACGTATATAAGATATGATAATGGTTATGTCATACAAAACATAGCGCTAAAAGTAGAATAGAGCATAGATCATTTCATAAAATTTAAATCACTGCAGTGTGAGTAAAATCTATTGACGATTTAAGTTCAAGAAGATATTTCCAGATATGTAAAACATTGTTTTATTGATTATTGAATCCACTGGATATGTTCAACAATTTGCCTTCAAAGTTTTAAAATGAAATTAGTCCACATATTTATGACATTTTTATTAGTGCTTTATTTTGAGGTAAGTATCAAGCATTTACCGAGCCATACATTGTTCAATTGGAGATATATTAATATTTTCGTATGTCAGTATTTCTTGCTGTGGAAAACACTCTTATGGCTGATTAATTTGACATAGGTACAAGCAAACAAGTTATATGCAGGAGTAGGACAACACATAATATTCTTTTGCAAGGTTGATTCAGAATATAAATTGATGACCACTATTTATATCAGATTAAACATGTATAAATCATTAACAAAGATTCACAAACTTCTTTTTACGTGGTTTATATGTAAATGCAAGAATACGGCAAAGAAAAAATTATGTTATTTATGAGCATATTTAAAACAAAATTTTTAAACTTTTAAGGGAATTATACAGGGTGATTCTAGTAACTGGGCCAAGCGATAACTCTTTTTTAAATAAATTTAGAACAAAATCGTAGAGGAAAAGTTTGTATTAGGTGAAAAGCTCTATCATCCTATGCACCGACTTTTTTCCCAAGTGCATTGGTGCATGTGCAAAGTGCAGTTGCACTGTTTTTTTAAATGGAACCACCCATTTTTTTTTTACATAAACACGTTCCTTAAGCCATTCTGCAATAAAAACGTATAAGGGAAATCATCGAAAAAACAATAGTTTACGAGATATTTCACTTTATTCAAACAGGGTGATTCTAGTAACTGGGCCAAGCGATAACTCTTTTTTAAATAAATTTAGAACAAAATCGTAGAGGAAAAGTTTGTATTAGGTGAAAAGCTCTATCATCCTATGCACCGACTTTTTCCCAAGTGCATTGGTGCATGTGCAAAGTGCAGTTGCACTGTTTTTTTAAATGGAACCACCCATTTTTTTTTTCATAAACACGTTCCTTAAGCCATTCTGCAATAAAAACGTATAAGGGAAATCATCGAAAAAGCAATAGTTTACGAGATATTTCACTTTATTCAAACTCTTATAACAGATGCCCAAACCGTTCACTATCGCATTATCTAAACGTTTTTGGTCAGAGTTACGTTCCAATCATGTTTACTAACATCTCATACTCAAGGATAGGAACGTATTAAAAAATGTTTGCAAGCTAACGGTGAAACGTTCGAGTATCTGTTATAAGAGTTTGAATAAAGTGAAATATCTCGTAAACTATTGCTTTTTCGATGATTTCCCTTATACGTTTTTATTGCAGAATGGCTTAAGGAACGTGTTTATGTAAAAAAAAATGGGTGGTTCCATTTAAAAAAACAGTGCAACTGCACTTTGCACATGCACCAATGCACTTGGGAAAAAAGTCGGTGCATAGGATGATAGAGCTTTTCACCTAATACAAACTTTTCCTCTACGATTTTGTTCTAAATTTATTTAAAAAAGAGTTATCGCTTGGCCCAGTTACTAGAATCACCCTGTTTGAATAAAGTGAAATATCTCGTAAACTATTGTTTTTTCGATGATTTCCCTTATACGTTTTTATTGCAGAATGGCTTAAGGAACGTGTTTATGTAAAAAAAAATGGGTGGTTCCATTTAAAAAAACAGTGCAACTGCACTTTGCACATGCACCAATGCACTTGGGAAAAAAGTCGGTGCATAGGATGATAGAGCTTTTCACCTAATACAAACTTTTCCTCTACGATTTTGTTCTAAATTTATTTAAAAAAGAGTTATCGCTTGGCCCAGTTACTAGAATCACCCTGTATATATCAGCTTCGAGCACTGCCAACTATACTATTACGAATAAACACATGGTCTTTGACCTATCTGGAATACAGAAGAATCTTTTAGTTTCTTGAAACAATTGTAGCCTACATCTAATCATTTCACGAATTATTCATCAGTAGGAGATTGTCATTTGCATTCAGTCTTTGGCTTTATTCAGTAATAATTTTGGTGTATTCCAATTCCTAATAAGACAGTTTCCTCAATAAAACAAATATTTGTTTCTAACGCTTTACATTGCTCACAGCATTTTCTTATGCCACTGCTTAGTGCATTACTAATTTTAGTAAGTTATTTTGCATATTGCAATAATAAATGAGGGCCTTCTGAATAATTTAGTCCTACAAACAAACCGGTGCTTAGGACAAATTATAGTGGTGTTTAGAATTGAAATTATAATTGCGCTTATAAATACTAACATTTAAAGTTTTATATAATATTAAAGATTTAATAACTTTAAGTTTCCATGATCTTCTCATTTTCTATTGTTATCTACTTCCATTTAACATACTTTCTATGGGAAAACCATGCATAAGTTTTAATATATGTATGCATTTCTGAATACTAATATGTATGGTGTATAAAATGTACATAAATTACCATCCGTTATGTGGTCGCATACTTTTCCAATAAAATATTTATCAAACATTATTTTTTGAATATCTCCTGTGATGTTATTAACCTGTATTTGGATTAATAAACCATTACTTAGCATTGCTTGTACAATGGAATTATCGTACCATTTATAATACATTGCCGAATAGTCACGTAACTGCTCCTGTTAATTAAAAATAATTATGCATTATGTTTTGTTTGCAGCAGATTGAAATGGTTATAGCAAAAAATTGTATGAACGTTAATGTTTTTTTTATTCAATACGCAAGAGCATATACCTCTAAATATTTGATTGAGTCTTTTAGTTTATTTCCCCTTCTGTTATTTGGAATGTACATCATTCCACGTTTTTGAGAATATGATCTCTTACCATCCTCTTGCAAACCTTCAGAACGTTTGTCATGATACCTACAATATACAAATTGTATTCCAGTAATATATACACAAAGTTGAGAGTATATGATAGTACTAAGATGTTTCCACAATAAAACTTTGATCATCTATGGAACTGTGTGACTTTGAATCACACAGTGAGATATTCATCTTTTTGGATTTAATTAAATTTATAATCACAACGTTGCATATTTTGTATTGCAATAATTAGCTGGCAACCACAAGGTTTCTACGCAACTTCTTAGTAGTTGCTCATATTTATTAATTTTTATGCAAACAAAGTGTTTTACAACATCTCTATAATGGTTCAATCCATGAAGGGTTAAAGATAAATATACAACACAATATTAGATATACTTATATAAACTATGTTACTGTAGCCAAAATGTCTATATCATAGTTACTGAAGCATTGTGATTTATTGTTTTCAAATATAATTTGTAAATCTATTATACAAATAATAATTACAGTATTAACAATTATACAATTTCTAATAATAATTGATACCATTGCATTGAACCGAATGGTTGTATTTCTCTAAAAAGACTATGATTTCAAAAGAATTGTTTTATTTCAAAGAATTCAAAATTTTGTTGAATAATATTAAAGTGTTCGTTTAAACCATGTATTTTACCTAAATGCACCAAAATCAGTATCTTTTATATTAATGTTATCCTCAAATGTCCACAGATTTATTTCTCCAAGTAACGTAAACATATTAGTTTAACACTGTAAATCAGAAATTTATTTATATCGCAATAAATGCAATGAATATGATTGTGTACAAACATTGATTTTGTATCTTAAGAAGGTTATGTTACCTTTAGAATCTATCAACAGAAATTTATCTTACGATTCATTATCTGACAATTTATCTGAAATCTTATCTAATGTAAGGCTGCATTTGTCCATGACTGCCATTATACATGTTATTTCAAATATCAGTATAATTTAATCTGTTTCAGAAATATTTTGAACAGTATTAAAGATTTTCGTAATGATTTTCGGACAATTGACTCAAGAATGTTAGTAATATTGTTTATATATATTTAAGCTGTGTTCTCAAGTATGTTTATAGTGTCTTTTGATGCGGACATTCTTTTGATTAAGGTTAACAAGACAATGTTAGAACAAAATATCTTTTTATTAGCAGTTTACTTCCGTATGATAATGGTGAAAGTTTTTACTGATACAATTATATGTTTTATGTTAAAGAAAAAATTGCTGAAACAGTGCGGAAACTTATTTAATAGTTATTAAAATATTTGCCAACAGAAAAATGGAACAATAATATAAATATGTTGCAGAAAAGATTTAAGAATAAATGGGCACTTAACAACACAAAAAGATAATGTAATTAGTAAAGAGATTTAACTCAATTGTTACCACTATTTGGTTCAAAAGACCAATTACTTAAATCAATAATATTTATCTTATTGTGCTCAACAACACCCCACCCTTATTGACTGGTATGCCTATAAAGTATACCATCTAAAATAATATATATCATCCAAATAAATGTAGGAAATACCATCTACAATGATAAAAATATGTGACACCTTGTATTCAACCTGTTAAAGAAGACTATATTTTTCTTAAGGCCTAATTTAGATGATATTGTTTTGTCAATCATATACATTATATTTATATGGTAGACTGGAAAGGAACTATATAATTTTCTAAATATTGAAATACACTTATATTTATTTTCCCAAATAAGCTACATGTTTTTGTTCATTACAGTAAACAATTTTCTACAATGAAAAGAAAAAACCTAGTATATTTAAGGTATTTAATGTGTATAAGTATATTTAAGATAAAAGGAACAGAGTTGAAAAAAAGGAGAAAAGCAAATTCAATTGATAGAAATAATTGTTCTGCATAGTTGGCTGTGTTTGTTAAGTTCAAAGTATCAAAAACTAGTTTGGATAGAATGACAGGGATATCAGCGTTTGCACCTATGAGGTTTTAGATTCTGCTTTTATCTTCCAATCGAGCTTATATCACTGCAATAGAAACACAACATTTTTAAGAATTAGTTTGAAAAATATAACACACCAATAAGATAAGATCCTATAATAAATATTTGTCTTACATTGCAGATGCCATAATATTGTTAATCTTTGTTGCTTTTATTTGGGGCGTCACTAACCCTTTTATCAGAAAGGGTTCTGTAGGCTTGGAAAGGATAAAAGCACAGTCAATTTATAAGCAGCATATTGAAGAACTTTTGTTCCTAATCACAAACTTAGAGGTAATGTTTTCAGTTAATTGATGCTTAACATTTACTGTTAGTACTTATAATATTAGCAACGGGTTATTTTATTGGCTTTAGAAGGTATTTGGTAACTGTGCTCTTTTATTTTAGTACATGGTACCATATATAACTAGTCAACTTGGTTCAGTCTTATATTTTCAACTCTTACAAAGTATCAACGTATCTTTGGCAGTTCCTGTATCAAATTCTTTTACCTTCATTGTTACTGCAATCACTGGGCAAATAATGCAAGAAGAAAAATTACATAAATGTAAGATTATTATAGCTACATCCCCATTCAATTGAGGAAATGTCATAACAATATAAATTCTTCTTATTAACAGGTGCCTATCTTGGAATGGTTTTGGTATTGATGGGAATACTTATATCTTGTTGGGATGTACTAAATTAAGCACGAGCTTTGGACAGCTTTGAACGAGTATACATTCTATAAAACATTCAAAAATGCAGTTTTTTAATATTGTATATAGTTGGTACGTAAAAGATTATGATGGGTATAGTAACAGTAGCAAAGACGCATTGTATATTAAGAGGCATATGCGGAGAGACCTTGGATAAAACATTTGAGTATCTTAGCTGATTAGAGTAATTGACCAGGAATTTGGAGATTCAAGTTTGAATCCCATTCCACCAAAGTCCAACATTTTTCCGTTTATGCAATATATGTAGCACAATTTTATCTAAATTGTTATAAGCAGACCAAATAATTTATACAGTGCAATATTTTTTTTTCATAGCGAACTGTTCTTACTCACACAAATGTTTTATATCTTCCTAGTTCACAATGTATTTTGTAATTTCATGGTGGCGAAGTATATAGCACATTTGGATGCACCATTTGTTTAATAGTCATGGTCACGTTAAGTTTCAATACCATTATTAATTTACGTTTTCGTAGTCTTTGCGACATACTGCGTCCACGGATCACGTTGATAAGGGCAATCATTCGTGAATATATGCAGTAGCTTTAGTATCAGAGGTAATAAGAATAAAAAACGGTAGGACGTTGTTTATCAGTGCAGTTCATACGATCATGATCATAGAGAATGAAACTGTTTACTTTCACTCCAAAATGTAATAATTGACTGTAAAAGACTAATCAAGCGACTGTAAGGATTTTCATGCCTTATCGGTGAAATGGAGAAAATAATTTTTATAGTTCATCAGAAGGAGGGAACTAAAAAATTATGTAGTTTTGCACAATGTGTTTTATATATTAATTTTCCACAAGAACTCCTCTGAGTTTTCGGTCTTTTTGATTTGTCCAAACTCTGTGTATATACCCACACTGGCGTAATGCACAAAATTCCTTGAGGTATATAATTTGATTACAGCATTCGTATTTGTACAAATGAAGGTGATCACATCTTATAGTACACCCTATATGTCTGGCTTATATGGTCGGCTTAGAATGAAAACATTTTTACATGGTGTGATATCCTTATTACAACTAAGTTACAGTTCATGTGAGTTCGCAAGACTGGGTAGGGTAAAAAGTATACGAGGTTTGAGCTCGTTTGGAGGAAATCGCTAGTGGCCTTTCAGAGAGTAGAGCACAACGACGAAAGTGAATACTTGGTCGGAACGATTAAATAGCTGTGATGTGTAAAAAACTTTTAAATTATGCTTTTAATATATCAATATTCTTAAAATATTTTGTTATTCCTCTCATGTTGTTAACATACTCATGATAGTTTGTTCTATCTCCAAATTGTAATTGATTACAATTGGTAACCTACTCCATATAAAACAATTCTGGATGTTTATACATACTACATATTCAAGCCGCCATAAAAAACATGCATTATAAGCGAGTGTTTTTCTGACCAAAAATTGAACTGTATAATTAGTAAATGCGGTATTTATTAATGAATAATTTTGCTAGACATATATTGAGAATGTTTTCGTCTAATAATTAAATCAATATTCAAAATCACAAACAATTCCTGAAAAGCCTTATTGCACTGCTTTTCGACGTACCGGTAAAAATACATATTTCATGCTAGCATGATTTTACTACACACAAGATCTGGAAGTTTCAATTTGGGCCCAGTTACTATACAATTTATTTTTTTGCGACCGATTGATAATAGTTTTAAAACAGCCAATACCATAGAAAATAAAACGGGATGTGTGTGTTAAATTCACAAACTTGGCTTATCGAAACCAAACATTATATACAGGGTGAATCAGAATTCGAGGGAGAAAATTTAAAGGGTGATAGAACACATCAATGCAAGCAATTTTTGTAATACAATGTATGGGCGGAACGCAAGACGCGAAAAGTTACAGGGTAGTTTTCTCTTTCTGTCTTTTTAATTCATATTCTGCTCGTGAATTATGGGATACAGGAACAAATTGTGAACAAATTTTACATTTATTGTATATTCTATGCACAATAAGTCAGAAATTATGATACGTATTTCCAACAAATGTATGTTTCGCAAATACACATTATATAATATTTACGTATATACATTATGTGTGTTTACTTATCGCTTTAAATAAATGCCAAATGGTCTATTATAATTTTGATTGGTCTTGCTAGAAGCAATACAGTACAAGTTTGTGTAGTTTAATACAAAAGAATATATACATGTATATTGAAACGGAATGGCACTTTAATCCACGGTGTAATTAACATTGTCCTTTTTTGGAAACTGCATTCATGAAATAAGTTTAATTAATTTTAGCTGAAGGACTCTATTTATATGTTCTACGAAAATTAGTGTGTATTCTGAATTAAAAGAATGTATTCTTGCCTAGAACACAATTGTGTATTATACGCCATCTCATCTTATTCAACAAATTTAATCGATTAAATTTGATAGAGAGAAAGCATTTAAAATATTTTTTTATTGATATATATGTATATTGAATATCACATGTGTTACGAATATAGTAAGACCCCGATTAACGCTGCCCCGCTTAACGCTGTTTCAGCATTACGCGGTAGTATTGGGATTCCCCTAAATCGCACACTGTATTGATACTTGTTGTATATGTGTGCAAATTAAATGGCCATGCACCAACCAAAAGCGGTGGATTATGTAGCGAGGGTGCACACTATGTATCTGTTTCAACGTTTTTTTCATAGTTTATCCAGAATAAAGGTTCCAACTATATTCCATGAAGTCGCAGTCACAGGACGAACGTATCTTTCGTGCGTCACAGTTGACTTATTAGCTGTTATTAACGTTACTAGGTGTATAAAGATATAAACATAATATTATAGTTTATTGTGATAAATTCGGCAAATTTTAGTTCTTACAATGAGTGATTGCAAAGAAAATTTTCTTATTCTCTGTTCTGTTTCACTGATCCCCATTATTAACGTGTAAAGTTGCCTCGTTTAACGCTGTTTCGTTTGGCGCTTGAACTTATTGGAACGTATCCCCCGCGATAAGGGGGGTCTTACTGTATTAATATAAAAGCTTAACGTGAATAAAATTATTTTATAAACAGTTTTCTTTCTGTTCAATTACACTATAAAATATTTTTTGTGTTGACACGACACATTAATAAAAATAACTAGTTAAAAAGTTAACAAAGTAACATCCCCTTTTCTTTTTTTTAAATAAAGTGTTATCTAATTAACGTGTAGAATATTTCATTACCATCGCCATTATAAATGAAAGTATATGATTATAGATACATTATAAATAGTAATCAATATACATAATATTACAAGCATTTAAGTAGTAAATCATGTTTCTGTTTTGAAAATATGTCTTATAATATGTTTGCGGTTTATAGCACAAAATCCCAATGGAGATATTAATAACTTATGTTTATATCATATAATGAATTTTAGGACTAGCATTGATCTATGGTTTTCATCTTAAGTATGGGATTTTTTGTTTTTCAGTTTGAACCATCCAGCATTCTTGCTTCTGTCACGTGGTACAGATGTAGATCTGTTTAATTCCACTTTTGAGGGTGTATTTCTGGACATATTGGCTAATGATTCAGTTGATATGGTCCGATCCACCTTACGCTTGTCTTTTAATTTGAACGTGTTGCGATTAACCGAACCTGTTGAATGAAAAAATTCGTCAATAATATTCCTTTAATTGACCATTATTTGCCAGTTGAAACATATTGATCATGAAATGTTCGATACATAAGTGAATGTTCAATACTTGTCTTTCCCAAAACATGAGGACCTTTTCTCGTTGATTGTTGATTTTTTAAACATATGCATAAATCTATTTATGAAATAGTCTCTTGGTTACTCTTGTTGCATTACGAGCCATACGAGAAGATTGTGATGAGAAGATATGATAGGGTTATGTCATCATGTCACAAAGTTGTGTAATGTTCACAATATTAAAATTAATCATATATATATATGGGGCATTCCATGCCAAATTGGACACTTTTGTACCTCACCCTCTTCGATTTTTTTTCAAAATGTTTAATGTTTTAACAAAGAGTTTCCCCACGATCGGACAAATTTTTTTTTAAGTTCTTACATGCATCAAAGTTGTTTTGAGCATTTTTTTTTCAAAAAAATCGAAGGTACATGTTTTGAGATAAAAAACATTTTTCATTGAAATGGAGCATACGATGTGACAGAATAGATATTATCGAATTAAGAAAAAAAATAGAATGAAACGTTTACCCACGATCGGACAAATTTTAAAAGTTTTTATGGCCATCCAAGTATTTTCGAGAAATTTTTTCAAAAAAATCGGACGTAGCATACGTCTCGAAAAAAACATTTTTCATTGAAACGGAACATATGATTTAATAGGACAGATATTTTCGACTAAACAAAAAAATAGAACGAGGAGTTTCCCCATGATCGGACAAATTTTAAAAGTTCTTATATCCATCAGTCTTTTTGGGAAATTTTTCAAAAAATCGATCAGGGCGAGTTTTGAGATAAAAAACATTATGTGCCTTAAATTAAAAATACACAATGAAAACAATAATTTTGACTAAAATCATATTTTTTTCTTGAAAGAGCATTCAAAAACAAATTTTGAAAAAAAAAACGATCCAATTGCTGCATTCTTCGCAAAGTTATGAGCATTTGAAAAAAAGAGCCCAAATGAAAAAAAAATTCATATTTTCCAAACGGATGGTCAAAAAAATCTGAAAAAATAGATGAACGTGTTTTTCACCGGTCTTAAACACATATATAATTTTGAAAAAAATCGAAGGGGGTGAGGTACAAAAGTGTGCGATTTGGCATGAAATGCCCCATATATAGAATCAAATATACAGAGAATGTGACATGCAATTTGTTGAATAATTTTTTAGACTTAAAATTTAAGTGTATTTTTTAAGCGTATTTTGTAAAATGTGTATTTATTTCTATTACAACTTAAAAATGTAATGATTGATCCAACAGATTATTTACACTGCCATTTCTTGTATTTTTACATTGCATTAATGCAGCATATGTGCGGGCAATACGTCCACGCAAAATAAACAATATAACCACAGGTACTTGTTGACATATAAGTATAAAATGCTTTCAATGAATGTTGATATAACAGTACAGGGTCTTTCTTTTAACTCGGAACGCTCGATCTAGTGAAAACGCTAACGTGGCAACAGCGCTAGACTTGATACACGCGCCGCCGGGGACAGTGCGCCGGCGGTACCGACACTCTTAACCGTATCGACTCTAGCGCTGTTGCCACGTTAGCGTTTTCACTATATCGAGCGTTCCGAGTTAAAAGAAAGACCCTGTATATCATCATAAAGAATGCGCAATATAAGATAGGTATTGTGTCGGTTAAAAAGGTAAAGTCGCATCTTATTGTTTATAATTTCTTCGGTTCTGAAATTTGGGTATCTGGGTAAACAAGCGCATTGGTTTTTGACCAAATATTTCCACATTATTTGTTTGTCAGAATAATATACAGGGTCTTTCTTTTAACTCGGAACGCTCGATATAGTGAAAACGCTAACGTGGCAACAGCGCTAGAGTCGATACGGTCAAGAGTGCCGGCACCGCCGGCGCACTGTCCCCGGCGGCGCGTGTATCAAGTCTAGCGCTGTTGCCACGTTAGCGTTTTCACTATATCGAGCGTTCCGAGTTAAAAGAAAGACCCTGTATGTATTTTGTCCACATTGCGTAGAGACCACCAGTTTTTTGTCCACATGGGAGCACAGCATTTTTATGGTTTGATAGTTTGGCTACTTTCATATTTCCTTCATATTATAATTTTATTTATTAAAAGGAATGGTGAAATTCTTTTTTAATAAGATGGAATACTCAAACGGAAGACACAAGACTAATAAAAACTATTTTATTGGAGTTATTACTTCTAATATTTGGTACACGTTCGTTATTCATATTAACAGACTATCAAAAAATACGTTCAAACACAACACAATTTAAAGTACAGGGTGCGGCAATATAATTTCCTTTTTTCAAACCGCAATAAAATACATTTTATGAATCAAATTTTGAAATTTTTTTTTCTGCAATGTAGGTATATATTTAAAGTTTTGTTTTACACAGTTTTGAAAATCATGTCACGTAGCTGACGCCCCCGTTGTCGATACACTGAATAAGCCGATTTGTAGCATTGGCCATGACTCTTACCAGCTTAGCAGCGGGTATTGTTTTTTTCAGTGAGGAACCCCATTTTTACTTAAATGAATACGTCAACAAGCAGAACGTGCGCTAATGAGCTAATTGTAAGACTAATCACCGAGAATTGGATGAAAGGCATTTACATTCGCTTAAGGTCACAGTGTGGGGTGCAATTTTTTCAGCTGGAATTATTAGCCCCTGGTTTTTTGACAAAAAAGAGGTCACAGTGACAGTGAATTCGGCCCATTTTGCGAACATGTCAGAGGACTTGTTTTTTCCACTACTTGGCGAATTAGATTTGGGGGACATTTGGTCCAACATGAGGGTGCAACGGGTCACATTTGAAGGAGATCAATAACTTTTTTGGGGGAACACTTCTCGGAGTACCTCATTTCAGTAAGGGGTAATTTCGAGTGGCCAACCCGCTCCCCCGATTTAATCACTTGCGATTCTTTTTTTGCGGGGCTTTTTGAAATCCCGCGCTTATGTGAACCATCTAAAGACACTTCATGACTAATAAAAATCGGCTGATTTAGTGTATCGACAACCAGGGGCGTTAGCTACGTGACATGATTTTCGAAACTGTGTAAAACAAAACTTTAGATATGTATCTACATTGTAGAAAAAAATTACAAAAATACCGGTTTATAAAATGTGTTTTATTGCGTTTTGAAAAAAGGAAACTATGATGTCGCACTCTGTACTATTCTATTTTGAGAAATATAGGTGAAAAGCTTATAAGATCGTACAGAATTTCTGTGCAGGTTCAGTTTTTCTGAAAGTGACATAGGTGTCTCAAAGATATAGAATATATAGAGTGAAGGAAAAAATAATAGGAAAATGGGAACAAAAGAGGAGAGATTTCTTCAAACAAAGGGGTATTGAGGAAGGTAAAGAGGCAAAGATAGAAAATTATGAAGAATTAGAAAGGAAAGACAAGGAGGAACAGAAAAAAGAAAGAGAGGACAAAATAAAGGAATCCAGGTACAACGAATGGTACAAGACGGTAAAAGGGGAAGGAAAACTCGCATATACAACAAAAAGGTGGAAGGAGGAAAAGAGACGAAGAGTGGCGAGATTTAGATTAGGGAACGAGATGAGGAAGGGAAGGTATTGGGAGGAGGCAAAAAATAGAATCTATAGGATGTGCGGTGAGGAGGAGGAAACATGGGAACATGTATGGGAAAGATGCAAGGGATTAGAGGGAATGGGGAAAAGACAAGGGAGATGGGAAGAAAAAGTGAGGGGAATACTAGGAGGAGAGGGGGAGGGAGAGGGATGGATGAGGGAAAAGAAGGCAAGGGAGATAAGAGAGAAAAGGGAGGTGGGTGTAGAAGAAAACAGGAATGTAATTGAGAGAATGAATGAATGAAACATTGAGTGAGGAATGGAGTGAGTGAGAACGGAAGCGGAGGTCCGAGGGATGAGAGAGGAGAGAGGTTAGGAAACGGAGAGCGTGCGTGGCAAGGGGGAGAATGCGCAAATTGGGAAGTAAAAGCGGTTAAGTTAGGATAAGTTTAATATAAGATAGAGTTAAGTAAAATAAGATATATGTAAGATAAAGAGGAATGTACAAAGGAGAACATGTAACCCGTAAGGGAACATAATAAACATTATATATATAGAGTGAAGGAAACATGAAAATGTGACAAGACAAAAAAATGAGGATATCTGTACGTCAAAATGTTGAAAATGTAATCATATGAATTAAAAACATATTTTTTACCAGTACCAATTTTTGTTAGATTGTCCTTGCTATGCCGACCTTCTTTCTCACGTCGAAAAAGGGTTTCACGACCGTGTTGCTTTCGTTTCATGGACGCTGTACCTTGCTGATGTTGCTGCTGGTCATAGTTTATTTCCAACGGCTCTTTATAATAGCGTGGTTTCCATGGTGCAAGAACGCTCACACTTCTTGAAACAGTTCTGGTATGCGACTGCAGCGGTCGATTTAATTCCTCCCGACTAGCTGCTTTACGCCTTTCGTTTGGTCCTGGTATTTCTCCAACTGCGCAAGGAGTATACAAAAATAAATTACAAATTATATCGTGTCTTACCTAACTTAAACTTATATATCTTTGTTGCTTCCACCCATGTAAATTAATGCCTAAAGAAGAAACTAGATGCGAATCAAAAGGCTGCCACAAAGGAATTCTTCTTTCATGATTATTTTTTTAATGTTGGTGATACTTGTTTTAAGGATATATAAGACTAATAATATTAAGTCTTATTTAATTTATATATTAAATAAGTTTTATTAAGTTTTAATTAATAAATAATTAATAATTAATATAATAACTTAATAATATTAAGGACGTATAAATGCCATTGCACGAAGTTCGAAAAACTAATCAAGTTGGACAATTTATACGAGTAGTCAAGTTGTACAAGTTTTATTTTAATGTCCTTGAAGATAATATAACGGCCATAACGATCAATTTGTTCAGATAAGAACAAGCTTGAAAGCTCATTGATCCCTATATATAGGATATCAGAGCATAAACAATAACGCCCAAACGCCGGGCAATATCGTCTAGGGCAGGATCTGTTGGAATCCTACTGTTGAGTCCGTTAGTGGATCCGGTGTAATAACGTCATCCATTATAGTTCAATATTAACGCGATACTCTGCTTACAAATATGCTTGCACCAAGCGATGTTTAGGCTTGTGATATTGTCTGACCTGGGCTCCAGTATGCCTCTGGTGGGAACGTGGCCTACGTATCAAATTGACGATCCTTCGTCGCCCTTTAACGTTGAATGATATTCGAACTAGTGTGCTCACTTACATTTTGTACTTCGTAGCGAACAGATGTCTTGTATAATATTTTATCATTCTATACTTTGGGCAAAACTGCCGTTCGTCAAATATTGTCGTGCCAGTAGCTCAACATTGAAATATAGATAAGTTGAGAGTGAAGGGCCTGAGCGTTCCATCAGTTCACCTTCAACGTAACCTCTATTGTCTTATCTGACTAAATTGGCCGTTATTGTATGATTATACATTTAAACAGATGGTCAATAAAACGGTTTTTTTAAATCCGTATTAAACATTAATTTCAATGCATTTATTTAAGCGATAAAACAAGCACACTCTGACATAAAATATCATGTTGTTTAGCCATATTAGTATGCCAGAAACATTGAGTGAAGTAATAAAGGCAATCAGCTAAATAAATAATACTTTTGATCAGTGCGATTAAATTAAATGTTTTTTAATGCATCCAGTCTAATTTGCTGTGACTAAGAATATATAATGGTTGGTCAAGGATAAAGTGGTCGCAGTTTCATTCTTTCTAAAAGCAATATCTATAAAAAGAAAAATGTATGTATTTGATATTTGCGTGTGTGTTTATAACTGTACAAAACGTAAATTCTTACCTATCAAAACGACATACCTGTGGGGGCGTGTAGATAAACAACGGATATTTGTGATCGTTGAGAGTTTTGGCTCTGTTGACTACTGTCACCCGTTGTGCTTTCACCTGACGATATGCCGCTCTCTGCTAATCTCGCTGGTTTCCGTAAAGCGGTGATCATATGTAAATTGTGCTGACATAGGCTTGTAGTGTCGCGTTGTAGGTGTGCGTGCTCGTCTATTTGTTTGTGTCTGAAGATGCAAAGCCATGACGATTAGTTTCTCAGACAATGTGTATTTTAAGCAAACAAATATCTAATTGGAAGTGCATAATATTGCGAGCAATCTCATGAATCTTTTCGGCATTGTTTGTCAACACTTTTCTCCGCGTAATGAAAATTAATTTGAATTAGCGTATACGGTGTCAAAATCGCATACCGTTCTTGTTGATCAGATGCAACAGATTCTTGATCAGTATCGCCGAAAAAACGAAGATTTTTGTATACAGGTATTCGTTCATGAGATAAAAATGCATCTTCAACATCTGGTCCCATCATTAGGAATTCGTTATCCGGTATCTTTCTCTTCTCCAGCTGCAAATGTTATGCGATTATTTTTGAAAAGTCATGACATTTGTAAATCGTGTGAGTTGTGATGCAGGAGACATGTGTTTAAAAATAGTCACCAGACTTTCCAGTTAAAGTACTGTAAAACCTGAACAGTTTAGTAATATAAGCGCAATCATCGTTGGTGCATTAAAAGTTGTAAAAATTAAACCAAACTTATTAATGAAAATATCTTATACAGAATAAAGATGATCTAATTATATAAATCAGTTTTAGATCAATGTTGTGCAGTCGAAGGTGAAGTACAAGATGATACCAAATGTCCCCTTTTTGGATATCGCTTTTTTAATTTCCACGGAAAAGTCAATTGCTTTTTTCTTATTCAATGAAGCAAGATAAAAATATTTGCCTTTGACTGACAGCAATTGGCAATAAACCTTTCAAGATTTACGTTACTTTTTCCTTCCCATTACGTATAATTTTAAAGTTTAATGAGGAAAACAACACTCACATATGATGTTAGGGTTACATATTCTATAAAATATATTTGTGATGCAACATTACGATCGTTACGAAAGGGAGAAAACGTAAGGCGGAAAATTGTATTAACGGCGAAAAGTCAAACTAATAGCATAACCAACTATATATCAACTGTATTCAACAGTTCAAGAAAATGTGTACCACACGATAGATATTTGTTATTATTAAACGAATAATACATTAAGAAGCTTTTCTCCAATGTAACATTTTGACATTACTCGATTATTACGTTAGAACTATTATTTTAACAGCATTTAAGGTCGTATAGATAATATGTAATAAATATTTTAAACGGATTATTAGCATAAAAAAATCAGCGTGTGCATCCGTATGTGTGTGCGCATGTGGGCACAGCGTGTGCGAGATGACAATAGAGCGTTTAATTGAATACAAGTTGGTGATCGAATAAAGAGTTAGATGTTATTATTAAATATAAATAGAAGATTTTTGCTTGGATAATTCGATGTTCTTTATCGTGTAATTTCGTAAGTCCATTGTTCCGTGCCACATTTAAAGGCGTTTAAGCATGCAATAATTTGGTATACAAGTGTAACGCACTGTGTATAAACCCGTATTATTAATACAGCAGTAATATAATGGTAAGCAATTGCATAATATTGCAATTTTCTTTTCTTATACGTTCATCATAAAATATGACATCTTTGTCGAGTGAATTTGTTGTGATATGAAATAATTTTTTACCCCGCTGCGCAATTTAATTAATGATAATTACTTCTACTGAATTATTCATTATTAGACATGCAGCACTTTTTTTGCGCGATATCACATTAAAGAAAGCGTATATGGAGCATTCCATACCAAATTGGCCTCTTTTTTAGGTTACCTCTTTCGACCTTTCTCAAAATTTTAAACGTTTTTGAGATCGATGGCAAGCGCGTTAATGATTTTATCAACTTTTTGACCTTACGTTTTTGAAACATGAGTTTTTTCAAAATTTGATGGCTTTTCTCTCAAATACTCATAACTGTGTGAAAAATGCACCAATTGGATCGTTTTTTTTTAAATATTTATTTTTAATTCTTCCTTAAAAAAAATATGATTTAAATCTAAATTATTGCCGTCATCGGTTAGTTTTAGTTTAATGCAAAAAAGTCCAGGACGAAACGAAATTTTTGATTTACTTATTAGTCTTTTATAGAGTGATCCTATATAACGCCTTTAGCCCCAAAAATGTATATGTTTGAAAAAAGTTTTTTTTTCGTTATGTATGCTCAGTTCGATTTTTTTAATACAATTCTTATAAAAACTTGCATAGATATAAGAGTTTTTAAAATTAATCCGATCGTGGGTAAACGTTTAGCATTAATATTTTTTTTATTTCAAAAATTTTTGTTTGTTTAAATAGTATGTTCTGACTCAATTTTTCTCGGAACCTAGTGGACAAAAAAAATGGGAAAAAGATCAAAGAGATGCTATTTGTAACATCTCATCTGAGAAAAAGCGTTATTACTGATCTGCAATCCCTTCAGTATTAAATCAAGGTTTTTCTGATCCACTTTTTAGTTTTTATGTATGTATGTATGTATGTATGTATGACGATTATTGTTCCCTTACGGGTTACAATTTTCCTTACATTTACTTGTCCTCATTTCTAGTCCTCTCCCATTATCCTTTCTCCTTATCCGCCTTAACCTATACTTAACCTATTTCCTTAATCCTCTCTCTCTCTCTCTCTCTCTCTCTCTCTCTCTCTCTCATAATCATATCCGACTTCCGTTTCCTTTCCACACTTCTTTTTCCCTTTCGTTTTCCCACTCACACCTTACATTCATCAACTCTCCCCGCCTTCCACTACTCTCCTCTTCAAGTTCCCTCTCCCTCCCAACCCTATTTCTCCCCTCTCCCAATTTTCTTAGCCACTCCTCCCCTTTGCCCTCCCCTCCCCACCTGTTCCTGAAGCATGCAGGCACCCCCTGCTCTTTAATCATTTCATACCACTCATTCGTACG
This sequence comes from Anoplius nigerrimus, assembly GCA_914767735.1. NCBI lineage: Eukaryota > Metazoa > Arthropoda > Insecta > Hymenoptera > Pompilidae > Anoplius > Anoplius nigerrimus. The sequence goes on along the minus strand of OU612079.1, from coordinate 1,653,749 downwards.
CAACTCTCTTACCTTCTCCTCTCTCTCTCTCTCCTTTGCAATTCCCTGTCCCTCCCCTTTAGCTCCTCGTACCCCTCTTCACCTCCTTCCGTTAATCCCCTTACCTCATAGAATACCTTTCTATCCCTCTCCGATTTTCCTGTTATTCTACTTCTTTTCCTTCTCTCTTCCATTTCCTACCAGCACCTTCGTGCGATTTCTCCCCCCTTCCTCTCTTTCATCTTTTCCCCAAAATTCCACGCCCTTCTACCCATCCTCATCCTCATCATCTCCCTCCCTGTCTCCTCCCTCACCATGTATCCTGGTGTGGACCATTCAACTCCCAATGTCAATTTCAGGAATCTTTCCTGTAGGCTCTCTACCTCCTTCCTCCCCCCCCCCCCCCATCTCCACCCCATACCCCAACACTGGCCACACCAATACATCAAACAACCAGACCCTCCTCTCCCAATCCCACACCCATATCCTCTTCCCTAACCCCCATACCTACCTCCTCACCGCCGCCGCCTTCCTTACCCTCTCCTTTATTTTCGCTTCCTGGCTCCCATTCTGCTGGATTACATACACCAGGTATTTCATCTCTTTAACTTTTTCCAGCCTCTTCCCCCCCCCCCCCCTAAATCTTATAATTTTTGATTTCTCTGTGTTTAGCTCCAACCCCTTCCCTTCCAAGTACGTTTCTAAACGAGGTATCATCGCCCTCATGTTTTCCTCATCTTCCACCAGCACTACCACGTCTTTCGCATATGATAGTGCGTACACCCCCCGCCCCTCACCTAGCGTTATTCCCCCCCCCATCTCCCTCACTCCAAGTTCTCCTCCAGGTCCGCTAACAAGATATTAAATAGTGTTGGGCTTAGTGAGCATCCCAGTCTCAGCTCCCTCGCCAACCAGAATACTTCCCCCCCTTCCTCCCCGCATCTGGCCCTGCACCTCATCTCCCTCATTAACTCCTCTGCCCTCCTCACCAGGCCTCCCCTAATCCCCCTCTCCCTCATTGCCTCTGCCATTTTCCTCCTATTCACAGAGTCAAATGCCGCCTTTAGGTCTATAAACAGCGCCGTACAATCACTTCTCCGTACCCCAGTTGCCTATTTATCAGGTAATTAATTGCGAAGACATTATCAATGGTGCCCTTACCCTTGCTAAATCCCGCCTGTCCCTTCCCTGGAATTCCTTTTCTCTCTATTTCCTCCTTTATCCTCTCCGCTAACACTGCCGCATAAATCCTATAACGTGACGGCATAATCATCAACCTCCCATAATTCTCTACCCGTCTCTCCTCCCCCTTCTTTAGTATCTGCACTATTTCACCCTCTTTCCACCCCTTTCACCTCCATACCCTCCTGCAAATTTCCCATCCCACCCTGCTTATCCTCCCCCCCCCCCCCCCCCCAACTTCCATACCTCATTCGGTATCCCGTCCAGCCCTATTGCCTTTCCATATTTCAGCCGCCTCACCACTTTCTCCCACTCTAACTCTCTTTCCTCGTCCTTCCCTCTACCTGCATCTCCCCCTCTTCCTATCACCACCTTTTCCTTTACTCCTTCCAAACAGCCTCATGAAATATTCCTCCCACTCCTCCATCTTAATCCCCTCGTCTATCGTACTCTTCTTCGGCCTCCGTTTCCTTAAAAGCTCCCCTTCCGCTGCCTCTCTTAACATCCTCTCCCTTTCCGCTTCTTTTTTCTTTTCGCATAACTCTTTATATCTCGTCCTCTTTACCCTATACTCTTTTCCTTCCCCCCCTACCTTCCCTCCATCTCCTCAACTCTTTCCTTAATTTTTCTTTTTCCTCTTTACATTCCTCATCCTACCACCCTTTTCTCCCCCTCCCCCCTTTTCCCTCCGCTCCCCTTCCCTTCCCTCTCCAAAGCCTCCTTTACCCTCCTTTCCAGCTCCTCAAAGTCCTGCTGCACCGTCCCTCCTCCCCCTCCCTTTCCTTCTACCCTCCTAATGAACTCTTTTTTCCCCTCCTCGTCCCATCTGCCCCTACTTCTTCCTTGAACTCTTTTCCTCCTTTCCCTCGCCTTCCCCCATTTCCCCTTTATCCATGCTACTATCGTTTGGTGGTCTCACTCCACCTTGTCCTCTACTACCATCTTCTCCATCCCTTCTCACGTTCTCCTATCTCTTCCTCCTATCTCCTATCTTTTCGAGTTATGAAAAAACTAGAACTAAACGTTTACGCACGATCGGAATAATTAAAAAAATTCTTATATCCATGTAAGTTATTCTAAGAATTGTATTAAAAAAATCAAACGGGGCATACATATAGAAAAAAAAACTTTTTGGCTTTAAACTAAAACTAAACGATGGAGGCAATCATTTAGATAAAAATCAAATTCTTTTCTTTAAAGAGCATTCAAGAATTAAAATTAAAAAAAGAAACGATCAGATTGGCGCATTTTGCGCACAATCATGAGCATTTGAAAAAAAAACATCAAATTAAAAAAAAAGTCATGTTTCAAAAACGGATGGCCAAAAAAATGTGAAAAAATGTATGAACGCGTTTTTCATCGATCTCAAAAATATATATAATTTTGTGTGGAATGCCCCATATACTTGTTTAGACGTGTTTTTGTTAACCGCTGAAAGTAATGGTAATAATTGGTGTTCCGAAATTATGGTATCCATGCCTTAAATTATGACTTTGTACGTTGTAATAACTAAATATCTTACTTTAGTGCTAGTTTTGTTCTTTCTAGAAAGAGACTTAAACCATTCCCTTGTGCCATCTTCTTCGCATTGATTCTTTCCAGTCAAAGTGTTACTCGTCTCAGAACATGATTCTTCTCCTCTCGTGAGTGTGCCTGTGGATCTTGACAGCCTTGTCGATTTTGGACTACCAGTGGGAGTAGATAAACGTTTACGTTGACTACAATCTTCCTGTAACAATTAGTGCCCGTAACCAAGATACGTTTTGTAGATAGGAATAACGAAGAGAAGGGAAATTATGCGTTTTTTTTGTCAGTCATTCAAAGATCGATTCAAAATCAAATTTGATTTGAGAACATCATTAGTTCTCTTATCTAGCTATATCGTTTATTTCAATATCTTTTAAGATGGAATAAGACGGTCAAAAGAAATTCTGAACAAGCCAGTCGATAGCTTTATGAAAAAAGAATACACGTGCACATGTGTCAACTAAAAACATTTTTCACTGTTAGTTAAATGCAACATTTATTTTGGCTCAGTAATTCAGCACACCGGACTAAAACAGTGTGCTCACAATTATTGAATATAGCACGTTAGAAAACTAGCATTATTGCTTACTTTGGCTTAGGGACTGTCCAACAAAACCATAATTGCCAAAATAAATGGCTACAAAAACGGTAACATATGGTACAGAGAAAGGAAAAAAATGATGAAAAAAATAAAACAGTCGGGATTCCTTACAGGATTCGAACCCAGTCAAAAGTTTCTCTGACTTAAGAAGAAGAAGAAAAGGTCATGTATTATTTCCTAGTTATGTACATCCTTGTATAACAAATATATATATTTAAATAAATAAACACACATATAACACTTATACCTAGATTGTACTTAAGGGGTCTGGCCACCATGTAATTTTTTTTTCATTTTTTTTTTTATTGTTTTATAATAATCTTTGAACTGTTACGCATCATTTAATCCATAGTTGGTACTGAAAATCGCAAAATTACTAAAGTTACAGGTATTTCTCGGTAGGAAGGTCGAGCCGCTGCGAGCGGTCGACCGCGCGGCTCGATCAGTGTATGCAACTCGCACGGTTCAGCACGTGCAGCTGTCCTATTGTGTCCTTTGTATGGGTTAGTAGAATTGTTTACTCGAATCCATACGAAGAAAAAGTGATGAAAAAAGAATGCATAGGTCATGTGCAGAAAAGGATGGGCACACGACTTCGTAAAATCAAAAAGGAAAAGAAAGGTCTTGCTGGCAAAGGAAAGCTAACCGATAAACTAATTAACGAGCTAACAGTATATTACGGTCTCGCTATTCGAACGTTCTCCAATTCTAAAGACGAAATGAAGAAAGCTATTTGGGCAACATTCAAGCACAAGAGCTCGACCGACGAAATCCCGCAGCATGAAAATTGTCCGCCGGGAGAAGACTCGCGGTGCTCTTGGCAAATATCAAAAGCGATTGGCACCTTGGATGAATATCTACACAAGAATCCTCTGCCTCAAATTGTTCAAGATGCCATTCGACCTGTTTATGAGGACCTCACTTCAGATGAATTGTTAGAACGGTGCGAAGGAGGCTTCACGCAAAACGCCAACGAAAGCGTCAACTCCGTCATCTGGTCAATGGCTCCAAAAACGAGTTCCAGCGGTGCGAAAACCGTCGAAATTGCCAGTTACATTGCTATCAGCACTTTCAACGATGGGTACAATAGTATTTTGCTGATGATGAAACTGATGGATCTAAGCATCGGAGATCGCTGTTACGATTTCTGTAGGGCAGTCGACGAGGAACGTTGCGCTACAGCAAATGTCCGAGCGCAAAAAAGTACGAAAGAAGCACGCCAAGCACGTAGATCTTCGCAAAAAGACGCCCAGGATGCTCAAACAGCTGCCGAAGAGGACATGTATGGACCAGGAATCGCTGATTGAAGGTAAGACTCACAAAAACCGCGCCGTCAGTCGAATAACCGCACCTTTACTTTCTTTTGCGATTATCTCGAAACTATATTTTTCGAAACGGTACCACGAAAATCTCGTAAACTATCGGTCCGATTGCTGTGAATTTTGGACACAATACTTCTAGATACATTATCAAAAGCGTAACGTGGGATTTTTGCGATTACTTGATTAGTTTTTTTTTTATGACGTTTTTTCTCGTGAAATTTCGGTGAAAATCGTGAAAAAAATTCTTCGGCTCACCATTTTTTCCCTAATGTAAAAAAAAAATTTCCCGACGTTACGCTCTAGCAATACGATCCAGGAATAAGCTAATTTTTTTTTTTTCAGATGCAAAATGAAGCAGGTAGCGATGGTACCGCCCATGTGCGTTTCGTGCCGAGGGCCTTCACCAAAATGAACGAAACGCCGGTATTTTTTATTTTTTTTTTCACAAAATTTTTTTCACTTGTTCACTAAACCGTTTTCTAGTATGTGACAAAAAATAAAAATATTTTGTGCTATATTTTCGCGTTTATGAAATTTTTAGAATACAGTGATACCTCGAGATACGAGTTTAATTCGTTCCGTAACCTTGCTCGTATGTCAATTTGCTCGTATCTCAAAGCAATTTTCCCCATTGAAATTAATGGAAATACCATTAATCCGTTCCAGCCCCAAAAATGCTACCCCAAATTGTTTTTGTTACGTGTTTTTGAATAAGTTAAATGTATTTATAAATTACAAATATTGAATAAAAACATAATAAAAGAGAATGTAAAGTATAAAAAAATAGTTTTATGTATAAAATGTACATACATATTTGTATTTTGGTCACTTAAATGCAACTTAAATGCTTAATTTTTGTTGTACTTTTCTCTTTATTGAGTAACATATTCTAAGTAATTTACATATTTAAACTAGACTTATTACTAGAAGAAGAAGAAGAAGAATACAGAAACGGTCAACCGATTTTTATAACAGCATGCGTCGCAATCGGTAGCACCCAAAACTTAACAAGGGATCAGTGCCGTCTGTGGGCGACCTTTATCAAATCTCTTCACTGGTTTTTGCCTTTTTCGCCGGATTAAAAAAAAAACTGTCCAAGGAGGTTTGTTTCTCCCTCCCTTTGAGGATGCTGCGGAAATGTGTTAGGCAGGTGTCATCAAATAGCTCCGATGCACGACCAGTTGCAACTTTTTCGGGGTGTTTCTTTTGCACGAACTTTGAAACTCTCTCCCACATTCCTAAGATATCTTTTATCTCGCTTGTAGAGATAACCTCCTCCACCTCTGGCTCTTTCTCAAAACCAATTTCTTTTAGTACCCCCGAATGCTGCTGCGACTGTAACTGTTGCAATTCCTCGGTCGTCAGTTCCTGAGAGTGCTCCTCGATGAGCTCGTTCACGTCTCTCTCATCCATCACCAGGCCCATGGATTTTCCTAGAGACACAATCTCCTCCTCCACTGGCACTTCGGGTTCGAATCCTTCGAAGGTCCTTTCGGCTACAGACTCAGGCCACAGCTTCTTCCATGCAGAGGTCAAGGTCCTCGTTGTAACACCCAGCCAGGCCTGATCAATAATTCTGAGGCATATGACGATGTTAAAGTGGTCCTTCCAGTACTCTCGATGGGTGAGGTTTCTGTTCTCTGTGACTTCAAAGCAGCGCCGGAACAGGTGCTTAGTGTACAGCTTTTTAAAATTGGAAATCACCTGCTGATCCATGGGCTGCAGGATAGGAGTGGTGTTGGGTGGTAGATAGAGAACCTTTATAAACTTCAACTCTTCGAGGATGTCATCTTCGAGGTTCGGTGGGTGAGCAGGACCATTATCGAGGACGAGAAGGGCTTGCATGGGTAGGTTGTTTTCCTGTAGATATTTCTTCACAGAAGGTCCAAAAACCAGGTTTACCCACTGCACAAAGAACTGCCTAGTGACCCATGCCTTCGGGTTTGCCCTCCACATAACTTGCAGTTTTTCTTTTAAAATCTTATGTGACTTAAAGGCTCTGGGATTTTCTGAATGGTATACAAGCAGAGGCTTTATCTTACAGTCGCCACTCGCATTGGCGCACAGAGCGAGAGTAAGTCTATCCTTCATGGGTTTGTGGCCTGGCATCATCTTCTCCTCTGCCGTTATGTAAGTCCTATTCGGCATTTTCTTCCAGAAAAGCCCTGTTTCGTCACAGTTGAAGACTTGCTGGGGGATATATTCATTGGCTTCTATCAGTTCGGAAAAAGTTTTGAGAAAATCCTCAGCTGCCTTCACATCCGAACTTGCTGCCTCACCATGCCTGACAACGGAGTGAATGCCGGTCCTTTTCCTAAAATTGTCAAACCAGCCTCGACTGGCTTTGAACGAGTCTTCCGATGCCTCGTCCGTGGAAGTGCGCGGGGTCTGATTCAGCAAACCACCGTAAATCGCTCGTGCCTTCTCGCATATGATGCCCTGTGTTAAGGTATCGCCTTTGAGCTGTTTCTCCGTCACCCAAACCATCAGCAGTTTCTCCATCTCTTCATGGAGAGAGCTCCGGAGCTTAGATATTATTGTAACGCCCTTAGCTGACGTTATACTCTTTATCGCCTCATTCTGTTTAAGCACAGTGCATATCGTTGATGTACTACGCCCGTACTGCCTCGCCAAATCAGCTACTCGCACACCTTGCTCATTTTTTTTTATGATTTCTCGCTTTAATTCTAGAGACATCATCTTCTTCTGAGCACTGATCTTTCCACTCACTTTCTTCGGATCCATGGTATAAAAAAATGCACAAAAACCGCAAAGCACTAGAAAAACTTAGCAAAGATGCTTCGATAGCGAGGAAAACAAGCACACTGGGAAAATATTGGGACCTTAATTAAGTTCTCGCTGTTTGAAAACAAAAGGTGTTTCTGGTCCTACCTGCGTGCAGTTTCTGGGGGTGACGCATTTGTTTGGTAGTGCGATAACATTGTAAGAAATTCCGAGCATTTCGTCTCGCTGGCGCGTAAACAGTTTGCTGTGCAATCGAGATAGTCATGGAGAGTTTTGTTCCGGAGAAAGTGCTTTTGCGGGGAGTTTTGTTACATTACTTTTTTCTCAAAAAATCTGCACCAGAGGGTCACAAAATCTTGAAGGAAACATACGGAGAGGATGCATTATCAGAAACAACGTGCAGAGATTGGTTTCGGCGATTCAAAAACGGAGATTTTGATTTGAAGGATAAGGAACGCACTGGGGCGCCAAAAAAATTCAAAGACGAGGAGCTGGAGTCGTTACTCCTTGAGGACTCGTGCCAAACCTCAGTTCAACTGGGAGAGTCCTTCGGAGTTGACGATACAACCTTTTCGAAACGCTTAAAATCAATGGGAATGCTCCAAAAACAGGGTAATTGTGTCCAGTGCCGTTCCTGGCGGGTATGCAGCGAATGCCCCGCACGCAGGCGCCCAATTTAAGGGGCGCCAAATTCAACTATTCGCTACTCTTGCAAAAACGCACTTCTTATTGGAAGAAAAATCGGCATTAAAGGTTTTCAAAATCTAAATTCTGATGAGATTAAACGATCGTGCATAGATTTGGATTTGGCTTTGCAAATTCACCATGAAGGAAATGTTTGCAAGGATATTGATGGTCTTGATTTGTACAATGAAATTTCATCATACAAAATCCTTAACCCTGTCAAAGACTCTCGCAATACCTCAGACTCACCCATAGATATTCTGAATTATATAACCAAGAAAAATTTGCAGTCTTTGTTTCCAAACCTGTCTATAGCATTAAGGATATTTTTGACGCTGCCGATTTCTGTTGCGTCTGGCCAAAGGAGTTTTTCAAAGCTAAAACTTGTAAAATCTTATTTGAGAACTTCGATGTGCCAGGAAAGGCTTTCAGATTTAGCTGTTATTTCAATCGAAAATAAAATATGTGAAGCCATCGATCACAATGAAATGATCAATGAGCTTGCATCTGCAACAGCAAGACGTGTTATGTTCTAAAACTACCTTGTTATTTGATAATTAGGTACTTAGGTATTAGACAGATCTTGCACATTTTCAAGTTAACGGATTTGTTTGCGTTGAGCGCCGTTTGAGAGATTTAACTCAATTCACTTAACTGAGGGAATTGAGTTATATTAGATTTTTTGTTAATTTCCGAATGGACGTGTTTTATTTATGACCTATATTGTACGTTAATAGTCTATTTTATTTGATGTCGAAAATAAATTTTTTGTCATATTTTTTCGTTGTTTTATTTTATTACGCCCATTTTCATAATCAAACACTTACACTAAAGTGACTTTAGTCTATAAGGAAACTATTCAGTTTAAACCTCAAACTAAAAATGATTATGAATATTGGCCTTATCATCAAAATTTAAGCATAGTATATAGGGGCGCACAAAATTATTCTTGCACGCAGGCGTTCGCCACCCCAGGAACGGCACTGATTGTGTCCCCCATGAACTGAAGCCGCGCGATATTGAAAGACGCCTGGTCACGTGCGAACATTTGCTGCAACGGCAAAACCGGAAAAGTTTCCGCCATCGCATAGTGCCAGGGGATGAAAAATGGCATCGGTATGATAATACTCTTCGCAGAATTATCATTCCCAAAACAAGAAATTGCAAAGGAACGCCCGTTTCAACCTTTTGAACACTTAGCGAATTGTGGGTGACGAGGCGAGTATTCGCGCGAAACAAACGCATTCAGGTGTATACACATGGGGGGGGGGGGGGGTGCAGCATCGCATCTGACGTTCCTCGTATCTCAAATGTCGCTCGTATCTCAAAACAAAACTTCGCTCGTTCGACAGCTCGTATCTCAAATAACACGTATGTTGGGGCACTCGTATCTCGAGGTACGACTACTCATCTAGCGAGCGCACATGGTGGCCAGACCCCTTAATACTTTGTAGATTTATACTGTAGTTCCTGCTAAATTAGCTTACACTAGTCCTATCCCAATTATCCCGATATGGCTATATCTTACGTATCCAGTCTTTGGCTTTATTTTAGGTATAGTAGGTATTTCTTGTTTTGATTTATTAAGGAAAAATATACGAAGATAAACCCTTGTGCGTGAATCACTTGCACATTCCGAATAGTGCCTGTTTGCTATCCTCTTAATACTACATTATTCTAGATTACTTTACTTATCACTACGTTTGCATCTAGCATTAGTATTATTATTTATTTGATCACAATTCCGTTTGTTTTATGCTAGAACTTTTAAAAGAAAATTGGCACTTTTTGATATGGAATTTTATGTTTGTAGTTGTGTTGAATTTTATGTGGTATGTTAGAGTATCTAATGTCTGTTAGGTTTTGTGTTAAGGCACTATTTCTCGTCTGCTTCTGGTAGAAGTAATCCGCCAGTTCGTTTGAGTATTCTCCTATATATTGTATTTCTGCTTCTTCATGAAGTTTGTTATCCTGGTTCCCCTATCATCAGACAGGATGAGTCTCAATAATTTGTTTTGCATCACTTGGGCTATGTTGATATTTGTAGCTGCTGCCCCGCACCATACTGGTGATGCATATGTTAGGATGGGTCTTATTATGGTTTTATACAACAGTTTCTTGTTATCCGTCGACAGAGCTGAATTGTAGACCATTAGAGGATATATTTTCCGCAGGACTGTGTGGACTTTTCCACAGTTTCCTTTATGTGATGCCTGAACGTGAGCTTATCATCCAAATGCACTCCCAAGTATTTGACTGTTGTCGTCGGTGTTATTTTGTGTCCATAAACAGTTATTGGTTGTATTATTCGATTATTCTTTTCTTTCTTCTTTGAAATTACAATAACTTCGGTTTTTCTTGAGTTAAGCTGAATTTTCCATTTTCGATAATATGGTTCTAGTATATTAATATGTGGTTGAATTTGTTTTGCGGCGATTATGGCATTATATGAGTGCGTGTAAAGGGCTGTATCGTCGGCAAATAATGCTGTTTTTGTCTTTGTGAATATTGGTAAATTGTTTAGATAGACATTAAACAGTTTGGGTCCAAGTACTGAGCCTTGTGGTACCCCAGCTCTTATTTTCCTTCTGGTAGATTTGACTGATTTAATTTGTACTTTAAAGTGTCTATTGTTGAGGTATGATGATAGGAATTTGATTAGTGTGTTGGGGTATTTGTGTAGGATTAGTTTATACAGGAGGCCATCAATCCATACCCGATCGAACGCCTTCTCTATATTCAACAACAGCATCACACTTCTCTGACATTAAATATTAACTATTGTTGCACAGAGAAAGGACACAAAAACGATGAAAAAAAGGCACCTAACAGGATTCGAACCCAAAGAAAAAGTTTGCTTCGTCAAAACAGACTGTCACCTTACGCGTGTCGCTACCAACGATCTTTGGTTGATCTTCAATTTTTCAGAACATAAGGCATACATTGTGACATCGATTTCTTCCATTTATTTAGTTTTCTTGCATTATTACGACTGTGCAATGTAATCAATAACATTAAAGATTATATGAACTAGTTATGTGACAAAAATTGAACCAAAGTTTACCTCATACGTTGTTCTGACACCCAAAAACTGGCGAAAAAACGGGTTTTTTATTTCTCCGACGCTGTTGCCGGTGAGCAAAAATTATAAAAAAAATCAGAGAGATGTTGATTGTAATATTACATTACAGAAAAAAGCGGCATCACTGATCCGGACCTCCTTCGGTATCAAATAAATGTTTTTCTGATTGATTTTTCGGTTTTTATTTTTTTACCAACAGGATTTTTTATGTAAAAATCTGAAAAAAATCTGGAATATGCGCGCCATTGCTAGATATGGTTCTGATTTTTTTTTCGAATTTTTGTATGCACTAGATTCCGAGAAAATGGTGGGAGAATCGGACAGTACATTTTACACCCCCCGTCCCCATGGTCGAGATACAAAGTTGAAAATTCACAAAAATGTGTCTTTTTTCATACGCAATCGCATGGCTCATTCAGATAATGATAAAATTGGTAAAAATCATATTTTTTCTTCGTCATTCTATTAAAAGCCGGTTTCTTCAATGTTCATTGTTTAGCATAAATAGTTAAGACGCGGCTAAAACTAATGGATCAGACTGTTAATTATTTTGCAATTTCATATAAGTTTATACGTTCTTCGTTCTATATATTGTTCCATTTAAATTCTATGTTACACAATATGTATTTTTTTGGAAATAAAGTTAAAGTTAAAGTAGTCTCATTTTTCCAAAGGTTGATTTTTCTAATGTATTTACACTATGCAAGGCAGCGTCATATTAAGTTCCGTTCCATGTCTGATTGCTGTATACAAAATAGAAAATCAATTTGTTTTCCGTTAAGCCAAGGAAGATCGAAATGAAATCTATTCATAACCGGATTGTAGGGAAAGTACGGGAGGTTCGTATCGCGCCGCGTTATTTCTGTCCACAGATACCTGAGAAGGGCCGATTGCAGCGCGTATGAGTAAGACCTCGTGTACGCACCGGGATGACGTAGGCCTAGAACAATTGACGAGAGGCATGGAGTAGAGGAGACAAAACACGGTGAGCCCGGGCGGGAACGCCGGGCAGGCCCGAGGAGGAGACGGGCATTCTTGGGAGAACGGTGAAGCGTAATAGAGAGAGAGACTGATTGTGAGCATTGTGAAATTGTAGTATCGAGTGTGTTCAAATAAAGAGAGAGCGTAGTTAATGTGAGTAGGGGTGTTTTTCCTACATTTGTGTTCGAGGTTTCGCACCTACGACAGATGTTGCATATCAATTTTACTCCTTTTTTTTCTTAAAGGACATATTTGGAATAGTTTTTATAATGTTATAAACGTTGCAATTTAAGATAAGAGTTGCATATATTGGACGTGCATTGATAATAACAAATTAAGGAGTGAAAATAACGCTGATTTTATTTGTGGCGTATCGAAGCAGGCGACGAAAACGCGCCGCGTTTATGCGTACGTCACATCACGGCGTACAATGTTATCGCTCGCGCGTTCTTCTTTTCTTTTCGTTTTTTCCCCGATTGAAGGACCGCAGTCAGACTGCCCTTCGGGGCAGTGCAGGGCAGTGCGAGACCCATTTACTAAGGTGACCAACTATTTTTTGTTCAAAAAGAGTACACTTTGCAAGTATTTCATAGGTGAAAAAAAAGAAGAAAAAACGATAAAAACTTTATTTTCTTTTAAAAACATATTTTTCTTCGGAGTGGATTTTTTTTTGCTAAATGAGGATGTTCGTCTAATAATGTAGCCACATCCGAACAACTTTCATTTTGCATATTAAATTTGACTGTTAAGACGGCAGATAATGTTTTTACAGAAAGTTGCGACTCCTCACTGCTCCAATAATCATTCCCTAGTGAAAATACCCTTTCAACAGCAGAATTAGTGCCTGGACAACATAAGGAAATTTCTATTAAAACTTTTAAATTTTCATGTGGGATATGATATTAATAAAATTAAAATAAAATAATCTAAAAAAATGTTTTAGAAATACAAATGAGTATAAAATTATACAAATGAGTACTTTCAGAATACAGGATTTGAAAAGAGTACGGTTTGCGAAAAAAGAGTACAAAACTCAGTAAATGAGTACAGTTGGTCACCTTACGTTTACTCGCCTCGCCGAGAGAGAGTACATACTTTGAGTCGTGTGCACCCTATATTATTGTTCTTTGGGTTGATTGTTACTTGTTATTTGTTAATTTGTTTCTTGTTAAAATATATTAAGTATGCATTAAAACTCCGAATTCATTTATATCACGATCCCGATTCCACATATTGATGATTGGCTTATGTTTTTTGTAAACGATACAATATTATATGTATATTATCCGAACTAAGAATACAAGTACATATTGCAGTTTAATGCATTTATGTGTTTTGTAACGTAAAATTTCTTGTGAACTGTATGAAATGTAAACGTAATATTTTAAGTGGTAATGTCGTAAATAGCGCATGCCTCAATGTCAAACTCAACAGTTCGTTTTCAAGGGTATTTTTGACATAAAAGGTGTAAGAGAGAGAGAAGAGAAAGTTACAGGGAAAGAAAGAGAAGAAAAGAATCTTTGGCGCGCGTCAGATACGATCACACGGAAGGTCATGTTCTTTCATTCTTACATTCGCAAGGCCACGTGCTCTCGTTCTGTACCGATGGCGATGCCACGTTGAGGTTTCCAGGAAATCGCAGACGAAAGGATATACTAACTAAAGAAAACTAAAGGAATCTACATGCAAAAATATGTCGAAAAAAACGTATAAAAATTTTTTTTTAAACGCTACGTTTTCGAAAAAATCGGCTTTGAATTTTCGCAAAGTGCAAGCGCACTCGAGCGCGGCGCGATATACCGGGTGCGCTGTAGGAATCTTGGTCGCGGCGTGATGGCTTATCTGATTGCGTGGCATCGAAGCAGGCCCGGCAGGGACATCCGGTATACGCGACAGTGAGACCGAAGCGGCCTATCGTGACGTCATAGCTGCTCGAACGTACTCGCACACGACACAAAGCGATAGATATAGATATACAATACCATGCTTCAGGGCGCTTGCACCTGACGAAAATTCAAAGTCGATTTTCTCGAAAACGGAGCGTTTAACCCATTGACTGCCAACTACGAGATATCTCGTAGTAAGCGTCTGTACCAAAACTGCCAGCTACGAGATATCTCGTAGTCTGTGCTGCAAGTTTAGATTGGCTACAAATGGCCATTTAAGTTATAAATTATTAGAAAGGATGAATGAAAAATATATGAGGCATTCCATGCTAAATCGGACACTTTCGGACCTCACCCCCTTCGATTTTTTTTTAAATTTTATATGTTTTTAAGGTTGATCAAAAACGCGTTAATGAATTTTTTCAGATTTTTTTGAGTGTCCGTTTTGGAAATATGAATTTTCTTAAAATTTGGGCTCCTTTTTTTCAAATGCTCATAACTTTGCGAAATATGGACCAATTTGATCGTTCTTTTTTTCAAAATTTGTGTTTTTGAATGCTCTTTCAAGAAAAAAATATAATTTTTTTCGACATAATTTTTTTCTTCGTTTAATTTTTATTTCAAGGACAAAATATTTTCTATCTCGAAACACGTCACCTTCGATTTTTTTAAAAAAATTCTCAAATAAACTTTGATGCATGTAAGAACTATAAAAAAATTTCCATCGTGGGGAAACTCTTCGTTCTATCTTTTTTCTTTTTTTGAAAATATCCATTCTCTCAAATCGTTTGTTCCGTTTCAATGAAAAATGTTTTTTTTCGAGATGTATGCCCCGTCCGATTTTTTTGAAAAAATTCTCAAAAATACCTGGATGGATATAAGAACTTTTAAAATTTGTCCGATCGTGGGGAAACGTTTCGTTCTATTTTTTTTCTTTATTCGAAAATATCTATTCTGTCACATGGTATATTCCATTTCAATGGAAAATGTTTTGTATCTCGAAACACGTCACCTTCGATTTTTTTGAAAAAATTCTCAAATAAACTTTGATGCATGTAAGAACTATAAAAAAATTTCCATCGTGGGGAAACTCTTCGTTCTATCTTTTTTCTTTTTTTGAAAATATCCATTCTCTCAAATCGTTTGTTCCGTTTCAATGAAAAATGTTTTTTTTCGAGATGTATGCCCCGCCCGATTTTTTTGAAAAAATTCTCAAAAATACTTGGATGGATATTAGAACTTTTAAAATTTGTCCGATCGTGGGGAAACGTTTCGTTCTATTTTTTTTCTTTATTCGAAAATATCTATTCTGTCACATGGTATATTCCATTTCAATGGAAAATGTTTTGTATCTCGAAACACGTCACCTTCGATTTTTTTGAAAAAATTCTCAAATAAACTTTGATGCATGTAAGAACTATAAAAAAATTTCCATCGTGGGGAAACTCTTCGTTCTATCTTTTTTCTTTTTTTGAAAATATCCATTCTCTCAAATCGTTTGTTCCGTTTCAATGAAAAATGTTTTTTTCTCGAGATGTATGCCCCGTCCGACTTTTTGGAAAAAATTCTCAAAGAAGCTTTGATGCATGTAAGAACTTAAAAAATGT
Source organism: Anoplius nigerrimus (assembly GCA_914767735.1). Lineage (NCBI taxonomy): Eukaryota > Metazoa > Arthropoda > Insecta > Hymenoptera > Pompilidae > Anoplius > Anoplius nigerrimus. The sequence continues at coordinate 1,638,153 of OU612079.1, read as the reverse complement.
GTCCGATCGTCGGGAAACTCTTCGTTCCATTTTTTTTCTTTATTTGAAAATTTCTATTCTAACAAATCGTATGTTCCGTTACAACGGAAAATGTTTTTTATCTCAAAACATGTCCCCTTCGATTTTTTTGAAAAAATTCTCAAATAAACTTTGATGCATGTAAGAACTAAAAAAAATTTCCCATCTTGGGGAAACTCTCCGTTCTATTTTTTTTCATTATTCGAAACTATCTATTCTGTCACGGATTCTGTTCGTTTTGGTGGTAAAATTGAAATGGAACATACGATAGATAGTTTCGAATAATGAAAAAAAATAGAACGGAGAGTTTCCCCACGATGGGAATTTTTTTTTAGCTCTTACATGCATCAAAGTTTATTTGAGAATTTTTTCAAAAAAATCGAAGGGGACATGTTTTGAGATAAAAAACATTTTCCGTTGTAACGGAACATACGATTTGTTAGAATAGAAATTTTCAAATAAAGAAAAAAAATGGAACGAAGAGTTTCCCGACGATCGGACAAATTTTTTAAGTTCTTACATGCATCAAAGCTTCTTTGAGAATTTTTTCCAAAAAATCGGACGGGGCATACATCTCGAAAGAAAAACATTTTTCATTAAAACAGAACAAACGATTTGAGAGAATGGTTATTTTCGAAAAAAGAAAAAAAATAGAACGAAGAGTTTCCCCACGATGGAAATTTTTTCATAGTTCTTACATGCATCAAAGTTTATTTGAGAATTTTTTCAAAAAAATCGAAGGTGACATGTTTCGAGATACAAAACATTTTCCATTGAAATGGAATATACCATGTGACAGAATAGATATTTTCGAATAAAGAAAAAAAATAGAACGAAACGTTTCCCCACGATCGGACAAATTTTAAAAGTTCTTATATCCATCCAAGTATTTTTGAGAATTTTTTCAAAAAAATCGGACGGGGCATACATCTCGAAAAAAAACATTTTTCATTGAAACGGAACAAACGATTTGAGAGAATGGATATTTTCAAAAAAAGAAAAAAGATAGAACGAAGAGTTTCCCCACGATGGAAATTTTTTTATAGTTCTTACATGCATCAAAGTTTATTTGAGAATTTTTTTAAAAAAATCGAAGGTGACGTGTTTCGAGATAGAAAATATTTTGTCCTTGAAATAAAAATTAAACGAAGAAAAAAATTATGTCGAAAAAAATTATATTTTTTTCTTGAAAGAGCATTCAAAAACACAAATTTTGAAAAAAAGAACGATCAAATTGGTCCATATTTCGCAAAGTTATGAGCATTTGAAAAAAATGAGCCCGAATTTTAAGAAAATTCATATTTTCGAAACGGATGGTCAAAAAAATCTGAAAAAATTCTTGAACGCGTATTTCATCAGTCTTAAAAACATAAAAAATTAAAAAAAAAATCGAAGTGGGTGAGGTCCGAAAGTGTCCGATTTGGCATGGAATGCCTCATATATAGTGTAGAGAACATATTAATTATTAGTTTTTATTATTAAAATTATTATTAAAACTATTAAAATGATAACTTAAGGGGGTATTCTAGTCTAGAAATTTAAAAAAATCGATTTTTTTTTTTTATATATTTTCAAAGTTTAACTATTCAAGAATATGTCTACAAGAGGATTTTTCAAAATTCAAATTATTTTCGGAGATATAGATATTTTGCTGACCCGGCATCTAAACTGTTTCGGCCGGAACTAATCGAACAAAAGATATTACGGATTCTCCGTCTATCTGAATCCATATTTCTCAGTAAAACCTTTTGTCCCTTTATTTATATATATATAGTTTATCATCAGAAGAGTTATTGACTCGATGTTTAGGATCAGAAACTCAAAATAATAACGAATCTCTAAACTCTTTGATTTGGACTTTCGCCCCAAAACATATTCATTCCGGACCACACATAATTGAGATAGCGACATTTATTGCTGTCTGTATTTTTAATGAAGGCTTCATGCCTATTTTAAAAATGATGGAGTTTATGGGAATGAAAATTGGCCCGGAAGCTCATTCATTTGCTGTAAAACGAGACAACGCCCGGATTGTCCGCTCCGAGATTCGAGCATCCAACGCATCAAAGGAGGCCAGAACTGCTCGATATGAAGAGAGAAACGCGGAAAATAGTTTTTTCGAAGTCGAGGAAGGTCCGATGTATGAAGCGGGAGTGGCAGATTGAATAAATGCAAGTCTAAAATATCATTTCATCACTTAGACTGCGAAAAACTTTACGCGAAACTTTAAACGCGTTTTCCCCAAAATTGTCTTTTTCAAAATGATACGGACGATTTCTCAGGTTCTACTGGACCGATTTACCTGAAATTTTTAGAGAGTCTTCTTTATAGACTTGTCTATGTCTGGAACTATCCCCATCCCCAAATTTCAATTTTAACTATTTTTAAAAAATTCCAAACAGTCAAAAAACGTGGTACAAAAATTGTTGTTTCATTCAGGCAGTCGCCATTTCGCGAAAAATTATTTTTTAAACTTTTCCGTAGTTCCAAACATTGCGACGTTATTCTAGATTAATAATCTTTTTCTTTTTTTTGTTTAAGATTGCTAGGAGGGTTGTAATGGTGTGTATGGTCACGTACCAATTTTTTGAGACGCCTCACTTCATCAGCTGCTAATTTTTTAAATTATTAACTTTTTTTATTTTTTTATTTTTTTCTCTATTCTTATAATGTTAATAAATAACTAATAAAAAAATGGATAGTAAAAATATTAATTGCCTTTTTTTTATGACACTTCAAAAATTACCTGAAATTCATGCCTCTAGACTAGAATACCCCCTTAAACGATTAGATCATAATATCATAATTACATATATATACGAATGTATTAAGGTCACTCCATGTCAAATCGACCAGTGATTGGAATCGACCCCTTTTGATTTGGATGAATTTTGGTCAAAACTTTTCTTTTATCATATAACAAAGTCCTGCCAAAGGCAAAAAATTAAAAAAAATTTTTTTGAAAGTTATGCGAAATAGAAAATGTTACCATTTTTCCAGTTTCTTAATCTTATTTTTTTAGTTTTCAAAATTTTGCAAATCTGCGGTTTTTTGGAAAATTTCTTTCGAAAATTTTTTTTTACAATTCCAAGTATCCGTTTTAAAAAAAAGTGTGGCCCATTTCTGTAACTGTGAAACTGGAAAAATGATAACATTTTCAATTTCGCATAACATTAAAAAAAAAAATTTTTAATTTCTTTCCTTTGGCAGAACTTTGTTATATGATAAATGAAAAGTTCTGACCAAAGTTCATTCAAATCAAAATGGGTCGATTCCAACAACTGGTCGATTTCACATGGAATGACCTATTACTAAAATTAAAAAATATTTTTATTGTTGTGGCTGTGTATGATAAATTTTAAAACAAGGAACAACGCAAAGTGCTGGGTTGTTGGGGCACACTGGACAAAAATATCTTGTCTCCTTACGTTTTTTTTCTTTTGTACATACTCGGCATGGCTTTGTAGGCTTGCTCTTTTTTTCTGTGGGAGGAAGATGTTCCAAGTAATGAAAATCGGTTGTGTTTCTATGGTTGCTGCTTTCTTCCGCGTTGCTGCCATCGCCACCAAGTAATTGCATAATGACTGCTTCCCTAAATTGAAGTAACTTCATCTTTTTACTTCCTTGATTTTTTTTATTGTAGAACATAGGTATATGCATTCTGCAGGAAGATTTCAAAGTAATGTAGTACAATTTTCTTGTACCAGCGGACGGTTTTCCTGAGGAATGAGTAATATGACATACGTTGATCAGAGCGATCAACACCTGCCATTCCCAGAGTATAATCTCTGACTATATTTGGTTTAGTTGACATTTTTCCATTTTTATTTTTAACTTGGACCATTTCGCATTTATGCATGTTGGATATAGTCAGCACATCCCGCTTATCTTTCCATTTGTTGACTACAATGGATCCTGATCGCAGCCATTCAGAGTCTCCTCGTTTCAGTTTCTTATTTATCAAATCTTTTGGATTTCCCTTTCGGTCGAATCTTAACGTGCCACATACATATGTTGATTTACTGGTGAGATCTTTCGCCAACCCAACTGAATTATAATAATTGTCCATATACAGTTCATGACCACGATTCAGGAAATCATCCATCAGAGCCAAAACAACATTTGCAGTATGATTTCGTCCACTTAGGTCATCATATTTGCCCGCATAAATTTTCACTCTTAAGATTATTCCATCAGGTTCACAAATTTCATATAATTTCATGCCATACTTATGCCGTTTATTTTTCACGTATTGCCGGAAAACCAACCTTCCTCGCCAAAGAACGATCGCTTCGTCAATACATAATTTTCTTCCTGGCTTATAGATACGGTCCATAGTTTCGTTGAAATGTTCGGATATTAAATTGACCTTGACTAGTCGACCATCAACTTGTTCATCATTATTATTAAAATGTAAAAATCTCAAAATTAATTGGAAACGATTTCTGGACATTCTCTTCTTCCAAAAGTCGAAATTATATGCTTCACTTGTTTTCCAGTAATATTCTATGGAAGGTAAATTTACTGTACCGGTATGCATAAGCAATCCAAAGAATACCTGCAGTTCTTTAGCGGTGGTATCCTTCCAATTTCGCAGCCGGCATGATCGCAATAAATGAGACTTTGCTATTTGTTGAGCAGCATAACGATTGGTTTCTTGCACAATTTTGTTTAGCAAAGAATCTGTCAAAAACAGACGGAAGAAATCTCCTGGCGATTTTACATTATCTGGTATTATGAACCCAGGATTTCCGCTAAATTGGAACTGTGGCGGATCACTTTCATCGCTTGTCCATGTATCCGCATCGTCATTAGGACTATGAACTTGCTCAATCGGTGAACTTGAGTGAATCCTCCGAAATCGTCTTGCTGGAAAAGGTCGTATTTCGTCCTCACTTTCTGATGAAGACTCGGTGTCACACGTATCACTTTCTCTCGAAATTATTTCGTTATCATCCTCAGAGAATTCTTCCTCGTTGGTTGAAAATTCTTCTTCGAAAAATATTAATTCTTCTTCACGATCCATTGTTCTGCGTTGAGCATATAAGTTATTTATTTTTATTCAAACATTTGAATTTGTATATCTATATATATGATGTACTTACGTTAATACACCACTTATATAATTCAACACTATGTTTTTTTTATAATACGCCTAGATACGGCCTTTTACTTCAAAAAAAATCTTTCTGTTAGAAATATAATTTGGATAGGGAAAACACAGTCAGTCTCTAAGGTTCTGAGATAAATGCTATGCACTTCGACACAGTCCCCTTTCCAGAGAGCCTCCGATTCTCCCACTTTTGTGGGGAATCAGATCATTGATCAATTGTTTATTACTTTGTAACGTGTGACGTTGCATCGGTGACGTGAGCCCATCGACAATGTGTACGCCATAAAAAAAATTGCCATCAATACGAAGATTTATATAGAAAAAAAAAAACACTACGAGATAACTCGTAACATTGGAGTCAGCACAGGAGTCTTATTCTGTGATGCCAGCTACGAGTAATCTCGTAGTGTTTTTTTTTCTATACAAATACTGTAAATGCCATTACAATAATGTATCAGTAACTAAATATCAATATATTTTGCTAAAACTTCATGTCTTCTTTAAAATAAAACCGTGGCACCCAGGGCAAGACGCGCTAAATTTGCGTGGCAGTCAATGGGTTAAAAAAAAATTGTGATATTATTTTTCGACTTATTTTTGCATGCACCTCCTTTTCGGTTGTACCACCGGATCGAAACCACCCTGTATATTGCATTAATCCAATTTTGTTTACAAACAATAACGAGAAATAAAATAGGATTACAATGTGCCCACGTCTGTAGTGTTTGCGAGTTCGCGAGATAAATAACCTCAAACAACATGATGTAAAATAAGTAATAGTCAAGATCCCCCTTCCTCTGACAAGGGGAGGACCAGGGTTGTGGGTCACCGATTTTGTTCAAATTTTGCACAGACCTTCTTTAGCCTAAAATATTGGACACGTGTTTTGCCAAAAGTGGCAACACTCCCCCATTTTTGAAAAAATCGAGGCCAAAAATCAAAATTTATCGATCGCGCTGAAATTTTGCAGAGGTGTTTAAAATTGCTTCCTAAAAGATACTTACACAATTGTTTTGCAAATAAACAATGTTTAAAAATGTACATCATGTATAAGTTGTATAAAATTGACTTGGTTTTCATCGAAGCGGCGCAGCACAGTAAGTATGGTAGTAGCGTAATAACTGACGGTCCGGGGTTCGATTCCCGATGCGGTTTTGCGATTTTTTTTTGCCCATTTTTATAACATTCAACACACATTTGTCTTCAAATGCATTTCTTTTTTGTTAAACGCGTTTACAACTACGCCGTCTTTGAACAATTTTGCTGGCGTTTTGGCGTCAGTTCCTGTAAGAACATAGGTACATGGGAATTTCAAGATTTGGAAGAAGCAATAAAAACTAATAACCCGGACCTGATTCGTTTGTTAGTGTGATAAAATAACGGTCGGTTGATTGAATGCAGTATACGCAAATATAATTCGGAACGAGAATATATATTATTTGAACTTCTTGGTAATAACTGCTGTCACTCTTGACTTACATCTCGTGGTGAAAACATCAAGGTGAGAGTATCAAAAATTTATTTTCACTGGTGTGCTATAGTGCAAATTCACGGAGGAAGAAAACAAATTTTTGTGTTTAAAAAAAGTGCTAGGTGAGTACCATTATTCTTACAAAAATTAAAATCGGGATATTAGTTGTACATATTTCTTACAACGAAAATATTAAAGCATTTATGATATATAGTGGAATAATTTACAAAATCTATTTGACAGTAATTTCAGTGACATCAAATATGAATCAACCATCGACTAGTGCTTCTGCTAATGAAGGGTTTTGTTGACAAGGCAGCGTGAATCAAAAGCTAGCGATATAATAACCTGAGCGGTAGCCGGCTCGAGCGAGACTAACGTGCGTGGCGGAGCACCTCTCCGTCACTCCGGAACAAAGCACCTTCCAACAATCGCGGGGCGCATCTTACACTCGGCGCGTGCAACCGTCAACAGGTTTGGTACCGCTCACAACAGTACAAGTCCCACAAAGCAGGAACTAACAGACGCCGTATAATATTTTTCATAAATTCTTCGCGAGCAAAGTATCATTAGTGATACAGTTCATGTAGCATGTACAAAGACAGGAAAATTAATGAACTCACAACATGCCGTATATTTAAATCACATTTTAAAACCGTATGTAAAAAAAAAAAAAGTTTGTTTGATTCTCGATTCATGGACTGGTCAAGTAGATCCTAGCGTATACATATATCGAAACATTTCTGAATGCAAATAATGATAGTTTGTGCACTGTGTCTCACTGCACAACGGTGTGTCAGCCTACATTCATTAGTTGATCAACAGTTATCCGCGCCAATTTTTTCTGAAATGAGAGAATATGCATGGTTCGCGTCGAAATTAACAAACTCGGGCAGATTTTTTTTAAACGTAAGACAGGTTTGTTTTTCTGAAGATGTCTTACACACAGTATGTACGTGCAAAATCCAGTCATTTATAAAATGCTCGTGGTACAGACAAAATGTATGTTTTTCATGCTTTTACGATAAATACCACCCAAATAGTTGCACAGCATATTTATCACCCTAATTGTATTATGTATATGAGGCATTCCATGCCAAATCGGACACTTTTGGACCTCACCCCCTTTGATCTTTTTTTAAATTTCATATGTTTTTAAGGTTGATCAAAAACGCGTTCATGAATTTTTTCAGATTTTTTTGACAATCCGTTTTGGAAATATGAATTTTCTTAAAATTTGGTCTCTTTTTTTTCAGATGCTCATAACTTTGTGAAAAATGCACCAATTGGATCGTTCTTTTTTTCAAAATTTGTGTTTTTGAATGATCTTTCAAGAAAAAAAATATTATTTTAACCAAAAAAATTTTTTTTGTTTATTTTTAATTTAAAGCACAAAATATTTTTTATCTCAAAACACGCCCCGATCGATTTTTTTGAAAAAATTCTCAAAAATACGTCGATGGATGTAACAACTTTTAAAAATTGTCCAATCGTGGGCAAACTCTTCGTTCTATTTTTTTTCTTTATTCGAAAAAATCTGTTTTATCAGATCGTACGTTCCGTTTCAATGAAAAATGTTTTTTATCTCAAATCACGCTCCGATCGATTTTTTTGAAACCGATTTCCGACCGACAGTTATTTTTGACCTCGATTTTTTCAAAAATGGGGGAGTGTTGCCACTTTTGGCAAAACACGTATCCAATATTTTCGGCTAAAGAAGGTCTGTGCAAAGATAGTACAGAAGCACACGATAGTACAGAACCCAACATGAACCATACATACTCATCAGTTACATAACATCCCGCTAAAAGAATACGCCATGGCTATCGCAAAGATTGCAGGCCCTAAAGAAATCGGTTTCATCTCCAGATTATCGAAAGGATTGGTATGCGCGTTCCTACTAACAGAACAAACAGTAGCTAATCTCATCAACACACACAAACAGATTAACGTACACGGAACTGACATAGTCATACAACCATTGATTGCTCAATCACAGAGAATTCTACTTTCAAATGTTTTTCCGACTATGCCAAGCACAATCATTGATGATGAATTAAAAACAAGAAACATACGAATTACATCAAAAATCTCTCATTTGCGAGCGGGCATCTCTAAACTACCACACACTCTAAGCTTTAGACGTTAAGTCTACAGGGTCTACCATTTAACGCGGAACGCTCGCTTGCGAGAAAACGCTAAATGGAAGACCCTGTATACAAACCCGAAAGCAAATACAAAGTTCCTGAATCATTCCTGATTGAGTACGATGGTTCGACCTACCGTATATTCGCGTCAACTGATGCTATGACCTGCTTTATTTGTAAACAAGAAGGCCACGTAGCTAGACTTTGCCCAGATAAAGAATCTGGAAAGGAACACAATATTACCCAAGATATCACAATCCTACTTAAGCCAATACAAACAGACTCCTCTTGCCGTGAAACACATGAACCCAACCAAATCATGGAAACAGAGCAAATGGTAATATGTGCACGCACACAAACAGCAAAACATACCCTTGCCTGAAGTATGGAAAAAAATAAAGGCCATGCATGACCTTAAACACCAACAAACAGTACCTGCGCTTATTCAAAACAATATGATAACGACGAACCAGGAAGAAATCGTAAACCTACTAGGCAGGAGTACCACTGGAGTGATGCCAACTATGAGACAAAATTCCGCCAGGTTAAAGAAACAGAAGAACTACCGTGGAAAGCGCATCTTTTAAATTCGAAAACTGATAGCGTGAAACACTTTAACCCTTTCGGTCACGCATTATTATTCTTTGATCTAAAAATCCCATTTCTTGTTTATTAAATATTTAGCCCTTTTTTAACCATTTGGCATCATCGGCCTAATTCTACCCCCCCCCCCCCCCCCCCCCCCCCCCATCACGTGTAACCACATGTCGAAAAATGATGACATGTGATTTCGAAAAATCCTCAGAACGTCGCTATCGAAAAATTCGATAATTTTACACGTTGAGCGTATACAGCGGACCCTTATTTATAATTGTGATGAGGAACTGCATTTGGTACGGATTATTTCTTCACGTATTGAAAATCGAAAAATTGATCACCTTGGCCGTGTTTTGCACGTTACTAAAACTGCCGAGAACGATCAACTATTTAAGGATATATTTTTGTTTACGTGCGTCAAATAACAGTGTTGTCAATGAAAATACTCTTATAAATGTTCAATAATTAGAACCAGACAATTTAATTGCTGGTTTTTTTCAAAACTTAGGAACGGCACAGGGGGTAGAAAGTCATGTCATCAATTGACGACACTGTGACCGAAAGGGTTAAGGCGGTTGTCTGGTCTAGAGCGAGACTTTTGACGTCATTTTTGGTTTGGAATAACTTTTAAACCGTTGAAGTTGTCTTGATGAAATTTTACATTCGTTGTTCCTTTGAGAATGAACCTACATGAAAAAAAAATTATTTTAAATATTTTCATGTACATAGTTTTTTATTATTTTACGACATGATCCGCCGAAAACCGCCTCAATCGGTGCCTACTCTGGGTGATGTTGTATGCAGATAGAAAAAAATATATATATATATTCTCAATCTGTATGAGTATTCTGAGCGCTGATAGCAGAATTAGTACTTAAAAAAATTCTGTGACAAAATGGCGGCCTGTTAGACTTTGATCAACGATATTTCATACATTTTCGGGTATTCGACGAGTTATAAAATGTGGATAAAATTATTATTCGAGTCAATTCTGCTACCAGACCCCAGAAAGAGCCTACCGAAGACATGTGCAAAACTTGAGCTGGATCGGTCCATTAGTTATCGAGATATTGTTGGCCCCGATTTCAAAAATATAGTTCTGAGATAAACGCGTTCGAAGTTTCGATACCGTTATGCTATCATACCTGAGTGCGCGGCTTGCTTATAATTTTTATTACTCTGCTAATTTTTAAAATATCAATAAACGGTTTTCACGAGCGTATTAAGAAAGGTCTAAGGAATAATAAAACGAAAAAAAAACAAAAATAGGTTTTATTAAATTTCTATACCAGACTACCGCCTTAATATTTTAAACACTATTGCAACCGACAATTGGGGATCAGACCAGAAAACCTTGCTGAACACATATATGGCAATAATCAGATTAAAGATGGATTACGGATCGATAATCTATAACACAGCAAAAAGAAGCCTAACAAAAAAACTGAACACTATTCACAACACCGGACTAAGAATAGCAGTTGGTGCGTTCAGAACTGGCCCGATAGCATCTTTAGCGAAACGGAAGAACTAGGACTACATTACAGGAGAAAACTTCTAACGAGGGGAGGACCAGGGTTGTGAGTCACCGATTTTGTTCAAATTTTGCACTGACCTTTTTTAGCCGAAAATATTCGACACGTGTTTTGTCAAAAGTGGCAACACTACTCCATTTTTGCTAAAACGGAGGTCAAGAATCAAAATTTTTCAATCGCGCTTACACATTTATTTTGCAATAAACAATGTTTACAAATATGTATTATGGATAAGTTACATAAAATTTTCTCGGTTTTCATCGAAGCAGCGCAGCAGAGTAAGTATGGTACTAGCGTAGCAACTAAAGGTCCAGGGTTCAAGCCTCCATACGGTTTTGCGTTTTGTATTTTTTTTCTCAAATGCAAATTTTCCTTTTCCAAGCGCGGTTTCAATACTTTAATATACTTAAAATAGGGGAGGGGGGGGGGGGGGGGAGGAATGGCTAAGGAGGTTGGAGGGGGAAAGGAGAAAGAGGGAGGAGGAAACTACGAAGGGAACAGGCGGGGGGAGTAGGGTAGGCTAGGTAGAGTAGGTGGATTAAATAAAATAGGATAGGATAAGGTAGAATTAAGACAAGACGTACGATGTAAGAAAAAGGAGGGAGAAGAGGAAATTGTAACCCAACAGGGATCAATAAAAATCTTACATATATACATACATACTTAAAAGCAATTACATTTTATTACATTCCATAATTTTGGCGACGTTTTTATGTCGGTTTCTACAAGAACATATCACATATAGGATTATCTAGATTCGAATAAAACAATAGAAAGACGTAATCCAAACCTGATTAATTTATTGATGTAATGAAATAACGGTCCCGTGGATGGAAGCAGAATACCCAGGTATCATTCGGAATTAGAATAGATTATCTGAACTTCTTGCTAATAACTGTCAGTCATGACGTACCACATGGTGTTGCTCGTGGTTTATATGGGTTGCGAGTTCAGTTTGATGAACGTGACGAATTACAACATGAAAGCGATATAGTGAGTGATCCAAATCAAGAAAATGTATTGTTAGAACAAGTACACGAGTCGACACCTGCTTCAAGTTTTGAATCTCACTCTACGCCTCCACCGTCCAAGAAGGAGAAATGCAACATGCTACGTTGACAGAAAAAGTAGAACCTGTAACGCTTGTAAGACTTAATCCAATGTGGTGTTTGGAAACGTTATAGCTAAAGAAAGGGTTTCACGTAAAAAGAAACACCAAAATAGAGGCAAGGAAGAAATAGCCACGGGTGGGACAAATTGTGATAAATATGGTAACATCGAACAGTGGACTTGCAATCGTTTGATTAGAGAAAGAGATATTCGTTCTTTTATATCAACTTGTGTAAAGTATTTCTGTGTTTGTAAGAACCAAATGGATGTTTTGATTCCAGGATATGCAGCACATATCAAAATTGCCTGCTGAACGGAAAAAAGTTAATCTAATGTGTACAAAATCAGGCAAATTAATGAAAGTAAAACACGCTGTCTATTTAAATCATATTTTGAAACCATATGTGAAGAAGAATAAAGGTTTGGTTCGTGGTTCATAGACTGGTCAAGTAGATCCTAGCGTAAATAATGAGAAAATTCTGAATGCCAATAATGATAGTTTGTGCACTTTGCAAGTCAAATTATTTATTTAAACGTGTACAAAATTCAACAATATTACTAAAAGAACAAGAGGATTTAAGCAGTAGCAAAGACGCCATTAAAATGCATTTTTTACTTCATCAACAATCATCGCCGCCAATCTTTTCGGTAATGTTTGAATATGCGTCGTACGCGTAAAAATTAACAGAGTCCCATATTTATTTATGAACGTAAGGTAGGTTTGTTTTTCTGAAGATGTCATGCAAACAGTGTGTACGTGGAAAATACAGTCATTTATAAAATGGTCCTAGTACCGACAAAATTTTTGTTTAACATGCTCTTGCGATAAATATCATCCAAGTAGTTGTACATCATAATAATCTCCATAAAAGTAATATATATGGGGCGTTCCATGCCAAATCGGACACTTTTGCACCTCACCCCCTTCGATTTTTTTCAAAATTTTATATGTGTTTAAGACCGATGAAAAACTCGTTCATGAATTTTTTCAGATTTTTTTGACCATCCGTTTCGAAAGTATGAATTTTTTTAAAATTTGGGCTCTTTTTTTTCAAATGCTCATAACTTTGCGAAAAATGCAGCAATTGGATCATTCTTTTTTTCAACATTTTTGTTTTTGAATGCTCTTCCAAGAAAAAAAAATATAATTTTAGTCAAAATTAGTGTTTTCATTGTGTATTTTTAATTTAAGGCACATAATGTTTTTTATCTCAAAACACGTCCTGATCGATTTTTTTGAAACATTTCCCAAAAAGACTGATGGATATAAGAACTTTTAAAATTTTTCCGATCGTTGGCAAACTCTTCGTTCTGTTTTTGTTCTTTATTCGAAAATGTCTATCCTATCAAATCGTTAAATCGTATTATTCGTATCGAAAAATGTTGGAAACCTGTAAGGGAACAAGAGAATAAAACAAAACAACTAAAAGTTATGAAAAATAGGCAAAAAAAAACCGCAAAACCGCATCGACATTCTAACCTCGAATCGTCAGCTACTACGCTAGTGTCATACTTACTTTGCTACACCGCTTCGATGAACACTGACAATGAGTAAAATGGAACTTATTCATAATGCATATTTTTAAACATTGTATATTTTTAAAATAAATGTGTAAATATCTTTTAGGAGGCAATTTTATACGCGACTGCAAAATTTCGGCGCGTTCGAAAAATTTTGATTGTTATCTCGATTTTTTCAAAAATGGTAAGTGTTGCCGCTTTTGGCAAAACACGTGTTCAATATTTTCGGTTAAAGAAGGCCTGTGGAAAATTTGAACAAAATCGGTGACCCACAGCCCTGGTCCGCTCCTTGTAAGTATCAAAACAGCCATAAAAATGTCCACAACTCCATCAAACGTACCGACTCCCTTATACTACAGACTACATAAATACAAGGAGAAATTTAACATGAACATCATAAATACAGGGTGAGCCAGAATTCGAGGGAATTCGTTACATGTGACGGTGCAAAAATGCCGTGTAACTGTTTATCCGTTGAGTTGCGACCCATATATTATTTGACAAAAAGTGCTTGTATTCATGTGTTCTACCACCCCTCAATTTTTTTCCCTCGAATTCTGGCTCACCCTGTATAACGAAAAGAAGACACTATTACACTATATTCCGCAATGGACCATCCAAAGGATTCGACCAGATAATGACTTAGGAAACAACTTGAAATCGGAAGCGAACCCTCACACATAAAAAACCTATTTCAAGACATATCACAGAAATGCTCAAATAATGTCCAAATATACACTGACGGATCAAAAACCCCTCAAGGGATTGACTACGTTATCGTTCCTCCTTCAACAACGACAAAACTAAAACTTCATAAAAGAGCATCAGCATCTTTCGCCAAAATAATAGCAATAGAACAAGCCATTAAATTAATTACAGAAAGCTACAACCAACGACACGCTATTTTCTGTGACTCCAAAAGCACGATCAGCTCCATCTTCCCCAGCTCCATGACCCGTCTTCCAAAGACGAAATTATTGTCAAAACTCAGAAAACGTACGTAACAGCTCAAAGAAATAAAAATCAAGTCACGAATTAAAATTAATGAAATAGCGGACCAAATCGCAAAAGAAAGTGCTAACGCCACAACAACTCCCCAAATCCAAAATTTCTCACCAAATTATATATTTAATCGAGAAAAGAGAAAATAAAACAATCGCTGGAACCAAGAATGGAAAACATCAGTTTTTCCACGCATACTTGAAATTAATGAAAACTTTTATAAGAACAACATGACCCCTCCACTGACAAGAAAAAACCAAGTATAATAGTTATAAGCCGGTTGAGAATCGGCCACACGAAAGCTACTCACCAATTCCTAAATGCAACCTGTGTAATATGAAAAACACAGTTAAATACCTATTTTTTACATCCCCAAAATACGCCATTGAACGCCAACGATTCAGCATTGAAATCTCCATGAAACAAAACTTGAGCAACACAAAAAAAATTCATGACCACCTTTTCTTCCTGAAAGAAGCTAACCCATACCATTTAATCTAAGTTATACTAATGTGATGTAATGTAATGTAATGTAATGTTATATGTACTATTATGCTTCTATATGTCCTTTGCGTATAGACACATTTGCCCCTGTATCGAAATGTCGCTAATAACCCTTACTTGTGGTTGATGCGACACTAAATAATGAAATTAAAAAAAAATAGGAGTAGCATTTTTTATTTTGAACGCTGTAACAAAATGAAATTGTGTTCAAGGTTCCCGCGATAGACACAATAGGGAACGCATGTCGGTGTTTGGTAGCGAGATGAGCGCTTTCGTGCCGCCACCCCTCCCCTTTTTCTTTTGTTCATTTCCTTCTACTCTTCTTATAACTTTCAAGTAATTAAGATATGTGCGAGTACCGCGGATACATTTACGAATAAAGAATTTTTCTACAAAAACGTGAGTAATTGAATCTGTTCCCAGCGGTTGTTAACGTCGTAAACTCTGTAATTTTTTTGTAATTGAGTCGTTTATTTTGAAAGTGGCCTAAGTTAATTTATACTTAAACTGAGATAGTTAATGGTTTGTGTTTCAATGCATAAAAATATACGTACAGCACATTAATGAGTCATACTGCTTAAGTGTATCTAAAGGAGTTTTTATAGTTCATATTAAGATAATGGCAATTATTAAGTAAACAATAGGCATTTTGTTACTATGAATGGAATTAGGACACTTTCAAAATTAACAACCAGAATCGTTATAAAATTTGAAGAAGCCGAAGTCCATTCAACATCATTTAAAATGCTTTACATTGCAAAAAACAATACTCAATTTATTTTATATATGACCCGTTTATTTTGACAGTGGTGTAAGTCCATTTATGTTCAAATCAAGATATCAAAGGATTTGCGTTGGATTAAATTAAATAATATGGGTAACAGATGACATAGGAGAATAATGTTTTTCTGATGGTTTCTAAGAGTGCCAAATTTATCATTCCAAATAGAATAATTAACAATATTTAAGAAATAATGTGTTTTTGATGGCTATGAGTGTACTTATGCTATTTTTAAAATTAATGAAATGACGTTTTCAATTCTTCAGAAAACACAAGTTCATAGGAAAAATAAATTTTCATTGAAATCAAATGAAACGTATTCTCTTTTATTTTACATCATCAAAAAATATTTAGTTTTTGGTCTTTGTTAATTAATTTTTGCATTAAAATTAATATTGTTTTTTTTTATATTGTTAAATTAATTATTATTCAGTCTCCTCCGGTTTGTGTATGCGGGAGGGATTTAAAATAACCATGGTGTGCTGATGGTGTTAATGAAATACACTTATTTATATTATCAACACACACTTCTTTGAATATATTGAATATTCTTATATAATTTATTTTCAATTTAGTTGATTATAAATCAATTATTAACAAATTGCTGAAAATTACAAGGACATGTCGGGACACCCTTATGAATCCGTTAGCGGATCGAATGTGAGGTTTGAAATTAAATTGTTTATAATAAATTCACTGCACACTGATGCAGTGC
Organism: Anoplius nigerrimus; assembly: GCA_914767735.1. Classification (NCBI taxonomy): domain Eukaryota; kingdom Metazoa; phylum Arthropoda; class Insecta; order Hymenoptera; family Pompilidae; genus Anoplius; species Anoplius nigerrimus. Next base: position 1,621,639 of record OU612079.1, on the reverse strand, counting down.
AACTGCTACCTTGATAATTAAACGTAATCATGTGATCTCATACAATTATATTGCATGTTTTCCATATTCATTTGAAATTTTCACAAATGGACTTGCACCACTTTCAAAATAAACGGCCCAATTGCTTGTAAACCGATAACGCACAGATAAGCAATATGAAAGGTTCTTGCAGGTGTATGAAACGAAGCTGTGAGGAGAAATCAGTTCAGTATAACCCTTCAAACCACAAACACGTGTACGACAAGTGTAGCTTCATATTTTCCAAAAATATGGTAAAAGACACAAACAATAAAAATAGGATAAAATAATAAGAATAGCCGCAAGAAAAATGATAAAAGCACCATGAGCAGACGGTCAAAAGCGTGTAAGATGTTGTTTTCGAATAGAAAACGACAATGAATGTACTACAAAATTTGATGTTTGTAAGAGATATGTTTGTAACGCACTTTGCGAAAAAACGAAAAGCGTGAAACGCCATTCATTTAATTCCTACAATACAGAAGAATAAAAATTTGTTACATAAGAGGTACAATGTTTTCCTTAGTCTGTAATCTAAAATGAATATCCTACACAGCTAACAATAAGCCATACAGCCACTGTAGTATACAGGGTGAACCAGAATTCGAGGGAGAACATTTAGGGGGTGGTAGAACACACGAATATAAGTATTTTTTGTCAAATAATAAAGGGTGTCCCAAAATGAACGCAAGTTTCGAATTTTCTGTCATTTTTGCAGTAAATTGTTGGCAACCCTGAAAAAAGAACAATTTGACAGCTGAGAGTTTTGGGCTAGTAAAAATGAAGCGTTATACGATACAACAACGTGTTTTCATTATTGAACAATATTTAAAAAATAGTGAAAGTTTGGCGGGTTTTGGGCTGGAGGCATCATTGGACCATACTTTTTTGAAAATGAGGCTAGTCAAGCAGTAACTGTTACTGGTGATCGACGTCGCCATATGATAACACAGTTCTTTGTGCCGAAATTGGATCCGATTGATGTGGCCAATATGTGGTTTCATCAAGACGGTGCCACATGCCATACAGCCAGTGAAACAATTCAATTACTGCATGAGACATTTCCTGATCGCGATTCCCCTAGGTCGTGTGATTTAACACCATTAGATTTCTTCTTGTGGGGTTATTTGAAGTCAAAGGTTTATGTCAACAAGCCCACAACCACCCGTGCATTCCAAGAGGAAATTAAACGCAGCATCAACGAAATTCAGCCACAATTATGCAGAATGGTCATGAAAAATTTCGACAAAAGGGTGCGTATGTGCCAGCAAAGCCGTGGAGGACATTTGCCTGATGTGTTATTCCATAAATAACCCTATCCTACGTATTTTATGATTCAATGAAAAAATAACAATCTAAAGACTAAAAACTGTGTTTTTTTTTGTAATTCAAACTTATGTGTTAATTTCGGGACACTTTTTATATAACGGTCCATTTTTACTAACCCTAAACTCTCAGCTCTCAAATTGTTCTTCTTTCAGGGTTGCCAACTATTTACCGCAAAAATGCCGGCAAATAAAAATCTTGAGTGAATTTTGGGACACCCTTTATATGGAACGCAACCCAAGAGATAAAAAGTTACAGGATATTTTTGAACCGTCACATTTAACGCGCTGAATGCCGCGCGCGTCGTCTATACCTCACCTGGTGGTAAACGTGATATAAAGAATTAACACAAGAATGAGAGGAGATATTTAACAAAACACTTTATTAACACAAATATTATTGATTTATATGCTAACAAATACAAAGTTAAAGGGTAACGCGATAACTGCCACACGAATTTATGAGGAAACATCGGTGAGCCACGTGCGCTGTTCAGAGTTCCATTGGTTTTGTGGGATAGCAATGCCAACTGTACTTTTCAACCTCAAAAAACGGCTAATTATGGAAATGTTATACATAATACAGATCAAAAACTCTGTGAATTACAAAACCGGACTCGTTACTCAACACCTAAATAAATTCTATGCCAATTTGTAATATTATGTATAACAAATCGACAATAGAAAATGAATAAAACGGTTACACACAACACATCTGCAATAACACGAATCAGAAATCAAAACATTACCGATGACGTCAATCTCATGTGACCTACCTTGATACGGCTCATGTCAGACATTGTCGCAGTCAAAACAATACACAAACACATATATGGTCTCTCCGGAAAGTTCCCGGACTGGGTTTTTTCCTGGGCGAACGGGCGGAGGAGAGGCGGTCTGCGCGGGTAGGATTGGTGGAGGAGGGTATTAGAAAAGCTGGAAAAAATCGGCGGTCGGCTCTCGGCCATAGAAAAAAGCAGGGCGCTTATATGTATTGTGAACACCTGTGGAAGCGCCTCGTCACGGAGAATCATGGAGCGTTTACTGGAGTAGCGATACGCGATCAGATTTTGTGTAAAGCTTGGTAAAACGGGCAAAGAGACTCACGACATGATTAAGGAGGCCTACGGTGATGCTGCCATGGGTAGATCCGGTGTTTTTGACTAGCACAAGCTGTCCCGAGAAGGTAGGGAAAGAGTGGAAGATGACGACCGCTCCACACACCGGAGTCAATGCTCATTTGCTTTATTGATGGACATGGAGTCATTCACAAAGAGTTGGTACCACCCGGACAAACAGTTAATACAGATCTTTACGTGGAAGTCCTCACAAAACTGCGAAAACCCATTGTTCGTATCCGCCCAGTCATCGCCAAGAATTGGCGGCTGCACCACGACAACGCGCCGAGCCACACAGCGTTCCGCGTTGTGGAGTTTCGTATCCAGCACAAGGTGACAACGCTGGCTAAGCCCCCCTACAGCCCCGACTTGGCCCCGTCACACTTTTTTCTATTCCCAAGAATGAAATTGGCGATCAAGGGGAAGCATCACGGGTCGGTAGACGGCCCGTGACCAGGGAGCTAAACAGCCTTCCGGTTCAGGTGTTCCAGGAGGCGTATGAAAACTGGAAAACTCGTTGGAAGCGGTGCGTAGATGCGGAAGGGTGCTACTTTGAAAAATATTAATGGTTCGTAACATTCTGATGAATACTTTTTTTTTTAAAAAATCAGTCCGGGAACTTTTCGGACAGACCATGTTCTCTCAGAACGATTCAGATCAGGCCATATATAAACCCAATGAGACGAATGTAAAAGGATAGGCGTTTTAATAACTGTTCTCGAACAGCCGTCGAAAAGTTTCGACACACACAACGGGACATTCTCAATAAAACACAATCGAGAGAAGAACAATTAAGACGTGTATTCAATCCAAATCGCAAGTTTAAACACATATTTATAACTATAATCTCCAAAAGATATCAACATTGTAATCGTATATTTATATGATTGTTAAATCTCCGTAGTTTTGAAAAGGATCTAAATAAAAAGGTCGTAACGTTGAAGAAAGCACAAAACCGTTTCTTTCCACTTGGTCCTCATACGGCGTCCAAAATCCCAATTATCATGATAAGATTCTCTTTTGTTGCTCTTTTGTCACCGGACGACCGCTCCGGTGAAGCGATTATGGAAGGGGAGAAAGGGGAAAACGCAATTTTGTTTGTGCAGAAAATAATATTTTTAATGAATAAATATTTCTCTGAATGTGTCCGTGTACAATAAAATGTGCATCTGATGTTTGTCTTTCATTATTGGCTGAGCAAAGAGAGAAACTGCGACAGATCATAGATTCATGTCAAATAGAATATTATACACTTTGATTAGTGTGACAATGTTTATTGAGAAGTTGAAATTTCTTCAAATGGATATATAAAACAATACAGTTGCGGCAACGAAATTTCGTATTTGACGGGGTGTAGTATACTTCCCTCATACTCTTCTTCATAACATTCTCTATACATAAGATTGATTAGAAAGTATTGAAAATATCTTCAACGTGTGTCAACTGTTTCGTGTAATATAAGGCAGATTGACAAATCTACACAAAAGGCTACACAACAATTTGTTTTACTCACATTTGTTCGATTATATGGTAGTACAGAGATACTCTATTGTTTGTAACGAATCGAATTTTTCGATCATTGACTCGCAAAGCATAAATTATTTTCATTGAACCATGACAACGAGAATAAATTTAATTTATTTTCAGCGATAGTAAATTCATATTAGTAAGTAGTGTCTATAACAGAACTTTTTAACCGCATTTATATCCGTTATAAAGCGAATGTAATAAATGAAAATAACGCAAACTCACAGTTGTTAAAACATACACATCGAATGTTGCAAAATTTGATAACATTTCTTCTATCATCAATTCATATAACATAGAATGTTGTAAGCATTAATTGTGTCCCGCTGCGCTGTCACATATTAAAACGTCTTACGAACACTTTCTCTTGTCCCGACGCAGGATACTTTGCGTAATTTCTTATAAACTACTTGCTACCAACAAGTTTGCGTCACGGTTCCACATTGAAAGCACATACCTAAAAACCTATCGGTATGCGAAGGCACACGCTGACATGATTCAAATCGGTAACGAACAAAACGAAATAGTACTTTCAATATTGTCTTCACCTGGTAACTAGATACAATGACACGGGCTAGTATTGCTCGCAAATACTCTACAATATAACTAATAATATGATTAACGCGAGAATAAAGATGTCATTCATGTATGTCACTTTATTTGTAATAATATTGCATGTACCTACAATATAAATATGTTATGATAGAAAACTGTAAAACAGAATATTATGTAATTTTATAAGAAAATGATCTAAAAACAAATTAATTCAAAACACAATATAAAATGTCGATCATAATAAAAGTGCAAGTGTCAGTGTTATATTCTTGTGGTGATCAACATCATTAGTAAAAGTATTGGCTTCCGGATGGTCGCCGCGTTTGGGATCAGCTGCTTGCCGACGTTTCGCAAACGTTACAGTTTGCATCATCAGGGCAGATTGCTCCGATACTTACAGTATCCATCCGGAAGCGTATACTTTCAGTAATAATGGCCGCGAAACCCTTAAATCTCGAATCATCAGTAAAGTTTGTAAATACCATGCTGTAAGTGCAAAAGATTCGAGAGTGTTTTTGATTGCACAATGCAGTTAAAACGGATAAAAAATTTGGTTCAATTTTCTCAATTTGTATACGTGTACTTAACCGAAGGAGTATGTAGGCGTGTATATTTCAAGAAATAACGTGTTGTATATTTTTTGGGCCCTTTATTTTCAATCCACGTTTTTACCTTTGTGCAATATTTGGATATTTAGTGTTTTGCAGCAAACGGTAAACTAAAGAGATCAATGTTCTACAATATTTATTTGTAAACAAACCTACTTTCGTTAATGCCATTTGTATAGTCTAAATTAGCCTAAATAATACGTTGTCATACTAAATGTTTACATTGTAAATCTCATACATTGTTCTAACACAGTTTACTAATATTTGGGCGGGTTTTTTAATATACAGTTCGTAGTTGTAAATACCTATGTGGTGTGATTCATTATTTTGCCAAATACGTACTCTGCGACACTGGCATAATATCGCAACACACCAGCATGCTTTACCTTAACCTCAATTTATGATACACGTGCTGTGTCCTTTCTATCATATCACGTAATCAATAATATCCGAATAAAAAATAAAATAGGTTCGCATACCCCTACTGATGAGTGCGTTGACAGGTGCGGGACAAAAGGTTTTTATTTATCAACCAGAATATGGCCATAAACCTATTTTGTTATATTAATAAAGTATTATTTTATGGAAACTACATCAACGCAAGGAGCATTCCATCCCACGACCAAAAATCTACTACGTATCCCAGGCCGTATCATTCGTATTATTAATTTCTAATATTTATTTCGCAACAAATTGCACTTTTCTCAGTAAATTTTATATTATATTAACCTACTTAAGCGTTATTGCTAATGTACCACAAGAATTATGAATATTAAACTTGTTTTCGTCAGCAAATATTACATCCGATGGGAGGGCTACGGTATGGCGTAAGCCAAATACAGAATTCTGTGAAAAATACGTGAGGCAGGGTGAAACACGATGGAAGTAGTGTAATAATTTGCATGAACAAAAAGGAGCCCTAATTCAGAGTTAATGTTTTCAAAAATGGTTGTCTATATCTTTGGGCATTTATCTGTAGACAAAAAGTAGTTTCTTAATGACAGTTCAAAACCCTCTGAAAGGGAGGCATAAGCACAATCCACCTAGTCTTACGACCGTCTAGCAATTTGATACTCTCCGTCAATTTAATTTCAAACAATTTTCAGAATGTCCACGCGAATATAATTGATATAAGGGTATGAATATATTCTTATACTAGTGCATTCAAGGTCTATCCGTAGACAATCTGCAGCAGTTTTAATTACGTTGTGAATTATGTGTGCTCCACATTCAATTCCTAACAATATTCGTCCGAGGGATAAATTTAGTTTCGCGTAAGTTTTGTTGACGTCCCGTCTTTTCATTCCGCCAAAATTGCAGTTAATATTGTCTCCACAAAATACCACGATTTTTGAAGTAAAATTATTTTCTGTTAGCATTTTTATGAGGTAATTTATAATAATGTCTGATGTTTCACACGGTTCATCTTGGAATTCTAGAAGTTTGCTTGTGTGCCTTTGTATGGTAAGAAAAATCAAACAAAAATAGGCAATTACAATACTGAAATTCTTGGCCGATAAGTCATATAGAATAGGACGTAAGAAAAAGGTGGTGTGTTCCCCAAAAATTGTCCCGGGACTTGACTTATCGGCCAAGAATTTCAGTATTGTAATTAATCCAAGGTCACTAATTTCCCCTTATACTAAAATAGGCAATATTTTCTTGAATTCACGAACGAAGCACCCAGCAAGGAAATGAATGTACGAGGAACCAGTTAATATAACAACACAGTTGCATTTGCTCTGGCGATCATATAATTGACTTATTATTATTAACATCAACACACTTACAATAATAGCTTCTGTTTTCATCCGGGCGTATTCAAATTTTTGTTCAAAACATTTTTGAATTAAGTTAAAAGCAGAATCTGTAGAGTGGAAACTGTTGAAGTTGGTGAATATGTTTTCTTCACAAAATTAATTAATGAAGAACTTGTATTACTTATAATGTTTGAGATCTTTGGGCATGCCATTATTGCTGCGCTACTAAACGTTTCCGTCAATTTTTACATTGTTTGCCCGCTTTTCCTTGTGTGGGTTCTTATAATAAAGAGACATATTTTCATCAACTGTGCATCTTATGAATGTCCGGTATTTAAGTCGACGTAACTGATATAGTATACAAGTAGATGGATTTATCTCATGAACTATCATACTGAGATTCTAAATGTATGTAGTTAAATTACAAAAACTGCAGCTATTTTGAATTGTCAAAGAAGAAAAAAAGTCTTGAAAAAGCATTTATTTTCCGCAGGTTCTGTTCCTTCGAACAAAGTTAGTAAAGATCAAACTCTATCGCAACCGTGAATGCGTATGACAATGTCACATTTAAGTTCACAACAGATTTCTGACACCGCACCGTTAAATAACATGTATCTTCCGTAATAATTTAAGTACACGTAAAAAAAAGTTCTGAAGAGGACACCAAATATAGTGATCGAAACGTATACTATACACTCATCTTTAAGTACGGTAGCCTGTGTGTGTTAGCATTGAATTGAATTCTTGAAACAAAGGGCATAGCAGGTTAAGACGGTAAAATGTGCCCCCAAACCGATTGAAATTCTGAATGAGCCATTCGATAGCATATGAAAAAAGAAACATTTTTGTCCGCTTCTTCCACCATTTTCTGGGAATCTAGTAGGTAAAAAAATTTGAAAAAAACAGAACTATATCTCGTAATGGTGCTAATGTTTCAGACCTTTTTCAGATTTTTACATAAAAATTCAATTGGTAAAAAATAAAAACCGAAAAGTTATTCAAAAAAACATCGATTTGATACCGAAGGAGGTCCGGTTCAGTGATGCCGCTTTTTTCTATAATGTAATTTTACAACTAACGTCTCTCTGATTTTTTTAATAATTTTTGCTCACCAGCAACAGTGTCGGAAAAATGAAAAACCGGTTTCTTATTGAGTTTTTGGATGTCAGAACAATGTATGAGATAAATTTTGGTTCAGTTTTTGTCACTTAACTTTTTAAGGATTTTTTATGTTAAAATCTGAAAAAACATCTGAAATGTGTGCACCATTGCTAGATATAGTTCTGATTATTTTCAGAAATTTTTATCCATCAGATTCCGAGAAAATGGTGGTTGACGCGGGGGCAGTACATTTTACACCTCTCCGCCCCCTACGGTGGAGACACAAAGTTGACAATTCACAAAAATGTTCCCTTTTCATAAGCTATCGAATGGCTCATTCAGAATTTCAATCGGGTTGGGAGCACATTTAACCGTCTTAACCTGCTATGCCCTTCAATGCTCTACTTTCTTTTTCATTTACTTGACTTTCTTTATGAAATGTAAATACTGAAGTCATATTTGTGCTATTAACTGAAATTGATATTTTCAGTAAGGTTAAGTAATAACGTTTCTTTCAGGGTAGCTAAGTTGCACAAGGTTAAAGCATAATGTGGTCAGTTTAGTATCTAAACATTTCTTTTTTCCTTATATAAGGCTCATAATATAAATTATGATCTATGTCAATGATTCGAAAACAAAATTTGCCACTTGGCATGTTCGCTATTGTGTTTATTATTTAAATATTATAGGCTTATTGCGAAAGACTTTGATCACAAAATGTACATTTATGAACGTTTGAACATCATTTGTACAAAAATATGAAAAAACGTGAGCGGTCATTCGAATCAGAACACCTAAACATTTTCGAAACATATTGTCATAGAAACTACACGATAATTAATTTTAAATTGTCATGCTTCGTTAATTGAAAATATATTATCCTTCAAATTGGCAAACATTATATTTCTTCTATATAGTCTTATAAAGCATATGTGGTGAAAATGAACAAGATAAAATTGCCACACCGTAAAACCAACAACGTATAGTTTCAGTTAATGTGAACTGTTAGAATTAGTATGTTGTTGAGAAGTAGAAAAATGGAAAAAAAACGGCAAAGTTCCATTGCCTGATCTTGAGATATAATATTTAAATCGATACAGTGTTACGTTTTATTTAGTGCTAATAAAACCAAGAACTTGTAGTCTATCAAGATAGTTTATAATGGAATCGCAACATGTTTATGTCTATTAGACCCTACATTTAATAAAAAGTACGAAAAACAAAAAGACTTTTTTGACATTACGACAAAGTATGCAACCGTCAGTTGCAGCAAGAACAACGACCATATCAACCATGACGACTACAGCGACAATAACAAATGCTAGCTCTAATATAAAACTAGCTATATCTGTCCATACATTACCACTGTTTATTTTGTCTCTTCACTTTCGGTACTTACAATTAGTTACATATTATATGTTATATCTATTTGTAAATATTTGGTGTAAATAGGAACAAGTAATAAAGTGGAAGTATGAAAAAAAAAACTTTCGGTTCCAAGGTGATTTCGACCCACTGTACCAAATCAATTTATCCTCCGATGTACCATGCGTTGATTTTCAAACATTTTCACATTTTCCCCATAGGTTATGAATAAGTATTATGTCTCAGCAACGAGTAAAAATCATTCAGTTTTCTTTAGAGGCTATCCTATAGCTGTTACTTCCCAAATATTCTTAACTGAACTGCCAATATTACGATACTTTAACATGCTAAAACAGGCTAAAACTTGAACAATAATTGTGATACTTGATAACAAATTTCTAGAATTTGTTTACTGTTCGGCACATTTTGTGTTATGGTAAAAATGTTTAGAAAAACAAATAGCTCTGTGAGCATGTACCCGAAATAAAGCGTGGTTTCAATTTGGGAGCATAATAACTTCAAAGTCGTAACAGTTTCAAATTAATGATTAAATTATATAGACTAAAAAGTTTTTGCAGTTACAAGTGCTCTTTTAAACAACGTCATATTTTTCCTTGTATTTGTTTTATTGTAATAACGAATACCAGCAGCACAATGATGTTCACATTTACAATTGACTGCATAAATATTTACCAACCTTTATAAGATACATTAGTTATTTCTTGAGGAACTTCATTTTATTGGAATTACCATATTGATCGTAAAACAAGTATACAAACACAAAAATAACGTGCAAATTGTTAAAAGTGCAAATGTAACAAAGTTTAGTTGTTTGAACAATAATGTATTCGTGTTTATATATCAACGGAACGGAATGGCATAGTGGATATTCAAGAATTTAAGCAAAGTGAAATTCATTTGTTCCATCTAGAGAATAGCACGATACATTGAAAGCGCCTGCGGTTTGCGAGCAGAACCACAGACGAGAAGGTCTTATTCAAGGTAAACCCCTCACGAGTGAGAGTAAATTTGAAAGTAAGTTCTCAATTCCCACAAGGTGCAACTTATTGATGGTTTAACGTAATGTGTTCAAGGCTACTACATTACGTCTATTGGAAAATAATCAATACAATTTTTACCACTTCGAACAAACTGGTTGCGTTCCAAGCAAGTGCTATTGGAATAATGACGACTATTGGAATTCGACTGGGCATTTTATGTCTACAAAATTCATTGGCAATAGTCATTGAAATGTTTCGGAGTGGCACGACCGGTTGAAAAGGCTGGTCCGGCAAGTTTTGTCGGATGTCAACAAAAACTCACCGAATCCGACACTGAGCATGCTGTTTCACTAGTTCCATAATCGGAGGATTATATATTATTTTGTTGTAACACGGATCGAACAAAATGCGTATTGAATAATTGTTACTATGTTTTGGATACATCATCATTAATAAATGCAATGCTAAAACGGATAACTGTAATCATTTATCTACGTACTTATGATTTTGCTTAACCCATTGACTGCCACTCTACTTTACGTAGTATGCAGGCCGCGTAGTGTATGTTGATCGACAGTATAAAATTAAAAATAAAATGCATTCGATTAATAAATTTCAGAATTACATCAAAAATGTATCTAAAAAATAATACTTTGCAAACAAAATTTTAATGAACTTTATTAAATATTGACTGCGGGTGTATTCCAAAGCTGTCTTGAGCGTATAGCGGACGAATTTTTTGGGAACGTCGTCATTCAAATGAATTGCGATAAATCAAAAATGTTTTTTTTTAACGAACCTTTTTCGCTTGTGAACCCTTAGAGTACGGAACGGGTCCAATAGACCCGCAAGGCAAATATAATTTGTTACAATTCTGAAACGATTTGTTTTTCGTTGCTGTTGTCTTATGACTTTTATTATGTTCTCTCGTTTTATAGATTTTTGCCAAGTATTTTGCGAAACAATATTTCTTTAAAACTTTAATATATCATTGTGCCCTGATTGGGTCGAATGGACCCGTGCCTTACTTATATGAATTTATTCCACATTTTTGTATAACTTCAATGTGAAATATCCAGGGTGGTTCCGATCCGATGGTACAACCGAAAAGGAGGTGAATCTACATGCAAAAATAAGCAAAACAGAACGTATAAAAATTTTTATTTAAATGCTCCGTTTTCGAGAAAATCGACTTTGAATTTTCGCCAGGTGCAAGCGCACCCGAGCGCGGCGCAATATACCGGGTGCGCTGTAGGAATCTTGGTCGCGGCGCGATGGCTTATCTCATTACGTGCAACGAAGCAGGCCCGGCAGAAACATCCGGTATACGCGACAGTGAGACCGAAGCGGCCTATCGTGACGTCATAGCTGCTCGAACGTACTCGCAGCGACACAAAGCGATAGATATGGATATACAACACCATGCTTCAGGGCGCTTGCACCTGACGAAAATTCAAAGTCGATTTTCTCGAAAACGGAGTGTTTAAAAAAAAATTTTTATACGTTCTGTTTTGCTTATTTTTGCATATAGATTCACGTCCTTTTCGGTTGTACCATCGGATCGGAACCACCCTGTATAAGTTCAAAATCTTTTGCGTCTACTATCCTCGAACTTACAAATATTGGGACATTGAATAAGTTCTCGCTGTTTTTTCCTCATAATTAAAGTTTAATAAAAACTTTTAGGGAAAAACCTGTTATTGGAAGTTTTGGCCATCACTGGCCACTACTTTTTCCCATCTCTCCGGCAGCATTTGAATTCCCCTCCGGAAAAACGAAGCGTCTTTTGAGGCAATCCAGGAATCCAATATCAACTCTATATACCAATACCAAACTCTGCAGGTTGTTTCCGATAACGCATGCTCTCCGTATGTCTCCTTCAAAATTCTGTGAGCCTCTGCTGCAGATTTCTTTAGAAAAAAATAATGCAGCAAGACTCCCCGCAAAAGCTCTTTTTTCGGAACAAAACTCTCCATGTCTAACTCGATTGCACAGCAAACTGTTTATGCGCCAGCGAGACGAAATTCTCGGAATTCCTTACAATGTTATCGCACTACTAAAAAAATGCCTCCCCCCCAAAAACTGCGCGCAGATAGGACCGGAAACACCATTTGTCAATTGTTCAATACCCTCGCTTCCCAAACTTATCACACTCGTTTCATTTCCTTTTTGATATATTCTCATTCTGATCACGTCACCATTTCCGTCATATTATTACTAATATTTCCATCACTCCCAACCCTTACAGCCAATACACAGCCACACATTTTACAACTTCCTCCTTTCTCGACAAAATCTGTCTCGCAAGTTTCATTGCACAATTTATTATAGTTTCCCTTCGACGTCAAAACGATCACAGGTAACACCAAAAATTTAGAAGAGCTTAGCAATATGGAGACAAGTATTAGTGATTTTGAGTGCTAGTCTCATTCAACTGATACGCAGAGTGTTGCATCAGACAGTGATGGAGAAAATGACTATATATTAACAAATAGTTCGCGGACCTTTGATTCTGCAGAAGATACAGATACTGTTGAAGGAAGATTAATCGATCCACTCCGCTTCTCAGCACCTTAGACGGGTTATCCGGCTTAAGATAGTCCCATTGTAATAGATAAAAATGTAGATTTGATACAAAAGAATTACAGTCTTAAACTTTCCGCGGCGCATACGTACCACACAGTAATATTAAAGTTTTAGTTGAGGTTGAGGAAATGAAAAAAGCAATCATGGCGACACTCGACCATATAAAATCAACCAACGAACAATACCACTTCACGACGGTTGTACGGTAAGACCGCCGAGCACTATGTCGCACTAAAGAGACTCGTGTACATAAACAATTGGCCGAATCTAAAAAAAAGGAATATTTTGAAGTAGAAGAAGGTGTACTTTATGGACCAGGATTAGCGGATTAAGTGTAAGTTGCCAATAACTATTACTTTTCTGCAATAAAAACTTTAAACGCGTTTATCTCAGAACCACATTTTTTAAGTTTGCATACACGATTAAGAAAAAACTATTTGATGGATCGACTTGATTCAAAACTTTTTAGTTACAGTCGAGTTCCCCAAATTCGATGAACCACTAACAGTAACAAAAAATTGCAATTAAACAATTTCTTACGTCAAAAAGGGTGAGATTTTTACGTAAAATTTAGAGTTTTGTGTTCAATATGTCATAACTTTTGCAAATTTTCACTTTTTTCAAATTTTAGAGGTTCATCGACGACAAGATTTATCCTAAATTAATGAACTGTTTCAAATTTTTGGTTTCCGTAAAAAATGTTGACACCAGACTGTATGCAAACAAGGGACCTCCGCTGCGCGGCGGCGTAAAGAAAGTCATTTACTATTGCATTTTACAAAATATTTGGGAAAATAAAAATTTATTTGCATAATATAACCTTGAAGCAAGTTACTGCAAAAAGAATTTTAAAGACTGTGTTACTGATTCCTGAGAAAAAAATGTTTGAAAAACAACGAGAAATGCGGAGTACCCATCAGGTTCCCCCCTTAAAGCATGGCATTGTATATCTAATATCTATCGCTTTGCGTCGTCTGCGAGTACGTTCGAGCAGCTATGACGTCACGATAGGCCGCTTCGGTCACACTGTCGCGTATACCGGATGTGCCTGCCGGGCCTGCCCCGATGCCGCGCAATGAGATAAGCCATCGTGCCGCGATCCAAATTCCTACAGCGCACCCGGTATATAGCGCCGCGCTCGGGTGCGCTTGCACTTTGCGAAAATTGAAAGTCGATTTTCGCGAAAACGGAGCGTTTAAAAAAAAATGTTCATACGTTTTTTTCGACGTATATGTATAATTCTGCCTTTTCGGCTATTTCGGTCACTGTGATACGATAAGAAATAGAAAAAGATTCGTTTCGTCCTGGATCTACTGGCGGACTCATCAGTGGGGCTATGCCAGTAGAATAGAATCTTTTTCTAGTAGATTCAGGACGAAACGAATCTTTTTCTATTTCTTATCGTATCACAGTGACCGAAATAGCCGTAAAAGGCAGAATTATACATTTCACTGACGGTCAAAAACCTTTTATTATACGTTTTTTTCGACTTATTTTTGCATGTAGGTTCGCCTCCTTTTTGGTTGTACCACCGGGTCGAAACCACCCTGTATATCAAACAATAAAAAAGAACGATCTTCAAGTGCACAAACACCAAGGGCGTCTTGGATGACAAAATATTTTACGAAATAATATGAGGCCTTCGAGATACGCGAATCGCGAAGTTGATTTGGTGCAATCTGCATTCGGACTTTTTTTGTTTTTAGAAAATACTAATAAAGAAGGTCACATTGTATATCCTTCCGATGGTCGCGCGTATCTGTAGGATACACTGCAAATATGTTTTGTATAATATCATTTTGCCTAATCCCGCTGCGATAAGCAATATCCAGGTATTCTTCCCTCTCTTTTAGACCATCTTTCCAGTATCAGTTTAGAGTTCAAAGCGAATACACATTTTCAGCAAATCAACATTTGTATCTGAGAAATACACGCGACTGTTCCGGTAAGACTTTCCCACATTATTCATTCTGTTTCTAATCATCCGTTTTTTATGTCGATTTTTTTTCCGATTTTTGTGGTTTGTGGTATCTAATTTGTTTCCTTGCACTTGTTGTTTTTTCAAGAGAGGTAGACAACAGTTAAAATAAGATGGACGATCATAGTGATTTTGATACTATAGAAGACTTGATTTTACGTGACAGTGATGTGAGTGTATGTTTATATATAGATTTATAATACTTTGTGTATGTTTTGAAAAATAAATTTTATCATAAATGAAGCGTGATTATTCATAATATATTATACGCAACAAAATTTCAATAATTGTGCTATCAAATCTTCGATTTTGACAATAGCGTATCTAGGAGATACGCGCGACCATTCGTGTAGAAATAAAGGCCGCGACTAACGGAAGGATATAGCACTCGGTGGAAGTTTGTATCCACAAACGAAATGAAAATTTTTTTTGATGTTCTTATACTGGTTAAGGTGTATAAATCGAAAAATGAGGACATCAAATTCTTGTGGAGCAAAGAAGATGGACGCAAAATATTTAGCAACGTAATGACTCAAGATAGATTTCAAAATATTTTACGAGTACTGAGATTTGACGACGCAGCAGCACGTCGCCAAAATCGAACATTGGATAAATTGGAGCGAACAGTTAGTGTCGGTGAACAGTTAGTGACATTTTGAGGCCGATGTCAATGTATGGAAAATAAATGTAGAATAACATATGCGGCAATATATCTTGTTATAAGCTAAAAACATGAAATAAAATTACACTTAAATATTGCATTGTAAGGAATACATGTTACGGGTCCAATGGACTTCACGGACTACCGAATTTTTCGTACCCTAAGGTTTAAATATATCGTGTATGATTATTGTTTAAAAAAAGGAGATTTTTTGGGGTAGGTAAATATACATGGTGAGGCACTAACTTCTGCCACCTACAGTAACTGGGAAAATATAATAGTAGCAGAAAAGTTTTCGAAACAAAAGATGCATAGGACAACACGGGCTGCAACATGATGTTAATCATTTTTTCTAAGTGGAGCTACCATAGAGATGTGAAGGTCACCTTTGTTTTTTTAAATAGAGCGCTATATTTTAGTAACTGTTCTCTGATAGCGCCTATTGAGACGAATTCCATGAGGTGCAACATTAAGGTTTTTGAACGTTAGCAAAAGTCATTTTTTGCGAAAAAAGACGAAATAAACTTACATTTACGGAAGGAGTTCAAAGCGATTGCCATTGGTACCAATGCAATAATGCAATTTTGTTCTCACTGATTTAGTAGTATATCTTATCAAATGCCCTGCGGTATCGTCCAGAAGTGTTTACTCTGCGTTTTTCAGAGTTATGCGTCTTAGGTGCCGCGCACCCGTCTATTTACTACCGTCTTTTTGTTGCCATGTGTCATTCCTCTGTTTCACCTGTAGACAGTAAAACCTATTTCTGTCTCCGATCTCTTCAACATGCAGGAAAATGTGTATAATACATTGATGAATTGTTCTGGTCAAAGTGACACCAAAGAATATTTCACAAATTGAACCAGACTTGGTTGTGTCGAGTAACGCGTTTAACTTTATTAATAACCTTCAGTAGAATTAAGAAATGAAAACTTGCTGAGTTTCGTGCTTTCGCGAAAAAAACTCACAGTACAAGTGAATTTATGACATATTAGATAATGGATGATGTCTGCGTACCGAACATCGCGTGTAAACCTTAATTAAAAACTTCTGCTGTTACGAGCTGCTCCCAATCACAATATCCACACATTCTGAACTATCAACCTAATAATTTATTACTGCCTCGATCTGTCGTCATAATGTATTTCTACACCATTGATATTTATCTTACCTATCGCATTCATGCTACTCCCCATTCTTCAGTTATCCGTCCTCAATCCACAATCATATTTTCTTGTTATCGAAATGCGTAATAATCATTGTCTGCCGTTATAATTTTAATGTTCTCTTTCTTTTTTCCAATTGCGTAATTTTGCAATATCCTGACTTTACATCATATCCCGACATGATAGCTTATTAATACCGCTAGCAAAAAAATTTGGAGGGCAGTTGGTGACAAAATCGCGAAAGACGTTTCCCTCTGCATGTTGGGAATTAAAAATTTTTCCTTGCAAAAAATTGTCCAAAGCTCGGAAAAAATGGTAATCAGTTGATGCGAGATCTAGCGAATACGGCGGGTGATAGTGTTTCTAGGCTCAGCTCCTGTAATTTCAGTAACGTAGGTCTTGCAACGCGTGCTCGAGCGTTGTTGTGAAGGAGGATTGGTCTGTCTCTGTTCACCAATCTCGGCTGCTTAATCGCAAGCTGCAACAGCATTCCTTCTAACTGATTGTGGTAGAGTTTCGCCGTTATCGATTGCCCAAGTCTCATGAAACTATAGTGGATAACACCCACGCTGGAGCACCAAACAGACACCATTACGTTCTTTTGGTGTATACTCGGCTTTGGGGTATGTTTTGGCGCTTCATCTTTGTTCAACCATTATGCCGAACGCTCGCGATTATCGAAGATTATCCACTTTTCATCGCACGTAACTATCCGGTACAAAAATGGATCGCTTTTTAGTCGTGACACTAAAGAACAGCAAGCCTCGAAGCGGTTCCATTGCTAACGCTCACTTGACTCACGTGAAATCCATCTATCCGGCTTCTTTACTTTTCCAATTGCTTTTAAATTGCTTAATGTTGTCGGAATGGTACTCCACATCTTGCTGCTATTTCACGCGACGCTTCAGATGGATTCGCTTTTACTACAGCTTTGAGTTGATCGTCATCCACCTTGCTCTCAGGTCGCGCGGATGGTTCACTTTAAAGATCAAAATCTCCACTTCCGAATTTTTTAAACCATCGACGTACTGTACGTTCATAGTCTACATTCGTGCCAAACACATCGTTAACATTTCGACCTGTTTGCGCTGCATTCGTTTCACGATAGAACTCACATTTGAAAATAAAGCAAGAGTTTAACTTATTTATGGCTTACAATATTTAATCCTCAAGCGCCAATACGATAGACTAATAAGAACAAAAGAGTTCGTTTGAAAGCCAGATAGCGTATCTCTCCTCAGTGTAAAAAAAAAGGACGGTCGAAGAGAAATATCGAAGACATCGGGTATGAAACTTGATGTTTTGGGTAATCGGACATTTCATACTTAATAACCTAGTATACCTAGTAGACTTTAATAGTAAGATAAAACTCAGGCGATCCACGGGACCCAGGAGAGCATCAATGCATTTTGAGATTGATGTTGGAGAAGAATTTGCAGACAGAGAGAGGAGTTGCTATGACTTGCGCTTACAATAAACACGCAACGAGTAATACAAGGCACGTACGCTGCCTCGCACCGACTGTGACGTTACGACGCCAAATGCATGCGGCTACCGAGAACACCGTTTGACCTCCGCTGAATACACAGTGTGCCAATTTTAATTATATATATATTATTATACATTATAATACGTTATATAATAAATAACAAACACGATGCAGAGAATAAAAGACTCACGATATTATGACAACCACATGAAACGCTTTTAACTTAACATTCTGACATTAAACAGACCTTAGACAAGCTCCAACAGACTAACAATTTTCCCGTTGTTTATAAAAATGTAACAGAATTCATTAACTCGTGTCAGGTTTGCCAACAAACTAAAACACTTAAAGGACCGACCAAGTCATTCCCGATACACCAAAAACTTTTAATGAAAAGATTGCTTTTGATATTATAAGACCTTTTATTGAAACTATTTACGTGGAAGTATTGAACTAAATACATGGAAGTGATTTCTCGTCGAAATCAACAACCAGAAACAATAGTCACGATTTTACCAAATACGTGGTCATTAAGATATGGTATTCCGAAGACAATCCTGATATTTCAGGGAAGATATTTCACTAGCAAGATTTGTGGGATTAACAGTCGTGCATGATATTGCAGCCGAAATGAGATACAAGCGTGTTATGCATCGATTATATCATTCTTTACTCAAAATCTGCCTCGGACGATGTATGTCTCGCATGTTCACCTCACGCGTGGGAACCCGCGTGGCGGTTTGCCTCACTCGAAAGAGTTCTCGCTTTTGTGAAATGGTTTTCGATTGCTTCACCTAACGCCAGAATTCAAACGCCTTCGCAAGAGACAGCACGTAACATCGAACGCTGTCACCTTCTCATTATAAACAAATTCGCGGTGGCGATCATCGGTTGCTACGCCACGGACCTTATGCGTAAGCCGACGCGCGGCATTGAAAGCAAAACATTAGGTTGATGTATAATTATTGCAGCTTTTTTCGCGCCTTTTTTGTTGTTGGAGAAATTGACGTTTTGTGTGCTTTTTTAAAATAATTTTCTTTATTTGTTGCAGTTAATAGAAATGCGTGTTGAAAATCATACCCATATTCGCCATATTATACTGTATCACTTTGAGAAAGGTTGGAAGGCGGCGGAGTTATTTCACGACGAACGATTTAACGAACTTTTCGGCGAGGGAACAATCAGCAAAAGCCAAGTTGAAAGATTGTTTGAGAGGTTCAAAATAGGCGACACAGACATTGCAGATAAAGAAGAAAGAGGACGACTAACGAATTTCGACGGCCAGGCCCTTCTAGCGGCCGTGGAAGAGGACGAAAGCCTAACAACACCAATGCTAGCCCACGACTTCAATATCCATCAATCCACGATCGTTCGTCGCCTCAGAAAGCTCGGAAGGCTGTGGAAATTTGCTGGATGGATTCCCCGCGAACGCTCCGGCAACAACAAAGCCGAACGTCTCCGCATTTTTACCGATTTGTTGCAATAAAATGAGCAACCTCCGCTTCTAAAGAATCTCGTCACGGGTGATGAATGATGACTACTCTTCAAAAACGTGATACGAAAGAAGGTTTGCGTGGCGTCGGGTTTCTACAAAAGGAATACCAAAACATGTGTAGTGTAAGAAGGCTATGTGATGTGTATGGTGAGACAGAAGCGGAATCACCCACTGGGAAATCATCTCAAACGGCATTTGTTATTGGCGGAATGACGACGATGAGCGTCAACAGTGGCGGATTCCGGACAAAAATGACAAGCGGCAGTTCAACATTAACAATGACGTTTATCTGGCTCAGCTTGACTGCCTTCACGCGGTAATCGAGGTGAAACGACTACAAAAAAAGAACCATATCGTCTTCCACCACGATAATGATCGCCACGATCGCCAATAAGAGATGCGAGCTGCTCTCACATCGGCCATATTCACCAATCGAAAATTTACGACGATTTAGATGACTTACTTAGTAACTAATGTTAAAGCGTGGATTACATTGAAGAACCGTGCCTTCTTTGCCTATGGGATCGACCGCCTGCCAAGCAAATGGCAAGCAGTTCTTGAACTAGATGGTGACTACGATCCGGGATAATCATTAAACCATCTATTTGTTAAATATTTCTTTCGTTTTTGTTGAAAGCCGCAATAGTGAAAAAGTGCAATAATTATGTATGTATGTATGTATGTATTCTTTATTCCTGGTTCCCTTACGGGTTTCCAGCCTTCTCCACTATACATAAATCTCTTACAAATTATCTTAACCTATCCTTACAGCCTAATCTCCTCCACGTCATCCTTGTACGCCCGTCATCCTCGCAGTCTTTCCTCTCTCCTCAGTTCTCCGCTTCCCCTCCACCTTTCAGTCACTCCTTTCCTCCACCCGCCACTCCCTCCTCTCCTCCTCCCATCTCCACCATGTCCCCTCTATCCTGATTCTCCCCTCTCCCATCCACACCCTCCTCCCCTTCCTCCTTTCCTCCCACGCCTTCTCCACCACCCTCCACCTCATCCTCCTTTCTTCCCATGTGCGATCTTCCTCTATCATTACTCCTTTTCCCCTTATTCTCCATCTCTTCGCCATCACTTCTCCCTTCCTTTCCACACTTTCCATCCTCACTGCCACTATTCCCCTTTCGTCTCCCTCTTCCCTTCCTCTTCTTCCCAGTTCCCTTATTACCTCCACCTCCCCTTCCACCCCCAATTCTTTCATCAGCTCACCTACCTCTTCCTTCCTCTTCTTTACTCCTCTCCTGAGTCCTTTTATTATCAGGTTCCTCCTTCTTCTTACTTTTTCCTTTACCTCTTTCCACTGTTCTATCTTCCTTATCCTCTTGTTTATCTCTTCCTCCACCTTCCTCTCCCCTTTCCTCTCTCCACTCTCCAGCTTCCCCTTTCCTTCTTCGCCTCGCTCTATCCTGTCCTCCATCCTCCCCTCTCCTTTCTTCTCATCTGTCTCCATCCTCCCCGCTCTCTCTTGAATTCTCCTTATCCTCTCCTCCATCCTCTCTCTCTCTTCCCTTCCTCTCTCTAGTTTTTCACTCATTTCCTTGACCTCCCGCTCCATTCTTCCTACCTCCTCCATCCTCCCCTTCTCATTCATCTCTTCTTCCAGCCTCCTCTCTCCTTTCCTCTCCCCTTTCTCCAGTCTCCCATTTCCTTCCTCTCCTCGCTCCGTCCTCTCCTCCATCCTCTTCTCTCCCCTCCTCTCCTCCGTCTCCAGCTTCCTCGTTCTCTCCTCAATTTGCCTTATCCTCTCCTCCAACCTCTCTCTCTCTTTCCTCCCCCCCTCCATTCTTTCTCTCATCTCCTTGGCCTCCCTCTCCAATCTCCCTACCTGGTCCACTATCGCCTTCATATACTCCCTCAACGTCTCATCTAGCAACTCCACCATCCGCTCCAGTCCTCTCTCCGTCCTCCTCCACACCCACCCCCCTATCACCCCTGCCATTTCTCCATATTTTTCCTTCATCTCCTCAGCCCCTTCTGCTTCCTCTTCCCTCTCCAGTCCATCTTGTTCATTTTCTTCCTCCTGCTCCCTATGTTAATTCTTCTCCCTCTTCTCTGCTTTCCTTATTTCCGCCTTCTCTCCTCCCGCACACTTCCCTCCTGTGTCCCCTTTCCTTCTCCATAACTCTTCCAGTTTTCTTTCACTTCCTCCTTTTGTCTTCCCCATCTTCCTCAATTTCACTGTCTTATCCCGTCTTCTTCTCTCTTCCTTACCGACTCTCTCTCTCTGCTTTATCCTTTCCCTCCAGGCGTCGCTCCCTCCGTTCTTCTTCTTGTTTCACGTCCACGTTTCCTCCTAACCTCGTTTTCCTTCGTTCGCTTCTCTTTTCTCCCACTTCTTCTTCTCCACCTTTCCCGTTCCGCTCACGCTTCCACCACACCCTCTCCTTTTCCTCCACCCCACACCGTTCTTTCGTCCTCCCTTTCTCCCTCACTCCTATTTCACATCTCCTTTTCCTCTTTTACTCGTCACGTACCAACTGCAATAATTATGTATTAACCTAATACGCTCCTGTATATTTTGCAACATTCAATTTATCTTCTAAAAATAAGCTGACACATACTACATCGTTTCGATCTGAATCCAATAGCTCTTTAGAAAAAGTACATTCAGCAATAAAAGATTTTCTCAAAACCTATGTCTTATTAGATGATACTAACGAAAACTAAGATAAATATTTACAAACTGCATTTTTCTCGTAGAATACTACTAACCACACTAACACACGAGTAAAGCACCCGCTTACGGGCCAACGGGAATCGAAATAATACCTGACCATACAGATTTTTCCATTGCCAGATAATTAAACAAAGCGCACCTGAAATTATCAACAAATTCAGAGCTTAATTTAGGTCACCAATATCCGCAGAAGGCACCAGAAATGGCACAGATGTTCACATTGTACAATAGTTGTACAATTTGGTTCGGGGTTAAAACAACAATCAATGAAGAGCTAAATTTTGATATCATAGATTACATCAGAAATGCAGTACCTAATTAGCGCAAACAACAGGCTGGAAGAGAAATTAGGGAAAGTAATGATAGGAGAGAAAGCGGTGGGACAGAAAGGGGAGCAGATGGAGGATATTCAAAGAAGAATAGAGGAGAAGATAGAGAGGGAAATGGAGAAACAGAAGGAGCAGATGGAAAGGCAAGAGAGGAGAAATAATATAATAATAAAGGGAATAGGAAAGGAGCGAAAGGAGGTGAGAGAAGAGATAGGTGAAATTATGAAGATAGTGGGAGTGGAGGAAGAAGTGGAAGAGATAAGGGAGATAGGAGGAGGAGGGAAAGGAGGAAAGGGCAAAAGCAGAAGGTTAGTGTGGGCAAGGCTAAAGACGAGGGAATACAAGAGGGAATTGAAGCAGAAAAAATATAAGCTAAAAGAGAAGGGAATAACGGTGGAGGACGATTTAACCTGGCAGGAGAGGAGGATGCAGCGGAGTATAGAGCAGAAAGCGTGGGAGGAAAGGAGAAAAGGAAGGAGGGTATGGGTGGGATACGGGAGAGTCAGGATAGAGGGAGCGGAATGGAGATGGAACGAGGACGAGAAGGAATTGAAGGAAGAAGGTAGAAGAGAGGAGGAGAAAAGGGGGGAAGGGGCGGCGAGGAAGGAGGAGGGAAAAGGATAGAGAGCGGGAAAGGAGAAGGAGAAAGGGGAGAGGGCAATAAGCGGGGGTGGGGGAGGGAAAGGGAAAGGAGGGGGCAGGAAAGCAAGGTATGGAAGGTAGCATTTTGGAATGTAGCCGGGGTGGAGAGGAAAGACAAGGAATTCTGGGAAGGAATAGAGGAGTGGAGGAGTATTATTATGATGATGGAGACATAGATGAAGGAGAAGGGGTGGAAGAGGATAAGAGAGAGACTACCGGGGGGATATGAGTGGAAAGCGCAAATGGCAAGGAGGAGAAACAGAAAGGGGAGGGCATGTGGAGGGATGTTGAGAGGAGTGAGAAAGGGGATAAAGATAGAGGAGGGAGAGAATGGAGAGGAAATAGAGGGGGTGATGGAGTGTGGAATGAAGGTGGGGGCAGAGCGGTGGAAGATAGTAGGGGTGTATGTGAATGGAGACATGGAAAAGAAACTAGAAAAGACATGGAAAAGAAACTAGAAGAACTGGAGAGATGGACGGAAGGACGAGAAGGAGGGTATAAAGTGCTTACAGGGGGAGACTTTAACGCAAGAATTGGGAATAAGGAAGGGACGTGGGGGGGGGGGGGGGGGGAAGAACGAAAAAGTCAAAGGATGGGAAGATGAATGGACAAGGAAGAAGACTGGTCCTACTACGTGGAGAAAAGAGGGTGGCCAATCTTAAATGGAGGAACGGAAGGAAACAGATACGGAGAGTGGACGTACACAGGAGGAGAAAAAGGAACGGTGATTGATTACGTGCTGGGAGACAGGGAGGCATGGGAGGAGTTAAAGAGACTGGTAGTAGAAGAAAGAATAGACTTAGATCATCAGCCAATAGTAGCATGGATAAAAGGGGAGCTAAAAAGAGAGGACAGAAGGAAGTGGGAGAGAACAACGAGGGAAAGAGGCACGTGGGACGAGGAGGGAAGGAAAGGATTCAGGATGAAGATGGAGGAAGGGCAAGAAAGGACAAGTACGGAGGGGAGATGAATAGAACAACTGGAAGATAGGATAAGGGCAGTGCTGAAGGAGGAAGGGAAGAAGACGGAAGGGAAGGAGGGGGGAGGGGGGAGGAGGGTATGGTGCGATGGGGAATGCAAAGAGGAAAAGGGAAAGTTAAGGAAACAACTGAGGAAATGGAGGACAGAGGGAGGGGAGGGAATACAAAGAAAGGAAGAAAGCGTACAAGGAAATGTGCGAGAAAAAGAAAGAGAGAGAGGGGGAAAGGATGATTGAGGAGGCAGGAAACTCGAAGACGGAGGGAGAAGTATGGAGAGTATTAAAGGGTCAGAGAAAGAGAAGAACGAAGATAAACGAAGAAATAGGGAGAGGGGAATGGGAGGAATATTTTAAGAGACTGCTGGGAGGAGTGGAGTGGAGGGTGAGAATGGGATAGGAGGAAACAGGAAGGGAACAGGACCAAGAGGAGGAGATAGGATGGAAAGAATGGGGAAGGGTGGTGGGAAGGATGAAGGAAAGGAAGGCGATAGGGAGAGACGGAGTACCGAACGAAGTATGGAAATTTGGGGGACAAAGGGTGAGGAGAGAAGGCTGGAACGTATGCCGGAGGATATGGAGAGGAGAGGGATGGCCGGAGGGATGGAGAGAGGGGGAGATGGAGGGGATGCAAGAGAGATACCTGAGGTGGGCGGTGGGGGTGGAGTGGACAACACCGGGATACCTGGTCAGAGAGGAGACAAAGAGGGAAAAAATAAGGGTGAGAGCGGGAAGAAGGGCATGGAGGTTTGAGGAGAGGCTGAGAGAGGGAAGGGGAGGGGAGATAGCACGAAAGTGCTGGGAGGAGATGATGGTGAGGTGGAAGGAGAAGAGGGTGGTGGGAAGTTGGGAGCAAGAAAGAGGGAAATTCAGGGAGGAAAGGGGGATAGGGTGGAGGGATGAGGGAGATTATGAAGAAATGGAAAGAAAAGACAGAGAAATGCAGAAGAGGGAGAGAGAGGAGAGGATAAAGGAGGGGAGGTATAACGAGTGGTACGGGGAGTTAGGTAGGAAGGAAAGACCGAAGTATCTGGAGAACAAAGAATGGGCAGACGGAAGGAAGAGGAGACGGGCGAGATTCAGGATGGGAAACGAACAGAGGAGAGGGCAGTACTGGAAAAAAGAAGAGGAGAGGAGATGCAGAATTTGTGGGGTGGAGGAGGAAACATGGGAACACGTATGGGAGAGATGTGAGGGATGGGGGTCGAGGAGAAAGAGGGAGGGGGCGACGCCGGGGGGGGGGGGTAGGATAGGTTGAGTAGAGGGGTTAGATTAAATAAAATAGGATATTGTTGGGGAATGGAGAAAATGAATAATGAACAGACCATAAATGTGGAACGATATTGAAGGAGCTGTGGAAATATTATAAGACCAGGGTGGGAGGTGATTAAAGTCAGGAGGAGTAATCAAATCTCACCGTTGAGCCTCCTGCTCAAAGGACCAAAATGATGGGGAATGGGGAAAATGAATAATGAACGGATTAACTCATCTTCATAGCTTCCGACCAGGACTGCACGTCAGTCAGGAAGACCAGGAAAGAGTGGGAAGGGAATGTTATAAGACCAGAGTGGGAAGTGATATTGAGGAGACCATATGACCATTGGGAGTAGACCAGAAATGAGATAAGGGGAATTTAAGGGGAATTAAAAGCCAGATCTTTTCGACCATGGATGATATATTGTGGTATTTTACAATGAAAGTGTACAAATGATATTGGACCCTTGTGTCCGAGAATGTGGTTGCCCACCTGTAGCCATGATTACAATACAATGAGTTTGTAGAATCAGCATATGCAAAATTGGTGCCGGCTACACACCAATTCGCTACAAATGAGTGTTACAAAAAATGAGATGCTTACATGAGTGCGGTGATACAAATCATATCTGCGAAGATTGCGAAACGTTCGGGATACAAAGGAACACGTGTGACTCCTTGGTAGGCTCGAAGCGGAAAGAGGAAGAGACCGTTGCCGAAACGGCTTCGTGCGATGTTAAATCTACGGAAATTCCCGGAGTCACAGGAGATTCCTCGAACACGTGTTCTTATGATATGTAAGCAATGATGACTAATGAAGTGCTGCCGCGGATGAGAGAAATGAGAAGCAGCTCGCCGTGCTGCGCAATGCTTAATCCTAAACAGATAGGATAAGGTAGAATTAAGACAAGACGTACGATGTAAGAAAAGGAGAGAGGAGAGAAATTGTAACGCAACAGGGACCAATAAAAATCTTACATACATACATACAATTAGCGCAAACAACCCACGGAGCAGCATAGTAGACCATCACTCCGGCAAGGAATTATGACGACCATCATCATTTTCGAGTCATAAATTATAAAGCGACGACTTGACATACTGGACGGAGATGTTAAAAAAATGTTACAGAAACACAGTTGCATGTCGATTCATGTTTCATTATAATTCAACATCCACCGCAAGTTTTTTATATCATATATTACAGATAACAATATTCATTCTCCTGCGTCATTAGTTGGAAAACATTAATTATCACTCAAATCCAAACAAAGTCTGTGCATATGTTGTGAATGTAAATGTTCCAAATTACTAATCTGCCAAAGTGTTCAATCGTTGCAATCTATAAAGAGCAAAAATTGTACATATACCATTTTTAGTGGCATGCGTATATGTTTCCTAGATCTCGCTAGACCTACTCCTCACTACATTTTCACCGCTTCTTGCTCTTCTAATGAACCATCTCGCAATAGTAATTGGATGATTGATAATGTTGAGACACTCAAAAGGACAAACGTAATTGTAACTTCTGACTGTTGACAGTTAGTCAGAAGTTAGATACAAACAAGAAACAGCAATTGTGCGTTAGACAGCACATCATTGGCATCATAATAAAGCAGAGTTTAAATCTAATGCTGACATTAATACATGTAAAACTTTAAAAAAATTAATTTTTTTTTCATAAAATGTTAGTATAACATCTTAAGAATATGCTAGCAAATTTTTAAAACTTAATTCAAAGTGTTTCTTATGCTATAACGTATAAACGTGACCTTCCTATACTTTGCGTTCGAGTCAGAGATACAGTTGAGCGGTCGACTTTGTCTACCTGTTTTTTAAATACAAAATATAAATCGGTATAGTCACGATTTTCAAGTCATAAAAAGTCAGTGTATTGGCCACATGCAGAAGAGGATGGCTAGTCGTCTCTGAAAAGTTAAAAAAGATTCCAAACTTACTGGAAGGGGCAAACTAACCGAAGCTCTATTGAACAAACTGTCATTACACTACGGATTAGTTAATCGGAGGAATGTCAAGAGCCTCAAGGATATGAAAAAGGCTGTAACGGCCACTTTCTATCATATGTGCTTCACGGATAGTAATTCAAAATATTAGTACTGTCCGGCAGGTCTCGACAGATGGTGCCTCAACAAGTGAATTGTCAACGTGTAAGCGTGGATCTCGAGTGATTAACGAAATAATTGAACAGTACATCAGGCCAATTTACGAAAGGCTTTCCAATGAAGAACTGTTAACGCGTTGTTTAGACGGAGATACGCAAAATTCCAGCAAGTCGTACAATTCGCTTGATTTTTGATCGCATTTTCACTTGAACCCCAAACATCTAAACGAAGGAAAAAAAATCGTGGAATTGTTTGACTATATTACTACTGGATTGCTTAACACAGGTTATTCATCTCTTTTAATGGTTATGCGATTGCTTCAATTGAAAACTGCCCAGCAATGTAAAATGCTCGCGGATAGTGCTGACAAGCGCCGAATCATAAGGCAGGACAAACGGCACTCACTCATTGTCAGCAGCAAGGAGGCTAGAACAGCAACCAGACTGGAAAAAATGAATGCAAATAAGATCTACGAAGAAGAAGAAGAAGAAGGACTACTATATGATCCAGGAATACCTGATTAGCCGATAATTGCTATAAGTAACGAATAATTCATAGTGTCCGTATCGAAAACTTTAAACCGCTTTTTCTCCAGTTTCCATTTTTGCATTTCTTTCAAACTGGCCGTCAGGTTTGAAGAATAAAGTATTCAACTTACTGGAACGACTGAAACTTTATTCTCTTCAGTATTAAATTCTCTTCAAAGTGTACCTACAATTAGGTAAAAAAATCTTGTTTACTACTATTTACAGCAGGTTGAAATCAAATTTATTGCAATACTTCTGAAAGAAACCGAGGAGAAATACAAATTGCTCAAGGTGGAATGTGACAAAAAGACCATAAATCGGACTGATATTGTGGATACCAGCTAATTTTGAAACAGTGCTTATTTAAATAAGGATACAATTAAAAGTTCTAAGAGGAGACGTGTACCAGCAAAACATTTGTTGATCAAAACTGTGCGTGAAAAATAAAATGCTAATCCAAAAGGCCATAATAAAATATATAAGGTTATTAAATCCGTGTGATCCTATACGGCCAACGTTAAGCGTACTCCCAATATCCTGTGGGTCATTCCATGTCAAATCGACCAGTGGTTGGAATCGACCAATTTTGATTTCGATGAATTTTGGTCAGAACTTTCCTTTTATCGTAAAACGAAGTTCTGCCAAAGGAAAAAAATAAAAAATTTTTTTTTTGAAAGTTATCCGAACTTGAAAATGTTACAATTTTTCCAGTTTCTTAATCTTATTTTTTAAATATCTCGGAAACTATTATAGTTACAGAAATGGGCCACCATTTTTTTTTAAAGAGGATACTTGGAACTGTAATAAAAAATTGTTGTGAAAAAAAATTTTCCAAAAAATCGCTGGTCCAGAGAATTTTGAAAACTAAACATTTTTAAAAATCGCTGACCGCTATTGAATTTTTGGCTCAAATTTTTTTCTAGGGTACCTCTAACTAATCTCAAAAGTTCCTGAAATTTTCAAAAAGGGGTTTTTTTTGCTTTCAAAAGATATAAATATAAATTTTTGAATTTTGAAAAAAAAATTTTTTTTTCTTGGTCACTTACTGAATCAAATAACGATAAATACACTTCGAATTTTTCAATTTTGAGACACAAAAATTACATTTATGACATAAGATGATAGAAATATGAGCATAATTACTATTAAGTACTATCTTATTGTTTTGGTAGCAAATTTAAAATCATATCCGTTCAGAAGTGTATACATAATTTACTTCCTGGTGCAACTGAAGGTACAATAGCCTTAAATCGAGTATACCATTCAAAAGTTACTGCTCTCAATAATTTACGTGCTTTAGTAACATGGATATTATACGGAATGGCGCACACTTTTTCGTTAAGTATGTAATCTTGACGAAACCGTTTGTCATGCACACGACAAATGAACTTTACCACTGTACCACTTCTAGCATTTAGAGTAATGTGATCTTTGGCAGAAAAGTGATTACAATCAGTAAATTGTACCTCAGAGTATTCTTCATTTATGAATGTTCCGATTGAACATTTCTTGTTTTCCATTGTCGATCATGTATTCTGACATAAAATGTAGAAGCTTAAGAAATCAAAGAATATTATTCACGAAACACAGCAAAATTATACCTTTCTTCATGTAAACAATAAATGTTGTGATTTTTACAAGTACGACTACCATATAAAATAGAGACCTCTCGAGAAGTCCATGGTAATTATTTAGTAGAAAAAACTTTGGTAGGAAATACGTAGATCGCAGAGCGTGTTACTTCTGAACGGATGATGAATTTAAATTTACTACCAAAACAATAAGAACATAACATTAATTATGCTCTTATTTCTATCTTCTTATGTCATAAATGTAATTTTTGTGTCTCAAAATTCTAAAGTTAGAAGTGTATTTATCGTTATTTCATTCAGTTCTTAAGTGCTGAAGGAAAAAATTTTTTTTTTTTCAAAATTAAAAAATTCATATCTTTTGAAAGGAAAAAAACCCCCTCTTGAAAATTTCAGGATCTTCTGAGATTAGTTAGAGGTACCCTACAAAAAAAATTGATCCAAAAACTTAATGGTGGCCAGCGATTTTTCAGATTTTTTAGTTTTCAAAATTCTGCAAATTGGCGATTTTTTCGAAAATCTGTTTCAAAATATTTTCTTTTACAGGTCCAACTATGCTCTTTAAAAAAAAGTGTGGCCCATTTCTGTAACTATAATAGTTTTCGAGATATTTAAAAAATAAGATTAAGAGACTGGAAAAATGGTAACATTTTCAATTTCGCACAAGTTTAAAAAAAATTTTTTTTATTTTTTTTCCTCTGGGAGAACTTCGTTTTATCATAAAAGAAATGTCTGACCAAAATTCATCGAAATCAAAATTGGTCGATTCCAACCACTGGTCGATTTGACATGGAATGACCCTTCTGTCTACATATATACACATTGAGTAATAAGCCTATGTACAAAAAACATAATTTTATTATTTTTGATTTTTTACAATTCATTTTTATCTTCATTCGTGCAAACGTTCACGTAATTGTACGAGTTTGTGTAGAATGGTTGCCACACACATATCTTGTACATTTATGACACGTTGTTGATTAACGGTTGTTACTCCCACGACAAAATGAATATCGCGTACGTTGTACGCTTGTACAGTGGAATTTTTTAGAATTATTCTTCCCGTTGACCCTATAGCCCAAAGGTGCGAACTGTTCAGAGATCTGTGGAGAACTCAATTTTTTTCCGTATTACATCGCATGTTTGAAAATGTGGTGGGACAACGTTAAGCCGGATGTGTCGCCGCTCGAAAGCGATAACGCATACTCTCACGCCGTTCGGCGGTTGCCGCCAACCATGAGAGTGTGTGCGTTACCGCTCTCGGATTGCGAGTCAAAAATGACTCCGGCACCGTATTCGGAGGGTTAATTCATATCGTGTATCTATGTCTATAGGGTTTCTAACAGTAGGACATGATGCGTTAGAATCATTTACAGGAAACGGATTTATCGCGTGATTACAGCTAATATTCACTTGTATTTCCGCGACTGTTGTCACCTAAGTGTAAGAGCTTGATTTGTAGCAGACATTGTCATCACTGTCGAAAAGGGCGTTGAATCGCGCATGGAGAGGACGATATTCGTTTGAAGCCTTACTGTCGCGCGGATTTAGTGAGTATTTTTCTGCTCCTTATTCTGATACATGCCGACTAAAAATTATCTGTAAGTGTAAGCTAGTGTTAGCGTAGCATTAGTTTATTGTATAAATGGCGGCAGTCCATGCCAAATCGGCCACTTTTGTACGCCACCACCTTCGATTTTTTCAAAATTTTATAAATTTTTAAGACTGATGAAAAAGACGTTCATAAATTTTTTCAAATTTTCTTGACGATCCGTTTCTGAAATATGAATTTTCTTAAAATTTAGGCTCTTCCTTTTCAAATGCTTATAACTTTGAGAAACAGTTCTCTCTTTTCGTCAAGCAGATATGATTTAATGTGGAAATGTCTGACATCTGATGCGAAATAATGATATTATTCAAACCAGGCTTTACAATGCTAGATTAAACTCAGTGAGAAAAACATATCTAATTAAACTTTCAGATCCAGTTGGCTTATTATATGTAATAAATTCTGAAACAAAAGCAGTTGGGGCGGAATATAAAGCAAAATAAAACTAAATCTGATCTACTTTCACACCATGCAGTTAGCACAAACAGAAAACGGAAAACTTGTACTTGATCTGAGAAAAATCGTTCGAGTGAAAGTTAGAAAGTTAAATGCTCATATGAAAAGATATACGTAAATGTTCCTCAACGTATGATATTGAGCTGTATGACGGCTAACATATTAAACATCAGACTTACAAAAGGACTTAAATTACAGATGGTTAGAATCGCATGCAATCTATTACGGTTGACTTGACTAACTCACATGGCAAGTGGTGGCTATCCTAAGGCCGGCTGCCCTTTGTCCAAATAAGATAATTCGTTTTTCATTGTCTTATTCTTATTACCGGTGGTTTTGTTTCAAGTAATTTTCGTTTAACGACCGCCTGTCCGCGCATTGCATACGTTATCATTATGAAACACACACACACAGTAACACACAACATTATATGTATTATTGTAATATTGAAACAGCACGTGCGCCAAGCGGTCAAATTCGCCGAGCGTTCATCGCCCGAACTATTCTACTTTATCAAGGTTTTGGCGTAGTATTTAGACTGAATAGTTTATGCGTAAGTCCGTGATTACTTTGTTGGTAACGATTTTGGGACTATTTCTATTTTGGCATGAAGGCAGAGTGAATGTGTGAAAATTGCAACTGTCAATTTTGCTCCAAACTTCTAACAAAGCTCAAATTCGTGGCAAATGTATGTAGTCAATAATTATTTATTGTCGTAGCAAATTACCGCGAGTCTGTTGGAACGATCGTAGCGATACATATGGTCAGTGCCCTTGGGCCTAGGAGGCAATGTCTAAATAACCACTGGCAAGCGGCGCGAGTTTATATTTTCTCCAATAAGTAAGTATACGAAATTTGAATGTCCTTTAAAATAGTGCATCCTTAACTGATGCTTCGAGTATTTTAAATCTTAGGTGTAGTTTATTTTGCATATTGTCCTTGAGATAGTGTGGACATCTTTCCGATCCTAAGAATATCGATAGTCACTTCAAGTTTTACAATCATTCGGTGATTAGATATCCTGCTGATTCCTGTATTCCCTTATTATTTCTACAATCCGTTTTCCACCCCTCCCCCTCATTCTGTCTTTGTTAAGTACATTAGCAACTTTTGCTATACTCCTGCAGCCTGAGCACAAATCTGATTCTTCTCCGTACTCTTGTTTATACATATATCCATTTCTTCCAAAATATTATAATAGAACATAAAGAAAATATTGGAATAGTCTTCTTTGTAAATTCGCCATCGATTTACAAATTTTCAGCGGAATGTCGTATAGAGTTAGTACAATTTATAAAATTTTCATAATCTGTTAAAATTTTCTTCTTAATAGTTCCTACCTGATTTGTGTCATTCCTCAAATCCTTGGCACTTTTAACACTTCTTAATTGTGGTCCACGGTATTCTTGGTATCGCGCTGTTACTTCATCGTCAGTCAATGCTCCGTTAGTGACGCTTTTGACGTCCGCCTTGCTTTTCTCTACTTTGATTGTCTTCCCTCCTTTTCCGAATAATTGCTTGACCTTGCTCATGGTGTTGCTTGTTTTTGTAACTTTCTTCTCATTCTTTTTATGGGCCAAGTTCACTGGTTTTTGGATCGTTGTAACAAATTTAGTCGCATTGTTAAAAAAATATCGATGCTTTCTCTTTTCGGGGCAAATTAGATTCGTGTTGCGATCGGTACGCTTACGATTGTACTTTGAAAATTGTCTTCCAGTAAAATCCTCATCTTCAGATTCAATATGCTCTTGTCTGCTAATGTCTTGCGGGACCCGTCTATAATCGTTCTCAATGCTTGAATTCTCAAACCGATCTTTCCGATCGGAATCATATGGTACGTTTTCAGCACGACATGGGTCTGCAAGAATTTTAGTATTTCCTGGCCTGCTACTTTCATGATTGATTCTTGATGACTTCATAAAATTTCCAACATTTTTGTCAAATGGCCCTTTTCTGCTAAGGATAGTGCGATTTTTTAAAGCGTCCTGTATATCGGGATCGTCTGGATAATCAAGCCAATTGTGTCGTACCGTAGGTGAATTTTCTAAATTGCCATCGGACTGGATATTGTAATGTTCCCGCGATGTGCGAGAGGGCTGTTCGTAACTTGAATCACCGTGGACTGAATCTTTGGCTGTAGTGTCGGAATCGTATCGAATGGGACTGTAACCGGCTGCACAGTCAGTGTCTATAAGCGACGGTATATTATCATATTCATCTTCCGATGGATGACATT
Organism: Anoplius nigerrimus; assembly: GCA_914767735.1. Taxonomy (NCBI): domain Eukaryota; kingdom Metazoa; phylum Arthropoda; class Insecta; order Hymenoptera; family Pompilidae; genus Anoplius; species Anoplius nigerrimus. The sequence goes on along the minus strand of OU612079.1, from coordinate 1,587,465 downwards.
TGCTTGTAATGTTTTTATAAGTTTTGCAAATCTCTTTAGAGTGGTTGAAACCCAGCTGGTTGCCAACCAATTGCAATTCGTCGGTGTGATAGTCATTTTTCTTTCTTCCTCGCAATATATACAGGTTTTCATCCTCAAACGATAATTTATTATCTTTAGGATCGTCAGTTATCAGTCTGCCTAAAAATGGCACGTTTTCAAGTGCGTCGCTAGTATTTATATGACCCGTCGGGCTGCTGTTTAAGTTTTCGTACGATCTTGTTCCGGGTTCCCTCCTAAAATCTCTTACTTTAATGTTGTCGGTTGTTTCATTCAACCTTTGTGATGACTTACTCATCTTTCGGTGGAAAAACTTCAAGTTATTCTTGGCTTCTGACAATTGTATGTTTAGATCAATGTTTGCTCGCAACTTGCAGTCTAACATATCATCACTTTTGGAATATTCGGACTTATTGATACACTCCTTTGACTTGGTTGGCGTGTTACGAATATCGCCTTTATGTGTAGATTCGATGTGTAGACAGCGAACCGTGCTCGGTGATGGCGACCGCCTCATGCTTGTTACAGCTTCAATCTCATGAGAAAAGTAAGAGGTAGATTCACTGTCAGAGTTAATATTGGGGTTTTGAGTCATTTCCAATTTTTCATCGGGGCTTACCATAAATTTCTCATTTTGAAAACAATGCTTCGTATCATCAGCTAATCCCTCACGTGTGTGAGGTTGAGGCATACATTTGTCACCATGTTTATCAATTTTTGCTTCAATCGTATATTCCTCATTGGCTTTGGATTTCATAAAACCTTCGGTTGGTACTTTGTTCATAACTTTCTTTTCGTACTCATAAATCTTGCCATGGTTTTCATGAATTTTCTTCTCAAATATGTGCTTGTCCGCTTTACTACTCATACGTTTTTGAGTGATGGGTCTGTCCATGTATCGTTTCTGTGATGCGGCATTACTTTTTGGTATCACCGGTGACGGTACTATAGGTTTATCAATGATTTCCTGCTCAGGTTTTATTATAGGAATACTAATGCGATTTTTTGCGACAAAAATTTCATCCGCAAATAGTCTTGATTTGATTCTCGATTCAAGAAGATCACGTCTTGCACTTAATTCAGAAGTTTTGTGGGAAATTCCGGTTTTATTTTCCTCTTGGAATTGATTCCCGTTACCGAATTGTTGCAACTCCGTGGCATTAATTTTTTCGTTGATTCTGTGTTCTATATGTTTACACGATTCGTAGTTATTAGGTACTTCACATGTACGTCCGTTGATGTCTGTTGAAATTTCATAACATTTCTTGTTTTGCAATTTTGTTGATACACAATTCTTATTTCCCTTAGAATTATTAAGAGATTCTATATTCCCGTCTGCATCTAACAAAGATTTAAAATGATTGATCTCATTGTTCTGGCATAACTCATTACTGTGAAGATAACCTGTGGCTTGCGAAGTCATTTCCGCAGGACTGGCTTCGTGTAGAGGATTTTTACGTTCGGGGTGAAGTCTGTCTTTACTATCAGAATACCTACTGTAAGCCTTTCTCTTATCACAGTGCACTTGTGTGTATGCAGTGTTGAGACTCTGTAAAGGCGGCGCATTACAAAACTCGTTGCTCAGTCTCGTGTAGGAAAATGGCTTATTGTTGTTGTGACTAAGAGCAGGTCCCGGTGAAATCATCGTCTTGGATAATTGTGGTGGTGGCGATCGATCATTAGATAGCCGATTAATCATTTGGTGCATAGTCGACTCTTCATTATTTTGCTGAAATCCGTGTTTACCACTTTGCATCGTACTTATATCACTTGTGTTATTAACTTTGTCGTTAGCAGACGGGACTGTTGCTTTCATTGTCGGCGAATGAGCTCTACTTGTTTCCTTTGGTTTTCCCGTACCCTCTGTTGTTAAATTATCTGCTCTCCATACTTCTTCTTCTTGCCCGCGATCTTCCACTTCAATATGTATTCGATGGTCATTTAAAGTTTCCTCTGTTCGAGGCGAATTGGGTGTATTTCTCAGATCAATTGTTTTTACGCCTATTCTTCCTGTTGTCTCGGCAGTCACGTCAAATGCGTGTCTATAAGGCTTGTATGATTGAGGTCGATGAGTGTTTTCATTCTTCTTGTTGCACTTCTCGTCATAACCTGTGTCGTCATTAATACTAATGCTGCCGTTATCGTTGATATTATTTCTGTTTCTCATAACAGCGTTACTGGTGCTATTAAACTGAAATGGCTGCTGGTCAGCTTGCGGTGATGTCTCGATAATAGGAGACAATTGTTTCTTTGCACGATTAGTATTTAAGTGAGCAACTTCATTATTGCTGGTACTTGTTTTTCTGTAAGATCTTGTCGAGACTCCTATATCGCTAACACTCCGTCTTACCGGATTTCGTTTTCGTTCGAATTTCGGCGAAAAAAATTTTGCCAACGAACTCTTCAGCCCCTTAGTAACGGAATCACTAGTACTTCCATCTAAGATATTTTTTTTTGTCTTGGGTGTACTGATGAGATCCAAGTTACTTCCACTATCAATCTCTTCACTTCTGTGCCTCACATTGAGTGGTAGTTCCGGTCGTTTCTTATTCCGTCGCACTGGTAAGGTGCTAAACCGGCCAGGCAATTGCTTATTGTCTTGTGTTACGCAATGCAGATTGCTAGCTTGACGTAAAACCAAAGCTGCCTCTTCTGCTAAATCTTCCTTAGTTCTGTGTGCTATGCTTTCCTTATGAATTGGCGTCGAGATCAATCTACCTTCTCCGTCTCCTACCAGAGCTGTGCTCGCACGGGGAATAGCGCGTCCTGCAACAAATTACGTTAATGATTTATGGGTGTCGACTTAAATGAGTGGCTGTTACTGTGTATTACTAGCTGCAATCAACTTTTTTTTGACATCGTCTTTTTGTAAGAGGTGTAAGATAACGTCAACCGAAAAAAAATCCTCTTCCGTCCTTTATATCGAAGATTTACGTAAATAATTATAAAATCGTTTTTCTGACGTTGCTTTCACGAGAGGGCGAGGATGGGGGATTCGAGCAACATTTGAATAAAGATTTTTTTGGTATAACGGCTATGTATAAGAAATGTAAAATACTTTGAAGATATAGTATCAGTAATGTGTGTTTTTAATAAATGATTTGCGTGTCGTGCTCTCAATCTGTCCCTTTCTCTATTCTGAACGCTACTTAATATTGCTCTTAAAAGAATTTTGTTTCGTGTATATAAGTTTTGGTCTGATTGGTTCTTTGGCTCTGATTGGTTGTGTAATTTTTACGTTACGTTACGTTTAACGTTACGTTTAACGTTAGTTACTTTTCTATTGACGAATTTGGCGGGTTGGTCGCTTCTTCCCGTTGCCGGGCGTGAGTCAGCGCGTCCCAACGTTTGTCTTTTGTCGCATAGCATAGACTCGGCTCATTGCCCGTAGGCAGACAGTTGTCCACAAGCCTTGGCGACATCCACTTCACAAATTATAGTCAGTCCGTTTTTTCATTCAGTTAGTTTCATCCAAAGTATTATACATTCATATTATATGTTTCATCTTTAGTGTTAGTCAATAAAGATATTATTACTAACTGCGCATTGCGAAATAGTTCCCCAATATTAAGTTGCCGGGGAACAGAGGGAATCAGTCATTAGTGCAATTAGTCGCCCTCAACAAAAACCCGAATCCTGGAGGACTTGGGGAGCATTCCTGTATAGTTCATCTTAGACGATGAACCTCTGCTCTACTACTACGAGAAAGTAGGCGATCACATATTCGTCTGCACTCCACAGCCCGGAATCTCCGGCAAGAATGGACATTAGTTCCCTTCGAGCAAAACTCGAATTCATATTCCCTACTAGAGAGGAATTGCATCAAGACCAGGCCTGCCCTAAATACGCATTTGTCATTTTTAAATTCCTTAAGGGGTCTGGCCACCATGTAATTTTTTTTTTCATTTTTTTTTTATTGTGTTATAATAATCTTTGAAATGTTACGCAATCATTTAATCCATAGTTGGTACTGAAACTCGGCAAATTGCTAAAGTTACAGGTATTTCTCGGTAGGAAGGTCGAGCCGCTACGAGCGGTCGAACGCGCGGCTCGATCAGTGTATGCAACTCGCACGGTTCAGCACGTGCAGCTGTCCTATTGTGTCCTTTGTATGGGTTAGTAGAATTGTTTACTCGAATCCATACGAAGAAAAAGTGGTGAAAAAGGAATGCGTAGGTCATGTGCAGAAAAGGATGGGCACACGACTTCGTAAAATCAAAAAAGAAAAGAAAGGTCTTGCTGGCAAAGGAAAGCTAACCGATAAACTAATTAACGAGCTAACAGTATATTACGGTCTCGCTATTCGAAGGTTCTCTAACTCCAAAGGCGAAATGAAGAAAGCTATTTGGGCAACATTCAAGCACAAGAGCTCGACCGACGAAATCCCGCAGCATGAAAATTGTCGTCCGGGAGAAGACTCGTGGTGCTCTTGGCAAATATCAAAAGTGATTGGCACTTTTGATGAATATCTACACAAGAATCCTCTGCCTTAAATTGTTCAAGATGCCATTCGACCTGTTTATGAGGACCTCACTTTAGATGAATTGTTAGAACGGTGCGAAGGAGGCTTCACGCAAAACGCCAATGAAAGCGTCAACTCCATCATCTGGTCAATGGCTCCAAAAACGAGTTCCAGCGGTGCGAAAACCGTCGAAATTGCCAGTTACATTGCTATCAGCACTTTCAACGATGGGTACAACAGTATTTTGCTGATGATGAAGCTCATGGATCTAAGCATCGAAGATCGCTGCTACGATTTCTGTAGGGCAGTCGACGAGGAGCGTTGCGCTACAGCAAATGTCCGAGCACAAAAAAGCACGAAAGAAGCACGCCAAGCACGTAGATCTTCGCAAAAAGACGCCCAGGAGGCTCAAACAGCTGCCGAAGAGGACATGTATGGACCAGGAATCGCTGATTGAAGGTAAGACTCACAAAAACCGCGCCGTCAGTCGAATAACCGCACCTTTACTTTCTTTTGCGATTATCTCGAAACTATATTTTTCGAAACGGTACCACGAAAATCTCGTAAACTATCGGTCCGATTGCTGTGAATTTTGGACACAATACTTCTAGATACATTATCTAAAGCGTAACGTGGGATTTTTGCGATTATTTGATTAGTTTTTTTTTTGTGACGTTTTTTCTCGTGAAATTTCGGTGAAAATCGTGAAAAAAATTCTTCGGCTCACCATAATTTCCCTAATGTTAATAAAAAAATTTTCCCACGCTCCGCTCTTGCAATACAATCCAGGAATAAGCTAATTTGTTTTCTTTTTTTTCAGATGCAAAATGAAGAAGATAATGATGGTACAGCCCACGTGCGTTTCGTGCCGAGGGCCTTCACCAAAATTTACGAAGCGACGTTATTTTTAATTTTTTTATCACAAAATATTTTTCACTTGTTCACTAAACCGTTTTCTAGTATGTGACAAAAAATAAAAATATTTTGTGCTATATTTTCGCGTTTATGAAATTTTTAAGAATAGTACTCATCTGGCGAGCGCACATGGTGGCCAGGCCCCTTAAAGCCTAGTCCCACGGATTAGTAATACATAGTTTTCCCTTTTTCCATTCAAGAATACAATCTTATTAGAGATTTTGCCCATCTTGTTTCGAAAAAACTGCTGTCAAGGGGATCATATAAAATAACATAGCGACCCCTCCTTTAAGACCCCACATTACTTCTTTCACGCTATTCGTCCTGTACGAAGTGACCAAGGTTACATCAGAACAGTATATGCCGGTGAATTGTTACTCAGGGTTTGAGCCCGCGAATTGCCTAAGGGTAGTGACAGTCAACGAATTTCCACTGGTTGTTGTATGATTCGTCGCTACCAGGTTTTGCTGTCTGATCGACGGTTAACAAATTTTCAAGTATGTTTATACAGGGTGGTCGCGAACCGACGGTGTAACCGAAAAGCAGGTGAATCTACATCCAAAGATACGTCGAAAAACACGTATGACAATTTTTTTTTAAACGCTCCACTTGCGAGAAAATCGACATTGAAATTTCGCCAGGTGCAAACGCCCTGAAGTATGGCATTGTATATGTATATCTATCGCTTTGTGTCGTCTGCGAGTACGTTCGGGCAGCTATGACGTCACAGTACGCAATGAGATAAGCCATTGGGCCGCGAGCAAGCGTCGTACAGCGGCACCCGGTACAGTAAAAGTCCGTTATAAGTCCGCTGAAGTTAGTACCCGATATAAGTCGCTGTGCCGCCATCTTGTTAGGGGGATCCCCCTCGCAACCGGCCACTGAGTCGCACAACATTGCCACACAATTTGTTTGATGCCGCCGACGGCAAACCGAGACCTATCGGTAAGACACTAACCCAACGACAAACAATTTAAAATGTTTATTTGCGATATTTCGTTAAAAAAATATTTACTAGCATATAGGAGACATTTTTCTGATAAAAATGAAACCAAACACGATATTGTTACGACACTTCGTTGCCTTGTTTCGGCTTGTCAATCTGACTGTTGGCAAAACTTTCGAGCAGCACAGCAGAATGTAGGAACGCTTCCTTTATAAGTCGCTAAACCTTATGTTCCTTCCTTTATAAGTCGCAAAACCTTATGCTCCTTCCTTTATATGTCGCATTTGCGGCTTCCCTTTGATCATATATAGGAACCATTCCACCATTTTCGCACCTCATAAAGCGGGTAAAAGTGTTTCAATTTGCTTGACTCACTCTCTGCTACATCAGTCTTCCTCTTTCCTACCACCACATCACATTGCTACATATCCTCTCCACCAATGACCGCATTTTACATTTATGTATAACTTTGTATTTATGTATGTTTGTATGTGTAAGAAAACCCGCACGCGGGAAGTATTGGGCAACGGTACAGTAAGGATTATGTACCTCCCCTGTCCGAAGGAGAGGTGTTGCCAGGCGAAGGGTTTCAGATAGCGACGGACAAAAGACGAGCAAGGAAACGGTGACGCTGCCGACACAGGGAATCGCGCAGGCGATCATTCTCGAGCGAGCAGTGCGAGCGACCAGTTAGATCTGATTTGTATTACTAGCTACGAATAAAATATACGTCAGCACACTTTCCAAAGTATTCAAACGCCTACCGTGATTACGTTCGATTTCTTACATATCAGAAGTGGGATAGACCGCGGAAATCGCGAGTGGAATTGTGTGCGCGTATTCAGCGAGTGAATAGCGAGACATGGCAGAACAAGCGTCGCTGGACAATATTGAAGGACGTGACGACTCCCGGTTCGAGCGTGTCGAACATCTACTTCGCGAATTGGGAAGAGGGCGCGTTCTCGAACGCCCTTGCGTGAAAGGGAAGGTGCGCGGTTGGAACGGATAGAACGGCAGTTAGAAAAACTATGTAGCCGTTCCGGGTCACGCCCGAAATCGCCGTCGTACACCCGCCCGGGGGACGAATTACTCATCCCCATCTTCGATCCCACGAAGGAAGAGGTGATCGTGGAAAACTGGGTCCGCCACGTGGATGACATGAGGAAACGGTACGAGTGGGACGACCGATCCGTAATGCGACTGATCGCCACCCGCTTGCGGGGTCATGCCAGACAATGGTATGATACACGTCAGAGAATACCAGCGACGTGGCGAGAGACGAAGGTCCTCCTAGTGGCGCAGTTTAGGAGAACAGTACCCTTTAATAAACTTTTCCTGGAGGCAGCAAATTATGAGGCTGCACCACAGCAACCGTTGGGAGACTACTGCTTCCAGAAGCTGAACAAACTTCGGAAGCTTGATATCGTTATCCCCGACAAATATCTAATCGAGATGGTCATCGGTGGGATACCGGATGCGGACATCGCCCGATCAGTTCGTTCCGCGCAGCATACAGATGCGAATGAACTGTATGCCTACATGAGTAGCATGGGCGACATGCCTCAGTTAGGAGGGAAAATGACGCAGCCAAAGGATAACCACACGCCGACGTACCGGGGTGCACCTGCACTACCCTCTGAGACAACCGCGGTCGGAGGTGGAAAACCAGAGGGACGGGAGCGCCGCATAAAATGTTATAATTGCGGGACAGTAGGACACATCGCACGGGATTGTCGGCGGAAAGATAACCGGTGTTCCATCTGTAGGCGATTCGGGCATCGTAGTGAAGACTGTGAAGAGCGCGGAGGGCCAAAGGACAGTGTGAACGATACATTAGAACGATTGTAGACGCACTGGCCACAACCTCTGCAGGCAAGGACCCCGAGACTGGGACAAGGAGGTGAAAAGAATACAAAGTGCATTGAACACTATACACAACAAGGCGATTGCCACGACGCCAGTATGGGCACTCATGGGCTGCGATGTCAGGGGCGTCGCCGAGGGAAGAATTATGAGCGCAGCCCAGGGAGAGGTCGATCGCGTGGATTTGGTGGAATTACGGGATGGCATATCCAAACATATCAGCAACGAGCAACGGATGCAGAAAGAGCGTTACGATCGCATTCGTCGAGAGGCGCCAAGTACGCGGTCGCTGATCTGTTACTGGTACAGATCACCAGCGACTATGCGACGGGTGGTAGCAAAAAGTTATTACCACATTTTAAAGGGCCCTTTCGAGTACGGACGGTTCTATTCAATGATAGATACGAAGTCGAGAACCTACGGGAGGGGGCCGCGGAACGTGACAACGGTGGTAGCCGTGGATCGCGTGCAACCATGGATCTCAATCCAAGGGGACGGCATGGTTGATTGATGATGAAAATATGCCTGATATTTAACCTACATATTTTTCTTTGTATTTTTAGTTTGTACAGAAGCCAAAAGCAGAATGATTTAGCAACCAGGGTAAATTGCGACATCGTTGACGGACAAAGGTTCCTGTGTGGAACCGGATGGCGGCAAGCACGACACTTATTGTTAGAGACCTAAGTGATTAAAGCCATTGTTAAAACGCGTACCTGGTTGATAGAAAATGAACGATGGTTTTGGCTGGAACTGAGTGAGTACCTATTTGCCCCACGAAGCAACCTAAAACGGGGGGGGGGGGGGGGGGTACGGAATATCGCTTGAAGTGCGGAGCTTAACCGATGGCATGTGTGCCGCGGTTGTGAATTAGTGGACGGGAGGAGTACTGGGTACTCTCGAATCATTGCGAACTGACGTTTCAACTTGAAGTTTTAGCTTAACCGATAGGCTGTGTGCCGCGGTTGTGAATTGGTGGACGGGAGGAGTACTGGGTACCCTCGAATCATTGCGAACTGACGTTTCAACTTGAAGTTCGTAGCTTAACCGATAGGCTGTGTGCCGCGGTTGTGAAACAGTGGACGGGAGGAGTACTGGGTACCCCCGAATCATTGTGAATTGACGTTTGAACTTGAAGTTCGGAGATTAACCGATAGGCTGTGTGCCGCGGTTGTGAAACAGTGGACGGGAGGAGTACTGGGTACCCCCGAATCATTGTGAATTGACGTTTGAACTTGAAGTTCGGAGATTAACCGATAGGCTGTGTGCCGCGGTTGTGAGACAGTGGTCGGGAGGAGTACTGGGTACTCCCGAATCATTGTGAACTGACGTTTGAACTTGAAGTTCGTAGCTTAACCGATAGGCTGTGTGCCGCGGTTGTGAAACAGTGGACGGGAGGAGTACTGGGTACCCCCGAATCATTGTGAATTGACGTTTGAACTTGAAGTTCGGAGATTAACCGATAGGCTGTGTGCCGCGGTTGTGAGACAGTGGTCGGGAGGAGTACTGGGTACTCCCGAATCATTGTGAACTGACGTTTGAACTTGAAGTTCGGAGCTTAACCGATAGGCTGTGTGCCGCGGTTGTGAGACAGTGGTGGGGAAGAGTACTGGGTATCCCCAAATCATTGTGAACTGATATTTGAACTTGAAGTTCGGAACTTAACCGATAGGCTGTGTGCCGCGGTTGCGAGACTGTGGCCAGGAGGAATATTGGGTACACCCGTACCGTTGACAATCAACGCAGGAGCCTCAAAGTCATAGGAAACTGATGGACTGTGTGCCCCGATTAGACAAGGGCACTCGGAGGAGCTGAGAGGAGCACCATGTATCAGACTGGAGAAATTACAGGCAACAGGAGAATACTATGAGCTAAGTCGCACCTTGTTTAGGTATTGTACAATAATTGTAAATTAGTGATATTAAATCTGTTTCTGGTTACAGGATGTCTGAGGACAGACATTGTAGTCAGGTTGGCCGAATGTAAGAAAACCCGCACGCGGGAAGTATTGGGCAACGGTACAGTAAGGATTATGTACCTCCCCTGTCCGAAGGAGAGGTGTTGCCAGGCGAAGGGTTTCAGATAGCGACGGACAAAAGACGAGCAAGGAAACGGTGACGCTGCCGACACAGGGAATCGCGCAGGCGATCATTCTCGAGCGAGCAGTGCGAGCGACCAGTTAGATCTGATTTGTATTACTAGCTACGAATAAAATATACGTCAGCACACTTTCCAAAGTATTCAAACGCCTACCGTGATTACGTTCGATTTCTTACATATGTATGTATGTATGTATGTATGCATCTATGTATAATATGGATGAATGTAGAACTTTTATTTCATAAGGAAATATAATATAAACCGATTGGTACCGTGTTTGGTCTCATTTTACTCGGAAAAATATTAGCAATAGGATAATGAGATTTTTATTCACAAAAACACAAATTAAAAAAATGTTCTTTGTTGCATTAGCATTGCCTCACCGATATTTGGGCATTCTGTCTTTCCGAGCGTGTTTTTTTCTCAGTCCCTCTCTTTTCCTTATCTGCTGTCCCGTTCTGAGCCCCACCGTGTCGGCAAAATACAAAGAGTTTGCGGTCCCGAATTTCGGACTTATAAAGGACTTCTACTGTATATTGCGCCGCGCTCGGGTGCGCTTGCACTTTGCAAAAATTCAAAGCCGATTTTCTCGAAAACAGAGAGCTTAAAAAAAATTATCATACGTTTTTTGGATTTATTTTTGCACGTAGATTCACCTCCTTTTCGGTTATACCACCGTTTCGCGACCACCCTGTATAATTAGTTGAACCAGTGAGACTGACAACGTGTGCGTATCCCTACGACTTTCAGTCGTTTCCGCACACGGTAACCACTCTTTCTCACATAAACGATTGCTCGATGACGTACAATTTATCCGACCTAAACTCCAAAAAACTTCACCCCTTTTAAGATGGACGATAGGACTGGATTAGAGAACACCGGGATACCTGGCAAGAGAGGAAACGAAAAGAGAGATGATGAGAGTGAGAGCAGGAAGAAGAACATTAATGCTAGAGGACAGGTTCGGGGAGGGGAGAGGTGGAGGGATAGCAAGAAAATGTTGGAAGGAGATGAGGGAAAGATGGAGAAGAGTGTGGCGACCCTACTCTGACGTCAGAGGTCACACGATCATCACTCCGCGATCCTCTTCCTCCCTAGTGCTCGATCGCTATTCGATCCGTACAAATACAACACAATACAAATTAGGTGGAGACTAAATGTTTAGAAAAGTGAATGTGCGTTAGCGAAAGATCTGACCAATAAGCTGTTGCAAAATTTCAAATTTTAATCCAGTTATTTTTGAAATCCTTTTGCACGACATACCTATGTGATTCAACCGATGCAGGTCATTTCGCTCGGTTAGTTCATACGGTACCCACTTATCTCTTTTTTTCCATCTTGCCAATTTCAGAAACATGTCGCAATATTATTGTAAAATGGACTTTCAGTCTGATGGTATATTTCCTTGTAGATACAGTTGGATTCGTTTCAACCAATGGTTGCAGTACATCATTGTCGTTGACGTTTTGGGTCTTCTGCAGGTTCAGTTTATAGGAAAAAATTACCACTCCGAAATGTTTGAAACCACACTCTGCAATATTGCAAAGAGCACTTTCAAATAAATCTGTTTTATTATAATATAACCCTGGCAATGGACAGTACGACCGTAAAAGACGTTATGCCAAAAACAAAAGCAAGGAGGAGGTTCCCAGCTCCGAAAATCTAATTGAGTTCAAAAAACAGCGCGCTAAATTTAAACATACAATAAAGGAAAGGAAAAAAAAGTCATGGCGTTCAGTCATATCACCTCTGTCCGCCCAAACCCCAACGACAGAGGTCTGGAGAAAAATCAAACTAATCAATGGAATTCGCCCAGTTCAACAAATACAATTCCTCGAATTAGATAAAAACTCAACCGTAACTCACCAAAAAGACATAGCCGACACCCTTGCAGAAGAATTCAGATCAAACTCCAGTAGCAAAAAGCATAACCTATCTTCTGCAACCAAAAATCCCGATTGCTTTCTACAAGATACGAGGGCGAATCAAATATAAACGAGCCTTTATTGGCTCGGCGTTGAGATTGGTACGTTTTTGTGTTTAGACAGTTGGAGTCGTTAGGTTAGGATGTGTAGAGTGGGAGAACCACACTACTCCGTTGGTCTTACATTTTATTTAATGGCCCTAACTATGTGTGAGTGGAGTTTGCGCGTCTCTATTGTGCAACGCATGATTATAAAATGTCTTGTCCGTGAAAACGTAAAACCAGCCGAAATTTACTGCAGACTGCATGCCCAGTTTGGGGAAGCCACTCTCATGGCCAACAGTGAAGTGTTCGTGCAACAAATTCAAGGAAGGCCGGGAATGCGTTGCGAATCAAGCTCATCCTTGTCGCCCTCGCATCAAATGAACAAGTACGACAAATGAAAACATTGTACGTGTTCGTGAGCTTAGCGAAGGGGATCGAGGTCTAACAGTGCTTCAAATTTCGGAGGAACATGGTGTCAGCTATGGAAGTGTCCAATCAAAAAGCAGTTGGGCTTCAGGAAAATCTCATCTCGTTGGGTTCCAAAGTTGCGAAATGGCCATCAAAAAACTGCACGTGTTTACATATTCCCATTGCTTCAAACTCGTTTTGAAAAAGCAGGGGACGCTTTTTTACATAAAATTATCACCTGTGACGAAACATCGGTGCATCATTATACCCTGAATCATTAAAGAAGCACTTGGAGGCAAGCGATTTGAGACCAACAATCAACTGGAAACATTCGTGAGTAACTGGTTAGATGCACGCCCAATTTTATTCTACGAGAACGAAATGAAAAAATGAACAAAACGTTGTGAAAAATGTATCATATAAGAAGGAGACTAGGTAGAAAAATAATTTGCTGAAAAGTAGATGATTCCTATAAAATAAAATTTGGTTGAACAAAAGGCTCGTTTATATTTGATTCACCCTCGTATCATAAACATTTCAGACGGAAACAACCTCAATTCCACATTAAACTCCGCTACAATCATTAAGGAAATAACCAGCACTCTCCTAAATACAAAAAACTCAGTTCCTGGCCCAGACAATATTCCAAACAAACTATTAAAAATTCTCCCTGCATCTAGTATAAACTACATCATGGAGATATATAACTCCATATGGTCCCACAGAGTATTCTCCGACAATTGGCGAAAGACAATAATAATACCAATCCTCAAACCGAATAAAACAAACAGGACCCAGGAAGCTGTCGACCTATCGCTCTAACTAACACCTTATGTAAACTCTTAGGAAAATTTGCTAACAGAAGACTACGATGGTACCTTGAAACTAACAACCGCCTAACTCCAATCCAATACGGATTCCGTCAATACCGTTCAACCATAGATGTTCTAACAAACCTGCACACAACCATATGCGACTCATTCCAAAAAGGCGAAGCCCTGGTAGCAGTATGCCTAGACGTTGAAAAAGCATACGACACGATGTGGAAACCAATAATAATCAAAACACTACTCGAAATGAACATAAACGGAAATATTCTAGCCTACATAACTAACTTCTTTCTGAACAGAAATATCCAAGTAAAAGCAAACTGAGCACTCTCGCAAATAACGAAAATTGAAAACAGTGTCCCCTAACGATCTGTTATAAGCGTTACCCTATTCCTATTTGGAATCGTCGACATAAATTCTATAAAGGAACACCTCCAAACATTCACTAGGCACCTCCAGAATTGGTCTAAGCAATCAGGACTCAAATTTTCGCCTCAAAAATCCCAGGTGTTTACCTTTACTAGGAAAACCAAACTCCAAAACTATCAATAAATCAAACCGAACTAAAACATGTTGACATCGTAGCGGTAATGTCGATTGGCGACACTGTTCCTTAGCGAAGGGGACCATAGTTTTTTTGGTTACATTGCGTTTTTGCCAGGCACGCGAAGTCCCCGGCGTGTCCCAAAAAACGCGGCATTAGTAAAAGGGCGCGCAACGTGAGCAGACGTAAGAAAGGAGACAAGTAAGAACAAAAAGTGTAACACCAAAAAGCGGCAATAAAGAGTGGCCATCGCATCATCCGAGCCTACATTAAATTGTTCCTTTCCCGTGGAGCATCCAAAAATTCGGCTGAGGCTAAAGATCCTATATGAGACCGCCCATCCTGACCACGTGTTGGCCTAACCTCACAGGCCCACGTGGCGCGAAAACCGAACACGACACAACATCAGGCTTTTACGGCTTATCTTACAATTAGACAGAAAATTAAGCTGGGCCCTCCATATTCAACACCTAAAAGAAACATGTATGAAGAGACTTAATATTATTAAAGTACTAGGCAGTATGAACTGGGGAGCTGGCCAAGAAAGGCTCATAGAAACCTACAGACCTGTAACAAGATCAAAAATTGACTATGGTTCTACCATCTACAACTTAGCCAAACAACATATTACGGAATAGACCCAATCCACAACATGGGGCTCAGAATAGCTACAGACGCTTTCCGTACGTACCCAATCAGTGGCATCTTATTTAAATCCAAAGAAATAGATCTTGAAGCAAGGAGGAAATTCTTAACCATGAAATATGCTATAAAAATAACCTCCACCCCGCCAAACCCAACCTTAAAGTACGTTTTTGACAAACAAATTTAATGAACTATACAGAAAGAAACCTAATGTTCCAGAGTCACAATATATCAAACTGAACAAGCTTATACAACCGCCGCTAATTAAATCGATCTCTACCATTGAAAGAAAACAAATAAGTACTGCCCCATGGGTCATGAAGACCATTCTGACTAACACAGATATTGCTGTTCATCCAAAAACCCAAAAAAGCAGAACCGAACATAAAGCTAGGTTCCTAGAACGGAAGAACAACTACTCCCCATATAAAGAGATCTATACTGATGCGTCCAAGACGAATGCTGGAGTCGGATTCGCCGTCATTACTAATGAAACAGTAATCAAAAAACCCGTCCCGAAAGAAACTTCGATTTTCACTGCCGAAGCATATGCTATTCTCGAAGCCCTGAAGTACGCACACACCAACTTAAAATAGCTAGTCATCTACTCAAATTCCATGTCCGTAAGTAAAAGCCCTATCTTCCACAAGCACAAAAAAGGACCAAATAATATCCAATATTGAAGAAATGTACGCAAATTTCCCACATAACAATGCTGATTTACTCCTTATTTGGATCCCCTTACACCAAGGAATTTTAAGCAACGAAAAAGCCGATACCGCAGCGAAAGAAACCACAACCCTGCAACAGTCTGAACCTCCAACACGTATCCCATACCTGGATTACATCAACCAAGCGAAAATTAATGTCAAACAAGAATGGAGCAGAACCTGGACCACAACAAGAAAAACTAAAATCCACAACACTGCATAAAGTTTCTACCAAGTTGTCCCTTATGAAAACTTAAGCAGGAAGGAAAGGATAGTGTTGTCCCGGCTGAGAACTGGGCACTCAAAGGCAACCCACGAACACTTGTTCAAAAAAGCCGAACCTCCACTGTGCAACCTATACCAAAACTACGCGCTAAATACCGATCACAATCTATACGAGTGTAGGAATCTTAATATCCTAAGACAGAAATATGAGCTAAATCCAAACACAGCACTAACTACTAACTAGGACCACTTAAGAAATACTCTAAACTTCCTCAAGGAATCAAAAATGTATCACCAACTGTAACCCAGTCCTATCGTCACTAATGGCCCATCAGTCGATGCGACGTAAAATCACAAATATTAGGTCGGCAAGAAAGTTCTTTCGGTTTCGTAGTGTGAAATGAAACTCAAATTTTCTATACAAAAAATGAACTTTAATCAGTGAAATATATTCCATTCTGTTCGATGACCCTTTGCCATCTTTCTGGTAACTTCGTGATCCCGCGCTCATAGAATTTCTAGTCCCTAATAGCAAAAAACTCAACTAAGTGCGATTTGAGGTCATCGTCATTACTGAATATTTACCATTTAAGAAGTTTTGTAAACTTCGGAATAAATGATAATCCGATGGTGCAAGGTCGGGGCTGTATGGGGGATGCGACATCACTTCTCAATCAAGCACCAATAGTTTCGTACGTGTTGCTAAAGATGTGTGAGGCCTCGCATTGTCGTGTTCGAACACGATTCCTTTGCAATTTGCCAATTCTAGCCTTTTCTTTTTGATTGCTTCCTCCAATTTCACAAGTTGTTTGCAGTAAACATCTGAGTTGATCGTCCACTTGTTTGGAAGCAGCTCAAAATACACAACACCTTTGTAATCCCACCAGATTGACAGCATGATCTGTTTTTGATGCAACTTAGCTTTTGATATGGTTTGTGCTGGTTCATCATGCTTGGACCATGATCTGTTTCGATTAACGTTATTGTAGACGATCCATTTTTCATCACCAGTGATAATTCGTTTCAAAAAAGGGTCGATTGCATTACGTTTGAAATGCGTATCACAAACATTGATTCGTTGTGTTAGGTGAATTTCTTTCAATTCGTGCGGAATCCAAATATCGTTCTTCTTAAGAAGTCCAAGACGTCTTATATGATTTTCAATTGTTGTATGTCATACATTTAACTGTTTTGCAATCTCTCGCACAGTTATGTGGCCATTCGATTCAATTATCCCTTTCATTTTGTCATCATCAACCTCAGAAGATCGACCACAACGTTGGTCATCTTTCAGTGAGAAATCTCTAGAACGAAATTTTTTAAACCAATTCTGACAAGTGCGTTCTGTTAAACAATCATCACCATAAACTTCACATATCTCTTTGTGAGCATCAGCCGCTTTCTTGCCTTTATGAAAGTAAAAAAGTAAAATGTGTCGAAAATTCTTATTTTTGCACTCCATGTTAAAACTGACGGTAAACTGACAGTTGTAAAAAAAATTACACGAAATTGGTTTCTATAACGATCTAAAGGTATTGACTACCAAATCCTAAAAGAAAAAAATTCTAACATTGACACAAGAATAATGAAACAACCATAACGCGAACTACTGGTGCAAACCGAAAGAACTTTCTTGCAGACCCAATAGAAGAAGAAGAAAGCAGGGAGGCAAACGTTCAAATGTAAAGAAAATCCGACATTTCATATGCACCAACCTAATGCCTTTCACTTCCATCGGTCCTTGAATCACATTTGTTTCAGGAAGCGATCGAGTGCTGCGTCAAGCTTGGCATTCTTCATTCGCATTCTTGTTCTCGCACAAAGCACATCGGTTCAAATTGAAAATAGTGTACGTCTCAAATAAGCATATCGGCTTATACAGGGTGATTCTAGTAACTGGGCCAAGCTATAAATATTTTTTAAATAAATTTAGAACAAAATCGTAGAGGAAAAGTTTGTATTAGTCGAAAAGCTCTATCATCCCATGCACCGACTTTCTTCCCAAGTGCATTAGTGCATGTGCAAAGTGCAGTTGCACTGTTTTTTTAAATGGAACCACCCATTTATTTTTACATAAATGCATTCCTTAGGCCATTCTGCAATAAAAATGTAGAAGGAAAATCATCGAAAAAACAATAGTTTACGAGATATATCGTAGTATACGCTCTGTAGTATAGTATCGAGTATATACGGCCCAAACGGACTGTAGCATCGACTTTTTCCATTTATTTCGTTTTTTGCCACTCTTACAGCTGTTCAATGTACTCAATAACATTAAATATCTTACGAAATAGTACTGTAGCAAAAAGGAAACTAAAGTTTACCTCATACGGTGTTCTGACAGGGAAAAACTGAGCAGAGACGCGGTTTTTTATTTTTCCGACACCGTGGCACCAAATCAAAAATTATGAAAAAAAACAGGGAGAGGTTAATTCTAATATTACATCATAGGAAAAAGCGGTATCACTGATCTGGACCTCCTTCAGTGTCAAGTTAATGTTTTTGTGACTCATATTTTGGTTTTTATTTTTTTCCCAGTTGGGGTTTTTATATAAAAATCTGAAAAAAAATCTAAAATGTGCACACCATCACCAAATGTACATCTGATTTTTCTCAATTTTTTTTTATTTAATAGATTCCGAGAAAATTGTGGGAGAAGCGGACAGTACATTTTACACCCCCTCGTCCCCCACGATCGAGATGCAAAGTTAAAAATTCACACAAATGTTTATTTTTTCATAAGCTATCGAATGGCCCATTCATAATTTCAATAGGTTTGGGAGTACATTTCACTCTCTTATTCGTCTATGCCCTTTTCGGTGATGCGAAAATGTGTCGTGCTAACAAAACTGAGAAGATACATCACTGGGGAAACAGGTAACATTAAAACTGGCTCAACATCACATTTTTAAATGTTGCCGATTAAAATATTATGGAAATGCTTGTAAGAAATATTGGTAAAAACACGACGAGTGCTCGGTTTGTAGTTTTGTGTATATTTCTATAAATCGCCTGCTCTTGCCAGTGTCTCTTAAAAGAAGAAAAAGCCTGTCTCCGCCTTGACGACGATGGGCCGATTCTGTATTTGAGCCGTTTATTTTGAAAGTGGCCTAAGTCCATTTATCTTCAAATCAAGATATTTAAGGGTTTGCGTTTCAATGAATTTAAAAATATACGAGGCATTCCATGCCAAATCGGACACTTTCGGACCTCACCCCCTTCGATTTTTTTAAAATTTTTTTATGTTTTTAAGACTGATGAAATACGCGTTCATGAATTTTTTCAGATTTTTTTGACCATCCGTTTCGAAAATATGAATTTTCTTAAAATTCGGGCTCATTTTTTTCAAATACTCATAACTTTGCGAAAAATGGACCAATTTGATCGTTCTTTTTTTAAAAATTTGTGTTTTTGAATGCTCTTTCAAGAAAAAAATATGATTTTTATCGAAATTGTTATATACATGCGATTAATCTTTCAAAGTACGCGCGCCAGCGCTGCGCACCGGCGCGAGGACCACGTGCGGAAAGGTACGCGAGCACAGCGAGCCCTCGCGAGTAAGTGCGCGAAAAGCGTCAGTCGTACGATGAGCCTAGACCGATATATGTACCAAGTAAACCCAATAGAAATATAGTGACAATAGTGAGTACGGGCGCGCCTTTTCCTCTCCCGGACCATCCGCCTACTCCCACAAGCCACGGACACAACAGATTGGCGACGAGGATGGGATCTCTCGTGGATTCGAGGGATTCGAAAAGCACGTGGAAACAGTGAGGAGGAAACGGAGTTTTCGGCGCCATTACACGAGCCGTTAAACGGGAGCGATCGGAGCACGTGGCGAAGGGAAGTGACCGCCGAGTAAGTACAGTACACCTTGGCGGAATCAGAGGCCCTTCCGGCGGAATCTACGGATATTACAATGTCCGAACCGGTGTTACACGGTAATTTCGCCATCGACGTGTTCGACCCGGCCATTACAAATTGGAACCGATGGCTAAAACGGTTCGAAGGAGCGTGCACGGTTTTCAAAGTTACGGAAACCCAAAAAGTGGCATACCTCCTACATTACATTGGGCCTATTCCGTTCGATTTGATTTACGACAAATTTGCACCAGGAGACCCGTACCAACAAAGTTATGCGACTCTTACCAGGAAGCTGGCGGACCATTACGCGCCAGCTCCGTTGGAAATTGCAGAGAATTTTCGTTTCCACCAACGGAAGCAGTTGGTTGGAGAGACGGTACAGCAATTTGTGGCAGCGCTACATAAGTTGAGCATAAATTGCAATTTTGGAACGTATCTGAACACGGCTTTACGAAATCAGTTAGTTTTTGGCCTCCATAGCAAACGGATACAATCGCGACTGCTCGAAACAAAAAATTTGAAATTCGAGACTGCTGTCGAAACGGCCAGTTCAATGGAAATGTCCGAGAAGGATGTAACACAACTACAAGCGGGGCCGGCGACGGTTGAGTACGCCAACGTGAAGGACGCGACCTCGCGGAGAAGGACCTGGACGGAGCCGCCAAGAAGGCCTTCTTCCCATGAAAAACATCCTACAACGACTCGCACATGGAAACAAAATCGGGGTTATTCAAATACGACTGCGGCGAATAGTTCGCAAACTAATATTACTTGTTACAGATGCGGCGGCAAACATCTAGCGACAAAATGTACTTTAAAGCGAAGCACAGTCTGCGGTAGTTGCGGCGTAAAAGGGCACTTGCAGAAAGTGTGCATGCGGAAAAATGAAGCGAGCACTAACCAATTAAGTGAAATTTGGAGCGTATATAGCGAACATAAGGAATTTCGAGAGCGTTACTACGTTACAATAGCGGTGGAAAAGGTACCATTACGTTTCGAAATCGACAGCGGAGCAGCCGTTACACTTGTAAGTGAACCATTTCAAAAGAAACATTTTCCAAATGCGCAAGTAAAAGAATCGAATTTACAACTATTAACGTTTTGCAATACGACAATTCCGGTCGTCGGGTACATGGAAGTGCACGCGCGTTACAAAAATACAGAAAAGAAGCTACATTTGTACATAACGAGAACAGACAGAGACCCTCTTCTAGGCCGCGAATGGATCCGGCAACTTAACGTTCAACTGATGAATACACTACACACCGTAGAAACTAATACAGAGAACGAATTACGTACGATTTTACAAGATTACGAACGGAAATTAGATCCGTTAGGCTCAGGTATCAAAACAATACAGGCGCGACTTACTCTAAAAGATAATGCAAAACCGGTATTTTTAAAAGCTAGAAAAGTTCCATTTAAATTGATACCATTAGTGGAAAAAGAATTAGATAGACTAGTGGAAACCGGAATTTTAGAGAAGACGAATACATCGCCATGGGCAACGCCGGTCGTGCCAGTCCTAAAAAAAGACAACACGGTACGGTTGTGTGGTGACTTTAGCGTAACCCTAAACAAACATCTACTGATCGACGAACACCCATTACCTACAGTAGACGAATTATTCTATTCATTACACGGAGGCGAAAAGTTCTCAAAAAATAGATTTAAAAGAAGCGTATTTACAAATGGAAGTGCACCCTGACGACCGAGAATTGATGACTCTCAATACACACCGCGGATTATACAAATGCGCGCGATTACTTTACGGCATAGCGTCTGCGCCAGCGATTTGGCAACGCGAAATCGAAAATATTGTAAACGGCATTCCAGGAGTGTCCGTATTCTTAGATGACATTAAGGTTACCGGTCCTACAGACCAAATACATATACAGAGACTAAAGGAAGTATTTACGCGATTAGGAGATTACAATATACATATTAATAAGAGTAAAAGCGAATTTTTCAAAGACGGAATACAGTATTGCGGTTACTACATAGATAAGAGAGGCGTACATAAAGAAAAAACAAAGATACAGGCGATCGAAGAAATGCCAAGACCTAGAAATATTTCAGAATTACGCGCATTTCTAGGCTTAATTAATTATTACGGCCGATTCATACGAAATTTAAGCACGATTTTAGCACCGTTACACACATTATTAGAAAAGAAAGGGGGAAAAGAAGTTCCATTCGTATGGACCGAAATGTGCGAAAAATCGTTCATAGCGGCAAAGAAAGCATTTACCAGCAAAGAAATTCTTGCATTTTACGACCCGAAATTGCCGTTAATTGTAGCATGCGACGCAAGTAGTTACGGCGTAGGGGCCGTGCTATCACAAAAACAACTAGACGGAACCGAACGGGTAATACAATACGCATCACAATCGTTAACGCGAACACAGAAAAAGTACTCTCAAATTGATAAAGAAGCTTACGCTATTATATTCGCAATTAAGAAATTTACACAATATTTGTACGGGAATAAATTTACATTGTACACAGATCACAGGCCACTGACACAAATTTTCGCGCCCGGTAAGGCATTACCAGCACATACGGCACTTAGAATGCAACATTACGCTATTTTCCTACAAGGGTTCAAATACGATATAAAATACAAAAGTACAAAATTACATGGCAATGCCGACGCCTTGTCGCGACTTCCGATTGCAGAGGAAGATACTTACGATTCAGATGTAGTCGATAATTTCGAAATAAACGTAATTGAAACGTTACCTGTTACTTGCTCGGAACTCGCGAAAGAAACCAAAAAAGACGTAGAGCTGCGGGCTCTTTTACAAGGGTTATTGACAGGGAAACCTATCGCAGCTCCGGACAGATTTAACATTCCACAAACGGAATTTAATTGCCAACAAGGCGTCATTTTGCGTGATAATCGCGTGGTAGTACCGCAGAAACTGCGCGGAAAAATAATACAGGAACTACATTCGGAACACTTCGGAGTAGTAAAAATGAAGTCATTAGCGCGAAGATTTTGTTGGTGGCCAGGAATCGACAGAAATATAGAAGCTATAGCGCGAAACTGTACGAATTGCAATATGGTACATAAGGAACCAGCGAAAATACAACCCGAAAGATGGGAACCAGTAGACGCGCCGTTTAAGAGAGTGCACATAGATTACGCCGGACCATTTATGGGAAATTACTTTTTTGTTCTTATCGATGCGTACTCAAAATGGCCGGAAGTTTTCATCACACCAGACATGACTAGCAGTACAGCAATACAAACATGCCGACAAATCTTTACAACATTCGGTATTCCAGAAATAATCGTATCCGATAATGGACGACATTTCCGTTCACACGAATTCAAAGCGTTTACAGACGCTAATGGCATTAAACATAAAACGACAGCACCTTTTCACCCGGCTACGAATGGCCAAGCCGAAAGATTCATTCAAACTATGAAAATGACTTTAAAGAAACATTTCCAGAATCCAATTGTGGATAAGAAAACATTACAGAAAACATTATTACAGTTCCTATTTCACTACAGAACAACACCCCACCAAACGACGGGAACGTCACCGGCTGAAAGGATGCTAAATAGAAAACTGCGTACACGTTTAAGTTTACTCGCACCAACGACACAACACGAGAGCGAGCGTAGGGTTAAGGAAAACCAAAAATTGCGAGAAGTAAGCGTAAAGGATAAGGTTGCATGTAGAAACTATTATGGTAGACATAAGTGGGCTTTCGGGAAAGTTATACGAAGATTAGGGCGATTACATTACATTGTACAACTAGATAACGGAAAAACCTGGAAGCGACACATAAATCAAATACGAAAAATAGGAAATACTGTTACACCAGTCACGAATACAGAAGAAACGTGGGACTACGAACCACCGACGACAAGCGCGACTGTCCACTCTGAACAGCCGTCCGGAAGGACGAATGACGTACACCAATCCGTACAACCAGACGGGGAGCAAAATCAGGAGGAATTAGTCGAAACGGAAGAACAGACACCACGACGGTCGGCACGCCCACGTACTTACCCACAACGTTACGGGGAGTCCATCCCATATTAAGAAATCAAGTAGAATTTGCGTTTTGTTTAAGTCGTTCAAAAACAATCAGAAAAATGTTAAGTTATATAAGTTATGTTACACAAGCCATGTACACCCCATTCACTCGATTTTTTTTTTTTTTTCTCTTACAAGGGGAAGAGATGTTATATACATGCGATTAATCTTTCAAAGTACGCGCGCCAGCGCTGCGCACCGGCGCGAGGACCACGTGCGGAAAGGTACGCGAGCACAGCGAGCCCTCGCGAGTAAGTGCGCGAAAAGCGTCAGTCGTACGATGAGCCTAGACCGATATATGTACCAAGTAAACCCAATAGAAATATAGTGACAATAGTGAGTACGGGCGCGCCTTTTCCTCTCCCGGACCATCCGCCTACTCCCACAAGCCACGGACACAACAGAAATAGTTTATTTCATTGTTTAATTTTTATTTAAAGCACAAAATATTTTATATCTCAAAACATGTCCCCTTCGATTTTTTTGAAAAAATTCTCAAATAAACTTTGATGCATGTAAGAACTAAAAAAAATTTCCCATCGTGGGGAAACTCTTCGTTCTATTTTTTTTCTTTATTCGAAAATATCCATTCTATCAAATCGTATGTTCCGTTTCAATGGAAAATGTTTTTTTTCGAGATGTATTGTAGGATGAAGGAACGGATGACTGAGAACGAACGAATGTGTGTGTGTGTGTGTGTGTGTGTGTATGGGACAGAGTGTCCAAGGGCCGAACAAAAGAGCGCGGCGATAACATTGTACGAGTGCCGAACGCACGGGCAGTCCTCGAGAAGTGCGTCAGTTGAGAAACGGTCACGACGACGAATAGACACGAATTACGAATAACGACCCACGAATACGAACTGTGTAACTTGACTTAAAATATAGTTTTATTATTTTCACTTGGGAATTAACACCTTTACCCACCACTACCCTCTCAGCCACCAAACAATCCTACAGTATGCCCCGTCCGATTTTTTTGAAAAAATTCTCGAAAATACTTGGATGGATATAAGAACTTTTAAAATTTGTCCGATCGTGGGGAAACGTTTCGTTCTATTTTTTTTCTTTATTCGAAAATATCTATTCTGTCACATCGTATATTCCATTTCAATGGAAAATGTTTTGTATCTCAAAACATGTCCCCTTCGATTTTTTTGAAAAAATTCTCAAAGAAGCTTTGATGCATGTAAGAACTTGAAAAAATTTCCCATCGTGGGGAAACGTTTTGTTCTATTTTTTTTTTTTGTTCGAAAATATCTATTCCGTCACATCGTATGTTCCATTTCAATGAAAAATGTTTTTTATCTCAAAACATGTCCCCTTCGATTTTTTTGAAAAAATTCTCAAAGAAGCTTTGATGCATGTAAGAACTTAAAAAATTTGTCCGATCGTGGGGAAACTCTTCGTTCCATTTTTTTCTTTATTCGTAAATATCTATTCTAACAAATCGTATGTTCCGTTACAACGGAAATTGTTTTTTATCTCAAAACATGTCCCCTTCGATTTTTTTGAAAAAATTCTCAAATAAACTTTGATGCATGTAAGAACTATAAAAAAATTTCCATCGTGGGGAAACGTTTTGTTCTATTTTTTTTCTTTGTTCGAAAATATCTATTCTGTCATATCGTATGTTCCATTTCAATGAAAAATGTTTTGTATCTCAAAACATGTCCCCTTCGATTTTTTTGAAAAAATTCTCAAAGAAGCTTTGATGCATGTAAGAACTTAAAAAATTTGTCCGATCGTGGGGAAACTCTTCGTTCCATTTTTTTTCTTTATTCGTAAATATCTATTCTAACAAATCGTATGTTCCGTTACAACGGAAAATGTTTTTTATCTCAAAACATGTCCCCTTCGATTTTTTTGAAAAAATTCTCACATAAACTTTGATGCATGTAAGACCTAAAAAAAATTTCCCATCGTGGGGAAACTCTCTGTTCTATTTTTTTTCTTTATTCGAAACTATCTATTCCGTCACGTATTCTGTTCGTTTTGGTGGTTAAATTGAAATGGAACATACGATGTGACAGAACAGATATTTTCGAATTAAGGAAAAAAAATAGAACGGAGAGTTTCCCCACGATGGAAAATTTTTATTAGTTCATACATGCATCAAAGTTTATGTGAGAATTTTTTCAAAAAAATCGAAGGGGATATGTTTTGAGATAAAAAACATTTTCCGTTGTAACGGAACATACGATTTGTTAGAATAGATATTTACGAATAAAGAAAAAAAATGGAACGAAGAGTTTCCCCACGATCGGACAGATTTTTTAAGTTCTTACATGCATCAAAGCTTCTTTGAGAATTTTTTCAAAAAAATCGAAGGGGACATGTTTTGAGATACAAAACATTTTCCATTGAAATGGAATATACGATGTGACAGAATAGATATTTTCGAATAAAGAAAAAAAATATAACGAAACGTTTCCCCACGATCGGACAAATTTTAAAAGTTCTTATATCCATCCAAGTATTTTCGAGAATTTTTTCAAAAAAATCGGACGGGGCATACATCTCGAAAAAAAACATTTTCCATTGAAACGGAACATACGATTTGATAGAATGGATATTTTCGAATAAAGAAAAAAAATAGAACGAAGAGTTTCCCCACGATGGGAAATTTTTTTTAGTTCTTACATGCATCAAAGTTTATTTGAGAATTTTTTCAAAAAAATCGAAGGGGACATGTTTTGAGATATAAAATATTTTGTGCTTTAAATAAAAATTAAACAATGAAATAAACTATTTCGATAAAAATCATATTTTTTTCTTGAAAGAGCATTCAAAAACACAAATTTTTAAAAAAAGAACGATCAAATTGGTCCATTTTTCGCAAAGTTATGAGTATTTGAAAAAAATGAGCCCGAATTTTAAGAAAATTCATATTTTCGAAACGGATGGTCAAAAAAATCTGAAAAAATTCATGAACGCGTATTTCATCAGTCTTAAAAACATAAAAAATTTTTAAAAAAATCGAAGGGGGTGAGGTCCGAAAGTGTCCGATTTGGCATGGAATGCCTCATACGTATAAAATACTAATGAGTCATACTGCTTAAGTGTATCTAAGGGTGTTAAATTTATAGTTCCTATTAAAATAGCCGCAATTATTAAGTAAATAATATGCGTTTTCTTATCAAGAATGGAGTTAGGCCACTTCCAAAATTAACAACCAGATTCATTATAAAATTTGAAGGTGCTCAAGTCCATTCAACATAATTTAATATGCTTCAAATTGAAAAAAACAAGGCTCAACTTATTTTATATATGAGCCGTTTATTTTGAAAGTGACATAAGTGCATTTATGTTCGAATCAAAATATTAAAGGGTTTACGTTGGATTAACCCTTTCGGTCATAGTGTCGTCAATTGACGACATGACATTCTACCCCCTGCCGTTCCTAAGTTTTTAAATAAAACAGCAATTAAATTGTCTGGGTCTAATTATTGAACATTTATAAGGGAATTTTCATTGGCAACATTGTTATTTGACGGACGTAAACAAAAATATATCCTCAATCGTTGATCGTCCTCGGCAGTTTCAGTAACGTGCGAAACACGGCCAAGTTGATCGATTTTTCGATTTTCAATTGGTGAATAAATAATCCGTACCAAATGCTCTAACTTATCACAGTTA
This sequence comes from Anoplius nigerrimus, assembly GCA_914767735.1. NCBI lineage: Eukaryota > Metazoa > Arthropoda > Insecta > Hymenoptera > Pompilidae > Anoplius > Anoplius nigerrimus. The sequence goes on along the minus strand of OU612079.1, from coordinate 1,560,252 downwards.
TAAATAAGGGTCCGCTGTATACGTTCAGCGTGTAAAATTATCGAATTTTTCAATAGCGACGTTCTGAGGATTTTTCGAAATCTCGTGTCGTCATTTTTCGACATGTGATTACACGTGATCGGGGGGGAGTAGAATTATGCCGATGATGCCAAATGGTTAAAAAAGGGCTAAATATGTAATAAACAAGAAATGGGATTTTTAGATCAAAGGATAATAATTCGTGACCGAAAGGGTTAAATTTAACCCATTATCCGCCAATGTCCCATGCCTGGGACACATTTTCAAATTGTTTTCTTTTAATGACTGCAACTTCTAAATGTACAGTTAATTTCATTTTTTTGTTTTTTTGTATTTTTGTATTGCGGCGGGAAATGGGTTAATAATATGGGTAACAGATACCATAGTGGAATAATGATTTTGGGTTTCTAAGGGCGTCAAATGTATCATCCCAAATAGAATAACTAACATTATTTAAGAAATAATATGTTTTTGATGGCTATGAATGGACTTACGCTATTTTTCAAATGAATGACCTTTTCAGTTCTTCAGGAAACATGAGTTCATAGGAGAAGTAAATTTTCATTGATATGAAAATAAATGTATAAATTTTGTTATAAAATAAAAAAATATTTAATTTTTATTCTTCGTCAAATAATGTTTACATTAAAATTAATTGTTGACGGTTGCACGCGCTGAGTGTAAGATGCGCCCCGCGATTGTTCGAAGGTGCTTTGTTCCGGGGTGACCGAGAGGTGCTCCGCTACGCACGTTAGTCTCGCTCGAGCCGGCTACCGCTCAAGTTATTATATCGCTAGCCTTTGATTCACGCTGCCTTGTCAACATTAATATTGTTTTATTAATTTTTATTCAATCTACTCCAGTTTGTGTATGCTGGACGTATTTAAAATAACTATGGTGTGCAGATGGTGTATAATGTCCCTTATCCCATCCCTGATTTTAGTATATTCAATATTCTCATACAGTACCTTTGCAATTTAATTGGTAATAAACAAATTATTAACAAATCGATGAAAATGACAAGGACATGTCAAAACACCCGTATGAATCCCTTAGCGGATCGAAAGTGAAGTTTGAAATCAAATTGTTTACAATAAGTCCATTACACACTGATAATTCAACTGCTGTCTTGATAATTTAACATAAACCTGTGAGCTAGTACAATTTTAGTGCATAATATTTGCCATACTCATTTGAAACTCTCACAATAGGACTTTGGCCATTTTCAAAATGAACTTTTTTATCACTTCATTAATCAGCAAAGGGCATAGCTGGGTAAGACAGTGAAATGTGCCCCCAAACCAATTGAAATTCTGAATGGGCCATTCGATAGCTTATGAAAAAAGAAACATTTTTGTGAATTTTCAACTTTGTACCTCGACCGTGGGGGGCGGGGGAGGGTAAAATGTAGTGTTCGCTTCTCCCACCATTTTCTCGGAATCTATTGAATAAAAAAAATTGAAAAAAATCAGAGATACATATGGTGATGGTGCGCACACTTGAGATTTTTTTCAGATTTTTATATAAAAACCCCAACTGGAAAAAAATAAAAACCAAAAAGTAAGTCACAAAAACATTAATTTGACACCGAAGGAGGTCCAGATCAGTGATGCCGCTTTTTTCTGTGATGTAATATTAGAATTAACGTCTCCCTGATTTTTTTCATAATTTTTGTTAAGGTGCCACGGTGTCGGAAAAATGAAAAACCGCGTCTCTGGTCAGTTTTTGCCTGTCAGAACACCGTACGAGGTAAACTTTGGTTTCCTTTTTGCCACATTACTATGTCGTAAGATATTTAATGTTATTAAGTACATTGAACAGTCGTAAGAGTGCAAAAAAACGAAATAAATGGAAAAAGTCGATGTTATAGTGTAGGCTTATATGCTAAAAGATTGAAGATTAACCGAAGAACGTCGCTAGCGCAACTGACAAAGTTTCAGGCTTTTAAGTAGGAGGGAAACTTTTTGTCTGGGTTTCGAATCCTATTAGATCCATTCTTCTTTTTCATTCTTTTTTTCCTTTCTCTGTGCATCAATAATTAACATTAACTGTCAGACGTTATTAAAACATTTTTGCAACTTAGATTCAAGAATTGTAAGCACACTGAATTAATCGGGGCTACTGAAGCACTACGCCAAAATACAATGTTGCGTTGAACTAACGGTCAAAAACGTTTTTCGACAAACCACGTGCACGTGTATTACACAGTAAAATGTTGAGAAAAACATTGTTAAAATAGCTGACGTGTGAAAATATCTGTAAATGTTAATTATTGTTGCACAGAGAAAGGAAAAAAAGAATGGATCTAACAGGATTCGAAACCCAGACAAAAAGTTTCCCTCCTACTTAAAAGCCTGACACTTTGTCAGTTGCGCTAGCGACGTTCTTGGGTTAATCTTCAATCTTTTAGCATATAAGCCTACACTATAACATCGACTTTTTCCATTTATTTCGTTTTTTTGCACTCTTACGACTGTTCAATGTACTTAATAACATTAAATATCTTACGACATAGTAATGTGGCAAAAAGGAAACCACAGTTTACCTCGTACGCTGTTCTGACAGGCAAAAACTGACCAGAGACGCAGTTTTTGATTTTTCCGACACCGTGGCACCTTAACAAAAATTATGAAAAAAATCAGGGAGACGTTAATTCTAATATTACATCACAGAAAAAAGCGGCATCACTGATCTGGACCTCCTTCGGTGTCAAATTAATGTTTTTGTGACTCACTTTTTGGTTTTTATTTTTTTTCCAGTTGGGGTTTTTATATAAAAATCTGAAAAAAATCTCAAGTGTGCGCACCATCACCATATGTATCTCTGATTTTTTTCAATTTTTTTTATTCAATAGATTCCGATAAAATGGTGGGAGAAGCGAACACTACATTTTACCCTCCCCCGCCCCCCACGGTCGAGATACAAAGTTGAAAATTCACAAAAATGTTTCTCTTTTCATAAGTTATCGAATGGCCCATTCAGAATTTCAATTGGTTTGGGGGCACATTTCACTGTCTTACCCAGCTATGCCCTTTGCGTTGCAAGATCTTAATGATTTTAAATATATTGGTAAAAATTTGCTTTACAATGAAAATCATGTAAAAATGTAACAATCAAGGTAGCTAACTCAATTTTTTCAAAAAAAAGGACTTAGGACACTTTCAATATAAACGGCTCATTTATCTCTTCTCCCGAAAATTCGTCAGAAAGAAAGCGAGAAGTACCGGGACAGAGAAAGGACGCACGTGCGTCGCACCGTCGCGCTCTCGAGCGATTACGGTCGCTGTAACAAAAGATGCGCTCAACCCACTCGGGATGCACGAGTAACGCACGTGATTCATTGACGGTTGTTTACAGTTGCGGTATACAATTTGTTACATCTGGTCTATGTTTTATGTCGCGCACGACTTTGCGGTATGCTACGTAACAAGAATGTTTCGTCGGCCGGAATTTTGCGTTCGCGTACATGCTTGAAAGCAAATGTTGACTATGGGCAGAAAATGAACCAAAATTATCCAATGAAAATGAAACTAAAGGGATTCTATTAACAGGTACAGAATTAAAGGCGAATATTATCTTCTGTATTTACCCGACTATTTATACCAATATGCGGCCAAACGTGTTATACAATGACTCAACCAGTTCACTACCTGCAGTCATACCGACAAGACGTAGTCCGCGAGTGCCGTGTGTAAACAAAACAATACCACTGTGACGACAACAAAGAGGTGCCATAACCTGGCCAGTGCAAGGTTCATGAACGAACCTCCAAACGAATTTGATAAAATGATCTCCGAGTACAGGGATCAAAACCCTACCTCAACCGAAACTCACCCAACTAATCAAATCACTGAAAATGTACCAACTCGCCGATCATAAGCGGAAACCACTAACAATATGTCCCTCCCCACAAAAGACCAAGCCATAATATTGGAGTCAGTTGAAGGAATATCGATCAAGGACTACGCCAACGCTATTGGAAATAAAATTGGACCCGCGGCGATCAGATTCATCTCTCGCATCTCCAATGGAAGAGTGTGTATGTATCTAAACTCAAAGAAAACTGTTACTGACCTAACAGAAAAACACGAAACCATCACCATCAACGACATTAAAATCAATATAAAACCACTGATCACCCCAGCTCAACGTATCATTCTGTCCAACGTGTGTCCAACAATCCCCAATGAAAACATACTAAACATATTCAAGAAAAACAATATCCGCACTATGTCCAACATTACATATCTCAGAGCGGGAATACAGGAACCGGGCTTCTCACATATACTGAGCTTTAGAAGACAAATTTTTATTAACCCAGAAGACATAAAAAAAATTCCTTCATCATTCATCGTCACCCACGAAGAAACACCATATAGAATTTTCGCAACGACAGACAAACCAAACTGTTTCACATGTAATGGAGAAGGACACATAGCCAAGCAATGCCCGAAAAGCGACCTCACAAACAGTAAACATCAGACACACATACACACCGAAGAAACAAACAAAAATCTCCAAACACAGACAAGCAACATCAATCTCCCTCAGCCAACAATAGAGGAACCTACCATTCCAACCAATATAAGCAATAAAAAAAGAGCACACTCTACATCCATGACAGACACAATTAATAATGAAATCATCACCACAGATCTCCAAAACTCTACGATCACACCGAGCATGTTACCGCCAAAGGCAATAACAAAAATCGCCAAAAAGAAGAAAATTAGTGTAAACCCAATACTAACCGTAGAATACATGCTAGAACCAGCCAGAACAATAATTGAAAATAATCAACAGAACTTTCCAATTAATTATAACCAAATGCTAAGTTTTCTAGAAAATTCATTTGGATCAGAAAACCCAACTATAATAGCAACTGAATACACCGAAAACATACCGGCCCTAGTACAAATGTTACGGGAGATATATCCCCACCTTAAAGAAAGAAGCATTAAAAACCGCATCCACAGGCTAACGAAAAAACTAGTAGATAAACTACCGGACACAATAACAAATGACATGGACAACGTATCTCAGGACAGCACCCCCTTCTCCACAGACTGTGAATCAGACACTGACCCTCACCACACAAAAATATAAAAAAAAAAAAAATGGCTCTTACAATATTACAATGGAACTTAAACGGGTACTTTCCACAACTACCACAATTACAAATACTAATTAATAAATACCAACCAGACGTCATCTGCTTACAAGAAACTAACTTCAAACTACACCAAACTATTCAGTTAAAGAATTATAGGCCATTCCTCAAAAACCGTAACTCACCAACTGCGAGTGGTGCAGTTGCAACCTTCATCAAAGAATCACACTTCTGTGAACAATCTCAAATAGACAGCAACATGGAATCAATAACAACAAAAATCCACCTAGCCCCGACCATACACATCTGTAACATATATATCCCAAATAGCTATACGTTAGACGAATCAGAGCTAAATAACCTAATTGAAAAACTGCCAAAACCTTTCATCTTGTTAGGAGACCTCAATAGCCATAACACCTTATGGGGATCAAAAACTACAAACTCAAGAGGAAAAATCATCGAAACAACAATGTCAAAACAGGATATAATCCTCCTCAATGATGATAATCCAACTCACTTCAATGTATCCAATGGATCATTCAGCACTATCGATCTTACCTTCTGCAGCACTAACTTTGCATGTAATTGTGAATGTGAAACAAGCAACGACCTATATGATAGCGATCACTTTCCAATTATAACAAAAGTATTCCCAAACTGATCCCAAATTGCTGAAATACCTGAACTCGAACAACTGCTAACAACAAACAATACACAAATCGATGACTACTTAGGTAACCTCACAGAGATCATAAAGAATGCAGCAGACCGCTCCATTCCTAAATCCAACTATCATACAACAGTAAAGCACCACACGGTACCCTGGTGGAACAAGAAGTGCGAAACAGCAATAAAAAACTATAAAAAGGCCTTTAACAAATACAAACGCAATAAAACCACTGACAACCTTATCTATTTTAAAAAACTCAGGGCTGAAGCAAGAAGAACCATAAGAGATAGCAAGCAGCAGTCATGGCATGAATTTCTCTCTTCAATGAATAACTCAACTCCCTCAAAGATAATATGGAATAAAGTTAGGTCAATACAGGGCAATAAACAATTAAAAACAACCACACTTATTAACGCTGATAAACAAATCACGACAAACCCAGATGAAATAGCAAATCTATTCGTCAATACATTCGCCAAGCACTCTAGCAATTCAAACTACAATGAAGAATTCCTAACAAACAGAACTCACACAACAGAACTTTCAAAAAATGAGTATCCAACCATTAAAATAGAAGACATAGAGGCCATCAACCTGCCCTTTAATATAGAAGAACTAAACACTATATTAAAAAAATGCAAAAACACGAGCCCGGGACTTGATGGGATCCCCAATACCTTACTCCTAAACCTATCTGCTAACGGACACCAACATTTACTAAAGTTCTTTAACCACACTTGGAGAAACTATTTATTCCCAGAAGCTTGGAAAGAAGCCACGGTCATCCCAATCCTAAAGCCTGGAAAAATACCCACATCACCTGACAGCTATCGCCCAATTGCACTAACAAACACCCTATGCAAAATAATGGAAAAACTTATCAACTATAGGCTGCGCTGGGCCCTTGAAACAAACAACATCCTATCCCCCTACCAAAGTGGCTTCAGACATATGCACTCTACAATAGATCAATTAACCAACATAGACACCATCATATGTGAAGGCTTGATAAACAAACAGAACACAATTATGGTAGCACTGGACATCGAAAAAGCCTATGACATGGTATGCAAAAAACGACTACTACACATCATTAAAAAACTAGGATTCCACGGGGCGTCCCTATCATTCATAGAAAATTTTCTAAAGACCCGGCGCATAAGAGTACGGGCCAACAATGTGTTATCAAAAAATATAGAAACTGAAAACGGAGTCCCACAAGGTTCAGTCCTAAGCGTCTCATTATTTCTAATAGCTATAAACGAAATACTGTCACTAATATCTGCGCCAGTGAAAGCCTTCCTTTTTGCCGATGACCTTACTATCATATGCAGGGGAAAAAATCTGAAAACAACCCAAAACATCCTACAAATCACACTCAATAAATTACACGATTGGTCCAATATATCAGGCTTTAAATTCTCCCAAACCAAATCTGAAGTAATCGCCTTCTCCCGACTTAAACACAAGAGCAATGTAAGACTATTCCTAGGCAATACCCAACTCAAACAAACAAATAATATAAAAATCCTCGGTCTGACCTTTGACGAGAGACTGAGCTGGAAACCCCATATAACAAATTTAAAAAGAGAATGTCTCTCCCGCCTGAATATATTAAAAACTATCGCTGCAAATAACTGGGGAGCAGATCTGAACACACTAATAAAAACGTACAAAGCACTTATCAGACCGAAATTAGACTATGGATCAATCATCTATGAATCAGCAAGCAATTCTTACCTCAAATTACTCGACCCAATACACCACACGGCAATCCGAATAGCTGTAGGAGCGTTTAGAACCAGCCCTGTACTAAGTATGCTCCACGAAGCCAATGAGACGCCACTGTCAGTTAGAAGAAAAATCTTGTGCACAACACAAGCAATCAAAAACGCAACAACACCCAACAAACCGGTATTCACAAATACTTTCTCCCACCGACTGCGCAAAGAATATGACCAACACAAAAACTACCCAAAACCTTTCTACTACAGAATATCCAACATAGAGGAAGAATTAAACATCAAACTCTCACACACCAATTACAGAAATATACCAAAAACACCTCCATGGACAATACCCCAAATCGAAATTAACCAGGACCTCTTGAAATACCAAAAAGCTAATACCAACCCAGAAGTGTTCAATAGCCTAACGAAGGAAATCCTTAACAGACACCATGATTACACACACATATACACAGACGGCTCAAAAAACAAAATAGGTACAGGATTCGCGGTCATCACCCCAGACTCCATCGCCAAATCGAAAATCCCAGAGGCTGCATCTATATACACAGCCGAACAAATGGCTATCAATCAAGCACTAACTATTGCAGAGGAGGAAAAGTACCAAAATACATTAATACTCACTGACTCCAAAAGTGTAGTAACCTCAGTAAATAATACAACTTCCACTAATACCATAACCCAACAAATCCTGGAAACTCATGCAAGACTAATAAAAAACGGAAGGAAAATCATTTTAGTATGGATCCCCTCACACATAGGAATTACTGGAAATGAAAAAGCAGACCAAGCAGCAAGAGCAGCGGCCACCGACCGATATTCAAAACCAACCAAAAATATACCTTTCGAAGACCTAATAAAAGAAACAAAAACGAAACTGATAGAGACATGGAATACACAATGGAACAATACTGCACCCACTTACATTAGAGACATCGTAAACAACTCATCCAAAAAAGAACGCATAGACTACAACAACTTGACAAGAAAGGAACAAGTAGCTATATCAAGAATAAAAATTGGCCACACGAAAGTCACCCACTCACACATCATATACAAAAACCACAAACCTCTTTGTAACGTCTGCAACACAACAATCACGATAGAACACCTAATCTTAACCTGCCCGAAATACAAGAACCAACGCGACCTTTATAAACTGGGTACATCATTAAAGGACAACCTCACAGAAAAATCAGTAAAAAACCTACTCATGTACCTCAGGGAGGCAAACCTAATGTCGAAAATTGTATAATTGATCTCTAGTCGCTAATAACCTCGTTGTGGATGCGACTCAAAACCATGAATAAAAAAAAAAAATGACTCAACACGTATGGTTTACTGATGTGACTGACAGCAAAGAAAATGGAGCAAAAAAGGAAGACTGTGCGTCGAGAATACTGACCCAGATGTTCGAGCTAATGACGTCAGTCGCAAACATTATATCTGCATTTGTAGCACTTTAGAAACCATACACAGTTTATCGTTGCACTATCGGCGTTGTCGCTAATATTGTAAATGTTTCCGAATTTAAACCAATGTGCTCAAAGAAAGGGTCTTGATTCATCACGTTTTCTTAATTCTTATTGTAAGTAGCAACGCTATCCAGAACAATTTTTCAACGCACGGAAGACTATTACGGGATTCTTGTCGTATTAACGGGGCAAAACAAGTGCCCATAGCGAAGGATCGGGAAACTTCGCTGAGGGTCTTAAAGATTCTAAATGATTCGTGACAACCTGCGATCGCGATCCGATATAATCTTCACCCGTAGCAACGCGCTCGTTGGTAACCCCGCTTGTCCAGTGACGAATGGAAATATGTGACGCTGTCTCATGCTATACGATCGTGTGGAGCACCCATTTTGTTCAAATTTTGCACAGACCTTCTTTACCCGAAAATATTGCACACGTGTTTTGCCAAAAGTGGCAATACTCGCATTTTTTAAAAAGCCGAGGTTAAAAATAAACATTTTTCTATTGCACTGAAATTTTTTGAACATTTATTTTACAAATAAACAATGTTTAAAAACACACGTTGTGGTAAAGTTCTATAAAATTTATTCGGTTTTCATCGAAGTGACGTAGCAAAGTAAGTATGTACTAGCGCAGTAACTCAAAGTCCAGGGTTCAAGTCTCCATACAGTCTTGCGTTTTGTATTTTTTTTTCAAATTCAAATTTTTATTTTCCAAGCGCAGTTTCAATACTTTATTAAACTTAAAAGAAATTACGTTTTATTACATTCCATCAATTCGCCGACGTTTTTGTGTCGGTTTCTACAAGAACATATTACATATATGTAGAAATATCCAGATTTTAAGAAAACAATTGAAAGGAATAACCTGAACCTGACTAATTTATTGATGTAATGAAAGTACGGTCCTGTGGATGGAATTCGCTGCGAGGGCAAACGCGCGAAGCGCCATGCGTGGCAAAAAAAATAACTTCACTCCCAGTAATAACGCATGAAAACAATGCGTATTTAAGAAAAAAATCTTATTACTTAAATAATTATTATTCAGGAGTAAAAATATTAGTGATCAAATATAACAAATTAACAATAAGTAAACAATATTCTCATTTGTACTTGAATTAGATTTTACTTTGTCTTTTCGTGGTATGTAAATTTGTGTTTCCACATCACAGACATTTAAATCATGATGGTTAATACAAATAAATACAGTATTCTGTTTGCAAAAATTGTCAGTGCTCTCATCGTCATCAGATAAAAAATTAACCCTTTCCACTCGGTTGTCCCCTCTGATGGGACAACGTAAGTCTAGCATATCACTCGGTTGTCCCGCTGAGGGGACATGAAAGTTTATTACCGATTATGGAGAATGAATTTATTCCACCGCAATTTTTTAAGAAACATATGTTCTCCTGTAGTTTTCTATTAAAATGGCACAAAAAACAAATCAAAATATGATAAAATTATCAAGATGCATGATAAATAAATCCAACGGCTTAACACGTCGAAAGAGAACGTGCGTAATGCGTTCACGACGGACTATACAATTCTCTAAACCAGTGAGCGATTTGTAGAATTAGTGGAACAAAGGTGCACGAGTATGGCTCAATGATATAGGGAAACTTATAAGATAATAAATAAATCCGAAAACTGAGAAAAGAAATTTACATGAACTCAGTTCGTATTGAAGCGTCGAATAGTAAATATCTCTGCAGTAATAAGACAGTGTTGTGTGAATTCGTAAGTTACTATTAGTAATTTCCAAAGCATTTCTTTATCCTTCCTTTCATTTTATAATCATTATTTTTTTTTATAAAAATGACAAAACGGCCAAACACCAGTGAATCTCGTGATGTAAGCAGTAGTGAAGTCGAGTTTCAGATAGACATTTATACAGACAGATTTAACAAAATAAATATTCAAGCAGAAGAATATGATGGTAATGATAGTGATGATGATATTATCCAATCAACAAGAAATCGAAGAAATTTTACAGATAGTGATAGCGATACAAGTAGTGTAAAAGAAAACATCTCCGTAGAAGACGTATCAATTTACCATACTGGAGAAAATTTTAAAAATCAAATTTTTCTTCTTCTTTGTAAATATGTGTTCATCAATGTCCACAAATACATATAAACCAAATTTCATTACAACGCCTTACTTGGTTGAAAAATATTGTGCCATATAATATCACGATTCCAGGGTGTACGTTTTCGCGAAAAAGTAGCGTCGAGTTGCTGGTAGGTAACGTCCGAAACGGTGCCGAGTGCAAAGGGTTAATGTTGGTTTCAACATCACAAGTTGTCTGGTCATCAGTTGTAGCATTTTCGTCTTGTAAATTTGAATTTGCAAATAATTCTCGAGGGCTTTTAAACTTTTGATTTCTTAATATCTGAATTAGCAGCAGCTGAATGTTGCATTTTTCTTTTTAAAAATCGTTGACACCTAACAACAAATATTAAAAATAACAACCGTACATACGAGCAATTTTTTTACTTTATAAAATAAAATTAGGTACCGATTGACTAAAGATGTTGCTCTTTTTGATATTTTCGTTGAACAGTCAAAAATAGATAGTATGTAACTTGGACTTTCAGGATGATCGGATTTTTTGTTTCCAGCAAAATAAAAACTACAAATTCAACTCCGTTTTTGTGGAATTGTAGCTAATCCATCTGGTCTGCAAGTTTTTTTATTAAAATAATGCAAGCATAAATAAATATCATGATAAATGGCAGAAGGAAAACTGTGAAATTCACATTTAGAATTTCTTGTTGTATTATGACAATTCTCGACACAGCACTTCAACATTTCTTTTCGACTTAAATCCGTAATTTTTTCAGACGCTTTGTGAGCTTATATAAAATAATTAAACACTTTTTATATTATTAATATAGATGTAAACATATACGGACACGTGCTTAATAATAATGTAATCTGGGCATGAAGTTCTTAAAAGCGCCACCCATGGCGCTAGCGCTGTTGCCCTCGGAGCGAATATTCAAGTATCATTCGGAATGAGAGTAGATTATCTGAACTTCTTCCAAATAACTGTTACTCAAGACGTATCTCATGCTGTTGGTCGTACAACATGAAAGCGATATAATGAGTGGTGCAAATCAAGAAAATTTATTGTTAGGACAAGTACACAAGTCGACCCCTTCCTCAAGTATTAAATCTCACTCTACGTCTCCACCATCCAAGAAAGAAGAAATGCAAAAAGCCACGTTGACAGAAACAGTAAAACCTGTAACGCTTTCTTTATCCAACATGGAGTTTGAAAACGTTACAGATAAAGAAAAAGTTTCACATAAAAAGAAACACCAAAATAGAGGCGAGGAAGAAGTAGCCACGGGTGGGACAAATTGTGATAAATATGCTAACATCGAACAGTGGACTCGCAATCGTTTGATTGAAGAGAGAGATATTCGTTCTTTTATGTCAATTTGTGTAAAGTATTTCTGTGTTTGTAAAAACCAAGTGGATGTTTCGATTCTAGGATTACGCATCACATATAAAAATTGCCCGCTGAACGGAAAAAAGTTCATCTAATGTGTACAAAGTCAGGCAAATTAATGAAAGTAAAACACGCTAATTTAAATCATATTTTCAAACCACATGTGAAGAAGAATAAAGGTTCGGTTCCTGATTCGTGGACTGATCAAGTAGGTCCGGGCGCAAATAATGGGAAAATTCTGAATGTCAACAATGATAGTTTGTACACTTTGTAAGTTATTCCGCCTCAGTGGACATCGCTATGTCAGCTTTCCGATGTATACTTTTACGGTCAAGCCAAATTACTTATATAAACGTATACAAAATTCAACAATATTACTAGAAAACAACAGGATTTAAGTAGTAACGAAGACGCCCTTAAAATGCTTTCTTTAATTCATCAAAAATTATCCGCGCCAATTTTTTCGGTAATGATTGAATATGCATGGAACGCGTAAAAATTAACAGACTCCCGCATTTTTTCAAACGTAAGCTAGATTTGTTTATCACGCTCTTACAATAACTTAAACTAAAAATAGAACGAGGAGTTTGCCCACGATCGGACAATTTTTAAAAGTTCCTATATCCATCAAAGTTTCTTTGAAAATTTAAAAAAAAAATCGATCGGGGCGTGTTTTGACATAAAAAACATTTTTCATTGAAACGGAACGTACGACTCGATAGAACAGATATTTTCAAACGAACAAACAAATAGAACGAGCAGTTTGCCCACGATCGGACAAATTTTAAAAGTTCTTATATCCATCCAAGCTTCTTTGAGAATTTTTTCAAAAAAATCGATCGGGGCGTGTTTTGAGATAAAAAACATTTTTCATTGAAACGGAACGTACGACCTGATAGAACAGATCTTTTCCAATAAAGAAAAAAAATAGAACGAAGATTTTGCCCACGATCGGACAATTTTTTTAAGTTGTTATATCCATCCACGTTTCTTTGAGAATTTTTTCAAAAAAATCGATCGGGGCGTGTTTTGAGACAAAAAAATATTTTGTGCTTTAAATTAAAAATAAGAAATAAAAAATTTTTTTTTGGTTAAAATCATATTTTTTTCTTGAAAGATCATTCAAAAACACAAATTTTGAAAAAAAGAACGATCCAATTGGTGCATTTTTCACAAAGTTATGAGCATCTGAAAAAAAAGAGCCCAAATTTTAAGAAAATTCAATTTCCAAAACGGACCGTCAAAAAAATCTGAAAAAATTCATGAACGCGTTTTTGATCAACCTTAAAAACATAAAATTTTTAAAAAAAATCGAAGGGGGTGAGGTCGGAAAGTGTCCGCTTTGGCATGGAATGCCTCATATATCTATGATGTTAGGTATTAAGAGTATAAGTCAAGTTCTGTTCATTTTTAGTACAAGTCAACTAAATTTTAAAAAAAAAGCAGATTATGCACATTGGTAATATTTTAGTGATAGTTAAAGCTATTAGAAAAGTTTGAGTTACTGTAAACATAAATATATACTCTTCGGCTTGATATTATATTATTTTAAAATGTTAAAACGTCGCTCCTGCAAAATGGTACTTTTTGACTTATATTGTTAATCCCTAACATGTTAGATATTATTTATAGATTTTCGAATTACAGTCAAAACCAAAGTTTCAAAAAGTAGATAAAAAGAAATTACAAAACTCAAAAACGTAAGGAGGCTTGAAACCTGCACCTTGAGTCACTACGCTTGTACCATATTTACTCTGTTACACCGCTTCGATGAAAAACAAGTAAATTTTATAGACCTTATCAATAATGCATATGTTTAAACATTGTTTATTTGCAAAATAAATATGAAAGTATCTTTGAGAAGCCAATTTCAAACGCGTCTGCAAATTTTTAGCACGATCAAAAAATTTTGATTTTTGGTTTCCATTTTTTAAAAATGGTAAAGTGTTGCCACTTTTGGCGAAACACGTGTCCAATATTTTCGAGTGAAGAAAGTCTTTGCAAAATTCGAACGAAATCGGTGACCCACATCCCTGATCGTCCAACCCAAGACATAAATCCATGATTTTATACTCAGCGTTCTCATCCATTGATATATTCTACACAATTTTATGCGGTCAATTTCTCAAAAAACTTTTCCAGCATTTTTTTTTAAACCAATTTCCTGTTTCTCCGTTAGAAGTATTTACCCCTTTGAAAAGAGTGTCCACTAATCTTGTTGATATGAATTTCTCTTGCTTCATTTCATTTAGATTACAGTTATCATCTTTCTGGCACTTATTAATAACATTATGTGAATTCTGGAGGACAAGGAGTAACTTATTGATATTTAAACATCTGTCCTTTCAGACATTATTAATATTGGATTGGACATAGGTCACTTTCGAAATAAACGGCTTAAATTTGTTATCTTAAAAAATGTGCAAGTCAATTGTCACAATAAAAAATCGAAAAAAAGTTACTACACGCGAAAACTGGGCTGTTTACGTATACAAATAAGAATGCACCTCACCACTTACAAGGGGAGGACCAGAAGTGTGGGTCACCGATTTGGATGAAATTTTGTATAGACCTTTATTCGCCGAAAATATTGGACCCGTGTTTTGCCAAATTATTAATTATCTATTAAATGGGTTGGTCGGAGCAAGAATGTTTATGACAGAGTTAAATGTACAGAACGTTTTGACGGTCGAATACGGAAAGTCGAATTTTGAGTCGTCGAATGTAGAATGTCCCCTGGCGGTTACAAGTCGGTCCTTAAATATCCTTACAACTAAGTATATAAATGTATGTGTGTGCGGGGGTGTGGATATGGAGAGGGGACAGCGCCCTCAAGGGCCCAGACGCAGACCCACGGTATACAGTTATAAAAAGGGTCTTAGGTATGGGGCTGTAGGTATGGTGTATGTGCGGAGACGTTATATGTTGTTGTTCATATAAATATATACGCTGCTTAATTAATGTTAATTATAAATGATACAATATAAATATTATGGTGTTGCTCAGTTGCTATAATTATATATATGCTATCGGAATTCTATGGGGTGTGGGGTGTGGGCCGTAACAAACTTTTCAATTTTGAGGCACAAAAATTACATTTATGACATAAGAAGATAGAAATAAGAGCAAAATAAAAATTACGTTCTTATTGTTTTGGTAGTAAATTTAAAATCATCATCCGTTCAGAAGTAACACGCTCTGCGATTTATGTATTTTCTACTAAAGATTTTTCAACTAAATAATTACCATGGACTTCTCGAGAAGTCTCTATTTTCTATGGTAGCCATACTTGTAAAAATCACAAAATTTATTGTTTACACGAAGAAAGCTATAATTTTGCTGTGTTTCGTGAATAATATTCTTTGATTTCTTAAGCTTCTACATTTCATGTCAGAATACACAATCAACAATGGAAAACAATAAATGTTCAATCGGAACATTCATAAATGAAGAATACTCTGAGGGGCAATTGACTGATTGTAATAATTTTTCTGCCAAAGATCGCATTACTCTAAATGCTAGAAGTGGTACAGTGGTAAAGTTCATTTGTCGTGTGCATGACAAACGGTTTCGTCAAGATTACATACTTGACGAAAAAGTGTGCGCTGTTCCGTATAATATCCATGTTGCTCCATGGCTATCCAAATTGCATGTATACTCGATTTAAGGCTATTGTACCTTCAGTTGCACCAGGAAGTATATTATGTATACACTTTTGAACAGATATGATTTTAAATTTGCTACCAAAACAATAAGATAGTAATATTAATTATGCTCTTATTTCTATCATCTTATATCATAAATGTAATTTTTGTCTCAAAGTTGAAAATTGGAAGTGTATTTATCGTTATTTCATTCAGTAAGTGCAAAAGAAAAAATTTTTTTTTTTTCAAAATTCGAAAATTTATATCTTTTGAAAGAAAAACAACCCCTTCTTGAAAATTTCAGGATCTTTTGAGATTAGTTAGAGGTACTCTAGATAAAAATTTGAGCCAAAAATTTACTGGCGGTCAGCGACTTTTAAGATTTTTGAGTTTTCAAAATTCTGTGGATCAGCGATTTTTTGGAAAATTTTTTTCGCAATAATTTTTTATTACAGTTTCAAGTATCCTCTATAAAAAAATTGTGGTCCATTTCTGTAACTATAATAGTTTTCGAGATATTTAAAAAATAAGATTAAGAAACTGGAAAAATGGTAACATTTTCAAGTTCGCATAACTTTCAAAAGAAAATTATTTAATTTTTTTCCTTTGGCAGAACTTCGTTTTACAATAAAAGAAAAGTTCTGACCAAAAATTCATCGAAATATAAATTGGTCGATTCCAACCATTGGTCGATTTGACATGGAATGACCCATATACTTACATGTTTAAGTACTCTGTAGTTTACATGGTTTGCATCGAACTGTGCTAGCCGAGTTAGTAAATCGTCTGACAACAAGTCTCATGGTGGAGAGTTCGAATCGTAGTGGTTTTGCCGTTTTGCATGTATATTTCTTTTTGCTTTTTTTTATATGTATTGTTGTCATTTTTTACTTGCATGCATAAAATTATAATTACATTTCGTTTATTTAATAATATTAATGTCACAACTGTCAGGGTGATACGTTTTTATTTTCATAATCGTAGATTGTAGGCTTTAATGTGGAATATAGGCATGCTTCCAACCTAACCCAGTAGTGAATATGACATTAATATTATTAAATAAACGAAATGTAATTATAATTTTATGCATGCAAGTAAAAAACGACAACAATACATATAAAAAAAAGTAAGACCTAACCCTGACAGTTGTGATACGTTTATATTTTCATAATCGTAGATTGTAGTCTTTAATGTGGAATTTATGCATGCTTCCAACCTAACCCAGTAGTGAATATGACATTAATATTATTAAATAAACGAAATGTAATTATAATTTTATGCATGCAAGTAAAAAACGACAAGAATACATATAAAAAATGCAAGAAAAAAATATACGTGCAAAACGGCAAAACCACTAGGATTCGAACTCTCCACCATGAGACTTGTGGTCAGACGCTTTACTAACTCGGCTAGCAAAGTTCGATGCAAACCATGTAAACTACAGGGTACTTAAACATGTATATTACTTTATAAACATTCATATTTTGCAAAATAAAATAATATGTATTGTGTATTTTTCAATTCTAAACGTGTATCTAAAATTTCAGGTCGATCGAAAAATTTTGATTTTTGATCTTGATTTTTTCAAAAATGGGGGAGAAGTGCCACTTTTGGCAAAACACGTGTCCAATATTTTCGGCTAAAGAAGGTCTGTGCCAAAAGCGACCCAGCAACGGCCTGGTCGGCCAAGAATGACGACCGAAATTGAGGATCGGTACATTTAAACAATTTCAAAAAGAAATAGTCACGTATGTGCACCAGCAATTGCGGCAGAAGTAAACACAGACCGCGACGCACCGCTCTCCTTCACGACAGTGAAGTGGCGATTCCATGGAACGCGCTTAACCCTCGTGTTTTCCTGGGGTCAATATGACCCGAAATCTATAAAATGTATTCACGGTTCTAAAGCTATGAAAAACCGCGCCGTATCAGTTATTTCCTCATTTTGGTCGCATGAAAACATTCTATACTATCTTCTATTGGCACAATAGCTAGTTTATCTGCTACTTAGCGTGAAACGATAATACTGCAACATGCGGGGCGGCTACCTATACGAAATACCCAGGCAAATATCTGCGTACTGCAGTTTTACTTCATTCCACCTTAGACTGAGGTCGAATATACATTGGTCTGAAAGTGTCGAATACAAAAGTGCAATAATTATGGCAGTACCATCTTCTTCTAATGAGGAATTACAGGAAATACTAGAAAATGTGAGTGACAGTGACGATGCTTCTGAAGAAGAAAATCATACGAGTGGGAGTGACGATAACGAAACTTCAGAAACAGACGATGAAGTGGACACAAATTGTGCAGTGCAAGTGGGAAAATCAATTCTTTCGAAGGATAAACAAATAACTTGGATGCTAGACCCATTTCCAAAACGTGGACGAACACCTATAGCAAATATCATAAAAAAAACTGCTGGACCAACTAGGTATGCCATTTTCAGAATAAAAAATATAAAAAAATTGCATTTCAGTTACTCATCAATAGTATGCTTCAAAATATTATTTTGAAAATGACAAATATCGAAGGTCGCAGAGTATTCATCGACGATTGGCAAGATTTAGATAGCAATACATTGGACGCTTACATAGGATTGCTACTATTAGCTGGTGTTTATAAATCATACGGCGAGTCAACAAAACGTTTGTGGAATGCAGAATCTGGTAGACCCCTATTCCGTGCCACCATGTCCCTAAAACGCTTTTATTCCATCACTCGCGTACTACGATTTGATGAAAGAAGTAATCGTCAAGAAATAAGGTCGACTGACAAGTTAGCCGCTATAAGAGAATTTTACGATAAGTGGGTGGAAATTCTACCAAAATTATATAATCCCGGCGAAAATGTAACCGTCGATGAACAATTGGTTGGCTTCAGAGGTCGATGCCCCTTCAAACAATACATCCCAAACAAGCCAGCAAAGTACGGCATAAAGATATGGACTGTCTGTGATAGTGCGAGTTCTTACGCTCTCAAAACTCAGGTATACTTGGGAAAAACACCTGGTGCAGTTCGTGAAAAAAATCAAGGGATGCGAGTAGTTTTGGACCTCGTCAAGGAAGTGAGAGGGCAGAATGTAACTTGTGATCATTTCTTCACTTCGTACAATTTAGGACAATTCCTACTCAAAAGAAAATTAACCATGCTGGGAACAGTAAGAACAAATAAAATAGAACTTCCACCAATAATACCAAACAAAATAGTACATAGTTCAGATTTTTATTTTACTACAGATACCACAATTGTATCGTACGTTCCGAAGAAGAACAAGAAGAGTGTTATTCTAATGAGTACACTTCACCACAGTAAGGAAATAAGCAATAGAGATGACAAAAAACCACAAATTATACTAGATTATAATAAAACAAAAGGAGCAGTTGACACACTTGATAAACTAGTAAACACATATACATGTAAACGAAAAACCAACCGTTGGCCAATAATTGTTTTACAACATTTTGGATGTTAGTGCCTGCAACGCATTTGTTTTATGGAGGGAAATTAACTCTGAATGGAACACGAATATTCTGTACAAAAGGCGGATATTCTTAGAAAATTTAGGCAGGGAACTAATAAAACCATATATCATGTCCCGAAAGAACCAACCTCGCAACGAGCAAGTCTCTGCGGTTTTAAGAAGTCTTGAAGACACAGTAGTCCAAAAGACAACTGTACCTTTGCAAACAAATGCAGGAAAGAAACGAGTACGATGTAAATTGTATCCGTCCAGTTGCGATAATAAAAACAATATAACGTGCTGCAATTGCAACAAATACTTATGCAAGATTCACGTGACATACTATTGTCCCGACAGTAACCTATAATGTGATTAAAAAAACATTTTTCTTTAAATTGTGGTTGGGTTTTATTTATTGTACATTTATTAACTAGTTTTTACCTTTAGTTCTTTTCTGATGATTTATTAAATAGTAATAAACAGTTTTTATACAGATGTTTGTGGTTATTTTCTACATGTGTATCGATCCCATAGATCGGGTCTATATGACCCGAAAGAGTACATGCGTTCAGTACAATGGAGAAGAACAGGAAGGTTAAGGGATGTATTGCAGTAAAAAAACCACTACTAAAGGTACAGAACAAGAAGAAAAGATTGGAGGGAGCTAAATCCCACTAGAATTAGTCAGCAGGCGAATGGCAGAAAGTACTTTGGATTGACGAAACCAAAATAGAGCTGCTAGGCAACAAACGCCGTGCTTACGTCCGTCGGAAAGTTGGCAAACATTTAAATAAAAATTGCGTAGTGTCAACTGTTAAACATGGTGGAGGTTCAATTATCATTTGGGCATGTATGGGGGTCAATAAGATTGGGAAATTAATAAAAATAAATGACTTATTGACAAAAAGAACAGTACTTGGATTTGCTAACGGACCACGTGGCGCCATGCGGAATCCAAGTTATAGATCAAAATTTTGTATTTATGCAAGACAACGACACGAATCACACAGCAAAAGTGTGCGTTCAATACTTGCAACACATGGAATCGGGGAATGTTTAAAAAATTATGAAATGGCTACCGCAATCACCCGATCTAAAACCTATAGAAAAATTGTGGGATGAGTTGAAAAAAATATGAAAAATGCAGAATATTTCATCAATAAGGCAATTGTAGACATAAATACAAATTATATGGGATAACATTTTCGAAGATGTGGTTAAAAAGCTGACCGATCGTATGTCAAAGCTGGTAAAGGGTGTAATACAAAACCGCAGGGGCTACATCGACGAGAGGAAGTTATAATAAAAAACTGGATTTCTTATTGTTTATGTATACTTTTTCTAAATAAATATGTTCTTTAACCTGTAAAATACACGCCAAGGAAATATTGAGTTGATTTCTTTAAGAAAAGTCATGATATGTGATTATATTTACACAAAACCCAAGTGTCCAGATACTTATGGCCCGTTGTATATATAAATAAGTCAAACAGTGTCAAAAAGTGATTATTCATCAGTCAACAAGCGTATTTTATTACTACCGATTCTGTCTAAAGAGATTGAAGAAATAATCTAGATATCTCAGACAAGACAGTGGAAGAAACCATCGTTTAAATATTACTGTAACGTCCGCGTATAGCCCTATGTGATTGCGATACTCAGAACGTCTCTGTTTTGGGACTCACTCGACACGCGGCTCAAGTCGCGTCGCACCAAACCTAAACAAAAGCAGGACGACGTATGCCTCTCCTCTCAAACCTATTGACGAATCCCAGACCACATAGAAGCGATAAGTCGAAATTCGAACGGCTTGACATTTTTCAAAATGTTCTTTTCCATGGTCCGGCAAGACCTTTAAATACAGACCCACATCTCGAAGAAACGCGGCACTGATTCTCTTTCTCATCGCTGCGTTCGAAGGAGTCGGAAGTATTATTGAAATTGTGTTGTGTCTTATGTCAACTATCTTCAACTCAGGCTTCGCCGTAGCGTCTAGACTTCGTAAACTTGAGTACCTTTTACTCATTCTATTATTATTCACAATTTAACTTCATATCATTAATTTAACAGCACTATTGCTTTGTTTTTCGTTTTCTTTCTTAAATTCGTGATTCGCGTAACATTATCCAGAAAATAGCGGATATATTCCTTTTCCGGCCCCAGTGCCTTGTGCCGGGCTTTCCGCTAACGCCCCGTTTTTTATTTGAGTTTCTAGCTAATAGTATTGTATATTACTTTAATTTACCTTCTTAAATTTACTTACTTCACTTTCCTTCTTACTTAATTAAATTAATTATCAATTAGTTATTAGATTACCTACGCAGATCACTACCTTTCAGTTCCGATCTAAGCATTTATTCCCATAAGGAGAATATTAAATCATATATAAGTAATGTCTATACACTTATAGATAATATTTCATTTCTTTCCTGTTATAACTTAGGCTAGTTCACTTATTTTTCATCTCTCATTTATTATTACTGATAGTACTTTCCTACCTTCCCGGCAGGATACATCATTAACCCTTTGACTGCGGCGCGCTCTAGGACGAATCCATCCATATGGACGGCGCGTTTTTCGCTTGTCAGTCGCTGCGAGTAGTCTTGTATATGGTGTGTCATTATTTGGTTTGGACCGCAACAGTGTAATATGAAGACAATTGATTGAACCATATTGAAACAATTGCCGATATTTAGTTGCAATGTTACATTAGACAACAAATTTCATGTTAAATCAGTTGGCAAAACAGTAATAAAAAACTTATAGTTAAAAAATACAGAGGGCGTATATATTGATGGATTTGACAGGGCGTATATATACGCCTTTAGCAGTCAAAGGGTTAACCCTCCGAGTACTGCACGAAAAGTACCGTGCCGGAGTCCGTTCTGACTCATCACACCGACATTCGCTAATGCATTCTTAAGTCGCTCGAGCTCCTCACCGATATGTGACTCATCGGTCGGTTGCTCGAGCTCGAAAGTTTCACGGACACACTACTGCTGGGTAATCTACATTGTCGGATAATTCAAAGGAGTTGGAATAACAGTCTGTCGCGGAGTTTCGGGTTTCTGTCTACAGACATAGGTATATACACATTGGGTAATAAGCCTATGTACAAAAAATATAATTTTATTAATTTTGATTTTTTACAATTCATATTTATCTTCATTCGTGCAAACGTTCACGTATTTGTACGAGTTTGTGTAGAATGGTTGCCACACACACATATCTTGTACATTTATGACACGTTGTTGAGTAACGGTTGTTACTCCCACGACAAAATGAATATCGCGTACGTTGTTACCCTTGTATAGTGGAATTTTTTAGAATTATTCTTCCTGTTGGCCCTATAGCCCAAAGGTGCGCACTGTTCACAGATCTGTGACAAACTAAATTTCTTTTCGGTATTGCACCGAATGTTTGAGAATGTGCCGCCAACCATGAGAGTGTGTGCGTTACCGGTCTGAAATTGCGAGTCAAAAGTGACTCCGGCACGGTAACGGGAGGGTTAAACGAATATTTCGGAGCATTGAGCGAATAAAATGCTTTGGCTCGCATAAAATCATTGTTCCCCGATCGTGAAAATTAAAAGTCAATCGATTATTACCCAAATCCATCGAGTAATTGTAAAGTTTATTACCGCGGTAAATCCACACAGGTGTCCGTTAATCCGCGGCCTACCTGCTAAGGTCCCCTTTTGTTTTTCGCCCGCTCGGGTTCAACCGACCGCGGGACACAAGCAAATAATACATAGTCATACCGCCGTGTATTGGGTAACGATCCTTTCCTATCTCTCGCGTTGCGATTAATTTAAAGCCTCACCTACATTTTATTTTAATTCACCTTACTCACTTTACTCTATAGGAGGCGGAAAACGGAAAAAATTTGGACTCGGGTGGGCCGGGATTCAAACCCGGGTCTCCCGATTTCCAGTCGGTTGCCCTAACCCACTAAGCTACCCAAGCCCTTATACGAACTCTTTCCGCTCGCTCCTCTTGTTGACACACGTTACTACTACAACTCTACCTTACTTTTCCTTCCAATCGTACTTGGCTCACCCTACACATTATTGTAATATAAATATTATAATACATTTAAATAACCCTCGGCCTTCGTTGCCAACATAAGAGTTATAACTTTTCCCTCTTTCGTGTGAAAGAGAAGCGCATATCGCATTATACATTATACAGTTACCGCTGAAATCCGCAAATACGAGCTTGGTACTTAAATTTTTAATTCACTTTCGGCCTTATCGCCACATCCAATAGAACATACCTCAAATCCCAAAGACTAGGGTGGCCACACCACCCTCGGTCCCTATTTCCAAAGTCATGCGTCCCAAGCGCACATGTAACATGCGCAAGGGCACTCCCAAGAAGCTCCTCACGGAGGCCAATCTCCAAGTATTTAATATCTCCTTGGAGGATAAAACAACTGAAACCATGGCTGACCCGTTACCGTCCACCAGCCGAAGTAAGGCGCCCCAGTCACTCATGACGGCTCAGGCCAAACTTCAACTAAACCCAATTAGCGCGGTCGAACTATCGTCGCACGACTCAAGCGACGAATCGGTTTTCTCTAGCTACAAATTGGTCCCTACCAAATATGCCCGTAAGACGTCCCCCTTGCAAAGTACGGCTAAAAAATCCAAAACCGCCCGGGGAGAGCAGTCCGGCTCCTACTCAAATCTCGCGACTGCGCCGCGTATCGTGGAGGAGGCAACTTAAAGTACCCACCACTAACAAGTTTTCGGCATTAAGCGCGTTTGACAATGCGCAGCAGGAGACTTCGATTCCACCGGCAGACCAGCAGAATTTCATTTCTCGTACTAAGCGACCGCCGCCGTTATACATATCGAATTTTAATTCGGATATCATTTCTTTCAAAAAAAACTAATTCAAGACTTTGGAGAAAACTTCCAAATTAAATACCTAGGAAATAGGATCCGCCTGCAACTTTTCAATATGGAACACTATAATAAATTCAGGGAGGAGCTTAACTCCAAGAATATACCCTACTTTTCATTCACGCTAAATACTGATAAGGCACACGCATTCGTCCTTCGTGGCCTCCCGAAGCTTCCTCTGGAAGATGTTCTCGCAGAGATAAAGACTGCTGGTCTCCCGGTGACAGGAGTCTCCTATTTAAAACCGCGAAATGAAAGCTCCAAGTTCGCAATTTACAAAGTCATTTTTTCCGGCCGATTGCGCACCGGCACAAGTCTTCGCGACGGGCTTCATCTTCCACAGCCGGGTGTACTGGGACAAATTCATGTCAAATAAAAATTACACCCAATGCTACCGTTGCCAAGCCTACGGTCACTCGGCAGGAAACTGCAACCTCCCGACCGCTTGCGTTAAATGCGCAGGCCCCCACCCGACCAGAGAGTGCACTAAGCCGCGGGAAGTGACACCAAAATGTAAAAACTGTTCTGGCCCACATACGGCCAACTACTCCCAATGTCCGGCCTTGCTGAATTACCTTGCCAGACAAGATCAGTGAAATAGAGTGTCCAAGCGCCCGGTTCGGCAGGACCAGGCCACCATCCCTCGGTCAATCCTTATGGATAACTCTGTACCAAACCCGACGCCACTAACACGCTTCTCAAATCCATCACACTCGTACGCCGCGGTAGTCACGGGCCCTCCCGCGAAGCGGGGCGTAGGTTTCCCAAATCTCCCCTCGTATCCTAACCCCATCCACCCCCAGCCCCCAGGAGCCAAATAATCCAAGGGCAGACAACCCGACAGGTATCGCAAACGACATCATAACCCTCAAAGAGGTCATATCTGAATTAAACAGTCTTTGTAACCTACAAGAGATGCTTAACATAACTAATAAATTAATTGCTGGTTTGCGAGGTTGCAATACCAAACTTGAAAAATTCAACGTAGTCATTTCGATCCTGTCTGCCCTGGATTAAATGGCTCCTCCAGTTCCCCCTATTTTCCTCTGGAACGCTCGTTCCGTAATCCCTAACACGGCCATTTACGCCTCCTCCACGAAATTTGAATATGCGGTGCGCTATGCACAGAGGCATCTTGACTCCGTATCCGAGTTCCTCCGGGACTGGAAGCTGATCATAAATCCTGAGAAAACGCAAGCCATAGTCTTTACAAAAAGTATTAACATATGGTATCCTAGTTGGCATTCGGCCGCTTATCTTCACACCCAGTACAAAGAGCATAAAATAAAATCCTGAAGTAAATATTGAAACGTCCAACACGTACTAGCACAAAACTACTGCATGACAGAGTTAAGCTGCCTTACATCAAGGATTTCTACTCCAAACTAAAAGCAATTCATTTAGCTAGAGATTACGCAAATCCGCTAGCCAGACAGACGTGCAGCTTTCGGTCCTGCGGGATCCCGTGTCGGGTCAAGTGCCCCCACCCAATGCAGCATTAGCTTTGAGCAAGGCTCGCTCATTCGCGTACGCACATTTAAAGTCATTTCTTATCCACACTAGGTTGTGGAGGCGCTCTGTGGGGCGAGGCTCCCCGGAGCCTGATCAAACTCGGGCTTTTTTGAAAATTTTTACCCCTTTCCCAAACCATTGTTCTCCTAAGAGTAAAAAATTTCCAATACAGGTAATACCAAACCTATATCCATAAGGCGGTGAGAGGGCTACGAGCTCTCAGGTACGCCCCTATGGTGGGACACCGCTGGGATCCCTGAGCTTGCCAGGGCAAGCTCCCGGGAGCTCCCACGCAAGTTCTCTGTCCCCCGCTTTACTCATAGCATTTAACAAAAAAAAGAAAGAAAAAACGCGGCAGTGATTCTAGAGCAGCAGTGTGATTCTAGAAGTTACTCTGCCGTCACTCTGTCCGAACAACTCTCGAACTATTCATTATAAACATACGCACTGAATATCCATTGAAATCAATACCTCTTACTCAACCTCACGAAAAACCCTTTTCCAAACCTTGCACAAATTATACCACAATAGAAGCTAACCCTACTGGCGGCGGCGTAGAATCCGCTCCATCAGAAGGCTCGCGCAATTAGAGATATCCTGATCAGCTGGCGGCTGCGCGAAATTTGCTTCATCTGTTGAATGGGCAAGACTAGTACCCGTTCGGGGAAATGCAAATTAATAAAAACCTTCGTCGCGTAATTTGAACAGTCCCTCGAAAGATTCGCTGGGGATATAGATTGCGATAAAGTATTAGGTATTAGCTGTTCACCTCCCATTCCAACCGACCTTATACCCCCAGAAACAGAACCTCTGGCGATCCACGAGCCCCACGTTCCTTCTTCTTCTACCTCTCTCCCAAAGTAACGAACTGCAAGAAGCAATTCCCAGGGGTGTGTCGCGTAGGCACAAGACCCCAAAAACGCGCTTTTATCCATTATCAACGCTAAGACGTCATATTACAGTGGTTGGATGAAATTAAATATTGCTCAGTGACATTTTTCGACATATAAAAAGCATTCGTGAAAACTTTGACACCAAGATCTGCTGATCAAACTATTGTATAATACCATTCCCTATCTTCTTGTGCATGTTAATTACGTTTAACAATATATTAGCACTTTACTGTCCGCACGTCTCGTAAAAATTTCTTCGTTTGGCGCCAGCAGAACTAACGGGGATTACTTCGCTTGTCGCCGGCCGTGCTTGAGATTATCGGGAGATTAAGATCATATTTAAAAAAAAAATGCTTCGAAATGTGCAGAAACGCTAACAGTAAGAATAAATAGGGTGAATGCTATAAATGTGAAGGAGGAAGAGTAGCGTTAACAATTTCTGATAAATGGAAACGAAATAACACCACTAGTAGACGTGGGTACCGATAATAGCCTTGTAAAGGCAGAATAAAACATTAAATCCGTGTCTTTACAGTTGGCTAATAAGATTATACCTTTTTAACAGGACGAATTTAAAACACCATTCGAATCCGGAGGCTCGAACCTTCAAATCGATAACAGAAAAAAAAATATATATTATTTCAAACGAATGTGATTATAGTATGTTGTATGAAATGACGATGTCAACCCTGTGTAGGTTCAGAACGATATTATATCTCGACGTCAAAGTATAGCACCATCGGTTACAATCTTAAACTATTGCAACGCCGTGCTGAATTGTGTATACACGTGACAGGAGTTTACTTCCAGCAGCTTTTGTAGCATACCTTCATTTGTCAACTATAAAGTTGTGTCATGTACAAATTTGGTTTCAAATCCTATATTATTAAGATATTTATAAGATTTTTCCCGGGGTCCCTTCAGGTATCTTTCGAACAAAACAACGTAATTACATAAAATAATGTTCGTGAAATATGGGGTGGGGAGAGGGCGAAATTATCATTTTAATGATATTAAAAAGTCTGTAAAATAAGAAGCAGAAAAAAAAATGGAAAATTCCAGGATGACAGCAGTATCTGCAGTTGTGATTTTGATAATGATAATCATAATAATAACAATCAATTGAAAGCGCGGTATCGCTTTTAATGAAATGGATATCTTTGTTTAGTTGAAAACACACGGTGGTGTTAAATAAATCTGTACTGGGACCAACATCCCTAATCCTCTCGTCATGGAAAAGGAGTTTATTGCAGATAATAACACCTAAATAATTGATAACACGTGTTATTCGATAGTATCATTTTTTCATTGATTGAGACAATGACGCATTGCTAAAAGAATGTTTATCCAAAGAGTTACCAAATATGAAGTAGTACTATTATCGTCAATCGATTTCAAGCAATTTACCAGTGGACAAATGTTTGCGTATGATGTATTTGCCTCAACTCACCGATTCGTTTGACGTGGACATCTCGATTGAAGGAAACGTTTCTCTCTGTGGGTTTCCACGCGGAGAGACAAACCTCAGACATAATTGGAGGTAGTAAGTGTGTAGTTGAAGGAGGAATCCCGGCTTCTCCTTCCCTTAAAGAGTCTGAGCGATGGACGTCAAGCATCTTCAGATACTTTCAATTTCAAGTATAATATACGCAACTGGAGTATTTCGTCTGAGTTTGTTTTGTTTCTATAATAGCGTTGCAATAATAACCACAAATGGAAACTGTGTGTTCCAGTTTAACGCTTTAATGAAAATTAAACGTTTTCTTTGCGTCTCCTTTTCTACTTTTTTCCTCATTCCTTAATCTTTTGTGACCACTCTGCTAGACCCGATCACCAACCTGTAAGTCAAGCAAAGCTGTGCTCTTAATAACCCATTGTAAATAAGTTGGTAATAAAATAATCCTAAATATTTATCGTACATTCCGTGTGCACCCATGCGTCTTTTTCATACAGAATCCTGTTTTTTATCAAAGTTATTATGGTGGCGTGGACAAGTATTAACCATATTTTATTGTTTTTTAAACACAAAATTGCGCAAACAATTTGTCATGTTAGTAAATAATGAATACTTTACATTCACTAAAATCAGTACAAGGAACTATAACATTTTTTACAGTTTCGTAATAGTGGTAATCACAAGCATGAGAATCGTCATCTGCAGAAGTATAGATCAAGACTCTCTCCGTATTTACTTATGAATTATATGTCATTAAAATATATTATGCGTTAATATTGAGTACATTGATTCAAAACAGCCAATTCATATTTTGGTACCCCTGCCAGTTAACTGCTTTCTTGCGACTTTCGCAACATAGATTCTATGATTCAGTTTTACACAACAAGTACCATCTTTCTACTACATGTTCAAAATATCAAGCATTCGACTGACCATTGCACACCAGTTTGTAAAATAAAGGAATAAGTCATATAGTGGCATATCAAATCGTTTTTTCTGGGCTGACTGAAAAGTGTATGAATGTAAAATTAATAAACGAGACGTAATCCCTCCCCATGAGCTATGGACGAAGACAAACTGTGCTGTAAGCCATATTCTCTGATCAAGGTGTTGTTCGGTAATATGGATCGATGGTAACGCGATGGTGTCGATTGCAAAAATATATTAACCGAAACGATGTGTGATTTAATATTTTGTAACACCATGGAAAATAGTGGAAACATGCTGCGAAGGCAAAAAACCAATGGTAATATAGACACAATGTAAAACTTTCATCCAACAGTTTCAACCAGCCGTTCTGATTGCTATTTAACTCACATTCGAAGAATAATGACGACGCATTAATAAAAACATGCTGTGCATTTTTTTTAAATAGGTTGGGAAACACGTTCGGATCAGCAATAAATATGAGTTAAAACATTGGAAGAATTTGAAAAATGACACTAGTTTAATATAGAACTAAATATTCATGACTATTAGATTGTTAGTTGATACATATACAGGTTGAGTCTGAAAATGCGAGCAAAACTTTACGGGTTGATAGAACACATCTACACGAGTTTTTGTAATACAGTGTGAACGCGGTGAGAAGTTAAAAGGTAATTTTTCACTGTCACATTTAACACGTCTCATATCTGGAAAAATAGGCATCGTTGATCTGTAACTTTTTATTATTAAATCGATATTATTGTGATTGATTTTATTTTTTGTTTTTTTAGCAGTTGATTGTTATATGTATTATATTGCATGTAAAAATCGAAAAAAAATCTGAAATATGCGCACCATTACCTGACGTATCTCTGATTTTTTTAAATCTTTTTTATACACTAGATTCCGAAAAGATGGTCGAAGAGACGCGTAGTACATTTTACCCTCACCTGCCCCCTCAGTCAAGATAGAAACTTAATTGTTCACAAAAATGTTTTCTTTTTTGATAAGCGTTTTCAAATTTTATAAAGCGTTTTAATTATTTATAAAGAAATTTTAAATTAGAATTTTATAAAGCGTTTTGATTATTTATAAAGAATACAAAATCGTATATCTGTGTGAGCGCCAAAATAATGCGTTATTACCTGAATAATATTATTTCACAGCAAATCGAATTTAGAAAAACCAACTCTTGGATAGTAGTATCGACAAGATCGTATTATATAAAATCAATGGTTCTTATGCTGTACATTTAAAACTACAGTTACGGAAAAACTATAATTAGGTGTTTTGCATTACAAACGTCCTATAACATTCAAAATTCTAATGTTGTGGCACTTATATAATTTATATAGACTATATCGAAATGGGGAATAGTCATTTTTGACGTAAAAACCGTGCCCGATTGGTTGGATATGAAAATGAAAACAGATTCAAACTGCATCGATCAAGGTCATTTAATTCAATAATCGCGAGATGCTCGAGGAGAAATGTACACAACTTTTACGTAAGCGTGTAATGCAAAGTATGTTCAAAATAAGACATTTCGTACGTGCACGACGTTCGTTTCGCGACCCATGATTCAACGATTAAGATACTTGTAAGGCGCCTACACTGCCCATATTTGGCGAAGAGAAATCTGCGAAGGCGGCTCTTGAAAGTTGACATCAGAGGCCTCTGGAGATTCGAATCATTACCATAAAGAAAAACTTAGGAAATACTGCCGACATTTAGTTTTTTATATCAAACAAATATAATGCAACAAGGTTTTATAAAACTGTGCGGAACATAAACTTAAAGCAGACAATTTTAATAAAATAGGGACCAAAATTTTTCCTGAAAACATTTATTTACATATTTGAGTACATAACGTAGTCTAGTTTATTTCGTACTTGATTGTTTTTATTCCTAGAAATTCATTCTCTATGTTTTTTGGTCAACGTTTAAATATTGGTACGTTAGGCATAATGGTCTATATCAGTAATGGCAAACCTTTTTGAGAAATAGGTCAAACTTTATTCATTTGTTCTTTTGGTACTAGCTCGTGGATCACTGAGTTAGTTGTATTGCATGGAAAGGGGGACAGAAGGATGATTGAAAACTACTTTTAAATACTTAGTGAAAAATAAGTTTATAAAAATCAATGCATGAAAGTGAGGTTTGCCGGCACTGGTCTATGTCATATGCAAGATCTATTATTACATTTTTCAGCATTTTGGTCTGACGCCTCCCATTAGATGCAGTTTCATTACTGTCATAGTATATTACTATTAAATTTGTTTCAATCTTCTACAATCATTTTATTGTTTAAGCAGTACTATACTAAAGATATTTCGCATAGATATTGAAATCTCTTTAAAAGTTTAACTCTATTCCTATATTGGCATTTAATTTTATTGTAATAGAATATTTCTGCAATACCTAACAAACTAAGTACAATCCTAATGGATGAATATCAATACCAACTCAAGCCATGCATTTACAGATTCAGAACAGATAGAAAAATGTGAAAGTATAAGTTCACATAACTTCAAGACCATATTTGTTATGACTTCTCTTCTGTAAACATGTATTACTGTACATTCTGTACACATCCTAAACATGTAAATGTATGGAGCATCTTCCTACCACATTGCATTTCTTATTTTAGATAAGAGTGCACTGTCTTTCAGTTTTGGAGAAATATGAACTTAACTTAATATGCATTAACATTCAATTGTATTTTAATAGCCTTGTTCAAAGATGTAGACATGCATTATAAGAATATTATTGTTGCATAGCATACGAATGAAATTTGGTGATATAACGATAGACGGTAGATATTGTGTCATTGTACCCTAATAGATTTTATTTCCTTTCAGATGGATGCCAAAATGGATTTCTGTACATTAAAAAAGACTTTTTATTATCAATTCCATTCAAAGTGCCTTGAATACATTTTTTTTAGATTAGATGTATACTGAGAGAAATACAACCAAAGTATAAATTTCAAGGGTAACGTAAGTAAATTGGCAACCTATGATACTGATTTGATATTGTTCTTTTATCCATGTACCTAAGGTTACACAAAGAGCTTTTATCTAATTAGTAAATCACGTTATTATTAAATATTCTGTACATATTTGTTCTGATTTCATTTTTACGATTCAGATTTTAAAGATGATATTCAATCATAACCTAAGATTTTATGTGTAATGTTAAACACATGAACAAGACTTCCTCCTTCTGTTTATATACTACACTTTAGAAATGCTAGGTAGTTTTTTTACTGCTCCCAGTTTGGTACAGAAGTATACAGATTTGGAACAAATCGTTATAATGCATTGACAACAACTACGAGATAGTATTAGATTACACAATTCTTATGACTTTTATTCTGAATTTTTATAATTGTGGCAATTTATACTTTCATCTATTCTTATTTATTTTTCTTGTAAGTCTACAATTTTCCAATATCATACATAACTATACATTAAATATATATATATCAAGAAGACCAAAACATCTAGAATTTGGTCAGAATGATTACATTTAAAAGTTTAACATATTTAATTTACTAGAGTATAGTATCAGGTTACATTCATATAACTAAGTTGTGTTCTGTTGAATAGAATAGTAATTTATATGAGCTGTTTTAATTTTTTATTAATTGGTCATACTTGTTAACTCGGATCAATCTAAGGAAAGATGTATGATATTTTTTATGGACTGCAAAATATTAATTGTAAGACGGGTATTAATATATGTATTCTAACAATGTTTGTAATGATATCAGAAAGAATTTCAATATGGACTGGATAAGATCATATGGATCAATACTGACTGGTATAAATTAGAAACATGTAGAAAGTTTTCATATATGCTATTGATCAATTAGGGATGTATACATACATTACCATTATGGAGGGAACTGACTAAATGTTCTTTAATCATATCCTCAAAATGCACCACATAGATTCAAAATAGGAATAGGAGAAAAACAGTGTTTTTGATATTGATGGTAATAATTATTGAAAAGGATCAACAGAATTTCCTCAGGAATTAATGCAGACGAAGCCGTAATATCGATTCGTGAATCCAGATAAAAAATACTCCTATAAGTAACACCTGTGCATACCGCTGCTGTGTGTCGTAGGATTCGCGTTGCGATGACTTTCCATTCGGACCCGATTCAGTGCATTGAACCAGCAGATTATCATGAATTGATCGATCATCCACTTTGAACATTCTTCCTGTTTAAGTCCTTGTTTTGAATGACCAATATTTGCCTGAAGATGCGCGCGCGTATTTTACATACCACATAGACAGTTCACACACCGAACATATTTTCAAAATATTATCATGTGCACAAAATATCCGTAATCACTTTTTATTTTCTTGTACATGCATCATTGTTAAGATGATTAATAGTAACGATAAAGTCTACCGGTAATAATTAATCACATAAGAGAGTACATCAGGTCTAAATACACAATGTATAACAATCTTGTACACACGGAATATAGAACAACCACATCTATTTGGCACATTCTCCGCCGAATGCCGAAGAACTAATAAGAGCTGGGGCTCTGGTTCATACTGTATACGTCTCGCACTACTCCTTCCACTGAATGGCTACGTCCCATCCCACACTGACGTATCTAACCGGACGCTGAGACAATCAGGAAAGAGAAAAACCACAACTGAACGAAAGGGACAGATAAATGGATAGAAAAAGAGAAAGTGACCGGGCATATTGTAAGTAGATTAATAATGACTCAAAGAATGTCTAATTTGATCATTGTTTTAAAATAATAAAACTGATTCAGGTACTATTGGCTTTTAAATATTGGAAAGGAAAAATGGAAAAGCAGCAAAGATAAACAGAGTGGTGTTTATGGAAGTAAAGGTATTGTGTGGGGGAATTTGTTATACCTACTGAGCGACACAAATCTGGACCATCGTTCCAAATTAGCATGTTAAAAACGTTCGTGTTAATATGGTTCCATTTACACCATTTTTCACAATGTACATTAATTTTGTGTACCATTAGATTTATATATAGTTATGAGACAATTTTCTTTCATCGCAACAAGATCATGGAATTGACCACCATTTGACATTGTCAATAATATCTGAAATATAAAAATAAACTTCTGTGATCTCTTTCCGATTATTGCATACAATTTAATCATGTCGTTATTCATAATTACGACAGCAAATATAAGGATCTGTACTTAATAAAAATACACTAGGTAGATTAGCAAATGCGTGACTGTTTTATTTTATAAGAAATAATGATTATCTTTTGACAAAGGCACAGCCGCAAGCAACAGCACATAAACTTATTTTTAAGTATTTTACATTGGTAAATCCTTTCATCGTCAAAAAATATATTTGTCTGTCATTTGTTCGATTTTATAACATTATCGCCTTTGTGGGTATTCTTGAAAATAAAGTGGTACATAGAAACCTTGATTTTCGCAGGAATAAGATCATTTTGAATGTGGAACAATTTTTGAAAATAGATGGGTACCATTTTTGAGCAACTACATAAATGTATGATTCACCGATTATTGTGTTATAAATATTCCATTACTTACTTGCATATTCGGTCGAAAAACCATTGTTAAGTTAGTTGTGAACACAATTTATAGAAGTAGGTAATGCTGAGCATGGTGCAGTACTAGCAACCGCGCTCAAATAAAAAAATGCAGGTAATAATAGTAACATAATGTAATGTAACAAATTGTAAGATGCTGTGTATAGTGGAAAAGGCTGGAAACCCATAAGGGAACCAGAGAATAAAGCATACATACATACATACATAATGTAATGTAACAGTACATCTCTGACATTTCGAATAGTATTATTATAATATTTGGTAACATATGTACTATGCTAATGTAATATGTACTACAGATATCAAAGTATTGTTCTTTCACCGATATATGGACCGTTTATTTTGAAAGTGGTGTATGTCCAGTTAAAAAAAATAAATATCACGTAAAGGAATCGTTTACACAACGTTAATCATAAATTATATAATATCTCATTTTTTTTTAAATATGGATTATATATATGGTGGCATATCTAAATCTTGAATATTTCATTTTGGTGTATTCCGTTATCAGTTAATGTCGTGAAATATATATCTGAAGAAACTAAAATATAATAATTAACCTAATTTGTAAGAAAATTCTTAAACAATAGATAAAGAGGACTCTAACGCAGGTAACGGAAACAAATTATTTTCTACATACTGTCATATTTAAAAGTTATGTTTCGTAGATAAAGATCTTCTACACGATATTGAATTGCATTTCTTTGTTCCTGCAGAGTAATTATGTTCGAAATATGTTTTCAAAACATTAGAAATATTATTGTTTCTTTAATATCAGACATTGTTTAATTTATGATAAACTATTTAATAAACATGATGTTTATGTTTTTTCTTCGTTGGAAGCCCATAGAATATTACAAGGATATGTTGATTAGCGCTGACTACCTAAATTTCTAAAATAAATGTTAAATCATCTTTCAAAGTTTTGAAGCATACAGTCGACATGTTGAAACATAGTATCTATATGATAATGTGGAATTTTTATTCTTACGTATATAAGTAATGTAATATACGTTTGTAATGTACCTAATTTACATCAGTCTGAAAATTCTGATAAACTGTAAAGCACCAGTGTAAATACAGTGTATTTGTAATGTTTATATGAAATATCAGGTATTTAGCTTTGTACATTTTAGATTGTAAGAATCTCAAAATTACTGTAAGTAATACGTGTTCCAAATTTTTACATGCTTGTGAATTTGCTAATCTTGTATGCGTTAAGATGGCAAAAATGGGATAAAAAACGACATCTAATTTTCAGCTATAAATAAACCTCCACCGGACTATACTGTATGATGTATAGTCAGAAGAAATATGAAGGCCTGAAATTTTTTAATCTGCTATGCTCGGTTCTGTTTTAACATTTTTTGGAGAAAATTTTGTTCAAACTTGCTGGTCACTTTTGTATATAAAATCTGTCATTAGTAAAATGTAGGTATCATCTGAAATTACATTAACGATGATGCAATAAAGACATAAAGAAGTATGTTGTTTCATTTGAAAGCAAGCTTTGTTTACTGTCGTTATTACATTCTGCCGCATTCCAAGTAAATTTTATTTTTTTAATAGAAAGAGTACCATGTTCCGAGTATAGAGTTGCATTCTCTCTAGACAATTTTCGGCAGACATTGTGTGAACTCCTTTCTAACTGTCGGGTGTTGCAAACCACTTGTAGATCATTTTTTGCCCTTGTACGCACTTTTGTGATCGGTACTTTACGCGCTCCACGGTCTCATATATTATAAGTGATAGTGTAAGAAAAGTGCGTACGAGGGCTGACATTTAAGTGTGTAAAACAATTGTGTATCGGGTTTTGTGGCGCATCTACTGGTCGGTCAACGGTTACTGAACAACATCCAATCTTGTAAAGATATTCTGTCTTCGTGATAAAAGGCTCCATAATAATTAACCATGAAATATATACTACGCACATAGTTTATACTGAATTCTTCCTAGACGACATGATAAAGATAATTAAAATAGAAAGAAATTTGGATCTAACGGATTTTGGAAATGTTTCTATATTAGATAACTAATAAATATATTCTGTAATTGTAATAACTTATTTCTGCGCAGTCACACCTCGTATGGTCTATTTGTTACACTTGCAAACATTAATTCTGGTTAATTAATTATCATTGTGTATCTCTACTCACATTGTTTGTGAAATAATTTCCCCCGATAAAACATTTGTCATATTTCAGCAAAACTCGAAATATTTTGTAATATGTGAATATGCATCCAATTTTTCATACAATGCTGACACATTGGTGTTCAATAACGCTTAAACAGTGGACTAAATAATTTTCCATATGTTTGACATTAACGCCTTATTTTTTATATTTCCTTTTCGGTTGTATTATTAAAATTATTACGAGTATACGTATAGTAAACTACAGATATTTTAGTGTTAAGAAAAAAAATAGAACGAAAAGTTTTTAAGTTTTTATATTTATCAAAGTTTCTTTGAGAATTTTTTCAAAAAATTGAAGAGGGCGTGTTTTGAGAAAAAACATTGTTTGCATTATATTAGAAATAAACAATGAAAACAATAATTTCGATTAAAATCATGTTTTTTCTTGAAAAAGCATTCAAAAACACAAATTTTGAAAAAACGGACTATCTAATTGGTGCATTTTTCGCAAAGTTATGAGTATTTGAAAAAAAAAAGAGCCCACATTTTAAGAAAATTCATATTTCCAAAACGGATAGTCAAAAAAATCTGAAAAATTCACGAACGCGTTTTTTATTGGTCTGAAAAACAAAAAAATAATTAAACAGAAACGAACGGGGTAAGGTACAAAAGTGTCCGATTTGGCATGGAATGCCCCATATGCATTAGTGGTAAGCATACTTACGAGACATGCAGGTAAAACATTATCGATAACACATTTGCATTTCTATAATACAATACATCGTGTAAAAATGTATAGTCATGCAATGCAGCGTACGTTCACGTGTGCATACAAAATTATCGATTATACAATAGTAATACATGGGGTACATACAATAGATGCGAATTAAATATCACCTGTGCACTAAGATGAATGGATCATCTTTACTTTCACGTAACTTTATTAAGCAATTTTGATTCTGTATTATAAAATTAGTTATTTTTGTAAAGTGATAGAAAAAGTAACGTTTGATACAGTTATCAAAAACAATATGAGAGTGAACCGGATAGAAGAAATAATGCACGAACGAATAAGGACATTCGAATAAGATGACGTCACCTGCACAGACACCTTATGTGGATTTCATGAATTTATATGCTGGAATCTCATCCATATGTACGTAACATATATACGTACGAGCAATAATACAAGTACACATTGCATGAGCAGGAGTAAACAGCTTTTAGTGCGGTGGCGCACACTGAGCATGCAAATATACAATTGCCAAACAGCTCAAATCGAACATCTATTTGTTGTGAACGGGGATGGAAATAAGACAATTCGATATCGAAGTAAATGAATGTAACGAAACGTGGGCAGACAGTGGCTCTCAGTACGATTTCGCCTACGCAATGGGAACAGAAACGGGGACACGCACATTCTCTATGACACAGGCTTACTTGGACAATGACGTAAGCGACTAGTTCATCGCAACTCCTTTTATAACCAACGACGTTTCAATGGTCGCTGTAAATATTTTAATCAACACAAGTATTTGTATAATGTATATCTATATAAAAACTTGTAGATTTGTTTATTACAAAATTTCATAGTGTAATGCATATGTAAAATTTGTAATGTTACAACAATTTAACATTATTTTGTGCGACGAACTTTTAAGGTTAATAAAGTTTACTTTCATTTACGTGAAATCGCTCACATGTGTTCATACTTTTATTGCTACATGTATATTTTATATCGTAATACGACATTGTTGCAGTACGGCTTTTAAGGACTTGCAAGGGAATATGCAGGGCGGATGCGTTGTGGCAGCTTCTAAGGAATTGCATCGAATAGTGACTACACAAACGACTGTTCATTTGTGAACATCAAATCAACTTATACATGACCTCTTGCTGAATGTATTTGGCTTCCTACAGGGTTTAGCATAGTAACATAGTTATATTCTATAGTTTAACAGGGCTGAGAATCGCATATACGAAACTGAATCAGAACATTTATTCAGTGTCCAAATTCGCAACGTCGACACAACCGGACAAACACTTCGTTCGTCCAAAGATATTGAACAGTGCCGTTCCTGGGGTGGCGAACGCCTGCGTGCAAGAATAATTTTGTGCGCCCCTATATACTATGCTTAAATTTTGATGATAAGGCCAATATTCATAATCATTTTTAGTTTGAGGTTTAAACTGAATAGTTTCCTTATAGACTAAAGTCACTTTAGTGTAAGTGTTTGATTATGAAAATGGGCGTAATAAAATAAAACAACGAAAAAATATGACAAAAAATTTATTTTCGACATCAAATAAAATAGACTATTAACGTACAATATAGGTCATAAATAAAACACGTCCATTCGGAAATTAACAAAAAATCTAATATAACTCAATTCCCTCAGTTAAGTGAATTGAGTTAAATCTCTCAAACGGCGCTCAACGCAAACAAATCCGTTAACTTGAAAATGTGCAAGATCTGTCTAATACCTAAGTACCTAATTATCAAATAACAAGGTAGTTTTAGAACATAACACGTCTTGCTGTTGCAGATGCAAGCTCATTGATCATTTCATTGTGATCGATGGCTTCACATATTTTATTTTCGATTGAAATAACAGCTAAATCTGAAAGCCTTTCCTGGCACATCGAAGTTCTCAAATAAGATTTTACAAGTTTTAGCTTTGAAAAACTCCTTTGGCCAGACGCAACAGAAATCGGCAGCGTCAAAAATATCCTTAATGCTATAGACAGGTTTGGAAACAAAGACTGCAAATTTTTCTTGGTTATATAATTCAGAATATCTATGGGTGAGTCTGAGGTATTGCGAGAGTCTTTGACAGGGTTAAGGATTTTGTATGATGAAATTTCATTGTACAAATCAAGACCATCAATATCCTTGCAAACATTTCCTTCATGGTGAATTTGCAAAGCCAAATCCAAATCTATGCACGATCGTTTAATCTCATCAGAATTTAGATTTTGAAAACCTTTAATGCCGATTTTTCTTCCAATAAGAAGTGCGTTTTTGCAAGAGTAGCGAATAGTTGAATTTGGCGCCCCTTAAATTGGGCGCCTGCGTGCGGGGCATTCGCTGCATACCCGCCAGGAACGGCACTGATATTGAATGTTTCTATACGTTACCCCTAATGAATAAAATATTACATAGTGCCAATTAAAATCCTCCAACGCAGAAAGACCCAATTCAGGTAAATACTATTATATCCGCTATACCCATTATCACGTTGAACGCCACGTCACCCGTACTTAGATGACGGCCCCTGTGGCTATGTTTCCCGGATGACACTCTCCTTCATTCAATTGAAACAGGGTTTTGTAGGTAGTTTACAATAATTTCCTTTTGTATCACAATAATGACGAGTATGCATATACAAAATAAACAGATTGGAAATATGACGCTCTCCTTCGTTCAATTGAACCAGAATTTTGTAGGTAGTTTACAAGAATTTCATTTGTCATCCGGGAAACATAGCCACAGGGACTACATCCAAGCACGGGTGATGTGGCGATCAACGTGTTAAATACGTGTATCGGCAGATTCTCAGAATATTACATTGACCAAAGGGTGTATTGCTCTGAATCTGTCTAATTGCTTGTATATGCGACGATTCTGGTAGCTGGGGCGCATAGCAGTTTTTTTTTGTTTTAATGGTGATGGGAAAATATGGTAAAGGACAATATTGCATAGCGTACTTACTAATTGGTATCTTCTTATTACACCAGTTTGCGTTGCACATGGACTGACGCACTATTCAATTCAATTGTAGTTTCCTTTACAATGTAGCCTTTTATTTTTTTTTACATTTATCAATTTTTGCCACCATACTTCGTATAAAAATGTTGGGGTAGCGTCATCGAGATACGTTCATCGCCCAGCGTGAATCGGTAGAGTTTCCCCGGGGGCCCAAATTTCAGGCTCGGAGTGTAAGCGGCGCGATAAGCCGCAAGAGCGAAATGATGCAATATAGCCGTCGGTCGCATAACGTTGTCGTCGTTGAACCTTCGATTTATTACAGAGTACATGTTCATGTTTATTTATATTTATTTTGTTGTATTCTATTTCAAATTTATTTGTCATATTTCAAGTTTTTAATATTTCCAATTTGTTTATTTATATTTATTTTGTTTCATTGCATTCTATATATTTGTATATATTTTTTATTTATTTCATGTTTATTTATATTTATTTTCATATTTCAAGTTTTTAATATTTCCAATTTGTTTATTTATATTTATTTTGTTTCATTCCATTCTATATATCTTTATAAATTTGTTATTTATTTCATGCTTCCTCAAATTATTTTGTTGTATTATACTTCATATTTATTTTCATATTTCATGTTTATTTATATTTATTTTCATATTTCAAGTTTTTAATATTTCCAATTTGTTTATTTATATTTATTTTGTTTCATTCCATTCTATATATCTTTATAAATTTGTTATTTATTTCATGCTTCCTCAAATTATTTTGTTGTATTATACTTCATATTTATTTTCATATTTCAAGTTTTTAATATTTCCAATTTGTTTATTTTGTATATGTGTAGTCATCATTATTGTGATACAAATGAAATTATTGTAAACTACTTACAAAATCCTGTTTCAATTGAACGAAGGAGAGTGTCATCCGGGAAACATAGCTGCAGGGGCCGTCATCCAAGTACGGGTGACGGGGCCCCCGGGGAAATATAACTGTCATCCAAGTACGGGTGACGTGGCGACGAACGTGGTAATAAGAAGTTAGCTGACATGCATTCTGCTACGGCATCTATTCACTGTTTTCCATCTCGCGACATACCTCTGCACATAGTCTTCCTGGCTGTCTCTTATCCCTCACGACTTATCCCTACCATAGACCTCCGCAAGCAATACCCAATATACGTATCTCCTCTCCCATCATAAACGTACGCCTTAACCTTCCATACCCCCTTCATCAATGCTACTTCAATTTCTTGCCCCCAATTTCTTGAGTCACACACACACACACACACACATCGCAGTGCACAATTCGCAATGTTCGAACTGAGAAATAAAATACAAGGAAAAGTTTACCCACGATCGAAAAAATTAAAAAAATTCTTATATGCATTAAAGTAATGAATGAGTGTAGTTTATTGCTCCCTTATGGGTTACAATTCTCCCGTACACTTTTCGTCCTTTTTACTATTCTTAACCAACTATCCCTTATCCCATATCCGCTTCCTTACCGCCGCTATAGTGGATTGAATAAATGGGCACCGTATGAATATACGGGAAGACGAACCCACAGAAGTATTATCTATCTTGAGGAAACCAGGATTTGAGCGCGAAATAGGAAATAAATCTGGCTGCAGAAGGCAGGTTAAGACACCGACGAGATATACTTAAAGACCGCTCACCCTGGGTAAAATTTCGGGCACGCAAGGGGGCTCAAAGGGGCCCAAATGCTCTGTCGGCACGGAAGAATTCCGAGGTTCTAACCACAGACACAGACGAGATAGGGATAGACATTGCATGCACCGACGAGGGTAAAGGTAAAGAAAGACGCGTTCCTCACCGATTCGCATGAAACTTCGTGTAATGGTCAATTTTTGCATAAAAATAAGGTCTGTAAAAGCAAAAAAGGCCGCTCGCGTCGAATTAAAAAGTTATTAAGCGTCAAAGTTTATTGTAAAACCTGCCTTACCGGCACCGCGAACGCTATCTGCGCATGCGCACTGATGTCTGCGCATGCGCACGGACAAGTTTGCAGGTAGAGTGCGCGTATTTGAAATGAAAAAATATTGAATTGGCGAAGGCTAGGTGTGGGCAAGGCTTCCCTTTCATAATATTTAAGGGTTTTCAATCAAAAAATGGATTGAGAGTTGGTTTAGGTCTATATTTCTTTCAGCCAAATCTCACTTTTCATTTTATTTCTACGGCTAGGTGCGGGCAAGGCTTCCCTTACATAATATTTGAGGGTTTTCAATCAAAAAATGGGTTGAGAGTTGGTTTAGGTCTATATTTCTTTCAGCCAAATCTCACTTTTCATTTTATTTCTACGGCTAGGTGCGGGCAAGGCTTCCCTTACATAATATTTGAGGGTTTTCAATCAAAAAATAGGTTGAGAGTTGGTTTAGGTCTATATTTCTTTCAGCCAAATCTCACTTTTCATTTCATTTCTACGGCTAGGTGCGGGCAAGGCTTCCCGTACATAATATTTAAGGGTTTCCAATCAAAAAATGGGTTGAGAGTTGGTTTAGGTCTATATTTCTTTCAGCCAAATCTTAGTTTTCGTTTTATTTCTATGGCTAGGTGTGGGCAAGGCTTCCCTTTCATAATATTTAAGGGTTTTCAATCAAACAATGGTTTGAGAGTTGGTTTAGGTCTAGATTTCTTTCAGCCAAATCTTACTTTTCGTTTTATTTCTATGGCTAGGTGTGGGCAAGGCTTCCCTTTCATAATGTTTAAGAGTTTTCAATTAAACAATGGTTTGAGAGTAGGTTCGAGTTATATTTTAATAGCAAAAGTGCAGCAACATCATTTCTATCGACAAAAGCACTACAAAAGGGAAGGCTAGCCTACACCCAGCCCTTAAATAGTGCAAAAAGCAAGATTTGGCTGAAATAAATCTAGACCTAAACCAACTCTCAAACCATTTTTTGGTTGAAAACCCTTAAATATTATGAAAGGGAAGCCTTGCCCACACCTAGCCTTCGCCAATTCAATATTATTTCATTTCAAATACGCGCACTTTACCTGCAATCTTGTCCGTGCGCATGCGCAGATGTCGTTCGTGCTGTCGATAAGGCAGGTATTATGACTAAACTTTAACGCTTAATAACTTTTTAATTAGACGCGAGCGGCCTTTTTTGCTTTTACAGATCTTATTTTTATGCAAAAATTGATGTTTCTGCAAAGTTTCATGCAAATCGGTGAGGAACGCGTCTTTCTTTACCTTTACCCCGACGAGATATACTTAAAGACCGCTCACCTTATGGGACTTTGTGTCGCACGAAAATTGAGCCGTACTGGGACGCCCTCTCCGCGTATAGAGCGGCCGAATCAGGAAACTCGAGGCAACGCAACAAACTCAGTGATTCCAGTTTTTACACCAAGTTACGAAGAATTGCGAAGAACCACTGCCGTGACGATCGTGGTGGGGGAAAGTTCAGATGCGTGCTGTCAGTCAGCGAGTCGTCTACTACAATGTATCGAACGGAGTCAAAGAATGAGCTATGGCTCTGACTCTTCTCCGGCACGATCGTATGCGTGTTTCCTTTGACATAAGCCAGCGGTATTAAAATGCTTTTCCGTTCCTAACCTATCCGATAATCTGATAAAGTATTTTATTCGAAGGGTGTAGTTGGATGATGGGGTCAAAAGTGTTCCCAAAACAATTATAAATCGAAAACGTCATTTGATAGCTCATTAAAAAATACCCATTTTCATCACGTTTTAACTTTCAATCTGGAAGGGCAAGGGGCAGTAGGTTGTAAATTAAAAACTTTCGTTTTTGCTCATTTCTAAAAAAGGGGTGTCCGTGAAAAAATCAAGAATTCTGGCCGTTTCTGGCGTGTTAAAATTAATTTGTAGAACGAATTTTCATGCATCGTTTATAAGATAAGTATATTGTGCAATATTCAATGCTATGAGATGGGGTACAATAAACAAATATAGATGCTACGAAAACTGCTAAAACAAGGAGAATATGTAGTAATGGCGCTTGTTACATCCGAAAATATTTGTAGTTCCGCTAATATTATCGGTTGCACAACGGCAAAACGTCTTTTTTCTCAGTACTGCTCTCTTTATTATTTTTTCCTTTAGTTTATTATTATTATTTTGTCGTTTCTTTCTTTTTCTTGTTTTTGTCTGCAGCATAATCTCTCTGTATTTTATCCTTTATTTTTCTTTTTCCTAGAGATAAG
Source organism: Anoplius nigerrimus (assembly GCA_914767735.1). NCBI lineage: Eukaryota > Metazoa > Arthropoda > Insecta > Hymenoptera > Pompilidae > Anoplius > Anoplius nigerrimus. The sequence continues at coordinate 1,515,325 of OU612079.1, read as the reverse complement.
TTAACATAATATTTAGGTTAAGTTATATTCAATTAGATATTAAAGCCAGCTTCTTTTTTTGACCCATGTTCTGTAGCCCCCGCATAAAACGAATGCGGTGCATGCGCCGAGTTATATTTCATGTAATGTTCAAGCGCATTTAATGTTAACCGGGCCGATTCAAACCTTCCCACTGCTGCGTTCCGGGAACACGTACCCACTTACATTTGCACTTTCGGCATCTCCGCACGAATCCAATTCATAGTCTCAAGATCACTAGGCATAGGGACAGCCCTCCTTCATGCGATTGTCATATTCTTGACGATTGTCATATTTTCGACGTATTCTTTACGTGCATTTTTATATTTTTCTTCTTACAATGTATTTGTACAAGAAAAACTTTAATATATATGCGAAATGTCTAATAGTAAATGTAACTGGCCGGCCTCAGGATCCAATGGTTACGATTCAAACTCCTCACCTGAGTGTGAAATTTTTCCGATCCTGCATAAATTTTTATTAACATTTATTAGCAGCCAAGTTTTAAGAGTTCGCGGAGGTGATACAGTGGAGGCCCGATGAATTTTTCCTGAGATCTGCCAGATAAATTTTGACGCTTAAAGCCCACCACTAGGCGGGATCCCCCTCGCATTCGGCAACTGTCATGCCTGATATCGCAGCGTAATTCCTTTGAATACTAACGTAACATGGTGAAAAGTTGATAATCTTATAAGTAATGTAAGGTGATTCTCGAGGAAACAACTACTATTCGGTTTAACTCTGACTTTCGTTGCGTCTGCTCTGCTCTACTACTCAAAATGCTATATCCCTTGTCCGTCCGTGTCCGTCCGGTGCCGTCCGGAAAGAAACGCGCATCGCGCCTCCCGTCGTACAAATTTTGCCTCGGTGACGTCAGCGGCCGCTAGCCCTAGCGTCCATTGACATGCGCCGGCTTGCGTTTGTTACAGCAACGACTATGTACATACATATGTACGAACGTGTAATATGTAATCCTTTTAATAAGTACAAATATAAACCGAGTTGTACTGTGTTTGGTCTCATTTAACTCGGAATAATATTACTAATATGTTTTGTCTTCAGTCCGTCTTTTTTCCTTATCTGCCGTTTCTACTTCTGATCATCCGTATCGGCAAAAAGCAAACGAACGAATTCGACTACAGTAGATTTTCTATATGAGTCCGATTTGAGCTACACGATATCTGTCCACGGATGCCCCTTTCACAAACAGGGATCGTCGTCGACCGGGCGGTTCCCCGTCACTTGTATCGCAGTGGCATTTTTTGATGCTGACAATTGAACAGCGACGCGGTCTATCGGTGAGACACTAACCCTAATTAGGAAATCAAAAATTTTTAATTGCAATTTTTCGTTAAAAAGAAGTTTACTGGTATATTGGAGACATTTTTCTGATAAAAATAAGACCAAATACGAAATGGTTACGACACTTGGTTTCGCTATTCTGACTTGTCAAACACACTGTCGCCTAAACGTCGCGAGATCAATGTGGTGTGAAGAAGGAACTTCTATTCGATGGGAATCAAGTACCTGGCGGATGAATCGACGCTTACCGTGGAGCTGGATGAGAAACAAAGTTTTCTTGAGTGGAATGAATGTCCCCTATTCGTTATAAGCCCATTTGTCGGCATTTTTTTTGCGTCTCTTACCGTGTAGGGACACCATTGGCAGGTGCCTCCTCACAAACTCACACAGGGAACCTGCTACAGTTTAGACGGCTTTAAACTCCTCATACGCAAATAAAGTGGCAAGCAATTTTATATGTAAATAGGAGTTTTAATTAGTGACAAAATATAACCCGATTGGTTTCGTGTTTGGTCTCATTTTACTTGGCAAAATATTAGCAATAAGGTACTGACATTTTTATTCATAAAAAGTCAGAGTTGTAAAAATTTCTTCGCTGCACTAGTGTTGCCTCATCGTCATGTGGCATTCAATCATTCAACAATGGCTTCACCTTCACTCCTTCTTTCTATATCAACTGTCCCTACGTTTGGCGGTGTCGGCAAATTACAAAGAGACGGGCGCGTGGCCCAGCGTGGCCCAGCGTGGCCGGCAACGTGGCGCAGAGACGACATTCGTGTCAAATCACCGGATGTATGTACGAGCAACGGAGAAACTTTAGAATTGTAAAGATAGAAATAAAGAAGTTTTGCGTACAGACAGGGTCGTTTTGTTTGTCGTGTTCCGATCATTTGTATGAAATGGAATACAATAATCAATGTAAGAGAGCAACTGTATTGGAAGGCATTTACTTCTTTAATTAGCAAGTACTTTTTGCAACATTTTCAACCTCGTCGGTGCTGCTAGCACTTAAAATTATCACGATACAAAAATTGGGAGTGATGGGATTCGATAATGTATAAAAGTTCGTTCTACAAATTAGTTTAACACGCCAGTAAACGACTAGAAAGGATGATCTTGACTTTTTCACTGACACCCCTTTTTTAAAAATGAGCAAAAAGGGAAGTTTTCAATTTACACCTCACTGCCCATCGCCCTTGCAGATTCAACGTTAAAACATGATGAAAATGGGAATTTTTTAATGAGCTATCGAATGACGTTTTTGGTTTATAATTGTTTTGGGATCGCTTTTGAGCCCCATCATCACCCTTCGAATAAGATACTTTATCAGATCATCGGTTAGGTTAGGGACGAAAAGGCATTTTAATACCGCTGGCTTATGCCAAAGGAAACACTTGTACGCAATCGTGTCGGAGAGGAGTCGGAGCGGTAGCTTATTTCTTGTCTCCGTTCGGTACGTCGTTGTAGACGACTCGCTGACTGAGAGCACGTATACATACATCTCAATGTACATCTTTTCCCCACCACGCCCGTCACGACAGTGGTTCTTATGAATTCCTCGTCGGTGCTTGGTGTTACCTACAAAGTTAGAACCTCGGAATTCTTCCGTGCCGACAGAGCATTTGGGCCCCTTTGAGCCCCCTTGCGTGCCCGAAATTTTACCCAGGGCTAGCGGTCTTTAAGTATATCTCGTCGGTGCCGAAGAGATATACTTAAAGCATTGACGAAGTATAGGATAGACATAACATGCAATGCTAATTTTTGTCCCACGTCAAGGGGCACCGACGAGATATACTTAAAGACCGCTCACCTTATGGGACTTTGTGTCGCCCGAAAATTGAGCCGTACTGGGACGCCCTCTCGGCGTATAGAGCGGCCGAGTCAGGAAACTCAAGGCAACGCAACGAACTCACTGATTCCAGTTTTTACACCAAGTTACGAAGAATTGCGAAGAACCACTGCCGTGACGATCGTGGTGGGGGAAAGTTCAGATGTGTGCTGTCAGTCAGCGAGTCGTCTACTATGTATCGAACGGAGTCAAAGAATGAGCTATGGCTCTGACTCTTCTCCGGCACGATCGCATGCGTGTTTCCTTTGACATAAGCCAGCGGTATTAAAATGCTTTTTCGTCCCTAACCTAACCGATGATCTGATAAATGTAAGGAAACCCGCACGCGGGAAGTATTGGGCAACGGTACAGTAAGGATTATGTACCTCCCCTGTCCGAAGGAGAGGTGTTGCCAGGCGAAGGGTTTCAGATAGCGACGGACAAAAGACGAGCAAGGAAACGGTGACGCTGCCGACACAGGGAATCGCGCAGGCGATCATTCTCGAACGAGCAGTGCGAGCGACCAGTTAGATTTCATCTGTATTACTATCCACGAATAAAATATACGTCAGCACATTTTCCAAAGTATTCATAACGCCTACCGTGATTACGTTCGATTTCTTACATATCAGAAGTGGGATAAACCACGGAAATCGCGAGTGGAATTGTGTGTGTGCGTCCAGTGACACCGACGAGATATACTTAAAGACCGCTCACCTTATGGGACTTTGTGTCGCCCGAAAATTGAGCCGTACTGGGACGCCCTCTCGGCGTATAGAGCGGCCGAGTCAGGAAACTCAAGGCAACGCAACGAACTCACTGATTCCAGTTTTTACACCAAGTTACGAAGAATTGCGAAGAACCACTGCCGTGACGATCGTGGTGGGGGAAGTTCAGATGTGTGCTGTCAGTCAGCGAGTCGTCTACTATGTATCGAACGGAGTCAAAGAATGAGCTATGGCTCTGACTCTTCTCCGGCACGATCGCATGCGTGTTTCCTTTGACATAAGCCAGCGGTATTAAAATGCTTTTTCGTCCCTAACCTAACCGATGATCTGATAAAGTATCTTATTCGAAGGGTGTAGTTGGATGCTGGGGTCAAAATAACATAATATAACAATTATAAATCGAAAACGTCATGCGATAGCTCATTAAAAAATACCCATTTTCATCACGTTTTAACTTTCAATCTGGAAGGGCAAGGGGCAGTAGGTTGTAAATTAAAAACTTTCGTTTTTGCTCATTTCTAAAAAAGGGGTGTCCGTGAAAAAAATCAAGAACCTCCTTTCTGGCCGTTTCTGGCGTGTTAAAATTAATTTGTAGAACGAATTTTCATGCATCCTTTATAAGATAAGTATATTATGCAATATTCAATGCTATGAGATGGGGTACAATAAACAAATATAGGTGCTAAGAAAACTGCTAAAACAAGGAGAATATGTAGTAATTGCGCTTGTTATTTTATGCTAAAATATTTGTAGGTCCGCTAATATTATCGGTTGCACAACGGCAAAACGTCTTTTTTCTCAGTACTACTCTCTTTATTATTATTTTCCTTTAGTTTATTATTATTATTATTATTTTGTCGTTTCTTTCTTTTTCTTCCTTTTTTTGTGCAGCTTAATCTCTCTGTATTTTATCCTTTATTTTTCTTTTTCCTAGAGATAAGTTAACATAATATTTAGGTTAAGTTATATTCAATTAAATATTAAAGCCAGTTTCTTTTTTGGACCCATGTTCTGTAGCCCCCCGCATAAAACGAATGCGGTGCATGCGCCGAATTATATTTCATCTAATGTTCAAGCGCATTTAATGTTAACCGGGCCGATTCAAAACCTTCCCACTGCTGCATTCCGGGAACACGTACACACTTTCATTTACACTTTCGGCATCTGCGCACGAATCCAATACTCTCAAGATCACTAGGCATAGGGACACCCCTCCTTCATGCGATTGTCATATTCTTGACGATTGTCATATTTTCGACGTATTCTTTACGTGCATTTTTATGTTTTTCTTCTTACAATGTATTTGTACAAGAAAAACATTAATATATATGCGAAATGTCTAATAGTAAATGTCATTGGCCGGCCTCAGGATCCAATAGTGACGATTCAAACTCCTCACCTGAGTGAAATTTTTCCAATCCTGCATACATTTTTATTAACATTTCTTAGCAGCCAAGTTTTAAGAGTTCGCGGAGGCGATACAGTGGAGGCCCGATGAATTTTTCCTGAGATCTGCCAGATAAATTTTGACGCTTAAACCCCACCACTAGGCGGGATCCCCCTCGCATTCGGCAACTGTCACGCCTGATATCGCAGCGTAATTCCTTTGAATACTAACGTAATGTGGTGAAAAGTTCATAATCTTATAAGTAATGTAAGGGGATTTTCGAGGAAACAACTACTATTCGGTTTAACTATGACTTTCCTTGCGGCTGCTCTCCTCTACTACTCAAAATGCTATATCCCGGAAAGAAACGCGCTTCGCACCTCCCCTCGTGCAAATCCTGGCTCGGTGACGTCAGCGGCCGCCAGTTCTAGCGTCCATTGACATGCGCCGGCTAGCGTTTGTCACAGCAACGACTATGTACATATGTACGAACGTGTAATATGTAAACCTTTTAATAAGAACAAATATAAACCGAGTTGTACTGTGTTTGGTATCATTTAACTCGGAATAATATTACTAATATGTTTTGTCTTCAGTCCGTCTTTTTTCCTTATCTGCCGTTTCTACTTCTGATCATCCGTATCGGCAAAAAGCAAACGAATGAATTCGACTACAGTAGATTTTCTATATGAGTCCGATTTGAGCTACACGATATCTGTCCACGGATGCCCCTTTCACAAACAGGGGTCGTCGTCGGCCGAGCGGTTCCCCGTCGCTTGTATCGCAGTGGCATTTTTTGATGCTGACAATTGAACAGCGACGCGGTCTATCGGTGGGACACTAACCCTAATTAACAAATCAAAAATTGTTAATTGCAATTTTTCGTTAAAAAGAAGTTTACTCGTATATTGGAAACATTTTTCTAATAAAAATAAGACCAAACACGAAATGGTTACGACACTTGGTTTCGCTATTCTGACTTGTCAAACACACTGTCGCCTAAACGTCGCGGAATCAATGTGGTGTGAAGAAGGAACTTCTATTCGATGTGAATCAAGTACCTGGCGAATGAATCGACGCTTACCGTGGAGCTGGATGAGAAACAAAGTTTTCTTGAGTGGAATGAATGTCCCCTATTCGTTATAAGCCCATTTGGCGGCATTTTTTTTGCGTCTCTTACCGTGTAGGGACACCATTGGCAGGTGCCTCCTCACAAACTCACACAGGGATCCTGCTACAGTTTAGCCGACTTTAAACTTCTCATACGCAAATAAAGTGGCAAGCAATTTTATATGTAAATAGGAGTTTTAATTAGTAACAAAATATAACCCGATTGGTTTCGTGTTTGGTCTCATTTTACTTAGCAAAATATTAGCAATACGGTACTGACATTTTTATTCATAAAAAGTCAAAGTTGTAAAAATTTCTTCGCTGCACTAGTGTTGCCCATCGTCATGTGGCATTGAATCATTCAACAATGGCTTCACCTTCACTCCCTCTTTCTATATCAACTGTCCCTACGTTTGGCGGTGTCGGCAAATTACAAAGAGACGGGCGCGTGGCCCAGCGTGGCCGGCAACGTGGCGCAGAGACGACATTCGTGTCAAATCACCGGATGTACGAGCAACGGAGAAACTTTAGAATTGTAAACATAGAAATAAAGAAGTTTTGCGTACAGACAGGGTCGTTTCGTTTCTCATGTTCCGATCATTTGTATGAAATGGAATACAATAATCAATGTAAGAGAGCAAGTGTATTGGAAGGCATTTACTTCTTTAATTAACAAGTACTTTTTGCAACATTTTCAACCTCGTCGGTGCTGCTAGCACTTAAAATTATCACGATACAAAAATTGGGAGTGATGGGATTCGATAATGTATAAAAGTTCGTTCTACAAATTAGTTTAACACGCCAGTAAACGACTAGAAAGGATGATCTTGACTTTTTCACTGACACCCCTTTTTTAAAAATGAGCAAAAAGGGAAGTTTTCAATTTACACCTCACTGCCCATCGCCCTTGCAGATTCAACGTTAAAACATGATGAAAATGGGAATTTTTTAATGAGCTATCGAATGACGTTTTTGGTTTATAATTGTTTTGGGATCGCTTTTGAGCCCCATCATCACCCTTCGAATAAGATACTTTATCAGATCATTGGTTAGGTTAGGGACGAAAAGGCATTTTAATACCGGTGGCTTATGCCAAAGGAAACACTTGTACGCAATCGTGTCGGAGAGGAGTCGGAGCCGTAGCTTATTTCTTGTCTCCGTTCGTTACGTAGCAGACGACTCGCTGACTGAGAGCACGTACATCTTTTCCCCACCACGACCGTCACGACAGTGGTTCTTATGAATTCCTCGTCGGTACGTGGTGTTACCTACGCTGTTATACTTCTTTACCTACATCTTTTCGCTCTCGTGCCAGGCCCCACCAGGCCCCATTATCGGAAAAAAAAATTGCCCATAGTGAGCAGTCTTTAAGTATATCTCGTCGGTGCCAGTGAGTGAACAGTGAGACGTGGCAGAACAAGCGTCGCTGGACAATGTCGAAGGACGTGACGACGCCCGGCTCGAGCGTGTCGAACGTTTACTTAGCGAATTAGGAAGAGGGCGGAATCAAAATTCGCGGGCAGGCTCTCAATCGCGTTCGCGCTCGCGCTCTCAAACACCCTTGCGTGAAAGGGAAAGCGCGCGTTTGGAACGCTTGGAACGGCGTGTGAAAGCAGTGTGTAGCCGTTCAGGGTCACGCCCGAGATCGCCGTCGTACACCCGCCCGGAGGACGAACTGCTAATCCCCATTTTCGATCCTATGAAGGAAAATGTGATCGTGGAAAATTGGGTACGACACGTGGACGAGATGAGGAAACTGTACGAGTGGGACGACCGATCCGTAATGCGACTGGTCGCCACTCGCTTGCGGGGTCATGCCAGACAATGGAGGCAGCAAATTGCAAAGCTGCACCGAGGCTATCGTTAGGAGACTATTGCTTCCAGAAGCTCAACAAACTTCGGAAGCTCGATATCGTTATCCCCGACAAGTATTTGATAGAGATGGTCATCGGTGGGATACCGGATGCGTGCATCGCACGATCTGTTCGTTCTGCGTAGTATACAGATGCAAACGCACTACATGCCTATATGAGTAGCATGGGCGACATGCCTCAGTTAGGAGGGAAAATGACGCAGCCAAAGGATAACCAACGGACAGTGTGAGCGATATAATAGGACGATTGTAGACGCACTGGCCACAACCTCTGCAGGCAAGGACCCCGAGACTGGGACAAGGAGGTGAAAAGAATACAAAGTGCATTGAACACTATGCACAACAAGGCGATTGCCACGACGCCAGTATGGGCACTCATGGGCTGCGATGTCAGGGGCGTCGCCGAGGGACGAATTATGAGCGCAGCCCAGGGAGAGGTCGATCGCGTGGATTTGGTGGAATTACGGGATGGCATATCCAAACATATCAGCAACGAGCAACGGATGCAGAAAGAGCGTTACGATCGCATTCGTCGAGAGGCGCCAAGTACGCGGTCGCTGATCTGTTACTGGTACAGATCACCAGCGACTATGCGACGGGTGGTAGCAAAAAGTTATTACCACATTTTAAAGGGCCCTTTCGAGTACGGACGGTTCTATTCAATGATAGATACGAAGTCGAGAACCTACGGGAGGGGGCCGCGGAACGTGACGACGGTGGTAGCCGTGGATCGCGTGCAACCATGGATCTCAATCCAAGGGGACGGCATGGTTGATTGATGATGAAAATATGCCTGATATTTAACCTACATATTTTTCTTTGTATTTTTAGTTTGTACAGAAGCCAAAAGCAGAATGATTTAGCAACCAGGGTAAATTGCGACATCGTTGACGGACAAAGGTTCCTGTGTGGAACCGGATGGCGGCAAGCACGACACTTATTGTTAGAGACCTAAGTGATTAAAGCCATTGTTAAAACGCGTACCTGGTTGATAGAAAATGAACGATGGTTTTGGCTGGAACTGAGTGAGTACCTATTTGCCCCGCGAAGCAACCTAAAACGGGGGGGGGGTACGGAATATCGCTTGAAGTGCGGAGCTTAACCGATGGCCTGTGTGCCGCGGTTGTGAATTAGTGGACGGGAGGAGTACTGGGTACTCTCGAATCATTGCGAACTGACGTTTCAACTTGAAGTTCGTAGCTTAACCGATAGGCTGTGTGCCGCGGTTGTGAATTGGTGGACGGGAGGAGTACTGGGTACCCTCGAATCATTGCGAACTGACGTTTCAACTTGAAGTTCGTAGCTTAACCGATAGGCTGTGTGCCGCGGTTGTGAAACAGTGGACGGGAGGAGTACTGGGTACCCCCGAATCATTGTGAATTGACGTTTGAACTTGAAGTTCGGAGATTAACCGATAGGCTGTGTGCCGCGGTTGTGAAACAGTGGACGGGAGGAGTACTGGGTACCCCCGAATCATTGTGAATTGACGTTTGAACTTGAAGTTCGGAGATTAACCGATAGGCTGTGTGCCGCGGTTGTGAGACAGTGGTCGGGAGGAGTACTGGGTACTCCCGAATCATTGTGAACTGACGTTTGGACTTGAAGTTCGGAGCTTAACCGATAGGCTGTGTGCCGCGGTTGTGAGACAGTGGTGGGGAAGAGTACTGGGTATCCCCAAATCATTGTGAACTGATATTTGAACTTGAAGTTCGGAACTTAACCGATAGGCTGTGTGCCGCGGTTGCGAGACTATGGTCAGGAGGAATATTGGGTACACCCGTACCGTTGACAATCAACGCAGGAGCCTCAAAGTCATAGGAAACTGATGGACTGTGTGCCCCGATTAGACAAGGGCACTCGGAGGAGCTGAGAGGAGCACCATGTATCAGACTGGAGAAATTACAGGCAACAGGAGAATACTATGAGCTAAGTCGCACCTTGTTTAGGTATTGTACAATAATTGTAAATTAGTGATATTAAATCTGTTTCTGGTTACAGGATGTCTGAGGACAGACATTGTAGTCAGGTTGGCCGAATGTAAGGAAACCCGCACGCGGGAAGTATTGGGCAACGGTACAGTAAGGATTATGTACCTCCCCTGTCCGAAGGAGAGGTGTTGCCAGGCGAAGGGTTTCAGATAGCGACGGACAAAAGACGAGCAAGGAAACGGTGACGCTGCCGACACAGGGAATCGCGCAGGCGATCATTCTCGAACGAGCAGTGCGAGCGACCAGTTAGATTTCATCTGTATTACTATCCACGAATAAAATATACGTCAGCACATTTTCCAAAGTATTCATAACGCCTACCGTGATTACGTTCGATTTCTTACATAAAGTATCTTATTCGAAGGGTGTAGTTGGATGCTGGGGTCAAAATAACATAATATAACAATTATAAATCGAAAACGTCATGCGATAGCTCATTAAAAAATACCCATTTTCATCACGTTTTAACTTTCAATCTGGAAGGGCAAGGGGCAGTAGGTTGTAAATTAAAAACTTTCGTTTTTGCTCATTTCTAAAAAAGGGGTGTCCGTGAAAAAAATCAAGAACCTCCTTTCTGGCCGTTTCTGGCGTGTTAAAATTAATTTGTAGTGTAACATCCAACAACACCCACAACAATTTTTGCGACATGGGAGTGAGTGAGACCCACTGCTCGCTATCCTCCTCCCACTAGCAGTACCAAACAACACGTTACCAAGGCAACGGGCTGGGAAGAATCGAGAAGGGTCCAGAAACATCTGGAAGGATCGAGAAGGTTCTCGAAGATTCGCGACAACCGGCGATCGCGGCCCGCGGCCGAGATGACCACCACGCATAGCAACGAACTTGTTGATGAGCCCGCTTGCTTAGTTACGAAGGAGTATAAAAGACGGTGTCTTCGGTCACACAATCTCTTAGTTTCCTGCTGGGAAGACAAGGTAATACCACGGTCGCCCAGCAGGGCCGGGGACCATTCTGGGTCACCCCCTGGAGGAGAGGACGGTAGGACTATGCCACCGGCCGCCTCCAGGAGGGGAGAGTACAGAGTGTCCTTAGGCATGGGAGCCGATTCCCGGGTCACCCTGTGGAGGAGAGGACGGTAGGACTACGCCACCGGCCGCCTCCACTAGGGGAGAGTACAGGAAGGCTACCCAGTAGAGTCATTTGCGGGCGATTCCCGGGTCACCCTCTGGAGGAGAGGACGGTAGGACTACGCCACCGGCCGCCTCCACGAGGGGAGAGTACAGGAAAACTGCCCAGTAGAGTCAATAGCGGACCAAGACCTTAAGTCGCCCGCCAGAGGATAGATCGGCAGGACTCACCGCCGATCACCTCCTAGAAAATACAAGACACCCTCTAAATAGTAGAATCCAATATTGTAAAGTCAAGCGTTTTACCATCGAGAGTTTGAGACGAGCGTGCTCTGTTAAAAGAGATCGGTCATTACGAGTAGAGCCAAGTCCTACCTTACCGACACCCGAACCAATTTCCTGTAAAATCTCCAAAAATGAATAAATCCTTAACATTTTCCCACAGAACCAAACCTCCTGTTGATTCCAAACCTACCACCAAACCCATCCACTACAGTAGAACGAATTTTCATGCATCCTTTATAAGATAAGTATATTATGCAATATTCAATGCTATGAGATGGGGTACAATAAACAAATATAGGTGCTAAGAAAACTGCTAAAACAAGGAGAATATGTAGTAATTGCGCTTGTTATTTTATGCTAAAATATTTGTAGGTCCGCTAATATTATCGGTTGCACAACGGCAAAACGTCTTTTTTCTCAGTACTACTCTCTTTATTATTATTTTCCTTTAGTTTATTATTATTATTACTTTGTCGTTTCTTTCTTTTTCTTCCTTTTTTTGTGCAGCTTAATCTCTCTGTATTTTATCCTTTATTTTTCTTTTTCCTAGAGATAAGTTAACATAATATTTAGGTTAAGTTATATTCAATTAAATATTAAAGCCAGTTTCTTTTTTGGACCCATGTTCTGTAGCCCCCCGCATAAAACGAATGCGGTGCATGCGCCGAATTATATTTCATCTAATGTTCAAGCGCATTTAATGTTAACCGGGCCGATTCAAAACCTTCCCACTGCTGCATTCCGGGAACACGTACGCACTTTTATTTACACTTTCGGCATCTGCGCACGAATCCAATACTCTCAAGATCACTAGGCATAGGGACACCCCTCCTTCATGCGATTGTCATATTCTTGACGATTGTCATATTTTCGACGTATTCTTTACGTGCATTTTTATGTTTTTCTTCTTACAATGTATTTGTACAAGAAAAACATTAATATATATGCGAAATGTCTAATAGTAAATGTCATTGGCCGGCCTCAGGATCCAATGGTGACGATTCAAACTCCTCACCTGAGTGAAATTTTTCCAATCCTGCATACATTTTTATTAACATTTATTAGCAGCCAAGTTTTAAGAGTTCGCGGAGGCGATACAGTGGAGGCCCGATGAATTTTTCCTGAGATCTGCCAGATAAATTTTGACGCTTAAACCCCACCACTAGGCGGGATCCCCCTCGCATTCGGCAACTGTCACGCCTGATATCGCAGCGTAATTCCTTTGAATACTAACGTAATGTGGTGAAAAGTTCATAATCTTATAAGTAATGTAAGGGGATTTTCGAGGAAACAACTACTATTCGGTTTAACTATGACTTTCCTTGCGGCTGCTCTCCTCTACTACTCAAAATGCTATATCCCGGAAAGAAACGCGCTTCGCACCTCCCCTCGTGCAAATCCTGGCTCGGTGACGTCAGCGGCCGCCAGTTCTAGCGTCCATTGACATGCGCCGGCTAGCGTTTGTCACAGCAACGACTATGTACATATGTACGAACGTGTAATATGTAAACCTTTTAATAAGAACAAATATAAACCGAGTTGTACTGTGTTTGGTATCATTTAACTCGGAATAATATTACTAATATGTTTTGTCTTCAGTCCGTCTTTTTTCCTTATCTGCCGTTTCTACTTCTGATCATCCGTATCGGCAAAAAGCAAACGAATGAATTCGACTACAGTAGATTTTCTATATGAGTCCGATTTGAGCTACACGATATCTGTCCACGGATGCCCCTTTCACAAACAGGGGTCGTCGTCGGCCGAGCGGTTCCCCGTCGCTTGTATCGCAGTGGCATTTTTTGATGCTGACAATTGAACAGCGACGCGGTCTATCGGTGGGACACTAACCCTAATTAACAAATCAAAAATTGTTAATTGCAATTTTTCGTTAAAAAGAAGTTTACTCGTATATTGGAAACATTTTTCTAATAAAAATAAGACCAAACACGAAATGGTTACGACACTTGGTTTCGCTATTCTGACTTGTCAAACACACTGTCGCCTAAACGTCGCGGAATCAATGTGGTGTGAAGAAGGAACTTCTATTCGATGTGAATCAAGTACCTGGCGAATGAATCGACGCTTACCGTGGAGCTGGATGAGAAACAAAGTTTTCTTGAGTGGAATGAATGTCCCCTATTCGTTATAAGCCCATTTGGCGGCATTTTTTTTGCGTCTCTTACCGTGTAGGGACACCATTGGCAGGTGCCTCCTCACAAACTCACACAGGGATCCTGCTACAGTTTAGCCGACTTTAAACTTCTCATACGCAAATAAAGTGGCAAGCAATTTTATATGTAAATAGGAGTTTTAATTAGTAACAAAATATAACCCGATTGGTTTCGTGTTTGGTCTCATTTTACTTAGCAAAATATTAGCAATACGGTACTGACATTTTTATTCATAAAAAGTCAAAGTTGTAAAAATTTCTTCGCTGCACTAGTGTTGCCCATCGTCATGTGGCATTGAATCATTCAACAATGGCTTCACCTTCACTCCCTCTTTCTATATCAACTGTCCCTACGTTTGGCGGTGTCGGCAAATTACAAAGAGACGGGCGCGTGGCCCAGCGTGGCCGGCAACGTGGCGCAGAGACGACATTCGTGTCAAATCACCGGATGTACGAGCAACGGAGAAACTTTAGAATTGTAAACATAGAAATAAAGAAGTTTTGCGTACAGACAGGGTCGTTTCGTTTCTCATGTTCCGATCATTTGTATGAAATGGAATACAATAATCAATGTAAGAGAGCAAGTGTATTGGAAGGCATTTACTTCTTTAATTAACAAGTACTTTTTGCAACATTTTCAACCTCGTCGGTGCTGCTAGCACTTAAAATTATCACGATACAAAAATTGGGAGTGATGGGATTCGATAATGTATAAAAGTTCGTTCTACAAATTAGTTTAACACGCCAGTAAACGACTAGAAAGGATGATCTTGACTTTTTCACTGACACCCCTTTTTTAAAAATGAGCAAAAAGGGAAGTTTTCAATTTACACCTCACTGCCCATCGCCCTTGCAGATTCAACGTTAAAACATGATGAAAATGGGAATTTTTTAATGAGCTATCGAATGACGTTTTTGGTTTATAATTGTTTTGGGATCGCTTTTGAGCCCCATCATCACCCTTCGAATAAGATACTTTATCAGATCATTGGTTAGGTTAGGGACGAAAAGGCATTTTAATACCGGTGGCTTATGCCAAAGGAAACACTTGTACGCAATCGTGTCGGAGAGGAGTCGGAGCCGTAGCTTATTTCTTGTCTCCGTTCGTTACGTAGCAGACGACTCGCTGACTGAGAGCACGTACATCTTTTCCCCACCACGACCGTCACGACAGTGGTTCTTATGAATTCCTCGTCGGTACGTGGTGTTACCTACGCTGTTATACTTCTTTACCTACATCTTTTCGCTCTCGTGCCAGGCCCCACCAGGCCCCATTATCGGAAAAAAAAATTGCCCATAGTGAGCAGTCTTTAAGTATATCTCGTCGGTGCCAGTGAGTGAACAGTGAGACGTGGCAGAACAAGCGTCGCTGGACAATGTCGAAGGACGTGACGACGCCCGGCTCGAGCGTGTCGAACGTTTACTTAGCGAATTAGGAAGAGGGCGGAATCAAAATTCGCGGGCAGGCTCTCAATCGCGTTCGCGCTCGCGCTCTCAAACACCCTTGCGTGAAAGGGAAAGCGCGCGTTTGGAACGCTTGGAACGGCGTGTGAAAGCAGTGTGTAGCCGTTCAGGGTCACGCCCGAGATCGCCGTCGTACACCCGCCCGGAGGACGAACTGCTAATCCCCATTTTCGATCCTATGAAGGAAAATGTGATCGTGGAAAATTGGGTACGACACGTGGACGAGATGAGGAAACTGTACGAGTGGGACGACCGATCCGTAATGCGACTGGTCGCCACTCGCTTGCGGGGTCATGCCAGACAATGGAGGCAGCAAATTGCAAAGCTGCACCGAGGCTATCGTTAGGAGACTATTGCTTCCAGAAGCTCAACAAACTTCGGAAGCTCGATATCGTTATCCCCGACAAGTATTTGATAGAGATGGTCATCGGTGGGATACCGGATGCGTGCATCGCACGATCTGTTCGTTCTGCGTAGTATACAGATGCAAACGCACTACATGCCTATATGAGTAGCATGGGCGACATGCCTCAGTTAGGAGGGAAAATGACGCAGCCAAAGGATAACCAACGGACAGTGTGAGCGATATAATAGGACGATTGTAGACGCACTGGCCACAACCTCTGCAGGCAAGGACCCCGAGACTGGGACAAGGAGGTGAAAAGAATACAAAGTGCATTGAACACTATGCACAACAAGGCGATTGCCACGACGCCAGTATGGGCACTCATGGGCTGCGATGTCAGGGGCGTCGCCGAGGGACGAATTATGAGCGCAGCCCAGGGAGAGGTCGATCGCGTGGATTTGGTGGAATTACGGGATGGCATATCCAAACATATCAGCAACGAGCAACGGATGCAGAAAGAGCGTTACGATCGCATTCGTCGAGAGGCGCCAAGTACGCGGTCGCTGATCTGTTACTGGTACAGATCACCAGCGACTATGCGACGGGTGGTAGCAAAAAGTTATTACCACATTTTAAAGGGCCCTTTCGAGTACGGACGGTTCTATTCAATGATAGATACGAAGTCGAGAACCTACGGGAGGGGGCCGCGGAACGTGACGACGGTGGTAGCCGTGGATCGCGTGCAACCATGGATCTCAATCCAAGGGGACGGCATGGTTGATTGATGATGAAAATATGCCTGATATTTAACCTACATATTTTTCTTTGTATTTTTAGTTTGTACAGAAGCCAAAAGCAGAATGATTTAGCAACCAGGGTAAATTGCGACATCGTTGACGGACAAAGGTTCCTGTGTGGAACCGGATGGCGGCAAGCACGACACTTATTGTTAGAGACCTAAGTGATTAAAGCCATTGTTAAAACGCGTACCTGGTTGATAGAAAATGAACGATGGTTTTGGCTGGAACTGAGTGAGTACCTATTTGCCCCGCGAAGCAACCTAAAACGGGGGGGGGGTACGGAATATCGCTTGAAGTGCGGAGCTTAACCGATGGCCTGTGTGCCGCGGTTGTGAATTAGTGGACGGGAGGAGTACTGGGTACTCTCGAATCATTGCGAACTGACGTTTCAACTTGAAGTTCGTAGCTTAACCGATAGGCTGTGTGCCGCGGTTGTGAATTGGTGGACGGGAGGAGTACTGGGTACCCTCGAATCATTGCGAACTGACGTTTCAACTTGAAGTTCGTAGCTTAACCGATAGGCTGTGTGCCGCGGTTGTGAAACAGTGGACGGGAGGAGTACTGGGTACCCCCGAATCATTGTGAATTGACGTTTGAACTTGAAGTTCGGAGATTAACCGATAGGCTGTGTGCCGCGGTTGTGAAACAGTGGACGGGAGGAGTACTGGGTACCCCCGAATCATTGTGAATTGACGTTTGAACTTGAAGTTCGGAGATTAACCGATAGGCTGTGTGCCGCGGTTGTGAGACAGTGGTCGGGAGGAGTACTGGGTACTCCCGAATCATTGTGAACTGACGTTTGGACTTGAAGTTCGGAGCTTAACCGATAGGCTGTGTGCCGCGGTTGTGAGACAGTGGTGGGGAAGAGTACTGGGTATCCCCAAATCATTGTGAACTGATATTTGAACTTGAAGTTCGGAACTTAACCGATAGGCTGTGTGCCGCGGTTGCGAGACTATGGTCAGGAGGAATATTGGGTACACCCGTACCGTTGACAATCAACGCAGGAGCCTCAAAGTCATAGGAAACTGATGGACTGTGTGCCCCGATTAGACAAGGGCACTCGGAGGAGCTGAGAGGAGCACCATGTATCAGACTGGAGAAATTACAGGCAACAGGAGAATACTATGAGCTAAGTCGCACCTTGTTTAGGTATTGTACAATAATTGTAAATTAGTGATATTAAATCTGTTTCTGGTTACAGGATGTCTGAGGACAGACATTGTAGTCAGGTTGGCCGAATGTAAGGAAACCCGCACGCGGGAAGTATTGGGCAACGGTACAGTAAGGATTATGTACCTCCCCTGTCCGAAGGAGAGGTGTTGCCAGGCGAAGGGTTTCAGATAGCGACGGACAAAAGACGAGCAAGGAAACGGTGACGCTGCCGACACAGGGAATCGCGCAGGCGATCATTCTCGAACGAGCAGTGCGAGCGACCAGTTAGATTTCATCTGTATTACTATCCACGAATAAAATATACGTCAGCACATTTTCCAAAGTATTCATAACGCCTACCGTGATTACGTTCGATTTCTTACATAAAGTATCTTATTCGAAGGGTGTAGTTGGATGCTGGGGTCAAAATAACATAATATAACAATTATAAATCGAAAACGTCATGCGATAGCTCATTAAAAAATACCCATTTTCATCACGTTTTAACTTTCAATCTGGAAGGGCAAGGGGCAGTAGGTTGTAAATTAAAAACTTTCGTTTTTGCTCATTTCTAAAAAAGGGGTGTCCGTGAAAAAAATCAAGAACCTCCTTTCTGGCCGTTTCTGGCGTGTTAAAATTAATTTGTAGTGTAACATCCAACAACACCCACAACAATTTTTGCGACATGGGAGTGAGTGAGACCCACTGCTCGCTATCCTCCTCCCACTAGCAGTACCAAACAACACGTTACCAAGGCAACGGGCTGGGAAGAATCGAGAAGGGTCCAGAAACATCTGGAAGGATCGAGAAGGTTCTCGAAGATTCGCGACAACCGGCGATCGCGGCCCGCGGCCGAGATGACCACCACGCATAGCAACGAACTTGTTGATGAGCCCGCTTGCTTAGTTACGAAGGAGTATAAAAGACGGTGTCTTCGGTCACACAATCTCTTAGTTTCCTGCTGGGAAGACAAGGTAATACCACGGTCGCCCAGCAGGGCCGGGGACCATTCTGGGTCACCCCCTGGAGGAGAGGACGGTAGGACTATGCCACCGGCCGCCTCCAGGAGGGGAGAGTACAGAGTGTCCTTAGGCATGGGAGCCGATTCCCGGGTCACCCTGTGGAGGAGAGGACGGTAGGACTACGCCACCGGCCGCCTCCACTAGGGGAGAGTACAGGAAGGCTACCCAGTAGAGTCATTTGCGGGCGATTCCCGGGTCACCCTCTGGAGGAGAGGACGGTAGGACTACGCCACCGGCCGCCTCCACGAGGGGAGAGTACAGGAAAACTGCCCAGTAGAGTCAATAGCGGACCAAGACCTTAAGTCGCCCGCCAGAGGATAGATCGGCAGGACTCACCGCCGATCACCTCCTAGAAAATACAAGACACCCTCTAAATAGTAGAATCCAATATTGTAAAGTCAAGCGTTTTACCATCGAGAGTTTGAGACGAGCGTGCTCTGTTAAAAGAGATCGGTCATTACGAGTAGAGCCAAGTCCTACCTTACCGACACCCGAACCAATTTCCTGTAAAATCTCCAAAAATGAATAAATCCTTAACATTTTCCCACAGAACCAAACCTCCTGTTGATTCCAAACCTACCACCAAACCCATCCACTACAGTAGAACGAATTTTCATGCATCCTTTATAAGATAAGTATATTATGCAATATTCAATGCTATGAGATGGGGTACAATAAACAAATATAGGTGCTAAGAAAACTGCTAAAACAAGGAGAATATGTAGTAATTGCGCTTGTTATTTTATGCTAAAATATTTGTAGGTCCGCTAATATTATCGGTTGCACAACGGCAAAACGTCTTTTTTCTCAGTACTACTCTCTTTATTATTATTTTCCTTTAGTTTATTATTATTATTACTTTGTCGTTTCTTTCTTTTTCTTCCTTTTTTTGTGCAGCTTAATCTCTCTGTATTTTATCCTTTATTTTTCTTTTTCCTAGAGATAAGTTAACATAATATTTAGGTTAAGTTATATTCAATTAAATATTAAAGCCAGTTTCTTTTTTGGACCCATGTTCTGTAGCCCCCCGCATAAAACGAATGCGGTGCATGCGCCGAATTATATTTCATCTAATGTTCAAGCGCATTTAATGTTAACCGGGCCGATTCAAAACCTTCCCACTGCTGCATTCCGGGAACACGTACGCACTTTTATTTACACTTTCGGCATCTGCGCACGAATCCAATACTCTCAAGATCACTAGGCATAGGGACACCCCTCCTTCATGCGATTGTCATATTCTTGACGATTGTCATATTTTCGACGTATTCTTTACGTGCATTTTTATGTTTTTCTTCTTACAATGTATTTGTACAAGAAAAACATTAATATATATGCGAAATGTCTAATAGTAAATGTCATTGGCCGGCCTCAGGATCCAATGGTGACGATTCAAACTCCTCACCTGAGTGAAATTTTTCCAATCCTGCATACATTTTTATTAACATTTATTAGCAGCCAAGTTTTAAGAGTTCGCGGAGGCGATACAGTGGAGGCCCGATGAATTTTTCCTGAGATCTGCCAGATAAATTTTGACGCTTAAACCCCACCACTAGGCGGGATCCCCCTCGCATTCGGCAACTGTCACGCCTGATATCGCAGCGTAATTCCTTTGAATACTAACGTAATGTGGTGAAAAGTTCATAATCTTATAAGTAATGTAAGGGGATTTTCGAGGAAACAACTACTATTCGGTTTAACTATGACTTTCCTTGCGGCTGCTCTCCTCTACTACTCAAAATGCTATATCCCGGAAAGAAACGCGCTTCGCACCTCCCCTCGTGCAAATCCTGGCTCGGTGACGTCAGCGGCCGCCAGTTCTAGCGTCCATTGACATGCGCCGGCTAGCGTTTGTCACAGCAACGACTATGTACATATGTACGAACGTGTAATATGTAAACCTTTTAATAAGAACAAATATAAACCGAGTTGTACTGTGTTTGGTATCATTTAACTCGGAATAATATTACTAATATGTTTTGTCTTCAGTCCGTCTTTTTTCCTTATCTGCCGTTTCTACTTCTGATCATCCGTATCGGCAAAAAGCAAACGAATGAATTCGACTACAGTAGATTTTCTATATGAGTCCGATTTGAGCTACACGATATCTGTCCACGGATGCCCCTTTCACAAACAGGGGTCGTCGTCGGCCGAGCGGTTCCCCGTCGCTTGTATCGCAGTGGCATTTTTTGATGCTGACAATTGAACAGCGACGCGGTCTATCGGTGGGACACTAACCCTAATTAACAAATCAAAAATTGTTAATTGCAATTTTTCGTTAAAAAGAAGTTTACTCGTATATTGGAAACATTTTTCTAATAAAAATAAGACCAAACACGAAATGGTTACGACACTTGGTTTCGCTATTCTGACTTGTCAAACACACTGTCGCCTAAACGTCGCGGAATCAATGTGGTGTGAAGAAGGAACTTCTATTCGATGTGAATCAAGTACCTGGCGAATGAATCGACGCTTACCGTGGAGCTGGATGAGAAACAAAGTTTTCTTGAGTGGAATGAATGTCCCCTATTCGTTATAAGCCCATTTGGCGGCATTTTTTTTGCGTCTCTTACCGTGTAGGGACACCATTGGCAGGTGCCTCCTCACAAACTCACACAGGGATCCTGCTACAGTTTAGCCGACTTTAAACTTCTCATACGCAAATAAAGTGGCAAGCAATTTTATATGTAAATAGGAGTTTTAATTAGTAACAAAATATAACCCGATTGGTTTCGTGTTTGGTCTCATTTTACTTAGCAAAATATTAGCAATACGGTACTGACATTTTTATTCATAAAAAGTCAAAGTTGTAAAAATTTCTTCGCTGCACTAGTGTTGCCCATCGTCATGTGGCATTGAATCATTCAACAATGGCTTCACCTTCACTCCCTCTTTCTATATCAACTGTCCCTACGTTTGGCGGTGTCGGCAAATTACAAAGAGACGGGCGCGTGGCCCAGCGTGGCCGGCAACGTGGCGCAGAGACGACATTCGTGTCAAATCACCGGATGTACGAGCAACGGAGAAACTTTAGAATTGTAAACATAGAAATAAAGAAGTTTTGCGTACAGACAGGGTCGTTTCGTTTATCATGTTCCGATCATTTGTATGAAATGGAATACAATAATCAATGTAAGAGAGCAAGTGTATTGGAAGGCATTTACTTCTTTAATTAACAAGTACTTTTTGCAACATTTTCAACCTCGTCGGTGCTGCTAGCACTTAAAATTATCACGATACAAAAATTGGGAGTGATGGGATTCGATAATGTATAAAAGTTCGTTCTACAAATTAGTTTAACACGCCAGTAAACGACTAGAAAGGATGATCTTGACTTTTTCACTGACACCCCTTTTTTAAAAATGAGCAAAAAGGGAAGTTTTCAATTTACACCTCACTGCCCATCGCCCTTGCAGATTCAACGTTAAAACATGATGAAAATGGGAATTTTTTAATGAGCTATCGAATGACGTTTTTGGTTTATAATTGTTTTGGGATCGCTTTTGAGCCCCATCATCACCCTTCGAATAAGATACTTTATCAGATCATTGGTTAGGTTAGGGACGAAAAGGCATTTTAATACCGCTGGCTTATGCCAAAGGAAACACTTGTACGCAATCGTGTCGGAGAGGAGTCGGAGCCGTAGCTCATTTCTTGTCTCCGTTCGGTACGTAGCAGACGACTCGCTGACTGAGAGCACGTACATCTTTTCCCCACCACGACCGTCACGACAGTGGTTCTTATGAATTCCTCGTCGGTACGTGGTGTTACCTACGCTGTTATACTTCTTTACCTACATCTTTTCGCTCTCGTGCCAGGCCCCACCAGGCCCCATTATCGGAAAAAAAAATTGCCCATAGTGAGCAGTCTTTAAGTATATCTCGTCGGTGACTTCGTATATCTATATTTATCAGCAACTATCGATACTAGCGCCCCCTGCTGGATTAACTTTCATTGCTGTATTAAAATCTGGAATATTTCTCTAACATGGCGTTCGTACTCCTGTTATTGCAGTCTCCATGGTTTGATGGTATGTGGATGCTTCCCGAGAGCGTGAAGCTTGTCAGGTTGGCCGTGTTAGCGCCAGATTAGAAAATCAATAAATCAATAAATCAATAATAAAAGAATATGTAACTAAGGTAATAAATAATTGTAGTAAAGTTGCCGAGGTAATAACAGATGGTTTGTTGTATGTCACCGAGGCAATGCGTTATTCTTTTGAGATGAGAGGTGACCGCTCTAAGGAGGCATGTGCGCGAGGTCGATGGCCTGATGTCATCAATACTTCGATAGCGCATGCAATATTATAAACAAATGAACAAAGGACCTGGCCACGGAGTGGGGAGAGCGGAGGCTCTCTGGCAAGAGGACCGAGTCGAAGGACGAGGCACTTACCCCAGTACCTTTGCGTCGTAAAGTTTATTGTTGCCTAGATCTCAATCAATAAATTTATAACACGTCTGTGCGTTGCGCCCTGCACCAGCATAAAGCACGCTATAAAGTGCATACAGGGTTTAAAAAAAAAAACAATTCAATGAGTATGTTGTTTCCTCGGCCGCGATACGGTCATTCAGGACGAAGCAAAGTTTTCAACACAAATCTATATTCTTTCCGACGTTTCGATCCGAATACGGATCCTCCTCATGGATTTAAAATTATGTCTGTAAAATGAATGTGTAAGTGAAGTGGAACAAAAGAAAGAACAGAACGGTGTAAAGTATATACCAAATGGATTAATCCGAATCATGAATATGAAGCAACTAAATTCACTTATTTTGTGAAAAATATACTTACGATCATCAAACTGTGTCGTCCTTTTCGGTATTTATTGGTTTTTACTATTGTTGAAGGGAAAGTTAAGATGTTGAGACCAAAATTAGGCAATTCATTTGATGTTACAACTGCACTGTTTGCCGTAAATTAATAACTTTCGCGGCCTTATCCCTGACCTTCACGCGGTACATGGTAATTGTTGTGCGTTCCCTATGCGACTAAACGGCGAGGTACATGCGAACTGTATAGCCGACCCATATCTTTTTTACTCATCCCCACGCCAATCCGTCTTCCAGGAATGAGAGGTCCTAAAGGTGTTAGTAATGTGTCATCTCACTACATGTAACCGATCACCTATGGCAGTATTGGTGGTATCTACTACGCATATTTGAATAATCCGTTATGATGGAAACTTTACCAAACCGCCGAAACGATGAACAAAATGATTTAAAGAAATTACCTAATAGGCCGATTGAAAATAGAAACATGAGGCAATGTTATGTAATTATAATGGTTTTGAAAAATTAAGTAGTTTCTGAAAAATTGATTTTATATTAACAAGTCTAAACAATGCAAAAAAGACACCGCTAAATAGAGCAAATGAATCGAATTTTGAAACTGTAGCTATTAAGCATATAAAGTTATAGCAATTATGATGGAAAAAATGAGTAATAATTGTGCAGTTGACCGATGTATAATACGGCTAGTTTTGTATTACCTTCAACTAGTGTAGGATTTGGTTCGTTTCCATACTCCATGGAACACCCCCCGAACCTACTCTAGGAGGTCAATGTTACGGCTCATTGTGGTAATGAGTCCGGGTTTTTAAACTGGATAAACTTCGGAAGGCCAGCATCCCGCTGGCACCTTACACCGAAAGTTTACCAGAGCTTGACTCCCATGTAATGGGTAGTCACTTCACCGAAAGCATAAGGCTTAAACGGCGGAAAAAAGAAGAGAAATTTTAAGTTGTAATTTGCAGAAAAAGGTAAAAGAATATATACGTAAGAGTTTAACAAACAAAAAATCAAACAATCACCCGTTTTTGCACAAATATAAGGTTTTCCCTCGTACCCTCTAACACCCATTGACAATGTAGAACAAAACGACCAACAATGTAGGAACGAAATATTTAACTGATACACAATGATAATAGATATGAGAATAGGATGGTAAACAATTGTAGAATATTTGAACAAAACCATTTTGATAGACGCTTAAGAACGAAAGAAAATCATATTAAAAATTGAAACCATTGTCTTCATACTCCCGTGGGTAAAGTTCGGGCATCAATGTTCATTCGAACAAATGGATGTAATAATCATAGACAATAGGTTTTTCGTACTTTAGGTTAACGCTAGTACTGTGTCGTATGATTTCGATCGTCTCTTGGAACTTCCTTAGCGTCTGGTCTGATTGTGTATCTAATATTGTTGCGTTCGTGAAATCAAAGAGATGGTCTTCGTCTATACTATGTAGGGTCAGGGCCGTATACTGGTTGGAATTACAAAATTTGTTTCTTTGGTGTTCTTTGATTCTCGTATGAAAATGTCTGGCCGTCTGCCCAATATAACAAGCATTACAATGTTTGCATGGGATTTTATAAATGATGTTTGTTTTATGCCAGTTATCTATAACGTCCTTTTTGGGTGGAAAAAAGTTGTTGAGGGTACGTGAGATACTGTATATTATGTGCAGGTTGTACTTCCGAAAAGTCCGTGCTATACTATTTGACAAGTTATTAATGAAAGGAAAACAGATCGTATTTCGCCAAGTAAGAGGTCCTCTAATGTTACGTATATGTTCTTTTCTCTGACTGACACTCCACGGGTGGTATAAATCGAAAATCCTTTTTTTGAAACAAGTATTAACAAAATTGTGAGGAAAACCGTTTTCTTTTAACACTTCTCTACTTAAATTTAAGTTTTTTTCCCTGAAGCTAACATCAGATAATATAGAGGCTCTATCAATTAGGCCGTAAATAAGACCAATTTTTTGTTGCAACGGATGATTTGAATAAAAAGAAATATATCTTTTTGACCACGTAGGTTTATGATACCAGTCAGTAATCAGTTCATTGTCTGTACCCCGTATGACCTCCATGTCTAGGAATTGGATCCGACCTTCGACCTCTCTTTCATGGGTAAATTGTAACATTTCATGGTATGAATTAAACGTATTCAACACATAATCAATCTTGTCAAATGGTACCGCACACAGTATATCGTCAACGTATCTCTTGTAAAAAGGCAAGGTGAACTCAAGAAGCTCAATGCAACTCCCCTCCAATTCCTCCATCACAAGGTTGGCTGCCACAGGTGACAGTGGTGAGCCCATGGCACATCCATAAGACTGTTTGTATGTTACATTATTGAAACGAAAAATGTTAGAGTCTAAACAAAATTTGACGGCTTCTAAAAAATTACTTTTGGGGATCGTTGTATGTTGTTTGATAACTTCCCATCTATTATTAATAACTTCCAACACCTTTGTTATAGGTACATTGGTAAATAATGAAGTAACATCTAATGAGATAAGAACAAAATTTTCCGGAATGAAAAGACCTTTTAAGAAACGTGACATATGCCAACTATCGATAGCTGCATATGCTGTTTTATCTGTAACTTTAACTAAAATTGAACTGAGAAATTGTGCCAGTTTGTAGGTGGGGGTGTTAATTGATGAAACTATTAACTTCCAAGAAAGGACGGGCTTGTGTATCTTGGGCAATGCATATGCTCTCGCCACATTGGCCGAGTAGCAATGTAGCTCCTTGGAGATGTTATCGCTTATATATTTCTTTTTATGCCATAGATTTACAATATTGTTATTCTTTAATTGATTTGTTGCCGTGTATTCAAATTTTGTTTTTTGATAAATATTTTTGTCATTTAACATGGATTCTATTTCTACATTATATTTGTCTTTATCAACTAATACTGTGACATTACCCTTATCTGCTTTCAAAATTAATAAATTGGGATTATCTTTAATGAACTGTTTTGTGGTTTTAATATTTCTAAATAACAGTTTGTAAATATTAAGGAAGTTAATAGAGGGTTGTCTTTGCATGAATGTTTTTAAAGAGTGAATCACTTTTTGACGAACACAATTTTTTTGCTCAGGAGGTATCAATAAGAGGGCACGCTAAATACTTGCACATAACCGGGTGGTTGGAACATTTTTTCCAGTGATAGGTATAGCGAATTTTGAACCCAAGGCTAAAACCTTTAGTACCTCTGACGGCACATCTATATCAGATAAATTTTTAATCCAATTCTGTGTGGTTGGAATATCAACTAAATTCCTATTACTTTCTGTAAGAAGAGTTTTAAATTTATGGAAACATTTATTCTTATATGATTTTTCAAAGTTTCTAAGCCGAAAATTGTGTGTTTGAAAAAATTTTGAAAAAATTGATTCTGGAAAAATATTGCAAACCGATCTATGTACTGCATAATCTCTAAATTCTAGTGAATTGAGTTTATAAAGTGTGTCTTTAATTTCTATAATAAGTGCTCTGTTCCAAAAAGTGTGTTTTGCATTATCAAATTTAATCAATGTGCGTGTATTAAACATTGTAATATTGTTGTTAATCATTAAATGTTTGGGAATTAGTGAATAATGTTTACATTTTAAAAGGAATTTAGCCTGGTTACGTGTTCGTATTAGCGCCTCTTTCGTTCGTAGCCAGTTCTTAAGTAAAATACGTTTTTCATTGCCATAATTAAAGGAGATGTAATCAAAAAAAATTTTTCCATTGGTAATATCCATTTGAGTTATACACTTAGTAGCAAAACAGAAAGAATTTTAAAGAAGTTAGGAAATAGTGTATATGAAGTAAAGAAAAAAAAGAACAAGAGAGTAAACAGATAGAAAAAACCAATAATTTTAGTAGTAATACATTTTAAGGCCTTCGTATTAATATGAAATGGGATATACTTAACGACCGTTAACTAAAGTTATGAGTATGTTGTTTCCTCGGCCACGATACGGTCATTCAGGACGAAGCAAAGTTTTCAACACAAATCTATATTCTTTCCGACGTTTCGATCCGAATCCGGATCCTCCTCGTGGATTTAAAATTATGTCTGTAAAATGAATGTGTAAGTGAAGTGGAACAAAAGAAAGAACAGAACGGTGTAAAGTATATGGACCGTTTATTTTGAAAGTGGTGTAAGTCCATTTTCTGTTGTTTCGAGTAAATTAAAGGTTAGCATATTAATCAATTAAAAAATATACATTAATTATATCAAGTCCGGCAATGTTTCTACGGATTTATCAATGTGTAATTTGATTATATAAATTTCTTTTAGGCGAAATTAACTGAAATAATGTATATTTACGGGTTGCAAATGGGCTTACACCACTTTCATAATTAGTCAATTGTAAAAATCATTTTGTTTCAATTCTGAAAAAATAAATATCACTTCAAATATATATTATACTAATCCAATTTTGTTTATAAATAATAAGGAGAAATAAAATGGGACTAGTATTTTTTATTTTGAACGTTAATTAGTTTATATTATTTAAGTTTGCTATTAAGCTATTGTTTAGTTATTAAGGTAAAATAACTGCTTCAATGCTTATATTTTTCGTATGTAATTTCGTTTGGCATCGTTATACAAAGGTGTTTGGACAATTCTTTCAAAGTTTGGTGGTCTTTCCCGACATGTAAGTGATAAATCTAATGTCTAAAATTCTGTATCCCCCACCGATATTTTATATACAATAGCATACGGCGCACTTTTACAAAACCACATCCAAATATTTTCAACGAGTTTACTTTTTCTCCGTTAGTAATTTTTCTTACCCGTTTTTGAATTGCGATTTGTAGATTCTTTATTTTACATCAAATAAAACGGGAGAATTTCGTGTAAAATAACTGTATTATTCTGTCTACATTGTTTTATGACATCATAATAATCCTGTGGTGTGTACAAGATTCGTGAAATAAAGCACGTGTAACCAAATTACCCAACTATGTCTATGAAAATTGGACTTACACCACTATCATAATCAATGAATATGCAATTTCTTTAATCGATCAATTTTAAATTGAACAAAGTATTAGCATTTTTAAGATATTAAATGCTAACACGTTATAAATAAAGAGTTTACGCTAGATTGAGTACAAATTACGTAATAACTCATTTTTGTTTAAAAGTGGACTTACACCACTTTCAAAATAAACGGTCCATATACCAAATGGATTAATCCGAATCATGAATATGAGGCAAATAAATTCACTTATTTTGTGAAAAATATACTTACGATCATCAAACTGTGTCGTCCTTTTCGGTATTTATTGGTTTTTACTATTGTTGAAGGGAAAGTTAAGATGTTAAGACCAAAATTAGGTAATCCATTTGATGTTATAACTGAACTGTTTGCCGTAAATTAATAACTTCCGCGGCCTTATCCCTGACCTTCACGCGGTACATGGTAATTGTTGTGCGTTCCCTATGCGACTAAACGGCGAGGTACATGCGAACTGTGTAGCCGACCCATATCTTTCTTACTCATCCCCACCTGTCCCCACCCCAATCCGTCTTCCAGGAATGAGAGGTCCTAAAGGTGTTAGTAATGTGTCATCTCACTACATGTAACCGATCACCTATGGCAGTATTGGTGGTATCTACTACGCATATTTGAATAATCCGTTATGATGGGAACTTTACCAAACCGCCGAAACGATGAACAAAATGATTTAAAGAAATTACCTAATAGGCCGATTGAAAATAGAAACATGAGGCAATGTTATGTAATTATAATGGTTTTGAAAAATTAAGTAGTTTCTGAAAAATTGATTTTATATTAACAAGTCTAAACAATGCAAAAAAGATACCGCTAAATAGAGCAAATGAATAGAATTTTGAAACTGTAACTATTAAGCATATAAAGTTATAGCAAATATGATGGAAAAAATGAGTAATAATTGTGCAGTTAACCGATGTATAATACGGCTAGTTTTGTATTACCTTCAACTAGTGTAGGATTCGGTTCGTTTCCATACTCCATGGAACACCCCCCGAACCTACTCTAGGAAGTCAATGTTACGTCTCATTGTGGTAATGAGTCCGGGTTTTTAAACTGGATAAACTTCGGAACTTCTACTGGTTGAAATTACAAAAGTACACGGCCCTGACCCGACATAGTATAGACGAAGACCATCTCTTTGATTTCACGAACGCAACAATATTGGATACACAATCAGACCAGACGCTAAGGAAGTTCCAAGAGACGATAGAAATCATACGACACAGTACTAGCGTTAACCTAAAGTACGAAAAACCTATTGTCTATGATTATTACATTCATTTGTTCGAATGAACATTGATGCCCGAACTTTACCCACGGGAGTATGAAGACAATGGTTTCAATTTTTAATATGATTTTCTTTCGTTCTTAAGCGTCTATCAAAATGGTTTTGTTCAAATATTCTACAATTGTTTACCATCCTATTCTCATATCTATTATCATTGTGTATCAGTTAAATATTTCGTTCCTACATTGTTGGTCTTTTTGTTCTACATTGTCAATGGGTGTTAGAGGGTACGTGGGAAAACCTTATATTTGTGCAGAGACGGGTGATTGTTTGATTTTTTGTTTGTTAAACTCTTACGTATATATTCTTTTACCTTTTTCTGCAAATTACAACTTAAAATTTCTCTTCTTTTTTCCGCCGTTTAAGCCTTATGCTTTCGGTGAAGTGACTACCCATTACATGGGAGTCAAGCTCTGGTAAACTTTCGGTGTAAGGTGCCAGCAGGATGCTGGCCTTCCGAAGTTTATCCAGTTTGAAAATCGGACTCATTACCACAATGAGCCGTAACATTGACTTCCTAGAGTAGGTTCGGGGGGTGTTCCATGGAGTATGGAAACGAACCGAATCCTACACTAGTTGAAGGTAATACAAAACTAGCCGTATTATACATCGGTTAACTGCACAATTATTACTCATTTTTTCCATCATATTTGCTATAACTTTATATGCTTAATAGTTACAGTTTCAAAATTCTATTCATTTGCTCTATTTAGCGGTATCTTTTTTGCATTGTTTAGACTTGTTAATATAAAATCAATTTTTCAGAAACTACTTAATTTTTCAAAACCATTATAATTACATAACATTGCCTCATGTTTCTATTTTCAATCGGCCTATTAGGTAATTTCTTTAAATCATTTTGTTCATCGTTTCGGCGGTTTGGTAAAGTTCCCATCATAACGGATTATTCAAATATGCGTAGTAGATACCACCAATACTGCCATAGGTGATCGGTTACATGTAGTGAGACGACACATTACTAACATCTTTAGGACCTCTCATTCCTGGAAGACGGATTGGCGTGGGGATGAGTAAAAAAGATATGGGTCGGCTATACAGTTCGCATGTACCTCGCCGTTTAGTCGCATAGGGAACGCACAACAATTACCATGTACCGCGTGAAGGTCAGGGATAAGGCCGCGAAAGTTATTAATTTACGGCAAACAGTGCAGTTGTAACATCAAATGAATTGCCTAATTTTGGTCTCAACATCTTAACTTTCCCTTCAACAATAGTAAAAACCAATAAATACCGAAAAGGACGACACAGTTTGATGATCGTAAGTATATTTTTCACAAAATAAGTGAATTTAGTTGCTTCATATTCATGATTCGGATTAATCCATTTGGTATATACTTTACACCGTTCTGTTCTTTCTTTTGTTCCACTTCACTTACACATTCATTTTACAGACATAATTTTAAATCCATGAGGAGGATCCGTATTCGGATCGAAACGTCGGAAAGAATATAGATTTGTGTTGAAAACTTTGCTTCGTCCTGAATGACCGTATCGCGGCCGAGGAAACAACATACTCATTGAATTGTTTTTTTTTTTAAACCCTGTATGCACTTTATAGCGTGCTTTATGCTGGTGCAGGGCGCAACGCACAGACGTGTTATAAATTTATTGATTGAGATCTAGGCAACAATAAACTTTACGACGCAAAGGTACTGGGGTAAGTGCCTCGTCCTTCGACTCGGTCCTCTTGCCAGAGAGCCTCCGCTCTCCCCACTCCGTGGCCAGGTCCTTTGTTCATTTGTTTATAATATTGCATGCGCTATCGAAGTATTGATGACATCAGGCCATCGACCTCGCGCACATGCCTCCTTAGAGCGGTCACCTCTCATCTCAAAAGAATAACGCATTGCCTCGGTGACATACAACAAACCATCTGTTATTACCTCGGCAACTTTACTACAATTATTTATTACCTTAGTTACATATTCTTTTATTATTGATTTATTGATTTATTGATTTTCTAATCTGGCGCTAACACGGCCAACCTGACAAGCTTCACGCTCTCGGGAAGCATCCACATACCATCAAACCATGGAGACTGCAATAACAGGAGTACGAACGCCATGTTAGAGAAATATTCCAGATTTTAATACAGCAATGAAAGTTAATCCAGCAGGGGGCGCTAGTATCGATAGTTGCTGATAAATATAGATATACGAAGTCACCGACGAGATATACTTAAAGACTGCTCACTATGGGCAATTTTTTTTTCCGATAATGGGGCCTGGTGGGGCCTGGCACGAGAGCGAAAAGATGTAGGTAAAGAAGTATAACAGCGTAGGTAACACCACGTACCGACGAGGAATTCATAAGAACCACTGTCGTGACGGTCGTGGTGGGGAAAAGATGTACGTGCTCTCAGTCAGCGAGTCGTCTGCTACGTACCGAACGGAGACAAGAAATGAGCTACGGCTCCGACTCCTCTCCGACACGATTGCGTACAAGTGTTTCCTTTGGCATAAGCCAGCGGTATTAAAATGCCTTTTCGTCCCTAACCTAACCAATGATCTGATAAAGTATCTTATTCGAAGGGTGATGATGGGGCTCAAAAGCGATCCCAAAACAATTATAAACCAAAAACGTCATTCGATAGCTCATTAAAAAATTCCCATTTTCATCATGTTTTAACGTTGAATCTGCAAGGGCGATGGGCAGTGAGGTGTAAATTGAAAACTTCCCTTTTTGCTCATTTTTAAAAAAGGGGTGTCAGTGAAAAAGTCAAGATCATCCTTTCTAGTCGTTTACTGGCGTGTTAAACTAATTTGTAGAACGAACTTTTATACATTATCGAATCCCATCACTCCCAATTTTTGTATCGTGATAATTTTAAGTGCTAGCAGCACCGACGAGGTTGAAAATGTTGCAAAAAGTACTTGTTAATTAAAGAAGTAAATGCCTTCCAATACACTTGCTCTCTTACATTGATTATTGTATTCCATTTCATACAAATGATCGGAACATGAGAAACGAAACGACCCTGTCTGTACGCAAAACTTCTTTATTTCTATGTTTACAATTCTAAAGTTTCTCCGTTGCTCGTACATCCGGTGATTTGACACGAATGTCGTCTCTGCGCCACGTTGCCGGCCACGCTGGGCCACGCGCCCGTCTCTTTGTAATTTGCCGACACCGCCAAACGTAGGGACAGTTGATATAGAAAGAGGGAGTGAAGGTGAAGCCATTGTTGAATGATTCAATGCCACATGACGATGGGCAACACTAGTGCAGCGAAGAAATTTTTACAACTTTGACTTTTTATGAATAAAAATGTCAGTACCGTATTGCTAATATTTTGCTAAGTAAAATGAGACCAAACACGAAACCAATCGGGTTATATTTTGTTACTAATTAAAACTCCTATTTACATATAAAATTGCTTGCCACTTTATTTGCGTATGAGAAGTTTAAAGTCGGCTAAACTGTAGCAGGATCCCTGTGTGAGTTTGTGAGGAGGCACCTGCCAATGGTGTCCCTACACGGTAAGAGACGCAAAAAAAATGCCGCCAAATGGGCTTATAACGAATAGGGGACATTCATTCCACTCAAGAAAACTTTGTTTCTCATCCAGCTCCACGGTAAGCGTCGATTCATTCGCCAGGTACTTGATTCACATCGAATAGAAGTTCCTTCTTCACACCACATTGATTCCGCGACGTTTAGGCGACAGTGTGTTTGACAAGTCAGAATAGCGAAACCAAGTGTCGTAACCATTTCGTGTTTGGTCTTATTTTTATTAGAAAAATGTTTCCAATATACGAGTAAACTTCTTTTTAACGAAAAATTGCAATTAACAATTTTTGATTTGTTAATTAGGGTTAGTGTCCCACCGATAGACCGCGTCGCTGTTCAATTGTCAGCATCAAAAAATGCCACTGCGATACAAGCGACGGGGAACCGCTCGGCCGACGACGACCCCTGTTTGTGAAAGGGGCATCCGTGGACAGATATCGTGTAGCTCAAATCGGACTCATATAGAAAATCTACTGTAGTCGAATTCATTCGTTTGCTTTTTGCCGATACGGATGATCAGAAGTAGAAACGGCAGATAAGGAAAAAAGACGGACTGAAGACAAAACATATTAGTAATATTATTCCGAGTTAAATGATACCAAACACAGTACAACTCGGTTTATATTTGTTCTTATTAAAAGGTTTACATATTACACGTTCGTACATATGTACATAGTCGTTGCTGTGACAAACGCTAGCCGGCGCATGTCAATGGACGCTAGAACTGGCGGCCGCTGACGTCACCGAGCCAGGATTTGCACGAGGGGAGGTGCGAAGCGCGTTTCTTTCCGGGATATAGCATTTTGAGTAGTAGAGGAGAGCAGCCGCAAGGAAAGTCATAGTTAAACCGAATAGTAGTTGTTTCCTCGAAAATCCCCTTACATTACTTATAAGATTATGAACTTTTCACCACATTACGTTAGTATTCAAAGGAATTACGCTGCGATATCAGGCGTGACAGTTGCCGAATGCGAGGGGGATCCCGCCTTGTGGTGGGGTTTAAGCGTCAAAATTTATCTGGCAGATCTCAGGAAAAATTCATCGGGCCTCCACTGTATCGCCTCCGCGAACTCTTAAAACTTGGCTGCTAATAAATGTTAATAAAAATGTATGCAGGATTGGAAAAATTTCACTCAGGTGAGGAGTTTGAATCGTCACCATTGGATCCTGAGGCCGGCCAATGACATTTACTATTAGACATTTCGCATATATATTAATGTTTTTCTTGTACAAATACATTGTAAGAAGAAAAACATAAAAATGCACGTAAAGAATACGTCGAAAATATGACAATCGTCAAGAATATGACAATCGCATGAAGGAGGGGTGTCCCTATGCCTAGTGATCTTGAGAGTATTGGATTCGTGCGCAGATGCCGAAAGTGTAAATAAAAGTGCGTACGTGTTCCCGGAATGCAGCAGTGGGAAGGTTTTGAATCGGCCCGGTTAACATTAAATGCGCTTGAACATTAGATGAAATATAATTCGGCGCATGCACCGCATTCGTTTTATGCGGGGGGCTACAGAACATGGGTCCAAAAAAGAAACTGGCTTTAATATTTAATTGAATATAACTTAACCTAAATATTATGTTAACTTATCTCTAGGAAAAAGAAAAATAAAGGATAAAATACAGAGAGATTAAGCTGCACAAAAAAAGGAAGAAAAAGAAAGAAACGACAAAGTAATAATAATAATAAACTAAAGGAAAATAATAATAAAGAGAGTAGTACTGAGAAAAAAGACGTTTTGCCGTTGTGCAACCGATAATATTAGCGGACCTACAAATATTTTAGCATAAAATAACAAGCGCAATTACTACATATTCTCCTTGTTTTAGCAGTTTTCTTAGTACCTATATTTGTTTATTGTACCCCATCTCATAGCATTGAATATTGCATAATATACTTATCTTATAAAGGATGCATGAAAATTCGTTCTACAAATTAATTTTAACACGCCAGAAACGGCCAGAAAGGAGTTTCTTGATTTTTTCACGGACACCCCTTTTTTAGAAATGAGCAAAAACGAAAGTTTTTAATTTACAACCTACTGCCCCTTGCCCTTCCAGATTGAAAGTTAAAACGTGATGAAAATGGGTATTTTTTAATGAGCTATCGCATGACGTTTTCGATTTATAATTGTTATATTATGTTATTTTGACCCCAGCATCCAACTACACCCTTCGAATAAGATACTTTATCAGATCATCGGTTAGGTTAGGGACGAAAAAGCATTTTAATACCGCTGGCTTATGTCAAAGGAAACACGCATGCGATCGTGCCGGAGAAGAGTCAGAGCCATAGCTCATTCTTTGACTCCGTTCGATACATAGTAGACGACCCGCTGACTGACAGCCACTGACAGCACACATCTGAACTTTCCCCCACCACGATCGTCACGGCAGTGGTTCTTCGCAATTCTTCGTAACTTGGTGTAAAAACTGGAATCAGTGAGTTCGTTGCGTTGCCTTGAGTTTCCTGATTCGGCCGCTCTATACGCCGAGAGGGCGTCCCAGTACGGCTCAATTTTCGGGCGACACAAAGTCCCATAAGGTGAGCGGTCTTTAAGTATACCTCGTCGCCTCGTCGGTGTACTGTGTTCTTTACTAATGTACCCTTCGATTTAGCATTTCACATGATATCGCATAGACGGGATGAGATATAAGGATTCTGTTAGTCTCCTGGACGGAATTCATTAAAAATACCAAGTTTTGCTTAAAGCCACGGTATTCAAAGTAAACAACAAAACCTGCAAACAAACTTTTGGATACGTGATAGGCTCTCTATTTTCTTTTGTGTAGTAAATTTGGTAATCCTGGAAGTTGTCAACACCATCGTCCCTTCTATAAGCATTATGATGACGACGTTATTACCGCAGTACTAACAGTGAAATATTCGAGCGATTTAATGAATTCCATCCCAGGCTAAACTCGTCCACTCGTGAAATAGAAATTAATAAACGTATTACTTTTCTCTATGTGTATTTAATCAAATGTAATACACATAATAATATCACAATAGATGGCTATCACAGAAAGCATGGTCTAGATGTTAGAATAATTACACCTTGGCTCATTCACAGCAACACTAAGGGGGACTTTTTTTTTCTTGAGAGAGAATCCAAGAAATCTTCACAAGACTTCTGGGACACTGAGTGGGGCTGGCAATTGGTTTAATAGACAGCGCAATCATATTATTATATGTCTGCTTTACGGAGAAATACTTGATTCAACACAAAAGACCATTAAGAGGACAACTTTCGTTCTCATGTTATTCACCGCCTTGTTCAGCAATGCATATTTGTCTTTAATGATCCTGTGGCGGCTAGAGTAAAAAAGATTGAAATCAATAATCATGGAGGTTCAATTAATGCGCTTAATACAATAATAATGTCTTACATATGCTTACATTTGATTTTTGTTTAACTACGTAAAATGTTTTGTATGCAAACACACATTACGTACTAATTTTTCTATTAATAACACTTTGGTGTCCATTTTACCTTCCATGAAAGATTCTATCCACATTAATCATCTGAATGCCAGAGTTTATCCTATCTCCTGAGGCATCTGCAACGCTAGCTACATTAGCCAAATTTCTGGAAAGTTGAATATAGGAATTGTAATATAAAAGGCAGAAAAATGGTTGTGAGATCGATAACTAAGCACTCACCAGGTTGATGCTGATTAAATTGTACCATTGCTTCTACATCAAGCAAGTGAAAATCATTCGGATGGAGACGTTACAGTTTCACACCAAATTACACCTAAGAACGTTTAAAATTATTAGACACAGAAACAGTGTGAATATTCGGTTTAAAGAACTGAAAATTGTCCACTATTAGTTTCATATGTAATAATATTTATTTTTGTTTCGGCATTACAATGAATAAGTTTCCTCAATTTAATGAGGAATTTCTTAACTAAACCTCTCAGATAGTTGCTTTTATACAGAACTTAGTGTGTATCACTTTTAGACCAGAAAAACAACATATTCATATTTACAACATTGAGAAAATATTGCATGAAATTATTTTGCAGTTTAAATGCAACCAAGCAATATGAATAAAACTTACCACTTCAGAAACTGGATTCACTTGCTGTATTACTACAAAATAATTGGTGTGTTACGTATGAAAATAATTATTCCCTATAAACTTTGTATGAGATTATAACAATTTAAAAATACCTTCCAAATGTGTGCCCGCTTGTCTTTTGCATTAATATTTCAACATTCTATGAAATAAATGCAAGATTTCTTAATGATTAATATCTACAGTTAATGTTTAATACCTAACTTTTCTGATCAACTGTGAAATAACAAAATAAATGTAACACCTGTTTCATAGTATTGAGCACTTTCTTTGCAGAAGTCCTCCTGCACCATTCATCCAGCCAATCATGATCTATATTACACAATGCAGTTTCAAATACTGTGTAAACGTTGTTTGGCAACATGACATGTGACTGAGGATTTTGGCCGTAGGAATACCAACAAAATGTTCCTGCACAACCTGCAATGTGAAATGGCAATAGAGCTGGCAAATACAAACTTTGAAGAAAATAAAGTGACGTTAGTTGTGATAAAATTGATTCATATTGTTTGAAATGCATGTGTGAACAAATAGGATATTTCTGTACAATAACTTCTAATACATATCAATAAGTACTTGGGTACGTAAACGATGTAGCAATTTCTATTCTACCACCTTCACTTTCAATTATTCTATTATTCAGACAATCACAGTTACATGTTCCTACAAAAGCTTATTTTTAAGCCTCGTGTTCTGAGTTACTAGGTTGCTAAAATGTTTATTGTTACAATGTATCCTCGTGCACCGCAGAATGTCCAAACAATATAACGCTTTATGAAATTACTCGTCGTAAAAGCAATTGCTGCATAATATTTTCACTTTCACCAGAACATTTATGTACTTAATAATTTATAATACTTTCCTTGGCCGTTGCTTTTAAAAAATAACCTGAAACTATACTAATTACTAATAATTACTAATTAATTTGTTGGATAAATTGTCAAGTAACAAAATAAATACAGCACCTGTTTCATAGTATTGAACATTTTCATTGCAGAAGTCCTTCACACATCCAGCCAATCATGATCTTTGTTACATGATGCAGTTTCAAATACATTGTAAAAGTTCATTGGGAACTTGATGTCTGACTCTGAGGATTTTGGCTTTAAAATTACTAACAAAGTATTTCTGCAAATATATAAGTACGCTATCTACAGAGTTGAAGTGTAAAGCATAGTTTTTTTTTGATACATGGAAGATTTCATAAAATGTTATATTATTTGAAACAATGAGCTGTACGGGGTGATACGAGGATAGATTGTAAAATGAACAAATTAGCAACTTATAAAGCAACCCATAAATAGGTATTCCAATGTAGGCTTTTGTTGGAATATGGGATCATGTTGTTTCAAGAAACAAATGTTCGAAAATGCATATCTTTAAATTTATAGCCAATTTGCGAGAATCAGAAATGCTCACTGTCATAGATTATCTCTTAATCTACAAAAATACTCAACAATTTAACACATGAAACAGTATCACTAAGATTTCTAAAGTCAATGGTGTTGCAATAACAGTGATTATAGTGTTCGTTGTATAATCAATCATGCTGGACATCTTATAAATATAATTAAATTTGTTCTTTTGTGTAGAGCAGCTTAAGAAAATATAAAAGACATTGAGGAAAGTAGGGCCTACCTACGCAGCGATTTGTCCATAGAATGTCAAAGATTAAAATGCATACTAGGAATACAAGTCCAAATGCTTAGTGTTCTATAGATGTACATGGGTGGATTGACAGTCGCTTTGATCTTTATATACAGTGGAGTTAGGTAAAGTTACATGGTATTTATTTATGTAAACATTTACACATTGTTTCCTGTAGTTTACATCTGGTGGGAGTGTATACTTTTTCTTTTCTATTGCTAGGCTTTACCCAAGGTAGTACATATTGATTATGGGAACTACAAGAGGAAAAAAGAAAAAAATTTACAGCGACCACAATGAAGTATCTGTGAAACATGTAAGATCAGTATACAGTTTACACATGAAAACAGATAATATTTTAATGGCTGCATAATTTGTTATATTCTTTTTGTTTTAGACTTCAATCAAGTCCACTGTGAATTTGCAGTGTCTCCGTGCTGTATGCTATGTAGACATACCATGAGGTTTACTCAGTGGGAGTTTAACCAGTACTCCTTCCTTCATCTGAAGGGATCGATGAAAAATTTTCCCCACACAAAGAATAAAATAGGTTCTTTGATTGAAGGAAACAAAAGGAATGATAGGGGAAAGAAGAAGAAGAAGAATGTCATTGCCCTGAATTTAGGAGAGAAATTAATTTTAAGTTGGCTTTGCATTACTTGAGATTTGCATAACTAAATAATTGTATTTCGAGTTTTAATGTAGAATAAAATGTATATTTAATAATAATGCGAAGTAGTTATACAAATTATTTTTCCTTTCAAAATACATTCAGATGTCAGTAATTCATTTTCAAAGCCTATGTTATTTGCAATATGTATGCCCCTTTTTAAGTTTTAAATAGACAGATTATACAATTTGCAACGTTTTTAATGTCAAAGTATCAAATATAATCAGTGCAAAATCGTGGTACCATCCAACAATAAACGTGTCAGAAACGGTCGACCTTTCAATCTATGTTTACTAAGGTTTTTTTTACTTAGCACAATTTGTTCTACATAACATATAAGTATTGAATTGGTTTTTTTTGAACACCCTGTATGAACCTTATAGCGTGCTTTATACTTGTCAAGGCGCAACGCGCACACGCATTGGCTTCGGAAGATAAATGTACATACATATAGGGGCAATGCAGTAGGATCACGTGAGGAAACCCGCGGAAACATGAATTTGTTTAAGCGGTAGAAATATGGAAAAAAATATAATGTAAGGAGATACGAGCCGGTGGCGGCAATAGCGGCACCTGATGACGTCAGCAGCGGCCGTCGCAGGGACCGACGTGCACGATAGGCTCTCGGATCGCGGGGAGCGGTGGCGAAGACCTGCGCGATCGGCGATTGTTGGCCGGCGATCGTCTTTTTGCCATATAGCCCGGAGGGGCAGAAATATATCGAATTTGAGAGCGTACACACGTGTCGTCAGTTAACCTAAGCTACCATCCTTTATACATTCTCGATTCGATACTTTACAATAATAATAGAACAAGATTAATTTATAGAGAAATACATGAAAAAAAGTGTATAATGTACAATTTTCATTCCGTGACATGTTTACTTTATTACCATGGCAATAAGCGCGTGTTTCAAGGGAGATACTCAGGGTGCGTTCGGGGAGTCACTATTCGCGCTATCTGGCGCTACAGACTGTTCGCGGAGCTCGACGGTAGCGCAATCAAACACTACCGTGACGTCACTACTTATGGTGTGCGACGTCATGACTGAACGCTACGAACGCTATTTCTTCCGAGGTAGTGTATCAGTTGCGTAGCCATGGAGACTATGCGTAGCGTTTGCGTAGTAGTCCGTGAACAGCAAAAATAGCGCCACACGCGGTCAATTTGAAAATGGCGAGCACTAGTAATTCTGCTGAGATAATTTTAAAAGATTGCGAGACGGACGAAGAGTACAAATTATTGCTCTCGCCAAATAGTGCCCGCAGAGTACAAACGGGTAAGTTTACTCAGTGCAATAAACTAATTAATAGGTGTCATTCAACCGGTAATTAATAGGTGTGTAATTAAACAGGTTAAGGTCGATAAATAATTATGGCTTATAAAGCATCGTTTATTTGCAAATAATGCAATATTTTCTATTTGGTATCGGTCTTCATTCATTTTTGTTTATTGCTGTTTTCATTTATTGGTTTTTTTAATGTATCTTCGGTCCAATTGATACCTGGAAAATTTATTTTCTAACCTTCGATGTATGAATTGTAACGTTGAATTGTGTTTTGTTTGAATAATTTATAATCATGGCATATATTTCTTTTACATTCAGATTCGACCTTCGCTACGGTCTTATTAAACGCTGTACGAAGAACAAACAGGGAAGCCGACCGATCGGGGAGATCTCCCCGTTTCGAAGAAAGTCGGTGCCCGACCGATCGGGGAGATCTCCCCGTTTTGAAGTAGCAACGCGTTTCTTTGTTTTCTGTCATTGTTAACTACTTCGACCTGGAGTTTTTCGCAATTACTGACGGACTGCTGCTGTGAAGCACAACATATAATAAAATGAACTAATTTTGAAGGCTCCTTATTGCCTATTATTACGGTTCTTTAGATTTGGAACTTCCGGACCACTAACAACTATTTGCGGTCAACTTCTATCAGTCATAAAATATGACTCTTTTCATTTTATTTTTTGCATAAATAATATGTGAAATCGTTAAACGAAATTGTTGCCGTGAAATATAATTGCTCACATGACTTGTTTTCAGAGCTTTTTGAGTTCAAACACTGAATTTAAGTTCGTGCGACTTCCGAAAAATGCGCGGTGGAAATCGAACAGTTCCCCGCAGCGCGCGCGGTCGGCTAACAAGAGAGTGCAAGGTCTTGGGGTCACGGATTTAGTTCAAACTTTGTAGGATGATAGATTTTGTTCCCCTGTTGACGAAGATATATGATTATAGGGGCCACTACTCAATAATTATCCAGATATTTGCAGTTAAAGATACAATTCCCTCTCTAAATTCAGTTCTGTAGCAAGGGATTACAGACAATGGGTTTAGCGTAGTGGCAACGGATGAGTGTCCCTTGCCGGTAGGTGCCGGGTTCGAATCCGTGGAGGGTGAAATATTTTTTTTTAATTTATGTCGATTTTTACACGTAAATGCACAACATAACATATAATTTTTACATATTTATATTTTATATTTTATATATTACATATATATATTACTGCTGTTTGACAAAGTGTATAATATTCATTCGATAGAGCTATGGGATAATACACACACATACTTTCATAATCACTCACTTACGGATCATTCATACATCCCATAGCTTTATCGATTGAATATTGTATACTTTGTCAAACAGCAAAAAAATCGGTGTAAAACAAAGTACCTAAATATAAAAATGCTACGAACTTATTCCCCAACTCAATATTTCTATATAAAATGTAATATGTATATATAATATATAAAATATAA
This sequence comes from Anoplius nigerrimus, assembly GCA_914767735.1. Classification (NCBI taxonomy): domain Eukaryota; kingdom Metazoa; phylum Arthropoda; class Insecta; order Hymenoptera; family Pompilidae; genus Anoplius; species Anoplius nigerrimus. Next base: position 1,472,956 of record OU612079.1, on the reverse strand, counting down.
AATATTAATATGTAAAAATGATATGTTATGTGGTGTATTTATGTGTAAAAATGGACATAAAATAAAAAAAAAACATTCACCCCCCACGGAATCGTACCGGGCTCCTACCGGTAAGGAACACTCATCCGTTGCCGCTACGCTAAACCCATTATCTGTAATCGTTTGCTACAGAACTGAATTTAGAGAGGGAATTGTATCTTTAACTGCAAATATCTGGATAATTATTGAGTAGTGGCCCCTATAATCATATATCTTCATCAACAGGGGAACTAAATCTATCATCCTACAAAGTTTGAACAAAATCCGTGACCCCAAGACCATGCGCTCTCCTTGTAAGTGTTAAGTCATTTTGATCAACTTTCCTTCCTTTGCAATGTGTGATGATTAATTATATACATTATTGCTTCTTTAGATAATATTGCCCTAGCAGAGGAGGCAGAAATTGAGGAAGGTGCAATTTCTGACGATAAAGAAAGTAAGAGATCTTATTCAGACTATGTACAGTGTGCATTCTTTCTTTATTAATTGTGTAATACATATAAAAGTTTTGCATGTCGCTGATGAAACACAGTTTTCGTGTATTCTGAAAATATTCTTTATTTAAATTATTTATGAGTAATACTGAATATTATTGAGTATTCTGTTCGATATTAAACAATTAGTTTAATAATGATACATACATATATATTAGCTGCCTGAATTTGTGTGATATTATCCAGATGGATTTATTTCTCAGAGTTCATATGGTCCGACGCAGCAGTTTTACTGTTGCTCGAGGAATACCGGCTGCTTGAGCCATCCATGTCCTCTGGGAAACTATCCCACAAAAAAGCGTGGATGGAGATTTCGAAAAAAATGAGGGAAAGGGGATGCCAAATTTCGGACAGGCAATGCACCACGAGGATAAATACGATGAAACGGACGTACAAGTCCATAAAAGATCATAACGGACGCTCTGGAAACAATCAGCGTACCTGGAAATTTTACAAAGTAATATAGTTTTACGAAGTATAATACTCGAATTTATTCAACTTATCTTTTGTTCTTCACAAATTCGCTTGAATGGTTTAGAATATGGAAAGCCTACTGGGTGAAAAGCCATACATGGCTCCACTCAGAACCATTTCGTCGACTGGAATGTCAACTGCAACATCCAGCCAAGAACGAATCGAATCCCCGTGCAGCAGTAGGAGCGGCAATTCTTCGCAATCTGGAGGAGTCTCACGTTAGTCACTACCATTCGTTGTGTTTTCAGTCAATTTTGAATTAGTTGTGATATAATAATTGGTGAGTTAATAAGGGTGAGTTCGGGGAGTCACTACGAACGCTATGAACGCAAACACTACCAACGACGTTCGCGGAGCCCGATAGCGCGATGGTGGTATCAAGCTCCGTGAACGCTCTACAGCGTAGCGTTAGCAGACGATCATCGTTTTGTGTGGGGGTTTTGAAATCGAAAAATTGTTTTTCAGTTTTTCTCACATACAAAATCGTTTGCGGGCTTAAGTTAAATAAGATAAATTGTTGAAAGTCGACTAAACTGAAGGCGAGCATTTTCGTTTATCGTCCAAAATTAACGCACTTTTGAAAAAAGTGGGATAAAAATTTGTATTCTTTATTGGTATCGTAATCTTTTAAAGTGAACTCGACGGAATTGTCCGAATTTTCCATGCTGAAACAAACAACTTACAGCAGGGGTGGAGAACCTCCGACCCGCGGGCCGCATACGGAATACATACGTTTACGTTGCAGTGATAATACGCCGATTGCTGACAGACATCGTGTTGACGTATTTTGCAATTTCAGCCATCACATTAGGATTAGGATGAGTTAATTATGTTTAAAAGTGGATATATTTTATGTTTGTTTATTTTATATTTGTTTATTTATAATATATATATATTTTTTTTTGTTGAACAATAAAAACTAAAAAAACTATTAATATTATTTGTCTGGCCCGCGAATGATGTTATAAATTTCAAAATGGACCATGGCAGAAAATAGGTTCCCCACCCCTGACTTACAGCGTGTGGTGCTATTGGCTGTTCACGGAATACGCAACGCAACGCAATCGACACACTACCTCGGAAGAAATAGCGTTCGTAGCGTTTAGTCATGACGTCGCACACCATAAGTAGTGACGTCACGGTAGTGTTTGATTGCGCTACCGTCGAGCTCCGCGAACAGTCTGTAGCGCCATGATTGCGCGAATAGTGACTCCCCGAACTAAATATGAATACTTTCAGGCAAGCGTAAACATTCTGATGCAGTCGAAAGACACTTTGAATATCGTCAACAAGCTGAGGAGCAGAAAAAGCAGCGACACAAAGAACGGATGGAATTGCAGACCAAAATATCGCAACAACTGGACGCACTTTTAAAAAAACTGTAGAACAATTTCGTATAAAATATATCTTTATTTTTGTTATTGTACAACTATACGTGTCTTATAGGTAATTGTTCCGATATTAGATTTCGTTTCGCACCGCCTGCTTGATCAGCGCCGAGCATATGCTCGTTCTCTATCACGCAGTCAACCACCTCAGTATCTGGATTCACATCCAGGCACAGAAAGTCATTTTTCATCAAACATATGTTATGAAGCACACAACACGCAAGTATGTGACTCGGGATCAAGTCCACTCTATCAATGGCAAGAGTTGTGAGAAGACTTCGAAAACGTCCTTTCAACAACCCAAATGCCCTTTCAATAGCTATTCGTGCTGAAGAATGCGCAAAGTTATAATTTCTCTGGCGTCCGGTCATGTGTCCGTTGTCTCGATACGGCGTTAACAGATTTTGATGCAATTTGTATGCCAGATCACCAACCAAATGACAATCTTGAGGAAATTTCGACGCATTTCCAAGATACGCCTGCACTTCAGACATTCGGAACACTCGTTGATCGTGCACAGATCCCACGTGGCCAACGTAACAATGAATAAATTTGCACGTGTGATCGCAGATGGCCTACTGGAAAAAAACAAATACCAATTCAAATTATATTTCACTGAATTAAAAGAAATATCAACACTACTCCACAAAATTAAGGGAACCTTCTTAAAAAATGAGAAATTTTTTTTTAATTTTTTTCCGCGGATTTCCTCTGATTATTGGTAGATATCGAAAAAAAAAAATTTCGAAGTAAAGATTCGGAAAGAAGAGATTTCAAGCTACAAAATGTTTTTTTTTTAATTCTTTTTACCATGATTTTTCGCGGAGAGACAGCAGTTGAAAATGACCTTAAAATGGCGAAAATTGTACTGCTCCCTTCATTTTGTGGAGTAGTACCGTATTTATGTTCTTTACACTCATTCGGCAACAATATTTTGTAATTGTAAATTGTCAGACACGAAAATGTGAAAAATATACGGGGTAATAAGGATATAGCGATAGAAAAAGGATCGCATGTACAACCTGCAGCTGGATCGAATGATGCCCTTTACGGTTTATATATGCTTCTGGAGAATCTTTTGGAGCAGGAATGTTGACATGTGTTCCGTCAATAGCACCAATGACTTTGGGAAAGCCACTAGTCGCTTCAAATCCAGCCCAAACACGTTCAACATTGTCATTTGTGGGCCACTGTATCACGTTCGGTGCCAAGTCAACAAGCGCATCGACAACACGCCGAGTTATATATAGCGCTGTGCTTCTCCCAACATCAAACCGTTCAGCAATCGACCTGAGTCCATTTAGAATAGAAACATATATAAATTCTTCGTCTAGACGTGCTAAAGCCTTATAGTTTTTTCATCTCCGTTTTCTTAGTAAAGGTCAAATACCTGGTACATATTTTTCTACGTCGCACTTTGAATATGTCACGTCGTAGTACCTGTATACACGGTAATAATGGTCACTAATGATTGGACGATAAATTCTCCCACTAAAAGATCTTAAACTGTTTCAAGCTTCACGGAGCTTGAGCTTGCTTCCGCAAACACGGAGAGGTCAGTCGGCCTCGGAACGTACGCCTAATAACATCTTGGAGTGTTAAAAATGGGAAGGAACAAGAAAGTCGTCGTTAACATCTCACCTTTAAACTAGACATATTCCATTAGTCTTGAATTACTTTCATTAATTTGTGACCATTTAGTAATGTTCCACTATATCTTTCTTTTTCAATAACACATGTCTAATATTGAAACCATTACCCGGACTACTACGTTTAATGAAAAGTGAGTATTGCCAGCTCATGCATATATAGCAGGCCTGGCCTGCACATATTCATATTTAATTCCATATGTTTTTTTCTAACTACCAATAGTCTTCAACTGGCTCTCTTCGTTTAAATATATTCTTTGCTGAAGTTCTTCCACATATTAAATATTATTTATTTGCAGACATAATTATACTTTCCCTTGAAGAGGATCCAAAACTGGGATCGAAACGTTGGATGTATATATGAATTTGTGTTACATCACCTTAAGGTAGTACCTTCGCGACAATCCAGGTAAAAAGTTTTGACTCAGTACCCACATTAAACATATCAGCAAATTCAGTCTGTAGCCTGTGGTTTGTTTTACGAGATTGTACCTCTTACACTATCATATTCTCTATACGAATACACACATATTATGAAATAGTTTTCTGTGTGGAAATGTGACAACGTCGCATATTCTTTTTCGGTTGTTAACGTGGCCGGCGACGAAAAGACACACACACTCGCACAGCGCCGACAATGCATCGTTGCCGCATCATTTCTACGCGACTTCACTGATATCCCCTCCACACAAAATAATCGTCTAACTATGTTATTCTTTCCAATGTTTCAATAAAACTACATATTAAACAATTTCCATTTTTTTGTAAGATATTCCGAATACATTACTCTAACAAATATTAGTTTTTGATCAAAATGGTAAAAGTCCTTCATTGCAAAAAAATATAAAATATGTCATTTTCCCACGCTTCTCCTATGCTATGTGTACAAAACATGTCACTTTTAATTGCAATTATCTCATGTTTGGTGTGTTCAAACGTCTCAAAATTTTAACAACGTCTGTGTTATGCATTTAACTACTTACACTCCAAATTTTCAAGACTTGTAATTTTGCATACGCGGGGGTACTACCTTAATAACACGAAACACTATCATTCGGCTAGATACAATGTCGTATCAAAAGTCTGCAGTAAAGACAAAGAATCAACAAAAATGAACAAAGCATATGTGCTCAATTACCTTAGAGAATCTGGAGTAGCAAGTCTCCACAATGCCAACAAGCATTGTTTACGTGCAGAAACCATCGGAGTTCCTCTCGTTTGCCTCTGTAGTTTTGGCTCAAAAATTGAAAGGAGGTATTCAAATGTCTCCGGAAGCATCCTAAATCATTAAATAATTAACATTTGCTTATGTCTCAAGTGATACGCGAAAAACTATCATTTCCACGAGTAGTACCTGAAATGAGCCTTGAACTCTTGAGCTGTCAATCCTGGCACTACTTCTTCCACGTAATGCAGAACCCTGTGCACTTTTCGCCTTTTACTTATCATTTCTAATATTAGAAATTCTTCGGTATCGCTGTCACTACTCGATGAATTGTTGACTTCATCACGTATTTGTGCTAGCAACAGCATTTTCAGACGTCTTTGATTCTCGTCCATTTTTCCTCCTTTTACTTAGAGTCGCTACGAACGCTGTAAACGCAAACACTTATATTTAACAAGACACAGCCTGCTAGGTACCACGAATTTTGCGGGTGAAACGAGGTGAAATATTACGCTCGCATGCGTTCAACGCTCTGAGCATATCGAGGTCCTATGCATAACCTCCTCGCCGCTCGAAATTTTTATCCCACTTTTTTCAAAAGTGCGTTAATTTTGGACGATAAACGAAAATACTTGCCTTCAGTTTAGTCGACTTTCAACAATTAATCTTATTTAACTTAAGCCCGCAAACGATTTTTGTATGTGAGAAAAACTGAAATACAATTGAATGTCACAATAGAACTGGATAGAACTTCCTTTGAAATCCCCCACACAAAACAGATGATGATCGCTGCTAACGCTACGCTGTAGAGCGTTCACGGAGCTTGCTAACGCTATCACGCTATTAGCTCCGCGAACGCCGTTGGTAGTGTTTGCGTTTACAGCGTTCGTAGCGACTCCCCGAACGCACCCTCATTTGTTACAGGTTGATTTCTCTATTGTTTCGCGAAGACGCGAATTTCGTTCTTTCTATTCTTCATCGCCGTACGCTGTGGACGCCTTTTGTATAATTTGCGACTTTATTCGATTCACACGGATTTCTTAACCGTTTTAGTGCCACGCAGCGCGATCGCGCTGTTCGCGTACTGTGGCAAACCGTATCGCTAGTTTGGGTCACGATCGTCAACTCTCAACGCGTTCGACTCAGACCGTATATTTGGACGAACAAGAAGAGCAGCGCGAACGCGCCGCCTCGGCACTACTCGCAGACAATTGAAGGAAGCGCTATCGCGCTTCCTGGCACAATCCGACACGGATTTCCAAAAGGCTCTGGCACTAAAACGGTTAAGGTAAGTGTTTTTGGTATTTATCTAATTCGTAACGCGTCAATTTTAAGTAAAATACAACACGTAAGTACACGCAAAGTACAACGCGTAAGAAATTATTGTTGGGACAACAATTAAACGCATGGCTACATGCAACCTGAGGTCTGCAATGCTTAATACTTATAGTTATTAATTTTCTCCATTATATCTCATCATTACAGACATTGCATTCGTGTAACAGAATACTTTTGTAGAAAGTTTATAAGAACAAATTTGTTATATTTCAATAGACGACATTTTTTACGCACGTGTTTCAAACAGATATTTATTTGTTATTGTCTGTTTATATTGCTACTGTTTCACAAAGCCTTAAGTTTTATAATTCGGCAATTGTATGAACTTTGCCTCCACGATTAGAAAACACATTCTCAAAACCCCAAACTGTACGAGGAGATGAAAAATCCTATTTTAAAACCGCTAGACTAGAATGCCTTAGTATACAGGGTTTACCACTTAACCCTCCGTATACTGCACCTAAAGTACGAAGACGGAGTCAGTTCTGACTCGTCACACCGATATTCACTAATACATTCTTAAGTCGCTCGAGCTCCTCATCGATATGTGAGCCATCAAACGCTTGCTCGAGCTCGAAAGTCTCACGGACACACACTACTACTGGGTAATCTACATTGTCGGATAATTCAAAGGAGTTGGAACAGCAGTCTGTCGCGGATTTTCGGGTTTCTGTCTACATATATACACATTGAGTAATAAGCCGATGCACAAAAAATATAATTTTATTATTTTTGATTTTTTACAATTAATTTTTATCTTCATTCGTGCAAACGTTCACGTAATTGTACAAGTTTATACAGAATGGTTACCACACACATATCTTGTACATTTATGACAGGTTGTTGAGTAACGGTTGTTACTCCCACGACAAAATGAATTTCGCGTACGTTGTTATCTTTGTATAGTGGAATTTGTTAGAATTATTCTTCCCGTTGACCCTATTGTAAGAAATCGGCCGAATCAGAGTAGGCACTTGGAATATATTTGGGAATGCGATGAAGTATATTTTATTCTGAACTCTTAACACAATCAATTATAACTGCTCGCTCAAGAATGATCGCCTGCGTGATGCCCTGTGTCGGCAGCGTCACTGTTTCCTTGTTCGTCTTTTGTCCCATCGTTATCTGAAAACTCTTTGCATGGCAACACCTCTCCTTCGGACAGGGGACGTAGATAATCCTTAATGTGCCGTTGCCCAAAACTTTCCGCGTTCAGGTTTTCTTACACTATAGCCCAAAGGTGCGAACTGTTCAGAGATCTGTGACGAACTAAATTTCTTTTCCGTATTACACCGCATCTTTGAGAATGTGGATGGGACAACGTTAAGCCGGATGTGTCGCCGCTCGAAAGCGGCAACGCACACTCTCACGCCGTTCGGCGGTTGCCGCCAACCATGAGAGTGTGTGCGTTACCGCTCTCGGATTGCGAGTCAAAAATGACTCCGGCACCGTATTCGGAGGGTTAACGTGCAAACGCTCGCTTGCGGGAAAACTGTAAATGGCAACAGCGCTAGACTCGATACGCTCAAGAGTGTCGGTAGCGCCGGCGCACTGTCCCCGGCGGCGCGTGTATCGAGTCTAGCGCTGTTGCCATTTAGCGTTTTCTCACAAGCGAGCGTTTGCACGTTAAATGGTAGACCCTGTATTTGGTGTTTATTTCAATGAAGGAGTTCTTATCTGGATTTCTTTAAGTCTACTTTGAAATTGTAACGGGGGGAACTAATATACTTCTTAATTTGTTGAGTCCCGTGAGGATCACGGCCGACCACGCAAGTTATAGTAAAAATACACAATTAATATTAATTATTAATAATTAATGTCGTTATTTATACACGTTTTGGTAATATTATTACCACTATAATAGTTTGAAGAAAACAGTGGCGTATGAAACGCATCTAATTATTTTATCAACGCAAAGAAAAAATGTACATAGCCAATTAACATATCCATCGCGTTGAATCGCATTAAAGTATTTTAGGCAAAGAAAAGATGAGTCGTTACATTTGCCAGAATATGACACCACTTTTCTAGTGCAGTTTCTTGCCCTTGTTCTGCTTAGTTGGTTTGATTTTTTTACTGTATATTTACAAAATCTAATATTTCTTACTTTTCTCGGAATTTGTTTCTGATCACCGATGGAATTATAAAATTACCCGACAAATGCCAAACAAACAACTGAAAAGACTTTTTCCTACCCCTAATATATCATGTAATGGATTCATACCGCAAATGTAACACTCAGACGTTTTAGTTTCTTTATCAAATTATCTCTTAAACTTACTTCTCTTATATTCAACAGTACTTCCACACATTTGACCAATTACTCTGTTTTCAGATGGAATTATTTCCAGGTAAGCAGGAAAATTCGAAGCTCCTCGTATTCGAAGGTCACTCCTATCATTTGGACAAGTGGAGTCGACAGATGTATCGCTGCTCAAGTCGAAGAATGACAAAATGCCCTGGTGCCTTAATTCAGGATGGGGATACATATGTTGTGAAATGAGAACACAACCATCCACCACAATCACTCTTATCAGAGACAACTAAATTAAAACAAAAGATGAGGGATATGACAATCCAGTCATCTGTAACAAACAAAGATATATTTGATACGGTATCGATGCAACATACTAAGGCAGCCATACATCTAACATATAATTCTTTAAAATCAACCCTCAGGCGGCAAAAATTAAAATGTAGACTGCCAATACCCGAAAACCTGAGTGTTTTAAGAGAATGGTTGACAGGGCGCGGTTCATTCCAAAACTTTTATAAGGGTGCAGCCGTATCGTGGGTGGGAAAAATAGCACTCATATTTACATTCGATATTTTACTAGGAGCGTTGTCAGATTCTACAGAGATCTACGTCGATGGCACATTTTCTGTAAATATATGTTCTATATTTTGATTTTTGATGTACATGTTTTTTAATTCAAAATCATTCATTCTTACAGGTGTTAACCTGAACTCCGAATATAGCACAACTGTACACTGTCCACATTCGCTATGTTGACACAGTAAGCAGATTCAACTAATGATAATTATTATGATTCGACTTCATAATATTTTGGCAATTACGTTCGTCTAACATTTATTTTTTCAAGGGCATTGCAACAATTTTTATTTTGTGTGATACCCGAACTGGTACGATGTACAGAGCGATATGGGAGAAAATAATCGAATTTGTGCCGAATATTAGAAAAAATATTAAATTCATTATGTCAGACTACGAGGCTGCAGCCAGTGCTATAATGAGCCAAACGTTTCCTGCAGCCAGTCTACATGGGTGCTGGTTTCATTACTCGCAAGTAAGTATTACGTGGTTTTTATTTTGACGATAATAGTAGTTATTAGATAATACAATTTATGTAAGGATTATTTGTGCGCTTTTGTCTTTCAAGCAGTGTTACGCAAATGGCGTAAATTTAATTTACGTAATGCACCTCGCGACATATTAAAAATGTCCATGACAGTGGCATTGGCCCCAGAGAGTGCCTTTGAAGAGGCATTTAGAGTGATGCAGAGCATTGCGGATAATTTATGCGACTCGCATCCGGATATATTAAAATTTATGTCCTATATGCGTCGTACGTGGCTGCCATATCGGGTAAAGTCAGCGTTTATCGACGCCCTAGTCGAACTAATAATATTGTGGAGTCCTTCCACAATACTGCCGCTCTGAAAATGGTTCGACCAAATTTGTGGATATTTTTAGGTAAGGGGTAGTCATTTAAATATTCCTGACTGCGATTTTCTTGAATCTTACTCTTAATTTCTATTTCAGAAAATATGAAAAAATGAATTACCGAGCAAGAATTGAATCTGGGCCGATTAAAACTCGGTAATCGAATTAGGCGCGTATGGACCCAATTTAACAAAGACAGAAGTAAAAACAATTGCACACGCGGAAGAAGATCTGGTCGCTGGGAGACTATCTGTTAAAGAATTTTTAACTTTATTTCAAAATTTTCACGATAAGATACAGCATCAGCATGAAATGACGTGTTCAGGTATTGTACATCTAGCTAGTAAGAAAATTTGGAAAGTAGATTTGCCTTTGCCGCAAGAAATTAATATTACTTTTGTCAATGATATTTTTCCAATATTTACAGATGATGTTCATAATCACGAAACGTGCGCTACTAACCTTCTTCCTAACGCACATATCGGCACAGGTATGCTGAATTTAATATAAAGTAATGTATTTATGTACTGCAGTGAGTTTATTTCTTTAATTGTGTGACGATTAGTCTCATAAGTCGTGAAAGTCGACAGCAAAACCATTCATTGCATCTTTGTATTAACTGAAGCGTTTAACATGGTTCATACATTCACATAGTAACTAAAATTTAAATTATTCTCGATTTTCAATATAAAATTTTTCTTTCAACAAACGTACTTTTATTATTTGCAACGTTTCAACGTGGCTTATTATGTATAAAGTAATATTTGTAGATGAAGGTGAACGTCATAATGGATGTAATGTTCGTATTGACCGTGAGAGTGACTCTGCAAAATTATTGACCGAAGAAGTGTTCGATCTCTCAAATGATGAAAACACTAAACCGAGTTGAAAAATATATCTTCATTTGAAGGTAACATCATAGTTTAACAAAAAAAACATACAGCTTTACATGTAGTTATTTTACACCACGACTGGAAATGTAATGAATGTTTCAGCAAAATTTATGTACTTTACAATTGTACAGAGATGATTGTCAATTAGTAACAAATATTCTTATAATTTCAGATAATGCACATGTTGTTTTTGATAATAATGGTAGCGCGCTCACTGAATTAGGAAACAGTGCTGCTGGTTCCGACGTACCACATGGTCTAGTCGAGACTAAAAAATATATGAAGAATGAGCGTAAAGAGGGTGATTGTCTTATTTGCATGGTACGACGGTCCGGTACGGTATTTTTTCCATGTACTCATTTATGTGCCTACAATGAATGTGCCGCATGTATCATACCTAAGGTGTGTCCGGTGTGTATGGTAGATTATGATTATATTAAACAAGTTAATCGCTCCGAGGGCAACAGCGCTCGCGCCATGGGTGACGCTTTTAAGAACTTCATACCTATTTTACGTTATTAATAAGCACGTGTCCGTATATGTTTACATCTATATTAATGATATAAAAAGTGTTTAATTATTTCATATAAGCTCATAAAGCATCTGAAAAAATTATGGATTCAAGTCCAAAACAAATTTTGAAGTGCTGTGTCGAAAATTGTCATAATACTACAAGAAATTCTAAATGTGAATTTTACAGTTTTCCATCTGCTATTTATCATGATATTTATTTATGCTTGTATCATTTTAATAAAAAAACTTGCAGACCAGATGGATTAGCTTGAATTCCACAAAAACGGAGTAGAATTTGTAGTTTTTATTTTGCTGGAAACAAAAAATCCGATCATCCAGAAAGTCCAAGTTACATACCATCTATTGTTGACTGTTCAACGAAAACATCGAAATGAACAACATCTTCAGTCAATCGGTACCTAATTTTATTTTATAAAGTAAAAAAACTGCTCGTATGTACGATTGTTATTTTTAATATTTTTTGTTAGGTGTCAACGATTTTTAAAAAGAAGAATGCAACATTCAGCTGCTGCTAATTCAGATATTAATAAATCAAAAGTTTAAAAGCGCTCGAGAATTATTTGCAAATTTAAATTTACAAGACGAAAATTCTACAACTGACCAGACAACTTGTGATGTTGAAACCAACGTTAACCCTTTACACTCGGCACCGTTTCGGACGTTACCTACCAGCAACTCGACGCCACTTTTTCGCGAAAACGTACACCCTGAAATCGTGATATTATATGGCACAATATTTTGCAACCAAGTAAGGCGTTGCAATGAAATTTGGTTTATATGTATTTGTGGACATTGAAGAACACATATTTACAAAGAAGAAGAAAAATTTGTTTTTTTATCATTTTCTCCAGTATGGTAAATTGATACGTCTTCTACGGAGATGTTTTCTTTTACACTACTTGTATCGCTATCACTATCTGTAAAATTTCTTCGTTTTCTTGTTGTTTGGATAATATCATCATCGCTATCATTACTATCATCTTCTGGTTGAATATTTATTTTGTTAAATGTGTCTGTATAAATGTCTATCTGAAACTCGTCTTCACTACTGCTTACATCACGAGATTCACTGGTGTTTGGCCGTTTTGTCATTTTTATAAGAAAAAAATAATGATTATAAAATGAAAGGAAGGATAAAGAAATGCTTTGGAAATTACTAAAGGTAAATTACAAAATCACAACACTGTCTTATTACTGCAGAGATCTTTACTATTCGACGCTTCAATACGAACTGAGTTCTTGTAAATTTCTTTTCTCAGTTTTCGGATTTCTTTATTATCTTATAAGTTTCCGTATATCATTGAGCCATATTCGTGCACCTTTGTTCCACTAATTCTACAAATCGCTCAACGGTTTAGAGAGTTGTATAGTCCGTCGTGAACGCACTTCGCACTTTCTGTTTCGACGTGTAAAACCGTTTGATTTATTTATCATCCATCTTGATAATTTTATCATATTTTGATTTGTTTTTTGTGCCATTTTAATAGAAAACTACAGGAAAACATATGTTTCTTAAAAAATTGCGGTAGAATAAGTTCATTCTCCGTAATCGGTAATAAACTTTCATGTCCCCTCAGCGGGGACAACCGAGTGATATGCTAGACTTACGTTGTCCCCTCAGAGGGGACAACTGAGTGCAAAGGGTTAATTTTTTATCTGATGACGATGAGAGCACTGACAATTTTTGCAAAAAGAATACTGTATTTATTTGTATTAACCATCATGATTCAAATGTCTGTGCTGTGGAAACACAAATTTACGTACCACGAAAAAACAAAGTAAAGTCTATTTCAAGTACAAATGAGAATATTCTTTACTTGTAGTTAATTTGTTATATTTGATCACTGATATTTTTACTCATAAATAATAATTATTTAAGTAATAATATTTTTTTCTTAAATACGCATTGTTTTCATGCATTATTACTGGGAGTGAAGTTATTTTTTTTGCCACGGATGGCGCTTCGCGCGGTTGCCCTCGGAGCGAATAATTTGTTAATAAACTATTACAAACTTAATTAAAATTGTTAAGTCAAAATTACCATACCCGTATACCCGTTAATGTATTGCACAGTTTCTTAACCCCTTTGATCCAACAAATATCAGAGTAATCGTATTTTATCAACAAATTTTAAATATTGAAAACTTATCGGTGATTTAAACATTAAAGGGCATAGCCGGGTAAGACAGTGAAATGTGCCCCAAAACCGATCGAAATTCTGAATGGGCCATTCGATAGCTTATGAAAAAAGAAACATTTTTGTGAATTTTCAACTTTGTATCTCGACCGTGGGAGGGCGGGGGGGGGGGGGGGGGGCTGTATAATGTACTGTCCGCTTCTCCCACCATTTTCTCGGAATCTAGTGCATAAAAAAATTGGAAAAAAATCAGAGCCATATCTAGCAATGGCGCGCATATTCCAGATTTTTACATAAAAAATCCTATTGGTAAAAAATATTAACTATCTTTGCACAGACAAAGAACACAAAAACGATGAAAAAAAAGGCACCTAACAGGATTCGAACCCAAAGAAAAAGTTTGCTTCGCCAAAACAGACTGTCACATTACGCGTGTCGCTACCAACGATCTTTGGTTGATCTTCAATTTTTCAGAACATAAGGCATACATTGTGACATCGATTTCTTCCATTTATTTAGTTTTCTTGCATTATTACGACTGTGCAATGTAATCAATAACATTAAACATTACATGAAATAGTTATGTGACAAAAATTGAACCAAAGTTTACCTCATACATTGTTCTGACACCCGAAAACTGACGAAAAAACGGGTTTTTTATTTTTCCGACGCTGTTGCCGGTGAACAAAAATTATAAAAAAAATCAGAGAGATGTTGATTGTAATACTACATTACAGAAAAAAGCGGCATCACTGATCCGGACCTCCTTCGATATCAAATAAATGTTTTTCTGATTGACTTTTCGGTTTTTATTTTTTTACCAATAGGATTTTTTATGTAAAAATCTGAAAAAAATCTGGAATATGCGCACTATTGCTAGATATGGCTCTGATTTTTCGAGAAGTTTTTTATGCACTAGATTCCGAGAAAATGGTGGGTGAAGCGGACAGTACATTTTCCACCCCCTCGCCCCCCACGGTTGAGATACAAAGTTGAAAATTCACAAAAATGTTTCTTTTTTCATAAGCTATCGAATGGCCTATTCAGAATTTCGATCGGTTTTGGGGCACATTTCACTGTCTTACCCGGCTATGCCCTTTCTACATTTATTGTTATCATTTTCGATGAGCGGTAATACCCTTCCTATCCCTGTCCTACATATCTTCCTTTTCCGCGCTTGGTGACTAAAATCGGACTTAATTTTCACGGCACTTTTCAGCAATTTCTATTTCGTTTGAACCTAGAGTGACTATAAATGTTTTAATGGGTACTTATCGTGTCCACGCCTACTGGACCGGGGTCCTCGACCATCCCCGGCTGGTCGTTGAATCTGCTAATCCTTGACTGGTTGTCTTTCTCCTAGTTCCCGACGAAAGCACACACCAGACACTAATTTGTCACGATCACCAATTAAGTCACATTTAACGGGGAATTTATCTGAGCTATACGCGGCGTGCCGGCAATTTTTTTTTTTTGGCTAACCGCTACCACCTATTGCTATGGCTCGTCGCCCGTGTGCGATTTTTTCCGCGTAGTCTACACCGATACAGTCGTGACCCATCTATTTAATAAGAGACTGACCCATTATCCACCTGAATTGACTTTGTTATAAAGTTTAACTAGAGTGCTAGGAGAAACTCGGCTGACAATGTCTGAGATTGAATGATATGTAGGTAGAATTCTGAATAGTATAATAATTAAGCACATGCCTGCACGCATATAGTAAGAGGGAGAGTGAGAGAGAGAAGGGGAGTGACAGAGAGAGGGGGAGAGAGAGAGCGAGAGAGAAAGAGTCGCCGTTGCCGCGATGCAACGTTTGCAGCCGCCGTGCGTGCTATTTTATATCTTATATACGCGGTTTCTAATATTGTGGAAGCGGTTTCATATAGTGTCGCGTGCACGTGCACGTGTCGCCCGGTAGCCGCCGGCCGGCCTCTTTTGTTTTCTCGCGGCTCGGCCGATGCCTGAGCCGCGCCGCGTACCCTACCTTTTCTTATCGGACTCTATTGTTCACATGGTAACGGCCGCCCGAAATAACCCTCTTTTTCGCACGTGGTTGAAAAAAATGCATTAATATTTCGCGGCGCAGATTTCTACATTCACTGTTATGCTTTTCAATAAGCGATCTTACCCTTCCTATCCCTATCCTTCATATCCTACTTTTCCACGCGTGGTGAACAGAAATGCGTTAATATTTCGCGGTGCGAACTTCTATATTTGTTGTTCTAATTTTCGATGGGCGGTATTACCCTTCCTATCCCTTTCCTACATATCTTCCTTTTCCGCGCATGGTGGCTACAATAGCATTTAATTTTCGCGGCACTTTTCAACAGTTTATATCGCGTTTGATCCTAGAGTGACTATAAATGTTTTAATGGGTACTTATCGTGTCCACGCCTACTGGACCGGGGTCCTCGACCATCCCTGGCTGGTCGTTGAATCTGCTAATCCTTGTCTGGTTGTCTTTCTCCTAATTACCGACGAAAGCACACACCAAACACTAATTTATCACGATCACCAATTAGGTCGCATTTTGCGGGGAATTTATCTGAGCTATACGCGGCGTCCCGGAAGTTTTATGCGGCTAACCGCTAACACCTATTGCTATAGCTCGACGCACGCGTGCAATTTTTCCCGCGTATTTTGCGCCGATACAGTCGCGACCCACCCATTTATCAAGAGACTAAACAGCACTAAAAACGCAGGGGTAATTTGTTGCTTTAATCCCGTTGCAACAAATTCCAACGCCACGTGTTTCACGTTTTATTTAAGGCACTATATCCGGCGCGCGCGTTCTGTTTTCCCCCTCCTCCCATCTACTAGCGGAGCGCTCGCGGAACACGTCTGCACGCTACGGCGGCCACAACGCGACTCATCACTGATCCGGACCTGTCCGGACCTCCTTCGGTATCAAATAAATGTTTTTCTGATTGACTTTTCGGTTTTTATTTTTTTACCAATAGGATTTTTTATGTAAAAATCTGAAAAAAATCTGGAATATGCGCGCCATTGCTAGATATGGCTCTGATTTTTTTCCAATTTTTTTATGCACTAGATTCCGAAAACATGGTGGGAGAAACGGACAGTACATTTTACACCCCCCCCCCCACGCCCCCCATGGTCGAGATACAAAGTTGAAAATTCACAAAAATGTTTCTTTTTTCATAAGCTATCGAATGGCCCATTCAGAATTTCGATCGGTTTTGGGGCACATTTCACTGTCTTACCCGGCTATGCCCTTTGACACTTGTTATATTTCGACAATAGAACTTTCTTACTTGCCTGTATAATAATTCGGCCCACAAATTGTTAACATTTCGTAACAAACGAAAGAATGTAATACAGAGTAAGTCTAACGTCAAAGGGATTTATAATGGTAAGGTGCACAAGCAAAGGGCATAGATGAATAAGACGGTCAAAAGTGCCTTAAAGCCAATTGAAATTCTAAACTGGACCAATCGATAGTTTATAAAAAAAAGAAACATTTTTGTGAATTTTCAACTTTGTATCTCGACCGTGCAGAGCGGGTAAAATGTACTGTTCGCTTCTCCCAATTTTATCGGAATTTATCGGATAAATAAAATTGAAAAAACTTAGAGATACATCTGGTGATGGTTCGCACATTTTTTAGTTTTTTTTTGTTTTTTTTAAATAAAAAATCCAACTAGAAAAAAAATAAAAACCAAATATGAGTCATAATAACATGAATTTGACACTGAAGAAGGTCTAGAGCAATGATGCCGCCTTTTCCTATAATGTAATATTAGAATTAACGTCTCTGTAATTTTTTTCATAATTTTTGATTTGGTGCCACAGTGTCGGAAAAATCAAAAACCGCTCTTCTGGTCAGTTTTTGTCTGTCAGAACACCGTGTGAGGTAAACTTTGGTTTCCTTTTTGTCCCATTACTATTTCATAGGATATTTAATGTTATTCAGTACATGGAACAGTTTTAAGAGTGCAAAAAAACGAAATAGATGGATCCATGAAAAATTTTCCCCACATAAAGAGTAAGATGTTTTCTTTGAATGAAGGAAACATGAGGAATGATAGTAGAAAGAAGAAAAAGAAGAAGAAAAGCGTTGTCCTGAATTTAAGAGAGAAATTGATTTTAGATTATCTTTGCATTTCTTGAGATGTGTAGAACTAAATTGTACTTCGAGTTTTAATAAAGAATAAAATGTGTATGTAATAATAATGCGAAGCACTTATACCAATCTTTTTTCTTTCCGAAAAATATTACAAATATTATATAAGAAATTTATTTTCAAAGCCTACGTTATTAGCAATATGTGTAGGTCTTTTTAAGTTTTAAATGGACAGAATATACAATTTGCAATGTTTTTAATGTCTAAGTTTCAAATATAATCAGTGTCAAAGTTTTCTACAGTGCATTTAAACAGCGCAAAAAATAAACGTCTATGCATTTGTAGGTAAATTATGATATATTATAAATAACGAAATGTTCATATCTCAGAACAGTTGACCTCTCCATCTATGTTTACTAAGGCTTTTTTTACTTAGGACAGTGTGTTCTATATAAGATACAAGTATTTTTTTACACGCATAGGAATAGATTAACAGACAAATTCAATAACTTATACAATAGAGCCATTGAACAAATAAACATTAATACACAAAAGTGGTTCATAAATTTATCAGACAGTGACATTCCTGACTATGTTAAAAGAGTTGCGGCTTTAGGACCGAAATTTTGCATTTCCTTCGATAAAACCTTCTCAAACTTGCCGAAATTTCTAGCATATGTAGAATCAGGTATTAAAAAATTAGACGATGAAAAGCAAAACGATGCCAGAAGCAAAATAGCTACGCTTCTAAAGGACATTAAATCACGTCACACATTTAAAGGCATTAATGCGATTCGATCATATAATAGATTTTCAACACATTATTCTATAGGGACTTAACTAAATGCAAAAGTTTTTTAAAAAGTAACAATGACGTCATCTTCCTAAAAGCAGACAAAAGCAATGTCACGGTCTGCATAAACAAGACATTATACACATACAGTGACTCCCAAAAATATTCGGACACTACGCTGCGCCTGACTTTATGACTTTATATTTTGTTTGTATATCAAACAATCAACCTCATGACTTTTTTTAACGATAACTCATTTATTCACGATGCCAAAAACCCAGAATTTATTTAAACAATTTGCATATATTGTATAATAAACAATGCCGAAGCAAAAGATACCTCGTTTTCAGGCCACAAAAATATTCGGACACTGCTCTTTTCCGTCAGTTATTTAACTAATCTAAGGTTCACAAAATAAATTTAATATTTTGTTGCATAGCCGTTTCGTTTAACGACCTCTTTTAAGCGTTTTGGCATATTGCTTGTAATTTTATTTAAATATTCTACCGTTATATTGTCCCATTCGTGCTGTAATTTTTCTTTTAACTGTATAATTGAGGAAATTTGAGTTTTCCGAATTTTTCTGTCCAAATAATCCCATAAATTTTCAATGGGGTTAAGGTCTGGAGATTGTGGTGGAGGATGAAGTACTTTGGGGCACTTATAGAGTAAGAATTCTTGCACAATTCGTGCCTTATGCTTCGGATCGTTGTCCTGATAAAATTTAAAGTCCCTTGTAAGTCCCATTTTTTCCGCACTTTGAATTAAATTGTTTTTGAGAATGTTTAAGTAAACATTTTTGTCCATAATGTTGTCAATAAAAACTAAATTACCCACACCATATGCTGAAATACAGCCCCAAACCATTACGCTACCTCCTCCGTGTTTCACTGTGCCTTTTGTATTCTTAAATTGAAACTCTTTATTCACTTTTTGCCACACCATGGTCCTGCCATCCGAATTGTGCAGATTAAATTTGCTTTCGTCAGCAAATATCACAGTCTTCCACCATGATTCATCCTTGGAAATCAACTCTTTTGCGAAACCGAATCGCTTTTTCCGGTTTATGACATTAATGAACGGTTTCTTCCTAGCTGCTCTACCATTGTAGCCGGCTTGTTGTAGTGTTCGTCGAATGGTTTCAGCAGACACTTGTTTCCCTGTTTCCTCCAACACCTCACTCGCTATTTTTGGAGCACTATTGTGTGGATTATTTTGTATTTTCCGCACAATTTGTCTTTCGTCTCTCGCCGTTAACAGTTTTGGCCGTCCCGTTTGAGGGATTGACTCAATCCGATCGTCGGTATTAAATCGTCGAACAATGTCCGCGACAGTACTCTTACTTATATTAAGCATTTCACTTATTTGCCGGTATGATTTTCCTTTTTCACGGTGGAAAATCACAAGCTGCCGCACGTTAAACGACGTATTTTTACTTTTGCGACCCATTTTAACTGAATTCTCGTGTACTACTGCCGATAACACAAAAGGCATGGATACCTAACACTCACCTAAGCAATGTTTACAAACATACGTTTTTGCAGTCTTCAAACATCGGACCACCAGAAGCAAAGAAACAGAAAAATGTAGTACGTGTCCAAATATTTTTGTGGCCTGAAAACGAGGTATCTTTCGCTTCGGCATTGTTTATTATACAATATACGTAAACTGTTTAAATAAATTCTGGGTTTTTGGCATCATGAATAAATGAGTTATCGTTAAAAAAAAGTCATGAGGTCGGTTTTTGATATACAAACAAAATATAGAGTCATAAAGTCAGGCGCAGCGTAGTGTCCGAATATTTTTGGGAGTCACTGTATATGTCCAAAGTTACAGAGATGCTTGAAGACATAAACACATATGTTAAGGTCAATAGGGAATACACGTCCACCTTTCAAACGCAGAACAACGCGTTAGTAGATGAGATACACAGGAAAAAGTATATTAATAAGGATACCGCCAAATCTTTAAAAACTTATAACGCGGTCACTCCACGGGCTTACGGTCTCCCTAAAATTCATAAACCGGGAAAGCCGTTTAGAATTATTGTATCAACAATTAATGGTCCGACGTACAAATTATCCAAGTACCTTTCATGTATCTTATCGAATGTTACTGGTCGGAATGACAAATATGTCAAAGATTCTGCATCGTTTGTGAAAGACATTAGTTCAATTGTTATACCGGACAATTACATCCTTGTCTCATTAGATGTCGTATCGTTGTTCACAAACATCCCTTTGGAATTAGTCATCAAAGCGATTGAAGAAAGATGGAATAGCATTAAAGAACACACCAGATTGTCCAAAGTAATGTTCATCAAAGCTGTAGACTTCTGTCTCAGAGCTAATGTTTTCCTATTTAACGGCTACGCATATAAACAAACCTTTGGCGTAGCTATGGGCTCCCCACTATCACCTGTGGCAGCGGAATTAGTTATGGAAAAACTTCAGGACGTGTGTGTAGAACAGCTGAGCTTTCATGTACCTTTCTTCAAGCGCTATGTTGACGATATTTTAACTGTCATTCCCGATGGACAAATACAAGAAATTTTAACGGTTTTTAATAGTTACCATTCCCGACTCTAATTCACCTCAGAGATAGAGATTGAAGGTAAAATTGCATTTTTAGATACTTTAGTAATCAAATAAAACAATAGACTTATAACTGATTGGTTTCACAAGGAAACGTGGAGGGGTATATACATTAACTACAACTCGTGCCACTCCCACGAAACAACAACCGCTCTTGTAAAAGGGCTTGTGGATAAGACCCTTAGACTTGCAAACCCGAAATTTAGACCAAAAAACATTCATTTAATAAAAGACGCGATGTCCATCAATGATTACCCGGAACACCTTGTGAAAAATGTCATTGCCAAAAGGGTACATGACTTCTATACCACCGCGGAAAGGATTATTCCTAACCGTGCAAGTATGAGATGGTTCAACGTTGTTACTCTACCTTACATCGGTAAGGTCTCCGATCAAATCAAACGAATTTTTGTTAATGAAGGTCTGCATGTGGTTTATTCTAGCTTTACCACTTTAAAGAACTTGGTCTTTAAATCAATTAAAGACAAATTAGATGGTGACAAAATGTCTAACGTGGTCTACAGTATTCCTTGTCGTGGTTGTAATGAAACGTACGTTGGTCAAACGAAAAATCTGTTACATACCCGTATTCTCCAGCATAAATATAGTTTGAAAACACCGCATATGTCAAACACGGCCCTAATCAAACATCACCTTGACACTGGTCCTTCGACCATATAGTATACTATAGTTATACTTTATATACATTATATAGTATACTATATGGTCGAAGCACTGGTCATACTTTCAATTTCGATCATGCACGTGTTATCGATACTGAGGTAAATCTCGGTAGAAGATTAACGCTTGAGGGCTTATACATACATAAAAATGCTACGGTGAATATTAGGTATGAGAGGCCAGATATAAGTCACCACTTCACGTCACTTTTGTGATTCCAATCAGTATAGTATATCACACTACACAATTTTTCAATAGTTAATTAGAGTCAGTAATGTTCATATAATTAAATACCTTCCACCTTTATTTCTGAAACAAACCCCCCCCCCCCCTCTTCCGTTAAAAATACCGTCACCTTGCAGCTGAGAGTGTTTCCATCTCTCCTTAATTAATCTTTAATAATCGTCTTTAGGAGGGAGTAATATTTGACGAACCACATACACTCACTGTTACGTCAAATCCCCACTTAGTAGCATTGGCTCCCACTATATGTACATTACATATAGAAACGTGTACATGCAATAAGACTAACTGGTCAAACACCTCATTGTTTACGTATCCCTGGAAGAGGACGCGCAGTGCGTCGAAACGTCGGGAGATCCTGACCAGGTTAGTCAGACATTTATATATATAATTTTTTATTCATTTTAACTTCACTTACATATATCTCACCAAACATTTTTTTTTTTCATTGTTTATTACTTAATAGTATTATATTTTATTGTTATATATTTTTCAAATTTAAAACTTTATCATACTTGTTCAAATCGGTTGTTTGCAATGTTTTTTTGAAATCCATTGTCGATTAATCGGTTGAAAAAGGTGTTTATGCAGTGACCGAAATCGCCGAAAACTGTAAAATTTTACATACAAGTATTGAATTGTTGTTTTGAAACGGGATATACTTAACGGCCGTTAACTAAAGTTATGAGTATGTTGTTTCCTCGGCCACGATATGGTCATTCAGGACGAAGCAAAGTTTTCAACACAAATCTATATTCTTTCCGACGTTTCGATCCGAATACGGATCCTCCTCATGGATTTAAAATTATGTCTGTAAAATGAATGTGTAAGTGAAGTGGAACAAAAGAAAGAACAGAACGGTGTAAAATATATACCAAATGGATTAATCCGAATCATGAATATGAGGCAACTAAATTCACTTATTTTGTGAAAAATATACTTACGATCATCAAACTGTGTCGTCCTTTTCGGTATTTATTGGTTTTTACTATTGTTGAAGGGAAAGTTAAGATGTTGAGACCAAAATTAGGCAATTCATTTGATGTTAAAACTGCACTGTTTGCCGTAAATTAATAACTTTCGCGGCCTTATCCCTGACCTTCACGCGGTACATGGTAATTGTTGTGCGTTCCCTATGCGACTAAACGGCGAGGTACATGCGAACTGTATAGCCGACCCATATCTTTTTTACTCATCCCCACGCCAATCCGTCTTCCAGGAATGAGAGGTCCTAAAGGTGTTAGTAATGTGTCATCTCACTACATGTAACCGATCACCTATGGCAGTATTGGTGGTATCTACTACGCATATTTGAATAATCCGTTATGATGGAAACTTTACCAAACCGCCGAAACGATGAACAAAATGATTTAAAGAAATTACCTAATAGGCCGATTGAAAATAGAAACATGAGGCAATGTTATGTAATTATAATGGTTTTGAAAAATTAAGTAGTTTCTGAAAAATTGATTTTATATTAACAAGTCTAAACAATGCAAAAAAGACACCGCTAAATAGAGCAAATGAATCGAATTTTGAAACTGTAGCTATTAAGCATATAAAGTTATAGCAATTATGATGGAAAAAATGAGTAATAATTGTGCAGTTGACCGATGTATAATACGGCTAGTTTTGTATTACCTTCAACTAGTGTAGGATTTGGTTTGTTTCCATACTCCATGGAACACCCCCCGAACCTACTCTAGGAGGTCAATGTTACGGCTCATTGTGGTAATGAGTCCGGGTTTTTAAACTGGATAAACTTCGGAAGGCCAGCATCCCGCTGGCACCTTACACCGAAAGTTTACCAGAGCTTGACTCCCATGTAATGGGTAGTCACTTCACCGAAAGCATAAGGCTTAAACGGCGGAAAAAAGAAGAGAAATTTTAAGTTGTAATTTGCAGAAAAAGGTAAAAGAATATATACGTAAGAGTTTAACAAACAAAAAATCAAACAATCACCCGTTTTTGCACAAATATAAGGTTTTCCCTCGTACCCTCTAACACCCATTGACAATGTAGAACAAAACGACCAACAATGTAGGAACGAAATATTTAACTGATACACAATGATAATAGATATGAGAATAGGATGGTAAACAATTGTAGAATATTTGAACAAAACCATTTTGATAGACGCTTAAGAACGAAAGAAAATCATATTAAAAATTGAAACCATTGTCTTCATACTCCCGTGGGTAAAGTTCGGGCATCAATGTTCATTCGAACAAATGGATGTAATAATCATAGACAATAGGTTTTTCGTACTTTAGGTTAACGCTAGTACTGTGTCGTATGATTTCGATCGTCTCTTGGAACTTCCTTAGCGTCTGGTCTGATTGTGTATCTAATATTGTTGCGTTCGTGAAATCAAAGAGATGGTCTTCGTCTATACTATGTAGGGTCAGGGCCGTATACTGGTTGGAATTACAAAATTTGTTTCTTTGGTGTTCTTTGATTCTCGTATGAAAATGTCTGGCCGTCTGCCCAATATAACAAGCATTACAATGTTTGCATGGGATTTTATAAATGATGTTTGTTTTATGCCAGTTATCTATAACGTCCTTTTTGGGTGGAAAAAAGTTGTTGAGGGTACGTGAGATACTGTATATTACGTGCAGGTTGTACTTCCGAAAAGTCCGTGCTATACTATTTGACAAGTTATTAATGAAAGGAAAACAGATCGTATTTCGCCAAGTAAGAGGTCCTCTAATGTTACGTATATGTTCTTTTCTCTGACTGACACTCCACGGGTGGTATAAATCGAAAATCCTTTTTTTGAAACAAGTATTAACAAAATTGTGAGGAAAACCGTTTTCTTTTAACACTTCTCTACTTAAATTTAAGTTTTTTTCCCTGAAGCTAACATCAGATAATATAGAGGCTCTATCAATTAGGCCGTAAATAAGACCAATTTTTTGTTGCAACGGATGATTTGAATAAAAAGAAATATATCTTTTTGACCACGTAGGTTTATGATACCAGTCAGTAATCAGTTCATTGTCTGTACCCCGTATGACCTCCATGTCTAGGAATTGGATCCGACCTTCGACCTCTCTTTCATGGGTAAATTGTAACATTTCATGGTATGAATTAAACGTATTCAACACATAATCAATCTTGTCAAATGGTACCGCACACAGTATATCGTCAACGTATCTCTTGTAAAAAGGCAAGGTGAACTCAAGAAGCTCAATGCAACTCCCCTCCAATTCCTCCATCACAAGGTTGGCTGCCACAGGTGACAGTGGTGAGCCCATGGCACATCCATAAGACTGTTTGTATGTTACATTATTGAAACGAAAAATGTTAGAGTCTAAACAAAATTTGACGGCTTCTAAAAAATTACTTTTGGGGATCGTTGTATGTTGTTTGATAACTTCCCATCTATTATTAATAACTTCCAACACCTTTGTTATAGGTACATTGGTAAATAATGAAGTAACATCTAATGAGATAAGAACAAAATTTTCCGGAATGAAAAGACCTTTTAAGAAACGTGACATATGCCAACTATCGATAGCTGCATATGCTGTTTTATCTGTAACTTTAACTAAAATTGAACTGAGAAATTGTGCCAGTTTGTAGGTGGGGGTGTTAATTGATGAAACTATTAACTTCCAAGAAAGGACGGGCTTGTGTATCTTGGGCAATGCATATGCTCTCGCCACATTGGCCGAGTAGCAATGTAGCTCCTTGGAGATGTTATCGCTTATATATTTCTTTTTATGCCATAGATTTACAATATTGTTATTCTTTAATTGATTTGTTGCCGTGTATTCAAATTTTGTTTTTTGATAAATATTTTTGTCATTTAACATGGATTCTATTTCTACATTATATTTGTCTTTATCAACTAATACTGTGACATTACCCTTATCTGCTTTCAAAATTAATAAATTGGGATTATCTTTAATGAACTGTTTTGTGGTTTTAATATTTCTAAATAACAGTTTGTAAATATTAAGGAAGTTAATAGAGGGTTGTCTTTGCATGAATGTTTTTAAAGAGTGAATCACTTTTTGACGAACACAATTTTTTTGCTCAGGAGGTATCAATAAGAGGGCACGCTAAATACTTGCACATAACCGGGTGGTTGGAACATTTTTTCCAGTGATAGGTATAGCGAATTTTGAACCCAAGGCTAAAACCTTTAGTACCTCTGACGGCACATCTATATCAGATAAATTTTTAATCCAATTCTGTGTGGTTGGAATATCAACTAAATTCCTATTACTTTCTGTAAGAAGAGTTTTAAATTTATGGAAACATTTATTCTTATATGATTTTTCAAAGTTTCTAAGCCGAAAATTGTGTGTTTGAAAAAATTTTGAAAAAATTGATTCTGGAAAAATATTGCAAACCGATCTATGTACTGCATAATCTCTAAATTCTAGTGAATTGAGTTTATAAAGTGTGTCTTTAATTTCTATAATAAGTGCTCTGTTCCAAAAAGTGTGTTTTGCATTATCAAATTTAATCAATGTGCGTGTATTAAACATTGTAATATTGTTGTTAATCATTAAATGTTTGGGAATTAGTGAATAATGTTTACATTTTAAAAGGAATTTAGCCTGGTTACGTGTTCGTATTAGCGCCTCTTTCGTTCGTAGCCAGTTCTTAAGTAAAATACGTTTTTCATTGCCATAATTAAAGGAGATGTAATCAAAAAAAATTTTTCCATTGGTAATATCCATTTGAGTTATACACTTAGTAGCAAAACAGAAAGAATTTTAAAGAAGTTAGGAAATAGTGTATATGAAGTAAAGAAAAAAAAGAACAAGAGAGTAAACAGATAGAAAAAACCAATAATTTTAGTAGTAATACATTTTAAGGCCTTCGTATTAATATGAAATGGGATATACTTAACGACCGTTAACTAAAGTTATGAGTATGTTGTTTCCTCGGCCACGATACGGTCATTCAGGACGAAGCAAAGTTTTCAACACAAATCTATATTCTTTCCGACGTTTCGATCCGAATCCGGATCCTCCTCGTGGATTTAAAATTATGTCTGTAAAATGAATGTGTAAGTGAAGTGGAACAAAAGAAAGAACAGAACGGTGTAAAGTATATGGACCGTTTATTTTGAAAGTGGTGTAAGTCCATTTTCTGTTGTTTCGAGTAAATTAAAGGTTAGCATATTAATCAATTAAAAAATATACATTAATTATATCAAGTCCGGCAATGTTTCTACGGATTTATCAATGTGTAATTTGATTATATAAATTTCTTTTAGGCGAAATTAACTGAAATAATGTATATTTACGGGTTGCAAATGGGCTTACACCACTTTCATAATTAGTCAATTGTAAAAATCATTTTGTTTCAATTCTGAAAAAATAAATATCACTTCAAATATATATTATACTAATCCAATTTTGTTTATAAATAATAAGGAGAAATAAAATGGGACTAGTATTTTTTATTTTGAACGTTAATTAGTTTATATTATTTAAGTTTGCTATTAAGCTATTGTTTAGTTATTAAGGTAAAATAACTGCTTCAATGCTTATATTTTTCGTATGTAATTTCGTTTGGCATCGTTATACAAAGGTGTTTGGACAATTCTTTCAAAGTTTGGTGGTCTTTCCCGACATGTAAGTGATAAATCTAATGTCTAAAATTCTGTATCCCCCACCGATATTTTATATACAATAGCATACGGCGCACTTTTACAAAACCACATCCAAATATTTTCAACGAGTTTACTTTTTCTCCGTTAGTAATTTTTCTTACCCGTTTTTGAATTGCGATTTGTAGATTCTTTATTTTACATCAAATAAAACGGGAGAATTTCGTGTAAAATAACTGTATTATTCTGTCTACATTGTTTTATGACATCATAATAATCCTGTGGTGTGTACAAGATTCGTGAAATAAAGCACGTGTAACCAAATTACCCAACTATGTCTATGAAAATTGGACTTACACCACTATCATAATCAATGAATATGCAATTTCTTTAATCGATCAATTTTAAATTGAACAAAGTATTAGCATTTTTAAGATATTAAATGCTAACACGTTATAAATAACGAGTTTACGCTAGATTGAGTACAAATTACGTAATAACTCATTTTTGTTTAAAAGTGGACTTACACCACTTTCAAAATAAACGGTCCATATACCAAATGGATTAATCCGAATCATGAATATGAGGCAAATAAATTCACTTATTTTGTGAAAAATATACTTACGATCATCAAACTGTGTCGTCCTTTTCGGTATTTATTGGTTTTTACTATTGTTGAAGGGAAAGTTAAGATGTTAAGACCAAAATTAGGTAATCCATTTGATGTTATAACTGAACTGTTTGCCGTAAATTAATAACTTCCGCGGCCTTATCCCTGACCTTCACGCGGTACATGGTAATTGTTGTGCGTTCCCTATGCGACTAAACGGCGAGGTACATGCGAACTGTGTAGCCGACCCATATCTTTCTTACTCATCCCCACCTGTCCCCACCCCAATCCGTCTTCCAGGAATGAGAGGTCCTAAAGGTGTTAGTAATGTGTCATCTCACTACATGTAACCGATCACCTATGGCAGTATTGGTGGTATCTACTACGCATATTTGAATAATCCGTTATGATGGGAACTTTACCAAACCGCCGAAACGATGAACAAAATGATTTAAAGAAATTACCTAATAGGCCGATTGAAAATAGAAACATGAGGCAATGTTATGTAATTATAATGGTTTTGAAAAATTAAGTAGTTTCTGAAAAATTGATTTTATATTAACAAGTCTAAACAATGCAAAAAAGATACCGCTAAATAGAGCAAATGAATAGAATTTTGAAACTGTAACTATTAAGCATATAAAGTTATAGCAAATATGATGGAAAAAATGAGTAATAATTGTGCAGTTAACCGATGTATAATACGGCTAGTTTTGTATTACCTTCAACTAGTGTAGGATTCGGTTCGTTTCCATACTCCATGGAACACCCCCCGAACCTACTCTAGGAAGTCAATGTTACGTCTCATTGTGGTAATGAGTCCGGGTTTTTAAACTGGATAAACTTCGGAACTTCTACTGGTTGAAATTACAAAAGTACACGGCCCTGACCCGACATAGTATAGACGAAGACCATCTCTTTGATTTCACGAACGCAACAATATTGGATACACAATCAGACCAGACGCTAAGGAAGTTCCAAGAGACGATAGAAATCATACGACACAGTACTAGCGTTAACCTAAAGTACGAAAAACCTATTGTCTATGATTATTACATTCATTTGTTCGAATGAACATTGATGCCCGAACTTTACCCACGGGAGTATGAAGACAATGGTTTCAATTTTTAATATGATTTTCTTTCGTTCTTAAGCGTCTATCAAAATGGTTTTGTTCAAATATTCTACAATTGTTTACCATCCTATTCTCATATCTATTATCATTGTGTATCAGTTAAATATTTCGTTCCTACATTGTTGGTCTTTTTGTTCTACATTGTCAATGGGTGTTAGAGGGTACGTGGGAAAACCTTATATTTGTGCAGAGACGGGTGATTGTTTGATTTTTTGTTTGTTAAACTCTTACGTATATATTCTTTTACCTTTTTCTGCAAATTACAACTTAAAATTTCTCTTCTTTTTTCCGCCGTTTAAGCCTTATGCTTTCGGTGAAGTGACTACCCATTACATGGGAGTCAAGCTCTGGTAAACTTTCGGTGTAAGGTGCCAGCAGGATGCTGGCCTTCCGAAGTTTATCCAGTTTGAAAATCGGACTCATTACCACAATGAGCCGTAACATTGACTTCCTAGAGTAGGTTCGGGGGGTGTTCCATGGAGTATGGAAACGAACCGAATCCTACACTAGTTGAAGGTAATACAAAACTAGCCGTATTATACATCGGTTAACTGCACAATTATTACTCATTTTTTCCATCATATTTGCTATAACTTTATATGCTTAATAGTTACAGTTTCAAAATTCTATTCATTTGCTCTATTTAGCGGTATCTTTTTTGCATTGTTTAGACTTGTTAATATAAAATCAATTTTTCAGAAACTACTTAATTTTTCAAAACCATTATAATTACATAACATTGCCTCATGTTTCTATTTTCAATCGGCCTATTAGGTAATTTCTTTAAATCATTTTGTTCATCGTTTCGGCGGTTTGGTAAAGTTCCCATCATAACGGATTATTCAAATATGCGTAGTAGATACCACCAATACTGCCATAGGTGATCGGTTACATGTAGTGAGACGACACATTACTAACATCTTTAGGACCTCTCATTCCTGGAAGACGGATTGGCGTGGGGATGAGTAAAAAAGATATGGGTCGGCTATACAGTTCGCATGTACCTCGCCGTTTAGTCGCATAGGGAACGCACAACAATTACCATGTACCGCGTGAAGGTCAGGGATAAGGCCGCGAAAGTTATTAATTTACGGCAAACAGTGCAGTTGTAACATCAAATGAATTGCCTAATTTTGGTCTCAACATCTTAACTTTCCCTTCAACAATAGTAAAAACCAATAAATACCGAAAAGGACGACACAGTTTGATGATCGTAAGTATATTTTTCACAAAATAAGTGAATTTAGTTGCTTCATATTCATGATTCGGATTAATCCATTTGGTATATACTTTACACCGTTCTGTTCTTTCTTTTGTTCCACTTCACTTACACATTCATTTTACAGACATAATTTTAAATCCATGAGGAGGATCCGTATTCGGATCGAAACGTCGGAAAGAATATAGATTTGTGTTGAAAACTTTGCTTCGTCCTGAATGACCGTATCGCGGCCGAGGAAACAACATACTCATTGAATTGTTTTTTTTTTTAAACCCTGTATGCACTTTATAGCGTGCTTTATGCTGGTGCAGGGCGCAACGCACAGACGTGTTATAAATTTATTGATTGAGATCTAGGCAACAATAAACTTTACGACGCAAAGGTACTGGGGTAAGTGCCTCGTCCTTCGACTCGGTCCTCTTGCCAGAGAGCCTCCGCTCTCCCCACTCCGTGGCCAGGTCCTTTGTTCATTTGTTTATAATATTGCATGCGCTATCGAAGTATTGATGACATCAGGCCATCGACCTCGCGCACATGCCTCCTTAGAGCGGTCACCTCTCATCTCAAAAGAATAACGCATTGCCTCGGTGACATACAACAAACCATCTGTTATTACCTCGGCAACTTTACTACAATTATTTATTACCTTAGTTACATATTCTTTTATTATTGATTTATTGATTTATTGATTTTCTAATCTGGCGCTAACACGGCCAACCTGACAAGCTTCACGCTCTCGGGAAGCATCCACATACCATCAAACCATGGAGACTGCAATAACAGGAGTACGAACGCCATGTTAGAGAAATATTCCAGATTTTAATACAGCAATGAAAGTTAATCCAGCAGGGGGCGCTAGTATCGATAGTTGCTGATAAATATAGATATACGAAGTCACCGACGAGATATACTTAAAGACTGCTCACTATGGGCAATTTTTTTTTCCGATAATGGGGCCTGGTGGGGCCTGGCACGAGAGCGAAAAGATGTAGGTAAAGAAGTATAACAGCGTAGGTAACACCACGTACCGACGAGGAATTCATAAGAACCACTGTCGTGACGGTCGTGGTGGGGAAAAGATGTACGTGCTCTCAGTCAGCGAGTCGTCTGCTACGTACCGAACGGAGACAAGAAATGAGCTACGGCTCCGACTCCTCTCCGACACGATTGCGTACAAGTGTTTCCTTTGGCATAAGCCAGCGGTATTAAAATGCCTTTTCGTCCCTAACCTAACCAATGATCTGATAAAGTATCTTATTCGAAGGGTGATGATGGGGCTCAAAAGCGATCCCAAAACAATTATAAACCAAAAACGTCATTCGATAGCTCATTAAAAAATTCCCATTTTCATCATGTTTTAACGTTGAATCTGCAAGGGCGATGGGCAGTGAGGTGTAAATTGAAAACTTCCCTTTTTGCTCATTTTTAAAAAAGGGGTGTCAGTGAAAAAGTCAAGATCATCCTTTCTAGTCGTTTACTGGCGTGTTAAACTAATTTGTAGAACGAACTTTTATACATTATCGAATCCCATCACTCCCAATTTTTGTATCGTGATAATTTTAAGTGCTAGCAGCACCGACGAGGTTGAAAATGTTGCAAAAAGTACTTGTTAATTAAAGAAGTAAATGCCTTCCAATACACTTGCTCTCTTACATTGATTATTGTATTCCATTTCATACAAATGATCGGAACATGAGAAACGAAACGACCCTGTCTGTACGCAAAACTTCTTTATTTCTATGTTTACAATTCTAAAGTTTCTCCGTTGCTCGTACATCCGGTGATTTGACACGAATGTCGTCTCTGCGCCACGTTGCCGGCCACGCTGGGCCACGCGCCCGTCTCTTTGTAATTTGCCGACACCGCCAAACGTAGGGACAGTTGATATAGAAAGAGGGAGTGAAGGTGAAGCCATTGTTGAATGATTCAATGCCACATGACGATGGGCAACACTAGTGCAGCGAAGAAATTTTTACAACTTTGACTTTTTATGAATAAAAATGTCAGTACCGTATTGCTAATATTTTGCTAAGTAAAATGAGACCAAACACGAAACCAATCGGGTTATATTTTGTTACTAATTAAAACTCCTATTTACATATAAAATTGCTTGCCACTTTATTTGCGTATGAGAAGTTTAAAGTCGGCTAAACTGTAGCAGGATCCCTGTGTGAGTTTGTGAGGAGGCACCTGCCAATGGTGTCCCTACACGGTAAGAGACGCAAAAAAAATGCCGCCAAATGGGCTTATAACGAATAGGGGACATTCATTCCACTCAAGAAAACTTTGTTTCTCATCCAGCTCCACGGTAAGCGTCGATTCATTCGCCAGGTACTTGATTCACATCGAATAGAAGTTCCTTCTTCACACCACATTGATTCCGCGACGTTTAGGCGACAGTGTGTTTGACAAGTCAGAATAGCGAAACCAAGTGTCGTAACCATTTCGTGTTTGGTCTTATTTTTATTAGAAAAATGTTTCCAATATACGAGTAAACTTCTTTTTAACGAAAAATTGCAATTAACAATTTTTGATTTGTTAATTAGGGTTAGTGTCCCACCGATAGACCGCGTCGCTGTTCAATTGTCAGCATCAAAAAATGCCACTGCGATACAAGCGACGGGGAACCGCTCGGCCGACGACGACCCCTGTTTGTGAAAGGGGCATCCGTGGACAGATATCGTGTAGCTCAAATCGGACTCATATAGAAAATCTACTGTAGTCGAATTCATTCGTTTGCTTTTTGCCGATACGGATGATCAGAAGTAGAAACGGCAGATAAGGAAAAAAGACGGACTGAAGACAAAACATATTAGTAATATTATTCCGAGTTAAATGATACCAAACACAGTACAACTCGGTTTATATTTGTTCTTATTAAAAGGTTTACATATTACACGTTCGTACATATGTACATAGTCGTTGCTGTGACAAACGCTAGCCGGCGCATGTCAATGGACGCTAGAACTGGCAGCCGCTGACGTCACCGAGCCAGGATTTGCACGAGGGGAGGTGCGAAGCGCGTTTCTTTCCGGGATATAGCATTTTGAGTAGTAGAGGAGAGCAGCCGCAACGAAATTCAGAGTTATACAGAATAGTAGTTGTTTCCTCGAAAATCACCTTACATTACTTATAAGATTATGAACTTTTCACCACATTACGTTAGTATTCAAAGGAATTACGCTGCGATATCAGGCGTGACAGTTGCCGAATGCGAGGGGGATCCCGCCTAGTGGTGGGGTTTAAGCGTCAAAATTTATCTGGCAGATCTCAGGAAAAATTCATCGGGCCTCCACTGTATCGCCTCCGCGAACTCTTAAAACTTGGCTGCTAATAAATGTTAATAAAAATGTATGCAGGATCGGAAAAATTTCACACTCAGGTGAGGAGTTTGAATCGTAACCATTGGATCCTGAGGCCGGCCAGTTACATTTACTATTAGACATTTCGCATATATATTAAAGTTTTTCTTGTACAAATACATTGTAAGAAGAAAAATATAAAAATGCACGTAAAGAATACGTCGAAAATATGACAATCGTCAAGAATATGACAATCGCATGAAGGAGGGCTGTCCCTATGCCTAGTGATCTTGAGACTATGAATTGGATTCGTGCGGAGATGCCGAAAGTGCAAATGTAAGTGGGTACGTGTTCCCGGAACGCAGCAGTGGGAAGGTTTGAATCGGCCCGGTTAACATTAAATGCGCTTGAACATTACATGAAATATAACTCGGCGCATGCACCGCATTCGTTTTATGCGGGGGCTACAGAACATGGGTCAAAAAAAGAAGCTGGCTTTAATATCTAATTGAATATAACTTAACCTAAATATTATGTTAACTTATCTCTAGGAAAAAGAAAAATAAAGGATAAAATACAGAGAGATTATGCTGCAGACAAAAACAAGAAAAAGAAAGAAACGACAAAATAATAATAATAAACTAAAGGAAAAAATAATAAAGAGAGCAGTACTGAGAAAAAAGACGTTTTGCCGTTGTGCAACCGATAATATTAGCGGAACTACAAATATTTTCGGATGTAACAAGCGCCATTACTACATATTCTCCTTGTTTTAGCAGTTTTCGTAGCATCTATATTTGTTTATTGTACCCCATCTCATAGCATTGAATATTGCACAATATACTTATCTTATAAACGATGCATGAAAATTCGTTCTACAAATTAATTTTAACACGCCAGAAACGGCCAGAATTCTTGATTTTTTCACGGACACCCCTTTTTTAGAAATGAGCAAAAACGAAAGTTTTTAATTTACAACCTACTGCCCCTTGCCCTTCCAGATTGAAAGTTAAAACGCGATGAAAATGGGTATTTTTTAATGAGCTATCAAATGACGTTTTCGATTTATAATTGTTTTGGGAACACTTTTGACCCCATCATCCAACTACACCCTTCGAATAAAATACTTTATCAGATTATCGGATAGGTTAGGAACGGAAAAGCATTTTAATACCGCTGGCTTATGTCAAAGGAAACACGCATACGATCGTGCCGGAGAAGAGTCAGAGCCATAGCTCATTCTTTGACTCCGTTCGATACATTGTAGTAGACGACTCGCTGACTGACAGCACGCATCTGAACTTTCCCCCACCACGATCGTCACGGCAGTGGTTCTTCGCAATTCTTCGTAACTTGGTGTAAAAACTGGAATCACTGAGTTTGTTGCGTTGCCTCGAGTTTCCTGATTCGGCCGCTCTATACGCGGAGAGGGCGTCCCAGTACGGCTCAATTTTCGTGCGACACAAAGTCCCATAAGGTGAGCGGTCTTTAAGTATATCTCGTCGGTGACGAAGTACACAGAAAATTTGGTAATGGTCAGCGGTAGTAATGTAAACAAAGCTTATACTAACCTAACTAACTCAAAAACTTGTAGCGGGCTCCCTAAGGTATTCCCTAGGCTCAGTATTCGCCACACAACTAATTTATGATCATTTACAGAACAGGCTTTAGAAACTTCGAGAATGCAGACAATTTTACATCTTCACGCTTCCAGATCTCTTTATTTATTGATTAAACAAGAGACGGTGCGTCTCCACTCTAAACAACATTTGTTATTACTATATTATTTATATTCTAGTTAAATGACCTGCGATTTCCTCGGACTTCAACTCGTACTCTAATTGGTGGGACGCTCAGCCAATGACATCGCTGTGGTGCCTAGGGACGAGCGGAGCGCCAAAAACTTGTGGGAGAGCGATTCTATTTTATCTTGTACCGATGGATACTATAGGGAGAATGATCTCACACGATTTCTTGAACAAACTTTTGACTTTATTGCGCACACGTGTCTATACTCGTTCACGGGCCAACGTAGAATAATGGGCGCAGCCTCTTTGTTTCCCGCGCGATGGGAAGCTCGCTTGCGGCCTCCGTCCCTAGGACGGTTACAATCTTTTGCCGCTTGGGGCGCGCGTGTCGAGTACACTAGACGCACCCCACAAACTGCTATCTGACGCGCCCTCTATCTGTACGAATTTTCAGATTATAAAGCTAGTGACATTCCTATCTCGTTCGTACTCCTTATACTCTAGTCTCCATGCATCAAACATTCATGTTTAACAATTTTCATGCCATCGCAACAAAGTACAATACAACCACAATCATATTAATCATCTGTGCTCAATCACGCAGACTATTTACACAGATCTCGGGTCGTCGACGGCTCCTCACTTCACACGTGTCCTGCCGCGGCCCACGTTTCACTTATGATAATCAAACATTTCAACGGAACACAACCAGTTGCCCATAACCCACACGGGTATTGAACATTTTTTTGTTTACACTATACGCTAACACGCGTGATCCTGGACTTCGAAAAGTTCTTCTTCGCCACCTTCCCAATCTCCTTTCCAGGGGCGGAACCGATCTTTGGGCGCAATCTGTGGCCTACAGCTTTTCCCTAAAATTTCGAATCGGTCGTTCTCTAAGATTTTTATAATTTTAAAGGGGCCTACGTATTTCGCTTCTAACTTCGCTCGTCTGGTATCTGCCGGTTTGACGAAAACCGTATTGCCTTCTTTATAAGTAACGCGACACCGACGCTTTTTGTTAAATATGTCATTTTGCGTTTGTGCGTTCATCCGTAGCTTTCCCGCTGCCAACTCGCGGTCACGAACAACGTCTATTTTTTCTTGGGTGTCCGGCAACTCGCGTTCGGCTAAATTTGCGCTTCCTACGCTTGCCTCTATACCGAACAGCAATCCACAAGGAGAGAAACCTGTAGATTTTTGAATCGTGGTGTTCAATGTTGCTTGTAACCGTGTAATTTTGTTCGGCCATTCTGATAATTTTTTTAATTGTGTAGTAAGCAAAGTGACTGTTGAAACGTATCTCTCTACTTGTCCGTTTGCTCTAGGTGCTCCCGTGGCGATTAAATGAAGCTGCACTCCTTGCTGTTTTATGAATTGTTGAAGCGGCTTATAGGTGAATGTTACGGCCTGGGATACGTGGTGGGTTTTTCTTGGGGTAGGAAGCTCCTTGTAACTTGTAATAGTTTTCTTCACGATACTTTATTAATTATGTGATAAATGGTTTGGTCGGAGCTGATGACTAAGATGTAGAATACTCGAAGATGATGGTCAAAAATGGAATGCCGAATCTTAAGTGGTCGAAAGTAGAATATAGAATGTCGAATGTTGAATGCCCGCTGGCGGTTACAGTCGGTCCTTAAATATGCTTAGAACTAGGTATTTAAATGTATGTGTGTGTGAGGGTGTGGATATGGAGAGGGGGTAGTGCCCTCAAGGGCCCAGACGCAGGCCTGCGGTATACCGTTGTAAAAAGGGTCTTAGGTATGGGGCTGCGGTATGCTGTATGTGCGGTAATTGTTGTAGTTAGTATAAATCTTAGTATAAATAGTATAAATATAGTAGTTACTTAATTAATGTTAATTCCTATAATTATACATATGCTATCTTAATTCTATAGGGTGTGGGGTGTGGGCCGTAACAGTGAAATTTGTGGCTCTATCTAAAACAATGATACGCGGTGTGCAAAAAAGGGTTAGTCTTATTGAATGTATTTTGTGAAGGAGTCTACAATTAGAAGCACATGCTTATATCCTTCATTCGAACTTTCAAACGGGCCTACACAATCACAGTGAATTATGTCTAAAGGTATCGACCGTTTCTTTATCAAGTGCAGAAATCCCTCCTTCGGCCCCGTATGGCGTTTCGCTACCGTGCATGTGATGCAGTGATCTAAGCACTTCCTTACAAATCCGCGCATTCCTGGGAACCAGTAATGCTTCGCGACCTTGTCGTATGTTTTGTCGAGACCGACGTGGCAGTTACCGTCGTGGTACATTCGTAAGAGTGCGAGTCGACTCCCCTTGGGTACACAATTGCGATAAATGATGCGACCAGTGTCCCTCGCTATTTTTCTGCGTGACAACCCATCCCTGACTTCGTAGTCACTAGCCGTCGTGTCCTCACTATTTACACGTTCTATTAGGGCTTGAGTCTCCTTATCGGTACCCTGTAGCACTCCCAACCACGAAGCTTGCGAAATAGCATTCACGTGGTACGTTTCGGTCGGGTTCCGACTCAGGTAGTCTACGTGCTTGTTATAATTAAGGATATGAAAATGAATAGTCTACTCGAAAT
This sequence comes from Anoplius nigerrimus, assembly GCA_914767735.1. Taxonomy (NCBI): domain Eukaryota; kingdom Metazoa; phylum Arthropoda; class Insecta; order Hymenoptera; family Pompilidae; genus Anoplius; species Anoplius nigerrimus. The sequence continues at coordinate 1,434,593 of OU612079.1, read as the reverse complement.
CAAGGTTCTGGGGTAAGTGCCTCGTCCTTCGACTCGGTCCTCTTTCCAGGGAGCATCCGCCCCCCCCCCCACTTCGTAGCTAGATCCTTTATTCTAATGTTTATTACGTGGCGTGCGTGATCGAAGCATCGATGACGTCGGGTCATCGGCCTCGCGCACTTGCCTCCTTAGGGCAATCAGCTGTCCTCTCAAAAGAATAGCGCGTTGCCCCGGTGATACACAACAAGACGTCGGGCCACTTGTTACCACCTTGGCAACCACACAATTACTTATTATCTTAATATTCCTATTCCTTTACTATTGATTTATTGATTTTTCATCTGGCGCTAACATGCTCTACGTATTTTCCCTTTCGATATTCTAGTTCAAAATCGAAGTCCTGCAGATAAACCCACCATCTCGCTACCCGTGGCAGCAAATCGCGTTTATTCTGCGTCGATTTTATAGCATTACAATCTGTTATAATTTTGAATTTTATGTCTAACAAGTATACGCGGAAATGTTTCAGAGCGTTGACAATCGCGAGCGTCTCTAATTCGTACGAGTGGTAACGCGATTCCGCTGGTGCTGTTCGTCTGCTAAAATAAGCTATTACTTTTAATTGACGGTCTACCCGTTGGAAAAGAATGGCGCCGTAACCTATCGAACTAGCGTCTGTGTGCAACTCGGTTTCCCTTTTGTGATTAAAAACCGTAAGCAGGGGCTGATCGCTGAGTTTCTGCAAAACATATTCGCGCGCCCGCTCCTGCTCCTCTCCCTAAACCCAGGGTTCGCCAGTCTTGGTCAACCGTGAGATACATGCAGTTCTCGATGCAAATTCCGGTATGAATTTTCGGAAGTAGCTCGCCAAAACCATAAACTGGCTCGCCTGCTTCACATTGGACGGCACAGGGGTTTCTGTCAAAGCCTGCACTTCCGTTTTACTAGGTCTGATGTCGTCAGCCGACACCTCCCTGCCCAGATATTCTACCGACTGTTCTAAGAATTTACATTTTTTTATGTTCAGGGAAAACCCTGCTGTAGACAACGTATTCAGTACCCTTTCCAATTGTTGTAACCCTTCCTCGACCGTCTGAGAAGGAATAAGTACGTCGTCCAAATAAACCAATGCGTCTTTATTACGCAGCGTCCCCAGGGCCTTATTTATTGCTGGCTGAAACACGGCGGGTGCATTGGCCAGCCCAAACGGCAATCGTAGAAATTCGTAATGCCCACCGGGTGTAACGAAGGCAGTTTTCTCGATGGAATCTTCTGCCATCGGGATTTGATAAAAACCGGAGGCCATATCTAAAACCGTAAAGTACCTTCCTTCGCCCAGGCGGTCGAGTTGGTCCTCTATCAAGGGCAGCGGATACCGTTCTTTCGTTGTAATTTTGTTTAGTGCGCGATAATCTACGCACATGCAATCCGAGCCGTCTTTTTTATTCACTGCAAGGACCGGGCTCGCGTAAGACGACGTTTTGGCTTAATAATTCGTCGATCATCGTTTTCAATTTTTCGCGCTCAGTAAAGGACAATCGATACGGATGATAATTTATTATTTTGTTTTCTCGGGTAACAATATTCATTTCGGCGGTTCCGATTTTACCGACACAATTTGTTTTCGTAATTATATGGGGGTACTTATCTAAGAGCGTCTCCAGCGATTTCTGAGCTTTCTTCACCCCGGAAACAATGGAGTAGCATCTCGGCGGTTGCTGCTGATTTCCCGTTGACGGTTGTGGAATTCGTACGAGCCTGGTTCCGTCGCAGTCGGTCTCCATGCGGATGTGTCGACCCAATACGGTGTCTCTTCCAATGATCGCATCGTAGGGCATGTCGTCATCGTCCAACACAAAAAAATCGAGGTTTAAGGAAATATCCTCTACTTCTATAGACGCCGGTATTTGGCCCGTCGTCCATGCTTGCCCCTTTCCAACGGTGTCCAGGAATATAGAATACGGAGTGACTTTGCAGCCAATCCGTCTCGCAACGCTTTCTTTAATGATGCAGCAGTCCGAACCGTTGTCCAGGAAACTGTCTACTTTTTGACCCTTGATCAGAACTGGTGTTACAAGGCGATCTGAGCGTTTGCGTAAATGTACCGACGGTCCAGCCTTGGTGCGCTGTCCTCGCTCCGAACGTTGTTTGCCCCAACATTGCGCCTCCTGATGGCCCCGTTTTCCGCAATAGGTGCACGTAGACACCTTTGGCTCCTGCGTGAGCTTCCTCTTCTTCGGGCAGACCCTCTGCTTATGCCCCAGTTCACCGCATTGGTAACACCTCTGTTGCATGGATGAGCGGCCCGCAAATTCGTGGCTAAGCGGCTCCTTGCACATCGCAGTTTTCACAAACGGCGTTAATGCACTGATGAGCATACTCGTCGTTGCATAATTTCCGCTCATCGCAGCCTGACGGACATTGGGATCCGTGATTGTTGCAGTGATTAATTCACTCAACTGGTCTTGCTGGAACGGGATCCGTGTTCGATTCAAGAAATCCAATTTCTTACGAGCGTACTCCGTGTACGAGGCTGCGTCGTCACTCGTGTAAGCCAACGCTTGCATCAGACACTCGTGCAATCTCTTCTGGGGTACGAAGAGCGAACAAAAGTCTTGCCGGAATTTCTCCCATGTTCGCGGTCTTCCCTTCCATTCGGCGTACCATGTCCTCGCGGGGTGATCTCCTCCACTTCGTTACACCACGCGTCCGCGTTATCCCCGAGTTTGCCACCACTAAACTCCGGCACCGCCTCCAAAAGGACGTGTGATCCGCTCGCGTTAAGCATCGGTGGAACCGGGGTCACAGCGCTCGCGAGCTGTGTCATCACTTGCCGGATGATCTCTTCCGTCGACACATTATTTTTTTCGCCTTCCATCACACAGAATTAAAGTCACGCCAAAAACACAAAGAACCAAACCACACAACAAACAAACAGAAAAAGAACAACAAAAGTACAGAACTCAAAACACACACAATACAAGAAACGAAAAAGAGTCAATGAATGGCTTTGCAGTTAAAGCACGTTAGGGATACTCAAAACCACTTCTGATGTTATAAATTTATTGATTGAGATCTAGGCAACAATAAACTTTACGACGCAAAGGTACTGGGGTAAGTGCCTCGTCCTTCGACTCGGTCCTCTTGCCAGAGAGCCTATGCTCTCCCCACTCCGTGGCCAGGTCCTTTCTTCATTTGTTCATAATATTGCATGCGCTATCGAAGTATTGATGATGTCGGGCCATCGACCTCGCGCACATGCCTCCTTAGAGCGGTCACCTCTCACCTCAAAAGAATAACGCATTGCAACGCAACGCTCGGTGACATACAACAAACCATTTGTTATCACCTCGGCAACTTCACAATTATTTACTACCTTAGTTACATATTCTTTTATTATTGATTTATTGCTTTTCCAATCTGGCGCTGACAGACGCATTGGCTTCGGAAGATAATATATAGGTACAGGGGCAATGCAATAGGATCTCATAAACAAACCCGCGGGAATTTGTTTAAGACGGCAAAAATACGAAAAAATTGTTATAATAATAGAATAATGTACGCGAACCCGAATTTCAGCCGACGAGGCACTCGTCGGCGTAGCATACCCCAAGCCGTCCAGAAGATAGGGCATAGATCAGATACAATAATTTGTATACCCTAGCTCTACACAAGCGGCCTTTCTCTGGGGCGATACAGTATTCTCTCCCACATTGTCACTACTGGAGCTACTCTCACATTGTCCGTGGGCTGAGTCGGCGACTATGCATGCGCTGTACTTACGCCTATGTTAGGTGAAGTGGACTCAGTCAAGCGTGTGAGATTTATGAGTCATCGAGCGTGGCGGCTTGCTTTGACGACAGTTGACAGTTTAGCTGTTTGTAACACAGCAGCATAATTGTTTAAATTTTACTTTTTTTTTAAAATAAATCTGTGTTTAATATATTAATGAGATTTTTCCGCGTAAAATGAAACCAAACATGAAACTAATCGGCCCACATTTACTTCATCGGCCCGCTACGTTATCGGGAGCCTTTTGTCGGACTCGAAGAAACCGTGTCCTACGTTCTCACATTGTCAGTCTGCTTACTGCTGCTTACTGACAATGTGAGAAGGAAGGACACGATTTTTGAAGTGCGTGAAAGCGCACACGAAAGACTGTGTTGTCTATCGCAGGCTGGCCCGCTACGTTATCGGGAGCCTTTTGTCGGACTCGAAGAAACCGTGTCCTACGTTCTCACATTGTCAGTCTGCTTACTGCTGCTTACTGACAATGTGAGAAAGAAGGACACGATTTTCGACGTGCCTGAAACCGTCTTCCTCATCTGCTACGATTAGTAAAAGTCATCTCAATTACATCAAGTTTGATTTCATTTTTATCCCAACAATCTCATTATTTTTGATATACACTTCTTAACCAGAAAAGTTGGTAATAAAAGAGAATATGAACCATTTAAACCATATCATTTGATACGCCGGGATTTAAATGGCTCGGCTGTCTCGACTGCCGTTTTTGTTTTCTCTCTTTCATTCGCTGTCCTTTTCTTCGTTCGGCGAACTACAAAGGCAGTTCGCGCGGCTCGAAAACCGTGTCTACTATTCCCAAGTTGTCCAAATACGATTCTGGCCCGACTGACAATGTGGGAGAGAATACTGTACTTCTCCTTTCTTTTGTTGGTTTTCCGAAGAATAGATGAATGCCGAATTGCCCGTCGTCGTCAAGACGGACACGGGCGATCGTCATTCTTGTAAGAGATTCTGACGAGAGCAGGCGATTTGATAAAGTAAATACAGTATTCTCTCCCACATTGTCACTTGGGCCAGAATCGTATTTGGACAACATGTAGTGTGAACCATCCCTAACACGAAAATATTTTTTTTACGTGCTGAACCCCACATGGAAGGGAGAAATCACCCCTTGAAAAAATATTGAAATTTTCGTTTTCATGAAATATCTCCGAAACGGTAAGAGATATCGAAAAAAAGTTAAATTAAAAATTAAATCGTTCGATAGCATCTGCAAAACTGTGTAATCAATTTTTGAATTTTTTTATTTTTTTATAAAAAACAACCCCCACCCCCATCCCCGTTTCAAATATTTGTTTTTTTTGTTCCGCAATAAGACACCTCTGAACAACCTCTTTTCACACCTGTAAGCGATTTTTGCGTTAGAATTTTTTTGGGGGGTTGTAAAGGCGAAAAACTGCCGACAGTAACAAGGAGAGGACCAGAAGTGTGTGTCACCGATTTTGTTGAAATTTGGCACAGACCTTCTTTAGCCGAAAATATTGGACACGTGTTTTGCCAAAAGTGGCACTTCTCCCCCATTTTTGAAAAAATTGAGGTCAAAAATCAAAATTTTTCGATCGACCTGAAATTTTAGATACACGTTTAGAATTGAAAAATACACAATACGTACTATTTTATTTTGCAAAATATGAATGTTAACAAATGATATAGGTATTAAGTACTCTGTAGTTTATATGGTTTATATCGAACCGTGCTAGCCGAGTTGGTAAAGCGTCTGACTACAAGTCTCATGGTGGAGAGTTCGAATCTCAGTTTTGCCGTTTTGCACGTATATTTTTTTTTTGCTTTTTTTTTATATGTATTTTTGTCGTTTTTTACTTGCATGCATAAAATCATAATTATATTTCATTTATTTAATAATATTATTGTTATATTCACTACTGGGTTAGGTTGGAAGTATGCGTAAATTCCAAGTTCGGTAAGAACAAATGTAGGGAAAAACCCGTAATCTCATCATCCGTTGCGATATTATAAACAATAAATCGATTCGAATGAGTTTATGACACAGGTACTTCTCGAAATGCAGCAATTCCTCGTACCTTGCACAAGTTGCGGTCATTCATTGACTACTGCTTCTAGTGAAAGTGTCGATGTAAAACTCTTCTCCCGTGCAGTTCCCAGAAGGAATTTTGTGACGAAAAAAAATTGAGTGTTGACAAAATTATATTTCGTTGTGTCAAAAATGGATCAGTCTTCTACTAGCAGTGCTGCCAGTGAAGATCTTGAAATTGCCATCAATAGTGCGTTCGCAACGATGCAGGAATTGACGGATGCTGTGTATTACTTTGCGGAAATTCTCCGCAAAGAAAATATTATTAATGATACAGTCAGCCCGATAATTTCTGTTCGTGCGCAATTGATTGCCAGTGAGATCTACAGTCGTTTTCTGGACCTTGACAGCGAATTTCGCTTTGTTGAAACTGACGAGTTACAACTGAAAGCCGATGCCGTGAGTGATTTGGCTGAACAAATTGCCGACGAATTGAATACCTCGTCGAGTACTGATTCGTATTCATCATTAACATTACCACCCGCTAAAAAGAGAAAAACACAGCACGCCTTGTTGACAGAAAAAATTAAAACGGTATCGTTTGCAAGGCTTCACCCCGGATGGGGCTTGAAAACATTACAGAAGAAAGGAGGATTCCACCTTAAAAGGGAGGACCAAATTTCCCGGTGGGAAAAAGAAATTGCTACTGGTGGGACATATCGGTATAAGTATGCCCATATTGAACAGTCGACGTATGACTAATTTGTTGAAGCACGGGAATTTCGGGCGTTTGTGTCAACAAGGATGCTCCAAGAATGGGCAATGTCTGTAGCAATGCAGTATATTCATACTTGATATAAGATATTATAAAAATTCATTCATTGGTGCATGACCAATTATGTGCCCCTATTTTCGCTAATATGATCAGATACGCGTGGTTTACTTCAAAATTAACACCGACACGAAATGTTTTTCTGAACGTCCGGCAAGTATGCTTTTCGGATGTAGTACCAAGGACTCTCTGCATTTGCAAATTGCAATCATTTATTACATGTGCATGGTGTCGGCAAAATTTATCTTTTTCATGTTTTTATGACAAGTCTCACCCTGACAGTTGTGATACGTTTTTATTTTCATAATCGTACATTGTAGTTTTTAATGTGGAATTTATGCATGCTTCTAACCTACTTACGTCTATATCATTTGTTAACAGTTATATTTTGCAAAATAAAATAGTACGTATTGTGTATTTTTTAATTCTAAACGTGTATCTGAAATTTCAGGTCGATCGAAAAATTTTGATTTTTGACCTCGATTTTTTCAAAAATGGGGGAGAAGTGCCACTTTTGGCAAAACACGTGTCCAATATTTTCGGCTAAAGAAGGTCTGTGCCAAATTTCAACAAAATCGGTGACCCACTCTTCTGGTCCTCTCCTTGTTACTGTCGGCAGTTTTTCGCCTTTACAACCCCCCAAAAAAATTCTAACGCAAAAATCGCTTACAGGTGTGAAAAGAGGTTGTTCAGAGGTGTCTTATTGCGGAACAAAAAAAACAAATATTTGAAACGGTGATGGGGGTGGGGGTTGTTTTTCATAAAAAAATAAAAAAATTCAAAAATTGATTACACAGTTTTGCAGATGCTATCGAACTATTTAACTTTTAATTTAACTTTTTTTCGATATCTCTTACCGTTTCGGAGATATTTCGTGAAAACGAAAATTTCAACATTTTTTCAAGGGGTGATTTCTCCCTTCCATGTGGGGTTCAGCACGTAAAAAAAATATTTTCGTGTTAGGGATGGTTCACACTACATGTGTGCAAAAGCTCATATTTTTTTGAATTTCCGGGTTGCCTATGTTCCCTTGTGAGTCCGCTTCAGCTAACATAGGCGTAAGTACGGCGCAAGTACGGCGCATGCATAGTCGCCGACTCAGCCCACGGACAATGTGAGAGTAGCTCCAGTAGTGACAATGTGGGAGAGAATACTGTATATCTACAATCTGGGCACTCGGCTTTTATTTCCTTCGATATTTCTTACAATAAGAATAATTGATAGAGAAATACATGTAGGATTGGGTTGTGAGGCCAATGATACTCGGTGTTTATTTAAACAAAAACGAATATATATTGGGAAAGATATTACAGTGCAGATACTCTTTATACGCTCAACGTCTCGCTTCGACGGTCTTACGATGACTAATCCCCCTCCTTTGCGCTTTCTTTCGGCCGACCTCTGTGCCTCCGCTCGTGTCATTCACATTGTTTTGATCGCGCGCTCTTCCAATCCCACATTCGGCCCTTCCTGCATTTCTTCGGTCCCCGAAGATCTCGGTGATTCCTCATAATTTCATATGGCTTTATATAGTCGGCCGGTGTACTCGTTATTGCCGGTTTTTCTCCATCTGTCAGAGGCGCGACCTCATACCTGTCGTTCCTCCTGGCTGTCTTCGGCTTGCCTCGGGGCGGTCTGACACCGCGAGACTTCTCGCCGCGACCTTCCGTCTTCTCCTCTTCTAATTTTCGAATTGTCCTATGCTTCTTCCTGGCCTTTGCTTCGATTACTTTCTTAATTGGCCTAACATTCAAGTCTTCCACCCGCTTTTTGCACTCGTCTACCAGTTCTTTGGGCACCGGAGCTTCCTTTTCTTTCTTTGTTTTCTTTTTATCTTTCTCCGTTGTCCTTATCTCTTCCATATCGTAATCTGAATCTGTATCGTTGACAGATTCCGCATCCTCACCTGACTTTTCTTTCTTCTTCGACTTCGAGGATTCTTCATTGTCGGATTCTTCCTCGAGACCTAAGCCTGATTCGTTACTGTCCTCGTCTTCGTCATCTAAATCAGCTTCTGATTCACTCCCCGACGATTTATAATATAATCTTGACCTATCCAAACGGCCTTTGTCTTTCACTATTACTGTTGTTTCAATGTTCGTTTTCACTTTTTGCGCCGGTTCGTAACTCGCACTCAGTTTCATTAACCTGTCTTTATACCCTTTTTGCACTTTCACTTCTTCCGATTCCACACACCAAACCCCGTTTATCTCGTCGTTTACCACTTCCCTTATCCTTTGATCTTGCCGCAATTCGTCTTCTTTCCTTCGTCCTGCCCTCGCGTCCCTCTGTGGTGCCGCAGTCGGTGTCTTCGCTATTTGTGTCTCGGCATCGAATGTTCCGATTATCTTCGTTAGGGCATTGTCGGTTCCTTCGATGAATCCCGCTGTCGTTTGCATCGGCGGATGGCCGGTTTCTTTGTACTTGCCCTCTCGCTTTAACGATATCTCGCTTCCTGTGTCGACGAATGCGTCACACACTGCACCGTTCACTTGTGTCATACACGTAGACTCTCTCTGCGTCACACAGTTTACCTGTGCCACTTGAATATCGTTTTCGTCTTTACCTCCACACTTATTTGCAATATGACCGTACTGATTACATTTGAAGCATTTCGGTCCCTTGCCTTTGTTAGGGCATGCTTTCGCGTCGTGATCCGATTCGCCGCACGTGTTGCATCTCGCTTTCCTTTGCTGGCTTTCCTTTTTGTCTTCCTTTATTTCTTCTTTCTTGGGGTGTTGTACTTTCGATTCGGTTTTGGCTTTCATCCGGTCGTATTTTTCCAGGTTATCTCTCATTTCTCTTAAATTGCGTGCTTGATACAGGATTGCCTTGTTAAATTCCCGATCTGGTATGCCGTCTATTATATACACCATCAACTTGTTTTCTTTAACGTTTCCTTCTTCCGCGATCTCGCGCATTGCGTATATATATTGTCGCGCAGTTTCGTCTGGAAGCCGTTTTCTTTCGCTTAATCGCGCGTGTACTAACGCACTATTCCTTTCGACTTTGAATTCTCTTTTCAGTCTTCGTCTCATCGTCTCCCACGAAGTGATTCCTCGTTCCGCCGCTATAAACTTTTTCGCTGATCCGTTTAACATTCGCTTTCCATATACAAGCATTTGCAGCTCGTTCCACTGTAACATTTCACCCATGTCCTCAAAATCTCGGATCCATTTAACTATGTCCACGTTGTCATCACCGGAAAAGTGCGTCAACGACTCCTCCACGTCCATTATAGTGAACACACTCGACGGCGATGTTCTCGCGTATCCTCCTCTTCGGCGGTTCTTCTTCCGTGCTTGCGTCTGCTGTTCTTCTTCTCTTTCGCTTTCATCTTCTGATTCTTCCTCTGAACTTTCGGACTCATCAGAAGCGTCGGCTTCATCTTTCCTTTCTACATACGCCTTCAACCTTTCCCTTAGTTCCGTCTTCTTACCGCATGTGCTCAACCTCAATTCCTTGAGCCTCTGCTTTAGCTGGCTCACCTTCATCTTCTCGATCCTTGTGCCTTCGGTTTCCGCACTTTGAGCCTCGTCGATGTTTCTTGTAACAACATCACCGTCTTGCGATTCGCGTCCGCTTTCGCCTGTCGTGCCTGTCTTCGAATCCATTGTTCGTATTTGCTTAGCTGTATCGTCTGCTCACTTTATCTATCCTAATCTTCGGCTAGCCGGTTTCCCGCAATCGCTCTCTTGATCACTTTATCACTTTTCTCTTTAATCACTTTCGCGATCGCGTGTCCCCGTCGGCCGTACCGTTTTCCGCGTATGTTTGCTTTGGCCGTTTCTCCAATCCTGAACGTATTTTGTTTGATCCCGGACGAGCCCCCAATTGTAGGATTGGGTTGTGAGGCCAATGATACTCGGTGTTTATTTAAACAAAAACGAATATATATTGGGAAAGATATTACAGTGCAGATACTCTTTATACGCTCAACGTCTCGCTTCGACGGTCTTACGATGACTAATCCCCCTCCTTTGCGCTTTCTTTCGGCCGACCTCTGTGCCTCCGCTCGTGTCATTCACATTGTTTTGATCGCGCGCTCTTCCAATCCCACATACATAAAAATAAATTTATAATATACGACAACTTTCATTCCGTAACATGGCAATAAGCAAGTGTTTCAAGGGGGATATTCATTTGTTTCACGTTTATTTCGCTATTGTTTCGCAAAGACGCGATTTTCGTTCTTCCCATTCTTTATTGCCGTACGCTGTGGTCGCCTTTTCTATAATTTGCGACTTTCTATAATTTCTCCGCGGGTTCTTCTGGCGTAGGATTCTGTTTTCAAGGCGAGAGGTAGGAATTTATTGTTGGGAAAACTACTAAACGCATAGCTACATTGCAACGTGACGTCTGTAACGCTTAACACTTAAAACATTTATTTCTCTCGTTTATATCGCATTATCATAATAGGCATCGCATTTGTGGAATAAGAACAAATTTGTGATAATTCAATGTACGGCAATTCTTAACTTAATTGGTTGATCTTTTGGCGCTCCGCTCGTCACTAGGCATCGCAGCGATGCCATTGGCTGAGCGTCCCACCAATTACAGTACGAGCTGAAGTCCGAGGAAATCGCGGGTCTTTTAACTAGGATAAAAATAATGATAGGAATAACAAATGTTGTACAGAGTGGAGACGCACCGTCTCTTGTTTTAATAATAAAAGAAAAGATCTGGAAGCGTGAAAAAGGAAAATTGCCTGCATTCTCGAAATTTCTAAAGCCTTTTCTGTCGATGAATATAAATTAGTTGTGTGGCGAATACTGAGCATAGGGAATACCTTAGGCAGTCCGCTACAATCTCTTGAACAGTAAGCACGTGTTTCAAACAAATATTCATTTGTTATTTACGGTTTATTTCGCTACGGTTTCACAAAGCTTCATAACTCGATAATTTTATGAATTCAACCTCCACGATTTCAAAACATGTTCTCAAAACTTCAAAATGTAAGAAGAGACAGAAATCTTATTTTTAAAACCGCAAGGTCAGAAAATCCTCTTAGTATATTTGGTGTTTATTTCATCGAATTAGTTCTTATCTTGATTTTTTAAAATCGACTTTGAAAATATAAGCGTGGGTAATCCAACGCTGTACTTGGAGACAGCAGGATGTGATTGTTAAATGCGCAATGCATGGTCACGTTACTAATGTAAAACACGTGGAAATAAAAACACTTGTGTACAATCATAATTACGATAGAGTACAATGAAACTTAATATAATAACTTGATCGTATTCGTAATAAAGGCATTCGGCGGGAAGACTTTATTATGAATAATCATGGCTGCGAAAGCTTGAAATCTCGAGCTTGGTCGTATTAATTGTAGAATAGTGCGGGTTTAATCAAAAATCCACTGCGCTGATGTAACTTTTTCAAAAATGTGTGTCGGAAACATAACACTCACATAATTTTGTTGCTTTATTATTCCCCTGTAACACATTTCAATCATGTTTATTATCTTGTGCTATTTATCCATATCCGACATTTCTTTCACCACTTCCAGGCCCACCCAAAGCCCCGATTTTTTTTCACGGTTAAAAGGATAGTGCACCCCTGTTTTGAAAACAATTTAATTCTGCCGCGACTTGAGAGAGGGAGTAGTTGAGTGTTTATATTTCGTACACACTTAGTCACTGCCCAGAGGCGATTTCTTTCACCATTTTTCCAATTGCATTGCTTTCAGATGGACGTATTACGAGGTAAGAGGAATGGTACGAATTTTTACGTGTATGAAGATTATTCTTATCATCTTGACAAGCGAAGTGGACATATATATCGCTGCTCTAAGAGAAGATCAAGCAACTGTCCTGGGGTTCTGGTTGAAAATGGGAACACACTCACTTTGAAGAAAGAACCCTCATTCGCCACAACCGTTGCATTTAACACTAGGTTTACGGACGTTTCTTATATACCTATCTGTACGGCACCCGTCAAATTGACGGGTGAATGAAAATACGTTTTTTTTTAAAAAAAATCAATTTATTCTAACTAAGTCTGTGTTGAACAATATAAGGCTTCACGTGAAAATAAAATATTAATATGTCAAAATCTTTTGTTTTAAGTTATCACGGAAATGAAAACAATAATATAAACGCTACGGGGTAATCATTTTATTGAGCACATTTTTTTACATATGTATTGAATTTCGTTTGTGCATTTTCCGCATACGATCTTTTTGCAATACATACAGCAATTACTGCTTTTATTTTTATTACAATAGCCCACTTGGCAACTTTTTCGGACTCCTGATGTTGAAGGTGACGGAACTGGAACGTCTGAACTTTGACGAACGTTCTCCTTGTGTTCTCCAGCTAATTCATCGGCTAAACAAAATATAAACTCCTTTCTGGATATTTTCGATCCGGTACACTCTTTATACAATACCCACGCGTTTATTGCTGCCAAATCTAAAATATTATAAAAAACTTGAAGGGGCCATCTAAAACACCCCGCTTTCACACTATATTTGCGTGCCATCTGGTCCGCGACATCGACACCAAATTTTGTTTTGTTATAAAAAGTTATAGTTTCTGGAACACATTTTCTATTGTCTTCTATTTGTATATTTCTATGTCTGGTGCTTAGAAGGAGGACTTTTACTTTAGGTTTACTTTTATACACAGTAAGCGTGCCGTCTTCTGATTTATATAAATTTGAGGAAAACAACGTCATCTTGTCCTTTGTTTCTTTCGCTGGTTTTGGCAGTTCTCTTTTGTTCGAACGGATGGTCCCAACCAAGGTTGTCTTTAGTCCAAGCAATTTTTTAGCTAGCGGGATGCTTGTAAAGAAATTGTCTGTCGTGATATTTCTACCTCGTTGTAAATATGGGTCGGCTAATTTTAATGTTACAAACTGGCCCAACGAATTTGAGCATCGAGTTTCATCTTTTCCCATGTAAGGGAAACCATTTAAAATATATTTTGATTGAACGTCAACCGCTAACCAAAACTTAATGCCAAAGGGCATAGCCGGGTAAGACAGTGAAATGTGCCCCAAAACCGATCGAAATTCTGAATGGGCCATTCGATAGCTTATGAAAAAAGAAACATTTTTGTGAATTTTCAACTTTGTATCTCGACCGTGGGGGGCGGGGGGTGTAAAATGTACTGTCCGCTTCTCCCACCATTTTCTCGGAATCTAGTGCATAAAAAAATTCGAAAAAAATCAGAGCCATATCTAGTAATGGCGCGCATATTACAGATTTTTTTTCAGATTTTTACATAAAAAATCCTATTGGTAAAAAAATAAAAACCGAAAAGTCAATCAGAAAAACATTTATTTGATACCGAAGGAGGTCCGGATCAGTGATGCCGCTTTTTTGTGTAATGTAATATTACAATAAACATCTCTCTGATTTTTTTTATAATTTTTGCTCACCAGCAACAGCGTCGGAAAAATAAATAACCCGTTTTTTCGTCAGTTTTTGGGTGTCAGAACAACGTATGAGGTAAACTTTGGTTTAATTTTTGTCACATAACTATTTCATGCAATGTTTAATGTTATTGATTACATTGCATAGTCGTAATAATGCAAGAAAACTAAATAAATGGAAGAAATCGATGTCACAATGCATGCCTTATGTTCTGAAAAATTGAAGATCAACCAAAGATCGTTGGTAGCGACACGCGTATGGTGACAGACTCTTTTGTCGAAGCAAACTTTTTCTTTGGGTTCGAATCCTGTTAGGTGCCTTTTTTTCATCGTTTTTTTTGTCCTTTCTCTATGCAACAATAGTTAATATTTAATGTCAGATGATTTCACAATATTTTTGTCAACATTTTAATGTTGTAATAAATATGCACATGCCTTCTAACCGCCTTCCATGATTCCGTTATTCTAGTCATATATTTTGTCAGTAATAATGACAAAAATGTGTTGCATAGAGAAAGTCATCTGACATTAAATATAAACTATTGTTGCATAGAGAAAGGACAAAAAAAAACGATGAAAAAAAGGCACCTAACAGGATTCGAACCCAAAGAAAAAGTTTGCTTCGACAAAAGAGTCTGTCACCATACGCGTGTCGCTACCAACGATCTTTGGTTGATCTTCAATTTTTCAGAACATAAGGCATGCATTGTGACATCGATTTCTTCCATTTATTTAGTTTTCTTGCATTATTACGACTATGCAATGTAATCAATAACATTAAACATTGCATGAAATAGTTATGTGACAAAAATTAAACCAAAGTTTACCTCATACGTTGTTCTGACACCCAAAAACTGACGAAAAAACGGGTTATTTATTTTTCCGACGCTGTTGCTGGTGAGCAAAAATTATAAAAAAAATCAGAGAGATGTTTATTGTAATATTACATTACACAAAAAAGCGGCATCACTGATCCGGACCTCCTTCGGTATCAAATAAATGTTTTTCTGATTGACTTTTCGGTTTTTATTTTTTTACCAATAGGATTTTTTATGTAAAAATCTGAAAAAAAATCTGTAATATGCGCGCCATTACTAGATATGGCTCTGATTTTTTTCGAATTTTTTTATGCACTAGATTCCGAGAAAATGGTGGGAGAAGCGGACAGTACATTTTACACCCCCCGCCCCCCACGGTCGAGATACAAAGTTGAAAATTCACAAAAATGTTTCTTTTTTCATAAGCTATCGAATGGCCCATTCAGAATTTCGATCGGTTTTGGGGCACATTTCACTGTCTTACCCGGCTATGCCCTTTATGCGGCTTATTTGGCATATATTGTGTAAACCTGCAACGGGCTTTCGTTGGAAATAGCTGTTCATCCACTGTGATATTTTGATGCGGCTTATAACAAGCCTGGCTGTTACTTATAAATCGGTTCCATGGTTCAGATATTAGTGCAAATTTATCGGTTTGTAATCTGTCGGATCGTTCGCTTCTTTTGTCAAAGCGTATAAATCTCATAATTTCTATAAATCTATCTCTGGGCATTGTGTCTCGGAAAAAAGGAAGTCCCCATTTTTTTGACCACAGATAAGATACTTTCAATGCTCTTGCTTCGTACGCGCCCCGGGCATATAGTATTGCTAGAAAACTGTGTAATTCGGAAACTGTGATTGTCCAGTCGTTTTTCAAAACTCGACGTGCCTCGGTTTTGGTGCAGTCTTTTATGTGTTTTATAATGTGAGTGTCAATTATCAACTCAAAAGCAGTAGTTACACAACCTGACCTAATATTTCTTTTTGCGTAACCAGTAGACCCTGCGATATCCTTGAATATAATATGAGCGGACGGCCTACCCCTAGATTTTCCTGCTTTCAGTTTCACCCACTGTGTCCCGTCAGCTGCAATTTCAATTTCTTCCTTTACATCTCGGGATGTACTTGGATTACTCGTCCTCTCATCCTCGGTGTCAGAAGATTCACTATCCGAAGATCCTTCCATTTCTCCAGTTTCACTGGATTCAGAATATTCACTTGAATTTTCACTTTCACCTAATTCATATTGATCTTCTTCGGAGGTACCCTCAGAACAATCCTCCATGATGTTTGTAATTTTGGTCAATTTCTTATTATGTCTCGTATTTCTACTCATGATTGCTAAAAAAGGGTGATCGGCGAAAGTAAAAAAACTGAGCCCAAATTCAATTAGCCTATTGTAAATACTTACTATAAGCGGAGACTAAAATAACCGAAACTTTTGCACACTGTCTTTCTGAAACGTTCGTACACTGTGAATGAAGCATTCATACTGAAAATCTTCTGTTGCTCTTGAGCTCTTTTCGGCGATAGGAAATAACAGTTGCGAAGCAGACTCACGTAAACCCTCAGGTCGTACGACACGCTTTACATTACACTATCGCGATGCGATTGAGATAACGAATTGGAAACGGAAAACACAAAGACATTGCTTTCACTCTTGCATCTCCTACTGGATGAATAATGTGCCGAATGAAGCAAAAATGTAAGGAATATTTTCGAGATAAGCGTACCCGTCAATTTGACGGGTTCCGTATAGATAGGTATACCACAAATGAATCTCAAAAACTAGAAAGCTTAGGAAGAAAAAACAGAGTGTATAAATTCTTTGGAAGAAATGATTAATTTACGATGCAAAACGGTTGAAATCGATCAAGCGGTTTTCGAGATATTTCGTTGCAAAGTTTGAATTCCGTCAAATTGACGGGTCCCGTAAATCTAGTGTTAAATACATTGGCACTAAAGTTAAAGAAGAAAGATGTTGCTGCTCGATCTTCTATGACAAATAAACAAATATTTGACGCTGTATCAAGAGAAGATGCCGATGCGGCTGTACACTTTACGTACACCTCCATCAAGTCTTCTTTAGCTCGTGAAATACAAAAACGTCTTCCAGCGTTACCGAATGATCTGCACTTCCTGAAAGAATTCCTTAAAACCTACGAACCACTGCAAAAATTCTATAAAGGAGCAGTCCAGTCAGAACTAGGAGAAGTCGCACTTCTATTTTCAACAGATATTTTGCTGGAAGCATTATCGGAATCTTCCGAGATCTACGTCGACGGAACATTTTCTGTAAATATGATCATTATGTTGGGTCTTGACAGGCTTGTGTTTTGATTTAAAATATATATAACCTTTATTGCTTTCCTTGCGGATTACAATCTTCTACAACTTCCTTATACTAATCCTTAATTCTATCTAATTCTATCCTACGCCTTAATCTACCTTACGCCTACTACGCCCGCTCCCCCGCTTCCACCGCCGCCGCTCGCCCCCTCTCTCGCCCGCACACCCTCTCGCCGCTCGCTCTCTCTCCGCTCGCTCTCCCGCTCGCCGCACGCTCCCCCGCTCCCACGCTCGCTCCGCCGCTCAGACGCTCGCACGCTCTCTCCCCCTCTCGCACGCTCTCTCTCCCGCTCACACACTCTCTCCCTCTCCCGCACGCTCTCGCTCTCGGACTTCCGTTTCCACTTTCTCTCTCCCACTCACTCCCCCCCACTCCATTCACTCCTCACTCCCTCATTCACTCATCCCCCCACCCCCCACCTCCGCCCATCTCCTCTCCACCTCCTTAAAGAAATCCCCCCCCCCCCCAACCCACCTCCTCGCCTCCTGCCACCCCCCCCCCCCCTCACACATACCTCCCACAAGTGTCTCCACGTCTCCCCCCCCCCCCTGCACAATCTACACAACCTCTCCTCCTCGCTCCCCCAGTACCACCCCCCGCTCAACCCACTTTTTTTTTTTTTAAGCCCTCCGTATCCACCACTCTTCGTTCCCCGGCTTCCGGTCAACGTATGCTACGGGGAACGAGGCTGTTCCTTCCGCCAGCCTTCCGCAATTCCGCTTCGGACGGACAGAAGGTCCGACCGGAGGGCAAGCCAACTACCGCGTACCGCATTATGATCGGTCCTCCCTCCGTCCGCAATTCGGAGAGGTTCCCGATCTGCCCAGTTTGGCTGTAGCCACCTCCTTGTCAAATTAGTATATCGTATTTGCACTAATTTTCTACTATCCTGCAAATTGTTTTTTGGGGCTCAGGCATGTGGCCCGTGTGTCGGAATAAGCCCGGAGTCCGTGTTTTATCACTTATTCTGGGTCGTCCCGTCACACGGGTAATAAGATAAGTTAATAAATTAAATAAATAAGTTAGTGTATAAAGTGGGCGCTTCGCAGTGTATCACTGGGCCGCCGCCAGTACTCCTCCTTGTCAGTAAATAAAATATGTAAAATTGCGGGACATTCAACCAATCGTGCTTACATTCATGCCATTCACACATAGCCACGCGACGCAGCGTGGTCCCCTCAACCCACTGCCCAATCTAAACTTCGCCACTCTCTTCCACCTTTCTTCCCCCCAACCCCTCTTTAGATATTCTGGGACTCCCTTGTCCTTGCACATCCCATACTCCTCATTCCACTCCGACCTTCCTATCCTCTCCCATCTGACCCTTTCCTGCTCCTCCTTCTCCCACCCTATAATCTCCTCCCCCCTTATATCCCACGCCTCCCTCCCCAGCCTCCACCCCCTTTTCACCCAAAACGCTCTCCTCTCACCCTCCCATCCCCTTTCACTCTCTCTCTCCTTCCCATTCTCTCCTTTATTTCCCTTAAGCACGCCTGGGCCAGTGCCCCTCCGCCTCCCTCCTCCACCCTTCTCTCATATTCCCAAGCCCTCATTGCCATCCTTCCCCTCATCATCTCCCTCTGCAATTCCTCTCTTAACATGTACCCAGGCGTACTCCTCTCCACCCCCAAGACCCACCTCAGAAACCTTTCGTGGAGTGCCTCCACCTTCCCCCTCTCTCTCCACCCCCACACCTCTACCCCATAACTCACCACTGGCCATACAAGCTTGTCATATAACCATAACCTCCTTCCCCAATCCCCCCCGAACAGCCTTTTCCCCAGTCACCATACCTGCCCTAAAACCGCCGCCCCCCTCCGTACCCTATCCTCCACCTGCTCGTCCTGCCTCCCGTCCCTCTTCACTACATATCCCAAATATTTAAACCTTGCCACCTCCTCAATCTCCCCACCCGCCCACCTCCAACTTACCTTCTTCCACCTCCCTCCCCCCTCCCTGCACCTCATTACCTTCGTCTTTCCCACATTTACCTCCAACTTCTTTTTTCTGAAGTACTTCTCCAACACCGCCATCACCGACCTCATCCCCCCCTCGTCCTCCGCCAACACCGCCACATCGTCAGCATATGCCAACGACCTTATCACCCCCCCCCCATCCCCCCTTTCCAACTCTTGGTCCATGTCTGCCAGCATTAGGGTGTTTTGATTTAAAATATACAATTATGTTTCACACTTACAGGTTTTACCTCGAAGTCCGAATATTGCGCAATTATATACTGCCCACATTCGTTATTTCGACACAGTAGGGGAAGAGGGCCTAAGCGGGTAAGCTAACGTTGAAAGCTCAAAAATCTTAGTTTTTGTTGGTATGGTATGGTATGCTTTATTCTCTGGTTCCCTTACGGGTTTCCAGCCTTTTTCACTATACACAACCTCTTACAATTATCTTATCGTATCATTATAACCTAATCCCCTCCCACGTCATCCCTGTACGCCCATCAACCCCACAGTCTTTCCTCTCTCCTCAGACCTCCGCCTCCCTTCCACCTTTCAGTCACTTCTTTCCTCTTCCCGCCACTCCCTCCTCTCCTCCTCCCATCGCCACCATGTCCCCTCTATCCTGATCCTCCCCTCTCCCATCCACACTCTCTTCCCCTTTCTCCTTTCCTCCCACGCCTTCTCCTTTACCCTCCACCTCATCCTCCTTTGTTCCCATGTGCGATCTTCCTCTATCCTTACCCCCTTTCCCCTCACTTTCCACCTCATCGACATCACTTCTTCCTTTCCTTCCACACTTTTCATCCTAACTACCACCATTCCCCTTTCATCTCCCCCTTCCCTTCCTCTCCTTCCCAGTTCCCTGATTTCTTCCACCTCCTCTTCCACCCCCAATTCTCCCATTAACTCCCGTATCTCCTCCTTTCTCCTCTCCGCTCCTCTCCTCACCCCCTTCACAATCATATTCCTCCTTCTTCCCTCTCTTTCCTTCTGCTCCTTCCAGACTTCTATCCTCCTCAACCGCTCAGTCATCTCTTCTTCCACCCTCCTCTCTCCATTCTTCTCCCCTTTCTCCAGCTTCCCTTTTCTTTCTTCACCTCGCTCTATACTCTCCTCCATCCTCCCTTCTCCTTTCTTCCCCTCTGTCTCCAGCTTCCCTTTTCTTTCTTCTCCTCGCTCCATCCTCTCTTGCATCCTCCCTTCTCCTTTCTTCTCCTCTGTCTCCATCTTCCCTTTTCTTCCTTCACCTCGCTCTTTCCTCTCCTCCATCCTCCCTTCTCCTTTCCTCTTCTCTGTCTCCAGCTTCCTTTTTCCTTCTTCGCCTCGCTCTGTCCTGTCCTCCAACCTCCCTTCTCCCTTCTTCTCCTCTGTCTCCGGCTTCCTCGCTCTCCCTTCAATTCTCCTTAACCTCTCCTCCATCCTCTCTCTCTCGTTCCTCTCTCTCTCCAGTTCTTCTCTCATCTCCTTGACCTCCCTCTCCATTCTTTCTACCTCCTTCACTATCCCCTTCCTAAACTTCCTCAGTCTCTCATCAACCCTGTTCCCCATCCACTCCATCTCCCCATCCATCACTCTGTCCATCCTCTTCCGGACAAACCTCATCACCATCTCTGCCATTTCTCCATACTTTTCCCTCATCTCCTCATCCTCTTCTGCTTCCTTTTCCTTCTCCAGTCCCTCTCTTCCTCTCTCTCCCTCGTCCACCCTTTGAGACTTCTCTGATTTCTCTGTTTTCCCTGTTTCAGCCTCCCGTCCTCTCCCACACTTCCCTCCTTCCTCTTCCCACCTTCTACATATCTCCTCCACTTTTTCCTCCCATCCCTTTTTTGTTCTCCCCATCTCCCTCAGTCTCTCTGCCTTAACGTGCCTTCTTCTCTCTTCTTTACCGACTTTTTCTCTGCTCTTTTATTTTCCCTCCAGGTGTCGCTTCCTCCGTTCCCTCTCTTGCTCAACTCCACGCTTCCTCCTAACCTCACTTTCTTCTGCTCGCTTCTCACTCCTCCTACCTCTTCATCTGCTCCTCTCCTGTTCCGCCCACGCTTCCACAGCACCCTCTCCTTATCCTCTACTTCACCTCTCACTTTCGCCCTCCCTTGTTCTTCCCACCTCTTTTCATCTCCTTTCCCTCGCACACCTGTCACGCACGTCCACGCTCTCTCGCTCCGGAAGCGGAAGTCTCTTAGTTTTTGTTGGATTATAATAACAAATTTGATTTCATGTGGTAGGAGGGATACCGTACTTAACAATAAAAAAGCAAGATGGTGTCATTTTGCAACAAATAATTATTTAGAAGTAAAAATGAAAGACTCTGCAAAAACCCGCTGTGCCAAATAGGGGGCCTAAAGCGGGTAAGCCGTTTGGGCAAAGCGGGTAAGCACTGTGTGGTCATTTTTACTTGAAAGAGTTGGTAACGCTGTTCTCAACTCGGTGCCTGATTGGAAGTGATCGAAACTCGGGAATGTTCGGATAAACACGGCATACGGAAAAATTGACAATCGCTTTACATTAGGCATTATAAGAGAGCTTACCCGCTTTGGGCTACTCTCCCCTAAGCATATTTAGTTGTTGAAAATATATTCCATATTATATTCTTTTAATGTATGTTTTTCAAGAGTATTGCAACAATTTTTGTTTTATGCCAAACTCGAACAAAAACAGTTTATAAAGCAATCTGGGAGAAAATATTCGAACTTGTACCAGATATTAAGAATAATATAAAGTTCATTATGTCGGATTACGAGGCAGCAGCCAGATCTGCAATGAGACAGATGTTTCCTACAGCTAACATGCAATTGTGCTGGTTCCATTTTTGTCAAGTTGGTTTTCAAAATATGTTTTCAAACTTCTTTTAATGTACTGGCAAGTTTTGCGATAATATATTCTAATATAAATTAAGGTAAAGGCACCAGTAGTTGACCATTTAAGAGAAATTTTCCATGTAAACAGCAATAACTACTCGAACTGATATTAAATGTCTGACTTCGATGCTTCAATATACAGGTCAGACCTTCTAAATCATGTTACGAAAATTATTTTTGTCGGAAATTTATGTTGTATAGTTTTTAGAACAGTCCCCCTTTGAGAGTGAAAGAATCAGTAATTAACCGTCTGACGAGTCAGTAGTTGGCCACCTTACTAAAAGCCGATTAAAGACAATAAAGTTGGCAATTATTTTAATATCGTTTATTTAACAATCCTACGTAATAAAATAGATCAAACAATCAATCATAAAACAATCATAAATGACACGTAAAATAATATAAGGGGCGTTCTGTGCCAAATCGGACACTTTTGTACCTCAACCCCTTCGTTTTTTTTTTTTCAAAATTTTATATGTTTTTAAGACCGATGAAAAACGCGTTCATGAATTTTTCAGATTTTTTTGACCATCCGTTGCGGAAATATGAATTTTCTTAAAACTTGGGCTCTTTTTTTTCAAAATGCTCATAGCTTTGCAAAAAATGCACCAATTGGATCGTTCTTTTTTTCAAAATATCTGTTTTTGAATGCTCTTTGAAGAAAAAAACATGACTTTAATCAAAATCATTGTTTTCATTGTTTATTTTTAATTTAAACCATGCCGGTCAACTACTAGAAATGATCAGAATGAACTGATCCAGTAGTTGACCCTTTGGTCAATTTGGTTTTTGATATTGGAATGAGAAAAACAACGTATGCAGTAAATAGAAAATTAATTGCCGGTGCTCAACTCTTGTAATCGATATGTTAATGATAAACCCTTTTTTATGGTTGAGATTTTTACAACTGGTTTTTATTTAAAATTGCTCTCTACATGTTTCGACACTACTCAGTGTCCTCATCAGGAGTCTACAATAATTGTAAAGTAAATGTTTGAAGTGATAATGTGTGTTAAGTGGGTTGGTATGTGAATTTGTTGGTCAAATTATACGGCTCACTTGTTGGTGATGGTGTTTTTCCTTTGGTGTTTGTACTTGCTTGTGTGTGTTAATTAAACGGCACTGGCATCCGAATGTAGTGGACCTTTTTTCCTTTTTTCCCGTACATTGTTCGTAGTATGTGCGGTGTTGATGGGAAAAAATGGGGAAAAAAAATCGCAAAACCGCATCGGTAATCGAACCCCGGACCGTCAGTTATTACGCTAGTACCATACTAACTGTGCTTCGCCGCTTCGATGAAAACCAAGTAAACTTTATACAACTTATACACGATGCACATTTTTAAATATTGTTTATTTGTAAAACAAATGTGTAAGTATCTTTTAGGAGGCAATTTTAAACACCTCTGCAAAATGTCAGCGCGATCGAAAAATTTTGATTTTTGACCTCGATTTTTTCAAAAAATGGGGGAGTGTTGCCACTTTTGGCAAAACACGTGTCCAATATTTTCGCCTAAAGAAGGTCTGTGCAAAATTTGAACAAAATCGGTGCCCCACAACCCTGGTCCTCCCCTTGTAAGAAACAGGTGTTGTACTTCTGGTAAAGGTAAAGAAAGACGCGTTCCTCACCGATTTGCATGAAACTTTGCAGAAACATCAATTTTTGCATAAAAATAAGATCTGTAAAAGCAAAAAAGGCCGCTCGCGTCTAATTAAAAAGTTATTAAGCGTTAAAGTTTAGTCATAATACCTGCCTTATCGACAGCACGAACGACATCTGCGCATGCGCACTGGTGTTTGCGTCCGGCGTCTGCGCATGCGCACGGACAAGATTGCAGGTAAAGTGCGCGTATTTGCAATGAAATAATATTGAATTGGCGAAGGCTAGGTGTGGGCAAGGCTTCCCTTTCATAATATTTAAGGGTTTTCAATCAAACAATGGTTTGAGAGTTGGTTTAGGTCTAGATTTCTTTCAGCCAAATCTTGCTTTTTTTATTATTTAAGGGCTGGGTGTAGGCTAGGCTTCCCCTTTGTAGTGCTTTTGTCGATAGAAATGATGTTGCTGCACTTTTGCTATTAAAATATAACCCGAACCTACTCTCAAACCATTGTTTAATTGAAAACTCTTAAACATTATGAAAGGGAAGCCTTGCCCACACCTTGCCATAGAAATAAAACAAAAAGTAAGATTTGGCTGAAAGAAATCTAGACCTAAACCAACTCTCAAACCATTGTTTGATTGAAAACCCTTAAATATTATGAAAGGGAAGCCTTGCCCACACCTAGCCTTCGCCAATTCAATATTATTTCATTTCAAATACGCGCACTTTACCTGCAAACTTGTCCGTGCGCATGCGCACACATCAGTGCGCATGCGCAGATAGCGTTCACGCTGCCGGTAAGGCAGGTTTTATAATAAACTTTAACGCTTAATAACTTTTTAATTAGACGAGAGCGCGCTTTTTTGCTTTTACAGATCTTATTTTCATGCAAAATTTGATGTTCGTGCAAAGTTTCATGCAAATCGGTGCGGAGGACCGGTTATCTTACCTTTACCCTATTGCCATTTCACATTGTAGGTTGTGCAGGAACATTTTGTTGGTGTGGCGGACCCTAGGGGATAACCTAGGGCCGTCCATCGCCACCAGAGGCGTGACCGAGAAAAGCGAAGCGCGAGGTTGAACGCCATGACTGTTACAGTTGTACCTGAGGTCCTGTGGTAGCGCGTGTCAGAGACCGCGCCGTTCAAATAAAGTCTATATATGTACAGTACAGGGTCTTTCTTTTAACTCGGAACGCTCGATATAGTGAAAACGCTAACGTGGCAACAGCGCTAGAGTCGATACGCGCGCCGCCGGGGACAGTGGCTGAAAGTATAACTTCTGTTGAATACATGCTCACCAGGGCCTGGTCACTCCCCTCTTGTAAAACGTGGTACGTACCGCCGCGCCATCAATGCGAAAAACCCACTAGATGAACTAAATTTGTGACTAGGATCGCCCTCAAAAACCCCAGGTTGCAGTGCTCCAAAAAGTGGATGCACTGTAGATTTGTTCTGGTAAAACGATTCTAAGTATTCAAGTGTACCAAAAGTTTAAAAGTTTAAATAATATTTATTGTTCTCTAGCAGAAATTACTTAAATCCGAAAGAGAACAACAAATATTATTTAAACCTTTAAACATTTGGTACACTTGAATACTTAGAATCGTTTTACCAGAACAAATCTACAGTGCATCGGCAAATATAAACTTATGTAGTAAAACGGGTACTTTTCATACCAAGAATAACAGTATATAATTGTTGTGAAATCAAATCTATATTCATAAAAAGATGCACAAACGAACGTATATATATATATATATGTTTTATATTATTTATTGCACCAATGCATTGTAGATAACTTTGGTCACTTTCCATGTTATATGACCGGGATAGCTGCACATCTCCTGATATCTGGTTGTATAAGAGAAAACCGATTAGATTTTGCATGACACCATGAAGGTACAACACACACTTTGTTTTAAAATAATTGTTACAAACCTTTACTTCTGTTGTGGAAGCACGTACAGAAATATGTGCCCAGTTGGTTCTGTCCCCATGTTGCACCTCGTAAGAACAAGAGGGCTGCATGGTTTCTATTATCTGATTATGCAAATCAATATATATTACATTTTGGAATAATATATAAGATTCTTATAGACGTATTGTAGCATTGGATGAAAGTGACATACGTTTGTTTCCCCTGGAGATATGCTGACAGCTTCTGGTAAATGTAATGTTGCCACAACATTGCATTTTAGCCTCCTTTGTGCTTATCCCATGATGTAGAGTATTCTTCTTAAAAATGTCAGTAGCAAACAATCCTTCTCCTTAGATCATTGCTACTCAGACTCCCGATTTTTTCCGAATACACTGCAGCCTTCCATAACTCAAACCTGGCAGGATCCTTCGGAAAAGAGTGCACTGGCACCTTATCCCTCATTGAACGGCATCCAAGCAGGCAGCACTCGCAAAAACTCATGGCTCGCACTTGCTCGCCCACACACTTCAGAAATGCACAAAAACGTAGAATTTTCCACTAATGCGCACTAAATTTCCAGTTGCCTCCTGCCTCACACTTGCAACAAGAATGTAAACAATCGACAGGCGACAACAGGCGATGATTCAGATATATGTATATCAAATATGTCATGGCACCCGCAAAAATTCAGCCAATAGCAATTGAGCTACTGCCGCGACATCTTAAAGACCCGCCGCCGGAGCGGTACTACAGACGGTACCACGTTTTAGAGGGGGAGTGACCAGGCCCTGATGCTCACCCGGTCATTCTGACTTCGGTTCCGTTCGGCGAAATTCGGGCGAAGTCGGGAAGGGGCAACTTTGTATGATATGTCAAACGCGATCGGAGAAGCAAAACACGAGGTTTCGACGGCCACGCGTATTCCCGCGCCAGATCGCAACCAAATGTCCGCTCATGCTTCGAGCCCGAATTCCGTCTTCCAAAATCGACGAAGACCGATTTCGTTCAAACTTAGTTCATCCGTAGATACGTACACGGATTATCCAAGCGTTCCGAGTTAAAAGAAAGACCCTGTATATCCGAAGTTCGGACTGAATATCTCTACATCACACCCACATTGGTATTCCTACGGCCAAAATCCTCAGAGTCACATGTCATGTTGCCAAACAACTTTTACACTGTATTTGAAACTGCATTGTGTAATATAGATTATGATTGGCTGGATGAATGGTGCAGGAGGACTTCTGCAAAGAAAGTGCTCAATACTATGAAACAGGTGTTACATTTATTTTGTTATTTCACAATTGATCAGAAAAGTTAGGTATTAAACATTAACTGTAGATATTAATCATTAAGAAATCTTGCATTTATTTCATAGAATGTTGAAATATTAATGCAAAAGACAAGCGGGCACACATTTGGAAGGTATTTTTAAATTGTTATAATCTCATAGTTTATGGGGAATAATTATTTTCATATGTAACACACCAAATACTTTGTAGTAATACAGCAAGTGAATCCAGTTTCTGAAGTGGTAAGTTTTATTCATATTGCTTGGTTGCATTTATACTGCAAAATAATTTCATGCAATATTTTCTCAATATTGGAAATATGAATATGTTGTTTTTCTGGTCTAAAAGTGATACACACTAAGTTCTGTATAAAAGCAACTATCTGAGACGTTTAGTTAAGAAGTTCCTCATTAAATTGAGGAAACTTATTCATTGTAATGCCGAAACAAAAATAAATATTATTACATACGAGACTAATAGTGGACAATTTTCAGTTCTTTAAACCGAATATTCACACTGTTTCTGTGTCTAATAATTTTAAACGTTTTCAGGTGTAATTTGGTGTGAAACTGTAACGTCTCCATCCGAATGATTTTCACTTTCTTGATGTAGAAGCAATGGTACAATTTAATCAGCATCAACCTGGTGAGTGCTTAGTTATCGATCTCAGAACCATTTTTCTGCCTGTTATATTACAATTCCTATATTCAACTTTCCAGAAATTTGACTAATGTAGTGTTACATACGAGTCCGCGGACAGTTACATCTACTCTCGCACTCGTTCGTCTGTGAGCATGGTTGCCCCACTCGTTCCGTTCGAAGCGAGCTCAGTGCTGTGACGTCACGGGCCCCGCTTAGCGACAGAGACTCAGGACTTGCGTTGTGACGTCACATTCCCAAAAAGTGCCCCCACCAATTCAGTTCTAGCCCTATAAAAGGGCACCCAAAACTCGCTAAGGCGTTCACTCTTGTCAGGAACGTTACGCTGAAAGTACGCTAAATCGCACATTCGCTGTCCGTGGTACTCGTAATAATTCTGTAAGATTCTGAACCCGCATTTCTCAGTGCGTCAAAACCGAGAGCAAGGGTCCGGCGTTACCCACCGTAAAAGAACGCGAACACTTTAAAGACTTTACTACTTTGCCGTGCGACGCCTACGGAGATTAGGCTTCTTACGTTTCAACCAAAGACATTTTAACTTTTGTAAAGACTATTTTTTCCTATGTACTATTTTTATAAAAGAATATATTTAATTTAGTTAAGATTTGTATTCACTGCTCAGCCTCCTCGAAATCTGGACCTACAGCGTTAACAGCCCACAGGAATACGTTTTACCGCTCGAACGTATTTCATAATTATAAATTGTTACGATTCCAAAACCCTTTCTAACACCTTTCCATTCAGAGTATCGGAAGCGACAGCCTTTTGGTTCGCCTCTAGGCCTAGTCTGAGGGCTCTGATTCCTAACCACAGAAAACCTCTTTCCATCACCTCACCTACAGAGTATCGGAAGCGACAGCCCTTTGATTCGTCTCTGGGCCTAGTCTGAGGGCTCTGTCTCCTGAATTCCTTACCCGCAGAGTATCGGAAGCGACAGCCCTTTGATTCGTCTCTGGGCCTAGTCTGAGGGCTCTGTCTCCTGAATTCCTTACCTCCAGAGTATCGGAAGCGACAGCCCTTTGATTCGTCTCTGGGCCTAGTCTGAGGGCTCTGTCTCCTGAATTCCTTACCTCCAGAGTATCGGAAGCGACAGCCCTTTGATTCGTCTCTGGGCCTAGTCTGAGGGCTCTGTCTCCTGAATTCCTCCTCCAGAGTATCGGAAGCGACAGCCCTTTGATTCGTCTCTGGGCCTAGTCTGAGGGCTCTGTCTCCTGAATTCCTCCTCCAGAGTATCGGAAGCGACAGCCCTTTGATTCGTCTCTGGGCCTAGTCTGAGGGCTCTGTCTCCTAGAATCCGCTGGAATTACCAGCGGACGTCTCTCCACACATCCATAACAAACCCTAATACACTCGCCCACGCTCGGGCTCGTAACAGTAGCTAGCGTTGCAGATGCCTCAGGAGATAGGATAAACTCTGGCATTCAGATGATTAATGTGGATAGAATATTTCATGGAAGGTAAAATGGACACCAAAGTGTTATTAATAGAAAAATTAGTACGTAATGTGTGTTTGCATACAAAACATTTTACGTAGTTAAACAAAGATCAAATGTAAGCATATGTAAGACATTATTATTGTATTAAGCGCATTAATTGAACCTCCATGATTATTGATTTCAATCTTTTTTACTCTAGCCGCCACAGAATCATTAAAGACAAATATGCATTGCTGAACAAGGCGGTGAATAACATGAGAACGAAAGTTGTCCTCTTAATTGTCTTCTGTGTTGAATCAAGTATTTCTCCGTAAAGCAGACATATAATAATCTGATTGCGCTGTCTATTAAACCAATTGCCAGTCCCACTCAGTGTCCCAGAAGTCTTGCGAAAATTTCTTGGATTCTCTCTCGAGAAAAAAAAAGTCCCACTTACAATTAGTGTTGCTGTGAATGGGCTAAGGTGTAATTATTTTAACATCTAGACCATGCTTTATGTGATAGCCATCTATTGTGATATTATTATGTGTATTACGTTTGATTAAATACACATTGAGAAAAGTAATACGTTTATTAATTTCTATTTCACGAGTGGTTGTACCGACTGGGTTTCCTCGATGGAAGTACGGTACGTGTTCAAAGTTGGTTGGTTTGAATGAATTTATTTTTATACAAAGATGAAAACTTGTTGAACGCTGGTTGCTCGAAGAGTGAAGTGACGTGTGGTGGCTGTCTGTTTTTAAATGTTTTTGAGTATGCAGGAAGGATTCTGATTGGTCAAGGAAGGTGGAGAAGGGGTAGTTTTGAAGCTGTGAAAATTTGAGGTGAGAGGAGGTGGAGGAATGGGTGGCGAAAGTAGCGGTACATCGGGGTGTTTCGGTTTTATGGTAGGGTCGCGGTCGGTCGGCGCAGAGGATGATTAAAGTGTTTTGTAACTATTGTGGGTTAAAGATTATAAAATATTGAGCGGATTGGGCGTGTGGAGAGGATTAACGGATTGTGGAAGGGACACAAGGGATTAGGTAATGACCGACTGGTCCGGTAATATTTTTGGGAGTGTTATATATGTACATCAGGGCAGTGGGGTGTACGGTGGGACCGGACAACGAGTGGACTTTAGCCTGGGATGGAATTCATTAAATCGCTCGAATACTTCACTGTTAGTACTGCGGTACTACACACTCTCTGTTAGTACTGCGGTAATAACGTCGTCATCATTATGCTTATAGAAGGGACGATGGTGGTGACAACTTCCACGATTACCAAATTTACTACACAAAAGATAATGGAGGGCCTATTGTTCACGCACGCGCGTCCACACGCGACGCGATTGAAAGTACTGGGACGTTCCCGAATGGGAACTGCGCGGAAGTGATGGATGTAGAGGTTGCGGGCTGATAACAAGCGTGAGCGGGTGATGGAGGAGTCAGTTTATAGTCAAGCACTTTAATAAGTCTTGTCCGATACACAGATCACACACGAATTACACAGTACGCAGAGAAATAATGATAAGAGCTGGTCGGGCGCGGACCACGACCACGAGCTGGAATAGATGCACTGAGGCAGGTATTAAGAAGCCTTACTCCGATGCGCGTGATAATCGGACGATCACAACGCATCACAGAGCGGCTTCACGGGTCACGGATCTTTACTCCGATGCGCATGATAATCGAGCGATCATAACGCATAACAGAGTGGTTTCACGGGTCACGGATCTTTACTCCGATGCGCATGATAATCGCGCGATCATAACGCATAACAGAGTGGAAAGAAATAACCCACGACGCGGACTCGTTCCGATGACACGATACTGGTCGGGGTATACAGGGCTTGCCGCGAACACCGTCGCGACCCGGGCTCCGCTCGCGTGGACCGCTACGAGACGAGAGAGCGCGTGGCAGGAACGCGCGTCCTGCCAGCGCTAAGGACCCACAGGAGTGGGGGGGCTGGTCTTAGTCTAATGAGTGCTTATTCGCCCATCATAAGCACGTGGGATGTGCGTCACAGGGGGTCAGGTGATCAATGGTCATAGGTATTGCTCATGACCCGGGTGAGCAAACAGAGCTCTGCCTGCCTTCTGTATCGAAACAGGCAGGGGCGTCACGTCGCTAAGAGAACCTGTCCCGGAGGCGCACAACCCCAAGGTCATGCCTTAACATACCGCCCACCTCGAAACGACGGTTTCGATGAACGACTCAACGAGAAGCAAAACTGTCCCGAACTTGGATGAACGCGCTAGCCGCCCACCGTGGACCGACGGGGGTCGCTGGACGACTAAACGAGAAGCGAACGGTTTCAGAACATGAAATGAACGCGCGAGCCGCCCACCGTGGTGGGGCCAGGACGAGATGGCGAGAAAAGATGGTAGTCGGAGTGATGACGTGATTACACAAAATGAAATGGTACAGAGAAGCCTGACAATGATTGCGCGAGATGAAATTAAAGTTGACGCGTGACACTGTTTTCGAAGATGAGATGGAAACTGACACGCGACAATAAGGAAGAGAATACGCAGTTGAAAGGCGCTAAACTGGGGCGGTTGCGCAGAAAAGAAATGTACGCGAACGCGTGACAATGATAGCGCAAATGAGATGGAAGATGACGCGTGACAATGTTCTCGCAGATGTTCAATTGAACGAGATTCGAAGGTGCGAATGCGTGGAAAGGAAATGAACATTGACGCGAGGCAATGACTTCGCACGAAGCAATAGTACAAAACTCGAAGGAACGAGTGCGCAGAAATGAAATGAACATTGGCACGAGGCAATGACTTCGCAGATACGCAAGTGAGCGATGCTTAAAGGAGCAATTGCGCAGAAAGGATGATACACCGGCGCATGGTCAATGATTTCGCAGATACGTAGTGAACGAAGCTCAAAGAGCATTTTCGCAAAAGGGGGATGATACCCTGGCGCAAGACAATGATTTAGCGAATGCGCAATTGAACAAAACTTGACGCCGCAAATGCGCAAATGTGATATGTACAGTGACTTGAGGCAGTGCCCTCGCGGATGCGCAATTGAACAAAACTTGACGCCGCAAATGCGCAAATGTGATATGTACAGTGATTTGAGGCAGTGACCTCGCGGATGCGCAATTGAACAAGCTGGAAGACGCAAAAACGCAAACATAATAAGTACGCAGGTGCGAGACAATGATTGCGCGAAATGAAATGGAAGTCGACGCGTGACAATAATCGAGCAATTAGGCATTGAACGAAACTCGAAGTAGCGAAGGCGCAAAGATAAAATGAACATGCACGCGTGACAATAGTTTTGCAGATGCGCACTCGAACAAACTAGAAGATGCGAAGAAGCAGAAATGAAAGGTTCGCGGACGCGTGACAATACTTTCGCAGGTGAGCAATTAAACGCATTTTAAAGTCGTGAATGCGCAGGAATGAAATGCACTTGGGCGCAATACACTGCCTTCGCGAAATGCAACTGAGTGGAGTTGAAGCAGCGAAAGCGCATACATGAAATGTACATTGTCGCAATACAATGTCTTCGCGAAATGCAACTGAGCGAAGTTGCAGCCGCGAACACGCATACATAAAATGTACATCGGCGCAATACAATGACTTCGCAATACGCAACTGAACGAAGTTGCAGCCGCGAACACGCATACATGAAATGTACATCGGCGCAATACAATGACCTCGCAATACGCAACTGAACGAAGTTGCAGCCGCGAACACGCATACATGAAATGTACATCGGCGCAATACAATGACCTCGCAATACGCAACTGAACGAAGTTGCAGCCGCGAACACGCATTCATAAAATGTACATCGGCGCAATACAATGAATTCGCAGAATGCAAGAGAACAGAACTAGAAGATGTGAAAGCGCCGTAATGAGATGTTCGCGGGCGCGGCACAGTGCTTTCGGGAAATGCAATGGAACGAAGGTGATGTCGCGAGTGCGCAGATGGCGAAATGCAATCAGCCGCGTGACTTGCAGCGGCGCGCAATACAATAAAACAAACTTAAAGTCGCGAATGCACGGAGATGAAATGCACGAAGGCGCGTGAGCGATCGCGCATGGTGAGACGCAACACCGTCGCGACGACGATTGCGCAGAAACGAAACGATGCATTGGCGCTTCAAGGACTACGCATAGACGGAATAATGCACTGGCGCGTGACACGAAGTGCGCGGGTACTCAATTGAATAGAGTCTCAAAGCCGCTTGATCTGGGGTGATCACGGGACAGAATTAAGCGGAGAAGCGTGATGCGAGAGTGATCACGGTCCGGAACTGAATATTTGGCACGCTTGCGAAGTACATAAAGAGGAAGCGATGAAGCGAAGTGAAATAGTACACTGGCGTGACAACGATCCAGCGGAATATGCAATCGCACAAAGACTCGGCGACGCGTGATAACGGTTGCACAAAATGAAATGTACGCGGACGCGTGACAACGATTTAGCGAATACGTAATTGAGCAAAGTCTCTGAATGGTCGCGAGAACACAGGCGACGGCCTCCGTCCACCGGCCGACGGCGGAGACTAGAGAGAGACTTCGGACTTCAGAGAGTCTCGGAGAACTCGGACTTCAGAGAGTCCGGGAGAATTCGGACTTCCGAGAGTCGCGGAGAATTCGGACTTCAGAGAGTCGCGGAGAATTCGGACTTCCGAGAGTCGCGGAGAATTCGGACTTCAGAGAGTCGCGGAGAATTCGGACTTCAGAGAGTCGCGGAGAATTCGGACTTCACAGAGTCCTGGAGAATGCGGACTACACCGAGTCCTGGAGAATTCGGACTTCACAGAGTCCTGGAGAATTCGGACTACACCGAGTCCTGGAGAATTCGGACTACACCGAGTCCTGGAGAATGCGGACTACACCGAGTCCTGGAGAATTCGGACTTCACAGAGTCCTGGAGAATGCGGACTACACCGAGTCCTGGAGAATTCGGACTTCACAGAGTCCTGGAGAATTCGGACTACACCGAGTCCTGGAGAATTCGGACTACACCGAGTCCTGGAGAATGCGGACTACACCGAGTCCTGGAGAATTCGGACTTCACAGAGTCCTGGAGAATGACAACGAAATGGGATGATTCACTGGCGCGTGACAAGGATTTCGCGAGCAAGCAAGTGAACAAGCGCGAAGGTCGCATCATCGACGTTGGTCACGGAGTAGAATGAAGCGGAGACGCGTGATGCGGGAGTGATCACGGTCCGAATCATAATGTTTGCACTTGTCACGCGAGCGAAGAACAAGAAGGATGACACGATGGCGCAGAACGAAATGGTACACTGGCGCGACAGCGATTTCGCAGACATAAAGGATATACTGGCGCGTGACAACGATTGCGCGGTGACGTAATTGAGCACAGTCTTTAAATGGTCGCGAAAGCATCGGCAAGACCGCCTCCGTCCCCTGGCCAACGGGTGGGAAAGTAAGGATGCGAGTGATCAGAGGCTAGAATGCCTCCGTCGTTTAGCCGATGACGGGAGACGAACGATTCGCGAAGATCAGAGGCGAGACTGCCTTCGCCTCTCGGCCGACGGCGAGGTGACTAATGATGCGCGCGATCAGAGGCTAGAATACCTCAGTCCCTCGGCAGACGGCGAGCGCTTGAGAGACGGAAGATGCGCGACCGTGTTGGTGAGGAATCGCGTTAAAGAACAGAGAAGGGCTCGTCACGCGAGTGATGATTGACACGAATGCTCTGAGTTGAAGTGTACGCTGGCGCGCAGCAGTGGATACCTTAAACGAGCTTAAGTTAACGATGGCCAGAACGGCTCAGGACTAGAACTTCCGCTGTACACTTATCAACTAACGGCGCCACACCTTCGGATGGTCATACATAAGAACAAATGAAAACGACGTGAACACGTGGTGATCGAGATGTGGCCGGCTGGCCGGTGGAAGAGGAGCCATGGGTGGCACGGGCTGCTCCGGCACAGCGACGAAGTCAAGCGATGATTGAGCGGCGGCAGGCTGGGCGGTGGGAGAGGAACCTTAGGTGGCGCTGGGCTGCTCCAGCACGACGATGAATTCCCACCACTGGGGGGTGTTGGAGTGGGGGCCTCAACACTCTTCAACGCCTCGTGCATGGAATTGAGGGCGCTGCTGTAGATTTCTTCAACCAGGTGGAGGTGGTCATCCCGGAAGTAGGCGAGCGCGGCCCGGCGTGCTAACCAAGCGGATGTGGCCATCTTGGCATTGCTGCCACGTGGTGGTCAGATTGTCGATCCTGGCGCGGACCTTGGCGGGCGTGAGGCCGCCCATGCTAGCCAGCCTCTCTAAGTGGTCCAGGGACCGCTCGATGATTTCTCTGAGCATCAGCTGCTTGATGATCAGTCCCTCCATGCTGCCCACGGTGCACCAGTCACCCACGAGTTCCATCACTTCACGCACAATCCGGCTCGAAGGACCAAAATGTTCGCGCACGCGCGTGCACACGCGACGCGATTGAAAGTACTGGGACGTTCCCGAATGGGAACTGCGCGGAAGTGATGGATGTAGAGGTTGCGGGCTGATAACAAGCGTGAGCGGGTGATGGAGGAGTCAGTTTATAGTCAAGCACTTTAATAAGTCTTGTCCGATACACAGATCACACACGAATTACACAGTACGCAGAGAAATAATGATAAGAGCTGGTCGGGCGCGGACCACGACCACGAGCTGGAATAGATGCACTGAGGCAGGTATTAAGAAGCCTTACTCCGATGCGCGTGATAATCGGACGATCACAACGCATCACAGAGCGGCTTCACGGGTCACGGATCTTTACTCCGATGCGCATGATAATCGAGCGATCATAACGCATAACAGAGTGGTTTCACGGGTCACGGATCTTTACTCCGATGCGCATGATAATCGCGCGATCATAACGCATAACAGAGTGGAAAGAAATAACCCACGACGCGGACTCGTTCCGATGACACGATACTGGTCGGGGTATACAGGGCTTGCCGCGAACACCGTCGCGACCCGGGCTCCGCTCGCGTGGACCGCTACGAGACGAGAGAGCGCGTGGCAGGAACGCGCGTCCTGCCAGCGCTAAGGACCCACAGGAGTGGGGGGGCTGGTCTTAGTCTAATGAGTGCTTATTCGCCCATCATAAGCACGTGGGATGTGCGTCACAGGGGGTCAGGTGATCAATGGTCATAGGTATTGCTCATGACCCGGGTGAGCAAACAGAGCTCTGCCTGCCTTCTGTATCGAAACAGGCAGGGGCGTCACGTCGCTAAGAGAACCTGTCCCGGAGGCGCACAACCCCAAGGTCATGCCTTAACACCTATCACGTATCCAAAAGTTTACTTGCAGGTTTTGTTGTTTACTTTGAATACCGTGGCTTTAAGGAAAACTTGGTATTTTTAATGAATTCCGTCCAAGGAATTTTAACAGAATCCTTATTTCTCATCCCATCTATGTGATATCATGTGAAATGCTACATCGAAGGGTACATTAGTAAAGAACACAGTAACAAGTAGAGAACAAGGAAAGCATTGTTGGGAATTGCGGTGCCCTGAACAGCCTCAACGAAGTACCAAATAGCTTTGGCGTGAAAACGAGTAAGACGCAATATTTCACTGAGTATTTCATGGAAAACTTTATAAAAATTATAAGTAGGACTGTTTACGCTTCAGACTATAATTCTACAATGTAAATAAGGATTATAAATTTTATGGAGCAGATATGCCAAAGGAGTGCTACTACAATGAGATTCGAGGAAAAAAGCCTCCCTCTCCAAAATCGATTTACTTCGTAACTACTTACAATTAGAAATAATTATATTTCTGTCGATTTGAAATGCGGAAGCATACCAATGCATACCCTCATTGTAGGTATAGATTTAATAGATTGTGCAACAAGATTATCAGACACATTCCTGAGGAAGAAAAATCTTCATTCTGTTCAGTAGACCCTTAGGAGAAAAACTATCCTTCTCATACAATTGACCGTCTTATTCAGCACTATAAATTTGCCACTTACAGTCCTCTTGCAGCTGTTCTATCAAGGAACAAAATCAATATTTGTAGAGGTCCACTTGAAAGTCTTATAACCATAGTAATGCATTATATTCTACCTCTGTCCCAACGACCTGAAATGGTTTATCCGCAAACACACACTGCACAGTATTTTCTCCATGAAAAACACTTGATTTGCTCCATTTTACCTTCTATCAAAGATCCTATTCCTATGATCATCAGAATGGCATATTATATCATATCTCCTGCAGTAGCTGCAAGGCTTGTTACATTTGTCAAATTTCTAGAAACATGAAAATAGGATATAAACAACAGAAAGGTCAGGCAGAGTCATTACTCACAAGGGAACATAGGCAACCCGGAAATTCAAAAAAATATGAGCTTTTGCACGCAAGTAGTGTGAACCATCCCTAACACGAAAATATTTTTTTTACGTGCTAAACCCCACATGGAAGGGAGAAATCACCCCCTTGAAAAAATATTGAAATTTTCTTTTTCATAAAATATCTCAGAAACGGAAAGAGATATCGAAAAAAAGTTAAATGAAAAATTAAATCGTTCGATAGCATCTACAAAACTGTGTAATCAATTTTTTAATTTTTTTATTTGTTTATGAAAAACAACCCCCATCCCCGTTTGAAATATTTTTTTTTTTTGTTCCGCAATAAAACACCTCTGAACAACCTCTTTTCACACCTGTAAGCGATTTTTGCGTTAGAATTTTTTTGGGGGGTTGTAAAGGCGAAAAACTGCCGACAGTAACAAGTAGAGAACCAGAAGTGTGGGTCACCGATTTTGATGAAATTTGGCACTGACCTTTTTTAGCCGAAAATATTGGACACGTGTTTTGCCAAAAGTGGTACTTCTCCCCAATTTTTGAAAAAATCGAGATCAAAAATTAAAATTTTTCGATCGACCTGAAATTTTAGATACACGTTTAGAATTGAAAAATACACAATACGTATTATTTTATTTTGCAAAATATGAATGTTTAATAAATTATATGCGCGTTAAGTACCCTGTAGTTTGAAAGGTTTGTGTTGCGTAGCATACGTCAAAGTCGTGCACGACATAGAACATAGGCCAGATGTAATAAATTGTATCGCGTAGCAATAAACAAATGTCAATAGATCACGTGCGTTACTCGTGCATCTCAAGTGGGTTCTAGTGCGTCTTTTGTTACAGCGACCGTAAACGCTCGACACGGCGACGTTTCGGCGCACGTGCGCCCTTTCTCTGTCGCGGTACTTTTCCCTTTTTTTCTGACTAATTTTCCAGAGAAGGGATGAGTGCCGAATCGGCCCATCGTCGTCAAGACGGTCACGGGCATGGCATTCTATAAGCGACTAGCGAACAGTCTACTTCTATTAGACCAACAGTTTGTAATAGATTCACATTCAATAAACCATTTTGAAATCATATCAAAATATAGAAAACGAAACCAGTAATTGACCTTCATCCCAAACGGTTGATTACATACGAAACAGTTTGTATCGAACTGTGCTAGCCGAGTTAGTAAAGCGTCTGACTACAAGTCTCATGGTGGAGAGTTCGAATCCTAGTGGTTTTGCCGTTTTGCACGTATATTTTTTTTTTGCTTTTTTTTATATGTATTTTTGTCGTTTTTCACTTGCATGCATAAAATCATAATTATATTTCATTTATTTAATAATATTATTGTTATATTCACTACTGGGTTAGGTTGGAAGTATGCGTAAATTCCAAGTTCGGTAAGAACAAATGTAGGGAAATACCCGTAATCTCCTCATCCGTTAGGATATTATAAACAATAAATCGATTCGAATGAGTTTATGACACATGTACTTCTCGAATTGCAGCAATTCCTCGTACCTTGCGCAAGTTGCGGTCATTCATTGACTACTCTAACTAAAATATACTAAAACTCTTCTCCCGTACAGTTCCCAGAAGGAATTTTGTGACGAAAAAAAATCGAGTGTTGACAAAATTATATTTCGTTGTGTCAAAAATGGATCAGCCTTCTACTAGCAGTGCTGACAGTGAAGATCTTGAAATTGCCATCAATAGTGCGTTCGCAACGATGCAGGAATTGACGGATGCTGTGCATTACTTTGCGGAAATTCTTCGCAAAGAAAATATTATTAATGATACAGTCAGCCCGATAATTTCTGTTCGTGCACAATTGATTGCCAGTGAGATCTACAGTCGTTTTCTGGACCTTGACAGCGAATTTCGCTTTGTTGAAACTGACGAGTTACAACTGGAAGCCGATGCCGTGAGTGATTTGGCTGAACAAATTGCCGACGAATTGAATACCTCGTCGAGTACTGATTCGTATTCATCATTAACATTACCACCTGCTAAAAAGGGAAAAACACAGCACGCCTTGTTGACAGAAAAAATTAAAACGGTATCGTTTGCAAGGCTTCACCCCGGATGGGGCTTGAAAACATTACAGAAGAAAGGAGGATTCCACCTTAAAAGGAAGGACCTTTCCCGGTGGGAAAAAGAAATTGCTACTGGTGGGACAAATCGGGATAAGTATGCTCATATTGAACAGTCGACGTATGACCAATTTGTTGAAGTACGGGAACTTCGGGCGTTTGTGTCAATAAGGATGCTCCAAGAATGGGCAATGTCTGCAGCAATGCAGTATATTCATACTTGATATAAGATATTATAAAAATTCATTCATTGGTGCATAACCAATTATGTGCCCCTATTTTCGCTAATATGATCAGATACGCGTGGTTTACTTCAAAATTAACACCGACACGAAATGTTTTTCTGAACGTCCGGCAAGTATGCTTTTCGGATGTAGTACCAAGGACTCTCTGCATTTGCAAATTGCAATCATTTATTAAATGTGCATGGTGTCGGCAAAATTTATCTTTTTCATGTTTTTATGACAAGTATCACCCTGACAGTTGTGATACGTTTTTATTTTCAAAATCGTACATTGTAGTCTTTAATGTGGAATTTATGCATGCTTCCAACCTAACCCAGTAGTGAATATAACAATAATATTATTAAATAAATTAAATATAATTATGATTTTATGCATGCAAGTAAAAAACGGCAAAAATACATATAAAAAAAAGCAAAAAAAAAATATACGTGCAAAACGGCAAAATCACTAGGATTCGAACTCTCCACCATGAGACTTGTAGTCAGACGCTTTACTGACTCGGCTAGCACGGTTCGATGCAAACCATTCAAACTACAGGGTACTTAACACGCATATAATTTTTTAAACATTCATATTTTGCAAAATAAAATAATACGTATTGTATATTTTTCAATTCTAAACGTGCATCTAAAATTTCAGGTCGACTGAAAAATTTTGATTTTTGGCCTCGATTTTTTCAAAAATGGGGGAGGGGTGCCACTTTTGGCAAAACACGTGTCCAATATTTTCGGCTAAAGAAGGTCTGTGCCAAATTTCATCAAAATCGCTGACCCACACTTCTGGTCCTCTCCTTGTTACTGTCGGCAGTTTTTCGCCTTTACAACCCCCCAAAAAAATTCTAACGCAAAAATCGCTTACAGGTTTGAAAAGAGGTTGTTCAGAGGTGTTTTATTGCGGAACAAAAAAAAAAAATATTTGAAACGGGGATGGGGGTTGTTTTTCATAAACAAATAAAAAAATTAAAAAATTGATTACACAGTTTTGTAGATGCTATCGAACGATTTAATTTTTCATTTAACTTTCTTTCGATATCTCTTACCGTTTCTGAGATATTTCATGAAAAAGAAAATTTCAATATTTTTTCAAGGGGTGATTTCTCCCTTCCATGTGGGGTTTCGCACGTAAAAAAAATATTTTCGTGTTAGCGATGGTTCACACTACTTGCGTGCAAAAGCTCATATTTTTTTGAATTTCCGGGTTGCCTATGTTCCCTTGTCAGTATTAACTAGACATATCAATTAATCCGGCAATAACATCAATTCTGACCAAGCGAATATTATTAAGAAGGAGAAAAAATAAAACCTGTAGTGGATGGGTTTGGTGATGGGTTTGGAAAATCACAGGAGGTTTGGTTCTGTGGGAAAGTGTTAAGGATTTATTCATTTTGGAAGGTTTTACAGGAAATTGGTTCGGGTGTCGGTAAGGTAGGACTTGGCTCTACTCGTAATGACCGATCTCTTTTAACAGAGCACGCTCGTCTCAAACTCTCGATGGTAAAACGCTTGACTTTACAATATTGGATTCTACTATTTAGAGGGTGTCTTGTATTTTCTAGGAGGTGATCGGCGGTGAGTCCTGCCGATCTATCCTCTGGCGGGCGACTTAAGGTCTTGGTCCGCTATTGACTCTACTGGGCAGTTTTCCTGTACTCTCCCCTCGTGGAGGCGGCCGGTGGCGTAGTCCTACCGTCCTCTCCTCCAGAGGGTGACCCGGGAATCGCCCGCAAATGACTCTACTGGGTAGCCTTCCTGTACTCTCCCCTCCTGGAGGCGGCCGGTGGCATAGTCCTACCGTCCTCTCCTCCAGGGGGTGACCCAGAATGGTCCCCGGCCCTGCTGGGCGACCGTGGTATTACCTTGTCTTCCCAGCAGGAAACTAAGAGATTGTATGACCGAAGACACCGTCTTTTATACTCCTTCGTAACTAAGCAAGCGGGCTCATAAACAAGTGCGTTGCTATGCGTGGTGGTCATCTCGGCCGCGGGTCGCGATCGCCGGTTGTCGCGAATCTTCGAGAACCTTCTCGATCCTTCCAGATGTTTCTGGACCCTTCTCGATTCTTCCCAGTCCGTTGCCTTGGTAACGTGTTGTTTGGTACTGCTAGTGGGAGGAGGATAGCGAGCAGTGGGTCTCACTCACTCCCATGTCGCGAAAAAATTGTTGTGGGTGTTGTTGGATGTTACAAACCCCAGATTACAGATAAAAATGTGTAAAAAATATCAACCGTAAAAATAGTGTAAAACGTGGATTTAAGAAACCGGCAATTATCGAATGGTATTCATTCTTCTTTGACATGAAAATAAATAAAGGGCATAGCCGGGTAAGACAGTGAAATGTGCCCCAAAACCGATCGAAATTCTGAATGGGCCATTCGATAGCTTATGAAAAAAGAAACATTTTTGTGAATTTTCAACTTTGTATCTCAACCGTGGGGGGCGGGGGAGTGTAAAATGTACCGTCTGCTTCTCCCACCATTTTCTCGGAATCTAGTGCATAAAAAAATTCGAAAAAAATCAGAATCATATCTAGCAATGGCGCGCATATTCCAGATTTTTTTCAGATTTTTACATAAAAAATCCTATTGGTAAAAAAATAAAAACCGAAAAGTCAATCAGAAAAACATTTATTTGATACCGAAGGAGGTCCGGATCAGTGATGCCGCTTTTTTATGTAATGTAATATTACAATCAACATCTCTCTGATTTTTTTTATAATTTTTGCTCACCAGCAACAGCGTCGGAAAAATAAAAAAACCCGTTTTTTTGTCAGTTTTTGGGTGTCAGAACAACGTATGAGGTAAACTTTGGTTCAGTTATTTCACATAACTATTTTATGTAATGTTTAATGTTATTGATTACATTGCACAGTCGTAATAATGCAAGAAAACTAAATAAATGGAAGACATCGATGTCACAATGTATGCCTTATGTTCTTGTTACGAGCCCCGACTAGAGGGAGGGGGGGAGTGGTGTGGTGCAGTTACGCAGCACACGGGGAAAGGGGGGTTTTCCTGACCTGCTCCGGGTCGTGGTCGAAGTGGCGCCGGGCCTGAGCTCGGCGACCGCGTTCTAGCACGGCCGATGGGGCCTGGTCAGGGGAGTCTTTAGGTAAAGGGGGAAAGGAAAAGGGAAAGGGAGTGTATTCCACGTACGATAAGCGACTCAGGGTCGCTCGGGTTACACACGTGTTTTCGGTCTTACTGGGAGGCGAATCCTATACCGACGACTAGAAACGGTTGCTGACCGCCCCGCACAGTTCGACCTGGCCTGTGACGAATCCTATAACGTCGAGTGGACGTTTGCTGACCGTCACCTGCCCTCGGCGTCAGTCCGCGCACTAGAATCCTGGTAACAATCGTTACTCGGCTGACCTCGTGGCTACTGCGGACTGACGATCGTGCGTGATGTTCCGGGATAACGTAATGTCACCCTGAACTGCACGAAAGTATGGGAAAGGGTGGTACGAGGAAGGATGTAAGGATATGCGGCGCCCCTGCCTCAGACGAATCCTATAACACCGAGTAGGTGTTTGCTGACCGCCTGAGCGCGAGGGAGGAGGTGACCACGTGTGATAGACAACGGAGCGTTGTACGGGAGGCACACGTGTTTTCGGTCTTACTGGGAGGTGAATCCTATACCGACGACTAGAAACGGTTGCTGACCACCTCGCACAGTTCGACCTGGCAGTGACGAATCCTATACCGACGACTAGAAACGGTTGCTGACCGCAACTGCCCTTGGTGTCTATCCGCGCACTCGAATCCTGGTAACAATCGTTACTCGGCTGACCTCGTGGCTATTGCGGATAGACGGTCGCGCGTGTTCCGGAGTAACGTAAGTTACCCTGAACTGCACGAAATTGTGAGGAATAGGAGAAAGGGAAGGAGGATGTCGGGGTATTCGAAATGTTTGGATCTGCTGGTAGCGAAAGTGCAGATCCTGTGGGCCCTAGCTTTATCGTA
Organism: Anoplius nigerrimus; assembly: GCA_914767735.1. NCBI lineage: Eukaryota > Metazoa > Arthropoda > Insecta > Hymenoptera > Pompilidae > Anoplius > Anoplius nigerrimus. The sequence continues at coordinate 1,391,136 of OU612079.1, read as the reverse complement.
GATTTAAGATTAAAGGTTCGGAAGGAACCTTTGTGGCGCGAGTACTTGAACGTTAATAAGGAGGACGGGTTTCTATTATCAAATTGAATGGACTCAATTGAGTATAAAACTATACACTATATTCTTTGTTGAAAAATAATACAAACAAAAGAAAACTATAAACTATATTCTTTGGTCAGAATAACTATAAACGAAGATTCACTATAAACTACTAACCCGTGAGGTTAGGCTCAATGTTCGATAATTGTTAATGCTCAATCAGGCCTGGCCTGGTTTTGCCGTAGCCCTCTCTAGCCGAGGACTTGGATATGGAGATTTGCTCGAAAGGAACTAATGTCCGATCTTGCTGGAGACACTTTACTAATAAGAGGTTATGGGAAAACCAACTTACTTCTCAGATAGGGTTTCGGACAGAGATTCGTTAACGCGACTATACTGAGTAAGAGTGCTCCCCGAGTCCTTCAGGACCGGGGTTTTTATACTGTGTTTTCTGAGAGAAGTGGGAGGAAAATAGAGCGGGACTTGCTCTGGTTGGATAGTTGCGTTACAGGAAAATAGAGCGGGAAGGTTTCTGGTTGGGTGGCTGCGTTGCAGGATCTCTAGGCGGGAAGCTGCTTCGTAGCGGGAAAGTGTGGCTGGCGGGAAAGTGTTCCTTGGAGGGAAAGTGTGGAGGACAAGGAGGCTCCTGAGTGGAGGGAGGGAAGGAGACGGCTAGAGTTGACCTACGTGTTGACGAAGGCCAGGCCCTCGTCCTTATCTTATACAAGCAGAGCGTTCTCATCTCCAAATGAGGGCTAAATTCCACGGAAATATTCAGAAGGAATATTAGAAAATATATATATATAGGAATTTCGCACGTAACATTCTGAAAAATTGAAGATCAACCAAAGATCGTTGGTAGCGACACGCGTAAGGTGACAGTCTATTTTGTCGAAGCAAACTTTTTCTTTGGGTTCGAATCCTGTTAGGTGCCCTTTTTTTTCATCGTTTTTTTGTCCTTTCTCTGTGCAACAATAGTTTATATTTAATGTCAGATGACTTTCTCTGTGCAACACATTTTTGTCATTGTTACTGCCAAAATATATGACTAGAATAACGGAAACCTGGAAGGCGGTTTGAAGGCACGTGCATATTTATTACAACATTAAAATGTTGACAAAAATATTGTGAAATCATCTGAGAGTAAATATTCACTATTGTTGCACAGAGAAAGGACAAAGAAACGATGAAAAAAAAGGGCACCTAACAGGATTCGAACCCAAAGAAAAAGTTTGCTTCGACAAAACAGACTGTCACCTTACGCGTGTCGCTATCAACGACGTTTGGTTGATGTTCAATTTTTCAGAACATAAGGCATACATTGTGACATTGTTTCTTCCATTTATTTAGTTTTCTTGCACTATTATGACTGCGGAATGTAATCAATAACATTAAACATTACATAAAATAGTTATGTGAAAAAAATTGAACCAAAATATACCTCATACGTTGTTCTGACACCCAAAAACTGACGAAAAAACGGGTTTTTTATTTTTCCGACGCTGTTGCTGGTGAGCAAAAATTATAAAAAAAATCAGAGAGATGTTGATTGTAATATTACATTACATAAAAAAGCGGCATCACTGATCCGGACCTCCTTCGGTATCAAATAAATGTTTTTCTGATTGACTTTTCGGTTTTTATTTTTTTACCAATAGGATTTTTTATGTAAAAATCTGAAAAAAATCTGGAATATGCGCGCCATTGCTAGATATGATTCTGATTTTTTTCGAATTTTTTTATGCACTAGATTCCGAGAAAATGGTGGGAGAAGCAGACGGTACATTTTACACTCCCCCGCCCCCCACGGTTGAGATACAAAGTTGAAAATTCACAAAAATGTTTCTTTTTTCATAAGCTATCGAATGGCCCATTCAGAATTTCGATCGGTTTTGGGGCACATTTCACTGTCTTACCCGGCTATGCCCTTTCTTCAACTTGACGAGTCCTTATACATGCGCCGGTATTTTTAATGTATATGTGTTAACTGAACCTTCTTGAAAACTGCCAACATACGGTTTGGTGTATGTAATCTGGCGCACAATGTCATGGTAATTTGATATGCAATTAGCAATCAAAAATAGCAAATAACAAAAAAATAATCCCTTAAAGAAAGAAATATCCTTTTTACACTTTTGCACACAAATTTATAACAATGTCTCTCTTTGATTCGGACTTATGCTTCCAAACGATTATCACGACAAGTAGAGTGTTACCTCTCGTTTTTCTTCAGACATTTATATCAATCTAATTTTCAATGATGTTTTAACAATTTTCCCGGAATTTTTCTTATCATTAGCTCTTAGTCATTGTTTCAAATAATTAAAAATGTGTTCTATATTTACTAGATTTAAATTATTAAATCTATTAAAATAGTTATAATTAAACTGTTATCATAACTTAGATTCATATTCCCATTTAAGATTAGGTTTCTACTTTTGGCTAATGACCAGCGCGTGATTACTAAATGTATTATGATGTACTGATAATATATCTGCATTGTAGCATCCAACTACGCCAATATGTACGAGAACATTTTTTACCACACGAAAGAGAGAGAGAGAGAGAGAGAGAGAGAGAGAGAGAGAGAGAGAGAGAGAGAGAGAGAGAGAGACAGAGAGAGTCGCTTCCTAGGGAGAGGGTCGCGGGCGTACGGAGGGGTGTTTATTCCGGATATCGTCGACAGGAGGGAACGGCTAGATCTTTCTGCCGGTCGCCATCTGAATATTAGAGTACAACTGGCATCTCGTACCCCGCTCTCACAATGATGAGCATCGAGAGTAACATACCCCACAATGAATAGTGTACCTTTCGGGTCAAGAAATTGCAAAATGTACAGACTACTTGAAAGAATCGTCTTAAAAATTAACTACGCAAAAATGATTCATCGAACATGTAATCTGATAATAATCAATAAATCGTTTTCTTGTTTTCTCAGAAATCCTTTGTTGATTACCAGACAGACCAGTATATCCTCACAGCATACATAAAATATAATGTACAATAAAAAGGTTTAAAATATAAAATAAAATATAATATATGAGGCAAATTTCATATTTTCGAAACGGATGGTAAAAAATATCTAAACAAAATCATAAACCCGTGTTTCATCGGTCTTAAAAACCTAAAAAAATTTGAAAAAAATCGAAGGGAGTGAGGTACAAAAGTGTCCGATTTGGCATGGAATGCCTCATATGTAGTATATAATAATAAAGAACATATGATATACACTTATAATATATCAGAATCAGGGAAAAAATATATTATTATACTTTATATATAATATTATGGAAGAATTCCTACCCGCAGTCGACCTGTTTGCAGCTAATATTAACCACAAAATCCAGTGCGCACTCAAGTGGTGAAGACAAGTTCTTGAGTGCAACAGGTCAATTGGCACTGGATTTCGTTTCCAATAGATGTGTGTGCTATCGATATTACAAAAGAAATCTCGTGTGCAATCGATCACTGCTAAGTAGTCGCTGTGCGCAATCGGTTCATTTGCAGTTGAATTTGTATTCAGTTTACCGGTGTGCAGCATATATTGCACAGTAAATCCTGTGCGCAATCGGATCGCGAGGAAGAGGTCTTGTGCGCAATCGGTGCCTTAGCAATGGAGTTCGTGTGCAATTGATCCACGTGGAAAATGTACTGGGCGCAATTAGTCCGCCTACAGTTGTCGTTGTGTGCAAATGAAACGCGTGTAAACAGCTCTGTGCGCAAACGGGACGCGCACAATACGCCATGTGCGCAATCCGTTCACTTGCAGTTGAATTAGTGATCCTATTTATCTGTGTCGATCAGATATTGCAGAGAAAATTCTGTGCGCAATCGGACCGCGAGGAAAAGGTCTTGTGCGCAATCGGTCTCATTGCAATGGCGTTCGTGTGCAATCGATCCGCGGGGAAAATGTGGGTAAAGGTAAAGAATCCCGTCCTCCGCACCGATTTGCATGAAACTTTGCAGGAACATCAATTTTTGCATAAAAATAAGACCTGTAAAAGCCAAAAAGCGCGCTCGCGTCTAATTAAAAAGTTATTAAGCGTTAAAATTTATTATAAAACCTGCCATACCGGCAGCGCGAACGACATCTGCGCATGCGCACTGATGTCTGCGCATGCGTACGGACAAATTTGCAGGTAATGTGCGCGTATTTGAAATGAAATAATATTGAATTGGCGAAGGCTAGGTATGGGCAATGCTTCCCTTTCATAAAGTGCCGTGGATGCGTTCACAGAAAGTGCACGTGCGACATATCGTTCCGATCTCGATCTTTTGATTGTTGACGATTACGACCATAGTAGGCGATTCTTAGGCACACGAAGGGTGCCGAGCCGTGCTATGCACGGCGAGATGAGAAAGTCCGACTAAGAAAAGCAAGGTAAAACTATCCTTCGACGATCTTTTCGGAAACTGCGTGGCAACCTAACCTCCTTGAGGTTAGGCGACCGCGCGGCGGCGAGGCGTGAAGCTCTCGGAGAAGACAACCGGGGGCGGCGACGACCCTGTCTGCAGGAGGCTACATCTACGCGGACAAAAATTAGTGTAGTGAGTGCAGTGTCTGTGCGCGAAGTGCAGTGAAGTGAGTGCAGTGTTCAAGAAAGAAGAAGACGACCACCGCTGCGGGACCTGGACGAGGATCATCCCCGGGGGACCGGCGCCGGAGAAGAGGTGGGCGTGGGATGGGCCCATCGGCACCCTGACGCCGGAAACTTCTACTGCGAGGGCTGGCTGAGCCAAGGTCCAAAGGATTCGCCAGTAAGGAAACCTATGGAGGTGCCACGCAGCGCAACACCGGAGGAGGTGAAGAGGGAAGGCAACCGGTCGCCATCATCCGACGACACTGTTACGGGAGTGACAGCGCCGGTGGCTGCCGCTGCAACTAGAAGGATGACAACGAGGAAGCCCATCGTGACGAGCGTACAGAGCGTCACGAAACAAATTACAATCAGGGCAGAAGAGGAGGGGCATATGGAGGTAACCCCAACAACGAGAAAACGCCCGATGGCCAGGGAACAGCTGACGACTGACAGTGCGGGATCAGCTGACGAGACATCGGAGACTTCGTCAATCTCGCACCGAAGGAAGAGGCCCTATATCGGGAAACTTCCGCACATTGATGACCTCATCAAAGAGGCGAGGGCAAAAAATGATCAGGATAGGCAAACTGATATTGCCGCGGCGCTAGAGCGCATCAGGCAGATAGCGCAAAAATCGAACAACCTCAAAGGTACGTTCGTAAATGACCTTAGACGTTCGGTCCTTGTAGTAGAGGCCAACGTCGAGGCTGAGAGGGAAGAGGCTGTACTCAGGGGGCAGCCTGCTGAAACCGAGGAGCTGTTGGATCAACTGATCCAATGCCAAAGAACAGCAGAAGAACTTCGCGGTTCATTGGAACGAGCCGAGGCGGAAAATGCGGAATTGAGGGAACGGTGTAAAATGCCGCCCCCATCCGCGAAGGACAGAAACGGTGTACCGATCGTCGGCCAGAGGCAGACCAAGACGCCGAAAACAAACAATGAAAACGCTGGTTTCACTGCGGCGCTCAACAAGATCGTGAGCAACAGTAATGACACCAACCAACGCGTCGACCGTCTCCAGGAGATGTTCGAAAGATTCATCACTGGATTTAATAAACAGGAGGCCACTCCTGTAACGGGAGACGGACGCGCGTCGATCGGCGCGGGTAACGGAGCGGAAAGTGCCGGAAAAAGGGCCACGCAGGCCAGTGTGAGTGCGCCGCCTGCGAGTCACCCGGGTGCGGGTACGGACAGTGACGCACAGGCGGTGAAGAAGGCCAGAAAGAAAAAGAAGCCTACGGCCGCGGCGGCGGAACGACTCGCCTGGCAGCAAAATTTGCTACAACAGGATGAAGAGAGGCGAGCGGCTGAGGCGTACGCTACCGAAATGGAGCGTATCGCTAAAGCTCACGCAGCGCGAGTGGCCGGGCAGCAGCCCACGCTCGACGAGCAGAAACTGGCCTACAGCGCAGCGGTGGCCAGAAACAAGAACATGGGGCAGAACACTAAAAAAGTGCGCGAGGAATTTCCCCCGCTGGGAAATCCTTATCCCCAAGGGGTGCAGCCGGTTGCATCCTATGCGGTCGCGGCGGCCACGAGCGCTCCGAAGCGCCAGGTTATGGTGCCGGGCCCCTATGGTCTGGTGCTAAAAAGGGTAGCGAACACCCAGAAGAGTGCCCAGGGCCCTGGTCGAAGCAACGGACAGCAAACGGGCAGTAAAGTAAAAAAGGGGGTGATCAAACCCTCACAGATCACCACACCGCGGACAGCCGCAGTGGTGATCAACATTAGTGAGAACGCGGGCACAACCTACGCTGCATTCCTCGAGGAATGCAGAAGTAAAATAGACTTGGGCGCCCTGGGCATCTTTGCTCGAACCGGGATGCGACGCACCGCGGCGGGATCGTATATGATCCAAATCCAGGGTGCCGGCGGCAACGCGAAGGCTGATGCGCTCGCGTTAAAAATCAAAGAAGTGGCCGGTGAAAGGCCCATCGCAGTCACGCGACCAGTCCGGATGGCCGACCTAAGGATAGGCGGCTTAATGGACTATACGTCTGGGGAGGAGGTGGCTGTGGCCATTGCTAACGCCACACAATGCGAAGCCGCTCAAGTCAGGGTGGGACCGGTCCGCGCTATAGGGGGCGGATACGCCACAGCCTGGGCCCAGGTACCAGCTGTGGCGGCGAAAAAACTCGCCACCGCGGGCAAGCTTCGCGTCGGTTGGAATTGGGGATGGGTCAATGCCCTCGAGAGACGGCCACTGCGTTGCTACCGATGCTTGGAAACGGGGCACGCGCAGGGCACATGCCGCTCCGATACGGATCGAAGCGGCAGGTGCTTCAATTGCGGCGAGAAGGGACATACCGTGACGACGTGCACAGCACCGTCTCGGTGCCCGGTGTGCTCGGATAAGGGATTTCCCTCCGACCACAAGCTGAGCACGCAGTCATGCGGGACCGCGGCCCATCCAAAAAAGAACGCACCAAAGGCAGCGCGACCGGTGGAGCAGGCGACAGTTCCTGCCCCGCCGGAGCCTGCCAACCGTCTCGTCATCTGCAATGAGACGGACGAGGAGGTTGACATGGACTTCCTTGAGTCTAGCGACGCCTGCGCGGAGGCGTAATAACTTTATGAATAAAAATGCCGGGCAAAATCCTTCAGACTAACATAGGTCACGGACGCTGCGCACAAGACCTAATGGTTCAGTGCATGGCGGAGCGCGGCATCGGGCTGGCGGCCGTTTCGGAGCCGTACAGTGTCCTAGAAAATCCACATTGGATAGGTGACACGACGGGCTCTGCGTGCCTCGTTTACCGTAACGAGGGAAAGCCTATTCCTTTCTCGCTCGTGGAGAGAGGAGAAGGCTACGTGTTTGCTCGATGGGGGGAATACACCGTTTGCTCGTGCTACGTCTCACCCGCGTGTGGGCTGGCCCGCTTCGAGGAGTATCTTGAAAAACTGGAGCGGGTAGTTCGAAGACTTTCGGCCGAGAGGTTACTCGTAATGGGTGACTTCAACGCAAAGTCGATTAACTGGGGAAACGCGAGGACGGACCCTCGTGGGGATTGTCTCGATGCGTGGGCGATAGGTCTTGATCTTCGCCTACTAAATCGGGGCGGGGCTCCCACCTTTCGGACTATGCGAGGGTCATCGTGCATTGATATGTCGTTCGCCAGCCCGGCGGTCGCTCGGAAAGTTAGGACATGGGACGTGCTCGGAGGCATCGAAACGCTATCCGACCACGTCTACATCGAGATCACCATTGATGACAGAGCCCTCTGCGCGACACCCCGCGAGTCGGGGACGCTGGACGTCAGGTGGAGCAAAAACAAGATGGATAAGGACGCTCTGATCGCTGCTGCGATCGGAGCGGACTGGTTCGGCAGTGCGGAGGACAAGGGGGATGACGAAATCGACCCCGAAGCCGAAGCACAAGCGTATAGAAGACTGATGACGTCAGCGTGTAACGCGTCGAAGCCACGTGCGCGAGATGGGTCGCGGAAACAGGCGTACTGGTGGTCCGAGGACATTGCAGCACTGCGCGCTGCATGCGAGGATGTCCACCGCCGGTCCCGCCGTGTAAATCGCAGACGCTCGTCCACTGCGGAGGACAGAGCGGAAGCAAAGCAGGCCTACCGAGAGGCCAAAAAAGAATTGAAAAAGGCGATATGCAAAGCCAAAGCGAACGCATGGCAGGAATTAGTGCAAACGTTGGACGACGACCCCTGGGGTCGTCCGTACAAAATTGTAATGCAGAGACTGACACCTCGAGAGGCTCCAATTACGGAGCAGATCGAGGAACAGTTTTTGGAGCGGGTAGTTAACACACTCTTCCCCTCTGACAATGAGGCGGTCACACCTCCCGCGGCGGTAGAGGAGGGTGACTGGGACGAAGAGTTGAATATTGATCGCGGTGAAATCTTAATAATCATATCAAAAATCGGGAATAAGGCCCCCGGGCCAGATGGAGTATATGGCGTAGCGTTCGCTGGGATTTGCAGGGCGATTGCAACCTGTTTCATGAGGCTGATAAACAGCTGTTTGAGACTGGGAAGGTTTCCCACTGCCTGGAAAACGGCCAAGTTAGTATTATTACGCAAAAAGGGGAAACCCGTCGAATCTCCCTCCGCGTACCGGCCGATTTGTCTGCTGGACGAGGTGTGCAAGTCCTTCGAGAGGATAATTAAACTCCGCCTCGTCGGGCATTTAGATACTGTTGGATCGGATCTGCATGACAGCCAATTTGGCTTCAGAGAAGGGCGTTCAACGGTGGACGCGATAATTAAATTGAGAGAGTATACCGAAAGGGTAACGTCCAGGGGTGGAGTGGCTTTGGCAATAAGCCTCGATATTGTCAACGCCTTCAACTCCATTTGTTGGAAGAGTATAAGAGACGCGTTGGACTACCATAATTTTCCAAATTATTTGAAGGCTGTCGTGCACGATTACCTGCGGGACAGGTACATAGTTTACCCAGGCCGGAGTGGTTGGGGGAGGAGAAAAATTGAACGCGGAGTGCCACAGGGATCGGTATTAGGACCCTTATTGTGGAATTTAGCGTACGATGTAGTCTTGAGAACTGCTCTTCCGGGCGGTGTGGAGGTCATCTGCTATGCGGATGACACTCTCATCGTTGCAGGGGGAGGAGACTGGAAGGAAGCAGCTGACTTGGCCGAGCAGGGCAGTGTACGCATTTGCACGGCGATCGAGGCACTCGGGTTTAAACTAGCCGCTGAGAAAACCGGGGCTATGTGGTTTTATCATCATACCTTGCGGGATCGGCGGCCGCCTGAATTGTTTTTTGTCAAAGTGCAAAGGCGGTTAGTTAAAGTGACTCGAGGCCTGAAGTACTTAGGGCTTCACCTCGAGCACTCGTGGCGTTGGAGCGGTCATTTTTCGAAGATTGCTCCAAAAATGGATTCGGCAGCGGCTGCGCTCGGAAGGTTGCTGCCGAATCTACGCGGCCCGAAAAACAAGGTTCGCAATTTGTATCCGTTCTCCTGTCCTGTAGTCCGTTGCGCTATACGGTGCGCCCGTGTGGGCGGCAGACCTGCGGAGCGATCATCGGAGCGCTGCTCTTTTAAGAGCGGGGCAAAGAAAAGTCGCTCTGCGAATTATCAGAGGTTATAGGACGGTGTCATATGACGCTGCACTGCTGCTGGCGAGAATTATGCCACTGCATCTCTTAGCTTCTTACTATTGTCAATGGTTCAACTTTAAACGTAGTATTGGTCGAGATGAGTGTCAGCCGTCGGCGGAGACAGTGGACGTGTGGCGCCGTAGACTCTGGGTTGAGGCCCTTCGTGACTGGAGAGATGTCCTCGGAGAGTGCCCAACGGAATCGGGCCGTAGAGTGGCAGGCGCTATCCTTCCCATATTTGACCGATGGATGGGTGGGTGTAAAGGGGTTCCTACCTACCGTATGACACAGCTCATGACCGGTCATGGCTGTTTTGGCTGCTACCTGTTCCGTATAGGAAAGGAGCCAACGGAGGTATGTGTGCACTGTGACTGGCACTCTGAGGACTCGGAGCATGTCCTACTGGAATGCCCGGCCTGGAGTAGTCAGCGCGCCAAATTAAAAGGGGTAATTGGGCAAGACGTTTCTCTGCCTGCTGTCGTGGAAGCGATGGTAACGCGGAGGGGTGCCTGGGAGGCGTTTGCGGCGTTCTCTGAGGACGTCATGGCCAACAAGGAGGCTGCGGAAAAGGAGCGGGAAAGAGACCCGTTTTCGCAACGCAGCATCCGATACCCGCACAGGTATAATGCGCGGTTCGCGGGGTGGGCGAGACGGCCGCCTTAATTGGCGCCCGCTTCGTAAACGTTACTGTTAAGTGGCTTAACGCGCTGCCCAGAACAGGACGGAGAGTCCTGAAATGGAGCAGTGGGTGAGCGACCGCATGACGTAGAGCTGTCCCGACTCTCTCAAAGCGTAAGAGGACGGCTGGGTGGTTTTTGAATCTATTCTACACGAAACTGTTTCTTTAGAAATATGCAATTGCCAAATAATTGAATATAGGAATACCATAGCCGGAATGGTAGAGCGCAATGGCCCTCAAAATGTTAAATTCGATTTAAAGTCTTCGAAATTAAGTAAATAGAAGGCAGTCGATTACCACCTGCGGATAGTAGCTAGCATGGCTGTGCTTAAATCGGGCTGCATGCACCATCTGTCGCGCAGCTCGGTAGTAAATCGTCTCGTCGATAATTGCACGGTTTAATAACGTTTACGTTAAATGCAAGATATTAGCCCCAAAGTGGGACGAGCGCGATATTGTATTCGCGAGAATCTAGGCACGTATAAATGTTTTGCAAGCAGACAGGACAGTTTATTTTGCGAACTACAATATGTGAATGAATGAAAGAGTAGAATGGAAGCATGGGTGATAATGCTCTGTCAACCGGACAGAATATTATGTGCATAAACATTTTTGACTAATGCTAAGCACACTAAACAGTGGGTTGATGAAGGAGCGGGGGCTTCTTCGTTCGCCACGCGCACTGTTCGGAGAATGAAACGGAACCTGGGTACTCCCTGTTCCGTGGTATGCTTACTCGATTAAGCCGTATATTAGTATGAATAAATTCTCCGAAAGGGAGACGAGAAGTAACCTGCCCATATAGTCTATTGTTTTTAATTTGCTTTTTTTTTTTTCTGGCGTCTATCTCTAAACGGGAAGGACAATGGGCGAGACATCGCTAATAGAACACAAAATCTAATATACCTTGTCTATACAGCGTATTCCATTTAGGCACTTCACTTTATTTTCTATTAAGTTCCGCTGGAAGACACTCTCGCTGTACACTTTCATCTCTTACCTCCTTATACCTTATTAGGTAACTATTGCTTTCTAACTTCCCTTTACTAACTGCATGCGCTTATTTACTTGTCTATTAGTGTTGCGGGGCGCGACCTATTAACATCCTACGTATTTTGGCCAGCATACAAATTAGTCTCCTAGACTAGTATGTTACAAAAAATTTTATTAACTATCATTTTTTATACACGTTTGCTCGCGCCGCGGGTGGAAGGTGCTTTGGCGAATGCAACAGCAAAACCCGAGCATGCTCCACTACCCATTAGAAGAGTACCGGTGTGGTTTAGTCAGTGAAACCTGACACTACCTGTACTCTCCCCCCGAAGGGTGCAGGTGTCTTGTTCAAGATTCCACATCGTTAAGGAAAAAAAAAAAAAAAAAAGGCTTCCCTTTCATAATGTTTAAGAGTTTTCAATCAAACAATGGTTAGAGCAGAGTTTTGGGTTAGATCTTAACTGCCCAAAGTGCAACAACATAATTTCTATCGACAAAAGCACTATAAAAAGGAAGCCTAGCCTACACCCAGCCCTTAAATAATACAAAAAGTAAGATTTGGCTGGAAGTTTTCCCCTTCGGGGAAAACAAAAATCTAACCCACACCTACTCTCAAACCATTGTTTGATTGAAAACCCTTAAACATTATGAAAGGGAAGCCTTGCCCACACCTAGCCTTCGCCAATTCAATATTACTTCATTTCGAATACGCGCACATTACCTGCAAACTTGTCCGTGCGCATGCGCATACATCAGCGCGCATGCGCAGATGTCATTCGCGCTGCCGGTAAAGCAGGTTTTATAACTAAACTTTAACGCTTAATAACTTTTTAATTAGACGCGAGCGGGCACTTTGGCATTTACAGATCTTATTTTTATACAAAAATTTACCATTACACGAAGTTTCATGCAAATCGGAGCGGAGGTCGGGATATTTTACCTTTACCAAAATGTGCTGTGCGCAATCAGTCCACCTACAGTTGTCGTTGTGTGCAAATGAAACGCGTGCAAACAGCTCTGTGTGCAAACGGGACTCGCGCAATACGTCCTGTGCGCAATAGGTTCACTTGCCGTTGTATTTGTGTTTCTATTTACCCGTGTCCAGCAGATATTGCAAAGAAAAGCCTGTGCGCAATCGAATCCCGAGGACTAGGTTTTGTGCGCAAGCGGTCCGTTAGCAATGGATTTCGTGTGCAATCGATCCACGCGGATAATGTGCAGTGCGCAATCAGTCCGCTTATAGTTGTCGTTGTGCGCAAAAGGAACGTGTGCAATCGGGATGTGCTTAATCGGGACGTGAGCAAAAGAAGCCTTGTGCGTAAACGGGACGGGCGCAATACGCCGTGTGCGCAAAAGGAACGTGTGCAATCGGGATGTGCGTAATAGGGACTGTGCGCAAAAATCTGTGTGGAAACGGGATGTGCGCAATCGGAACTGTGTGCAAACGTGACACTCCCTTCGAAAGTTACGGGCGATTCAAGAAAATCGAGGAAACGGTAAGGAATACATTCCCCTTGCAGTTTATTTCGGCAAAAAATGGAAATTGTTCCGGTCGACTTGCGCGCCCACATGCTTAAAGAGGATGGAAAAAGGATCACAAAAATCGCAGGCAGAGCCTTCTAAGTGCATCATTTTCGAAGTTACAGCCAAAAACCCAAAGACTTGATTAATCGAGGAAGAGCGTTGGTCGACCATTACTACTAATACAATTTTTTTTTGAAGATGGGCTTTCGCTGATAGTCCTATCTCACCGTACGCTTCAGGAGCTTCAAGAGAATGTATGATTATCATAGGTTTCGATGGCTGGTTCAAAAATTAAAGGCGATTCAAGGAAATCAAGAAAACGGTAAGGGATACATACCCCTCACCGTTTATTTCGGCAAAAAATGGAAAGTGTTTCGGTCAACTTGTCCTTACACATGCTTAAAGAGTATGGAAAGAGGAACACAAAAATCAGGCAGAGCCTCCTAAGTGCATTATTTTCGAAGTTACAGCCAAAAAACCAAAGGCTCGCTTAATTAAGGAAGAGCCTTGGTCGACTACTACTACTGAAACCATTTTTTTTTAAAGATGGGCTTTCGCTGATAGTCCTATCATAAAGTAGGCGACAAGAGCTTCAAGAAATTTATCATAGGCTTCGATCGCTGGTTCGAAAGTTACGGGCGATTCAAGAAAATCGAGGAAACGGTAAGGGATACATACCCGTTCACTTTATTTCGGCAAAAAATGGAGAGTGTTTCGGTCGACATGTGCTTAGACATGCTTAAGGAGGATGGCAAGAGGATCACAAAAATCGAAGGCAGAACCTTCTAAGTGCATTATTTTCGAAGTTACAGCCAAAAAATCAAAGACTTGATTAATCGAGGAAGAGCCTTGGTCGACAACTACTACTGTAACAATTTTTTTTTTAAAGGTTGGTTTTCGCTGATAGTTCCATCTTAAAGTACGCGTCAAGAGCTTCAAGAAAATGTATGATTTTCGTAGATTTCGATCGCTGCTTTGAAAGTTACAGGCGATTCAAGGAAATCAAGAAAACGGTAAGGGATACATACACCGACGAGATATACTTAAAGACCGCTCACCCTGGGTAAAATTTCGGGCACGCAAGGGGGCTCAAAGGGGCCCAAATGCTCTGTCGGCACGGAAGAATCCCGAGGTTCTAGCTGCGTAGGTAACACCAAGTACCGACGAGGAATTCATAAGAACCACTGTCGTGACGGTCGTGGTGTGGAAAAAATGTACATTAAGATATATGTATACGTGCTCTGAGTCAGTGAGTCATCTACTACGTACCGAACGGAGACAAGAAATGAGCTACGGCTCCGATTCCTCTCCGACACGATTGCATACAAGTGTTTCCTTTGGCATAAGCCAGCGGTATTAAAATGCTTTTTCGTCCCTAACCTAACCGATGATCTAATAAAGTATCTTATTCGAAGGGTGTAGTTGAATGATGGGCCTCAAAAGTGATCCCAAAACAATTATAAACCAAAAACGTCATTCGATAACTCATTAAAAAATTCCCATTTTCATCATGTTTTAACTTTCAATCTGCAAGGGCGATGGACAGTGAGGTGTAAATTAAAAACTTCCCTTTCTGCTTATTTTTAAAGAAGGAGTGTCAGTGAAAAAGTCAAGATCATCCTTTCTAGTCGTTTACTGGCGTGTTAAACCAATTTGTAGAACAAACTTTTATACATGATCGAATCCCATCACCCCCAATTTTTGTATCGTGATAATTTTAAGTGCTAGCAGCACCGACGAGGTTGAAAATGTTGCAAAAAGTACTTGTTAATTAAAGAAGTAAATGCCTTCCAATACACTTGCTCTCTTACATTGATTATTGTATTCCATTTCATACAAATGATCGGAACATGAGAAACGAAACGACCTTGTCTGTATGCAAAACTTCTTTATTTCTATCTTTGCAATTCTAAAGTTTTTCCGTTGCTCGTACATCCGGTGATTTGACACGAATATCGTCTCTGCGCCACGTTGCCGGCCACGCTGGGCCCCGCGCCCGTCTTTTTGTAATTTGTCGACACCGCCAAACGTAGGGACAGTTGATATAGAAAGAGGGAGTAAAGGTGAAGACATTGTTGAATGATTGGATGCCACTTGACGATGAGGCAACACTAGTGCAGCGAAGAAATTTTTACAACATTGACTATTTATGAATAAAAATGTCAGTTCCATATTGCTAATATTTTGCCAAGTAAAATGAGACCAAACACGAAACCAATCGGGTTATATTTTGTTACTAATTAAAACTCTTCTTTACATATAAAATTGCTTGCAACTTTATTTGCGTATGAGGAGTTTAAAGCCGTCTAAACTGTAGCAGGATCCCTGTGTGAGTTTGTGAGGAAGCACCTGCCAATGGTGTCCCTACACGGCAAGAGACGCAAAAAAAATGCCGCCAAATGGGCTTATAACGAATAGGGGGCATTCATTCCACTCAAGAAAACTTTGTTTCTCATCCAGCTCCACGGTAAGCGTCGATTCATCCGCCAGGTACTTGATTCACATCGAATAGAAGTTCCTTCTTCACACCACATTGATCTCGCGACGAATAGGCGCCAGTGTGTTTGACAAGTCAGAATAGCGAAACCAAGTGTCGTAACCATTTCGTATTTGGTCTTATGTTTATTAGGAAAACGTCTCCAATATACCAGTGAACTTCTTTTTACCGAAAAATTGCAATTAACAATTTTTGATTTCTTAACTAGGGCTAGTGTCTCACCGATAGACCGCGTCGCTGTTCAATTGTCAGCATCAAAAAATGCCACTGCGATACAAGCGACGAGGAACCGCTCGTCCGACGACGACCCCTGTTTGTGAAAGTGGCATCCGGGGACAAATATCGTGTAGCTCAAATCGGACTCATATAGAAAATCTACTGTTCCGTCGTAAGCGGAACTTCGTGTACGTTTTTACGCGTCCACGAATAGTTTAATAGAGAATTATTCAATATATGGGAGAAGTAATTTGATGCGGGGATAACAGGATGGTAATGATATAAATATATTTGTGAAACAAGAAAGAACAAGGGATAAAATATAATTGAATGTGGAATATATAAATATGCGGTAAATCTTCGGGATCGTGTTCGTATGTGGCGTGTAAGTGTGTGAATGTATGTAGTCTTTTCGTGTTCTATACGGGTGATCTTACTGTGTATGATGGTATCGTGATGCACGTTCGAAGGCGACTGCCGGAGCGGAGGGCCAGCAACGCGGTTAAGAAGTGTAAACAATTGCTACTCGTTGCTACCCGCTCGCTCACGCTCGGCAACCAAAGACGCGTTTATCCCGCCAATTCCTTAGTCGACACAATTGACAGGCGCTGCCATGCAAGAAGTCTCTGCATGGCAACGGCAATATGTTACATTCGCGCCAAATGCTCCCGTCATTACTTTCTTAGTGTATATGTGTCGAAAGCGTCTAGTTGTGCGACGCAACATGCTCCCCCCGTTGAGAGCTTCTGCGATCAATCTTTACGTTGATGAATGTTTTCTGTTGACGGTGGATCTCGTTTCCCGATCGTGCGTGCCAATCTGTTGATAATGGTTCTCAGGGTGACAGTTCCGTGGTCCCCCTTGGTTCAGTTTTGACGAGTGTTGCCCTAGTTTAGATGCTCCTTACTCCGTCTGGGCCGTGAGTCTCGTCTACGGTGTGTGTATGGTGCCATGGAGATGGGCGATCGTTGGGTGTGGTGCATTTTTTCCTCACACATTTGATCCTGGTGTGGCCTGAGAAGATGATCGGTGTTAATGATTTACTGTGGTGTGTTAACGGCTTACCCTGTCGATTGGTTGGCATGTCTGAGATCCTCTGCATGTCAGTTGCTCGTGGCCCACAAATGCCTTCGATATGCTGGCTGAAGGCTTTGAAGGCGTGACTCCAGTTTCGGTGTGATGGAGACTGGTGTGCATGTGTACACTTTTCCCAGTAACCCGTGTATAGGCAAAGATTCCGAATGTGGTCATCTTTACGTCGTCGAGTCCATGAACTCGTGCATTCTCGGTGGCTGTGTTGATGCATGTTCTGGAAGAAAATAATTTGTTTAGTAATTGAAGTTGATTTGTGACTCGCTTCCAGCGGTGGTGAACTTTTGGTGGGACCAGTCCGTCCCAATTCCGATCCAATTCCCGCAACTGTTGTGTGAGCAGTTGGGTGGCATGGTATTGGACTCGTGAGGCCGAGTAATCGTAAGTTGTCGTCACTAAGTCCCGACAAGAGCGTCGGTGTATTCGAGGCGATGTTTCTGCTGTTGTCGGTGTCCTCGGTGTTGGCGTAGTCAACGCCGTTGTGGCTGTCGGTGTCGTTAGTGTTGACGAAGTCAACGCCGTTATGATTGTCGGTGTCGTCGGCGTTGGCGAATATGGCGTGTCCGAGCTCCTCGTGTTCGTTGATTGCGATGGCGTAATGCTCTCTGAGTTCTGGATCTCGAGCGAATCTGTGCTGTAAAGAGTTCAGGCGGTTTAGGTTAATGTCTTTTTTGGCTCCAAGGTGTTGCAGCTTGTTATTGGAGGGCAGAGCTGCGACATAGCGGCCATCGCTCTGTCGTTGAATGCTTCCTTGAAACGGTTTTTCGCAGAGCTGTTCCTCCTCAGAGAGTCTTCGTGTGTGACTGGTCTCCTCGTGGTTCCAGAATCGGTCGATGTTCTTTCGCAGCTCGGTGTCATCCTGTTGACGGCGTATGTTCGTCAAGACATGCTTGTTGCCATTGTCGGAATTGTTGGTGTATTCGATGTTGTCCGTGTTCACGATGTTGTCGGCGCTCTCGATCTTCTCCGTGTTCTCGATGTTGTCAGTGTTCTCGATCTTCTCCGTGTTCTGGATGTTCTCGGTATTCTGGACGGATTCGGTCTTCTTGTTGTCGGTGTTCTGGATGGGTTCGGTGTTCTCGTTGTCGGTGTTCTGGATGTTCTCGGTGTTCTGGACGGGTTCGGTGTTCTTGTTGTCGGTGTTCTCGTTGTCGGTGTTCTGGACGTGTTCGGTGTTCTGGTCGGATTCGGTCTTCTTGTTGTCGGTGTTCTGGACGTGTTCGGTGTTCTCGTTGTCGATGTTCTGGATGTTTTCGGTGTTCTGCTGGACGTGTTCGGTCTTCTTGTTGTCGGTGTTCTGGACGGGTTCGGTGTTCTCGTTGTCGGTGTTCTGGACGTGTTCGGTGTTCTGGACGTGTTTGGTGTTCTGGTCGGATTCGGTCTTCTTGTTGTCGGTGTTCTCGTTGTCGGTGTTCTGGACGGGTTCGGTGTTTTGGACGTGTTCGGTGTCCTGGTCGTGGTCGGTGTTCTGGTCGTGTTCGGTGTTCTCGTTGTCGTTGTTCTGGATGTCCTCAGTGTTCTGGACGGTTTCGGTGTTCTCGTGCATGCCGCTGTTGATGTCGTCGTGCATGCCGCTGTTGATGTCGTCGTGCACGCCGCGGTTGGTGTCGTCGTGCATGCCGCTGTTGACGCCGTCGTGCATGCCGCTGTTGACGCCGTCGTGCATGCGGTTGTTGGCGTCGTCGTGCATGCCGCTGTTGACGCCGGTGTGTACGCTACTGTGGGCCCCGGTGTGCGTGTTCCTGTGGAGGTCGGTATTTGTGTGGTGGGTGGTTCGTGGCTCAAGGATGGATTTCCGATGGTTGTGATATCTTCGTGTGGGAATGATCCAGGATTCCCGGTGTTCATCCGCGGTTCCCTCGTGGGCCTCAATTGTGTCTGTGACACGTCCCGAAATTGATGATTGTTTATGTTGTGACTTATCCACATTGACAGCTCTTGCCGGTATGGTTCCGATCGCGGTCGTAGTCGGATTCGGATTCGCTTCGGACGCAGTGGAGGAATTGGTATGATTGGCTGTCCTGATCAATTTTCGAGCCATTACCTTAATTGTCAGATATTCTTCCTCCACGAGAATGCGTTCTGCGTCGTAGTCTTGGTGTGGGAGTAGCCTTTCCAAATGATCGAAAATTTCACAGAGGGTTGTGTAGTGTGTCTCTAGCATTTCCATCCTCGTCTCGATTTCCGCCACTTCAAGATTGTTGGCCTGCGTCTTCAGTGTGTCCTTGATGATCGTGGTGCGTTTCCTTTCGTATGCTCTTCTCCTGCGGAGGACGGTGGCGGTCTTGCGTTGTGGCGCCACTTCGTGATTCGGCGATGTGATGTGAGTCACCTCTTTGTGCATGTTGGTTGTTCGTACGGTGTGTCACGACACTTCACTTCACTTACACGCGCGTTGTTGTCGATATGTGTGAGAATGTCGGGATGATATGTCTATATTCCGTTTCTGTGGCGGAAAGCGAGATTGTGTGTTTTGGATTTCTTGTAAAGGAATCCGGCTCGAAGGAACATTTATGTTCCGTCGTAAGCGGAACTTCGTGTACGTTTGTACGCGTCTACGAATAGTTTAATATAGAATTGTTTAGTATAAGGGAGAAGTAATTTGATGCGGGGATAACAGGATGGTAATGATATAAATATATTTGAATAACAAGAAAGAACAAGGGATAAAATATAATTGAATGTGGAATATATAAATATGCGGTAAATCTTCGGGATCGTGTTCGTATGTGGCGTGTAAGTGTGTGAATGTATGTAGTCTTTTCGTGTTCTATACGGGTGATCTTACTGTGTATGATGGTATCGTGATGCACGTTCGAAGGCGACTGCTGGAGCGGAGGGCCAGCAACGCGGTTAAGAAGTGTAAACAATTGCTACTCGTTGCTACCCGCTCCCTCACGCTCGGCAACCAAAGACGCGTATATCCCGCCAATTCCTTAGTCGACACAATTGACAGGCGCTGCCATGCAAGAAGTCTCTGCATGGCAACGGCAATATGTTACATTCACGCCAAATGCTCACGTCATTACTTTCTTAGTGTATATGTGTCGAAAGTGGCTAGTTGTGCGACGCAACATCTACTGTAATCGAATTCGTTCGTTTGCTTTTTGCCGATACGGATGATCAGAAGTAGAAACGGCAGATAAGGAAAAAAGACGGACTGAAGGCAAAACATATTAGTAATATTATTCCGAGAGAAATGAGACCAAACACAGTACAACTCGGTTTATATTTGTACTTATTAAAAGGTTTACATATTACACGTTCGTACATATGTACATAGTCGTTGCTGTAACAAACGCAAGCCGGCGCATGTCAATGGACGCTAGAGCTGGCGGCCGCTGACATCACCGAGCCAGGATTTGCACGAGGGGAGACGCGAAGCGCGTTTCTTTCTGGACGGCACCGCACGGACACGGACCGACACGGACGGACAAGGGATATAGCATTTTGAGTAGTAGAGGAGAGCAGACGCAACGAAAGTCAGAGTTATACAGAATAGTAGTTGTTTCCTCGAATATCACCTTACATTACTTATAAGATTATCAACTTTTCACCACGTTACGTTTGTATTCAAAGGAATTACGCTGTGATATCAAGCGTGACAGTTGCCGAATGCGAGGGGGATCCCGCTTAGTGGTGGGGTTTAAGCGTAAAAATTTATCTGGCAGATCTCAGGAAAAGTTCATCGGGCCTCCACTGTATCGCCTCCGCGAACTCTTAAAACTTGGCTGCTAATAAATGTTAATAAAAATGTATGCAGGATTGGAAAAATTTCACTCAGGTGAGGAGTTTGAATCGTCACCATTGGATCCTGAGGCCGGCCAATTACATTTACTATTAGACATTTCGCATATATATCAATGTTTTTCTTGTACAAATAAATTGTAAGAAGAAAAACATAAAAATGCACGTAAAGAATACGTCGAAAATATGACAATCGTCAAGAATATGACAATCGCATGAAGGAGGGGTGTCCCTATGTCTAGTGATCTTGAGAGTATTGGATTCGGGCGCAGATGCCGAAAGTGTAAATGAAAGTGTGTACGTGTTCCCGGAACGCAGCAGTGGGAAGGTTTGAATCTGTAGGAATCTACCTTATCTTTTAAGTTCGTTAGATACTATATACGTGGTGGGGAAAAGGCGCGCGCTCTCGGTCGCCTAGAGGAAGTGTTGTCTGAAGGTCCAAAAAGATTGTAGTGATATTGTGATTAAATATATATCCCATAGTTAAGAGTATAAATAATTTCGCGCTCATTACCTTCCCGAGTATCCCTCTTTTTGCAACAGAATCGGCCCGGTTAACATTAATTGCGCTTGAACATTACATGAAATATAATTCGGCGCATGCACCGCATTCGTTTTATGCGGGGGGCTACAGAACATCGGTCAGAAAAAGAAGCTGACTTTAATAACTAATTGAATATAACTTAACCTAAATATTATGTTAACTTATCTCTAGGAAAAAGAAAAAAAAAAGGATAAAATACAGAGAGATTATGCTGCAGACAAAAAGAAGAAAAAGAAAGAAACGACAAAATAATAATAATAAACTAAAGGAAAAAATAATAAAGAGAGTAGTACTGAGAAAAAATACGTTTTGCCGTTGTGCAACCGATAATATTAGCGGACCTACAAATATTTTAGCATAAAATAACAAGCGCCATTACTACATATTCTCCTTGTCTTAGCAGTTTTCTTAGCACCTATATTTGTTTATTGTACCCCATCTCATAGCATTGAATATTGCATAATATACTTATTTTATAAAGGATGCATGAAAATTCGTTCTACAAATTAATTTTAACACGCCAGAAACGGTCAGAAGGAAGGTTCTTGATTTTTTCACGGTCACCCCTTTTATTGGAAATGAGCAAAAATGAAAGTTTTTAATTCACAACCTACTGCCCCTTGCCATTCCAGATTGAAAGTTAAAACGTGATGAAAATGGGTATTTTTTAATGAGCTATCGAATGACGTTTTCGATTTATAATTGTTTTGAGAACACTTTTGTCCCCATCATCCCTTCGAATTAGATACTTTATCAGATCATCGGTTCGGTTAGGGACGAAAAAGCATTTTAATACCGCTGGCTTATGTCAAAGGAAACACGCATGCGATCGTGCTGGAGAAGATTCAGAGCGATAGCTCATTCTTTGACTCCGTTCGATACATAGTAGACGACTCGCTGACTGACAGCACACATCTGAACTTTCCCCCACCACGATCGTCACGGCAATGGTTCTTCGCAATTCTTTGTAACTTGGTGTAAAAAGTGGAATCACTGAGTTCGTTGCGTTGCCTTGAGTTTCCTGATTCGGCCGCTCTATATGTCGAGAGGGCGTCCCAGTACGGCTCAATTTTCGTGCGACACAAAGTCCCATAAGGCTAGCGGTCTTTAAGTATATCTCGTCGGTGATGTAAGTATTTGCTGAATGCATAATGTTAGAATGCGAAGGAAAGAATGAACGTATGTGCTAGAACGCTCTGCCAACCGGACAGGGTGCTAAGTCCAAAGACAATCAGCCAACGCACATTAAACTGTGGCTGGGTAGAAAAGCGGGGGCTTCTCTGCTTGCCACGCGCGCCGTTCGGAATGTATACAAGCGGAACTCGCGTACTCCCTGTTTCGTGGTATGTCTATCCGACTAGCCGAATTTAGTATGAATTCATTTTCTCCACAAAGGAGGCGAAGGAAAATGCCCAAATAATAGTCTATTGCTTTTAATTTGTTTATTTGCATGTCCCTCTCTTCTATGAGAAAGACATTGGGCGTGGCATCGCTAGTCTGAACACTAAATTTATTGCATGTTGCCTCTCTGACGTATTCCATTCGAGGCTTTCACTTTCTGTCACTTACAATTAGCTTCCGTCAGAAGACACCATCACTTTATCTCTTCCTCTATCTCTATATATCCTCTCGCTATTCTTTCTCTTCTTCTCACAACTGAATCATAAGCGGGGTGTGTACTGAGGCACAGCCCGAGGAGTGGGTCGTTACTGTTCACCCCATAACATTCTTTCCTCTTCCTGTCTTATTGATGTGCTGTCACTTTCATTCTCTCGATACTACATGCATGTTCTTCCTTCTAGTTCACTAGCGATGTAGGGCGCGAATTATCTTTCGATGTAGCTTTATTAATTATTTCCGTTATTTGCATTATTTGACAAAATTCATAACATTGCTCGCGCCGCGGGTGGGAGATGCTACGGAATACATATGCACGCGCAGCACCGGGGTATCTCCTGCCACCCAGTAGAGTACCGGTGTGGGTTTAGTCAGTGAAACCTGATACAATCGGCGACTCCCCCCGGGGTTGCTGATGTCTTTTTCAAGATTCCCCATCGTAAGAAAAAAAAAAAAGTCTTGTCCGTGTTTACCTGCGACGGACGATGCGGTGATGATGCACGATAGAAGGCAATCGTCGTGGCAGAGGCAAAGGACGCGGTTAGAGAACGCAACAAGAGATGACAATCGCTGCTGCCCGCTCGCTCGCGTCCGGGAACGGAGAGCTTGTTTATCCCGCCAATTCCGTGGTTCATAGAATTGACAGACGTTGCTGTTTGATGCGAGACGAAGCCCTGGGGGCAAGGGACCTCTTTCGCCGAACAGGTTCCACAAGGAAGCCGAGTTGTAACGATTGTATAATGGGTTCGAATAAAATATTCAAGTACTAATAATAGTGGACTGCATACTTGAATTGATGCAATATATAAAAGTATGACAATGATACAATGATTCGAACAGTTTATAATTTGCGATATATGGACCGTTTATTTTGAAAGTGGTGCAAGTCCATATCTAAACAAAAATGAGATATAACGTAATTTATACTTAATTTAGTGTAAACTTTTTATTTGTAACGAGTTAGTATGTATGTATGTATGTATTCTTTATTCCTGGGTCCCTTACGGGTTTCCAGCCTTCTCCACTATACATAAATCTCTTACAAATTATCTTAACCTATCCTTACAGCCTAATCTCCTCCACGTCATCCTTGTACGCCCGTCATCCTCGCAGTCTTTCCTCTCTCCTCAGTTCTCCGCTTCCCTTCCACCTTTCAGTCACTCCTTTCCTCCTCCCGCCACTCCCTCCTCTCCTCCTCCCATGACCACCATGTCCCCTCTATCCTGATTCTCCCCTCTCCTATCCACACCCTCCTCCCCTTCCTCCTTTCCTCCCACGCCTTCTCCACTACCCTCCACCTCATCCTCCTTTCTTCCCATGTGCGATCTTCCTCTATCCTTACTCCTTTTCCCCTTATTCTCCATCTCTTCGCCATAACTTCTCCCTTCCTTTCCACACTTTCCATCCTCACTGCCACTATTCCCCTTTCGTCTCCCCCTTCCCTTCCTCTTCTTCCCAGTTCCCTTATTACCTCCACCTCCCCTTCCACCCCCAATTCTTTCATCAGCTCACCTACCTCTTCCTTCCTTTTCTTTACTCCTCTCCTGAGTCCTTTTATTATCAGGTTCCACCTTCTTCTTTCTTTTTCCTTTACCTCTTTCCACTGTTCTATCTTCCTTATCCTCTTGTTCATCTCTTCCTCCACCTTCCTCTCCCCTTTCCTCTCTCCACTCTCCAGCTTCCCCTTTCCTTCTTCGCCTCGCTCTATCCTGTCCTCCATCCTCCCCTCTCCTTTCTTCTCATCTGTCTTCATCCTCCCCGCTCTCTCTTCAATTCTCCTTATCCTCTCCTCCATCCTCTCTCTCTCTTCCCTTCCTCTCTCTAGTTTTTCACTCATCTCCTTGACCCCCCGCTCCATTCTTCCTACCTCCTCTATCCTCCCCTTCTCATTCATCTCTTCTTCCAGCCTCCTCTCTCCTTTCCTCTCCCCTTTCTCCAGTCTCCCATTTCCTTCTTCTCCTCGCTCCGTCCTCTCCTCCATCCTCTCCTCCGTCTCCAGCTTCCTTGTTCTCTCCTCAATTTGCCTTATCCTCTCCTCCAACCTCTCCCTCTCTTTCCTCCCCCCCTCCATTCTTTCTCTCATCTCCTTGGCCTTCCTCTCCAATCTTCCTACCTGGTCCACTATCCCCTTCATATACTCCCTCAACGTCTCATCTAGCAACTCCACCATCCGCTCCAGTCCTCTCTCCGTCCTCTTCCACACCCACCTCCCTATCACCTCTGCCATTTCTCTATATTTTTCCTTCATCTCCTCAGCAGCCCCTTCTGCTTCCTCTTCCTTCTCCAGTCCATCTTGTTCATTTTCTTCCTCCTGCTCCCTATGTGACTTCTTCTCCCTCTTCTCTGCTTTCCTTATTTCCGCCTTCTCTCCTCCCCCACACTTCCCTCCTGTGTCCCCTTTCCTTCTCCATAACTCTTCCAGTTTTCTTTTACTTCCTCCTTTTGTCTTCCCCATCTTCCTCAATTTCACTGTCTTATCCCGTCTTCTTCTCTCTTCCTTACCGACTCTCTCTCTCTGCTTTATCCTTTCCCTCCAGACGTCGCTTCCTCCGTTCTTCTTCTTGTTTCACGTCCACGTTTCCTCCTAACCTCGTTTTCCTTCGTTCGCTTCTCTTTTCTCCCACTTCTTCTTCTCCACCTTTCCCGTTCCGCCCACGCTTCCACCACACCCTCTCCTTTTCCTCCACCCCACACCGTTCTTTCGTCCTCCCTTTCTCCCTCACTCCTATTTCACATCTCCTTTTCCTCTTTTACTCGTCACGTACGTCCACACTCACTCGCTCCGGCAGCGCCACCCCTGTAACGAGTTAGTATTTAATATCTTAAAAAATGGTAATGTTTTGTTTAATTTGAAATTGATTGATTAAAGAAATTGCGTAACCGTTGATTATGAAAGTGGTGTAAATCCAATTGTCATAGTCTTGTACACACCACAGGATTATTATGTCATAATACAATGTAGACGGAATAATGCATTTATTTTACACGAAATTCTCTCGTTTTATTTCGTGTAAAATAATGAATCTACAAATCGCAATTCAAAAACGAGCAACAAAAATTACTAACGGAGAAAAGGTAAACTGGTTGAAAATATTTGGGTGAGATTTTGTAAAAGTGAACCGTATGCTATTTTATATAAAATATCGATGGGGGATACAGAATTTTAGACGTTAGATTTACCACTTACATGCCGGAAAAAACCACCAAAAAAAAGAATTGTCCTGACACCTTTGTATAACGATGCCAAATCACATTATATACGAAAAATATAAGCATATGAAGCAGTTATTACCTTAATACGTAAACAATAGCTTAATAGAAAACTTAAATAACATAAACTAATTAACGTTCAAAAGAAACAAACTACTCCTATTTTTTTTCCCCTTATTATTTATAAACACAATTGGATTAAGGGGTCTGGCCATCATGTAATTTTTTTTTCATTTTTTTTTATTGTGTTATAATAATCTTTGAAATGTTACGCATCATTTAATCCATAGTTGGTACTGAAAATCGTAAAATTGCTAAAGTTACAGGTATTTCTCGGTAGGAAGGTTGAGCCGCTGCGAGCGGTCGACCGCGCGGCTCGATCAGTGTATGCAACTCGCACGGTTCAGCACGTGCAGCTGTCCTATTGTGTCGTTTGTATGGGTTAGTAGAATTGTTTACTCGAATTCATACGAAGAAAAAGTGATGAAAAAAGAATGCATAGGTCATGTGCAGAAAAGGATGGGCTGTGACGTCCTAGCGTCAAGAATTGTGTTGTATGCGCGTTTTTGGAGTCTTGTGCCTACGCGACACACTCCTGGGAATTGCACGTTACAGTTCGTTACTTTGGGAAAAGGGTAGAAGAAGAAGGAACGTAGGGCTCCTGGATCGCCAGAGATTCTGGTTCTGTGGGTATGAGGTGGTTCGGAATGGGAGGTGAGCACCCAATACCTAATACCTTATCGCAATCTATATCCCCAGCGAATCTTTTGAGGGACTGTTCAAATTCCGCGACGAAGGTTTTTATTACTTTGCGCTTCCCCGAACGGGTACTAGTCTTGCCCATTCAACTGATGAAGCGGATTTCACGCCGCCGCCAGTTGATCAGGATATCTCTAATTGCGCGAGCCTTCTGATGGAGCGGATTCTACGCCGCCGCCAGAAGGGTCAGTTTCTATTGTTGATTATTTGTGTAAGGTTTGGGAGAGGGGTTTTTCGTGAGGTTGAATAAGAGGTGTTGATTTGATGGATGATCAGTGCGTATGGTTTTAATAAAAAGTTTCGAGAGTTGTTCGGACAGAGTGACGGCAGAGTAACTTCTAAGATCAGACTGCTGCCATGGAATCACTTTGACGCTTCTACCAGACATGAATCTGTTTTTGAAGGGCTGTCCGGACCATGGAGAAGGACCTCTTGAAAAATGTCACGTCGTTCGAATCTCGACTTATCGCTTCTCTGTGGTCCGGGATTCGTCAATAGGTTTGAGAGGAGAGGCATACGTCGTCCCGCTTTGTTTCATTCTCATCGGTGCGCTCGAAGGAGTCGGACGTATTATTGGATCAGTGTTGTGACGTGTGTCGACGATTTCCAACTCAGGCCCTGCCTTGGCATCAGACCACGTAGTACTTGAGTATCACATATTCCTTATTTCATTCTTAGTTTACCATTATCATTAAAATCTTTCATTTCTTCTACATTAATTATTCGGATTATTGATCATCAAACTAGTGGTTTATTCCTTTCCGGCCCCTGCGCCTTGTGCTGGGCACACCACTACCGGCTTTTTCCACTAAAGCTTCACAAGCTAATAATTCTATTCTATTTCAATATTCTTACATTACCTTATTATATAATATTACTTTCCTGTAATTATTATGAATTATTGTCATACTAGAATATTTTATATTTTATTTTATTTGATTTAATCGTATTAGTATTAGGGGACAATTACCTGGTATTCCGGGCCTTCTACTCTCTTTTCATTTGCAACATAAATTCACTTTAATTTTCCTACATTGTTATTATTACCTCAATTTCATTACAAACATTTACTTTAATTCACTCCCTTAGAGGAATAGTTAATATAGTAATAATCTGTAGATTAAACCCACACAGACATCATATTTATTTTCCTCTTTGTGGTATTATATATTCACTTAACTCTATATTATCTACTTATAATTAGTATAACTTGCTCCTCCCTGGTCCAGGGCATTCAACTGATCAATTATCCCGGAGCATTTGACCGAGAAAAATGCTCTGGCCCTCATAAATTCATCGATCTCCGTTCGCCGAGTTGCACTTTGCTCGAGTTTATTACTTAAATCCTCTGGGTAGTTGTACGGTTTATACCACATAAACTCCAAACAGGTGGCCGTTAATCCGCGGCCTACCTGCCAGGTCTCCCTTTGTTTTTCGCCCGCTCGGGTCTAACCGACCGCGGGACACAATTAATAAATACAAAGTCATATCGCTCGCGTATCGGGCAACAACTCTCCATGATCCTTTCGGGCCACGACAGTTCTTATTCTTATTTTATTTCCTTTTTCTTTGCCCGCCCATCATATCATATTAAATCCATACCCGGCCACCTAATATTTCACGGCCTTCCGAAAGGTGTATAGTCGAAGCTTACTCGTATCGCCACTGGGCAAATCCACGGTCGGCACATAGTAAGGTCCTCTCGTTTTCCTCCCTACGGGACAAATTAACAGAGTTACATCTACGGATGTACCTTTTGACACAAATATATAATATTGCACATTCTTCCGCTGTCGCTCAGCACGGGCCGCGCTAATCATTCTTCCCATCGAGCACATCCCAGTGACCGGGGTGGCTACGCCACCCTCGGCTTTAGTTAACAATAAAATCAAACGCCCCGTGCGTGCGTGTAATATGCGCAAGGGGACGCCCAGGAGACCACTTAAGGCGACTGGCCTTAACCCTTTCGGTCACGAATTATTGTCCTTTGATCTTAAAATCTCATTTCTTGTTTATTAAATATTTAGCCCTTTTTTAACCATTTGGCATCATCGGCATAATTCTACTCTCCCCCCATCACGTGTAATCACATGTTGAAAAATGACGACACGAGATTTCGAAAAATCCTCAGAACGTCGCTATTGAAAAATTCGGTAATTTTACACGTTGAACGTATACAGCGGACCCTTATTTATAACTGTGATAAGTTACAGCATTTGGTATCGATTATTTATTCACCTATTGAAAATCGAAAAATCGATCAACTTGGCCGTGTTTCGCACGTTACTGAAACTGCCGAGGACGATCAACTAGTTGAGGATATATTTTTTTTTTTTTGTTTACGTGCGTCACATAACAATATTACCAATGAAAATACCCTTAGAAATGTTCAACAATTAGACCCAGACAATTTAATTTCGATATTTTTTAAAAACTTAGGAACGGCAGGGGGTAAAATGTCATGTCGTCAATTGACGACACTATGACCGAAAGGGTTAAGGTGTTCAGTGCTACCATACCTCTAGACCAACCCAAGGAAATTAGGACTGACCCTACTCCATCCACCAGTATTGGTGAGCCACATCTGTCGCTCAAGCAGGCCCCTTTAAACCCCAAACCAACAAATACTGATAATCCTTCCTCGCAGGACTCGAACTATGAGTCTCTCTTCTCGTCTATCAAAGTCCTGACCGCGAAAGAAGCCCGAAAAACTTCCTCGTTACCAAAAATGCCAAAAAAGCCCAAGACTGCCCGAGAAGAGCAGCCTGGCTCTCACGCCCCCTCTCCGGTTGCACCACACACCGTGGAGGAGGGTACTGTTAAGGTACCCACCAGTAATAAATTCACCGCGTTGAGTGTGTTTGACAATATACATCAAGAGGCGCCGGCCCCGGGAGACCAGCCAGTTGAATTTACACGCTCAAAACGGCCCCCGCCGTTGTACATTTCAGGTTTTAACTCAGACATAATATCATTTAACAGAAAATGGTGGGGGAGGTGAAGACGGAGGGGCAGGCGTGGAAGGTGATCAACGTGGGAAGAAGGAGGAGAGGGGGAGTGGATGAGGGGATTGAAATGAGGGAATGGGAGGAGTATTTTAAGGGGTTGTTAGGAGGAGTGGAATGGAGAGTGAGGCTGGGGTGGGGGGGTGGGGAGAGGATTGGGGATGAGGAGGAGGAGATAGGAAAGGAGGAGTTTGACAGGGTGGTAAAGGGGTTAAGGGATGGAAAGGCGCCGGGAGGGGACGGGATAAGGAATGAGGTCTGGAAGTATGGGGGGGGGGGGGGGGGGGGGAGGTAAGGGAATGGCTGAGAGAGGTGTGCAACAAGGTGTGGAGAGGGGAGGGGTGGCCAGAGGGTTGGAGGGAGGGGGTAATAGTGCCCATAAGGAAAAAGGGACAGGGGAAGGTAGTAGGGGATTATAGGGGGGTGGCGCTGACGCAGACCGCGTACAAAGTGTACGCGGCGGTGCTGGCGGAGAGACTGAGGAAGGAGGTGGAGAGCAGGCATCTCCTGCCACCGAGTCAGGCAGGGTTCAGGAAGGGCAGGGGGTGTGTGGACCAGGTGTTCATTTTGAACTACCTGGTCAACAGGCAGGTAAGGAGGAGAGGGAAAAAGTTGGTGGTGCTCTTCCTGGACCTAAAGGCGGCCTTTGACTCGGTGGATAGGGAGGTGCTGGTGAGAAGTATGAGGGAGAGGGGAGTGAGGGAGGGGCTGGTGGCAAGGTGCAGGGAGTTGCTGGAAGAGACGAGGTGTAGGGTGAGGGTAGGAGATGAGCGGAGCGAGGGGTTCTGGACGGCCAGGGGGGTGAGACAGGGGTGTCCTATTAGCCCCTGTCTTTTTACCCTAATGCTGGCGGACATGGACGAGGAGATGGAGAGGGGGGGGATGGGGAGGGGTAAGGGTGGGACGATGTGTAGTGAGGTCGTTGGCGTATGCCGACGACGTGGCGGTGTTGGCGGAGGACGAGGGGGGGATGAGGGCCGTGATGGCAGGATTGGAGAGATACTTCGGAAGGAAAAAGCTCATGGTCAATGTGGAAAAGACGAAGATCATGAGGTGTAGGGAGGGGGGAGGAAGGTGGAAGAAGGTGAGTTGGAGGTGGGCGGGAAGGGAAATTGAGGAAGTGGGTAAATTTAGATACCTGGGGTATGTGTTGAGGAGGGACGGGAGGCAGGACGAGCAAGTGGAGGAAAGGGTGAGGAAGGGGGCGGCGATAATGGGACAGATGTGGGGATTGGGGAAGAGGATTTTCGGGGGAGACTGGGGAAGAAGGCTGTGGCTTTTTGATAAGCTGATCTGGCCGGTGGTGAGCTACGGTGTGGAGGTGTGGGGGTGGAGAGAGAGGCAGAAGGTAGAGGCACTGAATGAGAGATATTTGAGGTGGGTCATGGGAGTGGAAAGGTGCACGCCGGGGTACTTGCTGAGGGAGGAGGTGCAGAGGGAGATGCTGAGGGGAAGGATGGCGATGAAGGCGTGGGGGTATGAGAGGAGGGTGGAGGAGGGAGGTGGAGGGTTGATAGCGCAGGCATGTTTGAGGGAGATCAAGAGCAGGATGGGGCGGAGGGAGGGAGAGAGGGGGTGGGAGGGGGAGAGGAGAGCTTTTTGGGAGAAAAGGGGATGGGAGTTGGGGAGGGGGGCGAGAGAGATAAGAGGGGAGGAGATAGCAGGATGGGAAAAAGCTGAGCAGGAAAGGGACAGGTGGGAGAGGATTGGAAGATCGCAGTGGAACCGGGAGTATGGAGGATGCAAATCGGGAGGAGTGCCGGAATATTTGAAGAGGGGCTGGGGGGAGGAAAGGTGGAGGAGGGTGATAAGGTTTAGGCTGGGGAGTGGGCTGAGGGGGGGGAGATACTGGATGGGGGAAGTGGAGAGGTTGTGTAGGCTGTGCAGGGGGGGGAGGGAAACATTGAAACATCTATGGGAGGTGTGCGTGAGGGGGGGTGAGGAAGAGGGGTGGCAGGAGGCGAGGGGGTGGGTGTTGGGGGGGGGGGGGGGGAGGGGGGACGTGTTGTTTAGGGACGTGGAGAGGAGATGGATGGAGGTGGAGGGGGGAGTGAATGGGGGAGTGAATGTGGGTATGGATGTGTGGATGATTGGAGGAGAGAGAGAGAGAGCGGAAACGGGAGTCCCGGGGGGGTGGGGGGGCGCGGGCGGGGGAGAGGGCGAGCGAGCGCGGAGGGGAGCGTGGGAGCGGAGGAGAGGGTGAGTGAGCGCGGGGGTGAGCGTGCGAGCGTGCGAGGGGGGGGAGGGAGAGGGCGAGTGTGCGAGCGGGGGAGAGAGCGGGCGAGCGTGCGGGGGAGAGCGTGCGAGCGAGCGAGCGTGCGGGGGAGAGCGTGCGAACGAGCGAGCGTGCGGGAGAGCGGGCGGCGAGCGGCGGAGAGAATGGGAGAAGCGGTGTAAATGGCATTGTAAATAGAGTGTAAATAGGTGTAAGTAGTTAAGGTAGGTTAAGTATTGTTACGTAGATGTGTAAGTAGGTTTAAGGTTGAATGGAGAGGAGAGGTAGAGGAGCTTTGTAACCCTTGAAGGGAACAAATAAAGAATTATACTAATATCATTTAACAAGACATTAGCCAAGGAATTTGGAGACAATTTCCAAATTAAATATCTTGGAAATAGAGTCAGAGTACAACTTTTTAACATGGAACACTATAATAAATTCAGGGACCACCTAAATGCGAAAAATACTCCCTATTTCACGTTCACATTAAATTCAGACAAGGCCCACGCATTTGTACTTAAAGGCCTACCAAAACTCCCAGCAGAAGACGTACAAACTGAAATCCAAGCGGCTGGTCTCCCGGTAACCAGCGTGTCTTACCTTAATCCGCGTAATGAAAATTCAAAATTCGCCATATACAAAGTTATATTTCCGGCCGACTGCGCGCCCGCACAGGTCTTCTCGACGGGCTTTATTTTTCACACCCGTGTCTACTGGGAAAAATTCAAGTCTAACAAAAACTACACACAATGCTACCGTTGTCAGGCCTACGGTCACTCAGCAAAAAACTGTAACTTACCGGTAGCGTGCGTTAAATGCGCAGGCTCTCATGTCACTAAGGAGTGTACTAAACCACGAGAGGTAACTCCTAAATGCAAAAATTGTTCTGGCCCCCACACGGCCAATTACTCACAGTGTCCTTCTTTACTGACCTATCTCACTAGGCAGGACCAGCGAAATCGGAATCCTAAACGCCTACTCGACCAAGAGCAGGCCCAAAATATTTGGCCAATTTCCGCGGCCAATGCCAGGCAAGCTATCGCGCCCGCGACGCGATTTACAAATCCGCTCCGTTCATACGCCGCGACCACGTCGGGCCTCCCCGGGGGACGGGGAGCGGAAACTTTTCCAGGCCTTACTCCCCATCCCAATACAGTTTCATCTAAGCCTGTACTCCCACGAATTCAAGGACAGACACATTAAATCCTGCTGCATTTGCAAATTACTTTTTAACACTTCAAAATGCTTTTACAGAACTGAATAGCCTGTGTAATTTACAAGAAATTCTAAACATAACAAACAAATTAATCATGGGTCTACGAGACTGTAACTCAAAGCTAGAACAATTTAATGTAGTAATCTCAATACTGGCCGCCTTGGATTAAAAGGCTCCTCCCTTCCCTATTATCATTCCTTGGAAATACTCTATCCAATTCAGGGCTGGGTACCCTACTACCCAGCTGTCCCTTGTGATTCACCCGCAGTGACACAGCGCTGGTCCTGCTGGACTCGCCAAGTCATTTGTTTTTAGTTGACACAACGAGCATATGGTCAAAGTGTGGAAGACCGGTATACCTCCTAACACTGTGCTACTCCCTAAATCTTACCTCTGTGACCGTAGGCTGACAGTAAACGCAAATCAACACGTATCATGCGACCATTAGCTTCCGGTTCTGCGGGATAAACCGTATCGTGTCAAACACTCTCACTTACGACAGCATTAGCTACGAGCAAAGCTCGCTCCCCTGCGCAAGGCATATCGAACTTCATTTCTTATACATAACTACTGTGTCAGGTGTGGCTCATCAAGAGCCGGCTCAATTATGGGCTTTTTTGAAAATTTTTCCCCACCCCTAAACCATTGTTTTCATAAGAACCATCACCCCAAATATAGGTAATACCAAATTTACACCCATAAGGCGGTGAGGGGGCCATGAGTCCCCAGGTACGCCCCTATGGTGGGACACTACCGGGATCTCCCCGAGCTTGCGTTTGCAAGCCCATGGGAGCTCCCTTATAAGTCCCCCGCCACTCATAACACAAATACAAAAAAAAAAAAAAATACGTCGTCCCGCTTTGTTTAGGTTTAGCGCGACGCGACTGGAGTCGGGTGTCGGGTGAGTCCCAAGACAGAGACATTCTGAGTATAGCAATTGCATAAGGCTATACGCGGGCGTTACAGGGCACATGACTCCGTAAAATCAAAAAAGAAAAGAAAGGTCTTGCTGCCAAAGGAAAGCTAACCGATAAACTAATTAACGAGCTATCAGTATATTACGGTCTCGCTATTCGAAGGTTCTCTAATTCTAAAGACGAAATCAAGAAAGCTATTTGGGCAACATTCAAGCACAAGAGCTCGACCGACGAAATCCCGCAGCATGAAAATTGTCCTCCGGGAGAAGACTCGTGGTGCTCTTGGCAAATATCAAAAGTGATTGGCACTTTTGATGAATATCTACACAAGAATCCTCTGCCTCAAATTGCTCAAGATGCCATTCGACCTGTTTATGAGGACCTCACTTCAGATGAATTATTCTTTTAAAATTCAAATATTATTCAATGTTATTTGAATTTAAATACATATTTTTTAAATATCTGTTCGAGATTTAGGTGTTTTATCTCGCGAGATTTGCCGGGATGGTGTTGAGCCGGGGTTGATACAAGTAAAGTTTTACAATGATTAACAGTCGTTTATTCTCAGGTACATTTTTGAGATTTAGATAGTCTATCGAGCGAGCACATTAGAGATTTGACCGTCGATCGCGCAAGTTTTGTTAGCAAGATTTCGAGATTGAGTTGTATAGTCGAGAATAAAGTCCACCAGATTATATTAATGCACAGAGGACTGGATAAGAGATCGAGAAGCACGAAATGAACCACGTTGCGCCGCAATATAGCTGCCACATAATTATATTAATTATGTGGCATTTCTGTGCAAGAACTATTGTTCGAGATTGAAATGGTAATCAGTAACTTACATAATCTCGTGGATCACAAGTATGCAGGAAACACAATTACTGCTCGCTAACGAAACTTCTCAGAAAAAACACGTCCGTTCGTAATTTGAACTGTACGTAAAGTGAAGCGCCGGTCGCACGTGGGCTACCGGTAGCCGGCGAGATGCGTGACGTCACACCATGTGACTTCGGGCGCTCAGGAGCTGCTGCCGCCGAAGTCCTGTGGCCGGTGACCCAATTACTTCGGGAGATTCCCGAACAATATCTATTTTATATGATTTGAATATTTGTTTTATATGTTTTGAATATCTATTTTATATGTTCTGAATATCTGTTTTATATGTGTTGAATATCTGTTCTGTATTCTCCGAATATCCAGATCTAATATTTTCTGAATGTTAAAAAGTGTCGCCAAAAAAATATTTTTTTAATATTCGAAAAAAAATATTGTACTAATATTTTTGTGCTATATGAATTCATATGAGGCATTCCATGCCAAATCGGACACTTTCGGACCTCACCCCCTTCGATTTTTTTAAAAATTTTTTATGTTTTTAAGACTGATGAAATACGCGTTCATGAATTTTTTCAGATTTTTTTGACCATCCGTTTCAAAAATATAAATTTTCTTAAAAATCGGGCTCATTTTTTTCAAATACTCATAACTTTGCGAAAAATGGACCAATTTGGTCGTTCTTTTTTTCAAAATTTGTGTTTTTGAATGCTCTTTCAAGAAAAAAATATAATTTTTTCGACATAATGTTTTCCTATGTTTAATTTTCATTTAAAGCACAAAATATTTTCTATCTCAAAACATGTCCCCTTCGATTTTTTTGAAAAAATTCTCAAATAAACTTTGATGCATGTAAGAACTAAAAAAAAATTCCCATCGTGGGGAAACTCTTCGTTCTATTTTTTTTCTATTTTCGAAAATATCCATTCTCTCAAATCGTTCGTTCCGTTTCAATGAAAAACGTTTTTTTTTTTCGAGATGTATGCCCCGTCCGATTTTTTTTTTAAAATTCTCAAAAATACTTGGATGGATATAAGAACTTCTAAAATTTGTCCGATGGTGGGGAAATGTTTCGTTCTATTTTTTTTCTTTATTCGAAAATATCTATTCTGTCACATCGTATATTCCATTTCAATGGAAAATGTTTTGTATCTCAAAACATGTCCCCTTCGATTTTTTTGAAAAAATTCTCAAATATACTTTGATGCATGTAAGAACTAAAAAAAATTCCCATCGTGGGGAAACTCTTCGTTCTATTTTTTTTATTATTTCGAAAATATCCATTCTCTCAAATCGTTCGTTCCGTTTCAATGAAAAACGTTTTTTTTTCGAGATGTATGCCCCATCCGATTTTTTCGAAAAAATTCTGAATGAAGCTTTGATGCAAGTATGAACTTAAGGTAGTACCTTCGCATTTGCAACATTGGCAGAAATCTTCAAAAATTGGAGTGTAAGTAGCTAAATGCATAACACACACGATGCTAAAATTTTGAGACGTTTGACCACACCAAGCATGAGATAATTGCAATTAAAAGTGACATGTTTTGTACATATAGCATAGGAAACGCGTGGGAAAATGACATATTTTTAATTTTTTTGCATACTTATTTGTATATTTGTAAGAGTAATATATATTGTAAGAGTAATATTTGTAAGAGTAATATATTCGGAATATCTTAAAAAAAAATGGAAATTGTTTACCACGTAGTTTTATTGAAACATTGGAAAGAATAACATAGTTAGACGATTATTTTTTGTGGAGGGGATATCAGTGAAGTCGCGTAGAAATGATGCGGCAACGATGCATTGTCGGCGCTGTGCGAGTGTGTGTGTCTTTTCGTCGCCGGCCACGTTACAACCGAAAAAGAATATGCGACGTTGTCACCTTTCCACACAGAATAATATTTCATAGTATGTGTGTATTCGTATAGAGAATATGATAGTGTAAGAGGTACAATCTCGTAAAACAAACCACAGGCTACAGACTGAATTTGCTGATATGTTTAATGTGGGTACTGAGTCAAAACTTTTTACCTGGATTGTCGCGAAGGTACTACCTTAAAAAATTTGTCCGATCGTGGGGAAACTCTTTACTCGTTACGAATTCTGTTCGTTTTGGTGGTTAAATTGAAATGGAACATAAGATTTGTCAGAATAGATATTTTCGAATAAAGAAAAAAAAAAAACGGAGTTTCCCCACGATGGGAAATTTTTTTTAGTTCTTACATGCATCAAAGATTATGTGAGAATTTTTTCAAAAAAATCGAAGGGGACATGTTTTGAGATAAAAAACATTTTCCGTTGTAACGGAACATACGATTTGTTAGAATAGATATTTTCAAATAAAGAAAAAAAATGGAACGAAGAGTTTCCCGATGATCGGACAAATTTTTTAAGTTCTTACATGCATCAAAACTTCTTTGAGAATTTTTTTCAAAAAATCGGACGGGGCATACATCTCGAAAAAAAAAACATTTTTCATTGAAACGGAACAAACGATTTGAGAGAATGGATATTTTCGAAAAAATAAAAAAAATAGAACGAAGAGTTTCCCCACGATGGGAATTTTTTTTTAGTTCTTACATGCATCAAAGTATATTTGAGAATTTTTTCAAAAAAATCGAAGGGGACATGTTTTGAGATACAAAACATTTTCCATTGAAATGGAATATACGATGTGAAAGAATAGATATTTTCGAATAAAGAAAAAAAATAGAACGAAACACTTCCCCACCATCGGACAAGTTTTAGAAGTTCTTATATCCATCCAAGTATTTTTGAGAATTTTTAAAAAAAAATCGGACGGGGCATACATCCCGAGAAAAAAACGTTTTTCATTGAAACGGAACGAACGATTTGAGAGAATGGATATTTTCGAAAATAGACAAAAAATAGAACGAAGAGTTTCCCCACGATGGGAATTTTTTTTTAGTTCTTGCATGCATCAAAGTTTACTTGAGAATTTTTTCCAAAAAATCGGACGGGGCATACATCTCGAAAAAAAACATTTTCCATTGAAACGGAACATACGATTTGATAGAATGGATATTTTCGAATAAAGAAAAAAAATAGAACGAAGAGTTTCCCCACGATGGGAAATTTTTTTTAATTCTTACATGCATCAAAGTTTATTTGAGAATTTTTTCAAAAAAATCGAAGTGGACATGTTTTGATATATAAAATATTTTGTGCTTTAAATAAAAATTAAACAATGAAATAAACTATTTCGATAAAAATCATATTTTTTTCTTGAAAGAGCATTCAAAAACACAAATTTTGAAAAAAGAACGATCAAATTGGTCCATTTTTCGCAAAGTTATGAGTATTTGAAAAAAATGAGCCCAATTTTTAAGAAAATTCATATTTTCGAAACGGATGGTCAAAAAAATCTGAAAAAATTCATGAACGCGTATTTCATCAGTCTTAAAAACATAAAAAAATTTTAAAAAAATCGAAGGGGGTGAGGTCCGAAAGTGTCCGATTTGGCATGGAATGCCTCATATATCTATTTTATATGATTTGAATATTTATTTTATATGTTTTGAATATCTATTTTATATGTTCTGAATATCTGTTTTATATCTTTTGAATATCTGTTCCATATTCTCCGAATATCGAGATCTAATATTTCCTGAATATTAAAAAGTGTCGCCAAAAAAATATTTTTGTAATATTCGAAAAAAATATTGAACCAATATTTTTGTGCTACTAGGGGGTTTTCTCGATTTTCCTGAATCGCCTGTAACTTTCGAACCAGCGATCGAAACCTTTGATAATCATACATTTTCTTGATGCTCTTGACGCGTTCTGTAAGATAGGACTATCACCGAAAGCCCATATTTAAAAAAAAAAGTTCAGTACTAGTGGTCGACCAAGGCGATTCGTCGATTAATCAAGTCTTTGGTTTTTTGGCTGTAACTCCGAAAATAATGCACTTAGAAGGCTCTGCCTGCGATTTTTGTGATCCTCTTTCCGTCCCTTTTAAGCGTGCGTAAGCACAAGTCCACCGAAAAACTTTCCAGTTTTTGCCGAAATAAAATGTAAGGGGCAAGTATCCCTTACCGTTTTCTCGATTTTCTGGAATTGCCTGTAACTTTCGAACCAGCGATCGAAACTTTTGATAATCATACATTTTCTTGAAGCTCTTG
This sequence comes from Anoplius nigerrimus, assembly GCA_914767735.1. Taxonomy (NCBI): domain Eukaryota; kingdom Metazoa; phylum Arthropoda; class Insecta; order Hymenoptera; family Pompilidae; genus Anoplius; species Anoplius nigerrimus. The sequence goes on along the minus strand of OU612079.1, from coordinate 1,352,215 downwards.
ACGCGTACTTTAAGGTAGGACTATCACCGAAAGCCCATAAAAAAAAAAAATGTTCAGTACTAGTGGTCGACCAACGCGATACGTCGATTAATTATGTCTTTGGTTTTTTGGCTGTAACTCCGAAAATAATGCACATAGAAGGCTCTGCCTTCGATTTTTGTGATCCGCTTTCCGTCCCCTTTAAGCGTGCGTAAGCACAAGTCGACCGAAAATTTTTCCAGTTTTTGCCGAAATAAAATGTAAGGGGCAAGTATCCCTTACCGTTTTCTCGATTTTCTTGAATCGCCTGTAACTTTCGAACCATCGATCGAAACCTTTGACAGTAATACATTTTCTTGAAGCTCTTGACGCGTACTTTCAGATAGGACTATCAGCGAAAGCCCATCATCAAAAAAATTTGTTTCAGTACTAGTTGTCGACCAAGGCGATTCGTCGATTAATCAAGTCTTTGGTTTTTTGGCTGTAACTCCGAAAATAATGCACATAGAAGGCTCTGCCTGCGATTTTTGTGATCCTCTTTCCGTCCTCTTTTGGCATGCGTAAGAACAAGTCGACCGAAAAACTTTCCAGTTTTTGCCGAAGTAAAATGTAAGGGGCAAGTATCCCTTACCGTTTTCTCGATTTTCTTGAGTCGCCTGTAACTTTCGAACCAGCGATCGAAACCTTTGATAGTCATACATTTTCTTGAAGCTCTTTACCCGTACTTTGAGGTAGGATTATCAGCGAAAGCCCGTCTCCAAAAAAATTGTTTCAGTACTAGTGGTCGACCGAGGCGATTCGTCGATTAATCAAGTCTTTGGTTTTTTGGCTGTAACTCCGAAAATAATGCACTTAGAAGGCTCTGCCTGCGATTTTTCAGATCCTCTTTCCGTCCTCTTTAAGCGTGCGTTAGCACAAGTCGACCGAAACACTTTCCATTTTTTGCCGAAATAAAATGTAAGGGGTATGTATCCTTTACCGTTTCCTCGATTTTCTTTAATCGCCTGTTACTTTCAAACCAGCGATCGAAACCTTTGATAATCCCACATTTTCTTGAAGCTCTTGACGCGTTCTGTAAGATAGGACTATCACCGAAAGCCCATATTTAAAAAAAAATGTTCAGTACTAGTGGTCGACCAAGGCGATTCGTCAATTAATCAAGTCTTTGGTTTTTTTGCTGTAACTCCGAAAATAATGCACTTAGAAGGCTCTGCCTTCGATTTTTGTGATCCGCTTTCCGTCCCCTTTAAGCGTGCGTAAGCACAAGTCGACCGAAAATTTTTCCAGTTTTTGCCGAAATAAAATGTAAGGGGCAAGTATCCTTTAACGTTTTCTCGATTTTCTTGAGTCGCCTGTACCTTTCGAACCAGCGATCGAAACCTTTGATAATCATACATTTTCTTGAAGCTCTTGACGCGTTCTGTAAGATAGGACTATCACCGAAAGCCCATATTTAAAAAAAAAAGTTCAGTACTAGTGGTCGACCAAGGCGATTCGTCGATTAATCAAGTCTTTGGTTTTTTGGCTGTAACTCCGAAAATAATGCACTTAGAAGGCTCTGCCTGCGATTTTTGTGATCCTCTTTCCGTCCCTTTTAAGCGTGCGTAAGCACAAGTCCACCGAAAAACTTTCCAGTTTTTGCCGAAATAAAATGTAAGGGGCAAGTATCCCTTACCGTTTTCTCGATTTTCTGGAATTGCCTGTAACTTTCGAACCAGCGATCGAAACTTTTGATAATCATACATTTTCTTGAAGCTCTTGACGCGTACTTTAAGGTAGGACTATCACCGAAAGCCCATAAAAAAAAAATGTTCAGTACTAGTGGTCGACCAACGCGATACGTCGATTAATTATGTCTTTGGTTTTTTGGCTGTAACTCCGAAAATAATGCACATAGAAGGCTCTGCCTTCGATTTTTGTGATCCGCTTTCCGTCCCCTTTAAGCGTGCGTAAGCACAAGTCGACCGAAAATTTTTCCAGTTTTTGCCGAAATAAAATGTAAGGGGCAAGTATCCTTTAACGTTTTCTCGATTTTCTTGAATCGCCTGTAACTTTCGAACCATCGATCGAAACCTTTGACAGTAATACATTTTCTTGAAGCTCTTGACGCGTACTTTCAGATAGGACTATCAGCGAAAGCCCATCATCAAAAAAATTTGTTTCAGTACTAGTTGTCGACCAAGGCGATTCGTCGATTAATCAAGTCTTTGGTTTTTTGGCTGTAACTCCGAAAATAATGCACATAGAAGGCTCTGCCTGCGATTTTTGTGATCCTCTTTCCGTCCTCTTTTGGCATGCGTAAGAACAAGTCGACCGAAAAACTTTCCAGTTTTTGCCGAAGTAAAATGTAAGGGGCAAGTATCCCTTACCGTTTTCTCGATTTTCTTGAGTCGCCTGTAACTTTCGAACCAGCGATCGAAACCTTTGATAGTCATACATTTTCTTGAAGCTCTTTACCCGTACTTTGAGGTAGGATTATCAGCGAAAGCCCGTCTCCAAAAAAATTGTTTCAGTACTAGTGGTCGACCGAGGCGATTCGTCGATTAATCAAGTCTTTGGTTTTTTGGCTGTAACTCCGAAAATAATGCACTTAGAAGGCTCTGCCTGCGATTTTTCAGATCCTCTTTCCGTCCTCTTTAAGCGTGCGTTAGCACAAGTCGACCGAAACACTTTCCATTTTTTGCCGAAATAAAATGTAAGGGGTATGTATCCTTTACCGTTTCCTCGATTTTCTTTAATCGCCTGTTACTTTCAAACCAGCGATCGAAACCTTTGATAATCCCACATTTTCTTGAAGCTCTTGACGCGTTCTGTAAGATAGGACTATCACCGAAAGCCCATATTTAAAAAAAAATGTTCAGTACTAGTGGTCGACCAAGGCGATTCGTCAATTAATCAAGTCTTTGGTTTTTTTGCTGTAACTCCGAAAATAATGCACTTAGAAGGCTCTGCCTTCGATTTTTGTGATCCGCTTTCCGTCCCCTTTAAGCGTGCGTAAGCACAAGTCGACCGAAAATTTTTCCAGTTTTTGCCGAAATAAAATGTAAGGGGCAAGTATCCTTTAACGTTTTCTCGATTTTCTTGAGTCGCCTGTACCTTTCGAACCAGCGATCGAAACCTTTGATAATCATACATTTTCTTGAAGCTCTTGACGCGTTCTGTAAGATAGGACTATCACCGAAAGCCCATATTTAAAAAAAAAAGTTCAGTACTAGTGGTCGACCAAGGCGATTCGTCGATTAATCAAGTCTTTGGTTTTTTGGCTGTAACTCCGAAAATAATGCACTTAGAAGGCTCTGCCTGCGATTTTTGTGATCCTCTTTCCGTCCCTTTTAAGCGTGCGTAAGCACAAGTCCACCGAAAAACTTTCCAGTTTTTGCCGAAATAAAATGTAAGGGGCAAGTATCCCTTACCGTTTTCTCGATTTTCTGGAATTGCCTGTAACTTTCGAACCAGCGATCGAAACTTTTGATAATCATACATTTTCTTGAAGCTCTTGACGCGTACTTTAAGGTAGGACTATCACCGAAAGCCCATAAAAAAAAAAATGTTCAGTACTAGTGGTCGACCAACGCGATACGTCGATTAATTATGTCTTTGGTTTTTTGGCTGTTACTCCGAAAATAATGCACATAGAAGGCTCTGCCTTCGATTTTTGTGATCCGCTTTCCGTCCCCTTTAAGCGTGCGTAAGCACAAGTCGACCGAAAATTTTTCCAGTTTTTGCCGAAATAAAATGTAAGGGGCAAGTATCCTTTAACGTTTTCTCGATTTTCTTGAATCGCCTGTAACTTTCGAACCATCGATCGAAACCTTTGACAGTAATACATTTTCTTGAAGCTCTTGACGCGTACTTTCAGATAGGACTATCAGCGAAAGCCCATCATCAAAAAAATTTGTTTCAGTACTAGTTGTCGACCAAGGCGATTCGTCGATTAATCAAGTCTTTGGTTTTTTGGCTGTAACTCCGAAAATAATGCACATAGAAGGCTCTGCCTGCGATTTTTGTGATCCTCTTTCCGTCCTCTTTTGGCATGCGTAAGAACAAGTCGACCGAAAAACTTTCCAGTTTTTGCCGAAGTAAAATGTAAGGGGCAAGTATCCCTTACCGTTTTCTCGATTTTCTTGAGTCGCCTGTAACTTTCGAACCAGCGATCGAAACCTTTGATAGTCATACATTTTCTTGAAGCTCTTTACCCGTACTTTGAGGTAGGATTATCAGCGAAAGCCCGTCTCCAAAAAAATTGTTTCAGTACTAGTGGTCGACCGAGGCGATTCGTCGATTAATCAAGTCTTTGGTTTTTTGGCTGTAACTCCGAAAATAATGCACTTAGAAGGCTCTGCCTGCGATTTTTCAGATCCTCTTTCCGTCCTCTTTAAGCGTGCGTTAGCACAAGTCGACCGAAACACTTTCCATTTTTTGCCGAAATAAAATGTAAGGGGTATGTATCCTTTACCGTTTCCTCGATTTTCTTTAATCGCCTGTTACTTTCAAACCAGCGATCGAAACCTTTGATAATCCCACATTTTCTTGAAGCTCTTGACGCGTTCTGTAAGATAGGACTATCACCGAAAGCCCATATTTAAAAAAAAATGTTCAGTACTAGTGGTCGACCAAGGCGATTCGTCAATTAATCAAGTCTTTGGTTTTTTTGCTGTAACTCCGAAAATAATGCACTTAGAAGGCTCTGCCTTCGATTTTTGTGATCCGCTTTCCGTCCCCTTTAAGCGTGCGTAAGCACAAGTCGACCGAAAATTTTTCCAGTTTTTGCCGAAATAAAATGTAAGGGGCAAGTATCCTTTAACGTTTTCTCGATTTTCTTGAGTCGCCTGTACCTTTCAAACCAGCGATCGAAACCTTTGATAATCATACATTTTCTTGAAGCTCTTGACGCGTTCTGTAAGATAGGACTATCACCGAAAGCCCATATTTAAAAAAAAAAGTTCAGTACTAGTGGTCGACCAAGGCGATTCGTCGATTAATCAAGTCTTTGGTTTTTTGGCTGTAACTCCAAACACAATGAACTTAGAAGGCTCTGCCTGCGATTTTTGTGATCCTGTTTCCGTCCTCTTTAGGCATGCGTAAGCACAAGTCGACCGAAAAACTTTCCAGTTTTTGCCGAAATAAAATGTAAGGGGCAAGTATCCCTTACCGTTTTTGATTTTCTTGAATTGCCTGTAACTTTCGAACCAGCGATCGAAACCTTTGATAATCATACATTTTCTTGAAGCTCTTTACCCGTACTTTGAGGTAGGACTATCAGCGAAAGCCCGTCTCCAAAAAAATTGTTTCAGTACTAGCGGTCGACCGAGGCGATTCGTCGATTAATAAAGTCTTTGGTTTTTGGGCTGTAACTCCGAAAATAATGCACTTAGAAGGCTCTGCCTGCGATTTGTGTGATCCTCTTTCCGTCCTCTTTAGGCATGCGTAAGCACAAGTCGACCGAAAAACTTTCCAGTTTTTCCCGAAATGAAATGTAAGGGATATGTATCCCTTAACGTCTTCTCGATTTTCCTGAATCGCCTGTAACTTTCGAACCAGCGATCGATACCTTTGATAATCATACATTTTCTTGAAGCTCTTGACGCGTACTTTACGGTAGGACTATCACCGAAAACCCATATTTAAACAAAAATGTTCAGTATTAGTGGTCGACCAAGGCGATTCGTCGATTAATCAAGTCTTTGGTTTTTTGGCTGTAACTCCGAAAATAATGCACTTAGAAGGCTCTGCCTGCGATTTTTGTGATCCTCTTTCCGTCCCCTTTAAGAGTGCGTAAGCACAAGTCGACCGAAAACTTTTCCAGTTTTTGCCGAAATAAAATGTAAGGGGCAAGTATCCTTTAACGTTTTCTCGATTTTCTTGAATCGCCTGTAACTTTCGAACCAGCGATCGAAACCTTTGACAGTAATACATTTTCTTGAAGCTCTTGCCGCGTTCTTTAAAATAGGGCTATCAGCGAAAGCCCATCTTTAAAAAAAATTGTTTCAGTGTTAGTGGTCGACCGAGGCGATTCGTCGATTAATCAAGTCTTTGGTGTTTTGGCTGTAACTCCGAAAATAATGCACTTAGAAGGCTCTGCCTGCGATTTTTGTGATCCACTTTCCGTTCTCTGTAGGCATGCGTATGCACAAGTCGACCGAAAAACTTTCCAGTTTTTGCCGAAATAAAATGTAAGGGATATGTATCCCTTAACGTTTTCTCGATTTTCCTGAATCGCCTGTTACTTTCGAACCAGCGATCGAAACCTTTGATAATCATACATTTTCTTGAAGCTCTTTACGCGTACTTTGAGGTAGGACTATCAGCGAAAGCCCGTCTTCAAAAAAAATTGTTTCAGTGCTAGTGGTCGACCGAGGCGATTCGTCGATTAATCAAGTCTTTGGTTTTTTGGCTATAACTCCGAAAATAATGCACTTCGAAGGCTCTGCCTGCGATTTTTGTGATCCTCTTTCCGTCCCCTTTAAGCGTGCGTAAGCACAAGTCGACCGAAAATTTTTCCAGTTTTTGCCGAAATAAAATGTAAGGGGCAAGTATCCCTTACCGTTTCTTGATTTTCTTGAGTCGCCTGTAACTTTCGAACCAGCGATCGAAACCTTTGATAATCATACATTTTCTTGAAGCTCTTTACCCGTACTTTGAGGTAGGACTATCAGCGAAAGCCCGTCTCCAAAAAAATTGTTTCAGTACTAGTGGTCGACCGAGGCGATTCGTCGATTAATCAAGTCTTTGGTTTTTTGGCTGTAATTCCGAAAATAATGCACTTAGAAGGCTCTGCCTCCGATTTTTGTGATCCGCTTTCCGTCCCCTTTAAGCGTGCGTAAGCACAAGTCGACCGAAAATTTTTCCAGTTTTTGCCGAAATAAAATGTAAGGGGCAAGTAACCTTTAACGTTTTCTCGATTTTCTTGAATCGCCTGTAATTTTCGAACCAGCGATCGAAACCTTTGACAGTCATACATTTTCTTGACGCTCTTGACGCGTACTTTCAGATAGGACTATCAGTGAAAGCCCATCATCAAAAAAAATGGTTTCAGTGCTAGTGGTCGACCGAGGCGATTCGTCGATTAATCAAGTCTTTGGTTTTTGGGCTGTAACTCCGAAAATAATGCACTTAGAAGGCTCTGCCTGCGATTTTTGTGATCCTCTTTCCGTCCTCTTTAGGCATGCGTAAGCACAAGTCGACCGAAAAACTATCCAGTTTTTGCCGAAATGAAATGTAAGGGATATGTATCCCTTAACGTCTTCTCGATTTTCCTGAATCGCCTGTAACTTTCGAACCAGCGATCGATACCTTTGATAATCATACATTTTCTTGAAGCTCTTGACGCGTACTTTACGGTAGGACTATCACCGAAAACCCATAATTAAACAAAAATGTTCAGTATTAGTGGTCGACCAAGGCGATTCGTCGATTAATCAAGTCTTTGGTTTTTTGGCTGTAACTCCGAAAATAATGCACTTAGAAGGCTCTGCCTGCGATTTTTGTGATCCTCTTTCCGTCCCCTTTAAGCGTGCGTAAGCACAAGTCGGCCGAAAACTTTTCCAGTTTTTGCCGAAATAAAATGTAAGGGGCAAGTATCCTTTAACGTTTTCTCGATTTTCTTGAATCGCCTGTAACTTTCGAACCAGCGATCGAAACCTTTGACAGTAATACATTTTCTTGAAGCTCTTGCCGCGTTCTTTAAAATAGGGCTATCAGCGAAAGCCCATCTTTAAAAAAAATTGTTTCAGTGTTAGTGGTCGACCGAGGCGATTCGTCGATTAATCAAGTCTTTGGTTTTTTGGCTGTAACTCCGAAAATAATGCACTTAGAAGGCTCTGCCTGCGAGTTTTGCGATCCTCTTTCCATCCTCTTTAAGCGTGCGTAAGCACAAGTCGACCGAAACACTTTCCATTATTTGCCGAAATAAAATGTAAGGGGTATGTATCCCTTAACGTCTTCTCGATTTTCCTGAATCGCCTGTAACTTTCGAACCAGCGATCGAAACCTTTGATAATCATACATTTTCTTGAAGCTCTTTGCGCGTACTCTAAGGTAGGACTATCAGCGAAAGCCCGTTTAAAAAAAAATTGTTTCAGTGCTAGTGGTCGACCGAAGCGATTCGTCGATTAATCAAGTCTTTTGTTTTTTGGCTGTAACTCCGAAAATAATGCACTTAGAAGGCTCTGCCTGCGAGTTTTGCGATCCTCTTTCCATCCTCTTTAAGCGTGCGTAAGCACAAGTCGACCGAAACACTTTCCATTATTTGCCGAAATAAAATGTAAGGGGTATGTATCCCTTAACGTTGTCTCGGTTTTCTTGAATCGCCTGTAGCTATCGAACCAGCGATCGAAACCTATGATAATCAAACATTTTCTTGAAGCTCTTGACGCGTACTTAAAGACAGGACTATCAGCGAAAGCCCATCTTTAAAAAAAACTGTTTCAGTAGAAGTGGTCGACCAACGCGATTCGTCGATTAATCAAGTCTTTGGTTTTTGGGCTGTAACTCCGAAAATAATGCACTTAGAAGGCTCTGCCTGCGATTTTTGTGATCCTCTTTCCGTCCCTTTTAAGCCTGCGTAAGCACAAGTCGACCGAAAAACTTTCCAGTTTTTGCCGAAATAAAATGTGAGGGACAAGTATCCCTTACCGTTTTCTCGATTTTCTTGAGTCGCCTGTAACTTTCGAACCAGCGATCGAAACCTTTGATAGTCATACATTTTCTTGACGCTCTTGACGCGTACTTTACGGTAGGACTATCACCGAAAACCCATATTTAAAAAAAAATGTTCAGTATTAGTGGTCGACCAACGCGATTCGTCGATTAATCAAGTCTTTGGTTTTTGGGCTGTAACTGCGAAAATGATGCACTTAGAAGGCTCTGCCTGCGATTTTTGTGATCCTCTGTCCGTCCCTTTTAAGCGTGCGTAAGCACAAGTCGACCGAAAAACTTTCCAGTTTTTGCCGAAATAAAATGTGAGGGACAAGTATCCCTTACCGTTTTCTCGATTTTCTTGAGTCGCCTGTAACTTTCGAACCAGCGATCGAAACCTTTGATAGTCATACATTTTCTTGAAGCTCTTTACCCGTACTTTGAGGTAGGACTATCAGCGAAAGCCCGTCTCCAAAAAAATTGTTTCAGTACTAGTGGTCGACCGAGGCGATTCGTCGATTAATCAAGTCTTTGGTTTTTTGGCTGTAACTCCGAAAATAATGCACTTAGAAGGCTCTGCCTGCGATTTTTCTGATCCTCTTTCTGTCCTCTTTAGGCATGCGTAAGCACAAGTCGACCGAAAAACTTTCCAGTTTTTGCCGAAATAAAATGTAAGGGGCAAGTATCCCTTACCGTTTTTTGATTTTCTTGAGTCGCCTGTAACTTTCGAACCAGCGATCGAAACCTTTGATAATCATACATTTTCTTGAAGCTCTTGACGCGTACTTTAAGGTAGGACTATCACCGAAAGCCCATATTTAAAAAAAAATGTTCAGTACTAGTGGTCGACCAAGGCGATTCGTCGATTAATCAAGTCTTTGGTTTTTTGGCTGTAACTCCGAAAATAATGCACTTAGAAGGCTCTGCCTGCGATTTTTGTGATCCGCTTTCCGCCCCCTTTAAGCGTGCGTAAGCACAAGTCGACCGAAAAACTTTCCAGTTTTTGCCGAAATAAAATGTAAGGGGCAAGTATCCCTTACCGTTTTCTCGATTTTCTGGAATTGCCTGTAACTTTCGAACCAGCGATCGAAACTTTTGATAATCATACATTTTCTTGAAGCTCTTGACGCGTCCTTTAAGGTAGGACTATCACCGAAAGCCCATAAAAAAAAAAAATGTTCAGTACTAGTGGTCGACCAACGCGATTCGTCGATTAATTATGTCATTGGTTTTTTGGCTGTAACTCCGAAAATAATGCACTTAGAAGGCTCTGCCTTCGATTTTTGTGATTCGCTTTCCGTCCCCTTTAAGCGTGCGTAAGCACAAGTCGACCGAAAACTTTTCCAGTTTTTGCCGAAATAAAATGTAAGGGGCAAGTATCCCTTACCGTTTTCTAGATTTTCTTGAGTCGCCTGTAATTTTCGAACCAGCGATCGAAACCTTTGACAGTCATACATTTTCTTGACGCTCTTGACGCGTACTTTGAGATAGGACTATCACCGAAAGGCCATCTTCAAAAAAAAATTGTTTCAGTAGTAGTGGTCGACCAAGGCGATTCGTCGATTAATCAAGTCTTTGGTTTTTTGACTGTAACTCCGAAAATAATGCACTTAGAAGGCTCTGCCTGTGATTTTTGTGATCCTCTTTCCGTCCTCTTTAGGCATGCGTAAGCACAAGTCGACCGCAAAACTTTCCAGTTTTTGCCGAAATGAAATGTAAGGGATATGTATCCCTTAACGTTTTCTCGATTTTCCTGAATCGCCTGTAATTTTCGAACCAGCGATCGATACCTTTCCTTCAATTTCTTGAAGCTCCTGACGCGTACTTTACGGTAGGACTATCACCGAAAGCCCATATTTAAAAAAAAATGTTCAGTACTAGTGGTCGACCAAGGCGATTCGTCGATTAATCAAGTCTTTGGTTTTTTGGCTGTAACTCCGAAAATAATGCACATAGAAGGCTCTGCCTGCGATTTTTGTGATCCTCTTTCCGTCCTCTTTAGGCATGCGTAAGAACAAGTCGACCGAAAAACTTTCCAGTTTTTGCCGAAGTAAAATGTAAGGGGCAAGTATCCCTTACCGTTTTCTAGATTTTCTTGAGTCGCCTGTAACTTTCGAACCAGCGATCGAAACCTTTGATAATCATACATTTTCTTGAAGCTCTTTACGCGTACTTTGAGGTAGGACTATCAGCGAAAGCCCGTCTTCAAAAAAAATTGTTTCAGTGCTAGTGGTCGACCGAGGCGATTCGTCGATTAATCAAGTCTTTGGTTTTTTGGCTGTAACTCCGAAAATAATGCACTTAGAAGGCTCTGCCTCCGATTTTTGTGATCCGCTTTCCGTCCCCTTTAAGCGTGCGTAAGCACAAGTCGACCGAAAATTTTTCCAGTTTTTGCCGAAATAAAATGTAAGGGGCAAGTAACCTTTAACGTTTTCTCGATTTTCTTGAATCGCCTGTAATTTTCGATCCAGCGATCGAAACCTTTGACAGTCATACATTTTCTTGACGCTCTTGACGCGTACTTTCAGATAGGACTATCAGTGAAAGCCCATCATAAAAAAAAATGGTTTCAGTGCTAGTGGTCGACCGAGGCGATTCGTCGATTAATCAAGTCTTTGGTTTTTGGGCTGTAACTCCGAAAATAATGCACTTAGAAGGCTCTGCCTGCGATTTTTGTGATCCTCTTTCCGTCCTCTTTAGGCATGCGTAAGCACAAGTCGACCGAAAAACTTTCCAGTTTTTGCCGAAATGATATGTAAGGGATATGTATCCCTTAACGTCTTCTCGATTTTCCTGAATCGCCTGTAACTTTCGAACCAGCGATCGATACCTTTGATAATCATACATTTTCTTGAAGCTCTTGACGCGTACTTTACGGTAGGACTATCACCGAAAACCCATATTTAAACAAAAATGTTCAGTATTAGTGGTCGACCAAGGCGATTCGTCGATTAATCAAGTCTTTGGTTTTTTGGCTGTAACTCCGAAAATAATGCACTTAGAAGGCTCTGCCTGCGATTTTTGTGATCCTCTTTCCGTCCCCTTTAAGCGTGCGTAAGCACAAGTCGGCCGAAAACTTTTCCAGTTTTTGCCGAAATAAAATGTAAGGGGCAAGTATCCTTTAACGTTTTCTCGATTTTCTTGAATCGCCTGTAACTTTCGAACCAGCGATCGAAACCTTTGACAGTAATACATTTTCTTGAAGCTCTTGCCGCGTTCTTTAAAATAGGGCTATCAGCGAAAGCCCATCTTTAAAAAAAATTGTTTCAGTGTTAGTGGTCGACCGAGGCGATTCGTCGATTAATCAAGTCTTTGGTTTTTTGGCTGTAACTCCGAAAATAATGCACTTAGAAGGCTCTGCCTGCGAGTTTTGCGATCCTCTTTCCATCCTCTTTAAGCGTGCGTAAGCACAAGTCGACCGAAACACTTTCCATTATTTGCCGAAATAAAATGTAAGGGGTATGTATCCCTTAACGTCTTCTCGATTTTCCTGAATCGCCTGTAACTTTCGAACCAGCGATCGAAACCTTTGATAATCATACATTTTCTTGAAGCTCTTTGCGCGTACTCTAAGGTAGGACTATCAGCGAAAGCCCGTTTAAAAAAAAATTGTTTCAGTGCTAGTGGTCGACCGAAGCGATTCGTCGATTAATCAAGTCTTTTGTTTTTTGGCTGTAACTCCGAAAATAATGCACTTAGAAGGCTCTGCCTGCGAGTTTTGCGATCCTCTTTCCATCCTCTTTAAGCGTGCGTAAGCACAAGTCGACCGAAACACTTTCCATTATTTGCCGAAATAAAATGTAAGGGGTATGTATCCCTTAACGTTGTCTCGGTTTTCTTGAATCGCCGGTAGCTATCGAACCAGCGATCGAAACCTATGATAATCAAACATTTTCTTGAAGCTCTTGACGCGTACTTAAAGACAGGACTATCAGCGAAAGCCCATCTTTAAAAAAAACTGTTTCAGTAGAAGTGGTCGACCAACGCGATTCGTCGATTAATCAAGTCTTTGGTTTTTGGGCTGTAACTCCGAAAATAATGCACTTAGAAGGCTCTGCCTGCGATTTTTGTGATCCTCTTTCCGTCCCTTTTAAGCCTGCGTAAGCACAAGTCGACCGAAAAACTTTCCAGTTTTTGCCGAAATAAAATGTGAGGGACAAGTATCCCTTACCGTTTTCTCGATTTTCTTGAGTCGCCTGTAACTTTCGAACCAGCGATCGAAACCTTTGATAGTCATCCATTTTCTTGACGCTCTTGACGCGTACTTTACGGTAGGACTATCACCGAAAACCCATATTTAAAAAAAAATGTTCAGTATTAGTGGTCGACCAACGCGATTCGTCGATTAATCAAGTCTTTGGTTTTTGGGCTGTAACTGCGAAAATGATGCACTTAGAAGGCTCTGCCTGCGATTTTTGTGATCCTCTGTCCGTCCCTTTTAAGCGTGCGTAAGCACAAGTCGACCGAAAAACTTTCCAGTTTTTGCCGAAATAAAATGTGAGGGACAAGTATCCCTTACCGTTTTCTCGATTTTCTTGAGTCGCCTGTAACTTTCGAACCAGCGATCGAAACCTTTGATAGTCATACATTTTCTTGAAGCTCTTTACCCGTACTTTGAGGTAGGGCTATCAGCGAAAGCCCGTCTCCAAAAAAATTGTTTCAGTACTAGTGGTCGACCGAGGCGATTCGTCGATTAATCAAGTCTTTGGTTTTTTGGCTGTAACTCCGAAAATAATGCACTTAGAAGGCTCTGCCTGCGATTTTTCTGATCCTCTTTCCGTCCTCTTTAGGCATGCGTAAGCACAAGTCGACCGAAAAACTTTCCAGTTTTTGCCGAAATAAAATGTAAGGGGCAAGTATCCCTTACCGTTTTTTGATTTTCTTGAGTCGCCTGTAACTTTCGAACCAGCGATCGAAACCTTTGATAATCATACATTTTCTTGAAGCTCTTGACGCGTACTTTAAGGTAGGACTATCACCGAAAGCCCATATTTAAAAAAAAATGTTCAGTACTAGTGGTCGACCAAGGCGATTCGTCGATTAATCAAGTCTTTGGTTTTTTGGCTGTAACTCCGAAAATAATGCACTTAGAAGGCTCTGCCTGCGATTTTTGTGATCCGCTTTCCGTCCCCTTTAAGCGTGCGTAAGCACAAGTCGACCGAAAAACTTTCCAGTTTTTGCCGAAATAAAATGTAAGGGGCAAGTATCCCTTACCGTTTTCTCGATTTTCTGGAATTGCCTGTAACTTTCGAACCAGCGATCGAAACTTTTGATAATCATACATTTTCTTGAAGCTCTTGACGCGTACTTTAAGGTAGGACTATCACCGAAAGCCCATAAAAAAAAAAAATGTTCAGTACTAGTGGTCGACCAACGCGATTCGTCGATTAATTATGTCATTGGTTTTTTGGCTGTAACTCCGAAAATAATGCACTTAGAAGGCTCTGCCTTCGATTTTTGTGATTCGCTTTCCGTCCCCTTTAAGCGTGCGTAAGCACAAGTCGACCGAAAATTTTTCCAGTTTTTGCCGAAATAAAATGTAAGGGGCAAGTATCCTTTAACGTTTTCTCGATTTTCTTGAATCGCCTGTAACTTTCGAACCATCGATCGAAACCTTTGACAGTAATACATTTTCTAGAAGCTCTTGACGCGGACTTTCAGATAGGACTATCAGCGAAAGCCCATCATCAAAAAAATTTGTTTCAGTACTAGTGGTCGACCAAGGCGATTCGTCGATTAATCAAGTCTTTGGTTTTTTGGCTGTAACTCCGAAAATAATGCACATAGAAGGCTCTGCCTGCGATTTTTGTGATCCTCTTTCCGTCCTCTTTAGGCGTGCGTAAGAACAAGTCGACCGAAAAACTTTCCAGTTTTTGCCGAACTAAAATGTAAGGGGCAAGTATCCCTTACCGTTTTCTAGATTTTCTTGAGTCGCCTGTAACTTTCGAACCAGCGATCGAAACCTTTGATAATCATACATTTTCTTGAAGCTCTTGACGCGTACTTTAAGGTAGGACTATCACCGAAAGCCCATATTTAAAAAAAATTGTTTCAGTGCTAGTGGTCGACCGAGGCGATTCGTCGATTAATCAAGTATTTGGTTTTTTGGCTGTAACTCCGAAAATAATACACATAGAAGGCTCTGCCTGCGATTTTTGTGATCCTCTTTCCGTCCCCTTTAAGCGTGCGTAAGCACAAGTCGACTGAAAATTTTTCCAGTTTTTGCCGAAATAAAATGTAAGGGGCAAGTATCCCTTACCGTTTTTTGATTTCCTTGAGTCGCCTGTAACTTTCGAACCAGCGATCGAAACCTTTGATAATCATACATTTTCTTGAAGCTCTGTACCCGTACTTTGAGGTAGGACTATCAGCGAAAGCCCGTCTCCAAAAAAATTGTTTCAGTACTAGTGGTCGACCGAGGCGATTCGTCGATTAATCAAGTCTTTGGTTTTTGGGCTGTAACTCCGAAAATAATGCACTTAGAAGGCTCTGCCTGCGATTTTTGTGATCCTCTTTCCGTCCTCTTTAGGCATGCGTAAGCACAAGTCGACCGAAAACTTTCCAGTTTTTGCCGAAATAAAATGTAAGGGGCAAGTATCCCTTACCGTTTTCTAGATTTTCTTGAGTCGCCTGTAATTTTCGAACCAGCGATCGAAACCTTTGACAGTCATACATTTTCTTGACGCTCTTGACGCGTACTTTGAGATAGGACTATCACCGAAAGGCCATCTTCAAAAAAAAATTGTTTCAGTAGTAGTGGTCGACCAAGGCGATTCGTCGATTAATCAAGTCTTTGGTTTTTTGACTGTAACTCCGAAAATAATGCACTTAGAAGGCTCTGCCTGTGATTTTTGTGATCCTCTTTCCGTCCTCTTTAGGCATGCGTAAGCACAAGTCGACCGCAAAACTTTCCAGTTTTTGCCGAAATGAAATGTAAGGGATATGTATCCCTTAACGTTTTCTCGATTTTCCTGAATCGCCTGTAATTTTCGAACCAGCGATCGATACCTTTCCTTCAATTTCTTGAAGCTCCTGACGCGTACTTTACGGTAGGACTATCACCGAAAGCCCATATTTAAAAAAAAATGTTCAGTACTAGTGGTCGACCAAGGCGATTCGTCGATTAATCAAGTCTTTGGTTTTTTGGCTGTAACTCCGAAAATAATGCACATAGAAGGCTCTGCCTGCGATTTTTGTGATCCTCTTTCCGTCCTCTTTAGGCATGCGTAAGAACAAGTCGACCGAAAAACTTTCCAGTTTTTGCCGAAGTAAAATGTAAGGGGCAAGTATCCCTTACCGTTTTCTAGATTTTCTTGAGTCGCCTGTAACTTTCGAACCAGCGATCGAAACCTTTGATAATCATACATTTTCTTGAAGCTCTTTACGCGTACTTTGAGGTAGGACTATCAGCGAAAGCCCGTCTTCAAAAAAAATTGTTTCAGTGCTAGTGGTCGACCGAGGCGATTCGTCGATTAATCAAGTCTTTGGTTTTTTGGCTGTAACTCCGAAAATAATGCACTTAGAAGGCTCTGCCTCCGATTTTTGTGATCCGCTTTCCGTCCCCTTTAAGCGTGCGTAAGCACAAGTCGACCGAAAATTTTTCCAGTTTTTGCCGAAATAAAATGTAAGGGGCAAGTAACCTTTAACGTTTTCTCGATTTTCTTGAATCGCCTGTAATTTTCGATCCAGCGATCGAAACCTTTGACAGTCATACATTTTCTTGACGCTCTTGACGCGTACTTTCAGATAGGACTATCAGTGAAAGCCCATCATAAAAAAAAATGGTTTCAGTGCTAGTGGTCGACCGAGGCGATTCGTCGATTAATCAAGTCTTTGGTTTTTGGGCTGTAACTCCGAAAATAATGCACTTAGAAGGCTCTGCCTGCGATTTTTGTGATCCTCTTTCCGTCCTCTTTAGGCATGCGTAAGCACAAGTCGACCGAAAAACTTTCCAGTTTTTGCCGAAATGATATGTAAGGGATATGTATCCCTTAACGTCTTCTCGATTTTCCTGAATCGCCTGTAACTTTCGAACCAGCGATCGATACCTTTGATAATCATACATTTTCTTGAAGCTCTTGACGCGTACTTTACGGTAGGACTATCACCGAAAACCCATATTTAAACAAAAATGTTCAGTATTAGTGGTCGACCAAGGCGATTCGTCGATTAATCAAGTCTTTGGTTTTTGGGCTGTAACTCCGAAAATAATGCACTTAGAAGGCTCTGCCTGCGATTTTTGTGATCCTCTTTCCGTCCCTTTTAAGCCTGCGTAAGCACAAGTCGACCGAAAAACTTTCCAGTTTTTGCCGAAATAAAATGTGAGGGACAAGTATCCCTTACCGTTTTCTCGATTTTCTTGAGTCGCCTGTAACTTTCGAACCAGCGATCGAAACCTTTGATAGTCATCCATTTTCTTGACGCTCTTGACGCGTACTTTACGGTAGGACTATCACCGAAAACCCATATTTAAAAAAAAATGTTCAGTATTAGTGGTCGACCAACGCGATTCGTCGATTAATCAAGTCTTTGGTTTTTGGGCTGTAACTGCGAAAATGATGCACTTAGAAGGCTCTGCCTGCGATTTTTGTGATCCTCTGTCCGTCCCTTTTAAGCGTGCGTAAGCACAAGTCGACCGAAAAACTTTCCAGTTTTTGCCGAAATAAAATGTGAGGGACAAGTATCCCTTACCGTTTTCTCGATTTTCTTGAGTCGCCTGTAACTTTCGAACCAGCGATCGAAACCTTTGATAGTCATACATTTTCTTGAAGCTCTTTACCCGTACTTTGAGGTAGGACTATCAGCGAAAGCCCGTCTCCAAAAAAATTGTTTCAGTACTAGTGGTCGACCGAGGCGATTCGTCGATTAATCAAGTCTTTGGTTTTTTGGCTGTAACTCCGAAAATAATGCACTTAGAAGGCTCTGCCTGCGATTTTTCTGATCCTCTTTCCGTCCTCTTTAGGCATGCGTAAGCACAAGTCGACCGAAAAACTTTCCAGTTTTTGCCGAAATAAAATGTAAGGGGCAAGTATCCCTTACCGTTTTTTGATTTTCTTGAGTCGCCTGTAACTTTCGAACCAGCGATCGAAACCTTTGATAATCATACATTTTCTTGAAGCTCTTGACGCGTACTTTAAGGTAGGACTATCACCGAAAGCCCATATTTAAAAAAAAATGTTCAGTACTAGTGGTCGACCAAGGCGATTCGTCGATTAATCAAGTCTTTGGTTTTTTGGCTGTAACTCCGAAAATAATGCACTTAGAAGGCTCTGCCTGCGATTTTTGTGATCCGCTTTCCGTCCCCTTTAAGCGTGCGTAAGCACAAGTCGACCGAAAAACTTTCCAGTTTTTGCCGAAATAAAATGTAAGGGGCAAGTATCCCTTACCGTTTTCTCGATTTTCTGGAATTGCCTGTAACTTTCGAACCAGCGATCGAAACTTTTGATAATCATACATTTTCTTGAAGCTCTTGACGCGTACTTTAAGGTAGGACTATCACCGAAAGCCCATAAAAAAAAAAAATGTTCAGTACTAGTGGTCGACCAACGCGATTCGTCGATTAATTATGTCATTGGTTTTTTGGCTGTAACTCCGAAAATAATGCACTTAGAAGGCTCTGCCTTCGATTTTTGTGATTCGCTTTCCGTCCCCTTTAAGCGTGCGTAAGCACAAGTCGACCGAAAATTTTTCCAGTTTTTGCCGAAATAAAATGTAAGGGGCAAGTATCCTTTAACGTTTTCTCGATTTTCTTGAATCGCCTGTAACTTTCGAACCATCGATCGAAACCTTTGACAGTAATACATTTTCTAGAAGCTCTTGACGCGGACTTTCAGATAGGACTATCAGCGAAAGCCCATCATCAAAAAAATTTGTTTCAGTACTAGTGGTCGACCAAGGCGATTCGTCGATTAATCAAGTCTTTGGTTTTTTGGCTGTAACTCCGAAAATAATGCACATAGAAGGCTCTGCCTGCGATTTTTGTGATCCTCTTTCCGTCCTCTTTAGGCATGCGTAAGAACAAGTCGACCGAAAAACTTTCCAGTTTTTGCCGAACTAAAATGTAAGGGGCAAGTATCCCTTACCGTTTTCTAGATTTTCTTGAGTCGCCTGTAACTTTCGAACCAGCGATCGAAACCTTTGATAATCATACATTTTCTTGAAGCTCTTTACGCGTACTTTGAGGTAGGACTATCACCGAAAGCCCATATTTAAAAAAAATTGTTTCAGTGCTAGTGGTCGACCGAGGCGATTCGTCGATTAATCAAGTATTTGGTTTTTTGGCTGTAACTCCGAAAATAATACACATAGAAGGCTCTGCCTGCGATTTTTTGTGATCCTCTTTCCGTCCCCTTTAAGCGTGCGTAAGCACAAGTCGACTGAAAATTTTTCCAGTTTTTGCCGAAATAAAATGTAAGGGGCAAGTATCCCTTACCGTTTTTTGATTTCCTTGAGTCGCCTGTAACTTTCGAACCAGCGATCGAAACCTTTGATAATCATACATTTTCTTGAAGCTCTTGACGCGTACTTTACGGTAGGACTATCACCGAAAACCCATATTTAAAAAAAAATGTTCAGTATTAGTGGTCGACCAAGGCGATTCGTCGATTAATAAGTCTTTGGTTTTTTGGCTGTAACTCCGAAAATAATGCACTTAGAAGGCTCTGCCTGCGATTTTTGTGATCCTCTTTCCGTCCTCTTTAGGCATGCGTAAGAACAAGTCGACCGAAAAACTTTCCAGTTTTTGCCGAAGTAAAATGTAAGGGGCAAGTATCCCTTACCGTTTTCTAGATTTTCTTGAGTCGCCTGTAACTTTCGAACCAGCGATCGAAACCTTTGATAATCATACATTTTCTTGAAGCTCTTTACGCGTACTTTGAGGTAGGACTATCAGCGAAAGCCCGTCTTCAAAAAAAATTGTTTCAGTGCTAGTGGTCGACCGAGGCGATTCGTCGATTAATCAAGTCTTTGGTTTTTTGGCTGTAACTCCGAAAATAATGCACTTAGAAGGCTCTGCCTCCGATTTTTGTGATCCGCTTTCCGTCCCCTTTAAGCGTGCGTAAGCACAAGTCGACCGAAAATTTTTCCAGTTTTTGCCGAAATAAAATGTAAGGGGCAAGTAACCTTTAACGTTTTCTCGATTTTCTTGAATCGCCTGTAATTTTCGATCCAGCGATCGAAACCTTTGACAGTCATACATTTTCTTGACGCTCTTGACGCGTACTTTCAGATAGGACTATC
Source organism: Anoplius nigerrimus (assembly GCA_914767735.1). NCBI lineage: Eukaryota > Metazoa > Arthropoda > Insecta > Hymenoptera > Pompilidae > Anoplius > Anoplius nigerrimus. Next base: position 1,332,361 of record OU612079.1, on the reverse strand, counting down.
AGTGAAAGCCCATCATAAAAAAAAATGGTTTCAGTGCTAGTGGTCGACCGAGGCGATTCGTCGATTAATCAAGTCTTTGGTTTTTGGGCTGTAACTCCGAAAATAATGCACTTAGAAGGCTCTGCCTGCGATTTTTGTGATCCTCTTTCCGTCCTCTTTAGGCATGCGTAAGCACAAGTCGACCGAAAAACTTTCCAGTTTTTGCCGAAATGATATGTAAGGGATATGTATCCCTTAACGTCTTCTCGATTTTCCTGAATCGCCTGTAACTTTCGAACCAGCGATCGATACCTTTGATAATCATACATTTTCTTGAAGCTCTTGACGCGTACTTTACGGTAGGACTATCACCGAAAACCCATATTTAAACAAAAATGTTCAGTATTAGTGGTCGACCAAGGCGATTCGTCGATTAATCAAGTCTTTGGTTTTTGGGCTGTAACTCCGAAAATAATGCACTTAGAAGGCTCTGCCTGCGATTTTTGTGATCCTCTTTCCGTCCCTTTTAAGCCTGCGTAAGCACAAGTCGACCGAAAAACTTTCCAGTTTTTGCCGAAATAAAATGTGAGGGACAAGTATCCCTTACCGTTTTCTCGATTTTCTTGAGTCGCCTGTAACTTTCGAACCAGCGATCGAAACCTTTGATAGTCATCCATTTTCTTGACGCTCTTGACGCGTACTTTACGGTAGGACTATCACCGAAAACCCATATTTAAAAAAAAATGTTCAGTATTAGTGGTCGACCAACGCGATTCGTCGATTAATCAAGTCTTTGGTTTTTGGGCTGTAACTGCGAAAATGATGCACTTAGAAGGCTCTGCCTGCGATTTTTGTGATCCTCTGTCCGTCCCTTTTAAGCGTGCGTAAGCACAAGTCGACCGAAAAACTTTCCAGTTTTTGCCGAAATTAAATGTGAGGGACAAGTATCCCTTACCGTTTTCTCGATTTTCTTGAGTCGCCTGTAACTTTCGAACCAGCGATCGAAACCTTTGATAGTCATACATTTTCTTGAAGCTCTTTACCCGTACTTTGAGGTAGGACTATCAGCGAAAGCCCGTCTCCAAAAAAATTGTTTCAGTACTAGTGGTCGACCGAGGCGATTCGTCGATTAATCAAGTCTTTGGTTTTTTGGCTGTAACTCCGAAAATAATGCACTTAGAAGGCTCTGCCTGCGATTTTTCTGATCCTCTTTCCGTCCTCTTTAGGCATGCGTAAGCACAAGTCGACCGAAAAACTTTCCAGTTTTTGCCGAAATAAAATGTAAGGGGCAAGTATCCCTTACCGTTTTTTGATTTTCTTGAGTCGCCTGTAACTTTCGAACCAGCGATCGAAACCTTTGATAATCATACATTTTCTTGAAGCTCTTGACGCGTACTTTAAGGTAGGACTATCACCGAAAGCCCATATTTAAAAGAAAATGTTCAGTACTAGTGGTCGACCGAGGCGATTCGTCGATTAATCAAGTCTTTGGTTTTTTGGCTGTAACTCCGAAAATAATGCACTTAGAAGGCTCTGCCTGCGATTTTTGTGATCCGCTTTCCGTCCCCTTTAAGCGTGCGTAAGCACAAGTCGACCGAAAAACTTTCCAGTTTTTGCCGAAATAAAATGTAAGGGGCAAGTATCCCTTACCGTTTTCTCGATTTTCTGGAATTGCCTGTAACTTTCGAACCAGCGATCGAAACTTTTGATAATCATACATTTTCTTGAAGCTCTTGACGCGTACTTTGAGGTAGGACTATCACCGAAAGCCCATAAAAAAAAAAAATGTTCAGTACTAGTGGTCGACCAACGCGATTCGTCGATTAATTATGTCATTGGTTTTTTGGCTGTAACTCCGAAAATAATGCACTTAGAAGGCTCTGCCTTCGATTTTTGTGATTCGCTTTCCGTCCCCTTTAAGCGTGCGTAAGCACAAGTCGACCGAAAATTTTTCCAGTTTTTGCCGAAATAAAATGTAAGGGGCAAGTATCCTTTAACGTTTTCTCGATTTTCTTGAATCGCCTGTAACTTTCGAACCATCGATCGAAACCTTTGACAGTAATACATTTTCTAGAAGCTCTTGACGCGGACTTTCAGATAGGACTATCAGCGAAAGCCCATCATCAAAAAAATTTGTTTCAGTACTAGTGGTCGACCAAGGCGATTCGTCGATTAATCAAGTCTTTGGTTTTTTGGCTGTAACTCCGAAAATAATGCACATAGAAGGCTCTGCCTGCGATTTTTGTGATCCTCTTTCCGTCCTCTTTAGGCATGCGTAAGAACAAGTCGACCGAAAAACTTTCCAGTTTTTGCCGAACTAAAATGTAAGGGGCAAGTATCCCTTACCGTTTTCTAGATTTTCTTGAGTCGCCTGTAACTTTCGAACCAGCGATCGAAACCTTTGATAATCATACATTTTCTTGAAGCTCTTTACGCGTACTTTGAGGTAGGACTATCAGCGAAAGCCCGTCTTCAAAAAAAATTGTTTCAGTGCTAGTGGTCGACCGAGGCGATTCGTCGATTAATCAAGTATTTGGTTTTTTGGCTGTAACTCCGAAAATAATACACATAGAAGGCTCTGCCTGCGATTTTTGTGATCCTCTTTCCGTCCCCTTTAAGCGTGCGTAAGCACAAGTCGACTGAAAATTTTTCCAGTTTTTGCCGAAATAAAATGTAAGGGGCAAGTATCCCTTACCGTTTTTTGATTTCCTTGAGTCGCCTGTAACTTTCGAACCAGCGATCGAAACCTTTGATAATCATACATTTTCTTGAAGCTCTGTACCCGTACTTTGAGGTAGGACTATCAGCGAAAGCCCGTCTCCAAAAAAATTGTTTCAGTACTAGTGGTCGACCGAGGCGATTCGTCGATTAATCAAGTCTTTGGTTTTTGGGCTGTAACTCCGAAAATAATGCACTTAGAAGGCTCTGCCTGCGATTTTTGTGATCCTCTTTCCGTCCTCTTTAGGCATGCGTAAGCACAAGTCGACCGAAAAACTTTCCAGTTTTTGCCGAAATGAAATGTAAGGGATATGTATCCCTTAACGTCTTCTCGATTTTCCTGAATCGCCTGTAACTTTCGAACCAGCGATCGATACCTTTGATAATCATACATTTTCTTGAAGCTCTTGACGCGTACTTTACGGTAGGACTATCACCGAAAACCCATATTTAAAAAAAAATGTTCAGTATTAGTGGTCGACCAAGGCGATTCGTCGATTAATAAGTCTTTGGTTTTTTGGCTGTAACTCCGAAAATAATGCACTTAGAAGGCTCTGCCTGCGATTTTTGTGATCCTCTTTCCGTCCCCTTTAAGCGTGCGTAAGCACAAGTCGACCGAAAACTTTTCCAGTTTTTGCCGAAATAAAATGTAAGGGGCAAGTATCCCTTACCGTTTTCTAGATTTTCTTGAGTCGCCTGTAATTTTCGAACCAGCGATCGAAACCTTTGACAGTCATACATTTTCTTGACGCTCTTGACGCGTACTTTGAGATAGGACTATCACCGAAAGGCCATCTTCAAAAAAAAATTGTTTCAGTAGTAGTGGTCGACCAAGGCGATTCGTCGATTAATCAAGTCTTTGGTTTTTTGACTGTAACTCCGAAAATAATGCACTTAGAAGGCTCTGCCTGTGATTTTTGTGATCCTCTTTCCGTCCTCTTTAGGCATGCGTAAGCACAAGTCGACCGCAAAACTTTCCAGTTTTTGCCGAAATGAAATGTAAGGGATATGTATCCCTTAACGTTTTCTCGATTTTCCTGAATCGCCTGTAATTTTCGAACCAGCGATCGATACCTTTCCTTCAATTTCTTGAAGCTCCTGACGCGTACTTTACGGTAGGACTATCACCGAAAGCCCATATTTAAAAAAAAATGTTCAGTACTAGTGGTCGACCAAGGCGATTCGTCGATTAATCAAGTCTTTGGTTTTTTGGCTGTAACTCCGAAAATAATGCACTTAGAAGGCTCTGCCTCCGATTTTTGTGATCCGCTTTCCGTCCCCTTTAAGCGTGCGTAAGCACAAGTCGACCGAAAATTTTTCCAGTTTTTGCCGAAATAAAATGTAAGGGGCAAGTAACCTTTAACGTTTTCTCGATTTTCTTGAATCGCCTGTAATTTTCGATCCAGCGATCGAAACCTTTGACAGTCATACATTTTCTTGACGCTCTTGACGCGTACTTTCAGATAGGACTATCAGTGAAAGCCCATCATAAAAAAAAATGGTTTCAGTGCTAGTGGTCGACCGAGGCGATTCGTCGATTAATCAAGTCTTTGGTTTTTTGGCTGTAACTCCGAAAATAATGCACTTAGAAGGCTCTGCCTGCGATTTTTGTGATCCTCTTTCTGTCTCTTTTAAGCGTGCGTAAGCACAAGTCCACCGAAAAACTTTCCAGTTTTTGCCGAAATAAAATGTAAGGGGCAAGTATCCCTTACCGTTTTCTCGATTTTCTGGAATTGCCTGTAACTTTCGAACCAGCGATCGAAACCTTTGATAATCATACATTTTCTTGAAGCTCTTGACGCCTACTTTAAGGTAGGACTATCACCGAAAGCCCATATTTAAAAAAAAATGTTCAGTATTAGTGGTCGACCAAGGCGATTCGTCGATTAATCAAGTCTTTGGTTTTTTGGCTGTAACTCCGAAAATAATGCACTTAGAAGGCTCTGCCTGCGATTTTTGTGATCCTCTTTCCGTCCCCTTTAAGCGTGCGTAAGCACAAGTCGGCCGAAAACTTTTCCAGTTTTTGCCGAAATAAAATGTAAGGGGCAAGTATCCTTTAACGTTTTCTCGATTTTCTTGAATCGCCTGTAACTTTCGAACCAGCGATCGAAACCTTTGACAGTAATACATTTTCTTGAAGCTCTTGCCGCGTTCTTTAAAATAGGGCTATCAGCGAAAGCCCATCTTTAAAAAAAATTGTTTCAGTGTTAGTGGTCGACCGAGGCGATTCGTCGATTAATCAAGTCTTTGGTTTTTTGGCTGTAACTCCGAAAATAATGCACTTAGAAGGCTCTGCCTGCGAGTTTTGCGATCCTCTTTCCATCCGCTTTAAGCGTGCGTAAGCACAAGTCGACCGAAACACTTTCCATTATTTGCCGAAATAAAATGTAAGGGGTATGTATCCCTTAACGTCTTCTCGATTTTCCTGAATCGCCTGTAACTTTCGAACCAGCGATCGAAACCTTTGATAATCATACATTTTCTTGAAGCTCTTTGCGCGTACTCTAAGGTAGGACTATCAGCGAAAGCCCGTTTAAAAAAAAATTGTTTCAGTGCTAGTGGTCGACCGAAGCGATTCGTCGATTAATCAAGTCTTTTGTTTTTTGGCTGTAACTCCGAAAATAATGCACTTAGAAGGCTCTGCCTGCGAGTTTTGCGATCCTCTTTCCATCCTCTTTAAGCGTGCGTAAGCACAAGTCGACCGAAACACTTTCCATTATTTGCCGAAATAAAATGTAAGGGGTATGTATCCCTTAACGTTGTCTCGGTTTTCTTGAATCGCCTGTAGCTATCGAACCAGCGATCGAAACCTATGATAATCAAACATTTTCTTGAAGCTCTTGACGCGTACTTAAAGACAGGACTATCAGCGAAAGCCCATCTTTAAAAAAAACTGTTTCAGTAGAAGTGGTCGACCAACGCGATTCGTCGATTAATCAAGTCTTTGGTTTTTGGGCTGTAACTCCGAAAATAATGCACTTAGAAGGCTCTGCCTGCGATTTTTGTGATCCTCTTTCCGTCCCTTTTAAGCCTGCGTAAGCACAAGTCGACCGAAAAACTTTCCAGTTTTTGCCGAAATAAAATGTGAGGGACAAGTATCCCTTACCGTTTTCTCGATTTTCTTGAGTCGCCTGTAACTTTCGAACCAGCGATCGAAACCTTTGATAGTCATACATTTTCTTGACGCTCTTGACGCGTACTTTACGGTAGGACTATCACCGAAAACCCATATTTAAAAAAAAATGTTCAGTATTAGTGGTCGACCAACGCGATTCGTCGATTAATCAAGTCTTTGGTTTTTGGGCTGTAACTGCGAAAATGATGCACTTAGAAGGCTCTGCCTGCGATTTTTGTGATCCTCTGTCCGTCCCTTTTAAGCGTGCGTAAGCACAAGTCGACCGAAAAACTTTCCAGTTTTTGCCGAAATAAAATGTGAGCGACAAGTATCCCTTACCGTTTTTTGATTTTCTTGAGTCGCCTGTAACTTTCGAACCAGCGATCGAAACCTTTGATAATCATACATTTTCTTGAAGCTCTTGACGCGTACTTTAAGGTAGGACTATCACCGAAAGCCCATATTTAAAAAAAAATGTTCAGTACTAGTGGTCGACCAAGGCGATTCGTCGATTAATCAAGTCTTTGGTTTTTTGGCTGTAACTCCGAAAATAATGCACTTAGAAGGCTCTGCCTTCGATTTTTGTGATTCGCTTTCCGTCCCCTTTAAGCGTGCGTAAGCACAAGTCGACCGAAAATTTTTCCAGTTTTTGCCGAAATAAAATGTAAGGGGCAAGTATCCTTTAACGTTTTCTCGATTTTCTTGAATCGCCTGTAACTTTCGAACCATCGATCGAAACCTTTGACAGTAATACATTTTCTAGAAGCTCTTGACGCGGACTTTCAGATAGGACTATCAGCGAAAGCCCATCATCAAAAAAATTTGTTTCAGTACTAGTGGTCGACCAAGGCGATTCGTCGATTAATCAAGTCTTTGGTTTTTTGGCTGTAACTCCGAAAATAATGCACATAGAAGGCTCTGCCTGCGATTTTTGTGATCCTCTTTCCGTCCTCTTTAGGCATGCGTAAGAACAAGTCGACCGAAAAACTTTCCAGTTTTTGCCGAACTAAAATGTAAGGGGCAAGTATCCCTTACCGTTTTCTAGATTTTCTTGAGTCGCCTGTAACTTTCGAACCAGCGATCGAAACCTTTGATAATCATACATTTTCTTGAAGCTCTTTACGCGTACTTTGAGGTAGGACTATCAGCGAAAGCCCGTCTTCAAAAAAAATTGTTTCAGTGCTAGTGGTCAACCGAGGCGATTCGTCGATTAATCAAGTATTTGGTTTTTTGGCTGTAACTCCGAAAATAATACACATAGAAGGCTCTGCCTGCGATTTTTGTGATCCTCTTTCCGTCCCCTTTAAGCGTGCGTAAGCACAAGTCGACTGAAAATTTTTCCAGTTTTTGCCGAAATAAAATGTAAGGGGCAAGTATCCCTTACCGTTTTTTGATTTCCTTGAATCGCCTGTAACTTTCGAACCAGCGATCGAAACCTTTGATAGTCATACATTTTCCTGAAGCTCTTGACGCGTACTTCCAGATGGGACTATCAGCGAAAGCCCATCATCAAAAGAAATTGTTTCAGTACTAGTGGTCGACCAAGGCGATTCGTCGATTAATCAAGTCTTTGGTTTTTTGGCTGTAACTCCAAAAACAATGAACTTAGAAGGCTCTGCCTGCGATTTTTGTGATCCTGTTTCCGTCCTCTTTAGGCATGCGTAAGCACAAGTCGACCGAAAAACTTTCCAGTTTTTGCCGAAATGAAATGTAAGGGATATGTATCCCTTAACGTCTTCTCGATTTTCCTGAATCGCCTGTAACTTTCGAACCAGCGATCGATACCTTTGATAATCATACATTTTCCTGAAGCTCTTGACGCGTACTTTACGGTAGGACTATCACCGAAAACCCATATTTAAAAAAAAATGTTCAGTATTAGTGGTCGACCAAGGCGATTCGTCGATTAATAAGTCTTTGGTTTTTTGGCTGTAACTCCGAAAATAATGCACTTAGAAGGCTCTGCCTGCGATTTTTGTGATCCTCTTTCCGTCCCCTTTAAGCGTGCGTAAGCACAAGTCGACCGAAAACTTTTCCAGTTTTTGCCGAAATAAAATGTAAGGGGCAAGTATCCCTTACCGTTTTCTAGATTTTCTTGAGTCGCCTGTAATTTTCGAACCAGCGATCGAAACCTTTGACAGTCATACATTTTCTTGACGCTCTTGACGCGTACTTTGAGATAGGACTATCACCGAAAGGCCATCTTCAAAAAAAAATTGTTTCAGTAGTAGTGGTCGACCAAGGCGATTCGTCGATTAATCAAGTCTTTGGTTTTTTGACCGTAACTCCGAAAATAATGCACTTAGAAGGCTCTGCCTGTGATTTTTGTGATCCTCTTTCCGTCCTCTTTAGGCATGCGTAAGCACAAGTCGACCGCAAAACTTTCCAGTTTTTGCCGAAATGAAATGTAAGGGATATGTATCCCTTAACGTTTTCTCGATTTTCCTGAATCGCCTGTAATTTTCGAACCAGCGATCGATACCTTTCCTTCAATTTCTTGAAGCTCCTGACGCGTACTTTACGGTAGGACTATCACCGAAAGCCCATATTTAAAAAAAAATGTTCAGTACTAGTGGTCGACCAAGGCGATTCGTCGATTAATCAAGTCTTTGGTTTTTTGGCTGTAACTCCGAAAATAATGCACATAGAAGGCTCTGCCTGCGATTTTTGTGATCCTCTTTCCGTCCTCTTTAGGCATGCGTAAGAACAAGTCGACCGAAAAACTTTCCAGTTTTTGCCGAAGTAAAATGTAAGGGGCAAGTATCCCTTACCGTTTTCTAGATTTTCTTGAGTCGCCTGTAACTTTCGAACCAGCGATCGAAACCTTTGATAATCATACATTTTCTTGAAGCTCTTTACGCGTACTTTGAGGTAGGACTATCAGTGAAAGCCCGTCTTCAAAAAAAATTGTTTCAGTGCTAGTGGTCGACCGAGGCGATTCGTCGATTAATCAAGTCTTTGGTTTTTTGGCTGTAACTCCGAAAATAATGCACTTAGAAGGCTCTGCCTCCGATTTTTGTGATCCGCTTTCCGTCCCCTTTAAGCGTGCGTAAGCACAAGTCGACCGAAAATTTTTCCAGTTTTTGCCGAAATAAAATGTAAGGGGCAAGTAACCTTTAACGTTTTCTCGATTTTCTTGAATCGCCTGTAATTTTCGATCCAGCGATCGAAACCTTTGACAGTCATACATTTTCTTGACGCTCTTGACGCGTACTTTCAGATAGGACTATCAGTGAAAGCCCATCATAAAAAAAAATGGTTTCAGTGCTAGTGGTCGACCGAGGCGATTCGTCGATTAATCAAGTCTTTGGTTTTTGGGCTGTAACTCCGAAAATAATGCACTTAGAAGGCTCTGCCTGCGATTTTTGTGATCCTCTTTCCGTCCTCTTTAGGCATGCGTAAGCACAAGTCGACCGAAAAACTTTCCAGTTTTTGCCGAAATGATATGTAAGGGATATGTATCCCTTAACGTCTTCTCGATTTTCCTGAATCGCCTGTAACTTTCGAACCAGCGATCGATACCTTTGATAATCATACATTTTCTTGAAGCTCTTGACGCGTACTTTACGGTAGGACTATCACCGAAAACCCATATTTAAACAAAAATGTTCAGTATTAGTGGTCGACCAAGGCGATTCGTCGATTAATCAAGTCTTTGGTTTTTTGGCTGTAACTCTGAAAATAATGCACTTAGAAGGCTCTGCCTGCGATTTTTGTGATCCTCTTTCCGTCCCCTTTAAGCGTGCGTAAGCACAAGTCGACCGAAAACTTTTCCAGTTTTTGCCGAAATAAAATGTAAGGGGCAAGTATCCTTTAACGTTCTCTCGATTTTCTTGAATCGCCTGTAACTTTCGAACCAGCGATCGAAACCTTTGACAGTAATACATTTTCTTGAAGCTCTTGCCGCGTTCTTTAAAATAGGGCTATCAGCGAAAGCCCATCTTTAAAAAAAATTGTTTCAGTGTTAGTGGTCGACCGAGGCGATTCGTCGATTAATCAAGTCTTTGGTTTTTTGGCTGTAACTCCGAAAATAATGCACATAGAAGGCTCTGCCTGCGATTTTTGTGATCCTCTTTCCGTCCTCTTTTGGCATGCGTAAGAACAAGTCGACCGAAAAACTTTCCAGTTTTTGCCGAAGTAAAATGTAAGGGGCAAGTATCCCTTACCGTTTTCTCGATTTTCTTGAGTCGCCTGTAACTTTCGAACCAGCGATCGAAACCTTTGATAGTCATACATTTTCTTGAAGCTCTTTACCCGTACTTTGAGGTAGGATTATCAGCGAAAGCCCGTCTCCAAAAAAATTGTTTCAGTACTAGTGGTCGACCGAGGCGATTCGTCGATTAATCAAGTCTTTGGTTTTTTGGCTGTAACTCCGAAAATAATGCACTTAGAAGGCTCTGCCTGCGATTTTTCAGATCCTCTTTCCGTCCTCTTTAAGCGTGCGTTAGCACAAGTCGACCGAAACACTTTCCAATTTTTGCCGAAATAAAATGTAAGGGGCAAGTATCCCTTACCGTTTTTTGATTTTCTTGAGTCGCCTGTACCTTTCGAACCAGCGATCGAAACCTTTGATAATCATACATTTTCTTGAAGCTCTTGACGCGTTCTGTAAGATAGGACTATCACCGAAAGCCCATATTTAAAAAAAAAAGTTCAGTACTAGTGGTCGACCAAGGCGATTCGTCGATTAATCAAGTCTTTGGTTTTTTGGCTGTAACTCCGAAAATAATGCACTTAGAAGGCTCTGCCTGCGATTTTTGTGATCCTCTTTCCGTCCCTTTTAAGCGTGCGTAAGCACAAGTCCACCGAAAAACTTTCCAGTTTTTGCCGAAATAAAATGTAAGGGGCAAGTATCCCTTACCGTTTTCTCGATTTTCTGGAATTGCCTGTAACTTTCGAACCAGCGATCGAAACTTTTGATAATCATACATTTTCTTGAAGCTCTTGACGCGTACTTTAAGGTAGGACTATCACCGAAAGCCCATAAAAAAAAAAAATGTTCAGTACTAGTGGTCGACCAACGCGATACGTCGATTAATTATGTCTTTGGTTTTTTGGCTGTAACTCCGAAAATAATGCACTTAGAAGGCTCTGCCTGCGATTTTTCAGATCCTCTTTCCGTCCTCTTTAAGCGTGCGTTAGCACAAGTCGACCGAAACACTTTCCATTTTTTGCCGAAATAAAATGTAAGGGGTATGTATCCTTTACCGTTTACTCGATTTTTTTTAATCGCCTGTTACTTTCAAACCAGCGATCGAAACCTTTGATAATCCCACATTTTCTTGAAGCTCTTGACGCGTTCTGTAAGATAGGACTATCACCGAAAGCCCATATTTAAAAAAAAATGTTCAGTACTAGTGGTCGACCAAGGCGATTCGTCAATTAATCAAGTCTTTGGTTTTTTGGCTGTAACTCCGAAAATAATGCACTTAGAAGGCTCTGCCTGCGATTTTTGTGATCCTCTTTCCGTCCTCTTCAGGCATGCGTAAGCACAAGTCGACCGGAAAACTTTCCAGTTTCTGCCGAAATAAAGTGTAAGGGGCAAGTATCCCTTACCGTTTTCTCGATTTTCTTGAATTGCCTGTAACTTTCGAACCAGCGATCGAAACCTTTGACAGTAATACATTTTCTTGAAGCTCTTGACGCGTACTTTCAGATAGGACTATCAGTGAAAGCCCATCATCAAAAAAAATTTTTTCAGTACTAGTGGTCGACCAAGGCGATTCGTCGATTAATCAAGTCTTTGGTTTTTTGGCTGTAACTCCAAAAATAATGCACTTAGAAGGCTCTGCCTGCGATTTTTGTGATCCACATTCCGTTCTTTGTAGGCATGCGTAAGCACAAGTCGAACGAAAAACTTTTCAGTTTTTGCCGAAATAAAATGTAAGGGGCAAGTATCCCTTACCGGGTTTCTCGATTTTTTGAATCGCCTGTAACTTTCGAACCAGCGATCGAAACCTTTGATAGTCATACATTTTCCTGAAGCTCTTGACGCGTACTTCCAGATGGGACTATCAGCGAAAGCCCATCATCAAAAGAAATTGTTTCAGTACTAGTGGTCGACCAAGGCGATTCGTCGATTAATCAAGTCTTTGGTTTTTTGGCTGTAACTCCAAAAACAATGAACTTAGAAGGCTCTGCCTGCGATTTTTGTGATCCTGTTTCCGTCCTCTTTAGGCATGCGTAAGCACAAGTCGACCGAAAAACTTTCCAGTTTTTGCCGAAATAAAATGTAAGGGGCAAGTATCCCTTACCGTTTTTGATTTTCTTGAATTGCCTGTAACTTTCGAACCAGCGATCGAAACCTTTGATAATCATACATTTTCTTGAAGCTCTTTACGCGTACTTTGAGGTAGGACTATCAGCGAAAGCCCGTCTTCAAAAAAAATTGTTTCAGTAGTAGTGGTCGACCGAGGCGATTCGTCGATTAATCAAGTCTTTGGTTTTTTGGCTGTAACTCCGAAAATGATGCACTTAGAAGGCTCTGCCTGCGATTTTTGTGATCCTCTTTCCGTCCCCTTTAAGCGTGCGTAAGCACAAGTCGACCGAAAATTTTTCCAGTTTTTGCCGAAATAAAATGTAAGGGGCAGGTATCCCTTAACGTCTTCTCGATTTTCCTGAATCGCCTGTAACTTTCGAACCAGCGATCGAAACCTTTGATAATCATACATTTTCTTGAAGCTCTTTACCCGTACTTTGAGGTAGGACTATCAGCGAAAGCCCGTCTCCAAAAAAATTGTTTCAGTACTAGCGGTCGACCGAGGCGATTCGTCGATTAATAAAGTCTTTGGTTTTTGGGCTGTAACTCCGAAAATAATGCACTTAGAAGGCTCTGCCTGCGATTTTTGTGATCCTCTTTCCGTCCTCTTTAGGCATGCGTAAGCACAAGTCGACCGAAAAACTTTCCAGTTTTTCCCGAAATGAAATGTAAGGGATATGTATCCCTTAACGTCTTCTCGATTTTCCTGAATCGCCTGTAACTTTCGAACCAGCGATCGATACCTTTGATAATCATACATTTTCTTGAAGCTCTTGACGCGTACTTTACGGTAGGACTATCACCGAAAACCCATATTTAAACAAAAATGTTCAGTATTAGTGGTCGACCAAGGCGATTCGTCGATTAATCAAGTCTTTGGTTTTTTGGCTGTAACTCCGAAAATAATGCACTTAGAAGGCTCTGCCTGCGATTTTTGTGATCCTCTTTCCGTCCCCTTTAAGAGTGCGTAAGCACAAGTCGACCGAAAACTTTTCCAGTTTTTGCCGAAATAAAATGTAAGGGGCAAGTATCCTTTAACGTTTTCTCGATTTTCTTGAATCGCCTGTAACTTTCGAACCAGCGATCGAAACCTTTGACAGTAATACATTTTCTTGAAGCTCTTGCCGCGTTCTTTAAAATAGGGCTATCAGCGAAAGCCCATCTTTAAAAAAAATTGTTTCAGTGTTAGTGGTCGACCGAGGCGATTCGTCGATTAATCAAGTCTTTGGTGTTTTGGCTGTAACTCCGAAAATAATGCACTTAGAAGGCTCTGCCTGCGATTTTTGTGATCCACTTTCCGTTCTCTGTAGGCATGCGTATGCACAAGTCGACCGAAAAACTTTCCAGTTTTTGCCGAAATAAAATGTAAGGGATATGTATCCCTTAACGTTTTCTCGATTTTCCTGAATCGCCTGTTACTTTCGAACCAGCGATCGAAACCTTTGATAATCATACATTTTCTTGAAGCTCTTTACGCGTACTTTGAGGTAGGACTATCAGCGAAAGCCCGTCTTCAAAAAAAATTGTTTCAGTGCTAGTGGTCGACCGAGGCGATTCGTCGATTAATCAAGTCTTTGGTTTTTTGGCTATAACTCGGAAAATAATGCACTTCGAAGGCTCTGCCTGCGATTTTTGTGATCCTCTTTCCGTCCCCTTTAAGCGTGCGTAAGCACAAGTCGACCGAAAATTTTTCCAGTTTTTGCCGAAATAAAATGTAAGGGGCAAGTATCCCTTACCGTTTCTTGATTTTCTTGAGTCGCCTGTAACTTTCGAACCAGCGATCGAAACCTTTGATAATCATACATTTTCTTGAAGCTCTTTACCCGTTCTTTGAGGTAGGACTATCAGCGAAAGCCCGTCTCCAAAAAAATTGTTTCAGTACTAGTGGTCGACCGAGGCGATTCGTCGATTAATCAAGTCTTTGGTTTTTGGGCTGTAACTCCGAAAATAATGCACTTAGAAGGCTCTGCCTGCGATTTTTCTGATCCTCTTTCCGTCCTCTTTAGGCATGCGTAAGCACAAGTCGACCGAAAAACTTTCCAGTTTTTGCCGAAATAAAATGTAAGGGGCAAGTATCCCTTACCGTTTTTTGATTTTCTTGAGTCGCCTGTAACTTTCGAACCAGCGATCGAAACCTTTGATAATCATACATTTTCTTGAAGCTCTTGACGCGTACTTTAAGGTAGGACTATCACCGAAAGCCCATATTTAAAAAAAAATGTTCAGTACTAGTGGTCGACCAAGGCGATTCGTCGATTAATCAAGTCTTTGGTTTTTTGGCTGTAACTCCGAAAATAATGCACTTAGAAGGCTCTGCCTGCGATTTTTGTGATCCGCTTTCCGTCCCCTTTAAGCGTGCGTAAGCACAAGTCGACCGAAAAACTTTCCAGTTTTTGCCGAAATAAAATGTAAGGGGCAAGTATCCCTTACCGTTTTCTCGATTTTCTGGAATTGCCTGTAACTTTCGAACCAGCGATCGAAACTTTTGATAATCATACATTTTCTTGAAGCTCTTGACGCGTACTTCAAGGTAGGACTATCACCGAAAGCCCATAAAAAAAAAAAATGTTCAGTACTAGTGGTCGACCAACGCGATTCGTCGATTAATTATGTCATTGGTTTTTTGGCTGTAACTCCGAAAATAATGCACTTAGAAGGCTCTGCCTTCGATTTTTGTGATTCGCTTTCCGTCCCCTTTAAGCGTGCGTAAGCACAAGTCGACCGAAAATTTTTCCAGTTTTTGCCGAAATAAAATGTAAGGGGCAAGTATCCTTTAACGTTTTCTCGATTTTCTTGAATCGCCTGTAACTTTCGAACCATCGATCGAAACCTTTGACAGTAATACATTTTCTAGAAGCTCTTGACGCGGACTTTCAGATAGGACTATCAGCGAAAGCCCATCATCAAAAAAATTTGTTTCAGTACTAGTGGTCGACCAAGGCGATTCGTCGATTAATCAAGTCTTTGGTTTTTTGGCTGTAACTCCGAAAATAATGCACATAGAAGGCTCTGCCTGCGATTTTTGTGATCCTCTTTCCGTCCTCTTTAGGCATGCGTAAGCACAAGTCGACCGAAAAACTTTCCAGTTTTTGCCGAACTAAAATGTAAGGGGCAAGTATCCCTTACCGTTTCTTGATTTTCTTGAGTCGCCTGTAACTTTCGAACCAGCGATCGAAACCTTTGATAATCATACATTTTCTTGAAGCTCTTTACCCGTTCTTTGAGGTAGGACTATCAGCGAAAGCCCGTCTCCAAAAAAATTGTTTCAGTACTAGTGGTCGACCGAGGCGATTCGTCGATTAATCAAGTCTTTGGTTTTTGGGCTGTAACTCCGAAAATAATGCACTTAGAAGGCTCTGCCTGCGATTTTTCTGATCCTCTTTCCGTCCTCTTTAGGCATGCGTAAGCACAAGTCGACCGAAAAACTTTCCAGTTTTTGCCGAAATAAAATGTAAGGGGCAAGTATCCCTTACCGTTTTTTGATTTTCTTGAGTCGCCTGTAACTTTCGAACCAGCGATCGAAACCTTTGATAATCATACATTTTCTTGAAGCTCTTGACGCGTACTTTAAGGTAGGACTATCACCGAAAGCCCATATTTAAAAAAAAATGTTCAGTACTAGTGGTCGACCAAGGCGATTCGTCGATTAATCAAGTCTTTGGTTTTTTGGCTGTAACTCCGAAAATAATGCACTTAGAAGGCTCTGCCTGCGATTTTTGTGATCCGCTTTCCGTCCCCTTTAAGCGTGCGTAAGCACAAGTCGACCGAAAAACTTTCCAGTTTTTGCCGAAATAAAATGTAAGGGGCAAGTATCCCTTACCGTTTTCTCGATTTTCTGGAATTGCCTGTAACTTTCGAACCAGCGATCGAAACTTTTGATAATCATACATTTTCTTGAAGCTCTTGACGCGTACTTCAAGGTAGGACTATCACCGAAAGCCCATAAAAAAAAAAAATGTTCAGTACTAGTGGTCGACCAACGCGATTCGTCGATTAATTATGTCATTGGTTTTTTGGCTGTAACTCCGAAAATAATGCACTTAGAAGGCTCTGCCTTCGATTTTTGTGATTCGCTTTCCGTCCCCTTTAAGCGTGCGTAAGCACAAGTCGACCGAAAATTTTTCCAGTTTTTGCCGAAATAAAATGTAAGGGGCAAGTATCCTTTAACGTTTTCTCGATTTTCTTGAATCGCCTGTAACTTTCGAACCATCGATCGAAACCTTTGACAGTAATACATTTTCTAGAAGCTCTTGACGCGGACTTTCAGATAGGACTATCAGCGAAAGCCCATCATCAAAAAAATTTGTTTCAGTACTAGTGGTCGACCAAGGCGATTCGTCGATTAATCAAGTCTTTGGTTTTTTGGCTGTAACTCCGAAAATAATGCACATAGAAGGCTCTGCCTGCGATTTTTGTGATCCTCTTTCCGTCCTCTTTAGGCATGCGTAAGAACAAGTCGACCGAAAAACTTTCCAGTTTTTGCCGAACTAAAATGTAAGGGGCAAGTATCCCTTACCGTTTTCTAGATTTTCTTGAGTCGCCTGTAACTTTCGAACCAGCGATCGAAACCTTTGATAATCATACATTTTCTTGAAGCTCTTTACGCGTACTTTGAGGTAGGACTATCAGCGAAAACCCGTCTTCAAAAAAAATTGTTTCAGTGCTAGTGGTCGACCGAGGCGATTCGTCGATTAATCAAGTATTTGGTTTTTTGGCTGTAACTCCGAAAATAATACACATAGAAGGCTCTGCCTGCGATTTTTGTGATCCTCTTTCCGTCCCCTTTAAGCTTGCGTAAGCACAAGTCGACTGAAAATTTTTCCAGTTTTTGCCGAAATAAAATGTAAGGGGCAAGTATCCCTTACCGTTTTTTGATTTCCTTGAGTCGCCTGTAACTTTCGAACCAGCGATCGAAACCTTTGACAGTAATACATTTTCTTGAAGCTCTTGCCGCGTTCTTTAAAATAGGGCTATCAGCGAAAGCCCATCTTTAAAAAAAATTGTTTCAGTGTTAGTGGTCGACCGAGGCGATTCGTCGATTAATCAAGTCTTTGGTTTTTTGGCTGTAACTCCGAAAATAATGCACATAGAAGGCTCTGCCTGCGATTTTTGTGATCCTCTTTCCGTCCCTTTTAAGCGTGCGTAAGCACAAGTCCACCGAAAAACTTTCCAGTTTTTGCCGAAATAAAATGTAAGGGGCAAGTATCCCTTACCGTTTTCTCGATTTTCTGGAATTGCCTGTAACTTTCGAACCAGCGATCGAAACTTTTGATAATCATACATTTTCTTGAAGCTCTTGACGCGTACTTTAAGGTAGGACTATCACCGAAAGCCCATAAAAAAAAAAAATGTTCAGTACTAGTGGTCGACCAACGCGATACGTCGATTAATTATGTCTTTGGTTTTTTGGCTGTAACTCCGAAAATAATGCACATAGAAGGCTCTGCCTTCGATTTTTGTGATCCGCTTTCCGTCCCCTTCAAGCGTGCGTAAGCACAAGTCGACCGAAAATTTTTCCAGTTTTTTCCGAAATAAAATGTAAGGGGCAAGTATCCTTTAACGTTTTCTCGATTTTATTGAATCGCCTGTAACTTTCGAACCATCGATCGAAACCTTTGACAGTAATACATTTTCTTGAAGCTCTTGACGCGTTCTGTAAGATAGGACTATCACCGAAAGCCCATATTTAAAAAAAAATGTTCAGTACTAGTGGTCGACCAAGGCGATTCGTCAATTAATCAAGTCTTTGGTTTTTTGGCTGTAACTCCGAAAATAATGCACTTAGAAGGCTCTGCCTGCGATTTTTGTGATCCTCTTTCCGTCCTCTTTAGGCATGCGTAAGCACAAGTCGACCGGAAAACTTTCCAGTTTCTGCCGAAATAAAGTGTAAGGGGCAAGTATCCCTTACCGTTTTCTCGATTTTCTTGAATTGCCTGTAACTTTCGAACCAGCGATCGAAACCTTTGACAGTAATACATTTTCTTGAAGCTCTTGACGCGTACTTTCAGATAGGACTATCAGTGAAAGCCCATCATCAAAAAAAATTTTTTCAGTACTAGTGGTCGACCAAGGCGATTCGTCGATTAATCAAGTCTTTGGTTTTTTGGCTGTAACTCCAAAAATAATGCACTTAGAAGGCTCTGCCTGCGATTTTTGTGATCCACATTCCGTTCTTTGTAGGCATGCGTAAGCACAAGTCGAACGAAAAACTTTTCAGTTTTTGCCGAAATAAAATGTAAGGGGCAAGTATCCCTTACCGGGTTTCTCGATTTTTTGAATCGCCTGTAACTTTCGAACCAGCGATCGAAACCTTTGATAGTCATACATTTTCCTGAAGCTCTTGACGCGTACTTCCAGATGGGACTATCAGCGAAAGCCCATCATCAAAAGAAATTGTTTCAGTACTAGTGGTCGTCCAAGGCGATTCGTCGATTAATCAAGTCTTTGGTTTTTTGGCTGTAACTCCAAAAACAATGAACTTAGAAGGCTCTGCCTGCGATTTTTGTGATCCTGTTTCCGTCCTCTTTAGGCATGCGTAAGCACAAGTCGACCGAAAAACTTTCCAGTTTTTGCCGAAATAAAATGTAAGGGGCAAGTATCCCTTACCGTTTTTGATTTTCTTGAATTGCCTGTAACTTTCGAACCAGCGATCGAAACCTTTGATAATCATACATTTTCTTGAAGCTCTTTACGCGTACTTTGAGGTAGGACTATCAGCGAAAGCCCGTCTTCAAAAAAAATTGTTTCAGTAGTAGTGGTCGACCGAGGCGATTCGTCGATTAATCAAGTCTTTGGTTTTTTGGCTGTAACTCCGCAAATGATGCACTTAGAAGGCTCTGCCTGCGATTTTTGTGATCCTCTTTCCGTCCCCTTTAAGCGTGCGTAAGCACAAGTCGACCGAAAATTTTTCCAGTTTTTGCCGAAATGAAATGTAAGGGATATGTATCCCTTAACGTCTTCTCGATTTTCCTGAATCGCCTGTAACTTTCGAACCAGCGATCGATACCTTTGATAATCATACATTTTCTTGAAGCTCTTGACGCGTACTTTACGGTAGGACTATCACCGAAAACCCATATTTAAACAAAAATGTTCAGTATTAGTGGTCGACCAAGGCGATTCGTCGATTAATCAAGTCTTTGGTTTTTTGGCTGTAACTCCGAAAATAATGCACTTAGAAGGCTCTGCCTGCGATTTTTGTGATCCTCTTTCCGTCCCCTTTAAGAGTGCGTAAGCACAAGTCGACCGAAAACTTTTCCAGTTTTTGCCGAAATAAAATGTAAGGGGCAAGTATCCTTTAACGTTTTCTCGATTTTCTTGAATCGCCTGTAACTTTCGAACCAGCGATCGAAACCTTTGACAGTAATACATTTTCTTGAAGCTCTTGCCGCGTTCTTTAAAATAGGGCTATCAGCGAAAGCCCATCTTTAAAAAAAATTGTTTCAGTGTTAGTGGTCGACCGAGGCGATTCGTCGATTAATCAAGTCTTTGGTGTTTTGGCTGTAACTCCGAAAATAATGCACTTAGAAGGCTCTGCCTGCGATTTTTGTGATCCACTTTCCGTTCTCTGTAGGCATGCGTATGCACAAGTCGACCGAAAAACTTTCCAGTTTTTGCCGAAATAAAATGTAAGGGATATGTATCCCTTAACGTTTTCTCGATTTTCCTGAATCGCCTGTTACTTTCGAACCAGCGATCGAAACCTTTGATAATCATACATTTTCTTGAAGCTCTTTACGCGTACTTTGAGGTAGGACTATCAGCGAAAGCCCGTCTTCAAAAAAAATTGTTTCAGTGCTAGTGGTCGACCGAGGCGATTCGTCGATTAATCAAGTCTTTGGTTTTTTGGCTATAACTCCGAAAATAATGCACTTCGAAGGCTCTGCCTGCGATTTTTGTGATCCTCTTTCCGTCCCCTTTAAGCGTGCGTAAGCACAAGTCGACCGAAAATTTTTCCAGTTTTTGCCGAAATAAAATGTAAGGGGCAAGTATCCCTTACCGTTTCTTGATTTTCTTGAGTCGCCTGTAACTTTCGAACCAGCGATCGAAACCTTTGATAATCATACATTTTCTTGAAGCTCTTTACCCGTACTTTGAGGTAGGACTATCAGCGAAAGCCCGTCTCCAAAAAAATTGTTTCAGTACTAGTGGTCGACCGAGGCGATTCGTCGATTAATCAAGTCTTTGGTTTTTTGGCTGTAACTCCGAAAATAATGCACTTAGAAGGCTCTGCCTCCGATTTTTGTGATCCGCTTTCCGTCCCCTTTAAGCGTGCGTAAGCACAAGTCGACCGAAAATTTTTCCAGTTTTTGCCGAAATAAAATGTAAGGGGCAAGTAACCTTTAACGTTTTCTCGATTTTCTTGAATCGCCTGTAATTTTCGAACCAGCGATCGAAACCTTTGACAGTCATACATTTTCTTGACGCTCTTGACGCGTACTTTCAGATAGGACTATCAGTGAAAGCCCATCATCAAAAAAAATGGTTTCAGTGCTAGTGGTCGACCGAGGCGATTCGTCGATTAATCAAGTCTTTGGTTTTTTGGCTGTAACTCCGAAAATAATGCACTTAGAAGGCTCTGCCTGCGAGTTTTGCGATCCTCTTTCCATCCTCTTTAAGCGTGCGTAAGCACAAGTCGACCGAAACACTTTCCATTATTTGCCGAAATAAAATGTAAGGGGTATGTATCCCTTAACGTCTTCTCGATTTTCCTGAATCGCCTGTAACTTTCGAACCAGCGATCGAAACCTTTGATAATCATACATTTTCTTGAAGCTCTTTGCGCGTACTCTAAGGTAGGACTATCAGCGAAAGCCCGTTTAAAAAAAAATTGTTTCAGTGCTAGTGGTCGACCGAAGCGATTCGTCGATTAATCAAGTCTTTTGTTTTTTGGCTGTAACTCCGAAAATAATGCACTTAGAAGGCTCTGCCTGCGAGTTTTGCGATCCTCTTTCCATCCTCTTTAAGCGTGCGTAAGCACAAGTCGACCGAAACACTTTCCATTATTTGCCGAAATAAAATGTAAGGGGTATGTATCCCTTATCGTTGTCTCGGTTTTCTTGAATCGCCTGTAGCTATCGAACCAGCGATCGAAACCTATGATAATCAAACATTTTCTTGAAGCTCTTGACGCGTACTTAAAGACAGGACTATCAGCGAAAGCCCATCTTTAAAAAAAACTGTTTCAGTAGAAGTGGTCGACCAACGCGATTCGTCGATTAATCAAGTCTTTGGTTTTTGGGCTGTAACTCCGAAAATAATGCACTTAGAAGGCTCTGCCTGCGATTTTTGTGATCCTCTTTCCGTCCCTTTTAAGCCTGCGTAAGCACAAGTCGACCGAAAAACTTTCCAGTTTTTGCCGAAATAAAATGTGAGGGACAACAAGTATCCCTTACCGTTTTCTCGATTTTCTTGAGTCGCCTGTAACTTTCGAACCAGCGATCGAAACCTTTGATAGTCATACATTTTCTTGAAGCTCTTTACCCGTACTTTGAGGTAGGACTATCAGCGAAAGCCCGTCTCCAAAAAAATTGTTTCAGTACTAGTGGTCGACCGAGGCGATTCGTCGATTAATCAAGTCTTTGGTTTTTTGGCTGTAACTCCGAAAATAATGCACTTAGAAGGCTCTGCCTGCGATTTTTCTGATCCTCTTTCCGTCCTCTTTAGGCATGCGTAAGCACAAGTGGACCGAAAAACATTCCAGTTTTTGCCGAAATTAAATGTAAGGGATATGTATCCCTTAACGTCTTCTCGATTTTCCTGAATCGCCTGTAACTTTCGAACCAGCGATCGATACCTGTGATAATCATACATTTTCTTGAAGCTCTTGACGCGTACTTTACGGTAGGACTATCACCGAAAACCCATATTTAAAAAAAAATGTTCAGTACTAGTGGTCGACCATCGCGATTCGTCGATTAATCAAGTCTTTGGTTTTTGGGCTGTAACTCCGAAAATAATGCACTTAGAAGGCTCTGCCTGCGATTTTTGTGATCCTCTTTCCGTCCTCTTTAGGCACACGTAAGCACAAGTCGACCGAAAAACTTTCCAGTTTTTGCCGAAATAAAATGTAAGGGGCAAGTATCCCTTACCGTTTTCTCGATTTTCTTGAATTGCCTGTAACTTTCGAACCAGCGATCGAAACCTTTGATAATCATACATTTTCTTGAAGCTCTTGACGCGTACTTTACGGTAGGACTATCACCGAAAGCCCATATTTAAAAAAAAATGTTCAGTACTAGTGGTCGACCAACGCGATTCGTCGATTAATTATGTCATTGGTTTTTTGGCTGTAACTCCGAAAATAATGCACTTAGAAGGCTCTGCCTTCGATTTTTGTGATTCGCTTTCCGTCCCCTTTAAGCGTGCGTAAGCACAAGTCGACCGAAAATTTTTCCAGTTTTTGCCGAAATAAAATGTAAGGGGCAAGTATCCTTTAACGTTTTCTCGATTTTCTTGAATCGCCTGTAACTTTCGAACCATCGATCGAAACCTTTGACAGTAATACATTTTCTAGAAGCTCTTGACGCGGACTTTCAGATAGGACTATCAGCGAAAGCCCATCATCAAAAAAATTTGTTTCAGTACTAGTGGTCGACCAAGGCGATTCGTCGATTAATCAAGTCTTTGGTTTTTTGGCTGTAACTCCGAAAATAATGCACATAGAAGGCTCTGCCTGCGATTTTTGTGATCCTCTTTCCGTCCTCTTTAGGCATGCGTAAGAACAAGTCGACCGAAAAACTTTCCAGTTTTTGCCGAACTAAAATGTAAGGGGCAAGTATCCCTTACCGTTTTCTAGATTTTCTTGAGTCGCCTGTAACTTTCGAACCAGCGATCGAAACCTTTGATAATCATACATTTTCTTGAAGCTCTTTACGCGTACTTTGAGGTAGGACTATCAGCGAAAGCCCGTCTTCAAAAAAAATTGTTTCAGTGCTAGTGGTCGACCGAGGCGATTCGTCGATTAATCAAGTATTTGGTTTTTTGGCTGTAACTCCGAAAATAATACACTTAGAAGGCTCTGCCTGCGATTTTTGTGATCCTCTTTCCGTCCCCTTTAAGCGTGCGTAAGCACAAGTCGACTGAAAATTTTTCCAGTTTTTGCCGAAATAAAATGTAAGGGGCAAGTATCCTTTACCGTTTTTTGATTTCCTTGAGTCGCCTGTAATTTTCGAACCAGCGATCGAAACCTTTGATAATCATACATTTTCTTGAAGCTCTGTACCCGTACTTTGAGGTAGGACTATCAGCGAAAGCCCGTCTCCAAAAAAATTGTTTCAGTACTAGTGGTCGACCGAGGCGATTCGTCGATTAATCAAGTCTTTGGTTTTTGGGCTGTAACTCCGAAAATAATGCACTTAGAAGGCTCTGCCTGCGATTTTTGTGATCCTCTTTCCGTCCTCTTTAGGCATGCGTAAGCACAAGTCGACCGAAAAACTTTCCAGTTTTTGCCGAAATGAAATGTAAGGGATATGTATCCCTTAACGTCTTCTCGATTTTCCTGAATCGCCTGTAACTTTCGAACCAGCGATCGATACCTTTGATAATCATACATTTTCTTGAAGCTCTTGACGCGTACTTTACGGTAGGACTATCACCGAAAACCCATATTTAAACAAAAATGTTCAGTATTAGTGGTCGACCAAGGCGATTCGTCGATTAATCAAGTCTTTGGTTTTTTGGCTGTAACTCCGAAAATAATGCACTTAGAAGGCTCTGCCTGCGATTTTTGTGATCCTCTTTCCGTCCCCTTTAAGCGTGCGTAAGCACAAGTCGACCGAAAACTTTTCCAGTTTTTGCCGAAATAAAATGTAAGGGGCAAGTATCCTTTAACGTTTTCTCGATTTTCTTGAATCGCCTGTAACTTTCGAACCAGCGATCGAACCCTTTGACAGTAATACATTTTCTTGAAGCTCTTGCCGCGTTCTTTAAAATAGGGCTATCAGCGAAAGCCCATCTTTAAAAAAAATTGTTTCAGTGTTAGTGGTCGACCGAGGCGATTCGTCGATTAATCAAGTCTTTGGTTTTTTGGCTGTAACTCCGAAAATAATGCACTTAGAAGGCTCTGCCTGCGATTTTTGTGATCCACTTTCCGTTCTCTGTAGGCATGCGTAAGCACAAGTCGACCGAAAAACTTTCCAGTTTTTGCCGAAATAAAATGTAAGGGATATGTATCCCTTAACGTTTTCTCGATTTTCCTGAATCGCCTGTTACTTTCGAACCAGCGATCGAAACCTTTGATAATCGTACATTTTCTTGAAGCTCTTGACGCGTTCTTTAAGATTGGACTAGCAGCGAAAGCCCATCTTTAAAAAAATTGTTTCTGTACTAGTGGTCGACCGAGGCGATTCGTCGATTAATCAAGTCTTTGGTTATTTGGCTGTAACTCCAAAAATAATGCACTTAGAAGGCTCTGCCTGCGATTTTTGTGATCCGCTTTTGTCCTCTTTAGGCATGCGTAAGCACAAGTCGACCGAAAAACTTTCCCGTTTTTGCCGAAATAAAATGTAAGGGGCAAGTATCCCTTACCGTTTTCTAGATTTTCTTGAGTCGCCTGTAACTTTCGAACCAGCGATCGAAACCTTTGATAATCATACATTTTCTTGAAGCTCTTTGCGCGTACTCTAAGGTAGGACTATCAGCGAAAGCCCGTTTAAAAAAAAATTGTTTCAGTGCTAGTGGTCGACCGAAGCGATTCGTCGATTAATCAAGTCTTTTGTTTTTTGGCTGTAACTCCGAAAATAATGCACTTAGAAGGCTCTGCCTGCGAGTTTTGCGATCCTCTTTCCATCCTCTTTAAGCGTGCGTAAGCACAAGTCGACCGAAACACTTTCCATTATTTGCCGAAATAAAATGTAAGGGGTATGTATCCCTTAACGTTGTCTCGGTTTTCTTGAATCGCCTGTAGCTATCGAACCAGCGATCGAAACCTATGATAATCAAACATTTTCTTGAAGCTCTTGACGCGTACTTAAAGACAGGACTATCAGCGAAAGCCCATCTTTAAAAAAAACTGTTTCAGTAGAAGTGGTCGACCAAGGCTCTTCGTCCATTAATTAGGTCATTGGTTTTTGGGCTGTAATTTTGACAATAATGCACTTAGAAGGCTTAGCCTGCGATTTTTGTGATCCTCTTTCCGTCCCTTTAAGCGTGCGTAAGCACAAGTCGACCGAAAAACTTTCCAGTTTTTGCCGAAATAAAATGTAAGGGGCAAGTATCCTTTAACGTTTTCTCGATTTTCTGGAATTGCCTGTAACTTTCGAACCAGCGATCGAAGCCTTTGATAATCATACATTTTCTTGAAGCTCTTGACGCGTACTTTAAGGTAGGACTATCACCGAAAGCCCATATTTAAAAAAAAATGTTCAGTACTAGTGGTCGACCAACGCGATTCGTCGATTAATCAAGTCTTTGGTTTTTTGGCTGTAACTCCGAAAATAATGCACATAGAAGGCTCTGCCTGCGATTTTTGTGATCCTCTTTCCGTCCTCTTTAGGCATGCGTAAGAACAAGTCGACCGAAAAACTTTCCAGTTTTTGCCGAAGTAAAATGTAAGGGGCAAGTATCCCTTACCGTTTTCTAGATTTTCTTGAGTCGCCTGTAACTTTCGAACCAGCGATCGAAACCTTTGATAATCATACATTTTCTTGAAGCTCTTTACGCGTACTTTGAGGTAGGACTATCAGCGAAAGCCCGTCTTCAAAAAAAATTGTTTCAGTGCTAGTGGTCGACCGAGGCGATTCGTCGATTAATCAAGTCTTTGGTTTTTTGGCTGTAATTCCGAAAATAATGCACTTCGAAGGCTCTGCCTGCGATTTTTATGATCCTCTTTCCGTCCCCTTTAAGCGTGCGTAAGCACAAGTCGACCGAAAATTTTTCCAGTTTTTGCCGAAATAAAATGTAAGGGGCAAGTATCCCTTACCGTTTCTTGATTTTCTTGAGTCGCCTGTAACTTTCGAACCAGCGATCGAAACCTTTGATAATCATACATTTTCTTGAAGCTCTTTACCCGTACTTTGAGGTAGGACTATCAGCGAAAGCCCGTCTCCAAAAAAATTGTTTCAGTACTAGTGGTCGACCGAGGCGATTCGTCGATTAATCAAGTCTTTGGTTTTTTGGCTGTAACTCCGAAAATAATGCACTTAGAAGGCTCTGCCTCCGATTTTTGTGATCCGCTTTCCGTCCCCTTTAAGCGTGCGTAAGCACAAGTCGACCGAAAATTTTTCCAGTTTTTGCCGAAATAAAATGTAAGGGGCAAGTAACCTTTAACGTTTTCTCGATTTTCTTGAATCGCCTGTAATTTTCGATCCAGCGATCGAAACCTTTGACAGTCATACATTTTCTTGACGCTCTTGACGCGTACTTTCAGATAGGACTATCAGTGAAAGCCCATCATCAAAAAAAATGGTTTCAGTGCTAGTGGTCGACCGAGGCGATTCGTCGATTAATCAAGTCTTTGGTTTTTGGGCTGTAACTCCGAAAATAATGCACTTAGAAGGCTCTGCCTGCGATTTTTGTGATCCTCTTTCCGTCCTCTTTAGGCATGCGTAAGCACAAGTCGACCGAAAAACTTTCCAGTTTTTGCCGAAATAAAATGTAAGGGGCAAGTATCCTTTAACGTTTTCTCGATTTTCTTGAATCGCCTGTAACTTTCGAACCAGCGATCGAAACCTTTGACAGTAATACATTTTCTTGAAGCTCTTGCCGCGTTCTTTAAAATAGGGCTATCAGCGAAAGCCCATCTTTAAAAAAAATTGTTTCAGTGTTAGTGGTCGACCGAGGCGATTCGTCGATTAATCAAGTCTTTGGTTTTTTGGCTGTAACTCCGAAAATAATGCACTTAGAAGGCTCTGCCTGCGATTTTTGTGATCCACTTTCCGTTCTCTGTAGGCATGCGTAAGCACAAGTCGACCGAAAAACTTTCCAGTTTTTGCCGAAATAAAATGTAAGGGATATGTATCCCTTAACGTTTTCTCGATTTTCCTGAATCGCCTGTTACTTTCGAACCAGCGATCGAAACCTTTGATAATCGTACATTTTCTTGAAGCTCTTGACGCGTTCTTTAAGATTGGACTAGCAGCGAAAGCCCATCTTTAAAAAAATTGTTTCTGTACTAGTGGTCGACCGAGGCGATTCGTCGATTAATCAAGTCTTTGGTTATTTGGCTGTAACTCCAAAAATAATGCACTTAGAAGGCTCTGCCTGCGATTTTTGTGATCCGCTTTTGTCCTCTTTAGGCATGCGTAAGCACAAGTCGACCGAAAAACTTTCCCGTTTTTGCCGAAATAAAATGTAAGGGGCAAGTATCCCTTACCGTTTTCTAGATTTTCTTGAGTCGCCTGTAACTTTCGAACCAGCGATCGAAACCTTTGATAATCATACATTTTCTTGAAGCTCTTGACGCGTACTTAAAGACAGGACTATCAGCGAAAGCCCATCTTTAAAAAAAACTGTTTCAGTAGAAGTGGTCGACCAAGGCTCTTCGTCCATTAATTAGGTCATTGGTTTTTGGGCTGTAATTTTGACAATAATGCACTTAGAAGGCTTAGCCTGCGACTTTTGTGATCCTCTTTCCGTCCCTTTAAGCGTGCGTAAGCACAAGTCGACCGAAAAACTTTCCAGTTTTTGCCGAAATAAAATGTAAGGGGCAAGTATCCTTTAACGTTTTCTCGATTTTCTGGAATTGCCTGTAACTTTCGAACCAGCGATCGAAGCCTTTGATAATCATACATTTTCTTGAAGCTCTTGACGCGTACTTTAAGGTAGGACTATCACCGAAAGCCCATATTTAAAAAAAAATGTTCAGTACTAGTGGTCGACCAACGCGATTCGTCGATTAATCAAGTCTTTGGTTTTTTGGCTGTAACTCCGAAAATAATGCACATAGAAGGCTCTGCCTGCGATTTTTGGGATCCTCTTTCCGTCCTCTTTAGGCATGCGTAAGAACAAGTCGACCGAAAAACTTTCCAGTTTTTGCCGAAGTAAAATGTAAGGGGCAAGTATCCCTTACCGTTTTCTAGATTTTCTTGAGTCGCCTGTAACTTTCGAACCAGCGATCGAAACCTTTGATAATCATACATTTTCTTGAAGCTCTTTACGCGTACTTTGAGGTCGGACTATCAGCGAAAGCCCGTCTTCAAAAAAAATTATTTCAGTGCTAGTGGTCGACCGAGGCGATTCGTCGATTAATCAAGTCTTTGGTTTTTTGGCTGTAACTCCGAAAATAATGCACTTAGAAGGCTCTGCCTGCGATTTTTGTGATCCTCTTTCCGTCCCTTTTAAGCGTGCGTAAGCACAAGTCGACCGAAAAACTTTCCAGTTTTTGCCGAAATAAAATGTGAGGGACAAGTATCCCTTACCGTTTTCTCGATTTTCTTGAGTCGCCTGTAACTTTCGAACCAGCGATCGAAACCTTTGATAATCATACATTTTCTTGAAGCTCTTGACGCGTTCTGTAAGATAGGACTATCACCGAAAGCCCATATTTAAAAAAAAATGTTCAGTACTAGTGGTCGACCAAGGCGATTCGTCGATTAATCAAGTCTTTGGTTTTTTGGCTGTAACTCCGAAAATAATGCACTTAGAAGGCTCTGCCTGCGATGTTTCTGATCCTCTTTCCGTCCTCTTTAGGCATGCGTAAGCACAAGTCGACCGAAAATTTTTCCAGTTTTTGCCGAAATAAAATGTAAGGGGCAAGTATCCTTTAACGTTTTCTCGATTTTCTTGAATCGCCTGTAAGTTTCGAACCAGCGATCGAAACCTTTGACAGTCATACATTTTCTTGACGCTCTTGACGCGTACTTTACGGTAGGACTATCACCGAAAACCCATATTTAAAAAAAAATGTTCAGTATTAGTGGTCGACCAACGCGATTCGTCGATTAATCAAGTCTTTGGTTTTTGGGCTGTAACTGCGAAAATGATGCACTTAGAAGGCTCTGCCTGCGATTTTTGTGATCTTCTTTCCGTCCCTTTTAAGCGTGCGTAAGCACAAGTCGACCGAAAAACTTTCCAGTTTTTGCCGAAATAAAATGTGAGGGACAAGTATCCCTTACCGTTTTCTCGATTTTTTTGAGTCGCTTGTAACTTTCGAACCAGCGATCGAAACCTTTGATAATCATACATTTTCTTGAAGCTCTTTACCCGTACTTTGAGGTAGGACTATCAGCGAAAGCCCGTCTCCAAAAAAATTGTTTCAGTACTAGTGGTCGACCGAGGCGATTCGTCGATTAATCAAGTCTTTGGTTTTTTGGCTGTAACTCCGAAAATAATGCACTTAGAAGGCTCTGCCTCCGATTTTTGTGATCCGCTTTCCGTCCCCTTTAAGCGTGCGTAAGCACAAGTCGACCGAAAATTTTTCCAGTTTTTGCCGAAATAAAATGTAAGGGGCAAGTATCCTTTAACGTTTTCTCGATTTTCTTGAATCGCCTGAAATTTTCGAACCAGCGATCGAAACCTTTGACAGTCATACATCTTCTTGACGCTCTTGACGCGTACTTTCAGATAGGACTATCAGTGAAAGCCCATCATCAAAAAAAATGGTTTCAGTGCTAGTGGTCGACCGAGGCGATTCGTCGATTAATCAAGTCTTTGGTTTTTGGGCTGTAACTCCGAAAATAATGCACTTAGAAGGCTCTGCCTGCGATTTTTGTGATCCTCTTTCCGTCCTCTTTAGGCATGAGTAAGCACAAGTCGACCGAAAAACTTTCCAGTTTTTGCCGAAATAAAATGTAAGGGGCAAGTATCCCTTACCGTATTCTCGATTTTCTTGAATTGCCTGTAACTTTCGAACCAGCGATCGAAACCTTTGATAATCATACATTTTCTTGAAGCTCTTTGCGCGTACTCTAAGGTAGGACTATCAGGGAAAGCCCGTTTCAAAAAAAATTGTTTCAGTGCTAGTGGTCGACCGAAGCGATTCGTCGATTAATCAAGTCTTTTGTTTTTTGGCTGTAACTCCGAAAATAATGCACTTAGAAGGCTCTGCCTGCGAGTTTTGCGATCCGCTTTCCATCCTCTTTAAGCGTGCGTAAGCACAAGTCGACCGAAACACTTTCCATTATTTGCCGAAATAAAATGTAAGGGGTATGTATCCCTTAACGTTGTCTCGGTTTTCTTGAATTGCCTGTAACTTTCGAACCAGCGATCGAAACCTTTGATAATCATACATTTTCTTGAAGCTCTTTACGCGTACTTTGAGGTAGGACTATCAGCGAAAGCCCGTCTTCAAAAAAAATTATTTCAGCGCTAGTGGTCGACCGAGGCGATTCGTCGATTAATCAAGTCTTTGGTTTTTTGGCTGTAACTCCGAAAATAATGCACTTAGAAGGCTCTGCCTGCGATTTTTGTGATCCTCTTTCCGTCCCCTTTAAGCGTGCGTAAGCACAAGTCGACCGAAAATTTTTCCAGTTTTTGCCGAAATAAAATGTAAGGGGCAAGTATCCTTTAACGTTTTCTCGATTTTCTTGAATCGCCTGTAACTTTCGAACCAGCGATCGAAACCTTTGACAGTAATACATTTTCTTGAAGCTCTTGCCGCGTTCTTTAAAATAGGGCTATCAGCGAAAGCCCATCTTTAAAAAAAATTGTTTCAGTGTTAGTGGTCGACCGAGGCGATTCGTCGATTAATCAAGTCTTTGGTTTTTTGGCTGTAACTCCGAAAATAATGCACTTAGAAGGCTCTGCCTGCGATTTTTGTGATCCACTTTCCGTTCTCTGTAGGCATGCGTAAGCACAAGTCGACCGAAAAACTTTCCAGTTTTTGCCGAAATAAAATGTAAGGGATATGTATCCCTTAACGTTTTCTCGATTTTCCTGAATCGCCTGTTACTTTCGAACCAGCGATCGAAACCTTTGATAATCGTACATTTTCTTGAAGCTCTTGACGCGTTCTTTAAGATTGGACTAGCAGCGAAAGCCCATCTTTAAAAAAATTGTTTCTGTACTAGTGGTCGACCGAGGCGATTCGTCGATTAATCAAGTCTTTGGTTATTTGGCTGTAACTCCAAAAATAATGCACTTAGAAGGCTCTGCCTGCGATTTTTGTGATCCGCTTTTGTCCTCTTTAGGCATGCGTAAGCACAAGTCGACCGAAAAACTTTCCCGTTTTTGCCGAAATAAAATGTAAGGGGCAAGTATCCCTTACCGTTTTCTAGATTTTCTTGAGTCGCCTGTAACTTTCGAACCAGCGATCGAAACCTTTGATAATCATACATTTTCTTGAAGCTCTTGGCGCGTACTCTAAGGTAGGACTATCAGCGAAAGCCCGTTTAAAAAAAAATTGTTTCAGTGCTAGTGGTCGACCGAAGCGATTCGTCGATTAATCAAGTCTTTTGTTTTTTGGCTGTAACTCCGAAAATAATGCACTTAGAAGGCTCTGCCTGCGAGTTTTGCGATCCTCTTTCCATCCTCTTTAAGCGTGCGTAAGCACAAGTCGACCGAAACACTTTCCATTATTTGCCGAAATAAAATGTAAGGGGTATGTATCCCTTAACGTTGTCTCGGTTTTCTTGAATCGCCTGTAGCTATCGAACCAGCGATCGAAACCTATGATAATCAAACATTTTCTTGAAGCTCTTGACGCGTACTTAAAGACAGGACTATCAGCGAAAGCCCATCTTTAAAAAAAACTGTTTCAGTAGAAGTGGTCGACCAAGGCTCTTCGTCCATTAATTAGGTCATTGGTTTTTGGGCTGTAATTTTGACAATAATGCACTTAGAAGGCTTAGCCTGCGACTTTTGTGATCCTCTTTCCGTCCCTTTAAGCGTGCGTAAGCACAAGTCGACCGAAAAACTTTCCAGTTTTTGCCGAAATAAAATGTAAGGGGCAAGTATCCTTTAACGTTTTCTCGATTTTCTGGAATTGCCTGTAACTTTCGAACCAGCGATCGAAGCCTTTGATAATCATACATTTTCTTGAAGCTCTTGACGCGTACTTTAAGGTAGGACTATCACCGAAAGCCCATATTTAAAAAAAAATGTTCAGTACTAGTGGTCGACCAACGCGATTCGTCGATTAATCAAGTCTTTGGTTTTTTGGCTGTAACTCCGAAAATAATGCACATAGAAGGCTCTGCCTGCGATTTTTGTGATCCTCTTTCCGTCCTCTTTAGGCATGCGTAAGAACAAGTCGACCGAAAAACTTTCCAGTTTTTGCCGAAGTAAAATGTAAGGGGCAAGTATCCCTTACCGTTTTCTAGATTTTCTTGAGTCGCCTGTAATTTTCGAACCAGCGATCGAAACCTTTGATAATCATACATTTTCTTGAAGCTCTTTACGCGTACTTTGAGGTAGGACTATCAGCGAAAGCCCGTCTTCAAAAAAAATTGTTTCAGTGCTAGTGGTCGACCGAGGCGATTCGTCGATTAATCAAGTCTTTGGTTTTTTGGCTGTAATTCCAAAAATAATGCACTTCGAAGGCTCTGCCTGCGATTTTTATGATCCTCTTTCCGTCCCCTTTAAGCGTGCGTAAGCACAAGTCGACCGAAAATTTTTCCAGTTTTTGCCGAAATAAAATGTAAGGGGCAAGTATCCCTTACCGTTTCTTGATTTTCTTGAGTCGCCTGTAACTTTCGAACCAGCGATCGAAACCTTTGATAATCATACATTTTCTTGAAGCTCTTTACCCGTACTTTGAGGTAGGACTATCAGCGAAAGCCCGTCTCCAAAAAAATTGTTTCAGTACTAGTGGTCGACCGAGGCGATTCGTCGATTAATCAAGTCTTTGGTTTTTTGGCTGTAACTCCGAAAATAATGCACTTAGAAGGCTCTGCCTCCGATTTTTGTGATCCGCTTTCCGTCCCCTTTAAGCGTGCGTAAGCACAAGTCGACCGAAAATTTTTCCAGTTTTTGCCGAAATAAATTGTAAGGGGCAAGTAACCTTTAACGTTTTCTCGATTTTCTTGAATCGCCTGTAATTTTCGATCCAGCGATCGAAACCTTTGACAGTCATACATTTTCTTGACGCTCTTGACGCGTACTTTCAGATAGGACTATCAGTGAAAGCCCATCATCAAAAAAAATGGTTTCAGTGCTAGTGGTCGACCGAGGCGATTCGTCGATTAATCAAGTCTTTGGTTTTTGGGCTGTAACTCCGAAAATAATGCACTTAGAAGGCTCTGCCTGCGATTTTTGTGATCCTCTTTCCGTCCTCTTTAGGCATGCGTAAGCACAAGTCGACCGAAAAACTTTCCAGTTTTTGCCGAAATGAAATGTAAGGGATATGTATCCCTTAACGTCTTCTCGATTTTCCTGAATCGCCTGTAACTTTCGAACCAGCGATCGATACCTTTGATAATCATACATTTTCTTGAAGCTCTTGACGCGTACTTTACGGTAGGACTATCACCGAAAACCCATATTTAAACAAAAATGTTCAGTATTAGTGGTCGACCAAGGCGATTCGTCGATTAATCAAGTCTTTGGTTTTTTGGCTGTAACTCCGAAAATAATGCACTTAGAAGGCTCTGCCTGCGATTTTTGTGATCCTCTTTCCGTCCCCTTTAAGCGTGCGTAAGCACAAGTCGACCGAAAACTTTTCCAGTTTTTGCCGAAATAAAATGTAAGGGGCAAGTATCCTTTAACGTTTTCTCGATTTTCTTGAATCGCCTGTAACTTTCGAACCAGCGATCGAAACCTTTGACAGTAATACATTTTCTTGAAGCTCTTGCCGCGTTCTTTAAAATAGGGCTATCAGCGAAAGCCCATCTTTAAAAAAAATTGATTCAGTGTTAGTGGTCGACCGAGGCGATTCGTCGATTAATCAAGTCTTTGGTTTTTTGGCTGTAACTCCGAAAATAATGCACTTAGAAGGCTCTGCCTGCGATTTTTGTGATCCACTTTCCGTTCTCTGTAGGCATGCGTAAGCACAAGTCGACCGAAAAACTTTCCAGTTTTTGCCGAAATAAAATGTAAGGGATATGTATCCCTTAACGTTTTCTCGATTTTCCTGAATCGCCTGTTACTTTCGAACCAGCGATCGAAACCTTTGATAATCGTACATTTTCTTGAAGCTCTTGACGCGTTCTTTAAGATTGGACTAGCAGCGAAAGCCCATCTTTAAAAAAATTGTTTCTGGACTAGTGGTCGACCGAGGCGATTCGTCGATTAATCAAGTCTTTGGTTATTTGGCTGTAACTCCAAAAATAATGCACTTAGAAGGCTCTGCCTGCGATTTTTGTGATCCGCTTTTGTCCTCTTTAGGCATGCGTAAGCACAAGTCGACCGAAAAACTTTCCCGTTTTTGCCGAAATGAAATGTAAGGGGCAAGTATCCCTTACCGTTTTCTAGATTTTCTTGAGTCGCCTGTAACTTTCGAACCAGCGATCGAAACCTTTGATAATCATACATTTTCTTGAAGCTCTTTGCGCGTACTCTAAGGTAGGACTATCAGCGAAAGCCCGTTTAAAAAAAAATTGTTTCAGTGCTAGTGGTCGACCGAAGCGATTCGTCGATTAATCAAGTCTTTTGTTTTTTGGCTGTAACTCCGAAAATAATGCACTTAGAAGGCTCTGCCTGCGAGTTTTGCGATCCTCTTTCCATCCTCTTTAAGCGTGCGTAAGCACAAGTCGACCGAAACACTTTCCATTATTTGCCGAAATAAAATGTAAGGGGTATGTATCCCTTAACGTTGTCTCGGTTTTCTTGAATCGCCTGTAGCTATCGAACCAGCGATCGAAACCTATGATAATCAAACATTTTCTTGAAGCTCTTGACGCGTACTTAAAGACAGGACTATCAGCGAAAGCCCACCTTTAAAAAAAACTGTTTCAGTAGAAGTGGTCGACCAAGGCTCTTCGTCCATTAATTAGGTCATTGGTTTTTGGGCTGTAATTTTGACAATAATGCACTTAGAAGGCTTAGCCTGCGACTTTTGTGATCCTCTTTCCGTCCCTTTAAGCGTGCGTAAGCACAAGTCGACCGAAAAACTTTCCAGTTTTTGCCGAAATAAAATGTAAGGGGCAAGTATCCTTTAACGTTTTCTCGATTTTCTGGAATTGCCTGTAACTTTCGAACCAGCGATCGAAGCCTTTGATAATCATACATTTTCTTGAAGCTCTTGACGCGTACTTTAAGGTAGGACTATCACCGAAAGCCCATATTTAAAAAAAATGTTCAGTACTAGTGGTCGACCAACGCGATTCGTCGATTAATCAAGTCTTTGGTTTTTTGGCTGTAACTCCGAAAATAATGCACATAGAAGGCTCTGCCTGCGATTTTTGGGATCCTCTTTCCGTCCTCTTTAGGCATGCGTAAGAACAAGTCGACCGAAAAACTTTCCAGTTTTTGCCGAAGTAAAATGTAAGGGGCAAGTATCCCTTACCGTTTTCTAGATTTTCTTGAGTCGCCTGTAACTTTCGAACCAGCGATCGAAACCTTTGATAATCATACATTTTCTTGAAGCTCTTTACGCGTACTTTGAGGTCGGACTATCAGCGAAAGCCCGTCTTCAAAAAAAATTATTTCAGTGCTAGTGGTCGACCGAGGCGATTCGTCGATTAATCAAGTCTTTGGTTTTTTGGCTGTAACTCCGAAAATAATGCACTTAGAAGGCTCTGCCTGCGATTTTTGTGATCCTCTTTCCGTCTCCTTTAAGCGTGCGTAAGCACAAGTCGACCGAAAATTTTTCCAGTTTTTGCCGAAATAAAATGTAAGGGGCAAGTATCCTTTAACGTTTTCTCGATTTTCTTGAATCGCCTGTAACTTTCGAACCAGCGATCGAAACCTTTGACAGTAATACATTTTCTTGAAGCTCTTGACGCGTACTTTACGGTAGGACTATCACCGAAAACCCATATTTAAAAAAAAATGTTCAGTACTAGTGGTCGACCAACGCGATTCGTCGATTAATCAAGTCTTTGGTCTTTGGGCTGTAACTCCGAAAATAATGCACTTAGAAGGCTCTGCCTGCGATTTTTGTGATCCTCTTTCCGTCCCTTTTAAGCGTGCGTAAGCACAAGTCGACCGAAAAACTTTCCAGTTTTTGCCGAAATAAAATGTGAGGGACAAGTATCCCTTACCGTTTTCTCGATTTTCTTGAGTCGCCTGTAACTTTCGAACCAGCGATCGAAACCTTTGATAATCATACATTTTCTTGAAGCTCTTTACCCGTACTTTGAGGTAGGACTATCAGCGAAAGCCCGTCTCCAAAAAAATTGTTTCAGTACTAGTGGTCGACCGAGGCGATTCGTCGATTAATCAAGTCTTTGGTTTTTTGGCTGTAACTCCGAAAATAATGCACTTAGAAGGCTCTGCCTGCGATTTTTGTGATCCTCTTTCCGTCCTCTTTAGGCATGCGTAAGCACAAGTCGACCGAAAAACTTTCCAGTTTTTGCCGAAATAAAATGTAAGGGGCAAGTATCCTTTAACGTTTTCTCGATTTTCTTGAATCGCCTGTAAGTTTCGAACCAGCGATCGAAACCTTTGACAGTCATACATTTTCTTGACGCTCTTGACGCGTACTTTACGGTAGGACTATCACCGAAAACCCATATTTAAAAAAAAATGTTCAGTATTAGTGGTCGACCAACGCGATTCGTCGATTAATCAAGTCTTTGGTTTTTGGGCTGTAACTGCGAAAATGATGCACTTAGAAGGCTCTGCCTGCGATTTTTGTGATCTTCTTTCCGTCCCTTTTAAGCGTGCGTAAGCACAAGTCGACCGAAAAACTTTCCAGTTTTTGCCGAAATAAAATGTGAGGGACAAGTATCCCTTACCGTTTTCTCGATTTTTTTGAGTCGTTTGTAACTTTCGAACCAGCGATCGAAACCTTTGATAATCATACATTTTCTTGAAGCTCTTTACCCGTACTTTGAGGTAGGACTATCAGCGAAAGCCCGTCTCCAAAAAAATTGTTTCAGTACTAGTGGTCGACCGAGGCGATTCGTCGATTAATCAAGTCTTTGGTTTTTTGGCTGTAACTCCGAAAATAATGCACTTAGAAGGCTCTGCCTCCGATTTTTGTGATCCGCTTTCCGTCCACTTTAAGCGTGCGTAAGCACAAGTCGACCGAAAATTTTTCCAGTTTTTGCCGAAATAAAATGTAAGGGGCAAGTATCCTTTAACGTTTTCTCGATTTTCTTGAATCGCCTGAAATTTTCGAACCAGCGATCGAAACCTTTGACAGTCATACATCTTCTTGACGCTCTTGACGCGTACTTTCAGATAGGACTATCAGTGAAAGCCCATCATCAAAAAAAATGGTTTCAGTGCTAGTGGTCGACCGAGGCGATTCGTCGATTAATCAAGTCTTTGGTTTTTGGGCTGTAACTCCGAAAATAATGCACTTAGAAGGCTCTGCCTGCGATTTTTGTGATCCTCTTTCCGTCCTCTTTAGGCATGAGTAAGCACAAGTCGACCGAAAAACTTTCCAGTTTTTGCCGAAATAAAATGTAAGGGGCAAGTATCCCTTACCGTATTCTCGATTTTCTTGAATTGCCTGTAACTTTCGAACCAGCGATCGAAACCTTTGATAATCATACATTTTCTTGAAGCTCTTTGCGCGTACTCTAAGGTAGGACTATCAGGGAAAGCCCGTTTCAAAAAAAATTGTTTCAGTGCTAGTGGTCGACCGAAGCGATTCGTCGATTAATCAAGTCTTTTGTTTTTTGGCTGTAACTCCGAAAATAATGCACTTAGAAGGCTCTGCCTGCGAGTTTTGCGATCCGCTTTCCATCCTCTTTAAGCGTGCGTAAGCACAAGTCGACCGAAACACTTTCCATTATTTGCCGAAATAAAATGTAAGGGGTATGTATCCCTTAACGTTGTCTCGGTTTTCTTGAATTGCCTGTAACTTTCGAACCAGCGATCGAAACCTTTGATAATCATACATTTTCTTGAAGCTCTTTACGCGTACTTTGAGGTAGGACTATCAGCGAAAGCCCGTCTTCAAAAAAAATTATTTCAGCGCTAGTGGTCGACCGAGGCGATTCGTCGATTAATCAAGTCTTTGGTTTTTTGGCTGTAACTCCGAAAATAATGCACTTAGAAGGCTCTGCCTGCGATTTTTGTGATCCTCTTTCCGTCCCCTTTAAGCGTGCGTAAGCACAAGTCGACCGAAAATTTTTCCAGTTTTTGCCGAAATAAAATGTAAGGGGCAAGTATCCTTTAACGTTTTCTCGATTTTCTTGAATCGCCTGTAACTTTCGAACCAGCGATCGAAACCTTTGACAGTAATACATTTTCTTGAAGCTCTTGTCGCGTACTTTCAGATAGGACTATCAGCGAAAGCCCATCATCAAAAAAAATTGTTTCAGTACTAGTGGTCGACCAACGCGATTCGTCGATTAATCAAGTCTTTGGTTTTTGGGCTGTAACTCCGAAAATAATGCACTTAGAAGGCTCTGCCTGCGATTTTTGTGATCCTCTTTCCGTCCCTTTTAAGCGTGCGTAAGCACAAGTCGACCGAAAAACTTTCCAGTTTTTGCCGAAATAAAATGTGAGGGACAAGTATCCCTTACCGTTTTCTCGATTTTCTTGAGTCGCCTGTAACTTTCGAACCAGCGATCGAAACCTTTGATAGTCATACATTTTCTTGAAGCTCTTTACCCGTACTTTGAGGTAGGACTATCAGCGAAAGCCCGTCTCCAAAAAAATTGTTTCAGTACTAGTGGTCGACCGAGGCGATTCGTCGATTAATCAAGTCTTTGGTTTTTTGGCTGTAACTCCGAAAATAATGCACTTAGAAGGCTCTGCCTGCGATTTTTGTGATCCTCTTTCCGTCCTCTTTAAGCGTGCGTTAGCACAAGTCGACCGAAACACTTTCCATTTTTTGCCGAAATAAAATGTAAGGGGTATGTATCCTTTACCGTTTCCTCGATTTTCTTTAATCGCCTGTTACTTTCAAACCAGCGATCGAAACCTTTGATAATCCCACATTTTCTTGAAGCTCGTGACGCGTTCTGTAAGATAGGACTATCACCGAAAGCCCATATTTAAAAAAAAATGTTCAGTACTAGTGGTCGACCAAGGCGATTCGTCGATTAATCAAGTCTTTAGTTTTTTGGCTGTAACTCCGAAAATAATGCACTTAGAAGGCTCTGCCTGCGATTTTTCTGATCCTCTTTCCGTCCTCTTTAGGCATGCGTAAGCACAAGTCGACCGAAAAACTTTCCAGTTTTTGCCGAAATAAAATGTAAGGGGCAAGTATCCCTTACCGTTTTTTGATTTTCTTGAGTCGCCTGTAACTTTCGAACCAGCGATCGAAACCTTTGATAATCATACATGTTCTTGAAGCTCTTTACGCGTACTTTGAGGTAGGACTATCAGCGAAAGCCCATCTTTAAAAAAATTGTTTCTGTACTAGTGGTCGACCGAGGCGATTCGTCGATTAATCAAGTCTTTGGTTATTTGGCTGTAACTCCAAAAATAATGCACTTAGAAGGCTCTGCCTGCGATTTTTGTGATCCGCTTTTGTCCTCTTTAGGCATGCGTAAGCACAAGTCGACCGAAAAACTTTCCCGTTTTTGCCGAAATAAAATGTAAGGGGCAAGTATCCCTTACCGTTTTCTAGATTTTCTTGAGTCGCCTGTAACTTTCGAACCAGCGATCGAAACCTTTGATAATCATACATTTTCTTGAAGCTCTTTACGCGTACTTTGAGGTCGGACTATCAGCGAAAGCCCGTCTTCAAAAAAAATTATTTCAGTGCTAGTGGTCGACCGAGGCGATTCGTCGATTAATCAAGTCTTTGGTTTTTTGGCTGTAACTCCGAAAATAATGCACTTAGAAGGCTCTGCCTGCGATTTTTGTGATCCTCTTTCCGTCTCCTTTAAGCGTGCGTAAGCACAAGTCGACCGAAAATTTTTCCAGTTTTTGCCGAAATAAAATGTAAGGGGCAAGTATCCTTTAACGTTTTCTCGATTTTCTTGAATCGCCTGTAACTTTCGAACCAGCGATCGAAACCTTTGACAGTAATACATTTTCTTGAAGCTCTTGACGCGTACTTTACGGTAGGACTATCACCGAAAACCCATATTTAAAAAAAAATGTTCAGTACTAGTGGTCGACCAACGCGATTCGTCGATTAATCAAGTCTTTGGTTTTTGGGCTGTAACTCCGAAAATAATGCACTTAGAAGGCTCTGCCTGCGATTTTTGTGATCCTCTTTCCGTCCCTTTTAAGCGTGCGTAAGCACAAGTCGACCGAAAAACTTTCCAGTTTTTGCCGAAATAAAATGTGAGGGACAAGTATCCCTTACCGTTTTCTCGATTTTCTTGAGTCGCCTGTAACTTTCGAACCAGCGATCGAAACCTTTGATAATCATACATTTTCTTGAAGCTCTTTACCCGTACTTTGAGGTAGGACTATCAGCGAAAGCCCGTCTCCAAAAAAATTGTTTCAGTACTAGTGGTCGACCGAGGCGATTCGTCGATTAATAAGTCTTTGGTTTTTTGGCTGTAACTCCGAAAATAATGCACTTAGAAGGCTCTGCCTGCGATTTTTGTGATCCTCTTTCCGTCCCCTTTAAGCGTGCGTAAGCACAAGTCGACCGAAACACTTTCCATTATTTGCCGAAATAAAATGTAAGGGGTATGTATCCCTTACCGTTTTCTAGATTTTCTTGAGTCGCCTGTAATTTTCGAACCAGCGATCGAAACCTTTGACAGTCATACATTTTCTTGACGCTCTTGACGCGTACTTTCAGATAGGACTATCACCGAAAGGCCATCTTCAAAAAAAAATTGTTTCAGTAGTAGTGGTCGACCAAGGCGATTCGTCGATTAATCAAGTCTTTGGTTTTTTGGCTGTAACTCCGAAAATAATGCACTTAGAAGGCTCTGCCTGCGATTTTTCAGATCCTCTTTCCGTCCTCTTTAAGCGTGCGTTAGCACAAGTCGACCGAAACACTTTCCAATTTTTGCCGAAATAAAATGTAAGGGGCAAGTATCCCTTACCGTTTTTTGATTTTCTTGAGTCGCCTGTACCTTTCGAACCAGCGATCGAAACCTTTGATAATCATACATTTTCTTGAAGCTCTTGACGCGTTCTGTAAGATAGGACTATCACCGAAAGCCCATATTTAAAAAAAAAAGTTCAGTACTAGTGGTCGACCAAGGCGATTCGTCGATTAATCAAGTCTTTGGTTTTTTGGCTGTAACTCCGAAAATAATGCACTTAGAAGGCTCTGCCTGCGATGTTTCTGATCCTCTTTCCGTCCTCTTTAGGCATGCGTAAGCACAAGTCGACCGAAAATTTTTCCAGTTTTTGCCGAAATAAAATGTAAGGGGCAAGTATCCTTTAACGTTTTCTCGATTTTCTTGAATCGCCTGTAATTTTCGAACCAGCGATCGAAACCTTTGACAGTCATACATTTTCTTGACGCTCTTGACGCGTACTTTACGTTAGGACTATCACCGAAAACCCATATTTAAAAAAAAATGTTCAGTATTAGTGGTCGACCAACGCGATTCGTCGATTAATCAAGTCTTTGGTTTTTGGGCTGTAACTGCGAAAATGATGCACTTAGAAGGCTCTGCCTGCGATTTTTGTGATCCTCTGTCCGTCCCTTTTAAGCGTGCGTAAGCACAAGTCGACCGAAAAACTTTCCAGTTTTTGCCGAAATAAAATGTGAGGGACAAGTATCCCTTACCGTTTTCTCGATTTTTTTGAGTCGCCTGTAACTTTCGAACCAGCGATCGAAACCATTGATAATCATACATTTTCTTGAAGCTCTTTACCCGTACTTTGAGGTAGGACTATCAGCGAAAGCCCGTCTCCAAAAAAATTGTTTCAGTACTAGTGGTCGACCGAGGCGATTCGTCGATTAATCAAGTCTTTGGTTTTTTGGCTGTAACTCCGAAAATAATGCACTTAGAAGGCTCTGCCTCCGATTTTTGTGATCCGCTTTCCGTCCCCTTTAAGCGTGCGTAAGCACAAGTCGACCGAAAATTTTTCCAGTTTTTGCCGAAATAAAATGTAAGGGGCAAGTATCCTTTAACGTTTTCTCGATTTTCTTGAATCGCCTGAAATTTTCGAACCAGCGATCGAAACCTTTGACAGTCATACATCTTCTTGACGCTCTTGACGCGTACTTTCAGATAGGACTATCAGTGAAAGCCCATCATCAAAAAAAATGGTTTCAGTACTAGTGGTCGACCAAGGCGATTCGTCGATTAATCAAGTCTTTGGTTTTTTGGCTGTAACTCCGAAAATAATGCACTTAGAAGGCTCTGCCTGCGATGTTTCTGATCCTCTTTCCGTCCTCTTTAGGCATGCGTAAGCACAAGTCGACCGAAAATTTTTCCAGTTTTTGCCGAAATAAAATGTAAGGGGCAAGTATCCTTTAACGTTTTCTCGATTTTCTTGAATCGCCTGTAATTTTCGAACCAGCGATCGAAACCTTTGACAGTCATACATTTTCTTGACGCTCTTGACGCGTACTTTACGTTAGGACTATCACCGAAAACCCATATTTAAAAAAAAATGTTCAGTATTAGTGGTCGACCAACGCGATTCGTCGATTAATCAAGTCTTTGGTTTTTGGGCTGTAACTGCGAAAATGATGCACTTAGAAGGCTCTGCCTGCGATTTTTGTGATCCTCTGTCCGTCCCTTTTAAGCGTGCGTAAGCACAAGTCGACCGAAAAACTTTCCAGTTTTTGCCGAAATAAAATGTGAGGGACAAGTATCCCTTACCGTTTTCTCGATTTTTTTGAGTCGCCTGTAACTTTCGAACCAGCGATCGAAACCGTTGATAATCATACATTTTCTTGAAGCTCTTTACCCGTACTTTGAGGTAGGACTATCAGCGAAAGCCCGTCTCCAAAAAAATTGTTTCAGTACTAGTGGTCGACCGAGGCGATTCGTCGATTAATCAAGTCTTTGGTTTTTTGGCTGTAACTCCGAAAATAATGCACTTAGAAGGCTCTGCCTCCGATTTTTGTGATCCGCTTTCCGTCCCCTTTAAGCGTGCGTAAGCACAAGTCGACCGAAAATTTTTCCAGTTTTTGCCGAAATAAAATGTAAGGGGCAAGTATCCTTTAACGTTTTCTCGATTTTCTTGAATCGCCTGAAATTTTCGAACCAGCGATCGAAACCTTTGACAGTCATACATCTTCTTGACGCTCTTGACGCGTACTTTCAGATAGGACTATCAGTGAAAGCCCATCATCAAAAAAAATGGTTTCAGTGCTAGTGGTCGACCGAGGCGATTCGTCGATTAATCAAGTCTTTGGTTTTTGGGCTGTTACTCCGAAAATAATGCACTTAGAAGGCTCTGCCTGCGATTTTTGTGATCCTCTTTCCGTCCTCTTTAGGCATGCGTAAGCACAAGTCGACCGAAAAACTTTCCAGTTTTTGCCGAAATAAAATGTAAGGGGCAAGTATCCCTTACCGTTTTCTCGATTTTCTTGAATTGCCTGTAACTTTCGAACCAGCGATCGAAACCTTTGATAATCATACATTTTCTTGAAGCTCTTTGCGCGTACTCTAAGGTAGGACTATCAGGGAAAGCCCGTTTCAAAAAAAATTGTTTCAGTGCTAGTGGTCGACCGAAGCGATTCGTCGATTAATCAAGTCTTTTGTTTTTTGGCTGTAACTCCGAAAATAATGCACTTAGAAGGCTCTGCCTGCGAGTTTTGCGATCCGCTTTCCATCCTCTTTAAGCGTGCGTAAGCACAAGTCGACCGAAACACTTTCCATTATTTGCCGAAATAAAATGTAAGGGGTATGTATCCCTAACCGTTTCCTCTTTTTTCTTTAATCGCCTGTAACTTTCGAACCAGCGATCGAAACCTTTGATAATCATACATTTTCTTGAAGCTCTTTACGCGTACTTTGAGGTAGGACTATCAGCGAAAGCCCGTCTTCAAAAAAAATTATTTCAGCGCTAGTGGTCGACCGAGGCGTTTCGTCGATTAATCAAGTCTTTGGTTTTTTGGCTGTAACTCCGAAAATAATGCACTTAGAAGGCTCTGCCTGCGATTTTTGTGATCCTCTTTCCGTCCCTTTTAAGCGTGCGTAAGCACAAGTCGACCGAAAAACTTTCCAGTTTTTGCCGAAATAAAATGTGAGGGACAAGTATCCCTTACCGTTTTCTCGATTTTCTTGAGTCGCCTGTAACTTTCGAACCAGCGATCGAAACCTTTGATAGTCATACATTTTCTTGAAGCTCTTTACCCGTACTTTGAGGTAGGACTATCAGCGAAAGCCCGTCTCCAAAAAAATTGTTTCAGTACTAGTGGTCGACCGAGGCGATTCGTCGATTAATCAAGTCTTTGGTTTTCTGGCTGTAACTCCGAAAATAATGCACTTAGAAGGCTCTGCCTGCGATTTTTCAGATCCTCTTTCCGTCCTCTTTAAGCGTGCGTTAGCACAAGTCGACCGAAACACTTTCCATTTTTTGCCGAAATAAAATGTAAGGGGTATGTATCCTTTACCGTTTCCTCGATTTTCTTTAATCGCCTGTTACTTTCAAACCAGCGATCGAAACCTTTGATAATCCCACATTTTCTTGAAGCTCTTGACGCGTTCTGTAAGATAGGACTATCACCGAAAGCCCATATTTAAAAAAAAATGTTCAGTACTAGTGGTCGACCAAGGCGATTCGTCGATTAATCAAGTCTTTGGTTTTT
This sequence comes from Anoplius nigerrimus, assembly GCA_914767735.1. NCBI lineage: Eukaryota > Metazoa > Arthropoda > Insecta > Hymenoptera > Pompilidae > Anoplius > Anoplius nigerrimus. The sequence goes on along the minus strand of OU612079.1, from coordinate 1,287,721 downwards.
TGGCTGTAACTCCAAAAATAATGCACTTAGAAGGCTCTGCCTGCGATTTTTGTGATCCACATTCCGTTCTTTGTAGGCATGCGTAAGCACAAGTCGAACGAAAAACTTTCCAGTTTTTGCCGAAATAAAATGTAAGGGGCAAGTATCCCTTACCGTTTTCTCGATTTTCTGGAATTGCCTGTAACTTTCGAACCAGCGATCGAAACCTTTGATAATCATACATTTTCTTGAAGCTCTTGACGCGTACTTTAAGGTAGGACTATCACCGAAAGCCCATATTTAAAAAAAAATGTTCAGTACTAGTGGTCGACCAACGCGATTCGTCGATTAATTATGTCTTTGGTTTTTTGGCTGTAACTCCGAAAATAATGCACTTAGAAGGCTCTGCCTTCGATTTTTGTGATCCGCTTTCCGTCCCCTTTAAGCGTGCGTAAGCACAAGTCGACCGAAAATGTTTCCAGTTTTTGCCGAAATAAAATGTAAGGGGCAAGTATCAAAAAAAATGGTTTCAGTGCTAGTGGTCGACCGAGGCGATTCGTCGATTAATCAAGTCTTTGGTTTTTTGGCTGTAACTCCGAAAATAATGCACTTAGAAGGCTCTGCCTGCGATTTTTGTGATCCTCTTTCCGTCCTCTTTAGGCATGCGTAAGCACAAGTCGACCGAAAAACTTTCCAGTTTTTGCCGAAATGAAATGTAAGGGATATGTATCCCTTAACGTCTTCTCGATTTTCCTGAATCGCCTGTAACTTTCGAACCGGCGATCGATACCTTTGATAATCATACATTTTCTTGAAGCTCTTGACGCGTACTTTACGGTAGGACTATCACCGAAAACTTATATTTAAACAAAAATGTTCAGTATTAGTGGTCGACCAAGGCGATTCGTCGATTAATCAAGTCTTTGGTTTTTTGGCTGTAACTCCGAAAATAATGCACTTAGAAGGCTCTGCCTGCGATTTTTGTGATCCTCTTTCCGTCCCCTTTAAGCGTGCGTAAGCACAAGTCGACCGAAAACTTTTCCAGTTTTTGCCGAAATAAAATGTAAGGGGCAAGTATCCTTTAACGTTTTCTCGATTTTCTTGAATCGCCTGTAACTTTCGAACCAGCGATCGAACCCTTTGACAGTAATACATTTTCTTGAAGCTCTTGCCGCGTTCTTTAAAATAGGGCTATCAGCGAAAGCCCATCTTTAAAAAAAATTGTTTCAGTGTTAGTGGTCGACCGAGGCGATTCGTCGATTAATCAAGTCTTTGGTTTTTTGGCTGTAACTCCGAAAATAATGCACTTAGAAGGCTCTGCCTGCGATTTTTGTGATCCTCTTTCCGTCCTCTTTAGGCATGCGTAAGCACAAGTCGACCGAAAAACTTTCCAATTTTTGCCGAAATAAAATGTAAGGGGCAAGTATCCCTTACCGTTTTTTGATTTTCTTGAGTCGCCTGTACCTTTCGAACCAGCGATCGAAACCTTTGATAATCATACATTTTCTTGAAGCTCTTGACGCGTTCTGTAAGATAGGACTATCACCGAAAGCCCATATTTAAAAAAAAAAGTTCAGTACTAGTGGTCGACCAAGGCGATTCGTCGATTAATCAAGTCTTTGGTTTTTTGGCTGTAACTCCGAAAATAATGCACTTAGAAGGCGCTGCCTGCGATGTTTCTGATCCTCTTTCCGTCCTCTTTAGGCATGCGTAAGCACAAGTCGACCGAAAATTTTTCCAGTTTTTGCCGAAATAAAATGTAAGGGGCAAGTATCCTTTAACGTTTTCTCGATTTTCTTGAATCGCCTGTAATTTTCGATCCAGCGATCGAAACCTTTGACAGTCATACATTTTCTTGACGCTCTTGACGCGTACTTTCAGATAGGACTATCAGTGAAAGCCCATCATCAAAAAAAATGGTTTCAGTGCTAGTGGTCGACCGAGGCGATTCGTCGATTAATCAAGTCTTTGGTTTTTGGGCTGTAACTCCGAAAATAATGCACTTAGAAGGCTCTGCCTGCGATTTTTGTGATCCTCTGTCCGTCCCTTTTAAGCGTGCGTAAGCACAAGTCGACCGAAATATTTCCAGTTTTTGCCGAAATAAAATGTAAAGGGGCAAGTATCCTTTAACGTTTTCTCGATTTTCTTGAATCGCCTGAAATTTTCGAACCAGCGATCGAAACCTTTGACAGTCATACATCTTCTTGACGCTCTTGACGCGTACTTTCAGATAGGACTATCAGTGAAAGCCCATCATCAAAAAAAATGGTTTCAGTGCTAGTGGTCGACCGAGGCGATTCGTCGATTAATCAAGTCTTTGGTTTTTGGGCTGTTACTCCGAAAATGATGCACTTAGAAGGCTCTGCCTGCGATTTTTGTGATCCTCTTTCCGTCCTCTTTAGGCATGAGTAAGCACAAGTCGACCGAAAAACTTTCCAGTTTTTGCCGAAATAAAATGTAAGGGGCAAGTATCCCTTACCGTTTTCTCGATTTTCTTGAATTGCCTGTAACTTTCGAACCAGCGATCGAAACCTTTGATAATCATACATTTTCTTGAAGCTCTTTGCGCGTACTCTAAGGTAGGACTATCAGGGAAAGCCCGTTTCAAAAAAAATTGTTTCAGTGCTAGTGGTCGACCGAAGCGATTCGTCGATTAATCAAGTCTTTTGTTTTTTGGCTGTAACTCCGAAAATAATGCACTTAGAAGGCTCTGCCTGCGAGTTTTGCGATCCGCTTTCCATCCTCTTTAAGCGTGCGTAAGCACAAGTCGACCGAAACACTTTCCATTATTTGCCGAAATAAAATGTAAGGGGTATGTATCCCTTAACGTTGTCTCGGTTTTCTTGAATCGCCTGTAACTTTCGAACCAGCGATCGAAACCTTTGATAATCATACATTTTCTTGAAGCTCTTTACGCGTACTTTGAGGTAGGACTATCAGCGAAAGCCCGTCTTCAAAAAAAATTATTTCAGCGCTAGTGGTCGACCGAGGCGATTCGTCGATTAATCAAGTCTTTGGTTTTTTGGCTGTAACTCCGAAAATAATGCACTTAGAAGGCTCTGCCTGCGATTTTTGTGATCCTCTATCCGTCCCCTTTAAGCGTGCGTAAGCACAAGTCGACCGAAAATTTTTCCAGTTTTTGCCGAAATAAAATGTAAGGGGCAAGTATCCTTTAACGTTTTCTCGATTTTCTTGAATCGCCTGTAACTTTCGAACCAGCGATCGAAACCTTTGACAGTAATACATTTTCTTGAAGCTCTTGTCGCGTACTTTCAGATAGGATTATCAGCGAAAGCCCATCATCAAAAAAAATTGTTTCAGTACTAGTGGTCGACCAACGCGATTCGTCGATTAATCAAGTCTTTGGTTTTTGGGCTGTAACTCCGAAAATAATGCACTTAGAAGGCTCTGCCTGCGATTTTTGTGATCCTCTTTCCGTCCCTTTTAAGCGTGCGTAAGCACAAGTCGACCGAAAAACTTTCCAGTTTTTGCCGAAATAAAATGTGAGGGACAAGTATCCCTTACCGTTTTCTCGATTTTCTTGAGTCGCCTGTAACTTTCGAACCAGCGATCGAAACCTTTGATAGTCATACATTTTCTTGAAGCTCTTTACCCGTACTTTGAGGTAGGACTATCAGCGAAAGCCCGTCTCCAAAAAAATTGTTTCAGTACTAGTGGTCGACCGAGGCGATTCGTCGATTAATCAAGTCTTTGGTTTTTTGGCTGTAACTCCGAAAATAATGCACTTAGAAGGCTCTGCCTGCGATTTTTCAGATCCTCTTTCCGTCCTCTTTAAGCGTGCGTTAGCACAAGTCGACCGAAACACTTTCCATTTTTTGCCGAAATAAAATGTAAGGGGTATGTATCCTTTACCGTTTCCTCGATTTTCTTTAATCGCCTGTTACTTTCAAACCAGCGATCGAAACCTTTGATAATCCCACATTTTCTTGAAGCTCTTGACGCGTTCTGTAAGATAGGACTATCACCGAAAGCCCATATTTAAAAAAAAATGTTCAGTACTAGTGGTCGACCAAGGCGATTCGTCGATTAATCAAGTCTTTGGTTTTTTGGCTGTAACTCCGAAAATAATGCACTTAGAAGGCTCTGCCTGCGATTTTTCTGATCCTCTTTCCGTCCTCTTTAGGCATGCGTAAGCACAAGTCGACCGAAAAACTTTCCAGTTTTTGCCGAAATAAAATGTAAGGGGCAAGTATCCCTTACCGTTTTTTGATTTTCTTGAGTCGCCTGTAACTTTCGAACCAGCGATCGAAACCTTTGATAATCATACATGTTCTTGAAGCTCTTTACGCGTACTTTGAGGTAGGACTATCAGCGAAAGCCCATATTTAAAAAAATTGTTTCTGTACTAGTGGTCGACCGAGGCGATTCGTCTATTAATCAAGTCTTTGGTTTTTTGGCTGTAACTCCGAAAATAATGCACTTAGAAGGCTCTGCCTGCGATTTTTGTGATCCTCTTTCCGTCCTCTTTAGGCATGCGTAAGCACAAGTCGACCGGAAAACTTTCCAGTTTTTGCCGAAATAAAATGTAAGGGGCAAGTATCCCTTACCGTTTTCTCGATTTTCTTGAATTGCCTGTAACTTTCGAACCAGCGATCTAAACCTTTGACAGTAATACATTTTCTTGAAGCTCTTGACGCGTACTTTCAGATAGGACTATCAGTGAAAGCCCATCATCAAAAAAAATTTTTTCAGTACTAGTGGTCGACCAAGGCGATTCGTCGATTAATCAAGTCTTTGGTTTTTTGGCTGTAACTCCAAAAATAATGCACATAGAAGGCTCTGCCTGCGATTTTTGTGATCCACATTCCGTTCTTTGTAGGCATGCGTAAGCGCAAGTCGAACGAAAAACTTTCCAGTTTTTGCCGAAATAAAATGTAAGGGGCGAGTATCCATTAACGTTTTCTCGATTTTCTCGAACAGCCTGTAATTTTCGAACCAGCGATCGGAACCTTTGATAATTATACATTTTCTTGAAGCTTTCGACGCGTTCCTTAAGATAGGACTATCAGAGAAAGCCCGTCTTCAAAAAAAATTGTCTCAGGACTAGTGGTCGACCAAGGCGATTAGTCGATTAATCAAGTCTTCGGTTTTTTGGCTGTAACTCCGAAAATAATGCACTTAGAAGGCTCTGCCTGCGATTTTTGTGATCCTCTTTCCGTCCCTTTTAAGCGTGCGTAAGCACAAGTCCACCGAAAAACTTTCCAGTTTTTGCCGAAATAAAATGTAAGGGGCAAGTATCCCTTACCGTTTTCTCGATTTTCTTGAATTGCCTGTAACTTTCGAACCAGCGATCGAAACCTTTGATAATCATACATTTTCTTGAAGCTCTTTGCGCGTACTCTAAGGTAGGACTATCAGGGAAAGCCCGTTTCAAAAAAAATTGTTTCAGTGCTAGTGGTCGACCGAAGCGATTCGTCGATTAATCAAGTCTTTTGTTTTTTGGCTGTAACTCCGAAAATAATGCACTTAGAAGGCTCTGCCTGCGAGTTTTGCGATCCGCTTTCCATCCTCTTCAAGCGTGCGTAAGCACAAGTCGACCGAAACACTTTCCATTATTTGCCGAAATAAAATGTAAGGGGTATGTATCCCTTAACGTTGTCTCGGTTTTCTTGAATCGCCTGTAACTTTCGAACCAGCGATCGAAACCTTTGATAATCATACATTTTCTTGAAGCTCTTTACGCGTACTTTGAGGTAGGACTATCAGCGAAAGCCCGTCTTCAAAAAAAATTATTTCAGCGCTAGTGGTCGACCGAGGCGATTCGTCGATTAATCAAGTCTTTGGTTTTTTGGCTGTAACTCCGAAAATAATGCACTTAGAAGGCTCTGCCTGCGATTTTTGTGATCCTCTATCCGTCCCCTTTAAGCGTGCGTAAGCACAAGTCGACCGAAAATTTTTCCAGTTTTTGCCGAAATAAAATGTAAGGGGCAAGTATCCTTTAACGTTTTCTCGATTTTCTTGAATCGCCTGTAACTTTCGAACCAGCGATCGAAACCTTTGACAGTAATACATTTTCTTGAAGCTCTTGTCGCGTACTTTCAGATAGGATTATCAGCGAAAGCCCATCATCAAAAAAAATTGTTTCAGTACTAGTGGTCGACCAACGCGATTCGTCGATTAATCAAGTCTTTGGTTTTTGGGCTGTAACTCCGAAAATAATGCACTTAGAAGGCTCTGCCTGCGATTTTTGTGATCCTCTTTCCGTCCCTTTTAAGCGTGCGTAAGCACAAGTCGACCGAAAAACTTTCCAGTTTTTGCCGAAATAAAATGTGAGGGACAAGTATCCCTTACCGTTTTCTCGATTTTCTTGAGTCGCCTGTAACTTTCGAACCAGCGATCGAAACCTTTGATAATCATACATTTTCTTGAAGCTCTTTACCCGTACTTTGAGGTAGGACTATCAGCGAAAGCCCGTCTCCAAAAAAATGGTTTCAGTACTAGTGGTCGACCGAGGCGATTCGTCGATTAATCAAGTCTTTGGTTTTTTGGCTGTAACTCCGAAAATAATGCACTTAGAAGGCTCTGCCTGCGATTTTTCAGATCCTCTTTCCGTCCTCTTTAAGCGTGCGTTAGCACAAGTCGACCGAAACACTTTCCATTTTTTGCCGAAATAAAATGTAAGGGGTATGTATCCTTTACCGTTTCCTCGATTTTCTTTTATCGCCTGTTACTTTCAAACCAGCGATCGAAACCTTTGATAATCCCACATTTTCTTGAAGCTTTTGACGCGTTCTGTAAGATAGGACTATCACCGAAAGCCCATATTTAAAAAAAAATGTTCAGTACTAGTGGTCGACCAAGGCGATTCGTCGATTAATCAAGTCTTTGGTTTTTTGGCTGTAACTCCGAAAATAATGCACTTAGAAGGCTCTGCCTGCGATTTTTGTGATCCTCTTTCCGTCCTCTTTAGGCATGCGTAAGCACAAGTCGACCGAAAAACTTTCCAATTTTTGCCGAAATAAAATGTAAGGGGCAAGTATCCCTTACCGTTTTTTGATTTTCTTGAGTCGCCTGTACCTTTCGAACCAGCGATCGAAACCTTTGATAATCATACATTTTCTTGAAGCTCTTGACGCGTTCTGTAAGATAGGACTATCACCGAAAGCCCATATTTAAAAAAAAAAGTTCAGTACTAGTGGTCGACCAAGGCGATTCGTCGATTAATCAAGTCTTTGGTTTTTTGGCTGTAACTCCGAAAATAATGCACTTAGAAGGCTCTGCCTGCGATGTTTCTGATCCTCTTCCCGTCCTCTTTAGGCATGCGTAAGCACAAGTCGACCGAAAATTTTTCCAGTTTTTGCCGAAATAAAATGTAAGGGGCAAGTATCCTTTAACGTTTTCTCGATTTTCTTGAATCGCCTGTAAGTTTCGAACCAGCGATCGAAACCTTTGACAGTCATACATTTTCTTGACGCTCTTGACGCGTACTTTACGGTAGGACTATCACCGAAAACCCATATTTAAAAAAAAATGTTCAGTATTAGTGGTCGACCAACGCGATTCGTCGATTAATCAAGTCTTTTGTTTTTGGGCTGTAACTGCGAAAATGATGCACTTAGAAGGCTCTGCCTGCGATTTTTGTGATCTTCTTTCCGCCCCTTTTAAGCGTGCGTAAGCACAAGTCGACCGAAAAACTTTCCAGTTTTTGCCGAAATAAAATGTGAGGGACAAGTATCCCTTACCGTTTTCTCGATTTTTTTGAGTCGCTTGTAACTTTCGAACCAGCGATCGAAACCTTTGATAATCATACATTTTCTTGAAGCTCTTTACCCGTACTTTGAGGTAGGACTATCAGCGAAAGCCCGTCTCCAAAAAAATTGTTTCAGTACTAGTGGTCGACCGAGGCGATTCGTCGATTAATCAAGTCTTTGGTTTTTTGGCTGTAACTCCGAAAATAATGCACTTAGAAGGCTCTGCCTCCGATTTTTGTGATCCGCTTTCCGTCCCCTTTAAGCGTGCGTAAGCACAAGTCGACCGAAAATTTTTCCAGTTTTTGCCGAAATAAAATGTAAGGGGCAAGTATCCTTTAACGTTTTCTCGATTTTCTTGAATCGCCTGAAATTTTCGAACCAGCGATCGAAACCTTTGACAGTCATACATCTTCTTGACGCTCTTGACGCGTACTTTCAGATAGGACAATCAGTGAAAGCCCATCATCAAAAAAAATGGTTTCAGTGCTAGCGGTCGACCGAGGCGATTCGTCGATTAATCAAGTCTTTGGTTTTTGGGCTGTAACTCCGAAAATAATGCACTTAGAAGGCTCTGCCTGCGATTTTTGTGATCCTCTTTCCGTCCTCTTTAGGCATGAGTAAGCACAAGTCGACCGAAAAACTTTCCAGTTTTTGCCGAAATAAAATGTAAGGGGCAAGTATCCCTTACCGTTTTCTCGATTTTCTTGAATTGCCTGTAACTTTCGAACCAGCGATCGAAACCTTTGATAATCATACATTTTCTTGAAGCTCTTTGCGCGTACTCTAAGGTAGGACTATCAGGGAAAGCCCGTTTCAAAAAAAATTGTTTCAGTGCTAGTGGTCGACCGAAGCGATTCGTCGATTAATCAAGTCTTTTGTTTTTTGGCTGTAACTCCGAAAATAATGCACTTAGAAGGCTCTGCCTGCGAGTTTTGCGATCCGCTTTCCATCCTCTTTAAGCGTGCGTAAGCACAAGTCGACCGAAACACTTTCCATTATTTGCCGAAATAAAATGTAAGGGGTATGTATCCCTTAACGTTGTCTCGGTTTTCTTGAATCGCCTGTAACTTTCGAACCAGCGATCGAAACCTTTGATAATCATACATTTTCTTGAAGCTCTTTACGCGTACTTTGAGGTAGGACTATCAGCGAAAGCCCGTCTTCAAAAAAAATTATTTCAGCGCTAGTGGTCGACCGAGGCGATTCGTCGATTAATCAAGTCTTTGGTTTTTTGGCTGTAACTCCGAAAATAATTCACTTAGAAGGCTCTGCCTGCGATTTTTGTGATCCTCTTTCCGTCCCCTTTAAGCGTGCGTAAGCACAAGTCGACCGAAAATTTTTCCAGTTTTTGCCGAAATAAAATGTAAGGGGCAAGTATCCTTTAACGTTTTCTCGATTTTCTTGAATCGCCTGTAACTTTCGAACCAGCGATCGAAACCTTTGACAGTAATACATTTTCTTGAAGCTCTTGTCGCGTACTTTCAGATAGGACTATCAGCGAAAGCCCATCATCAAAAAAAATTGTTTCAGTACTAGTGGTCGACCATCGCGATTCGTCGATTAATCAAGTCTTTGGTTTTTGGGCTGTAACTCCGAAAATAATGCACTTAGAAGGCTCTGCCTGCGATTTTTGTGATCCTCTTTCCGTCCCTTTTAAGCGTGCGTAAGCACAAGTCGACCGAAAAACTTTCCAGTTTTTGCCGAAATAAAATGTGAGGGACAAGTATCCCTTACCGTTTTCTCGATTTTCTTGAGTCGCCTGTAACTTTCGAACCAGCGATCGAAACCTTTGATAGTCATACATTTTCTTGAAGCTCTTTACCCGTACTTTGAGGTAGGACTATCAGCGAAAGACCGTCTCCAAAAAAATTGTTTCAGTACTAGTGGTCGACCGAGGCGATTCGTCGATTAATCAAGTCTTTGGTTTTTTGGCTGTAACTCCAAAAATAATGCACTTAGAAGGCTCTGCCTGCGATTTTTGTGATCCACATTCCGTTCTTTGTAGGCATGCGTAAGCACAAGTCGAACGAAAAACTTTCCAGTTTTTGCCGAAATAAAATGTGAGGGACAAGTATCCCTTACCGTTTTCTCGATTTTCTTGAGTCGCCTGTAACTTTCGAACCAGCGATCGAAACCTTTGATAATCATACATTTTCTTGAAGCTCTTTGCGCGTACTCTAAGGTAGGACTATCAGCGAAAGCCCATCTTTAAAAAAAACTATTTCAGTAGAAGTGGTCGACCAAGGCTCTTCGTCCATTAATTAGGTCATTGGTTTTTGGGCTGTAATTTTGACAATAATGCACTTAGAAGGCTTAGCCTGCTATTTTTGTGATCCTCTTTCCGTCCCTTTAAGCGTGCGTAAGCACAAGTCGACCGAAAAACTTTCCAGTTTTTGCCGAAATAAAATGTAAGGGGCAAGTATCCATTAACGTTTTCTCGATTTTCTCGAACAGCCTGTAACTTTCGAACCAGCGATCGATACCTTTGATAATCATACATTTTCTTGAAGCTCTTGACGCGTACTTTACGGTAGGACTATCAGTGAAAGCCCATCATCAAAAAAAATGGTTTCAGTGCTAGTGGTCGACCGAGGCGATTCGTCGATTAATCAAGTCTTTGGTTTTTGGGCTGTAACTCCGAAAATAATGCACTTAGAAGGCTCTGCCTGCGATTTTTGTGATCCTCTTTCCGTCCTCTTTAGGCATGCGTAAGCACAAGTCGACCGAAAAACTTTCCAGTTTTTGCCGAAATAAAATGTAAGGGGCAAGTATCCCTTACCGTTTTCTCGATTTTCTCGAATTGCCTGTAACTTTCGAACCAGCGATCGAAACCTTTGATAATCATACATTTTCTTGAAGCTCTTGACGCGTACTTTACGGTAGGACTATCACCGAAAGCCCATATTTTAAAAAAAATGTTCAGTACTAGTGGTCGACCAACGCGATTCGTCGATTAATCAAGTCTTTGGTTTTTGGGCTGTAACTCCGAAAATAATGCACTTAGAAGGCTCTGCCTGCGATGTTTCTGATCCTCTTTCCGTCCTCTTTAGGCATGCGTAAGCACAAGTCGACCGAAAATTTTTCCAGTTTTTGCCGAAATAAAATGTAAGGGGCAAGTATCCTTTAACGTTTTCTCGATTTTCTTGAATCGCCTGTAATTTTCGAACCAGCGATCGAAACCTTTGACAGTCATACATTTTCTTGACGCTCTTGACGCGTACTTTACGGTAGGACTATCACCGAAAACCCATATTTAAAAAAAAATGTTCAGTATTAGTGGTCGACCAACGCGATTCGTCGATTAATCAAGTCTTTGGTTTTTGGGCTGTAACTGCGCAAATGATGCACTTAGAAGGCTCTGCCTGCGATTTTTGTGATCCTCTGTCCGTCCCTTTTAAGCGTGCGTAAGCACAAGTCGACCGAAAAACTTTCCAGTTTTTGCCGAAATAAAATGTGAGGGACAAGTATCCCTTACCGTTTTCTCGATTTTTTTGAGTCGCCTGTAACTTTCGAACCAGCGATCGAAACCTTTGATAATTATACATTTTCTTGAAGCTCTTTACCCGTACTTTGAGGTAGGACTATCAGCGAAAGCCCGTCTCCAAAAAAATTGTTTCAGTACTAGTGGTCGACCGAGGCGATTCGTCGATTTATCAAGTCTTTGGTTTTTTGGCTGTAACTCCGAAAATAATGCACTTAGAAGGCTCTGCCTCCGATTTTTGTGATCCGCTTTCCGTCCCCTTTAAGCGTGCGTAAGCACAAGTCGACCGAAATATTTCCAGTTTTTGCCGAAATAAAATGTAAGGGGCAAGTACCCTTTAACGTTTTCTCGATTTTCTTGAATCGCCTGAAATTTTCGAACCAGCGATCGAAACCTTTGACAGTCATACATCTTCTTGACGCTCTTGACGCGTACTTTCAGATAGGACTATCAGTGAAAGCCCATCATCAAAAAAAATGGTTTCAGTGCTAGTGGTCGACCGAGGCGATTCGTCGATTAATCAAGTCTTTGGTTTTTGGGCTGTTACTCCGAAAATGATGCACTTAGAAGGCTCTGCCTGCGATTTTTGTGATCCTCTTTCCGTCCTCTTTAGGCATGAGTAAGCACAAGTCGACCGAAAAACTTTCCAGTTTTTGCCGAAATAAAATGTAAGGGGCAAGTATCCCTTACCGTTTTCTCGATTTTCTTGAATTGCCTGTAACTTTCGAACCAGCGATCGAAACCTTTGATAATCATACATTTTCTTGAAGCTCTTTGCGCGTACTCTAAGGTAGGACTATCAGGGAAAGCCCGTTTAAAAAAAAATTGTTTCAGTGCTAGTGGTCGACCGAAGCGATTCGTCGATTAATCAAGTCTTTTGTTTTTTGGCTGTAACTCCGAAAATAATGCACTTAGAAGGCTCTGCCTGCGAGTTTTGCGATCCGCTTTCCATCCTCTTTAAGCGTGCGTAAGCACAAGTCGACCGAAACACTTTCCATTATTTGCCGAAATAAAATGTAAGGGGTATGTATCCCTTAACGTTGTCTCGGTTTTCTTGAATCGCCTGTAACTTTCGAACCAGCGATCGAAACCTTTGATAATCATACATTTTCTTGAAGCTCTTTACGCGTACTTTGAGGTAGGACTATCAGCGAAAGCCCGTCTTCAAAAAAAATTATTTCAGCGCTAGTGGTCGACCGAGGCGATTCGTCGATTAATCAAGTCTTTGGTTTTTTGGCTGTAACTCCGAAAATAATGCACTTAGAAGGCTCTGCCTGCAATTTTTGTGATCCTCTTTCCGTCCCCTTTAAGCGTGCGTAAGCACAAGTCGACCGAAAATTTTTCCAGTTTTTGCCGAAATAAAATGTAAGGGGCAAGTATCCTTTAACGTTTTCTCGATTTTCTTGAATCGCCTGTAACTTTCGAACCAGCGATCGAAACCTTTGACAGTAATACATTTTCTTGAAGCTCTTGTCGCGTACTTTCAGATAGGACTATCAGCGAAAGCCCATCATCAAAAAAAATTGTTTCAGTACTAGTGGTCGACCAACGCGATTCGTCGATTAATCAAGTCTTTGGTTTTTGGGCTGTAACTCCGAAAATAATGCACTTAGAAGGCTCTGCCTGCGATTTTTGTGATCCTCTTTCCGTCCCTTTTAAGCGTGCGTAAGCACAAGTCGACCGAAAAACTTTCCAGTTTTTGCCGAAATAAAATGTGAGGGACAAGTATCCCTTACCGTTTTCTCGATTTTCTTGAGTCGCCTGTAACTTTCGAACCAGCGATCGAAACCTTTGATAGTCATACATTTTCTTGAAGCTCTTTACCCGAACTTTGAGGTAGGACTATCAGCGAAAGCCCGTCTCCAAAAAAATTGTTTCAGTACTAGTGGTCGACCGAGGCGATTCGTCGATTAATCAAGTCTTTGGTTTTTTGGCTGTAACTCCGAAAATAATGCACTTAGAAGGCTCTGCCTGCGATTTTTCAGATCCTCTTTCCGTCCTCTTTAAGCGTGCGTTAGCACAAGTCGACCGAAACACTTTCCATTTTTTGCCGAAATAAAATGTAAGGGGTATGTATCCTTTACCGTTTCCTCGATTTTCTTTAATCGCCTGTTACTTTCAAACCAGCGATCGAAACCTTTGATAATCCCACATTTTCTTGAAGCTCTTGACGCGTTCTGTAAGATAGGACTATCACCGAAAGCCCATATTTAAAAAAAAATGTTCAGTACTAGTGGTCGACCAAGGCGATTCGTCGATTAATCAAGTCTTTAGTTTTTTGGCTGTAACTCCGAAAATAATGCACTTAGAAGGCTCTGCCTGCGATTTTTGTGATCCTCTTTCCGTCCTCTTTAGGCATGCGTAAGCACAAGTCGACCGAAAAACTTTCCAGTTTTTGCCGAAATAAAATGTAAGGGGCAAGTATCCCTTACCGTTTTTTGATTTTCTTGAGTCGCCTGTAACTTTCGAACCAGCGATCGAAACCTTTGATAATCATACATGTTCTTGAAGCTCTTTACGCGTACTTTGAGGTAGGACTATCAGCGAAAGCCCATCTTTAAAAAAATTGTTTCTGTACTAGTGGTCGACCGAGGCGATTCGTCTATTAATCAAGTCTTTGGTTATTTGGCTGTAACTCCGAAAATATTGCACTTAGAAGGCTCTGCCTGCGATTTTTGTGATCCTCTTTCCGTCCTCTTTAGGCATGCGTAAGCACAAGTCGACCGGAAAACTTTCCAGTTTCTGCCGAAATAAAATGTAAGGGGCAAGTATCCCTTACCGTTTTCTCGATTTTCTTGAATTGCCTGTAACTTTCGAACCAGCGATCGAAACCTTTGACAGTAATACATTTTCTTGAAGCTCTTGACGCGTACTTTCAGATAGGACTATCAGTGAATGCCCATCATCAAAAAAAATTTTTTCAGTACTAGTGGTCGACCAAGGCGATTCGTCGATTAATCAAGTCTTTGGTTTTTTGGCTGTAACTCCAAAAATAATGCACATAGAAGGCTCTGCCTGCGATTTTTGTGATCCACATTCCGTTGTTTGTATGCATGCGTAAGCACAAGTCGAACGAAAAACTTTCCAGTTTTTGCCGAAATAAAATGTAAGGGGCAAGTATCCATTAACGTTTTCTCGATTTTCTCGAACAGCCTGTAACTTTCGAACCAGCGATCGGAACCTTTGATAATTATACATTTTCTTGAAGCTTTCGACGCGTTCCTTAAGATAGGACTATCAGAGAAAGCCCGTCTTCAAAAAAAATTGTCTCAGGACTAGTGGTCGACCAAGGCGATTAGTCGATTAATCAAGTCTTCGGTTTTTTGGCTGTAACTCCGAAAATAATGCACTTAGAAGGCTCTGCCTGCGATTTTTGTGATCCTCTTTCCGTCCCTTTTAAGCATGCGTAAACACAAGTCCACCGAAAAACTTTCCAGTTTTTGCCGAAATAAAATGTAAGGGGCAAGTATCCCTTACCGTTTTCTCGATTTTCTGGAATTGCCTGTAACTTTCGAGCCAGCGATCGAAACCTTTGATAATCATACATTTTCTTGAAGCTCTTGACGCGTACTTTAAAGTAGGACTATCACCGAAAGCCCATATTTAAAAAAATTGTTTCTGTACTAGTGGTCGACCGAGGCGATTCGTCTATTAATCAAGTCTTTGGTTTTTTGGCTGTAACTCCGAAAATAATGCACTTAGAAGGCTCTGCCTTCGATTTTTGTGATCCGCTTTCCGTCCCCTTTAAGCGTGCGTAAGCACAAGTCGAACGAAAAAGTTTCCAGTTTTTGCCGAAATAAAATGTAAGGGGCAAGTATCCTTTAACGTTTTCTCGATTTTCTTGAATCGCCTGTAACTTTCGAACCAGCGATCGAAACCTTTGATAGTCATACATTTTCTTGAAGCTCTTGACGCGTACTTTCAGATAGGACTATCAGCGAAAGCCCATCATCAATAAAAATTGTTTCAGTACTAGTGGTCGACCAAGGCAATTCGTCGATTAATCAAGTCTTTGGTTTTTTGGCTGTAACTCCGAAAATAATGCACTTAGAAGGCTCTGCCTGCGATTTTTGTGATCCTCTTTCCGTCCTCTTTAGGCATGCGTAAGAACAAGTCGACCGAAAAACTTTCCAGTTTTTGCCGAAGTAAAATGTAAGGGGCAAGTATCCCTAACCGTTTTCTAGATTTTCTTGAGTCGCCTGTAACTTTCGAACCAGCGATCGAAACCTTTGATAATCATACATTTTCTTGAAGCTCTTTACGCGTACTTTGAGGTAGGACTATCAGCGAAAGCCCGTCTCCAAAAAAATTGTTTCAGTACTAGTGGTCGACCGAGGCGATTCGTCGATTAATCAAGTCTTTGGTTTTTTGGCTGTAACTCCGAAAATAATGCACTTAGAAGGCTCTGCCTCCGATTTTTGTGATCCGCTTTCCGTCCCCTTTAAGCGTGCGTAAGCACAAGTCGACCGAAAATTTTTCCAGTTTTTGCCGAAATAAAATGTAAGGGGCAAGTAACCTTTAACGTTTTCTCGATTTTCTTGAATCGCCTGTAATTTTCGAACCAGCGATCGAAACCTTTGACAGTCATACATTTTCTTGACGCTCTTGACGCGTACTTTCAGATAGGACTATCAGTGAAAGCCCATCATAAAAAAAAATGGTTTCAGTGCTAGTGGTCGACCGAGGCGATTCGTCGATTAATCAAGTCTTTGGTTTTTGGGCTGTAACTCCGAAAATAATGCACTTAGAAGGCTCTGCCTGCGATTTTTGTGATCCTCTTTCCGTCCTCTTTAGGCATGCGTAAGCACAAGTCGACCGAAAAACATTCCAGTTTTTGCCGAAATGAAATGTAAGGGATATGTATCCCTTAACGTCTTCTCGATTTTCCTGAATCGCCTGTAACTTTCGAACCAGCGATCGATACCTTTGATAATCATACATTTTCTTGAAGCTCTTGACGCGTACTTTACGGTAGGACTATCACCGAAAGCCCATATTTAAAAAAAAATGTTCAGTACTAGTGGTCGACCAACGCGATTCGTCGATTAATCAAGTCTTTGGTTTTTGGGCTGTAACTCCGAAAATAATGCACTTAGAAGGCTCTGCCTGCGATTTTTGTGATCCTCTTTCCGTCCTCTTTAGGCATGCGTAAGCACAAGTCGACCGAAAAACTTTCCAGTTTTTGCCGAAATGAAATGTAAGGGATATGTATCCCTTAACGTCTTCTCGATTTTCCTGAATCGCCTGTAACTTTCGAACCAGCGATCGATACCTTTGATAATCATACATTTTCTTGAAGCTCTTGACGCGTACTTTACGGTAGGACTATCACCGAAAACCCATATTTAAAAAAAAATGTTCAGTATTAGTGGTCGACCAAGGCGATTCGTCGATTAATAAGTCTTTGGTTTTTTGGCTGTAACTCCGAAAATAATGCACTTAGAAGGCTCTGCCTGCGATGTTTCTGATCCTCTTTCCGTCCTCTTTAGGCATGCGTAAGCACAAGTCGACCGAAAATTTTTCCAGTTTTTGCCGAAATAAAATGTAAGGGGCAAGTATCCTTTAACGTTTTCTCGATTTTCTTGAATCGCCTGTAATTTTCGAACCAGCGATCGAAACCTTTGACAGTCATACATTTTCTTGACGCTCTTGACGCGTACTTTACGTTAGGACTATCACCGAAAACCCATATTTAAAAAAAAATGTTCAGTATTAGTGGTCGACCAACGCGATTCGTCGATTAATCAAGTCTTTGGTTTTTGGGCTGTAACTGCGAAAATGATGCACTTAGAAGGCTCTGCCTGCGATTTTTGTGATCCTCTGTCCGTCCCTTTTAAGCGTGCGTAAGCACAAGTCGACCGAAAAACTTTCCAGTTTTTGCCGAAATAAAATGTGAGGGACAAGTATCCCTTACCGTTTTCTCGATTTTTTTGAGTCGCCTGTAACTTTCGAACCAGCGATCGAAACCTTTGATAATTATACATTTTCTTGAAGCTTTCGACGCGTTCCTTAAGATAGGACTATCAGAGAAAGCCCGTCTTCAAAAAAAATTGTCTCAGGACTAGTGGTCGACCAAGGCGATTAGTCGATTAATCAAGTCTTCGGTTTTTTGGCTGTAACTGCGAAAATGATGCACTTAGAAGGCTCTGCCTGCGATTTTTGTGATCCTCTTTCCGTCCTCTTTAGGCATGCGTAAGCACAAGTCGACCGGAAAACTTTCCAGTTTCTGCCGAAATAAAATGTAAGGGGCAAGTATCCCTTACCGTTTTCTCGATTTTCTTGAATTGCCTGTAACTTTCGAACCAGCGATCGAAACCTTTGACAGTAATACATTTTCTTGAAGCTCTTGACGCGTACTTTCAGATAGGACTATCAGTGAAAGCCCATCATCAAAAAAAATTTTTTCAGTACTAGTGGTCGACCAAGGCGATTCGTCGATTAATCAAGTCTTTGGTTTTTTGGCTGTAACTCCAAAAATAATGCACATAGAAGGCTCTGCCTTCGATTTTTGTGATCCACATTCCGTTCTTTGTATGCATGCGTAAGCACAAGTCGAACGAAAAACTTTCCAGTTTTTGCCGAAATAAAATGTAAGGGGCAAGTATCCATTAACGTTTTCTCGATTTTCTCGAACAGCCTGTAACTTTCGAACCAGCGATCGGAACCTTTGATAATTATACATTTTCTTGAAGCTTTCGACGCGTTCCTTAAGATAGGACTATCAGAGAAAGCCCGTCTTCAAAAAAAATTGTCTCAGGACTAGTGGTCGACCAAGGCGATTAGTCGATTAATCAAGTCTTCGGTTTTTTGGCTGTAACTCCGAAAATAATGCACTTAGAAGGCTCTGCCTGCGATTTTTGTGATCCTCTTTCCGTCCCTTTTAAGCGTGCGTAAGCACAAGTCCACCGAAAAACTTTCCAGTTTTTGCCGAAATAAAATGTAAGGGGCAAGTATCCCTTACCGTTTTCTCGATTTTCTGGAATTGCCTGTAACTTTCGAGCCAGCGATCGAAACCTTTGATAATCATACATTTTCTTGAAGCTCTTGACGCGTACTTTAAAGTAGGACTATCACCGAAAGCCCATATTTAAAAAAATTGTTTCTGTACTAGTGTTCGACCGAGGCGATTCGTCTATTAATCAAGTCTTTGGTTTTTTGGCTGTAACTCCGAAAATAATGCACTTAGAAGGCTCTGCCTTCGATTTTTGTGATCCGCTTTCCGTCCCCTTTAAGCGTGCGTAAGCACAAGTCGACCGAAAATGTTTCCAGTTTTTGCCGAAATAAAATGTAAGGGGCAAGTATCCTTTAACGTTTTCTCGATTTTCTTGAATCGCCTGTAACTTTCGAACCAGCGATCGAAACCTTTGATAGTCATACATTTTCTTGAAGCTCTTGACGCGTACTTTCAGATAGGACTATCAGCGAAAGCCCATCATCAATAAAAATTGTTTCAGTACTAGTGGTCGACCAAGGCAATTCGTCGATTAATCAAGTCTTTGGTTTTTTGGCTGTAACTCCGAAAATAATGCACTTAGAAGGCTCTGCCTGCGATTTTTGTGATCCTCTTTCCGTCCTCTTTAGGCATGCGTAAGAACAAGTCGACCGAAAAACTTTCCAGTTTTTGCCGAAGTAAAATGTAAGGGGCAAGTATCCCTTACCGTTTTCTAGATTTTCTTGAGTCGCCTGTAACTTTCGAACCAGCGATCGAAACCTTTGATAATCATACATTTTCTTGAAGCTCTTTACGCGTACTTTGAGGTAGGACTATCAGCGAAAGCCCGTCTCCAAAAAAATTGTTTCAGTACTAGTGGTCGACCGAGGCGATTCGTCGATTAATCAAGTCTTTGGTTTTTTGGCTGTAACTCCGAAAATAATGCACTTAGAAGGCTCTGCCTCCGATTTTTGTGATCCGCTTTCCGTCCCCTTTAAGCGTGCGTAAGCACAAGTCGACCGAAAATTTTTCCAGTTTTTGCCGAAATAAAATGTAAGGGGCAAGTAACCTTTAACGTTTTCTCGATTTTCTTGAATCGCCTGTAATTTTCGAACCAGCGATCGAAACCTTTGACAGTCATACATTTTCTTGACGCTCTTGACGCGTACTTTCAGATAGGACTATCAGTGAAAGCCCATCATCAAAAAAAATGGTTTCAGTGCTAGTGGTCGACCGAGGCGATTCGTCGATTAATCAAGTCTTTGGTTTTTGGGCTGTAACTCCGAAAATAATGCACTTAGAAGGCTCTGCCTGCGATTTTTGTGATCCTCTTTCCGTCCTCTTTAGGCATGCGTAAGCACAAGTCGACCGAAAAACTTTCCAGTTTTTGCCGAAATGAAATGTAAGGGATATGTATCCCTTAACGTCTTCTCGATTTTCCTGAATCGCCTGTAACTTTCGAACCAGCGATCGATACCTTTGATAATCATACATTTTCTTGAAGCTCTTGACGCGTACTTTACGGTAGGACTATCACCGAAAGCCCATATTTAAAAAAAAATGTTCAGTACTAGTGGTCGACCAACGCGATTCGTCGATTAATCAAGTCTTTGGTTTTTGGGCTGTAACTCCGAAAATAATGCACTTAGAAGGCTCTGCCTGCGATTTTTGTGATCCTCTTTCCGTCCTCTTTAGGCATGCGTAAGCACAAGTCGACCGAAAAACTTTCCAGTTTTTGCCGAAATGAAATGTAAGGGATATGTATCCCTTAACGTCTTCTCGATTTTCCTGAATCGCCTGTAACTTTCGAACCAGCGATCGATACCTTTGATAATCATACATTTTCTTGAAGCTCTTGACGCGTACTTTACGGTAGGACTATCACCGAAAACCCATATTTAAAAAAAAATGTTCAGTATTAGTGGTCGACCAAGGCGATTCGTCGATTAATAAGTCTTTGGTTTTTTGGCTGTAACTCCGAAAATAATGCACTTAGAAGGCTCTGCCTGCGATTTTTGTGATCCTCTTTCCGTCCCCTTTAAGCGTGCGTAAGCACAAGTCGACCGAAAACTTTTCCAGTTTTTGCCGAAATAAAATGTAAGGGGCAAGTATCCCTTACCGTTTTCTAGATTTTCTTGAGTCGCCTGTAATTTTCGAACCAGCGATCGAAACCTTTGACAGTCATACATTTTCTTGACGCTCTTGACGCGTACTTTCAGATAGGACTATCACCGAAAGGCCATCTTCAAAAAAAAATTGTTTCAGTAGTAGTGGTCGACCAAGGCGATTCGTCGATTAATCAAGTCTTTGGTTTTTTGGCTGTAACTCCGAAAATAATGCACTTAGAAGGCTCTGCCTGCGATTTTTCAGATCCTCTTTCCGTCCTCTTTAAGCGTGCGTTAGCACAAGTCGACCGAAACACTTTCCAATTTTTGCCGAAATAAAATGTAAGGGGCAAGTATCCCTTACCGTTTTCTCGATTTTCTTGAATTGCCTGTAACTTTCGAACCAGCGATCGAAACCTTTGATAATCATACATTTTCTTGAAGCTCTTTGCGCGTACTCTAAGGTAGGACTATCAGGGAAAGCCCGTTTCAAAAAAAATTGTTTCAGTGCTAGTGGTCGACCGAAGCGATTCGTCGATTAATCAAGTCTTTTGTTTTTTGGCTGTAACTCCGAAAATAATGCACTTAGAAGGCTCTGCCTGCGAGTTTTGCGATCCGCTTTCCATCCTCTTTAAGCGTGCGTAAGCACAAGTCGACCGAAACACTTTCCATTATTTGCCGAAATAAAATGTAAGGGGTATGTATCCCTAACCGTTTCCTCTTTTTTCTTTAATCGCCTGTAACTTTCGAACCAGCGATCGAAACCTTTGATAATCATACATTTTCTTGACGCTCTTGACGCGTACTTTCAGATAGGACTATCACCGAAAGGCCATCTTCAAAAAAAAATTGTTTCAGTAGTAGTGGTCGACCAAGGCGATTCGTCGATTAATCAAGTCTTTGGTTTTCTGGCTGTAACTCCGAAAATAATGCACTTAGAAGGCTCTGCCTGCGATTTTTCAGATCCTCTTTCCGTCCTCTTTAAGCGTGCGTTAGCACAAGTCGACCGAAACACTTTCCATTTTTTGCCGAAATAAAATGTAAGGGGTATGTATCCTTTACCGTTTCCTCGATTTTCTTTAATCGCCTGTTACTTTCAAACCAGCGATCGAAACCTTTGATAATCCCACATTTTCTTGAAGCTCTTGACGCGTTCTGTAAGATAGGACTATCACCGAAAGCCCATATTTAAAAAAAAAAGTTCAGTACTAGTGGTCGACCAAGGCGATTCGTCGATTAATCAAGTCTTTGGTTTTTTGGCTGTATCTCCAAAAATAATGCACTTAGAAGGCTCTGCCTGCGATTTTTGTGATCCACATTCCGTTCTTTGTAGGCATGCGTAAGCACAAGTCGAACGAAAAACTTTCCAGTTTTTGCCGAAATAAAATGTAAGGGGCAAGTATCCCTTACCGTTTTCTCGATTTTCTGGAATTGCCTGTAACTTTCGAACCAGCGATCGAAACCTTTGATAATCATACATTTTCTTGAAGCTCTTGACGCGTACTTTAAGGTAGGACTATCACCGAAAGCCCATATTTAAAAAAAAATGTTCAGTACTAGTGGTCGACCAACGCGATTCGTCGATTAATTATGTCTTTGGTTTTTTGGCTGTAACTCCGAAAATAATGCACTTAGAAGGCTCTGCCTTCGATTTTTGTGATCCGCTTTCCGTCCCCTTTAAGCGTGCGTAAGCACAAGTCGACCGAAAATGTTTCCAGTTTTTGCCGAAATAAAATGTAAGGGGCAAGTATCAAAAAAAATGGTTTCAGTGCTAGTGGTCGACCGAGGCGATTCGTCGATTAATCAAGTCTTTGGTTTTTGGGCTGTAACTCCGAAAATAATGCACTTAGAAGGCTCTGCCTGCGATTTTTGTGATCCTCTTTCCGTCCTCTTTAGGCATGCGTAAGCACAAGTCGACCGAAAAACTTTCCAGTTTTTGCCGAAATGAAATGTAAGGGATATGTATCCCTTAACGTCTTCTCGATTTTCCTGAATCGCCTGTAACTTTCGAACCGGCGATCGATACCTTTGATAATCATACATTTTCTTGAAGCTCTTGACGCGTACTTTACGGTAGGACTATCACCGAAAACTTATATTTAAACAAAAATGTTCAGTATTAGTGGTCGACCAAGGCGATTCGTCGATTAATCAAGTCTTTGGTTTTTTGGCTGTAACTCCGAAAATAATGCACTTAGAAGGCTCTGCCTGCGATTTTTGTGATCCTCTTTCCGTCCCCTTTAAGCGTGCGTAAGCACAAGTCGACCGAAAACTTTTCCAGTTTTTGCCGAAATAAAATGTAAGGGGCAAGTATCCTTTAACGTTTTCTCGATTTTCTTGAATCGCCTGTAACTTTCGAACCAGCGATCGAACCCTTTGACAGTAATACATTTTCTTGAAGCTCTTGCCGCGTTCTTTAAAATAGGGCTATCAGCGAAAGCCCATCTTTAAAAAAAATTGTTTCAGTGTTAGTGGTCGACCGAGGCGATTCGTCGATTAATCAAGTCTTTGGTTTTTTGGCTGTAACTCCGAAAATAATGCACTTAGAAGGCTCTGCCTGCGATTTTTGTGATCCTCTTTCCGTCCTCTTTAGGCATGCGTAAGCACAAGTCGACCGAAAAACTTTCCAATTTTTGCCGAAATAAAATGTAAGGGGCAAGTATCCCTTACCGTTTTTTGATTTTCTTGAGTCGCCTGTACCTTTCGAACCAGCGACCGAAACCTTTGATAATCATACATTTTCTTGAAGCTCTTGGCGCGTTCTGTAAGATAGGACTATCACCGAAAGCCCATATTTAAAAAAAAAAGTTCAGTACTAGTGGTCGACCAAGGCGATTCGTCGATTAATCAAGTCTTTGGTTTTTTGGCTGTAACTCCGAAAATAATGCACTTAGAAGGCTCTGCCTGCGATGTTTCTGATCCTCTTTCCGTCCTCTTTAGGCATGCGTAAGCACAAGTCGACCGAAAATTTTTCCAGTTTTTGCCGAAATAAAATGTAAGGGGCAAGTATCCTTTAACGTTTTCTCGATTTTCTTGAATCGCCTGTAATTTTCGAACCAGCGATCGAAACCTTTGACAGTTATACATTTTCTTGACGCTATTGACGCGTACTTTACGGTAGGACTATCACCGAAAACCCATATTTAAAAAAAAATGTTCAGTATTAGTGGTCGACCAACGCGATTCGTCGATTAATCAAGTCTTTGGTTTTTGGGCTGTAACTGCGAAAATGATGCACTTAGAAGGCTCTGCCTGCGATTTTTGTGATCCTCTGTCCGTCCCTTTTAAGCGTGCGTAAGCACAAGTCGACCGAAAAACTTTCCAGTTTTTGCCGAAATAAAATGTGAGGGACAAGTATCCCTTACCGTTTTCTCGATTTTTTTGAGTCGCCTGTAACTTTCGAACCAGCGATCGAAACCTTTGATAATCATACATTTTCTTGAAGCTCTTTACCCGTACTTTGAGGTAGGACTATCAGCGAAAGCCCGTCTCAAAAAAAATTTTTTCAGTACTAGTGGTCGACCAAGGCGATTCGTCGATTAATCAAGTCTTTGGTTTTTTGGCTGTAACTCCAAAAATAATGCACATAGAAGGCTCTGCCTGCGATTTTTGTGATCCACATTCCGTTCTTTGTATGCATGCGTAAGCACAAGTCGAACGAAAAACTTTCCAGTTTTTGCCGAAATAAAATGTAAGGGGCAAGTATCCATTAACGTTTTCTCGATTTTCTCGAACAGCCTGTAACTTTCGAACCAGCGATCGGAACCTTTGATAATTATACATTTTCTTGAAGCTTTCGACGCGTTCCTTAAGATAGGACTATCAGAGAAAGCCCGTCTTCAAAAAAAATTGTCTCAGGACTAGTGGTCGACCAAGGCGATTAGTCGATTAATCAAGTCTTCGGTTTTTTGGCTGTAACTCCGAAAATAATGCACTTAGAAGGCTCTGCCTGCGATTTTTGTGATCCTCTTTCCGTCCCTTTTAAGCGTGCGTAAGCACAAGTCCACCGAAAAACTTTCCAGTTTTTGCCGAAATAAAATGTAAGGGGCAAGTATCCCTTACCGTTTTCTCGATTTTCTGGAATTGCCTGTAACTTTCGAACCAGCGATCGAAACCTTTGATAATCATACATTTTCTTGAAGCTCTTGACGCGTACTTTAAAGTAGGACTATCACCGAAAGCCCATATTTAAAAAAATTGTTTCTGTACTAGTGGTCGACCGAGGCGATTCGTCTATTAATCAAGTCTTTGGTTTTTTGGCTGTAACTCCGAAAATAATGCACTTAGAAGGCTCTGCCTGCGATTTTTGTGATCCGCTTTCCGTCCCCTTTAAGCGTGCGTAAGCACAAGTCGACCGAAAATGTTTCCAGTTTTTGCCGAAATAAAATGTAAGGGGCAAGTATCCTTTAACGTTTTCTCGATTTTCTTGAATCGCCTGTAACTTTCGAACCAGCGATCGAAACCTTTGATAGTCATACATTTTCTTGAAGCTCTTGACGCGTACTTTCAGATAGGACTATCAGCGAAAGCCCATCATCAATAAAAATTGTTTCAGTACTAGTGGTCGACCAAGGCAATTCGTCGATTAATCAAGTCTTTGGTTTTTTGGCTGTAACTCCGAAAATAATGCACTTAGAAGGCTCTGCCTGCGATTTTTGTGATCCTCTTTCCGTCCTCTTTAGGCATGCGTAAGAACAAGTCGACCGAAAAACTTTCCAGTTTTTGCCGAAGTAAAATGTAAGGGGCAAGTATCCCTTACCGTTTTCTAGATTTTCTTGAGTCGCCCGTAACTTTCGAACCAGCGATCGAAACCTTTGATAATCATACATTTTCTTGAAGCTCTTTACGCGTACTTTGAGGTAGGACTATCAGCGAAAGCCCGTCTCCAAAAAAATTGTTTCAGTACTAGTGGTCGACCGAGGCGATTCGTCGATTAATCAAGTCTTTGGTTTTTTGGCTGTAACTCCGAAAATAATGCACTTAGAAGGCTCTGCCTCCGATTTTTGTGATCCGCTTTCCGTCCCCTTTAAGCGTGCGTAAGCACAAGTCGACCGAAAATTTTTCCAGTTTTTGCCGAAATAAAATGTAAGGGGCAAGTAACCTTTAACGTTTTCTCGATTTTCTTGAATCGCCTGTAATTTTCGAACCAGCGATCGAAACCTTTGACAGTCATACATTTTCTTGACGCTCTTGACGCGTACTTTCAGATAGGACTATCAGTGAAAGCCCATCATAAAAAAAAATGGTTTCAGTGCTAGTGGTCGACCGAGGCGATTCGTCGATTAATCAAGTCTTTGGTTTTTGGGCTGTAACTCCGAAAATAATGCACTTAGAAGGCTCTGCCTGCGATTTTTGTGATCCTCTTTCCGTCCTCTTTAGGCATGCGTAAGCACAAGTCGACCGAAAAACTTTCCAGTTTTTGCCGAAATGAAATGTAAGGGATATGTATCCCTTAACGTCTTCTCGATTTTCCTGAATCGCCTGTAACTTTCGAACCAGCGATCGATACCTTTGATAATCATACATTTTCTTGAAGCTCTTGACGCGTACTTTACGGTAGGACTATCACCGAAAACCCATAATTAAACAAAAATGTTCAGTATTAGTGGTCGACCAAGGCGATTCGTCGATTAATCAAGTCTTTGGTTTTTTGGCTGTAACTCCGAAAATAATGCACTTAGAAGGCTCTGCCTGCGATTTTTGTGATCCTCTTTCCGTCCCCTTTAAGCGTGCGTAAGCACAAGTCGACCGAAAACTTTTCCAGTTTTTGCCGAAATAAAATGTAAGGGGCAAGTATCCTTTAACGTTTTCTCGATTTTCTTGAATCGCCTGTAACTTTCGAACAAGCGATCGAAACCTTTGACAGTAATACATTTTCTTGAAGCTCTTGCCGCGTTCTTTAAAATAGGGCTATCAGCGAAAGCCCATCTTTAAAAAAAATTGTTTCAGTGTTAGTGGTCGACCGAGGCGATTCGTCGATTAATCAAGTCTTTGGTTTTTTGGCTGTAACTCCGAAAATAATGCACTTAGAAGGCTCTGCCTGCGATTTTTGTGATCCACTTTCCGTTCTCTGTAGGCATGCGTAAGCACAAGTCGACCGAAAAACTTTCCAGTTTTTGCCGAAATAAAATGTAAGGGATATGTATCCCTTAACGTTTTCTCGATTTTCCTGAATCGCCTGTTACTTTCGAACCAGCGATCGAAACCTTTGATAATCGTACATTTTCTTGAAGCTCTTCACGCGTTCTTTAAGATTGGACTAGCAGCGAAAGCCCATCTTTAAAAAAATTGTTTCTGTACTAGTGGTCGACCGAGGCGATTCGTCGATTAATCAAGTCTTTGGTTATTTGGCTGTAACTCCAAAAATAATGCACTTAGAAGGCTCTGCCTGCGATTTTTGTGATCCGCTTTTGTCCTCTTTAGGCATGCGTAAGCACAAGTCGACCGAAAAACTTTCCCGTTTTTGCCGAAATAAAATGTAAGGGGCAAGTATCCCTTACCGTTTTCTAGATTTTCTTGAGTCGCCTGTAACTTTCGAACCAGCGATCGAAACCTTTGATAATCATACATTTTCTTGAAGCTCTTTGCGCGTACTCTAAGGTAGGACTATCAGCGAAAGCCCGTTTAAAAAAAAATTGTTTCAGTGCTAGTGGTCGACCGAAGCGATTCGTCGATTAATCAAGTCTTTTGTTTTTTGGCTGTAACTCCGAAAATAATGCACTTAGAAGGCTCTGCCTGCGAGTTTTGCGATCCTCTTTCCATCCTCTTTAAGCGTGCGTAAGCACAAGTCGACCGAAACACTTTCCATTATTTGTCGAAATAAAATGTAAGCGGTATGTATCCCTTAACGTTGTCTCGGTTTTCTTGAATCGCCTGTAGCTATCGAACCAGCGATCGAAACCTATGATAATCAAACATTTTCTTGAAGCTCTTGACGCGTACTTAAAGACAGGACTATCAGCGAAAGCCCATCTTTAAAAAAAACTGTTTCAGTAGAAGTGGTCGACCAAGGCTCTTCGTCCATTAATTAGGTCATTGGTTTTTGGGCTGTAATTTTGACAATAATGCACCTAGAAGGCTTAGCCTGCGATTTTTGTGATCCTCTTTCCGTCCTCTTTAGGCATGAGTAAGCACAAGTCGACCGAAAAACTTTCCAGTTTTTGCCGAAATAAAATGTAAGGGGCAAGTATCCCTTACCGTTTTCTCGATTTTCTTGAATTGCCTGTAACTTTCGAACCAGCGATCGAAACCTTTGATAATCATACATTTTCTTGAAGCTCTTTGCGCGTACTCTAAGGTAGGACTATCAGGGAAAGCCCGTTTCAAAAAAAATTGTTTCAGTGTTAGTGGTCGACCGAAGCGATTCGTCGATTAATCAAGTCTTTTGTTTTTTGGCTGTAACTCCGAAAATAATGCACTTAGAAGGCTCTGCCTGCGAGTTTTGCGATCCGCTTTCCACCCTCTTTAAGCGTGCGTAAGCACAAGTCGACCGAAACACTTTCCATTATTTGCCGAAATAAAATGTAAGGGGTATGTATCCCTTAACGTTGTCTCGGTTTTCTTGAATCGCCTGTAACTTTCGAACCAGCGATCGAAACCTTTGATAATCATACATTTTCTTGAAGCTCTTTACGCGTACTTTGAGGTAGGACTATCAGCGAAAGCCCGTCTCCAAAAAAATTGTTTCAGTACTAGTGGTCGACCGAGGCGATTCGTCGATTAATCAAGTCTTTGGTTTTTTGGCTGTAACTCCGAAAATAATGCACTTAGAAGGCTCTGCCTCCGATTTTTGTGATCCGCTTTCCGTCCCCTTTAAGCATGCGTAAGCACAAGTCGACCGAAAAACTTTCCAGTTTTTGCCGAAATGAAATGTAAGGGATATGTATCCCTTAACGTCTTCTCGATTTTCCTGAATCGCCTGTAACTTTCGAACCAGCGATCGATACCTTTGATAATCATACATTTTCTTGAAGCTCTTGACGCGTACTTTACGGTAGGACTATCACCGAAAACCCATATTTAAACAAAAATGTTCAGTATTAGTGGTCGACCAAGGCGATTCGTCGATTAATCAAGTCTTTGGTTTTTTGGCTGTAACTCCGAAAATAATGCACTTAGAAGGCTCTGCCTGCGATTTTTGTGATCCTCTTTCCGTCCCCTGTAAGCGTGCGTAAGCACAAGTCGACCGAAAACTTTTCCAGTTTTTGCCGAAATAAAATGTAAGGGGCAAGTATCCTTTAACGTTTTCTCGATTTTCTTGAATCGCCTGTAACTTTCGAACAAGCGATCGAAACCTTTGACAGTAATACATTTTCTTGAAGCTCTTGCCGCGTTCTTTAAAATAGGGCTATCAGCGAAAGCCCATCTTTAAAAAAAATTGTTTCAGTGTTAGTGGTCGACCGAGGCGATTCGTCGATTAATCAAGTCTTTGGTTTTTTGGCTGTAACTCCGAAAATAATGCACTTAGAAGGCTCTGCCTGCGATTTTTGTGATCCACTTTCCGTTCTCTGTAGGCATGCGTAAGCACAAGTCGACCGAAAAACTTTCCAGTTTTTGCCGAAATAAAATGTAAGGGATATGTATCCCTTAACGTTTTCTCGATTTTCCTGAATCGCCTGTTACTTTCGAACCAGCGATCGAAACCTTTGATAATCGTACATTTTCTTGAAGCTCTTCACGCGTTCTTTAAGATTGGACTAGCAGCGAAAGCCCATCTTTAAAAAAATTGTTTCTGTACTAGTGGTCGACCGAGGCGATTCGTCGATTAATCAAGTCTTTGGTTATTTGGCTGTAACTCCAAAAATAATGCACTTAGAAGGCTCTGCCTGCGATTTTTGTGATCCGCTTTTGTCCTCTTTAGGCATGCGTAAGCACAAGTCGACCGAAAAACTTTCCCGTTTTTGCCGAAATAAAATGTAAGGGGCAAGTATCCCTTACCGTTTTCTAGATTTTCTTGAGTCGCCTGTAACTTTCGAACCAGCGATCGAAACCTTTGATAATCATACATTTTCTTGAAGCTCTTTGCGCGTACTCTAAGGTAGGACTATCAGCGAAAGCCCGTTTAAAAAAAAATTGTTTCAGTGCTAGTGGTCGACCGAAGCGATTCGTCGATTAATCAAGTCTTTTGTTTTTTGGCTGTAACTCCGAAAATAATGCACTTAGAAGGCTCTGCCTGCGAGTTTTGCGATCCTCTTTCCATCCTCTTTAAGCGTGCGTAAGCACAAGTCGACCGAAACACTTTCCATTATTTGCCGAAATAAAATGTAAGCGGTATGTATCCCTTAACGTTGTCTCGGTTTTCTTGAATCGCCTGTAGCTATCGAACCAGCGATCGAAACCTATGATAATCAAACATTTTCTTGAAGCTCTTGACGCGTACTTAAAGACAGGACTATCAGCGAAAGCCCATCTTTAAAAAAAACTGTTTCAGTAGAAGTGGTCGACCAAGGCTCTTCGTCCATTAATTAGGTCATTGGTTTTTGGGCTGTAATTTTGACAATAATGCACCTAGAAGGCTTAGCCTGCGATTTTTGTGATCCTCTTTCCGTCCTCTTTAGGCATGAGTAAGCACAAGTCGACCGAAAAACTTTCCAGTTTTTGCCGAAATAAAATGTAAGGGGCAAGTATCCCTTACCGTTTTCTCGATTTTCTTGAATTGCCTGTAACTTTCGAACCAGCGATCGAAACCTTTGATAATCATACATTTTCTTGAAGCTCTTTGCGCGTACTCTAAGGTAGGACTATCAGGGAAAGCCCGTTTCAAAAAAAATTGTTTCAGTGTTAGTGGTCGACCGAAGCGATTCGTCGAATAATCAAGTCTTTTGTTTTTTGGCTGTAACTCCGAAAATAATGCACTTAGAAGGCTCTGCCTGCGAGTTTTGCGATCCGCTTTCCACCCTCTTTAAGCGTGCGTAAGCACAAGTCGACCGAAACACTTTCCATTATTTGCCGAAATAAAATGTAAGGGGTATGTATCCCTTAACGTTGTCTCGGTTTTCTTGAATCGCCTGTAACTTTCGAACCAGCGATCGAAACCTTTGATAATCATACATTTTCTTGAAGCTCTTTACGCGTACTTTGAGGTAGGACTATCAGCGAAAGCCCGTCTTCAAAAAAAATTATTTCAGCGCTAGTGGTCGACCGAGGCGATTCGTCGATTAATCAAGTCTTTGGTTTTTTGGCTGTAACTCCGAAAATAATGCACTTAGAAGGCTCTGCCTGCGATTTTTGTGATCCACATTCCGTTCTTTGTAGGCATGCGTAAGCACAAGTCGAACGAAAAACATTCCAGTTTTTGCCGAAATAAAATGTAAGGGGCAAGTATCCATTAACGTTTTCTCGATTTTCTCGAACAGCCTGTAACTTTCGAACCAGCGATCGGAACCTTTGATAATTATACATTTTCTTGAAGCTTTCGACGCGTTCCTTAAGATAGGACTATCAGAGAAAGCCCGTCTTCAAAAAAAATTGTCTCAGGACTAGTGGTCGACCAAGGCGATTAGTCGATTAATCAAGTCTTCGGTTTTTTGGCTGTAACTCCGAAAATAATGCACTTAGAAGGCTCTGCCTGCGATTTTTGTGATCCTCTTTCCGTCCCTTTTAAGCGTGCGTAAGCACAAGTCCACCGAAAAACTTTCCAGTTTTTGCCGAAATAAAATGTAAGGGGCAAGTATCCCTTACCGTTTTCTCGATTTTCTGGAATTGCCTGTAACTTTCGAACCAGCGATCGAAACCTTTGATAATCATACATTTTCTTGAAGCTCTTGACGCGTACTTTAAGGTAGGACTATCACCGAAAGCCCATATTTAAAAAAAAATGTTCAGTACTAGTGGTCGACCAACGCGATTCGTCGATTAATTATGTCTTTGGTTTTTTGGCTGTAACTCCGAAAATAATGCACTTAGAAGGCTCTGCCTTCGATTTTTGTGATCCGCTTTCCGTCCCCTTTAAGCGTGCGTAAGCACAAGTCGACCGAAAATGTTTCCAGTTTTTGCCGAAATAAAATGTAAGGGGCAAGTATCCCTTACCGTTTTCTCGATTTTCTTGAATTGCCTGTAACTTTCGAACCAGCGATCGAAACCTTTGATAATCATACATTTTCTTGAAGCTCTTTGCGCGTACTCTAAGGTAGGACTATCAGCGAAAGCCCATCTTTAAAAAAAACTATTTCAGTAGAAGTGGTCGACCAAGGCTCTTCGTCCATTAATTAGGTCATTGGTTTTTGGGCTGTAATTTTGACAATAATGCACTTAGAAGGCTTAGCCTGCTATTTTTGTGATCCTCTTTCCGTCCCTTTAAGCGTGCGTAAGCACAAGTCGACCGAAAAACTTTCCAGTTTTTGCCGAAATAAAATGTAAGGGGCAAGTATCCATTAACGTTTTCTCGATTTTCTCGAACAGCCTGTAACTTTCGAACCAGCGATCGATACCTTTGATAATCATACATTTTCTTGAAGCTATTGACGCGTACTTTACGGTAGGACTATCAGTGAAAGCCCATCATAAAAAAAAATGGTTTCAGTGCTAGTGGTCGACCGAGGCGATTCGTCGATTAATCAAGTCTTTGGTTTTTGGGCTGTAACTCCGAAAATAATGCAGTTAGAAGGCTCTGCCTGCGATTTTTGTGATCCTCTTTCCGTCCTCTTTAGGCACGCGTAAGCACAAGTCGACCGAAAAACTTTCCAGTTTTTGCCGAAATAAAATGTAAGGGGCAAGTATGCCTTACCGTTTTCTCGATTTTCTTGAATTGCCTGTAACTTTCGAACCAGCGATCGAAACCTTTGATAATCATACATTTTCTTGAAGCTCTTGACGCGTACTTTACGGTAGGACTATCACCGAAAGCCCATATTTAAAAAAAAATGTTCAGTACTAGTGGTCGACCAACGCGATTCGTCGATTAATTATGTCATTGGTTTTTTGGCTGTAACTCCGAAAATAATGCACTTAGAAGGCTCTGCCTTCGATTTTTGTGATTCGCTTTCCGTCCCCTTTAAGCGTGCGTAAGCACAAGTCGACCGAAAATTTTTCCAGTTTTTGCCGAAATAAAATGTAAGGGGCAAGTATCCTTTAACGTTTTCTCGATTTTCTTGAATCGCCTGTAACTTTCGAACCATCGATCGAAACCTTTGACAGTAATACATTTTCTAGAAGCTCTTGACGCGGACTTTCAGATAGGACTATCAGCGAAAGCCCATCTTTAAAAAAATTGTTTCTGTACTAGTGGTTGACCGAGGCGATTCGTCTATTAATCAAGTCTTTGGTTTTTTGGCTGTAACTCCGAAAATAATGCACTTAGAAGGCTCTGCGTGCGATTTTTATGATCCTCTTTCCGTCCTCTTTAGGCGTGCGTAAGCACAAGTCGACCGGAAAACTTTCCAGTTTTTGCCGAAATAAAATGTAAGGGGCAAGTATCCCTTACCGTTTTCTCGATTTTCTTGAATTGCCTGTAACTTTCGAACCAGCGATCGAAACCTTTGACAGTAATACATTTTCTTGAAGCTCTTGACGCGTACTTTCAGATAGGACTATCAGTGAAAGCCCATCATCAAAAAAAATTTTTTCAGTACTAGTGGTCGACCAAGGCGATTCGTCGATTAATCAAGTCTTTGGTTTTTTGGCTGTAACTCCAAAAATAATGCACTTAGAAGGCTCTGCCTGCGATTTTTGTGATCCACATTCCGTTCTTTGTAGGCATGCGTAAGCACAATTCAAACGAAAAACTTTCCAGTTTTTGCCGAAATAAAATGTAAGGGGCAAGTATCCCTTACCGTTTTCTCGATTTTTTGAATCGCCTGTAACTTTCGAACCAGCGATCGAAACCTTTGATAGTCATACATTTCCCTGAAGCTCTTGACGCGTACTTCCAGATAGGACTATCAGCGAAAGCCCATCATCAAAAGAAATTGTTTCAGTACTAGTGGTCGACCAAGGCGATTCGTCGATTAATCAAGTCTTTGGTTTTTTGGCTGTAACTCCAAAAACAATGAACTTAGAAGGCTCTGCCTGCGATTTTTGTGATCCTCTTTCCGTCCTCTTTAGGCATGCGTAAGCACAAGTCGACCGAAATTTTTTCCAGTTTTTGCCGAAATGAAATGTAAGGGATATGTATCCCTTAACGTCTTCTCGATTTTCCTGAATCGCCTGTAACTTTCGAACCAGCGATCGAAACCTTTGATAATCATACATTTTCTTGAAGCTCTTTACCCGTACTTTGAAGTAGGACTATCAGCGAAAGCCCGTCTCCAAAAAAATTGTTTCAGTACTAGTGGTCGACCGAGGCGATTCGTCGATTAATCAAGTCTTTGGTTTTTTGGCAGTAACTCCGAAAATAATGCACTTAGAAGGCTCTGCCTGCGATTTTTCAGATCCTCTTTCCGTCCTCTTTAAGCGTGCGTTAGCACAAGTCGACCGAAACACTTTCCATTTTTTGCCGAAATAAAATGTAAGGGGCAAGTATCCCTTACCGTTTTTGATTTTCTTGAATTGCCTGTAACTTTCGAACCAGCGATCGAAACCTTTGATAATCATACATTTTCTTGAAGCTCTTTACCCGTACTTTGAGGTAGGACTATCAGCGAAAGCCCGTCTCCAAAAAAATTGTTTCAGTACTAGTGGTCGACCGAGGCGATTCGTCGATTAATCAAGTCTTTGGTTTTTTGGCAGTAACTCCGAAAATAATGCACTTAGAAGGCTCTGCCTGCGATTTTTCAGATCCTCTTTCCGTCCTCTTTAAGCGTGCGTTAGCACAAGTCGACCGAAACACTTTCCATTTTTTGCCGAAATAAAATGTAAGGGGTATGTATCCTTTACCGTTTCCTCGATTTTCTTTAATCGCCTGTTACTTTCAAACCAGCGATCGAAACCTTTGATAATCCCACATTTTCTTGAAGCTCTTGACGCGTTCTGTAAGATAGGACTATCACCGAAAGCCCATATTTAAAAAAAAATGTTCAGTACTAGTGGTCGACCAAGGCGATTCGTCGATTAATCAAGTCTTTGGTTTTTTGGCTGTAACTCCGAAAATGATGCACTTAGAAAACTCTGCCTGCGATTTTTGTGATCCTCTTTCCGTCCTCTTTAGGCATGCGTAAGCACAAGTCGACCGAAAAACTTTCCAATTTTTGCCGAAATAAAATGTAAGGGGCAAGTATCCCTTACCGTTTTTGATTTTCTTGAGTCGCCTGTACCTTTCGAACCAGCGATCGAAACCTTTGATAATCATACATTTTCTTGAAGCTCTTGACGCGTTCTGTAAGATAGGACTATCACCGAAAGCCCATCATCAAAAAAAATTTTTTCAGTACTAGTGGTCGACCAAGGCGATTCGTCGATTAATCAAGTCTTTGGTTTTTTGGCTGTAACTCCAAAAATAATGCACTTAGAAGGCTCTGCCTGCGATTTTTGTGATCCACATTCCGTTCTTTGTAGGCATGCGTAAGCACAATTCAAACGAAAAACTTTCCAGTTTTTGCCGAAATAAAATGTAAGGGGCAAGTATCCCTTACCGTTTTCTCGATTTTTTGAATCGCCTGTAACTTTCGAACCAGCGATCGAAACCTTTGATAGTCATACATTTCCCTGAAGCTCTTGACGCGTACTTCCAGATAGGACTATCAGCGAAAGCCCATCATCAAAAGAAATTGTTTCAGTACTAGTGGTCGACCAAGGCGATTCGTCGATTAATCAAGTCTTTGGTTTTTTGGCTGTAACTCCAAAAACAATGAACTTAGAAGGCTCTGCCTGCGATTTTTGTGATCCTCTTTCCGTCCTCTTTAGGCATGCGTAAGCACAAGTCGACCGAAAAACTTTCCAGTTTTTGCCGAAATAAAATGTAAGGGGCAAGTATCCCTTACCGTTTTTGATTTTCTTGAATTGCCTGTAACTTTCGAACCAGCGATCGAAACCTTTGATAATCATACATTTTCTTGAAGCTCTTTACGCGTACTTTGAGGTAGGACTATCAGCGAAAGCCCGTCTTCAAAAAAAATTGTTTAAGTTCTAGTGGTCGACCTAGGCGATTCGTCGATTAATCAAGTCTTTGGTTTTTTGGCTGTAACTCCGAAAATAATGCACTTAGAAGGCTCTGCCTGCGATTTTTGTGATCCTCTTTCCGTCCTCTGTAGGCATGCGTAAGCACAAGTCGAACGAAAAACTTTCAATTATTTGCCGAAATAAAATGTAAGGGGCAAGTATCCCTTACCGTTTTTGATTTTCTTGAATTGCCTGTAACTTTCGAACCAGCGATCGAAACCTTTGATAATCATACATTTTCTTGAAGCTCTTTACGCGTACTTTGAGGTAGGACTATCAGCGAAAGCCCGTCTTCAAAAAAAATTGTTAAAGTGCTAGTGGTCGACCGAGGCGATTCGTCGATTAATCAAGTCTTTGGTTTTTTGGCTGTAACTCCGAAAATAATGCACTTAGAAGGCTCTGCCTGCGGTTTTTGTGATCCTCTTTCCGTCCTCTGTAGGCATGCGTAAGCACAAGTCGAACGAAAAACTTTCAATTATTTGCCGAAATAAAATGTAAGGGGTATGTATCCCTTACCGTTTCCTCTTTTTTCTTTAATCGCCTGCTACTTTCGAACCAGCGGTCGAAACCTTTGATAGTCATACATTTTCGGGAAGCTCTTGATGCGTACTTCAAGATATTACTATCAGCGACATCCCATCTTCAATAAAAAATTGTTTCAGTAGTAGTGGTCGACCGAGGCGATTCGTCGATTAATCAAGTCTTTGGTTTTTTGGCTGTAACTCCGAAAATAATGCACTTAGAAGGCTCTGCCTGCGATTTTTGTGATCCTCTTTCCGTCCTCTGTAGGCATGCGTAAGCACAAGTCGAACGAAAAACTTTCAATTATATGCCGAAATAAAATGTAAGGGGCAAGTATCCCTTACCGTTTTTGATTTTCTTGAATCGCCTGTAACTTTCGAACCAGCGACCGATACCTTTGATAATCATACATTTTCTTGAAGCTCTTGACGCGTACTTTACGGTAGGACTATCACCGAAAACCCATATTTAAAAAAAAATGTTCAGTACTAGTGGTCGACCAACGCGATTCGTCGATTAATCAAGTCTTTGGTTTTTGGGCTGTAACTCCGAAAATAATGCACTTAGAAGGCTCTGCCTGCGATTTTTGTGATCCTCTTTCCGTCTCTTTTAAGCGTGCGTAAGCACAAGTCGATCGAAAAACTTTCCAGTTTTTGCCGAAATAAAATGTGAGGGACAAGTATCCCTTACCGTTTTCTAGATTTTCTTGAGTCGCCTGTAACTTTCGAACCAGCGATCGAAACCTTTGATAATCATACATTTTCTTGAAGCTCTTTACCCGTACTTTGAGGTAGGACTATCAGCGAAAGCCCGTCTCCAAAAAAATTGTTTCAGTACTAGTGGTCGACCGAGGCGATTCGTCGATTAATCAAGTCTTTGGTTTTTTGGCAGTAACTCCGAAAATAATGCACTTAGAAGGCTCTGCCTGCGATTTTTCAGATCCTCTTTCCGTCCTCTTTAAGCGTGCGTTAGCACAAGTCGACCGAAACACTTTCCATTTTTTGCCGAAATAAAATGTAAGGGGTATGTATCCTTTACCGTTTCCTCGATTTTCTTTAATCGCCTGTTACTTTCAAACCAGCGATCGAAACCTTTGATAATCCCACATTTTCTTGAAGCTCTTGACGCGTTCTGTAAGATAGGACTATCACCGAAAGCCCATATTTAAAAAAAAATGTTCAGTACTAGTGGTCGACCAAGGCGATTCGTCGATTAATCAAGTCTTTGGTTTTTTGGCTGTAACTCCGAAAATGATGCACTTAGAAAACTCTGCCTGCGATTTTTGTGATCCTCTTTCCGTCCTCTTTAGGCATGCGTAAGCACAAGTCGACCGAAAAACTTTCCAATTTTTGCCGAAATAAAATGTAAGGGGCAAGTATCCCTTACCGTTTTTTGATTTTCTTGAGTCGCCTGTACCTTTCGAACCAGCGATCGAAACCTTTGATAATCATACATTTTCTTGAAGCTCTTGACGCGTTCTGTAAGATAGGACTATCACCGAAAGCCCATCATCAAAAAAAATTTTTTCAGTACTAGTGGTCGACCAAGGCGATTCGTCGATTAATCAAGTCTTTGGTTTTTTGGCTGTAACTCCAAAAATAATGCACTTAGAAGGCTCTGCCTGCGATTTTTGTGATCCACATTCCGTTCTTTGTAGGCATGCGTAAGCACAATTCAAACGAAAAACTTTCCAGTTTTTGCCGAAATAAAATGTAAGGGGCAAGTATCCCTTACCGTTTTCTCGATTTTTTGAATCGCCTGTAACTTTCGAACCAGCGATCGAAACCTTTGATAGTCATACATTTCCCTGAAGCTCTTGACGCGTACTTCCAGATAGGACTATCAGCGAAAGCCCATCATCAAAAGAAATTGTTTCAGTACTAGTGGTCGACCAAGGCGATTCGTCGATTAATCAAGTCTTTGGTTTTTTGGCTGTAACTCCAAAAACAATGATCTTAGAAGGCTCTGCCTGCGATTTTTGTGATCCTCTTTCCGTCCTCTTTAGGCATGCGTAAGCACAAGTCGACCGAAAAACTTTCCAGTTTTTGCCGAAATAAAATGTAAGGGGCAAGTATCCCTTACCGTTTTTGATTTTCTTGAATTGCCTGTAACTTTCGAACCAGCGATCGAAACCTTTGATAATCATACATTTTCTTGAAGCTCTTTACGCGTACTTTGAGGTAGGACTATCAGCGAAAGCCCGTCTTCAAAAAAAATTGTTAAAGTGCTAGTGGTCGACCGAGGCGATTCGTCGATTAATCAAGTCTTTGGTTTTTTGGCTGTAACTCCGAAAATAATGCACTTAGAAGGCTCTGCCTGCGATTTTTGTGATCCTCTTTCCGTCCTCTGTAGGCATGCGTAAGCACAAGTCGAACGAAAAACTTTCAATTATTTGCCGAAATAAAATGTAAGGGGCAAGTATCCCTTACCGTTTTTGATTTTCTTGAATTGCCTGTAACTTTCGAACCAGCGATCGAAACCTTTGATAATCATACATTTTCTTGAAGCTCTTTACGCGTACTTTGAGGTAGGACTATCAGCGAAAGCCCGTCTTCAAAAAAAATTGTTAAAGTGCTAGTGGTCGACCGAGGCGATTCGTCGATTAATCAAGTCTTTGGTTTTTTGGCTGTAACTCCGAAAATAATGCACTTAGAAGGCTCTGCCTGCGATTTTTGTGATCCTCTTTCCGTCCTCTGTAGGCATGCGTAAGCACAAGTCGAACGAAAAACTTTCAATTATTTGCCGAAATAAAATGTAAGGGGTATGTATCCCTTACCGTTTCCTCTTTTTTCTTTAATCGCCTGCTACTTTCGAACCAGCGGTCGAAACCTTTGATAGTCATACATTTTCGGGAAGCTCTTGATGCGTACTTCAAGATATTACTATCAGCGACATCCCATCTTCAAAAAAAAATTGTTTCAGTAGTAGTGGTCGACCGAGGCGATTCGTCGATTAATCAAGTCTTTGGTTTTTTGGCTGTAACTCCGAAAATAATGCACTTAGAAGGCTCTGCCTGCGATTTTTGTGATCCTCTTTCCGTCCTCTGTAGGCATGCGTAAGCACAAGTCGAACGAAAAACTTTCAATTATTTGCCGAAATAAAATGTAAGGGGTATGTATCCCTTACCGTTTCCTCTTTTTTCTTTAATCGCCTGCTACTTTCGAACCAGCGGTCGAAACCTTTGATAGTCATACATTTTCGGGAAGCTCTTGATGCGTACTTCAAGATATTACTATCAGCGACATCCCATCTTCAAAAAAAAATTGTTTCAGTAGTAGTGGTCGACCGAGGCGATTCGTCGATTAATCAAGTCTTTGGTTTTTTGGCTGTAACTCCGAAAATAATGCACTTAGAAGGCTCTGCCTGCGATTTTTGTGATCCTCTTTCCGTCCTCTGTAGGCATGCGTAAGCACAAGTCGAACGAAAAACTTTCAATTATTTGCCGAAATAAAATGTAAGGGGCAAGTATCCCTTACCGTTTTCTCGATTTTCTTGAATTGCCTGTAACTTTCGAACCAGCGATCGAAACCTTTGACAGTAATACATTTTCTTGAAGCTCTTGACGCGTACTTTCAGATAGGACTATCAGTGAAAGCCCATCATCAAAAAAAATTTTTTCAGTACTAGTGGTCGACCAAGGCGATTCGTCGATTAATCAAGTCTTTGGTTTTTTGGCTGTAACTCCAAAAATAATGCACTTAGAAGGCTCTGCCTGCGATTTTTGTGATCCACATTCCGTTCTTTGTAGGCATGCGTAAGCACAATTCAAACGAAAAACTTTCCAGTTTTTGCCGAAATAAAATGTAAGGGGCAAGTATCCCTTACCGTTTTCTCGATTTTTTGAATCGCCTGTAACTTTCGAACCAGCGATCGAAACCTTTGATAGTCATACATTTCCCTGAAGCTCTTGACGCGTACTTCCAGATAGGACTATCAGCGAAAGCCCATCATCAAAAGAAATTGTTTCAGTACTAGTGGTCGACCAAGGCGATTCGTCGATTAATCAAGTCTTTGGTTTTTTGGCTGTAACTCCAAAAACAATGAACTTAGAAGGCTCTGCCTGCGATTTTTGTGATCCTCTTTCCGTCCTCTTTAGGCATGCGTAAGCACAAGTCGACCGAAATTTTTTCCAGTTTTTGCCGAAATGAAATGTAAGGGATATGTATCCCTTAACGTCTTCTCGATTTTCCTGAATCGCCTGTAACTTTCGAACCAGCGATCGAAACCTTTGATAATCATACATTTTCTTGAAGCTCTTTACCCGTACTTTGAGGTAGGACTATCAGCGAAAGCCCGTCTCCAAAAAAATTGTTTCAGTACTAGTGGTCGACCGAGGCGATTCGTCGATTAATCAAGTCTTTGGTTTTTTGGCAGTAACTCCGAAAATAATGCACTTAGAAGGCTCTGCCTGCGATTTTTCAGATCCTCTTTCCGTCCTCTTTAAGCGTGCGTTAGCACAAGTCGACCGAAACACTTTCCATTTTTTGCCGAAATAAAATGTAAGGGGTATGTATCCTTTACCGTTTCCTCGATTTTCTTTAATCGCCTGTTACTTTCAAACCAGCGATCGAAACCTTTGATAATCCCACATTTTCTTGAAGCTCTTGACGCGTTCTGTAAGATAGGACTATCACCGAAAGCCCATATTTAAAAAAAAATGTTCAGTACTAGTGGTCGACCAAGGCGATTCGTCGATTAATCAAGTCTTTGGTTTTTTGGCTGTAACTCCGAAAATGATGCACTTAGAAAACTCTGCCTGCGATTTTTGTGATCCTCTTTCCGTCCTCTTTAGGCATGCGTAAGCACAAGTCGACCGAAAAACTTTCCAATTTTTGCCGAAATAAAATGTAAGGGGCAAGTATCCCTTACCGTTTTTGATTTTCTTGAGTCGCCTGTACCTTTCGAACCAGCGATCGAAACCTTTGATAATCATACATTTTCTAGAAGCTATTGACGCGTTCGGTAAGATAGGACTATCACCGAAAGCCCATCATCAAAAAAAATTTTTTCAGTACTAGTGGTCGACCAAGGCGATTCGTCGATTAATCAAGTCTTTGGTTTTTTGGCTGTAACTCCAAAAATAATGCACTTAGAAGGCTCTGCCTGCGATTTTTGTGATCCACATTCCGTTCTTTGTAGGCATGCGTAAGCACAATTCAAACGAAAAACTTTCCAGTTTTTGCCGAAATAAAATGTAAGGGGCAAGTATCCCTTACCGTTTTCTCGATTTTTTGAATCGCCTGTAACTTTCGAACCAGCGATCGAAACCTTTGATAGTCATACATTTCCCTGAAGCTCTTGACGCGTACTTCCAGATAGGACTATCAGCGAAAGCCCATCATCAAAAGAAATTGTTTCAGTACTAGTGGTCGACCAAGGCGATTCGTCGATTAATCAAGTCTTTGGTTTTTTGGCTGTAACTCCAAAAACAATGAACTTAGAAGGCTCTGCCTGCGATTTTTGTGATCCTCTTTCCGTCCTCTTTAGGCATGCGTAAGCACAAGTCGACCGAAAAACTTTCCAGTTTTTGCCGAAATAAAATGTAAGGGGCAAGTATCCCTTACCGTTTTTGATTTTCTTGAATTGCCTGTAACTTTCGAACCAGCGATCGAAACCTTTGATAATCATACATTTTCTTGAAGCTCTTTACGCGTACTTTGAGGTAGGACTATCAGCGAAAGCCCGTCTTCAAAAAAAATTGTTAAAGTGCTAGTGGTCGACCGAGGCGATTCGTCGATTAATCAAGTCTTTGGTTTTTTGGCTGTAACTCCGAAAATAATGCACTTAGAAGGCTCTGCCTGCGATTTTTGTGATCCTCTTTCCGTCCTCTGTAGGCATGCGTAAGCACAAGTCGAACGAAAAACTTTCAATTATTTGCCGAAATAAAATGTAAGGGGCAAGTATCCCTTACCGTTTTTGATTTTCTTGAATTGCCTGTAACTTTCGAACCAGCGATCGAAACCTTTGATAATCATACATTTTCTTGAAGCTCTTTACGCGTACTTTGAGGTAGGACTATCAGCGAAAGCCCGTCTTCAAAAAAAATTGTTAAAGTGCTAGTGGTCGACCGAGGCGATTCGTCGATTAATCAAGTCTTTGGTTTTTTGGCTGTAACTCCGAAAATAATGCACTTAGAAGGCTCTGCCTGCGATTTTTGTGATCCTCTTTCCGTCCTCTGTAGGCATGCGTAAGCACAAGTCGAACGAAAAACTTTCAATTATTTGCCGAAATAAAATGTAAGGGGTATGTATCCCTTACCGTTTCCTCTTTTTTCTTTAATCGCCTGCTACTTTCGAACCAGCGGTCGAAACCTTTGATAGTCATACATTTTCGGGAAGCTCTTGATGCGTACTTCAAGATATTACTATCAGCGACATCCCATCTTCAAAAAAAAATTGTTTCAGTAGTAGTGGTCGACCGAGGCGATTCGTCGATTAATCAAGTCTTTGGTTTTTTGGCTGTAACTCCGAAAATAATGCACTTAGAAGGCTCTGCCTGCGATTTTTGTGATCCTCTTTCCGTCCTCTGTAGGCATGCGTAAGCACAAGTCGAACGAAAAACTTTCAATTATTTGCCGAAATAAAATGTAAGGGGTATGTATCCCTTACCGTTTCCTCTTTTTTCTTTAATCGCCTGCTACTTTCGAACCAGCGGTCGAAACCTTTGATAGTCATACATTTTCGGGAAGCTCTTGATGCGTACTTCAAGATATTACTATCAGCGACATCCCATCTTCAAAAAAAAATTGTTTCAGTAGTAGTGGTCGACCGAGGCGATTCGTCGATTAATCAAGTCTTTGGTTTTTTGGCTGTAACTCCGAAAATAATGCACTTAGAAGGCTCTGCCTGCGATTTTTGTGATCCTCTTTCCGTCCTCTGTAGGCATGCGTAAGCACAAGTCGAACGAAAAACTTTCAATTATTTGCCGAAATAAAATGTAAGGGGCAAGTATCCCTTACCGTTTTTGATTTTCTTGAATTGCCTGTAACTTTCGAACCAGCGATCGAAACCTTTGATAATCATACATTTTCTTGAAGCTCTTTACGCGTACTTTGAGGTAGGACTATCAGCGAAAGCCCGTCTTCAAAAAAAATTGTTAAAGTGCTAGTGGTCGACCGAGGCGATTCGTCGATTAATCAAGTCTTTGGTTTTTTGGCTGTAACTCCGAAAATAATGCACTTAGAAGGCTCTGCCTGCGATTTTTGTGATCCTCTTTCCGTCCCCTTTAAGCGTGCGTAAGCACAAGTCGACCGAAAATTTTTCCAGTTTTTGCCGAAATAAAATGTAAGGGGCAAGTATCCTTTAACGTTTTCTCGATTTTCTTGAATCGCCTGTAACTTTCGAACCAGCGATCGAAACCTTTGACAGTAATACATTTTTTGAAGCTCTTGTCGCGTACTTTCAGATAGGACTATCAATGAAAGCCCATCATCAAAAAAAATTGTTTCAGTACTAGTGGTCGACCAAGGCGATTCGTCGATTAATCAAGTCTTTGGTTTTTTGGCTGTAACTCCGAAAATAATGCACTTAGAAGGCTCTGCCTGCGATTTTTGTGATCCTCTTTCCGTCCTCTTTAAGCGTGCGTAAGCACAAGTCGACCGAAAAACTTTCCATTTTTTGCCGAAATAAAATGTAAGGGGTATGTATCCTTTAACGTTTTCTCGATTTTCTTGAATCGCCTGTAACTTTCGAACCAGCGATCGAAACCTTTGACAGTAATACATTTTCTTGAAGCTCTTGCCGCGTTCTTTAAAATAGGGCTATCAGCGAAAGCCCATCTTTAAAAAAAATTGTTTCAGTGTTAGTGGTCGACCGAGGCGATTCGTCGATTAATCAAGTCTTTGGTTATTTGGCTGTAACTCCAAAAATAATGCACTTAGAAGGCTCTGCCTGCGATTTTTGTGATCCGCTTTTGTCCTCTTTAGGCATGCGTAAGCACAAGTCGACCGAAAAACTTTCCCGTTTTTGCCGAAATAAAATGTAAGGGGCAAGTATCCCTTACCGTTTTCTAGATTTTCTTGAGTCGCCTGTAACTTTCGAAACAGCGATCGAAACCTTTGATAATCATACATTTTCTTGAAGCTCTTGCCGCGTTCTTTAAAATAGGGCTATCAGCGAAAGCCCATCTTTAAAAAAAATTGTTTCAGTGTTAGTGGTCGACCGAGGCGATTCGTCGATTAATCAAGTCTTTGGTTTTTTGGCTGTAACTCCGAAAATAATGCACTTAGAAGGCTCTGCCTGCGATTTTTGTGATCCTCTTTCCGTCCTCTTTAGGCATG
Organism: Anoplius nigerrimus; assembly: GCA_914767735.1. Classification (NCBI taxonomy): domain Eukaryota; kingdom Metazoa; phylum Arthropoda; class Insecta; order Hymenoptera; family Pompilidae; genus Anoplius; species Anoplius nigerrimus. The sequence continues at coordinate 1,243,680 of OU612079.1, read as the reverse complement.
CGTAAGCACAAGTCGACCGAAAAACATTCCAGTTTTTGCCGATATGAAATGTAAGGGATATGTATCCCTTAACGTCTTCTCGATTTTCCTGAATCGCCTGTAACTTTCGAACCAGCGACCGATACCTTTGATAATCATACATTTTCTTGAAGCTCTTGACGCGTACTTTACGGTAGGACTATCACCGAAAACCCATATTTAAAAAAAATGTTCAGTACTAGTGGTCGACCAACGCGATTCGTCGATTAATCAAGTCTTTGGTTTTTGGGCTGTAACTCCGAAAATAATGCACTTAGAAGACTCTGCCTGCGATTTTTGTGATCCTCTTTCCGTCCCTTTTAAGCGTGCGTAAGCACAAGTCGACCGGAAAACTTTCCAGTTTTTGCCGAAATAAAATGTGAGGGACAAGTATCCCTTACCGTTTTCTAGATTTTCTTGAGTCGCCTGTAACTTTCGAACCAGCGATCGAAACCTTTGATAATCATACATTTTCTTGAAGCTCTTTACCCGTACTTTGAGGTAGGACTATCAGCGAAAGCCCGTCTCCAAAAAAATTGTTTCAGTACTAGTGGTCGACCGAGGCGATTCGTCGATTAATCAAGTCTTTGGTTTGTTGGCAGTAACTCCGAAAATAATGCACTTAGAAGGCTCTGCCTGCGATTTTTCAGATCCTCTTTCCGTCCTCTTTAAGCGTGCGTTAGCACAAGTCGACCGAAACACTTTCCATTTTTTGCCGAAATAAAATGTAAGGGGTATGTATCCTTTACCGTTTCCTCGATTTTCTTTAATCGCCTGTTACTTTCAAACCAGCGATCGAAACCTTTGATAATCCCACATTTTCTTGAAGCTCTTGACTCGTTCTGTAAGATAGGACTATCACCGAAAGCCCATATTTAAAAAAAAATGTTCAGTACTAGTGGTCGACCAAGGCGATTCGTCGATTAATCAAGTCTTTGGTTTTTTGGCTGTAACTCCGAAAATAATGCACTTAGAAGGCTCTGCCTGCGATTTTTGTGATCCTCTTTCCGTCCTCTTTAGGCATGCGTAAGCACAAGTCGACCGAAAAACTTTCCAATTTTTGCCGAAATAAAATGTAAGGGGCAAGTATCCTTACCGTTTTTTTATTTTCTTGAGTCGCCTGTACCTTTCGAACCAGCGATCGAAACCTTTGATAATCATACATTTTCTTGAAGCTCTTGACGCGTTCTGTAAGATAGGACTATCACCGAAAGCCCATATTTAAAAAAAAAAGTTCAGTACTAGTGGTCGACCAAGGCGATTCGTCGATTAATCAAGTCTTTGGTTTTTTGGCTGTAACTCCGAAAATAATGCACTTAGAAGGCTCTGCCTGCGATTTTTCTGATCCTCTTTCCGTCCTCTTTAGGCATGCGTAAGCACAAGTCGACCGAAAAACTTTCCAGTTTTTGCCGAAATAAAATGTAAGGGGCAAGTATCCCTTACCGTTTTTTTATTTTCTTGAGTCGCCTGTAACTTTCGAACCAGCGATCGAAACCTTTGATAATCATACATTTTCTTGAAGCTCTTTACCCGTACTTTGAGGTAGGACTATCAGCGAAAGCCCGTCTCCAAAAAAATTGTTTCAGTACTAGTGGTCGACCGAGGCGATTCGTCGATTAATCAAGTCTTTGGTTTTTTGGCTGTAACTCCGAAAATAATGCACTTAGAAGGCTCTGCCTTCGATTTTTGTGATTCGCTTTCCGTCCCCTTTAAGCGTGCGTAAGCACAAGTCGACCGAAAATTTTTCCAGTTTTTGCCGAAATAAAATGTAAGGGGCAAGTATCCTTTAACGTTTTCTCGATTTTCTTGAATCGCCTGTAACTTTCGAACCATCGATCGAAACCTTTGACAGTAATACATTTTCTAGAAGCTCTTGACGCGGACTTTCAGATAGGACTATCAGCGAAAGCCCATCTTTAAAAAAATTGTTTCTGTACTAGTGGTTGACCGAGGCGATTCGTCTATTAATCAAGTCTTTGGTTTTTTGGCTGTAACTCCGAAAATAATGCACTTAGAAGGCTCTGCCTCCGATTTTTGTGATCCGCTTTCCGTCCCCTTTAAGCGTGCGTAAGCACAAGTCGACCGAAAATTTTTCCAGTTTTTGCCGAAATAAAATGTACGGGGCAAGTATCCTTTAACGTTTTCTCGATTTTCTTGAATCGCCTGTATTGTTCGAACCAGCGATCGAAACCTTTGACAGTCATACATTTTCTTGACGCTCTTGACGCGTACTTTACGGTAGGACTATCACCGAAAACCCATATTTAAAAAAAAATGTTCAGTATTAGTGGTCGACCAACGCGATTCGTCGATTAATTATGTCTTTGGTTTTTTGGCTGTAACTCCGAAAACAATGCACTTAGAAGGCTCTGCCTGCGATTTTTGTGATCCTCTTTCCGTCCCCTTTAAGCGTGCGTAAGCACAAGTCGACCGAAAATTTTTCCAGTTTTTGCCGAAATAAAATGTAAGGGGCAAGTATCCCTTACCGTTTCTTGATTTTCTTGAGTCGCCTGTAACTTTCGAACCAGCGATCGAAACCTTTGATAATCATACATTTTCTTGAAGCTCTTTACCCGTACTTTGAGGTAGGACTATCAGCGAAAGCCCGTCTCCAAAAAAATTGTTTCAGTACTAGTGGTCGACCGAGGCGATTCGTCGATTAATCAAGTCTTTGGTTTTTTGGCTGTAACTCCGAAAATAATGCACTTAGAAGGCTCTGCCTCCGATTTTTGTGATCCGCTTTCCGTCCCCTTTAAGCGTGCGTAAGCACAAGTCGACCGAAAATTTTTCCAGTTTTTGCCGAAATAAAATGTAAGGGGCAAGTAACCTTTAACGTTTTCTCGATTTTCTTGAATCGCCTGTAATTTTCGATCCAGCGATCGAAACCTTTGACAGTCATACATTTTCTTGACGCTCTTGACGCGTACTTTCAGATAGGACTATCAGTGAAAGCCCATCATCAAAAAAAATGGTTTCAGTGCTAGTGGTCGACCGAGGCGATTCGTCGATTAATCAAGTCTTTGGTTTTTTGGCTGTAACTCCGAAAATAATGCACTTAGAAGGCTCTGCCTGCGATTTTTGTGATCCTCTTTCCGTCCTCTTTAGGCATGCGTAAGCACAAGTCGACCGAAAAACTTTCCAGTTTTTGCCGAAATGAAATGTAAGGGATATGTATCCCTTAACGTCTTCTCGATTTTCCTGAATCGCCTGTAACTTTCGAACCAGCGATCGATACCTTTGATAATCATACATTTTCTTGAAGCTCTTGACGCGTACTTTACGGTAGGACTATCACCGAAAACCCATATTTAAAAAAAAATGTTCAGTATTAGTGGTCGACCAAGGCGATTCGTCGATTAATCAAGTCTTTGGTTTTTGGGCTGTAACTCCGAAAATAATGCACTTAGAAGGCTCTGCCTGCGATTTTTGTGATCCGCTTCCCGTCCCCTTTAAGCGTGCGTAAGCACAAGTCGACCGAAAATTTTTCCAGTTTTTGCCGAAATAAAATGTAAGGGGCAAGTATCCTTTAACGTTTTCTCGATTTTCTTGAATCGCCTGTAACTTTCGAACCATCGATCGAAACCTTTGACAGTAATACATTTTCTTGAAGCTCTTGACGCGTACTTTCAGATAGGACTATCAGCGAAAGCCCATCATCAAAAAAATTTGTTTCAGTACTAGTGGTCGACCGAGGCGATTCGTCGATTAATCAAGTCTTTGGTTTTTGGGCTGTAACTCCGAAAATAATGCACTTAGAAGGCTCTGCCTGCGATTTTTGTGATCCTCTTTCCGTCCCCTTTAGGCATGCGTAAGCACAAGTCGACCGAAAAACTTTCCAATTTTTGCCGAAATGAAATGTAAGGGGCAAGTATCCTTTAACGTTTTCTCGATTTTCTTGAATCGCCTGTAACTTTCGAACCAGCGATCGAAACCTTTGATAGTCATACATTTTCTTGAAGCTCTTGACGCGTACTTTCAGATAGGACTATCAGCGAAAGCCCATCATCAATAAAAATTGTTTCAGTACTAGTGGTCGACCAAGGCAATTCGTCGATTAATCAAGTCTTTGGTTTTTTGGCTGTAACTCCGAAAATAATGCACTTAGAAGGCTCTGCCTGCGATTTTTGTGATCCTCTTTCCGTCCTCTTTAGGCATGCGTAAGCACAAGTCGACCGAAAAACATTCCAGTTTTTGCCGAAATGAAATGTAAGGGATATGTATCCCTTAACGTCTTCTCGATTTTCCTGAATCGCCTGTAACTTTCGAACCAGCGATCGATACCTGTGATAATCATACATTTTCTTGAAGCTCTTGACGCGTACTTTACGGTAGGACTATCACCGAAAAGTCATATTTAAAAAAAAATGTTCAGTACTAGTGGTCGACCAACGCGATTCGTCGATTAATCAAGTCTTTGGTTTTTGGGCTGTAACTCCGAAAATAATGCACTTAGAAGGCTCTGCCTGCGATTTTTGTGATCCTCTTTCCGTCCCTTTTAAGTGTGCGTAAGCACAAGTCGACCGAAAAACTTTCCAGTTTTTGCCGAAATAAAATGTAAGGGGCAAGTATCCATTAACGTTTTCTCGATTTTCTCGAACAGCCTGTAACTTTCGAACCAGCGATCGGAACCTTTGATAATTATACATTTTCTTGAAGCTCTTGACGCGTACTTTAAGGTAGGACTATCACCGAAAACCCATATTTAAAAAAAAATGTTCAGTACTAGAGGTCGACCAACGCGATTCGTCGATTAATCAAGTCTTTGGTTTTTGGGCTGTAACTCCGAAAATAATGCACTTAGAAGGCTCTGCCTGCGATTTTTGTGATCCTCTTTCCGTCCTCTTTAGGCATGCGTAAGAACAAGTCGACCGAAAAACTTTCCAGTTTTTGCCGAAGTAAAATGTAAGGGGCAAGTATCCCTTACCGTTTTCTAGATTTTCTTGAGTCGCCTGTAACTTTCGAACCAGCGATCGAAACCTTTGATAATCATACATTTTCTTGAAGCTCTTGACGCGTACTTTACGGTAGGACTATCACCGAAAACCCATATTTAAAAAAAAATGTTCAGTACTAGTGGTCGACCAACGCGATTCGTCGATTAATCAAGTCTTTGGTTTTTGGGCTGTAACTCCGAAAATAATGCACTTAGAAGGCTCTGCCTGCGATTTTTGTGATCCGCTTTCCGTCCCCTTTAAGCGTGCGTAAGCACAAGTCGACCGAAAATTTTTCCAGTTTTTGCCGAAATAAAATGTAAGGGGCAAGTATCCTTTAACGTTTTCTCGATTTTCTTGAATCGCCTGTAACTTTCGAATCAGCGATCGATACCTTTGATAATCATACATTTTCTTGAAGCTCTTGACGCGTACTTTACGGTAGGACTATCACCGAAAACCCATATTTAAAAAAAAATGTTCAGTACTAGTGGTCGACCAACGCGATTCGTCGATTAATCAAGTCTTTGGTTTTTGGGCTGTAACTCCGAAAATAATGCACTTAGAAGGCTCTGCCTGCGATTTTTGTGATCCTCTTTCCGTCCCTTTTAAGCGTGCGTAAGCACAAGTCGACCGAAAAACTTTCCAGTTTTTGCCGAAATAAAATGTGAGGGACAAGTATCCCTTACCGTTTTCTAGATTTTCTTGAGTCGCCTGTAACTTTCGAACCAGCGATCGAAACCTTTGATAATCATACATTTTCTTGAAGCTCTTTACCCGTACTTTGAGGTAGGACTATCAGCGAAAGCCCGTCTCCAAAAAAATTGTTTCAGTACTAGTGGTCGACCGAGGCGATTCGTCGATTAATCAAGTCTTTGGTTTTTTGGCTGTAACTCCGAAAATAATGCACTTAGAAGGCTCTGCCTGCGATTTTTCTGATCCTCTTTCCGTCCTCTTTAGGCATGCGTAAGCACAAGTCGACCGAAAAACTTTCCAGTTTTTGCCGAAAAAAAATGTAAGGGGTGTTTGGTAAAGATGTAAGTGGACTGTATTACTAATTCAAGATGGTAAAAGAAAGGGACAAGAGCCGGATTCAAATAAAGAGTCTGGTGACAGGCAAGCAGAAATAATTGGACAAGATGCTGTGTTCTGTACTTTTATTTCAACAAAAATGATCTGCAGTTAAATGTGGACAGTACCTTTTCTATAAGCAGGCGAAGTGCTTGTGAGCTGCTCAATCAGCCACTGCACTGGATTACTTGCTGAGTTTTTCTATTGTAAGAGTACACACGGTGATTAATTCACAATAAATAAATAAATAGATGTACAGTGATCTGATAGAAACAGCAACAAAATGAATTACCAATTGTATAGAATCACAGGTCGCTAAATGCGGAACCACACAGTCGCCTGCGAACGGTTCAACGAAAAACGTGCTGGTCTTGTCGCTGATCTGTTACAATAATGCCAGCAAATTAACAATGAAAATGATTACAAAATTTTGAGGGTGAACCTGCCTGTTAATTTGCTATGATGCTTCTTAACTGCTCCGATAAATTTCTCGCTTTCTCACTCACTACTCTCGTTGCACACGTGCGTACGGTACCAGGAATAGGGAGATAATGGCCGATCGATTTCGCGGGAAAGATCCTCGTGCCGAATCGATGCGGACGGAAGTACAAGGTTTTTTCTAAGAGCTGTTCGCAGATATGATTTGTCCCTTTGCACGGACAATAGCGCGTCACGCGAGCCGCTGATAGGCGAGCTATTCATCGAGCAGTGTATCGATTGCGATCTGGAGTGGGGCAGTGTCGCCAGGACCTGCCGTCACTCTTTATTCAAATGATCCGTGCCGACAGTGACATATAGTCACTACTGCTCTCTTCTATCGAGCCGCTCTCAATCCGCAACAAGGGGCAAGTATCCCTTACCGTTTTTTGATTTTCTTGAGTCGCCTGTAACTTTCGAACCAGCGATCGAAACCTTTGATAATCATACATGTTCTTGAAGCTCTTTACGCGTACTTTGAGGTAGGACTATCAGCGAAAGCCCATCTTTAAAAAAATTGTTTCTGTACTAGTGGTCGACCGAGGCGATTCGTCGATTAATCAAGTCTTTGGTTTTTTGGCTGTAACTCCGAAAATAATGCACTTAGAAGGCTCTGCCTCCGATTTTTGTGATCCTCTTTCCGTCCTCTTTAGGCGTGCGTAAGCACAAGTCGACCGGAAAACTTTCCAGTTTTTGCCGAAATAAAATGTAAGGGGCAAGTATCCCTTACCGTTTTCTCGATTTTCTTGAATTGCCTGTAACTTTCGAACCAGCGATCGAAACCTTTGACAGTAATACATTTTCTTGAAGCTCTTGACGCGTACTTTCAGATAGGACTATCAGTGAAAGCCCATCATCAAAAAAAATTTTTTCAGTACTAGTGGTCGACCAAGGCGATTCGTCGATTAATCAAGTCTTTGGTTTTTTGGCTGTAACTCCAAAAATAATGCACTTAGAAGGCTCTGCCAGCGATTTTTGTGATCCACATTCCGTTCTTTGTAGGCATGCGTAAGCACAAGTCGAACGAAAAACTTTCCAGTTTTTGCCGAAATAAAATGTAAGGGGCAAGTATCCCTTACCGTTTTCTCGATTTTTTGAATCGCCTGTAACTTTCGAACCAGCGATCGAAACCTTTGATAATCATACATTTCCCTGAAGCTCTTGACGCGTACTTCCAGATAGGACTATCAGCGAAAGCCCATCATCAAAAGAAATTGTTTCAGTACTAGTGGTCGACCAAGGCGATTCGTCGATTAATCAAGTCTTTGGTTTTTTGGCTGTAACTCCAAAAACAATGAACTTAGAAGGCTCTGCCTGCGATTTTTGTGATCCTCTTTCCGTCCTCTTTAGGCATGCGTAAGCACAAGTCGACCGAAAAACTTTCCAGTTTTTGCCGAAATAAAATGTAAGGGGCAAGTATCCCTTACCGTTTTTGATTTTCTTGAATTGCCTGTAACTTTCGAACCAGCGATCGAAACCTTTGATAATCATACATTTTCTTGAAGCTCTTTACGCGTACTTTGAGGTAGGACTATCAGCGAAAGCCCGTCTTCAAAAAAGATTGTTTCAGTGCTAGTGGTCGACCGAGGCGATTCGTCGATTAATCAAGTCTTTGGTTTTTTGGCTGTAACTCCGAAAATAATGCACTTAGAAGGCTCTGCCTGCGATTTTTGTGATCCTCTTTCCGTCCTCTGTAGGCACGCGTAAGCACAAGTCGAACGAAAAACTTTCAATTATTTGCCGAAATAAAATGTAAGGGGTATGTATCCCTTACCGTTTCCTCTTTTTCCTTTATTCGCCTGCTACTTTCGAACCAGCGGTCGAAACCTTTGATAGTCATACATTTTCGGGAAGCTCTTGATGCGTACTTCAAGATATTACTATCAGCGACATCCCATCTTCAAAAAAAAATTGTTTCAGTAGTAGTGGTCGACCGAGGCGATTCGTTGATTAATCAAGTCTTTGGTTTTTTGGCTGTAACTCCGAAAATAATGCACTTAGAAGGCTCTGCCTCCGATTTTTGTGATCCGCTTTCCGTCCCCTTTAAGCGTGCGTAAGCACAAGTCGACCGAAAATTTTTCCAGTTTTTGCCGAAATAAAATGTACGGGGCAAGTATCCTTTAACGTTTTCTCGATTTTCTTGAATCGCCTGTAATGTTCGAACCAGCGATCGAAACCTTTGACAGTCATACATTTTCTTGACGCTCTTGACGCGTACTTTACGGTAGGACTATCACCGAAAACCCATATTTAAAAAAAAATGTTCAGTATTAGTGGTCGACCAACGCGAGTCGTCGATTAATTATGTCTTTGGTTTTTTGGCTGTAACTCCGAAAATAATGCACTTAGAAGGCTCTGCCTGCGATTTTTGTGATCCTCTTTCCGTCCTCTTTAGGCATGAGTAAGCACAAGTCGACCGAAAAACTTTCCAGTTTTTGCCGAAATAAAATGTAAGGGGCAAGTATCCCTTACCGTTTTCTCGATTTTCTTGAATTGCCTGTAACTTTCGAACCAGCGATGGAAACCTTTGATAATCATACATTTTCTTGAAGCTCTTTGCGCGTACTCTAAGGTAGGACTATCAGGGAAAGCCCGTTTCAAAAAAAATTGTTTCAGTGCTAGTGGTCGACCGAAGCGATTCGTCGATTAATCAAGTCTTTTGTTTTTTGGCTGTAACTCCGAAAATAATGCACTTAGAAGGCTCTGCCTGCGAGTTTTGCGATCCGCTTTCCATCCTCTTTAAGCGTGCGTAAGCACAAGTCGACCGAAACACTTTCCATTATTTGCAGAAATAAAATGTAAGGGGTATGTATCCCTTAACGTTGTCTCGATTTTCTTTAATCGCCTGTTACTTTCAAACCAGCGATCGAAACCTTTGATAATCCCACATTTTCTTGAAGCTCGTGACGCGTTCTGTAAGATAGGACTATCACCGAAAGCCCATATTTAAAAAAAAATGTTCAGTACTAGTGGTCGACCAAGGCGATTCGTCGATTAATCAAGTCTTTAGTTTTTTGGCTGTAACTCCGAAAATAATGCACTCAGAAGGCTTTGCCTGCGATTTTTCTGATCCTCTTTCCGTCCTCTTTAGGCATGCGTAAGCACAAGTCGACCGAAAAACTTTCCAGTTTTTGCCGAAATAAAATGTAAGGGGCAAGTATCCCTTACCGTTTTTTGATTTTCTTGAGTCGCCTGTAACTTTCGAACCAGCGATCGAAACCTTTGATAATCATACATGTTCTTGAAGCTCTTTACGCGTACTTTGAGGTAGGACTATCAGCGAAAGCCCATCTTTAAAAAAATTGTTTCTGTACTAGTGGTCGACCGAGGCGATTCGTCTATTAATCAAGTCTTTGGTTTTTTGGCTGTAACTCCGAAAATAATGCACTTAGAAGGCTCTGCCTGCGATTTTTGTGATCCTCTTTCCGTCCTCTTTAGGCATGCGTAAGCACAAGTCGACCGGAAAACTTTCCAGTTTCTGCCGAAATAAAATGTAAGGGGCAAGTATCCCTTACCGTTTTCTCGATTTTCTTGAATTGCCTGTAACTTTCGAACCAGCGATCGAAACCTTTGACAGTAATACATTTTCTTGAAGCTCTTGACGCGTACTTTCAGATAGGACTATCAGTGAAAGCCCATCATCAAAAAAAATTTTTTCGGTACTAGTGGTCGACCAAGGCGATTCGTCGATTAATCAAGTCTTTGGTTTTTTGGCTGTAACTCCAAAAATAATGCACTTAGAAGGCTCTGCCTGCGATTTTTGTGATCCTCTTTCCGTCCCTTTTAAGCATGCGTAAACACAAGTCCACCGAAAAACTTTCCAGTTTTTGCCGAAATAAAATGTAAGGGGCAAGTATCCCTTACCGTTTTCTCGATTTTCTGGAATTGCCTGTAACTTTCGAACCAGCGATCGAAACCTTTGATAATCATACATTTTCTTGAAGCTCTTGACGCGTACTTTAAGGTAGGACTATCACCGAAAGCCCATATTTAAAAAAAAATGTTCAGTACTAGTGGTCGACCAACGCGATTCGTCGATTAATCAAGTCTTTGGTTTTTGGGCTGTAACTCCGAAAATAATGCACTTAGAAGGCTCTGCCTCCGATTTTTGTGATCCGCTTTCCGTCCCCTTTAAGCGTGCGTAAGCACAAGTCGACCGAAAATTTTTCCAGTTTTTGCCGAAATAAAATGTAAGGGGCAAGTATCCCTTACCGTTTTCTCGATTTTCTTGAATTGCCTGTAACTTTCGAACCAGCGATCGAAACCTTTGATAATCATACATTTTCTTGAAGCTCTTTGCGCGTACTCTAAGGTAGGACTATCAGCGAAAGCCCATCTTTAAAAAAAACTATTTCAGTAGAAGTGGTCGACCAAGGCTCTTCGTCCATTAATTAGGTCATTGGCTTTTGGGCTGTAATTTTGACAATAATGCACTTAGAAGGCTTAGCCTGCTATTTTTGTGATCCTCTTTCCGTCCCTTTAAGCGTGCGTAAGCACAAGTCGACCGAAAAACTTTCCAGTTTTTGCCGAAATAAAATGTAAGGGGCAAGTATCCATTAACGTTTTCTCGATTTTCTCGAACAGCCTGTAACTTTCGAACCAGCGATCGATACCTTTGATAATCATACATTTTCTTGAAGCTCTTGACGCGTACTTTACGGTAGGACTATCAGTGAAAGCCCATCATCAAAAAAAATGGTTTCAGTGCTAGTGGTCGACCGAGGCGATTCGTCGATTAATCAAGTCTTTGGTTTTTGGGCTGTAACTCCGAAAATAATGCACTTAGAAGGCTCTGCCTGCGATTTTTGTGATCCTCTTTCCGTCCTCTTTAGGCATGCGTAAGCACAAGTCGACCGAAAAACTTTCCAGTTTTTGCCGAAATAAAATGTAAGGGGCAAGTATCCCTTACCGTTTTCTCGATTTTCTTGAATTGCCTGTAACTTTCGAACCAGCGATCGAAACCTTTGATAATCATACATTTTCTTGAAGCTCTTGACGCGTACTTTACGGTAGGACTATCACCGAAAGCCCATATTTAAAAAAAAATGTTCAGTACTAGTGGTCGACCGAGGCGATTCGTCGATTAATCAAGTCTTTGGTTTTTTGGCTGTAACTCCGAAAATAATGCACTTAGAAGGCTCTGCCTGCGATTTTTGTGATCCTCTTTCCGTCCTCTTTAGGCATGCGTAAGCACAAGTCGACCGAAAAACTTTCCAGTTTTTGCCGAAATGAAATGTAAGGGATATGTATCCCTTAACGTTTTCTCGATTTTCCTGAATCGCCTGTAACTTTCGAACCAGCGATCGATACCTTTGATAATCATACATTTTCTTGAAGCTCTTGACGCGTACTTTACGGTAGGACTATCACCGAAAACCCATATTTAAAAAAAAATGTTCAGTATTAGTGGTCGACCAAGGCGATTCGTCGATTAATAAGTCTTTGGTTTTTTGGCTGTAACTCCGAAAATAATGCACTTAGAAGGCTCTGCCTGCGATTTTTGTGATCCTCTTTCCGTCCCCTTTAAGCGTGCGTAAGCACAAGTCGACCGAAAACTTTTCCAGTTTTTGCCGAAATAAAATGTAAGGGGCAAGTATCCCTTACCGTTTTCTAGATTTTCTTGAGTCGCCTGTAATTTTCGAACCAGCGATCGAAACCTTTGACAGTCATACATTTTCTTGACGCTCTTGACGCGTACTTTCAGATAGGACTATCACCGAAAGGCCATCTTCAAAAAAAAATTGTTTCAGTAGTAGTGGTCGACCAAGGCGATTCGTCGATTAATCAAGTCTTTGGTTTTTTGGCTGTAACTCCGAAAATAATGCACTTAGAAGGCTCTGCCTGCGATTTTTCAGATCCTCTTTCCGTCCTCTTTAAGCGTGCGTTAGCACAAGTCGACCGAAACACTTTCCAATTTTTGCCGAAATAAAATGTAAGGGGTATGTATCCTTTACCGTTTCCTCGATTTTCTTTAATCGCCTGTTACTTTCAAACCAGCGATCGAAACCTTTGATAATCCCACATTTTCTTGAAGCTCTTGACGCGTTCTGTAAGATAGGACTATCACCGAAAGCCCATATTTAAAAAAAAAATGTTCAGTACTAGTGGTCGACCAAGGCGATTCGTCGATTAATCAAGTCTTTGGTCTTTTGGCTGTAACTCCAAAAATAATGCACTTAGAAGGCTCTGCCTGCGATTTTTGTGATCCACATTCCGTTCTTTGTAGGCATGCGTAAGCACAAGTCGAACGAAAAACTTTCCAGTTTTTGCCGAAATAAAATGTAAGGGGCAAGTATCCCTTACCGTTTTCTCGATTTTCTGGAATTGCCTGTAACTTTCGAACCAGCGATCGAAACCTTTGATAATCATACATTTTCTTGAAGCTCTTGACGCGTACTTTAAGGTAGGACTATCACCGAAAGCCCATATTTAAAAAAAAATGTTCAGTACTAGTGGTCGACCAACGCGATTCGTCGATTAATTATGTCTTTGGTTTTTTGGCTGTAACTCCGAAAATAATGCACTTAGAAGGCTCTGCCTTCGATTTTTGTGATCCGCTTTCCGTCCCCTTTAAGCGTGCGTAAGCACAAGTCGACCGAAAATGTTTCCAGTTTTTGCCGAAATAAAATGTAAGGGGCAAGTATCAAAAAAAATGGTTTCAGTGCTAGTGGTCGACCGAGGCGATTCGTCGATTAATCAAGTCTTTGGTTTTTGGGCTGTAACTCCGAAAATAATGCACTTAGAAGGCTCTGCCTGCGATTTTTGTGATCCTCTTTCCGTCCTCTTTAGGCATGCGTAAGCACAAGTCGACCGAAAAACTTTCCAGTTTTTGCCGAAATGAAATGTAAGGGATATGTATCCCTTAACGTCTTCTCGATTTTCCTGAATCGCCTGTAACTTTCGAACCAGCGATCGATACCTTTGATAATCATACATTTTCTTGAAGCTCTTGACGCGTACTTTACGGTAGGACTATCACCGAAAACTTATATTTAAACAAAAATGTTCAGTATTAGTGGTCGACCAAGGCGATTCGTCGATTAATCAAGTCTTTGGTTTTTTGGCTGTAACTCCGAAAATAATGCACTTAGAAGGCTCTGCCTGCGATTTTTGTGATCCTCTTTCCGTCCCCTTTAAGCGTGCGTAAGCACAAGTCGACTGAAAACTTTTCCAGTTTTTGCCGAAATAAAATGTAAGGGGCAAGTATCCTTTAACGTTTTCTCGATTTTCTTGAATCGCCTGTAACTTTCGAACCAGCGATCGAACCCTTTGACAGTAATACATTTTCTTGAAGCTCTTGCCGCGTTCTTTAAAATAGGGCTATCAGCGAAAGCCCATCTTTAAAAAAAATTGTTTCAGTGTTAGTGGTCGACCGAGGCGATTCGTCGATTAATCAAGTCTTTTGTTTTTTGGCTGTAACTCCGAAAATAATGCACTTAGAAGGCTCTGCCTGCGAGTTTTGCGATCCGCTTTCCATCCTCTTTAAACGTGCGTAAGCACAAGTCGACCGAAACACTTTCCATTATTTGCCGAAATAAAATGTAAGGGGTATGTATCCCTTAACGTTGTCTCGGTTTTCTTGAATCGCCTGTAACTTTCGAACCAGCGATCGAAACCTTTGATAATCATACATTTTCTTGAAGCTCTTTACGCGTACTTTGAGGTAGGACTATCAGCGAAAGCCCGTCTTCAAAAAAAATTATTTCAGCGCTAGTGGTCGACCGAGGCGATTCGTCGATTTATCAAGTCTTTGGTTTTTTGGCTGTAACTCCGAAAATAATGCACTTAGAAGGCTCTGCCTGCGATTTTTGTGATCCTCTATCCGTCCCCTTTAAGCGTGCGTAAGCACAAGTCGACCGAAAATTTTTCCAGTTTTTGCCGAAATAAAATGTAAGGGGCAAGTATCCTTTAACGTTTTCTCGATTTTCTTGAATCGCCTGTAACTTTCGAACCAGCGATCGAAACCTTTGACAGTAATACATTTTCTTGAAGCTCTTGTCGCGTACTTTCAGATAGGACTATCAGCGAAAGCCCATCATCAAAAAAAATTGTTTCAGTACTAGTGGTCGACCAACGCGATTCGTCGATTAATCAAGTCTTTGGTTTTTGGGCTGTAACTCCGAAAATAATGCACTTAGAAGGCTCTGCCTGCGATTTTTGTGATCCTCTTTCCGTCCCTTTTAAGCGTGCGTAAGCACAAGTCGACCGAAAAACTTTCCAGTTTTTGCCGAAATAAAATGTGAGGGACAAGTATCCCTTACCGTTTTCTCGATTTTCTTGAGTCGCCTGTAACTTTCGAACCAGCGATCGAAACCTTTGATAGTCATACATTTTCTTGAAGCTCTTTACCCGAACTTTGAGGTAGGACTATCAGCGAAAGCCCGTCTCCAAAAAAATTGTTTCAGTACTAGTGGTCGACCGAGGCGATTCGTCGATTAATCAAGTCTTTGGTTTTTTGGCTGTAACTCCGAAAATAATGCACTTAGAAGGCTCTGCCTCCGATTTTTGTGATCCGCTTTCCGTCCCCTTTAAGCGTGCGTAAGCACAAGTCGACCGAAAATTTTTCCAGTTTTTGCCGAAATAAAATGTAAGGGGCAAGTAACCTTTAACGTTTTCTCGATTTTCTTGAATCGCCTGTAATTTTCGAACCAGCGATCGAAACCTTTGACAGTCATACATTTTCTTGACGCTCTTGACGCGTACTTTCAGATAGGACTATCAGTGAAAGCCCATCATCAAAAAAAATGGTTTCAGTGCTAGTGGTCGACCGAGGCGATTCGTCGATTAATCAAGTCTTTGGTTTTTGGGCTGTAACTCCGAAAATAATGCACTTAGAAGGCTCTGCCTGCGATTTTTGTGATCCTCTTTCCGTCCTCTTTAGGCATGCGTAAGCACAAGTCGACCGAAAAACTTTCCAGTTTTTGCCGAAATGAAATGTAAGGGATATGTATCCCTTAACGTCTTCTCGATTTTCCTGAATCGCCTGTAACTTTCGAACCAGCGATCGATACCTTTGATAATCATACATTTTCTTGAAGCTCTTGACGCGTACTTTACGGTAGGACTATCACCGAAAACCCATATTTAAACAAAAATGTTCAGTATTAGTGGTCGACCAAGGCGATTCGTCGATTAATCAAGTCTTTGGTTTTTTGGCTGTAACTCCGAAAATAATGCACTTAGAAGGCTCTGCCTGCGATTTTTGTGATCCTCTTTCCGTCCCCTTTAAGCGTGCGTAAGCACAAGTCGACCGAAAACTTTTCCAGTTTTTGCCGAAATAAAATGTAAGGGGCAAGTATCCTTTAACGTTTTCTCGATTTTCTTGAATCGCCTGTAACTTTCGAACCAGCGATCGAAACCTTTGACAGTAATACATTTTCTTGAAGCTCTTGCCGCGTTCTTTAAAATAGGGCTATCAGCGAAAGCCCATCTTTAAAAAAAATTGTTTCAGTGTTAGTGGTCGACCGAGGCGATTCGTCGATTAATCAAGTCTTTGGTTTTTTGGCTGTAACTCCGAAAATAATGCACTTAGAAGGCTCTGCCTGCGATTTTTGTGATCCACTTTCCGTTCTCTGTAGGCATGCGTAAGCACAAGTCGACCGAAAAACTTTCCAGTTTTTGCCGAAATAAAATGTAAGGGATATGTATCCCTTAACGTTTTCTCGATTTTCCTGAATCGCCTGTTACTTTCGAACCAGCGATCGAAACCTTTGATAATCGTACATTTTCTTGAAGCTCTTCACGCGTTCTTTAAGATTGGACTAGCAGCGAAAGCCCATCTTTAAAAAAATTGTTTCTGTACTAGTGGTCGACCGAGGCGATTCGTCGAT
Source organism: Anoplius nigerrimus (assembly GCA_914767735.1). NCBI lineage: Eukaryota > Metazoa > Arthropoda > Insecta > Hymenoptera > Pompilidae > Anoplius > Anoplius nigerrimus. Next base: position 1,227,353 of record OU612079.1, on the reverse strand, counting down.
AAATCAAGTCTTTGGTTATTTGGCTGTAACTCCAAAAATAATGCACTTAGAAGGCTCTGCCTGCGATTTTTGTGATCCGCTTTTGTCCTCTTTAGGCATGCGTAAGCACAAGTCGACCGAAAAACTTTCCCGTTTTTGCCGAAATAAAATGTAAGGGGCAAGTATCCCTTACCGTTTTCTAGATTTTCTTGAGTCGCCTGTAACTTTCGAACCAGCGATCGAAACCTTTGATAATCATACATTTTCTTGAAGCTCTTTGCGCGTACTCTAAGGTAGGACTATCAGCGAAAGCCCGTTTAAAAAAAAATTGTTTCAGTGCTAGTGGTCGACCGAAGCGATTCGTCGATTAATCAAGTCTTTTGTTTTTTGGCTGTAACTCCGAAAATAATGCACTTAGAAGGCTCTGCCTGCGAGTTTTGCGATCCTCTTTCCATCCTCTTTAAGCGTGCGTAAGCACAAGTCGACCGAAACACTTTCCATTATTTGCCGAAATAAAATGTAAGGGGTATGTATCCCTTAACGTTGTCTCGGTTTTCTTGAATCGCCTGTAGCTATCGAACCAGCGATCGAAACCTATGATAATCAAACATTTTCTTGAAGCTCTTGGCGCGTACTTAAAGACAGGACTATCAGCGAAAGCCCATCTTTAAAAAAAACTGTTTCAGTAGAAGTGGTCGACCAAGGCTCTTCGTCCATTAATTAGGTCATTGGTTTTTGGGCTGTAATTTTGACAATAATGCACCTAGAAGGCTTAGCCTGCGATTTTTGTGATCCTCTTTCCGTCCCTTTAAGCGTGCGTAAGCACAAGTCGACCGAAAAACTTTCCAGTTTTTGCCGAAATAAAATGTAAGGGGCAAGTATCCTTTAACGATTTCTCGATTTTCTGGAATTGCCTGTAACTTTCGAACCAGCGATCGAAACCTTTGATAATCATACATTTTCTTGAAGCTCTTGACGCGTACTTTAAGGTAGGACTATCACCGAAAGCCCATATTTAAAAAAAAATGTTCAGTACTAGTGGTCGACCAACGCGATTCGTCGATTAATCAAGTCTTTGGTTTTTTGGCTGTAACTCCGAAAATAATGCACATAGAAGGCTCTGCCTGCGATTTTTGTGATCCTCTTTCCGTCCTCTTTAGGCATGCGTAAGAACAAGTCGACCGAAAATCTTTCCAGTTTTTGCCGAAGTAAAATGTAAGGGGCAAGTATCCTTTAACGTTTTCTCGATTTTCTTGAATCGCCTGTAACTTTCGAACCAGCGATCGAAACCTTTGACAGTAATACATTTTCTTGAAGCTCTTGACGCGTACTTTACGGTAGGACTATCACCGAAAACCCATATTTAAAAAAAAATGTTCAGTACTAGTGGTCGACCAACGCGATTCGTCGATTAATCAAGTCTTTGGTTTTTTGGCTGTAACTCCGAAAATAATGCACTTAGAAGGCTCTGCCTGCGATTTTTGTGATCCTCTTTCCGTCCCTTTAAGCGTGCGTAAGCACAAGTCGACCGAAAAACTTTCCAGTTTTTGCCGAAATAAAATGTAAGGGGCAAGTATCCTTTAACGTTTTCTCGATTTTCTGGAATTGCCTGTAACTTTCGAACCAGCGATCGAAACCTTTGATAATCATACATTTTCTTGAAGCTCTTTGCGCGTACTCTAAGGTAGGACTATCAGCGAAAGCCCATCTTTAAAAAAAACTATTTCAGTAGAAGTGGTCGACCAAGGCTCTTCGTCCATTAATTAGGTCATTGGTTTTTGGGCTGTAATTTTGACAATAATGCACTTAGAAGGCTTAGCCTGCTATTTTTGTGATCCTCTTTCCGTCCCTTTAAGCGTGCGTAAGCACAAGTCGACCGAAAAACTTTCCAGTTTTTGCCGAAATAAAATGTAAGGGGCAAGTATCCATTAACGTTTTCTCGATTTTCTCGAACAGCCTGTAACTTTCGAACCAGCGATCGATACCTTTGATAATCATACATTTTCTTGAAGCTCTTGACGCGTACTTTACGGTAGGACTATCAGTGAAAGCCCATCATAAAAAAAAATGGTTTCAGTGCTAGTGGTCGACCGAGGCGATTCGTCGATTAATCAAGTCTTTGGTTTTTGGGCTGTAACTCCGAAAATAATGCAGTTAGAAGGCTCTGCCTGCGATTTTTGTGATCCTCTTTCCGTCCTCTTTAGGCATGCGTAAGCACAAGTCGACCGAAAAACTTTCCAGTTTTTGCCGAAATAAAATGTAAGGGGCAAGTATGCCTTACCGTTTTCTCGATTTTCTTGAATTGCCTGTAACTTTCGAACCAGCGATCGAAACCTTTGATAATCATACATTTTCTTGAAGCTCTTGACGCGTACTTTACGGTAGGACTATCACCGAAAGCCCATATTTAAAAAAAAATGTTCAGTACTAGTGGTCGACCAACGCGATTCGTCGATTAATTATGTCATTGGTTTTTTGGCTGTAACTCCGAAAATAATGCACTTAGAAGGCTCTGCCTTCGATTTTTGTGATTCGCTTTCCGTCCCCTTTAAGCGTGCGTAAGCACAAGTCGACCGAAAATTTTTCCAGTTTTTGCCGAAATAAAATGTAAGGGGCAAGTATCCTTTAACGTTTTCTCGATTTTCTTGAATCGCCTGTAACTTTCGAACCATCGATCGAAACCTTTGACAGTAATACATTTTCTAGAAGCTCTTGACGCGGACTTTCAGATAGGACTATCAGCGAAAGCCCATCTTTAAAAAAATTGTTTCTGTACTAGTGGTTGACCGAGGCGATTCGTCTATTAATCAAGTCTTTGGTTTTTTGGCTGTAACTCCGAAAATAATGCACTTAGAAGGCTCTGCCTGCGATTTTTATGATCCTCTTTCCGTCCTCTTTAGGCGTGCGTAAGCACAAGTCGACCGGAAAACTTTCCAGTTTTTGCCGAAATAAAATGTAAGGGGCAAGTATCCCTTACCGTTTTCTCGATTTTCTTGAATTGCCTGTAACTTTCGAACCAGCGATCGAAACCTTTGACAGTAATACATTTTCTTGAAGCTCTTGACGCGTACTTTCAGATAGGACTATCAGTGAAAGCCCATCATCAAAAAAAATTTTTTCAGTACTAGTGGTCGACCAAGGCGATTCGTCGATTAATCAAGTCTTTGGTTTTTTGGCTGTAACTCCAAAAATAATGCACTTGGAAGGCTCTGCCTGCGATTTTTGTGATCCACATTCCGTTCTTTGTAGGCATGCGTAAGCACAATTCAAACGAAAAACTTTCCAGTTTTTGCCGAAAAAAAAAGGTAAGGGGCAAGTATCCCTTACCGTTTTCTCGATTTTTTGAATCGCCTGTAACTTTCGAACCAGCGATCGATACCTTTGATAATCATACATTTTCTTGAAGCTCTTGACGCGTACTTTGAGGTAGGACTATCAGCGAAAGCCCGTCTTCAAAAAAAATTGTTAAAGTGCTAGTGGTCGACCGAGGCGATTCGTCGATTAATCAAGTCTTTGGTTTTTTGGCTGTAACTCCGAAAATAATGCACTTAGAAGGCTCTGCCTGCGATTTTTGTGATCCTCTTTCCGTCCTCTGTAGGCATGCGTAAGCACAAGTCGAACGAAAAACTTTCAATTATTTGCCGAAATAAAATGTAAGGGGTATGTATCCCTTACCGTTTCCTCTTTTTTCTTTAATCGCCTGCTACTTTCGAACCAGCGGTCGAAACCTTTGATAGTCATACATTTTCGGGAAGCTCTTGATGCGTACTTCAAGATATTACTATCAGCGACATCCCATCTTCAAAAAAAAATTGTTTCAGTAGTAGTGGTCGACCGAGGCGATTCGTCGATTAATCAAGTCTTTGGTTTTTTGGCTGTAACTCCGAAAATAATGCACTTAGAAGGCTCTGCCTGCGATTTTTGTGATCCTCTTTCCGTCCCCTTTAAGCGTGCGTAAGCACAAGTCGACCGAAAATTTTTCCAGTTTTTGCCGAAATAAAATGTAAGGGGCAAGTATCCTTTAACGTTTTCTCGATTTTCTTGAATCGCCTGTAACTTTCGAACCAGCGATCGAAACCTTTGACAGTAATACATTTTTTGAAGCTCTTGTCGCGTACTTTCAGATAGGACTATCAATGAAAGCCCATCATCAAAAAAAATTGTTTCAGTCCTAGTGGTCGACCAAGCCGATTCGTCGATTAATCAAGTCTTTGGTTTTTTGGCTGTAACTCCGAAAATAATGCACTTAGAAGGCTCTGCCTGCGATTTTTCTGATCCTCTTTCCGTCCTCTTTAAGCCTGCGTAAGCACAAGTCGACCGAAACACTTTCCATTTTTTGCCGAAATAAAATGTAAGGGGTATGTATCCTTTAACGTTTTCTCGATTTTCTTGAATCGCCTGTAACTTTCGAACCAGCGATCGAAACCTTTGACAGTAATACATTTTCTTGAAGCTCTTGACGCGTTCTTTAAAATAGGGCTATCAGCGAAAGCCCATCTTTAAAAAAAATTGTTTCAGTGTTAGTGGTCGACCGAGGCGATTCGTCGATTAATCAAGTCTTTGGTTATTTGGCTGTAACTCCAAAAATAATGCACTTAGAAGGCTCTGCCTGCGATTTTTGTGATCCGCTTTTGTCCTCTTTAGGCATGCGTAAGCACAAGTCGACCGAAAAACTTTCCCGTTTTTGCCGAAATAAAATGTAAGGGGCAAGTATCCCTTACCGTTTTCTAGATTTTCTTGAGTCGCCTGTAACTTTCGAAACAGCGATCGAAACCTTTGATAATCATACATTTTCTTGAAGCTCTTGCCGCGTTCTTTAAAATAGGGCTATCAGCGAAAGCCCATCTTTAAAAAAAATTGTTTCAGTGTTAGTGGTCGACCGAGGCGATTCGTCGATTAATCAAGTCTTTGGTTTTTTGGCTGTAACTCCGAAAATAATGCACTTAGAAGGCTCTGCCTGCGATTTTTGTGATCCACTTTCCGTCCTCTTTAGGCACGCGTAAGCACAAGTCGACCGAAAATTTTTCCAGTTTTTGCCGAAATAAAATGTAAGGGGCAAGTATCCTTCAACGTTTTCTCGATTTTCTTGAATCGCCTGTAACTTTCGAACCATCGATCGAAACCTTTGACAGTAATACATTTTCTTGAAGCTCTTGACGCGTACTTTCAGATAGGACTATCAGCGAAAGCCCATCATCAAAAAAATTTGTTTCAGTACTAGTGGTCGACCAAGGCGATTCGTCGATTAATCAAGTCTTTGGTTTTTTGGCTGTAACTCCAAAAACAATGAACTTAGAAGGCTCTGCCTGCGATTTTTGTGATCCTCTTTCCGTCCTCTTCAGGCATGCGTAAGCACAAGTCGACCGAAAAACTTTCCAGTTTTTGCCGAAATAAAATGTAAGGGGCAAGTATCCCTTACCGTTTTTGATTTTCTTGAATTGCCTGTAACTTTCGAACCAGCGATCGAAACCTTTGATAATCATACATTTTCTTGAAGCTCTTTACGCGTACTTTGAGGTAGGACTATCAGCGAAAGCCCGTCTTCAAAAAAAATTGTTAAAGTGCTAGTGGTCGACCGAGGCGATTCGTCGATTAATCAAGTCTTTGGTTTTTTGGCTGTAACTCCGAAAATAATGCACTTAGAAGGCTCTGCCTGCGATTTTTGTGATCCTCTTTCCGTCCTCTGTAGGCATGCGTAAGCACAAGTCGAACGAAAAACTTTCAATTATTTGCCGAAATAAAATGTAAGGGGTATGTATCCCTTACCGTTTCCTCTTTTTTCTTTAATCGCCTGCTACTTTCGAACCAGCGGTCGAAACCTTTGATAGTCATACATTTTCGGGAAGCTCTTGATGCGTACTTCAAGATATTACTATCAGCGACATCCCATCTTCAAAAAAAAATTGTTTCAGTAGTAGTGGTCGACCGAGGCGATTCGTCGATTAATCAAGTCTTTGGTTTTTGGTTGTAACTCCGAAAATAATGCACTTAGAAGGCTCTGCCTGCGATTTTTGTGATCCTCTTTCCGTCCCCTTTAAGCGTGCGTAGCACAAGTCGACCGAAAATTTTTCCAGTTTTTGCCGAAATGAAATGTAAGGGATATGTATCTCTTAACGTCTTCTCGATTTTCCTGAATCGCCTGTAACTTTCGAACCAGCGATCGAAACCTTTGATAATCATACATTTTCTTGAAGCTCTTTACCCGTACTTTGAGGTAGGACTATCAGCGAAAGCCCGTCTCCAAAAAAATTGTTTCAGTACTAGTGGTCGACCGAGGCGATTCGTCGATTAATCAAGTCTTTGGTTTTTTGGCTGTAACTCCGAAAATAATGCACTTAGAAGGCTCTGCCTCCGATTTTTGTGATCCGCTTTCCGTCCCCTTTAAGCGTGCGTAAGCACAAGTCGACCGAAAATTTTTCCAGTTTTTGCCGAAATAAAATGTACGGGACAAGTATCCTTTAACGTTTTCTCGATTTTCTTGAATCGCCTGTAATGTTCGAACCAGCGATCGAAACCTTTGACAGTCATACATTTTCTTGACGCTCTTGACGCGTACTTTACGGTAGGACTATCACCGAAAACCCATATTTAAAAAAAAATGTTCAGTATTAATGGTCGACCAACGCGATTCGTCGATTAATTATGTCTTTGGTTTTTTGGCTGTAACTCCGAAAATAATGCACTTAGAAGGCTCTGCCTGCGATTTTTGTGATTCTCTTTCCGTCCCCTTTAAGCGTGCGTAAGCACAAGTCGACCGAAAATTTTTCCAGTTTTTGCCGAAATAAAATGTAAGGTGCAAGTATCCTTTAACGTTTTCTCGATTTTCTTGAATCGCCTGTAACTTTCGAACCAGCGATCGAAACCTTTGACAGTAATACATTTTCTTGTAGCTCTTGACGCGTACTTTCAGATAGGACTATCAGCGAAAGCCCATCATCAAAAAAAATTGTTTCAGTACTAGTGGTCGACCAAGGCAATTCGTCGATTAATCAAGTCTTTGGTTTTTTGGCTGTAACTCCGAAAATAATGCACTTAGAAGGCTCTGCCTGCGATTTTTGTGATCCTCTTTCCGTCCTATTTAGGCATGCGTAAGCACAAGTCGACCGAAAAACATTCCAGTTTTTGCCGAAATGAAATGTAAGGGATATGTATCCCTTAACGTCTTCTCGATTTTCCTGAATCGCCTGTAACTTTCGAACCAGCGACCGATACCTTTGATAATCATACATTTTCTTGAAGCTCTTGACGCGTACTTTACGGTAGGACTATCACCGAAAACCCATATTTAAAAAAAAATGTTCAGTACTAGTGGTCGACCAACGCGATTCGTCGATTAATCAAGTCTTTGGTTTTTGGGCTGTAACTCCGAAAATAATGCACTTAGAAGGCTCTGCCTGCGATTTTTGTGATCCTCTTTCCGTCTCTTTTAAGCGTGCGTAAGCACAAGTCGACCGAAAAACTTTCCAGTTTTTGCCGAAATAAAATGTGAGGGACAAGTATCCCTTACCGTTTTCTAGATTTTCTTGAGTCGCCTGTAACTTTCGAACCAGCGATCGAAACCTTTGATGATCATACATTTTCTTGAAGCTCTTTACCCGTACTTTGAGGTAGGACTATCAGCGAAAGCCCGTCTCCAAAAAAATTGTTTCAGTACTAGTGGTCGACCGAGGCGATTCGTCGATTAATCAAGTCTTTGGTTTTTTGGCAGTAACTCCGAAAATAATGCACTTAGAAGGCTCTGCCTGCGATTTTTCAGATCCTCTTTCCGTCCTCTTTAAGCGTGCGTTAGCACAAGTCGACCGAAACACTTTCCATTTTTTGCCGAAATAAAATGTAAGGGGTATGTATCCTTTACCGTTTCCTCGATTTTCTTTAATCGCCTGTTACTTTCAAACCAGCGATCGAAACCTTTGATAATCCCACATTTTCTTGAAGCTCTTGACGCGTTCTGTAAGATAGGACTATCACCGAAAGCCCATATTTAAAAAAAAATGTTCAGTACTAGTGGTCGACCAAGGCGATTCGTCGATTAATCAAGTCTTTGGTTTTTTGGCTGTAACTCCGAAAATAATGCACTTAGAAAACTCTGCCTGCGATTTTTGTGATCCTCTTTCCGTCCTCTTTAGGCATGCGTAAGCACAAGTCGACCGAAAAACTTTCCAATTTTTGCCGAAATAAAATGTAAGGGGCAAGTATCCCTTACCGTTTTTTGATTTTCTTGAGTCGCCTGTACCTTTCGAACCAGCGATCGAAACCTTTGATAATCATACATTTTCTTGAAGCTCTTGACGCGTTCTGTAAGATAGGACTATCACCGAAAGCCCATCATCAAAAAAAATTTTTTCAGTACTAGTGGTCGACCAAGGCGATTCGTCGATTAATCAAGTCTTTGGTTTTTTGGCTGTAACTCCAAAAATAATGCACTTAGAAGGCTCTGCCTGCGATTTTTGTGATCCACATTCCGTTCTTTGTAGGCATGCGTAAGCACAATTCAAACGAAAAACTTTCCAGTTTTTGCCGAAATAAAATGTAAGGGGCAAGTATCCCTTACCGTTTTTGATTTTCTTGAATTGCCTGTAACTTTCGAACCAGCGATCGAAACCTTTGATAATCATACATTTTCTTGAAGCTCTTTACGCGTACTTTGAGGTAGGACTATCAGCGAAAGCCCGTCTTCAAAAAAAATTGTTAAAGTGCTAGTGGTCGACCGAGGCGATTCGTCGATTAATCAAGTCTTTGGTTTTTTGGCTGTAACTCCGAAAATAATGCACTTAGAAGGCTCTGCCTGCGATTTTTGTGATCCTCTTTCCGTCCTCTGTAGGCATGCGTAAGCACAAGTCGAACGAAAAACTTTCAATTATTTGCCGAAATAAAATGTAAGGGGTATGTATCCCTTACCGTTTCCTCTTTTTTCTTTAATCGCCTGCTACTTTCGAACCAGCGGTCGAAACCTTTGATAGTCATACATTTTCGGGAAGCTCTTGATGCGTACTTCAAGATATTACTATCAGCGACATCCCATCTTCAAAAAAAAATTGTTTCAGTAGTAGTGGTCGACCGAGGCGATTCGTCGATTAATCAAGTCTTTGGTTTTTTGGCTGTAACTCCGAAAATAATGCACTTAGAAGGCTCTGCCTTCGATTTTTGTGATCCGCTTTCCGTCCCCTTTAAGCGTGCGTAAGCACAAGTCGACCGAAAATTTTTCCAGTTTTTGCCGAAATAAAATGTACCGGGCAAGTATCCTTTAACGTTTTCTCGATTTTCTTGAATCGCCTGTAATGTTCGAACCAGCGATCGAAACCTTTGACAGTGATACATTTTCTTGACGCTCTTGACGCGTACTTTACGGTAGGACTATCACCGAAAACCCATATTTAAAAAAAAATGTTCAGTATTAGTGGTCGACCAACGCGATTCGTCGATTAATTATGTCTTTGGTTTTTAGGCTGTAACTCCGAAAATAATGCACTTAGAAGGCTCTGCCTGCGATTTTTGTGATCCTCTTTCCGTCCCCTTTAAGCGTGCGTAAGCACAAGTCGACCGAAAATTTTTCCAGTTTTTGCCGAAATAAAATGTAAGGTGCAAGTATCCTTTAACGTTTTCTCAATTTTCTTGAATCGCCTGTAACTTTCGAACCAGCGATCGAAACCTTTGACAGTAATACATTTTCTTGAAGCTCTTGTCGCGTACTTTCAGATAGGACTATCAGCGAAAGCCCATCATCAAAAAAAATTGTTTCAGTACTAGTGGTCGACCAAGGCAATTCGTCGATTAATCAAGTCTTTGGTTTTTTGGCTGTAACTCCGAAAATAATGCACTTAGAAGGCTCTGCCTGCGATTTTTGTGATCCTCTTTCCGTCCTCTTTAGGCATGCGTAAGCACAAGTCGACCGAAAAACATTCCAGTTTTTGCCGAAATGAAATGTAAGGGATATGTATCCCTTAACGTCTTCTCGATTTTCCTGAATCGCCTGTAACTTTCGAACCAGCGACCGATACCTTTGATAATCATACATTTTCTTGAAGCTCTTGACGCGTACTTTACGGTAGGACTATCACCGAAAACCCATATTTAAAAAAAATGTTCAGTACTAGTGGTCGACCAACGCGTTTCGTCGATTAATCAAGTCTTTGGTTTTTGGGCTGTAACTCCGAAAATAATGCACTTAGAAGACTCTGCCTGCGATTTTTGTGATCCTCTTTCCGTCCCTTTTAAGCGTGCGTAAGCACAAGTCGACCGAAAAACTTTCCAGTTTTTGCCGAAATAAAATGTGAGGGACAAGTATCCCTTACCGTTTTCTAGATTTTCTTGAGTCGCCTGTAACTTTCGAACCAGCGATCGAAACCTTTGATAATCATACATTTTCTTGAAGCTCTTTACCCGTACTTTGAGGTAGGACTATCAGCGAAAGCCCGTCTCCAAAAAAATTGTTTCAGTACTAGTGGTCGACCGAGGCGATTCGTCGATTAATCAAGTCTTTGGTTTGTTGGCAGTAACTCCGAAAATAATGCACTTAGAAGGCTCTGCCTGCGATTTTTCAGATCCTCTTTCCGTCCTCTTTAAGCGTGCGTTAGCACAAGTCGACCGAAACACTTTCCATTTTTTGCCGAAATAAAATGTAAGGGGTATGTATCCTTTACCGTTTCCTCGATTTTCTTTAATCGCCTGTTACTTTCAAACCAGCGATCGAAACCTTTGATAATCCCACATTTTCTTGAAGCTTTTGACGCGTTCTGTAAGATAGGACTATCACCGAAAGCCCATATTTAAAAAAAAATGTTCAGTACTAGTGGTCGACCAAGGCGATTCGTCGATTAATCAAGTCTTTGGTTTTTTGGCTGTAACTCCGAAAATAATGCACTTAGAAGGCTCTGCCTGCGATTTTTGTGATCCTCTTTCCGTCCTCTTTAGGCATGCGTAAGCACAAGTCGACCGAAAAACTTTCCAATTTTTGCCGAAATAAAATGTAAGGGGCAAGTATCCCTTACCGTTTTTTGATTTTCTTGAGTCGCCTGTACCTTTCGAACCAGCGATCGAAACCTTTGATAATCATACATTTTCTTGAAGCTCTTGACGCGTTCTGTAAGATAGGACTATCACCGAAAGCCCATATTTAAAAAAAAAAGTTCAGTACTAGTGGTCGACCAAGGCGATTCGTCGATTAATCAAGTCTTTGGTTTTTTGGCTGTAACTCCGAAAATAATGCACTTAGAAGGCTCTGCCTGCGATTTTTCTGATCCTCTTTCCGTCCTCTTTAGGCATGCGTAAGCACAAGTCGACCGAAAAACTTTCCAGTTTTTGCCGAAATAAAATGTAAGGGGCAAGTATCCCTTACCGTTTTTTTATTTTCTTGAGTCGCCTGTAACTTTCGAACCAGCGATCGAAACCTTTGATAATCATACATTTTCTTGAAGCTCTTTACCCGTACTTTGAGGTAGGACTATCAGCGAAAGCCCGTCTCCAAAAAAATGGTTTCAGTACTAGTGGTCGACCGAGGCGATTCGTCGATTAATCAAGTCTTTGGTTTTTTGGCTGTAACTCCGAAAATAATGCACTTAGAAGGCTCTGCCTCCGATTTTTGTGATCCGCTTTCCGTCCCCTTTAAGCGTGCGTAAGCACAAGTCGACCGAAAATTTTTCCAGTTTTTGCCGAAATAAAATGTAAGGGGCAAGTATCCTTTAACGTTTTCTCGATTTTCTTGAATCGCCTGTAATGTTCGAACCAGCGATCGAAACCTTTGACAGTCATACATTTTCTTGACGCTCTTGACGCGTACTTTACGGTAGGACTATCACCGAAAACCCATATTTAAAAAAAAATGTTCAGTATTAGTGGTCGACCAACGCGATTCGTCGATTAATTATGTCTTTGGTTTTTAGGCTGTAACTCCGAAAATAATGCACTTAGAAGGCTCTGCCTGCGATTTTTGTGATCCTCTTTCCGTCCTCTTTAGGCATGCGTAAGCACAAGTCGACCGAAAAACTTTCCAATTTTTGCCGAAATAAAATGTAAGGGGCAAGTATCCCTTACCGTTTCCTCGATTTTCTTTAATCGCCTGTTACTTTCAAACCAGCGATCGAAACCTTTGATAATCCCACATTTTCTTGAAGCTCTTGACGCGTTCTGTAAGATAGGACTATCACCGAAAGCCCATATTTAAAAAAAAATGTTCAGTACTAGTGGTCGACCAAGGCGATTCGTCGATTAATCAAGTCTTTGGTTTTTTGGCTGTAACTCCGAAAATAATGCACTTAGAAAACTCTGCCTGCGATTTTTGTGATCCTCTTTCCGTCCTCTTTAGGCATGCGTAAGCACAAGTCGACCGAAAAACTTTCCAATTTTTGCCGAAATAAAATGTAAGGGGCAAGTATCCCTTACCGTTTTTTGATTTTCTTGAGTCGCCTGTACCTTTCGAACCAGCGATCGAAACCTTTGATAATCATACATTTTCTTGAAGCTCTTGACGCGTTCTGTAAGATAGGACTATCACCGAAAGCCCATCATCAAAAAAAATTTTTTCAGTACTAGTGGTCGACCAAGGCGATTCGTCGATTAATCAAGTCTTTGGTTTTTTGGCTGTAACTCCAAAAATAATGCACTTAGAAGGCTCTGCCTGCGATTTTTGTGATCCACATTCCGTTCTTTGTAGGCATGCGTAAGCACAATTCAAACGAAAAACTTTCCAGTTTTTGCCGAAATAAAATGTAAGGGGCAAGTATCCCTTACCGTTTTTGATTTTCTTGAATTGCCTGTAACTTTCGAACCAGCGATCGAAACCTTTGATAATCATACATTTTCTTGAAGCTCTTTACGCGTACTTTGAGGTAGGACTATCAGCGAAAGCCCGTCTTCAAAAAAAATTGTTAAAGTGCTAGTGGTCGACCGAGGCGATTCGTCGATTAATCAAGTCTTTGGTTTTTTGGCTGTAACTCCGAAAATAATGCACTTAGAAGGCTCTGCCTGCGATTTTTGTGATCCTCTTTCCGTCCTCTGTAGGCATGCGTAAGCACAAGTCGACCGAAAAACTTTCAATTATTTGCCGAAATAAAATGTAAGGGGTATGTATCCCTTACCGTTTCCTCTTTTTTCTTTAATCGCCTGCTACTTTCGAACCAGCGGTCGAAACCTTTGATAGTCATACATTTTCGGGAAGCTCTTGATGCGTACTTCAAGATATTACTATCAGCGACATCCCATCTTCAAAAAAAAATTGTTTCAGTAGTAGTGGTCGACCGAGGCGATTCGTCGATTAATCAAGTCTTTGGTTTTTTGGCTGTAACTCCGAAAATAATGCACTTAGAAGGCTCTGCCTCCGATTTTTGTGATCCGCTTTCCGTCCCCTTTAAGCGTGCGTAAGCACAAGTCGACCGAAAATTTTTCCAGTTTTTGCCGAAATAAAATGTACCGGGCAAGTATCCTTTAACGTTTTCTCGATTTTCTTGAATCGCCTGTAATGTTCGAACCAGCGATCGAAACCTTTGACAGTGATACATTTTCTTGACGCTCTTGACGCGTACTTTACGGTAGGACTATCACCGAAAACCCATATTTAAAAAAAAATGTTCAGTATTAGTGGTCGACCAACGCGATTCGTCGATTAATTAAGTCTTTGGTTTTTGGGCTGTAACTCCGAAAATAATGCACTTAGAAGACTCTGCCTGCGATTTTTGTGATCCTCTTTCCGTCCCTTTTAAGCGTGCGTAAGCACAAGTCGACCGAAAAACTTTCCAGTTTTTGCCGAAATAAAATGTGAGGGACAAGTATCCCTTACCGTTTTCTAGATTTTCTTGAGTCGCCTGTAACTTTCGAACCAGCGATCGAAACCTTTGATAATCATACATTTTCTTGAAGCTCTTTACCCGTACTTTGAGGTAGGACTATCAGCGAAAGCCCGTCTCCAAAAAAATTGTTTCAGTACTAGTGGTCGACCGAGGCGATTCGTCGATTAATCAAGTCTTTGGTTTGTTGGCAGTAACTCCGAAAATAATGCACTTAGAAGGCTCTGCCTGCGATTTTTCAGATCCTCTTTCCGTCCTCTTTAAGCGTGCGTTAGCACAAGTCGACCGAAACACTTTCCATTTTTTGCCGAAATAAAATGTAAGGGGTATGTATCCTTTACCGTTTCCTCGATTTTCTTTAATCGCCTGTTACTTTCAAACCAGCGATCGAAACCTTTGATAATCCCACATTTTCTTGAAGCTCTTGACGCGTTCTGTAAGATAGGACTATCACCGAAAGCCCATATTTAAAAAAAAATGTTCAGTACTAGTGGTCGACCAAGGCGATTCGTCGATTAATCAAGTCTTTGGTTTTTTGGCTGTAACTCCGAAAATAATGCACTTAGAAGGCTCTGCCTGCGATTTTTGTGATCCTCTTTCCGTCCTCTTTAGGCATGCGTAAGCACAAGTCGACCGAAAAACTTTCCAATTTTTGCCGAAATAAAATGTAAGGGGCAAGTATCCCTTACCGTTTTTTGATTTTCTTGAGTCGCCTGTACCATTCGAACCAGCGATCGAAACCTTTGATAATCATACATTTTCTTGAAGCTCTTGACGCGTTCTGTAAGATAGGACTATCACCGAAAGCCCATATTTAAAAAAAAAAGTTCAGTACTAGTGGTCGACCAAGGCGATTCGTCGATTAATCAAGTCTTTGGTTTTTTGGCTGTAACTCCGAAAATAATGCACTTAGAAGGCTCTGCCTGCGATTTTTCTGATCCTCTTTCCGTCCTCTTTAGGCATGCGTAAGCACAAGTCGACCGAAAAACTTTCCAGTTTTTGCCGAAATAAAATGTAAGGGGCAAGTATCCCTTACCGTTTTTTTATTTTCTTGAGTCGCCTGTAACTTTCGAACCAGCGATCGAAACCTTTGATAATCATACATTTTCTTGAAGCTCTTTACCCGTACTTTGAGGTAGGACTATCAGCGAAAGCCCGTCTCCAAAAAAATTGTTTCAGTACTAGTGGTCGACCGAGGCGATTCGTCGATTAATCAAGTCTTTGGTTTTTTGGCTGTAACTCCGAAAATAATGCACTTAGAAGGCTCTGCCTCCGATTTTTGTGATCCGCTTTCCGTCCCCTTTAAGCGTGCGTAAGCACAAGTCGACCGAAAATTTTTCCAGTTTTTGCCGAAATAAAATGTACGGGGCAAGTATCCTTTAACGTTTTCTCGATTTTCTTGAATCGCCTGTAATGTTCGAACCAGCGATCGAAACCTTTGACAGTCATACATTTTCTTGACGCTCTTGACGCGTACTTTACGGTAGGACTATCACCGAAAACCCATATTTAAAAAAAAATGTTCAGTATTAGTGGTCGACCAACGCGATTCGTCGATTAATTATGTCTGTGGTTTTTTGGCTGTAACTCCGAAAATAATGCACTTAGAAGGCTCTGCCTGCGATTTTTGTGATCCTCTTTCCGTCCCCTTTAAGCGTGCGGAAGCACAAGTCGACCGAAAATTTTTCCAGTTTTTGCCGAAATAAAATGTAAGGTGCAAGTATCCTTTAACGTTTTCTCAATTTTCTTGAATCGCCTGTAACTTTCGAACCAGCGATCGAAACCTTTGACAGTAATACATTTTCTTGAAGCTCTTGTCGCGTACTTTCAGATAGGACTATCAGCGAAAGCCCATCATCAAAAAAAATTGTTTCAGTACTAGTGGTCGACCAAGGCAATTCGTCGATTAATCAAGTCTTTGGTTTTTTGGCTGTAACTCCGAAAATAATGCACTTAGAAGGCTCTGCCTGCGATTTTTGTGATCCTCTTTCCGTCCTCTTTAGGCATGCGTAAGCACAAGTCGACCGAAAAACATTCCAGTTTTTGCCGAAATGAAATGTAAGGGATATGTATCCCTTAACGTCTTCTCGATTTTCCTGAATCGCCTGTAACTTTCGAACCAGCGACCGATACATTTGATAATCATACATTTTCTTGAAGCTCTTGACGCGTACTTTACGGTAGGACTATCACCGAAAGCCCATATTTAAAAAAAAATGTTCAGTACTAGTGGTCGACCAACGCGATTCGTCGATTAATCAAGTCTTTGGTTTTTGGGCTGTAACTCCGAAAATAATGCACTTAGAAGACTCTGCCTGCGATTTTTGTGATCCTCTTTCCGTCCCTTTAAGCGTGCGTAAGCACAAGTCGACCGAAAAACTTTCCAGTTTTTGCCGAAATAAAATGTGAGGGACAAGTATCCCTTACCGTTTTCTAGATTTTCTTGAGTCGCCTGTAACTTTCGAACCAGCGATCGAAACCTTTGATAATCATACATTTTCTTGAAGCTCTTTACCCGTACTTTGAGGTAGGACTATCAGCGAAAGCCCGTCTCCAAAAAAATTGTTTCAGTACTAGTGGTCGACCGAGGCGATTCGTCGATTAATCAAGTCTTTGGTTTGTTGGCAGTAACTCCGAAAATAATGCACTTAGAAGGCTCTGCCTGCGATTTTTCAGATCCTCTTTCCGTCCTCTTTAAGCGTGCGTTAGCACAAGTCGACCGAAACACTTTCCATTTTTTGCCGAAATAAAATGTAAGGGGTATGTATCCTTTACCGTTTCCTCGATTTTCTTTAATCGCCTGTTACTTTCAAACCAGCGATCGAAACCTTTGATAATCCCACATTTTCTTGAAGCTCTTGACGCGTTCTGTAAGATAGGACTATCACCGAAAGCCCATATTTAAAAAAAAATGTTCAGTACTAGTGGTCGACCAAGGCGATTCGTCGATTAATCAAGTCTTTGGTTT
This sequence comes from Anoplius nigerrimus, assembly GCA_914767735.1. Taxonomy (NCBI): domain Eukaryota; kingdom Metazoa; phylum Arthropoda; class Insecta; order Hymenoptera; family Pompilidae; genus Anoplius; species Anoplius nigerrimus. The sequence continues at coordinate 1,210,628 of OU612079.1, read as the reverse complement.
TTTGGCTGTAACTCCGAAAATAATGCACTTAGAAGGCTCTGCCTGCGATTTTTGTGATCCTCTTTCCGTCCTCTTTAGGCATGCGTAAGCACAAGTCGACCGAAAAACTTTCCAATTTTTGCCGAAATAAAATGTAAGGGGCAAGTATCCCTTACCGTTTTTTGATTTTCTTGAGTCGCCTGTACCTTTCGAACCAGCGATCGAAACCTTTGATAATCATACATTTTCTTGAAGCTCTTGACGCGTTCTGTAAGATAGGACTATCACCGAAAGCCCATATTTAAAAAAAAAAGTTCAGTACTAGTGGTCGACCAAGGCGATTCGTCGATTAATCAAGTCTTTGGTTTTTTGGCTGTAACTCCGAAAATAATGCACTTAGAAGGCTCTGCCTGCGATTTTTCTGATCCTCTTTCCGTCCTCTTTAGGCATGCGTAAGCACAAGTCGACCGAAAAACTTTCCAGTTTTTGCCGAAATAAAATGTAAGGGGCAAGTATCCCTTACCGTTTTTTTATTTTCTTGAGTCGCCTGTAACTTTCGAACCAGCGATCGAAACCTTTGATAATCATACATTTTCTTGAAGCTCTTTACCCGTACTTTGAGGTAGGACTATCAGCGAAAGCCCGTCTCCAAAAAAATTGTTTCAGTACTAGTGGTCGACCGAGGCGATTCGTCGATTAATCAAGTCTTTGGTTTTTTGGCTGTAACTCCGAAAATAATGCACTTAGAAGGCTCTGCCTCCGATTTTTGTGATCCGCTTTCCGTCCCCTTTAAGCGTGCGTAAGCACAAGTCGACCGAAAATTTTTCCAGTTTTTGCCGAAATAAAATGTACGGGGCAAGTATCCTTTAACGTTTTCTCGATTTTCTTGAATCGCCTGTAATGTTCGAACCAGCGATCGAAACCTTTGACAGTCATACATTTTCTTGACGCTCTTGACGCGTACTTTACGGTAGGACTATCACCGAAAACCCATATTTAAAAAAAAATGTTCAGTATTAGTGGTCGACCAACGCGATTCGTCGATTAATTATGTCTTTGGTTTTTTGGCTGTAACTCCGAAAACAATGCACTTAGAAGGCTCTGCCTGCGATTTTTGTGATCCTCTTTCCGTCCCCTTTAAGCGTGCGTAAGCACAAGTCGACCGAAAATTTTTCCAGTTTTTGCCGAAATAAAATGTAAGGTGCAAGTATCCTTTAACGTTTTCTCGATTTTCTTGAATCGCCTGTAACTTTCGAACCAGCGATCGAAACCTTTGACAGTAATACATTTTCTTGAAGCTCTTGTCGCGTACTTTCAGATAGGACTATCAGCGAAAGCCCATCATCAAAAAAAATTGTTTCAGTACTAGTGGTCGACCAAGGCAATTCGTCGATTAATCAAGTCTTTGGTTTTTTGGCTGTAACTCCGAAAATAATGCACTTAGAAGGCTCTGCCTGCGATTTTTGTGATCCTCTTTCCGTCCTCTTTAAGCATGCGTAAGCACAAGTCGACCGAAAAACATTCCAGTTTTTGCCGAAATGAAATGTAAGGGATATGTATCCCTTAACGTCTTCTCGATTTTCCTGAATCGCCTGTAACTTTCGAACCAGCGACAGATACCTTTGATAATCATACATTTTCTTGAAGCTCTTGACGCGTACTTTACGGTAGGACTATCACCGAAAACCCATATTTAAAAAAAAATGTTCAGTACTAGTGGTCGACCAACGCGATTCGTCGATTAATCAAGTCTTTGGTTTTTGGGCTGTAACTCCGAAAATAATGCACTTAGAAGGCTCTGCCTGCGATTTTTGTGATCCTCTTTCCGTCCCTTTTAAGCGTGCGTAAGCACAAGTCGGCCGAAAAACTTTCCAGTTTTTGCCGAAATAAAATGTGAGGGACAAGTATCCCTTACCGTTTTCTAGATTTTCTTGAGTCGCCTGTAACTTTCGAACCAGCGATCGAAACCTTTGATAATCATACATTTTCTTGAAGCTCTTTACCCGTACTTTGAGGTAGGACTATCAGCGAAAGCCCGTCTCCAAAAAAATTGTTTCAGTACTAGTGATCGACCGAGGCGATTCGTCGATTAATCAAGTCTTTGGTTTTTTGGCAGTAACTCCGAAAATAATGCACTTAGAAGGCTCTGCCTGCGATTTTTCAGATCCTCTTTCCGTCCTCTTTAAGCGTGCGTTAGCACAAGTCGACCGAAACACTTTCCATTTTTTGCCGAAATAAAATGTAAGGGGTATGTATCCTTTACCGTTTCCTCGATTTTCTTTAATCGCCTGTTACTTTCAAACCAGCGATCGAAACCTTTGATAATCCCACATTTTCTTGAAGCTCTTGACGCGTTCTGTAAGATAGGACTATCACCGAAAGCCCATATTTAAAAAAAAATGTTCAGTACTAGTGGTCGACCAAGGCGATTCGTCGATTAATCAAGTCTTTGGTTTTTTTTGCTGTAACACCGAAAATAATGCACTTAGAAGGCTCTGCCTGCGATTTGTGTGATCCTCTTTCCGTCCTCTTTAGGCATGCGTAAGCACAAGTCGACCGAAAAACTTTCCAATTTTTGCCGAAATAAAATGTAAGGGGCAAGTATCCCTTACCGTTTTTTGATTTTCTTGAGTCGCCTGTACCTTTCGAACCAGCGATCGAAACCTTTGATAGTCATACATTTCCCTGAAGCTCTTGACGCGTACTTCCAGATAGGACTATCAGCGAAAGCCCATATTTAAAAAAAAATGTTCAGTATTAGTGGTCGACCAACGCGATTCGTCGATTAATCAAGTCTTTGGTTTTTGGGCTGTAACTGCGAAAATGATGCACTTAGAAGGCTCTGCCTGCGATTTTTGTGATCCTCTTTCCGTCCCTTTTAAGCGTGCGTAAGCACAAGTCCACCGAAAAACTTTCCAGTTTTTGCCGAAATAAAATGTAAGGGGCAAGTATCCCTTACCGTTTTCTCGATTTTCTGGAATTGCCTGTAACTTTCGAACCAGCGATCGAAACTTTTGATAATCGTACATTTTCTTGAAGCTCTTGACGCGTACTTTAAGGTAGGTCTATCACCGAAAGCCCATAAAAAAAAAAAAGTTCAGTACTAGTGGTCGACCAACGCGATACGTCGATTAATTATGTCTTTGGTTTTTTGGCTGTAACTCCGAAAATAATGCACATAGAAGGCTCTGCCTTCGATTTTTGTGATCCGCTTTCCGTCCCCTTTAAGCGTGCGTAAGCACAAGTCGACCGAAAAACTTTCCAGTTTTTGCCGAAATAAAATGTAAGGGGCAAGTATCCCTTACCGTTTTTTTATTTTCTTGAGTCGCCTGTAACTTTCGAACCAGCGATCGAAACCTTTGATAATCATACATTTTCTTGAAGCTCTTTACCCGTACTTTGAGGTAGGACTATCAGCGAAAGCCCGTCTCCAAAAAAATTGTTTCAGTACTAGTGGTCGACCGAGGCGATTCGTCGATTAATCAAGTCTTTGGTTTTTTGGCTGTAACTCCGAAAATAATGCACTTAGAAGGCTCTGCCTCCGATTTTTGTGATCCGCTTTCCGTCCCCTTTAAGCGTGCGTAAGCACAAGTCGACCGAAAATTTTTCCAGTTTTTGCCGAAATAAAATGTACGGGGCAAGTATCCTTTAACGTTTTCTCGATTTTCTTGAATCGCCTGTAATGTTCGAACCAGCGATCGAAACCTTTGACAGTCATACATTTTCTTGACGCTCTTGACGCGTACTTTACGGTAGGACTATCACCGAAAACCCATATTTAAAAAAAAATGTTCAGTATTAGTGGTCGACCAACGCGATTCGTCGATTAATTATGTCTTTGGTTTTTTGGCTGTAACTCCGAAAACAATGCACTTAGAAGGCTCTGCCTGCGATTTTTGTGATCCTCTTTCCGTCCCCTTTAAGCGTGCGTAAGCACAAGTCGACCGAAAATTTTTCCAGTTTTTGCCGAAATAAAATGTAAGGTGCAAGTATCCTTTAACGTTTTCTCGATTTTCTTGAATCGCCTGTAACTTTCGAACCAGCGATCGAAACCTTTGACAGTAATACATTTTCTTGAAGCTCTTGTCGCGTACTTTCAGATAGGACTATCAGCGAAAGCCCATCATCAAAAAAAATTGTTTCAGTACTAGTGGTCGACCAAGGCAATTCGTCGATTAATCAAGTCTTTGGTTTTTTGGCTGTAACTCCGAAAATAATGCACTTAGAAGGCTCTGCCTGCGATTTTTGTGATCCTCTTTCCGTCCTCTTTAGGCATGCGTAAGCACAAGTCGACCGAAAAACATTCCAGTTTTTGCCGAAATGAAATGTAAGGGATATGTATCCCTTAACGTCTTCTCGATTTTCCTGAATCGCCTGTAACTTTCGAACCAGCGACAGATACCTTTGATAATCATACATTTTCTTGAAGCTCTTGACGCGTACTTTACGGTAGGACTATCACCGAAAACCCATATTTAAAAAAAAATGTTCAGTACTAGAGGTCGACCAACGCGATTCGTCGATTAATCAAGTCTTTGGTTTTTGGGCTGTAACTCCGAAAATAATGCACTTAGAAGGCTCTGCCTGCGATTTTTGTGATCCTCTTTCCGTCCCTTTTAAGCGTGCGTAAGCACAAGTCGGCCGAAAAACTTTCCAGTTTTTGCCGAAATAAAATGTGAGGGACAAGTATCCCTTACCGTTTTCTAGATTTTCTTGAGTCGCCTGTAACTTTCGAACCAGCGATCGAAACCTTTGATAATCATACATTTTCTTGAAGCTCTTTACCCGTACTTTGAGGTAGGACTATCAGCGAAAGCCCGTCTCCAAAAAAATTGTTTCAGTACTAGTGATCGACCGAGGCGATTCGTCGATTAATCAAGTCTTTGGTTTTTTGGCAGTAACTCCGAAAATAATGCACTTAGAAGGCTCTGCCTGCGATTTTTCAGATCCTCTTTCCGTCCTCTTTAAGCGTGCGTTAGCACAAGTCGACCGAAACACTTTCCATTTTTTGCCGAAATAAAATGTAAGGGGTATGTATCCTTTACCGTTTCCTCGATTTTCTTTAATCGCCTGTTACTTTCAAACCAGCGATCGAAACCTTTGATAATCATACATTTTCTTGAAGCTCTTGACGCGTTCTGTAAGATAGGACTATCACCGAAAGCCCATATTTAAAAAAAAAAGTTCAGTACTAGTGGTCGACCAAGGCGATTCGTCTATTAATCAAGTCTTTGGTTTTTTTTGCTGTAACACCGAAAATAATGCACTTAGAAGGCTCTGCCTGCGATTTGTGTGATCCTCTTTCCGTCCTCTTTAGGCATGCGTAAGCACAAGTCGACCGAAAAACTTTCCAATTTTTGCCGAAATAAAATGTAAGGGGCAAGTATCCCTTACCGTTTTTTGATTTTCTTGAGTCGCCTGTACCTTTCGAACCAGCGATCGAAACCTTTGATAGTCATACATTTCCCTGAAGCTCTTGACGCGTACTTCCAGATAGGACTATCAGCGAAAGCCCATATTTAAAAAAAAATGTTCAGTATTAGTGGTCGACCAACGCGATTCGTCGATTAATCAAGTCTTTGGTTTTTGGGCTGTAACTGCGAAAATGATGCACTTAGAAGGCTCTGCCTGCGATTTTTGTGATCCTCTTTCCGTCCCTTTTAAGCGTGCGTAAGCACAAGTCCACCGAAAAACTTTCCAGTTTTTGCCGAAATAAAATGTAAGGGGCAAGTATCCCTTAACGTTTTCTCGATTTTCTGGAATTGCCTGTAACTTTCGAACCAGCGATCGAAACTTTTGATAATCGTACATTTTCTTGAAGCTCTTGACGCGTACTTTAAGGTAGGTCTATCACCGAAAGCCCATAAAAAAAAAAAAGTTCAGTACTAGTGGTCGACCAACGCGATACGTCGATTAATTATGTCTTTGGTTTTTTGGCTGTAACTCCGAAAATAATGCACATAGAAGGCTCTGCCTTCGATTTTTGTGATCCGCTTTCCGTCCCCTTTAAGCGTGCGTAAGCACAAGTCGACCGAAAATTTTTCCAGTTTTTGCCGAAATAAAATGTAAGGGGCAAGTATCCTTTAACGTTTTCTCGATTTTCTTGAATCGCCTGTAACTTTCTAACCATCGATCGAAACCTTTGACAGTAATACATTTTCTTGAAGCTCTTGACGCGTACTTTCAGATAGGACTATCAGCGAAAGCCCATCATCAAAAAAATTTGTTTCAGTACTAGTGGTCGACCAAGGCGATTCGTCGATTAATCAAGTCTTTGGTTTTTTGGCTGTAACTCCGAAAATAATGCACATAGAAGGCTCTGCCTGCGATTTTTGTGATCCTCTTTCCGTCCTCTTTAGGCATGCGTAAGCACAAGTCGACCGAAAAACTTTCCAGTTTTTGCCGAAGTAAAATGTAAGGGGCAAGTATCCCTTACCGTTTTCTAGATTTTCTTGAGTCGCCTGTAACTTTCGAACCAGCGATCGAAACCTTTGATAATCATAAATTTTCTTGAAGCTCTTTACGCGTACTTTCAGATAGGACTATCAGTGAAAGCCCATCATAAAAAAAAATGGTTTCAGTGCTAGTGGTCGACCGAGGCGATTCGTCGATTAATCAAGTCTTTGGTTTTTGGGCTGTAACTCCGAAAATAATGCACTTAGAAGGCTCTGCCTGCGATTTTTGTGATCCTCTTTCCGTCCTCTTTAGGCATGCGTAAGCACAAGTCGACCGAAAAACTTTCCAGTTTTTGCCGAAATGAAATGTAAGGGGCAAGTATCCTTTAACGTTTTCTCGATTTTCTTGAATCGCCTGTAACTTTCGAACCAGCGATCGAAACCTTTGATAGTCATACATTTTCTTGAAGCTCTTGACGCGTACTTTCAGATAGGACTATCAGCGAAAGCCCATCATCAATAAAAATTGTTTCAGTACTAGTGGTCGACCAAGGCAATTCGTCGATTAATCAAGTCTTTGGTTTTTTGGCTGTAACTCCGAAAATAATGCACTTAGAAGGCTCTGCCTGCGATTTTTGTGATCCTCTTTCCGTCCTCTTTAGGCATGCGTAAGCACAAGTCGACCGAAAAACATTCCAGTTTTTGCCGAAATGAAATGTAAGGGATATGTATCCCTTAACGTCTTCTCGATTTTCCTGAATCGCCTGTAACTTTCGAACCAGCGATCGATACCTGTGATAATCATACATTTTCTTGAAGCTCTTGACGCGTACTTTACGGTAGGACTATCACCGAAAAGTCATATTTAAAAAAAAATGTTCAGTACTAGTGGTCGACCAACGCGATTCGTCGATTAATCAAGTCTTTGGTTTTTGGGCTGTAACTCCGAAAATAATGCACTTAGAAGGCTCTGCCTGCGATTTTTGTGATCCTCTTTCCGTCCCTTTTAAGCGTGCGTAAGCACAAGTCGACCGAAAAACTTTCCAGTTTTTGCCGAAATAAAATGTAAGGGGCAAGTATCCATTAACGTTTTCTCGATTTTCTCGAACAGCCTGTAACTTTCGAACCAGCGATCGGAACCTTTGATAATTATACATTTTCTTGAAGCTCTTGACGCGTACTTTACGGTAGGACTATCACCGAAAGCCCATATTTAAAAAAAAATGTTCAGTACTAGTGGTCGACCAACGCGATTCGTCGATTAATCAAGTCTTTGGTTTTTTGGCTGTAACTCCGAAAATAATGCACTTAGAAGGCTCTGCCTGCGATTTTTGTGATCCGCTTTCCGTCCTCTTTAGGCATGCGTAAGCACAAGTCGACCGAAAAACTTTCCCGTTTTTGCCGAAATAAAATGTAAGGGGCAAGTATCCCTTACCGTTTTCTAGATTTTCTTGAGTCGCCTGTAACTTTCGAACCAGCGATCGAAACCTTTGATAATCATACATTTTCTTGAAGCTCTTGACGCGTTCTTTAAGATAGGACTATCAGCGAAAGCCCGTCTTCAAAAAAAATTGTCTCAGGACTAGTGGTCGACCAAGGCGATTAGTCGATTAATCAAGTCTTCGGTTTTTTGGCTGTTACTCCGAAAATAATGCATTTAGAAGGCTCTGCCTGCGATTTTTGTGATCCTCTTTCCGTCCCTTTTAAGCGTGCGTAAGCACAAGTCCACCGAAAAACTTTCCAGTTTTTGCCGAAATAAAATGTAAGGGGCAAGTATCCCTTACCGTTTTCTCGATTTTCTGGAATTGCCTGTAACTTTCGAACCAGCGATCGAAACTTTTGATAATCGTACATTTTCTTGAAGCTCTTGACGCGTACTCTAAGGTAGGACTATCAGCGAAAGCCCGTTTAAAAAAAAATTGTTTCAGTGCTAGTGGTCGACCGAAGCGATTCGTCGATTAATCAAGTCTTTTGTTTTTTGGCTGTAACTCCGAAAATAATGCACTTAGAAGGCTCTGCCTGCGAGTTTTGCGATCCTCTTTCCATCCTCTTTAAGCGTGCGTAAGCACAAGTCGACCGAAACACTTTCCATTATTTGCCGAAATAAAATGTAAGGGGTATGTATCCCTTAACGTTGTCTCGGTTTTCTTGAATCGCCTGTAGCTATCGAACCAGCGATCGAATCCTATGATAATCAAACATTTTCTTGAAGCTCTTGACGCGTACTTAAAGACAGGACTATCAGCGAAAGCCCATCTTTAAAAAAAACTGTTTCAGTAGAAGTGGTCGACCAAGGCTCTTCGTCCATTAATTAGGTCATTGGTTTTTGGGCTGTAATTTTGACAATAATGCACCTAGAAGGCTTAGCCTGCGATTTTTGTGATCCTCTTTCCGTCCCTTTAAGCGTGCGTAAGCACAAGTCGACCGAAAAACTTTCCAGTTTTTGCCGAAATAAAATGTAAGGGGCAAGTATCCTTTAACGATTTCTCGATTTTCTGGAATTGCCTGTAACTTTCGAACCAGCGATCGAAACCTTTGATAATCATACATTTTCTTGAAGCTCTTGACGCGTACTTTAAGGTAGGACTATCACCGAAAGCCCATATTTAAAAAAAAATGTTCAGTACTAGTGGTCGACCAACGCGATTCGTCGATTAATCAAGTCTTTGGTTTTTTTGGCTGTAACTCCGAAAATAATGCACATAGAAGGCTCTGCCTGCGATTTTTGTGATCCTCTTTCCGTCCTCTTTAGGCATGCGTAAGAACAAGTCGACCGAAAATCTTTCCAGTTTTTGCCGAAGTAAAATGTAAGGGGCAAGTATCCCTTACCGTTTTATAGATTTTCTTGAGTCGCCTGTAACTTTCGAACCAGCGATCGAAACCTTTGATAATCATACATTTTCTTGAAGCTCTTTACGCGTACTTTGAGGTAGGATTATCAGCGAAAGCCCGTCTTCAAAAAAAATTATTTCAGTGCTAGTGGTCGACCGAGGCGATTCGTCGATTAATCAAGTCTTTGGTTTTTTGGCTGTAACTCCGAAAATAATGCACTTAGAAGGCTCTGCCTGCGATTTTTGTGATCCTCTTTCCGTCCCCTTTAAGCGTGCGTAAGCACAAGTCGACTGAAAATTTTTCCAGTTTTTGCCGAAATAAAATGTAAGGGGCAAGTATCCTTTAACGTTTTCTCGATTTTCTTGAATCGCCTGTAACTTTCGAACCAGCGATCGAAACCTTTGACAGTAATACATTTTCTTGAAGCTCTTGACGCGTACTTTACGGTAGGACTATCACCGAAAACCCATATTTAAATAAAAATGTTCAGTACTAGTGGTCGACCAACGCGATTCGTCGATTAATCAAGTCTTTGGTTTTTCGGCTGTAACTCCGAAAATAATGCACTTAGAAGGCTCTGCCTGCGATTTTTGTGATCCTCTTTCCGTCCTCTTTAGGCATGCGTAAGCACAAGTCGACCGAAAAACTTTCCAGTTTTTGCCGAAATAAAATGTAAGGGGAAGTATGCCTTACCGTTTTCTCGATTTTCTTGAATTGCCTGTAACTTTCGAACCAGCGATCGAAACCTTTGATAATCATACATTTTCTTGAAGCTCTTGACGCGTACTTTACGGTAGGACTATCACCGAAAGCCCATATTTAAAAAAAAATGTTCAGTACTAGTGGTCGACCAACGCGATTCGTCGATTAATTATGTCATTGGTTTTTTGGCTGTAACTCCGAAAATAATGCACTTAGAAGGCTCTGCCTTCGATTTTTGTGATTCGCTTTCCGTCCCCTTTAAGCGTGCGTAAGCACAAGTCGACCGAAAATTTTTCCAGTTTTTGCCGAAATAAAATGTAAGGGGCAAGTATCCTTTAACGTTTTCTCGATTTTCTTGAATCGCCTGTAACTTTCGAACCATCGATCGAAACCTTTGACAGTAATACATTTTCTAGAAGCTCTTGACGCGGACTTTCAGATAGGACTATCAGCGAAAGCCCATCTTTAAAAAAATTGTTTCTGTACTAGTGGTTGACCGAGGCGATTCGTCTATTAATCAAGTCTTTGGTTTTTTGGCTGTAACTCCGAAAATAATGCACTTAGAAGGCTCTGCCTGCGATTTTTATGATCCTCTTTCCGTCCTCTTTAGGCGTGCGTAAGCACAAGTCGACCGGAAAACTTTCCAGTTTTTGCCGAAATAAAATGTAAGGGGCAAGTATCCCTTACCGTTTTCTCGATTTTCTTGAATTGCCTGTAACTTTCGCACCAGCGATCGAAACCTTTGACAGTAATACATTTTCTTGAAGCTCTTGACGCGTACTTTCAGATAGGACTATCAGTGAAAGCCCATCATCAAAAAAAATTTTTTCAGTACTAGTGGTCGACCAAGGCGATTCGTCGATTAATCAAGTCTTTGGTTTTTTGGCTGTAACTCCAAAAATAATGCACTTGGAAGGCTCTGCCTGCGATTTTTGTGATCCACATTCCGTTCTTTGTAGGCATGCGTAAGCACAATTCAAACGAAAAACTTTCCAGTTTTTGCCGAAATAAAATGTAAGGGGCAAGTATCCCTTACCGTTTTCTCGATTTTTTGAATCGCCTGTAACTTTCGAACCAGCGATCGAAACCTTTGATAATCATACATTTTCTTGAAGCTCTTTACGCGTACTTTGAGGTAGGACTATCAGCGAAAGCCCGTCTTCAAAAAAAATTGTTAAAGTGCTAGTGGTCGACCGAGGCGATTCGTCGATTAATCAAGTCTTTGGTTTTTTGGCTGTAACTCCGAAAATAATGCACTTAGAAGGCTCTGCCTGCGATTTTTGTGATCCTCTTTCCGTCCTCTGTAGGCATGCGTAAGCACAAGTCGAACGAAAAACTTTCAATTATTTGCCGAAATAAAATGTAAGGGGTATGTATCCCTTACCGTTTCCTCTTTTTTCTTTAATCGCCTGCTACTTTCGAACCAGCGGTCGAAACCTTTGATAGTCATACATTTTCGGGAAGCTCTTGATGCGTACTTCAAGATATTACTATCAGCGACATCCCATCTTCAATAAAAAATTGTTTCAGTAGTAGTGGTCGACCGAGGCGATTCGTCGATTAATCAAGTCTTTGGTTTTTTGGCTGTAACTCCGAAAATAATGCACTTAGAAGGCTCTGCCTGCGAATTTTGTGATCCTCTTTCCGTCCCCTTTAAGCGTGCGTAAGCACAAGTCGACCGAAAATTTTTCCAGTTTTTGCCGAAATGAAATGTAAGGGATATGTATCCCTTAACGTCTTCTCGATTTTCCTGAATCGCCTGTAACTTTCGAACCAGCGATCGAAACCTTTGATAATCATACATTTTCTTGAAGCTCTTTACCCGTACTTTGAGGTAGGACTATCAGCGAAAGCCCGTCTCCAAAAAAATTGTTTCAGTACTAGTGGTCGACCGAGGCGATTCGTCGATTAATCAAGTCTTTGGTTTTTTGGCTGTAACTCCGAAAATAATGCACTTAGAAGGCTCTGCCTCCGATTTTTGTGATCCGCTTTCCGTCCCCTTTAAGCGTGCGTAAGCACAAGTCGACCGAAAATTTTTCCAGTTTTTGCCGAAATAAAATGTACGGGGCAAGTATCCTTTAACGTTTTCTCGATTTTCTTGAATCGCCTGTAATGTTCGAACCAGCGATCGAAACCTTTGACAGTCATACATTTTCTTGACGCTCTTGACGCGTACTTTACGGTAGGACTATCACCGAAAACCCATATTTAAAAAAAAATGTTCAGTATTAGTGGTCGACCAACGCGATTCGTCGATTAATTATCTCTTTGGTTTTTTGGCTGTAACTCCGAAAATAATGCACTTAGAAGGCTCTGCCTGCGATTTTTGTGATCCTCTTTCCGTCCCCTTTAAGCGTGCGTAAGCACAAGTCGACCGAAAATTTTTCCAGTTTTTGCCGAAATAAAATGTAAGGTGCAAGTATCCTTTAACGTTTTCTCGATTTTCTTGAATCGCCTGTAACTTTCGAACCAGCGATCGAAACCTTTGACAGTAATACATTTTCTTGAAGCTCTTGTCGCGTACTTTCAGATAGGACTATCAGCGAAAGCCCATCATCAAAAAAAATTGTTTCAGTACTAGTGGTCGACCAAGGCAATTCGTCGATTAATCAAGTCTTTGGTTTTTTGGCTGTAACTCCGAAAATAATGCACTTAGAAGGCTCTGCCTGCGATTTTTGTGATCCTCTTTCCGTCCTCTTTAGGCATGCGTAAGCACAAGTCGACCGAAAAACATTCCAGTTTTTGCCGAAATGAAATGTAAGGGATATGTATCCCTTAACGTCTTCTCGATTTTCCTGAATCGCCTGTAACTTTCGAACCAGCGACCGATACCTTTGATAATCATACATTTTCTTGAAGCTCTTGACGCGTACTTTACGGTAGGACTATCACCGAAAACCCATATTTAAAAAAAAATGTTCAGTACTAGTGGTCGACCAACGCGATTCGTCGATTAATCAAGTCTTTGGTTTTTGGGCTGTAACTCCGAAAATAATGCACTTAGAAGGCTCTGCCTGCGATTTTTGTGATCCTCTTTCCGTCTCTTTTAAGCGTGCGTAAGCACAAGTCGACTGAAAAACTTTCCAGTTTTTGCCGAAATAAAATGTGAGGGACAAGTATCCCTTACCGTTTTCTAGATTTTCTTGAGTCGCCTGTAACTTTCGAACCAGCGACCGATACCTTTGATAATCATACATTTTCTTGAAGCTCTTGACGCGTACTTTACGGTAGGACTATCACCGAAAACCCATATTTAAAAAAAAATGTTCAGTACTAGTGGTCGACCAACGCGATTCGTCGATTAATCAAGTCTTTGGTTTTTTGGCTGTAACTCCAAAAATAATGCACATAGAAGGCTCTGCCTGCGATTTTTGTGATCCACATTCCGTTCTTTGTAGGCATGCGTAAGCACAATTCAAACGAAAAACTTTCCAGTTTTTGCCGAAATAAAATGTAAGGGGCAAGTATCCCTTACCGTTTTCTCGATTTTTTGAATCGCCTGTAACTTTCGAACCAGCGATCGAAACCTTTGATAGTCATACATTTCCCTGAAGCTCTTGACGCGTACTTCCAGATAGGACTATCAGCGAAAGCCCATCATCAAAAGAAATTGTTTCAGTACTAGTGGTCGACCAAGGCGATTCGTCGATTAATCAAGTCTTTGGTTTTTTGGCTGTAACTCCAAAAACAATGAACTTAGAAGGCTCTGCCTGCGATTTTTGTGATCCTCTTTCCGTCCTCTTTAGGCATGCGTAAGCACAAGTCGACCGAAAAACTTTCCAGTTTTTGCCGAAATAAAATGTAAGGGGCAAGTATCCCTTACCGTTGTTGATTTTCTTGAATTGCCTGTAACTTTCGAACCAGCGATCGAAACCTTTGATAATCATACATTTTCTTGAAGCTCTTTACGCGTACTTTGAGGTAGGACTATCAGCGAAAGCCCGTCTTCAAAAAAAATTGTTAAAGTGCTAGTGGTCGACCGAGGCGATTCGTCGATTAATCAAGTCTTTGGTTTTTTGGCTGTAACTCCGAAAATAATGCACTTAGAAGGCTCTGCCTGCGATTTTTGTGATCCTCTTTCCGTCCTCTGTAGGCATGCGTAAGCACAAGTCGAACGAAAAACTTTCAATTATTTGCCGAAATAAAATGTAAGGGGTATGTATCCCTTACCGTTTCCTCTTCTTTCTTTAATCGCCTGCTACTTTCGAACCAGCGGTCGAAACCTTTGATAGTCATACATTTTCGGGAAGCTCTTGATGCGTACTTCAAGATATTACTATCAGCGACATCCCATCTTCAAAAAAAAATTGTTTCAGTAGTAGTGGTCGACCGAGGCGATTCGTCGATTAATCAAGTCTTTGGTTTTTTGGCTGTAACTCCGAAAATAATGCACTTAGAAGGCTCTGCCTGCGATTTTTGTGATCCTCTTTCCGTCCCCTTTAAGCGTGCGTAAGCACAAGTCGACCGAAAATTTTTCCAGTTTTTGCCGAAATAAAATGTAAGGGGCAAGTATCCTTTAACGTTTTCTCGATTTTCTTGAATCGCCTGTAACTTTCGAACCAGCGATCGAAACCTTTGACAGTAATACATTTTTTGAAGCTCTTGTCGCGTACTTTCAGATAGGACTATCAATGAAAGCCCATCATCAAAAAAAATTGTTTCAGTACTAGTGGTCGACCAAGGCGATTCGTCGATTAATCAAGTCTTTGGTTTTTTGGCTGTAACTCCGAAAATAATGCACTTAGAAGGCTCTGCCTGCGATTTTTCTGATCCTCTTTCCGTCCTCTTTAAGCCTGCGTAAGCACAAGTCGACCGAAACACTTTCCATTTTTTGCCGAAATAAAATGTAAGGGGCAAGTATCCTTTAACGTTTTCTCGATTTTCTTGAATCGCCTGTAACTTTCGAACCAGCGATCGAAACCTTTGACAGTAATACATTTTCTTGAAGCTCTTGCCGCGTTCTTTAAAATAGGGCTATCAGCGAAAGCCCATCTTTAAAAAAATTGTCTCAGTGTTAGTGGTCGACCGAGGCGATTCGTCGATTAATCAAGTCTTTGGTTATTTGGCTGTAACTCCAAAAATAATGCACTTAGAAGGCTCTGCCTGCGATTTTTGTGATCCGCTTTTGTCCTCTTTAGGCATGCGTAAGCACAAGTCGACCGAAAAACTTTCCCGTTTTTGCCGAAATAAAATGTAAGGGGCAAGTATCCCTTACCGTTTTCTAGATTTTCTTGAGTCGCCTGTAACTTTCGAACCAGCGATCGAAACCTTTGATAATCATACATTTTCTTGAAGCTCTTTACGCGTACTTTGAGGTCGGACTATCAGCGAAAGCCCGTCTTCAAAAAAAATTATTTCAGTGCTAGTGGTCGACCGAGGCGATTCGTCGATTAATCAAGTCTTTGGTTTTTTGGCTGTAACTCCGAAAAATAATGCACTTAGAAGGCTCTGCCTGCGATTTTTGTGATCCTCTTTCCGTCTCCTTTAAGCGTGCGTAAGCACAAGTCGACCGAAAATTTTTCCAGTTTTTGCCGAAATAAAATGTAAGGGGCAAGTATCCTTTAACGTTTTCTCGATTTTCTTGAATCGCCTGTAACTTTCGAACCAGCGATCGAAACCTTTGACAGTAATACATTTTCTTGAAGCTCTTGACGCGTACTTTACGGTAGGACTATCACCGAAAACCCATATTTAAAAAAAAATGTTCAGTACTAGTGGTCGACCAACGCGATTCGTCGATTAATCAAGTCTTTGGTCTTTGGGCTGTAACTCCGAAAATAATGCACTTAGAAGGCTCTGCCTGCGATTTTTGTGATCCTCTTTCCGTCCCTTTTAAGCGTGCGTAAGCACAAGTCGACCGAAAAACTTTCCAGTTTTTGCCGAAATAAAATGTGAGGGACAAGTATCCCTTACCGTTTTCTCGATTTTCTTGAGTCGCCTGTAACTTTCGAACCAGCGATCGAAACCTTTGATAATCATACATTTTCTTGAAGCTCTTTACCCGTACTTTGAGGTAGGACTATCAGCGAAAGCCCGTCTCCAAAAAAATTGTTTCAGTACTAGTGGTCGACCGAGGCGATTCGTCGATTAATCAAGTCTTTGGTTTTTTGGCTGTAACTCCGAAAATAATGCACTTAGAAGGCTCTGCCTGCGATTTTTGTGATCCTCTTTCCGTCCTCTTTAGGCATGCGTAAGCACAAGTCGACCGAAAAACTTTCCAATTTTTGCCGAAATAAAATGTAAGGGGCAAGTATCCCTTACCGTTTTTTGATTTTCTTGAGTCGCCTGTACCTTTCGAACCAGCGAACGAAACCTTTGATAATCATACATTTTCTTGAAACTCTTGACGCGTTCTGTAAGATAGGACTATCACCGAAAGCCCATATTTAAAAAAAAAAGTTCAGTACTAGTGGTCGACCAAGGCGATTCGTCGATTAATCAAGTCTTTGGTTTTTTGGCTGTAACTCCGAAAATAATGCACTTAGAAGGCTCTGCCTGCGATTTTTGTGATCCTCTTTCCGTCCTCTTTAGGCGTGCGTAAGCACAAGTCGACCGGAAAACTTTCCAGTTTTTGCCGAAATAAAATGTAAGGGGCAAGTATCCTTTAACGTTTTCTCGATTTTCTTGAATCGCCTGTAAGTTTCGAACCAGCGATCGAAACCTTTGACAGTCATACATTTTCTTGACGCTCTTGACGCGTACTTTACGGTAGGACTATCACCGAAAACCCATATTTAAAAAAAAATGTTCAGTATTAGTGGTCGACCAACGCGATTCGTCGATTAATCAAGTCTTTGGTTTTTGGGCTGTAACTGCGAAAATGATGCACTTAGAAGGCTCTGCCTGCGATTTTTGTGATCTTCTTTCCGTCCCTTTTAAGCGTGCGTAAGCACAAGTCGACCGAAAAACTTTCCAGTTTTTGCCGAAATAAAATGTGAGGGACAAGTATCCCTTACCGTTTTCTCGATTTTTTTGAGTCGTTTGTAACTTTCGAACCAGCGATCGAAACCTTTGATAATCATACATTTTCTTGAAGCTCTTTACCCGTACTTTGAGGTAGGACTATCAGCGAAAGCCCGTCTCCAAAAAAATTGTTTCAGTACTAGTGGTCGACCGAGGCGATTCGTCGATTAATCAAGTCTTTGGTTTTTTGGCTGTAACTCCGAAAATAATGCACTTAGAAGGCTCTGCCTCCGATTTTTGTGATCCGCTTTCCGTCCCCTTTAAGCGTGCGTAAGCACAAGTCGACCGAAAATTTTTCCAGTTTTTGCCGAAATAAAATGTAAGGGGCAAGTACCCTTTAACGTTTTCTCGATTTTCTTGAATCGCCTGAAATTTTCGAACCAGCGATCGAAACCTTTGACAGTCATACATCTTCTTGACGCTCTTGACGCGTACTTTCAGATAGGACTATCAGTGAAAGCCCATCATCAAAAAAAATGGTTTCAGTGCTAGTGGTCGACCGAGGCGATTCGTCGATTAATCAAGTCTTTGGTTTTTGGGCTGTAACTCCGAAAATAATGCACTTAGAAGGCTCTGCCTGCGATTTTTGTGATCCTCTTTCCGTCCTCTTTAGGCATGAGTAAGCACAAGTCGACCGAAAAACTTTCCAGTTTTTGCCGAAATAAAATGTAAGGGGCAAGTATCCCTTACCGTATTCTCGATTTTCTTGAATTGCCTGTAACTTTCGAACCAGCGATCGAAACCTTTGATAATCATACATTTTCTTGAAGCTCTTTGCGCGTACTCTAAGGTAGGACTATCAGGGAAAGCCCGTTTCAAAAAAAATTGTTTCAGTGCTAGTGGTCGACCGAAGCGATTCGTCGATTAATCAAGTCTTTTGTTTTTTGGCTGTAACTCCGAAAATAATGCACTTAGAAGGCTCTGCCTGCGAGTTTTGCGATCCGCTTTCCATCCTCTTTAAGCGTGCGTAAGCACAAGTCGACCGAAACACTTTCCATTATTTGCCGAAATAAAATGTAAGGGGTATGTATCCCTTAACGTTGTCTCGGTTTTCTTGAATTGCCTGTAACTTTCGAACCAGCGATCGAAACCTTTGATAATCATACATTTTCTTGAAGCTCTTTACGCGTACTTTGAGGTAGGACTATCAGCGAAAGCCCGTCTTCAAAAAAAATTATTTCAGCGCTAGTGGTCGACCGAGGCGATTCGTCGATTAATCAAGTCTTTGGTTTTTTGGCTGTAACTCCGAAAATAATGCACTTAGAAGGCTCTGCCTGCGATTTTTGTGATCCTCTTTCCGTCCCCTTTAAGCGTGCGTAAGCACAAGTCGACCGAAAATTTTTCCAGTTTTTGCCGAAATAAAATGTAAGGGGCAAGTATCCTTTAACGTTTTCTCGATTTTCTTGAATCGCCTGTAACTTTCGAACCAGCGATCGAAACCTTTGACAGTAATACATTTTCTTGAAGCTCTTGTCGCGTACTTTCAGATAGGACTATCAGCGAAAGCCCATCATCAAAAAAAATTGTTTCAGTACTAGTGGTCGACCAACGCGATTCGTCGATTAATCAAGTCTTTGGTTTTTGGGCTGTAACTCCGAAAATAATGCACTTAGAAGGCTCTGCCTGCGATTTTTGTGATCCTCTTTCCGTCCCTTTTAAGCGTGCGTAAGCACAAGTCGACCGAAAAACTTTCCAGTTTTTGCCGAAATAAAATGTGAGGGACAAGTATCCCTTACCGTTTTCTCGATTTTCTTGAGTCGCCTGTAACTTTCGAACCAGCGATCGAAACCTTTGATAGTCATACATTTTCTTGAAGCTCTTTACCCGTACTTTGAGGTAGGACTATCAGCGAAAGCCCGTCTCCAAAAAAATTGTTTCAGTACTAGTGGTCGACCGAGGCGATTCGTCGATTAATCAAGTCTTTGGTTTTTTGGCTGTAACTCCGAAAATAATGCACTTAGAAGGCTCTGCCTGCGATTTTTCAGATCCTCTTTCCGTCCTCTTTAAGCGTGCGTTAGCACAAGTCGACCGAAACACTTTCCATTTTTTGCCGAAATAAAATGTAAGGGGTATGTATCCTTTACCGTTTCCTCGATTTTCTTTAATCGCCTGTTACTTTCAAACCAGCGATCGAAACCTTTGATAATCCCACATTTTCTTGAAGCTCGTGACGCGTTCTGTAAGATAGGACTATCACCGAAAGCCCATATTTAAAAAAAAATGTTCAGTACTAGTGGTCGACCAAGGCGATTCGTCGATTAATCAAGTCTTTAGTTTTTTGGCTGTAACTCCGAAAATAATGCACTTAGAAGGCTCTGCCTGCGATTTTTCTGATCCTCTTTCCGTCCTCTTTAGGCATGCGTAAGCACAAGTCGACCGAAAAACTTTCCAGTTTTTGCCGAAATAAAATGTAAGGGGCAAGTATCCCTTACCGTTTTTTGATTTTCTTGAGTCGCCTGTAACTTTCGAACCAGCGATCGAAACCTTTGATAATCATACATGTTCTTGAAGCTCTTTACGCGTACTTTGAGGTAGGACTATCAGCGAAAGCCCATCTTTAAAAAAATTGTTTCTGTACTAGTGGTCGACCGAGGCGATTCGTCGATTAATCAAGTCTTTGGTTATTTGGCTGTAACTCCAAAAATAATGCACTTAGAAGGCTCTGCCTGCGATTTTTGTGATCCGCTTTTGTCCTCTTTAGGCATGCGTAAGCACAAGTCGACCGAAAAACTTTCCCGTTTTTGCCGAAATAAAATGTAAGGGGCAAGTATCCCTTACCGTTTTCTAGATTTTCTTGAGTCGCCTGTAACTTTCGAACCAGCGATCGAAACCTTTGATAATCATACATTTTCTTGAAGCTCTTTACGCGTACTTTGAGGTCGGACTATCAGCGAAAGCCCGTCTTCAAAAAAAATTATTTCAGTGCTAGTGGTCGACCGAGGCGATTCGTCGATTAATCAAGTCTTTGGTTTTTTGGCTGTAACTCCGAAAATAATGCACTTAGAAGGCTCTGCCTGCGATTTTTGTGATCCTCTTTCCGTCTCCTTTAAGCGTGCGTAAGCACAAGTCGACCGAAAATTTTTCCAGTTTTTGCCGAAATAAAATGTAAGGGGCAAGTATCCTTTAACGTTTTCTCGATTTTCTTGAATCGCCTGTAACTTTCGAACCAGCGATCGAAACCTTTGACAGTAATACATTTTCTTGAAGCTCTTGACGCGTACTTTACGGTAGGACTATCACCGAAAACCCATATTTAAAAAAAAATGTTCAGTACTAGTGGTCGACCAACGCGATTCGTCGATTAATCAAGTCTTTGGTTTTTGGGCTGTAACTCCGAAAATAATGCACTTAGAAGGCTCTGCCTGCGATTTTTGTGATCCTCTTTCCGTCCCTTTTAAGCGTGCGTAAGCACAAGTCGACCGAAAAACTTTCCAGTTTTTGCCGAAATAAAATGTGAGGGACAAGTATCCCTTACCGTTTTCTCGATTTTCTTGAGTCGCCTGTAACTTTCGAACCAGCGATCGAAACCTTTGATAATCATACATTTTCTTGAAGCTCTTTACCCGTACTTTGAGGTAGGACTATCAGCGAAAGCCCGTCTCCAAAAAAATTGTTTCAGTACTAGTGGTCGACCGAGGCGATTCGTCGATTAATAAGTCTTTGGTTTTTTGGCTGTAACTCCGAAAATAATGCACTTAGAAGGCTCTGCCTGCGATTTTTGTGATCCTCTTTCCGTCCCCTTTAAGCGTGCGTAAGCACAAGTCGACCGAAACACTTTCCATTATTTGCCGAAATAAAATGTAAGGGGTATGTATCCCTTACCGTTTTCTAGATTTTCTTGAGTCGCCTGTAATTTTCGAACCAGCGATCGAAACCTTTGACAGTCATACATTTTCTTGACGCTCTTGACGCGTACTTTCAGATAGGACTATCACCGAAAGGCCATCTTCAAAAAAAAATTGTTTCAGTAGTAGTGGTCGACCAAGGCGATTCGTCGATTAATCAAGTCTTTGGTTTTTTGGCTGTAACTCCGAAAATAATGCACTTAGAAGGCTCTGCCTGCGATTTTTCAGATCCTCTTTCCGTCCTCTTTAAGCGTGCGTTAGCACAAGTCGACCGAAACACTTTCCAATTTTTGCCGAAATAAAATGTAAGGGGCAAGTATCCCTTACCGTTTTTTGATTTTCTTGAGTCGCCTGTACCTTTCGAACCAGCGATCGAAACCTTTGATAATCATACATTTTCTTGAAGCTCTTGACGCGTTCTGTAAGATAGGACTATCACCGAAAGCCCATATTTAAAAAAAAAAGTTCAGTACTAGTGGTCGACCAAGGCGATTCGTCGATTAATCAAGTCTTTGGTTTTTTGGCTGTAACTCCGAAAATAATGCACTTAGAAGGCTCTGCCTGCGATGTTTCTGATCCTCTTTCCGTCCTCTTTAGGCATGCGTAAGCACAAGTCGACCGAAAATTTTTCCAGTTTTTGCCGAAATAAAATGTAAGGGGCAAGTATCCTTTAACGTTTTCTCGATTTTCTTGAATCGCCTGTAATTTTCGAACCAGCGATCGAAACCTTTGACAGTCATACATTTTCTTGACGCTCTTGACGCGTACTTTACGTTAGGACTATCACCGAAAACCCATATTTAAAAAAAAATGTTCAGTATTAGTGGTCGACCAACGCGATTCGTCGATTAATCAAGTCTTTGGTTTTTGGGCTGTAACTGCGAAAATGATGCACTTAGAAGGCTCTGCCTGCGATTTTTGTGATCCTCTGTCCGTCCCTTTTAAGCGTGCGTAAGCACAAGTCGACCGAAAAACTTTCCAGTTTTTGCCGAAATAAAATGTGAGGGACAAGTATCCCTTACCGTTTTCTCGATTTTTTTGAGTCGCCTGTAACTTTCGAACCAGCGATCGAAACCATTGATAATCATACATTTTCTTGAAGCTCTTTACCCGTACTTTGAGGTAGGACTATCAGCGAAAGCCCGTCTCCAAAAAAATTGTTTCAGTACTAGTGGTCGACCGAGGCGATTCGTCGATTAATCAAGTCTTTGGTTTTTTGGCTGTAACTCCGAAAATAATGCACTTAGAAGGCTCTGCCTCCGATTTTTGTGATCCGCTTTCCGTCCCCTTTAAGCGTGCGTAAGCACAAGTCGACCGAAAATTTTTCCAGTTTTTGCCGAAATAAAATGTAAGGGGCAAGTATCCTTTAACGTTTTCTCGATTTTCTTGAATCGCCTGAAATTTTCGAACCAGCGATCGAAACCTTTGACAGTCATACATCTTCTTGACGCTCTTGACGCGTACTTTCAGATAGGACTATCAGTGAAAGCCCATCATCAAAAAAAATGGTTTCAGTACTAGTGGTCGACCAAGGCGATTCGTCGATTAATCAAGTCTTTGGTTTTTTGGCTGTAACTCCGAAAATAATGCACTTAGAAGGCTCTGCCTGCGATGTTTCTGATCCTCTTTCCGTCCTCTTTAGGCATGCGTAAGCACAAGTCGACCGAAAATTTTTCCAGTTTTTGCCGAAATAAAATGTAAGGGGCAAGTATCCTTTAACGTTTTCTCGATTTTCTTGAATCGCCTGTAATTTTCGAACCAGCGATCGAAACCTTTGACAGTCATACATTTTCTTGACGCTCTTGACGCGTACTTTACGTTAGGACTATCACCGAAAACCCATATTTAAAAAAAAATGTTCAGTATTAGTGGTCGACCAACGCGATTCGTCGATTAATCAAGTCTTTGGTTTTTGGGCTGTAACTGCGAAAATGATGCACTTAGAAGGCTCTGCCTGCGATTTTTGTGATCCTCTGTCCGTCCCTTTTAAGCGTGCGTAAGCACAAGTCGACCGAAAAACTTTCCAGTTTTTGCCGAAATAAAATGTGAGGGACAAGTATCCCTTACCGTTTTCTCGATTTTTTTGAGTCGCCTGTAACTTTCGAACCAGCGATCGAAACCTTTGATAATCATACATTTTCTTGAAGCTCTTTACCCGTACTTTGAGGTAGGACTATCAGCGAAAGCCCGTCTCCAAAAAAATTGTTTCAGTACTAGTGGTCGACCGAGGCGATTCGTCGATTAATCAAGTCTTTGGTTTTTTGGCTGTAACTCCGAAAATAATGCACTTAGAAGGCTCTGCCTCCGATTTTTGTGATCCGCTTTCCGTCCCCTTTAAGCGTGCGTAAGCACAAGTCGACCGAAAATTTTTCCAGTTTTTGCCGAAATAAAATGTAAGGGGCAAGTATCCTTTAACGTTTTCTCGATTTTCTTGAATCGCCTGAAATTTTCGAACCAGCGATCGAAACCTTTGACAGTCATACATCTTCTTGACGCTCTTGACGCGTACTTTCAGATAGGACTATCAGTGAAAGCCCATCATCAAAAAAAATGGTTTCAGTGCTAGTGGTCGACCGAGGCGATTCGTCGATTAATCAAGTCTTTGGTTTTTGGGCTGTTACTCCGAAAATAATGCACTTAGAAGGCTCTGCCTGCGATTTTTGTGATCCTCTTTCCGTCCTCTTTAGGCATGAGTAAGCACAAGTCGACCGAAAAACTTTCCAGTTTTTGCCGAAATAAAATGTAAGGGGCAAGTATCCCTTACCGTTTTCTCGATTTTCTTGAATTGCCTGTAACTTTCGAACCAGCGATCGAAACCTTTGATAATCATACATTTTCTTGAAGCTCTTTGCGCGTACTCTAAGGTAGGACTATCAGGGAAAGCCCGTTTCAAAAAAAATTGTTTCAGTGCTAGTGGTCGACCGAAGCGATTCGTCGATTAATCAAGTCTTTTGTTTTTTGGCTGTAACTCCGAAAATAATGCACTTAGAAGGCTCTGCCTGCGAGTTTTGCGATCCGCTTTCCATCCTCTTTAAGCGTGCGTAAGCACAAGTCGACCGAAACACTTTCCATTATTTGCCGAAATAAAATGTAAGGGGTATGTATCCCTAACCGTTTCCTCTTTTTTCTTTAATCGCCTGTAACTTTCGAACCAGCGATCGAAACCTTTGATAATCATACATTTTCTTGAAGCTCTTTACGCGTACTTTGAGGTAGGACTATCAGCGAAAGCCCGTCTTCAAAAAAAATTATTTCAGCGCTAGTGGTCGACCGAGGCGTTTCGTCGATTAATCAAGTCTTTGGTTTTTTGGCTGTAACTCCGAAAATAATGCACTTAGAAGGCTCTGCCTGCGATTTTTGTGATCCTCTTTCCGTCCCTTTTAAGCGTGCGTAAGCACAAGTCGACCGAAAAACTTTCCAGTTTTTGCCGAAATAAAATGTGAGGGACAAGTATCCCTTACCGTTTTCTCGATTTTCTTGAGTCGCCTGTAACTTTCGAACCAGCGATCGAAACCTTTGATAGTCATACATTTTCTTGAAGCTCTTTACCCGTACTTTGAGGTAGGACTATCAGCGAAAGCCCGTCTCCAAAAAAATTGTTTCAGTACTAGTGGTCGACCGAGGCGATTCGTCGATTAATCAAGTCTTTGGTTTTCTGGCTGTAACTCCGAAAATAATGCACTTAGAAGGCTCTGCCTGCGATTTTTCAGATCCTCTTTCCGTCCTCTTTAAGCGTGCGTTAGCACAAGTCGACCGAAACACTTTCCATTTTTTGCCGAAATAAAATGTAAGGGGTATGTATCCTTTACCGTTTCCTCGATTTTCTTTAATCGCCTGTTACTTTCAAACCAGCGATCGAAACCTTTGATAATCCCACATTTTCTTGAAGCTCTTGACGCGTTCTGTAAGATAGGACTATCACCGAAAGCCCATATTTAAAAAAAAATGTTCAGTACTAGTGGTCGACCAAGGCGATTCGTCGATTAATCAAGTCTTTGGTTTTTTGGCTGTAACTCCAAAAATAATGCACTTAGAAGGCTCTGCCTGCGATTTTTGTGATCCACATTCCGTTCTTTGTAGGCATGCGTAAGCACAAGTCGAACGAAAAACTTTCCAGTTTTTGCCGAAATAAAATGTAAGGGGCAAGTATCCCTTACCGTTTTCTCGATTTTCTGGAATTGCCTGTAACTTTCGAACCAGCGATCGAAACCTTTGATAATCATACATTTTCTTGAAGCTCTTGACGCGTACTTTAAGGTAGGACTATCACCGAAAGCCCATATTTAAAAAAAAATGTTCAGTACTAGTGGTCGACCAACGCGATTCGTCGATTAATTATGTCTTTGGTTTTTTGGCTGTAACTCCGAAAATAATGCACTTAGAAGGCTCTGCCTTCGATTTTTGTGATCCGCTTTCCGTCCCCTTTAAGCGTGCGTAAGCACAAGTCGACCGAAAATGTTTCCAGTTTTTGCCGAAATAAAATGTAAGGGGCAAGTATCAAAAAAAATGGTTTCAGTGCTAGTGGTCGACCGAGGCGATTCGTCGATTAATCAAGTCTTTGGTTTTTGGGCTGTAACTCCGAAAATAATGCACTTAGAAGGCTCTGCCTGCGATTTTTGTGATCCTCTTTCCGTCCTCTTTAGGCATGCGTAAGCACAAGTCGACCGAAAAACTTTCCAGTTTTTGCCGAAATGAAATGTAAGGGATATGTATCCCTTAACGTCTTCTCGATTTTCCTGAATCGCCTGTAACTTTCGAACCGGCGATCGATACCTTTGATAATCATACATTTTCTTGAAGCTCTTGACGCGTACTTTACGGTAGGACTATCACCGAAAACTTATATTTAAACAAAAATGTTCAGTATTAGTGGTCGACCAAGGCGATTCGTCGATTAATCAAGTCTTTGGTTTTTTGGCTGTAACTCCGAAAATAATGCACTTAGAAGGCTCTGCCTGCGATTTTTGTGATCCTCTTTCCGTCCCCTTTAAGCGTGCGTAAGCACAAGTCGACCGAAAACTTTTCCAGTTTTTGCCGAAATAAAATGTAAGGGGCAAGTATCCTTTAACGTTTTCTCGATTTTCTTGAATCGCCTGTAACTTTCGAACCAGCGATCGAACCCTTTGACAGTAATACATTTTCTTGAAGCTCTTGCCGCGTTCTTTAAAATAGGGCTATCAGCGAAAGCCCATCTTTAAAAAAAATTGTTTCAGTGTTAGTGGTCGACCGAGGCGATTCGTCGATTAATCAAGTCTTTGGTTTTTTGGCTGTAACTCCGAAAATAATGCACTTAGAAGGCTCTGCCTGCGATTTTTGTGATCCTCTTTCCGTCCTCTTTAGGCATGCGTAAGCACAAGTCGACCGAAAAACTTTCCAATTTTTGCCGAAATAAAATGTAAGGGGCAAGTATCCCTTACCGTTTTTTGATTTTCTTGAGTCGCCTGTACCTTTCGAACCAGCGATCGAAACCTTTGATAATCATACATTTTCTTGAAGCTCTTGACGCGTTCTGTAAGATAGGACTATCACCGAAAGCCCATATTTAAAAAAAAAAGTTCAGTACTAGTGGTCGACCAAGGCGATTCGTCGATTAATCAAGTCTTTGGTTTTTTGGCTGTAACTCCGAAAATAATGCACTTAGAAGGCGCTGCCTGCGATGTTTCTGATCCTCTTTCCGTCCTCTTTAGGCATGCGTAAGCACAAGTCGACCGAAAATTTTTCCAGTTTTTGCCGAAATAAAATGTAAGGGGCAAGTATCCTTTAACGTTTTCTCGATTTTCTTGAATCGCCTGTAATTTTCGATCCAGCGATCGAAACCTTTGACAGTCATACATTTTCTTGACGCTCTTGACGCGTACTTTCAGATAGGACTATCAGTGAAAGCCCATCATCAAAAAAAATGGTTTCAGTGCTAGTGGTCGACCGAGGCGATTCGTCGATTAATCAAGTCTTTGGTTTTTGGGCTGTAACTCCGAAAATAATGCACTTAGAAGGCTCTGCCTGCGATTTTTGTGATCCTCTGTCCGTCCCTTTTAAGCGTGCGTAAGCACAAGTCGACCGAAATATTTCCAGTTTTTGCCGAAATAAAATGTAAAGGGGCAAGTATCCTTTAACGTTTTCTCGATTTTCTTGAATCGCCTGAAATTTTCGAACCAGCGATCGAAACCTTTGACAGTCATACATCTTCTTGACGCTCTTGACGCGTACTTTCAGATAGGACTATCAGTGAAAGCCCATCATCAAAAAAAATGGTTTCAGTGCTAGTGGTCGACCGAGGCGATTCGTCGATTAATCAAGTCTTTGGTTTTTGGGCTGTTACTCCGAAAATGATGCACTTAGAAGGCTCTGCCTGCGATTTTTGTGATCCTCTTTCCGTCCTCTTTAGGCATGAGTAAGCACAAGTCGACCGAAAAACTTTCCAGTTTTTGCCGAAATAAAATGTAAGGGGCAAGTATCCCTTACCGTTTTCTCGATTTTCTTGAATTGCCTGTAACTTTCGAACCAGCGATCGAAACCTTTGATAATCATACATTTTCTTGAAGCTCTTTGCGCGTACTCTAAGGTAGGACTATCAGGGAAAGCCCGTTTCAAAAAAAATTGTTTCAGTGCTAGTGGTCGACCGAAGCGATTCGTCGATTAATCAAGTCTTTTGTTTTTTGGCTGTAACTCCGAAAATAATGCACTTAGAAGGCTCTGCCTGCGATTTTTGCGATCCGCTTTCCATCCTCTTTAAGCGTGCGTAAGCACAAGTCGACCGAAACACTTTCCATTATTTGCCGAAATAAAATGTAAGGGGTATGTATCCCTTAACGTTGTCTCGGTTTTCTTGAATCGCCTGTAACTTTCGAACCAGCGATCGAAACCTTTGATAATCATACATTTTCTTGAAGCTCTTTACGCGTACTTTGAGGTAGGACTATCAGCGAAAGCCCGTCTTCAAAAAAAATTATTTCAGCGCTAGTGGTCGACCGAGGCGATTCGTCGATTAATCAAGTCTTTGGTTTTTTGGCTGTAACTCCGAAAATAATGCACTTAGAAGGCTCTGCCTGCGATTTTTGTGATCCTCTATCCGTCCCCTTTAAGCGTGCGTAAGCACAAGTCGACCGAAAATTTTTCCAGTTTTTGCCGAAATAAAATGTAAGGGGCAAGTATCCTTTAACGTTTTCTCGATTTTCTTGAATCGCCTGTAACTTTCGAACCAGCGATCGAAACCTTTGACAGTAATACATTTTCTTGAAGCTCTTGTCGCGTACTTTCAGATAGGATTATCAGCGAAAGCCCATCATCAAAAAAAATTGTTTCAGTACTAGTGGTCGACCAACGCGATTCGTCGATTAATCAAGTCTTTGGTTTTTGGGCTGTAACTCCGAAAATAATGCACTTAGAAGGCTCTGCCTGCGATTTTTGTGATCCTCTTTCCGTCCCTTTTAAGCGTGCGTAAGCACAAGTCGACCGAAAAACTTTCCAGTTTTTGCCGAAATAAAATGTGAGGGACAAGTATCCCTTACCGTTTTCTCGATTTTCTTGAGTCGCCTGTAACTTTCGAACCAGCGATCGAAACCTTTGATAGTCATACATTTTCTTGAAGCTCTTTACCCGTACTTTGAGGTAGGACTATCAGCGAAAGCCCGTCTCCAAAAAAATTGTTTCAGTACTAGTGGTCGACCGAGGCGATTCGTCGATTAATCAAGTCTTTGGTTTTTTGGCTGTAACTCCGAAAATAATGCACTTAGAAGGCTCTGCCTGCGATTTTTCAGATCCTCTTTCCGTCCTCTTTAAGCGTGCGTTAGCACAAGTCGACCGAAACACTTTCCATTTTTTGCCGAAATAAAATGTAAGGGGTATGTATCCTTTACCGTTTACTCGATTTTCTTTAATCGCCTGTTACTTTCAAACCAGCGATCGAAACCTTTGATAATCCCACATTTTCTTGAAGCTCTTGACGCGTTCTGTAAGATAGGACTATCACCGAAAGCCCATATTTAAAAAAAAATGTTCAGTACTAGTGGTCGACCAAGGCGATTCGTCGATTAATCAAGTCTTTAGTTTTTTGGCTGTAACTCCGAAAATAATGCACTTAGAAGGCTCTGCCTGCGATTTTTCTGATCCTCTTTCCGTCCTCTTTAGGCATGCGTAAGCACAAGTCGACCGAAAAACTTTCCAGTTTTTGCCGAAATAAAATGTAAGGGGCAAGTATCCCTTACCGTTTTTTGATTTTCTTGAGTCGCCTGTAACTTTCGAACCAGCGATCGAAACCTTTGATAATCATACATGTTCTTGAAGCT
Source organism: Anoplius nigerrimus (assembly GCA_914767735.1). NCBI lineage: Eukaryota > Metazoa > Arthropoda > Insecta > Hymenoptera > Pompilidae > Anoplius > Anoplius nigerrimus. The sequence continues at coordinate 1,181,627 of OU612079.1, read as the reverse complement.
CTTTACGCGTACTTTGAGGTAGGACTATCAGCGAAAGCCCATCTTTAAAAAAATTGTTTCTGTACTAGTGGTCGACCGAGGCGATTCGTCTATTAATCAAGTCTTTGGTTTTTTGGCTGTAACTCCGAAAATAATGCACTTAGAAGGCTCTGCCTGCGATTTTTGTGATCCTCTTTCCGTCCTCTTTAGGCATGCGTAAGCACAAGTCGACCGGAAAACTTTCCAGTTTCTGCCGAAATAAAATGTAAGGGGCAAGTATCCCTTACCGTTTTCTCGATTTTCTTGAATTGCCTGTAACTTTCGAACCAGCGATCTAAACCTTTGACAGTAATACATTTTCTTGAAGCTCTTGACGCGTACTTTCAGATAGGACTATCAGTGAAAGCCCATCATCAAAAAAAATTTTTTCAGTACTAGTGGTCGACCAAGGCGATTCGTCGATTAATCAAGTCTTTGGTTTTTTGGCTGTAACTCCAAAAATAATGCACATAGAAGGCTCTGCCTGCGATTTTTGTGATCCACATTCCGTTCTTTGTAGGCATGCGTAAGCGCAAGTCGAACGAAAAACTTTCCAGTTTTTGCCGAAATAAAATGTAAGGGGCGAGTATCCATTAACGTTTTCTCGATTTTCTCGAACAGCCTGTAATTTTCGAACCAGCGATCGGAACCTTTGATAATTATACATTTTCTTGAAGCTTTCGACGCGTTCCTTAAGATAGGACTATCAGAGAAAGCCCGTCTTCAAAAAAAATTGTCTCAGGACTAGTGGTCGACCAAGGCGATTAGTCGATTAATCAAGTCTTCGGTTTTTTGGCTGTAACTCCGAAAATAATGCACTTAGAAGGCTCTGCCTGCGATTTTTGTGATCCTCTTTCCGTCCCTTTTAAGCGTGCGTAAGCACAAGTCCACCGAAAAACTTTCCAGTTTTTGCCGAAATAAAATGTAAGGGGCAAGTATCCCTTACCGTTTTCTCGATTTTCTTGAATTGCCTGTAACTTTCGAACCAGCGATCGAAACCTTTGATAATCATACATTTTCTTGAAGCTCTTTGCGCGTACTCTAAGGTAGGACTATCAGGGAAAGCCCGTTTCAAAAAAAATTGTTTCAGTGCTAGTGGTCGACCGAAGCGATTCGTCGATTAATCAAGTCTTTTGTTTTTTGGCTGTAACTCCGAAAATAATGCACTTAGAAGGCTCTGCCTGCGAGTTTTGCGATCCGCTTTCCATCCTCTTCAAGCGTGCGTAAGCACAAGTCGACCGAAACACTTTCCATTATTTGCCGAAATAAAATGTAAGGGGTATGTATCCCTTAACGTTGTCTCGGTTTTCTTGAATCGCCTGTAACTTTCGAACCAGCGATCGAAACCTTTGATAATCATACATTTTCTTGAAGCTCTTTACGCGTACTTTGAGGTAGGACTATCAGCGAAAGCCCGTCTTCAAAAAAAATTATTTCAGCGCTAGTGGTCGACCGAGGCGATTCGTCGATTAATCAAGTCTTTGGTTTTTTGGCTGTAACTCCGAAAATAATGCACTTAGAAGGCTCTGCCTGCGATTTTTGTGATCCTCTATCCGTCCCCTTTAAGCGTGCGTAAGCACAAGTCGACCGAAAATTTTTCCAGTTTTTGCCGAAATAAAATGTAAGGGGCAAGTATCCTTTAACGTTTTCTCGATTTTCTTGAATCGCCTGTAACTTTCGAACCAGCGATCGAAACCTTTGACAGTAATACATTTTCTTGAAGCTCTTGTCGCGTACTTTCAGATAGGATTATCAGCGAAAGCCCATCATCAAAAAAAATTGTTTCAGTACTAGTGGTCGACCAACGCGATTCGTCGATTAATCAAGTCTTTGGTTTTTGGGCTGTAACTCCGAAAATAATGCACTTAGAAGGCTCTGCCTGCGATTTTTGTGATCCTCTTTCCGTCCCTTTTAAGCGTGCGTAAGCACAAGTCGACCGAAAAACTTTCCAGTTTTTGCCGAAATAAAATGTGAGGGACAAGTATCCCTTACCGTTTTCTCGATTTTCTTGAGTCGCCTGTAACTTTCGAACCAGCGATCGAAACCTTTGATAATCATACATTTTCTTGAAGCTCTTTACCCGTACTTTGAGGTAGGACTATCAGCGAAAGCCCGTCTCCAAAAAAATGGTTTCAGTACTAGTGGTCGACCGAGGCGATTCGTCGATTAATCAAGTCTTTGGTTTTTTGGCTGTAACTCCGAAAATAATGCACTTAGAAGGCTCTGCCTGCGATTTTTCAGATCCTCTTTCCGTCCTCTTTAAGCGTGCGTTAGCACAAGTCGACCGAAACACTTTCCATTTTTTGCCGAAATAAAATGTAAGGGGTATGTATCCTTTACCGTTTCCTCGATTTTCTTTTATCGCCTGTTACTTTCAAACCAGCGATCGAAACCTTTGATAATCCCACATTTTCTTGAAGCTTTTGACGCGTTCTGTAAGATAGGACTATCACCGAAAGCCCATATTTAAAAAAAAATGTTCAGTACTAGTGGTCGACCAAGGCGATTCGTCGATTAATCAAGTCTTTGGTTTTTTGGCTGTAACTCCGAAAATAATGCACTTAGAAGGCTCTGCCTGCGATTTTTGTGATCCTCTTTCCGTCCTCTTTAGGCATGCGTAAGCACAAGTCGACCGAAAAACTTTCCAATTTTTGCCGAAATAAAATGTAAGGGGCAAGTATCCCTTACCGTTTTTTGATTTTCTTGAGTCGCCTGTACCTTTCGAACCAGCGATCGAAACCTTTGATAATCATACATTTTCTTGAAGCTCTTGACGCGTTCTGTAAGATAGGACTATCACCGAAAGCCCATATTTAAAAAAAAAAGTTCAGTACTAGTGGTCGACCAAGGCGATTCGTCGATTAATCAAGTCTTTGGTTTTTTGGCTGTAACTCCGAAAATAATGCACTTAGAAGGCTCTGCCTGCGATGTTTCTGATCCTCTTCCCGTCCTCTTTAGGCATGCGTAAGCACAAGTCGACCGAAAATTTTTCCAGTTTTTGCCGAAATAAAATGTAAGGGGCAAGTATCCTTTAACGTTTTCTCGATTTTCTTGAATCGCCTGTAAGTTTCGAACCAGCGATCGAAACCTTTGACAGTCATACATTTTCTTGACGCTCTTGACGCGTACTTTACGGTAGGACTATCACCGAAAACCCATATTTAAAAAAAAATGTTCAGTATTAGTGGTCGACCAACGCGATTCGTCGATTAATCAAGTCTTTGGTTTTTGGGCTGTAACTGCGAAAATGATGCACTTAGAAGGCTCTGCCTGCGATTTTTGTGATCTTCTTTCCGCCCCTTTTAAGCGTGCGTAAGCACAAGTCGACCGAAAAACTTTCCAGTTTTTGCCGAAATAAAATGTGAGGGACAAGTATCCCTTACCGTTTTCTCGATTTTTTTGAGTCGCTTGTAACTTTCGAACCAGCGATCGAAACCTTTGATAATCATACATTTTCTTGAAGCTCTTTACCCGTACTTTGAGGTAGGACTATCAGCGAAAGCCCGTCTCCAAAAAAATTGTTTCAGTACTAGTGGTCGACCGAGGCGATTCGTCGATTAATCAAGTCTTTGGTTTTTTGGCTGTAACTCCGAAAATAATGCACTTAGAAGGCTCTGCCTCCGATTTTTGTGATCCGCTTTCCGTCCCCTTTAAGCGTGCGTAAGCACAAGTCGACCGAAAATTTTTCCAGTTTTTGCCGAAATAAAATGTAAGGGGCAAGTATCCTTTAACGTTTTCTCGATTTTCTTGAATCGCCTGAAATTTTCGAACCAGCGATCGAAACCTTTGACAGTCATACATCTTCTTGACGCTCTTGACGCGTACTTTCAGATAGGACAATCAGTGAAAGCCCATCATCAAAAAAAATGGTTTCAGTGCTAGCGGTCGACCGAGGCGATTCGTCGATTAATCAAGTCTTTGGTTTTTGGGCTGTAACTCCGAAAATAATGCACTTAGAAGGCTCTGCCTGCGATTTTTGTGATCCTCTTTCCGTCCTCTTTAGGCATGAGTAAGCACAAGTCGACCGAAAAACTTTCCAGTTTTTGCCGAAATAAAATGTAAGGGGCAAGTATCCCTTACCGTTTTCTCGATTTTCTTGAATTGCCTGTAACTTTCGAACCAGCGATCGAAACCTTTGATAATCATACATTTTCTTGAAGCTCTTTGCGCGTACTCTAAGGTAGGACTATCAGGGAAAGCCCGTTTCAAAAAAAATTGTTTCAGTGCTAGTGGTCGACCGAAGCGATTCGTCGATTAATCAAGTCTTTTGTTTTTTGGCTGTAACTCCGAAAATAATGCACTTAGAAGGCTCTGCCTGCGAGTTTTGCGATCCGCTTTCCATCCTCTTTAAGCGTGCGTAAGCACAAGTCGACCGAAACACTTTCCATTATTTGCCGAAATAAAATGTAAGGGGTATGTATCCCTTAACGTTGTCTCGGTTTTCTTGAATCGCCTGTAACTTTCGAACCAGCGATCGAAACCTTTGATAATCATACATTTTCTTGAAGCTCTTTACGCGTACTTTGAGGTAGGACTATCAGCGAAAGCCCGTCTTCAAAAAAAATTATTTCAGCGCTAGTGGTCGACCGAGGCGATTCGTCGATTAATCAAGTCTTTGGTTTTTTGGCTGTAACTCCGAAAATAATTCACTTAGAAGGCTCTGCCTGCGATTTTTGTGATCCTCTTTCCGTCCCCTTTAAGCGTGCGTAAGCACAAGTCGACCGAAAATTTTTCCAGTTTTTGCCGAAATAAAATGTAAGGAGCAAGTATCCTTTAACGTTTTCTCGATTTTCTTGAATCGCCTGTAACTTTCGAACCAGCGATCGAAACCTTTGACAGTAATACATTTTCTTGAAGCTCTTGTCGCGTACTTTCAGATAGGACTATCAGCGAAAGCCCATCATCAAAAAAAATTGTTTCAGTACTAGTGGTCGACCATCGCGATTCGTCGATTAATCAAGTCTTTGGTTTTTGGGCTGTAACTCCGAAAATAATGCACTTAGAAGGCTCTGCCTGCGATTTTTGTGATCCTCTTTCCGTCCCTTTTAAGCGTGCGTAAGCACAAGTCGACCGAAAAACTTTCCAGTTTTTGCCGAAATAAAATGTGAGGGACAAGTATCCCTTACCGTTTTCTCGATTTTCTTGAGTCGCCTGTAACTTTCGAACCAGCGATCGAAACCTTTGATAGTCATACATTTTCTTGAAGCTCTTTACCCGTACTTTGAGGTAGGACTATCAGCGAAAGACCGTCTCCAAAAAAATTGTTTCAGTACTAGTAGTCGACCGAGGCGATTCGTCGATTAATCAAGTCTTTGGTTTTTTGGCTGTAACTCCAAAAATAATGCACTTAGAAGGCTCTGCCTGCGATTTTTGTGATCCACATTCCGTTCTTTGTAGGCATGCGTAAGCACAAGTCGAACGAAAAACTTTCCAGTTTTTGCCGAAATAAAATGTGAGGGACAAGTATCCCTTACCGTTTTCTCGATTTTCTTGAGTCGCCTGTAACTTTCGAACCAGCGATCGAAACCTTTGATAATCATACATTTTCTTGAAGCTCTTTGCGCGTACTCTAAGGTAGGACTATCAGCGAAAGCCCATCTTTAAAAAAAACTATTTCAGTAGAAGTGGTCGACCAAGGCTCTTCGTCCATTAATTAGGTCATTGGTTTTTGGGCTGTAATTTTGACAATAATGCACTTAGAAGGCTTAGCCTGCTATTTTTGTGATCCTCTTTCCGTCCCTTTAAGCGTGCGTAAGCACAAGTCGACCGAAAAACTTTCCAGTTTTTGCCGAAATAAAATGTAAGGGGCAAGTATCCATTAACGTTTTCTCGATTTTCTCGAACAGCCTGTAACTTTCGAACCAGCGATCGATACCTTTGATAATCATACATTTTCTTGAAGCTCTTGACGCGTACTTTACGGTAGGACTATCAGTGAAAGCCCATCATAAAAAAAAATGGTTTCAGTGCTAGTGGTCGACCGAGGCGATTCGTCGATTAATCAAGTCTTTGGTTTTTGGGCTGTAACTCCGAAAATAATGCACTTAGAAGGCTCTGCCTGCGATTTTTGTGATCCTCTTTCCGTCCTCTTTAGGCATGCGTAAGCACAAGTCGACCGAAAAACTTTCCAGTTTTTGCCGAAATAAAATGTAAGGGGCAAGTATCCCTTACCGTTTTCTCGATTTTCTCGAATTGCCTGTAACTTTCGAACCAGCGATCGAAACCTTTGATAATCATACATTTTCTTGAAGCTCTTGACGCGTACTTTACGGTAGGACTATCACCGAAAGCCCATATTTTAAAAAAAATGTTCAGTACTAGTGGTCGACCAACGCGATTCGTCGATTAATCAAGTCTTTGGTTTTTGGGCTGTAACTCCGAAAATAATGCACTTAGAAGGCTCTGCCTGCGATGTTTCTGATCCTCTTTCCGTCCTCTTTAGGCATGCGTAAGCACAAGTCGACCGAAAATTTTTCCAGTTTTTGCCGAAATAAAATGTAAGGGGCAAGTATCCTTTAACGTTTTCTCGATTTTCTTGAATCGCCTGTAATTTTCGAACCAGCGATCGAAACCTTTGACAGTCATACATTTTCTTGACGCTCTTGACGCGTACTTTACGGTAGGACTATCACCGAAAACCCATATTTAAAAAAAAATGTTCAGTATTAGTGGTCGACCAACGCGATTCGTCGATTAATCAAGTCTTTGGTTTTTGGGCTGTAACTGCGCAAATGATGCACTTAGAAGGCTCTGCCTGCGATTTTTGTGATCCTCTGTCCGTCCCTTTTAAGCGTGCGTAAGCACAAGTCGACCGAAAAACTTTCCAGTTTTTGCCGAAATAAAATGTGAGGGACAAGTATCCCTTACCGTTTTCTCGATTTTTTTGAGTCGCCTGTAACTTTCGAACCAGCGATCGAAACCTTTGATAATTATACATTTTCTTGAAGCTCTTTACCCGTACTTTGAGGTAGGACTATCAGCGAAAGCCCGTCTCCAAAAAAATTGTTTCAGTACTAGTGGTCGACCGAGGCGATTCGTCGATTTATCAAGTCTTTGGTTTTTTGGCTGTAACTCCGAAAATAATGCACTTAGAAGGCTCTGCCTCCGATTTTTGTGATCCGCTTTCCGTCCCCTTTAAGCGTGCGTAAGCACAAGTCGACCGAAATATTTCCAGTTTTTGCCGAAATAAAATGTAAGGGGCAAGTACCCTTTAACGTTTTCTCGATTTTCTTGAATCGCCTGAAATTTTCGAACCAGCGATCGAAACCTTTGACAGTCATACATCTTCTTGACGCTCTTGACGCGTACTTTCAGATAGGACTATCAGTGAAAGCCCATCATCAAAAAAAATGGTTTCAGTGCTAGTGGTCGACCGAGGCGATTCGTCGATTAATCAAGTCTTTGGTTTTTGGGCTGTTACTCCGAAAATGATGCACTTAGAAGGCTCTGCCTGCGATTTTTGTGATCCTCTTTCCGTCCTCTTTAGGCATGAGTAAGCACAAGTCGACCGAAAAACTTTCCAGTTTTTGCCGAAATAAAATGTAAGGGGCAAGTATCCCTTACCGTTTTCTCGATTTTCTTGAATTGCCTGTAACTTTCGAACCAGCGATCGAAACCTTTGATAATCATACATTTTCTTGAAGCTCTTTGCGCGTACTCTAAGGTAGGACTATCAGGGAAAGCCCGTTTAAAAAAAAATTGTTTCAGTGCTAGTGGTCGACCGAAGCGATTCGTCGATTAATCAAGTCTTTTGTTTTTTGGCTGTAACTCCGAAAATAATGCACTTAGAAGGCTCTGCCTGCGAGTTTTGCGATCCGCTTTCCATCCTCTTTAAGCGTGCGTAAGCACAAGTCGACCGAAACACTTTCCATTATTTGCCGAAATAAAATGTAAGGGGTATGTATCCCTTAACGTTGTCTCGGTTTTCTTGAATCGCCTGTAACTTTCGAACCAGCGATCGAAACCTTTGATAATCATACATTTTCTTGAAGCTCTTTACGCGTACTTTGAGGTAGGACTATCAGCGAAAGCCCGTCTTCAAAAAAAATTATTTCAGCGCTAGTGGTCGACCGAGGCGATTCGTCGATTAATCAAGTCTTTGGTTTTTTGGCTGTAACTCCGAAAATAATGCACTTAGAAGGCTCTGCCTGCGATTTTTGTGATCCTCTATCCGTCCCCTTTAAGCGTGCGTAAGCACAAGTCGACCGAAAATTTTTCCAGTTTTTGCCGAAATAAAATGTAAGGGGCAAGTATCCTTTAACGTTTTCTCGATTTTCTTGAATCGCCTGTAACTTTCGAACCAGCGATCGAAACCTTTGACAGTAATACATTTTCTTGAAGCTCTTGTCGCGTACTTTCAGATAGGACTATCAGCGAAAGCCCATCATCAAAAAAAATTGTTTCAGTACTAGTGGTCGACCAACGCGATTCGTCGATTAATCAAGTCTTTGGTTTTTGGGCTGTAACTCCGAAAATAATGCACTTAGAAGGCTCTGCCTGCGATTTTTGTGATCCTCTTTCCGTCCCTTTTAAGCGTGCGTAAGCACAAGTCGACCGAAAAACTTTCCAGTTTTTGCCGAAATAAAATGTGAGGGACAAGTATCCCTTACCGTTTTCTCGATTTTCTTGAGTCGCCTGTAACTTTCGAACCAGCGATCGAAACCTTTGATAGTCATACATTTTCTTGAAGCTCTTTACCCGAACTTTGAGGTAGGACTATCAGCGAAAGCCCGTCTCCAAAAAAATTGTTTCAGTACTAGTGGTCGACCGAGGCGATTCGTCGATTAATCAAGTCTTTGGTTTTTTGGCTGTAACTCCGAAAATAATGCACTTAGAAGGCTCTGCCTGCGATTTTTCAGATCCTCTTTCCGTCCTCTTTAAGCGTGCGTTAGCACAAGTCGACCGAAACACTTTCCATTTTTTGCCGAAATAAAATGTAAGGGGTATGTATCCTTTACCGTTTCCTCGATTTTCTTTAATCGCCTGTTACTTTCAAACCAGCGATCGAAACCTTTGATAATCCCACATTTTCTTGAAGCTCTTGACGCGTTCTGTAAGATAGGACTATCACCGAAAGCCCATATTTAAAAAAAAATGTTCAGTACTAGTGGTCGACCAAGGCGATTCGTCGATTAATCAAGTCTTTAGTTTTTTGGCTGTAACTCCGAAAATAATGCACTTAGAAGGCTCTGCCTGCGATTTTTCTGATCCTCTTTCCGTCCTCTTTAGGCATGCGTAAGCACAAGTCGACCGAAAAACTTTCCAGTTTTTGCCGAAATAAAATGTAAGGGGCAAGTATCCCTTACCGTTTTTTGATTTTCTTGAGTCGCCTGTAACTTTCGAACCAGCGATCGAAACCTTTGATAATCATACATGTTCTTGAAGCTCTTTACGCGTACTTTGAGGTAGGACTATCAGCGAAAGCCCATCTTTAAAAAAATTGTTTCTGTACTAGTGGTCGACCGAGGCGATTCGTCTATTAATCAAGTCTTTGGTTTTTTGGCTGTAACTCCGAAAATAATGCACTTAGAAGGCTCTGCCTGCGATTTTTGTGATCCTCTTTCCGTCCTCTTTAGGCATGCGTAAGCACAAGTCGACCGGAAAACTTTCCAGTTTCTGCCGAAATAAAATGTAAGGGGCAAGTATCCCTTACCGTTTTCTCGATTTTCTTGAATTGCCTGTAACTTTCGAACCAGCGATCGAAACCTTTGACAGTAATACATTTTCTTGAAGCTCTTGACGCGTACTTTCAGATAGGACTATCAGTGAAAGCCCATCATCAAAAAAAATTTTTTCAGTACTAGTGGTCGACCAAGGCGATTCGTCGATTAATCAAGTCTTTGGTTTTTTGGCTGTAACTCCAAAAATAATGCACATAGAAGGCTCTGCCTGCGATTTTTGTGATCCACATTCCGTTGTTTGTATGCATGCGTAAGCACAAGTCGAACGAAAAACTTTCCAGTTTTTGCCGAAATAAAATGTAAGGGGCAAGTATCCATTAACGTTTTCTCGATTTTCTCGAACAGCCTGTAACTTTCGAACCAGCGATCGGAACCTTTGATAATTATACATTTTCTTGAAGCTTTCGATGCGTTCCTTAAGATAGGACTATCAGAGAAAGCCCGTCTTCAAAAAAAATTGTCTCAGGACTAGTGGTCGACCAAGGCGATTAGTCGATTAATCAAGTCTTCGGTTTTTTGGCTGTAACTCCGAAAATAATGCACTTAGAAGGCTCTGCCTGCGATTTTTGTGATCCTCTTTCCGTCCCTTTTAAGCGTGCGTAAGCACAAGTCCACCGAAAAACTTTCCAGTTTTTGCCGAAATAAAATGTAAGGGGCAAGTATCCCTTACCGTTTTCTCGATTTTCTGGAATTGCCTGTAACTTTCGAGCCAGCGATCGAAACCTTTGATAATCATACATTTTCTTGAAGCTCTTGACGCGTACTTTAAAGTAGGACTATCACCGAAAGCCCATATTTAAAAAAATTGTTTCTGTACTAGTGGTCGACCGAGGCGATTCGTCTATTAATCAAGTCTTTGGTTTTTTGGCTGTAACTCCGAAAATAATGCACTTAGAAGGCTCTGCCTTCGATTTTTGTGATCCGCTTTCCGTCCCCTTTAAGCGTGCGTAAGCACAAGTCGACCGAAAATGTTTCCAGTTTTTGCCGAAATAAAATGTAAGGGGCAAGTATCCTTTAACGTTTTCTCGATTTTCTTGAATCGCCTGTAACTTTCGAACCAGCGATCGAAACCTTTGATAGTCATACATTTTCTTGAAGCTCTTGACGCGTACTTTCAGATAGGACTATCAGCGAAAGCCCATCATCAATAAAAATTGTTTCAGTACTAGTGGTCGACCAAGGCAATTCGTCGATTAATCAAGTCTTTGGTTTTTTGGCTGTAACTCCGAAAATAATGCACTTAGAAGGCTCTGCCTGCGATTTTTGTGATCCTCTTTCCGTCCTCTTTAGGCATGCGTAAGAACAAGTCGACCGAAAAACTTTCCAGTTTTTGCCGAAGTAAAATGTAAGGGGCAAGTATCCCTAACCGTTTTCTAGATTTTCTTGAGTCGCCTGTAACTTTCGAACCAGCGATCGAAACCTTTGATAATCATACATTTTCTTGAAGCTCTTTACGCGTACTTTGAGGTAGGACTATCAGCGAAAGCCCGTCTCCAAAAAAATTGTTTCAGTACTAGTGGTCGACCGAGGCGATTCGTCGATTAATCAAGTCTTTGGTTTTTTGGCTGTAACTCCGAAAATAATGCACTTAGAAGGCTCTGCCTCCGATTTTTGTGATCCGCTTTCCGTCCCCTTTAAGCGTGCGTAAGCACAAGTCGACCGAAAATTTTTCCAGTTTTTGCCGAAATAAAATGTAAGGGGCAAGTAACCTTTAACGTTTTCTCGATTTTCTTGAATCGCCTGTAATTTTCGAACCAGCGATCGAAACCTTTGACAGTCATACATTTTCTTGACGCTCTTGACGCGTACTTTCAGATAGGACTATCAGTGAAAGCCCATCATCAAAAAAAATGGTTTCAGTGCTAGTGGTCGACCGAGGCGATTCGTCGATTAATCAAGTCTTTGGTTTTTGGGCTGTAACTCCGAAAATAATGCACTTAGAAGGCTCTGCCTGCGATTTTTGTGATCCTCTTTCCGTCCTCTTTAGGCATGCGTAAGCACAAGTCGACCGAAAAACTTTCCAGTTTTTGCCGAAATGAAATGTAAGGGATATGTATCCCTTAACGTCTTCTCGATTTTCCTGAATCGCCTGTAACTTTCGAACCAGCGATCGATACCTTTGATAATCATACATTTTCTTGAAGCTCTTGACGCGTACTTTACGGTAGGACTATCACCGAAAGCCCATATTTAAAAAAAAATGTTCAGTACTAGTGGTCGACCAACGCGATTCGTCGATTAATCAAGTCTTTGGTTTTTGGGCTGTAACTCCGAAAATAATGCACTTAGAAGGCTCTGCCTGCGATTTTTGTGATCCTCTTTCCGTCCTCTTTAGGCATGCGTAAGCACAAGTCGACCGAAAAACTTTCCAGTTTTTGCCGAAATGAAATGTAAGGGATATGTATCCCTTAACGTCTTCTCGATTTTCCTGAATCGCCTGTAACTTTCGAACCAGCGATCGATACCTTTGATAATCATACATTTTCTTGAAGCTCTTGACGCGTACTTTACGGTAGGACTATCACCGAAAACCCATATTTAAAAAAAAATGTTCAGTATTAGTGGTCGACCAAGGCGATTCGTCGATTAATAAGTCTTTGGTTTTTTGGCTGTAACTCCGAAAATAATGCACTTAGAAGGCTCTGCCTGCGATGTTTCTGATCCTCTTTCCGTCCTCTTTAGGCATGCGTAAGCACAAGTCGACCGAAAATTTTTCCAGTTTTTGCCGAAATAAAATGTAAGGGGCAAGTATCCTTTAACGTTTTCTCGATTTTCTTGAATCGCCTGTAATTTTCGAACCAGCGATCGAAACCTTTGACAGTCATACATTTTCTTGACGCTCTTGACGCGTACTTTACGTTAGGACTATCACCGAAAACCCATATTTAAAAAAAAATGTTCAGTATTAGTGGTCGACCAACGCGATTCGTCGATTAATCAAGTCTTTGGTTTTTGGGCTGTAACTGCGAAAATGATGCACTTAGAAGGCTCTGCCTGCGATTTTTGTGATCCTCTGTCCGTCCCTTTTAAGCGTGCGTAAGCACAAGTCGACCGAAAAACTTTCCAGTTTTTGCCGAAATAAAATGTGAGGGACAAGTATCCCTTACCGTTTTCTCGATTTTTTTGAGTCGCCTGTAACTTTCGAACCAGCGATCGAAACCTTTGATAATTATACATTTTCTTGAAGCTTTCGACGCGTTCCTTAAGATAGGACTATCAGAGAAAGCCCGTCTTCAAAAAAAATTGTCTCAGGACTAGTGGTCGACCAAGGCGATTAGTCGATTAATCAAGTCTTCGGTTTTTTGGCTGTAACTGCGAAAATGATGCACTTAGAAGGCTCTGCCTGCGATTTTTGTGATCCTCTTTCCGTCCTCTTTAGGCATGCGTAAGCACAAGTCGACCGGAAAACTTTCCAGTTTCTGCCGAAATAAAATGTAAGGGGCAAGTATCCCTTACCGTTTTCTCGATTTTCTTGAATTGCCTGTAACTTTCGAACCAGCGATCGAAACCTTTGACAGTAATACATTTTCTTGAAGCTCTTGACGCGTACTTTCAGATAGGACTATCAGTGAAAGCCCATCATCAAAAAAAATTTTTTCAGTACTAGTGGTCGACCAAGGCGATTCGTCGATTAATCAAGTCTTTGGTTTTTTGGCTGTAACTCCAAAAATAATGCACATAGAAGGCTCTGCCTTCGATTTTTGTGATCCACATTCCGTTCTTTGTATGCATGCGTAAGCACAAGTCGAACGAAAAACTTTCCAGTTTTTGCCGAAATAAAATGTAAGGGGCAAGTATCCATTAACGTTTTCTCGATTTTCTCGAACAGCCTGTAACTTTCGAACCAGCGATCGGAACCTTTGATAATTATACATTTTCTTGAAGCTTTCGACGCGTTCCTTAAGATAGGACTATCAGAGAAAGCCCGTCTTCAAAAAAAATTGTCTCAGGACTAGTGGTCGACCAAGGCGATTAGTCGATTAATCAAGTCTTCGGTTTTTTGGCTGTAACTCCGAAAATAATGCACTTAGAAGGCTCTGCCTGCGATTTTTGTGATCCTCTTTCCGTCCCTTTTAAGCGTGCGTAAGCACAAGTCCACCGAAAAACTTTCCAGTTTTTGCCGAAATAAAATGTAAGGGGCAAGTATCCCTTACCGTTTTCTCGATTTTCTGGAATTGCCTGTAACTTTCGAGCCAGCGATCGAAACCTTTGATAATCATACATTTTCTTGAAGCTCTTGACGCGTACTTTAAAGTAGGACTATCACCGAAAGCCCATATTTAAAAAAATTGTTTCTGTACTAGTGGTCGACCGAGGCGATTCGTCTATTAATCAAGTCTTTGGTTTTTTGGCTGTAACTCCGAAAATAATGCACTTAGAAGGCTCTGCCTTCGATTTTTGTGATCCGCTTTCCGTCCCCTTTAAGCGTGCGTAAGCACAAGTCGACCGAAAATGTTTCCAGTTTTTGCCGAAATAAAATGTAAGGGGCAAGTATCCTTTAACGTTTTCTCGATTTTCTTGAATCGCCTGTAACTTTCGAACCAGCGATCGAAACCTTTGATAGTCATACATTTTCTTGAAGCTCTTGACGCGTACTTTCAGATAGGACTATCAGCGAAAGCCCATCATCAATAAAAATTGTTTCAGTACTAGTGGTCGACCAAGGCAATTCGTCGATTAATCAAGTCTTTGGTTTTTTGGCTGTAACTCCGAAAATAATGCACTTAGAAGGCTCTGCCTGCGATTTTTGTGATCCTCTTTCCGTCCTCTTTAGGCATGCGTAAGAACAAGTCGACCGAAAAACTTTCCAGTTTTTGCCGAAGTAAAATGTAAGGGGCAAGTATCCCTTACCGTTTTCTAGATTTTCTTGAGTCGCCTGTAACTTTCGAACCAGCGATCGAAACCTTTGATAATCATACATTTTCTTGAAGCTCTTTACGCGTACTTTGAGGTAGGACTATCAGCGAAAGCCCGTCTCCAAAAAAATTGTTTCAGTACTAGTGGTCGACCGAGGCGATTCGTCGATTAATCAAGTCTTTGGTTTTTTGGCTGTAACTCCGAAAATAATGCACTTAGAAGGCTCTGCCTCCGATTTTTGTGATCCGCTTTCCGTCCCCTTTAAGCGTGCGTAAGCACAAGTCGACCGAAAATTTTTCCAGTTTTTGCCGAACTAAAATGTAAGGGGCAAGTAACCTTTAACGTTTTCTCGATTTTCTTGAATCGCCTGTAATTTTCGAACCAGCGATCGAAACCTTTGACAGTCATACATTTTCTTGACGCTCTTGACGCGTACTTTCAGATAGGACTATCAGTGAAAGCCCATCATCAAAAAAAATGGTTTCAGTGCTAGTGGTCGACCGAGGCGATTCGTCGATTAATCAAGTCTTTGGTTTTTGGGCTGTAACTCCGAAAATAATGCACTTAGAAGGCTCTGCCTGCGATTTTTGTGATCCTCTTTCCGTCCTCTTTAGGCATGCGTAAGCACAAGTCGACCGAAAAACTTTCCAGTTTTTGCCGAAATGAAATGTAAGGGATATGTATCCCTTAACGTCTTCTCGATTTTCCTGAATCGCCTGTAACTTTCGAACCAGCGATCGATACCTTTGATAATCATACATTTTCTTGAAGCTCTTGACGCGTACTTTACGGTAGGACTATCACCGAAAGCCCATATTTAAAAAAAAATGTTCAGTACTAGTGGTCGACCAACGCGATTCG
This sequence comes from Anoplius nigerrimus, assembly GCA_914767735.1. Taxonomy (NCBI): domain Eukaryota; kingdom Metazoa; phylum Arthropoda; class Insecta; order Hymenoptera; family Pompilidae; genus Anoplius; species Anoplius nigerrimus. Next base: position 1,166,211 of record OU612079.1, on the reverse strand, counting down.
TCGATTAATCAAGTCTTTGGTTTTTGGGCTGTAACTCCGAAAATAATGCACTTAGAAGGCTCTGCCTGCGATTTTTGTGATCCTCTTTCCGTCCTCTTTAGGCATGCGTAAGCACAAGTCGACCGAAAAACTTTCCAGTTTTTGCCGAAATGAAATGTAAGGGATATGTATCCCTTAACGTCTTCTCGATTTTCCTGAATCGCCTGTAACTTTCGAACCAGCGATCGATACCTTTGATAATCATACATTTTCTTGAAGCTCTTGACGCGTACTTTACGGTAGGACTATCACCGAAAACCCATATTTAAAAAAAAATGTTCAGTATTAGTGGTCGACCAAGGCGATTCGTCGATTAATAAGTCTTTGGTTTTTTGGCTGTAACTCCGAAAATAATGCACTTAGAAGGCTCTGCCTGCGATTTTTGTGATCCTCTTTCCGTCCCCTTTAAGCGTGCGTAAGCACAAGTCGACCGAAAACTTTTCCAGTTTTTGCCGAAATAAAATGTAAGGGGCAAGTATCCCTTACCGTTTTCTAGATTTTCTTGAGTCGCCTGTAATTTTCGAACCAGCGATCGAAACCTTTGACAGTCATACATTTTCTTGACGCTCTTGACGCGTACTTTCAGATAGGACTATCACCGAAAGGCCATCTTCAAAAAAAAATTGTTTCAGTAGTAGTGGTCGACCAAGGCGATTCGTCGATTAATCAAGTCTTTGGTTTTTTGGCTGTAACTCCGAAAATAATGCACTTAGAAGGCTCTGCCTGCGATTTTTCAGATCCTCTTTCCGTCCTCTTTAAGCGTGCGTTAGCACAAGTCGACCGAAACACTTTCCAATTTTTGCCGAAATAAAATGTAAGGGGCAAGTATCCCTTACCGTTTTCTCGATTTTCTTGAATTGCCTGTAACTTTCGAACCAGCGATCGAAACCTTTGATAATCATACATTTTCTTGAAGCTCTTTGCGCGTACTCTAAGGTAGGACTATCAGGGAAAGCCCGTTTCAAAAAAAATTGTTTCAGTGCTAGTGGTCGACCGAAGCGATTCGTCGATTAATCAAGTCTTTTGTTTTTTGGCTGTAACTCCGAAAATAATGCACTTAGAAGGCTCTGCCTGCGAGTTTTGCGATCCGCTTTCCATCCTCTTTAAGCGTGCGTAAGCACAAGTCGACCGAAACACTTTCCATTATTTGCCGAAATAAAATGTAAGGGGTATGTATCCCTAACCGTTTCCTCTTTTTTCTTTAATCGCCTGTAACTTTCGAACCAGCGATCGAAACCTTTGATAATCATACATTTTCTTGACGCTCTTGACGCGTACTTTCAGATAGGACTATCACCGAAAGGCCATCTTCAAAAAAAAATTGTTTCAGTAGTAGTGGTCGACCAAGGCGATTCGTCGATTAATCAAGTCTTTGGTTTTCTGGCTGTAACTCCGAAAATAATGCACTTAGAAGGCTCTGCCTGCGATTTTTCAGATCCTCTTTCCGTCCTCTTTAAGCGTGCGTTAGCACAAGTCGACCGAAACACTTTCCATTTTTTGCCGAAATAAAATGTAAGGGGTATGTATCCTTTACCGTTTCCTCGATTTTCTTTAATCGCCTGTTACTTTCAAACCAGCGATCGAAACCTTTGATAATCCCACATTTTCTTGAAGCTCTTGACGCGTTCTGTAAGATAGGACTATCACCGAAAGCCCATATTTAAAAAAAAAAGTTCAGTACTAGTGGTCGACCAAGGCGATTCGTCGATTAATCAAGTCTTTGGTTTTTTGGCTGTATCTCCAAAAATAATGCACTTAGAAGGCTCTGCCTGCGATTTTTGTGATCCACATTCCGTTCTTTGTAGGCATGCGTAAGCACAAGTCGAACGAAAAACTTTCCAGTTTTTGCCGAAATAAAATGTAAGGGGCAAGTATCCCTTACCGTTTTCTCGATTTTCTGGAATTGCCTGTAACTTTCGAACCAGCGATCGAAACCTTTGATAATCATACATTTTCTTGAAGCTCTTGACGCGTACTTTAAGGTAGGACTATCACCGAAAGCCCATATTTAAAAAAAAATGTTCAGTACTAGTGGTCGACCAACGCGATTCGTCGATTAATTATGTCTTTGGTTTTTTGGCTGTAACTCCGAAAATAATGCACTTAGAAGGCTCTGCCTTCGATTTTTGTGATCCGCTTTCCGTCCCCTTTAAGCGTGCGTAAGCACAAGTCGACCGAAAATGTTTCCAGTTTTTGCCGAAATAAAATGTAAGGGGCAAGTATCAAAAAAAATGGTTTCAGTGCTAGTGGTCGACCGAGGCGATTCGTCGATTAATCAAGTCTTTGGTTTTTGGGCTGTAACTCCGAAAATAATGCACTTAGAAGGCTCTGCCTGCGATTTTTGTGATCCTCTTTCCGTCCTCTTTAGGCATGCGTAAGCACAAGTCGACCGAAAAACTTTCCAGTTTTTGCCGAAATGAAATGTAAGGGATATGTATCCCTTAACGTCTTCTCGATTTTCCTGAATCGCCTGTAACTTTCGAACCAGCGATCGATACCTTTGATAATCATACATTTTCTTGAAGCTCTTGACGCGTACTTTACGGTAGGACTATCACCGAAAACTTATATTTAAACAAAAATGTTCAGTATTAGTGGTCGACCAAGGCGATTCGTCGATTAATCAAGTCTTTGGTTTTTTGGCTGTAACTCCGAAAATAATGCACTTAGAAGGCTCTGCCTGCGATTTTTGTGATCCTCTTTCCGTCCCCTTTAAGCGTGCGTAAGCACAAGTCGACCGAAAACTTTTCCAGTTTTTGCCGAAATAAAATGTAAGGGGCAAGTATCCTTTAACGTTTTCTCGATTTTCTTGAATCGCCTGTAACTTTCGAACCAGCGATCGAACCCTTTGACAGTAATACATTTTCTTGAAGCTCTTGCCGCGTTCTTTAAAATAGGGCTATCAGCGAAAGCCCATCTTTAAAAAAAATTGTTTCAGTGTTAGTGGTCGACCGAGGCGATTCGTCGATTAATCAAGTCTTTGGTTTTTTGGCTGTAACTCCGAAAATAATGCACTTAGAAGGCTCTGCCTGCGATTTTTGTGATCCTCTTTCCGTCCTCTTTAGGCATGCGTAAGCACAAGTCGACCGAAAAACTTTCCAATTTTTGCCGAAATAAAATGTAAGGGGCAAGTATCCCTTACCGTTTTTTGATTTTCTTGAGTCGCCTGTACCTTTCGAACCAGCGACCGAAACCTTTGATAATCATACATTTTCTTGAAGCTCTTGGCGCGTTCTGTAAGATAGGACTATCACCGAAAGCCCATATTTAAAAAAAAAAGTTCAGTACTAGTGGTCGACCAAGGCGATTCGTCGATTAATCAAGTCTTTGGTTTTTTGGCTGTAACTCCGAAAATAATGCACTTAGAAGGCTCTGCCTGCGATGTTTCTGATCCTCTTTCCGTCCTCTTTAGGCATGCGTAAGCACAAGTCGACCGAAAATTTTTCCAGTTTTTGCCGAAATAAAATGTAAGGGGCAAGTATCCTTTAACGTTTTCTCGATTTTCTTGAATCGCCTGTAATTTTCGAACCAGCGATCGAAACCTTTGACAGTTATACATTTTCTTGACGCTATTGACGCGTACTTTACGGTAGGACTATCACCGAAAACCCATATTTAAAAAAAAATGTTCAGTATTAGTGGTCGACCAACGCGATTCGTCGATTAATCAAGTCTTTGGTTTTTGGGCTGTAACTGCGAAAATGATGCACTTAGAAGGCTCTGCCTGCGATTTTTGTGATCCTCTGTCCGTCCCTTTTAAGCGTGCGTAAGCACAAGTCGACCGAAAAACTTTCCAGTTTTTGCCGAAATAAAATGTGAGGGACAAGTATCCCTTACCGTTTTCTCGATTTTTTTGAGTCGCCTGTAACTTTCGAACCAGCGATCGAAACCTTTGATAATCATACATTTTCTTGAAGCTCTTTACCCGTACTTTGAGGTAGGACTATCAGCGAAAGCCCGTCTCAAAAAAAATTTTTTCAGTACTAGTGGTCGACCAAGGCGATTCGTCGATTAATCAAGTCTTTGGTTTTTTGGCTGTAACTCCAAAAATAATGCACATAGAAGGCTCTGCCTGCGATTTTTGTGATCCACATTCCGTTCTTTGTATGCATGCGTAAGCACAAGTCGAACGAAAAACTTTCCAGTTTTTGCCGAAATAAAATGTAAGGGGCAAGTATCCATTAACGTTTTCTCGATTTTCTCGAACAGCCTGTAACTTTCGAACCAGCGATCGGAACCTTTGATAATTATACATTTTCTTGAAGCTTTCGACGCGTTCCTTAAGATAGGACTACCAGAGAAAGCCCGTCTTCAAAAAAAATTGTCTCAGGACTAGTGGTCGACCAAGGCGATTAGTCGATTAATCAAGTCTTCGGTTTTTTGGCTGTAACTCCGAAAATAATGCACTTAGAAGGCTCTGCCTGCGATTTTTGTGATCCTCTTTCCGTCCCTTTTAAGCGTGCGTAAGCACAAGTCCACCGAAAAACTTTCCAGTTTTTGCCGAAATAAAATGTAAGGGGCAAGTATCCCTTACCGTTTTCTCGATTTTCTGGAATTGCCTGTAACTTTCGAACCAGCGATCGAAACCTTTGATAATCATACATTTTCTTGAAGCTCTTGACGCGTACTTTAAAGTAGGACTATCACCGAAAGCCCATATTTAAAAAAATTGTTTCTGTACTAGTGGTCGACCGAGGCGATTCGTCTATTAATCAAGTCTTTGGTTTTTTGGCTGTAACTCCGAAAATAATGCACTTAGAAGGCTCTGCCTTCGATTTTTGTGATCCGCTTTCCGTCCCCTTTAAGCGTGCGTAAGCACAAGTCGACCGAAAATGTTTCCAGTTTTTGCCGAAATAAAATGTAAGGGGCAAGTATCCTTTAACGTTTTCTCGATTTTCTTGAATCGCCTGTAACTTTCGAACCAGCGATCGAAACCTTTGATAGTCATACATTTTCTTGAAGCTCTTGACGCGTACTTTCAGATAGGACTATCAGCGAAAGCCCATCATCAATAAAAATTGTTTCAGTACTAGTGGTCGACCAAGGCAATTCGTCGATTAATCAAGTCTTTGGTTTTTTGGCTGTAACTCCGAAAATAATGCACTTAGAAGGCTCTGCCTGCGATTTTTGTGATCCTCTTTCCGTCCTCTTTAGGCATGCGTAAGAACAAGTCGACCGAAAAACTTTCCAGTTTTTGCCGAAGTAAAATGTAAGGGGCAAGTATCCCTTACCGTTTTCTAGATTTTCTTGAGTCGCCCGTAACTTTCGAACCAGCGATCGAAACCTTTGATAATCATACATTTTCTTGAAGCTCTTTACGCGTACTTTGAGGTAGGACTATCAGCGAAAGCCCGTCTCCAAAAAAATTGTTTCAGTACTAGTGGTCGACCGAGGCGATTCGTCGATTAATCAAGTCTTTGGTTTTTTGGCTGTAACTCCGAAAATAATGCACTTAGAAGGCTCTGCCTCCGATTTTTGTGATCCGCTTTCCGTCCCCTTTAAGCGTGCGTAAGCACAAGTCGACCGAAAATTTTTCCAGTTTTTGCCGAAATAAAATGTAAGGGGCAAGTAACCTTTAACGTTTTCTCGATTTTCTTGAATCGCCTGTAATTTTCGAACCAGCGATCGAAACCTTTGACAGTCATACATTTTCTTGACGCTCTTGACGCGTACTTTCAGATAGGACTATCAGTGAAAGCCCATCATAAAAAAAAATGGTTTCAGTGCTAGTGGTCGACCGAGGCGATTCGTCGATTAATCAAGTCTTTGGTTTTTGGGCTGTAACTCCGAAAATAATGCACTTAGAAGGCTCTGCCTGCGATTTTTGTGATCCTCTTTCCGTCCTCTTTAGGCATGCGTAAGCACAAGTCGACCGAAAAAATTTCCAGTTTTTGCCGAAATGAAATGTAAGGGATATGTATCCCTTAACGTCTTCTCGATTTTCCTGAATCGCCTGTAACTTTCGAACCAGCGATCGATACCTTTGATAATCATACATTTTCTTGAAGCTCTTGACGCGTACTTTACGGTAGGACTATCACCGAAAACCCATATTTAAACAAAAATGTTCAGTATTAGTGGTCGACCAAGGCGATTCGTCGATTAATCAAGTCTTTGGTTTTTTGGCTGTAACTCCGAAAATAATGCACTTAGAAGGCTCTGCCTGCGATTTTTGTGATCCTCTTTCCGTCCCCTTTAAGCGTGCGTAAGCACAAGTCGACCGAAAACTTTTCCAGTTTTTGCCGAAATAAAATGTAAGGGGCAAGTATCCTTTAACGTTTTCTCGATTTTCTTGAATCGCCTGTAACTTTCGAACAAGCGATCGAAACCTTTGACAGTAATACATTTTCTTGAAGCTCTTGCCGCGTTCTTTAAAATAGGGCTATCAGCGAAAGCCCATCTTTAAAAAAAATTGTTTCAGTGTTAGTGGTCGACCGAGGCGATTCGTCGATTAATCAAGTCTTTGGTTTTTTGGCTGTAACTCCGAAAATAATGCACTTAGAAGGCTCTGCCTGCGATTTTTGTGATCCACTTTCCGTTCTCTGTAGGCATGCGTAAGCACAAGTCGACCGAAAAACTTTCCAGTTTTTGCCGAAATAAAATGTAAGGGATATGTATCCCTTAACGTTTTCTCGATTTTCCTGAATCGCCTGTTACTTTCGAACCAGCGATCGAAACCTTTGATAATCGTACATTTTCTTGAAGCTCTTCACGCGTTCTTTAAGATTGGACTAGCAGCGAAAGCCCATCTTTAAAAAAATTGTTTCTGTACTAGTGGTCGACCGAGGCGATTCGTCGATTAATCAAGTCTTTGGTTATTTGGCTGTAACTCCAAAAATAATGCACTTAGAAGGCTCTGCCTGCGATTTTTGTGATCCGCTTTTGTCCTCTTTAGGCATGCGTAAGCACAAGTCGACCGAAAAACTTTCCCGTTTTTGCCGAAATAAAATGTAAGGGGCAAGTATCCCTTACCGTTTTCTAGATTTTCTTGAGTCGCCTGTAACTTTCGAACCAGCGATCGAAACCTTTGATAATCATACATTTTCTTGAAGCTCTTTGCGCGTACTCTAAGGTAGGACTATCAGCGAAAGCCCGTTTAAAAAAAAATTGTTTCAGTGCTAGTGGTCGACCGAAGCGATTCGTCGATTAATCAAGTCTTTTGTTTTTTGGCTGTAACTCCGAAAATAATGCACTTAGAAGGCTCTGCCTGCGAGTTTTGCGATCCTCTTTCCATCCTCTTTAAGCGTGCGTAAGCACAAGTCGACCGAAACACTTTCCATTATTTGTCGAAATAAAATGTAAGCGGTATGTATCCCTTAACGTTGTCTCGGTTTTCTTGAATCGCCTGTAGCTATCGAACCAGCGATCGAAACCTATGATAATCAAACATTTTCTTGAAGCTCTTGACGCGTACTTAAAGACAGGACTATCAGCGAAAGCCCATCTTTAAAAAAAACTGTTTCAGTAGAAGTGGTCGACCAAGGCTCTTCGTCCATTAATTAGGTCATTGGTTTTTGGGCTGTAATTTTGACAATAATGCACCTAGAAGGCTTAGCCTGCGATTTTTGTGATCCTCTTTCCGTCCTCTTTAGGCATGAGTAAGCACAAGTCGACCGAAAAACTTTCCAGTTTTTGCCGAAATAAAATGTAAGGGGCAAGTATCCCTTACCGTTTTCTCGATTTTCTTGAATTGCCTGTAACTTTCGAACCAGCGATCGAAACCTTTGATAATCATACATTTTCTTGAAGCTCTTTGCGCGTACTCTAAGGTAGGACTATCAGGGAAAGCCCGTTTCAAAAAAAATTGTTTCAGTGTTAGTGGTCGACCGAAGCGATTCGTCGATTAATCAAGTCTTTTGTTTTTTGGCTGTAACTCCGAAAATAATGCACTTAGAAGGCTCTGCCTGCGAGTTTTGCGATCCGCTTTCCACCCTCTTTAAGCGTGCGTAAGCACAAGTCGACCGAAACACTTTCCATTATTTGCCGAAATAAAATGTAAGGGGTATGTATCCCTTAACGTTGTCTCGGTTTTCTTGAATCGCCTGTAACTTTCGAACCAGCGATCGAAACCTTTGATAATCATACATTTTCTTGAAGCTCTTTACGCGTACTTTGAGGTAGGACTATCAGCGAAAGCCCGTCTCCAAAAAAATTGTTTCAGTACTAGTGGTCGACCGAGGCGATTCGTCGATTAATCAAGTCTTTGGTTTTTTGGCTGTAACTCCGAAAATAATGCACTTAGAAGGCTCTGCCTCCGATTTTTGTGATCCGCTTTCCGTCCCCTTTAAGCGTGCGTAAGCACAAGTCGACCGAAAATTTTTCCAGTTTTTGCCGAAATAAAATGTAAGGGGCAAGTAACCTTTAACGTTTTCTCGATTTTCTTGAATCGCCTGTAATTTTCGAACCAGCGATCGAAACCTTTGACAGTCATACATTTTCTTGACGCTCTTGACGCGTACTTTCAGATAGGACTATCAGTGAAAGCCCATCATAAAAAAAAATGGTTTCAGTGCTAGTGGTCGACCGAGGCGATTCGTCGATTAATCAAGTCTTTGGTTTTTGGGCTGTAACTCCGAAAATAATGCACTTAGAAGGCTCTGCCTGCGATTTTTGTGATCCTCTTTCCGTCCTCTTTAGGCATGCGTAAGCACAAGTCGACCGAAAAACTTTCCAGTTTTTGCCGAAATGAAATGTAAGGGATATGTATCCCTTAACGTCTTCTCGATTTTCCTGAATCGCCTGTAACTTTCGAACCAGCGATCGATACCTTTGATAATCATACATTTTCTTGAAGCTCTTGACGCGTACTTTACGGTAGGACTATCACCGAAAACCCATATTTAAACAAAAATGTTCAGTATTAGTGGTCGACCAAGGCGATTCGTCGATTAATCAAGTCTTTGGTTTTTTGGCTGTAACTCCGAAAATAATGCACTTAGAAGGCTCTGCCTGCGATTTTTGTGATCCTCTTTCCGTCCCTTGTAAGCGTGCGTAAGCACAAGTCGACCGAAAACTTTTCCAGTTTTTGCCGAAATAAAATGTAAGGGGCAAGTATCCTTTAACGTTTTCTCGATTTTCTTGAATCGCCTGTAACTTTCGAACAAGCGATCGAAACCTTTGACAGTAATACATTTTCTTGAAGCTCTTGCCGCGTTCTTTAAAATAGGGCTATCAGCGAAAGCCCATCTTTAAAAAAAATTGTTTCAGTGTTAGTGGTCGACCGAGGCGATTCGTCGATTAATCAAGTCTTTGGTTTTTTGGCTGTAACTCCGAAAATAATGCACTTAGAAGGCTCTGCCTGCGATTTTTGTGATCCACTTTCCGTTCTCTGTAGGCATGCGTAAGCACAAGTCGACCGAAAAACTTTCCAGTTTTTGCCGAAATAAAATGTAAGGGATATGTATCCCTTAACGTTTTCTCGATTTTCCTGAATCGCCTGTTACTTTCGAACCAGCGATCGAAACCTTTGATAATCGTACATTTTCTTGAAGCTCTTCACGCGTTCTTTAAGATTGGACTAGCAGCGAAAGCCCATCTTTAAAAAAATTGTTTCTGTACTAGTGGTCGACCGAGGCGATTCGTCGATTAATCAAGTCTTTGGTTATTTGGCTGTAACTCCAAAAATAATGCACTTAGAAGGCTCTGCCTGCGATTTTTGTGATCCGCTTTTGTCCTCTTTAGGCATGCGTAAGCACAAGTCGACCGAAAAACTTTCCCGTTTTTGCCGAAATAAAATGTAAGGGGCAAGTATCCCTTACCGTTTTCTAGATTTTCTTGAGTCGCCTGTAACTTTCGAACCAGCGATCGAAACCTTTGATAATCATACATTTTCTTGAAGCTCTTTGCGCGTACTCTAAGGTAGGACTATCAGCGAAAGCCCGTTTAAAAAAAAATTGTTTCAGTGCTAGTGGTCGACCGAAGCGATTCGTCGATTAATCAAGTCTTTTGTTTTTTGGCTGTAACTCCGAAAATAATGCACTTAGAAGGCTCTGCCTGCGAGTTTTGCGATCCTCTTTCCATCCTCTTTAAGCGTGCGTAAGCACAAGTCGACCGAAACACTTTCCATTATTTGCCGAAATAAAATGTAAGCGGTATGTATCCCTTAACGTTGTCTCGGTTTTCTTGAATCGCCTGTAGCTATCGAACCAGCGATCGAAACCTATGATAATCAAACATTTTCTTGAAGCTCTTGACGCGTACTTAAAGACAGGACTATCAGCGAAAGCCCATCTTTAAAAAAAACTGTTTCAGTAGAAGTGGTCGACCAAGGCTCTTCGTCCATTAATTAGGTCATTGGTTTTTGGGCTGTAATTTTGACAATAATGCACTTAGAAGGCTTAGCCTGCGATTTTTGTGATCCTCTTTCCGTCCTCTTTAGGCATGAGTAAGCACAAGTCGACCGAAAAACTTTCCAGTTTTTGCCGAAATAAAATGTAAGGGGCAAGTATCCCTTACCGTTTTCTCGATTTTCTTGAATTGCCTGTAACTTTCGAACCAGCGATCGAAACCTTTGATAATCATACATTTTCTTGAAGCTCTTTGCGCGTACTCTAAGGTAGGACTATCAGGGAAAGCCCGTTTCAAAAAAAATTGTTTCAGTGTTAGTGGTCGACCGAAGCGATTCGTCGATTAATCAAGTCTTTTGTTTTTTGGCTGTAACTCCGAAAATAATGCACTTAGAAGGCTCTGCCTGCGAGTTTTGCGATCCGCTTTCCACCCTCTTTAAGCGTGCGTAAGCACAAGTCGACCGAAACACTTTCCATTATTTGCCGAAATAAAATGTAAGGGGTATGTATCCCTTAACGTTGTCTCGGTTTTCTTGAATCGCCTGTAACTTTCGAACCAGCGATCGAAACCTTTGATAATCATACATTTTCTTGAAGCTCTTTACGCGTACTTTGAGGTAGGACTATCAGCGAAAGCCCGTCTTCAAAAAAAATTATTTCAGCGCTAGTGGTCGACCGAGGCGATTCGTCGATTAATCAAGTCTTTGGTTTTTTGGCTGTAACTCCGAAAATAATGCACTTAGAAGGCTCTGCCTGCGATTTTTGTGATCCACATTCCGTTCTTTGTAGGCATGCGTAAGCACAAGTCGAACGAAAAACATTCCAGTTTTTGCCGAAATAAAATGTAAGGGGCAAGTATCCATTAACGTTTTCTCGATTTTCTCGAACAGCCTGTAACTTTCGAACCAGCGATCGGAACCTTTGATAATTATACATTTTCTTGAAGCTTTCGACGCGTTCCTTAAGATAGGACTATCAGAGAAAGCCCGTCTTCAAAAAAAATTGTCTCAGGACTAGTGGTCGACCAAGGCGATTAGTCGATTAATCAAGTCTTCGGTTTTTTGGCTGTAACTCCGAAAATAATGCACTTAGAAGGCTCTGCCTACGATTTTTGTGATCCTCTTTCCGTCCCTTTTAAGCGTGCGTAAGCACAAGTCCACCGAAAAACTTTCCAGTTTTTGCCGAAATAAAATGTAAGGGGCAAGTATCCCTTACCGTTTTCTCGATTTTCTGGAATTGCCTGTAACTTTCGAACCAGCGATCGAAACCTTTGATAATCATACATTTTCTTGAAGCTCTTGACGCGTACTTTAAGGTAGGACTATCACCGAAAGCCCATATTTAAAAAAAAATGTTCAGTACTAGTGGTCGACCAACGCGATTCGTCGATTAATTATGTCTTTGGTTTTTTGGCTGTAACTCCGAAAATAATGCACTTAGAAGGCTCTGCCTTCGATTTTTGTGATCCGCTTTCCGTCCCCTTTAAGCGTGCGTAAGCACAAGTCGACCGAAAATGTTTCCAGTTTTTGCCGAAATAAAATGTAAGGGGCAAGTATCCCTTACCGTTTTCTCGATTTTCTTGAATTGCCTGTAACTTTCGAACCAGCGATCGAAACCTTTGATAATCATACATTTTCTTGAAGCTCTTTGCGCGTACTCTAAGGTAGGACTATCAGCGAAAGCCCATCTTTAAAAAAAACTATTTCAGTAGAAGTGGTCGACCAAGGCTCTTCGTCCATTAATTAGGTCATTGGTTTTTGGGCTGTAATTTTGACAATAATGCACTTAGAAGGCTTAGCCTGCTATTTTTGTGATCCTCTTTCCGTCCCTTTAAGCGTGCGTAAGCACAAGTCGACCGAAAAACTTTCCAGTTTTTGCCGAAATAAAATGTAAGGGGCAAGTATCCATTAACGTTTTCTCGATTTTCTCGAACAGCCTGTAACTTTCGAACCAGCGATCGATACCTTTGATAATCATACATTTTCTTGAAGCTCTTGACGCGTACTTTACGGTAGGACTATCAGTGAAAGCCCATCATAAAAAAAAATGGTTTCAGTGCTAGTGGTCGACCGAGGCGATTCGTCGATTAATCAAGTCTTTGGTTTTTGGGCTGTAACTCCGAAAATAATGCAGTTAGAAGGCTCTGCCTGCGATTTTTGTGATCCTCTTTCCGTCCTCTTTAGGCATGCGTAAGCACAAGTCGACCGAAAAACTTTCCAGTTTTTGCCGAAATAAAATGTAAGGGGCAAGTATGCCTTACCGTTTTCTCGATTTTCTTGAATTGCCTGTAACTTTCGAACCAGCGATCGAAACCTTTGATAATCATACATTTTCTTGAAGCTCTTGACGCGTACTTTACGGTAGGACTATCACCGAAAGCCCATATTTAAAAAAAAATGTTCAGTACTAGTGGTCGACCAACGCGATTCGTCGATTAATTATGTCATTGGTTTTTTGGCTGTAACTCCGAAAATAATGCACTTAGAAGGCTCTGCCTTCGATTTTTGTGATTCGCTTTCCGTCCCCTTTAAGCGTGCGTAAGCACAAGTCGACCGAAAATTTTTCCAGTTTTTGCCGAAATAAAATGTAAGGGGCAAGTATCCTTTAACGTTTTCTCGATTTTCTTGAATCGCCTGTAACTTTCGAACCATCGATCGAAACCTTTGACAGTAATACATTTTCTAGAAGCTCTTGACGCGGACTTTCAGATAGGACTATCAGCGAAAGCCCATCTTTAAAAAAATTGTTTCTGTACTAGTGGTTGACCGAGGCGATTCGTCTATTAATCAAGTCTTTGGTTTTTTGGCTGTAACTCCGAAAATAATGCACTTAGAAGGCTCTGCGTGCGATTTTTATGATCCTCTTTCCGTCCTCTTTAGGCGTGCGTAAGCACAAGTCGACCGGAAAACTTTCCAGTTTTTGCCGAAATAAAATGTAAGGGGCAAGTATCCCTTACCGTTTTCTCGATTTTCTTGAATTGCCTGTAACTTTCGAACCAGCGATCGAAACCTTTGACAGTAATACATTTTCTTGAAGCTCTTGACGCGTACTTTCAGATAGGACTATCAGTGAAAGCCCATCATCAAAAAAAATTTTTTCAGTACTAGTGGTCGACCAAGGCGATTCGTCGATTAATCAAGTCTTTGGTTTTTTGGCTGTAACTCCAAAAATAATGCACTTAGAAGGCTCTGCCTGCGATTTTTGTGATCCACATTCCGTTCTTTGTAGGCATGCGTAAGCACAATTCAAACGAAAAACTTTCCAGTTTTTGCCGAAATAAAATGTAAGGGGCAAGTATCCCTTACCGTTTTCTCGATTTTTTGAATCGCCTGTAACTTTCGAACCAGCGATCGAAACCTTTGATAGTCATACATTTCCCTGAAGCTCTTGACGCGTACTTCCAGATAGGACTATCAGCGAAAGCCCATCATCAAAAGAAATTGTTTCAGTACTAGTGGTCGACCAAGGCGATTCGTCGATTAATCAAGTCTTTGGTTTTTTGGCTGTAACTCCAAAAACAATGAACTTAGAAGGCTCTGCCTGCGATTTTTGTGATCCTCTTTCCGTCCTCTTTAGGCATGCGTAAGCACAAGTCGACCGAAATTTTTTCCAGTTTTTGCCGAAATGAAATGTAAGGGATATGTATCCCTTAACGTCTTCTCGATTTTCCTGAATCGCCTGTAACTTTCGAACCAGCGATCGAAACCTTTGATAATCATACATTTTCTTGAAGCTCTTTACCCGTACTTTGAAGTAGGACTATCAGCGAAAGCCCGTCTCCAAAAAAATTGTTTCAGTACTAGTGGTCGACCGAGGCGATTCGTCGATTAATCAAGTCTTTGGTTTTTTGGCAGTAACTCCGAAAATAATGCACTTAGAAGGCTCTGCCTGCGATTTTTCAGATCCTCTTTCCGTCCTCTTTAAGCGTGCGTTAGCACAAGTCGACCGAAACACTTTCCATTTTTTGCCGAAATAAAATGTAAGGGGCAAGTATCCCTTACCGTTTTTGATTTTCTTGAATTGCCTGTAACTTTCGAACCAGCGATCGAAACCTTTGATAATCATACATTTTCTTGAAGCTCTTTACCCGTACTTTGAGGTAGGACTATCAGCGAAAGCCCGTCTCCAAAAAAATTGTTTCAGTACTAGTGGTCGACCGAGGCGATTCGTCGATTAATCAAGTCTTTGGTTTTTTGGCAGTAACTCCGAAAATAATGCACTTAGAAGGCTCTGCCTGCGATTTTTCAGATCCTCTTTCCGTCCTCTTTAAGCGTGCGTTAGCACAAGTCGACCGAAACACTTTCCATTTTTTGCCGAAATAAAATGTAAGGGGTATGTATCCTTTACCGTTTCCTCGATTTTCTTTAATCGCCTGTTACTTTCAAACCAGCGATCGAAACCTTTGATAATCCCACATTTTCTTGAAGCTCTTGACGCGTTCTGTAAGATAGGACTATCACCGAAAGCCCATATTTAAAAAAAAATGTTCAGTACTAGTGGTCGACCAAGGCGATTCGTCGATTAATCAAGTCTTTGGTTTTTTGGCTGTAACTCCGAAAATGATGCACTTAGAAAACTCTGCCTGCGATTTTTGTGATCCTCTTTCCGTCCTCTTTAGGCATGCGTAAGCACAAGTCGACCGAAAAACTTTCCAATTTTTGCCGAAATAAAATGTAAGGGGCAAGTATCCCTTACCGTTTTTGATTTTCTTGAGTCGCCTGTACCTTTCGAACCAGCGATCGAAACCTTTGATAATCATACATTTTCTTGAAGCTCTTGACGCGTTCTGTAAGATAGGACTATCACCGAAAGCCCATCATCAAAAAAAATTTTTTCAGTACTAGTGGTCGACCAAGGCGATTCGTCGATTAATCAAGTCTTTGGTTTTTTGGCTGTAACTCCAAAAATAATGCACTTAGAAGGCTCTGCCTGCGATTTTTGTGATCCACATTCCGTTCTTTGTAGGCATGCGTAAGCACAATTCAAACGAAAAACTTTCCAGTTTTTGCCGAAATAAAATGTAAGGGGCAAGTATCCCTTACCGTTTTCTCGATTTTTTGAATCGCCTGTAACTTTCGAACCAGCGATCGAAACCTTTGATAGTCATACATTTCCCTGAAGCTCTTGACGCGTACTTCCAGATAGGACTATCAGCGAAAGCCCATCATCAAAAGAAATTGTTTCAGTACTAGTGGTCGACCAAGGCGATTCGTCGATTAATCAAGTCTTTGGTTTTTTGGCTGTAACTCCAAAAACAATGAACTTAGAAGGCTCTGCCTGCGATTTTTGTGATCCTCTTTCCGTCCTCTTTAGGCATGCGTAAGCACAAGTCGACCGAAAAACTTTCCAGTTTTTGCCGAAATAAAATGTAAGGGGCAAGTATCCCTTACCGTTTTTGATTTTCTTGAATTGCCTGTAACTTTCGAACCAGCGATCGAAACCTTTGATAATCATACATTTTCTTGAAGCTCTTTACGCGTACTTTGAGGTAGGACTATCAGCGAAAGCCCGTCTTCAAAAAAAATTGTTAAAGTGCTAGTGGTCGACCGAGGCGATTCGTCGATTAATCAAGTCTTTGGTTTTTTGGCTGTAACTCCGAAAATAATGCACTTAGAAGGCTCTGCCTGCGATTTTTGTGATCCTCTTTCCGTCCTCTGTAGGCATGCGTAAGCACAAGTCGAACGAAAAACTTTCAATTATTTGCCGAAATAAAATGTAAGGGGCAAGTATCCCTTACCGTTTTTGATTTTCTTGAATTGCCTGTAACTTTCGAACCAGCGATCGAAACCTTTGATAATCATACATTTTCTTGAAGCTCTTTACGCGTACTTTGAGGTAGGACTATCAGCGAAAGCCCGTCTTCAAAAAAAATTGTTAAAGTGCTAGTGGTCGACCGAGGCGATTCGTCGATTAATCAAGTCTTTGGTTTTTTGGCTGTAACTCCGAAAATAATGCACTTAGAAGGCTCTGCCTGCGGTTTTTGTGATCCTCTTTCCGTCCTCTGTAGGCATGCGTAAGCACAAGTCGAACGAAAAACTTTCAATTATTTGCCGAAATAAAATGTAAGGGGTATGTATCCCTTACCGTTTCCTCTTTTTTCTTTAATCGCCTGCTACTTTCGAACCAGCGGTCGAAACCTTTGATAGTCATACATTTTCGGGAAGCTCTTGATGCGTACTTCAAGATATTACTATCAGCGACATCCCATCTTCAAAAAAAAATTGTTTCAGTAGTAGTGGTCGACCGAGGCGATTCGTCGATTAATCAAGTCTTTGGTTTTTTGGCTGTAACTCCGAAAATAATGCACTTAGAAGGCTCTGCCTGCGATTTTTGTGATCCTCTTTCCGTCCTCTGTAGGCATGCGTAAGCACAAGTCGAACGAAAAACTTTCAATTATATGCCGAAATAAAATGTAAGGGGCAAGTATCCCTTACCGTTTTTGATTTTCTTGAATCGCCTGTAACTTTCGAACCAGCGACCGATACCTTTGATAATCATACATTTTCTTGAAGCTCTTGACGCGTACTTTACGGTAGGACTATCACCGAAAACCCATATTTAAAAAAAAATGTTCAGTACTAGTGGTCGACCAACGCGATTCGTCGATTAATCAAGTCTTTGGTTTTTGGGCTGTAACTCCGAAAATAATGCACTTAGAAGGCTCTGCCTGCGATTTTTGTGATCCTCTTTCCGTCTCTTTTAAGCGTGCGTAAGCACAAGTCGATCGAAAAACTTTCCAGTTTTTGCCGAAATAAAATGTGAGGGACAAGTATCCCTTACCGTTTTCTAGATTTTCTTGAGTCGCCTGTAACTTTCGAACCAGCGATCGAAACCTTTGATAATCATACATTTTCTTGAAGCTCTTTACCCGTACTTTGAGGTAGGACTATCAGCGAAAGCCCGTCTCCAAAAAAATTGTTTCAGTACTAGTGGTCGACCGAGGCGATTCGTCGATTAATCAAGTCTTTGGTTTTTTGGCAGTAACTCCGAAAATAATGCACTTAGAAGGCTCTGCCTGCGATTTTTCAGATCCTCTTTCCGTCCTCTTTAAGCGTGCGTTAGCACAAGTCGACCGAAACACTTTCCATTTTTTGCCGAAATAAAATGTAAGGGGTATGTATCCTTTACCGTTTCCTCGATTTTCTTTAATCGCCTGTTACTTTCAAACCAGCGATCGAAACCTTTGATAATCCCACATTTTCTTGAAGCTCTTGACGCGTTCTGTAAGATAGGACTATCACCGAAAGCCCATATTTAAAAAAAAATGTTCAGTACTAGTGGTCGACCAAGGCGATTCGTCGATTAATCAAGTCTTTGGTTTTTTGGCTGTAACTCCGAAAATGATGCACTTAGAAAACTCTGCCTGCGATTTTTGTGATCCTCTTTCCGTCCTCTTTAGGCATGCGTAAGCACAAGTCGACCGAAAAACTTTCCAATTTTTGCCGAAATAAAATGTAAGGGGCAAGTATCCCTTACCGTTTTTTGATTTTCTTGAGTCGCCTGTACCTTTCGAACCAGCGATCGAAACCTTTGATAATCATACATTTTCTTGAAGCTCTTGACGCGTTCTGTAAGATAGGACTATCACCGAAAGCCCATCATCAAAAAAAATTTTTTCAGTACTAGTGGTCGACCAAGGCGATTCGTCGATTAATCAAGTCTTTGGTTTTTTGGCTGTAACTCCAAAAATAATGCACTTAGAAGGCTCTGCCTGCGATTTTTGTGATCCACATTCCGTTCTTTGTAGGCATGCGTAAGCACAATTCAAACGAAAAACTTTCCAGTTTTTGCCGAAATAAAATGTAAGGGGCAAGTATCCCTTACCGTTTTCTCGATTTTTTGAATCGCCTGTAACTTTCGAACCAGCGATCGAAACCTTTGATAGTCATACATTTCCCTGAAGCTCTTGACGCGTACTTCCAGATAGGACTATCAGCGAAAGCCCATCATCAAAAGAAATTGTTTCAGTACTAGTGGTCGACCAAGGCGATTCGTCGATTAATCAAGTCTTTGGTTTTTTGGCTGTAACTCCAAAAACAATGAACTTAGAAGGCTCTGCCTGCGATTTTTGTGATCCTCTTTCCGTCCTCTTTAGGCATGCGTAAGCACAAGTCGACCGAAAAACTTTCCAGTTTTTGCCGAAATAAAATGTAAGGGGCAAGTATCCCTTACCGTTTTTGATTTTCTTGAATTGCCTGTAACTTTCGAACCAGCGATCGAAACCTTTGATAATCATACATTTTCTTGAAGCTCTTTACGCGTACTTTGAGGTAGGACTATCAGCGAAAGCCCGTCTTCAAAAAAAATTGTTAAAGTGCTAGTGGTCGACCGAGGCGATTCGTCGATTAATCAAGTCTTTGGTTTTTTGGCTGTAACTCCGAAAATAATGCACTTAGAAGGCTCTGCCTGCGATTTTTGTGATCCTCTTTCCGTCCTCTGTAGGCATGCGTAAGCACAAGTCGAACGAAAAACTTTCAATTATTTGCCGAAATAAAATGTAAGGGGCAAGTATCCCTTACCGTTTTTGATTTTCTTGAATTGCCTGTAACTTTCGAACCAGCGATCGAAACCTTTGATAATCATACATTTTCTTGAAGCTCTTTACGCGTACTTTGAGGTAGGACTATCAGCGAAAGCCCGTCTTCAAAAAAAATTGTTAAAGTGCTAGTGGTCGACCGAGGCGATTCGTCGATTAATCAAGTCTTTGGTTTTTTGGCTGTAACTCCGAAAATAATGCACTTAGAAGGCTCTGCCTGCGATTTTTGTGATCCTCTTTCCGTCCTCTGTAGGCATGCGTAAGCACAAGTCGAACGAAAAACTTTCAATTATTTGCCGAAATAAAATGTAAGGGGTATGTATCCCTTACCGTTTCCTCTTTTTTCTTTAATCGCCTGCTACTTTCGAACCAGCGGTCGAAACCTTTGATAGTCATACATTTTCGGGAAGCTCTTGATGCGTACTTCAAGATATTACTATCAGCGACATCCCATCTTCAAAAAAAAATTGTTTCAGTAGTAGTGGTCGACCGAGGCGATTCGTCGATTAATCAAGTCTTTGGTTTTTTGGCTGTAACTCCGAAAATAATGCACTTAGAAGGCTCTGCCTGCGATTTTTGTGATCCTCTTTCCGTCCTCTGTAGGCATGCGTAAGCACAAGTCGAACGAAAAACTTTCAATTATTTGCCGAAATAAAATGTAAGGGGTATGTATCCCTTACCGTTTCCTCTTTTTTCTTTAATCGCCTGCTACTTTCGAACCAGCGGTCGAAACCTTTGATAGTCATACATTTTCGGGAAGCTCTTGATGCGTACTTCAAGATATTACTATCAGCGACATCCCATCTTCAAAAAAAAATTGTTTCAGTAGTAGTGGTCGACCGAGGCGATTCGTCGATTAATCAAGTCTTTGGTTTTTTGGCTGTAACTCCGAAAATAATGCACTTAGAAGGCTCTGCCTGCGATTTTTGTGATCCTCTTTCCGTCCTCTGTAGGCATGCGTAAGCACAAGTCGAACGAAAAACTTTCAATTATTTGCCGAAATAAAATGTAAGGGGCAAGTATCCCTTACCGTTTTCTCGATTTTCTTGAATTGCCTGTAACTTTCGAACCAGCGATCGAAACCTTTGACAGTAATACATTTTCTTGAAGCTCTTGACGCGTACTTTCAGATAGGACTATCAGTGAAAGCCCATCATCAAAAAAAATTTTTTCAGTACTAGTGGTCGACCAAGGCGATTCGTCGATTAATCAAGTCTTTGGTTTTTTGGCTGTAACTCCAAAAATAATGCACTTAGAAGGCTCTGCCTGCGATTTTTGTGATCCACATTCCGTTCTTTGTAGGCATGCGTAAGCACAATTCAAACGAAAAACTTTCCAGTTTTTGCCGAAATAAAATGTAAGGGGCAAGTATCCCTTACCGTTTTCTCGATTTTTTGAATCGCCTGTAACTTTCGAACCAGCGATCGAAACCTTTGATAGTCATACATTTCCCTGAAGCTCTTGACGCGTACTTCCAGATAGGACTATCAGCGAAAGCCCATCATCAAAAGAAATTGTTTCAGTACTAGTGGTCGACCAAGGCGATTCGTCGATTAATCAAGTCTTTGGTTTTTTGGCTGTAACTCCAAAAACAATGAACTTAGAAGGCTCTGCCTGCGATTTTTGTGATCCTCTTTCCGTCCTCTTTAGGCATGCGTAAGCACAAGTCGACCGAAATTTTTTCCAGTTTTTGCCGAAATGAAATGTAAGGGATATGTATCCCTTAACGTCTTCTCGATTTTCCTGAATCGCCTGTAACTTTCGAACCAGCGATCGAAACCTTTGATAATCATACATTTTCTTGAAGCTCTTTACCCGTACTTTGAGGTAGGACTATCAGCGAAAGCCCGTCTCCAAAAAAATTGTTTCAGTACTAGTGGTCGACCGAGGCGATTCGTCGATTAATCAAGTCTTTGGTTTTTTGGCAGTAACTCCGAAAATAATGCACTTAGAAGGCTCTGCCTGCGATTTTTCAGATCCTCTTTCCGTCCTCTTTAAGCGTGCGTTAGCACAAGTCGACCGAAACACTTTCCATTTTTTGCCGAAATAAAATGTAAGGGGTATGTATCCTTTACCGTTTCCTCGATTTTCTTTAATCGCCTGTTACTTTCAAACCAGCGATCGAAACCTTTGATAATCCCACATTTTCTTGAAGCTTTTGACGCGTTCTGTAAGATAGGACTATCACCGAAAGCCCATATTTAAAAAAAAATGTTCAGTACTAGTGGTCGACCAAGGCGATTCGTCGATTAATCAAGTCTTTGGTTTTTTGGCTGTAACTCCGAAAATGATGCACTTAGAAAACTCTGCCTGCGATTTTTGTGATCCTCTTTCCGTCCTCTTTAGGCATGCGTAAGCACAAGTCGACCGAAAAACTTTCCAATTTTTGCCGAAATAAAATGTAAGGGGCAAGTATCCCTTACCGTTTTTGATTTTCTTGAGTCGCCTGTACCTTTCGAACCAGCGATCGAAACCTTTGATAATCATACATTTTCTTGAAGCTCTTGACGCGTTCTGTAAGATAGGACTATCACCGAAAGCCCATCATCAAAAAAAATTTTTTCAGTACTAGTGGTCGACCAAGGCGATTCGTCGATTAATCAAGTCTTTGGTTTTTTGGCTGTAACTCCAAAAATAATGCACTTAGAAGGCTCTGCCTGCGATTTTTGTGATCCACATTCCGTTCTTTGTAGGCATGCGTAAGCACAATTCAAACGAAAAACTTTCCAGTTTTTGCCGAAATAAAATGTAAGGGGCAAGTATCCCTTACCGTTTTCTCGATTTTTTGAATCGCCTGTAACTTTCGAACCAGCGATCGAAACCTTTGATAGTCATACATTTCCCTGAAGCTCTTGACGCGTACTTCCAGATAGGACTATCAGCGAAAGCCCATCATCAAAAGAAATTGTTTCAGTACTAGTGGTCGACCAAGGCGATTCGTCGATTAATCAAGTCTTTGGTTTTTTGGCTGTAACTCCAAAAACAATGAACTTAGAAGGCTCTGCCTGCGATTTTTGTGATCCTCTTTCCGTCCTCTTTAGGCATGCGTAAGCACAAGTCGACCGAAAAACTTTCCAGTTTTTGCCGAAATAAAATGTAAGGGGCAAGTATCCCTTACCGTTTTTGATTTTCTTGAATTGCCTGTAACTTTCGAACCAGCGATCGAAACCTTTGATAATCATACATTTTCTTGAAGCTCTTTACGCGTACTTTGAGGTAGGACTATCAGCGAAAGCCCGTCTTCAAAAAAAATTGTTAAAGTGCTAGTGGTCGACCGAGGCGATTCGTCGATTAATCAAGTCTTTGGTTTTTTGGCTGTAACTCCGAAAATAATGCACTTAGAAGGCTCTGCCTGCGATTTTTGTGATCCTCTTTCCGTCCTCTGTAGGCATGCGTAAGCACAAGTCGAACGAAAAACTTTCAATTATTTGCCGAAATAAAATGTAAGGGGCAAGTATCCCTTACCGTTTTTGATTTTCTTGAATTGCCTGTAACTTTCGAACCAGCGATCGAAACCTTTGATAATCATACATTTTCTTGAAGCTCTTTACGCGTACTTTGAGGTAGGACTATCAGCGAAAGCCCGTCTTCAAAAAAAATTGTTAAAGTGCTAGTGGTCGACCGAGGCGATTCGTCGATTAATCAAGTCTTTGGTTTTTTGGCTGTAACTCCGAAAATAATGCACTTAGAAGGCTCTGCCTGCGATTTTTGTGATCCTCTTTCCGTCCTCTGTAGGCATGCGTAAGCACAAGTCGAACGAAAAACTTTCAATTATTTGCCGAAATAAAATGTAAGGGGTATGTATCCCTTACCGTTTCCTCTTTTTTCTTTAATCGCCTGCTACTTTCGAACCAGCGGTCGAAACCTTTGATAGTCATACATTTTCGGGAAGCTCTTGATGCGTACTTCAAGATATTACTATCAGCGACATCCCATCTTCAAAAAAAAATTGTTTCAGTAGTAGTGGTCGACCGAGGCGATTCGTCGATTAATCAAGTCTTTGGTTTTTTGGCTGTAACTCCGAAAATAATGCACTTAGAAGGCTCTGCCTGCGATTTTTGTGATCCTCTTTCCGTCCTCTGTAGGCATGCGTAAGCACAAGTCGAACGAAAAACTTTCAATTATTTGCCGAAATAAAATGTAAGGGGTATGTATCCCTTACCGTTTCCTCTTTTTTCTTTAATCGCCTGCTACTTTCGAACCAGCGGTCGAAACCTTTGATAGTCATACATTTTCGGGAAGCTCTTGATGCGTACTTCAAGATATTACTATCAGCGACATCCCATCTTCAAAAAAAAATTGTTTCAGTAGTAGTGGTCGACCGAGGCGATTCGTCGATTAATCAAGTCTTTGGTTTTTTGGCTGTAACTCCGAAAATAATGCACTTAGAAGGCTCTGCCTGCGATTTTTGTGATCCTCTTTCCGTCCTCTGTAGGCATGCGTAAGCACAAGTCGAACGAAAAACTTTCAATTATTTGCCGAAATAAAATGTAAGGGGCAAGTATCCCTTACCGTTTTTGATTTTCTTGAATTGCCTGTAACTTTCGAACCAGCGATCGAAACCTTTGATAATCATACATTTTCTTGAAGCTCTTTACGCGTACTTTGAGGTAGGACTATCAGCGAAAGCCCGTCTTCAAAAAAAATTGTTAAAGTGCTAGTGGTCGACCGAGGCGATTCGTCGATTAATCAAGTCTTTGGTTATTTGGCTGTAACTCCGAAAATAATGCACTTAGAAGGCTCTGCCTGCGATTTTTGTGATCCTCTTTCCGTCCCCTTTAAGCGTGCGTAAGCACAAGTCGACCGAAAATTTTTCCAGTTTTTGCCGAAATAAAATGTAAGGGGCAAGTATCCTTTAACGTTTTCTCGATTTTCTTGAATCGCCTGTAACTTTCGAACCAGCGATCGAAACCTTTGACAGTAATACATTTTTTGAAGCTCTTGTCGCGTACTTTCAGATAGGACTATCAATGAAAGCCCATCATCAAAAAAAATTGTTTCAGTACTAGTGGTCGACCAAGGCGATTCGTCGATTAATCAAGTCTTTGGTTTTTTGGCTGTAACTCCGAAAATAATGCACTTAGAAGGCTCTGCCTGCGATTTTTCTGATCCTCTTTCCGTCCTCTTTAAGCCTGCGTAAGCACAAGTCGACCGAAACACTTTCCATTTTTTGCCGAAATAAAATGTAAGGGGTATGTATCCTTTAACGTTTTCTCGATTTTCTTGAATCGCCTGTAACTTTCGAACCAGCGATCGAAACCTTTGACAGTAATACATTTTCTTGAAGCTCTTGCCGCGTTCTTTAAAATAGGGCTATCAGCGAAAGCCCATCTTTAAAAAAAATTGTTTCAGTGTTAGTGGTCGACCGAGGCGATTCGTCGATTAATCAAGTCTTTGGTTATTTGGCTGTAACTCCAAAAATAATGCACTTAGAAGGCTCTGCCTGCGATTTTTGTGATCCGCTTTTGTCCTCTTTAGGCATGCGTAAGCACAAGTCGACCGAAAAACTTTCCCGTTTTTGCCGAAATAAAATGTAAGGGGCAAGTATCCCTTACCGTTTTCTAGATTTTCTTGAGTCGCCTGTAACTTTCGAAACAGCGATCGAAACCTTTGATAATCATACATTTTCTTGAAGCTCTTGCCGCGTTCTTTAAAATAGGGCTATCAGCGAAAGCCCATCTTTAAAAAAAATTGTTTCAGTGTTAGTGGTCGACCGAGGCGATTCGTCGATTAATCAAGTCTTTGGTTTTTTGGCTGTAACTCCGAAAATAATGCACTTAGAAGGCTCTGCCTGCGATTTTTGTGATCCTCTTTCCGTCCTCTTTAGGCATGCGTAAGCACAAGTCGACCGAAAAACATTCCAGTTTTTGCCGATATGAAATGTAAGGGATATGTATCCCTTAACGTCTTCTCGATTTTCCTGAATCGCCTGTAACTTTCGAACCAGCGACCGATACCTTTGATAATCATACATTTTCTTGAAGCTCTTGACGCGTACTTTACGGTAGGACTATCACCGAAAACCCATATTTAAAAAAAATGTTCAGTACTAGTGGTCGACCAACGCGATTCGTCGATTAATCAAGTCTTTGGTTTTTGGGCTGTAACTCCGAAAATAATGCACTTAGAAGACTCTGCCTGCGATTTTTGTGATCCTCTTTCCGTCCCTTTTAAGCGTGCGTAAGCACAAGTCGACCGGAAAACTTTCCAGTTTTTGCCGAAATAAAATGTGAGGGACAAGTATCCCTTACCGTTTTCTAGATTTTCTTGAGTCGCCTGTAACTTTCGAACCAGCGATCGAAACCTTTGATAATCATACATTTTCTTGAAGCTCTTTACCCGTACTTTGAGGTAGGACTATCAGCGAAAGCCCGTCTCCAAAAAAATTGTTTCAGTACTAGTGGTCGACCGAGGCGATTCGTCGATTAATCAAGTCTTTGGTTTGTTGGCAGTAACTCCGAAAATAATGCACTTAGAAGGCTCTGCCTGCGATTTTTCAGATCCTCTTTCCGTCCTCTTTAAGCGTGCGTTAGCACAAGTCGACCGAAACACTTTCCATTTTTTGCCGAAATAAAATGTAAGGGGTATGTATCCTTTACCGTTTCCTCGATTTTCTTTAATCGCCTGTTACTTTCAAACCAGCGATCGAAACCTTTGATAATCCCACATTTTCTTGAAGCTCTTGACTCGTTCTGTAAGATAGGACTATCACCGAAAGCCCATATTTAAAAAAAAATGTTCAGTACTAGTGGTCGACCAAGGCGATTCGTCGATTAATCAAGTCTTTGGTTTTTTGGCTGTAACTCCGAAAATAATGCACTTAGAAGGCTCTGCCTGCGATTTTTGTGATCCTCTTTCCGTCCTCTTTAGGCATGCGTAAGCACAAGTCGACCGAAAAACTTTCCAATTTTTGCCGAAATAAAATGTAAGGGGCAAGTATCCTTACCGTTTTTTTATTTTCTTGAGTCGCCTGTACCTTTCGAACCAGCGATCGAAACCTTTGATAATCATACATTTTCTTGAAGCTCTTGACGCGTTCTGTAAGATAGGACTATCACCGAAAGCCCATATTTAAAAAAAAAAGTTCAGTACTAGTGGTCGACCAAGGCGATTCGTCGATTAATCAAGTCTTTGGTTTTTTGGCTGTAACTCCGAAAATAATGCACTTAGAAGGCTCTGCCTGCGATTTTTCTGATCCTCTTTCCGTCCTCTTTAGGCATGCGTAAGCACAAGTCGACCGAAAAACTTTCCAGTTTTTGCCGAAATAAAATGTAAGGGGCAAGTATCCCTTACCGTTTTTTTATTTTCTTGAGTCGCCTGTAACTTTCGAACCAGCGATCGAAACCTTTGATAATCATACATTTTCTTGAAGCTCTTTACCCGTACTTTGAGGTAGGACTATCAGCGAAAGCCCGTCTCCAAAAAAATTGTTTCAGTACTAGTGGTCGACCGAGGCGATTCGTCGATTAATCAAGTCTTTGGTTTTTTGGCTGTAACTCCGAAAATAATGCACTTAGAAGGCTCTGCCTTCGATTTTTGTGATTCGCTTTCCGTCCCCTTTAAGCGTGCGTAAGCACAAGTCGACCGAAAATTTTTCCAGTTTTTGCCGAAATAAAATGTAAGGGGCAAGTATCCTTTAACGTTTTCTCGATTTTCTTGAATCGCCTGTAACTTTCGAACCATCGATCGAAACCTTTGACAGTAATACATTTTCTAGAAGCTCTTGACGCGGACTTTCAGATAGGACTATCAGCGAAAGCCCATCTTTAAAAAAATTGTTTCTGTACTAGTGGTTGACCGAGGCGATTCGTCTATTAATCAAGTCTTTGGTTTTTTGGCTGTAACTCCGAAAATAATGCACTTAGAAGGCTCTGCCTCCGATTTTTGTGATCCGCTTTCCGTCCCCTTTAAGCGTGCGTAAGCACAAGTCGACCGAAAATTTTTCCAGTTTTTGCCGAAATAAAATGTACGGGGCAAGTATCCTTTAACGTTTTCTCGATTTTCTTGAATCGCCTGTATTGTTCGAACCAGCGATCGAAACCTTTGACAGTCATACATTTTCTTGACGCTCTTGACGCGTACTTTACGGTAGGACTATCACCGAAAACCCATATTTAAAAAAAAATGTTCAGTATTAGTGGTCGACCAACGCGATTCGTCGATTAATTATGTCTTTGGTTTTTTGGCTGTAACTCCGAAAACAATGCACTTAGAAGGCTCTGCCTGCGATTTTTGTGATCCTCTTTCCGTCCCCTTTAAGCGTGCGTAAGCACAAGTCGACCGAAAATTTTTCCAGTTTTTGCCGAAATAAAATGTAAGGGGCAAGTATCCCTTACCGTTTTTTGATTTTCTTGAGTCGCCTGTAACTTTCGAACCAGCGATCGAAACCTTTGATAATCATACATTTTCTTGAAGCTCTTTACCCGTACTTTGAGGTAGGACTATCAGCGAAAGCCCGTCTCCAAAAAAATTGTTTCAGTACTAGTGGTCGACCGAGGCGATTCGTCGATTAATCAAGTCTTTGGTTTTTTGGCTGTAACTCCGAAAATAATGCACTTAGAAGGCTCTGCCTCCGATTTTTGTGATCCGCTTTCCGTCCCCTTTAAGCGTGCGTAAGCACAAGTCGACCGAAAATTTTTCCAGTTTTTGCCGAAATAAAATGTAAGGGGCAAGTAACCTTTAACGTTTTCTCGATTTTCTTGAATCGCCTGTAATTTTCGATCCAGCGATCGAAACCTTTGACAGTCATACATTTTCTTGACGCTCTTGACGCGTACTTTCAGATAGGACTATCAGTGAAAGCCCATCATCAAAAAAAATGGTTTCAGTGCTAGTGGTCGACCGAGGCGATTCGTCGATTAATCAAGTCTTTGGTTTTTGGGCTGTAACTCCGAAAATAATGCACTTAGAAGGCTCTGCCTGCGATTTTTGTGATCCTCTTTCCGTCCTCTTTAGGCATGCGTAAGCACAAGTCGACCGAAAAACTTTCCAGTTTTTGCCGAAATGAAATGTAAGGGATATGTATCCCTTAACGTCTTCTCGATTTTCCTGAATCGCCTGTAACTTTCGAACCAGCGATCGATACCTTTGATAATCATACATTTTCTTGAAGCTCTTGACGCGTACTTTACGGTAGGACTATCACCGAAAACCCATATTTAAACAAAAATGTTCAGTATTAGTGGTCGACCAAGGCGATTCGTCGATTAATCAAGTCTTTGGTTTTTGGGCTGTAACTCCGAAAATAATGCACTTAGAAGGCTCTGCCTGCGATTTTTGTGATCCGCTTTCCGTCCCCTTTAAGCGTGCGTAAGCACAAGTCGACCGAAAATTTTTCCAGTTTTTGCCGAAATAAAATGTAAGGGGCAAGTATCCTTTAACGTTTTCTCGATTTTCTTGAATCGCCTGTAACTTTCGAACCATCGATCGAAACCTTTGACAGTAATACATTTTCTTGAAGCTCTTGACGCGTACTTTCAGATAGGACTATCAGCGAAAGCCCATCATCAAAAAAATTTGTTTCAGTACTAGTGGTCGACCGAGGCGATTCGTCGATTAATCAAGTCTTTGGTTTTTGGGCTGTAACTCCGAAAATAATGCACTTAGAAGGCTCTGCCTGCGATTTTTGTGATCCTCTTTCCGTCCCCTTTAGGCATGCGTAAGCACAAGTCGACCGAAAAACTTTCCAATTTTTGCCGAAATGAAATGTAAGGGGCAAGTATCCTTTAACGTTTTCTCGATTTTCTTGAATCGCCTGTAACTTTCGAACCAGCGATCGAAACCTTTGATAGTCATACATTTTCTTGAAGCTCTTGACGCGTACTTTCAGATAGGACTATCAGCGAAAGCCCATCATCAATAAAAATTGTTTCAGTACTAGTGGTCGACCAAGGCAATTCGTCGATTAATCAAGTCTTTGGTTTTTTGGCTGTAACTCCGAAAATAATGCACTTAGAAGGCTCTGCCTGCGATTTTTGTGATCCTCTTTCCGTCCTCTTTAGGCATGCGTAAGCACAAGTCGACCGAAAAACATTCCAGTTTTTGCCGAAATGAAATGTAAGGGATATGTATCCCTTAACGTCTTCTCGATTTTCCTGAATCGCCTGTAACTTTCGAACCAGCGATCGATACCTGTGATAATCATACATTTTCTTGAAGCTCTTGACGCGTACTTTACGGTAGGACTATCACCGAAAAGTCATATTTAAAAAAAAATGTTCAGTACTAGTGGTCGACCAACGCGATTCGTCGATTAATCAAGTCTTTGGTTTTTGGGCTGTAACTCCGAAAATAATGCACTTAGAAGGCTCTGCCTGCGATTTTTGTGATCCTCTTTCCGTCCCTTTTAAGTGTGCGTAAGCACAAGTCGACCGAAAAACTTTCCAGTTTTTGCCGAAATAAAATGTAAGGGGCAAGTATCCATTAACGTTTTCTCGATTTTCTCGAACAGCCT
This sequence comes from Anoplius nigerrimus, assembly GCA_914767735.1. Taxonomy (NCBI): domain Eukaryota; kingdom Metazoa; phylum Arthropoda; class Insecta; order Hymenoptera; family Pompilidae; genus Anoplius; species Anoplius nigerrimus. The sequence goes on along the minus strand of OU612079.1, from coordinate 1,136,897 downwards.
GTAACTTTCGAACCAGCGATCGGTACCTTTGATAATTATACATTTTCTTGAAGCTCTTGACGCGTACTTTAAGGTAGGACTATCACCGAAAACCCATATTTAAAAAAAAATGTTCAGTACTAGAGGTCGACCAACGCGATTCGTCGATTAATCAAGTCTTTGGTTTTTGGGCTGTAACTCCGAAAATAATGCACTTAGAAGGCTCTGCCTGCGATTTTTGTGATCCTCTTTCCGTCCTCTTTAGGCATGCGTAAGAACAAGTCGACCGAAAAACTTTCCAGTTTTTGCCGAAGTAAAATGTAAGGGGCAAGTATCCCTTACCGTTTTCTAGATTTTCTTGAGTCGCCTGTAACTTTCGAACCAGCGATCGAAACCTTTGATAATCATACATTTTCTTGAAGCTCTTGACGCGTACTTTACGGTAGGACTATCACCGAAAACCCATATTTAAAAAAAAATGTTCAGTACTAGTGGTCGACCAACGCGATTCGTCGATTAATCAAGTCTTTGGTTTTTGGGCTGTAACTCCGAAAATAATGCACTTAGAAGGCTCTGCCTGCGATTTTTGTGATCCGCTTTCCGTCCCCTTTAAGCGTGCGTAAGCACAAGTCGACCGAAAATTTTTCCAGTTTTTGCCGAAATAAAATGTAAGGGGCAAGTATCCTTTAACGTTTTCTCGATTTTCTTGAATCGCCTGTAACTTTCGAATCAGCGATCGATACCTTTGATAATCATACATTTTCTTGAAGCTCTTGACGCGTACTTTACGGTAGGACTATCACCGAAAACCCATATTTAAAAAAAAATGTTCAGTACTAGTGGTCGACCAACGCGATTCGTCGATTAATCAAGTCTTTGGTTTTTTGGCTGTAACTCCGAAAATAATGCACTTAGAAGGCTCTGCCTGCGATTTTTCTGATCCTCTTTCCGTCCTCTTTAGGCATGCGTAAGCACAAGTCGACCGAAAAACTTTCCAGTTTTTGCCGAAAAAAAATGTAAGGGGTGTTTGGTAAAGATGTAAGTGGACTGTATTACTAATTCAAGATGGTAAAAGAAAGGGACAAGAGCCGGATTCAAATAAAGAGTCTGGTGACAGGCAAGCAGAAATAATTGGACAAGATGCTGTGTTCTGTACTTTTATTTCAACAAAAATGATCTGCAGTTAAATGTGGACAGTACCTTTTCTATAAGCAGGCGAAGTGCTTGTGAGCTGCTCAATCAGCCACTGCACTGGATTACTTGCTGAGTTTTTCTATTGTAAGAGTACACACGGTGATTAATTCACAATAAATAAATAAATAGATGTACAGTGATCTGATAGAAACAGCAACAAAATGAATTACCAATTGTATAGAATCACAGGTCGCTAAATGCGGAACCACACAGTCGCCTGCGAACGGTTCAACGAAAAACGTGCTGGTCTTGTCGCTGATCTGTTACAATAATGCCAGCAAATTAACAATGAAAATGATTACAAAACTTTGAGGGTGAACCTGCCTGTTAATTTGCTATGATGCTTCTTAACTGCTCCGATAAATTTCTCGCTTTCTCACTCACTACTCTCGTTGCACACGTGCGTACGGTACCAGGAATAGGGAGATAATGGCCGATCGATTTCGCGGGAAAGATCCTCGTGCCGAATCGATGCGGACGGAAGTACAAGGTTTTTTCTAAGAGCTGTTCGCAGATATGATTTGTCCCTTTGCACGGACAATAGCGCGTCACGCGAGCCGCTGATAGGCGAGCTATTCATCGAGCAGTGTATCGATTGCGATCTGGAGTGGGGCAGTGTCGCCAGGACCTGCCGTCACTCTTTATTCAAATGATCCGTGCCGACAGTGACATATAGTCACTACTGCTCTCTTCTATCGAGCCGCTCTCAATCCGCAACAAGGGGCAAGTATCCCTTACCGTTTTTTGATTTTCTTGAGTCGCCTGTAACTTTCGAACCAGCGATCGAAACCTTTGATAATCATACATGTTCTTGAAGCTCTTTACGCGTACTTTGAGGTAGGACTATCAGCGAAAGCCCATCTTTAAAAAAATTGTTTCTGTACTAGTGGTCGACCGAGGCGATTCGTCGATTAATCAAGTCTTTGGTTTTTTGGCTGTAACTCCGAAAATAATGCACTTAGAAGGCTCTGCCTCCGATTTTTGTGATCCTCTTTCCGTCCTCTTTAGGCGTGCGTAAGCACAAGTCGACCGGAAAACTTTCCAGTTTTTGCCGAAATAAAATGTAAGGGGCAAGTATCCCTTACCGTTTTCTCGATTTTCTTGAATTGCCTGTAACTTTCGAACCAGCGATCGAAACCTTTGACAGTAATACATTTTCTTGAAGCTCTTGACGCGTACTTTCAGATAGGACTATCAGTGAAAGCCCATCATCAAAAAAAATTTTTTCAGTACTAGTGGTCGACCAAGGCGATTCGTCGATTAATCAAGTCTTTGGTTTTTTGGCTGTAACTCCAAAAATAATGCACTTAGAAGGCTCTGCCAGCGATTTTTGTGATACACATTCCGTTCTTTGTAGGCATGCGTAAGCACAAGTCGAACGAAAAACTTTCCAGTTTTTGCCGAAATAAAATGTAAGGGGCAAGTATCCCTTACCGTTTTCTCGATTTTTTGAATCGCCTGTAACTTTCGAACCAGCGATCGAAACCTTTGATAATCATACATTTCCCTGAAGCTCTTGACGCGTACTTCCAGATAGGACTATCAGCGAAAGCCCATCATCAAAAGAAATTGTTTCAGTACTAGTGGTCGACCAAGGCGATTCGTCGATTAATCAAGTCTTTGGTTTTTTGGCTGTAACTCCAAAAACAATGAACTTAGAAGGCTCTGCCTGCGATTTTTGTGATCCTCTTTCCGTCCTCTTTAGGCATGCGTAAGCACAAGTCGACCGAAAAACTTTCCAGCTTTTGCCGAAATAAAATGTAAGGGGCAAGTATCCCTTACCGTTTTTGATTTTCTTGAATTGCCTGTAACTTTCGAACCAGCGATCGAAACCTTTGATAATCATACATTTTCTTGAAGCTCTTTACGCGTACTTTGAGGTAGGACTATCAGCGAAAGCCCGTCTTCAAAAAAGATTGTTTCAGTGCTAGTGGTCGACCGAGGCGATTCGTCGATTAATCAAGTCTTTGGTTTTTTGGCTGTAACTCCGAAAATAATGCACTTAGAAGGCTCTGCCTGCGATTTTTGTGATCCTCTTTCCGTCCTCTGTAGGCACGCGTAAGCACAAGTCGAACGAAAAACTTTCAATTATTTGCCGAAATAAAATGTAAGGGGTATGTATCCCTTACCGTTTCCTCTTTTTCCTTTAATCGCCTGCTACTTTCGAACCAGCGGTCGAAACCTTTGATAGTCATACATTTTCGGGAAGCTCTTGATGCGTACTTCAAGATATTACTATCAGCGACATCCCATCTTCAAAAAAAAATTGTTTCAGTAGTAGTGGTCGACCGAGGCGATTCGTTGATTAATCAAGTCTTTGGTTTTTTGGCTGTAACTCCGAAAATAATGCACTTAGAAGGCTCTGCCTCCGATTTTTGTGATCCGCTTTCCGTCCCCTTTAAGCGTGCGTAAGCACAAGTCGACCGAAAATTTTTCCAGTTTTTGCCGAAATAAAATGTACGGGGCAAGTATCCTTTAACGTTTTCTCGATTTTCTTGAATCGCCTGTAATGTTCGAACCAGCGATCGAAACCTTTGACAGTCATACATTTTCTTGACGCTCTTGACGCGTACTTTACGGTAGGACTATCACCGAAAACCCATATTTAAAAAAAAATGTTCAGTATTAGTGGTCGACCAACGCGAGTCGTCGATTAATTATGTCTTTGGTTTTTTGGCTGTAACTCCGAAAATAATGCACTTAGAAGGCTCTGCCTGCGATTTTTGTGATCCTCTTTCCGTCCTCTTTAGGCATGAGTAAGCACAAGTCGACCGAAAAACTTTCCAGTTTTTGCCGAAATAAAATGTAAGGGGCAAGTATCCCTTACCGTTTTCTCGATTTTCTTGAATTGCCTGTAACTTTCGAACCAGCGATGGAAACCTTTGATAATCATACATTTTCTTGAAGCTCTTTGCGCGTACTCTAAGGTAGGACTATCAGGGAAAGCCCGTTTCAAAAAAAATTGTTTCAGTGCTAGTGGTCGACCGAAGCGATTCGTCGATTAATCAAGTCTTTTGTTTTTTGGCTGTAACTCCGAAAATAATGCACTTAGAAGGCTCTGCCTGCGAGTTTTGCGATCCGCTTTCCATCCTCTTTAAGCGTGCGTAAGCACAAGTCGACCGAAACACTTTCCATTATTTGCAGAAATAAAATGTAAGGGGTATGTATCCCTTAACGTTGTCTCGATTTTCTTTAATCGCCTGTTACTTTCAAACCAGCGATCGAAACCTTTGATAATCCCACATTTTCTTGAAGCTCGTGACGCGTTCTGTAAGATAGGACTATCACCGAAAGCCCATATTTAAAAAAAAATGTTCAGTACTAGTGGTCGACCAAGGCGATTCGTCGATTAATCAAGTCTTTAGTTTTTTGGCTGTAACTCCGAAAATAATGCACTCAGAAGGCTTTGCCTGCGATTTTTCTGATCCTCTTTCCGTCCTCTTTAGGCATGCGTAAGCACAAGTCGACCGAAAAACTTTCCAGTTTTTGCCGAAATAAAATGTAAGGGGCAAGTATCCCTTACCGTTTTTTGATTTTCTTGAGTCGCCTGTAACTTTCGAACCAGCGATCGAAACCTTTGATAATCATACATGTCCTTGAAGCTCTTTACGCGTACTTTGAGGTAGGACTATCAGCGAAAGCCCATCTTTAAAAAAATTGTTTCTGTACTAGTGGTCGACCGAGGCGATTCGTCTATTAATCAAGTCTTTGGTTTTTTGGCTGTAACTCCGAAAATAATGCACTTAGAAGGCTCTGCCTGCGATTTTTGTGATCCTCTTTCCGTCCTCTTTAGGCATGCGTAAGCACAAGTCGACCGGAAAACTTTCCAGTTTCTGCCGAAATAAAATGTAAGGGGCAAGTATCCCTTACCGTTTTCTCGATTTTCTTGAATTGCCTGTAACTTTCGAACCAGCGATCGAAACCTTTGACAGTAATACATTTTCTTGAAGCTCTTGACGCGTACTTTCAGATAGGACTATCAGTGAAAGCCCATCATCAAAAAAAATTTTTTCGGTACTAGTGGTCGACCAAGGCGATTCGTCGATTAATCAAGTCTTTGGTTTTTTGGCTGTAACTCCAAAAATAATGCACTTAGAAGGCTCTGCCTGCGATTTTTGTGATCCTCTTTCCGTCCCTTTTAAGCATGCGTAAACACAAGTCCACCGAAAAACTTTCCAGTTTTTGCCGAAATAAAATGTAAGGGGCAAGTATCCCTTACCGTTTTCTCGATTTTCTGGAATTGCCTGTAACTTTCGAACCAGCGATCGAAACCTTTGATAATCATACATTTTCTTGAAGCTCTTGACGCGTACTTTAAGGTAGGACTATCACCGAAAGCCCATATTTAAAAAAAAATGTTCAGTACTAGTGGTCGACCAACGCGATTCGTCGATTAATCAAGTCTTTGGTTTTTGGGCTGTAACTCCGAAAATAATGCACTTAGAAGGCTCTGCCTCCGATTTTTGTGATCCGCTTTCCGTCCCCTTTAAGCGTGCGTAAGCACAAGTCGACCGAAAATTTTTCCAGTTTTTGCCGAAATAAAATGTAAGGGGCAAGTATCCCTTACCGTTTTCTCGATTTTCTTGAATTGCCTGTAACTTTCGAACCAGCGATCGAAACCTTTGATAATCATACATTTTCTTGAAGCTCTTTGCGCGTACTCTAAGGTAGGACTATCAGCGAAAGCCCATCTTTAAAAAAAACTATTTCAGTAGAAGTGGTCGACCAAGGCTCTTCGTCCATTAATTAGGTCATTGGCTTTTGGGCTGTAATTTTGACAATAATGCACTTAGAAGGCTTAGCCTGCTATTTTTGTGATCCTCTTTCCGTCCCTTTAAGCGTGCGTAAGCACAAGTCGACCGAAAAACTTTCCAGTTTTTGCCGAAATAAAATGTAAGGGGCAAGTATCCATTAACGTTTTCTCGATTTTCTCGAACAGCCTGTAACTTTCGAACCAGCGATCGAAACCTTTGATAATCATACATTTTCTTGAAGCTCTTGACGCGTACTTTACGGTAGGACTATCAGTGAAAGCCCATCATCAAAATAAATGGTTTCAGTGCTAGTGGTCGACCGAGGCGATTCGTCGATTAATCAAGTCTTTGGTTTTTGGGCTGTAACTCCGAAAATAATGCACTTAGAAGGCTCTGCCTGCGATTTTTGTGATCCTCTTTCCGTCCTCTTTAGGCATGCGTAAGCACAAGTCGACCGAAAAACTTTCCAGTTTTTGCCGAAATAAAATGTAAGGGGCAAGTATCCCTTACCGTTTTCTCGATTTTCTTGAATTGCCTGTAACTTTCGAACCAGCGATCGAAACCTTTGATAATCATACATTTTCTTGAAGCTCTTGACGCGTACTTTACGGTAGGACTATCACCGAAAGCCCATATTTAAAAAAAAATGTTCAGTACTAGTGGTCGACCGAGGCGATTCGTCGATTAATCAAGTCTTTGGTTTTTGGGCTGTAACTCCGAAAATAATGCACTTAGAAGGCTCTGCCTGCGATTTTTGTGATCCTCTTTCCGTCCTCTGTAGGCATGCGTAAGCACAAGTCGAACGAAAAACTTTCAATTATTTGCCGAAATAAAATGTAAGGGGTATGTATCCCTTACCGTTTCCTCTTTTTTCTTTAATCGCCTGCTACTTTCGAACCAGCGGTCGAAACCTTTGATAGTCATACATTTTCGGGAAGCTCTTGATGCGTACTTCAAGATATTACTATCAGCGACATCCCATCTTCAAAAAAAAATTGTTTCAGTAGTAGTGGTCGACCGAGGCGATTCGTCGATTAATCAAGTCTTTGGTTTTTTGGCTGTAACTCCGAAAATAATGCACTTAGAAGGCTCTGCCTGCGATTTTTGTGATCCTCTTTCCGTCCTCTGTAGGCATGCGTAAGCACAAGTCGAACGAAAAACTTTCAATTATTTGCCGAAATAAAATGTAAGGGGCAAGTATCCCTTACCGTTTTTGATTTTCTTGAATTGCCTGTAACTTTCGAACCAGCGATCGAAACCTTTGATAATCATACATTTTCTTGAAGCTCTTTACGCGTACTTTGAGGTAGGACTATCAGCGAAAGCCCGTCTTCAAAAAAAATTGTTAAAGTGCTAGTGGTCGACCGAGGCGATTCGTCGATTAATCAAGTCTTTGGTTTTTTGGCTGTAACTCCGAAAATAATGCACTTAGAAGGCTCTGCCTGCGATTTTTGTGATCCTCTTTCCGTCCCCTTTAAGCGTGCGTAAGCACAAGTCGACCGAAAATTTTTCCAGTTTTTGCCGAAATAAAATGTAAGGGGCAAGTATCCTTTAACGTTTTCTCGATTTTCTTGAATCGCCTGTAACTTTCGAACCAGCGATCGAAACCTTTGACAGTAATACATTTTTTGAAGCTCTTGTCGCGTACTTTCAGATAGGACTATCAATGAAAGCCCATCATCAAAAAAAATTGTTTCAGTACTAGTGGTCGACCAAGGCGATTCGTCGATTAATCAAGTCTTTGGTTTTTTGGCTGTAACTCCGAAAATAATGCACTTAGAAGGCTCTGCCTGCGATTTTTCTGATCCTCTTTCCGTCCTCTTTAAGCCTGCGTAAGCACAAGTCGACCGAAACACTTTCCATTTTTTGCCGAAATAAAATGTAAGGGGTATGTATCCTTTAACGTTTTCTCGATTTTCTTGAATCGCCTGTAACTTTCGAACCAGCGATCGAAACCTTTGACAGTAATACATTTTCTTGAAGCTCTTGCCGCGTTCTTTAAAATAGGGCTATCAGCGAAAGCCCATCTTTAAAAAAAATTGTTTCAGTGTTAGTGGTCGACCGAGGCGATTCGTCGATTAATCAAGTCTTTGGTTATTTGGCTGTAACTCCAAAAATAATGCACTTAGAAGGCTCTGCCTGCGATTTTTGTGATCCGCTTTTGTCCTCTTTAGGCATGCGTAAGCACAAGTCGACCGAAAAACTTTCCCGTTTTTGCCGAAATAAAATGTAAGGGGCAAGTATCCCTTACCGTTTTCTAGATTTTCTTGAGTCGCCTGTAACTTTCGAAACAGCGATCGAAACCTTTGATAATCATACATTTTCTTGAAGCTCTTGCCGCGTTCTTTAAAATAGGGCTATCAGCGAAAGCCCATCTTTAAAAAAAATTGTTTCAGTGTTAGTGGTCGACCGAGGCGATTCGTCGATTAATCAAGTCTTTGGTTTTTTGGCTGTAACTCCGAAAATAATGCACTTAGAAGGCTCTGCCTGCGATTTTTGTGATCCTCTTTCCGTCCTCTTTAGGCATGCGTAAGCACAAGTCGACCGAAAAACATTCCAGTTTTTGCCGATATGAAATGTAAGGGATATGTATCCCTTAACGTCTTCTCGATTTTCCTGAATCGCCTGTAACTTTCGAACCAGCGACCGATACCTTTGATAATCATACATTTTCTTGAAGCTCTTGACGCGTACTTTACGGTAGGACTATCACCGAAAACCCATATTTAAAAAAAATGTTCAGTACTAGTGGTCGACCAACGCGATTCGTCGATTAATCAAGTCTTTGGTTTTTGGGCTGTAACTCCGAAAATAATGCACTTAGAAGACTCTGCCTGCGATTTTTGTGATCCTCTTTCCGTCCCTTTTAAGCGTGCGTAAGCACAAGTCGACCGGAAAACTTTCCAGTTTTTGCCGAAATAAAATGTGAGGGACAAGTATCCCTTACCGTTTTCTAGATTTTCTTGAGTCGCCTGTAACTTTCGAACCAGCGATCGAAACCTTTGATAATCATACATTTTCTTGAAGCTCTTTACCCGTACTTTGAGGTAGGACTATCAGCGAAAGCCCGTCTCCAAAAAAATTGTTTCAGTACTAGTGGTCGACCGAGGCGATTCGTCGATTAATCAAGTCTTTGGTTTGTTGGCAGTAACTCCGAAAATAATGCACTTAGAAGGCTCTGCCTGCGATTTTTCAGATCCTCTTTCCGTCCTCTTTAAGCGTGCGTTAGCACAAGTCGACCGAAACACTTTCCATTTTTTGCCGAAATAAAATGTAAGGGGTATGTATCCTTTACCGTTTCCTCGATTTTCTTTAATCGCCTGTTACTTTCAAACCAGCGATCGAAACCTTTGATAATCCCACATTTTCTTGAAGCTCTTGACTCGTTCTGTAAGATAGGACTATCACCGAAAGCCCATATTTAAAAAAAAATGTTCAGTACTAGTGGTCGACCAAGGCGATTCGTCGATTAATCAAGTCTTTGGTTTTTTGGCTGTAACTCCGAAAATAATGCACTTAGAAGGCTCTGCCTGCGATTTTTGTGATCCTCTTTCCGTCCTCTTTAGGCATGCGTAAGCACAAGTCGACCGAAAAACTTTCCAATTTTTGCCGAAATAAAATGTAAGGGGCAAGTATCCTTACCGTTTTTTTATTTTCTTGAGTCGCCTGTACCTTTCGAACCAGCGATCGAAACCTTTGATAATCATACATTTTCTTGAAGCTCTTGACGCGTTCTGTAAGATAGGACTATCACCGAAAGCCCATATTTAAAAAAAAAAGTTCAGTACTAGTGGTCGACCAAGGCGATTCGTCGATTAATCAAGTCTTTGGTTTTTTGGCTGTAACTCCGAAAATAATGCACTTAGAAGGCTCTGCCTGCGATTTTTCTGATCCTCTTTCCGTCCTCTTTAGGCATGCGTAAGCACAAGTCGACCGAAAAACTTTCCAGTTTTTGCCGAAATAAAATGTAAGGGGCAAGTATCCCTTACCGTTTTTTTATTTTCTTGAGTCGCCTGTAACTTTCGAACCAGCGATCGAAACCTTTGATAATCATACATTTTCTTGAAGCTCTTTACCCGTACTTTGAGGTAGGACTATCAGCGAAAGCCCGTCTCCAAAAAAATTGTTTCAGTACTAGTGGTCGACCGAGGCGATTCGTCGATTAATCAAGTCTTTGGTTTTTTGGCTGTAACTCCGAAAATAATGCACTTAGAAGGCTCTGCCTTCGATTTTTGTGATTCGCTTTCCGTCCCCTTTAAGCGTGCGTAAGCACAAGTCGACCGAAAATTTTTCCAGTTTTTGCCGAAATAAAATGTAAGGGGCAAGTATCCTTTAACGTTTTCTCGATTTTCTTGAATCGCCTGTAACTTTCGAACCATCGATCGAAACCTTTGACAGTAATACATTTTCTAGAAGCTCTTGACGCGGACTTTCAGATAGGACTATCAGCGAAAGCCCATCTTTAAAAAAATTGTTTCTGTACTAGTGGTTGACCGAGGCGATTCGTCTATTAATCAAGTCTTTGGTTTTTTGGCTGTAACTCCGAAAATAATGCACTTAGAAGGCTCTGCCTCCGATTTTTGTGATCCGCTTTCCGTCCCCTTTAAGCGTGCGTAAGCACAAGTCGACCGAAAATTTTTCCAGTTTTTGCCGAAATAAAATGTACGGGGCAAGTATCCTTTAACGTTTTCTCGATTTTCTTGAATCGCCTGTATTGTTCGAACCAGCGATCGAAACCTTTGACAGTCATACATTTTCTTGACGCTCTTGACGCGTACTTTACGGTAGGACTATCACCGAAAACCCATATTTAAAAAAAAATGTTCAGTATTAGTGGTCGACCAACGCGATTCGTCGATTAATTATGTCTTTGGTTTTTTGGCTGTAACTCCGAAAATAATGCACTTAGAAGGCTCTGCCTGCGATTTTTGTGATCCTCTTTCCGTCCCCTTTAAGCGTGCGTAAGCACAAGTCGACCGAAAATTTTTCCAGTTTTTGCCGAAATAAAATGTAAGGGGCAAGTATCCCTTACCGTTTCTTGATTTTCTTGAGTCGCCTGTAACTTTCGAACCAGCGATCGAAACCTTTGATAATCATACATTTTCTTGAAGCTCTTTACCCGTACTTTGAGGTAGGACTATCAGCGAAAGCCCGTCTCCAAAAAAATTGTTTCAGTACTAGTGGTCGACCGAGGCGATTCGTCGATTAATCAAGTCTTTGGTTTTTTGGCTGTAACTCCGAAAATAATGCACTTAGAAGGCTCTGCCTCCGATTTTTGTGATCCGCTTTCCGTCCCCTTTAAGCGTGCGTAAGCACAAGTCGACCGAAAATTTTTCCAGTTTTTGCCGAAATAAAATGTAAGGGGCAAGTAACCTTTAACGTTTTCTCGATTTTCTTGAATCGCCTGTAATTTTCGATCCAGCGATCGAAACCTTTGACAGTCATACATTTTCTTGACGCTCTTGACGCGTACTTTCAGATAGGACTATCAGTGAAAGCCCATCATCAAAAAAAATGGTTTCAGTGCTAGTGGTCGACCGAGGCGATTCGTCGATTAATCAAGTCTTTGGTTTTTGGGCTGTAACTCCGAAAATAATGCACTTAGAAGGCTCTGCCTGCGATTTTTGTGATCCTCTTTCCGTCCTCTTTAGGCATGCGTAAGCACAAGTCGACCGAAAAACTTTCCAGTTTTTGCCGAAATGAAATGTAAGGGATATGTATCCCTTAACGTCTTCTCGATTTTCCTGAATCGCCTGTAACTTTCGAACCAGCGATCGATACCTTTGATAATCATACATTTTCTTGAAGCTCTTGACGCGTACTTTACGGTAGGACTATCACCGAAAACCCATATTTAAACAAAAATGTTCAGTATTAGTGGTCGACCAAGGCGATTCGTCGATTAATCAAGTCTTTGGTTTTTGGGCTGTAACTCCGAAAATAATGCACTTAGAAGGCTCTGCCTGCGATTTTTGTGATCCGCTTTCCGTCCCCTTTAAGCGTGCGTAAGCACAAGTCGACCGAAAATTTTTCCAGTTTTTGCCGAAATAAAATGTAAGGGGCAAGTATCCTTTAACGTTTTCTCGATTTTCTTGAATCGCCTGTAACTTTCGAACCATCGATCGAAACCTTTGACAGTAATACATTTTCTTGAAGCTCTTGACGCGTACTTTCAGATAGGACTATCAGCGAAAGCCCATCATCAAAAAAATTTGTTTCAGTACTAGTGGTCGACCGAGGCGATTCGTCGATTAATCAAGTCTTTGGTTTTTGGGCTGTAACTCCGAAAATAATGCACTTAGAAGGCTCTGCCTGCGATTTTTGTGATCCTCTTTCCGTCCCCTTTAGGCATGCGTAAGCACAAGTCGACCGAAAAACTTTCCAATTTTTGCCGAAATGAAATGTAAGGGGCAAGTATCCTTTAACGTTTTCTCGATTTTCTTGAATCGCCTGTAACTTTCGAACCAGCGATCGAAACCTTTGATAGTCATACATTTTCTTGAAGCTCTTGACGCGTACTTTCAGATAGGACTATCAGCGAAAGCCCATCATCAATAAAAATTGTTTCAGTACTAGTGGTCGACCAAGGCAATTCGTCAATTAATCAAGTCTTTGGTTTTTTGGCTGTAACTCCGAAAATAATGCACTTAGAAGGCTCTGCCTGCGATTTTTGTGATCCTCTTTCCGTCCTCTTTAGGCATGCGTAAGCACAAGTCGACCGAAAAACATTCCAGTTTTTGCCGAAATGAAATGTAAGGGATATGTATCCCTTAACGTCTTCTCGATTTTCCTGAATCGCCTGTAACTTTCGAACCAGCGATCGATACCTGTGATAATCATACATTTTCTTGAAGCTCTTGACGCGTACTTTACGGTAGGACTATCACCGAAAAGTCATATTTAAAAAAAAATGTTCAGTACTAGTGGTCGACCAACGCGATTCGTCGATTAATCAAGTCTTTGGTTTTTGGGCTGTAACTCCGAAAATAATGCACTTAGAAGGCTCTGCCTGCGATTTTTGTGATCCTCTTTCCGTCCCTTTTAAGTGTGCGTAAGCACAAGTCGACCGAAAAACTTTCCAGTTTTTGCCGAAATAAAATGTAAGGGGCAAGTATCCATTAACGTTTTCTCGATTTTCTCGAACAGCCTGTAACTTTCGAACCAGCGATCGAAACCTTTGATAATTATACATTTTCTTGAAGCTCTTGACGCGTACTTTAAGGTAGGACTATCACCGAAAACCCATATTTAAAAAAAAATGTTCAGTACTAGAGGTCGACCAACGCGATTCGTCGATTAATCAAGTCTTTGGTTTTTGGGCTGTAACTCCGAAAATAATGCACTTAGAAGGCTCTGCCTGCGATTTTTGTGATCCTCTTTCCGTCCTCTTTAGGCATGCGTAAGAACAAGTCGACCGAAAAACTTTCCAGTTTTTGCCGAAGTAAAATGTAAGGGGCAAGTATCCCTTACCGTTTTCTAGATTTTCTTGAGTCGCCTGTAACTTTCGAACCAGCGATCGAAACCTTTGATAATCATACATTTTCTTGAAGCTCTTGACGCGTACTTTACGGTAGGACTATCACCGAAAACCCATATTTAAAAAAAAATGTTCAGTACTAGTGGTCGACCAACGCGATTCGTCGATTAATCAAGTCTTTGGTTTTTGGGCTGTAACTCCGAAAATAATGCACTTAGAAGGCTCTGCCTGCGATTTTTGTGATCCGCTTTCCGTCCCCTTTAAGCGTGCGTAAGCACAAGTCGACCGAAAATTTTTCCAGTTTTTGCCGAAATAAAATGTAAGGGGCAAGTATCCTTTAACGTTTTCTCGATTTTCTTGAATCGCCTGTAACTTTCGAATCAGCGATCGATACCTTTGATAATCATACATTTTCTTGAAGCTCTTGACGCGTACTTTACGGTAGGACTATCACCGAAAACCCATATTTAAAAAAAAATGTTCAGTACTAGTGGTCGACCAACGCGATTCGTCGATTAATCAAGTCTTTGGTTTTTGGGCTGTAACTCCGAAAATAATGCACTTAGAAGGCTCTGCCTGCGATTTTTGTGATCCTCTTTCCGTCCCTTTTAAGCGTGCGTAAGCACAAGTCGACCGAAAAACTTTCCAGTTTTTGCCGAAATAAAATGTGAGGGACAAGTATCCCTTACCGTTTTCTAGATTTTCTTGAGTCGCCTGTAACTTTCGAACCAGCGATCGAAACCTTTGATAATCATACATTTTCTTGAAGCTCTTTACCCGTACTTTGAGGTAGGACTATCAGCGAAAGCCCATCTTTAAAAAAATTGTTTCTGTACTAGTGGTCGACCGAGGCGATTCGTCGATTAATCAAGTCTTTGGTTTTTTGGCTGTAACTCCGAAAATAATGCACTTAGAAGGCTCTGCCTCCGATTTTTGTGATCCTCTTTCCGTCCTCTTTAGGCGTGCGTAAGCACAAGTCGACCGGAAAACTTTCCAGTTTTTGCCGAAATAAAATGTAAGGGGCAAGTATCCCTTACCGTTTTCTCGATTTTCTTGAATTGCCTGTAACTTTCGAACCAGCGATCGAAACCTTTGACAGTAATACATTTTCTTGAAGCTCTTGACGCGTACTTTCAGATAGGACTATCAGTGAAAGCCCATCATCAAAAAAAATTTTTTCAGTACTAGTGGTCGACCAAGGCGATTCGTCGATTAATCAAGTCTTTGGTTTTTTGGCTGTAACTCCAAAAATAATGCACTTAGAAGGCTCTGCCAGCGATTTTTGTGATACACATTCCGTTCTTTGTAGGCATGCGTAAGCACAAGTCGAACGAAAAACTTTCCAGTTTTTGCCGAAATAAAATGTAAGGGGCAAGTATCCCTTACCGTTTTCTCGATTTTTTGAATCGCCTGTAACTTTCGAACCAGCGATCGAAACCTTTGATAATCATACATTTCCCTGAAGCTCTTGACGCGTACTTCCAGATAGGACTATCAGCGAAAGCCCATCATCAAAAGAAATTGTTTCAGTACTAGTGGTCGACCAAGGCGATTCGTCGATTAATCAAGTCTTTGGTTTTTTGGCTGTAACTCCAAAAACAATGAACTTAGAAGGCTCTGCCTGCGATTTTTGTGATCCTCTTTCCGTCCTCTTTAGGCATGCGTAAGCACAAGTCGACCGAAAAACTTTCCAGCTTTTGCCGAAATAAAATGTAAGGGGCAAGTATCCCTTACCGTTTTTGATTTTCTTGAATTGCCTGTAACTTTCGAACCAGCGATCGAAACCTTTGATAATCATACATTTTCTTGAAGCTCTTTACGCGTACTTTGAGGTAGGACTATCAGCGAAAGCCCGTCTTCAAAAAAGATTGTTTCAGTGCTAGTGGTCGACCGAGGCGATTCGTCGATTAATCAAGTCTTTGGTTTTTTGGCTGTAACTCCGAAAATAATGCACTTAGAAGGCTCTGCCTGCGATTTTTGTGATCCTCTTTCCGTCCTCTGTAGGCACGCGTAAGCACAAGTCGAACGAAAAACTTTCAATTATTTGCCGAAATAAAATGTAAGGGGTATGTATCCCTTACCGTTTCCTCTTTTTCCTTTATTCGCCTGCTACTTTCGAACCAGCGGTCGAAACCTTTGATAGTCATACATTTTCGGGAAGCTCTTGATGCGTACTTCAAGATATTACTATCAGCGACATCCCATCTTCAAAAAAAAATTGTTTCAGTAGTAGTGGTCGACCGAGGCGATTCGTTGATTAATCAAGTCTTTGGTTTTTTGGCTGTAACTCCGAAAATAATGCACTTAGAAGGCTCTGCCTCCGATTTTTGTGATCCGCTTTCCGTCCCCTTTAAGCGTGCGTAAGCACAAGTCGACCGAAAATTTTTCCAGTTTTTGCCGAAATAAAATGTACGGGGCAAGTATCCTTTAACGTTTTCTCGATTTTCTTGAATCGCCTGTAATGTTCGAACCAGCGATCGAAACCTTTGACAGTCATACATTTTCTTGACGCTCTTGACGCGTACTTTACGGTAGGACTATCACCGAAAACCCATATTTAAAAAAAAATGTTCAGTATTAGTGGTCGACCAACGCGAGTCGTCGATTAATTATGTCTTTGGTTTTTTGGCTGTAACTCCGAAAATAATGCACTTAGAAGGCTCTGCCTGCGATTTTTGTGATCCTCTTTCCGTCCTCTTTAGGCATGAGTAAGCACAAGTCGACCGAAAAACTTTCCAGTTTTTGCCGAAATAAAATGTAAGGGGCAAGTATCCCTTACCGTTTTCTCGATTTTCTTGAATTGCCTGTAACTTTCGAACCAGCGATGGAAACCTTTGATAATCATACATTTTCTTGAAGCTCTTTGCGCGTACTCTAAGGTAGGACTATCAGGGAAAGCCCGTTTCAAAAAAAATTGTTTCAGTGCTAGTGGTCGACCGAAGCGATTCGTCGATTAATCAAGTCTTTTGTTTTTTGGCTGTAACTCCGAAAATAATGCACTTAGAAGGCTCTGCCTGCGAGTTTTGCGATCCGCTTTCCATCCTCTTTAAGCGTGCGTAAGCACAAGTCGACCGAAACACTTTCCATTATTTGCAGAAATAAAATGTAAGGGGTATGTATCCCTTAACGTTGTCTCGATTTTCTTTAATCGCCTGTTACTTTCAAACCAGCGATCGAAACCTTTGATAATCCCACATTTTCTTGAAGCTCGTGACGCGTTCTGTAAGATAGGACTATCACCGAAAGCCCATATTTAAAAAAAAATGTTCAGTACTAGTGGTCGACCAAGGCGATTCGTCGATTAATCAAGTCTTTAGTTTTTTGGCTGTAACTCCGAAAATAATGCACTCAGAAGGCTTTGCCTGCGATTTTTCTGATCCTCTTTCCGTCCTCTTTAGGCATGCGTAAGCACAAGTCGACCGAAAAACTTTCCAGTTTTTGCCGAAATAAAATGTAAGGGGCAAGTATCCCTTACCGTTTTTTGATTTTCTTGAGTCGCCTGTAACTTTCGAACCAGCGATCGAAACCTTTGATAATCATACATGTCCTTGAAGCTCTTTACGCGTACTTTGAGGTAGGACTATCAGCGAAAGCCCATCTTTAAAAAAATTGTTTCTGTACTAGTGGTCGACCGAGGCGATTCGTCTATTAATCAAGTCTTTGGTTTTTTGGCTGTAACTCCGAAAATAATGCACTTAGAAGGCTCTGCCTGCGATTTTTGTGATCCTCTTTCCGTCCTCTTTAGGCATGCGTAAGCACAAGTCGACCGGAAAACTTTCCAGTTTCTGCCGAAATAAAATGTAAGGGGCAAGTATCCCTTACCGTTTTCTCGATTTTCTTGAATTGCCTGTAACTTTCGAACCAGCGATCGAAACCTTTGACAGTAATACATTTTCTTGAAGCTCTTGACGCGTACTTTCAGATAGGACTATCAGTGAAAGCCCATCATCAAAAAAAATTTTTTCGGTACTAGTGGTCGACCAAGGCGATTCGTCGATTAATCAAGTCTTTGGTTTTTTGGCTGTAACTCCAAAAATATTGCACTTAGAAGGCTCTGCCTGCGATTTTTGTGATCCTCTTTCCGTCCCTTTTAAGCATGCGTAAACACAAGTCCACCGAAAAACTTTCCAGTTTTTGCCGAAATAAAATGTAAGGGGCAAGTATCCCTTACCGTTTTCTCGATTTTCTGGAATTGCCTGTAACTTTCGAACCAGCGATCGAAACCTTTGATAATCATACATTTTCTTGAAGCTCTTGACGCGTACTTTAAGGTAGGACTATCACCGAAAGCCCATATTTAAAAAAAAATGTTCAGTACTAGTGGTCGACCAACGCGATTCGTCGATTAATCAAGTCTTTGGTTTTTGGGCTGTAACTCCGAAAATAATGCACTTAGAAGGCTCTGCCTCCGATTTTTGTGATCCGCTTTCCGTCCCCTTTAAGCGTGCGTAAGCACAAGTCGACCGAAAATTTTTCCAGTTTTTGCCGAAATAAAATGTAAGGGGCAAGTATCCCTTACCGTTTTCTCGATTTTCTTGAATTGCCTGTAACTTTCGAACCAGCGATCGAAACCTTTGATAATCATACATTTTCTTGAAGCTCTTTGCGCGTACTCTAAGGTAGGACTATCAGCGAAAGCCCATCTTTAAAAAAAACTATTTCAGTAGAAGTGGTCGACCAAGGCTCTTCGTCCATTAATTAGGTCATTGGTTTTTGGGCTGTAATTTTGACAATAATGCACTTAGAAGGCTTAGCCTGCTATTTTTGTGATCCTCTTTCCGTCCCTTTAAGCGTGCGTAAGCACAAGTCGACCGAAAAACTTTCCAGTTTTTGCCGAAATAAAATGTAAGGGGCAAGTATCCATTAACGTTTTCTCGATTTTCTCGAACAGCCTGTAACTTTCGAACCAGCGATCGATACCTTTGATAATCATACATTTTCTTGAAGCTCTTGACGCGTACTTTACGGTAGGACTATCAGTGAAAGCCCATCATCAAAAAAAATGGTTTCAGTGCTAGTGGTCGACCGAGGCGATTCGTCAATTAATCAAGTCTTTGGTTTTTGGGCTGTAACTCCGAAAATAATGCACTTAGAAGGCTCTGCCTGCGATTTTTGTGATCCTCTTTCCGTCCTCTTTAGGCATGCGTAAGCACAAGTCGACCGAAAAACTTTCCAGTTTTTGCCGAAATAAAATGTAAGGGGCAAGTATCCCTTACCGTTTTCTCGATTTTCTTGAATTGCCTGTAACTTTCGAACCAGCGATCGAAACCTTTGATAATCATACATTTTCTTGAAGCTCTTGACGCGTACTTTACGGTAGGACTATCACCGAAAGCCCATATTTAAAAAAAAATGTTCAGTACTAGTGGTCGACCGAGGCGATTCGTCGATTAATCAAGTCTTTGGTTTTTTGGCTGTAACTCCGAAAATAATGCACTTAGAAGGCTCTGCCTGCGATTTTTGTGATCCTCTTTCCGTCCTCTTTAGGCATGCGTAAGCACAAGTCGACCGAAAAACTTTCCAGTTTTTGCCGAAATGAAATGTAAGGGATATGTATCCCTTAACGTCTTCTCGATTTTCCTGAATCGCCTGTAACTTTCGAACCAGCGATCGATACCTTTGATAATCATACATTTTCTTGAAGCTCTTGACGCGTACTTTACGGTAGGACTATCACCGAAAACCCATATTTAAAAAAAAATGTTCAGTATTAGTGGTCGACCAAGGCGATTCGTCGATTAATAAGTCTTTGGTTTTTTGGCTGTAACTCCGAAAATAATGCACTTAGAAGGCTCTGCCTGCGATTTTTGTGATCCTCTTTCCGTCCCCTTTAAGCGTGCGTAAGCACAAGTCGACCGAAAACTTTTCCAGTTTTTGCCGAAATAAAATGTAAGGGGCAAGTATCCCTTACCGTTTTCTAGATTTTCTTGAGTCGCCTGTAATTTTCGAACCAGCGATCGAAACCTTTGACAGTCATACATTTTCTTGACGCTCTTGACGCGTACTTTCAGATAGGACTATCACCGAAAGGCCATCTTCAAAAAAAAATTGTTTCAGTAGTAGTGGTCGACCAAGGCGATTCGTCGATTAATCAAGTCTTTGGTTTTTTGGCTGTAACTCCGAAAATAATGCACTTAGAAGGCTCTGCCTGCGATTTTTCAGATCCTCTTTCCGTCCTCTTTAAGCGTGCGTTAGCACAAGTCGACCGAAACACTTTCCAATTTTTGCCGAAATAAAATGTAAGGGGTATGTATCCTTTACCGTTTCCTCGATTTTCTTTAATCGCCTGTTACTTTCAAACCAGCGATCGAAACCTTTGATAATCCCACATTTTCTTGAAGCTCTTGACGCGTTCTGTAAGATAGGACTATCACCGAAAGCCCATATTTAAAAAAAAATGTTCAGTACTAGTGGTCGACCAAGGCGATTCGTCGATTAATCAAGTCTTTGGTCTTTTGGCTGTAACTCCAAAAATAATGCACTTAGAAGGCTCTGCCTGCGATTTTTGTGATCCACATTCCGTTCTTTGTAGGCATGCGTAAGCACAAGTCGAACGAAAAACTTTCCAGTTTTTGCCGAAATAAAATGTAAGGGGCAAGTATCCCTTACCGTTTTCTCGATTTTCTGGAATTGCCTGTAACTTTCGAACCAGCGATCGAAACCTTTGACAGTAATACATTTTCTTGAAGCTCTTGTCGCGTACTTTCAGATAGGACTATCAGCGAAAGCCCATCATCAAAAAAAATTGTTTCAGTACTAGTGGTCGACCAACGCGATTCGTCGATTAATCAAGTCTTTGGTTTTTGGGCTGTAACTCCGAAAATAATGCACTTAGAAGGCTCTGCCTGCGATTTTTGTGATCCTCTTTCCGTCCCTTTTAAGCGTGCGTAAGCACAAGTCGACCGAAAAACTTTCCAGTTTTTGCCGAAATAAAATGTGAGGGACAAGTATCCCTTACCGTTTTCTCGATTTTCTTGAGTCGCCTGTAACTTTCGAACCAGCGATCGAAACCTTTGATAGTCATACATTTTCTTGAAGCTCTTTACCCGAACTTTGAGGTAGGACTATCAGCGAAAGCCCGTCTCCAAAAAAATTGTTTCAGTACTAGTGGTCGACCGAGGCGATTCGTCGATTAATCAAGTCTTTGGTTTTTTGGCTGTAACTCCGAAAATAATGCACTTAGAAGGCTCTGCCTCCGATTTTTGTGATCCGCTTTCCGTCCCCTTTAAGCGTGCGTAAGCACAAGTCGACCGAAAATTTTTCCAGTTTTTGCCGAAATAAAATGTAAGGGGCAAGTAACCTTTAACGTTTTCTCGATTTTCTTGAATCGCCTGTAATTTTCGAACCAGCGATCGAAACCTTTGACAGTCATACATTTTCTTGACGCTCTTGACGCGTACTTTCAGATAGGACTATCAGTGAAAGCCCATCATCAAAAAAAATGGTTTCAGTGCTAGTGGTCGACCGAGGCGATTCGTCGATTAATCAAGTCTTTGGTTTTTGGGCTGTAACTCCGAAAATAATGCACTTAGAAGGCTCTGCCTGCGATTTTTGTGATCCTCTTTCCGTCCTCTTTAGGCATGCGTAAGCACAAGTCGACCGAAAAACTTTCCAGTTTTTGCCGAAATGAAATGTAAGGGATATGTATCCCTTAACGTCTTCTCGATTTTCCTGAATCGCCTGTAACTTTCGAACCAGCGATCGATACCTTTGATAATCATACATTTTCTTGAAGCTCTTGACGCGTACTTTACGGTAGGACTATCACCGAAAACCCATATTTAAACAAAAATGTTCAGTATTAGTGGTCGACCAAGGCGATTCGTCGATTAATCAAGTCTTTGGTTTTTTGGCTGTAACTCCGAAAATAATGCACTTAGAAGGCTCTGCCTGCGATTTTTGTGATCCTCTTTCCGTCCCCTTTAAGCGTGCGTAAGCACAAGACGGCCGAAAACTTTTCCAGTTTTTGCCGAAATAAAATGTAAGGGGCAAGTATCCTTTAACGTTTTCTCGATTTTCTTGAATCGCCTGTAACTTTCGAACCAGCGATCGAAACCTTTGACAGTAATACATTTTCTTGAAGCTCTTGCCGCGTTCTTTAAAATAGGGCTATCAGCGAAAGCCCATCTTTAAAAAAAATTGTTTCAGTGTTAGTGGTCGACCGAGGCGATTCGTCGATTAATCAAGTCTTTGGTTTTTTGGCTGTAACTCCGAAAATAATGCACATAGAAGGCTCTGCCTGCGATTTTTGTGATCCACTTTCCGTTCTCTGTAGGCATGCGTAAGCACAAGTCGACCGAAAAACTTTCCAGTTTTTGCCGAAATAAAATGTAAGGGATATGTATCCCTTAACGTTTTCTCGATTTTCCTGAATCGCCTGTTACTTTCGAACCAGCGATCGAAACCTTTGATAATCGTACATTTTCTTGAAGCTCTTCACGCGTTCTTTAAGATTGGACTAGCAGCGAAAGCCCATCTTTAAAAAAATTGTTTCTGTACTAGTGGTCGACCGAGGCGATTCGTCGATTAATCAAGTCTTTGGTTATTTGGCTGTAACTCCAAAAATAATGCACTTAGAAGGCTCTGCCTGCGATTTTTGTGATCCGCTTTTGTCCTCTTTAGGCATGCGTAAGCACAAGTCGACCGAAAAACTTTCCCGTTTTTGCCGAAATAAAATGTAAGGGGCAAGTATCCCTTACCGTTTTCTAGATTTTCTTGAGTCGCCTGTAACTTTCGAACCAGCGATCGAAACCTTTGATAATCATACATTTTCTTGAAGCTCTTTGCGCGTACTCTAAGGTAGGACTATCAGCGAAAGCCCGTTTAAAAAAAAATTGTTTCAGTGCTAGTGGTCGACCGAAGCGATTCGTCGATTAATCAAGTCTTTTGTTTTTTGGCTGTAACTCCGAAAATAATGCACTTAGAAGGCTCTGCCTGCGAGTTTTGCGATCCTCTTTCCATCCTCTTTAAGCGTGCGTAAGCACAAGTCGACCGAAACACTTTCCATTATTTGCCGAAATAAAATGTAAGGGGTATGTATCCCTTAACGTTGTCTCGGTTTTCTTGAATCGCCTGTAGCTATCGAACCAGCGATCGAAACCTATGATAATCAAACATTTTCTTGAAGCTCTTGACGCGTACTTAAAGACAGGACTATCAGCGAAAGCCCATCTTTAAAAAAAACTGTTTCAGTAGAAGTGGTCGACCAAGGCTCTTCGTCCATTAATTAGGTCATTGGTTTTTGGGCTGTAATTTTGACAATAATGCACCTAGAAGGCTTAGCCTGCGATTTTTGTGATCCTCTTTCCGTCCCTTTAAGCGTGCGTAAGCACAAGTCGACCGAAAAACTTTCCAGTTTTTGCCGAAATAAAATGTAAGGGGCAAGTATCCTTTAACGATTTCTCGATTTTCTGGAATTGCCTGTAACTTTCGAACCAGCGATCGAAACCTTTGATAATCATACATTTTCTTGAAGCTCTTGACGCGTACTTTAAGGTAGGACTATCACCGAAAGCCCATATTTAAAAAAAAATGTTCAGTACTAGTGGTCGACCAACGCGATTCGTCGATTAATCAAGTCTTTGGTTTTTTGGCTGTAACTCCGAAAATAATGCACATAGAAGGCTCTGCCTGCGATTTTTGTGATCCTCTTTCCGTCCTCTTTAGGCATGCGTAAGAACAAGTCGACCGAAAATCTTTCCAGTTTTTGCCGAAGTAAAATGTAAGGGGCAAGTATCCTTTAACGTTTTCTCGATTTTCTTGAATCGCCTGTAACTTTCGAACCAGCGATCGAAACCTTTGACAGTAATACATTTTCTTGAAGCTCTTGACGCGTACTTTACGGTAGGACTATCACCGAAAACCCATATTTAAAAAAAAATGTTCAGTACTAGTGGTCGACCAACGCGATTCGTCGATTAATCAAGTCTTTGGTTTTTGGGCTGTAACTCCGAAAATAATGCACTTAGAAGGCTCTGCCTGCGATTTTTGTGATCCTCTTTCCGTCCCTTTAAGCGTGCGTAAGCACAAGTCGACCGAAAAACTTTCCAGTTTTTGCCGAAATAAAATGTAAGGGGCAAGTATCCTTTAACGATTTCTCGATTTTCTGGAATTGCCTGTAACTTTCGAACCAGCGATCGAAACCTTTGATAATCATACATTTTCTTGAAGCTCTTTGCGCGTACTCTAAGGTAGGACTATCAGCGAAAGCCCATCTTTAAAAAAAACTATTTCAGTAGAAGTGGTCGACCAAGGCTCTTCGTCCATTAATTAGGTCATTGGTTTTTGGGCTGTAATTTTGACAATAATGCACTTAGAAGGCTTAGCCTGCTATTTTTGTGATCCTCTTTCCGTCCCTTTAAGCGTGCGTAAGCACAAGTCGACCGAAAAACTTTCCAGTTTTTGCCGAAATAAAATGTAAGGGGCAAGTATCCATTAACGTTTTCTCGATTTTCTCGAACAGCCTGTAACTTTCGAACCAGCGATCGATACCTTTGATAATCATACATTTTCTTGAAGCTCTTGACGCGTACTTTACGGTAGGACTATCAGTGAAAGCCCATCATAAAAAAAAATGGTTTCAGTGCTAGTGGTCGACCGAGGCGATTCGTCGATTAATCAAGTCTTTGGTTTTTGGGCTGTAACTCCGAAAATAATGCAGTTAGAAGGCTCTGCCTGCGATTTTTGTGATCCTCTTTCCGTCCTCTTTAGGCATGCGTAAGCACAAGTCGACCGAAAAACTTTCCAGTTTTTGCCGAAATAAAATGTAAGGGGCAAGTATGCCTTACCGTTTTCTCGATTTTCTTGAATTGCCTGTAACTTTCGAACCAGCGATCGAAACCTTTGATAATCATACATTTTCTTGAAGCTCTTGACGCGTACTTTACGGTAGGACTATCACCGAAAGCCCATATTTAAAAAAAAATGTTCAGTACTAGTGGTCGACCAACGCGATTCGTCGATTAATTATGTCATTGGTTTTTTGGCTGTAACTCCGAAAATAATGCACTTAGAAGGCTCTGCCTTCGATTTTTGTGATTCGCTTTCCGTCCCCTTTAAGCGTGCGTAAGCACAAGTCGACCGAAAATTTTTCCAGTTTTTGCCGAAATAAAATGTAAGGGGCAAGTATCCTTTAACGTTTTCTCGATTTTCTTGAATCGCCTGTAACTTTCGAACCATCGATCGAAACCTTTGACAGTAATACATTTTCTAGAAGCTCTTGACGCGTACTTTCAGATAGGACTATCAGCGAAAGCCCATCTTTAAAAAAATTGTTTCTGTACTAGTGGTTGACCGAGGCGATTCGTCTATTAATCAAGTCTTTGGTTTTTTGGCTGTAACTCCGAAAATAATGCACTTAGAAGGCTCTGCCTGCGATTTTTATGATCCTCTTTCCGTCCTCTTTAGGCGTGCGTAAGCACAAGTCGACCGGAAAACTTTCCAGTTTTTGCCGAAATAAAATGTAAGGGGCAAGTATCCCTTACCGTTTTCTCGATTTTCTTGAATTGCCTGTAACTTTCGCACCAGCGATCGAAACCTTTGACAGTAATACATTTTCTTGAAGCTCTTGACGCGTACTTTCAGATAGGACTATCAGTGAAAGCCCATCATCAAAAAAAATTTTTTCAGTACTAGTGGTCGACCAAGGCGATTCGTCGATTAATCAAGTCTTTGGTTTTTTGGCTGTAACTCCAAAAATAATGCACTTGGAAGGCTCTGCCTGCGATTTTTGTGATCCACATTCCGTTCTTTGTAGGCATGCGTAAGCACAATTCAAACGAAAAACTTTCCAGTTTTTGCCGAAATAAAATGTAAGGGGCAAGTATCCCTTACCGTTTTCTCGATTTTTTGAATCGCCTGTAACTTTCGAACCAGCGATCGAAACCTTTGATAATCATACATTTTCTTGAAGCTCTTTACGCGTACTTTGAGGTAGGACTATCAGCGAAAGCCCGTCTTCAAAAAAAATTGTTAAAGTGCTAGTGGTCGACCGAGGCGATTCGTCGATTAATCAAGTCTTTGGTTTTTTGGCTGTAACTCCGAAAATAATGCACTTAGAAGGCTCTGCCTGCGATTTTTGTGATCCTCTTTCCGTCCTCTGTAGGCATGCGTAAGCACAAGTCGAACGAAAAACTTTCAATTATTTGCCGAAATAAAATGTAAGGGGTATGTATCCCTTACCGTTTCCTCTTTTTTCTTTAATCGCCTGCTACTTTCGAACCAGCGGTCGAAACCTTTGATAGTCATACATTTTCGGGAAGCTCTTGATGCGTACTTCAAGATATTACTATCAGCGACATCCCATCTTCAAAAAAAAATTGTTTCAGTAGTAGTGGTCGACCGAGGCGATTCGTCGATTAATCAAGTCTTTGGTTTTTTGGCTGTAACTCCGAAAATAATGCACTTAGAAGGCTCTGCCTGCGATTTTTGTGATCCTCTTTCCGTCCCCTTTAAGCGTGCGTAAGCACAAGTCGACCGAAAATTTTTCCAGTTTTTGCCGAAATGAAATGTAAGGGATATGTATCCCTTAACGTCTTCTCGATTTTCCTGAATCGCATGTAACTTTCGAACCAGCGATCGAAACCTTTGATAATCATACATTTTCTTGAAGCTCTTTACCCGTACTTTGAGGTAGGACTATCAGCGAAAGCCCGTCTCCAAAAAAATTGTTTCAGTACTAGTGGTCGACCGAGGCGATTCGTCGATTAATCAAGTCTTTGGTTTTTTGGCTGTAACTCCGAAAATAATGCACTTAGAAGGCTCTGCCTCCGATTTTTGTGATCCGCTTTCCGTCCCCTTTAAGCGTGCGTAAGCACAAGTCGACCGAAAATTTTTCCAGTTTTTGCCGAAATAAAATGTACGGGGCAAGTATCCTTTAACGTTTTCTCGATTTTCTTGAATCGCCTGTAATGTTCGAACCAGCGATCGAAACCTTTGACAGTCATACATTTTCTTGACGCTCTTGACGCGTACTTTACGGTAGGACTATCACCGAAAACCCATATTTAAAAAAAAATGTTCAGTATTAGTGGTCGACCAACGCGATTCGTCGATTAATTATGTCTTTGGTTTTTTGGCTGTAACTCCGAAAATAATGCACTTAGAAGGCTCTGCCTGCGATTTTTGTGATCCTCTTTCCGTCCCCTTTAAGCGTGCGTAAGCACAAGTCGACCGAAAATTTTTCCAGTTTTTGCCGAAATAAAATGTAAGGGGCAAGTATCCTTTAACGTTTTCTCGATTTTCTTGAATCGCCTGTAACTTTCGAACCAGCGATCGAAACCTTTGACAGTAATACATTTTCTTGAAGCTCTTGTCGCGTACTTTCAGATAGGACTATCAGCGAAAGCCCATCATCAAAAAAAATTGTTTCAGTACTAGTGGTCGACCAAGGCAATTCGTCGATTAATCAAGTCTTTGGTTTTTTGGCTGTAACTCCGAAAATAATGCACTTAGAAGGCTCTGCCTGCGATTTTTGTGATCCTCTTTCCGTCCTCTTTAGGCATGCGTAAGCACAAGTCGACCGAAAAACATTCCAGTTTTTGCCGAAATGAAATGTAAGGGATATGTATCCCTTAACGTCTTCTCGATTTTCCTGAATCGCCTGTAACTTTCGAACCAGCGACCGATACCTTTGATAATCATACATTTTCTTGAAGCTCTTGACGCGTACTTTACGGTAGGACTATCACCGAAAACCCATATTTAAAAAAAAATGTTCAGTACTAGTGGTCGACCAACGCGATTCGTCGATTAATCAAGTCTTTGGTTTTTGGGCTGTAACTCCGAAAATAATGCACTTAGAAGGCTCTGCCTGCGATTTTTGTGATCCTCTTTCCGTCTCTTTTAAGCGTGCGTAAGCACAAGTCGACTGAAAAACTTTCCACTTTTTGCCGAAATAAAATGTGAGGGACAAGTATCCCTTACCGTTTTCTAGATTTTCTTGAGTCGCCTGTAACTTTCGAACCAGCGATCGAAACCTTTGATAATCATACATTTTCTTGAAGCTCTTTACCCGTACTTTGAGGTAGGACTATCAGCGAAAGCCCGTCTCCAAAAAAATTGTTTCAGTACTAGTGGTCGACCGAGGCGATTCGTCGATTAATCAAGTCTTTGGTTTTTTGGCTGTAACTCCGAAAATAATGCACTTAGAAGGCTCTGCCTGCGATTTTTCAGATCCTCTTTCCGTCCTCTTTAAGCGTGCGTTAGCACAAGTCGACCGAAACACTTTCCATTTTTTGCCGAAATAAAATGTAAGGGGTATGTATCCTTTACCGTTTCCTCGATTTTCTTTAATCGCCTCTTACTTTCAAACCAGCGATCGAAACCTTTGATAATCCCACATTTTCTTGAAGCTCTTGACGCGTTCTGTAAGATAGGACTATCACCGAAAGCCCATATTTAAAAAAAATGTTCAGTACTAGTGGTCGACCAAGGCGATTCGTCGATTAATCAAGTCTTTGGTTTTTTGGCTGTAACTCCGAAAATGATGCACTTAGAAAACTCTGCCTGCGATTTTTGTGATCCTCTTTCCGTCCTCTTTAGGCATGCGTAAGCACAAGTCGACCGAAAAACTTTCCAATTTTTGCCGAAATAAAATGTAAGGGGCAAGTATCCCTTACCGTTTTTTGATTTTCTTGAGTCGCCTGTACCTTTCGAACCAGCGATCGAAACCTTTGATAATCATACATTTTCTTGAAGCTCTTGACGCGTTCTGTAAGATAGGACTATCAGCGAAAGCCCATCATCAAAAAAAATTTTTTCAGTACTAGTGGTCGACCAAGGCGATTCGTCGATTAATCAAGTCTTTGGTTTTTTGGCTGTAACTCCAAAAATAATGCACTTAGAAGGCTCTGCCTGCGATTTTTGTGATCCACATTCCGTTCTTTGTAGGCATGCGTAAGCACAATTCAAACGAAAAACTTTCCAGTTTTTGCCGAAATAAAATGTAAGGGGCAAGTATCCCTTACCGTTTTCTCGATTTTTTGAATCGCCTGTAACTTTCGAACCAGCGATCGAAACCTTTGATAGTCATACATTTCCCTGAAGCTCTTGACGCGTACTTCCAGATAGGACTATCAGCGAAAGCCCATCATCAAAAGAAATTGTTTCAGTACTAGTGGTCGACCAAGGCGATTCGTCGATTAATCAAGTCTTTGGTTTTTTGGCTGTAACTCCAAAAACAATGAACTTAGAAGGCTCTGCCTGCGATTTTTGTGATCCTCTTTCCGTCCTCTTTAGGCATGCGTAAGCACAAGTCGACCGAAAAACTTTCCAGTTTTTGCCGAAATAAAATGTAAGGGGCAAGTATCCCTTACCGTTTTTGATTTTCTTGAATTGCCTGTAACTTTCGAACCAGCGATTGAAACCTTTGATAATCATACATTTTCTTGAAGCTCTTTACGCGTACTTTGAGGTAGGACTATCAGCGAAAGCCCGTCTTCAAAAAAAATGGTTAAAGTGCTAGTGGTCGACCGAGGCGATTCGTCGATTAATCAAGTCTTTGGTTTTTTGGCTGTAACTCCGAAAATAATGCACTTAGAAGGCTCTGCCTGCGATTTTTGTGATCCTCTTTCCGTCCTCTGTAGGCATGCGTAAGCACAAGTCGAACGAAAATCTTTCAATTATTTGCCGAAATAAAATGTAAGGGGTATGTATCCCTTACCGTTTCCTCTTTTTTCTTTAATCGCCTGCTACTTTCGAACCAGCGGTCGAAACCTTTGATAGTCATACATTTTCGGGAAGCTCTTGATGCGTACTTCAAGATATTACTATCAGCGACATCCCATCTTCAAAAAAAAATTGTTTCAGTAGTAGTGGTCGACCGAGGCGATTCGTCGATTAATCAAGTCTTTGGTTTTTTGGCTGTAACTCCGAAAATAATACACTTAGAAGGCTCTGCCTGCGATTTTTGTGATCCTCTTTCCGTCCCCTTTAAGCGTGCGTAAGCACAAGTCGACCGAAAATTTTTCCAGTTTTTGCCGAAATAAAATGTAAGGGGCAAGTATCCTTTAACGTTTTCTCGATTTTCTTGAATCGCCTGTAACTTTCGAACCAGCGATCGAAACCTTTGACAGTAATACATTTTTTGAAGCTCTTGTCGCGTACTTTCAGATAGGACTATCAATGAAAGCCCATCATCAAAAAAAATTGTTTCAGTACTAGTGGTCGACCAAGGCGATTCGTCGATTAATCAAGTCTTTGGTTTTTTGGCTGTAACTCCGAAAATAATGCACTTAGAAGGCTCTGCCTGCGATTTTTCTGATCCTCTTTCCGTCCTCTTTAAGCCTGCGTAAGCACAAGTCGACCGAAACACTTTCCATTTTTTGCCGAAATAAAATGTAAGGGGTATGTATCCCTTACCGTTTTCTAGATTTTCTTGAGTCGCCTGTAACTTTCGAAACAGCGATCGAAACCTTTGATAATCATACATTTTCTTGAAGCTCTTGCCGCGTTCTTTAAAATAGGGCTATCAGCGAAAGCCCATCTTTAAAAAAAATTGTTTCAGTGTTAGTGGTCGACCGAGGCGATTCGTCGATTAATCAAGTCTTTGGTTTTTTGGCTGTAACTCCGAAAATAATGCACTTAGAAGGCTCTGCCTGCGATTTTTGTGATCCACTTTCCGTCCTCTTTAGGCACGCGTAAGCACAAGTCGACCGAAAATTTTTCCAGTTTTTGCCGAAATAAAATGTAAGGGGCAAGTATCCTTCAACGTTTTCTCGATTTTCTTGAATCGCCTGTAACTTTCGAACCATCGATCGAAACCTTTGACAGTAATACATTTTCTTGAAGCTCTTGACGCGTACTTTCAGATAGGACTATCAGCGAAAGCCCATCATCAAAAAAATTTGTTTCAGTACTAGTGGTCGACCAAGGCGATTCGTCGATTAATCAAGTCTTTGGTTTTTTGGCTGTAACTCCAAAAATAATGAACTTAGAAGGCTCTGCCTGCGATTTTTGTGATCCGCTTTCCGTCCCCTTTAAGCGTGCGTAAGCACAAGTCGACCGAAAATTTTTCCAGTTTTTGCCGAAATAAAATGTAAGGGGCAAGTATCCTTTAACGTTTTCTCGATTTTCTTGAGTCGCCTGTAACTTTCGAACCAGCGATCGAAACCTTTGATAATCATACATTTTCTTGAAGCTCTTTACGCGTACTTTGAGGTAGGACTATCAGCGAAAGCCCGTCTTCAAAAAAAATTGTTTCAGTGCTAGTGGTCGACCGAGGCGATTCGTCGATTAATCAAGTCTTTGGTTTTTTGGCTGTAACTCCAAAAATAATGCACATAGAAGGCTCTGCCTGCGATTTTTGTGATCCACATTCCGTTCTTTGTAGGCATGCGTAAGCACAATTCAAACGAAAAACTTTCCAGTTTTTGCCGAAATAAAATGTAAGGGGCAAGTATCCCTTACCGTTTTCTCGATTTTTTGAATCGCCTGTAACTTTCGAACCAGCGATCGAAACCTTTGATAGTCATACATTTCCCTGAAGCTCTTGACGCGTACTTCCAGATAGGACTATCAGCGAAAGCCCATCATCAAAAGAAATTGTTTCAGTACTAGTGGTCGACCAAGGCGATTCGTCGATTAATCAAGTCTTTGGTTTTTTGGCTGTAACTCCAAAAACAATGAACTTAGAAGGCTCTGCCTGCGATTTTTGTGATCCTCTTTCCGTCCTCTTTAGGCATGCGTAAGCACAAGTCGACCGAAAAACTTTCCAGTTTTTGCCGAAATAAAATGTAAGGGGCAAGTATCCCTTACCGTTGTTGATTTTCTTGAATTGCCTGTAACTTTCGAACCAGCGATCGAAACCTTTGATAATCATACATTTTCTTGAAGCTCTTTACGCGTACTTTGAGGTAGGACTATCAGCGAAAGCCCGTCTTCAAAAAAAATTGTTAAAGTGCTAGTGGTCGACCGAGGCGATTCGTCGATTAATCAAGTCTTTGGTTTTTTGGCTGTAACTCCGAAAATAATGCACTTAGAAGGCTCTGCCTGCGATTTTTGTGATCCTCTTTCCGTCCTCTGTAGGCATGCGTAAGCACAAGTCGAACGAAAAACTTTCAATTATTTGCCGAAATAAAATGTAAGGGGTATGTATCCCTTACCGTTTCCTCTTTTTTCTTTAATCGCCTGCTACTTTCGAACCAGCGGTCGAAACCTTTGATAGTCATACATTTTCGGGAAGCTCTTGATGCGTACTTCAAGATATTACTATCAGCGACATCCCATCTTCAAAAAAAAATTGTTTCAGTAGTAGTGGTCGACCGAGGCGATTCGTCGATTAATCAAGTCTTTGGTTTTTTGGCTGTAACTCCGAAAATAATGCACTTAGAAGGCTCTGCCTGCGATTTTTGTGATCCTCTTTCCGTCCCCTTTAAGCGTGCGTAAGCACAAGTCGACCGAAAATTTTTCCAGTTTTTGCCGAAATAAAATGTAAGGGGCAAGTATCCTTTAACGTTTTCTCGATTTTCTTGAATCGCCTGTAACTTTCGAACCAGCGATCGAAACCTTTGACAGTAATACATTTTTTGAAGCTCTTGTCGCGTACTTTCAGATAGGACTATCAATGAAAGCCCATCATCAAAAAAAATTGTTTCAGTACTAGTGGTCGACCAAGGCGATTCGTCGATTAATCAAGTCTTTGGTTTTTTGGCTGTAACTCCGAAAATAATGCACTTAGAAGGCTCTGCCTGCGATTTTTCTGATCCTCTTTCCGTCCTCTTTAAGCCTGCGTAAGCACAAGTCGACCGAAACACTTTCCATTTTTTGCCGAAATAAAATGTAAGGGGTATGTATCCTTTAACGTTTTCTCGATTTTCTTGAATCGCCTGTAACTTTCGAACCAGCGATCGAAACCTTTGACAGTAATACATTTTCTTGAAGCTCTTG
Organism: Anoplius nigerrimus; assembly: GCA_914767735.1. Taxonomy (NCBI): domain Eukaryota; kingdom Metazoa; phylum Arthropoda; class Insecta; order Hymenoptera; family Pompilidae; genus Anoplius; species Anoplius nigerrimus. The sequence continues at coordinate 1,104,608 of OU612079.1, read as the reverse complement.
ACGCGTTCTTTAAAATAGGGCTATCAGCGAAAGCCCATCTTTAAAAAAAATTGTTTCAGTGTTAGTGGTCGACCGAGGCGATTCGTCGATTAATCAAGTCTTTGGTTATTTGGCTGTAACTCCAAAAATAATGCACTTAGAAGGCTCTGCCTGCGATTTTTGTGATCCGCTTTTGTCCTCTTTAGGCATGCGTAAGCACAAGTCGACCGAAAAACTTTCCCGTTTTTGCCGAAATAAAATGTAAGGGGCAAGTATCCCTTACCGTTTTCTAGATTTTCTTGAGTCGCCTGTAACTTTCGAAACAGCGATCGAAACCTTTGATAATCATACATTTTCTTGAAGCTCTTGCCGCGTTCTTTAAAATAGGGCTATCAGCGAAAGCCCATCTTTAAAAAAAATTGTTTCAGTGTTAGTGGTCGACCGAGGCGATTCGTCGATTAATCAAGTCTTTGGTTTTTTGGCTGTAACTCCGAAAATAATGCACTTAGAAGGCTCTGCCTGCGATTTTTGTGATCCACTTTCCGTCCTCTTTAGGCACGCGTAAGCACAAGTCGACCGAAAATTTTTCCAGTTTTTGCCGAAATAAAATGTAAGGGGCAAGTATCCTTCAACGTTTTCTCGATTTTCTTGAATCGCCTGTAACTTTCGAACCATCGATCGAAACCTTTGACAGTAATACATTTTCTTGAAGCTCTTGACGCGTACTTTCAGATAGGACTATCAGCGAAAGCCCATCATCAAAAAAATTTGTTTCAGTACTAGTGGTCGACCAAGGCGATTCGTCGATTAATCAAGTCTTTGGTTTTTTGGCTGTAACTCCAAAAACAATGAACTTAGAAGGCTCTGCCTGCGATTTTTGTGATCCTCTTTCCGTCCTCTTCAGGCATGCGTAAGCACAAGTCGACCGAAAAACTTTCCAGTTTTTGCCGAAATAAAATGTAAGGGGCAAGTATCCCTTACCGTTTTTGATTTTCTTGAATTGCCTGTAACTTTCGAACCAGCGATCGAAACCTTTGATAATCATACATTTTCTTGAAGCTCTTTACGCGTACTTTGAGGTAGGACTATCAGCGAAAGCCCGTCTTCAAAAAAAATTGTTAATGTGCTAGTGGTCGACCGAGGCGATTCGTCGATTAATCAAGTCTTTGGTTTTTTGGCTGTAACTCCGAAAATAATGCACTTAGAAGGCTCTGCCTGCGATTTTTGTGATCCTCTTTCCGTCCTCTGTAGGCATGCGTAAGCACAAGTCGAACGAAAAACTTTCAATTATTTGCCGAAATAAAATGTAAGGGGTATGTATCCCTTACCGTTTCCTCTTTTTTCTTTAATCGCCTGCTACTTTCGAACCAGCGGTCGAAACCTTTGATAGTCATACATTTTCGGGAAGCTCTTGATGCGTACTTCAAGATATTACTATCAGCGACATCCCATCTTCAAAAAAAAATTGTTTCAGTAGTAGTGGTCGACCGAGGCGATTCGTCGATTAATCAAGTCTTTGGTTTTTGGTTGTAACTCCGAAAATAATGCACTTAGAAGGCTCTGCCTGCGATTTTTGTGATCCTCTTTCCGTCCCCTTTAAGCGTGCGTAGCACAAGTCGACCGAAAATTTTTCCAGTTTTTGCCGAAATGAAATGTAAGGGATATGTATCTCTTAACGTCTTCTCGATTTTCCTGAATCGCCTGTAACTTTCGAACCAGCGATCGAAACCTTTGATAATCATACATTTTCTTGAAGCTCTTTACCCGTACTTTGAGGTAGGACTATCAGCGAAAGCCCGTCTCCAAAAAAATTGTTTCAGTACTAGTGGTCGACCGAGGCGATTCGTCGATTAATCAAGTCTTTGGTTTTTTTGGCTGTAACTCCGAAAATAATGCACTTAGAAGGCTCTGCCTCCGATTTTTGTGATCCGCTTTCCGTCCCCTTTAAGCGTGCGTAAGCACAAGTCGACCGAAAATTTTTCCAGTTTTTGCCGAAATAAAATGTACGGGGCAAGTATCCTTTAACGTTTTCTCGATTTTCTTGAATCGCCTGTAATGTTCGAACCAGCGATCGAAACCTTTGACAGTCATACATTTTCTTGACGCTCTTGACGCGTACTTTACGGTAGGACTATCACCGAAAACCCATATTTAAAAAAAAATGTTCAGTATTAATGGTCGACCAACGCGATTCGTCGATTAATTATGTCTTTGGTTTTTTGGCTGTAACTCCGAAAATAATGCACTTAGAAGGCTCTGCCTGCGATTTTTGTGATTCTCTTTCCGTCCCCTTTAAGCGTGCGTAAGCACAAGTCGACCGAAAATTTTTCCAGTTTTTGCCGAAATAAAATGTAAGGTGCAAGTATCCTTTAACGTTTTCTCGATTTTCTTGAATCGCCTGTAACTTTCGAACCAGCGATCGAAACCTTTGACAGTAATACATTTTCTTGAAGCTCTTGTCGCGTACTTTCAGATAGGACTATCAGCGAAAGCCCATCATCAAAAAAAATTGTTTCAGTACTAGTGGTCGACCAAGGCAATTCGTCGATTAATCAAGTCTTTGGTTTTTTGGCTGTAACTCCGAAAATAATGCACTTAGAAGGCTCTGCCTGCGATTTTTGTGATCCTCTTTCCGTCCTATTTAGGCATGCGTAAGCACAAGTCGACCGAAAAACATTCCAGTTTTTGCCGAAATGAAATGTGGATATGTATCCCTTAACGTCTTCTCGATTTTCCTGAATCGCCTGTAACTTTCGAACCAGCGACCGATACCTTTGATAATCATACATTTTCTTGAAGCTCTTGACGCGTACTTTACGGTAGGACTATCACCGAAAACCCATATTTAAAAAAAAATGTTCAGTACTAGTGGTCGACCAACGCGATTCGTCGATTAATCAAGTCTTTGGTTTTTGGGCTGTAACTCCGAAAATAATGCACTTAGAAGGCTCTGCCTGCGATTTTTGTGATCCTCTTTCCGTCTCTTTTAAGCGTGCGTAAGCACAAGTCGACCGAAAAACTTTCCAGTTTTTGCCGAAATAAAATGTGAGGGACAAGTATCCCTTACCGTTTTCTAGATTTTCTTGAGTCGCCTGTAACTTTCGAACCAGCGATCGAAACCTTTGATGATCATACATTTTCTTGAAGCTCTTTACCCGTTACTTTGAGGTAGGACTATCAGCGAAAGCCCGTCTCCAAAAAAATTGTTTCAGTACTAGTGGTCGACCGAGGCGATTCGTCGATTAATCAAGTCTTTGGTTTTTTGGCAGTAACTCCGAAAATAATGCACTTAGAAGGCTCTGCCTGCGATTTTTCAGATCCTCTTTCCGTCCTCTTTAAGCGTGCGTTAGCACAAGTCGACCGAAACACTTTCCATTTTTTGCCGAAATAAAATGTAAGGGGTATGTATCCTTTACCGTTTCCTCGATTTTCTTTAATCGCCTGTTACTTTCAAACCAGCGATCGAAACCTTTGATAATCCCACATTTTCTTGAAGCTCTTGACGCGTTCTGTAAGATAGGACTATCACCGAAAGCCCATATTTAAAAAAAAATGTTCTAGTACTAGTGGTCGACCAAGGCGATTCGTCGATTAATCAAGTCTTTGGTTTTTTGGCTGTAACTCCGAAAATAATGCACTTAGAAGGCTCTGCCTGCGATTTTTGTGATCCTCTTTCCGTCCTCTTTAGGCATGCGTAAGCACAAGTCGACCGAAAAACTTTCCAATTTTTGCCGAAATAAAATGTAAGGGGCAAGTATCCCTTACCGTTTTTTGATTTTCTTGAGTCGCCTGTACCTTTCGAACCAGCGATCGAAACCTTTGATAATCATACATTTTCTTGAAGCTCTTGACGCGTTCTGTAAGATAGGACTATCACCGAAAGCCCATATTTAAAAAAAAAAGTTCAGTACTAGTGGTCGACCAAGGCGATTCGTCGATTAATCAAGTCTTTGGTTTTTTGGCTGTAACTCCGAAAATAATGCACTTAGAAGGCTCTGCCTGCGATTTTTCTGATCCTCTTTCCGTCCTCTTTAGGCATGCGTAAGCACAAGTCGACCGAAAAACTTTCCAGTTTTTGCCGAAATAAAATGTAAGGGGCAAGTATCCCTTACCGTTTTTTTATTTTCTTGAGTCGCCTGTAACTTTCGAACCAGCGATCGAAACCTTTGATAATCATACATTTTCTTGAAGCTCTTTACCCGTACTTTGAGGTAGGACTATCAGCGAAAGCCCGTCTCCAAAAAAATGGTTTCAGTACTAGTGGTCGACCGAGGCGATTCGGTCGATTAATCAAGTCTTTGGTTTTTTGGCTGTAACTCCGAAAATAATGCACTTAGAAGGCTCTGCCTCCGATTTTTGTGATCCGCTTTCCGTCCCCTTTAAGCGTGCGTAAGCACAAGTCGACCGAAAATTTTTCCAGTTTTTGCCGAAATAAAATGTACGGGGCAAGTATCCTTTAACGTTTTCTCGATTTTCTTGAATCGCCTGTAATGTTCGAACCAGCGATCGAAACCTTTGACAGTCATACATTTTCTTGACGCTCTTGACGCGTACTTTACGGTAGGACTATCACCGAAAACCCATATTTAAAAAAAAATGTTCAGTATTAGTGGTCGACCAACGCGATTCGTCGATTAATTATGTCTTTGGTTTTTAGGCTGTAACTCCGAAAATAATGCACTTAGAAGGCTCTGCCTGCGATTTTTGTGATCCTCTTTCCGTCCTCCTTTAGGCATGCGTAAGCACAAGTCGACCGAAAAACTTTCCAATTTTTGCCGAAATAAAATGTAAGGGGCAAGTATCCCTTACCGTTTCCTCGATTTTCTTTAATCGCCTGTTACTTTCAAACCAGCGATCGAAACCTTTGATAATCCCACATTTTCTTGAAGCTCTTGACGCGTTCTGTAAGATAGGACTATCACCGAAAGCCCATATTTAAAAAAAATGTTCAGTACTAGTGGTCGACCAGGCGATTCGTCGATTAATCAAGTCTTTGGTTTTTTGGCTGTAACTCCGAAAATAATGCACTTAGAAAACTCTGCCTGCGATTTTTGTGATCCTCTTTCCGTCCTCTTTAGGCATGCGTAAGCACAAGTCGACCGAAAAAACTTTCCAATTTTTGCCGAAATAAAATGTAAGGGGCAAGTATCCCTTACCGTTTTTTGATTTTTCTTGAGTCGCCTGTACCTTTCGAACCAGCGATCGAAACCTTTGATAATCATACATTTTCTTGAAGCTCTTGACGCGTTCTGTAAGATAGGACTATCACCGAAAGCCCATCATCAAAAAAAATTTTTTTCAGTACTAGTGGTCGACCAAGGCGATTCGTCGATTAATCAAGTCTTTGGTTTTTTGGCTGTAACTCCAAAAATAATGCACTTAGAAGGCTCTGCCTGCGATTTTTGTGATCCACATTCCGTTCTTTGTAGGCATGCGTAAGCACAATTCAAACGAAAAACTTTCCAGTTTTTGCCGAAATAAAATGTAAGGGGCAAGTATCCCTTACCGTTTTTGATTTTCTTGAATTGCCTGTAACTTTCGAACCAGCGATCGAAACCTTTGATAATCATACATTTTCTTGAAGCTCTTTACGCGTACTTTGAGGTAGGACTATCAGCGAAAGCCCGTCTTCAAAAAAAATTGTTAAAGTGCTAGTGGTCGACCGAGGCGATTCGTCGATTAATCAAGTCTTTGGTTTTTTTGGCTGTAACTCCGAAAATAATGCACTTAGAAGGCTCTGCCTGCGATTTTTGTGATCCTCTTTCCGTCCTCTGTAGGCATGCGTAAGCACAAGTCGAACGAAAAACTTTCAATTATTTGCCGAAATAAAATGTAAGGGGTATGTATCCCTTACCGTTTCCTCTTTTTTCTTTAATCGCCTGCTACTTTCGAACCAGCGGTCGAAACCTTTGATAGTCATACATTTTCGGGAAGCTCTTGATGCGTACTTCAAGATATTACTATCAGCGACATCCCATCTTCAAAAAAAAATTGTTTCAGTAGTAGTGGTCGACCGAGGCGATTCGTCGATTAATCAAGTCTTTGGTTTTTTGGCTGTAACTCCGAAAATAATGCACTTAGAAGGCTCTGCCTCCGATTTTTGTGATCCGCTTTCCGTCCCCTTTAAGCGTGCGTAAGCACAAGTCGACCGAAAATTTTTCCAGTTTTTGCCGAAATAAAATGTACGGGGCAAGTATCCTTTAACGTTTTCTCGATTTTCTTGAATCGCCTGTAATGTTCGAACCAGCGATCGAAACCTTTGACAGTGATACATTTTCTTGACGCTCTTGACGCGTACTTTACGGTAGGACTATCACCGAAAACCCATATTTAAAAAAAAATGTTCAGTATTAGTGGTCGACCAACGCGATTCGTCGATTAATTAAGTCTTTGGTTTTTGGGCTGTAACTCCGAAAATAATGCACTTAGAAGACTCTGCCTGCGATTTTTGTGATCCTCTTTCCGTCCCTTTTAAGCGTGCGTAAGCACAAGTCGACCGAAAAACTTTCCAGTTTTTGCCGAAATAAAATGTGAGGGACAAGTATCCCTTACCGTTTTCTAGATTTTCTTGAGTCGCCTGTAACTTTCGAACCAGCGATCGAAACCTTTGATAATCATACATTTTCTTGAAGCTCTTTACCCGTACTTTGAGGTAGGACTATCAGCGAAAGCCCGTCTCCAAAAAAATTGTTTCAGTACTAGTGGTCGACCGAGGCGATTCGTCGATTAATCAAGTCTTTGGTTTGTTGGCAGTAACTCCGAAAATAATGCACTTAGAAGGCTCTGCCTGCGATTTTTCAGATCCTCTTTCCGTCCTCTTTAAGCGTGCGTTAGCACAAGTCGACCGAAACACTTTCCATTTTTTGCCGAAATAAAATGTAAGGGGTATGTATCCTTTACCGTTTCCTCGATTTTCTTTAATCGCCTGTTACTTTCAAACCAGCGATCGAAACCTTTGATAATCCCACATTTTCTTGAAGCTCTTGACGCGTTCTGTAAGATAGGACTATCACCGAAAGCCCATATTTAAAAAAAAATGTTCAGTACTAGTGGTCGACCAAGGCGATTCGTCGATTAATCAAGTCTTTGGTTTTTTGGCTGTAACTCCGAAAATAATGCACTTAGAAGGCTCTGCCTGCGATTTTTGTGATCCTCTTTCCGTCCTCTTTAGGCATGCGTAAGCACAAGTCGACCGAAAAACTTTCCAATTTTTGCCGAAATAAAATGTAAGGGGCAAGTATCCCTTACCGTTTTTTGATTTTCTTGAGTCGCCTGTACCTTTCGAACCAGCGATCGAAACCTTTGATAATCATACATTTTCTTGAAGCTCTTGACGCGTTCTGTAAGATAGGACTATCACCGAAAGCCCATATTTAAAAAAAAAAGTTCAGTACTAGTGGTCGACCAAGGCGATTCGTCGATTAATCAAGTCTTTGGTTTTTTGGCTGTAACTCCGAAAATAATGCACTTAGAAGGCTCTGCCTGCGATGTTTCTGATCCTCTTTCCGTCCTCTTTAGGCATGCGTAAGCACAAGTCGACCGAAAAACTTTCCAGTTTTTGCCGAAATAAAATGTAAGGGGCAAGTATCCCTTACCGTTTTTTTATTTTCTTGAGTCGCCTGTAACTTTCGAACCAGCGATCGAAACCTTTGATAATCATACATTTTCTTGAAGCTCTTTACCCGTACTTTGAGGTAGGACTATCAGCGAAAGCCCGTCTCCAAAAAAATTGTTTCAGTACTAGTGGTCGACCGAGGCGATTCGTCGATTAATCAAGTCTTTGGTTTTTTGGCTGTAACTCCGAAAATAATGCACTTAGAAGGCTCTGCCTCCGATTTTTGTGATCCGCTTTCCGTCCCCTTTAAGCGTGCGTAAGCACAAGTCGACCGAAAATTTTTCCAGTTTTTGCCGAAATAAAATGTACGGGGCAAGTATCCTTTAACGTTTTCTCGATTTTCTTGAATCGCCTGTAATGTTCGAACCAGCGATCGAAACCTTTGACAGTCATACATTTTCTTGACGCTCTTGACGCGTACTTTACGGTAGGACTATCACCGAAAACCCATATTTAAAAAAAAATGTTCAGTATTAGTGGTCGACCAACGCGATTCGTCGATTAATTATGTCTGTGGTTTTTTGGCTGTAACTCCGAAAATAATGCACTTAGAAGGCTCTGCCTGCGATTTTTGTGATCCTCTTTCCGTCCCCTTTAAGCGTGCGGAAGCACAAGTCGACCGAAAATTTTTCCAGTTTTTGCCGAAATAAAATGTAAGGTGCAAGTATCCTTTAACGTTTTCTCAATTTTCTTGAATCGCCTGTAACTTTCGAACCAGCGATCGAAACCTTTGACAGTAATACATTTTCTTGAAGCTCTTGTCGCGTACTTTCAGATAGGACTATCAGCGAAAGCCCATCATCAAAAAAAATTGTTTCAGTACTAGTGGTCGACCAAGGCAATTCGTCGATTAATCAAGTCTTTGGTTTTTTGGCTGTAACTCCGAAAATAATGCACTTAGAAGGCTCTGCCTGCGATTTTTGTGATCCTCTTTCCGTCCTCTTTAGGCATGCGTAAGCACAAGTCGACCGAAAAACATTCCAGTTTTTGCCGAAATGAAATGTAAGGGATATGTATCCCTTAACGTCTTCTCGATTTTCCTGAATCGCCTGTAACTTTCGAACCAGCGACCGATACATTTGATAATCATACATTTTCTTGAAGCTCTTGACGCGTACTTTACGGTAGGACTATCACCGAAAACCCATATTTAAAAAAAAATGTTCAGTACTAGTGGTCGACCAACGCGATTCGTCGATTAATCAAGTCTTTGGTTTTTGGGCTGTAACTCCGAAAATAATGCACTTAGAAGACTCTGCCTGCGATTTTTGTGATCCTCTTTCCGTCCCTTTAAGCGTGCGTAAGCACAAGTCGACCGAAAAACTTTCCAGTTTTTGCCGAAATAAAATGTGAGGGACAAGTATCCCTTACCGTTTTCTCGATTTTCTTGAGTCGCCTGTAACTTTCGAACCAGCGATCGAAACCTTTGATAATCATACATTTTCTTGAAGCTCTTTACCCGTACTTTGAGGTAGGACTATCAGCGAAAGCCCGTCTCCAAAAAAATTGTTTCAGTACTAGTGGTCGACCGAGGCGATTCGTCGATTAATCAAGTCTTTGGTTTGTTGGCAGTAACTCCGAAAATAATGCACTTAGAAGGCTCTGCCTGCGATTTTTCAGATCCTCTTTCCGTCCTCTTTAAGCGTGCGTTAGCACAAGTCGACCGAAACACTTTCCATTTTTTGCCGAAATAAAATGTAAGGGGTATGTATCCTTTACCGTTTCCTCGATTTTCTTTAATCGCCTGTTACTTTCAAACCAGCGATCGAAACCTTTGATAATCCCACATTTTCTTGAAGCTCTTGACGCGTTCTGTAAGATAGGACTATCACCGAAAGCCCATATTTAAAAAAAAATGTTCAGTACTAGTGGTCGACCAAGGCGATTCGTCGATTAATCAAGTCTTTGGTTTTTTGGCTGTAACTCCGAAAATAATGCACTTAGAAGGCTCTGCCTGCGATTTTTGTGATCCTCTTTCCGTCCTCTTTAGGCATGCGTAAGCACAAGTCGACCGAAAAACTTTCCAATTTTTGCCGAAATAAAATGTAAGGGGCAAGTATCCCTTACCGTTTTTTGATTTTCTTGAGTCGCCTGTACCTTTCGAACCAGCGATCGAAACCTTTGATAATCATACATTTTCTTGAAGCTCTTGACGCGTTCTGTAAGATAGGACTATCACCGAAAGCCCATATTTAAAAAAAAAAGTTCAGTACTAGTGGTCGACCAAGGCGATTCGTCGATTAATCAAGTCTTTGGTTTTTTGGCTGTAACTCCGAAAATAATGCACTTAGAAGGCTCTGCCTGCGATTTTTCTGATCCTCTTTCCGTCCTCTTTAGGCATGCGTAAGCACAAGTCGACCGAAAAACTTTCCAGTTTTTGCCGAAATAAAATGTAAGGGGCAAGTATCCCTTACCGTTTTTTTATTTTCTTGAGTCGCCTGTAACTTTCGAACCAGCGATCGAAACCTTTGATAATCATACATTTTCTTGAAGCTCTTTACCCGTACTTTGAGGTAGGACTATCAGCGAAAGCCCGTCTCCAAAAAAATTGTTTCAGTACTAGTGGTCGACCGAGGCGATTCGTCGATTAATCAAGTCTTTGGTTTTTTGGCTGTAACTCCGAAAATAATGCACTTAGAAGGCTCTGCCTCCGATTTTTGTGATCCGCTTTCCGTCCCCTTTAAGCGTGCGTAAGCACAAGTCGACCGAAAATTTTTCCAGTTTTTGCCGAAATAAAATGTACGGGGCAAGTATCCTTTAACGTTTTCTCGATTTTCTTGAATCGCCTGTAATGTTCGAACCAGCGATCGAAACCTTTGACAGTCATACATTTTCTTGACGCTCTTGACGCGTACTTTACGGTAGGACTATCACCGAAAACCCATATTTAAAAAAAAATGTTCAGTATTAGTGGTCGACCAACGCGATTCGTCGATTAATTATGTCTTTGGTTTTTTGGCTGTAACTCCGAAAACAATGCACTTAGAAGGCTCTGCCTGCGATTTTTGTGATCCTCTTTCCGTCCCCTTTAAGCGTGCGTAAGCACAAGTCGACCGAAAATTTTTCCAGTTTTTGCCGAAATAAAATGTAAGGTGCAAGTATCCTTTAACGTTTTCTCGATTTTCTTGAATCGCCTGTAACTTTCGAACCAGCGATCGAAACCTTTGACAGTAATACATTTTCTTGAAGCTCTTGTCGCGTACTTTCAGATAGGACTATCAGCGAAAGCCCATCATCAAAAAAAATTGTTTCAGTACTAGTGGTCGACCAAGGCAATTCGTCGATTAATCAAGTCTTTGGTTTTTTGGCTGTAACTCCGAAAATAATGCACTTAGAAGGCTCTGCCTGCGATTTTTGTGATCCTCTTTCCGTCCTCTTTAGGCATGCGTAAGCACAAGTCGACCGAAAAACATTCCAGTTTTTGCCGAAATGAAATGTAAGGGATATGTATCCCTTAACGTCTTCTCGATTTTCCTGAATCGCCTGTAACTTTCGAACCAGCGACAGATACCTTTGATAATCATACATTTTCTTGAAGCTCTTGACGCGTACTTTACGGTAGGACTATCACCGAAAACCCATATTTAAAAAAAAATGTTCAGTACTAGTGGTCGACCAACGCGATTCGTCGATTAATCAAGTCTTTGGTTTTTGGGCTGTAACTCCGAAAATAATGCACTTAGAAGGCTCTGCCTGCGATTTTTGTGATCCTCTTTCCGTCCCTTTTAAGCGTGCGTAAGCACAAGTCGGCCGAAAAACTTTCCAGTTTTTGCCGAAATAAAATGTGAGGGACAAGTATCCCTTACCGTTTTCTAGATTTTCTTGAGTCGCCTGTAACTTTCGAACCAGCGATCGAAACCTTTGATAATCATACATTTTCTTGAAGCTCTTTACCCGTACTTTGAGGTAGGACTATCAGCGAAAGCCCGTCTCCAAAAAAATTGTTTCAGTACTAGTGATCGACCGAGGCGATTCGTCGATTAATCAAGTCTTTGGTTTTTTGGCAGTAACTCCGAAAATAATGCACTTAGAAGGCTCTGCCTGCGATTTTTCAGATCCTCTTTCCGTCCTCTTTAAGCGTGCGTTAGCACAAGTCGACCGAAACACTTTCCATTTTTTGCCGAAATAAAATGTAAGGGGTATGTATCCTTTACCGTTTCCTCGATTTTCTTTAATCGCCTGTTACTTTCAAACCAGCGATCGAAACCTTTGATAATCCCACATTTTCTTGAAGCTCTTGACGCGTTCTGTAAGATAGGACTATCACCGAAAGCCCATATTTAAAAAAAAATGTTCAGTACTAGTGGTCGACCAAGGCGATTCGTCGATTAATCAAGTCTTTGGTTTTTTTTGCTGTAACACCGAAAATAATGCACTTAGAAGGCTCTGCCTGCGATTTGTGTGATCCTCTTTCCGTCCTCTTTAGGCATGCGTAAGCACAAGTCGACCGAAAAACTTTCCAATTTTTGCCGAAATAAAATGTAAGGGGCAAGTATCCCTTACCGTTTTTTGATTTTCTTGAGTCGCCTGTACCTTTCGAACCAGCGATCGAAACCTTTGATAGTCATACATTTCCCTGAAGCTCTTGACGCGTACTTCCAGATAGGACTATCAGCGAAAGCCCATATTTAAAAAAAAATGTTCAGTATTAGTGGTCGACCAACGCGATTCGTCGATTAATCAAGTCTTTGGTTTTTGGGCTGTAACTGCGAAAATGATGCACTTAGAAGGCTCTGCCTGCGATTTTTGTGATCCTCTTTCCGTCCCTTTTAAGCGTGCGTAAGCACAAGTCCACCGAAAAACTTTCCAGTTTTTGCCGAAATAAAATGTAAGGGGCAAGTATCCCTTACCGTTTTCTCGATTTTCTGGAATTGCCTGTAACTTTCGAACCAGCGATCGAAACTTTTGATAATCGTACATTTTCTTGAAGCTCTTGACGCGTACTTTAAGGTAGGTCTATCACCGAAAGCCCATAAAAAAAAAAAAGTTCAGTACTAGTGGTCGACCAACGCGATACGTCGATTAATTATGTCTTTGGTTTTTTGGCTGTAACTCCGAAAATAATGCACATAGAAGGCTCTGCCTTCGATTTTTGTGATCCGCTTTCCGTCCCCTTTAAGCGTGCGGAAGCACAAGTCGACCGAAAATTTTTCCAGTTTTTGCCGAAATAAAATGTAAGGGGCAAGTATCCTTTAACGTTTTCTCGATTTTCTTGAATCGCCTGTAACTTTCTAACCATCGATCGAAACCTTTGACAGTAATACATTTTCTTGAAGCTCTTGACGCGTACTTTCAGATAGGACTATCAGCGAAAGCCCATCATCAAAAAAATTTGTTTCAGTACTAGTGGTCGACCAAGGCGATTCGTCGATTAATCAAGTCTTTGGTTTTTTGGCTGTAACTCCGAAAATAATGCACATAGAAGGCTCTGCCTGCGATTTTTGTGATCCTCTTTCCGTCCTCTTTAGGCATGCGTAAGAACAAGTCGACCGAAAAACTTTCCAGTTTTTGCCGAAGTAAAATGTAAGGGGCAAGTATCCCTTACCGTTTTCTAGATTTTCTTGAGTCGCCTGTAACTTTCGAACCAGCGATCGAAACCTTTGATAATCATAAATTTTCTTGAAGCTCTTTACGCGTACTTTCAGATAGGACTATCAGTGAAAGCCCATCATAAAAAAAAATGGTTTCAGTGCTAGTGGTCGACCGAGGCGATTCGTCGATTAATCAAGTCTTTGGTTTTTGGGCTGTAACTCCGAAAATAATGCACTTAGAAGGCTCTGCCTGCGATTTTTGTGATCCTCTTTCCGTCCCCTTTAGGCATGCGTAAGCACAAGTCGACCGAAAAACTTTCCAGTTTTTGCCGAAATGAAATGTAAGGGGCAAGTATCCTTTAACGTTTTCTCGATTTTCTTGAATCGCCTGTAACTTTCGAACCAGCGATCGAAACCTTTGATAGTCATACATTTTCTTGAAGCTCTTGACGCGTACTTTCAGATAGGACTATCAGCGAAAGCCCATCATCAATAAAAATTGTTTCAGTACTAGTGGTCGACCAAGGCAATTCGTCGATTAATCAAGTCTTTGGTTTTTTGGCTGTAACTCCGAAAATAATGCACTTAGAAGGCTCTGCCTGCGATTTTTGTGATCCTCTTTCCGTCCTCTTTAGGCATGCGTAAGCACAAGTCGACCGAAAAACATTCCAGTTTTTGCCGAAATGAAATGTAAGGGATATGTATCCCTTAACGTCTTCTCGATTTTCCTGAATCGCCTGTAACTTTCGAACCAGCGATCGATACCTGTGATAATCATACATTTTCTTGAAGCTCTTGACGCGTACTTTACGGTAGGACTATCACCGAAAAGTCATATTTAAAAAAAAATGTTCAGTACTAGTGGTCGACCAACGCGATTCGTCGATTAATCAAGTCTTTGGTTTTTGGGCTGTAACTCCGAAAATAATGCACTTAGAAGGCTCTGCCTGCGATTTTTGTGATCCTCTTTCCGTCCCTTTTAAGCGTGCGTAAGCACAAGTCGACCGAAAAACTTTCCAGTTTTTGCCGAAATAAAATGTAAGGGGCAAGTATCCATTAACGTTTTCTCGATTTTCTCGAACAGCCTGTAACTTTCGAACCAGCGATCGGAACCTTTGATAATTATACATTTTCTTGAAGCTCTTGACGCGTACTTTACGGTAGGACTATCACCGAAAGCCCATATTTAAAAAAAAATGTTCAGTACTAGTGGTCGACCAACGCGATTCGTCGATTAATCAAGTCTTTGGTTTTTTGGCTGTAACTCCAAAAATAATGCACTTAGAAGGCTCTGCCTGCGATTTTTGTGATCCGCTTTCCGTCCTCTTTAGGCATGCGTAAGCACAAGTCGACCGAAAAACTTTCCCGTTTTTGCCGAAATAAAATGTAAGGGGCAAGTATCCCTTACCGTTTTCTAGATTTTCTTGAGTCGCCTGTAACTTTCGAACCAGCGATCGAAACCTTTGATAATCATACATTTTCTTGAAGCTCTTGACGCGTTCCTTAAGATAGGACTATCAGCGAAAGCCCGTCTTCAAAAAAAATTGTCTCAGGACTAGTGGTCGACCAAGGCGATTAGTCGATTAATCAAGTCTTCGGTTTTTTGGCTGTTACTCCGAAAATAATGCATTTAGAAGGCTCTGCCTGCGATTTTTGTGATCCTCTTTCCGTCCCTTTTAAGCGTGCGTAAGCACAAGTCCACCGAAAAACTTTCCAGTTTTTGCCGAAATAAAATGTAAGGGGCAAGTATCCCTTACCGTTTTCTCGATTTTCTGGAATTGCCTGTAACTTTCGAACCAGCGATCGAAACTTTTGATAATCGTACATTTTCTTGAAGCTCTTGACGCGTACTCTAAGGTAGGACTATCAGCGAAAGCCCGTTTAAAAAAAAATTGTTTCAGTGCTAGTGGTCGACCGAAGCGATTCGTCGATTAATCAAGTCTTTTGTTTTTTGGCTGTAACTCCGAAAATAATGCACTTAGAAGGCTCTGCCTGCGAGTTTTGCGATCCTCTTTCCATCCTCTTTAAGCGTGCGTAAGCACAAGTCGACCGAAACACTTTCCATTATTTGCCGAAATAAAATGTAAGGGGTATGTATCCCTTAACGTTGTCTCGGTTTTCTTGAATCGCCTGTAGCTATCGAACCAGCGATCGAAACCTATGATAATCAAACATTTTCTTGAAGCTCTTGACGCGTACTTAAAGACAGGACTATCAGCGAAAGCCCATCTTTAAAAAAAACTGTTTCAGTAGAAGTGGTCGACCAAGGCTCTTCGTCCATTAATTAGGTCATTGGTTTTTGGGCTGTAATTTTGACAATAATGCACCTAGAAGGCTTAGCCTGCGATTTTTGTGATCCTCTTTCCGTCCCTTTAAGCGTGCGTAAGCACAAGTCGACCGAAAAACTTTCCAGTTTTTGCCGAAATAAAATGTAAGGGGCAAGTATCCTTTAACGATTTCTCGATTTTCTGGAATTGCCTGTAACTTTCGAACCAGCGATCGAAACCTTTGATAATCATACATTTTCTTGAAGCTCTTGACGCGTACTTTAAGGTAGGACTATCACCGAAAGCCCATATTTAAAAAAAAATGTTCAGTACTAGTGGTCGACCAACGCGATTCGTCGATTAATCAAGTCTTTGGTTTTTTGGCTGTAACTCCGAAAATAATGCACATAGAAGGCTCTGCCTGCGATTTTTGTGATCCTCTTTCCGTCCTCTTTAGGCATGCGTAAGAACAAGTCGACCGAAAATCTTTCCAGTTTTTGCCGAAGTAAAATGTAAGGGGCAAGTATCCCTTACCGTTTTATAGATTTTCTTGAGTCGCCTGTAACTTTCGAACCAGCGATCGAAACCTTTGATAATCATACATTTTCTTGAAGCTCTTTACGCGTACTTTGAGGTAGGATTATCAGCGAAAGCCCGTCTTCAAAAAAATTATTTCAGTGCTAGTGGTCGACCGAGGCGATTCGTCGATTAATCAAGTCTTTGGTTTTTTGGCTGTAACTCCGAAAATAATGCACTTAGAAGGCTCTGCCTGCGATTTTTGTGATCCTCTTTCCGTCCCCTTTAAGCGTGCGTAAGCACAAGTCGACTGAAAATTTTTCCAGTTTTTGCCGAAATAAAATGTAAGGGGCAAGTATCCTTTAACGTTTTCTCGATTTTCTTGAATCGCCTGTAACTTTCGAACCAGCGATCGAAACCTTTGACAGTAATACATTTTCTTGAAGCTCTTGACGCGTACTTTACGGTAGGACTATCACCGAAAACCCATATTTAAATAAAAATGTTCAGTACTAGTGGTCGACCAACGCGATTCGTCGATTAATCAAGTCTTTGGTTTTTGGGCTGTAACTCCGAAAATAATGCACTTAGAAGGCTCTGCCTGCGATTTTTGTGATCCTCTTTCCGTCCTCTTTAGGCATGCGTAAGCACAAGTCGACCGAAAAACTTTCCAGTTTTTGCCGAAATAAAATGTAAGGGGCAAGTATGCCTTACCGTTTTCTCGATTTTCTTGAATTGCCTGTAACTTTCGAACCAGCGATCGAAACCTTTGATAATCATACATTTTCTTGAAGCTCTTGACGCGTACTTTACGGTAGGACTATCACCGAAAGCCCATATTTAAAAAAAAATGTTCAGTACTAGTGGTCGACCAACGCGATTCGTCGATTAATTATGTCATTGGTTTTTTGGCTGTAACTCCGAAAATAATGCACTTAGAAGGCTCTGCCTTCGATTTTTGTGATTCGCTTTCCGTCCCCTTTAAGCGTGCGTAAGCACAAGTCGACCGAAAATTTTTCCAGTTTTTGCCGAAATAAAATGTAAGGGGCAAGTATCCTTTAACGTTTTCTCGATTTTCTTGAATCGCCTGTAACTTTCGAACCATCGATCGAAACCTTTGACAGTAATACATTTTCTAGAAGCTCTTGACGCGGACTTTCAGATAGGACTATCAGCGAAAGCCCATCTTTAAAAAAATTGTTTCTGTACTAGTGGTTGACCGAGGCGATTCGTCTATTAATCAAGTCTTTGGTTTTTTGGCTGTAACTCCGAAAATAATGCACTTAGAAGGCTCTGCCTGCGATTTTTATGATCCTCTTTCCGTCCTCTTTAGGCGTGCGTAAGCACAAGTCGACCGGAAAACTTTCCAGTTTTTGCCGAAATAAAATGTAAGGGGCAAGTATCCCTTACCGTTTTCTCGATTTTCTTGAATTGCCTGTAACTTTCGAACCAGCGATCGAAACCTTTGACAGTAATACATTTTCTTGAAGCTCTTGACGCGTACTTTCAGATAGGACTATCAGTGAAAGCCCATCAT
The DNA here is from genome assembly GCA_914767735.1 of Anoplius nigerrimus. NCBI lineage: Eukaryota > Metazoa > Arthropoda > Insecta > Hymenoptera > Pompilidae > Anoplius > Anoplius nigerrimus. The sequence goes on along the minus strand of OU612079.1, from coordinate 1,087,163 downwards.
CAAAAAAAATTTTTTCAGTACTAGTGGTCGACCAAGGCGATTCGTCGATTAATCAAGTCTTTGGTTTTTTGGCTGTAACTCCAAAAATAATGCACTTGGAAGGCTCTGCCTGCGATTTTTGTGATCCACATTCCGTTCTTTGTAGGCATGCGTAAGCACAATTCAAACGAAAAACTTTCCAGTTTTTGCCGAAATAAAATGTAAGGGGCAAGTATCCCTTACCGTTTTCTCGATTTTTTGAATCGCCTGTAACTTTCGAACCAGCGATCGAAACCTTTGATAATCATACATTTTCTTGAAGCTCTTTACGCGTACTTTGAGGTAGGACTATCAGCGAAAGCCCGTCTTCAAAAAAAATTGTTAAAGTGCTAGTGGTCGACCGAGGCGATTCGTCGATTAATCAAGTCTTTGGTTTTTTGGCTGTAACTCCGAAAATAATGCACTTAGAAGGCTCTGCCTTCGATTTTTCTGATCCTCTTTCCGTCCTCTGTAGGCATGCGTAAGCACAAGTCGAACGAAAAACTTTCAATTATTTGCCGAAATAAAATGTAAGGGGTATGTATCCCTTACCGTTTCCTCTTTTTTCTTTAATCGCCTGCTACTTTCGAACCAGCGGTCGAAACCTTTGATAGTCATACATTTTCGGGAAGCTCTTGATGCGTACTTCAAGATATTACTATCAGCGACATCCCATCTTCAAAAAAAAATTGTTTCAGTAGTAGTGGTCGACCGAGGCGATTCGTCGATTAATCAAGTCTTTGGTTTTTTGGCTGCAACTCCGAAAATAATGCACTTAGAAGGCTCTGCCTGCGATTTTTGTGATCCTCTTTCCGTCCCCTTTAAGCGTGCGTAAGCACAAGTCGACCGAAAATTTTTCCAGTTTTTGCCGAAATGAAATGTAAGGGATATGTATCCCTTAACGTCTTCTCGATTTTCCTGAATCGCATGTAACTTTCGAACCAGCGATCGAAACCTTTGATAATCATACATTTTCTTGAAGCTCTTTACCCGTACTTTGAGGTAGGACTATCAGCGAAAGCCCGTCTCCAAAAAAATTGTTTCAGTACTAGTGGTCGACCGAGGCGATTCGTCGATTAATCAAGTCTTTGGTTTTTTGGCTGTAACTCCGAAAATAATGCACTTAGAAGGCTCTGCCTCCGATTTTTGTGATCCGCTTTCCGTCCCCTTTAAGCGTGCGTAAGCACAAGTCGACCGAAAATTTTTCCAGTTTTTGCCGAAATAAAATGTACGGGGCAAGTATCCTTTAACGTTTTCTCGATTTTCTTGAATCGCCTGTAATGTTCGAACCAGCGATCGAAACCTTTGACAGTCATACATTTTCTTGACGCTCTTGACGCGTACTTTACGGTAGGACTATCACCGAAAACCCATATTTAAAAAAAAATGTTCAGTATTAGTGGTCGACCAACGCGATTCGTCGATTAATTATGTCTTTGGTTTTTTGGCTGTAACTCCGAAAATAATGCACTTAGAAGGCTCTGCCTGCGATTTTTGTGATCCTCTTTCCGTCCCCTTTAAGCGTGCGTAAGCACAAGTCGACCGAAAATTTTTCCAGTTTTTGCCGAAATAAAATGTAAGGTGCAAGTATCCTTTAACGTTTTCTCGATTTTCTTGAATCGCCTGTAACTTTCGAACCAGCGATCGAAACCTTTGACAGTAATACATTTTCTTGAAGCTCTTGTCGCGTACTTTCAGATAGGACTATCAGCGAAAGCCCATCATCAAAAAAAATTGTTTCAGTACTAGTGGTCGACCAAGGCAATTCGTCGATTAATCAAGTCTTTGGTTTTTTGGCTGTAACTCCGAAAATAATGCACTTAGAAGGCTCTGCCTGCGATTTTTGTGATCCTCTTTCCGTCCTCTTTAGGCATGCGTAAGCACAAGTCGACCGAAAAACATTCCAGTTTTTGCCGAAATGAAATGTAAGGGATATGTATCCCTTAACGTCTTCTCGATTTTCCTGAATCGCCTGTAACTTTCGAACCAGCGACCGATACCTTTGATAATCATACATTTTCTTGAAGCTCTTGACGCGTACTTTACGGTAGGACTATCACCGAAAACCCATATTTAAAAAAAAATGTTCAGTACTAGTGGTCGACCAACGCGATTCGTCGATTAATCAAGTCTTTGGTTTTTGGGCTGTAACTCCGAAAATAATGCACTTAGAAGGCTCTGCCTGCGATTTTTGTGATCCTCTTTCCGTCTCTTTTAAGCGTGCGTAAGCACAAGTCGACTGAAAAACTTTCCAGTTTTTGCCGAAATAAAATGTGAGGGACAAGTATCCCTTACCGTTTTCTAGATTTTCTTGAGTCGCCTGTAACTTTCGAACCAGCGACCGATACCTTTGATAATCATACATTTTCTTGAAGCTCTTGACGCGTACTTTACGGTAGGACTATCACCGAAAACCCATATTTAAAAAAAAATGTTCAGTACTAGTGGTCGACCAACGCGATTCGTCGATTAATCAAGTCTTTGGTTTTTTGGCTGTAACTCCAAAAATAATGCACATAGAAGGCTCTGCCTGCGATTTTTGTGATCCACATTCCGTTCTTTGTAGGCATGCGTAAGCACAATTCAAACGAAAAACTTTCCAGTTTTTGCCGAAATAAAATGTAAGGGGCAAGTATCCCTTACCGTTTTCTCGATTTTTTGAATCGCCTGTAACTTTCGAACCAGCGATCGAAACCTTTGATAGTCATACATTTCCCTGAAGCTCTTGACGCGTACTTCCAGATAGGACTATCAGCGAAAGCCCATCATCAAAAGAAATTGTTTCAGTACTAGTGGTCGACCAAGGCGATTCGTCGATTAATCAAGTCTTTGGTTTTTTGGCTGTAACTCCAAAAACAATGAACTTAGAAGGCTCTGCCTGCGATTTTTGTGATCCTCTTTCCGTCCTCTTTAGGCATGCGTAAGCACAAGTCGACCGAAAAACTTTCCAGTTTTTGCCGAAATAAAATGTAAGGGGCAAGTATCCCTTACCGTTGTTGATTTTCTTGAATTGCCTGTAACTTTCGAACCAGCGATCGAAACCTTTGATAATCATACATTTTCTTGAAGCTCTTTACGCGTACTTTGAGGTAGGACTATCAGCGAAAGCCCGTCTTCAAAAAAAATTGTTAAAGTGCTAGTGGTCGACCGAGGCGATTCGTCGATTAATCAAGTCTTTGGTTTTTTGGCTGTAACTCCGAAAATAATGCACTTAGAAGGCTCTGCCTGCGATTTTTGTGATCCTCTTTCCGTCCTCTGTAGGCATGCGTAAGCACAAGTCGAACGAAAAACTTTCAATTATTTGCCGAAATAAAATGTAAGGGGTATGTATCCCTTACCGTTTCCTCTTCTTTCTTTAATCGCCTGCTACTTTCGAACCAGCGGTCGAAACCTTTGATAGTCATACATTTTCGGGAAGCTCTTGATGCGTACTTCAAGATATTACTATCAGCGACATCCCATCTTCAAAAAAAAATTGTTTCAGTAGTAGTGGTCGACCGAGGCGATTCGTCGATTAATCAAGTCTTTGGTTTTTTGGCTGTAACTCCGAAAATAATGCACTTAGAAGGCTCTGCCTGCGATTTTTGTGATCCTCTTTCCGTCCCCTTTAAGCGTGCGTAAGCACAAGTCGACCGAAAATTTTTCCAGTTTTTGCCGAAATAAAATGTAAGGGGCAAGTATCCTTTAACGTTTTCTCGATTTTCTTGAATCGCCTGTAACTTTCGAACCAGCGATCGAAACCTTTGACAGTAATACATTTTTTGAAGCTCTTGTCGCGTACTTTCAGATAGGACTATCAATGAAAGCCCATCATCAAAAAAAATTGTTTCAGTACTAGTGGTCGACCAAGGCGATTCGTCGATTAATCAAGTCTTTGGTTTTTTGGCTGTAACTCCGAAAATAATGCACTTAGAAGGCTCTGCCTGCGATTTTTCTGATCCTCTTTCCGTCCTCTTTAAGCCTGCGTAAGCACAAGTCGACCGAAACACTTTCCATTTTTTGCCGAAATAAAATGTAAGGGGTATGTATCCTTTAACGTTTTCTCGATTTTCTTGAATCGCCTGTAACTTTCGAACCAGCGATCGAAACCTTTGACAGTAATACATTTTCTTGAAGCTCTTGCCGCGTTCTTTAAAATAGGGCTATCAGCGAAAGCCCATCTTTAAAAAAAATTGTTTCAGTGTTAGTGGTCGACCGAGGCGATTCGTCGATTAATCAAGTCTTTGGTTATTTGGCTGTAACTCCAAAAATAATGCACTTAGAAGGCTCTGCCTGCGATTTTTGTGATCCGCTTTTGTCCTCTTTAGGCATGCGTAAGCACAAGTCGACCGAAAAACTTTCCCGTTTTTGCCGAAATAAAATGTAAGGGGCAAGTATCCCTTACCGTTTTCTAGATTTTCTTGAGTCGCCTGTAACTTTCGAAACAGCGATCGAAACCTTTGATAATCATACATTTTCTTGAAGCTCTTGCCGCGTTCTTTAAAATAGGGCTATCAGCGAAAGCCCATCTTTAAAAAAAATTGTTTCAGTGTTAGTGGTCGACCGAGGCGATTCGTCGATTAATCAAGTCTTTGGTTTTTTGGCTGTAACTCCGAAAATAATGCACTTAGAAGGCTCTGCCTGCGATTTTTGTGATCCACTTTCCGTCCTCTTTAGGCACGCGTAAGCACAAGTCGACCGAAAATTTTTCCAGTTTTTGCCGAAATAAAATGTAAGGGGCAAGTATCCTTCAACGTTTTCTCGATTTTCTTGAATCGCCTGTAACTTTCGAACCATCGATCGAAACCTTTGACAGTAATACATTTTCTTGAAGCTCTTGACGCGTACTTTCAGATAGGACTATCAGCGAAAGCCCATCATCAAAAAAATTTGTTTCAGTACTAGTGGTCGACCAAGGCGATTCGTCGATTAATCAAGTCTTTGGTTTTTTGGCTGTAACTCCAAAAACAATGAACTTAGAAGGCTCTGCCTGCGATTTTTGTGATCCTCTTTCCGTCCTCTTCAGGCATGCGTAAGCACAAGTCGACCGAAAAACTTTCCAGTTTTTGCCGAAATAAAATGTAAGGGGCAAGTATCCCTTACCGTTTTTGATTTTCTTGAATTGCCTGTAACTTTCGAACCAGCGATCGAAACCTTTGATAATCATACATTTTCTTGAAGCTCTTTACGCGTACTTTGAGGTAGGACTATCAGCGAAAGCCCGTCTTCAAAAAAAATTGTTAAAGTGCTAGTGGTCGACCGAGGCGATTCGTCGATTAATCAAGTCTTTGGTTTTTTGGCTGTAACTCCGAAAATAATGCACTTAGAAGGCTCTGCCTGCGATTTTTGTGATCCTCTTTCCGTCCTCTGTAGGCATGCGTAAGCACAAGTCGAACGAAAAACTTTCAATTATTTGCCGAAATAAAATGTAAGGGGTATGTATCCCTTACCGTTTCCTCTTTTTTCTTTAATCGCCTGCTACTTTCGAACCAGCGGTCGAAACCTTTGATAGTCATACATTTTCGGGAAGCTCTTGATGCGTACTTCAAGATATTACTATCAGCGACATCCCATCTTCAAAAAAAAATTGTTTCAGTAGTAGTGGTCGACCGAGGCGATTCGTCGATTAATCAAGTCTTTTGTTTTTGGTTGTAACTCCGAAAATAATGCACTTAGAAGGCTCTGCCTGCGATTTTTGTGATCCTCTTTCCGTCCCTTTTAAGCGTGCGTAGCACAAGTCGACCGAAAATTTTTCCAGTTTTTGCCGAAATGAAATGTAAGGGATATGTATCTCTTAACGTCTTCTCGATTTTCCTGAATCGCCTGTAACTTTCGAACCAGCGATCGAAACCTTTGATAATCATACATTTTCTTGAAGCTCTTTACCCGTACTTTGAGGTAGGACTATCAGCGAAAGCCCGTCTCCAAAAAAATTGTTTCAGTACTAGTGGTCGACCGAGGCGATTCGTCGATTAATCAAGTCTTTGGTTTTTTGGCTGTAACTCCGAAAATAATGCACTTAGAAGGCTCTGCCTCCGATTTTTGTGATCCGCTTTCCGTCCCCTTTAAGCGTGCGTAAGCACAAGTCGACCGAAAATTTTTCCAGTTTTTGCCGAAATAAAATGTACGGGACAAGTATCCTTTAACGTTTTCTCGATTTTCTTGAATCGCCTGTAATGTTCGAACCAGCGATCGAAACCTTTGACAGTCATACATTTTCTTGACGCTCTTGACGCGTACTTTACGGTAGGACTATCACCGAAAACCCATATTTAAAAAAAAATGTTCAGTATTAATGGTCGACCAACGCGATTCGTCGATTAATTATGTCTTTGGTTTTTTGGCTGTAACTCCGAAAATAATGCACTTAGAAGGCTCTGCCTGCGATTTTTGTGATTCTCTTTCCGTCCCCTTTAAGCGTGCGTAAGCACAAGTCGACCGAAAATTTTTCCAGTTTTTGCCGAAATAAAATGTAAGGTGCAAGTATCCTTTAACGTTTTCTCGATTTTCTTGAATCGCCTGTAACTTTCGAACCAGCGATCGAAACCTTTGACAGTAATACATTTTCTTGAAGCTCTTGTCGCGTACTTTCAGATAGGACTATCAGCGAAAGCCCATCATCAAAAAAAATTGTTTCAGTACTAGTGGTCGACCAAGGCAATTCGTCGATTAATCAAGTCTTTGGTTTTTTGGCTGTAACTCCGAAAATAATGCACTTAGAAGGCTCTGCCTGCGATTTTTGTGATCCTCTTTCCGTCCTATTTAGGCATGCGTAAGCACAAGTCGACCGAAAAACATTCCAGTTTTTGCCGAAATGAAATGTAAGGGATATGTATCCCTTAACGTCTTCTCGATTTTCCTGAATCGCCTGTAACTTTCGAACCAGCGACCGATACCTTTGATAATCATACATTTTCTTGAAGCTCTTGACGCGTACTTTACGGTAGGACTATCACCGAAAACCCATATTTAAAAAAAAATGTTCAGTACTAGTGGTCGACCAACGCGATTCGTCGATTAATCAAGTCTTTGGTTTTTGGGCTGTAACTCCGAAAATAATGCACTTAGAAGGCTCTGCCTGCGATTTTTGTGATCCTCTTTCCGTCTCTTTTAAGCGTGCGTAAGCACAAGTCGACCGAAAAACTTTCCAGTTTTTGCCGAAATAAAATGTGAGGGACAAGTATCCCTTACCGTTTTCTAGATTTTCTTGAGTCGCCTGTAACTTTCGAACCAGCGATCGAAACCTTTGATGATCATACATTTTCTTGAAGCTCTTTACCCGTACTTTGAGGTAGGACTATCAGCGAAAGCCCGTCTCCAAAAAAATTGTTTCAGTACTAGTGGTCGACCGAGGCGATTCGTCGATTAATCAAGTCTTTGGTTTTTTGGCAGTAACTCCGAAAATAATGCACTTAGAAGGCTCTGCCTGCGATTTTTCAGATCCTCTTTCCGTCCTCTTTAAGCGTGCGTTAGCACAAGTCGACCGAAACACTTTCCATTTTTTGCCGAAATAAAATGTAAGGGGTATGTATCCTTTACCGTTTCCTCGATTTTCTTTAATCGCCTGTTACTTTCAAACCAGCGATCGAAACCTTTGATAATCCCACATTTTCTTGAAGCTCTTGACGCGTTCTGTAAGATAGGACTATCACCGAAAGCCCATATTTAAAAAAACATGTTCAGTACTAGTGGTCGACCAAGGCGATTCGTCGATTAATCAAGTCTTTGGTTTTTTGGCTGTAACTCCGAAAATAATGCACTTAGAAAACTCTGCCTGCGATTTTTGTGATCCTCTTTCCGTCCTCTTTAGGCATGCGTAAGCACAAGTCGACCGAAAAACTTTCCAATTTTTGCCGAAATAAAATGTAAGGGGCAAGTATCCCTTACCGTTTTTTGATTTTCTTGAGTCGCCTGTACCTTTCGAACCAGCGATCGAAACCTTTGATAATCATACATTTTCTTGAAGCTCTTGACGCGTTCTGTAAGATAGGACTATCACCGAAAGCCCATCATCAAAAAAAATTTTTTCAGTACTAGTGGTCGACCAAGGCGATTCGTCGATTAATCAAGTCTTTGGTTTTTTGGCTGTAACTCCAAAAATAATGCACTTAGAAGGCTGTGCCTGCGATTTTTGTGATCCACATTCCGTTCTTTGTAGGCATGCGTAAGCACAATTCAAACGAAAAACTTTCCAGTTTTTGCCGAAATAAAATGTAAGGGGCAAGTATCCCTTACCGTTTTTGATTTTCTTGAATTGCCTGTAACTTTCGAACCAGCGATCGAAACCTTTGATAATCATACATTTTCTTGAAGCTCTTTACGCGTACTTTGAGGTAGGACTATCAGCGAAAGCCCGTCTTCAAAAAAAATTGTTAAAGTGCTAGTGGTCGACCGAGGCGATTCGTCGATTAATCAAGTCTTTGGTTTTTTGGCTGTAACTCCGAAAATAATGCACTTAGAAGGCTCTGCCTGCGATTTTTGTGATCCTCTTTCCGTCCTCTGTAGGCATGCGTAAGCACAAGTCGAACGAAAAACTTTCAATTATTTGCCGAAATAAAATGTAAGGGGTATGTATCCCTTACCGTTTCCTCTTTTTTCTTTAATCGCCTGCTACTTTCGAACCAGCGGTCGAAACCTTTGATAGTCATACATTTTCGGGAAGCTCTTGATGCGTACTTCAAGATATTACTATCAGCGACATCCCATCTTCAAAAAAAATTGTTTCAGTAGTAGTGGTCGACCGAGGCGATTCGTCGATTAATCAAGTCTTTGGTTTTTTGGCTGTAACTCCGAAAATAATGCACTTAGAAGGCTCTGCCTCCGATTTTTGTGATCCGCTTTCCGTCCCCTTTAAGCGTGCGTAAGCACAAGTCGACCGAAAATTTTTCCAGTTTTTGCCGAAATAAAATGTACCGGGCAAGTATCCTTTAACGTTTTCTCGATTTTCTTGAATCGCCTGTAATGTTCGAACCAGCGATCCAAACCTTTGACAGTGAAACATTTTCTTGACGCTCTTGACGCGTACTTTACGGTAGGACTATCACCGAAAACCCATATTTAAAAAAAAATGTTCAGTATTAGTGGTCGACCAACGCGATTCGTCGATTAATTATGTCTTTGGTTTTTAGGCTGTAACTCCGAAAATAATGCACTTAGAAGGCTCTGCCTGCGATTTTTGTGATCCTCTTTCCGTCCCCTTTAAGCGTGCGTAAGCACAAGTCGACCGAAAATTTTTCCAGTTTTTGCCGAAATAAAATGTAAGGTGCAAGTATCCTTTAACGTTTTCTCAATTTTCTTGAATCGCCTGTAACTTTCGAACCAGCGATCGAAACCTTTGACAGTAATACATTTTCTTGAAGCTCTTGTCGCGTACTTTCAGATAGGACTATCAGCGAAAGCCCATCATCAAAAAAAATTGTTTCAGTACTAGTGGTCGACCAAGGCAATTCGTCGATTAATCAAGTCTTTGGTTTTTTGGCTGTAACTCCGAAAATAATGCACTTAGAAGGCTCTGCCTGCGATTTTTGTGATCCTCTTTCCGTCCTCTTTAGGCATGCGTAAGCACAAGTCGACCGAAAATTTTTCCAGTTTTTGCCGAAATAAAATGTACGGGGCAAGTATCCTTTAACGTTTTCTCGATTTTCTTGAATCGCCTGTAATGTTCGAACCAGCGATCGAAACCTTTGACAGTCATACATTTTCTTGACGCTCTTGACGCGTACTTTACGGTAGGACTATCACCGAAAACCCATATTTAAAAAAAAATGTTCAGTATTAGTGGTCGACCAACGCGATTCGTCGATTAATTATGTCTTTGGTTTTTAGGCTGTAACTCCGAAAATAATGCACTTAGAAGGCTCTGCCTGCGATTTTTGTGATCCTCTTTCCGTCCTCTTTAGGCATGCGTAAGCACAAGTCGACCGAAAAACTTTCCAATTTTTGCCGAAATAAAATGTAAGGGGCAAGTATCCCTTACCGTTTCCTCGATTTTCTTTAATCGCCTGTTACTTTCAAACCAGCGATCGAAACCTTTGATAATCCCACATTTTCTTGAAGCTCTTGACGCGTTCTGTAAGATAGGACTATCACCGAAAGCCCATATTTAAAAAAAAATGTTCAGTACTAGTGGTCGACCAAGGCGATTCGTCGATTAATCAAGTCTTTGGTTTTTTGGCTGTAACTCCGAAAATAATGCACTTAGAAAACTCTGCCTGCGATTTTTGTGATCCTCTTTCCGTCCTCTTTAGGCATGCGTAAGCACAAGTCGACCGAAAAACTTTCCAATTTTTGCCGAAATAAAATGTAAGGGGCAAGTATCCCTTACCGTTTTTTGATTTTCTTGAGTCGCCTGTACCTTTCGAACCAGCGATCGAAACCTTTGATAATCATACATTTTCTTGAAGCTCTTGACGCGTTCTGTAAGATAGGACTGTCACCGAAAGCCCATCATCAAAAAAAATTTTTTCAGTACTAGTGGTCGACCAAGGCGATTCGTCGATTAATCAAGTCTTTGGTTTTTTGGCTGTAACTCCAAAAATAATGCACTTAGAAGGCTCTGCCTGCGATTTTTGTGATCCACATTCCGTTCTTTGTAGGCATGCGTAAGCACAATTCAAACGAAAAACTTTCCAGTTTTTGCCGAAATAAAATGTAAGGGGCAAGTATCCCTTACCGTTTTTGATTTTCTTGAATTGCCTGTAACTTTCGAACCAGCGATCGAAACCTTTGATAATCATACATTTTCTTGAAGCTCTTTACGCGTACTTTGAGGTAGGACTATCAGCGAAAGCCCGTCTTCAAAAAAAATTGTTAAAGTGCTAGTGGTCGACCGAGGCGATTCGTCGATTAATCAAGTCTTTGGTTTTTTGGCTGTAACTCCGAAAATAATGCACTTAGAAGGCTCTGCCTGCGATTTTTGTGATCCTCTTTCCGTCCTCTGTAGGCATGCGTAAGCACAAGTCGAACGAAAAACTTTCAATTATTTGCCGAAATAAAATGTAAGGGGTATGTATCCCTTACCGTTTCCTCTTTTTTCTTTAATCGCCTGCTACTTTCGAACCAGCGGTCGAAACCTTTGATAGTCATACATTTTCGGGAAGCTCTTGATGCGTACTTCAAGATATTACTATCAGCGACATCCCATCTTCAAAAAAAATTGTTTCAGTAGTAGTGGTCGACCGAGGCGATTCGTCGATTAATCAAGTCTTTGGTTTTTTGGCTGTAACTCCGAAAATAATGCACTTAGAAGGCTCTGCCTCCGATTTTTGTGATCCGCTTTCCGTCCCCTTTAAGCGTGCGTAAGCACAAGTCGACCGAAAATTTTTCCAGTTTTTGCCGAAATAAAATGTACCGGGCAAGTATCCTTTAACGTTTTCTCGATTTTCTTGAATCGCCTGTAATGTTCGAACCAGCGATCGAAACCTTTGACAGTGATACATTTTCTTGACGCTCTTGACGCGAACTTTACGGTAGGACTATCACCGAAAACCCATATTTAAAAAAAAATGTTCAGTATTAGTGGTCGACCAACGCGATTCGTCGATTAATTATGTCTTTGGTTTTTAGGCTGTAACTCCGAAAATAATGCACTTAGAAGGCTCTGCCTGCGATTTTTGTGATCCTCTTTCCGTCCCCTTTAAGCGTGCGTAAGCACAAGTCGACCGAAAATTTTTCCAGTTTTTGCCGAAATAAAATGTAAGGTGCAAGTATCCTTTAACGTTTTCTCAATTTTCTTGAATCGCCTGTAACTTTCGAACCAGCGATCGAAACCTTTGACAGTAATACATTTTCTTGAAGCTCTTGTCGCGTACTTTCAGATAGGACTATCAGCGAAAGCCCATCATCAAAAAAAATTGTTTCAGTACTAGTGGTCGACCAAGGCAATTCGTCGATTAATCAAGTCTTTGGTTTTTTGGCTGTAACTCCGAAAATAATGCACTTAGAAGGCTCTGCCTGCGATTTTTGTGATCCTCTTTCCGTCCTCTTTAGGCATGCGTAAGCACAAGTCGACCGAAAAACATTCCAGTTTTTGCCGAAATGAAATGTAAGGGATATGTATCCCTTAACGTCTTCTCGATTTTCCTGAATCGCCTGTAACTTTCGAACCAGCGACCGATACCTTTGATAATCATACATTTTCTTGAAGCTCTTGACGCGTACTTTACGGTAGGACTATCACCGAAAACCCATATTTAAAAAAAATGTTCAGTACTAGTGGTCGACCAACGCGTTTCGTCGATTAATCAAGTCTTTGGTTTTTGGGCTGTAACTCCGAAAATAATGCACTTAGAAGACTCTGCCTGCGATTTTTGTGATCCTCTTTCCGTCCCTTTTAAGCGTGCGTAAGCACAAGTCGACCGAAAAACTTTCCAGTTTTTGCCGAAATAAAATGTGAGGGACAAGTATCCCTTACCGTTTTCTAGATTTTCTTGAGTCGCCTGTAACTTTCGAACCAGCGATCGAAACCTTTGATAATCATACATTTTCTTGAAGCTCTTTACCCGTACTTTGAGGTAGGACTATCAGCGAAAGCCCGTCTCCAAAAAAATTGTTTCAGTACTAGTGGTCGACCGAGGCGATTCGTCGATTAATCAAGTCTTTGGTTTGTTGGCAGTAACTCCGAAAATAATGCACTTAGAAGGCTCTGCCTGCGATTTTTCAGATCCTCTTTCCGTCCTCTTTAAGCGTGCGTTAGCACAAGTCGACCGAAACACTTTCCATTTTTTGCCGAAATAAAATGTAAGGGGTATGTATCCTTTACCGTTTACTCGATTTTCTTTAATCGCCTGTTACTTTCAAACCAGCGATCGAAACCTTTGATAATCCCACATTTTCTTGAAGCTCTTGACGCGTTCTGTAAGATAGGACTATCACCGAAAGCCCATATTTAAAAAAAAATGTTCAGTACTAGTGGTCGACCAAGGCGATTCGTCAATTAATCAAGTCTTTGGTTTTTTGGCTGTAACTCCGAAAATAATGCACTTAGAAGGCTCTGCCTGCGATTTTTGTGATCCTCTTTCCGTCCTCTTTAGGCATGCGTAAGCACAAGTCGACCGAAAAACTTTCCAATTTTTGCCGAAATAAAATGTAAGGGGCAAGTATCCCTTGCCGTTTTTTGATTTTCTTGAGTCGCCTGTACCTTTCGAACCAGCGATCGAAACCTTTGATAATCATACATTTTCTTGAAGCTCTTGACGCGTTCTGTAAGATAGGACTATCACCGAAAGCCCATATTTAAAAAAAAAAGTTCAGTACTAGTGGTCGACCAAGGCGATTCGTCGATTAATCAAGTCTTTGGTTTTTTGGCTGTAACTCCGAAAATAATGCACTTAGAAGGCTCTGCCTGCGATTTTTCTGATCCTCTTTCCGTCCTCTTTAGGCATGCGTAAGCACAAGTCGACCGAAAAACTTTCCAGTTTTTGCCGAAATAAAATGTAAGGGGCAAGTATCCCTTACCGTTTTTTTATTTTCTTGAGTCGCCTGTAACTTTCGAACCAGCGATCGAAACCTTTGATAATCATACATTTTCTTGAAGCTCTTTACCCGTACTTTGAGGTAGGACTATCAGCGATAGCCCGTCTCCAAAAAAATTGTTTCAGTACTAGTGGTCGACCGAGGCGATTCGTCGATTAATCAAGTCTTTGGTTTTTTGGCTGTAACTCCGAAAATAATGCACTTAGAAGGCTCTGCCTCCGATTTTTGTGATCCGCTTTCCGTCCCCTTTAAGCGTGCGTAAGCACAAGTCGACCGAAAATTTTTCCAGTTTTTGCCGAAATAAAATGTACGGGGCAAGTATCCTTTAACGTTTTCTCGATTTTCTTGAATCGCCTGTAATGTTCGAACCAGCGATCGAAACCTTTGACAGTCATACATTTTCTTGACGCTCTTGACGCGTACTTTACGGTAGGACTATCACCGAAAACCCATATTTAAAAAAAAATGTTCAGTATTAGTGGTCGACCAACGCGATTCGTCGATTAATTATGTCTTTGGTTTTTAGGCTGTAACTCCGAAAATAATGCACTTAGAAGGCTCTGCCTGCGATTTTTGTGATCCTCTTTCCGTCCTCTTTAGGCATGCGTAAGCACAAGTCGACCGAAAAACTTTCCAATTTTTGCCGAAATAAAATGTAAGGGGCAAGTATCCCTTACCGTTTCCTCGATTTTCTTTAATCGCCTGTTACTTTCAAACCAGCGATCGAAACCTTTGATAATCCCACATTTTCTTGAAGCTCTTGACGCGTTCTGTAAGATAGGACTATCACCGAAAGCCCATATTTAAAAAAAAATGTTCAGTACTAGTGGTCGACCAAGGCGATTCGTCGATTAATCAAGTCTTTGGTTTTTTGGCTGTAACTCCGAAAATAATGCACTTAGAAAACTCTGCCTGCGATTTTTGTGATCCTCTTTCCGTCCTCTTTAGGCATGCGTAAGCACAAGTCGACCGAAAAACTTTCCAATTTTTGCCGAAATAAAATGTAAGGGGCAAGTATCCCTTACCGTTTTTTGATTTTCTTGAGTCGCCTGTACCTTTCGAACCAGCGATCGAAACCTTTGATAATCATACATTTTCTTGAAGCTCTTTACGCGTACTTTGAGGTAGGACTATCAGCGAAAGCCCGTCTTCAAAAAAAATTGTTAAAGTGCTAGTGGTCGACCGAGGCGATTCGTCGATTAATCAAGTCTTTGGTTTTTTGGCTGTAACTCCGAAAATAATGCACTTAGAAGGCTCTGCCTGCGATTTTTGTGATCCTCTTTCCGTCCTCTGTAGGCATGCGTAAGCACAAGTCGAACGAAAAACTTTCAATTATTTGCCGAAATAAAATGTAAGGGGTATGTATCCCTTACCGTTTCCTCTTTTTTCTTTAATCGCCTGCTACTTTCGAACCAGCGGTCGAAACCTTTGATAGTCATACATTTTCGGGAAGCTCTTGATGCGTACTTCAAGATATTACTATCAGCGACATCCCATCTTCAAAAAAAAATTGTTTCAGTAGTAGTGGTCGACCGAGGCGATTCGTCGATTAATCAAGTCTTTGGTTTTTTGGCTGTAACTCCGAAAATAATGCACTTAGAAGGCTCTGCCTCCGATTTTTGTGATCCGCTTTCCGTCCCCTTTAAGCGTGCGTAAGCACAAGTCGACCGAAAATTTTTCCAGTTTTTGCCGAAATAAAATGTACCGGGCAAGTATCCTTTAACGTTTTCTCGATTTTCTTGAATCGCCTGTAATGTTCGAACCAGCGATCGAAACCTTTGACAGTGATACATTTTCTTGACGCTCTTGACGCGTACTTTACGGTAGGACTATCACCGAAAACCCATATTTAAAAAAAAATGTTCAGTATTAGTGGTCGACCAACGCGATTCGTCGATTAATTAAGTCTTTGGTTTTTGGGCTGTAACTCCGAAAATAATGCACTTAGAAGACTCTGCCTGCGATTTTTGTGATCCTCTTTCCGTCCCTTTTAAGCGTGCGTAAGCACAAGTCGACCGAAAAACTTTCCAGTTTTTGCCGAAATAAAATGTGAGGGACAAGTATCCCTTACCGTTTTCTAGATTTTCTTGAGTCGCCTGTAACTTTCGAACCAGCGATCGAAACCTTTGATAATCATACATTTTCTTGAAGCTCTTTACCCGTACTTTGAGGTAGGACTATCAGCGAAAGCCCGTCTCCAAAAAAATTGTTTCAGTACTAGTGGTCGACCGAGGCGATTCGTCGATTAATCAAGTCTTTGGTTTGTTGGCAGTAACTCCGAAAATAATGCACTTAGAAGGCTCTGCCTGCGATTTTTCAGATCCTCTTTCCGTCCTCTTTAAGCGTGCGTTAGCACAAGTCGACCGAAACACTTTCCATTTTTTGCCGAAATAAAATGTAAGGGGTATGTATCCTTTACCGTTTCCTCGATTTTCTTTAATCGCCTGTTACTTTCAAACCAGCGATCGAAACCTTTGATAATCCCACATTTTCTTGAAGCTCTTGACGCGTTCTGTAAGATAGGACTATCACCGAAAGCCCATATTTAAAAAAAAATGTTCAGTACTAGTGGTCGACCAAGGCGATTCGTCAATTAATCAAGTCTTTGGTTTTTTGGCTGTAACTCCGAAAATAATGCACTTAGAAGGCTCTGCCTGCGATTTTTGTGATCCTCTTTCCGTCCTCTTTAGGCATGCGTAAGCACAAGTCGACCGAAAAACTTTCCAATTTTTGCCGAAATAAAATGTAAGGGGCAAGTATCCCTTGCCGTTTTTTGATTTTCTTGAGTCGCCTGTACCTTTCGAACCAGCGATCGAAACCTTTGATAATCATACATTTTCTTGAAGCTCTTGACGCGTACTTTACGGTAGGACTATCACCGAAAACCCATATTTAAAAAAAAATGTTCAGTACTAGTGGTCGACCAACGCGATTAATCAAGTCTTTGGTTTTTGGGCTGTAACTCCGAAAATAATGCACTTAGAAGGCTCTGCCTGCGATTTTTGTGATCCTCTTTCCGTCCCTTTTAAGCGTGCGTAAGCACAAGTCGGCCGAAAAACTTTCCAGTTTTTGCCGAAATAAAATGTGAGGGACAAGTATCCCTTACCGTTTTCTAGATTTTCTTGAGTCGCCTGTAACTTTCGAACCAGCGATCGAAACCTTTGATAATCATACATTTTCTTGAAGCTCTTTACCCGTACTTTGAGGTAGGACTATCAGCGAAAGCCCGTCTCCAAAAAAATTGTTTCAGTACTAGTGATCGACCGAGGCGATTCGTCGATTAATCAAGTCTTTGGTTTTTTGGCAGTAACTCCGAAAATAATGCACTTAGAAGGCTCTGCCTGCGATTTTTCAGATCCTCTTTCCGTCCTCTTTAAGCGTGCGTTAGCACAAGTCGACCGAAACACTTTCCATTTTTTGCCGAAATAAAATGTAAGGGGTATGTATCCTTTACCGTTTCCTCGATTTTCTTTAATCGCCTGTTACTTTCAAACCAGCGATCGAAACCTTTGATAATCCCACATTTTCTTGAAGCTCTTGACGCGTTCTGTAAGATAGGACTATCACCGAAAGCCCATATTTAAAAAAAAATGTTCAGTACTAGTGGTCGACCAAGGCGATTCGTCGATTAATCAAGTCTTTGGTTTTTTTTGCTGTAACTCCGAAAATAATGCACTTAGAAGGCTCTGCCTGCGATTTGTGTGATCCTCTTTCCGTCCTCTTTAGGCATGCGTAAGCACAAGTCGACCGAAAAACTTTCCAATTTTTGCCGAAATAAAATGTAAGGGGCAAGTATCCCTTACCGTTTTTTGATTTTCTTGAGTCGCCTGTACCTTTCGAACCAGCGATCGAAACCTTTGATAATCATACATTTTCTTGAAGCTCTTTACGCGTACTTTGAGGTAGGACTATCAGCGAAAGCCCATCTTTAAAAAAATTGTTTCTGTACTAGTGGTCGACAGAGGCGATTCGTCTATTAATCAAGTCTTTGGTTTTTTGGCTGTAACTCCGAAAATAATGCACTTAGAAGGCTCTGCCTGCGATTGTTGTGATCCTCCTTCCGTCCCCTTTAAGCGTGCGTAAGCACAAGTCGACCGAAAATTTTTCCAGTTTTTGCCGAAATAAAATGTAAGGGGCAAGTATCCTTTAACGTTTTCTCGATTTTCTTGAATCGCCTGTAATTTTCGAACCAGCGATCGAAACCTTTGACAGTCATACATTTTCTTGACGCTCTTGGCGCGTACTTTACGGTAGGACTATCACCGAAAACCCATATTTAAAAAAAAATGTTCAGTATTAGTGGTCGACCAACGCGATTCGTCGATTAATCAAGTCTTTGGTTTTTGGGCTGTAACTGCGAAAATGATGCACTTAGAAGGCTCTGCCTGCGATTTTTGTGATCCTCTTTCCGTCCCTTTTAAGCGTGCGTAAGCACAAGTCCACCGAAAAACTTTCCAGTTTTTGCCGAAATAAAATGTAAGGGGCAAGTATCCCTTACCGTTTTCTCGATTTTCTGGAATTGCCTGTAACTTTCGAACCAGCGATCGAAACTTTTGATAATCGTACATTTTCTTGAAGCTCTTGACGCGTACTTTAAGGTAGGTCTATCACCGAAAGCCCATAAAAAAAAAAAAGTTCAGTACTAGTGGTCGACCAACGCGATACGTCGATTAATTATGTCTTTGGTTTTTTGGCTGTAACTCCGAAAATAATGCACATAGAAGGCTCTGCCTTCGATTTTTGTGATCCGCTTTCCGTCCCCTTTAAGCGTGCGTAAGCACAAGTCGACCGAAAATTTTTCCAGTTTTTGCCGAAATAAAATGTAAGGTGCAAGTATCCTTTAACGTTTTCTCGATTTTCTTGAATCGCCTGTAACTTTCGAACCAGCGATCGAAACCTTTGACAGTAATACATTTTCTTGAAGCTCTTGTCGCGTACTTTCAGATAGGACTATCAGCGAAAGCCCATCATCAAAAAAAATTGTTTCAGTACTAGTGGTCGACCAAGGCAATTCGTCGATTAATCAAGTCTTTGGTTTTTTGGCTGTAACTCCGAAAATAATGCACTTAGAAGGCTCTGCCTGCGATTTTTGTGATCCTCTTTCCGTCCTCTTTAGGCATGCGTAAGCACAAGTCGACCGAAAAACATTCCAGTTTTTGCCGAAATGAAATGTAAGGGATATGTATCCCTTAACGTCTTCTCGATTTTCCTGAATCGCCTGTAACTTTCGAACCAGCGACAGATACCTTTGATAATCATACATTTTCTTGAAGCTCTTGACGCGTACTTTACGGTAGGACTATCACCGAAAACCCATATTTAAAAAAAAATGTTCAGTACTAGTGGTCGACCAACGCGATTAATCAAGTCTTTGGTTTTTGGGCTGTAACTCCGAAAATAATGCACTTAGAAGGCTCTGCCTGCGATTTTTGTGATCCTCTTTCCGTCCCTTTTAAGCGTGCGTAAGCACAAGTCGGCCGAAAAACTTTCCAGTTTTTGCCGAAATAAAATGTGAGGGACAAGTATCCCTTACCGTTTTCTAGATTTTCTTGAGTCGCCTGTAACTTTCGAACCAGCGATCGAAACCTTTGATAATCATACATTTTCTTGAAGCTCTTTACCCGTACTTTGAGGTAGGACTATCAGCGAAAGCCCGTCTCCAAAAAAATTGTTTCAGTACTAGTGATCGACCGAGGCGATTCGTCGATTAATCAAGTCTTTGGTTTTTTTGCAGTAACTCCGAAAATAATGCACTTAGAAGGCTCTGCCTGCGATTTTTCAGATCCTCTTTCCGTCCTCTTTAAGCGTGCGTTAGCACAAGTCGACCGAAACACTTTCCATTTTTTGCCGAAATAAAATGTAAGGGGTATGTATCCTTTACCGTTTCCTCGATTTTCTTTAATCGCCTGTTACTTTCAAACCAGCGATCGAAACCTTTGATAATCCCACATTTTCTTGAAGCTCTTGACGCGTTCTGTAAGATAGGACTATCACCGAAAGCCCATATTTAAAAAAAAATGTTCAGTACTAGTGGTCGACCAAGGCGATTCGTCGATTAATCAAGTCTTTGGTTTTTTTTGCTGTAACTCCGAAAATAATGCACTTAGAAGGCTCTGCCTGCGATTTGTGTGATCCTCTTTCCGTCCTCTTTAGGCATGCGTAAGCACAAGTCGACCGAAAAACTTTCCAATTTTTGCCGAAATAAAATGTAAGGGGCAAGTATCCCTTACCGTTTTTTGATTTTCTTGAGTCGCCTGTACCTTTCGAACCAGCGATCGAAACCTTTGATAATCATACATTTTCTTGAAGCTCTTTACGCGTACTTTGAGGTAGGACTATCAGCGAAAGCCCATCTTTAAAAAAATTGTTTCTGTACTAGTGGTCGACAGAGGCGATTCGTCTATTAATCAAGTCTTTGGTTTTTTGGCTGTAACTCCGAAAATAATGCACTTAGAAGGCTCTGCCTGCGATTTTTGTGATCCTCCTTCCGTCCCCTTTAAGCGTGCGTAAGCACAAGTCGACCGAAAATTTTTCCAGTTTTTGCCGAAATAAAATGTAAGGGGCAAGTATCCTTTAACGTTTTCTCGATTTTCTTGAATCGCCTGTAATTTTCGAACCAGCGATCGAAACCTTTGACAGTCATACATTTTCTTGACGCTCTTGGCGCGTACTTTCCGGTAGGACTATCACCGAAAACCCATATTTAAAAAAAAATGTTCAGTATTAGTGGTCGACCAACGCGATTCGTCGATTAATCAAGTCTTTGGTTTTTGGGCTGTAACTGCGAAAATGATGCACTTAGAAGGCTCTGCCTGCGATTTTTGTGATCCTCTTTCCGTCCCTTTTAAGCGTGCGTAAGCACAAGTCCACCGAAAAACTTTCCAGTTTTTGCCGAAATAAAATGTAAGGGGCAAGTATCCCTTACCGTTTTCTCGATTTTCTGGAATTGCCTGTAACTTTCGAACCAGCGATCGAAACTTTTGATAATCGTACATTTTCTTGAAGCTCTTGACGCGTACTTTAAGGTAGGTCTATCACCGAAAGCCCATAAAAAAAAAAAAGTTCAGTACTAGTGGTCGACCAACGCGATACGTCGATTAATTATGTCTTTGGTTTTTTGGCTGTAACTCCGAAAATAATGCACATAGAAGGCTCTGCCTTCGATTTTTGTGATCCGCTTTCCGTCCCCTTTAAGCGTGCGGAAGCACAAGTCGACCGAAAATTTTTCCAGTTTTTGCCGAAATAAAATGTAAGGGGCAAGTATCCTTTAACGTTTTCTCGATTTTCTTGAATCGCCTGTAACTTTCTAACCATCGATCGAAACCTTTGACAGTAATACATTTTCTTGAAGCTCTTGACGCGTACTTTCAGATAGGACTATCAGCGAAAGCCCATCATCAAAAAAATTTGTTTCAGTACTAGTGGTCGACCAAGGCGATTCGTCGATTAATCAAGTCTTTGGTTTTTTGGCTGTAACTCCGAAAATAATGCACATAGAAGGCTCTGCCTGCGATTTTTGTGATCCTCTTTCCGTCCTCTTTAGGCATGCGTAAGCACAAGTCGACCGAAAAACTTTCCAGTTTTTGCCGAAATAAAATGTAAGGGGCAAGTATCCCTTACCGTTTTCTAGATTTTCTTGAGTCGCCTGTAACTTTCGAACCAGCGATCGAAACCTTTGATAATCATAAATTTTCTTGAAGCTCTTTACGCGTACTTTCAGATAGGACTATCAGTGAAAGCCCATCATAAAAAAAAATGGTTTCAGTGCTAGTGGTCGACCGAGGCGATTCGTCGATTAATCAAGTCTTTGGTTTTTGGGCTGTAACTCCGAAAATAATGCACTTAGAAGGCTCTGCCTGCGATTTTTGTGATCCTCTTTCCGTCCCCTTTAGGCATGCGTAAGCACAAGTCGACCGAAAAACTTTCCAGTTTTTGCCGAAATGAAATGTAAGGGGCAAGTATCCTTTAACGTTTTCTCGATTTTCTTGAATCGCCTGTAACTTTCGAACCAGCGATCGAAACCTTTGATAGTCATACATTTTCTTGAAGCTCTTGACGCGTACTTTCAGATAGGACTATCAGCGAAAGCCCATCATCAATAAAAATTGTTTCAGTACTAGTGGTCGACCAAGGCAATTCGTCGATTAATCAAGTCTTTGGTTTTTTGGCTGTAACTCCGAAAATAATGCACTTAGAAGGCTCTGCCTGCGATTTTTGTGATCCTCTTTCCGTCCTCTTTAGGCATGCGTAAGCACAAGTCGACCGAAAAACATTCCAGTTTTTGCCGAAATGAAATGTAAGGGATATGTATCCCTTAACGTCTTCTCGATTTTCCTGAATCGCCTGTAACTTTCGAACCAGCGATCGATACCTGTGATAATCATACATTTTCTTGAAGCTCTTGACGCGTACTTTACGGTAGGACTATCACCGAAAAGTCATATTTAAAAAAAAATGTTCAGTACTAGTGGTCGACCAACGCGATTCGTCGATTAATCAAGTCTTTGGTTTTTGGGCTGTAACTCCGAAAATAATGCACTTAGAAGGCTCTGCCTGCGATTTTTGTGATCCTCTTTCCGTCCCTTTTAAGCGTGCGTAAGCACAAGTCGACCGAAAAACTTTCCAGTTTTTGCCGAAATAAAATGTGAGGGGTATGTATCCCTTAACGTTGTCTCGGTTTTCTTGAATCGCCTGTAGCTATCGAACCAGCGATCGAAACCTATGATAATCAAACATTTTCTTGAAGCTCTTGACGCGTACTTAAAGACAGGACTATCAGCGAAAGCCCATCTTTAAAAAAAAATGTTTCAGTAGAAGTGGTCGACCAAGGCTCTTCGTCCATTAACTTGGTCATTGGTTTTTGGGCTGTAATTTTGACAATAATGCACTTAGAAGGCTTAGCCTGCGATTTTTGTGATCCTCTTTCCGTCCCTTTAAGCGTGCGTAAGCACAAGTCGACCGAAAAACTTTCCAGTTTTTGCCGAAATAAAATGTAAGGGGCAAGTATCCATTAACGTTTTCTCGATTTTCTCGAACAGCCTGTAACTTTCGAACCAGCGATCGGAACCTTTGATAATTATACATTTTCTTGAAGCTCTTGACGCGTACTTTACGGTAGGACTATCACCGAAAGCCCATATTTAAAAAAAAATGTTCAGTACTAGTGGTCGACCAACGCGATTCGTCGATTAATCAAGTCTTTGGTTTTTTGGCTGTAACTCCAAAAATAATGCACTTAGAAGGCTCTGCCTGCGATTTTTGTGATCCGCTTTCCGTCCTCTTTAGGCATGCGTAAGCACAAGTCGACCGAAAAACTTTCCCGTTTTTGCCGAAATAAAATGTAAGGGGCAAGTATCCCTTACCGTTTTCTAGATTTTCTTGAGTCGCCTGTAACTTTCGAACCAGCGATCGAAACCTTTGATAATCATACATTTTCTTGAAGCTCTTGACGCGTTCCTTAAGATAGGACTATCAGCGAAAGCCCGTCTTCAAAAAAAATTGTCTCAGGACTAGTGGTCGACCAAGGCGATTAGTCGATTAATCAAGTCTTCGGTTTTTTGGCTGTTACTCCGAAAATAATGCATTTAGAAGGCTCTGCCTGCGATTTTTGTGATCCTCTTTCCGTCCCTTTTAAGCGTGCGTAAGCACAAGTCCACCGAAAAACTTTCCAGTTTTTGCCGAAATAAAATGTAAGGGGCAAGTATCCCTTACCGTTTTCTCGATTTTCTGGAATTGCCTGTAACTTTCGAACCAGCGATCGAAACTTTTGATAATCGTACATTTTCTTGAAGCTCTTGACGCGTACTTTAAGGTAGGTCTATCACCGAAAGCCCATAAAAAAAAAAAAGTTCAATACTAGTGGTCGACCAACGCGATACGTCGATTAATTATGTCTTTGGTTTTTTGGCTGTAACTCCGAAAATAATGCACATAGAATGCTCTGCCTTCGATTTTTGTGATCCGCTTTCCGTCCCCTTTAAGCGTGCGTAAGCACAAGTCGACCGAAAATTTTTCCAGTTTTTGCCGAAATAAAATGTAAGGGGCAAGTATCGTTTAACGTTTTCTCGATTTTCTTGAATCGCCTGTAACTTTCGAACCATCGATCGAAACCTTTGACAGTAATACATTTTCTTGAAGCTCTTGACGCGTACTTTCAGATAGGACTATCAGCGAAAGCCCATCATCAAAAAAATTTGTTTCAGTACTAGTGGTCGACCAAGGCGATTCGTCGATTAATCAAGTCTTTGGTTTTTTGGCTGTAACTCCGAAAATAATGCACATAGAAGGCTCTGCCTGCGATTTTTGTGATCCTCTTTCCGTCCTCTTTAGGCATGCGTAAGAACAAGTCGACCGAAAAACTTTCCAGTTTTTGCCGAAGTAAAATGTAAGGGGCAAGTATCCCTTACCGTTTTCTAGATTTTCTTGAGTCGCCTGTAACTTTCGAACCAGCGATCGAAACCTTTGATAATTATACATTTTCTTGAAGCTCTTTACGCGTACTTTCAGATAGGACTATCAGTGAAAGCCCATCATAAAAAAAAAATGGTTTCAGTGCTAGTGGTCGACCGAGGCGATTCGTCGATTAATCAAGTCTTTGGTTTTTGGGCTGTAACTCCGAAAATAATGCACTTAGAAGGCTCTGCCTGCGATTTTTGTGATCCTCTTTCCGTCCCCTTTAGGCATGCGTAAGCACAAGTCGACCGAAAAACTTTCCAGTTTTTGCCGAAATGAAATGTAAGGGGCAAGTATCCTTTAACGTTTTCTCGATTTTCTTGAATCGCCTGTAACTTTCGAACCAGCGATCGAAACCTTTGATAGTCATACATTTTCTTGAAGCTCTTGACGCGTACTTTCAGATAGGACTATCAGCGAAAGCCCATCATCAATAAAAATTGTTTCAGTACTAGTGGTCGACCAAGGCAATTCGTCGATTAATCAAGTCTTTGGTTTTTTGGCTGTAACTCCGAAAATAATGCACTTAGAAGGCTCTGCCTGCGATTTTTGTGATCCTCTTTCCGTCCTCTTTAGGCATGCGTAAGCACAAGTCGACCGAAAAACATTCCAGTTTTTGCCGAAATGAAATGTAAGGGATATGTATCCCTTAACGTCTTCTCGATTTTCCTGAATCGCCTGTAACTTTCGAACCAGCGATCGATACCTGTGATAATCATACATTTTCTTGAAGCTCTTGACGCGTACTTTACGGTAGGACTATCACCGAAAAGTCATATTTAAAAAAAAATTTTCAGTACTAGTGGTCGACCAACGCGATTCGTCGATTAATCAAGTCTTTGGTTTTTGGGCTGTAACTCCGAAAATAATGCACTTAGAAGGCTCTGCCTGCGATTTTTGTGATCCTCTTTCCGTCCCTTTTAAGCGTGCGTAAGCACAAGTCGACCGAAAAACTTTCCAGTTTTTGCCGAAATAAAATGTGAGGGGTATGTATCCCTTAACGTTGTCTCGGTTTTCTTGAATCGCCTGTAGCTATCGAACCAGCGATCGAAACCTATGATAATCAAACATTTTCTTGAAGCTCTTGACGCGTACTTAAAGACAGGACTATCAGCGAAAGCCCATCTTTAAAAAAAAATGTTTCAGTAGAAGTGGTCGACCAAGGCTCTTCGTCCATTAATTTGGTCATTGGTTTTTGGGCTGTAATTTTGACAATAATGCACTTAGAAGGCTTAGCCTGCGATTTTTGTGATCCTCTTTCCGTCCCTTTAAGCGTGCGTAAGCACAAGTCGACCGAAAAACTTTCCAGTTTTTGCCGAAATAAAATGTAAGGGGCAAGTATCCATTAACGTTTTCTCGATTTTCTCGAACAGCCTGTAACTTTCGAACCAGCGATCGGAACCTTTGATAATTATACATTTTCTTGAAGCTCTTGACGCGTACTTTACGGTAGGACTATCACCGAAAGCCCATATTTAAAAAAAAATGTTCAGTACTAGTGGTCGACCAACGCGATTCGTCGATTAATCAAGTCTTCGGTTTTTTGGCTGTTACTCCGAAAATAATGCATTTAGAAGGCTCTGCCTGCGATTTTTGTGATCCTCTTTCCGTCCCTTTTAAGCGTGCGTAAGCACAAGTCCACCGAAAAACTTTCCAGTTTTTGCCGAAATAAAATGTAAGGGGCAAGTATCCCTTACCGTTTTCTCGATTTTCTGGAATTGCCTGTAACTTTCGAACCAGCGATCGAAACCTTTGATAATCATACATTTTCTTGAAGCTCTTGACGCGTACTTTAAGGTAGGACTATCACCGAAGACCCATATTTAAAAAAAAATGTTCAGTACTAGAGGTCGACCAACGCGATTCGTCGATTAATCAAGTCTTTGGTTTTTGGGCTGTAACTCCGAAAATAATGCACTTAGAAGGCTCTGCCTGCGATTTTTGTGATCCTCTTTCCGTCCTCTTTAGGCATGCGTAAGAACAAGTCGACCGAAAAACTTTCCAGTTTTTGCCGAAGTAAAATGTAAGGGGCAAGTATCCCTTACCGTTTTCTAGATTTTCTTGAGTCGCCTGTAACTTTCGAACCAGCGATCGAAACCTTTGATAATCATACATTTTCTTGAAGCTCTTTACGCGTACTTTGAGGTTGGACTATCAGCGAAAGCCCGTCTTCAAAAAAAATTGTTTCAGTACTAGTGATCGACCAACGCGATTCGTCGATTAATTATGTCTTTGGTTTTTTGGCTGTAACTCCGAAAATAATGCACTTAGAAGGCTCTGCCTTCGATTTTTGTGATCCGCTTTCCGTCCCCTTTAAGCGTGCGTAAGCACAAGTCGACCGAAAATTTTTCCAGTTTTTGCCGAAATAAAATGTAAGGGGCAAGTATCCTTTAACGTTTTCTCGATTTTCTTGAATCGCCTGTAACTTTCGAATCAGCGATCGAAACCTTTGACAGTAATACATTTTCTTGAAGCTCTTGACGCGTACTTTCAGATAGGACTATCAGCGAAAGCCCATCATCAAAAAAATTTGTTTCAGTACTAGTGGTCGACCAAGGCGATTCGTCGATTAATCAAGTCTTTGGTTTTTTGGCTGTAACTCCGAAAATAATGCACATAGAAGGCTCTGCCTGCGATTTTTGTGATCCTCTTTCCGTCCTCTTTAGGCATGCGTAAGAACAAGTCGACCGAAACACTTTCCATTTTTTGCCGAAATAAAATGTAAGGGGTATGTATCCTTTACCGTTTCCTCGATTTTCTTTAATCGCCTGTTACTTTCAAACCAGCGATCGAAACCTTTGATAATCCCACATTTTCTTGAAGCTCTTGACGCGTTCTGTAAGATAGGACTATCACCGAAAGCCCATATTTAAAAAAAAATGTTCAGTACTAGTGGTCGACCAAGGCGATTCGTCGATTAATCAAGTCTTTGGTTTTTTGGCTGTAACTCCGAAAATAATGCACTTAGAAAACTCTGCCTGCGATTTTTGTGATCCTCTTTCCGTCCTCTTTAGGCATGCGTAAGCACAAGTCGACCGAAAAACTTTCCAATTTTTGCCGAAATAAAATGTAAGGGGCAAGTATCCCTTACCGTTTTTTGATTTTCTTGAGTCGCCTGTACCTTTCGAACCAGCGATCGAAACCTTTGATAATCATACATTTTCTTGAAGCTCTTGACGCGTTCTGTAAGATAGGACTATCACCGAAAGCCCATCATCAAAAAAAATTTTTTCAGTACTAGTGGTCGACCAAGGCGATTCGTCGATTAATCAAGTCTTTGGTTTTTTGGCTGTAACTCCAAAAATAATGCACTTAGAAGGCTCTGCCTGCGATTTTTGTGATCCACATTCCGTTCTTTGTAGGCATGCGTAAGCACAATTCAAACGAAAAACTTTCCAGTTTTTACCGAAATAAAATGTAAGGGGCAAGTATCCCTTACCGTTTTCTCGATTTTCTGGAATTGCCTGTAACTTTCGAACCAGCGATCGAAACTTTTGATAATCGTACATTTTCTTGAAGCTCTTGACGCGTACTTTAAGGTAGGTCTATCACCGAAAGCCCATAAAAAAAAAAAAAGTTCAATACTAGTGGTCGACCAACGCGATACGTCGATTAATTATGTCTTTGGTTTTTTGGCTGTAACTCCGAAAATAATGCACATAGAATGCTCTGCCTTCGATTTTTGTGATCCGCTTTCCGTCCCCTTTAAGCGTGCGTAAGCACAAGTCGACCGAAAATTTTTCCAGTTTTTGCCGAAATAAAATGTAAGGGGCAAGTATCGTTTAACGTTTTCTCGAGTTTCTTGAATCGCCTGTAACTTTCGAACCATCGATCGAAACCTTTGACAGTAATACATTTTCTTGAAGCTCTTGACGCGTACTTTCAGATAGGACTATCAGCGAAAGCCCATCATCAAAAAAATTTGTTTCAGTACTAGTGGTCGACCAAGGCGATTCGTCGATTAATCAAGTCTTTGGTTTTTTGGCTGTAACTCCGAAAATAATGCACATAGAAGGCTCTGCCTACGATTTTTGTGATCCTCTTTCCGTCCTCTTTAGGCATGCGTAAGAACAAGTCGACCGAAAAACTTTCCAGTTTTTGCCGAAGTAAAATGTAAGGGGCAAGTATCCCTTACCGTTTTCTAGATTTTCTTGAGTCGCCTGTAACTTTCGAACCAGCGATCGAAACCTTTGATAATCATAAATTTTCTTGAAGCTCTTTACGCGTACTTTCAGATAGGACTATCAGTGAAAGCCCATCATAAAAAAAAAATGGTTTCAGTGCTAGTGGTCGACCGAGGCGATTCGTCGATTAATCAAGTCTTTGGTTTTTGGGCTGTAACTCCGAAAATAATGCACTTAGAAGGCTCTGCCTGCGATTTTTGTGATCCTCTTTCCGTCCCCTTTAGGCATGCGTAAGCACAAGTCGACCGAAAAACTTTCCAGTTTTTGCCGAAATGAAATGTAAGGGGCAAGTATCCTTTAACGTTTTCTCGATTTTCTTGAATCGCCTGTAACTTTCGAACCAGCGATCGAAACCTTTGATAGTCATACATTTTCTTGAAGCTCTTGACGCGTACTTTCAGATAGGACTATCAGCGAAAGCCCATCATCAATAAAAATTGTTTCAGTACTAGTGGTCGACCAAGGCAATTCGTCGATTAATCAAGTCTTTGGTTTTTTGGCTGTAACTCCGAAAATAATGCACTTAGAAGGCTCTGCCTGCGATTTTTGTGATCCTCTTTCCGTCCTCTTTAGGCATGCGTAAGCACAAGTCGACCGAAAAACATTCCAGTTTTTGCCGAAATGAAATGTAAGGGATATGTATCCCTTAACGTCTTCTCGATTTTCCTGAATCGCCTGTAACTTTCGAACCAGCGATCGATACCTGTGATAATCATACATTTTCTTGAAGCTCTTGACGCGTACTTTACGGTAGGACTATCACCGAAAAGTCATATTTAAAAAAAAATGTTCAGTACTAGTGGTCGACCAACGCGATTCGTCGATTAATCAAGTCTTTGGTTTTTGGGCTGTAACTCCGAAAATAATGCACTTAGAAGGCTCTGCCTGCGATTTTTGTGATCCTCTTTCCGTCCCTTTTAAGCGTGCGTAAGCACAAGTCGACCGAAAAACTTTCCAGTTTTTGCCGAAATAAAATGTGAGGGGTATGTATCCCTTAACGTTGTCTCGGTTTTCTTGAATCGCCTGTAGCTATCGAACCAGCGATCGAAACCTATGATAATCAAACATTTTCTTGAAGCTCTTGACGCGTACTTAAAGACAGGACTATCAGCGAAAGCCCATCTTTAAAAAAAAATGTTTCAGTAGAAGTGGTCGACCAAGGCTCTTCGTCCATTAATTTGGTCATTGGTTTTTGGGCTGTAATTTTGACAATAATGCACTTAGAAGGCTTAGCCTGCGATTTTTGTGATCCTCTTTCCGTCCCTTTAAGCGTGCGTAAGCACAAGTCGACCGAAAAACTTTCCAGTTTTTGCCGAAATAAAATGTAAGGGGCAAGTATCCGTTAACGTTTTCTCGATTTTCTCGAACAGCCTGTAACTTTCGAACCAGCGATCGGAACCTTTGATAATTATACATTTTCTTGAAGCTCTTGACGCGTACTTTACGGTAGGACTATCACCGAAAGCCCATATTTAAAAAAAAATGTTCAGTACTAGTGGTCGACCAACGCGATTCGTCGATTAATCAAGTCTTTGGTTTTTTGGCTGTAACTCCAAAAATAATGCACTTAGAAGGCTCTGTCTGCGATTTTTGTGATCCGCTTTCCGTCCTCTTTAGGCATGCGTAAGCACAAGTCGACCGAAAAACTTTCCCGTTTTTGCCGAAATAAAATGTAAGGGGCAAGTATCCCTTACCGTTTTCTAGATTTTCTTGAGTCGCCTGTAACTTTCGAACCAGCGATCGGAACCTTTGATAATTATACATTTTCTTGAAGCTCTTGACGCGTTCCTTAAGATAGGACTATCAGCGAAAGCCCGTCTTCAAAAAAAATTGTCTCAGGACTAGTGGTCGACCAAGGCGATTAGTCGATTAATCAAGTCTTCGGTTTTTTGGCTGTTACTCCGAAAATAATGCATTTAGAAGGCTCTGCCTGCGATTTTTGTGATCCTCTTTCCGTCCCTTTTAAGCGTGCGTAAGCACAAGTCCACCGAAAAACTTTCCAGTTTTTGCCGAAATAAAATGTAAGGGGCAAGTATCCCTTACCGTTTTCTCGATTTTCTGGAATTGCCTGTAACTTTCGAACCAGCGATCGAAACCTTTGATAATCATACATTTTCTTGAAGCTCTTGACGCGTACTTTAAGGTAGGACTATCACCGAAAACCCATATTTAAAAAAAAATGTTCAGTACTAGAGGTCGACCAACGCGATTCGTCGATTAATCAAGTCTTTGGTTTTTGGGCTGTAACTCCGAAAATAATGCACTTAGAAGGCTCTGCCTGCGATTTTTGTGATCCTCTTTCCGTCCTCTTTAGGCATGCGTAAGAACAAGTCGACCGAAAAACTTTCCAGTTTTTGCCGAAGTAAAATGTAAGGGGCAAGTATCCCTTACCGTTTTCTAGATTTTCTTGAGTCGCCTGTAACTTTCGAACCAGCGATCGAAACCTTTGATAATCATACATTTTCTTGAAGCTCTTTACGCGTACTTTGAGGTAGGACTATCAGCGAAAGCCCGTCTTCAAAAAAAATTGTTTCAGTACTAGTGATCGACCAACGCGATTCGTCGATTAATTATGTCTTTGGTTTTTTGGCTGTAACTCCGAAAATAATGCACTTAGAAGGCTCTGCCTTCGATTTTTGTGATCCGCTTTCCGTCCCCTTTAAGCGTGCGTAAGCACAAGTCGACCGAAAATTTTTCCAGTTTTTGCCGAAATAAAATGTAAGGGGCAAGTATCCTTTAACGTTTTCTCGATTTTCTTGAATCGCCTGTAACTTTCGAATCAGCGATCGAAACCTTTGACAGTAATACATTTTCTTGAAGCTCTTGACGCGTACTTTCAGATAGGACTATCAGCGAAAGCCCATCATCAAAAAAATTTGTTTCAGTACTAGTGGTCGACCAAGGCGATTCGTCGATTAATCAAGTCTTTGGTTTTTTGGCTGTAACTCCGAAAATAATGCACATAGAAGGCTCTGCCTGCGATTTTTGTGATCCTCTTTCCGTCCTCTTTAGGCATGCGTAAGAACAAGTCGACCGAAACACTTTCCATTTTTTGCCGAAATAAAATGTAAGGGGTATGTATCCTTTACCGTTTCCTCGATTTTCTTTAATCGCCTGTTACTTTCAAACCAGCGATCGAAACCTTTGATAATCCCACATTTTCTTGAAGCTCTTGACGCGTTCTGTAAGATAGGACTATCACCGAAAGCCCATATTTCAAAAAAAATGTTCAGTACTAGTGGTCGACCAAGGCGATTCGTCGATTAATCAAGTCTTTGGTTTTTTGGCTGTAACTCCGAAAATAATGCACTTAGAAAACTCTGCCTGCGATTTTTGTGATCCTCTTTCCGTCCTCTTTAGGCATGCGTAAGCACAAGTCGACCGAAAAACTTTCCAATTTTTGCCGAAATAAAATGTAAGGGGCAAGTATCCCTTACCGTTTTTTGATTTTCTTGAGTCGCCTGTACCTTTCGAACCAGCGATCGAAACCTTTGATAATCATACATTTTCTTGAAGCTCTTGACGCGTTCTGTAAGATAGGACTATCACCGAAAGCCCATCATCAAAAAAAATTTTTTCAGTACTAGTGGTCGACCAAGGCGATTCGTCGATTAATCAAGTCTTTGGTTTTTTGGCTGTAACTCCAAAAATAATGCACTTAGAAGGCTCTGCCTGCGATTTTTGTGATCCACATTCCGTTCTTTGTAGGCATGCGTAAGCACAATTCAAACGAAAAACTTTCCAGTTTTTACCGAAATAAAATGTAAGGGGCAAGTATCCCTTACCGTTTTTGATTTTCTTGAATTGCCTGTAACTTTCGAACCAGCGATCGAAACCTTTGATAATCATACATTTTCTTGAAGCTCTTTACGCGTACTTTGAGGTAGGACTATCAGCGAAAGCCCGTCTTCAAAAAAAATTGTTAAAGTGCTAGTGGTCGACCGAGGCGATTCGTCGATTAATCAAGTCTTTGGTTTTTTGGCTGTAACTCCGAAAATAATGCACTTAGAAGGCTCTGCCTGCCATTTTTGTGATCCTCTTTCCGTCCTCTGTAGGCATGCGTAAGCACAAGTCGAACGAAAAACTTTCAATTATTTGCCGAAATAAAATGTAAGGGGTATGTATCCCTTACCGTTTCCTCTTTTTTCTTTAATCGCCTGCTACTTTCGAACCAGCGGTCGAAACCTTTGATAGTCATACATTTTCGGGAAGCTCTTGATGCGTACTTCAAGATATTACTATCAGCGACATCCCATCTTCAAAAAAAAATTGTTTCAGTAGTAGTGGTCGACCGAGGCGATTCGTCGATTAATCAAGTCTTTGGTTTTTTGGCTGTAACTCCGAAAATAATGCACTTAGAAGGCTCTGCCTCCGATTTTTGTGATCCGCTTTCCGTCCCCTTTAAGCGTGCGTAAGCACAAGTCGACCGAAAATTTTTCCAGTTTTTGCCGAAATAAAATGTACCGGGCAAGTATCCTTTAACGTTTTCTCGATTTTCTTGAATCGCCTGTAATGTTCGAACCAGCGATCGAAACCTTTGACAGTGATACATTTTCTTGACGCTCTTGACGCGTACTTTACGGTAGGACTATCACCGAAAACCCATATTTAAAAAAAAATGTTCAGTATTAGTGGTCGACCAACGCGATTCGTCGATTAATTATGTCTTTGGTTTTTTGGCTGTAACTCCGAAAATAATGCACTTAGAAGGCTCTGCCTGCGATTTTTGTGATCCTCTTTCCGTCCTCTTTAGGCATGCGTAAGCACAAGTCGACCGAAAAACATTCCAGTTTTTGCCGAAATGAAATGTAAGGGATATGTATCCCTTAACGTCTTCTCGATTTTCCTGAATCGCCTGTAACTTTCGAACCAGCGACCGATACCTTTGATAATCATACATTTTCTTGAAGCTCTTGACGCGTACTTTACGGTAGGACTATCACCGAAAACCCATATTTAAAAAAAATGTTCAGTACTAGTGGTCGACCAACGCGATTCGTCGATTAATCAAGTCTTTGGTTTTTGGGCTGTAACTCCGAAAATAATGCACTTAGAAGACTCTGCCTGCGATTTTTGTGATCCTCTTTCCGTCCCTTTTAAGCGTGCGTAAGCACAAGTCGACCGAAAAACTTTCCAGTTTTTGCCGAAATAAAATGTGAGGGACAAGTATCCCTTACCGTTTTCTAGATTTTCTTGAGTCGCCTGTAACTTTCGAACCAGCGATCGAAACCTTTGATAATCATACATTTTCTTGAAGCTCTTTACCCGTACTTTGAGGTAGGACTATCAGCGAAAGCCCGTCTCCAAAAAAATTGTTTCAGTACTAGTGGTCGACCGAGGCGATTCGTCGATTAATCAAGTCTTTGGTTTGTTGGCAGTAACTCCGAAAATAATGCACTTAGAAGGCTCTGCCTGCGATTCTTCAGATCCTCTTTCCGTCCTCTTTAAGCGTGCGTTAGCACAAGTCGACCGAAACACTTTCCATTTTTTGCCGAAATAAAATGTAAGGGGTATGTATCCTTTACCGTTTCCTCGATTTTCTTTAATCGCCTGTTACTTTCAAACCAGCAATCGAAACCTTTGATAATCCCACATTTTCTTGAAGCTCTTGACGCGTTCTGTAAGATAGGACTATCACCGAAAGCCCATATTTAAAAAAAAATGTTCAGTACTAGTGGTCGACCAAGGCGATTCGTCGATTAATCAAGTCTTTGGTTTTTTGGCTGTAACTCCGAAAATAATGCACTTAGAAGGCTCTGCCTGCGATTTTTGTGATCCTCTTTCCGTCCTCTTTAGGCATGCGTAAGCACAAGTCGACCGAAAAACTTTCCAATTTTTGCCGAAATAAAATGTAAGGGGCAAGTATCCCTTACCGTTTTTTGATTTTCTTGAGTCGCCTGTACCTTTCGAACCAGCGATCGAAACCTTTGATAATCATACATTTTCTTGAAGCTCTTGACGCGTTCTGTAAGATAGGACTATCACCGAAAGCCCATATTTAAAAAAAAAAGTTCAGTACTAGTGGTCGACCAAGGCGATTCGTCGATTAATCAAGTCTTTGGTTTTTTGGCTGTAACTCCGAAAATAATGCACTTAGAAGGCTCTGCCTGAGATTTTTCTGATCCTCTTTCCGTCCTCTTTAGGCATGCGTAAGCACAAGTCGACCGAAAAACTTTCCAGTTTTTGCCGAAATAAAATGTAAGGGGCAAGTATCCCTTACCGTTTCTTGATTTTCTTGAGTCGCCTGTAACTTTCGAACCAGCGATCGAAACCTTTGATAATCATACATTTTCTTGAAGCTCTTTACCCGTACTTTGAGGTAGGACTATCAGCGAAAGCCCGTCTCCAAAAAAATTGTTTCAGTACTAGTGGTCGACCGAGGCGATTCGTCGATTAATCAAGTCTTTGGTTTTTTGGCTGTAACTCCGAAAATAATGCACTTAGAAGGCTCTGCCTCCGATTTTTGTGATCCGCTTTCCGTCCCCTTTAAGCGTGCGTAAGCACAAGTCGACCGAAAATTTTTCCAGTTTTTGCCGAAATAAAATGTACGGGGCAAGTATCCTTTAACGTTTTCTCGATTTTCTTGAATCGCCTGTAATGTTCGAACCAGCGATCGAAACCTTTGACAGTCATACATTTTCTTGACGCTCTTGACGCGTACTTTACGGTAGGACTATCACCGAAAACCCATATTTAAAAAAAAATGTTCAGTATTAGTGGTCGACCAACGCGATTCGTCGATTAATTATGTCTGTGGTTTTTTGGCTGTAACTCCGAAAATAATGCACTTAGAAGGCTCTGCCTGCGATTTTTGTGATCCTCTTTCCGTCCCCTTTAAGCGTGCGGAAGCACAAGTCGACCGAAAATTTTTCCAGTTTTTGCCGAAATAAAATGTAAGGTGCAAGTATCCTTTAACGTTTTCTCAATTTTCTTGAATCGCCTGTAACTTTCGAACCAGCGATCGAAACCTTTGACAGTAATACATTTTCTTGAAGCTCTTGTCGCGTACTTTCAGATAGGACTATCAGCGAAAGCCCATCATCAAAAAAAATTGTTTCAGTACTAGTGGTCGACCAAGGCAATTCGTCGATTAATCAAGTCTTTGGTTTTTTGGCTGTAACTCCGAAAATAATGCACTTAGAAGGCTCTGCCTGCGATTTTTGTGATCCTCTTTCCGTCCTCTTTAGGCATGCGTAAGCACAAGTCGACCGAAAAACATTCCAGTTTTTGCCGAAATGAAATGTAAGGGATATGTATCCCTTAACGTCTTCTCGATTTTCCTGAATCGCCTGTAACTTTCGAACCAGCGACCGATACATTTGATAATCATACATTTTCTTGAAGTTCTTGACGCGTACTTTACGGTAGGACTATCACCGAAAACCCATATTTAAAAAAAAATGTTCAGTACTAGTGGTCGACCAACGCGATTCGTCGATTAATCAAGTCTTTGGTTTTTGGGCTGTAACTCCGAAAATAATGCACTTAGAAGACTCTGCCTGCGATTTTTGTGATCCTCTTTCCGTCCCTTTAAGCGTGCGTAAGCACAAGTCGACCGAAAAACTTTCCAGATTTTGCCGAAATAAAATGTGAGGGACAAGTATCCCTTACCGTTTTCTAGATTTTCTTGAGTCGCCTGTAACTTTCGAACCAGCGATCGAAACCTTTGATAATCATACATTTTCTTGAAGCTCTTTACCCGTACTTTGAGGTAGGACTATCAGCGAAAGCCCGTCTCCAAAAAAATTGTTTCAGTACTAGTGGTCGACCGAGGCGATTCGTCGATTAATCAAGTCTTTGGTTTGTTGGCAGTAACTCCGAAAATAATGCACTTAGAAGGCTCTGCCTGCGATTTTTCAGATCCTCTTTCCGTCCTCTTTAAGCGTGCGTTAGCACAAGTCGACCGAAACACTTTCCATTTTTTGCCGAAATAAAATGTAAGGGGTATGTATCCTTTACCGTTTCCTCGATTTTCTTTAATCGCCTGTTACTTTCAAACCAGCGATCGAAACCTTTGATAATCCCACATTTTCTTGAAGCTCTTGACGCGTTCTGTAAGATAGGACTATCACCGAAAGCCCATATTTAAAAAAAAATGTTCAGTACTAGTGGTCGACCAAGGCGATTCGTCGATTAATCAAGTCTTTGGTTTTTTGGCTGTAACTCCGAAAATAATGCACTTAGAAGGCTCTGCCTGCGATTTTTGTGATCCTCTTTCCGTCCTCTTTAGGCATGCGTAAGCACAAGTCGACCGAAAAACTTTCCAATTTTTGCCGAAATAAAATGTAAGGGGCAAGTATCCCTTACCGTTTTTTGATTTTCTTGAGTCGCCTGTAACTTTCGAACCAGCGATCGAAACCTTTGATAATCATACATTTTCTTGAAGCTCTTGACGCGTTCTGTAAGATAGGACTATCACCGAAAGCCCATATTTAAAAAAAAAAGTTCAGTACTAGTGGTCGACCAAGGCGATTCGTCGATTAAGCAAGTCTTTGGTTTTTTGGCTGTAACTCCGAAAATAATGCACTTAGAAGGCTCTGCCTGCGATTTTTCTGATCCTCTTTCCGTCCTCTTTAGGCATGCGTAAGCACAAGTCGACCGAAAAACTTTCCAGTTTTTGCCGAAATAAAATGTAAGGGGCAAGTATCCCTTACCGTTTTTTTATTTTCTTGAGTCGCCTGTAACTTTCGAACCAGCGATCGAAACCTTTGATAATCATACATTTTCTTGAAGCTCTTTACCCGTACTTTGAGGTAGGACTATCAGCGAAAGCCCGTCTCCAAAAAAATTGTTTCAGTACTAGTGGTCGACCGAGGCGATTCGTCGATTAATCAAGTCTTTGGTTTTTTGGCTGTAACTCCGAAAATAATGCACTTAGAAGGCTCTGCCTCCGATTTTTGTGATCCGCTTTCCGTCCCCTTTAAGCGTGCGTAAGCACAAGTCGACCGAAAATTTTTCCAGTTTTTGCCGAAATAAAATGTACGGGGCAAGTATCCTTTAACGTTTTCTCGATTTTCTTGAATCGCCTGTAATGTTCGAACCAGCGATCGAAACCTTTGACAGTCATACATTTTCTTGACGCTCTTGACGCGTACTTTACGGTAGGACTATCACCGAAAACCCATATTTAAAAAAAAATGTTCAGTATTAGTGGTCGACCAACGCGATTCGTCGATTAATTATGTCTGTGGTTTTTTGGCTGTAACTCCGAAAATAATGCACTTAGAAGGCTCTGCCTGCGATTTTTGTGATCCTCTTTCCGTCCCCTTTAAGCGTGCGGAAGCACAAGTCGACCGAAAATTTTTCCAGTTTTTGCCGAAATAAAATGTAAGGTGCAAGTATCCTTTAACGTTTTCTCAATTTTCTTGAATCGCCTGTAACTTTCGAACCAGCGATCGAAACCTTTGACAGTAATACATTTTCTTGAAGCTCTTGTCGCGTACTTTCAGATAGGACTATCAGCGAAAGCCCATCATCAAAAAAAATTGTTTCAGTACTAGTGGTCGACCAAGGCAATTCGTCGATTAATCAAGTCTTTGGTTTTTTGGCTGTAACTCCGAAAATAATGCACTTAGAAGGCTCTGCCTGCGATTTTTGTGATCCTCTTTCCGTCCTCTTTAGGCATGCGTAAGCACAAGTCGACCGAAAAACATTCCAGTTTTTGCCGAAATGAAATGTAAGGGATATGTATCCCTTAACGTCTTCTCGATTTTCCTGAATCGCCTGTAACTTTCGAACCAGCGACCGATACATTTGATAATCATACATTTTCTTGAAGCTCTTGACGCGTACTTTACGGTAGGACTATCACCGAAAACCCATATTTAAAAAAAAATGTTCAGTACTAGTGGTCGACCAACGCGATTCGTCGATTAATCAAGTCTTTGGTTTTTGGGCTGTAACTCCGAAAATAATGCACTTAGAAGACTCTGCCTGCGATTTTTGTGATCCTCTTTCCGTCCCTTTAAGCGTGCGTAAGCACAAGTCGACCGAAAAACTTTCCAGTTTTTGCCGAAATAAAATGTGAGGGACAAGTATCCCTTACCGTTTTCTAGATTTTCTTGAGTCGCCTGTAACTTTCGAACCAGCGATCGAAACCTTTGATAATCATACATTTTCTTGAAGCTCTTTACCCGTACTTTGAGGTAGGACTATCAGCGAAAGCCCGTCTCCAAAAAAATTGTTTCAGTACTAGTGGTCGACCGAGGCGATTCGTCGATTAATCAAGTCTTTGGTTTGTTGGCAGTAACTCCGAAAATAATGCACTTAGAAGGCTCTGCCTGCGATTTTTCAGATCCTCTTTCCGTCCTCTTTAAGCGTGCGTTAGCACAAGTCGACCGAAACACTTTCCATTTTTTGCCGAAATAAAATGTAAGGGGTATGTATCCTTTACCGTTTCCTCGATTTTCTTTAATCGCCTGTTACTTTCAAACCAGCGATCGAAACCTTTGATAATCCCACATTTTCTTGAAGCTCTTGACGCGTTCTGTAAGATAGGACTATCACCGAAAGCCCATATTTAAAAAAAAATGTTCAGTACTAGTGGTCGACCAAGGCGATTCGTCGATTAATCAAGTCTTTGGTTTTTTGGCTGTAACTCCGAAAATAATGCACTTAGAAGGCTCTGCCTGCGATTTTTGTGATCCTCTTTCCGTCCTCTTTAGGCATGCGTAAGCACAAGTCGACCGAAAAACTTTCCAATTTTTGCCGAAATAAAATGTAAGGGGCAAGTATCCCTTACCGTTTTTTGATTTTCTTGAGTCGCCTGTACCTTTCGAACCAGCGATCGAAACCTTTGATAATCATACATTTTCTTGAAGCTCTTGACGCGTTCTGTAAGATAGGACTATCACCGAAAGCCCATATTTAAAAAAAAAAGTTCAGTACTAGTGGTCGACCAAGGCGATTCGTCGATTAAGCAAGTCTTTGGTTTTTTGGCTGTAACTCCGAAAATAATGCACTTAGAAGGCTCTGCCTGCGATTTTTCTGATCCTCTTTCCGTCCTCTTTAGGCATGCGTAAGCACAAGTCGACCGAAAAACTTTCCAGTTTTTGCCGAAATAAAATGTAAGGGGCAAGTATCCCTTACCGTTTTTTTATTTTCTTGAGTCGCCTGTAACTTTCGAACCAGCGATCGAAACCTTTGATAATCATACATTTTCTTGAAGCTCTTTACCCGTACTTTGAGGTAGGACTATCAGCGAAAGCCCGTCTCCAAAAAAATTGTTTCAGTACTAGTGGTCGACCGAGGCGATTCGTCGATTAATCAAGTCTTTGGTTTTTTGGCTGTAACTCCGAAAATAATGCACTTAGAAGGCTCTGCCTCCGATTTTTGTGATCCGCTTTCCGTCCCCTTTAAGCGTGCGTAAGCACAAGTCGACCGAAAATTTTTCCAGTTTTTGCCGAAATAAAATGTACGGGGCAAGTATCCTTTAACGTTTTCTCGATTTTCTTGAATCGCCTGTAATGTTCGAACCAGCGATCGAAACCTTTGACAGTCATACATTTTCTTGACGCTCTTGACGCGTACTTTACGGTAGGACTATCACCGAAAACCCATATTTAAAAAAAAATGTTCAGTATTAGTGGTCGACCAACGCGATTCGTCGATTAATTATGTCTTTGGTTTTTTGGCTGTAACTCCGAAAACAATGCACTTAGAAGGCTCTGCCTGCGATTTTTGTGATCCTCTTTCCGTCCCCTTTAAGCGTGCGTAAGCACAAGTCGACCGAAAATTTTTCCAGTTTTTGCCGAAATAAAATGTAAGGTGCAAGTATCCTTTAACGTTTTCTCGATTTTCTTGAATCGCCTGTAACTTTCGAACCAGCGATCGAAACCTTTGACAGTAATACATTTTCTTGAAGCTCTTGTCGCGTACTTTCAGATAGGACTATCAGCGAAAGCCCATCATCAAAAAAAATTGTTTCAGTACTAGTGGTCGACCAAGGCAATTCGTCGATTAATCAAGTCTTTGGTTTTTTGGCTGTAACTCCGAAAATAATGCACTTAGAAGGCTCTGCCTGCGATTTTTGTGATCCTCTTTCCGTCCAATTTAGGCATGCGTAAGCACAAGTCGACCGAAAAACATTCCAGTTTTTGCCGAAATGAAATGTAAGGGATATGTATCCCTTAACGTCTTCTCGATTTTCCTGAATCGCCTGTAACTTTCGAACCAGCGACAGATACCTTTGATAATCATACATTTTCTTGAAGCTCTTGACGCGTACTTTACGGTAGGACTATCACCGAAAACCCATATTTAAAAAAAAATGTTCAGTACTAGTGGTCGACCAACGCGATTCGTCGATTAATCAAGTCTTTGGTTTTTGGGCTGTAACTCCGAAAATAATGCACTTAGAAGGCTCTGCCTGCGATTTTTGTGATCCTCTTTCCGTCTCTTTTAAGCGTGCGTAAGCACAAGTCGACCGAAAAACTTTCCAGTTTTTGCCGAAATAAAATGTGAGGGACAAGTATCCCTTACCGTTTTCTAGATTTTCTTGAGTCGCCTGTAACTTTCGAACCAGCGATCGAAACCTTTGATAATCATACATTTTCTTGAAGCTCTTTACCCGTACTTTGAGGTAGGACTATCAGCGAAAGCCCGTCTCCAAAAAAATTGTTTCAGTACTAGTGGTCGACCGAGGCGATTCGTCGATTAATCAAGTCTTTGGTTTTTTGGCAGTAACTCCGAAAATAATGCACTTAGAAGGCTCTGCCTGCGATTTTTCAGATCCTCTTTCCGTCCTCTTTAAGCGTGCGTTAGCACAAGTCGACCGAAACACTTTCCATTTTTTGCCGAAATAAAATGTAAGGGGTATGTATCCTTTACCGTTTCCTCGATTTTCTTTAATCGCCTGTTACTTTCAAACCAGCGATCGAAACCTTTGATAATCCCACATTTTCTTGACGCTCTTGGCGCGTACTTTACGGTAGGACTATCACCGAAAACCCATATTTAAAAAAAAATGTTCAGTATTAGTGGTCGACCAACGCGATTCGTCGATTAATCAAGTCTTTGGTTTTTGGGCTGTAACTGCGAAAATGATGCACTTAGAAGGCTCTGCCTGCGATTTTTGTGATCCTCTTTCCGTCCCTTTTAAGCGTGCGTAAGCACAAGTCCACCGAAAAACTTTCCAGTTTTTGCCGAAATAAAATGTAAGGGGCAAGTATCCCTTACCGTTTTCTCGATTTTCTGGAATTGCCTGTAACTTTCGAACCAGCGATCGAAACTTTTGATAATCGTACATTTTCTTGAAGCTCTTGACGCGTACTTTAAGGTAGGTCTATCACCGAAAGCCCATAAAAAAAAAAAAGTTCAGTACTAGTGGTCGACCAACGCGATACGTCGATTAATTATGTCTTTGGTTTTTTGGCTGTAACTCCGAAAATAATGCACATAGAAGGCTCTGCCTTCGATTTTTGTGATCCGCTTTCCGTCCCCTTTAAGCGTGCGGAAGCACAAGTCGACCGAAAATTTTTCCAGTTTTTGCCGAAATAAAATGTAAGGGGCAAGTATCCTTTAACGTTTTCTCGATTTTCTTGAATCGCCTGTAACTTTCGAACCATCGATCGAAACCTTTGACAGTAATACATTTTCTTGAAGCTCTTGACGCGTACTTTCAGATAGGACTATCAGCGAAAGCCCATCATCAAAAAAATTTGTTTCAGTACTAGTGGTCGACCAAGGCGATTCGTCGATTAATCAAGTCTTTGGTTTTTTGGCTGTAACTCCGAAAATAATGCACATAGAAGGCTCTGCCTGCGATTTTTGTGATCCTCTTTCCGTCCTCTTTAGGCATGCGTAAGAACAAGTCGACCGAAAAACTTTCCAGTTTTTGCCGAAGTAAAATGTAAGGGGCAAGTATCCCTTACCGTTTTCTAGATTTTCTTGAGTCGCCTGTAACTTTCGAACCAGCGATCGAAACCTTTGATAATCATAAATTTTCTTGAAGCTCTTTACGCGTACTTTCAGATAGGACTATCAGTGAAAGCCCATCATAAAAAAAAATGGTTTCAGTGCTAGTGGTCGACCGAGGCGATTCGTCGATTAATCAAGTCTTTGGTTTTTGGGCTGTAACTCCGAAAATAATGCACTTAGAAGGCTCTGCCTGCGATTTTTGTGATCCTCTTTCCGTCCCCTTTAGGCATGCGTAAGCACAAGTCGACCGAAAAACTTTCCAGTTTTTGCCGAAATAAAATGTAAGGGGCAAGTATCCCTTACCGTTTTTTTATTTTCTTGAGTCGCCTGTAACTTTCGAACCAGCGATCGAAACCTTTGATAATCATACATTTTCTTGAAGCTCTTTACCCGTACTTTGAGGTAGGACTATCAGCGAAAGCCCGTCTCCAAAAAAATGGTTTCAGTACTAGTGGTCGACCGAGGCGATTCGTCGATTAATCAAGTCTTTGGTTTTTTGGCTGTAACTCCGAAAATAATGCACCTAGAAGTCTCTGCCTGCGATTTTTGTGATCCTCTTTCCGTCCCCTTTAAGCGTGCGTAAACACAAGTCGACCGAAAAACTTTCCAGTTTTTGCCGAAATAAAATGTAAGGGGCAAGTATCCCTTACCGTTTTCTCGATTTTGTTGAATTGCCTGTAACTTTCGAACCAGCGATCGAAACCTTTGATAATCATACATTTTCTTGAAGCTCTTGACGCGTACTTTACGGTAGGACTATCACCGAAAGCCCATATTTAAAAAAAAATGTTCAGTACTAGTGGTCGACCAACGCGATTCGTCGATTAATCAAGTCTTTGGTTTTTTGGCTGTAACTCCAAAAATAATGCACTTAGAAGGCTCTGCCTGCGATTTTTGTGATCCGCTTTCCGTCCTCTTTAGGCATGTGTAAGCACAAGTCGACCGAAAAACTTTCCCGTTTTTGCCGAAATAAAATGTAAGGGGCAAGTATCCCTTACCGTTTTCTAGATTTTCTTGAGTCGCCTGTAACTTTCGAACCAGCGATCGGAACCTTTGATAATTATACATTTTCTTGAAGCTCTTGACGCGTTCCTTAAGATAGGACTATCAGCGAAAGCCCGTCTTCAAAAAAAATTGTCTCAGGACTAGTGGTCGACCAAGGCGATTAGTCGATTAATCAAGTCTTCGGTTTTTTGGCTGTTACTCCGAAAATAATGCATTTAGAAGGCTCTGCCTGCGATTTTTGTGATCCTCTTTCCGTCCCTTTTAAGCGTGCGTAAGCACAAGTCCACCGAAAAACTTTCCAGTTTTTGCCGAAATAAAATGTAAGGGGCAAGTATCCCTTACCGTTTTCTCGATTTTCTGGAATTGCCTGTAACTTTCGAACCAGCGATCGAAACCTTTGATAATCATACATTTTCTTGAAGCTCTTGACGCGTACTTTAAGGTAGGACTATCACCGAAAGCCCATTTTTAAAAAAAAATGTTCAGTACTAGTGATCGACCAACGCGATTCGTCGATTAATTATGTCTTTGGTTTTTTGGCTGTAACTCCGAAAATAATGCACTTAGAAGGCTCTGCCTTCGATTTTTGTGATCCGCTTTCCGTCCCCTTTAAGCGTGCGTAAGCACAAGTCGACCGAAAATTTTTCCAGTTTTTGCCGAAATAAAATGTAAAGGGCAAGTATCCTTTAACGTTTTCTCGATTTTCTTGAATCGCCTGTAACTTTCGAACCAGCGATCGAAACCTTTGACAGTAATACATTTTCTTGAAGCTCTTGACGCGTACTTTCAGATAGGACTATCAGCGAAAGCCCATCATCAAAAAAATTTGTTTCAGTACTAATGGTCGACCAAGGCGATTCGTCGATTAATCAAGTCTTTGGTTTTTTGGCTGTAACTCCGAAAATAATGCACTTAGAAGGCTCTGCCTGCGATTTTTGTGATCCGCTTCCCGTCCCCTTTAAGCGTGCGTAAGCACAAGTCGACCGAAAATTTTTCCAGTTTTTGCCGAAATAAAATGTAAGGGGCAAGTATCCTTTAACGTTTTCTCGATTTTCTTGAATCGCCTGTAACTTTCGAACCAGCGATCGAAACCTTTGATAATCATACATTTTCTTGAAGCTCTTGACGCGTACTTTCAGATAGGACTATCAGCGAAAGCCCATCATCAATAAAAATTGTTTCAGTACTAGTGGTCGACCAAGGCAATTCGTCAATTAATCAAGTCTTTGTTTTTTGGCTGTAACTCCGAAAATAATGCACTTAGAAGGCTCTGCCTGCGATTTTTGTGATCCTCTTTCCGTCCTCTTTAAGCATGCGTAAGCACAAGTCGACCGAAAAACTTTCCAGTTTTTGCCGAAATGAAATGTAAGGGATATGTATCCCTTACCGTCTTCTCGATTTTCCTGAATCGCCTGTAACTTTCGAACCAGCGATCGAAACCTTTGATAATCATACATTTTCTTGAAGCTCTTTACGCGTACTCTAAGGTAGGACTATCAGCGAAAGCCCGTTTCAAAAAAAATTGTTTCAGTGCTAGTGGTCGACCGAAGCGATTCGTCGATTAATCAAGTTTTTGGTTTTTTGGCTGTAACTCCGAAAATAATGCACTTAGAAGGCTCTGCCTGCGATTTTTGTGATCCTCTTTCCGTCCTCTTTAGGCATGCGTAAGCACAAGTCGACCGAAAAACTTTCCAGTTTTTGCCGAAATAAAATGTAAGGGGCAAGTATCCCTTACCGTTTTCTCGATTTTCTTGAATTGCCTGTAACTTTCGAACCAGCGATCGAAACCTTTGATAATCATACATTTTCTTGAAGCTCTTGACGCGTTCTGTAAGATAGGACTATCACCGAAAGCCCATATTTAAAAAAAAATGTTCAGTACTAGTGGTCGAC
The DNA here is from genome assembly GCA_914767735.1 of Anoplius nigerrimus. Lineage (NCBI taxonomy): Eukaryota > Metazoa > Arthropoda > Insecta > Hymenoptera > Pompilidae > Anoplius > Anoplius nigerrimus. Next base: position 1,042,242 of record OU612079.1, on the reverse strand, counting down.
CAAGGCGATTCGTCGATTAATCAAGTCTTTGGTTTTTTGGCTGTAACTCCGAAAATAATGCACTTAGAAGGCTCTGCCTGCGATTTTTGTGATCCTCTTTCCGTCCCCTTTAAGCTTGCGTAAGCACAAGTCGGCCGAAAGCTTTTCCAGTTTTTGCCGAAATAAAATGTAAGGGGCAAGTATCCTTTTACGTTTTCTCGATTTTCTTGAATCGCCTGTAACTTTCGAACCAGCGATCGAAACCTTTGACAGTAATACATTTTCTTGAAGCTCTTGCCGCGTTCTTTAAAATAGGGCTATCAGCGAAAGCCCATCTTTAAAAAAAATTGTTTCAGTGTTAGTGGTCGACCGAGGCGATTCGTCGATTAATCAAGTCTTTGGTTTTTGGGCTGTAACTCCGAAAATAATGCACTTAGAAGGCTCTGCCTCCGATTTTTGTGATCCGCTTTCCGTCCCCTTTAAGCGTGCGTAAGCACAAGTCGACCGAAAATTTTTCCAGTTTTTGCCGAAATAAAATGTAAGGGGCAAGTATCCTTTAACGTTTTCTCGATTTTCTTGAATCGCCTGTAACTTTCGAACCAGCGATCGAAACCTTTGATAGTTATACATTTTCCTGAAGCTCTTGACGCGTACTTTCAGATAGGACTATCAGCGAAAGCCCATCATCAATAAAAATTGTTTCAGTACTAGTGGTCGACCAAGGCAATTCGTCGATTAATCAAGTCTTTGGTTTTTTGGCTGTAACTCCGAAAATAATGCACTTAGAAGGCTCTGCCTGCGATTTTTGTGATCCTCTTTCCGTCCTCTTTAGGCATGCGTAAGCACAAGTCGAACGAAAAACATTCCAGTTTTTGCCGAAATGAAATGTAAGGGATATGTATCCCTTAACGTCTTCTCGATTTTCTTGAGTCGCCTGTAACTTTCGAACCAGCGATCGAAACCTTTGATAATCATACATCTTCTTGAAGCTCTTGACGCGTTCTGTAAGATAGGACTATCACCGAAAGCCCATATTTAAAAAAAAAAGTTCAGTACTAGTGGTCGACCAAGGCGATTCGTCGATTAATCAAGTCTTTGGTTTTTTGGCTGTAACTCCGAAAATAATGCACTTAGAAGGCTCTGCCTGCGATTTTTGTGATCCTCTTTCCGTCCTCTTTAGGCATGCGTAAGCACAAGTCGACCGAAAAAATTTCCAGTTTTTGCCGAAATAAAATGTAAGGGGCAAGTATCCATTAACGTTTTCTCGATTTTCTCGAACAGCCTGTAACTTTCGAACCAGCGATCGGAACCTTTGATAATTATACATTTTCTTGAAGCTCTTGACGCGTTCCTTAAGATAGGACTATCAGTGAAAGCCCATCATCAAAAAAAATTGTTTCAGTACTAGTGGTCGACCAAGGCGATTCGTCGATTAATCAAGTCTTTGGTTTTTTGGCTGTAACTCCGAAAATAATGCACTTAGAAGGCTCTGCCTGCGATTTTTGTGATCCTCTTTCCGTCCTCTTTAGGCATGCGTAAGCCCAAGTCGACCGAAAAACTTTCCAGTTTTTGCCGAAATGAAATGTAAGGGATATGTATCCCTTACCGTTTTCTCGATTTTCTGGAATTGCCTGTAACTTTCGAACCAGCGATCGAAACCTTTGATATTCATACATTTTCTTGAAGCTCTTGACGCGTACTTTAAGGTAGGACTATCACCGAAAGCCCATATTTAAAAAAAAATGTTCAGGACTAGTGATCGACCAACGCGATTCGTCGATTAATTATGTCTTTGGTTTTTTGGCTGTAACTCCGAAAATAATGCACTTAGAAGGCTCTGCCTTCGATTTTTGTGATCCGCTTTCCGTCCCCTTTAAGCGTGCGTAAGCACAAGTCGACCGAAAATTTTTCCAGTTTTTGCCGAAATAAAATGTAAGGGGCAAGTATCCTTTAACGTTTTCTCGATTTTCTTGAATCGCCTGTAACTTTCGAACCATCGATCGTGTTGCGTATTGAGAGCGGCTCGATAGAAGAGCGCAGTAGTGACTATATGTCACTGTCGGCACGGATCATTTGAATAAAGAGTGACGGCAGGTCCTGGCGACACTGCCCCACTCTAGATCGCAATCGATACACTGCTCGATGAATGGCTCGCCTATCAGCGGCTCGCGTGACGCGCTATTGTCCACACAAAGGGACAAATCATCTTCGCGAACAACTCTTAGAAAAAACGTCGTGCTTCCGTCCGCATCGATTCGGCACGAGGATCTTTCCCGCGAAATCGATCGGCCATTATCGTCTTACACTTGGTGCTGTACACACGTGTGCAAAATTGAGTTGTGAGTGAGAGAGCGAGAAATTCATCTGGGCAGTTAAGAAACATCATAGCAAATTAACAGGCAGGTTCACCCTCAAAATTTTGTAATCATTTTCATTGTTAATTTGCTGGCATTATTGTAACAGATCAGCGACAAGACCAGCACGTTTTTCGTTGAACCGTTCGCAGGCGACTGTGTGGTTCCGCATTTAGCGACCTGTGATTCTATACAATTGGTAATTCATTTTGTTGCTGTTTCTATCAGATCACTGTACATCTATTTATTTATTTATTGTGAATTAATCACCGTGTGTACTCTTACAATAGAAAAACTCAGCAAGTAATCCAGTGCAGTGGCTGATTGAGCAGCTCACAAGCACTTCGCCTAACATAGAGAAAAGGTACTTTTCATATTCAACTGCGCTTATTCTTTTAATAAAAGTACAGAACACAGCATCTTGTCCAATTATTTCTGCTTGCCTGTCACCAGACTCTTTATTCGAATCCGGCTCTTGTCCCTTTCTTTTACCATCTTGAATTAATAATACAGTCCACTATCATCTCTACCAAACATTTTTTGGTCCTTCGAGCCGGATGTCTGGTCAGCAAGCTCTTCAATTGTGACAAGTGTGTCTTAGATCAGATCAATATGCATCTCGCTCACCTCACTCACTCCTCACAGGTACAGTTAAAAGAGAAAGTCAAGTTCAAGTGCAAGTTCAGGTGCACGTTCAAGTGAAAGTCAAGTTCAAGTGCAACGATGGCATCTCAGGAGCCGACAAAGGAACAGCTGAAGGGTGAAAGTGAACAGCATTCTCAAGAAGAGGAGCAGATGAAGGAGGTCCTAGAAGTGCCGCTCACTACAGGCACTCAGACAAGAGCAAGGTCGCCGTCACCAAACCAAAGCCAGACAGTGGCTAATGAGTTCCGCGTCCAGACCCAGCGGATGAGGCTGAACATGTTGGAGCAGTTTAGTGAAAAGCTGCATTTACAAGGCCTGACAAAAGACCAGCTTAGGAACTATGATCAACAAGCCAAAAAAGTCTGGGATTCCTTCAACAAGGACCATGAGCTCCTGGGTGCATCGTGCAGAAGTAGCTTCCTCCTGCATCCTTATATGACGGAGGGGGTATTTCAAAAGGCATTTGGGGCCTATTTAAAGATCACAGGAGAAGTTGCGGAGGCGCTTCTCAAATTGGAGAGCACTGCTCAAAGTGATGACAGTGAAAGTGGCTCAACAACCGCTCACCCCAAACGGAGCCGGGCCAACAAGCCAGAGATAAAACTCCCAACATTTAGTGGAGAACTCACGTGTTGGCCAGAATTCAGGGATCTCTTCACCTCCCTGATTATAGAAGACACAGATCTGTCTAATGTAGAACGGCTCCAGTATTTGAAGACTAGCTTGCAAGGAGAGGCTGCAAGGCTAGTGTCCGGTGCTCCTATGACATCGGAGGCCTTCTCGAAGGCATGGCGGCGAATTCACGACCGATACAACGACCACGATCGGCTCGTCCAGGCATATTTGGACCGCCTGCTGTCAAATCAACGTGAAGTGCCGCGCACCGGAAGAGCCTTAAACGGACTGCTCGCGGAGGTCAAACAGGACATTGACGCCTTAGTACAGCTCAAGGAGCCAGTGGAGGAATGGAGTCAAATCCTCATCTACGTCATAGCTCGAAGGCTCCCAGCGTCACTGAGGGAGGCCTGGGAAGTCAGTAAAAAGGGCGCAATGGAACGGCCCACATACCACGACCTGCTCAACCTGATACAAGGACGAGCCCAGGCACTGGAATCACTGCCTCCTCAGCAGAACAGTGCACTAAGAACGCAACCAGCTCCACGTGCCACAGTGGGACCGCGCAGTGTCCACACCGCCGTACAACAGACCGGCTCAACGCAGTACCCGTGTGACCATTGCAAAGGGGATCACTTCATCGTAATGTGCCCCAAATTCAAAGACATGCACCCAAGTGAGCGGCACAAGATTGCGGTGCAAAACCGCTTGTGCTTTAACTGTCTGGGGCACCATAACCTACAGGCTTGCTCATCAACAAGAACTTGCAAAACGTGTGGTGGGAGACACCACACTATGATACATTTCCCAGTGCAGAAGACTACTCAAGCATCAACATCGCAATAGGGAAATGTAGTGCCGTTTTGCCGCTGCTCGACGTCAAGCTCAACGAACTGCTCACCGATTCCAAGATCCTGCTCATTGACATTACTAGCTACCTGTCAAGCCCTATTGTTGACACCGATCACGAAGAGCCCAGTTCGACTGCTCATTGATCCCGGATCAGAATTGTCCTTCATTACGAACCATTTGGTCATCACACATGGACTGCCCCGTATGCATGCATCACTTTCCATCACTGGAATTGCGGACGGATCAAACTCCAAGAAAACAAAAGGTGTCACCACATTGCAACTGCAGTCAATGCATTCGTTGCAGTGTATCACAATTGTTGCGTACATCCTGGTCAAACTGACGAATAATATACCGTCATTTGAAGTAGGACATAGAGATTGGCCACACTTAACCTCGCTACAGTTGGCAGATCCTGACTACTTGATACCAAGGCCAATTGATATCATCATTGGAGCAGATGCATATGGAAAAGTGATCATGCCAGAAATAAGGAAACTGTCGGACTCCTCGCCTATTGCTCAACGAACAATTTTTGGCTGGACAGTGCTTGGACCGATCACTGAAGGTGAATCACTGACGCACAGGTCATATCATGCGTCATTGGACCAGTCAGACCAAAACATTCAAGACCTGCTCACGAAGTTCTGGGTTCAAGAGGAAATTCCATCATCTCAAGAACATCTGTATAACCCAGAAGAGGAAGCATGCGAGGAGCATTTCAAAACAACTTACTCACGGGACAAAAGTGGAAGATATACGGTGAGGATACCACTCAAAGCACCTGTGTCTATGCTCGGATCGTCAACTTTGACAGCAGAGCGATGTTTGCGTCGGATCATCAAACGACTCTCAGCCAAGGATTCATACAGTGAACTGTACACCACATTTATGAAGGAGTATGAAGAGTTGGGACACATGAGACGCGCACCAAGCGGTCTCATACCAACAGTGCATCATCATGAGCTCACTACTGCTCAGCGATCTGACGAGATGACCTTAGCACATGACGCTTCGGCGTCAGGAGGGTTGAGGGTCTCACAAAGTCAGTCGTTGGAGCACGGTGCAGTTCAACCACCATACTACCTTCCACATCATGGTGTTGTCCGAGAGGACAGTAGTACAACAAAACTGAGAGTTGTGTTCAATGGATCAAGCCCAACATCAACAGGGATATCGCTCAATGACATCCAACACACAGGTGCAAAAGTACAAAAAGACATTGTTGAAGTACTTTTGTGGATCAGAAAATTCAAGTATCTGTTCACCACCGATATCAAGCAGATGTATCGACAGATCAAAGTACATCAGGACGACTGGGATTTACAACGGATCTTGTGGATCGATGACCAGCACAACGTAGTGCCATACCAACTAACCACCGTTACATACGGAACAAGATCAGCTCCATTCCTCGCAATCAGAACAATTCTGCAGCTGGTAGAGGACGAAGGTCATCGATTTCCATTGGCAATTGACCCGATCATTAAGGGCAGATATGTAGACGATATATTTGGAGGAGCAGATCACTATGAAGAGCTTGACGAAATATCAAACCAGGTAACCCACCTTTGCAAGGCGGGCGGGTTCCCATTGGCAAAATGGCACAGCAACAGTAAAGAATTCACACAGCAACCGGATCACCAAGCACCAAAGAGCACAGAGCATTTATTTGAAGATAGCAGTACAAAAATCTTAGGCCTGTCTTGGATACCTTACACAGACACCTTCAAGTACTGTGTAAATCCACCGCTCACAAGTTCCAACGTGACGAAGAGAATCATATTGTCAGAAACTGCTCAACTATATGATCCTCTTGGATTCTTATCACCATTTGTCGTGAGAGCCAAGGTACTGCTCCAAGAATTATGGCTCGAGAAGCTGAAGTGGGACGATACAGTGTCTCCAAACATCACGACAAAGTGGAATGCGTTCAGATTAGAACTCGAACAAGTACCTGATCTTGCTGTCCCTCGCTGGATTCGAACTACAGCGGATTCAACGATAGAACTGCACGGGTTCTCAGATGCATCGCAACTTGCAATGGCAGCTGCTATCTTCATCAAGACGACTGATCCAGGAGGTGCAGTCAGTGTCACATTGGTTTGTGCAAAGTCAAAAGTCGCTCCGCTCAAGAGAATGTCGATTCCTAGGTTGGAATTGACAGCAGCTCTACTCGCTGCAAAGCTCATGAGACATGTACAAACCACACTTGAGATCAATGACGTGAAGAAATTCTTGTGGACCGATTCATTAGTGACATTGACCTGGATCAAATCGCATCCTTCACGGTGGAAAGACTATGTCAGGAATCGAGTGTCAACAATTCAAGATCTTACTCCAAGCAGCGTATGGAGGTTTGTTCCTGGCAAAGAAAATCCAACCGACTGTGCTTCTAGAGGACTTACGATTTCCCAGCTCCAGAAGCATAAACTGTGGTGGACAGGACCACAGTGGTTACACAACGACGAAAAGTCGTGGCCGAGACAACCAACAGAACAGGATTCACAATCAAGGCAAGAGGAGCGTCCGGGGCTCACTCTCACCGTGGCAACAGTTCAAAAAAAGTATCACTGGGAAATGATTTACAATTTCTCGTCACTTATGAGACTGCTCAGAGTGACAGCAATTTGCTTTAGAGTTGGCCAGATCATCAAGAAGACGCCACGGGCAACACTCTCGTATCCACTTACGCCACACGATATAGAACGTGCGAGAGTGTTTTGGATCAAAGCAACACAAGCAGCATTTTTTCAGGTTGAACTCAAACAGCTCACCTCGGCCAAGCTACCACCATCACATCCTTTCAACCGACTGACTGCCTTTATTGACACACGAGGCATCATTCGTGTTGGAGGAAGAATCGATCAATCGAAGTTGGAACTTGAGACAGTGCACCCAGCAATCCTCCCACGTGAGACATGGTTTACGAATCTGATCATAGCAGATGCGCATCAAAAGACACTCCATGGTGGTACGCAGCTCACCATGAATTACATTCGACGATCATACTGGATCATTGGTGGTAGAGCTCCAGTAAGATCATACATTCTTCGCTGCACTACATGTGCTCGATACCGTGGCATTCGAGCACAACAACTGATGGGTCAGCTCCCCCCAGCGCGGATCACACCGTCCCGACCGTTCTCCACTTCAGGCGTGGACTACGCTGGTCCACTTACCATCAAGACCTGGAAGGGAAAGGGCGCCAAGAAACAGAAAGGATGGCTGTGCATCTTCGTGTGTTTCGTCACTTCGGCTCTGCATCTGGAGGCTGTAAGTGATTACTCAACTGACTCATTTTTAGCTGCTTTTAGACGGTTCACAGGGCGAAGGGGCATCTGCAGAACACTACACAGTGACTGCGGCTCAAACTTCGTTGGAGCGGATGCTGCCTTGAAGAAACTGTTCACCGAGGGAACCGAAGAATCAAACCAACTGTACTGCTCACTAACAGAGAATGGAACAACGTGGAAATTCAATCCACCTGCAGCACCTCACATGGGAGGAAAATGGGAAGCAGCAGTCAAATCTGTCAAACACCATTTGAACCGAACGATAGGAGAGACTGCGCTTACGTATGAAGAACTGATCACATTACTTGCACAAATTGAAGCTGTTCTTAATTCCAGACCATTGGAGCCATTAACAGATGATCCTGACGATGTGTCAGCGCTAACACCAGCTCATTTCCTGATTGGCGAACCAATTGCAACAGTTCCAGAACCATCGCTTATTGACACTGCACCAACAAGGTTGTCACGATGGCAATTCATCCAGCAACGGCTCCAATACTTCTGGTCTAAATGGTCAACTCAGCATCTTCAACGACATCTATCGACATCCAAGTGGCACCACCCATCACACGAGATCAAGGTTGGATCATTGGTACTAATCACAGACGAAAGGCTGCCTCCTACAAAGTGGCCTCTTGCCAGAGTCACTGAGCTACACCCAGGAAAAGATGGGCTGACTCGTGTGGTGTCGCTCAAGACGGCCACAACTACGTTGACAAGACCGATCACCAAACTTGCGATTCTGCCTGCACCAGCTCAAGCAGAACAATTCAAGAAAATCAGCGACACAGTCGCTGATGGCGGGCGGAATGTTGCGTATTGAGAGCGGCTCGATAGAAGAGCGCAGTAGTGACTATATGTCACTGTCGGCACGGATCATTTGAATAAAGAGTGACGGCAGGTCCTGGCGACACTGCCCCACTCTAGATCGCAATCGATACACTGCTCGATGAATGGCTCGCCTATCAGCGGCTCGCGTGACGCGCTATTGTCCACACAAAGGGACAAATCATCTTCGCGAACAACTCTTAGAAAAAACGTCGTGCTTCCGTCCGCATCGATTCGGCACGAGGATCTTTCCCGCGAAATCGATCGGCCATTATCGTCTTACACTTGGTGCTGTACACACGTGTGCAAAATTGAGTTGTGAGTGAGAGAGCGAGAAATTCATCTGGGCAGTTAAGAAACATCATAGCAAATTAACAGGCAGGTTCACCCTCAAAATTTTGTAATCATTTTCATTGTTAATTTGCTGGCATTATTGTAACAGATCAGCGACAAGACCAACACGTTTTTCGTTGAACCGTTCGCAGGCGACTGTGTGGTTCCGCATTTAGCGACCTGTGATTCTATACAATTGGTAATTCATTTTGTTGCTGTTTCTATCAGATCACTGTACATCTATTTATTTATTTATTGTGAATTAATCACCGTGTGTACTCTTACAATAGAAAAACTCAGCAAGTAATCCAGTGCAGTGGCTGATTGAGCAGCTCACAAGCACTTCGCCTAACATAGAGAAAAGGTACTTTTCATATTCAACTGCGCTTATTCTTTTAATAAAAGTACAGAACACAGCATCTTGTCCAATTATTTCTGCTTGCCTGTCACCAGACTCTTTATTCGAATCCGGCTCTTGTCCCTTTCTTTTACCATCTTGAATTAATAATACAGTCCACTATCATCTCTACCAAACAGATCGAAACCTTTGACAGTAATACATTTTCTTGAAGCTCTTGACGCGTACTTTCAGATAGGACTATCAGCGAAAGCCCATCATCAAAAAAATTTGTTTCAGTACTAGTGGTCGACCAAGGCGATTCGTCGATTAATCAAGTCTTTGGTTTTTTGGCTGTAACTCCAAAAATAATGAACTTAGAAGGCACTGCCTGCGATTTTTGTGATCCGCTTTCCGTCCCCTTTAAGCGTGCGTAAGCACAAGTCGACCGAAAATTTTTCTAGTTTTTGCCGAAATAAAATGTGAGGGGCAAGTATCCTTTAACGTTTTCTCGATTTTCTTGAATCGCCTGTAACTTTCGAACCAGCGATCGAAACCTTTGACAGTAATACATTTTCTTGAAGCTCTTGACGCGTACTTTCAGATAGGACTATCAGCGAAAGCCCATCATCAAAAAAATTTGTTTCAGTACTAATGGTCGACCAAGGCGATTCGTCGATTAATCAAGTCTTTGGTTTTTTGGCTGTAACTCCGAAAATAATGCACTTAGAAGGCTCTGCCTGCGATTTTTGTGATCCGCTTCCCGTCCCCTTTAAGCGTGCGTAAGCACAAGTCGACCGAAAATTTTTCCAGTTTTTGCCGAAATAAAATGTAAGGGGCAAGTATCCTTTAACGTTTTCTCGATTTTCTTGAATCGCCTGTAACTTTCGAACCAGCGATCGAAACCTTTGATAGTCATACATTTTCTTGAAACTCTTGACGCGTACTTTCAGATAGGACTATCAGCGAAAGCCCATCATCAATAAAAATTGTTTCAGTACTAGTGGTCGACCAAGGCAATTCGTCAATTAATCAAGTCTTTGTTTTTTGGCTGTAACTCCGAAAATAATGCACTTAGAAGGCTCTGCCTGCGATTTTTGTGATCCTCTTTCCGTCCTCTTTAAGCATGCGTAAGCACAAGTCGACCGAAAAACATTCCAGTTTTTGCCGAAATGAAATGTAAGGGATATGTATCCCTTACCGTCTTCTCGATTTTCCTGAATCGCCTGTAACTTTCGAACCAGCGATCGAAACCTTTGATAATCATACATTTTCTTGAAGCTCTTTACGCGTACTCTAAGGTAGGACTATCAGCGAAAGCCCGTTTCAAAAAAAATTGTTTCAGTGCTAGTGGTCGACCGAAGCGATTCGTCGATTAATCAAGTTTTTGGTTTTTTGGCTGTAACTCCGAAAATAATGCACTTAGAAGGCTCTGCCTGCGATTTTTGTGATCCTCTTTCCGTCCTCTTTAGGCATGCGTAAGCACAAGTCGACCGAAAAACTTTCCAGTTTTTGCCGAAATAAAATGTAAGGGGCAAGTATCCCTTACCGTTTTCTCGATTTTCTTGAATTGCCTGTAACTTTCGAACCAGCGATCGAAACCTTTGATAATCATACATTTTCTTGAAGCTCTTGACGCGTTCTGTAAGATAGGACTATCACCGAAAGCCCATATTTAAAAAAAAATGTTCAGTACTAGTGGTCGACCAAGGCGATTCGTCGATTAATCAAGTCTTTGGTTTTTTGGCTGTAACTCCGAAAATAATGCACTTAGAAGGCTCTGCCTGCGATTTTTGTGATCCTCTTTCCGTCCCCTTTAAGCTTGCGTAAGCACAAGTCGGCCGAAAGCTTTTCCAGTTTTTGCCGAAATAAAATGTAAGGGGCAAGTATCCTTTTACGTTTTCTCGATTTTCTTGAATCGCCTGTAACTTTCGAACCAGCGATCGAAACCTTTGACAGTAATACATTTTCTTGAAGCTCTTGCCGCGTTCTTTAAAATAGGGCTATCAGCGAAAGCCCATCTTTAAAAAAAATTGTTTCAGTGTTAGTGGTCGACCGAGGCGATTCGTCGATTAATCAAGTCTTTGGTTTTTGGGCTGTAACTCCGAAAATAATGCACTTAGAAGGCTCTGCCTCCGATTTTTGTGATCCGCTTTCCGTCCCCTTTAAGCGTGCGTAAGCACAAGTCGACCGAAAATTTTTCCAGTTTTTGCCGAAATAAAATGTAAGGGGCAAGTATCCTTTAACGTTTTCTCGATTTTCTTGAATCGCCTGTAACTTTCGAACCAGCGATCGAAACCTTTGATAGTTATACATTTTCCTGAAGCTCTTGACGCGTACTTTCAGATAGGACTATCAGCGAAAGCCCATCATCAATAAAAATTGTTTCAGTACTAGTGGTCGACCAAGGCAATTCGTCGATTAATCAAGTCTTTGGTTTTTTGGCTGTAACTCCGAAAATAATGCACTTAGAAGGCTCTGCCTGCGATTTTTGTGATCCTCTTTCCGTCCTCTTTAGGCATGCGTAAGCACAAGTCGAACGAAAAACATTCCAGTTTTTGCCGAAATGAAATGTAAGGGATATGTATCCCTTAACGTCTTCTCGATTTTCTTGAGTCGCCTGTAACTTTCGAACCAGCGATCGAAACCTTTGATAATCATACATCTTCTTGAAGCTCTTGACGCGTTCTGTAAGATAGGACTATCACCGAAAGCCCATATTTAAAAAAAAAAGTTCAGTACTAGTGGTCGACCAAGGCGATTCGTCGATTAATCAAGTCTTTGGTTTTTTGGCTGTAACTCCGAAAATAATGCACTTAGAAGGCTCTGCCTGCGATTTTTGTGATCCTCTTTCCGTCCTCTGTAGGCACGCGTAAGCACAAGTCGACCGAAAAACTTTCCAGTTTTTGCCGAAATAAAATGTAAGGGGCAAGTATCCATTAACGTTTTCTCGATTTTCTCGAACAGCCTGTAACTTTCGAACCAGCGATCGGAACCTTTGATAATTATACATTTTCTTGAAGCTCTTGACGCGTTCCTTAAGATAGGACTATCAGTGAAAGCCCATCATCAAAAAAAATTGTTTCAGTACTAGTGGTCGACCAAGGCGATTCGTCGATTAATCAAGTCTTTGGTTTTTGGGCTGTAACTCCGAAAATAATGCACTTAGAAGGCTCTGCCTGCGATTTTTGTGATCCTCTTTCCGTCCTCTTTAGGCATGCGTAAGCCCAAGTCGACCGAAAAACTTTCCAGTTTTTGCCGAAATGAAATGTAAGGGATATGTATCCCTTACCGTTTTCTCGATTTTCTGGAATTGCCTGTAACTTTCGAACCAGCGATCGAAACCTTTGATATTCATACATTTTCTTGAAGCTCTTGACGCGTACTTTAAGGTAGGACTATCACCGAAAGCCCATATTTAAAAAAAAATGTTCAGGACTAGTGATCGACCAACGCGATTCGTCGATTAATTATGTCTTTGGTTTTTTGGCTGTAACTCCGAAAATAATGCACTTAGAAGGCTCTGCCTTCGATTTTTGTGATCCGCTTTCCGTCCCCTTTAAGCGTGCGTAAGCACAAGTCGACCGAAAATTTTTCCAGTTTTTGCCGAAATAAAATGTAAGGGGCAAGTATCCTTTAACGTTTTCTCGATTTTCTTGAATCGCCTGTAACTTTCGAACCATCGATCGTGTTGCGTATTGAGAGCGGCTCGATAGAAGAGCGCAGTAGTGACTATATGTCACTGTCGGCACGGATCATTTGAATAAAGAGTGACGGCAGGTCCTGGCGACACTGCCCCACTCTAGATCGCAATCGATACACTGCTCGATGAATGGCTCGCCTATCAGCGGCTCGCGTGACGCGCTATTGTCCACACAAAGGGACAAATCATCTTCGCGAACAACTCTTAGTAAAAACGTCGTGCTTCCGTCCGCATCGATTCGGCACGAGGATCTTTCCCGCGAAATCGATCGGCCATTATCGTCTTACACTTGGTGCTGTACACACGTGTGCAAAATTGAGTTGTGAGTGAGAGAGCGAGAAATTCATCTGGGCAGTTAAGAAACATCATAGCAAATTAACAGGCAGGTTCACCCTCAAAATTTTGTAATCATTTTCATTGTTAATTTGCTGGCATTATTGTAACAGATCAGCGACAAGACCAGCACGTTTTTCGTTGAACCGTTCGCAGGCGACTGTGTGGTTCCGCATTTAGCGACCTGTGATTCTATACAATTGGTAATTCATTTTGTTGCTGTTTCTATCAGATCACTGTACATCTATTTATTTATTTATTGTGAATTAATCACCGTGTGTACTCTTACAATAGAAAAACTCAGCAAGTAATCCAGTGCAGTGGCTGATTGAGCAGCTCACAAGCACTTCGCCTAACATAGAGAAAAGGTACTTTTCATATTCAACTGCGCTTATTCTTTTAATAAAAGTACAGAACACAGCATCTTGTCCAATTATTTCTGCTTGCCTGTCACCAGACTCTTTATTCGAATCCGGCTCTTGTCCCTTTCTTTTACCATCTTGAATTAATAATACAGTCCACTATCATCTCTACCAAACATTTTTTGGTCCTTCGAGCCGGATGTCTGGTCAGCAAGCTCTTCAATTGTGACAAGTGTGTCTTAGATCAGATCAATATGCATCTCGCTCACCTCACTCACTCCTCACAGGTACAGTTAAAAGAGAAAGTCAAGTTCAAGTGCAAGTTCAGGTGCACGTTCAAGTGAAAGTCAAGTTCAAGTGCAACGATGGCATCTCAGGAGCCGACAAAGGAACAGCTGAAGGGTGAAAGTGAACAGCATTCTCAAGAAGAGGAGCAGATGAAGGAGGTCCTAGAAGTGCCGCTCACTACAGGCACTCAGACAAGAGCAAGGTCGCCGTCACCAAACCAAAGCCAGACAGTGGCTAATGAGTTCCGCGTCCAGACCCAGCGGATGAGGCTGACCATGTTGGAGCAGTTTAGTGAAAAGCTGCATTTACAAGGCCTGACAAAAGACCAGCTTAGGAACTATGATCAACAAGCCAAAAAAGTCTGGGATTCCTTCAACAAGGACCATGAGCTCCTGGGTGCATCGTGCAGAAGTAGCTTCCTCCTGCATCCTTATATGACGGAGGGGGTATTTCAAAAGGCATTTGGGGCCTATTTAAAGATCACAGGAGAAGTTGCGGAGGCGCTTCTCAAATTGGAGAGCACTGCTCAAAGTGATGACAGTGAAAGTGGCTCAACAACCGCTCACCCCAAACGGAGCCGGGCCAACAAGCCAGAGATAAAACTCCCAACATTTAGTGGAGAACTCACGTGTTGGCCAGAATTCAGGGATCTCTTCACCTCCCTGATTATAGAAGACACAGATCTGTCTAATGTAGAACGGCTCCAGTATTTGAAGACTAGCTTGCAAGGAGAGGCTGCAAGGCTAGTGTCCGGTGCTCCTATGACATCGGAGGCCTTCTCGAAGGCATGGCGGCGAATTCACGACCGATACAACGACCACGATCGGCTCGTCCAGGCATATTTGGACCGCCTGCTGTCAAATCAACGTGAAGTGCCGCGCACCGGAAGAGCCTTAAACGGACTGCTCGCGGAGGTCAAACAGGACATTGACGCCTTAGTACAGCTCAAGGAGCCAGTGGAGGAATGGAGTCAAATCCTCATCTACGTCATAGCTCGAAGGCTCCCAGCGTCACTGAGGGAGGCCTGGGAAGTCAGTAAAAAGGGCGCAATGGAACGGCCCACATACCACGACCTGCTCAACCTGATACAAGGACGAGCCCAGGCACTGGAATCACTGCCTCCTCAGCAGAACAGTGCACTAAGAACGCAACCAGCTCCACGTGCCACAGTGGGACCGCGCAGTGTCCACACCGCCGTACAACAGACCGGCTCAACGCAGTACCCGTGTGACCATTGCAAAGGGGATCACTTCATCGTAATGTGCCCCAAATTCAAAGACATGCACCCAAGTGAGCGGCACAAGATTGCGGTGCAAAACCGCTTGTGCTTTAACTGTCTGGGGCACCATAACCTACAGGCTTGCTCATCAACAAGAACTTGCAAAACGTGTGGTGGGAGACACCACACTATGATACATTTCCCAGTGCAGAAGACTACTCAAGCATCAACATCGCAATAGGGAAATGTAGTGCCGTTTTGCCGCTGCTCGACGTCAAGCTCAACGAACTGCTCACCGATTCCAAGATCCTGCTCATTGACATTACTAGCTACCTGTCAAGCCCTATTGTTGACACCGATCACGAAGAGCCCAGTTCGACTGCTCATTGATCCCGGATCAGAATTGTCCTTCATTACGAACCATTTGGTCATCACACATGGACTGCCCCGTATGCATGCATCACTTTCCATCACTGGAATTGCGGACGGATCAAACTCCAAGAAAACAAAAGGTGTCACCACATTGCAACTGCAGTCAATGCATTCGTTGCAGTGTATCACAATTGTTGCGTACATCCTGGTCAAACTGACGAATAATATACCGTCATTTGAAGTAGGACATAGAGATTGGCCACACTTAACCTCGCTACAGTTGGCAGATCCTGACTACTTGATACCAAGGCCAATTGATATCATCATTGGAGCAGATGCATATGGAAAAGTGATCATGCCAGAAATAAGGAAACTGTCGGACTCCTCGCCTATTGCTCAACGAACAATTTTTGGCTGGACAGTGCTTGGACCGATCACTGAAGGTGAATCACTGACGCACAGGTCATATCATGCGTCATTGGACCAGTCAGACCAAAACATTCAAGACCTGCTCACGAAGTTCTGGGTTCAAGAGGAAATTCCATCATCTCAAGAACATCTGTATAACCCAGAAGAGGAAGCATGCGAGGAGCATTTCAAAACAACTTACTCACGGGACAAAAGTGGAAGATATACGGTGAGGATACCACTCAAAGCACCTGTGTCTATGCTCGGATCGTCAACTTTGACAGCAGAGCGATGTTTGCGTCGGATCATCAAACGACTCTCAGCCAAGGATTCATACAGTGAACTGTACACCACATTTATGAAGGAGTATGAAGAGTTGGGACACATGAGACGCGCACCAAGCGGTCTCATACCAACAGTGCATCATCATGAGCTCACTACTGCTCAGCGATCTGACGAGATGACCTTAGCACATGACGCTTCGGCGTCAGGAGGGTTGAGGGTCTCACAAAGTCAGTCGTTGGAGCACGGTGCAGTTCAACCACCATACTACCTTCCACATCATGGTGTTGTCCGAGAGGACAGTAGTACAACAAAACTGAGAGTTGTGTTCAATGGATCAAGCCCAACATCAACAGGGATATCGCTCAATGACATCCAACACACAGGTGCAAAAGTACAAAAAGACATTGTTGAAGTACTTTTGTGGATCAGAAAATTCAAGTATCTGTTCACCACCGATATCAAGCAGATGTATCGACAGATCAAAGTACATCAGGACGACTGGGATTTACAACGGATCTTGTGGATCGATGACCAGCACAACGTAGTGCCATACCAACTAACCACCGTTACATACAGAACAAGATCAGCTCCATTCCTCGCAATCAGAACAATTCTGCAGCTGGTAGAGGACGAAGGTCATCGATTTCCATTGGCAATTGACCCGATCATTAAGGGCAGATATGTAGACGATATATTTGGAGGAGCAGATCACTATGAAGAGCTTGACGAAATATCAAACCAGGTAACCCACCTTTGCAAGGCGGGCGGGTTCCCATTGGCAAAATGGCACAGCAACAGTAAAGAATTCACACAGCAACCGGATCACCAAGCACCAAAGAGCACAGAGCATTTATTTGAAGATAGCAGTACAAAAATCTTAGGCCTGTCTTGGATACCTTACACAGACACCTTCAAGTACTGTGTAAATCCACCGCTCACAAGTTCCAACGTGACGAAGAGAATCATATTGTCAGAAACTGCTCAACTATATGATCCTCTTGGATTCTTATCACCATTTGTCGTGAGAGCCAAGGTACTGCTCCAAGAATTATGGCTCGAGAAGCTGAAGTGGGACGATACAGTGTCTCCAAACATCACGACAAAGTGGAATGCGTTCAGATTAGAACTCGAACAAGTACCTGATCTTGCTGTCCCTCGCTGGATTCGAACTACAGCGGATTCAACGATAGAACTGCACGGGTTCTCAGATGCATCGCAACTTGCAATGGCAGCTGCTATCTTCATCAAGACGACTGATCCAGGAGGTGCAGTCAGTGTCACATTGGTTTGTGCAAAGTCAAAAGTCGCTCCGCTCAAGAGAATGTCGATTCCTAGGTTGGAATTGACAGCAGCTCTACTCGCTGCAAAGCTCATGAGACATGTACAAACCACACTTGAGATCAATGACGTGAAGAAATTCTTGTGGACCGATTCATTAGTGACATTGACCTGGATCAAATCGCATCCTTCACGGTGGAAAGACTATGTCAGGAATCGAGTGTCAACAATTCAAGATCTTACTCCAAGCAGCGTATGGAGGTTTGTTCCTGGCAAAGAAAATCCAACCGACTGTGCTTCTAGAGGACTTACGATTTCCCAGCTCCAGAAGCATAAACTGTGGTGGACAGGACCACAGTGGTTACACAACGACGAAAAGTCGTGGCCGAGACAACCAACAGAACAGGATTCACAATCAAGGCAAGAGGAGCGTCCGGGGCTCACTCTCACCGTGGCAACAGTTCAAAAAAAGTATCACTGGGAAATGATTTACAATTTCTCGTCACTTATGAGACTGCTCAGAGTGACAGCAATTTGCTTTAGAGTTGGCCAGATCATCAAGAAGACGCCACGGGCAACACTCTCGTATCCACTTACGCCACACGATATAGAACGTGCGAGAGTGTTTTGGATCAAAGCAACACAAGCAGCATTTTTTCAGGTTGAACTCAAACAGCTCACCTCGGCCAAGCTACCACCATCACATCCTTTCAACCGACTGACTGCCTTTATTGACACACGAGGCATCATTCGTGTTGGAGGAAGAATCGATCAATCGAAGTTGGAACTTGAGACAGTGCACCCAGCAATCCTCCCACGTGAGACATGGTTTACGAATCTGATCATAGCAGATGCGCATCAAAAGACACTCCATGGTGGTACGCAGCTCACCATGAATTACATTCGACGATCATACTGGATCATTGGTGGTAGAGCTCCAGTAAGATCATACATTCTTCGCTGCACTACATGTGCTCGATACCGTGGCATTCGAGCACAACAACTGATGGGTCAGCTCCCCCCAGCGCGGATCACACCGTCCCGACCGTTCTCCACTTCAGGCGTGGACTACGCTGGTCCACTTACCATCAAGACCTGGAAGGGAAAGGGCGCCAAGAAACAGAAAGGATGGCTGTGCATCTTCGTGTGTTTCGTCACTTCGGCTCTGCATCTGGAGGCTGTAAGTGATTACTCAACTGACTCATTTTTAGCTGCTTTTAGACGGTTCACAGGGCGAAGGGGCATCTGCAGAACACTACACAGTGACTGCGGCTCAAACTTCGTTGGAGCGGATGCTGCCTTGAAGAAACTGTTCACCGAGGGAACCGAAGAATCAAACCAACTGTACTGCTCACTAACAGAGAATGGAACAACGTGGAAATTCAATCCACCTGCAGCACCTCACATGGGAGGAAAATGGGAAGCAGCAGTCAAATCTGTCAAACACCATTTGAACCGAACGATAGGAGAGACTGCGCTTACGTATGAAGAACTGATCACATTACTTGCACAAATTGAAGCTGTTCTTAATTCCAGACCATTGGAGCCATTAACAGATGATCCTGACGATGTGTCAGCGCTAACACCAGCTCATTTCCTGATTGGCGAACCAATTGCAACAGTTCCAGAACCATCGCTTATTGACACTGCACCAACAAGGTTGTCACGATGGCAATTCATCCAGCAACGGCTCCAATACTTCTGGTCTAAATGGTCAACTCAGCATCTTCAACGACATCTATCGACATCCAAGTGGCACCACCCATCACACGAGATCAAGGTTGGATCATTGGTACTAATCACAGACGAAAGGCTGCCTCCTACAAAGTGGCCTCTTGCCAGAGTCACTGAGCTACACCCAGGAAAAGATGGGCTGACTCGTGTGGTGTCGCTCAAGACGGCCACAACTACGTTGACAAGACCGATCACCAAACTTGCGATTCTGCCTGCACCAGCTCAAGCAGAACAATTCAAGAAAATCAGCGACACAGTCGCTGATGGCGGGCGGAATGTTGCGTATTGAGAGCGGCTCGATAGAAGAGCGCAGTAGTGACTATATGTCACTGTCGGCACGGATCATTTGAATAAAGAGTGACGGCAGGTCCTGGCGACACTGCCCCACTCTAGATCGCAATCGATACACTGCTCGATGAATGGCTCGCCTATCAGCGGCTCGCGTGACGCGCTATTGTCCACACAAAGGGACAAATCATCTTCGCGAACAACTCTTAGAAAAAACGTCGTGCTTCCGTCCGCATCGATTCGGCACGAGGATCTTTCCCGCGAAATCGATCGGCCATTATCGTCTTACACTTGGTGCTGTACACACGTGTGCAAAATTGAGTTGTGAGTGAGAGAGCGAGAAATTCATCTGGGCAGTTAAGAAACATCATAGCAAATTAACAGGCAGGTTCACCCTCAAAATTTTGTAATCATTTTCATTGTTAATTTGCTGGCATTATTGTAACAGATCAGCGACAAGACCAACACGTTTTTCGTTGAACCGTTCGCAGGCGACTGTGTGGTTCCGCATTTAGCGACCTGTGATTCTATACAATTGGTAATTCATTTTGTTGCTGTTTCTATCAGATCACTGTACATCTATTTATTTATTTATTGTGAATTAATCACCGTGTGTACTCTTACAATAGAAAAACTCAGCAAGTAATCCAGTGCAGTGGCTGATTGAGCAGCTCACAAGCACTTCGCCTAACATAGAGAAAAGGTACTTTTCATATTCAACTGCGCTTATTCTTTTAATAAAAGTACAGAACACAGCATCTTGTCCAATTATTTCTGCTTGCCTGTCACCAGACTCTTTATTCGAATCCGGCTCTTGTCCCTTTCTTTTACCATCTTGAATTAATAATACAGTCCACTATCATCTCTACCAAACAGATCGAAACCTTTGACAGTAATACATTTTCTTGAAGCTCTTGACGCGTACTTTCAGATAGGACTATCAGCGAAAGCCCATCATCAAAAAAATTTGTTTCAGTACTAGTGGTCGACCAAGGCGATTCGTCGATTAATCAAGTCTTTGGTTTTTTTGGCTGTAACTCCAAAAATAATGAACTTAGAAGGCACTGCCTGCGATTTTTGTGATCCGCTTTCCGTCCCCTTTAAGCGTGCGTAAGCACAAGTCGACCGAAAATTTTTCTAGTTTTTGCCGAAATAAAATGTGAGGGGCAAGTATCCTTTAACGTTTTCTCGATTTTCTTGAATCGCCTGTAACTTTCGAACCAGCGATCGAAACCTTTGATAGTCATACATTTTCTTGAAGCTCTTGACGCGTACTTTCAGATAGGACTATCAGCGAAAGCCCATCATCAATAAAAATTGTTTCAGTACTAGTGGTCGACCAAGGCAATTCGTCGATTAATCAAGTCTTTGGTTTTTTGGCTGTAACTCCGAAAATAATGCACTTAGAAGGCTCTGCCTGCGATTTTTGTGATCCTCTTTCGGTCCTCTTTAGGCATGCGTAAGCACAAGTCGACCGAAAAACATTCCAGTTTTTGCCGAAATGAAATGTAAGGAATATGTATCCCTTAACGTCTTCTCGATTTTCCTGAATCGCCTGTAACTTTCGAACCAGCGATCGATACCTGTGATAATCATACATTTTCTTGAAGCTCTTGACGCGTACTTTACGGTAGGACTATCACCGAAAACCCATATTTAAAAAAAAATGTTTAGTACTAGTGGTCGACCAACGCGATTCGTCGATTAATCAAGTCTTTGGTTTTTGGGCTGTAACTCCGAAAATAATGCACTTAGAAGGCTCTGCTTCCGATTTTTGTGATCCTCTTTCCATCCTCTTTAAGCGTGCGTAAGCACAAGTCGACCGAAACACTTTCCATTATTTGCCGAAATAAAATGTAAGGGGTATGTATCCCTTAACGTTGACTCGGTTTTCTTGAATCGCCTGTAGCTATCGAACCAGCGATCGAAACCTATGATAATCAAACATTTTCTTGAAGCTCTTGACGCGTACTTAAAGACAGGACTATCAGCGAAAGCCCATCTTTAAAAAAAACTGTTTCAGTAGAAGTGGTCGACCAAGGCTCGTCGTCCATTAATTAGGTCATTGGTTTTTGGGCTGTAATTTTGACAATAATGCACTTAGAAGGCTTAGCCTGCGATTTTTGTGATCCTCTTTCCGTCCCTTTAAGCGTGCGTATGCACAAATCGACCGAAAAACTTTCCAGTTTTGCCGAAATAAAATGTAAGGGGCAAGTATCCATTAACGTTTTCTCGATTTTCTCGAACAGCCTGTAACTTTCGAACCAGCGATCGGAACCTTTGATAATTATACATTTTCTTGAAGCTCTTGACGCGTACTTTACGGTAGGACTATCACCGAAAGCCCATATTTAAAAAAAAATGTTCAGTACTAGTGGTCGACCAACGCGATTCGTCGATTAATCAAATCTTTGGTTTTTTGGCTGTAACTCCAAAAATAATGCACTTAGAAGGCTCTGCCTGCGATTTTTGTGATCCGCTTTCCGTCCTCTTTAGGCATGCGTAAGCACAAGTCGACCGAAAAACTTTCCCGTTTTTGCCGAAATAAAATGTAAGGGGCAAGTATCCCTTACCGTCTTCTCGATTTTCCTGAATCGCCTGTAACTTTCGAACCAGCGATCGAAACCTTTGATAATCATACATTTTCTTGAAGCTCTTGACGCGTACTCTAAGGTAGGACTATCAGCGAAAGCCCGTTTCAAAAAAAATTGTTTCAGTGCTAGTGGTCGACCGAAGCGATTCGTCGATTAATCAAATCTTTGGTTTTTTGGCTGTAACTCCAAAAATAATGCACTTAGAAGGCTCTGCCTGCGATTTTTGTGATCTGCTTTCCGTCCTCTTTAGGCATGCGTAAGCACAAGTCGACCGAAAAACTTTCCCGTTTTTGCCGAAATAAAATGTAAGGGGCAAGTATCCCTTACCGTCTTCTCGATTTTCCTGAATCGCCTATAACTTTCGAACCAGCGATCGATACCTGTGATAATCATACATTTTCTTGAAGCTCTTGACGCGTACTTTACGGTAGGACTATCACCGAAAACCCATATTTAAAAAAAAATGTTCAGTACTAGTGGTCGACCAACGCGATTCGTCGATTAATCAAGTCTTTGGTTTTTGGGCTGTAACTCCGAAAATAATGCACTTAGAAGGCTCTACCTCCGATTTTTGTGATCCGCTTTCCGTCCCCTTTAAGCGTGCGTAAGCACAAGTCGACCGAAAATTTTTCCAGTTTTTGCCGAAATAAAATGTAAGGGGCACGTATCCTTTAACGTTTTCTCGATTTTCTTGAATCGCCTGTAACTTTTGAACCAGCGATCGAAACCTTTGATAATCATACATTTTCTTGAAGCTCTTTACGCGTACTTTGAGGTAGGACTATCAGCGAAAGCCCGTCTTCAAAAAAAATTGTCTCAGGACTAGTGGTCGACCAAGGCGATTAGTCGATTAATCAAGTCTTCGGTTTTTTGGCTGTAACTCCGAAAATAATGCACTTAGACGGCTCTGCCTGCGATTTTTGTGATCCTCTTTCCGTCCCTTTTAAGCGCGCGTAAGCACAAGTCCACCGAAAAACTTTCCAGTTTTTGCCGAAATAAAATGTAAGAGGCAAGTATCCCTTACCGTTTTCTCGATTTTCTGGAATTGCCTGTAACTTTCGAACCAGCGATCGAAACCTTTGATAATCATACATTTTCTTGAAGCTCTTGACGCGTACTTTAAGGTAGGACTATCACCGAAAGCCCATATTTAAAAAAAAATGTTCAGGACTAGTGATCGACCAACGCGATTCGTCGATTAATTATGTCTTTGGTTTTTTGGCTGTAACTCCGAAAATAATGCACTTAGAAGGCTCTGCCTTCGATTTTTGTGATCCGCTTTCCGTCCCCTTTAAGCGTGCGTAAGCACAAGTCGACCGAAAATTTTTCCAGTTTTTGCCGAAATAAAATGTAAGGGGCAAGTATCCTTTACCGTTTTCTAGATTTTCTTGAGTCGCCTGTAACTTTCGAACCAGCGATCGAAACCTTTGATAATCATACATTTTCTTGAAGCTCTTTACGCGTACTTTGAGGTAGGACTATCAGCGAAAGCCCGTCTTCAAAAAAAATTGTTTCAGTGCTAGTGGTCGACCGAGGCGATTCGTCGATTAATCAAGTCTTTGGTTTTTTGGATGTAACTCCGAAAATAATGCACTTAGAAGGCTCTGCCTGCGATTTTTGTGATCCTCTTTCCGTCCGCTTTAAGCATGCGTAAGCACAAGTCGACCGAAAATTTTTCCAGTTTTTGCCGAAATAAAATGTAAGGGGCAAGTATCCCTTACCGTTTTTGATTTTCTTGAATTGCCTGTAACTTTCGAACCAGCGATCGAAACCTTTGATAATCATACATTTTCTTGAAGCTCTTTACGCGTACTTTCAGATAGAACTATCAATGAAAGCCCATCATCAAAAAAAATTGTTTCAGTACTAGTGGTCGACCAAGGCGATTCGTCGATTAATCAAGTCTTTGGTTTTTTGGCTGTAACTCCAAAAATAATGAACTTAGAAGGCTCTGCCTGCGATTTATGTGATCCGCTTTCCGTCCCCTTTAAGCGTGCGTAAGCACAAGTCGACCGAAAATTTTTCTAGTTTTTGCCGAAATAAAATGTGAGGAGCAAGTATCCTTTAACGTTTTCTCGATTTTCTTGAATCGCCTGTAACTTTCGAACCAGCGATCGAAACCTTTGATAGTCATAGATATTCTTGAAGCTCTTGACGCGTACTTTCAGATAGGACTATCAGCGAAAGCCCATCATCAATAAAAATTGTTTCAGTACTAGTGGTCGACCAAGGCAATTCGTCGATTAATCAAGTCTTTGGTTTTTTGGCTGTAACTCCGAAAATAATGCACTTAGAAGGCTCTGCCTGCGATTTTTGTGATCCTCTTTCGGTCCTCTTTAGGCATGCGTAAGCACAAGTCGACCGAAAAACATTCCAGTTTTTGCCGAAATGAAATGTAAGGGATATGTATCCCTTAACGTCTTCTCGATTTTCCTGAATCGCCTGTAACTTTCGAACCAGCGATCGATACCTGTGATAATCATACATTTTCTTGAAGCTCTTGACGCGTACTTTACGGTAGGACTATCACCGAAAACCCATATTTAAAAAAAAATGTTTAGTACTAGTGGTCGACCAACGCGATTCGTCGATTAATCAAGTCTTTGGTTTTTGGGCTGTAACTCCGAAAATAATGCACTTAGAAGGCTCTGCTTCCGATTTTTCAGATCCTCTTTCCGTCCTCTTTAAGCGTGCGTTAGCACAAGTCGACCGAAACACTTTCCATTTTTTGCCGAAATAAAATGTAAGGGGTATGTATCCTTTACCGTTTCCTCGATTTTCTTTAATCGCCTGTTACTTTCAAACCAGCGATCGAAACCTTTGATAATCCCACATTTTCTTGAAGCTCTTGACGCGTTCTGTAAGATAGGACTATCACCGAAAGCCCATATTTAAAAAAAAATGTTCAGTACTAGTGGTCGACCAAGGCGATTCGTCGATTAATCAAGTCTTTGGTTTTTTGGCTGTAACTCCGAAAATAATGCACTTAGAAGGCTCTGCCTGCGATTTTTGTGATCCGCTTTCCGTCCTCTTTAGGCATGCGTAAGCACAAGTCGACCGAAAAACTTTCCCGTTTTTGCCGAAATAAAATGTAAGGGGCAAGTATCCCTTACCGTCTTCTCGATTTTCCTGAATCGCCTATAACTTTCGAACCAGCGATCGATACCTGTGATAATCATACATTTTCTTGAAGCTCTTGACGCGTACTTTACGGTAGGACTATCACCGAAAACCCATATTTAAAAAAAAATGTTCAGTACTAGTGGTCGACCAACGCGATTCGTCGATTAATCAAGTCTTTGGTTTTTGGGCTGTAACTCCGAAAATAATGCACTTAGAAGGCTCTACCTCCGATTTTTGTGATCCGCTTTCCGTCCCCTTTAAGCGTGCGTAAGCACAAGTCGACCGAAAATTTTTCCAGTTTTTGCCGAAATAAAATGTAAGGGGCACGTATCCTTTAACGTTTTCTCGATTTTCTTGAATCGCCTGTAACTTTTGAACCAGCGATCGAAACCTTTGATAATCATACATTTTCTTGAAGCTCTTTACGCGTACTTTGAGGTAGGACTATCAGCGAAAGCCCGTCTTCAAAAAAAATTGTCTCAGGACTAGTGGTCGACCAAGGCGATTAGTCGATTAATCAAGTCTTCGGTTTTTTGGCTGTAACTCCGAAAATAATGCACTTAGACGGCTCTGCCTGCGATTTTTGTGATCCTCTTTCGGTCCTCTTTAGGCATGCGTAAGCACAAGTCGACCGAAAAACATTCCAGTTTTTGCCGAAATGAAATGTAAGGGATATGTATCCCTTAACGTCTTCTCGATTTTCCTGAATCGCCTGTAACTTTCGAACCAGCGATCGATACCTGTGATAATCATACATTTTCTTGAAGCTCTTGACGCGTACTTTACGGTAGGACTATCACCGAAAACCCATATTTAAAAAAAAATGTTTAGTACTAGTGGTCGACCAACGCGATTCGTCGATTAATCAAGTCTTTGGTTTTTGGGCTGTAACTCCGAAAATAATGCACTTAGAAGGCTCTGCTTCCGATTTTTCAGATCCTCTTTCCGTCCTCTTTAAGCGTGCGTTAGCACAAGTCGACCGAAACACTTTCCATTTTTTGCCGAAATAAAATGTAAGGGGTATGTATCCTTTACCGTTTCCTCGATTTTCTTTAATCGCCTGTTACTTTCAAACCAGCGATCGAAACCTTTGATAATCCCACATTTTCTTGAAGCTCTTGACGCGTTCTGTAAGATAGGACTATCACCGAAAGCCCATATTTAAAAAAAAATGTTCAGTACTAGTGGTCGACCAAGGCGATTCGTCGATTAATCAAGTCTTTGGTTTTTTTGGCTGTAACTCCGAAAATAATGCACTTAGAAGGCTCTGCCTGCGATTTTTGTGATCCTCTTTCCGTCCTCTTTAGGCATGCGTAAGCACAAGTCGACCGAAAAACTTTCCAATTTTTGCCGAAATAAAATGTAAGGGGCAAGTATCCCTTACCGTTTTTTGATTTTCTTGAGTCGCCTGTACCTTTCGAACCAGCGATCGAAACCTTTGATAATCATACATTTTCTTGAAGCTCTTGACGCGTTCTGTAAGATAGGACTATCACCGAAAGCCCATATTTAAAAAAAAAAGTTCAGTACTAGTGGTCGACCAAGGCGATTCGTCGATTAATCAAGTCTTTGGTTTTTTGGCTGTAACTCCGAAAATAATGCACTTAGAAGGCTCTGCCTGCGATTTTTCTGATCCTCTTTCCGTCCTCTTTAGGCATGCGTAAGCACAAGTCGACCGAAAATTTTTCCAGTTTTTGCCGAAATAAAATGTAAGGTGCAAGTATCCTTTAACGTTTTCTCGATTTTCTTGAATCGCCTGTAACTTTCGAACCAGCGATCGAAACCTTTGACAGTAATACATTTTCTTGAAGCTCTTGTCGCGTACTTTCAGATAGGACTATCAGCGAAAGCCCATCGTCAAAAAAAATTGTTTCAGTACTAGTGGTCGACCAAGGCAATTCGTCGATTAATCAAGTCTTTGGTTTTTTGGCTGTAACTCCGAAAATAATGCACTTAGAAGGCTCTGCCTGCGATTTTTGTGATCCTCTTTCCGTCCTCTTTAGGCATACGTAAGCACAAGTCGACCGAAAAACATTCCAGTTTTTGCCGAAATGAAATGTAAGGGATATGTATCCCTTAACGTCTTCTCGATTTTCCTGAATCGCCTGTAACTTTCGAACCAGCGACAGATACCTTTGATAATCATACATTTTCTTGAAGCTCTTGACGCGTACTTTACGGTAGGACTATCACCGAAAACCCGTATTTAAAAAAAAATGTTCAGTACTAGTGGTCGACCAACGCGATTCGTCGATTAATCAAGTCTTTGGTTTTTGGGCTGTAACTCCGAAAATAATGCACTTAGAAGGCTCTGCCTGCGATTTTTGTGATCCTCTTTCCGTCCCTTTTAAGCGTGCGTAAGCACAAGTCGACCGAAAAACTTTCCAGTTTTTGCCGAAATAAAATGTGAGGGACAAGTATCCCTTACCGTTTTCTAGATTTTCTTGAGTCGCCTGTAACTTTCGAACCAGCGATCGAAACCTTTGATAATCATACATTTTCTTGAAGCTCTTTACCCGTACTTTGAGGTAGGACTATCAGCGAAAGCCCGTCTCCAAAAAAATTGTTTCAGTACTAGTGGTCGACCGAGGCGATTCGTCGATTAATCAAGTCTTTGGTTTTTTGGCAGTAACTCCGAAAATAATGCACTTAGAAGGCTCTGCCTGCGATTTTTCAGATCCTCTTTCCGTCCTCTTTAAGCGTGCGTTAGCACAAGTCGACCGAAACACTTTCCATTTTTTGCCGAAATAAAATGTAAGGGGTATGTATCCTTTACCGTTTCCTCGATTTTCTTTAATCGCCTGTTACTTTCAAACCAGCGATCGAAACCTTTGATAATCCCACATTTTCTTGAAGCTCTTGACGCGTTCTGTAAGATAGGACTATCACCGAAAGCCCATATTTAAAAAAAAATGTTCAGTACTAGTGGTCGACCAAGGCGATTCGTCGATTAATCAAGTCTTTGGTTTTTTGGCTGTAACTCCGAAAATAATGCACTTAGAAGGCTCTGCCTGCGATTTGTGTGATCCTCTTTCCGTCCTCTTTAGGCATGCGTAAGCACAAGTCGACCGAAAAACTTTCCAATTTTTGCCGAAATAAAATGTAAGGGGCAAGTATCCCTTACCGTTTTTTGATTTTCTTGAGTCGCCTGTACCTTTCGAACCAGCGATCGAAACCTTTGATAATCAAACATTTTCTTGAAGCTCTTTACGCGTACTTTGAGGTAGGACTATCAGCGAAAGCCCATCTTTAAAAAAATTGTTTCTGTACTAGTGGTCGACAGAGGCGATTCGTCTATTAATCAAGTCTTTGGTTTTTTGGCTGTAACTCCGAAAATAATGCACTTAGAAGGCTCTGCCTGCGATTTTTGTGATCCTCCTTCCGTCCCCTTTAAGCGTGCGTAAGCACAAGTCGACCGAAAGTTTTTCCAGTTTTTGCCGAAATAAAATGTAAGGGGCAAGTATCCCTTATCGTTTTCTAGATTTTCTTGAGTCGCCTGTAACTTTCGAACCAGCGATCGGAACCTTTGATAATTATACATTTTCTTGAAGCTCTTGACGCGTTCCTTAAGATAGGACTATCAGCGAAAGCCCGTCTTCAAAAAAAATTGTCTCAGGACTAGTGGTCGACCAAGGCGATTAGTCGATTAATCAAGTCTTCGGTTTTTTGGCTGTTACTCCGAAAATAATGCATTTAGAAGGCTCTGCCTGCGATTTTTGTGATCCTCTTTCCGTCCATTTTAAGCGTGCGTAAGCACAAGTCCACCGAAAAACTTTCCAGTTTTTGCCGAAATAAAATGTAAGGGGCAAGTATCCCTTACCGTTTTCTCGATTTTCTGGAATTGCCTGTAACTTTCGAACCAGCGATCGAAACTTTTGATAATCGTACATTTTCTTGAAGCTCTTGACGCGAACTTTAAGGTAGGTCTATCACCGAAAGCCCATAAAAAAAAAAAAAGTTCAGTACTAGTGGTCGACCAACGCGATACGTCGATTAATTATGTCTTTGGTTTTTTGGCTGTAACTCCGAAAATAATGCACATAGAAGGCTCTGCCTTCGATTTTTGTGATCCGCTTTCGGTCCCCTTTAAGCGTGCGTAAGCACAAGTCGACCGAAAATTTTTCCAGTTTTTGCCGAAATAAAATGTAAGGGGCAAGTATCGTTTAACGTTTTCTCGATTTTCTTGAATCGCCTGTAACTTTCGAACCATCGATCGAAACCTTTGACAGTAATACATTTTCTTGAAGCTCTTGACGCGTACTTTCAGATAGGACTATCAGCGAAAGCCCATCATCAAAAAAATTTGTTTCAGTACTAGTGGTCGACCAAGGCGATTCGTCGATTAATCAAGTCTTTGGTTTTTTGGCTGTAACTCCGAAAATAATGCACATAGAAGGCTCTGCCTGCGATTTTTGTGATCCTCTTTCCGTCCTCTTTAGGCATGCGTAAGAACAAGTCGACCGAAAAACTTTCCAGTTTTTGCCGAAGTAAAATGTAAGGGGCAAGTATCCCTTACCGTTTTCTAGATTTTCTTGAGTCGCCTGTAACTTTCGAACCAGCGATCGAAACCTTTGATAATCATAAATTTTCTTGAAGCTCTTTACGCGTACTTTCAGATAGGACTATCAGTGAAAGCCCATCATAAAAAAAAATGGTTTCAGTGCTAGTGGTCGACCGAGGCGATTCGTCGATTAATCAAGTCTTTGGTTTATGGGCTGTAACTCCGAAAATAATGCACTTAGAAGGCTCTGCCTGCGATTTTTGTGATCCTCTTTCCGTCCTCTTTAGGCATGCGTAAGCACAAGTCGACCGAAAAACATTCCAGTTTTTGCCGAAATGAAATGTAAGGGATATGTATCCCTTAACGTCTTCTCGATTTTCCTGAATCGCCTGTAACTTTCGAACCAGCGATCGATACCTGTGATAATCATACATTTTCTTGAAGCTCTTGACGCGTACTTTACGGTAGGACTATCACCGAAAAGTCATATTTAAAAAAAAATGTTCAGTACTAGTGGTCGACCAACGCGATTCGTCGATTAATCAAGTCTTTGGTTTTTGGGCTGTAACTCCGAAAATAATGCACTTAGAAGGCTCTGCCTGCGATTTTTGTGATCCTCTTTCCGTCCCTTTTAAGCGTGCGTAAGCACAAGTCGACCGAAAAACTTTCCAGTTTTTGCCGAAATAAAATGTGAGGGGTATGTATCCCTTAACGTTGTCTCGGTTTTCTTGAATCGCCTGTAGCTATCGAACCAGCGATCGAAACCTATGATAATCAAACATTTTCTTGAAGCTCTTGACGCGTATTTAAAGACAGGACTATCAGCGAAAGCCCATCTTTAAAAAAAAATGTTTCAGTAGAAGTGGTCGACCAAGGCTCTTCGTCCATTAATTTGGTCATTGGTTTTTGGGCTGTAATTTTGACAATAATGCACTTAGAAGGCTTAGCCTGCGATTTTTGTGATCCTCTTTCCGTCCCTTTAAGCGTGCGTAAGCACAAGTCGACCGAAAAACTTTCCAGTTTTTGCCGAAATAAAATGTAAGGGGCAAGTATCCATTAACGTTTTCTCGATTTTCTCGAACAGCCTGTAACTTTCGAACCAGCGATCGGAACCTTTGATACTCTTTCCGTCCCTTTTAAGCGTGCGTAAGCACAAGTCGACCGAAAAACTTTCCAGTTTTTGCCGAAATAAAATGTGAGGGACAAGTATCCCTTACCGTTTTTTGATTTTCTTGAGTCGCCTGTAACTTTCGAACCAGCGATCGAAACCTTTGATAATCATACATGTTCTTGAAGCTCTTTACGCGTACTTTGAGGTAGGACTATCAGCGAAAGCCCATCTTTAAAAAAATTGTTTCTGTACTAGTGGTCGACCGAGGCGATTCGTCTATTAATCAAGTCTTTGGTTTTTTGGCTGTAACTCCGAAAATAATGCACTTAGAAGGCTCTGCCTGCGATTTTTGTGATCCTCTTTCCGTCCTCTTTAGGCGTGCGTAAGCACAAGTCGACCGGAAAACTTTCCAGTTTTTGCCGAAATAAAATGTGAGGGGCAAGTATCCCTTACCGTTTTCTCGATTTTCTTGAATTGCCCGTAACTTTCGAACCAGCGATCGAAACCTTTGACAGTAATACATTTTCTTGAAGCTCTTGACGCGTACTTTCAGATAGGACTATCAGTGAAAGCCCATCATCAAAAAAAATTTTTTCAGTACTAGTGGTCGACCAAGGCGATTCGTCGATTAATCAAGTCTTTGGTTTTTTGGCTGTAACTCCAAAAATAATGCACTTAGAAGGCTCTGCCAGCGATTTTTGTGATACACATTCCGTTCTTTGTAGGCATGCGTAAGCACAAGTCGAACGAAAAACTTTCCAGTTTTTGCCGAAATAAAATGTAAGGGGCAAGTATCCCTTACCGTTTTCTCGATTTTTTGAATCGCCTGTAACTTTCGAACCAGCGATCGAAACCTTTGATAATCATACATTTCCCTGAAGCTCTTGACGCGTACTTCCAGATAGGACTATCAGCGAAAGCCCATCATCAAAAGAAATTGTTTCAGTACTAGTGGTCGACCAAGGCGATTCGTCGATTAATCAAGTCTTTGGTTTTTTTGGCTGTAACTCCAAAAACAATGAACTTAGAAGGCTCTGCCTGCGATTTTTGTGATCCTCTTTCCGTCCTCTTTAGGCATGCGTAAGCACAAGTCGACCGAAAAACTTTCCAGTTTTTGCCGAAATAAAATGTAAGGGGCAAGTATCCCTTACCGTTTTTGATTTTCTTGAAATGCCTGTAACTTTCGAACCAGCGATCG
Source organism: Anoplius nigerrimus (assembly GCA_914767735.1). Lineage (NCBI taxonomy): Eukaryota > Metazoa > Arthropoda > Insecta > Hymenoptera > Pompilidae > Anoplius > Anoplius nigerrimus. The sequence goes on along the minus strand of OU612079.1, from coordinate 1,010,206 downwards.
AAACCTTTGATAATCATACATTTTCTTGACGCTTTTTACGCGTACTTTGAGGTAGGACTATCAGCGAAAGCCCGTCTTCAAAAAAAATTGTTTCAGTGCTAGTGGTCGACCGAGGCGATTCGTCGATTAATCAAGTCTTTGGTTTTTTGGCTGTAACTCCGAAAATAATGCACTTAGAAGGCTCTGCCTGCGATTTTTGTGATCCTCTTTCCGTCCTCTGTAGGCACGCGTAAGCACAAGTCGAACGAAAAACTTTCAATTATTTGCCGAAATAAAATGTAAGGGGTATGTATCCCTTACCGTTTCCTCTTTTTCCTTTAATCGCCTGCTACTTTCGAACCAGCGGTCGAAACCTTTGATAGTCATACATTTTCGGGAAGCTCTTGATGCGTACTTCAAGATATTACTATCAGCGACATCCCATCTTCAAAAAAAAATTGTTTCAGTAGTAGTGGTCGACCGAGGCGATTCGTTGATTAATCAAGTCTTTGGTTTTTTGGCTGTAACTCCGAAAATAATGCACTTAGAAGGCTCTGCCTGCGATTTTTGTGATCCTCTTTCCGTCCCCTTTAAGCGTGCGTAAGCACAAGTCGACCGAAAAACTTTCCAGTTTTTGCCGAAATAAAATGTAAGGGGCAAGTATCCCTTACCGTTTTCTCGATTTTCTTGAATCGCCTGTAACTTTCGAACCAGCGATCGAAACCTTTGATAATCATACATTTTCTTGAAGCTCTTGACGCGTACTTTACGGTAGGACTATCACCGAAAGCCCATATTTAAAAAAAAATGTTCAGTACTAGTGGTCGACCAACGCGATTCGTCGATTAATCAAGTCTTTGGTTTTTTGGCTGTAACTCCAAAAATAATGCACTTAGAAGGCTCTGCCTGCGATTTTTGTGATCCGCTTTCCGTCCTCTTTAGGCATGTGTAAGCACAAGTCGACCGAAAAACTTTCCAGTTTTTGCCGAAATAAAATGTAAGGGGCAAGTATCCCTTACCGTTTTCTAGATTTTCTTGAGTCGCCTGTAACTTTCGAACCAGCGATCGGAACCTTTGATAATTATACATTTTCTTGAAGCTCTTGACGCGTTCCTTAAGATAGGACTATCAGCGAAAGCCCGTCTTCAAAAAAAATTGTCTCAGGACTAGTGGTCGACCAAGGCGATTAGTCGATTAATCAAGTCTTCGGTTTTTTGGCTGTAACTCCGAAAATAATGCATTTAGAAGGCTCTGCCTGCGATTTTTGTGATCCTCTTTCCGTCCCTTTTAAGCGTGCGTAAGCACAAGTCCACCGAAAAACTTTCCAGTTTTTGCCGAAATAAAATGTAAGGGGCAAGTATCCCTTACCGTTTTCTCGATTTTCTGGAATTGCCTGTAACTTTCGAACCAGCGATCGAAACCTTTGATAATCATACATTTTCTTGAAGCTCTTGACGCGTACTTTAAGGTAGGACTATCACCGAAAGCCCATATTTAAAAAAAAATGTTCAGTACTAGTGATCGACCAACGCGATTCGTCGATTAATTATGTCTTTGGTTTTTTGGCTGTAACTCCGAAAATAATGCACTTAGAAGGCTCTGCCTTCGATTTTTGTGATCCGCTTTCCGTCCCCTTTAAGCGTGCGTAAGCACAAGTCGACCGAAAATTTTTCCAGTTTTTGCCGAAATAAAATGTAAGGGGCAAGTATCCTTTAACGTTTTCTCGATTTCCTTGAATCGCCTGTAACTTTCGAACCATCGATCGAAACCTTTGACAGTAATACATTTTCTTGAAGCTCTTGACGCGTACTTTCAGATAGGACTATCAGCGAAAGCCCATCATCAATAAAAATTGTTTCAGTACTAGTGGTCGACCAAGTCAATTCGTCAATTAATCAAGTCTTTGGTTTTTTGGCTGTAACTCCGAAAATAATGCACTTAGAAGGCTCTGCCTGCGATTTTTGTGATCCTCTTTCCGTCCTCTTTAAGCATGCGTAAGCACAAGTCGACCGAAAAACATTCCAGTTTTTGCCGAAATGAAATGTAAGGGATATGTATCCCTTACCGTCTTCTCGATTTTCCTGAATCGCCTGTAACTTTCGAACCAGCGATCGAAACCTTTGATAATCATACATTTTCTTGAAGCTCTTTACGCGTACTCTAAGGTAGGACTATCAGCGAAAGCCCGTTTCAAAAAAAATTGTTTCAGTGCTAGTGGTCGACCGAAGCGATTCGTCGATTAATCAAGTCTTTGGTTTTTTGGCTGTAACTCCGAAAATAATGCACTTAGAAGGCTCTGCCTGCGATTTTTGTGATCCTCTTTCCGTCCTCTTTAGGCATGCGTAAGCACAAGTCGACCGAGAAACTTTCCAGTTTTTGCCGAAATAAAATGTAAGAGGCAAGTATCCCTTACCGTTTTCTCGATTTTCTTGAATTGCCTGTAACTTTCGAACCAGCGATCGAAACCTCTGATAATCATACATTTTCTTGAAGCTCTTGACGCGTACTTTACGGTAGGACTATCACCGAAAGCCCATATTTAAAAAAAAATGTTCAGTACTAGTGATCGACCAACGCGATTCGTCGATTAATTATGTCTTTGGTTTTTTGGCTGTAACTCCGAAAATAATGCACTTAGAAGGCTCTGCCTTCGATTTTTGTGATCCGCTTTCCTTCCCTTTAAGCGTGCGTAAGCACAAGTCGACCGAAAATTTTTCCAGTTTTTGCCGAAATAAAATGTAAGGGGCAAGTATCCTTTAACGTTTTCTCGATTTTCTTGAATCGCCTGTATCTTTCGAACCATCGATCGAAACCTTTGACAGTAATACATTTTCTTGAAGCTCTTGACGCGTACTTTCAGATAGGACTATCAGCGAAAGCCCATCATCAAAAAAATTTGTTTCAGTACTAGTGGTCGACCGAGGCGATTCGTCGATTAATCAAGTCTTTGGTTTTTTGGCTGTTACTCCGAAAATAATGCACTTAGAAGGCTCTGCCTGCGATTTTTGTGATCCGCTTTCCGTCCCCTTTAAGCGTGCGTAAGCACAAGTCGACCGAAAATTTTTCCAGTTTTTGCCGAAATAAAATGTAAGGGGCAAGTATCCTTTAACGTTTTCTCGATTTTCTTGAATCGCCTGTAACTTTCGAACCAGCGATCGAAACCTTTGATAGTCATACATTTTCTTGAAACTCTTGACGCGTACTTTCAGATAGGACTATCAGCGAAAGCCCATCATCAATAAAAATTGTTTCAGTACTAGTGGTCGACCAAGGCAATTCGTCAATTAATCAAGTCTTTGGTTTTTTGGCTGTAACTCCGAAAATAATGCACTTAGAAGGCTCTGCCTGCGATTTTTGTGATCCTCTTTCCGTCCTCTTTATGCATGCGTAAGCACAAGTCGACCGAAAAACATTCCAGTTTTTGCCGAAATGAAATGTAAGGGATATGTATCCCTTACCGTCTCCTCGATTTTCCTGAATCGCCTGTAACTTTCGAACCAGCGATCGAAACCTTTGATAATCATACATTTTCTTGAAGCTCTTTACGCGTACTCTAAGGTAGGACTATCAGCGAAAGCCCGTTTCAAAAAAAATTGTTTCAGTGCTAGTGGTCGACCGAAGCGATTCGTCGATTAATCAAGTCTTTGGTTTTTTGGCTGTAACTCCGAAAATAATGCACTTAGAAGGCTCTGCCTGCGATTTTTGTGATCCTCTTTCCGTCCTCTTTAGGCATGCGTAAGCACAAGTCGACCGAAAAACTTTCCAGTTTTTGCCGAAATAAAATGTAAGGGGCAAGTATCCCTTACCGTTTTCTCGATTTTCTTGAATTGCCTGTAACTTTCGAACCAGCGATCGAAACCTTTGATAATCATACATTTTCTTGAAGCCCTTGACGCGTACTTTACGGTAGGACTATCACCGAAAGCCCATATTTAAAAAACAATGTTCAGTACTAGTGGTCGACCAACGCGATTCGTCGATTAATCAAGTCTTTGGTTTTTTGGCTGTAACTCCAAAAATAATGCACTTAGAAGGCTCTGCCTGCGATTTTTGTGATCCGCTTTCCGTCCTCTTTAGGCATGCGTAAGCACAAGTCGACCGAAAAACTTTCCCGTTTTTGCCGAAATAAAATGTAAGGGGCAAGTATCCCTTACCGTTTTCTCGATTTTCTGGAATTGCCTGTAACTTTCGAACCAGCGATCGAAACCTTTGATAATCATACATTTTCTTGAAGCTCTTGACGCGTACTTTAAGGTAGGACTATCACCGAAAGCCCATATTTAAAAAAAAATGTTCAGTACTAGTGATCGACCAACGCGATTCGTCGATTAATTATGTCTTTGGTTTTTTGGCTGTAACTCCGAAAATAATGCACTTAGAAGGCTCTGCCTTCGATTTTTGTGATCCGCTTTCCGTCCCCTTTAAGCGTGCGTAAGCACAAGTCGACCGAAAATTTTTCCAGTTTTTGCCGAAATAAAATGTAAGGGGCAAGTATCCTTTAACGTTTTCTCGATTTTCTTGAATCGCCTGTAACTTTCGAACCATCGATCGAAACCTTTGACAGTAATACATTTTCTTGAAGCTCTTGACGCGTACTTTCAGATAGGACTATCAGCGAAAGCCCATCATCAAAAAAATTTGTTTCAGTACAAGTGGTCGACCAAGGCGATTCGTCGATTAATCAAGTCTTTGGTTTTTTGGCTGTAACTCCGAAAATAATGCACATAGAAGGCTCTGCCTGCGATTTTTGTGATCCTCTTTCCGTCCTCTTATCGCATGCGTAAGCACAAGTCGACCGAAAAACTTTCCAGTTTTTGCCGAAATAAAATGTAAGGGGCAAGTATCCCTTACCGTTTTCTAGATTTTCTTGAGTCGCCTGTAACTTTCGAACCAGCGATCGAAACCTTTGATAATCATACATTTTCTTGAAGCTCTTTACGCGTACTTTGAGGTAGGACTATCAGCGAAAGCCCGTCTTCAAAAAAAATTGTTTCAGTGCTAGTGGTCGACCGAGGCGATTCGTCGATTAATCAAGTCTTTGGTTTTTTGGCTGTAACTCCGAAAATAATGCACTTAGAAGGCTCTGCCTGCGATTTTTGTGATCCTCTTTCCGTCCCCTTTAAGCGTGCGTAAGCACAAGTCGACCGAAAATTTTTCCAGTTTTTGCCGAAATAAAATGTATGGGGCAAGTATCCATTAACGTTTTCTCGATTTTCTCGAACAGCCTGTAACTTTCGAACCAGCGATCGGAACCTTTGATAATTATACATTTTCTTGAAGCTCTTGACGCGTTCCTTAAGATAGGACTATCAGTGAAAGCCCATCATCAAAAAAACTTGTTTCAGTACTAGTGGTCGACCAAGGCGATTCGTCGATTAATCAAGTCTTTGGTTTTTTGGCTGTAACTCCAAAAATAATGCACTTAGAAGGCTCTGCCTGCGATTTTTGTGATCCTCTTTCCGTCCCCTTTAAGCTTGCGTAAGCACAAGTCGGCCGAAAGCTTTTCCAGTTTTTGCCGAAATAAAATGTAAGGGGCAAGTATCCTTTAACGTTTTCTCGATTTTCTTGAATCGCCTGTAACTTTCGAACCAGCGATCGAAACCTTTGACAGTAATACATTTTCTTGAAGCTCTTGCCGCGTTCTTTAAAATAGGGCTATCAGCGAAAGCCCATCTTTAAAAAAAATTGTTTCAGTGTTAGTGGTCGACCGAGGCGATTCGTCGATTAATCAAGTCTTTGGTTTTTGGGCTGTAACTCCGAAAATAATGCACTTAGAAGGCTCTGCATCCGATTTTTGTGATCCGCTTTCCGTCCCCTTTAAGCGTGCGTAAGCACAAGTCGACCGAAAATTTTTCCAGTTTATGCCGAAATAAAATGTAAGGGGCAAGTATCCTTTAACGTTTTCTCGATTTTCTTGAATCGCCTGTAACTTTCGAACCAGCGATCGAAACCTTTGATAGTCATACATTTTCTTGAAGCTCTTGACGCGTACTTTCAGATAGGACTATCAGCGAAAGCCCATCATCGATAAAAATTGTTTCAGTACTAGTGGTCGACCAAGGCGATTCGTCGATTAATCAAGTCTTTGGTTTTTTGGCTGTAACTCCGAAAATAATGCACTTAGAAGGCTCTGCCTGCGATTTTTCAGATCCTCTTTCCGTCCTCTTTAAGCGTGCGTTAGCACAAGTCGACCGAAACACTTTCCATTTTTTGCCGAAATAAAATGTAAGGGGTATGTATCCTTTACCGTTTCCTCGATTTTCTTTAATCGCCTGTTACTTTCAAACCAGCGATCGAAACCTTTGATAATCCCACATTTTCTTGAAGCTCTTGACGCGTTCTGTAAGATAGGACTATCACCGAAAGCCCATATTTAAAAAAAAATGTTCAGTACTAGTGGTCGACCAAGGCGATTCGTCGATTAATCAAGTCTTTGGTCTTTTGGCTGTAACTCCAAAAATAATGCACTTAGAAGGCTCTGCCTGCGATTTTTGTGATCCACATTCCGTTCTTTGTAGGCATGCGTAAGCACAAGTCGAACGAAAAACTTTCCAGTTTTTGCCGAAATAAAATGTAAGGGGCAAGTATCCCTTACCGTTTTCTCGATTTTCTGGAATTGCCTGTAACTTTCGAACCAGCGATCGAAACCTTTGATAATCATACATTTTCTTGAAGCTCTTGACGCGTACTTTAAGGTAGGACTATCACCGAAAGCCCATATTTAAAAAAAAATGTTCAGTACTAGTGGTCGACCAACGCGATTCGTCGATTAATTATGTCTTTGGTTTTTTGGCTGTAACTCCGAAAATAATGCACTTAGAAGGCTCTGCCTTCGATTTTTGTGATCCGCTTTCCGTCCCCTTTAAGCGTGCGTAAGCACAAGTCGACCGAAAATGTTTCCAGTTTTTGCCGAAATAAAATGTAAGGGGCAAGTATAAAAAAAAATGGTTTCAGTGCTAGTGGTCGACCGAGGCGATTCGTCGATTAATCAAGTCTTTTGTTTTTTGGCTGTAACTCCGAAAATAATGCACTTAGAAGGCTCTGCCTGCGAGTTTTGCGATCCGCTTTCCATCCTCTTTAAGCGTGCGTAAGCACAAGTCGACCGAAACACTTTCCATTATTTGCCGAAATAAAATGTAAGGGGTATGTATCCCTTAACGTTGTCTCGGTTTTCTTGAATCGCCTGTAACTTTCGAACCAGCGATCGAAACCTTTGATAATCATACATTTTCTTGAAGCTCTTTACGCGTACTTTGAGGTAGGACTATCAGCGAAAGCCCGTCTTCAAAAAAAATTATTTCAGCGCTAGTGGTCGACCGAGGCGATTCGTCGATTTATCAAGTCTTTGGTTTTTTGGCTGTAACTCCGAAAATAATGCACTTAGAAGGCTCTGCCTGCGATTTTTGTGATCCTCTATCCGTCCCCTTTAAGCGTGCGTAAGCACAAGTCGACCGAAAATTTTTCCAGTTTTTGCCGAAATAAAATGTAAGGGGCAAGTATCCTTTAACGTTTTCTCGATTTTCTTGAATCGCCTGTAACTTTCGAACCAGCGATCGAAACCTTTGACAGTAATACATTTTCTTGAAGCTCTTGTCGCGTACTTTCAGATAGGACTATCAGCGAAAGCCCATCATCAAAAAAAATTGTTTCAGTACTAGTGGTCGACCAACGCGATTCGTCGATTAATCAAGTCTTTGGTTTTTGGGCTGTAACTCCGAAAATAATGCACTTAGAAGGCTCTGCCTGCGATTTTTGTGATCCTCTTTCCGTCCCTTTTAAGCGTGCGTAAGCACAAGTCGACCGAAAAACTTTCCAGTTTTTGCCGAAATAAAATGTGAGGGACAAGTATCCCTTACCGTTTTCTCGATTTTCTTGAGTCGCCTGTAACTTTCGAACCAGCGATCGAAACCTTTGATAGTCATACATTTTCTTGAAGCTCTTTACCCGAACTTTGAGGTAGGACTATCAGCGAAAGCCCGTCTCCAAAAAAATTGTTTCAGTACTAGTGGTCGACCGAGGCGATTCGTCGATTAATCAAGTCTTTGGTTTTTTGGCTGTAACTCCGAAAATAATGCACTTAGAAGGCTCTGCCTGCGATTTTTCAGATCCTCTTTCCGTCCTCTTTAAGCGTGCGTTAGCACAAGTCGACCGAAACACTTTCCATTTTTTGCCGAAATAAAATGTAAGGGGTATGTATCCTTTACCGTTTCCTCGATTTTCTTTAATCGCCTGTTACTTTCAAACCAGCGATCGAAACCTTTGATAATCCCACATTTTCTTGAAGCTCTTGACGCGTTCTGTAAGATAGGACTATCACCGAAAGCCCATATTTAAAAAAAAATGTTCAGTACTAGTGGTCGACCAAGGCGATTCGTCGATTAATCAAGTCTTTAGTTTTTTGGCTGTAACTCCGAAAATAATGCACTTAGAAGGCTCTGCCTGCGATTTTTCTGATCCTCTTTCCGTCCTCTTTAGGCATGCGTAAGCACAAGTCGACCGAAAAACTTTCCAGTTTTTGCCGAAATAAAATGTAAGGGGCAAGTATCCCTTACCGTTTTTTGATTTTCTTGAGTCGCCTGTAACTTTCGAACCAGCGATCGAAACCTTTGATAATCATACATGTTCTTGAAGCTCTTTACGCGTACTTTGAGGTAGGACTATCAGCGAAAGCCCATCTTTAAAAAAATTGTTTCTGTACTAGTGGTCGACCGAGGCGATTCGTCTATTAATCAAGTCTTTGGTTTTTTGGCTGTAACTCCGAAAATAATGCACTTAGAAGGCTCTGCCTGCGATTTTTGTGATCCTCTTTCCGTCCTCTTTAGGCATGCGTAAGCACAAGTCGACCGGAAAACTTTCCAGTTTCTGCCGAAATAAAATGTAAGGGGCAAGTATCCCTTACCGTTTTCTCGATTTTCTTGAATTGCCTGTAACTTTCGAACCAGCGATCGAAACCTTTGACAGTAATACATTTTCTTGAAGCTCTTGACGCGTACTTTCAGATAGGACTATCAGTGAAAGCCCATCATCAAAAAAAATTTTTTCAGTACTAGTGGTCGACCAAGGCGATTCGTCGATTAATCAAGTCTTTGGTTTTTTGGCTGTAACTCCAAAAATAATGCACATAGAAGGCTCTGCCTGCGATTTTTGTGATCCACATTCCGTTCTTTGTATGCATGCGTAAGCACAAGTCGAACGAAAAACTTTCCAGTTTTTGCCGAAATAAAATGTAAGGGGCAAGTATCCATTAACGTTTTCTCGATTTTCTCGAACAGCCTGTAACTTTCGAACCAGCGATCGGAACCTTTGATAATTATACATTTTCTTGAAGCTTTCGACGCGTTCCTTAAGATAGGACTATCAGAGAAAGCCCGTCTTCAAAAAAAATTGTCTCAGGACTAGTGGTCGACCAAGGCGATTAGTCGATTAATTATGTCTTTGGTTTTTTGGCTGTAACTCCGAAAATAATGCACATAGAATGCTCTGCCTTCGATTTTTGTGATCCGCTTTCCGTCCCCTTTAAGCGTGCGTAAGCACAAGTCGACCGAAAATTTTTCCAGTTTTTGCCGAAATAAAATGTAAGGGGCAAGTATCGTTTAACGTTTTCTCGATTTTCTTGAATCGCCTGTAACTTTCGAACCATCGATCGAAACCTTTGACAGTAATACATTTTCTTGAAGCTCTTGACGCGTACTTTCAGATAGGACTATCAGCGAAAGCCCATCATCAAAAAAATTTGTTTCAGTACTAGTGGTCGACCAAGGCGATTCGTCGATTAATCAAGTCTTTGGTTTTTTGGCTGTAACTCCGAAAATAATGCACATAGAAGGCTCTGCCTGCGATTTTTGTGATCCTCTTTCCGTCCTCTTTAGGCATGCGTAAGAACAAGTCGACCGAAAAACTTTCCAGTTTTTGCCGAAGTAAAATGTAAGGGGCAAGTATCCCTTACCGTTTTCTAGATTTTCTTGAGTCGCCTGTAACTTTCGAACCAGCGATCGAAACCTTTGATAATCATACATTTTCTTGAAGCTCTTTACGCGTACTTTCAGATAGGACTATCAGTGAAAGCCCATCATAAAAAAAAAATGGTTTCAGTGCTAGTGGTCGACCGAGGCGATTCGTCGATTAATCAAGTCTTTGGTTTTTGGGCTGTAACTCCGAAAATAATGCACTTAGAAGGCTCTGCCTGCGATTTTTGTGATCCTCTTTCCGTCCCCTTTAGGCATGCGTAAGCACAAGTCGACCGAAAAACTTTCCAGTTTTTGCCGAAATGAAATGTAAGGGGCAAGTATCCTTTAACGTTTTCTCGATTTTCTTGAATCGCCTGTAACTTTCGAACCAGCGATCGAAACCTTTGATAGTCATACATTTTCTTGAAGCTCTTGACGCGTACTTTCAGATAGGACTATCAGCGAAAGCCCATCATCAATAAAAATTGTTTCAGTACTAGTGGTCGACCAAGGCAATTCGTCGATTAATCAAGTCTTTGGTTTTTTGGCTGTAACTCCGAAAATAATGCACTTAGAAGGCTCTGCCTGCGATTTTTGTGATCCTCTTTCCGTCCTCTTTAGGCATGCGTAAGCACAAGTCGACCCAAAAACATTCCAGTTTTTGCCGAAATGAAATGTAAGGGATATGTATCCCTTAACGTCTTCTCGATTTTCCTGAATCGCCTGTAACTTTCGAACCAGCGATCGATACCTGTGATAATCATACATTTTCTTGAAGCTCTTGACGCGTACTTTACGGTAGGACTATCACCGAAAAGTCATATTTAAAAAAAAATGTTCAGTACTAGTGGTCGACCAACGCGATTCGTCGATTAATCAAGTCTTTGGTTTTTGGGCTGTAACTCCGAAAATAATGCACTTAGAAGGCTCTGCCTGCGATTTTTGTGATCCTCTTTCCGTCCCTTTTAAGCGTGCGTAAGCACAAGTCGACCGAAAAACTTTCCAGTTTTTGCCGAAATAAAATGTGAGGGGTATGTATCCCTTAACGTTGTCTCGGTTTTCTTGAATCGCCTGTAGCTATCGAACCAGCGATCGAAACCTATGATAATCAAACATTTTCTTGAAGCTCTTGACGCGTACTTAAAGACAGGACTATCAGCGAAAGCCCATCTTTAAAAAAAAATGTTTCAGTAGAAGTGGTCGACCAAGGCTCTTCGTCCATTAATTTGGTCATTGGTTTTTGGGCTGTAATTTTGACAATAATGCACTTAGAAGGCTTAGCCTGCGATTTTTGTGATCCTGTTTCCGTCCCTTTAAGCGTGCGTAAGCACAAGTCGACCGAAAAACTTTCCAGTTTTTGCCGAAATAAAATGTAAGGGGCAAGTATCCATTAACGTTTTCTCGATTTTCTCGAACAGCCTGTAACTTTCGAACCAGCGATCGGAACCTTTGATAATTATACATTTTCTTGAAGCTCTTGACGCGTACTTTAAGGTAGGACTATCACCGAAAGCCCATATTTAAAAAAAAATGTTCAGTACTAGTGGTCGACCAACGCGATTCGTCGATTAATCAAGTCTTTGGTTTTTTGGCTGTAACTCCAAAAATAATGCACTTAGAAGGCTCTGCCTGCGATTTTTGTGATCCGCTTTCCGTCCTCTTTAGGCATGCGTAAGCACAAGTCGACCGAAAAACTTTCCCGTTTTTGCCGAAATAAAATGTAAGGGGCAAGTATCCCTTACCGTTTTCTAGATTTTCTTGAGTCGCCTGTAACTTTCGAACCAGCGATCGGAACCTTTGATAATTATACATTTTCTTGAAGCTCTTGACGCGTTCCTTAAGATAGGACTATCAGCGAAAGCCCGTCTTCAAAAAAAATTGTCTCAGGACTAGTGGTCGACCAAGGCGATTAGTCGATTAATCAAGTCTTCGGTTTTTTGGCTGTTACTCCGAAAATAATGCATTTAGAAGGCTCTGCCTGCGATTTTTGTGATCCTCTTTCCGTCCCTTTTAAGCGTGCGTAAGCACAAGTCCACCGAAAAACTTTCCAGTTTTTGCCGAAATAAAATGTAAGGGGCAAGTATCCCTTACCGTTTTCTCGATTTTCTGGAATTGCCTGTAACTTTCGAACCAGCGATCGAAACCTTTGATAATCATACATTTTCTTGAAGCTCTTGACGCGTACTTTCAGATAGGACTATCAGCGAAAGCCCATCATCAATAAAAATTGTTTCAGTACTAGTGGTCGACCAAGGCAATTCGTCGATTAATCAAGTCTTTGGTTTTTTGGCTGTAACTCCGAAAATAATGCACTTAGAAGGCTCTGCCTGCGATTTTTGTGATCCTCTTTCCGTCCTCTTTAGGCATGCGTAAGCACAAGTCGAACGAAAAACATTCCAGTTTTTGCCGAAATGAAATGTAAGGGATATGTATCCCTTAACGTCTTCTCGATTTTCTTGAGTCGCCTGTAACTTTCGAACCAGCGATCGAAACCTTTGATAATCATACATCTTCTTGAAGCTCTTGACGCGTTCTGTAAGATAGGACTATCACCGAAAGCCCATATTTAAAAAAAAAAGTTCAGTACTAGTGGTCGACCAAGGCGATTCGTCGATTAATCAAGTCTTTGGTTTTTTGGCTGTAACTCCGAAAATAATGCACTTAGAAGGCTCTGCCTGCGATTTTTGTGATCCTCTTTCCGTCCTCTGTAGGCACGCGTAAGCACAAGTCGTCCGAAAAACTTTCCAGTTTTTGCCGAAATAAAATGTAAGGGGCAAGTATCCATTAACGTTTTCTCGATTTTCTCGAACAGCCTGTAACTTTCGAACCAGCGATCGGAACCTTTGATAATTATACATTTTCTTGAAGCTCTTGACGCGTTCCTTAAGATAGGACTATCACCGAAAACCCATATTTAAAAAAAAATGTTCAGTACTAGAGGTCGACCAACGCGATTCGTCGATTAATCAAGTCTTTGGTTTTTGGGCTGTAACTCCGAAAATAATGCACTTAGAAGGCTCTGCCTGCGATTTTTGTGATCCTCTTTCCGTCCTCTTTAGGCATGCGTAAGAACAAGTCGACCGAAAAACTTTCCAGTTTTTGCCGAAGTAAAATATAAGGGGCAAGTATCCCTTACCGTTTTCTAGATTTTCTTGAGTCGCCTGTAACTTTCGAACCAGCGATCGAAACCTTTGATAATCATACATTTTCTTGAAGCTCTTTACGCGTACTTTGAGGTAGGACTATCAGCGAAAGCCCGTCTTCAAAAAAAATTGTTTCAGTACTAGTGATCGACCAACGCGATTCGTCGATTAATTATGTCTTTGGTTTTTTGGCTGTAACTCCGAAAATAATGCACTTAGAAGGCTCTGCCTTCGATTTTTGTGATCCGCTTTCCGTCCCCTTTAAGCGTGCGTAAGCACAAGTCGACCGAAAATTTTTCCAGTTTTTGCCGAAATAAAATGTAAGGGGCAAGTATCCTTTAACGTTTTCTCGATTTTCTTGAATCGCCTGTAACTTTCGAATCAGCGATCGAAACCTTTGACAGTAATACATTTTCTTGAAGCTCTTGACGCGTACTTTCAGATAGGACTATCAGCGAAAGCCCATCACCAAAAAAATTTGTTTCAGTACTAGTGGTCGACCAAGGCGATTCGTCGATTAATCAAGTCTTTGGTTTTTTGGCTGTAACTCCGAAAATAATGCACATAGAAGGCTCTGCCTGCGATTTTTGTGATCCTCTTTCCGTCCTCTTTAGGCATGCGTAAGAACAAGTCGACCGAAACACTTTCCATTTTTTGCCGAAATAAAATGTAAGGGGTATGTATCCTTTACCGTTTCCTCGATTTTCTTTAATCGCCTGTTACTTTCAAACCAGCGATCGAAACCTTTGATAATCCCACATTTTCTTGAAGCTCTTGACGCGTTCTGTAAGATAGGACTATCACCGAAAGCCCATATTTAAAAAAAAATGTTCAGTACTAGTGGTCGACCAAGGCGATTCGTCGATTAATCAAGTCTTTGGTTTTTTGGCTGTAACTCCGAAAATAACGCACTTAGAAAACTCTGCCTGCGATTTTTGTGATCCTCATTCCGTCCTCTTTAGGCATGCGTAAGCACAAGTCGACCGAAAAACTTTCCAATTTTTGCCGAAATAAAATGTAAGGTGCAAGTATCCCTTACCGTTTTTTGATTTTCTTGAGTCGCCTGTACCTTTCGAACCAGCGATCGAAACCTTTGATAATCATACATTTTCTTGAAGCTCTTGACGCGTTCTGTAAGATAGGACTATCACCGAAAGCCCATCATCAAAAAAAATTTTTTCAGTACTAGTGGTCGACCAAGGCGATTCGTCGATTAATCAAGTCTTTGGTTTTTTGGCTGTAACTCCAAAAATAATGCACTTAGAAGGCTCTGCCTGCGATTTTTGTGATCCACATTCCGTTCTTTGTAGGCATGCGTAAGCACAATTCAAACGAAAAACTTTCCAGTTTTTACCGAAATAAAATGTAAGGGGCAAGTATCCCTTACCGTTTTTGATTTTCTTGAATTGCCTGTAACTTTCGAACCAGCGATCGAAACCTTTGATAATCATACATTTTCTTGAAGCTCTTTACGCGTACTTTGAGGTAGGACTATCAGCGAAAGCCCGTCTTCAAAAAAAATTGTTAAAGTGCTAGTGGTCGACCGAGGCGATTCGTCGATTAATCAAGTCTTTGGTTTTTTGGCTGTAACTCCGAAAATAATGCACTTAGAAGGCTCTGCCTGCGATTTTTGTGATCCTCTTTCCGTCCTCTGTAGGCATGCGTAACCACAAGTCGAACGAAAAACTTTCAATTATTTGCCGAAATAAAATGTAAGGGGTATGTATCCCTTACCGTTTCCTCTTTTTTCTTTAATCGCCTGCTACTTTCGAACCAGCGGTCGAAACCTTTGATAGTCATACATTTTCGGGAAGCTCTTGATGCGTACTTCAAGATATTACTATCAGCGACATCCCATCTTCAAAAAAAAATTGTTTCAGTAGTAGTGGTCGACCGAGGCGATTCGTCGATTAATCAAGTCTTTGGTTTTTTGGCTGTAACTCCGAAAATAATGCACTTAGAAGGCTCTGCCTCCGATTTTTGTGATCCGCTTTCCGTCCCCTTTAAGCGTGCGTAAGCACAAGTCGACCGAAAATTTTTCCAGTTTTTGCCGAAATAAAATGTACCGGGCAAGTATCCTTTAACGTTTTCTCGATTTTCTTGAATCGCCTGTAATGTTCGAACCAGCGATCGAAACCTTTGACAGTGATACATTTTCTTGACGCTCTTGACGCGTACTTTACGGTAGGACTATCACCGAAAACCCATATTTAAAAAAAAATGTTCAGTATTAGTGGTCGACCAACGCGATTCGTCGATTAATTATGTCTTTGGTTTTTAGGCTGTAACTCCGAAAACAATGCACTTAGAAGGCTCTGCCTGCGATTTTTGTGATCCTCTTTCCGTCCCCTTTAAGCGTGCGTAAGCACAAGTCGACCGAAAATTTTTCCAGTTTTTGCCGAAATAAAATGTAAGGTGCAAGTATCCTTTAACGTTTTCTCAATTTTCTTGAATCGCCTGTAACTTTCGAACCAGCGATCGAAACCTTTGACAGTAATACATTTTCTTGAAGCTCTTGTCGCGTACTTTCAGATAGGACTATCAGCGAAAGCCCATCATCAAAAAAAATTGTTTCAGTACTAGTGGTCGACCAAGGCAATTCGTCGATTAATCAAGTCTTTGGTTTTTTGGCTGTAACTCCGAAAATAATGCACTTAGAAGGCTCTGCCTGCGATTTTTGTGATCCTCTTTCCGTCCTCTTTAGGCATGCGTAAGCACAAGTCGACCGAAAAACATTCCAGTTTTTGCCGAAATGAAATGTAAGGGATATGTATCCCTTAACGTCTTCTCGATTTTCCTGAATCGCCTGTAACTTTCGAACCAGCGACCGATACCTTTGATAATCATACATTTTCTTGAAGCTCTTGACGCGTACTTTACGGTAGGACTATCACCGAAAACCCATATTTAAAAAAAATGTTCAGTACTAGTGGTCGACCAACGCGATTCGTCGATTAATCAAGTCTTTGGTTTTTGGGCTGTAACTCCGAAAATAATGCACTTAGAAGACTCTGCCTGCGATTTTTGTGATCCTCTTTCCGTCCCTTTTAAGCGTGCGTAAGCACAAGTCGACCGAAAAACTTTCCAGTTTTTGCCGAAATAAAATGTGAGGGACAAGTATCCCTTACCGTTTTCTAGATTTTCTTGAGTCGCCTGTAACTTTCGAACCAGCGATCGAAACCTTTGATAATCATACATTTTCTTGAAGCTCTTTACCCGTACTTTGAGGTAGGACTATCAGCGAAAGCCCGTCTCCAAAAAAATTGTTTCAGTACTAGTGGTCGACCGAGGCGATTCGTCGATTAATCAAGTCTTTGGTTTGTTGGCAGTAACTCCGAAAATAATGCACTTAGAAGGCTCTGCCTGCGATTTTTCAGATCCTCTTTCCGTCCTCTTTAAGCGTGCGTTAGCACAAGTCGACCGAAACACTTTCCATTTTTTGCCGAAATAAAATGTAAGGGGTATGTATCCTTTACCGTTTCCTCGATTTTCTTTAATCGCCTGTTACTTTCAAACCAGCGATCGAAACCTTTGATAATCCCACATTTTCTTGAAGCTCTTGACGCGTTCTGTAAGATAGGACTATCACCGAAAGCCCATATTTAAAAAAAAATGTTCAGTACTAGTGGTCGACCAAGGCGATTCGTCGATTAATCAAGTCTTTGGTTTTTTGGCTGTAACTCCGAAAATAATGCACTTAGAAGGCTCTGCCTGCGATTTTTGTGATCCTCTTTCCGTCCTCTTTAGGCATGCGTAAGCACAAGTCGACCGAAAAACTTTCCAATTTTTGCCGAAATAAAACGTAAGGGGCAAGTATCCCTTACCGTTTTTTGATTTTCTTGAGTCGCCTGTACCTTTCGAACCAGCGATCGAAACCTTTGATAATCATACATTTTCTTGAAGCTCTTGACGCGTTCTGTAAGATAGGACTATCACCGAAAGCCCATATTTAAAAAAAAAAGTTCAGTACTAGTGGTCGACCAAGGCGATTCGTCGATTAATCAAGTCTTTGGTTTTTTGGCTGTAACTCCGAAAATAATGCACTTAGAAGGCTCTGCCTGAGATTTTTCTGATCCTCTTTCCGTCCTCTTTAGGCATGCGTAAGCACAAGTCGACCGAAAAACTTTCCAGTTTTTGCCGAAATAAAATGTAAGGGGCAAGTATCCCTTACCGTTTTTTGATTTTCTTGAGTCGCCTGTAACTTTCGAACCAGCGATCGAAACCTTTGATAATCATACATTTTCTTGAAGCTCTTTACCCGTACTTTGAGGTAGGACTATCAGCGAAAGCCCGTCTCCAAAAAAATTGTTTCAGTACTAGTGGTCGACCGAGGCGATTCGTCGATTAATCAAGTCTTTGGTTTTTTGGCTGTAACTCCGAAAATAATGCACTTAGAAGGCTCTGCCTCCGATTTTTGTGATCCGCTTTCCGTCCCCTTTAAGCGTGCGTAAGCACAAGTCGACCGAAAATTTTTCCAGTTTTTGCCGAAATAAAATGTACGGGGCAAGTATCCTTTAACGTTTTCTCGATTTTCTTGAATCGCCTGTAATGTTCGAACCAGCGATCGAAACCTTTGACAGTCATACATTTTCTTGACGCTCTTGACGCGTACTTTACGGTAGGACTATCACCGAAAACCCATATTTAAAAAAAAATGTTCAGTATTAGTGGTCGACCAACGCGATTCGTCGATTAATTATGTCTGTGGTTTTTTGGCTGTAACTCCGAAAATAATGCACTTAGAAGGCTCTGCCTGCGATTTTTGTGATCCTCTTTCCGTCCCCTTTAAGCGTGCGGAAGCACAAGTCGACCGAAAATTTTTCCAGTTTTTGCCGAAATAAAATGTAAGGTGCAAGTATCCTTTAACGTTTTCTCAATTTTCTTGAATCGCCTGTAACTTTCGAACCAGCGATCGAAACCTTTGACAGTAATACATTTTCTTGAAGCTCTTGTCGCGTACTTTCAGATAGGACTATCAGCGAAAGCCCATCATCAAAAAAAATTGTTTCAGTACTAGTGGTCGACCAAGGCAATTCGTCGATTAATCAAGTCTTTGGTTTTTTGGCTGTAACTCCGAAAATAATGCACTTAGAAGGCTCTGCCTGCGATTTTTGTGATCCTCTTTCCGTCCTCTTTAGGCATGCGTAAGCACAAGTCGACCGAAAAACATTCCAGTTTTTGCCGAAATGAAATGTAAGGGATATGTATCCCTTAACGTCTTCTCGATTTTCCTGAATCGCCTGTAACTTTCGAACCAGCGACCGATACATTTGATAATCATACATTTTCTTGAAGCTCTTGACGCGTACTTTACGGTAGGACTATCACCGAAAACCCATATTTAAAAAAAAATGTTCAGTACTAGTGGTCGACCAACGCGATTCGTCGATTAATCAAGTCTTTGGTTTTTGGGCTGTAACTCCGAAAATAATGCACTTAGAAGACTCTGCCTGCGATTTTTGTGATCCTCTTTCCGTCCCTTTAAGCGTGCGTAAGCACAAGTCGACCGAAAAACTTTCCAGTTTTTGCCGAAATAAAATGTGAGGGACAAGTATCCCTTACCGTTTTCTAGATTTTCTTGAGTCGCCTGTAACTTTCGAACCAGCGATCGAAACCTTTGATAATCATACATTTTCTTGAAGCTCTTTACCCGTACTTTGAGGTAGGACTATCAGCGAAAGCCCGTCTCCAAATAAATTGTTTCAGTACTAGTGGTCGACCGAGGCGATTCGTCGATTAATCAAGTCTTTGGTTTGTTGGCAGTAACTCCGAAAATAATGCACTTAGAAGGCTCTGCCTGCGATTTTTCAGATCCTCTTTCCGTCCTCTTTAAGCGTGCGTTAGCACAAGTCGACCGAAACACTTTCCATTTTTTGCCGAAATAAAATGTAAGGGGTATGTATCCTTTACCGTTTCCTCGATTTTCTTTAATCGCCTGTTACTTTCAAACCAGCGATCGAAACCTTTGATAATCCCACATTTTCTTGAAGCTCTTGACGCGTTCTGTAAGATAGGACTATCACCGAAAGCCCATATTTAAAAAAAAATGTTCAGTACTAGTGGTCGACCAAGGCGATTCGTCGATTAATCAAGTCTTTGGTTTTTTGGCTGTAACTCCGAAAATAATGCACTTAGAAGGCTCTGCCTTCGATTTTTGTGATCCTCTTTCCGTCCTCTTTAGGCATGCGTAAGCACAAGTCGACCGAAAAACTTTCCAATTTTTGCCGAAATAAAATGTAAGGGGCAAGTATCCCTTACCGTTTTTTGATTTTCTTGAGTCGCCTGTACCTTTCGAACCAGCGATCGAAACCTTTGATAATCATACATTTTCTTGAAGCTCTTGACGCGTTCTGTAAGATAGGACTATCACCGAAAGCCCATATTTAAAAAAAAAAGTTCAGTACTAGTGGTCGACCAAGGCGATTCGTCGATTAAGCAAGTCTTTGGTTTTTTGGCTGTAACTCCGAAAATAATGCACTTAGAAGGCTCTGCCTGCGATTTTTCTGATCCTCTTTCCGTCCTCTTTAGGCATGCGTAAGCACAAGTCGACCGAAAAACTTTCCAGTTTTTGCCGAAATAAAATGTAAGGGGCAAGTATCCCTTACCGTTTTTTTATTTTCTTGAGTCGCCTGTAACTTTCGAACCAGCGATCGAAACCTTTGATAATCATACATTTTCTTGAAGCTCTTTACCCGTACTTTGAGGTAGGACTATCAGCGAAAGCCCGTCTCCAAAAAAATTGTTTCAGTACTAGTGGTCGACCGAGGCGATTCGTCGATTAATCAAGTCTTTGGTTTTTTGGCTGTAACTCCGAAAATAATGCACTTAGAAGGCTCTGCCTCCGATTTTTGTGATCCGCTTTCCGTCCCCTTTAAGCGTGCGTAAGCACAAGTCGACCGAAAATTTTTCCAGTTTTTGCCGAAATAAAATGTACGGGGCAAGTATCCTTTAACGTTTTCTCGATTTTCTTGAATCGCCTGTAATGTTCGAACCAGCGATCGAAACCTTTGACAGTCATACATTTTCTTGACGCTCTTGACGCGTACTTTACGGTAGGACTATCACCGAAAACCCATATTTAAAAAAAAATGTTCAGTATTAGTGGTCGACCAACGCGATTCGTCGATTAATTATGTCTTTGGTTTTTTGGCTGTAACTCCGAAAACAATGCACTTAGAAGGCTCTGCCTGCGATTTTTGTGATCCTCTTTCCGTCCCCTTTAAGCGTGCGTAAGCACAAGTCGACCGAAAATTTTTCCAGTTTTTGCCGAAATAAAATGTAAGGTGCAAGTATCCTTTAACGTTTTCTCGATTTTCTTGAATCGCCTGTAACTTTCGAACCAGCGATCGAAACCTTTGACAGTAATACATTTTCTTGAAGCTCTTGTCGCGTACTTTCAGATAGGACTATCAGCGAAAGCCCATCATCAAAAAAAATTGTTTCAGTACTAGTGGTCGACCAAGGCAATTCGTCGATTAATCAAGTCTTTGGTTTTTTGGCTGTAACTCCGAAAATAATGCACTTAGAAGGCTCTGCCTGCGATTTTTGTGATCCTCTTTCCGTCCTCTTTAGGCATGCGTAAGCACAAGTCGACCGAAAAACATTCCAGTTTTTGCCGAAATGAAATGTAAGGGATATGTATCCCTTAACGTCTTCTCGATTTTCCTGAATCGCCTGTAACTTTCGAACCAGCGACAGATACCTTTGATAATCATACATTTTCTTGAAGCTCTTGACGCGTACTTTACGGTAGGACTATCACCGAAAACCCATATTTAAAAAAAAATGTTCAGTACTAGTGGTCGACCAACGCGATTCGTCGATTAATCAAGTCTTTGGTTTTTGGGCTGTAACTCCGAAAATAATGCACTTAGAAGGCTCTGCCTGCGATTTTTGTGATCCTCTTTCCGTCCCTTTTAAGCGTGCGTAAGCACAAGTCGACCGAAAAACTTTCCAGTTTTTGCCGAAATAAAATGTGAGGGACAAGTATCCCTTACCGTTTTCTAGATTTTCTTGAGTCGCCTGTAACTTTCGAACCAGCGATCGAAACCTTTGATAATCATACATTTTCTTGAAGCTCTTTACCCGTACATTGAGGTAGGACTATCAGCGAAAGCCCGTCTCCAAAAAAATTGTTTCAGTACTAGTGGTCGACCGAGGCGATTCGTCGATTAATCAAGTCTTTGGTTTTTTGGCAGTAACTCCGAAAATAATGCACTTAGAAGGCTCTGCCTGCGATTTTTCAGATCCTCTTTCCGTCCTCTTTAAGCGTGCGTTAGCACAAGTCGACCGAAACACTTTCCATTTTTTGCCGAAATAAAATGTAAGGGGTATGTATCCTTTACCGTTTCCTCGATTTTCTTTAATCGCCTGTTACTTTCAAACCAGCGATCGAAACCTTTGATAATCCCACATTTTCTTGACGCTCTTGGCGCGTACTTTACGGTAGGACTATCACCGAAAACCCATATTTAAAAAAAAATGTTCAGTATTAGTGGTCGACCAACGCGATTCGTCGATTAATCAAGTCTTTGGTTTTTGGGCTGTAACTGCGAAAATGATGCACTTAGAAGGCTCTGCCTGCGATTTTTGTGATCCTCTTTCCGTCCCTTTTAAGCGTGCGTAAGCACAAGTCCACCGAAAAACTTTCCAGTTTTTGCCGAAATAAAATGTAAGGGGCAAGTATCCCTTACCGTTTTCTCGATTTTCTGGAATTGCCTGTAACTTTCGAACCAGCGATCGAAACTTTTGATAATCGTACATTTTCTTGAAGCTCTTGACGCGTACTTTAAGGTAGGTCTATCACCGAAAGCCCATAAAAAAAAAAAAAAGTTCAGTACTAGTGGTCGACCAACGCGATACGTCGATTAATTATGTCTTTGGTTTTTTGGCTGTAACTCCGAAAATAATGCACATAGAAGGCTCTGCCTTCGATTTTTGTGATCCGCTTTCCGTCCCCTTTAAGCGTGCGTAAGCACAAGTCGACCGAAAATTTTTCCAGTTTTTGCCGAAATAAAATGTAAGGGGCAAGTATCCTTTAACGTTTTCTCGATTTTCTTGAATCGCCTGTAACTTTCGAACCATCGATCGAAACCTTTGACAGTAATACATTTTCTTGAAGCTCTTGACGCGTACTTTCAGATAGGACTATCAGCGAAAGCCCATCATCAAAAAAATTTGTTTCAGTACTAGTGGTCGACCAAGGCGATTCGTCGATTAATCAAGTCTTTGGTTTTTTGGCTGTAACTCCGAAAATAATGCACATAGAAGGCTCTGCCTGCGATTTTTGTGATCCTCTTTCCGTCCTCTTTAGGCATGCGTAAGAACAAGTCGACCGAAAAACTTTCCAGTTTTTGCCGAAGTAAAATGTAAGGGGCAAGTATCCCTTACCGTTTTCTAGATTTTCTTGAGTCGCCTGTAACTTTCGAACCAGCGATCGAAACCTTTGATAATCAAAATTTTCTTGAAGCTCTTTACGCGTACTTTCAGATAGGACTATCAGTGAAAGCCCATCATAAAAAAAAATGGTTTCAGTGCTAGTGGTCGACCGAGGCGATTCGTCGATTAATCAAGTCTTTGGTTTTTGGGCTGTAACTCCGAAAATAATGCACTTAGAAGGCTCTGCCTGCGATTTTTGTGATCCTCTTTCCGTCCCCTTTAGGCATGCGTAAGCACAAGTCGACCGAAAAACTTTCCAGTTTTTGCCGAAATGAAATGTAAGGGGCAAGTATCCTTTAACGTTTTCTCGATTTTCTTGAATCGCCTGTAACTTTCGAACCAGCGATCGAAACCTTTGATAGTCATACATTTTCTTGAAGCTCTTGACGCGTACTTTACGGTAGGACTATCACCGAAAACCCATATTTAAAAAAAAATGTTCAGTATTAGTGGTCGACCAACGCGAGTCGTCGATTAATTATGTCTTTGGTTTTTTGGCTGTAACTCCGAAAATAATGCACCTAGAAGTCTCTGCCTGCGATTTTTGTGATCCTCTTTCCGTCCCCTTTAAGCGTGCGTAAACACAAGTCGACCGAAAAACTTTCCAGTTTTTGCCGAAATAAAATGTAAGGGGCAAGTATCCCTTACCGTTTTCTCGATTTTGTTGAATTGCCTGTAACTTTCGAACCAGCGATCGAAACCTTTGATAATCATACATTTTCTTGAAGCTCTTGACGCGTACTTTACGGTAGGACTATCACCGAAAGCCCATATTTAAAAAAAAATGTTCAGTACTAGTGGTCGACCAACGCGATTCGTCGATTAATCAAGTCTTTGGTTTTTTGGCTGTAACTCCAAAAATAATGCACTTAGAAGGCTCTGCCTGCGATTTTTGTGATCCGCTTTCCGTCCTCTTTAGGCATGTGTAAGCACAAGTCGACCGAAAAACTTTCCAGTTTTTGCCGAAATAAAATGTAAGGGGCAAGTATCCCTTACCGTTTTCTAGATTTTCTTGAGTCGCCTGTAACTTTCGAACCAGCGATCGGAACCTTTGATAATTATACATTTTCTTGAAGCTCTTGACGCGTTCCTTAAGATAGGACTATCAGCGAAAGCCCGTCTTCAAAAAAAATTGTCTCAGGACTAGTGGTCGACCAAGGCGATTAGTCGATTAATCAAGTCTTCGGTTTTTTGGCTGTTACTCCGAAAATAATGCATTTAGAAGGCTCTGCCTGCGATTTTTGTGATCCTCTTTCCGTCCCTTTTAAGCGTGCGTAAGCACAAGTCCACCGAAAAACTTTCCAGTTTTTGCCGAAATAAAATGTAAGGGGCAAGTATCCCTTACCGTTTTCTCGATTTTCTGGAATTGCCTGTAACTTTCGAACCAGCGATCGAAACCTTTGATAATCATACATTTTCTTGAAGCTCTTGACGCGTACTTTAAGGTAGGACTATCACCGAAAGCCCATATTTAAAAAATAATGTTCAGTACTAGTGATCGACCAACGCGATTCGTCGATTAATTATGTCTTTGGTTTTTTGGCTGTAACTCCGAAAATAATGCACTTAGAAGGCTCTGCCTTCGATTTTTGTGATCCGCTTTCCGTCCCCTTTAAGCGTGCGTAAGCACAAGTCGACCGAAAATTTTTCCAGTTTTTGCCGAAATAAAATGTAAAGGGCAAGTATCCTTTAACGTTTTCTCGATTTTCTTGAATCGCCTGCAACTTTCGAACCAGCGATCGAAACCTTTGACAGTAATACATTTTCTTGAAGCTCTTGACGCGTACTTTCAGATAGGACTATCAGCGAAAGCCCATCATCAAAAAAATTTGTTTCAGTACTAATGGTCGACCAAGGCGATTCGTCGATTAATCAAGTCTTTGGTTTTTTGGCTGTAACTCCGAAAATAATGCACTTAGAAGGCTCTGCCTGCGATTTTTGTGATCCGCTTCCCGTCCCCTTTAAGCGTGCGTAAGCACAAGTCGACCGAAAATTTTTCCAGTTTTTGCCGAAATAAAATGTAAGGGGCAAGTATCCTTTAACGTTTTCTCGATTTTCTTGAATCGCCTGTAACTTTCGAACCAGCGATCGAAACCTTTGATAGTCATACATTTTCTTGAAACTCTTGACGCGTACTTTCAGATAGGACTATCAGCGAAAGCCCATCATCAATAAAAATTGTTTCAGTACTAGTGGTCGACCAAGGCAATTCGTCAATTAATCAAGTCTTTGTTTTTTGGCTGTAACTCCGAAAATAATGCACTTAGAAGGCTCTGCCTGCGATTTTTGTGATCCTCTTTCCGTCCTCTTTAAGCATGCGTAAGCACAAGTCGACCGAAAAACATTCCAGTTTTTGCCGAAATGAAATGTAAGGGATATGTATCCCTTACCGTCTTCTCGATTTTCCTGAATCGCCTGTAACTTTCGAACCAGCGATCGAAACCTTTGATAATCATACATTTTCTTGAAGCTCTTTACGCGTACTCTAAGGTAGGACTATCAGCGAAAGCCCGTTTCAAAAAAAATTGTTTCAGTGCTAGTGGTCGACCGAAGCGATTCGTCGATTAATCAAGTTTTTGGTTTTTTGGCTGTAACTCCGAAAATAATGCACTTAGAAGGCTCTGCCTGCGATTTTTGTGATCCTCTTTCCGTCCTCTTTAGGCATGCGTAAGCACAAGTCGACCGAAAAACTTTCCAGTTTTTGCCGAAATAAAATGTAAGGGGCAAGTATCCCTTACCGTTTTCTCGATTTTCTTGAATTGCCTGTAACTTTCGAACCAGCGATCGAAACCTTTGATAATCATACATTTTCTTGAAGCTCTTGACGCGTTCTGTAAGATAGGACTATCACCGAAAGCCCATATTTAAAAAAAAATGTTCAGTACTAGTGGTCGACCAAGGCGATTCGTCGATTAATCAAGTCTTTGGTTTTTTGGCTGTAACTCCGAAAATAATGCACTTAGAAGGCTCTGCCTGCGATTTTTGTGATCCTCTTTCCGTCCCCTTTAAGCTTGCGTAAGCACAAGTCGGCCGAAAGCTTTTCCAGTTTTTGCCGAAATAAAATGTAAGGGGCAAGTATCCTTTTACGTTTTCTCGATTTTCTTGAATCGCCTGTAACTTTCGAACCAGCGATCGAAACCTTTGACAGTAATACATTTTCTTGAAGCTCTTGCCGCGTTCTTTAAAATAGGGCTATCAGCGAAAGCCCATCTTTAAAAAAAATTGTTTCAGAGTTAGTGGTCGACCGAGACGATTCGTCGATTAATCAAGTCTTTGGTTTTTGGGCTGTAACTCCGAAAATAATGCACTTAGAAGGCTCTGCCTCCGATTTTTGTGATCCGCTTTCCGTCCCCTTTAAGCGTGCGTAAGCACAAGTCGACCGAAAATTTTTCCAGTTTTTGCCGAAATAAAATGTAAGGGGCAAGTATCCTTTAACGTTTTCTCGATTTTCTTGAATCGCCTGTAACTTTCGAACCAGCGATCGAAACCTTTGATAGTCATACATTTTCCTGAAGCTCTTGACGCGTACTTTCAGATAGGACTATCAGCGAAAGCCCATCATCAATAAAAATTGTTTCAGTACTAGTGGTCGACCAAGGCAATTCGTCGATTAATCAAGTCTTTGGTTTTTTGGCTGTAACTCCGAAAATAATGCACTTAGAAGGCTCTACCTGCGATTTTTGTGATCCTCTTTCCGTCCTCTTTAGGCATGCGTAAGCACAAGTCGAACGAAAAACATTCCAGTTTTTGCCGAAATGAAATGTAAGGGATATGTATCCCTTAACGTCTTCTCGATTTTCTTGAGTCGCCTGTAACTTTCGAACCAGCGATCGAAACCTTTGATAATCATACATCTTCTTGAAGCTCTTGACGCGTTCTGTAAGATAGGACTATCACCGAAAGCCCATATTTAAAAAAAATTGTTCAGTACTAGTGGTCGACCAAGGCGATTCGTCGATTAATCAAGTCTTTGGTTTTTTGGCTGTAACTCCGAAAATAATGCACTTAGAAGGCTCTGCCTGCGATTTTTGTGATCCTCTTTCCGTCCTCTGTAGGCATGCGTAAGCACAAGTCGACCGAAAAACTTTCCAGTTTTTGCCGAAATAAAATGTAAGGGGCAAGTATCCATTAACGTTTTCTCGATTTTCTCGAACAGCCTGTAACTTTCGAACCAGCGATCGGAACCTTTGATAATTATACATTTTCTTGAAGCTCTTGACGCGTTCCTTAAGATAGGACTATCAGTGAAAGCCCATCATCAAAAAAAATTGTTTCAGTACTAGTGGTCGACCAAGGCGATTCGTCGATTAATCAAGTCTTTGGTTTTTGGGCTGTAACTCCGAAAATAATGCACTTAGAAGGCTCTGCCTGCGATTTTTGTGATCCTCTTTCCGTCCTCTTTAGGCATGCGTAAGCCCAAGTCGACCGAAAAACTTTCCAGTTTTTGCCGAAATGAAATGTAAGGGATATGTATCCCTTACCGTTTTCTCGATTTTCTGGAATTGCCTGTAACTTTCGAACCAGCGATCGAAACCTTTGATATTCATACATTTTCTTGAAGCTCTTGACGCGTACTTTAAGGTAGGACTATCACCGAAAGCCCATATTTAAAAAAAAATGTTCAGGACTAGTGATCGACCAACGCGATTCGTCGATTAATTATGTCTTTGGTTTTTTGGCTGTAACTCCGAAAATAATGCACTTAGAAGGCTCTGCCTTCGATTTTTGTGATCCGCTTTCCGTCCCCTTTAAGCGTGCGTAAGCACAAGTCGACCGAAAATTTTTCCAGTTTTTGCCGAAATAAAATGTAAGGGGCAAGTATCCTTTAACGTTTTCTCGATTTTCTTGAATCGCCTGTAACTTTCGAACCATCGATCGAAACCTTTGACAGTAATACATTTTCTTGAAGCTCTTGACGCGTACTTTCAGATAGGACTATCAGCGAAAGCCCATCATCAAAAAAATTTGTTTCAGTACTAGTGGTCGACCAAGGCGATTCGTCGATTAATCAAGTCTTTGGTTTTTTGGCTGTAACTCCGAAAATAATGCACTTAGAAGGCTCTGCCTGCGATTTTTGTGATCCTCTTTCCGTCCCCTTTAAGCTTGCGTAAGCACAAGTCGGCCGAAAGCTTTTTCAGTTTTTGCCGAAATAAAATGTAAGGGGCAAGTATCCTTTAACGTTTTCTCGATTTTCTTGAATCGCCTGTAACTTTCGAACCAGCGATCGAAACCTTTGATTGTCATACATTTTCCTGAAGCTCTTGACGCGTACTTTCAGATAGGACTATCAGCGAAAGCCCATCATCAATAAAAATTGTTTCAGTACTAGTGGTCGACCAAGGCAATTCGTCGATTAATCAAGTCTTTGGTTTTTTGGCTGTAACTCCGAAAATAATGCACTTAGAAGGCTCTGCCTGCGATTTTTGTGATCCTCTTTCCGTCCTCTTTAGGCATGCGTAAGCACAAGTCGAACGAAAAACATTCCAGTTTTTGCCGAAATGAAATGTAAGGGATATGTATCCCTTAACGTCTTCTCGATTTTCTTGAGTCGCCTGTAACTTTCGAACCAGCGATCGAAACCTTTGATAATCATACATCTTCTTGAAGCTCTTGACGCGTTCTGTAAGATAGGACTATCACCGAAAGCCCATATTTAAAAAAAAAAGTTCAGTACTAGTGGTCGACCAAGGCGATTCGTCGATTAATCAAGTCTTTGGTTTTTTGGCTGTAACTCCGAAAATAATGCACTTAGAAGGCTCTGCCTGCGATTTTTGTGATCCTCTTTCCGTCCTCTGTAGGCACGCGTAAGCACAAGTCGTCCGAAAAACTTTCCAGTTTTTGCCGAAATAAAATGTAAGGGGCAAGTATCCATTAACGTTTTCTCGATTTTCTCGAACAGCCTGTAACTTTCGAACCAGCGATCGGAACCTTTGATAATTATACATTTTCTTGAAGCTCTTGACGCGTTCCTTAAGATAGGACTATCAGTGAAAGCCCATCATCAAAAAAAATTGTTTCAGTACTAGTGGTCGACCAAGGCGATTCGTCGATTAATCAAGTCTTTGGTTTTTGGGCTGTAACTCCGAAAATAATGCACTTAGAAGGCTCTGCCTGCGACTTTTGTGATCCTCTTTCCGTCCTCTTTAGGCATGCGTAAGCCCAAGTCGACCGAAAAACTTTCCAGTTTTTGCCGAAATGAAATGTAAGGGATATGTATCCCTTACCGTTTTCTCGATTTTCTGGAATTGCCTGTAACTTTCGAACCAGCGATCGAAACCTTTGATATTCATACATTTTCTTGAAGCTCTTGACGCGTACTTTAAGGTAGGACTATCACCGAAAGCCCATATTTAAAAAAAAATGTTCAGGACTAGTGATCGACCAACGCGATTCGTCGATTAATTATGTCTTTGGTTTTTTGGCTGTAACTCCGAAAATAATGCACTTAGAAGGCTCTGCCTTCGATTTTTGTGATCCGCTTTCCGTCCCCTTTAAGCGTGCGTAAGCACAAGTCGACCGAAAATTTTTCCAGTTTTTGCCGAAATAAAATGTAAGGGGCAAGTATCCTTTAACGTTTTCTCGATTTTCTTGAATCGCCTGTAACTTTCGAACCATCGATCGTGTTGCGTATTGAGAGCGGCTCGATAGAAGAGCGCAGTAGTGACTATATGTCACTGTCGGCACGGATCATTTGAATAAAGAGTGACGGCAGGTCCTGGCGACACTGCCCCACTCTAGATCGCAATCGATACACTGCTCGATGAATGGCTCGCCTATCAGCGGCTCGCGTGACGCGCTATTGTCCACACAAAGGGACAAATCATCTTCGCGAACAACTCTTAGAAAAAACGTCGTGCTTCCGTCCGCATCGATTCGGCACGAGGATCTTTCCCGCGAAATCGATCGGCCATTATCGTCTTACACTTGGTGCTGTACACACGTGTGCAAAATTGAGTTGTGAGTGAGAGAGCGAGAAATTCATCTGGGCAGTTAAGAAACATCATAGCAAATTAACAGGCAGGTTCACCCTCAAAATTTTGTAATCATTTTCATTGTTAATTTGCTGGCATTATTGTAACAGATCAGCGACAAGACCAGCACGTTTTTCGTTGAACCGTTCGCAGGCGACTGTGTGGTTCCGCATTTAGCGACCTGTGATTCTATACAATTGGTAATTCATTTTGTTGCTGTTTCTATCAGATCACTGTACATCTATTTATTTATTTATTGTGAATTAATCACCGTGTGTACTCTTACAATAGAAAAACTCAGCAAGTAATCCAGTGCAGTGGCTGATTGAGCAGCTCACAAGCACTTCGCCTAACATAGAGAAAAGGTACTTTTCATATTCAACTGCGCTTATTCTTTTAATAAAAGTACAGAACACAGCATCTTGTCCAATTATTTCTGCTTGCCTGTCACCAGACTCTTTATTCGAATCCGGCTCTTGTCCCTTTCTTTTACCATCTTGAATTAATAATACAGTCCACTATCATCTCTACCAAACATTTTTTGGTCCTTCGAGCCGGATGTCTGGTCAGCAAGCTCTTCAATTGTGACAAGTGTGTCTTAGATCAGATCAATATGCATCTCGCTCACCTCACTCACTCCTCACAGGTACAGTTAAAAGAGAAAGTCAAGTTCAAGTGCAAGTTCAGGTGCACGTTCAAGTGAAAGTCAAGTTCAAGTGCAACGATGGCATCTCAGGAGCCGACAAAGGAACAGCTGAAGGGTGAAAGTGAACAGCATTCTCAAGAAGAGGAGCAGATGAAGGAGGTCCTAGAAGTGCCGCTCACTACAGGCACTCAGACAAGAGCAAGGTCGCCGTCACCAAACCAAAGCCAGACAGTGGCTAATGAGTTCCGCGTCCAGACCCAGCGGATGAGGCTGAACATGTTGGAGCAGTTTAGTGAAAAGCTGCATTTACAAGGCCTGACAAAAGACCAGCTTAGGAACTATGATCAACAAGCCAAAAAAGTCTGGGATTCCTTCAACAAGGACCATGAGCTCCTGGGTGCATCGTGCAGAAGTAGCTTCCTCCTGCATCCTTATATGACGGAGGGGGTATTTCAAAAGGCATTTGGGGCCTATTTAAAGATCACAGGAGAAGTTGCGGAGGCGCTTCTCAAATTGGAGAGCACTGCTCAAAGTGATGACAGTGAAAGTGGCTCAACAACCGCTCACCCCAAACGGAGCCGGGCCAACAAGCCAGAGATAAAACTCCCAACATTTAGTGGAGAACTCACGTGTTGGCCAGAATTCAGGGATCTCTTCACCTCCCTGATTATAGAAGACACAGATCTGTCTAATGTAGAACGGCTCCAGTATTTGAAGACTAGCTTGCAAGGAGAGGCTGCAAGGCTAGTGTCCGGTGCTCCTATGACATCGGAGGCCTTCTCGAAGGCATGGCGGCGAATTCACGACCGATACAACGACCACGATCGGCTCGTCCAGGCATATTTGGACCGCCTGCTGTCAAATCAACGTGAAGTGCCGCGCACCGGAAGAGCCTTAAACGGACTGCTCGCGGAGGTCAAACAGGACATTGACGCCTTAGTACAGCTCAAGGAGCCAGTGGAGGAATGGAGTCAAATCCTCATCTACGTCATAGCTCGAAGGCTCCCAGCGTCACTGAGGGAGGCCTGGGAAGTCAGTAAAAAGGGCGCAATGGAACGGCCCACATACCACGACCTGCTCAACCTGATACAAGGACGAGCCCAGGCACTGGAATCACTGCCTCCTCAGCAGAACAGTGCACTAAGAACGCAACCAGCTCCACGTGCCACAGTGGGACCGCGCAGTGTCCACACCGCCGTACAACAGACCGGCTCAACGCAGTACCCGTGTGACCATTGCAAAGGGGATCACTTCATCGTAATGTGCCCCAAATTCAAAGACATGCACCCAAGTGAGCGGCACAAGATTGCGGTGCAAAACCGCTTGTGCTTTAACTGTCTGGGGCACCATAACCTACAGGCTTGCTCATCAACAAGAACTTGCAAAACGTGTGGTGGGAGACACCACACTATGATACATTTCCCAGTGCAGAAGACTACTCAAGCATCAACATCGCAATAGGGAAATGTAGTGCCGTTTTGCCGCTGCTCGACGTCAAGCTCAACGAACTGCTCACCGATTCCAAGATCCTGCTCATTGACATTACTAGCTACCTGTCAAGCCCTATTGTTGACACCGATCACGAAGAGCCCAGTTCGACTGCTCATTGATCCCGGATCAGAATTGTCCTTCATTACGAACCATTTGGTCATCACACATGGACTGCCCCGTATGCATGCATCACTTTCCATCACTGGAATTGCGGACGGATCAAACTCCAAGAAAACAAAAGGTGTCACCACATTGCAACTGCAGTCAATGCATTCGTTGCAGTGTATCACAATTGTTGCGTACATCCTGGTCAAACTGACGAATAATATACCGTCATTTGAAGTAGGACATAGAGATTGGCCACACTTAACCTCGCTACAGTTGGCAGATCCTGACTACTTGATACCAAGGCCAATTGATATCATCATTGGAGCAGATGCATATGGAAAAGTGATCATGCCAGAAATAAGGAAACTGTCGGACTCCTCGCCTATTGCTCAACGAACAATTTTTGGCTGGACAGTGCTTGGACCGATCACTGAAGGTGAATCACTGACGCACAGGTCATATCATGCGTCATTGGACCAGTCAGACCAAAACATTCAAGACCTGCTCACGAAGTTCTGGGTTCAAGAGGAAATTCCATCATCTCAAGAACATCTGTATAACCCAGAAGAGGAAGCATGCGAGGAGCATTTCAAAACAACTTACTCACGGGACAAAAGTGGAAGATATACGGTGAGGATACCACTCAAAGCACCTGTGTCTATGCTCGGATCGTCAACTTTGACAGCAGAGCGATGTTTGCGTCGGATCATCAAACGACTCTCAGCCAAGGATTCATACAGTGAACTGTACACCACATTTATGAAGGAGTATGAAGAGTTGGGACACATGAGACGCGCACCAAGCGGTCTCATACCAACAGTGCATCATCATGAGCTCACTACTGCTCAGCGATCTGACGAGATGACCTTAGCACATGACGCTTCGGCGTCAGGAGGGTTGAGGGTCTCACAAAGTCAGTCGTTGGAGCACGGTGCAGTTCAACCACCATACTACCTTCCACATCATGGTGTTGTCCGAGAGGACAGTAGTACAACAAAACTGAGAGTTGTGTTCAATGGATCAAGCCCAACATCAACAGGGATATCGCTCAATGACATCCAACACACAGGTGCAAAAGTACAAAAAGACATTGTTGAAGTACTTTTGTGGATCAGAAAATTCAAGTATCTGTTCACCACCGATATCAAGCAGATGTATCGACAGATCAAAGTACATCAGGACGACTGGGATTTACAACGGATCTTGTGGATCGATGACCAGCACAACGTAGTGCCATACCAACTAACCACCGTTACATACGGAACAAGATCAGCTCCATTCCTCGCAATCAGAACAATTCTGCAGCTGGTAGAGGACGAAGGTCATCGATTTCCATTGGCAATTGACCCGATCATTAAGGGCAGATATGTAGACGATATATTTGGAGGAGCAGATCACTATGAAGAGCTTGACGAAATATCAAACCAGGTAACCCACCTTTGCAAGGCGGGCGGGTTCCCATTGGCAAAATGGCACAGCAACAGTAAAGAATTCACACAGCAACCGGATCACCAAGCAACAAAGAGCACAGAGCATTTATTTGAAGATAGCAGTACAAAAATCTTAAGCCTGTCTTGGATACCTTACACAGACACCTTCAAGTACTGTGTAAATCCACCGCTCACAAGTTCCAACGTGACGAAGAGAATCATATTGTCAGAAACTGCTCAACTATATGATCCTCTTGGATTCTTATCACCATTTGTCGTGAGAGCCAAGGTACTGCTCCAAGAATTATGGCTCGAGAAGCTGAAGTGGGACGATACAGTGTCTCCAAACATCACGACAAAGTGGAATGCGTTCAGATTAGAACTCGAACAAGTACCTGATCTTGCTGTCCCTCGCTGGATTCGAACTACAGCGGATTCAACGATAGAACTGCACGGGTTCTCAGATGCATCGCAACTTGCAATGGCAGCTGCTATCTTCATCAAGACGACTGATCCAGGAGGTGCAGTCAGTGTCACATTGGTTTGTGCAAAGTCAAAAGTCGCTCCGCTCAAGAGAATGTCGATTCCTAGGTTGGAATTGACAGCAGCTCTACTCGCTGCAAAGCTCATGAGACATGTACAAACCACACTTGAGATCAATGACGTGAAGAAATTCTTGTGGACCGATTCATTAGTGACATTGACCTGGATCAAATCGCATCCTTCACGGTGGAAAGACTATGTCAGGAATCGAGTGTCAACAATTCAAGATCTTACTCCAAGCAGCGTATGGAGGTTTGTTCCTGGCAAAGAAAATCCAACCGACTGTGCTTCTAGAGGACTTACGATTTCCCAGCTCCAGAAGCATAAACTGTGGTGGACAGGACCACAGTGGTTACACAACGACGAAAAGTCGTGGCCGAGACAACCAACAGAACAGGATTCACAATCAAGGCAAGAGGAGCGTCCGGGGCTCACTCTCACCGTGGCAACAGTTCAAAAAAAGTATCACTGGGAAATGATTTACAATTTCTCGTCACTTATGAGACTGCTCAGAGTGACAGCAATTTGCTTTAGAGTTGGCCAGATCATCAAGAAGACGCCACGGGCAACACTCTCGTATCCACTTACGCCACACGATATAGAACGTGCGAGAGTGTTTTGGATCAAAGCAACACAAGCAGCATTTTTTCAGGTTGAACTCAAACAGCTCACCTCGGCCAAGCTACCACCATCACATCCTTTCAACCGACTGACTGCCTTTATTGACACACGAGGCATCATTCGTGTTGGAGGAAGAATCGATCAATCGAAGTTGGAACTTGAGACAGTGCACCCAGCAATCCTCCCACGTGAGACATGGTTTACGAATCTGATCATAGCAGATGCGCATCAAAAGACACTCCATGGTGGTACGCAGCTCACCATGAATTACATTCGACGATCATACTGGATCATTGGTGGTAGAGCTCCAGTAAGATCATACATTCTTCGCTGCACTACATGTGCTCGATACCGTGGCATTCGAGCACAACAACTGATGGGTCAGCTCCCCCCAGCGCGGATCACACCGTCCCGACCGTTCTCCACTTCAGGCGTGGACTACGCTGGTCCACTTACCATCAAGACCTGGAAGGGAAAGGGCGCCAAGAAACAGAAAGGATGGCTGTGCATCTTCGTGTGTTTCGTCACTTCGGCTCTGCATCTGGAGGCTGTAAGTGATTACTCAACTGACTCATTTTTAGCTGCTTTTAGACGGTTCACAGGGCGAAGGGGCATCTGCAGAACACTACACAGTGACTGCGGCTCAAACTTCGTTGGAGCGGATGCTGCCTTGAAGAAACTGTTCACCGAGGGAACCGAAGAATCAAACCAACTGTACTGCTCACTAACAGAGAATGGAACAACGTGGAAATTCAATCCACCTGCAGCACCTCACATGGGAGGAAAATGGGAAGCAGCAGTCAAATCTGTCAAACACCATTTGAACCGAACGATAGGAGAGACTGCGCTTACGTATGAAGAACTGATCACATTACTTGCACAAATTGAAGCTGTTCTTAATTCCAGACCATTGGAGCCATTAACAGATGATCCTGACGATGTGTCAGCGCTAACACCAGCTCATTTCCTGATTGGCGAACCAATTGCAACAGTTCCAGAACCATCGCTTATTGACACTGCACCAACAAGGTTGTCACGATGGCAATTCATCCAGCAACGGCTCCAATACTTCTGGTCTAAATGGTCAACTCAGCATCTTCAACGACATCTATCGACATCCAAGTGGCACCACCCATCACACGAGATCAAGGTTGGATCATTGGTACTAATCACAGACGAAAGGCTGCCTCCTACAAAGTGGCCTCTTGCCAGAGTCACTGAGCTACACCCAGGAAAAGATGGGCTGACTCGTGTGGTGTCGCTCAAGACGGCCACAACTACGTTGACAAGACCGATCACCAAACTTGCGATTCTGCCTGCACCAGCTCAAGCAGAACAATTCAAGAAAATCAGCGACACAGTCGTTGATGGCGGGCGGAATGTTGCGTATTGAGAGCGGCTCGATAGAAGAGCGCAGTAGTGACTATATGTCACTGTCGGCACGGATCATTTGAATAAAGAGTGACGGCAGGTCCTGGCGACACTGCCCCACTCTAGATCGCAATCGATACACTGCTCGATGAATGGCTCGCCTATCAGCGGCTCGCGTGACGCGCTATTGTCCACACAAAGGGACAAATCATCTTCGCGAACAACTCTTAGAAAAAACGTCGTGCTTCCGTCCGCATCGATTCGGCACGAGGATCTTTCCCGCGAAATCGATCGGCCATTATCGTCTTACACTTGGTGCTGTACACACGTGTGCAAAATTGAGTTGTGAGTGAGAGAGCGAGAAATTCATCTGGGCAGTTAAGAAACATCATAGCAAATTAACAGGCAGGTTCACCCTCAAAATTTTGTAATCATTTTCATTGTTAATTTGCTGGCATTATTGTAACAGATCAGCGACAAGACCAGCACGTTTTTCGTTGAACCGTTCGCAGGCGACTGTGTGGTTCCGCATTTAGCGACCTGTGATTCTATACAATTGGTAATTCATTTTGTTGCTGTTTCTATCAGATCACTGTACATCTATTTATTTATTTATTGTGAATTAATCACCGTGTGTACTCTTACAATAGAAAAACTCAGCAAGTAATCCAGTGCAGTGGCTGATTGAGCAGCTCACAAGCACTTCGCCTAACATAGAGAAAAGGTACTTTTCATATTCAACTGCGCTTATTCTTTTAATAAAAGTACAGAACACAGCATCTTGTCCAATTATTTCTGCTTGCCTGTCACCAGACTCTTTATTCGAATCCGGCTCTTGTCCCTTTCTTTTACCATCTTGAATTAATAATACAGTCCACTATCATCTCTACCAAACAGATCGATACCTGTGATAATCATACATTTTCTTGAAGCTCTTGACGCGTACTTTACGGTAGGACTATCACCGAAAGCCCATATTTAAAAAAAAATGTTCAGTACTAGTGGTCGACCAACGCGATTCGTCGATTAATCAAATCTTTGGTTTTTTGGCTGTAACTCCAAAAATAATGCACTTAGAAGGCTCTGCCTGCGATTTTTGTGATCCGCTTTCCGTCCTCTTTAGGCATGCGTAAGCACAAGTCGACCGAAAAACTTTCCCGTTTTTGCCGAAATAAATTGTAAGGGGCAAGTATCCCTTACCGTCTTCTCGATTTTCCTGAATCGCCTGTAACTTTCGAACCAGCGATCGAAACCTTTGATAATCATACATTTTCTTGAAGCTCTTGACGCGTACTCTAAGGTAGGACTATCAGCGAAAGCCCGTTTCAAAAAAAATTGTTTCAGTGCTAGTGGTCGACCGAAGCGATTCGTCGATTAATCAAATCTTTGGTTTTTTGGCTGTAACTCCAAAAATAATGCACTTAGAAGGCTCTGCCTGCGATTTTTGTGATCCGCTTTCCGTCCTCTTTAGGCATGCGTAAGCACAAGTCGACCGAAAAACTTTCCCGTTTTTGCCGAAATAAAATGTAAGGGGCAAGTATCCCTTACCGTCTTCTCGATTTTCCTGAATCGCCTATAACTTTCGAACCAGCGATCGATACCTGTGATAATCATACATTTTCTTGAAGCTCTTGACGCGTACTTTACGGTAGGACTATCACCGAAAACCCATATTTAAAAAAAAATGTTCAGTACTAGTGGTCGACCAACGCGATTCGTCGATTAATCAAGTCTTTGGTTTTTGGGCTGTAACTCCGAAAATAATGCACTTAGAAGGCTCTGCCTCCGATTTTTGTGATCCGCTTTCCGTCCCCTTTAAGCGTGCGTAAGCACAAGTCGACCGAAAATTTTTCCAGTTTTTGCCGAAATAAAATGTAAGGGGCACGTATCCTTTAACGTTTTCTCGATTTTCTTGAATCGCCTGTAACTTTTGAACCAGCGATCGAAACCTTTGATAATCATACATTTTCTTGAAGCTCTTTACGCGTACTTTGAGGTAGGACTATCAGCGAAAGCCCGTCTTCAAAAAAAATTGTCTCAGGACTAGTGGTCGACCAAGGCGATTAGTCGATTAATCAAGTCTTCGGTTTTTTGGCTGTAACTCCGAAAATAATGCACTTAGACGGCTCTGCCTGCGATTTTTGTGATCCTCTTTCCGTCCCTTTTAAGCGCGCGTAAGCACAAGTCCACCGAAAAACTTTCCAGTTTTTGCCGAAATAAAATGTAAGAGGCAAGTATCCCTTACCGTTTTCTCGATTTTCTGGAATTGCCTGTAACTTTCGAACCAGCGATCGAAACCTTTGATAATCATACATTTTCTTGAAGCTCTTGACGCGTACTTTAAGGTAGGACTATCACCGAAAGCCCATATTTAAAAAAAAATGTTCAGGACTAGTGATCGACCAACGCGATTCGTCGATTAATTATGTCTTTGGTTTTTTGGCTGTAACTCCGAAAATAATGCACTTAGAAGGCTCTGCCTTCGATTTTTGTGATCCGCTTTCCGTCCCCTTTAAGCGTGCGTAAGCACAAGTCGACCGAAAATTTTTCCAGTTTTTGCCGAAATAAAATGTAAGGGGCAAGTATCCTTTACCGTTTTCTAGATTTTCTTGAGTCGCCTGTAACTTTCGAACCAGCGATCGAAACCTTTGATAATCATACATTTTCTTGAAGCTCTTTACGCGTACTTTGAGGTAGGACTATCAGCGAAAGCCCGTCTTCAAAAAAAATTGTTTCAGTGCTAGTGGTCGACCGAGGCGATTCGTCGATTAATCAAGTCTTTGGTTTTTTGGATGTAACTCCGAAAATAATGCACTTAGAAGGCTCTGCCTGCGATTTTTGTGATCCTCTTTCCGTCCGGTTTAAGCATGCGTAAGCACAAGTCGACCGAAAATTTTTCCAGTTTTTGCCGAAATAAAATGTAAGGGGCAAGTATCCCTTACCGTTTTTGATTTTCTTGAATTGCCTGTAACTTTCGAACCAGCGATCGAAACCTTTGATAATCATACATTTTCTTGAAGCTCTTTACGCGTACTTTCAGATAGAACTATCAATGAAAGCCCATCATCAAAAAAAATTGTTTCAGTACTAGTGGTCGACCAAGGCGATTCGTCGATTAATCAAGTCTTTGGTTTTTTGGCTGTAACTCCAAAAATAACGAACTTAGAAGGCTCTGCCTGCGATTTATGTGATCCGCTTTCCGTCCCCTTTAAGCGTGCGTAAGCACAAGTCGACCGAAAATTTTTCTAGTTTTTGCCGAAATAAAATGTGAGGAGCAAGTATCCTTTAACGTTTTCTCGATTTTCTTGAATCGCCTGTAACTTTCGAACCAGCGATCGAAACCTTTGATAGTCATAGATATTCTTGAAGCTCTTGACGCGTACTTTCAGATAGGACTATCAGCGAAAGCCCATCATCAATAAAAATTGTTTCAGTACTAGTGGTCGACCAAGGCAATTCGTCGATTAATCAAGTCTTTGGTTTTTTGGCTGTAACTCCGAAAATAATGCACTTAGAAGGCTCTGCCTGCGATTTTTGTGATCCTCTTTCGGTCCTCCTTAGGCATGCGTAAGCACAAGTCGACCGAAAAACATTCCAGTTTTTGCCGAAATGAAATGTAAGGGATATGTATCCCTTAACGTCTTCTCGATTTTCCTGAATCGCCTGTAACTTTCGAACCAGCGATCGATACCTGTGATAATCATACATTTTCTTGAAGCTCTTGACGCGTACTTTACGGTAGGACTATCACCGAAAACCCATATTTAAAAAAAAATGTTTAGTATTAGTGGTCGACCAACGCGATTCGTCGATTAATCAAGTCTTTGGTTTTTGGGCTGTAACTCCGAAAATAATGCACTTAGAAGGCTCTGCTTCCGATTTTTCAGATCCTCTTTCCGTCCTCTTTAAGCGTGCGTTAGCACAAGTCGACCGAAACACTTTCCATTTTTTGCCGAAATAAAATGTAAGGGGTATGTATCCTTTACCGTTTCCTCGATTTTCTTTAATCGCCTGTTACTTTCAAACCAGCGATCGAAACCTTTGATAATCCCACATTTTCTTGAAGCTCTTGACGCGTTCTGTAAGATAGGACTATCACCGAAAGCCCATATTTAAAAAAAAATGTTCAGTACTAGTGGTCGACCAAGGCGATTCGTCGATTAATCAAGTCTTTGGTTTTTTGGCTGTAACTCCGAAAATAATGCACTTAGAAGGCTCTGCCTGCGATTTTTGTGATCCTCTTTCCGTCCTCTTTAGGCATGCGTAAGCACAAGTCGACCGAAAAACTTTCCAATTTTTGCCGAAATAAAATGTAAGGGGCAAGTATCCCTTACCGTTTTTTGATTTTCTTGAGTCGCCTGTACCTTTCGAACCAGCGATCGAAACCTTTGATAATCATACATTTTCTTGAAGCTCTTGACGCGTTCTGTAAGATAGGACTATCACCGAAAGCCCATATTTAAAAAAAAAAGTTCAGTACTAGTGGTCGACCAAGGCGATTCGTCGATTAATCAAGTCTTTGGTTTTTTGGCTGTAACTCCGAAAATAATGCACTTAGAAGGCTCTGCCTGCGATTTTTCTGATCCTCTTTCCGTCCTCTTTAGGCATGCGTAAGCACAAGTCGACCGAAAATTTTTCCAGTTTTTGCCGAAATAAAATGTACGGGGCAAGTATCCTTTAACGTTTTCTCGATTTTCTTGAATCGCCTGTAATGTTCGAACCAGCGATCGAAACCTTTGACAGTCATACATTTTCTTGACGCTCTTGACGCGTACTTTACGGTAGGACTATCACCGAAAACCCATATTTAAAAAAAAATGTTCAGTATTAGTGGTCGACCAACGCGATTCGTCGATTAATTATGTCTTTGGTTTTTTGGCTGTAACTCCGAAAACAATGCACTTAGAAGGCTCTGCCTGCGATTTTTGTGATCCTCTTTCCGTCCCCTTTAAGCGTGCGTAAGCACAAGTCGACCGAAAATTTTTCCAGTTTTTGCCGAAATAAAATGTAAGGTGCAAGTATCCTTTAACGTTTTCTCGATTTTCTTGAATCGCCTGTAACTTTCGAACCAGCGATCGAAACCTTTGACAGTAATACATTTTCTTGAAGCTCTTGTCGCGTACTTTCAGATAGGACTATCAGCGAAAGCCCATCGTCAAAAAAAATTGTTTCAGTACTAGTGGTCGACCAAGGCAATTCGTCGATTAATCAAGTCTTTGGTTTTTTGGCTGTAACTCCGAAAATAATGCACTTAGAAGGCTCTGCCTGCGATTTTTGTGATCCTCTTTCCGTCCTCTTTAAGCATGCGTAAGCACAAGTCGACCGAAAAACATTCCAGTTTTTGCCGAAATGAAATGTAAGGGATATGTATCCCTTACCGTCTTCTCGATTTTCTTGAGTCGCCTGTAACTTTCGAACCAGCGATCGAAACCTTTGATAATCATACATTTTCTTGAAGCTCTTTACCCGTACTTTGAGGTAGGACTATCAGCGAAAGCCCGTCTCCAAAAAAATTGTTTCAGTACTAGTGGTCGACCGAGGCGATTCGTCGATTAATCAAGTCTTTGGTTTTTTGGCAGTAACTCCGAAAATAATGCACTTAGAAGGCTCTGCCTGCGATTTTTCAGATCCTCTTTCCGTCCTCTTTAAGCGTGCGTTAGCACAAGTCGACCGAAACACTTTCCATTTTTTGCCGAAATAAAATGTAAGGGGTATGTATCCTTTTCCGTTTCCTCGATTTTCTTTAATCGCCTGTTACTTTCAAACCAGCGATCGAAACCTTTGATAATCCCACATTTTCTTGAAGCTCTTGACGCGTTCTGTAAGATAGGACTATCACCGAAAGCCCATATTTAAAAAAAAATGTTCAGTACTAGTGGTCGACCAAGGCGATTCGTCGATTAATCAAGTCTTTGGTTTTTTGGCTGTAACTCCGAAAATAATGCACTTAGAAGGCTCTGCCTGCGATTTGTGTGATCCTCTTTCCGTCCTCTTTAGGCATGCGTAAGCACAAGTCGACCGAAAAACTTTCCAATTTTTGCCGAAATAAAATGTAAGGGGCAAGTATCCCTTACCGTTTTTTGATTTTCTTGAGTCGCCTGTACCTTTCGAACCAGCGATCGGAACCTTTGATAATTATACATTTTCTTGAAGCTCTTGACGCGTTCCTTAAGATAGGACTATCAGCGAAAGCCCGTCTTCAAAAAAAATTGTCTCAGGACTAGTGGTCGACCAAGGCGATTAGTCGATTAATCAAGTCTTCGGTTTTTTGGCTGTTACTCCGAAAATAATGCATTTAGAAGGCTCTGCCTGCGATTTTTGTGATCCTCTTTCCGTCCCTTTTAAGCGTGCGTAAGCACAAGTCCACCGAAAAACTTTCCAGTTTTTGCCGAAATAAAATGTAAGGGGCAAGTATCCCTTACCGTTTTCTCGATTTTCTGGAATTGCCTGTAACTTTCGAACCAGCGATCGAAACTTTTGATAATCGTACATTTTCTTGAAGCTCTTGACGCGAACTTTAAGGTAGGTCTATCACCGAAAGCCCATAAAAAAAAAAAAGTTCAGTACTAGTGGTCGACCAACGCGATACGTCGATTAATTATGTCTTTGGTTTTTTGGCTGTAACTCCGAAAATAATGCACATAGAAGGCTCTGCCTTCGATTTTTGTGATCCGCTTTCCGTCCCTTTTAAGCGTGCGTAAGCACAAGTCGACCGAAAAACTTTCCAGTTTTTGCCGAAATAAAATGTGAGGGGTATGTATCCCTTAACGTTGTCTCGGTTTTCTTGAATCGCCTGTAGCTATCGAACCAGCGATCGAAACCTATGATAATCAAACATTTTCTTGAAGCTCTTGACGCGTATTTAAAGACAGGACTATCAGCGAAAGCCCATCTTTAAAAAAAAATGTTTCAGTAGAAGTGGTCGACCAAGGCTCTTCGTCCATTAATTTGGTCATTGGTTTTTGGGCTGTAATTTTGACAATAATGCACTTAGAAGGCTTAGCCTGCGATTTTTGTGATCCTCTTTCCGTCCCTTTAAGCGTGCGTAAGCACAAGTCGACCGAAAAACTTTCCAGTTTTTGCCGAAATAAAATGTAAGGGGCAAGTATCCATTAACGTTTTCTCGATTTTCTCGAACAGCCTGTAACTTTCGAACCAGCGATCGGAACCTTTGATACTCTTTCCGTCCCTTTTAAGCGTGCGTAAGCACAAGTCGACCGAAAAACTTTCCAGTTTTTGCCGAAATAAAATGTGAGGGACAAGTATCCCTTACCGTTTTCTAGATTTTCTTGAGTCGCCTGTAACTTTCGAACCAGCGATCGAAACCTTTGATAATCATACATTTTCTTGAAGCTCTTTACCCGTACTTTGAGGTAGGACTATCAGCGAAAGCCCGTCTCCAAAAAAATTGTTTCAGTACTAGTGGTCGACCGAGGCGATTCGTCGATTAATCAAGTCTTTGGTTTTTTGGCTGTAACTCCGAAAATAATGCACTTAGAAGGCTCTGCCTGCGATTTTTCTGATCCTCTTTCCGTCCTCTTTAGGCATGCGTAAGCACAAGTCGACCGAAAAACTTTCCAGTTTTTGCCGAAAAAAAATGTAAGGGGCAAGTATCCCTTACCGTTTTTTGATTTTCTTGAGTCGCCTGTAACTTTCGAACCAGCGATCGAAACCTTTGATAATCATACATGTTCTTGAAGCTCTTTACGCGTACTTTGAGGTAGGACTATCAGCGAAAGCCCATCTTTAAAAAAATTGTTTCTGTACTAGTGGTCGACCGAGGCGATTCGTCTATTAATCAAGTCTTTGGTTTTTTGGCTGTAACTCCGAAAACAATGCACTTAGAAGGCTCTGCCTGCGATTTTTGTGATCCTCTTTCCGTCCTCTTTAGGCGTGCGTAAGCACAAGTCGACCGGAAAACTTTCCAGTTTTTGCCGAAATAAAATGTGAGGGGCAAGTATCCCTTACCGTTTTCTCGATTTTCTTGAATTGCCCGTAACTTTCGAACCAGCGATCGAAACCTTTGACAGTAATACATTTTCTTGAAGCTCTTGACGCGTACTTTCAGATAGGACTATCAGTGAAAGCCCATCATCAAAAAAAATTTTTTCAGTACTAGTGGTCGACCAAGGCGATTCGTCGATTAATCAAGTCTTTGGTTTTTTGGCTGTAACTCCAAAAATAATGCACTTAGAAGGCTCTGCCAGCGATTTTTGTGATACACATTCCGTTCTTTGTAGGCATGCGTAAGCACAAGTCGAACGAAAAACTTTCCAGTTTTTGCCGAAATAAAATGTAAGGGGCAAGTATCCCTTACCGTTTTCTCGATTTTTTGAATCGCCTGTAACTTTCGAACCAGCGATCGAAACCTTTGATAATCATACATTTCCCTGAAGCTCTTGACGCGTACTTCCAGATAGGACTATCAGCGAAAGCCCATCATCAAAAGAAATTGTTTCAGTACTAGTGGTCGACCAAGGCGATTCGTCGATTAATCAAGTCTTTGGTTTTTTGGCTGTAACTCCAAAAACAATGAACTTAGAAGGCTCTGCCTGCGATTTTTGTGATCCTCTTTCCGTCCTCTTTAGGCATGCGTAAGCACAAGTCGACCGAAAAACTTTCCAGTTTTTGCCGAA
This sequence comes from Anoplius nigerrimus, assembly GCA_914767735.1. Taxonomy (NCBI): domain Eukaryota; kingdom Metazoa; phylum Arthropoda; class Insecta; order Hymenoptera; family Pompilidae; genus Anoplius; species Anoplius nigerrimus. The sequence continues at coordinate 965,882 of OU612079.1, read as the reverse complement.
ATAAAATGTAAGGGGCAAGTATCCCTTACCGTTTTTGATTTTCTTGAATTGCCTGTAACTTTCGAACCAGCGAGCGAAACCTTTGATAATCATACATTTTCTTGAAGCTCTTTACGCGTACTTTGAGGTAGGACTATCAGCGAAAGCCCGTCTTCAAAAAAAATTGTTTCAGTGCTAGTGGTCGACCGAGGCGATTCGTCGATTAATCAAGTCTTTGGTTTTTTGGCTGTAACTCCGAAAATAATGCACTTAGAAGGCTCTGCCTGCGATTTTTGTGATCCTCTTTCCGTCCTCTGTAGGCACGCGTAAGCACAAGTCGAACGAAAAACTTTCAATTATTTGCCGAAATAAAATGTAAGGGGTATGTATCCCTTACCGTTTCCTCTTTTTCCTTTATTCGCCTGCTACTTTCGAACCAGCGGTCGAAACCTTTGATAGTCATACATTTTCGGGAAGCTCTTGATGCGTACTTCAAGATATTACTATCAGCGACATCCCATCTTCAAAAAAAAATTGTTTCAGTAGTAGTGGTCGACCGAGGCGATTCGTTGATTAATCAAGTCTTTGGTTTTTTGGCTGTAACTCCGAAAATAATGCACTTAGAAGGCTCTGCCTCCGATTTTTGTGATCCTCTTTCCGTCCCCTTTAAGCGTGCGTAAGCACAAGTCGACCGAAAAACTTTCCAGTTTTTGCCGAAATAAAATGTAAGGGGCAAGTATCCCTTACCGTTTTCTCGATTTTCTTGAATTGCCTGTAACTTTCGAACCAGCGATCGAAACCTTTGATAATCATACATTTTCTTGAAGCTCTTGACGCGTACTTTACGGTAGGACTATCACCGAAAGCCCATATTTAAAAAAAAATGTTCAGTACTAGTGGTCGACCAACGCGATTCGTCGATTAATCAAGTCTTTGGTTTTTTGGCTGTAACTCCAAAAATAATGCACTTAGAAGGCTCTGCCTGCGATTTTTGTGATCCGCTTTCCGTCCTCTTTAGGCATGTGTAAGCACAAGTCGACCGAAAAACTTTCCCGTTTTTGCCGAAATAAAATGAAAGGGGCAAGTATCCCTTACCGTTTTCTAGATTTTCTTGAGTCGCCTGTAACTTTCGAACCAGCGATCGGAACCTTTGATAATTATACATTTTCTTGAAGCTCTTGACGCGTTCCTTAAGATAGGACTATCAGCGAAAGCCCGTCTTCAAAAAAAATTGTCTCAGGACTAGTGGTCGACCAAGGCGATTAGTCGATTAATCAAGTCTTCGGTTTTTTGGCTGTAACTCCGAAAATAATGCATTTAGAAGGCTCTGCCTGCGATTTTTGTGATCCTCTTTCCGTCCCTTTTAAGCGTGCGTAAGCACAAGTCCACCGAAAAACTTTCCAGTTTTTGCCGAAATAAAATGTAAGGGGCAAGTATCCCTTACCGTTTTCTCGATTTTCTGGAATTGCCTGTAACTTTCGAACCAGCGATCGAAACCTTTGATAATCATACATTTTCTTGAAGCTCTTGACGCGTACTTTAAGGTAGGACTATCACCGAAAGCCCATATTTAAAAAAAAATGTTCAGTACTAGTGATCGACCAACGCGATTCGTCGATTAATTATGTCTTTGGTTTTTTGGCTGTAACTCCGAAAATAATGCACTTAGAAGGCTCTGCCTTCGATTTTTGTGATCCGCTTTCCGTCCCCTTTAAGCGTGCGTAAGCACAAGTCGACCGAAAATTTTTCCAGTTTTTGCCGAAATAAAATGTAAGGGGCAAGTATCCTTTAACGTTTTCTCGATTTTCTTGAATCGCCTGTAACTTTCGAACCATCGATCGAAACCTTTGACAGTAATACATTTTCTTGAAGCTCTTGACGCGTACTTTCAGATAGGACTATCAGCGAAAGCCCATCATCAATAAAAATTGTTTCAGTACTAGTGGTCGACCAAGTCAATTCGTCAATTAATCAAGTCTTTGGTTTTTTGGCTGTAACTCCGAAAATAATGCACTTAGAAGGCTTTGCCTGCGATTTTTGTGATCCTCTTTCCGTCCTCTTTAAGCATGCGTAAGCACAAGTCGACCGAAAAACATTCCAGTTTTTGCCGAAATGAAATGTAAGGGATATGTATCCCTTACCGTCTTCTCGATTTTCCTGAATCGCCTGTAACTTTCGAACCAGCGATCGAAACCTTTGATAATCATACATTTTCTTGAAGCTCTTTACGCGTACTCTAAGGTAGGACTATCAGCGAAAGCCCGTTTCAAAAAAAATTGTTTCAGTGCTAGTGGTCGACCGAAGCGATTCGTCGATTAATCAAGTCTTTGGTTTTTTGGCTGTAACTCCGAAAATAATGCACTTAGAAGGCTCTGCCTGCGATTTTTGTGATCCTCTTTCCGTCCTCTTTAGGCATGCGTAAGCACAAGTCGACCGAAAAACTTTCCAGTTTTTGCCGAAATAAAATGTAAGAGGCAAGTATCCCTTACCGTTTTCTCGATTTTCTTGAATTGCCTGTAACTTTCGAACCAGCGATCGAAACCTCTGATAATCATACATTTTCTTGAAGCTCTTGACGCGTACTTTACGGTAGGACTATCACCGAAAACCCATATTTAAAAAAAAATGTTCAGTACTAGTGGTCGACCAACGCGATTCGTCGATTAATCAAGTCTTTGGTTTTTGGGCTGTAACTCCGAAAATAATGCACTTAGAAGGCTCTGCCTGCGATTTTTGTGATCCTCTTTCCGTCCCTTTTAAGCGTGCGTAAGCACAAGTCGACCGAAAAACTTTCCAGTTTTTGCCGAAATAAAATGTGAGGGACAAGTATCCCTTACCGTTTTCTAGATTTTCTTGAGTCGCCTGTAACTTTCGAACCAGCGATCGAAACCTTTGATAATCATACATTTTCTTGAAGCTCTTTACCCGTACTTTGAGGTAGGACTATCAGCGAAAGCCCGTCTCCAAAAAAATTGTTTCAGTACTAGTGGTCGACCGAGGCGATTCGTCGATTAATCAAGTCTTTGGTTTTTTGGCTGTAACTCCGAAAATAATGCACTTAGAAGGCTCTGCCTGCGATTTTTGTGATCCTCTTTCCGTCCTCTTTAGGCATGCGTAAGCACAAGTCGACCGAAAAACTTTCCAGTTTTTGCCGAAATAAAATGTAAGGGGCAAGTATCCCTTACCGTTTTTTGATTTTCTTGAGTCGCCTGTAACTTTCGAACCAGCGATCGAAACCTTTGATAATCATACATGTTCTTGAAGCTCTTTACGCGTACTTTGAGGTAGGACTATCAGCGAAAGCCCATCTTTAAAAAAATTGTTTCTGTACTAGTGGTCGACCGAGGCGATTCGTCTATTAATCAAGTCTTTGGTTTTTTGGCTGTAACTCCGAAAATAATGCACTTAGAAGGCTCTGCCTGCGATTTTTGTGATCCTCTTTCCGTCCTCTTTAGGCGTGCGTAAGCACAAGTCGACCGGAAAACTTTCCAGTTTTTGCCGAAATAAAATGTGAGGGGCAAGTATCCCTTACCGTTTTCTCGATTTTCTTGAATTGCCCGTAACTTTCGAACCAGCGATCGAAACCTTTGACAGTAATACATTTTCTTGAAGCTCTTGACGCGTACTTTCAGATAGGACTATCAGTGAAAGCCCATCATCAAAAAAAATTTTTTCAGTACTAGTGGTCGACCAAGGCGATTCGTCGATTAATCAAGTCTTTGGTTTTTTGGCTGTAACTCCAAAAATAATGCACTTAGAAGGCTCTGCCAGCGATTTTTGTGATACACATTCCGTTCTTTGTAGGCATGCGTAAGCACAAGTCGAACGAAAAACTTTCCAGTTTTTGCCGAAATAAAATGTAAGGGGCAAGTATCCCTTACCGTTTTATCGATTTTTTGAATCGCCTGTAAATTTCGAACCAGCGATCGAAACCTTTGATAATCATACATTTCCCTGAAGCTCTTGACGCGTACTTCCAGATAGGACTATCAGCGAAAGCCCATCATCAAAAGAAATTGTTTCAGTACTAGTGGTCGACCAAGGCGATTCGTCGATTAATCAAGTCTTTGGTTTTTTGGCTGTAACTCCAAAAACAATGAACTTAGAAGGCTCTGCCTGCGATTTTTGTGATCCTCTTTCCGTCCTCTTTAGGCATGCGTAAGCACAAGTCGACCGAAAAACTTTCCAGTTTTTGCCGAAATAAAATGTAAGGGGCAAGTATCCCTTACCGTTTTTGATTTTCTTGAATTGCCTGTAACTTTCGAACCAGCGAGCGAAACCTTTGATAATCATACATTTTCTTGAAGCTCTTTACGCGTACTTTGAGGTAGGACTATCAGCGAAAGCCCGTCTTCAAAAAAAATTGTTTCAGTGCTAGTGGTCGACCGAGGCGATTCGTCGATTAATCAAGTCTTTGGTTTTTTGGCTGTAACTCCGAAAATAATGCACTTAGAAGGCTCTGCCTGCGATTTTTGTGATCCTCTTTCCGTCCTCTGTAGGCACGCGTAAGCACAAGTCGAACGAAAAACTTTCAATTATTTGCCGAAATAAAATGTAAGGGGTATGTATCCCTTACCGTTTCCTCTTTTTCCTTTAATCGCCTGCTACTTTCGAACCAGCGGTCGAAACCTTTGATAGTCATACATTTTCGGGAAGCTCTTGATGCGTACTTCAAGATATTACTATCAGCGACATCCCATCTTCAAAAAAAAATTGTTTCAGTAGTAGTGGTCGACCGAGGCGATTCGTTGATTAATCAAGTCTTTGGTTTTTTGGCTGTAACTCCGAAAATAATGCACTTAGAAGGCTCTGCCTCCGATTTTTGTGATCCTCTTTCCGTCCCCTTTAAGCGTGCGTAAGCACAAGTCGACCGAAAAACTTTCCAGTTTTTGCCGAAATAAAATGTAAGGGGCAAGTATCCCTTACCGTTTTCTCGATTTTCTTGAATTGCCTGTAACTTTCGAACCAGCGATCGAAACCTTTGATAATCATACATTTTCTTGAAGCTCTTGACGCGTACTTTACGGTAGGACTATCACCGAAAGCCCATATTTAAAAAAAAATGTTCAGTACTAGTGGTCGACCAACGCGATTCGTCGATTAATCAAGTCTTTGGTTTTTTGGCTGTAACTCCAAAAATAATGCACTTAGAAGGCTCTGCCTGCGATTTTTGTGATCCGCTTTCCGTCCTCTTTAGGCATGTGTAAGCACAAGTCGACCGAAAAACTTTCCCGTTTTTGCCGAAATAAAATGTAAGGGGCAAGTATCCCTTACCGTTTTCTAGATTTTCTTGAGTCGCCTGTAACTTTCGAACCAGCGATCGGAACCTTTTATAATTATACATTTTCTTGAAGCTCTTGACGCGTTCCTTAAGATAGGACTATCAGCGAAAGCCCGTCTTCAAAAAAAATTGTCTCAGGACTAGTGGTCGACCAAGGCGATTAGTCGATTAATCAAGTCTTCGGTTTTTTGGCTGTAACTCCGAAAATAATGCATTTAGAAGGCTCTGCCTGCGATTTTTGTGATCCTCTTTCCGTCCCTTTTAAGCGTGCGTAAGCACAAGTCCACCGAAAAACTTTCCAGTTTTTGCCGAAATAAAATGTAAGGGGCAAGTATCCCTTACCGTTTTCTCGATTTTCTGGAATTGCCTGTAACTTTCGAACCAGCGATCGAAACCTTTGATAATCATACATTTTCTTGAAGCTCTTGACGCGTACTTTAAGGTAGGACTATCACCGAAAGCCCATATTTAAAAAAAAATGTTCAGTACTAGTGATCGACCAACGCGATTCGTCGATTAATTATGTCTTTGGTTTTTTGGCTGTAACTCCGAAAATAATGCACTTAGAAGGCTCTGCCTTCGATTTTTGTGATCCGCTTTCCGTCCCCTTTAAGCGTGCGTAAGCACAAGTCGACCGAAAATTTTTCCAGTTTTTGCCGAAATAAAATGTAAGGGGCAAGTATCCTTTAACGTTTTCTCGATTTTCTTGAATCGCCTGTAACTTTCGAACCATCGATCGAAACCTTTGACAGTAATACATTTTCTTGAAGCTCTTGACGCGTACTTTCAGATAGGACTATCAGCGAAAGCCCATCATCAATAAAAATTGTTTCAGTACTAGTGGTCGACCAAGTCAATTCGTCAATTAATCAAGTCTTTGGTTTTTTGGCTGTAACTCCGAAAATAATGCACTTAGAAGGCTTTGCCTGCGATTTTTGTGATCCTCTTTCCGTCCTCTTTAAGCATGCGTAAGCACAAGTCGACCGAAAAACATTCCAGTTTTTGCCGAAATGAAATGTAAGGGATATGTATCCCTTACCGTCTTCTCGATTTTCCTGAATCGCCTGTAACTTTCGAACCAGCGATCGAAACCTTTGATAATCATACATTTTCTTGAAGCTCTTTACGCGTACTCTAAGGTAGGACTATCAGCGAAAGCCCGTTTCAAAAAAAATTGTTTCAGTGCTAGTGGTCGACCGAAGCGATTCGTCGATTAATCAAGTCTTTGGTTTTTTGGCTGTAACTCCGAAAATAATGCACTTAGAAGGCTCTGCCTGCGATTTTTGTGATCCTCTTTCCGTCCTCTTTAGGCATGCGTAAGCACAAGTCGACCGAAAAACTTTCCAGTTTTTGCCGAAATAAAATGTAAGAGGCAAGTATCCCTTACCGTTTTCTCGATTTTCTTGAATTGCCTGTAACTTTCGAACCAGCGATCGAAACCTCTGATAATCATACATTTTCTTGAAGCTCTTGACGCGTACTTTACGGTAGGACTATCACCGAAAACCCATATTTAAAAAAAAATGTTCAGTACTAGTGGTCGACCAACGCGATTCGTCGATTAATCAAGTCTTTGGTTTTTGGGCTGTAACTCCGAAAATAATGCACTTAGAAGGCTCTGCCTGCGATTTTTGTGATCCTCTTTCCGTCCCTTTTAAGCGTGCGTAAGCACAAGTCGACCGAAAAACTTTCCAGTTTTTGCCGAAATAAAATGTGAGGGACAAGTATCCCTTACCGTTTTCTAGATTTTCTTGAGTCGCCTGTAACTTTCGAACCAGCGATCGAAACCTTTGATAATCATACATTTTCTTGAAGCTCTTTACCCGTACTTTGAGGTAGGACTATCAGCGAAAGCCCGTCTCCAAAAAAATTGTTTCAGTACTAGTGGTCGACCGAGGCGATTCGTCGATTAATCAAGTCTTTGGTTTTTTGGCTGTAACTCCGAAAATAATGCACTTAGAAGGCTCTGCCTGCGATTTTTCTGATCCTCTTTCCGTCCTCTTTAGGCATGCGTAAGCACAAGTCGACCGAAAAACTTTCCAGTTTTTGCCGAAAAAAAATGTAAGGGGCAAGTATCCCTTACCGTTTTTTGATTTTCTTGAGTCGCCTGTAACTTTCGAACCAGCGATCGAAACCTTTGATAATCATACATGTTCTTGAAGCTCTTTACGCGTACTTTGAGGTAGGACTATCAGCGAAAACCCATCTTTAAAAAAATTGTTTCTGTACTAGTGGTCGACCGAGGCGATTCGTCTATTAATCAAGTCTTTGGTTTTTTGGCTGTAACTCCGAAAATAATGCACTTAGAAGGCTCTGCCTGCGATTTTTGTGATCCTCTTTCCGTCCTCTTTAGGCGTGCGTAAGCACAAGTCGACCGGAAAACTTTCCAGTTTTTGCCGAAATAAAATGTGAGGGGCAAGTATCCCTTACCGTTTTCTCGATTTTCTTGAATTGCCCGTAACTTTCGAACCAGCGATCGAAACCTTTGACAGTAATACATTTTCTTGAAGCTCTTGACGCGTACTTTCAGATAGGACTATCAGTGAAAGCCCATCATCAAAAAAAATTTTTTCAGTACTAGTGGTCGACCAAGGCGATTCGTCGATTAATCAAGTCTTTGGTTTTATGGCTGTAACTCCAAAAATAATGCACTTAGAAGGCTCTGCCAGCGATTTTTGTGATACACATTCCGTTCTTTGTAGGCATGCGTAAGCACAAGTCGAACGAAAAACTTTCCAGTTTTTGCCGAAATAAAATGTAAGGGGCAAGTATCCCTTACCGTTTTCTCGATTTTTTGAATCGCCTGTAACTTTCGAACCAGCGATCGAAACCTTTGATAATCATACATTTCCCTGAAGCTCTTGACGCGTACTTCCAGATAGGACTATCAGCGAAAGCCCATCATCAAAAGAAATTGTTTCAGTACTAGTGGTCGACCAAGGCGATTCGTCGATTAATCAAGTCTTTGGTTTTTTGGCTGTAACTCCAAAAACAATGAACTTAGAAGGCTCTGCCTGCGATTTTTGTGATCCTCTTTCCGTCCTCTTTAGGCATGCGTAAGCACAAGTCGACCGAAAAACTTTCCAGTTTTTGCCGAAATAAAATGTAAGGGGCAAGTATCCCTTACCGTTTTTGATTTTCTTGAAATGCCTGTAACTTTCGAACCAGCGATCGAAACCTTTGATAATCATACATTTTCTTGAAGCTCTTTACGCGTACTTTGAGGTAGGACTATCAGCGAAAGCCCGTCTTCAAAAAAAATTGTTTCAGTGCTAGTGGTCGACCGAGGCGATTCGTCGATTAATCAAGTCTTTGGTTTTTTGGCTGTAACTCCGAAAATAATGCACTTAGAAGGCTCTGCCTGCGATTTTTGTGATCCTCTTTCCGTCCTCTGTAGGCACGCGTAAGCACAAGTCGAACGAAAAACTTTCAATTATTTGCCGAAATAAAATGTAAGGGGTATGTATCCCTTACCGTTTCCTCTTTTTCCTTTAATCGCCTGCTACTTTCGAACCAGCGGTCGAAACCTTTGATAGTCATACATTTTCGGGAAGCTCTTGATGCGTACTTCAAGATATTACTATCAGCGACATCCCATCTTCAAAAAAAAATTGTTTCAGTAGTAGTGGTCGACCGAGGCGATTCGTTGATTAATCAAGTCTTTGGTTTTTTGGCTGTAACTCCGAAAATAATGCACTTAGAAGGCTCTGCCTCCGATTTTTGTGATCCTCTTTCCGTCCCCTTTAAGCGTGCGTAAGCACAAGTCGACCGAAAAACTTTCCAGTTTTTGCCGAAATAAAATGTAAGGGGCAAGTATCCCTTACCGTTTTCTCGATTTTCTTGAATTGCCTGTAACTTTCGAACCAGCGATCGAAACCTTTGATAATCATACATTTTCTTGAAGCTCTTGACGCGTACTTTACGGTAGGACTATCACCGAAAGCCCATATTTAAAAAAAAATGTTCAGTACTATTGGTCGACCAACGCGATTCGTCGATTAATCAAGTCTTTGGTTTTTTGGCTGTAACTCCAAAAATAATGCACTTAGAAGGCTCTGCCTGCGATTTTTGTGATCCGCTTTCCGTCCTCTTTAGGCATGTGTAAGCACAAGTCGACCGAAAAACTTTCCCGTTTTTGCCGAAATAAAATGTAAGGGGCAAGTATCCCTTACCGTTTTCTAGATTTTCTTGAGTCGCCTGTAACTTTCGAACCAGCGATCGGAACCTTTGATAATTATACATTTTCTTGAAGCTCTTGACGCGTTCCTTAAGATAGGACTATCAGCGAAAGCCCGTCTTCAAAAAAAATTGTCTCAGGACTAGTGGTCGACCAAGGCGATTAGTCGATTAATCAAGTCTTCGGTTTTTTGGCTGTAACTCCGAAAATAATGCATTTAGAAGGCTCTGCCTGCGATTTTTGTGATCCTCTTTCCGTCCCTTTTAAGCGTGCGTAAGCACAAGTCCACCGAAAAACTTTCCAGTTTTTGCCGAAATAAAATGTAAGGGGCAAGTATCCCTTACCGTTTTCTCGATTTTCTGGAATTGCCTGTAACTTTCGAACCAGCGATCGAAACCTTTGATAATCATACATTTTCTTGAAGCTCTTGACGCGTACTTTAAGGTAGGACTATCACCGAAAGCCCATATTTAAAAAAAAATGTTCAGTACTAGTGATCGACCAACGCGATTCGTCGATTAATTATGTCTTTGGTTTTTTGGCTGTAACTCCGAAAATAATGCACTTAGAAGGCTCTGCCTTCGATTTTTGTGATCCGCTTTCCGTCCCCTTTAAGCGTGCGTAAGCACAAGTCGACCGAAAATTTTTCCAGTTTTTGCCGAAATAAAATGTAAGGGGCAAGTATCCTTTAACGTTTTCTCGATTTTCTTGAATCGCCTGTAACTTTCGAACCATCGATCGAAACCTTTGACAGTAATACATTTTCTTGAAGCTCTTGACGCGTACTTTCAGATAGGACTATCAGCGAAAGCCCATCATCAATAAAAATTGTTTCAGTACTAGTGGTCGACCAAGGCAATTCGTCAATTAATCAAGTCTTTGGTTTTTTGGCTGTAACTCCGAAAATAATGCACTTAGAAGGCTCTGCCTGCGATTTTTGTGATCCTCTTTCCGTCCTCTTTAAGCATGCGTAAGCACAAGTCGACCGAAAAACATTCCAGTTTTTGCCGAAATGAAATGTAAGGGATATGTATCCCTTACCGTCTTCTCGATTTTCCTGAATCGCCTGTAACTTTCGAACCAGCGATCGAAACCTTTGATAATCATACATTTTCTTGAAGCTCTTTACGCGTACTCTAAGGTAGGACTATCAGCGAAAGCCCGTTTCAAAAAAAATTGTTTCAGTGCTAGTGGTCGACCGAAGCGATTCGTCGATTAATCAAGTCTTTGGTTTTTTGGCTGTAACTCCGAAAATAATGCACTTAGAAGGCTCTGCCTGCGATTTTTGTGATCCTCTTTCCGTCCTCTTTAGGCATGCGTAAGCACAAGTCGACCGAAAAACTTTCCAGTTTTTGCCGAAATAAAATGTAAGAGGCAAGTATCCCTTACCGTTTTCTCGATTTTCTTGAATTGCCTGTAACTTTCGAACCAGCGATCGAAACCTCTGATAATCATACATTTTCTTGAAGCTCTTGACGCGTACTTTACGGTAGGACTATCACCGAAAGCCCATATTTAAAAAAAAATGTTCAGTACTAGTGGTCGACCAACGCGATTCGTCGATTAATCAAGTCTTTGGTTTTTTGGCTGTAACTCCAAAAATAATGCACTTAGAAGGCTCTGCCTGCGATTTTTGTGATCCGGTTTCCGTCCTCTTTAGGCATGCGTAAGCACAAGTCGACCGAAAAACATTCCAGTTTTTGCCGAAATGAAATGTAAGGGATATGTATCCCTTACCGTCTTCTCGATTTTCCTGAATCGCCTGTAACTTTCGAACCAGCGATCGAAACCTTTGATAATCATACATTTTCTTGAAGCTCTTTACGCGTACTCTAAGGTAGGACTATCAGCGAAAGCCCGTTTCAAAAAAAATTGTTTCAGTGCTAGTGGTCGACCGAAGCGATTCGTCGATTAATCAAGTCTTTGGTTTTTTGTCTGTAACTCCGAAAATAATGCACTTAGAAGGCTCTGCCTGCGATTTTTGTGATCCTCTTTCCGTCCTCTTTAAGCATGCGTAAGCACAAGTCGACCGAAAAACATTCCAGTTTTTGCCGAAATGAAATGTAAGGGATATGTATCCCTTACCGTCTTCTCGATTTTCCTGAATCGCCTGTAACTTTCGAACCAGCGATCGAAACCTTTGATAATCATACATTTTCTTGAAGCTCTTTACGCGTACTCTAAGGTAGGACTATCAGCGAAAGCCCGTTTCAAAAAAAATTGTTTCAGTGCTAGTGGTCGACCGAAGCGATTCGTCGATTAATCAAGTCTTTGGTTTTTTGGCTGTAACTCCGAAAATAATGCACTTAGAAGGCTCTGCCTGCGATTTTTGTGATCCTCTTTCCGTCCTCTTTAGGCATGCGTAAGCACAAGTCGACCGAAAAACTTTCCAGTTTTTGCCGAAATAAAATGTAAGAGGCAAGTATCCCTTACCGTTTTCTCGATTTTCTTGAATTGCCTGTAACTTTCGAACCAGCGATCGAAACCTCTGATAATCATACATTTTCTTGAAGCTCTTGACGCGTACTTTACGGTAGGACTATCACCGAAAGCCCATATTTAAAAAAAAATGTTCAGTACTAGTGGTCGACCAACGCGATTCGTCGATTAATCAAGTCTTTGGTTTTTTGGCTGTAACTCCAAAAATAATGCACTTAGAAGGCTCTGCCTGCGATTTTTGTGATCCGGATTCCGTCCTCTTTAGGCATGCGTAAGCACAAGTCGACCGAAAAACTTTCCCGTTTTTGCCGAAATAAAATGTAAGGGGCAAGTATCCCTTACCGTTTTCTCGATTTTCTGGAATTGCCTGTAACTTTCGAACCAGCGATCGAAACCTTTGATAATCATACATTTTCTTGAAGCTCTTGACGCGTACTTTAAGGTAGGACTATCACCGAAAGCCCATATTTAAAAAAAAATGTTCAGTACTAGTGATCGACCAACGCGATTCGTCGATTAATTATGTCTTTGGTTTTTTGGCTGTAACTCCGAAAATAATGCACTTAGAAGGCTCTGCCTTCGATTTTTGTGATCCGCTTTCCTTCCCTTTAAGCGTGCGTAAGCACAAGTCGACCGAAAATTTTTCCAGTTTTTGCCGAAATAAAATGTAAGGGGCAAGTATCCTTTAACGTTTTCTCGATTTTCTTGAATCGCCTGTATCTTTCGAACCATCGATCGAAACCTTTGACAGTAATACATTTTCTTGAAGCTCTTGACGCGTACTTTCAGATAGGACTATCTGCGAAAGCCCATCATCAAAAAAATTTGTTTCAGTACAAGTGGTCGACCAAGGCGATTCGTCGATTAATCAAGTCTTTGGTTTTTTGGCTGTAACTCCGAAAATAATGCACATAGAAGGCTCTGCCTGCGATTTTTGTGATCCTCTTTCCGTCCTCTTATCGCATGCGTAAGAACAAGTCGACCGAAAAACTTTCCAGTTTTTGCCGAAATAAAATGTAAGGGGCAAGTATCCCTTACCGTTTTCTAGATTTTCTTGAGTCGCCTGTAACTTTCGAACCAGCGATCGAAACCTTTGATAATCATACATTTTCTTGAAGCTCTTTACGCGTACTTTGAGGTAGGACTATCAGCGAAAGCCCGTCTTCAAAAAAAATTGTTTCAGTGCTAGTGGTCGACCGAGGCGATTCGTCGATTAATCAAGTCTTTGGTTTTTTGGCTGTAACTCCGAAAATAATGCACTTAGAAGGCTCTGCCTGCGATTTTTGTGATCCTCTTTCCGTCCCCTTTAAGCATGCGTAAGCACAAGTCGACCGAAAATTTTTCCAGTTTTTGCCGAAATAAAATGTATGGGGCAAGTATCCATTAACGTTTTCTCGATTTTCTCGAACAGCCTGTAACTTTCGAACCAGCGATCGGAACCTTTGATAATTATACATTTTCTTGAAGCTCTTGACGCGTTCCTTAAGATAGGACTATCAGTGAAAGCCCATCATCAAAAAAACTTGTTTCAGTACTAGTGGTCGACCAAGGCGATTCGTCGATTAATCAAGTCTTTGGTTTTTTGGCTGTAACTCCAAAAATAATGCACTTAGAAGGCTCTGCCTGCGATTTTTGTGATCCTCTTTCCGTCCCCTTTAAGCTTGCGTAAGCACAAGTCGGCCGAAAGCTTTTCCAGTTTTTGCCGAAATAAAATGTAAGGGGCAAGTATCCTTTAACGTTTTCTCGATTTTCTTGAATCGCCTGTAACTTTCGAACCAGCGATCGAAACCTTTGACAGTAATACATTTTCTTGAAGCTCTTGCCGCGTTCTTTAAAATAGGGCTATCAGCGAAAGCCCATCTTTAAAAAAAATTGTTTCAGTGTTAGTGGTCGACCGAGGCGATTCGTCGATTAATCAAGTCTTTGGTTTTTGGGCTGTAACTCCGAAAATAATGCACTTAGAAGGCTCTGCATCCGATTTTTGTGATCCGCTTTCCGTCCCCTTTAAGCGTGCGTAAGCACAAGTCGACCGAAAATTTTTCCAGTTTATGCCGAAATAAAATGTAAGGGGCAAGTATCCTTTAACGTTTTCTCGATTTTCTTGAATCGCCTGTAACTTTCGAACCAGCGATCGAAACCTTTGTTAGTCATACATTTTCTTGAAGCTCTTGACGCGTACTTTCAGATAGGACTATCAGCGAAAGCCCATCATCAATAAAAATTGTTTCAGTACTAGTGGTCGACCAAGGCGATTCGTCGATTAATCAAGTCTTTGGTTTTTTGGCTGTAACTCCGAAAATAATGCACTTAGAAGGCTCTGCCTGCGATTTTTGTGATCCTCTTTCCGTCCTCTGTAGGCACGCGTAAGCACAAGTCGAACGAAAAACTTTCAATTATTTGCCGAAATATAATGTAAGGGGTATGTATCCCTAACCGTTTCCTCTTTTTTCTTTAATCGCCTGTTACTATCGAACCAGCGGTCGAAACCTTTGATAGTCATACATTTTCGGGAAGCTCTTGATGCGTACTTCAAGATATTACTATCAGCGACATCCCATCTTCAAAAAAAAATTGTTTCAGTAGTAGTGGTCGACCGAGGCGATTCGTCGATTAATCAAGTCTTTGGTTATTTGGCTGTAACTCCAAAAATAATGCACTTAGAAGGCTCTGCCTGCGATTTTTGTGATCCACATTCCGTCCCTTTAAGCGTGCGTATGCACAAGTCGTCCGAAAAACTTTCCAGTTTTTGCCGAAATAAAATGTAAGGGGCAAGTATCCATTAACGTTTTCTCGATTTTCTCGAACAGCCTGTAACTTTCGAACCAGCGATCGGAACCTTTGATAATTATACATTTTCTTGAAGCTCTTGACGCGTTCCTTAAGATAGGACTATCAGTGAAAGCCCATCATCAAAAAAAATTGTTTCAGTACTAGTGGTCGACCAAGGCGATTCGTCGATTAATCAAGTCTTTGGTTTTTTGGCTGTAACTCCAAAAATAATGCACTTAGAAGGCTCTGCCTGCGAGTTTTGCGATCCGCTTTCCATCCTCTTTAAGCGTGCGTAAGCACAAGTCGACCGAAACACTTTCCATTATTTGCCGAAATAAAATGTAAGGGGTATGTATCCCTATCCGTTTCCTCTTTTTTCTTTAATCGCCTGTAACTTTCGAACCAGCGATCGAAACCTTTGATAATCATACATTTTCTTGAAGCTCTTTACGCGTACTTTGAGGTAGGACTATCAGCGAAAGCCCGTCTTCAAAAAAAATTATTTCAGCGCTAGTGGTCGACCGAGGCGTTTCGTCGATTAATCAAGTCTTTGGTTTTTTGGCTGTAACTCCGAAAATAATGCACTTAGAAGGCTCTGCCTGCGATTTTTGTGATCCTCTTTCCGTCCCTTTTAAGCGTGCGTAAGCACAAGTCGACCGAAAAACTTTCCAGTTTTTGCCGAAATAAAATGTGAGGGACAAGTATCCCTTACCGTCTTCTCGATTTTCTTGAGTCGCCTGTAACTTTCGAACCAGCGATCGAAACCTTTGATAGTCATACATTTTCTTGAAGCTCTTTACCCGTACTTTGAGGTAGGACTATCAGCGAAAGCCCGTCTCCAAAAAAATTGTTTCAGTACTAGTGGTCGACCGAGGCGATTCGTCGATTAATCAAGTCTTTGGTTTTCTGGCTGTAACTCCGAAAATAATGCACTTAGAAGGCTCTGCCTGCGATTTTTCAGATCCTCTTTCCGTCCTCTTTAAGCGTGCGTTAGCACAAGTCGACCGAAACACTTTCCATTTTTTGCCGAAATAAAATGTAAGGGGTATGTATCCTTTACCGTTTCCTCGATTTTCTTTAATCGCCTGTTACTTTCAAACCAGCGATCGAAACCTTTGATAATCCCACATTTTCTTGAAGCTCTTGACGCGTTCTGTAAGATAGGACTATCACCGAAAGCCCATATTTAAAAAAAAATGTTCAGTACTAGTGGTCGACCAAGGCGATTCGTCGATTAATCAAGTCTTTGGTCTTTTGGCTGTAACTCCAAAAATAATGCACTTAGAAGGCTCTGCCTGCGATTTTTGTGATCCACATTCCGTTCTTTGTAGGCACGCGTAAGCACAAGTCGAACGAAAAACTTTCCAGTTTTTGCCGAAATAAAATGTAAGGGGCAAGTATCCCTTACCGTTTTCTCGATTTTCTGGAATTGCCTGTAACTTTCGAACCAGCGATCGAAACCTTTGATAATCATACATTTTCTTGAAGCTCTTGACGCGTACTTTAAGGTAGGACTATCACCGAAAGCCCATATTTAAAAAAAAATGTTCAGTACTAGTGGTCGACCAACGCGATTCGTCTATTAATTATGTCTTTGGTTTTTTGGCTGTAACTCCGAAAATAATGCACTTAGAAGGCTCTGCCTTCGATTTTTGTGATCCGCTTTCCGTCCCCTTTAAGCGTGCGTAAGCACAAGTCGACCGAAAATGTTTCCAGTTTTTGCCGAAATAAAATGTAAGGGGCAAGTATCAAAAAAAATGGTTTCAGTGCTAGTGGTCGACCGAGGCGATTCGTCGATTAATCAAGTCTTTGGTTTTTGGGCTGTAACTCCGAAAATAATGCACTTAGAAGGCTCTGCCTGCGATTTTTGTGATCCTCTTTCCGTCCTCTTTAGGCATGCGTAAGCACAAGTCGACCGAAAAACTTTCCAGTTTTTGCCGAAATGAAATGTAAGGGATATGTATCCCTTAACGTCTTCTCGATTTTCCTGAATCGCCTGTAACTTTCGAACCAGCGATCGATACCTTTGATAATCATACATTTTCTTGAAGCTCTTGACGCGTACTTTACGGTAGGACTATCACCGAAAACTTATATTTAAACAAAAATGTTCAGTATTAGTGGTCGACCAAGGCGATTCGTCGATTAATCAAGTCTTTGGTTTTTTGGCTGTAACTCCGAAAATAATGCACTTAGAAGGCTCTGCCTGCGATTTTTGTGATCCTCTTTCCGTCCCCTTTAAGCGTGCGTAAGCACAAGTCGACCGAAAACTTTTCCAGTTTTTGCCGAAATAAAATGTAAGGGGCAAGTATCCTTTAACGTTTTCTCGATTTTCTTGAATCGCCTGTAACTTTCGAACCAGCGATCGAACCCTTTGACAGTAATACATTTTCTTGAAGCTCTTGCCGCGTTCTTTAAAATAGGGCTATCAGCGAAAGCCCATCTTTAAAAAAAATTGTTTCAGTGTTAGTGGTCGACCGAGGCGATTCGTCGATTAATCAAGTCTTTGGTTTTTTGGCTGTAACTCCGAAAATAATGCACTTAGAAGGCTCTGCCTGCGATTTTTGTGATCCTCTTTCCGTCCTCTTTAGGCATGCGTAAGCACAATTCGACCGAAAAACTTTCCAATTTTTGCCGAAATAAAATGTAAGGGGCAAGTATCCCTTACCGTTTTTTGATTTTCTTGAGTCGCCTGTACCTTTCGAACCAGCGATCGAAACCTTTGATAATCATACATTTTCTTGAAGCTCTTGACGCGTTCTGTAAGATAGGACTATCACCGAAAGCCCATATTTAAAAAAAAAAGTTCAGTACTAGTGGTCGACCAAGGCGATTCGTCGATTAATCAAGTCTTTGGTTTTTTGGCTGTAACTCCGAAAATAATGCACTTAGAAGGCTCTGCCTGCGATGTTTCTGATCCTCTTTCCGTCCTCTTTAGGCATGCGTAAGCACAAGTCGACCGAAAATTTTTCCAGTTTTTGCCGAAATAAAATGTAAGGGGCAAGTATCCTTTAACGTTTTCTCGATTTTCTTGAATCGCCTGTAATTTTCGAACCAGCGATCGAAACCTTTGACAGTCATACATTTTCTTGACGCTCTTGACGCGTACTTTACGGTAGGACTATCACCGAAAACCCATATTTAAAAAAAAATGTTCAGTATTAGTGGTCGACCAACGCGATTCGTCGATTAATCAAGTCTTTGGTTTTTGGGCTGTAACTGCGAAAATGATGCACTTAGAAGGCTCTGCCTGCGATTTTTGTGATCCTCTGTCCGTCCCTTTTAAGCGTGCGTACGCACAAGTCGACCGAAAAACTTTCCAGTTTTTGCCGAAATAAAATGTGAGGGACAAGTATCCCTTACCGTTTTCTCGATTTTTTTGAGTCGCCTGTAACTTTCGAACCAGCGATCGAAACCTTTGATAATCATACATTTTCTTGAAGCTCTTTACCCGTACTTTGAGGTAGGACTATCAGCGAAAGCCCGTCTCCAAAAAAATTGTTTCAGTACTAGTGGTCGACCGAGGCGATTCGTCGATTAATCAAGTCTTTGGTTTTTTGGCTGTAACTCCGAAAATAATGCACTTAGAAGGCTCTGCCTCCGATTTTTGTGATCCGCTTTCCGTCCCCTTTAAGCGTGCGTAAGCACAAGTCGACCGAAATATTTCCAGTTTTTGCCGAAATAAAATGTAAGGGGCAAGTACCCTTTAACGTTTTCTCGATTTTCTTGAATCGCCTGAAATTTTCGAACCAGCGATCGAAACCTTTGACAGTCATACATCTTCTTGACGCTCTTTACGCGTACTTTCAGATAGGACTATCAGTGAAAGCCCATCATCAAAAAAAATGGTTTCAGTGCTAGTGGTCGACCGAGGCGATTCGTCGATTAATCAAGTCTTTGGTTTTTGGGCTGTTACTCCGAAAATGATGCACTTAGAAGGCTCTGCCTGCGATTTTTGTGATCCTCTTTCCGTCCTCTTTAGGCATGAGTAAGCACAAGTCGACCGAAAAACTTTCCAGTTTTTGCCGAAATAAAATGTAAGGGGCAAGTATCCCTTACCGTTTTCTCGATTTTCTTGAATTGCCTGTAACTTTCGAACCAGCGATCGAAACCTTTGATAATCATACATTTTCTTGAAGCTCTTTGCGCGTACTCTAAGGTAGGACTATTAGGGAGGCCAGAAGTCTTCTCGAAGATTCACCAGACGTTAAACAAAAAAAAAAAAAAAAAAAAAAAAGGACTATTAGGGAAAGCCCGTTTCAAAAAAAATTGTTTCAGTGCTAGTGGTCGACCGAAGCGATTCGTCGATTAATCAAGTCTTTTGTTTTTTGGCTGTAACTCCGAAAATAATGCACTTAGAAGGCTCTGCCTGCGAGTTTTGCGATCCGCTTTCCATCCTCTTTAAGCGTGCGTAAGCACAAGTCGACCGAAACACTTTCCATTATTTGCCGAAATAAAATGTAAGGGGTATGTATCCCTTAACGTTGTCTCGGTTTTCTTGAATCGCCTGTAACTTTCGAACCAGCGATCGAAACCTTTGATAATCATACATTTTCTTGAAGCTCTTTACGCGTACTTTGAGGTAGGACTATCAGCGAAAGCCCGTCTTCAAAAAAAATTATTTCAGCGCTAGTGGTCGACCGAGGCGATTCGTCGATTTATCAAGTCTTTGGTTTTTTGGCTGTAACTCCGAAAATAATGCACTTAGAAGGCTCTGCCTGCGATTTTTGTGATCCTCTATCCGTCCCCTTTAAGCGTGCGTAAGCACAAGTCGACCGAAAATTTTTCCAGTTTTTGCCGAAATAAAATGTAAGGGGCAAGTATCCTTTAACGTTTTCTCGATTTTCTTGAATCGCCTGTAACTTTCGAACCAGCGATCGAAACCTTTGACAGTAATACATTTTCTTGAAGCTCTTGTCGCGTACTTTCAGATAGGACTATCAGCGAAAGCCCATCATCAAAAAAAATTGTTTCAGTACTAGTGGTCGACCAACGCGATTCGTCGATTAATCAAGTCTTTGGTTTTTGGGCTGTAACTCCGAAAATAATGCACTTAGAAGGCTCTGCCTGCGATTTTTGTGATCCTCTTTCCGTCCCTTTTAAGCGTGCGTAAGCACAAGTCGACCGAAAAACTTTCCAGTTTTTGCCGAAATAAAATGTGAGGGACAAGTATCCCTTACCGTTTTCTCGATTTTCTTGAATTGCCTGTAACTTTCGAACCAGCGATCGAAACCTTTGATAATCATACATTTTCTTGAAGCTCTTGACGCGTACTTTACGGTAGGACTATCACCGAAAGCCCATATTTAAAAAAAAATGTTCAGTACTATTGGTCGACCAACGCGATTCGTCGATTAATCAAGTCTTTGGTTTTTTGGCTGTAACTCCAAAAATAATGCACTTAGAAGGCTCTGCCTGCGATTTTTGTGATCCGCTTTCCGTCCTCTTTAGGCATGTGTAAGCACAAGTCGACCGAAAAACTTTCCCGTTTTTGCCGAAATAAAATGTAAGGGGCAAGTATCCCTTACCGTTTTCTAGATTTTCTTGAGTCGCCTGTAACTTTCGAACCAGCGATCGGAACCTTTGATAATTATACATTTTCTTGAAGCTCTTGACGCGTTCCTTAAGATAGGACTATCAGCGAAAGCCCGTCTTCAAAAAAAATTGTCTCAGGACTAGTGGTCGACCAAGGCGATTAGTCGATTAATCAAGTCTTCGGTTTTTTGGCTGTAACTCCGAAAATAATGCATTTAGAAGGCTCTGCCTGCGATTTTTGTGATCCTCTTTCCGTCCCTTTTAAGCGTGCGTAAGCACAAGTCCACCGAAAAACTTTCCAGTTTTTGCCGAAATAAAATGTAAGGGGCAAGTATCCCTTACCGTTTTCTCGATTTTCTGGAATTGCCTGTAACTTTCGAACCAGCGATCGAAACCTTTGATAATCATACATTTTCTTGAAGCTCTTGACGCGTACTTTAAGGTAGGACTATCACCGAAAGCCCATATTTAAAAAAAAATGTTCAGTACTAGTGATCGACCAACGCGATTCGTCGATTAATTATGTCTTTGGTTTTTTGGCTGTAACTCCGAAAATAATGCACTTAGAAGGCTCTGCCTTCGATTTTTGTGATCCGCTTTCCGTCCCCTTTAAGCGTGCGTAAGCACAAGTCGACCGAAAATTTTTCCAGTTTTTGCCGAAATAAAATGTAAGGGGCAAGTATCCTTTAACGTTTTCTCGATTTTCTTGAATCGCCTGTAACTTTCGAACCATCGATCGAAACCTTTGACAGTAATACATTTTCTTGAAGCTCTTGACGCGTACTTTCAGATAGGACTATCAGCGAAAGCCCATCATCAATAAAAATTGTTTCAGTACTAGTGGTCGACCAAGGCAATTCGTCAATTAATCAAGTCTTTGGTTTTTTGGCTGTAACTCCGAAAATAATGCACTTAGAAGGCTCTGCCTGCGATTTTTGTGATCCTCTTTCCGTCCTCTTTAAGCATGCGTAAGCACAAGTCGACCGAAAAACATTCCAGTTTTTGCCGAAATGAAATGTAAGGGATATGTATCCCTTACCGTCTTCTCGATTTTCCTGAATCGCCTGTAACTTTCGAACCAGCGATCGAAACCTTTGATAATCATACATTTTCTTGAAGCTCTTTACGCGTACTCTAAGGTAGGACTATCAGCGAAAGCCCGTTTCAAAAAAAATTGTTTCAGTGCTAGTGGTCGACCGAAGCGATTCGTCGATTAATCAAGTCTTTGGTTTTTTGGCTGTAACTCCGAAAATAATGCACTTAGAAGGCTCTGCCTGCGATTTTTGTGATCCTCTTTCCGTCCTCTTTAGGCATGCGTAAGCACAAGTCGACCGAAAAACTTTCCAGTTTTTGCCGAAATAAAATGTAAGAGGCAAGTATCCCTTACCGTTTTCTCGATTTTCTTGAATTGCCTGTAACTTTCGAACCAGCGATCGAAACCTCTGATAATCATACATTTTCTTGAAGCTCTTGACGCGTACTTTACGGTAGGACTATCACCGAAAGCCCATATTTAAAAAAAAATGTTCAGTACTAGTGGTCGACCAACGCGATTCGTCGATTAATCAAGTCTTTGGTTTTTTGGCTGTAACTCCAAAAATAATGCACTTAGAAGGCTCTGCCTGCGATTTTTGTGATCCGGTTTCCGTCCTCTTTAGGCATGCGTAAGCACAAGTCGACCGAAAAACATTCCAGTTTTTGCCGAAATGAAATGTAAGGGATATGTATCCCTTACCGTCTTCTCGATTTTCCTGAATCGCCTGTAACTTTCGAACCAGCGATCGAAACCTTTGATAATCATACATTTTCTTGAAGCTCTTTACGCGTACTCTAAGGTAGGACTATCAGCGAAAGCCCGTTTCAAAAAAAATTGTTTCAGTGCTAGTGGTCGACCGAAGCGATTCGTCGATTAATCAAGTCTTTGGTTTTTTGTCTGTAACTCCGAAAATAATGCACTTAGAAGGCTCTGCCTGCGATTTTTGTGATCCTCTTTCCGTCCTCTTTAAGCATGCGTAAGCACAAGTCGACCGAAAAACATTCCAGTTTTTGCCGAAATGAAATGTAAGGGATATGTATCCCTTACCGTCTTCTCGATTTTCCTGAATCGCCTGTAACTTTCGAACCAGCGATCGAAACCTTTGATAATCATACATTTTCTTGAAGCTCTTTACGCGTACTCTAAGGTAGGACTATCAGCGAAAGCCCGTTTCAAAAAAAATTGTTTCAGTGCTAGTGGTCGACCGAAGCGATTCGTCGATTAATCAAGTCTTTGGTTTTTTGGCTGTAACTCCGAAAATAATGCACTTAGAAGGCTCTGCCTGCGATTTTTGTGATCCTCTTTCCGTCCTCTTTAGGCATGCGTAAGCACAAGTCGACCGAAAAACTTTCCAGTTTTTGCCGAAATAAAATGTAAGAGGCAAGTATCCCTTACCGTTTTCTCGATTTTCTTGAATTGCCTGTAACTTTCGAACCAGCGATCGAAACCTCTGATAATCATACATTTTCTTGAAGCTCTTGACGCGTACTTTACGGTAGGACTATCACCGAAAGCCCATATTTAAAAAAAAATGTTCAGTACTAGTGGTCGACCAACGCGATTCGTCGATTAATCAAGTCTTTGGTTTTTTGGCTGTAACTCCAAAAATAATGCACTTAGAAGGCTCTGCCTGCGATTTTTGTGATCCGGATTCCGTCCTCTTTAGGCATGCGTAAGCACAAGTCGACCGAAAAACTTTCCCGTTTTTGCCGAAATAAAATGTAAGGGGCAAGTATCCCTTACCGTTTTCTCGATTTTCTGGAATTGCCTGTAACTTTCGAACCAGCGATCGAAACCTTTGATAATCATACATTTGTAGGATGCGAGACGTCAGGAGCGCGTATGTATGAATGTATGCATGTATGTATGTATGTGTGTATGTATTGGCCGCGATCGAGGATCGACCCAGGTGAGGTCGACGAAGGCAGGAGGCCATCCTCGCGGGGTGAGGAAAGAGTCTTTCGTCGTGCGAGGCACCCGAAACGACGATGAGTGAGTTGTGTATACGTGATCGATGAAGAAAGAGACAATAGCGAACCTGAGAAACTGCGAAACCGTGAAACTGTGAAATAGCGAAAGCGACTCGCGAGAACCCGATTAGACTTTTGTGCGAACCGAAATACATTATATTTTGTTTTGTTTTACCTTCATCACTCTCGTGGTTATTTATCCCCGCCTACCCTTCACAATTACATCCTACATTTTTGGGGGCTCAGCCGGGATTGTAATAATTAGCCAACTAGTAGACGGGTGATCTTTTAACATCTACCAAGAGAGTGAGAGGGTAAAGTGTCGAGTGAGTGAACCTCGATATGGTGATGCGAAGAGCATGAACGCGAGTGGCTTGAGAGACTTGAGAGTAGTAGAATTGAAAGAAAAACTGAAAGCACTAGGACTTTGTACGACGGGAGCGAAGTCAGAGCTGATCCTTCGACTGCAAAGAAGCGGTTATTGTGAGAGTGAGATGGAGAACTACGCGAGTGAAACGATGCCACGAGCAACTAGCGAACTGAGCGAAGAAAACCCAATATTAAACGCGTCCCTCGATTTGATGCGTCGGGAGAAGGAACTGGCTGAGCGGGAGTTAGAGCTTGCACGTCGCGAGATAGAATTTTTACGGCGAATGCAGAATTTAAGCCTGGCGCAGCCTATAGGGTCGGTAGTGCCCGAGACAGCGCGCGACATGAACCTAGACCGAGGGCCACCTTTGGAACGAAAGCTCAGGATGGGAGAAATCGGCGAGCTCCTTGGACCTTTCAATGGAAGCCGAGGAACTTTCGAACGGTGGGAAAGACAATTACGGTGGCTGAGAGACGAACACCAGCTAGTCGAACGGGAAACCAAATATCTAGTCGGCTCATCGATTAAGGGAGATGCGCTCGAGTGGTTCCACTCCCGTCCGGAACACCTGGAAATGAGCGTCGACAGACTCCTTGAGGAGATGAGAAATATGTACACCCGCGAACCGGGCAAAGCAGAGCGCCGAACACGGTTTGAAGAACGCACGTGGAAAAGAACAGAAACGTTCGCCGAATACTACCACGAGAAGGTGCTGCTGGCGAATGCGGTCCCCATAGACGAGGAAGAGATGGTGGAAAACCTGATCCGAGGAATACCCGATCCAGACCTTCGAGACCAAGCGAGGATGCATCAATTTGCGACAAAGACAATGCTTTTGAAAGCGTTTGAATACGTTGCATGGAGGAATAGATCAACGTCCGGATTGGCAGGAACGGCGCGAGAAGAGCGACGACCACGAGGTGCTACTGCGGATCACGCGAGACCCAACGATCGGTGGAGGGAACATCACCCGGCGCGTACAACCACCTTCAAGACGAGGTGTTGGAGTTGCGGGTCGAAAGATCACGACGGAGCGGAATGTCCAACAAAGGACAAAGGATATAAATGTTTCGCGTGTCATGGATTTGGGCATAAATCCATGGATTGCCCCTCGAAACAGTCGAAGGCAGGTCAACAGACCCCGGTACAGAATTGTGTTGACCTTCCTGAAGCCGACACAAAATATTATGAGGACATCGTGATTAACGGATTCAAACTAACGGCAATGCTAGATACCGGTAGCGATTTAAGTTTAATCTCGGTAACTAAGTACGCGGAAATAAGTGCATCGCCGCTGCAACTCGCCCCGATGTCATTCGACAGCGTAGGAGCAAAGGATAGGCGAACTCTAGGAGTATTTAAAGCGAGCATAGAAATAGACGGGGTTCAACACCCGATAGTCATTCGTATTGTTCCTGACGACTATATGCCATGCTCATTTATGCTAGGCGCGCAATTTCTTACAAAACCGAAGATACAGGCTCGGAAGGATGTGTCACTGGCGGAACCGCTTGAGGGTCACCGTGTGCCCGAGATATTTAGTGTTACATGCGACGGTACAGACATACCGTTTGAATTAAATGTAGAAAGCGCGGAATATTCGAAGGCCGTAGAACCAATGGTAGAAGCGTATAGGCCGGTCAAAACATGTGATGTACCAGTAGAAAAGACGATTGTGACGGTGGACGACGAAACGGTATGCCAAAGGGCATGCGAACAGCTGAAAGAGGCGTTACCAACGAAGCCCGTTTTGAAATTGTGTTCGGCTACAGACGATGACGAACTGCGACGAATCCTTGAATTGGCGGCACGCGAGCAAAATAGTGATCACGTAGGGAAGCGAAATGTTTTGTATCGAGTAACGGACGATGATGCGCGTATTGTGGTACCGAGAGCGATGGAGATACAAGTGATTAGGCGAGCCTATGAGCGAGGTCATTCTGCGGTGACAAAAACGAAAATCTTGGGGAAACGAGACTTTTGGTTTCCCAACCTGCGAACAAAAATCGAGAAAGTGATTCGGAACTGCGTAGATCGTATTTTAGGGAATCGTAAGAGCGGAAAGCAAAAGGGGTTATTAAATATATCGGTCAAGGGCTACTCTAGGAAAACCGCGACGAACTGCGAAAAAAAGCGACGAAAACCATTGCGAAATTGCAAGCGGAAAATAGACAGAGTTATAATAGGAAAAGAATACCTGCGAAACGATATCGCGAAGGAGAAATTGTCGCGATACAGAGAACGCAGCCTGGGCAAAAATTTGCTTCAAAATTCTTGGGCCCTTATTCGATAGTTAAAATATTGCGCAATGACCGCTACCTAGTGGAGCGGGTCGGGGAGCATGAAGGACCGCGTCAGACGTCGGTCGCCGCCGACCATCTGAAACCATGGGCAAGCGAGGAGGAGTCAGCGGACTCCTCCAGTAATGACAACAGTGATAGTGATAGTAAATGCGATAACGCCTGAGGACATGCGTTGCTCAGGACGGCCGAGTGTAGGATGCGAGACGTCAGGAGCGCGTATGTATGAATGTATGCATGTATGTATGTATGTGTGTATGTATTGGCCGCGATCGAGGATCGACCCAGGTGAGGTCGACGAAGGCAGGAGGCCATCCTCGCGGGGTGAGGAAAGAGTCTTTCGTCGTGCGAGGCACCCGAAACGACGATGAGTGAGTTGTGTATACGTGATCGATGAAGAAAGAGACAATAGCGAACCTGAGAAACTGCGAAACCGTGAAACTGTGAAATAGCGAAAGCGACTCGCGAGAACCCGATTAGACTTTTGTGCGAACCGAAATACATTATATTTTGTTTTGTTTTACCTTCATCACTCTCGTGGTTATTTATCCCCGCCTACCCTTCACAATTACATCCTACACATTTTCTTGAAGCTCTTGACGCGTACTTTAAGGTAGGACTATCACCGAAAGCCCATATTTAAAAAAAAATGTTCAGTACTAGTGATCGACCAACGCGATTCGTCGATTAATTATGTCTTTGGTTTTTTGGCTGTAACTCCGAAAATAATGCACTTAGAAGGCTCTGCCTTCGATTTTTGTGATCCGCTTTCCTTCCCTTTAAGCGTGCGTAAGCACAAGTCGACCGAAAATTTTTCCAGTTTTTGCCGAAATAAAATGTAAGGGGCAAGTATCCTTTAACGTTTTCTCGATTTTCTTGAATCGCCTGTATCTTTCGAACCATCGATCGAAACCTTTGACAGTAATACATTTTCTTGAAGCTCTTGACGCGTACTTTCAGATAGGACTATCTGCGAAAGCCCATCATCAAAAAAATTTGTTTCAGTACTAGTGGTCGACCGAGGCGATTCGTCGATTAATCAAGTCTTTGGTTTTTTGGCTGTTACTCCGAAAATAATGCACTTAGAAGGCTCTGCCTGCGATTTTTGTGATCCGCTTTCCGTCCCCTTTAAGCGTGCGTAAGCACAAGTCGACCGAAAATTTTTCCAGTTTTTGCCGAAATAAAATGTAAGGGGCAAGTATCCTTTAACGTTTTCTCGATTTTCTTGAATCGCCTGTAACTTTCGAACCAGCGATCGAAACCTTTGATAGTCATACATTTTCTTGAAACTCTTGACGCGTACTTTCAGATAGGACTATCAGCGAAAGCCCATCATCAATAAAAATTGTTTCAGTACTAGTGGTCGACCAAGGCAATTCGTCAATTAATCAAGTCTTTGGTTTTTTGGCTGTAACTCCGAAAATAATGCACTTAGAAGGCTCTGCCTGCGATTTTTGTGATCCTCTTTCCGTCCTCTTTATGCATGCGTAAGCACAAGTCGACCGAAAAACATTCCAGTTTTTGCCGAAATGAAATGTAAGGGATATGTATCCCTTACCGTCTCCTCGATTTTCCTGAATCGCCTGTAACTTTCGAACCAGCGATCGAAACCTTTGATAATCATACATTTTCTTGAAGCTCTTTACGCGTACTCTAAGGTAGGACTATCAGCGAAAGCCCGTTTCAAAAAAAATTGTTTCAGTGCTAGTGGTCGACCGAAGCGATTCGTCGATTAATCAAGTCTTTGGTTTTTTGGCTGTAACTCCGAAAATAATGCACTTAGAAGGCTCTGCCTGCGATTTTTGTGATCCTCTTTCCGTCCTCTTTAGGCATGCGTAAGCACAAGTCGACCGAAAAACTTTCCAGTTTTTGCCGAAATAAAATGTAAGGGGCAAGTATCCCTTACCGTTTTCTCGATTTTCTTGAATTGCCTGTAACTTTCGAACCAGCGATCGAAACCTTTGATAATCATACATTTTCTTGAAGCCCTTGACGCGTACTTTACGGTAGGACTATCACCGAAAGCCCATATTTAAAAAACAATGTTCAGTACTAGTGGTCGACCAACGCGATTCGTCGATTAATCAAGTCTTTGGTTTTTTGGCTGTAACTCCAAAAATAATGCACTTAGAAGGCTCTGCCTGCGATTTTTGTGATCCGCTTTCCGTCCTCTTTAGGCATGCGTAAGCACAAGTCGACCGAAAATTTTTCCAGTTTTTGCCGAAATAAAATGTAAGGGGCAAGTATCCTTTAACGTTTTCTCGATTTTCTTGAATCGCCTGTAACTTTCGAACCATCGATCGAAACCTTTGACAGTAATACATTTTCTTGAAGCTCTTGACGCGTACTTTCAGATAGGACTATCAGCGAAAGCCCATCATCAAAAAAATTTGTTTCAGTACAAGTGGTCGACCAAGGCGATTCGTCGATTAATCAAGTCTTTGGTTTTTTGGCTGTAACTCCGAAAATAATGCACATAGAAGGCTCTGCCTGCGATTTTTGTGATCCTCTTTCCGTCCTCTTATCGCATGCGTAAGAACAAGTCGACCGAAAAACTTTCCAGTTTTTGCCGAAATAAAATGTAAGGGGCAAGTATCCCTTACCGTTTTCTAGATTTTCTTGAGTCGCCTGTAACTTTCGAACCAGCGATCGAAACCTTTGATAATCATACATTTTCTTGAAGCTCTTTACGCGTACTTTGAGGTAGGACTATCAGCGAAAGCCCGTCTTCAAAAAAAATTGTTTCAGTGCTAGTGGTCGACCGAGGCGATTCGTCGATTAATCAAGTCTTTGGTTTTTTGGCTGTAACTCCGAAAATAATGCACTTAGAAGGCTCTGCCTGCGATTTTTGTGATCCTCTTTCCGTCCCCTTTAAGCATGCGTAAGCACAAGTCGACCGAAAATTTTTCCAGTTTTTGCCGAAATAAAATGTATGGGGCAAGTATCCATTAACGTTTTCTCGATTTTCTCGAACAGCCTGTAACTTTCGAACCAGCGATCGGAACCTTTGATAATTATACATTTTCTTGAAGCTCTTGACGCGTTCCTTAAGATAGGACTATCAGTGAAAGCCCATCATCAAAAAAACTTGTTTCAGTACTAGTGGTCGACCAAGGCGATTCGTCGATTAATCAAGTCTTTGGTTTTTTGGCTGTAACTCCAAAAATAATGCACTTAGAAGGCTCTGCCTGCGATTTTTGTGATCCTCTTTCCGTCCCCTTTAAGCTTGCGTAAGCACAAGTCGGCCGAAAGCTTTTCCAGTTTTTGCCGAAATAAAATGTAAGGGGCAAGTATCCTTTAACGTTTTCTCGATTTTCTTGAATCGCCTGTAACTTTCGAACCAGCGATCGAAACCTTTGACAGTAATACATTTTCTTGAAGCTCTTGCCGCGTTCTTTAAAATAGGGCTATCAGCGAAAGCCCATCTTTAAAAAAAATTGTTTCAGTGTTAGTGGTCGACCGAGGCGATTCGTCGATTAATCAAGTCTTTGGTTTTTGGGCTGTAACTCCGAAAATAATGCACTTAGAAGGCTCTGCATCCGATTTTTGTGATCCGCTTTCCGTCCCCTTTAAGCGTGCGTAAGCACAAGTCGACCGAAAATTTTTCCAGTTTATGCCGAAATAAAATGTAAGGGGCAAGTATCCTTTAACGTTTTCTCGATTTTCTTGAATCGCCTGTAACTTTCGAACCAGCGATCGAAACCTTTGATAGTCATACATTTTCTTGAAGCTCTTGACGCGTACTTTCAGATAGGACTATCAGCGAAAGCCCATCATCAATAAAAATTGTTTCAGTACTAGTGGTCGACCAAGGCGATTCGTCGATTAATCAAGTCTTTGGTTTTTTGGCTGTAACTCCGAAAATAATGCACTTAGAAGGCTCTGCCTGCGATTTTTGTGATCCTCTTTCCGTCCTCTGTAGGCACGCGTAAGCACAAGTCGAACGAAAAACTTTCAATTATTTGCCGAAATATAATGTAAGGGGTATGTATCCCTAACCGTTTCCTCTTTTTTCTTTAATCGCCTGTTACTATCGAACCAGCGGTCGAAACCTTTGATAGTCATACATTTTCGGGAAGCTCTTGATGCGTACTTCAAGATATTACTATCAGCGACATCCCATCTTCAAAAAAAAATTGTTTCAGTAGTAGTGGTCGACCGAGGCGATTCGTCGATTAATCAAGTCTTTGGTTATTTGGCTGTAACTCCAAAAATAATGCACTTAGAAGGCTCTGCCTGCGATTTTTGTGATCCACATTCCGTCCCTTTAAGCGTGCGTATGCACAAGTCGTCCGAAAAACTTTCCAGTTTTTGCCGAAATAAAATGTAAGGGGCAAGTATCCATTAACGTTTTCTCGATTTTCTCGAACAGCCTGTAACTTTCGAACCAGCGATCGGAACCTTTGATAATTATACATTTTCTTGAAGCTCTTGACGCGTTCCTTAAGATAGGACTATCAGTGAAAGCCCATCATCAAAAAAAATTGTTTCAGTACTAGTGGTCGACCAAGGCGATTCGTCGATTAATCAAGTCTTTGGTTTTTTGGCTGTAACTCCAAAAATAATGCACTTAGAAGGCTCTGCCTGCGAGTTTTGCGATCCGCTTTCCATCCTCTTTAAGCGTGCGTAAGCACAAGTCGACCGAAACACTTTCCATTATTTGCCGAAATAAAATGTAAGGGGTATGTATCCCTATCCGTTTCCTCTTTTTTCTTTAATCGCCTGTAACTTTCGAACCAGCGATCGAAACCTTTGATAATCATACATTTTCTTGAAGCTCTTTACGCGTACTTTGAGGTAGGACTATCAGCGAAAGCCCGTCTTCAAAAAAAATTATTTCAGCGCTAGTGGTCGACCGAGGCGTTTCGTCGATTAATCAAGTCTTTGGTTTTTTGGCTGTAACTCCGAAAATAATGCACTTAGAAGGCTCTGCCTGCGATTTTTGTGATCCTCTTTCCGTCCCTTTTAAGCGTGCGTAAGCACAAGTCGACCGAAAAACTTTCCAGTTTTTGCCGAAATAAAATGTGAGGGACAAGTATCCCTTACCGTTTTCTCGATTTTCTTGAGTCGCCTGTAACTTTCGAACCAGCGATCGAAACCTTTGATAGTCATACATTTTCTTGAAGCTCTTTACCCGTACTTTGAGGTAGGACTATCAGCGAAAGCCCGTCTCCAAAAAAATTGTTTCAGTACTAGTGGTCGACCGAGGCGATTCGTCGATTAATCAAGTCTTTGGTTTTCTGGCTGTAACTCCGAAAATAATGCACTTAGAAGGCTCTGCCTGCGATTTTTCAGATCCTCTTTCCGTCCTCTTTAAGCGTGCGTTAGCACAAGTCGACCGAAACACTTTCCATTTTTTGCCGAAATAAAATGTAAGGGGTATGTATCCTTTACCGTTTCCTCGATTTTCTTTAATCGCCTGTTACTTTCAAACCAGCGATCGAAACCTTTGATAATCCCACATTTTCTTGAAGCTCTTGACGCGTTCTGTAAGATAGGACTATCACCGAAAGCCCATATTTAAAAAAAAATGTTCAGTACTAGTGGTCGACCAAGGCGATTCGTCGATTAATCAAGTCTTTGGTCTTTTGGCTGTAACTCCAAAAATAATGCACTTAGAAGGCTCTGCCTGCGATTTTTGTGATCCACATTCCGTTCTTTGTAGGCACGCGTAAGCACAAGTCGAACGAAAAACTTTCCAGTTTTTGCCGAAATAAAATGTAAGGGGCAAGTATCCCTTACCGTTTTCTCGATTTTCTGGAATTGCCTGTAACTTTCGAACCAGCGATCGAAACCTTTGATAATCATACATTTTCTTGAAGCTCTTGACGCGTACTTTAAGGTAGGACTATCACCGAAAGCCCATATTTAAAAAAAAATGTTCAGTACTAGTGGTCGACCAACGCGATTCGTCGATTAATTATGTCTTTGGTTTTTTGGCTGTAACTCCGAAAATAATGCACTTAGAAGGCTCTGCCTTCGATTTTTGTGATCCGCTTTCCGTCCCCTTTAAGCGTGCGTAAGCACAAGTCGACCGAAAATGTTTCCAGTTTTTGCCGAAATAAAATGTAAGGGGCAAGTATCAAAAAAAATGGTTTCAGTGCTAGTGGTCGACCGAGGCGATTCGTCGATTAATCAAGTCTTTGGTTTTTGGGCTGTAACTCCGAAAATAATGCACTTAGAAGGCTCTGCCTGCGATTTTTGTGATCCTCTTTCCGTCCTCTTTAGGCATGCGTAAGCACAAGTCGACCGAAAAACTTTCCAGTTTTTGCCGAAATGAAATGTAAGGGATATGTATCCCTTAACGTCTTCTCGATTTTCCTGAATCGCCTGTAACTTTCGAACCAGCGATCGATACCTTTGATAATCATACATTTTCTTGAAGCTCTTGACGCGTACTTTACGGTAGGACTATCACCGAAAACTTATATTTAAACAAAAATGTTCAGTATTAGTGGTCGACCAAGGCGATTCGTCGATTAATCAAGTCTTTGGTTTTTTGGCTGTAACTCCGAAAATAATGCACTTAGAAGGCTCTGCCTGCGATTTTTGTGATCCTCTTTCCGTCCCCTTTAAGCGTGCGTAAGCACAAGTCGACTGAAAACTTTTCCAGTTTTTGCCGAAATAAAATGTAAGGGGCAAGTATCCTTTAACGTTTTCTCGATTTTCTTGAATCGCCTGTAACTTTCGAACCAGCGATCGAACCCTTTGACAGTAATACATTTTCTTGAAGCTCTTGCCGCGTTCTTTAAAATAGGGCTATCAGCGAAAGCCCATCTTTAAAAAAAATTGTTTCAGTGTTAGTGGTCGACCGAGGCGATTCGTCGATTAATCAAGTCTTTGGTTTTTTGGCTGTAACTCCGAAAATAATGCACTTAGAAGGCTCTGCCTGCGATTTTTGTGATCCTCTTTCCGTCCTCTTTAGGCATGCGTAAGCACAATTCGACCGAAAAACTTTCCAATTTTTGCCGAAATAAAATGTAAGGGGCAAGTATCCCTTACCGTTTTTTGATTTTCTTGAGTCGCCTGTACCTTTCGAACCAGCGATCGAAACCTTTGATAATCATACATTTTCTTGAAGCTCTTGACGCGTTCTGTAAGATAGGACTATCACCGAAAGCCCATATTTAAAAAAAAAAGTTCAGTACTAGTGGTCGACCAAGGCGATTCGTCGATTAATCAAGTCTTTGGTTTTTTGGCTGTAACTCCGAAAATAATGCACTTAGAAGGCTCTGCCTGCGATGTTTCTGATCCTCTTTCCGTCCTCTTTAGGCATGCGTAAGCACAAGTCGACCGAAAATTTTTCCAGTTTTTGCCGAAATAAAATGTAAGGGGCAAGTATCCTTTAACGTTTTCTCGATTTTCTTGAATCGCCTGTAATTTTCGAACCAGCGATCGAAACCTTTGACAGTCATACATTTTCTTGACGCTCTTGACGCGTACTTTACGGTAGGACTATCACCGAAAACCCATATTTAAAAAAAAATGTTCAGTATTAGTGGTCGACCAACGCGATTCGTCGATTAATCAAGTCTTTGGTTTTTGGGCTGTAACTGCGAAAATGATGCACTTAGAAGGCTCTGCCTGCGATTTTTGTGATCCTCTGTCCGTCCCTTTTAAGCGTGCGTAAGCACAAGTCGACCGAAAAACTTTCCAGTTTTTGCCGAAATAAAATGTGAGGGACAAGTATCCCTTACCGTTTTCTCGATTTTTTTGAGTCGCCTGTAACTTTCGAACCAGCGATCGAAACCTTTGATAATCATACATTTTCTTGAAGCTCTTTACCCGTACTTTGAGGTAGGACTATCAGCGAAAGCCCGTCTCCAAAAAAATTGTTTCAGTACTAGTGGTCGACCGAGGCGATTCGTCGATTAATCAAGTCTTTGGTTTTTTGGCTGTAACTCCGAAAATAATGCACTTAGAAGGCTCTGCCTCCGATTTTTGTGATCCGCTTTCCGTCCCCTTTAAGCGTGCGTAAGCACAAGTCGACCGAAATATTTCCAGTTTTTGCCGAAATAAAATGTAAGGGGCAAGTACCCTTTAACGTTTTCTCGATTTTCTTGAATCGCCTGAAATTTTCGAACCAGCGATCGAAACCTTTGACAGTCATACATCTTCTTGACGCTCTTTACGCGTACTTTCAGATAGGACTATCAGTGAAAGCCCATCATCAAAAAAAATGGTTTCAGTGCTAGTGGTCGACCGAGGCGATTCGTCGATTAATCAAGTCTTTGGTTTTTGGGCTGTTACTCCGAAAATGATGCACTTAGAAGGCTCTGCCTGCGATTTTTGTGATCCTCTTTCCGTCCTCTTTA
This sequence comes from Anoplius nigerrimus, assembly GCA_914767735.1. Lineage (NCBI taxonomy): Eukaryota > Metazoa > Arthropoda > Insecta > Hymenoptera > Pompilidae > Anoplius > Anoplius nigerrimus. Next base: position 931,711 of record OU612079.1, on the reverse strand, counting down.
GGCATGAGTAAGCACAAGTCGACCGAAAAACTTTCCAGTTTTTGCCGAAATAAAATGTAAGGGGCAAGTATCCCTTACCGTTTTCTCGATTTTCTTGAATTGCCTGTAACTTTCGAACCAGCGATCGAAACCTTTGATAATCATACATTTTCTTGAAGCTCTTTGCGCGTACTCTAAGGTAGGACTATTAGGGAAAGCCCGTTTCAAAAAAAATTGTTTCAGTGCTAGTGGTCGACCGAAGCGATTCGTCGATTAATCAAGTCTTTTGTTTTTTGGCTGTAACTCCGAAAATAATGCACTTAGAAGGCTCTGCCTGCGAGTTTTGCGATCCGCTTTCCATCCTCTTTAAGCGTGCGTAAGCACAAGTCGACCGAAACACTTTCCATTATTTGCCGAAATAAAATGTAAGGGGTATGTATCCCTTAACGTTGTCTCGGTTTTCTTGAATCGCCTGTAACTTTCGAACCAGCGATCGAAACCTTTGATAATCATACATTTTCTTGAAGCTCTTTACGCGTACTTTGAGGTAGGACTATCAGCGAAAGCCCGTCTTCAAAAAAAATTATTTCAGCGCTAGTGGTCGACCGAGGCGATTCGTCGATTTATCAAGTCTTTGGTTTTTTGGCTGTAACTCCGAAAATAATGCACTTAGAAGGCTCTGCCTGCGATTTTTGTGATCCTCTATCCGTCCCCTTTAAGCGTGCGTAAGCACAAGTCGACCGAAAATTTTTCCAGTTTTTGCCGAAATAAAATGTAAGGGGCAAGTATCCTTTAACGTTTTCTCGATTTTCTTGAATCGCCTGTAACTTTCGAACCAGCGATCGAAACCTTTGACAGTAATACATTTTCTTGAAGCTCTTGTCGCGTACTTTCAGATAGGACTATCAGCGAAAGCCCATCATCAAAAAAAATTGTTTCAGTACTAGTGGTCGACCAACGCGATTCGTCGATTAATCAAGTCTTTGGTTTTTGGGCTGTAACTCCGAAAATAATGCACTTAGAAGGCTCTGCCTGCGATTTTTGTGATCCTCTTTCCGTCCCTTTTAAGCGTGCGTAAGCACAAGTCGACCGAAAAACTTTCCAGTTTTTGCCGAAATAAAATGTGAGGGACAAGTATCCCTTACCGTTTTCTCGATTTTCTTGAGTCGCCTGTAACTTTCGAACCAGCGATCGAAACCTTTGATAATCATACATTTTCTTGAAGCTCTTTACCCGAACTTTGAGGTAGGACTATCAGCGAAAGCCCGTCTCCAAAAAAATTGTTTCAGTACTAGTGGTCGACCGAGGCGATTCGTCGATTAATCAAGTCTTTGGTTTTTTGGCTGTAACTCCGAAAATAATGCACTTAGAAGGCTCTGCCTGCGATTTTTCAGATCCTCTTTCCGTCCTCTTTAAGCGTGCGTTAGCACAAGTCGACCGAAACACTTTCCATTTTTTGCCGAAATAAAATGTAAGGGGTATGTATCCTTTACCGTTTCCTCGATTTTCTTTAATCGCCTGTTACTTTCAAACCAGCGATCGAAACCTTTGATAATCCCACATTTTCTTGAAGCTCTTGACGCGTTCTGTAAGATAGGACTATCACCGAAAGCCCATATTTAAAAAAAAATGTTCAGTACTAGTGGTCGACCAAGGCGATTCGTCGATTAATCAAGTCTTTAGTTTTTTGGCTGTAACTCCGAAAATAATGCACTTAGAAGGCTCTGCCTGCGATTTTTCTGATCCTCTTTCCGTCCTCTTTAGGCATGCGTAAGCACAAGTCGACCGAAAAACTTTCCAGTTTTTGCCGAAATAAAATGTAAGGGGCAAGTATCCCTTACCGTTTTTTGATTTTCTTGAGTCGCCTGTAACTTTCGAACCAGCGATCGAAACCTTTGATAATCATACATGTTCTTGAAGCTCTTTACGCGTACTTTGAGGTAGGACTATCAGCGAAAGCCCATCTTTAAAAAAATTGTTTCTGTACTAGTGGTCGACCGAGGCGATTCGTCTATTAATCAAGTCTTTGGTTTTTTGGCTGTAACTCCGAAAATAATGCACTTAGAAGGCTCTGCCTGCGATTTTTGTGATCCTCTTTCCGTCCTCTTTAGGCATGCGTAAGCACAAGTGGACCGGAAAACTTTCCAGTTTCTGCCGAAATAAAATGTAAGGGGCAAGTATCCCTTACCGTTTTCTCGATTTTCTTGAATTGCCTGTAACTTTCGAACCAGCGATCGAAACCTTTGACAGTAATACATTTTCTTGAAGCTCTTGACGCGTACTTTCAGATAGGACTATCAGTGAAAGCCCATCATCAAAAAAAATTTTTTCAGTACTAGTGGTCGACCAAGGCGATTCGTCGATTAATCAAGTCTTTGGTTTTTTGGCTGTAACTCCAAAAATAATGCACATAGAAGGCTCTGCCTGCGATTTTTGTGATCCACATTCCGTTCTTTGTATGCATGCGTAAGCACAAGTCGAACGAAAAACTTTCCAGTTTTTGCCGAAATAAAATGTAAGGGGCAAGTATCCATTAACGTTTTCTCGATTTTCTCGAACAGCCTGTAACTTTCGAACCAGCGATCGGAACCTTTGATAATTATACATTTTCTTGAAGCTTTCGACGCGTTCCTTAAGATAGGACTATCAGAGAAAGCCCGTCTTCAAAAAAAATTGTCTCAGGACTAGTGGTCGACCAAGGCGATTAGTCGATTAATCAAGTCTTCGGTTTTTTGGCTGTAACTCCGAAAATAATGCACTTAGAAGGCTCTGCCTGCGATTTTTGTGATCCTCTTTCCGTCCCTTTTAAGCGTGCGTAAGCACAAGTCCACCGAAAAACTTTCCAGTTTTTGCCGAAATAAAATGTAAGGGGCAAGTATCCCTTACCGTTTTCTCGATTTTCTGGAATTGCCTGTAACTTTCGAACCAGCGATCGAAACCTTTGATAATCATACATTTTCTTGAAGCTCTTGACGCGTACTTTCAGATAGGACTATCAGCGAAAGCCCATCATCAATAAAAATTGTTTCAGTACTAGTGGTCGACCAAGGCAATTCGTCGATTAATCAAGTCTTTGGTTTTTTGGCTGTAACTCCGAAAATAATGCACTTAGAAGGTTCTGCCTGCGATTTTTGTGATCCTCTTTCCGTCCTCTTTAGGCATGCGTAAGAACAAGTCGACCGAAAAACTTTCCAGTTTTTGCCGAAGTAAAATGTAAGGGGCAAGTATCCCTTACCGTTTTCTAGATTTTCTTGAGTCGCCTGTAACTTTCGAACCAGCGATCGAAACCTTTGATAATCATACATTTTCTTGAAGCTCTTTACGCGTACTTTGAGGTAGGACTATCAGCGAAAGCCCGTCTCCAAAAAAATTGTTTCAGTACTAGTGGTCGACCGAGGCGATTCGTCGATTAATCAAGTCTTTGGTTTTTTGGCTGTAACTCCGAAAATAATGCACTTAGAAGGCTCTGCCTCCGATTTTTGTGATCCGCTTTCCGTCCCCTTTAAGCGTGCGTAAGCACAAGTCGACCGAAAATTTTTCCAGTTTTTGCCGAAATAAAATGTAAGGGGCAAGTAACCTTTAACGTTTTCTCGATTTTCTTGAATCGCCTGTAATTTTCGAACCAGCGATCGAAACCTTTGACAGTCATACATGTTCTTGACGCTCTTGACGCGTACTTTCAGATAGGACTATCAGTGAAAGCCCATCATCAAAAAAAATGGTTTCAGTGCTAGTGGTCGACCGAGGCGATTCGTCGATTAATCAAGTCTTTGGTTTTTGGGCTGTAACTCCGAAAATAATGCACTTAGAAGGCTCTGCCTGCGATTTTTGTGATCCTCTTTCCGTCCTCTTTAGGCATGCGTAAGCACAAGTCGACCGAAAAACTTTCCAGTTTTTGCCGAAATGAAATGTAAGGGATATGTATCCCTTAACGTCTTCTCGATTTTCCTGAATCGCCTGTAACTTTCGAACCAGCGATCGATACCTTTGATAATCATACATTTTCTTGAAGCTCTTGACGCGTACTTTACGGTAGGACTATCACCGAAAACCCATATTTAAACAAAAATGTTCAGTATTAGTGGTCGACCAAGGCGATTCGTCGATTAATCAAGTCTTTGGTTTTTTGGCTGTAACTCCGAAAATAATGCACTTAGAAGGCTCTGCCTGCGATTTTTGTGATCCTCTTTCCGTCCCCTTTAAGCGTGCGTAAGCACAAGTCGACCGAAAAACTTTCCAGTTTTTGCCGAAATAAAATGTGAGGGACAAGTATCCCTTACCGTTTTCTCGATTTTCTTGAATTGCCTGTAACTTTCGAACCAGCGATCGAAACCTTTGACAGTAATACATTTTCTTGAAGCTCTTGACGCGTACTTTCAGATAGGACTATCAGTGAAAGCCCATCATCAAAAAAAATTTTTTCAGTACTAGTGGTCGACCAAGGCGATTCGTCGATTAATCAAGTCTTTGGTTTTTTGGCTGTAACTCCAAAAATAATGCACATAGAAGGCTCTGCCTGCGATTTTTGTGATCCACATTCCGTTCTTTGTATGCATGCGTAAGCACAAGTCGAACGAAAAACTTTCCAGTTTTTGCCGAAATAAAATGTAAGGGGCAAGTATCCATTAACGTTTTCTCGATTTTCTCGAACAGCCTGTAACTTTCGAACCAGCGATCGGAACCTTTGATAATTATACATTTTCTTGAAGCTTTCGACGCGTTCCTTAAGATAGGACTATCAGAGAAAGCCCGTCTTCAAAAAAAATTGTCTCAGGACTAATGGTCGACCAAGGCGATTAGTCGATTAATCAAGTCTTCGGTTTTTTGGCTGTAACTCCGAAAATAATGCACTTAGAAGGCTCTGCCTGCGATTTTTGTGATCCTCTTTCCGTCCCTTTTAAGCGTGCGTAAGCACAAGTCCACCGAAAAACTTTCCAGTTTTTGCCGAAATAAAATGTAAGGGGCAAGTATCCCTTACCGTTTTCTCGATTTTCTGGAATTGCCTGTAACTTTCGAACCAGCGATCGAAACCTTTGATAATCATACATTTTCTTGAAGCTCTTGACGCGTACTTTCAGATAGGACTATCAGCGAAAGCCCATCATCAATAAAAATTGTTTCAGTACTAGTGGTCGACCAAGGCAATTCGTCGATTAATCAAGTCTTTGGTTTTTTGGCTGTAACTCCGAAAATAATGCACTTAGAAGGTTCTGCCTGCGATTTTTGTGATCCTCTTTCCGTCCTCTTTAGGCATGCGTAAGAACAAGTCGACCGAAAAACTTTCCAGTTTTTGCCGAAGTAAAATGTAAGGGGCAAGTATCCCTTACCGTTTTCTAGATTTTCTTGAGTCGCCTGTAACTTTCGAACCAGCGATCGAAACCTTTGATAATCATACATTTTCTTGAAGCTCTTTACGCGTACTTTGAGGTAGGACTATCAGCGAAAGCCCGTCTCCAAAAAAATTGTTTCAGTACTAGTGGTCGACCGAGGCGATTCGTCGATTAATCAAGTCTTTGGTTTTTTGGCTGTAACTCCGAAAATAATGCACTTAGAAGGCTCTGCCTCCGATTTTTGTGATCCGCTTTCCGTCCCCTTTAAGCGTGCGTAAGCACAAGTCGACCGAAAATTTTTCCAGTTTTTGCCGAAATAAAATGTAAGGGGCAAGTAACCTTTAACGTTTTCTCGATTTTCTTGAATCGCCTGTAATTTTCGAACCAGCGATCGAAACCTTTGACAGTCATACATTTTCTTGACGCTCTTGACGCGTACTTTCAGATAGGACTATCAGTGAAAGCCCATCATCAAAAAAAATGTTTTCAGTGCTAGTGGTCGACCGAGGCGATTCGTCGATTAATCAAGTCTTTGGTTTTTGGGCTGTAACTCCGAAAATAATGCACTTAGAAGGCTCTGCCTGCGATTTTTGTGATCCTCTTTCCGTCCTCTTTAGGCATGCGTAAGCACAAGTCGACCGAAAAACTTTCCAGTTTTTGCCGAAATGAAATGTAAGGGATATGTATCCCTTAACGTCTTCTCGATTTTCCTGAATCGCCTGTAACTTTCGAACCAGCGATCGATACCTTTGATAATCATACATTTTCTTGAAGCTCTTGACGCGTACTTTACGGTAGGACTATCACCGAAAACCCATATTTAAACAAAAATGTTCAGTATTAGTGGTCGACCAAGGCGATTCGTCGATTAATCAAGTCTTTGGTTTTTTGGCTGTAACTCCGAAAATAATGCACTTAGAAGGCTCTGCCTGCGATTTTTGTGATCCTCTTTCCGTCCCCTTTAAGCGTGCGTAAGCACAAGTCGACCGAAAACTTTTCCAGTTTTTGCCGAAATAAAATGTAAGGGGCAAGTATCCTTTAACGTTTTCTCGATTTTCTTGAATCGCCTGTAACTTTCGAACCAGCGATCGAACCCTTTGACAGTAATACATTTTCTTGAAGCTCTTGCCGCGTTCTTTAAAATAGGGCTATCAGCGAAAGCCCATCTTTAAAAAAAATTGTTTCAGTGTTAGTGGTCGACCGAGGCGATTCGTCGATTAATCAAGTCTTTGGTTTTTTGGCTGTAACTCCGAAAATAATGCACATAGAAGGCTCTGCCTGCGATTTTTGTGATCCACTTTCCGTTCTCTGTAGGCATGCGTAAGCACAAGTCGACCGAAAAACTTTCCAGTTTTTGCCGAAATAAAATGTAAGGGATATGTATCCCTTAACGTTTTCTCGATTTTCCTGAATCGCCTGTTACTTTCGAACCAGCGATCGAAACCTTTGATAATCGTACATTTTCTTGAAGCTCTTCACGCGTTCTTTAAGATTGGACTAGCAGCGAAAGCCCATCTTTAAAAAAATTGTTTCTGTACTAGTGGTCGACCGAGGCGATTCGTCGATTAATCAAGTCTTTGGTTATTTGGCTGTAACTCCAAAAATAATGCACTTAGAAGGCTCTGCCTGCGATTTTTGTGATCCGCTTTTGTCCTCTTTAGGCATGCGTAAGCACAAGTCGACCGAAAAACTTTCCCGTTTTTGCCGAAATAAAATGTAAGGGGCAAGTATCCCTTACCGTTTTCTAGATTTTCTTGAGTCGCCTGTAACTTTCGAACCAGCGATCGAAACCTTTGATAATCATACATTTTCTTGAAGCTCTTTGCGCGTACTCTAAGGTAGGACTATCAGCGAAAGCCCGTTTAAAAAAAAATTGTTTCAGTGCTAGTGGTCGACCGAAGCGATTCGTCGATTAATCAAGTCTTTTGTTTTTTGGCTGTAACTCCGAAAATAATGCACTTAGAAGGCTCTGCCTGCGAGTTTTGCGATCCTCTTTCCATCCTCTTTAAGCGTGCGTAAGCACAAGTCGACCGAAACACTTTCCATTATTTGCCGAAATAAAATGTAAGGGGTATGTATCCCTTAACGTTGTCTCGGTTTTCTTGAATCGCCTGTAGCTATCGAACCAGCGATCGAAACCTATGATAACCAAACATTTTCTTGAAGCTCTTGACGCGTACTTAAAGACAGGACTATCAGCGAAAGCCCATCTTTAAAAAAAACTGTTTCAGTAGAAGTGGTCGACCAAGGCTCTTCGTCCATTAATTAGGTCATTGGTTTTTGGGCTGTAATTTTGACAATAATGCACCTAGAAGGCTTAGCCTGCGATTTTTGTGATCCTCTTTCCGTCCCTTTAAGCGTGCGTAAGCACAAGTCGACCGAAAAACTTTCCAGTTTTTGCCGAAATAAAATGTAAGGGGCAAGTATCCTTTAACGATTTCTCGATTTTCTGGAATTGCCTGTAACTTTCGAACCAGCGATAGAAACCTTTGATAATCATACATTTTCTTGAAGCTCTTGACGCGTACTTTAAGGTAGGACTATCACCGAAAGCCCATATTTAAAAAAAAATGTTCAGTACTAGTGGTCGACCAACGCGATTCGTCGATTAATCAAGTCTTTGGTTTTTTGGCTGTAACTCCGAAAATAATGCACATAGAAGGCTCTGCCTGCGATTTTTGTGATCCTCTTTCCGTCCTCTTTAGGCATGCGTAAGAACAAGTCGACCGAAAATCTTTCCAGTTTTTGCCGAAGTAAAATGTAAGGGGCAAGTATCCCTTACCGTTTTATAGATTTTCTTGAGTCGCCTGTAACTTTCGAACCAGCGATCGAAACCTTTGATAATCATACATTTTCTTGAAGCTCTTTACGCGTACTTTGAGGTAGGATTATCAGCGAAAGCCCGTCTTCAAAAAAAATTATTTCAGTGCTAGTGGTCGACCGAGGCGATTCGTCGATTAATCAAGTCTTTGGTTTTTTGGCTGTAACTCCGAAAATAATGCACTTAGAAGGCTCTGCCTGCGATTTTTGTGATCCTCTTTCCGTCCCCTTTAAGCGTGCGTAAGCACAAGTCGACTGAAAATTTTTCCAGTTTTTGCCGAAATAAAATGTAAGGGGCAAGTATCCTTTAACGTTTTCTCGATTTTCTTGAATCGCCTGTAACTTTCGAACCAGCGATCGAAACCTTTGACAGTAATACATTTTCTTGAAGCTCTTGACGCGTACTTTACGGTAGGACTATCACCGAAAACCCATATTTAAAAAAAAATGTTCAGTACTAGTGGTCGACCAACGCGATTCGTCGATTAATCAAGTCTTTGGTTTTTGGGCTGTAACTCCGAAAATAATGCACTTAGAAGGCTCTGCCTGCGATTTTTGTGATCCTCTTTCCGTCCCTTTAAGCGTGCGTAAGCACAAGTCGACCGAAAAACTTTCCAGTTTTTGCCGAAATAAAATGTAAGGGGCAAGTATCCTTTAACGATTTCTCGATTTTCTGGAATTGCCTGTAACTTTCGAACCAGCGATCGAAACCTTTGATAATCATACATTTTCTTGAAGCTCTTTGCGCGTACTCTAAGGTAGGACTATCAGCGAAAGCCCATCTTTAAAAAAAACTATTTCAGTAGAAGTGGTCGACCAAGGCTCTTCGTCCATTAATTAGGTCATTGGTTTTTGGGCTGTAATTTTGACAATAATGCACTTAGAAGGCTTAGCCTGCTATTTTTGTGATCCTCTTTCCGTCCCTTTAAGCGTGCGTAAGCACAAGTCGACCGAAAAACTTTCCAGTTTTTGCCGAAATAAAATGTAAGGGGCAAGTATCCATTAACGTTTTCTCGATTTTCTCGAACAGCCTGTAACTTTCGAACCAGCGATCGATACCTTTGATAATCATACATTTTCTTGAAGCTCTTGACGCGTACTTTACGGTAGGACTATCAGTGAAAGCCCATCATAAAAAAAAATGGTTTCAGTGCTAGTGGTCGACCGAGGCGATTCGTCGATTAATCAAGTCTTTGGTTTTTGGGCTGTAACTCCGAAAATAATGCAGTTAGAAGGCTCTGCCTGCGATTTTTGTGATCCTCTTTCCGTCCTCTTTAGGCACGCGTAAGCACAAGTCGACCGAAAAACTTTCCAGTTTTTGCCGAAATAAAATGTAAGGGGCAAGTATGCCTTACCGTTTTCTCGATTTTCTTGAATTGCCTGTAACTTTCGAACCAGCGATCGAAACCTTTGATAATCATACATTTTCTTGAAGCTCTTGACGCGTACTTTACGGTAGGACTATCACCGAAAGCCCATATTTAAAAAAAAATGTTCAGTACTAGTGGTCGACCAACGCGATTCGTCGATTAATTATGTCATTGGTTTTTTGGCTGTAACTCCGAAAATAATGCACTTAGAAGGCTCTGCCTTCGATTTTTGTAATTCGCTTTCCGTCCCCTTTAAGCGTGCGTAAGCACAAGTCGACCGAAAATTTTTCCAGTTTTTGCCGAAATAAAATGTAAGGGGCAAGTATCCTTTAACGTTTTCTCGATTTTCTTGAATCGCCTGTAACTTTCGAACCATCGATCGAAACCTTTGACAGTAATACATTTTCTAGAAGCTCTTGACGCGGACTTTCAGATAGGACTATCAGCGAAAGCCCATCTTTAAAAAAATTGTTTCTGTACTAGTGGTTGACCGAGGCGATTCGTCTATTAATCAAGTCTTTGGTTTTTTGGCTGTAACTCCGAAAATAATGCACTTAGAAGGCTCTGCCTGCGATTTTTATGATCCTCTTTCCGTCCTCTTTAGGCGTGCGTAAGCACAAGTCGACCGGAAAACTTTCCAGTTTTTGCCGAAATAAAATGTAAGGGGCAAGTATCCCTTACCGTTTTCTCGATTTTCTTGAATTGCCTGTAACTTTCGCACCAGCGATCGAAACCTTTGACAGTAATACATTTTCTTGAAGCTCTTGACGCGTACTTTCAGATAGGACTATCAGTGAAAGCCCATCATCAAAAAAAATTTTTTCAGTTCTAGTGGTCGACCAAGGCGATTCGTCGATTAATCAAGTCTTTGGTTTTTTGGCTGTAACTCCAAAAATAATGCACTTGGAAGGCTCTGCCTGCGATTTTTGTGATCCACATTCCGTTCTTTGTAGGCATGCGTAAGCACAATTCAAACGAAAAACTTTCCAGTTTTTGCCGAAATAAAATGTAAGGGGCAAGTATCCCTTACCGTTTTCTCGATTTTTTGAATCGCCTGTAACTTTCGAACCAGCGATCGAAACCTTTGATAATCATACATTTTCTTGAAGCTCTTTACGCGTACTTTGAGGTAGGACTATCAGCGAAAGCCCGTCTTCAAAAAAAATTGTTAAAGTGCTAGTGGTCGACCGAGGCGATTCGTCGATTAATCAAGTCTTTGGTTTTTTGGCTGTAACTCCGAAAATAATGCACTTAGAAGGCTCTGCCTGCGATTTTTGTGATCCTCTTTCCGTCCTCTGTAGGCATGCGTAAGCACAAGTCGAACGAAAAACTTTCAATTATTTGCCGAAATAAAATGTAAGGGGTATGTATCCCTTACCGTTTCCTCTTTTTTCTTTAATCGCCTGCTACTTTCGAACCAGCGGTCGAAACCTTTGATAGTCATACATTTTCGGGAAGCTCTTGATGCGTACTTCAAGATATTACTATCAGCGACATCCCATCTTCAAAAAAAAATTGTTTCAGTAGTAGTGGTCGACCGAGGCGATTCGTCGATTAATCAAGTCTTTGGTTTTTTGGCTGTAACTCCGAAAATAATGCACTTAGAAGGCTCTGCCTGCGATTTTTGTGATCCTCTTTCCGTCCCCTTTAAGCGTGCGTAAGCACAAGTCGACCGAAAATTTTTCCAGTTTTTGCCGAAATGAAATGTAAGGGATATGTATCCCTTAACGTCTTCTCGATTTTCCTGAATCGCATGTAACTTTCGAACCAGCGATCGAAACCTTTGATAATCATACATTTTCTTGAAGCTCTTTACCCGTACTTTGAGGTAGGACTATCAGCGAAAGCCCGTCTCCAAAAAAATTGTTTCAGTACTAGTGGTCGACCGAGGCGATTCGTCGATTAATCAAGTCTTTGGTTTTTTGGCTGTAACTCCGAAAATAATGCACTTAGAAGGCTCTGCCTCCGATTTTTGTGATCCGCTTTCCGTCCCCTTTAAGCGTGCGTAAGCACAAGTCGACCGAAAATTTTTCCAGTTTTTGCCGAAATAAAATGTACGGGGCAAGTATCCTTTAACGTTTTCTCGATTTTCTTGAATCGCCTGTAATGTTCGAACCAGCGATCGAAACCTTTGACAGTCATACATTTTCTTGACGCTCTTGACGCGTACTTTACGGTAGGACTATCACCGAAAACCCATATTTAAAAAAAAATGTTCAGTATTAGTGGTCGACCAACGCGATTCGTCGATTAATTATGTCTTTGGTTTTTTGGCTGTAACTCCGAAAATAATGCACTTAGAAGGCTCTGCCTGCGATTTTTGTGATCCTCTTTCCGTCCCCTTTAAGCGTGCGTAAGCACAAGTCGACCGAAAATTTTTCCAGTTTTTGCCGAAATAAAATGTAAGGTGCAAGTATCCTTTAACGTTTTCTCGATTTTCTTGAATCGCCTGTAACTTTCGAACCAGCGATCGAAACCTTTGACAGTAATACATTTTCTTGAAGCTCTTGTCGCGTACTTTCAGATAGGACTATCAGCGAAAGCCCATCATCAAAAAAAATTGTTTCAGTACTAGTGGTCGACCAAGGCAATTCGTCGATTAATCAAGTCTTTGGTTTTTTGGCTGTAACTCCGAAAATAATGCACTTAGAAGGCTCTGCCTGCGATTTTTGTGATCCTCTTTCCGTCCTCTTTAGGCATGCGTAAGCACAAGTCGACCGAAAAACATTCCAGTTTTTGCCGAAATGAAATGTAAGGGATATGTATCCCTTAACGTCTTCTCGATTTTCCTGAATCGCCTGTAACTTTCGAACCAGCGACCGATACCTTTGATAATCATACATTTTCTTGAAGCTCTTGACGCGTACTTTACGGTAGGACTATCACCGAAAACCCATATTTAAAAAAAAATGTTCAGTACTAGTGGTCGACCAACGCGATTCGTCGATTAATCAAGTCTTTGGTTTTTGGGCTGTAACTCCGAAAATAATGCACTTAGAAGGCTCTGCCTGCGATTTTTGTGATCCTCTTTCCGTCTCTTTTAAGCGTGCGTAAGCACAAGTCGACCGAAAAACTTTCCAGTTTTTGCCGAAATAAAATGTGAGGGACAAGTATCCCTTACCGTTTTCTAGATTTTCTTGAGTCGCCTGTAACTTTCGAACCAGCGATCGAAACCTTTGATAATCATACATTTTCTTGAAGCTCTTTACCCGTACTTTGAGGTAGGACTATCAGCGAAAGCCCGTCTCCAAAAAAATTGTTTCAGTACTAGTGGTCGACCGAGGCGATTCGTCGATTAATCAAGTCTTTGGTTTTTTGGCAGTAACTCCGAAAATAATGCACTTAGAAGGCTCTGCCTGCGATTTTTCAGATCCTCTTTCCGTCCTCTTTAAGCGTGCGTTAGCACAAGTCGACCGAAACACTTTCCATTTTTTGCCGAAATAAAATGTAAGGGGTATGTATCCTTTACCGTTTCCTCGATTTTCTTTAATCGCCTCTTACTTTCAAACCAGCGATCGAAACCTTTGATAATCCCACATTTTCTTGAAGCTCTTGACGCGTTCTGTAAGATAGGACTATCACCGAAAGCCCATATTTAAAAAAAAATGTTCAGTACTAGTGGTCGACCAAGGCGATTCGTCGATTAATCAAGTCTTTGGTTTTTTGGCTGTAACTCCGAAAATGATGCACTTAGAAAACTCTGCCTGCGATTTTTGTGATCCTCTTTCCGTCCTCTTTAGGCATGCGTAAGCACAAGTCGACCGAAAAACTTTCCAATTTTTGCCGAAATAAAATGTAAGGGGCAAGTATCCCTTACCGTTTTTTGATTTTCTTGAGTCGCCTGTACCTTTCGAACCAGCGATCGAAACCTTTGATAATCATACATTTTCTTGAAGCTCTTGACGCGTTCTGTAAGATAGGACTATCACCGAAAGCCCATCATCAAAAAAAATTTTTTCAGTACTAGTGGTCGACCAAGGCGATTCGTCGATTAATCAAGTCTTTGGTTTTTTGGCTGTAACTCCAAAAATAATGCACTTAGAAGGCTCTGCCTGCGATTTTTGTGATCCACATTCCGTTCTTTGTAGGCATGCGTAAGCACAATTCAAACGAAAAACTTTCCAGTTTTTGCCGAAATAAAATGTAAGGGGCAAGTATCCCTTACCGTTTTCTCGATTTTTTGAATCGCCTGTAACTTTCGAACCAGCGATCGAAACCTTTGATAGTCATACATTTCCCTGAAGCTCTTGACGCGTACTTCCAGATAGGACTATCAGCGAAAGCCCATCATCAAAAGAAATTGTTTCAGTACTAGTGGTCGACCAAGGCGATTCGTCGATTAATCAAGTCTTTGGTTTTTTGGCTGTAACTCCAAAAACAATGAACTTAGAAGGCTCTGCCTGCGATTTTTGTGATCCTCTTTCCGTCCTCTTTAGGCATGCGTAAGCACAAGTCGACCGAAAAACTTTCCAGTTTTTGCCGAAATAAAATGTAAGGGGCAAGTATCCCTTACCGTTTTTGATTTTCTTGAATTGCCTGTAACTTTCGAACCAGCGATCGAAACCTTTGATAATCATACATTTTCTTGAAGCTCTTTACGCGTACTTTGAGGTAGGACTATCAGCGAAAGCCCGTCTTCAAAAAAAATTGTTAAAGTGCTAGTGGTCGACCGAGGCGATTCGTCGATTAATCAAGTCTTTGGTTTTTTGGCTGTAACTCCGAAAATAATGCACTTAGAAGGCTCTGCCTGCGATTTTTGTGATCCTCTTTCCGTCCTCTGTAGGCATGCGTAAGCACAAGTCGAACGAAAAACTTTCAATTATTTGCCGAAATAAAATGTAAGGGGTATGTATCCCTTACCGTTTCCTCTTTTTTCTTTAATCGCCTGCTACTTTCGAACCAGCGGTCGAAACCTTTGATAGTCATACATTTTCGGGAAGCTCTTGATGCGTACTTCAAGATATTACTATCAGCGACATCCCATCTTCAAAAAAAAATTGTTTCAGTAGTAGTGGTCGACCGAGGCGATTCGTCGATTAATCAAGTCTTTGGTTTTTTGGCTGTAACTCCGAAAATAATACACTTAGAAGGCTCTGCCTGCGATTTTTGTGATCCTCTTTCCGTCCCCTTTAAGCGTGCGTAAGCACAAGTCGACCGAAAATTTTTCCAGTTTTTGCCGAAATAAAATGTAAGGGGCAAGTATCCTTTAACGTTTTCTCGATTTTCTTGAATCGCCTGTAACTTTCGAACCAGCGATCGAAACCTTTGACAGTAATACATTTTTTGAAGCTCTTGTCGCGTACTTTCAGATAGGACTATCAATGAAAGCCCATCATCAAAAAAAATTGTTTCAGTACTAGTGGTCGACCAAGGCGATTCGTCGATTAATCAAGTCTTTGGTTTTTTGGCTGTAACTCCGAAAATAATGCACTTAGAAGGCTCTGCCTGCGATTTTTCTGATCCTCTTTCCGTCCTCTTTAAGCCTGCGTAAGCACAAGTCGACCGAAACACTTTCCATTTTTTGCCGAAATAAAATGTAAGGGGTATGTATCCCTTACCGTTTTCTAGATTTTCTTGAGTCGCCTGTAACTTTCGAAACAGCGATCGAAACCTTTGATAATCATACATTTTCTTGAAGCTCTTGCCGCGTTCTTTAAAATAGAGCTATCAGCGAAAGCCCATCTTTAAAAAAAATTGTTTCAGTGTTAGTGGTCGACCGAGGCGATTCGTCGATTAATCAAGTCTTTGGTTTTTTGGCTGTAACTCCGAAAATAATGCACTTAGAAGGCTCTGCCTGCGATTTTTGTGATCCACTTTCCGTCCTCTTTAGGCACGCGTAAGCACAAGTCGACCGAAAATTTTTCCAGTTTTTGCCGAAATAAAATGTAAGGGGCAAGTATCCTTCAACGTTTTCTCGATTTTCTTGAATCGCCTGTAACTTTCGAACCATCGATCGAAACCTTTGACAGTAATACATTTTCTTGAAGCTCTTGACGCGTACTTTCAGATAGGACTATCAGCGAAAGCCCATCATCAAAAAAATTTGTTTCAGTACTAGTGGTCGACCAAGGCGATTCGTCGATTAATCAAGTCTTTGGTTTTTTGGCTGTAACTCCAAAAATAATGAACTTAGAAGGCTCTGCCTGCGATTTTTGTGATCCGCTTTCCGTCCCCTTTAAGCGTGCGTAAGCACAAGTCGGCCGAAAGCTTTTCCAGTTTTTGCCGAAATAAAATGTAAGGGGCAAGTATCCTTTAACGTTTTCTCGATTTTCTTGAATCGCCTGTAACTTTCGAACCAGCGATCGAAACCTTTGATAGTCATACATTTTCTTGAAACTCTTGACGCGTACTTTCAGATAGGACTATCAGCGAAAGCCCATCATCAATAAAAATTGTTTCAGTACTAGTGGTCGACCAAGGCAATTCGTCAATTAATCAAGTCTTTGGTTTTTTGGCTGTAACTCCGAAAATAATGCACTTAGAAGGCTCTGCCTGCGATTTTTGTGATCCTCTTTCCGTCCTCTTTATGCATGCGTAAGCACAAGTCGACCGAAAAACATTCCAGTTTTTGCCGAAATGAAATGTAAGGGATATGTATCCCTTACCGTCTCCTCGATTTTCCTTAATCGCCTGTAACTTTCGAACCAGCGATCGAAACCTTTGATAATCATACATTTTCTTGAAGCTCTTTACGCGTACTCTAAGGTAGGACTATCAGCGAAAGCCCGTTTCAAAAAAAATTGTTTCAGTGCTAGTGGTCGACCGAAGCGATTCGTCGATTAATCAAGTCTTTGGTTTTTTGGCTGTAACTCCGAAAATAATGCACTTAGAAGGCTCTGCCTGCGATTTTTGTGATCCTCTTTCCGTCCTCTTTAGGCATGCGTAAGCACAAGTCGACCGAAAAACTTTCCAGTTTTTGCCGAAATAAAATGTAAGGGGCAAGTATCCCTTACCGTTTTCTCGATTTTCTTGAATTGCCTGTAACTTTCGAACCAGCGATCGAAACCTTTGATAATCATACATTTTCTTGAAGCCCTTGACGCGTACTTTACGGTAGGACTATCACCGAAAGCCCATATTTAAAAAAAAATGTTCAGTACTAGTGATCGACCAACGCGATTCGTCGATTAATTATGTCTTTGGTTTTTTGGCTGTAACTCCGAAAATAATGCACTTAGAAGGCTCTGCCTTCGATTTTTGTGATCCGCTTTCCGTCCCCTTTAAGCGTGCGTAAGCACAAGTCGACCGAAAATTTTTCCAGTTTTTGCCGAAATAAAATGTAAGGGGCAAGTATCCTTTAACGTTTTCTCGATTTTCTTGAATCGCCTGTAACTTTCGAACCATCGATCGAAACCTTTGACAGTAATACATTTTCTTGAAGCTCTTGACGCGTACTTTCAGATAGGACTATCAGCGAAAGCCCATCATCAAAAAAATTTGTTTCAGTACAAGTGGTCGACCAAGGCGATTCGTCGATTAATCAAGTCTTTGGTTTTTTGGCTGTAACTCCGAAAATAATGCACATAGAAGGCTCTGCCTGCGATTTTTGTGATCCTCTTTCCGTCCTCTTATCGCATGCGTAAGAACAAGTCGACCGAAAAACTTTCCAGTTTTTGCCGAAATAAAATGTAAGGGGCTAGTATCCCTTACCGTTTTCTAGATTTTCTTGAGTCGCCTGTAACTTTCGAACCAGCGATCGAAACCTTTGATAATCATACATTTTCTTGAAGCTCTTTACGCGTACTTTGAGGTAGGACTATCAGCGAAAGCCCGTCTTCAAAAAAAATTGTTTCAGTGCTAGTGGTCGACCGAGGCGATTCGTCGATTAATCAAGTCTTTGGTTTTTTGGCTGTAACTCCGAAAATAATGCACTTAGAAGGCTCTGCCTGCGATTTTTGTGATCCTCTTTCCGTCCCCTTTAAGCATGCGTAAGCACAAGTCGACCGAAAATTTTTCCAGTTTTTGCCGAAATAAAATGTATGGGGCAAGTATCCATTAACGTTTTCTCGATTTTCTCGAACAGCCTGTAACTTTCGAACCAGCGATCGGAACCTTTGATAATTATACATTTTCTTGAAGCTCTTGACGCGTTCCTTAAGATAGGACTATCAGTGAAAGCCCATCATCAAAAAAACTTGTTTCAGTACTAGTGGTCGACCAAGGCGATTCGTCGATTAATCAAGTCTTTGGTTTTTTGGCTGTAACTCCAAAAATAATGCACTTAGAAGGCTCTGCCTGCGATTTTTGTGATCCTCTTTCCGTCCCCTTTAAGCTTGCGTAAGCACAAGTCGGCCGAAAGCTTTTCCAGTTTTTGCCGAAATAAAATGTAAGGGGCAAGTATCCTTTAACGTTTTCTCGATTTTCTTGAATCGCCTGTAACTTTCGAACCAGCGATCGAAACCTTTGACAGTAATACATTTTCTTGAAGCTCTTGCCGCGTTCTTTAAAATAGGGCTATCAGCGAAAGCCCATCTTTAAAAAAAATTGTTTCAGTGTTAGTGGTCGACCGAGGCGATTCGTCGATTAATCAAGTCTTTGGTTTTTGGGCTGTAACTCCGAAAATAATGCACTTAGAAGGCTCTGCATCCGATTTTTGTGATCCGCTTTCCGTCCCCTTTAAGCGTGCGTAAGCACAAGTCGACCGAAAATTTTTCCAGTTTATGCCGAAATAAAATGTAAGGGGCAAGTATCCTTTAACGTTTTCTCGATTTTCTTGAATCGCCTGTAACTTTCGAACCAGCGATCGAAACCTTTGATAGTCATACATTTTCTTGAAGCTCTTGACGCGTACTTTCAGATAGGACTATCAGCGAAAGCCCATCATCAATAAAAATTGTTTCAGTACTAGTGGTCGACCAAGGCGATTCGTCGATTAATCAAGTCTTTGGTTTTTTGGCTGTAACTCCGAAAATAATGCACTTAGAAGGCTCTGCCTGCGATTTTTGTGATCCTCTTTCCGTCCTCTGTAGGCACGCGTAAGCACAAGTCGAACGAAAAACTTTCAATTATTTGCCGAAATATAATGTAAGGGGTATGTATCCCTAACCGTTTCCTCTTTTTTCTTTAATCGCCTGTTACTATCGAACCAGCGGTCGAAACCTTTGATAGTCATACATTTTCGGGAAGCTCTTGATGCGTACTTCAAGATATTACTATCAGCGACATCCCATCTTCAAAAAAAAATTGTTTCAGTAGTAGTGGTCGACCGAGGCGATTCGTCGATTAATCAAGTCTTTGGTTATTTGGCTGTAACTCCAAAAATAATGCACTTAGAAGGCTCTGCCTGCGATTTTTGTGATCCACATTCCGTCCCTTTAAGCGTGCGTATGCACAAGTCGTCCGAAAAACTTTCCAGTTTTTGCCGAAATAAAATGTAAGGGGCAAGTATCCATTAACGTTTTCTCGATTTTCTCGAACAGCCTGTAACTTTCGAACCAGCGATCGGAACCTTTGATAATTATACATTTTCTTGAAGCTCTTGACGCGTTCCTTAAGATAGGACTATCAGTGAAAGCCCATCATCAAAAAAAATTGTTTCAGTACTAGTGGTCGACCAAGGCGATTCGTCGATTAATCAAGTCTTTGGTTTTTTGGCTGTAACTCCAAAAATAATGCACTTAGAAGGCTCTGCCTGCGAGTTTTGCGATCCGCTTTCCATCCTCTTTAAGCGTGCGTAAGCACAAGTCGACCGAAACACTTTCCATTATTTGCCGAAATAAAATGTAAGGGGTATGTATCCCTATCCGTTTCCTCTTTTTTCTTTAATCGCCTGTAACTTTCGAACCAGCGATCGAAACCTTTGACAGTAATACATTTTTTGAAGCTCTTGTCGCGTACTTTCAGATAGGACTATCAATGAAAGCCCATCATCAAAAAAAATTGTTTCAGTACTAGTGGTCGACCAAGGCGATTCGTCGATTAATCAAGTCTTTGGTTTTTTGGCTGTAACTCCGAAAATAATGCACTTAGAAGGCTCTGCCTGCGATTTTTCTGATCCTCTTTCCGTCCTCTTTAAGCCTGCGTAAGCACAAGTCGACCGAAACACTTTCCATTTTTTGCCGAAATAAAATGTAAGGGGTATGTATCCCTTACCGTTTTCTAGATTTTCTTGAGTCGCCTGTAACTTTCGAAACAGCGATCGAAACCTTTGATAATCATACATTTTCTTGAAGCTCTTGCCGCGTTCTTTAAAATAGAGCTATCAGCGAAAGCCCATCTTTAAAAAAAATTGTTTCAGTGTTAGTGGTCGACCGAGGCGATTCGTCGATTAATCAAGTCTTTGGTTTTTTGGCTGTAACTCCGAAAATAATGCACTTAGAAGGCTCTGCCTGCGATTTTTGTGATCCACTTTCCGTCCTCTTTAGGCACGCGTAAGCACAAGTCGACCGAAAATTTTTCCAGTTTTTGCCGAAATAAAATGTAAGGGGCAAGTATCCTTCAACGTTTTCTCGATTTTCTTGAATCGCCTGTAACTTTCGAACCATCGATCGAAACCTTTGACAGTAATACATTTTCTTGAAGCTCTTGACGCGTACTTTCAGATAGGACTATCAGCGAAAGCCCATCATCAAAAAAATTTGTTTCAGTACTAGTGGTCGACCAAGGCGATTCGTCGATTAATCAAGTCTTTGGTTTTTTGGCTGTAACTCCAAAAATAATGAACTTAGAAGGCTCTGCCTGCGATTTTTGTGATCCGCTTTCCGTCCCCTTTAAGCGTGCGTAAGCACAAGTCGGCCGAAAGCTTTTCCAGTTTTTGCCGAAATAATATGTAAGGGGCAAGTATCCTTTAACGTTTTCTCGATTTTCTTGAATCGCCTGTATCTTTCGAACCATCGATCGAAACCTTTGACAGTAATACATTTTCTTGAAGCTCTTGACGCGTACTTTCAGATAGGACTATCAGCGAAAGCCCATCATCAAAAAAATTTGTTTCAGTACTAGTGGTCGACCGAGGCGATTCGTCGATTAATCAAGTCTTTGGTTTTTTGGCTGTTACTCCGAAAATAATGCACTTAGAAGGCTCTGCCTGCGATTTTTGTGATCCGCTTTCCGTCCCCTTTAAGCGTGCGTAAGCACAAGTCGACCGAAAATTTTTCCAGTTTTTGCCGAAATAAAATGTAAGGGGCAAGTATCCTTTAACGTTTTCTCGATTTTCTTGAATCGCCTGTAACTTTCGAACCAGCGATCGAAACCTTTGATAGTCATACATTTTCTTGAAACTCTTGACGCGTACTTTCAGATAGGACTATCAGCGAAAGCCCATCATCAATAAAAATTGTTTCAGTACTAGTGGTCGACCAAGGCAATTCGTCAATTAATCAAGTCTTTGGTTTTTTGGCTGTAACTCCGAAAATAATGCACTTAGAAGGCTCTGCCTGCGATTTTTGTGATCCTCTTTCCGTCCTCTTTATGCATGCGTAAGCACAAGTCGACCGAAAAACATTCCAGTTTTTGCCGAAATGAAATGTAAGGGATATGTATCCCTTACCGTCTCCTCGATTTTCCTGAATCGCCTGTAACTTTCGAACCAGCGATCGAAACCTTTGATAATCATACATTTTCTTGAAGCTCTTTACGCGTACTCTAAGGTAGGACTATCAGCGAAAGCCCGTTTCAAAAAAAAATTGTTTCAGTGCTAGTGGTCGACCGAAGCGATTCGTCGATTAATCAAGTCTTTGGTTTTTTGGCTGTAACTCCGAAAATAATGCACTTAGAAGGCTCTGCCTGCGATTTTTGTGATCCTCTTTCCGTCCTCTTTAGGCATGCGTAAGCACAAGTCGACCGAAAAACTTTCCAGTTTTTGCCGAAATAAAATGTAAGGGGCAAGTATCCCTTACCGTTTTCTCGATTTTCTTGAATTGCCTGTAACTTTCGAACCAGCGATCGAAACCTTTGATAATCATACATTTTCTTGAAGCCCTTGACTCGTACTTTACGGTAGGACTATCACCGAAAGCCCATATTTAAAAAAAAATGTTCAGTACTAGTGATCGACCAACGCGATTCGTCGATTAATTATGTCTTTGGTTTTTTTGGCTGTAACTCCGAAAATAATGCACTTAGAAGGCTCTGCCTTCGATTTTTGTGATCCGCTTTCCGTCCCCTTTAAGCGTGCGTAAGCACAAGTCGACCGAAAATTTTTCCAGTTTTTGCCGAAATAAAATGTAAGGGGCAAGTATCCTTTAACGTTTTCTCGATTTTCTTGAATCGCCTGTAACTTTCGAACCATCGATCGAAACCTTTGACAGTAATACATTTTCTTGAAGCTCTTGACGCGTACTTTCAGATAGGACTATCAGCGAAAGCCCATCATCAAAAAAATTTGTTTCAGTACAAGTGGTCGACCAAGGCGATTCGTCGATTAATCAAGTCTTTGGTTTTTTGGCTGTAACTCCGAAAATAATGCACATAGAAGGCTCTGCCTGCGATTTTTGTGATCCTCTTTCCGTCCTCTTATCGCATGCGTAAGAACAAGTCGACCGAAAAACTTTCCAGTTTTTGCCGAAATAAAATGTAAGGGGCAAGTATCCCTTACCGTTTTCTAGATTTTCTTGAGTCGCCTGTAACTTTCGAACCAGCGATCGAAACCTTTGATAATCATACATTTTCTTGAAGCTCTTTACGCGTACTTTGAGGTAGGACTATCAGCGAAAGCCCGTCTTCAAAAAAAATTGTTTCAGTGCTAGTGGTCGACCGAGGCGATTCGTCGATTAATCAAGTCTTTGGTTTTTTGGCTGTAACTCCGAAAATAATGCACTTAGAAGGCTCTGCCTGCGATTTTTGTGATCCTCTTTCCGTCCCCTTTAAGCATGCGTAAGCACAAGTCGACCGAAAATTTTTCCAGTTTTTGCCGAAATAAAATGTATGGGGCAAGTATCCATTAACGTTTTCTCGATTTTCTCGAACAGCCTGTAACTTTCGAACCAGCGATCGGAACCTTTGATAATTATACATTTTCTTGAAGCTCTTGACGCGTTCCTTAAGATAGGACTATCAGTGAAAGCCCATCATCAAAAAAACTTGTTTCAGTACTAGTGGTCGACCAAGGCGATTCGTCGATTAATCAAGTCTTTGGTTTTTTGGCTGTAACTCCAAAAATAATGCACTTAGAAGGCTCTGCCTGCGATTTTTGTGATCCTCTTTCCGTCCCCTTTAAGCTTGCGTAAGCACAAGTCGGCCGAAAGCTTTTCCAGTTTTTGCCGAAATAAAATGTAAGGGGCAAGTATCCTTTAACGTTTTCTCGATTTTCTTGAATCGCCTGTAACTTTCGAACCAGCGATCGAAACCTTTGACAGTAATACATTTTCTTGAAGCTCTTGCCGCGTTCTTTAAAATAGGGCTATCAGCGAAAGCCCATCTTTAATAAAAATTGTTTCAGTGTTAGTGGTCGACCGAGGCGATTCGTCGATTAATCAAGTCTTTGGTTTTTGGGCTGTAACTCCGAAAATAATGCACTTAGAAGGCTCTGCATCCGATTTTTGTGATCCGCTTTCCGTCCCCTTTAAGCGTGCGTAAGCACAAGTCGACCGAAAATTTTTCCAGTTTATGCCGAAATAAAATGTAAGGGGCAAGTATCCTTTAACGTTTTCTCGATTTTCTTGAATCGCCTGTAACTTTCGAACCAGCGATCGAAACCTTTGATAGTCATACATTTTCTTGAAGCTCTTGACGCGTACTTTCAGATAGGACTATCAGCGAAAGCCCATCCTCAATAAAAATTGTTTCAGTACTAGTGGTCGACCAAGGCGATTCGTCGATTAATCAAGTCTTTGGTTTTTTGGCTGTAACTCCGAAAATAATGCACTTAGAAGGCTCTGCCTGCGATTTTTGTGATCCTCTTTCCGTCCTCTGTAGGCACGCGTAAGCACAAGTCGAACGAAAAACTTTCAATTATTTGCCGAAATATAATGTAAGGGGTATGTATCCCTAACCGTTTCCTCTTTTTTCTTTAATCGCCTGTTACTATCGAACCAGCGGTCGAAACCTTTGATAGTCATACATTTTCGGGAAGCTCTTGATGCGTACTTCAAGATATTACTATCAGCGACATCCCATCTTCAAAAAAAAATTGTTTCAGTAGTAGTGGTCGACCGAGGCGATTCGTCGATTAATCAAGTCTTTGGTTATTTGGCTGTAACTCCAAAAATA
The DNA here is from genome assembly GCA_914767735.1 of Anoplius nigerrimus. Taxonomy (NCBI): domain Eukaryota; kingdom Metazoa; phylum Arthropoda; class Insecta; order Hymenoptera; family Pompilidae; genus Anoplius; species Anoplius nigerrimus. Next base: position 908,064 of record OU612079.1, on the reverse strand, counting down.
ATGCACTTAGAAGGCTCTGCCTGCGATTTTTGTGATCCACATTCCGTCCCTTTAAGCGTGCGTATGCACAAGTCGTCCGAAAAACTTTCCAGTTTTTGCCGAAATAAAATGTAAGGGGCAAGTATCCATTAACGTTTTCTCGATTTTCTCGAACAGCCTGTAACTTTCGAACCAGCGATCGGAACCTTTGATAATTATACATTTTCTTGAAGCTCTTGACGCGTTCCTTAAGATAGGACTATCAGTGAAAGCCCATCATCAAAAAAAATTGTTTCAGTACTAGTGGTCGACCAAGGCGATTCGTCGATTAATCAAGTCTTTGGTTTTTTGGCTGTAACTCCAAAAATAATGCACTTAGAAGGCTCTGCCTGCGAGTTTTGCGATCCGCTTTCCATCCTCTTTAAGCGTGCGTAAGCACAAGTCGACCGAAACACTTTCCATTATTTGCCGAAATAAAATGTAAGGGGTATGTATCCCTATCCGTTTCCTCTTTTTTCTTTAATCGCCTGTAACTTTCGAACCAGCGATCGAAACCTTTGATAATCATACATTTTCTTGAAGCTCTTTACGCGTACTTTGAGGTAGGACTATCAGCGAAAGCCCGTCTTCAAAAAAAATTATTTCAGCGCTAGTGGTCGACCGAGGCGTTTCGTCGATTAATCAAGTCTTTGGTTTTTTGGCTGTAACTCCGAAAATAATGCACTTAGAAGGCTCTGCCTGCGATTTTTGTGATCCTCTTTCCGTCCCTTTTAAGCGTGCGTAAGCACAAGTCGACCGAAAAACTTTCCAGTTTTTGCCGAAATAAAATGTGAGGGACAAGTATCCCTTACCGTTTTCTCGATTTTCTTGAATCGCCTGTAACTTTCGAACCAGCGATCGAAACCTTTGATAGTCATACATTTTCTTGAAGCTCTTTACCCGTACTTTGAGGTAGGCCTATCAGCGAAAGCCCGTCTCCAAAAAAATTGTTTCAGTACTAGTGGTCGACCGAGGCGATTCGTCGATTAATCAAGTCTTTGGTTTTCTGGCTGTAACTCCGAAAATAATGCACTTAGAAGGCTCTGCCTGCGATTTTTCAGATCCTCTTTCCGTCTTCTTTAAGCGTGCGTTAGCACAAGTCGACCGAAACACTTTCCATTTTTTGCCGAAATAAAATGTAAGGGGTATGTATCCTTTACCGTTTCCTCGATTTTCTTTAATCGCCTGTTACTTTCAAACCAGCGATCGAAACCTTTGATAATCCCACATTTTCTTGAAGCTCTTGACGCGTTCTGTAAGATAGGACTATCACCGAAAGCCCATATTTAAAAAAAAATGTTCAGTACTAGTGGTCGACCAAGGCGATTCGTCGATTAATCAAGTCTTTGGTCTTTTGGCTGTAACTCCAAAAATAATGCACTTAGAAGGCTCTGCCTGCGATTTTTGTGATCCACATTCCGTTCTTTGTAGGCATGCGTAAGCACAAGTCGAACGAAAAACTTTCCAGTTTTTGCCGAAATAAAATGTAAGGGGCAAGTATCCCTTACCGTTTTCTCGATTTTCTGGAATTGCCTGTAACTTTCGAACCAGCGATCGAAACCTTTGATAATCATACATTTTCTTGAAGCTCTTGACGCGTACTTTAAGGTAGGACTATCACCGAAAGCCCATATTTAAAAAAAAATGTTCAGTACTAGTGGTCGACCAACGCGATTCGTCGATTAATTATGTCTTTGGTTTTTTGGCTGTAACTCCGAAAATAATGCACTTAGAAGGCTCTGCCTTCGATTTTTGTGATCCGCTTTCCGTCCCCTTTAAGCGTGCGTAAGCACAAGTCGACCGAAAATGTTTCCAGTTTTTGCCGAAATAAAATGTAAGGGGCAAGTATCAAAAAAAATGGTTTCAGTGCTAGTGGTCGACCGAGGCGATTCGTCGATTAATCAAGTCTTTGGTTTTTGGGCTGTAACTCCGAAAATAATGCACTTAGAAGGCTCTGCCTGCGATTTTTGTGATCCTCTTTCCGTCCCTTTTAAGCGTGCGTAAGCACAAGTCGACCGAAAAACTTTCCAGTTTTTGCCGAAATAAAATGTGAGGGACAAGTATCCCTTACCGTTTTCTCGATTTTCTTGAATCGCCTGTAACTTTCGAACCAGCGATCGAAACCTTTGATAGTCATACATTTTCTTGAAGCTCTTTACCCGTACTTTGAGGTAGGCCTATCAGCGAAAGCCCGTCTCCAAAAAAATTGTTTCAGTACTAGTGGTCGACCGAGGCGATTCGTCGATTAATCAAGTCTTTGGTTTTCTGGCTGTAACTCCGAAAATAATGCACTTAGAAGGCTCTGCCTGCGATTTTTCAGATCCTCTTTCCGTCTTCTTTAAGCGTGCGTTAGCACAAGTCGACCGAAACACTTTCCATTTTTTGCCGAAATAAAATGTAAGGGGTATGTATCCTTTACCGTTTCCTCGATTTTCTTTAATCGCCTGTTACTTTCAAACCAGCGATCGAAACCTTTGATAATCCCACATTTTCTTGAAGCTCTTGACGCGTTCTGTAAGATAGGACTATCACCGAAAGCCCATATTTAAAAAAAAATGTTCAGTACTAGTGGTCGACCAAGGCGATTCGTCGATTAATCAAGTCTTTGGTCTTTTGGCTGTAACTCCAAAAATAATGCACTTAGAAGGCTCTGCCTGCGATTTTTGTGATCCACATTCCGTTCTTTGTAGGCATGCGTAAGCACAAGTCGAACGAAAAACTTTCCAGTTTTTGCCGAAATAAAATGTAAGGGGCAAGTATCCCTTACCGTTTTCTCGATTTTCTGGAATTGCCTGTAACTTTCGAACCAGCGATCGAAACCTTTGATAATCATACATTTTCTTGAAGCTCTTGACGCGTACTTTAAGGTAGGACTATCACCGAAAGCCCATATTTAAAAAAAAATGTTCAGTACTAGTGGTCGACCAACGCGATTCGTCGATTAATTATGTCTTTGGTTTTTTGGCTGTAACTCCGAAAATAATGCACTTAGAAGGCTCTGCCTTCGATTTTTGTGATCCGCTTTCCGTCCCCTTTAAGCGTGCGTAAGCACAAGTCGACCGAAAATGTTTCCAGTTTTTGCCGAAATAAAATGTAAGGGGCAAGTATCAAAAAAAATGGTTTCAGTGCTAGTGGTCGACCGAGGCGATTCGTCGATTAATCAAGTCTTTGGTTTTTGGGCTGTAACTCCGAAAATAATGCACTTAGAAGGCTCTGCCTGCGATTTTTGTGATCCTCTTTCCGTCCTCTTTAGGCATGCGTAAGCACAAGTCGACCGAAAAACTTTCCAGTTTTTGCCGAAATGAAATGTAAGGGATATGTATCCCTTAACGTCTTCTCGATTTTCCTGAATCGCCTGTAACTTTCGAACCAGCGATCGATACCTTTGATAATCATACATTTTCTTGAAGCTCTTGACGCGTACTTTACGGTAGGACTATCACCGAAAACTTATATTTAAACAAAAATGTTCAGTATTAGTGGTCGACCAAGGCGATTCGTCGATTAATCAAGTCTTTGGTTTTTTGGCTGTAACTCCGAAAATAATGCACTTAGAAGGCTCTGCCTGCGATTTTTGTGATCCTCTTTCCGTCCCCTTTAAGCGTGCGTAAGCACAAGTCGACTGAAAACTTTTCCAGTTTTTGCCGAAATAAAATGTAAGGGGCAAGTATCCTTTAACGTTTTCTCGATTTTCTTGAATCGCCTGTAACTTTCGAACCAGCGATCGAACCCTTTGACAGTAATACATTTTCTTGAAGCTCTTGCCGCGTTCTTTAAAATAGGGCTATCAGCGAAAGCCCATCTTTAAAAAAAATTGTTTCAGTGTTAGTGGTCGACCGAGGCGATTCGTCGATTAATCAAGTCTTTGGTTTTTTGGCTGTAACTCCGAAAATAATGCACTTAGAAGGCTCTGCCTGCGATTTTTGTGATCCTCTTTCCGTCCTCTTTAGGCATGCGTAAGCACAATTCGACCGAAAAACTTTCCAATTTTTGCCGAAATAAAATGTAAGGGGCAAGTATCCCTTACCGTTTTTTGATTTTCTTGAGTCGCCTGTACCTTTCGAACCAGCGATCGAAACCTTTGATAATCATACATTTTCTTGAAGCTCTTGACGCGTTCTGTAAGATAGGACTATCACCGAAAGCCCATATTTAAAAAAAAAAGTTCAGTACTAGTGGCCGACCAAGGCGATTCGTCGATTAATCAAGTCTTTGGTTTTTTGGCTGTAACTCCGAAAATAATGCACTTAGAAGGCTCTGCCTGCGATGTTTCTGATCCTCTTTCCGTCCTCTTTAGGCATGCGTAAGCACAAGTCGACCGAAAATTTTTCCAGTTTTTGCCGAAATAAAATGTAAGGGGCAAGTATCCTTTAACGTTTTCTCGATTTTCTTGAATCGCCTGTAATTTTCGAACCAGCGATCGAAACCTTTGACAGTCATACATTTTCTTGACGCTCTTGACGCGTACTTTACGGTAGGACTATCACCGAAAACCCATATTTAAAAAAAAATGTTCAGTATTAGTGGTCGACCAACGCGATTCGTCGATTAATCAAGTCTTTGGTTTTTGGGCTGTAACTGCGAAAATGATGCACTTAGAAGGCTCTGCCTGCGATTTTTGTGATCCTCTGTCCGTCCCTTTTAAGCGTGCGTAAGCACAAGTCGACCGAAAAACTTTCCAGTTTTTGCCGAAATAAAATGTGAGGGACAAGTATCCCTTACCGTTTTCTCGATTTTTTTGAGTCGCCTGTAACTTTCGAACCAGCGATCGAAACCTTTGATAATCATACATTTTCTTGAAGCTCTTTACCCGTACTTTGAGGTAGGACTATCAGCGAAAGCCCGTCTCCAAAAAAATTGTTTCAGTACTAGTGGTCGACCGAGGCGATTCGTCGATTAATCAAGTCTTTGGTTTTTTGGCTGTAACTCCGAAAATAATGCACTTAGAAGGCTCTGCCTCCGATTTTTGTGATCCGCTTTCCGTCCCCTTTAAGCGTGCGTAAGCACAAGTCGACCGAAATATTTCCAGTTTTTGCCGAAATAAAATGTAAGGGGCAAGTACCCTTTAACGTTTTCTCGATTTTCTTGAATCGCCTGAAATTTTCGTACCAGCGATCGAAACCTTTGACAGTCATACATCTTCTTGACGCTCTTGACGCGTACTTTCAGATAGGACTATCAGTGAAAGCCCATCATCAAAAAAAATGGTTTCAGTGCTAGTGGTCGACCGAGGCGATTCGTCGATTAATCAAGTCTTTGGTTTTTGGGCTGTTACTCCGAAAATGATGCACTTAGAAGGCTCTGCCTGCGATTTTTGTGATCCTCTTTCCGTCCTCTTTAGGCATGAGTAAGCACAAGTCGACCGAAAAACTTTCCAGTTTTTGCCGAAATAAAATGTAAGGGGCAAGTATCCCTTACCGTTTTCTCGATTTTCTTGAATTGCCTGTAACTTTCGAACCAGCGATCGAAACCTTTGATAATCATACATTTTCTTGAAGCTCTTTGCGCGTACTCTAAGGTAGGACTATTAGGGAAAGCCCGTTTCAAAAAAAATTGTTTCAGTGCTAGTGGTCGACCGAAGCGATTCGTCGATTAATCAAGTCTTTTGTTTTTTGGCTGTAACTCCGAAAATAATGCACTTAGAAGGCTCTGCCTGCGAGTTTTGCGATCCGCTTTCCATCCTCTTTAAGCGTGCGTAAGCACAAGTCGACCGAAACACTTTCCATTATTTGCCGAAATAAAATGTAAGGGGTATGTATCCCTTAACGTTGTCTCGGTTTTCTTGAATCGCCTGTAACTTTCGAACCAGCGATCGAAACCTTTGATAATCATACATTTTCTTGAAGCTCTTTACGCGTACTTTGAGGTAGGACTATCAGCGAAAGCCCGTCTTCAAAAAAAATTATTTCAGCGCTAGTGGTCGACCGAGGCGATTCGTCGATTTATCAAGTCTTTGGTTTTTTGGCTGTAACTCCGAAAATAATGCACTTAGAAGGCTCTGCCTGCGATTTTTGTGATCCTCTATCCGTCCCCTTTAAGCGTGCGTAAGCACAAGTCGACCGAAAATTTTTCCAGTTTTTGCCGAAATAAAATGTAAGGGGCAAGTATCCTTTAACGTTTTCTCGATTTTCTTGAATCGCCTGTAACTTTCGAACCAGCGATCGAAACCTTTGACAGTAATACATTTTCTTGAAGCTCTTGTCGCGTACTTTCAGATAGGACTATCAGCGAAAGCCCATCATCAAAAAAAATTGTTTCAGTACTAGTGGTCGACCAACGCGATTCGTCGATTAATCAAGTCTTTGGTTTTTGGGCTGTAACTCCGAAAATAATGCACTTAGAAGGCTCTGCCTGCGATTTTTGTGATCCTCTTTCCGTCCCTTTTAAGCGTGCGTAAGCACAAGTCGACCGAAAAACTTTCCAGTTTTTGCCGAAATAAAATGTGAGGGACAAGTATCCCTTACCGTTTTCTCGATTTTCTTGAATCGCCTGTAACTTTCGAACCAGCGATCGAAACCTTTGATAGTCATACATTTTCTTGAAGCTCTTTACCCGAACTTTGAGGTAGGACTATCAGCGAAAGCCCGTCTCCAAAAAAATTGTTTCAGTACTAGTGGTCGACCGAGGCGATTCGTCGATTAATCAAGTCTTTGGTTTTTTGGCTGTAACTCCGAAAATAATGCACTTAGAAGGCTCTGCCTGCGATTTTTCAGATCCTCTTTCCGTCCTCTTTAAGCGTGCGTTAGCACAAGTCGACCGAAACACTTTCCATTTTTTGCCGAAATAAAATGTAAGGGGTATGTATCCTTTACCGTTTCCTCGATTTTCTTTAATCGCCTGTTACTTTCAAACCAGCGATCGAAACCTTTGATAATCCCACATTTTCTTGAAGCTCTTGACGCGTTCTGTAAGATAGGACTATCACCGAAAGCCCATATTTAAAAAAAAATGTTCAGTACTAGTGGTCGACCAAGGCGATTCGTCGATTAATCAAGTCTTTAGTTTTTTGGCTGTAACTCCGAAAATAATGCACTTAGAAGGCTCTGCCTGCGATTTTTCTGATCCTCTTTCCGTCCTCTTTAGGCATGCGTAAGCACAAGTCGACCGAAAAACTTTCCAGTTTTTGCCGAAATAAAATGTAAGGGGCAAGTATCCCTTACCGTTTTTTGATTTTCTTGAGTCGCCTGTAACTTTCGAACCAGCGATCGAAACCTTTGATAATCATACATGTTCTTGAAGCTCTTTACGCGTACTTTGAGGTAGGACTATCAGCGAAAGCCCATCTTTAAAAAAATTGTTTCTGTACTAGTGGTCGACCGAGGCGATTCGTCTATTAATCAAGTCTTTGGTTTTTTGGCTGTAACTCCGAGAATAATGCACTTAGAAGGCTCTGCCTGCGATTTTTGTGATCCTCTTTCCGTCCTCTTTAGGCATGCGTAAGCACAAGTCGACCGGAAAACTTTCCAGTTTCTGCCGAAATAAAATGTAAGGGGCAAGTATCCCTTACCGTTTTCTCGATTTTCTTGAATTGCCTGTAACTTTCGAACCAGCGATCGAAACCTTTGACAGTAATACATTTTCTTGAAGCTCTTGACGCGTACTTTCAGATAGGACTATCAGTGAAAGCCCATCATCAAAAAAAATTTTTTCAGTACTAGTGGTCGACCAAGGCGATTCGTCGATTAATCAAGTCTTTGGTTTTTTGGCTGTAACTCCAAAAATAATGCACATAGAAGGCTCTGCCTGCGATTTTTGTGATCCACATTCCGTTCTTTGTATGCATGCGTAAGCACAAGTCGAACGAAAAACTTTCCAGTTTTTGCCGAAATAAAATGTAAGGGGCAAGTATCCATTAACGTTTTCTCGATTTTCTCGAACAGCCTGTAACTTTCGAACCAGCGATCGGAACCTTTGATAATTATACATTTTCTTGAAGCTTTCGACGCGTTCCTTAAGATAGGACTATCAGAGAAAGCCCGTCTTCAAAAAAAATTGTCTCAGGGCTAGTGGTCGACCAAGGCGATTAGTCGATTAATCAAGTCTTCGGTTTTTTGGCTGTAACTCCGAAAATAATGCACTTAGAAGGTTCTGCCTGCGATTTTTGTGATCCTCTTTCCGTCCTCTTTAGGCATGCGTAAGAACAAGTCGACCGAAAAACTTTCCAGTTTTTGCCGAAGTAAAATGTAAGGGGCAAGTATCCCTTACCGTTTTCTAGATTTTCTTGAGTCGCCTGTAACTTTCGAACCAGCGATCGAAACCTTTGATAATCATACATTTTCTTGAAGCTCTTTACGCGTACTTTGAGGTAGGACTATCAGCGAAAGCCCGTCTCCAAAAAAATTGTTTCAGTACTAGTGGTCGACCGAGGCGATTCGTCGATTAATCAAGTCTTTGGTTTTTTGGCTGTAACTCCGAAAATAATGCACTTAGAAGGCTCTGCCTCCGATTTTTGTGATCCGCTTTCCGTCCCCTTTAAGCGTGCGTAAGCACAAGTCGACCGAAAATTTTTCCAGTTTTTGCCGAAATAAAATGTAAGGGGCAAGTAACCTTTAACGTTTTCTCGATTTTCTTGAATCGCCTGTAATTTTCGAACCAGCGATCGAAACCTTTGACAGTCATACATTTTCTTGACGCTCTTGGCGCGTACTTTCAGATAGGACTATCAGTGAAAGCCCATCATCAAAAAAAATGGTTTCAGTGCTAGTGGTCGACCGAGGCGATTCGTCGATTAATCAAGTCTTTGGTTTTTGGGCTGTAACTCCGAAAATAATGCACTTAGAAGGCTCTGCCTGCGATTTTTGTGATCCTCTTTCCGTCCTCTTTAGGCATGCGTAAGCACAAGTCGACCGAAAAACTTTCCAGTTTTTGCCGAAATGAAATGTAAGGGATATGTATCCCTTAACGTCTTCTCGATTTTCCTGAATCGCCTGTAACTTTCGAACCAGCGATCGATACCTTTGATAATCATACATTTTCTTGAAGCTCTTGACGCGTACTTTACGGTAGGACTATCACCGAAAACCCATATTTAAACAAAAATGTTCAGTATTAGTGGTCGACCAAGGCGATTCGTCGATTAATCAAGTCTTTGGTTTTTTGGCTGTAACTCCGAAAATAATGCACTTAGAAGGCTCTGCCTGCGATTTTTGTGATCCTCTTTCCGTCCCCTTTAAGCGTGCGTAAGCACAAGTCGACCGAAAACTTTTCCAGTTTTTGCCGAAATAAAATGTAAGGGGCAAGTATCCTTTAACGTTTTCTCGATTTTCTTGAATCGCCTGTAACTTTCGAACCAGCGATCGAAACCTTTGACAGTAATACATTTTCTTGAAGCTCTTGCCGCGTTCTTTAAAATAGGGCTATCAGCGAAAGCCCATCTTTAAAAAAAATTGTTTCAGTGTTAGTGGTCGACCGAGGCGATTCGTCGATTAATCAAGTCTTTGGTTTTTTGGCTGTAACTCCGAAAATAATGCACTTAGAAGGCTCTGCCTGCGATTTTTGTGATCCACTTTCCGTTCTCTGTAGGCATGCGTAAGCACAAGTCGACCGAAAAACTTTCCAGTTTTTGCCGAAATAAAATGTAAGGGATATGTATCCCTTAACGTTTTCTCGATTTTCCTGAATCGCCTGTTACTTTCGAACCAGCGATCGAAACCTTTGATAATCGTACATTTTCTTGAAGCTCTTCACGCGTTCTTTAAGATTGGACTAGCAGCGAAAGCCCATCTTTAAAAAAATTGTTTCTGTACTAGTGGTCGACCGAGGCGATTCGTCGATTAATCAAGTCTTTGGTTATTTGGCTGTAACTCCAAAAATAATGCACTTAGAAGGCTCTGCCTGCGATTTTTGTGATCCGCTTTTGTCCTCTTTAGGCATGCGTAAGCACAAGTCGACCGAAAAACTTTCCCGTTTTTGCCGAAATAAAATGTAAGGGGCAAGTATCCCTTACCGTTTTCTAGATTTTCTTGAGTCGCCTGTAACTTTCGAACCAGCGATCGAAACCTTTGATAATCATACATTTTCTTGAAGCTCTTTGCGCGTACTCTAAGGCAGGACTATCAGCAAAAGCCCGTTTAAAAAAAAATTGTTTCAGTGCTAGTGGTCGACCGAAGGGATTCGTCGATTAATCAAGTCTTTTGTTTTTTGGCTGTAACTCCGAAAATAATGCACTTAGAAGGCTCTGCCTGCGAGTTTTGCGATCCTCTTTCCATCCTCTTTAAGCGTGCGTAAGCACAAGTCGACCGAAACACTTTCCATTATTTGCCGAAATAAAATGTAAGGGGTATGTATCCCTTAACGTTGTCTCGGTTTTCTTGAATCGCCTGTAGCTATCGAACCAGCGATCGAAACCTATGATAATCAAACATTTTCTTGAAGCTCTTGACGCGTACTTAAAGACAGGACTATCAGCGAAAGCCCATCTTTAAAAAAAACTGTTTCAGTAGAAGTGGTCGACCAAGGCTCTTCGTCCATTAATTAGGTCATTGGTTTTTGGGCTGTAATTTTGACAATAATGCACCTAGAAGGCTTAGCCTGCGATTTTTGTGATCCTCTTTCCGTCCCTTTAAGCGTGCGTAAGCACAAGTCGACCGAAAAACTTTCCAGTTTTTGCCGAAATAAAATGTAAGGGGCAAGTATCCTTTAACGATTTCTCGATTTTCTGGAATTGCCTGTAACTTTCGAACCAGCGATCGAAACCTTTGATAATCATACATTTTCTTGAAGCTCTTGACGCGTACTTTAAGGTTGGACTATCACCGAAAGCCCATATTTAAAAAAAAATGTTCAGTACTAGTGGTCGACCAACGCGATTCGTCGATTAATCAAGTCTTTGGTTTTTTGGCTGTAACTCCGAAAATAATGCACATAGAAGGCTCTGCCTGCGATTTTTGTGATCCTCTTTCCGTCCTCTTTAGGCATGCGTAAGAACAAGTCGACCGAAAATCTTTCCAGTTTTTGCCGAAGTAAAATGTAAGGGGCAAGTATCCCTTACCGTTTTATAGATTTTCTTGAGTCGCCTGTAACTTTCGAACCAGCGATCGAAACCTTTGATAATCATACATTTTCTTGAAGCTCTTTACGCGTACTTTGAGGTAGGACTATCAGCGAAAGCCCGTCTTCAAAAAAAATTATTTCAGTGCTAGTGGTCGACCGAGGCGATTCGTCGATTAATCAAGTCTTTGGTTTTTTGGCTGTAACTCCGAAAATAATGCACTTAGAAGGCTCTGCCTGCGATTTTTGTGATCCTCTTTCCGTCCCCTTTAAGCGTGCGTAAGCACAAGTCGACTGAAAATTTTTCCAGTTTTTGCCGAAATAAAATGTAAGGGGCAAGTATCCTTTAACGTTTTCTCGATTTTCTTGAATCGCCTGTAACTTTCGAACCAGCGATCGAAACCTTTGACAGTAATACATTTTCTTGAAGCTCTTGACGCGTACTTTACGGTAGGACTATCACCGAAAACCCATATTTAAAAAAAAATGTTCAGTACTAGTGGTCGACCAACGCGATTCGTCGATTAATCAAGTCTTTGGTTTTTGGGCTGTAACTCCGAAAATAATGCACTTAGAAGGCTCTGCCTGCGATTTTTGTGATCCTCTTTCCGTCCCTTTAAGCGTGCGTAAGCACAAGTCGACCGAAAAACTTTCCAGTTTTTGCCGAAATAAAATGTAAGGGGCAAGTATCCTTTAACGATTTCTCGATTTTCTGGAATTGCCTGTAACTTTCGAACCAGCGATCGAAACCTTTGATAATCATACATTTTCTTGAAGCTCTTTGCGCGTACTCTAAGGTAGGACTATCAGCGAAAGCCCATCTTTAAAAAAAACTATTTCAGTAGAAGTGGTCGACCAAGGCTCTTCGTCCATTAATTAGGTCATTGGTTTTTGGGCTGTAATTTTGACAATAATGCACTTAGAAGGCTTAGCCTGCTATTTTTGTGATCCTCTTTCCGTCCCTTTAAGCGTGCGTAAGCACAAGTCGACCGAAAAACTTTCCAGTTTTTGCCGAAATAAAATGTAAGGGGCAAGTATCCATTAACGTTTTCTCGATTTTCTCGAACAGCCTGTAACTTTCGAACCAGCGATCGATACCTTTGATAATCATACATTTTCTTGAAGCTCTTGACGCGTACTTTACGGTAGGACTATCAGTGAAAGCCCATCATAAAAAAAAATGGTTTCAGTGATAGTGGTCGACCGAGGCGATTCGTCGATTAATCAAGTCTTTGGTTTTTGGGCTGTAACTCCGAAAATAATGCACTTAGAAGGCTCTGCCTGCGATTTTTGTGATCCTCTTTCCGTCCCCTTTAAGCGTGCGTAAGCACAAGTCGACCGAAAACTTTTCCAGTTTTTGCCGAAATAAAATGTAAGGGGCAAGTATCCTTTAACGTTTTCTCGATTTTCTTGAATCGCCTGTAACTTTCGAACCAGCGATCGAAACCTTTGACAGTAATACATTTTCTTGAAGCTCTTGCCGCGTTCTTTAAAATAGGGCTATCAGCGAAAGCCCATCTTTAAAAAAAATTGTTTCAGTGTTAGTGGTCGACCGAGGCGATTCGTCGATTAATCAAGTCTTTGGTTTTTTGGCTGTAACTCCGAAAATAATGCACTTAGAAGGCTCTGCCTGCGATTTTTGTGATCCACTTTCCGTTCTCTGTAGGCATGCGTAAGCACAAGTCGACCGAAAAACTTTCCAGTTTTTGCCGAAATAAAATGTAAGGGATATGTATCCCTTAACGTTTTCTCGATTTTCCTGAATCGCCTGTTACTTTCGAACCAGCGATCGAAACCTTTGATAATCGTACATTTTCTTGAAGCTCTTCACGCGTTCTTTAAGATTGGACTAGCAGCGAAAGCCCATCTTTAAAAAAATTGTTTCTGTACTAGTGGTCGACCGAGGCGATTCGTCGATTAATCAAGTCTTTGGTTATTTGGCTGTAACTCCAAAAATAATGCACTTAGAAGGCTCTGCCTGCGATTTTTGTGATCCGCTTTTGTCCTCTTTAGGCATGCGTAAGCACAAGTCGACCGAAAAACTTTCCCGTTTTTGCCGAAATAAAATGTAAGGGGCAAGTATCCCTTACCGTTTTCTAGATTTTCTTGAGTCGCCTGTAACTTTCGAACCAGCGATCGAAACCTTTGATAATCATACATTTTCTTGAAGCTCTTTGCGCGTACTCTAAGGCAGGACTATCAGCGAAAGCCCGTTTAAAAAAAAATTGTTTCAGTGCTAGTGGTCGACCGAAGCGATTCGTCGATTAATCAAGTCTTTTGTTTTTTGGCTGTAACTCCGAAAATAATGCACTTAGAAGGCTCTGCCTGCGAGTTTTGCGATCCTCTTTCCATCCTCTTTAAGCGTGCGTAAGCACAAGTCGACCGAAACACTTTCCATTATTTGCCGAAATAAAATGTAAGGGGTATGTATCCCTTAACGTTGTCTCGGTTTTCTTGAATCGCCTGTAGCTATCGAACCAGCGATCGAAACCTATGATAATCAAACATTTTCTTGAAGCTCTTGACGCGTACTTAAAGACAGGACTATCAGCGAAAGCCCATCTTTAAAAAAAACTGTTTCAGTAGAAGTGGTCGACCAAGGCTCTTCGTCCATTAATTAGGTCATTGGTTTTTGGGCTGTAATTTTGACAATAATGCACCTAGAAGGCTTAGCCTGCGATTTTTGTGATCCTCTTTCCGTCCCTTTAAGCGTGCGTAAGCACAAGTCGACCGAAAAACTTTCCAGTTTTTGCCGAAATAAAATGTAAGGGGCAAGTATCCTTTAACGATTTCTCGATTTTCTGGAATTGCCTGTAACTTTCGAACCAGCGATCGAAACCTTTGATAATCATACATTTTCTTGAAGCTCTTGACGCGTACTTTAAGGTAGGACTATCACCGAAAGCCCATATTTAAAAAAAAATGTTCAGTACTAGTGGTCGACCAACGCGATTCGTCGATTAATCAAGTCTTTGGTTTTTTGGCTGTAACTCCGAAAATAATGCACATAGAAGGCTCTGCCTGCGATTTTTGTGATCCTCTTTCCGTCCTCTTTAGGCATGCGTAAGAACAAGTCGACCGAAAATCTTTCCAGTTTTTGCCGAAGTAAAATGTAAGGGGCAAGTATCCCTTACCGTTTTATAGATTTTCTTGAGTCGCCTGTAACTTTCGAACCAGCGATCGAAACCTTTGATAATCATACATTTTCTTGAAGCTCTTTACGCGTACTTTGAGGTAGGATTATCAGCGAAAGCCCGTCTTCAAAAAAAATTATTTCAGTGCTAGTGGTCGACCGAGGCGATTCGTCGATTAATCAAGTCTTTGGTTTTTTGGCTGTAACTCCGAAAATAATGCACTTAGAAGGCTCTGCCTGCGATTATTGTGATCCTCTTTCCGTCCCCTTTAAGCGTGCGTAAGCACAAGTCGACTGAAAATTTTTCCAGTTTTTGCCGAAATAAAATGTAAGGGGCAAGTATCCTTTAACGTTTTCTCGATTTTCTTGAATCGCCTGTAACTTTCGAACCAGCGATCGAAACCTTTGACAGTAATACATTTTCTTGAAGCTCTTGACGCGTACTTTACGGTAGGACTATCACCGAAAACCCATATTTAAAAAAAAATGTTCAGTACTAGTGGTCGACCAACGCGATTCGTCGATTAATCAAGTCTTTGGTTTTTTGGCTGTAACTCCGAAAATAATGCACTTAGAAGGCTCTGCCTGCGATTTTTGTGATCCTCTTTCCGTCCCTTTAAGCGTGCGTAAGCACAAGTCGACCGAAAAACTTTCCAGTTTTTGCCGAAATAAAATGTAAGGGGCAAGTATCCTTTAACGATTTCTCGATTTTCTGGAATTGCCTGTAACTTTCGAACCAGCGATCGAAACCTTTGATAATCATACATTTTCTTGAAGCTCTTTGCGCGTACTCTAAGGTAGGACTATCAGCGAAAGCCCATCTTTAAAAAAAACTATTTCAGTAGAAGTGGTCGACCAAGGCTCTTCGTCCATTAATTAGGTCATTGGTTTTTGGGCTGTAATTTTGACAATAATGCACTTAGAAGGCTTAGCCTGCTATTTTTGTGATCCTCTTTCCGTCCCTTTAAGCGTGCGTAAGCACAAGTCGACCGAAAAACTTTCCAGTTTTTGCCGAAATAAAATGTAAGGGGCAAGTATCCATTAACGTTTTCTCGATTTTCTCGAACAGCCTGTAACTTTCGAACCAGCGATCGATACCTTTGATAATCATACATTTTCTTGAAGCTCTTGACGCGTACTTTACGGTAGGACTATCAGTGAAAGCCCATCATAAAAAAAAATGGTTTCAGTGATAGTGGTCGACCGAGGCGATTCGTCGATTAATCAAGTCTTTGGTTTTTGGGCTGTAACTCCGAAAATAATGCAGTTAGAAGGCTCTGCCTGCGATTTTTGTGATCCTCTTTCCGTCCTCTTTAGGCATGCGTAAGCACAAGTCGACCGAAAAACTTTCCAGTTTTTGCCGAAATAAAATGTAAGGGGCAAGTATGCCTTACCGTTTTCTCGATTTTCTTGAATTGCCTGTAACTTTCGAACCAGCGATCGAAACCTTTGATAATCATACATTTTCTTGAAGCTCTTGACGCGTACTTTACGGTAGGACTATCACCGAAAGCCCATATTTAAAAAAAAATGTTCAGTACTAGTGGTCGACCAACGCGATTCGTCGATTAATTATGTCATTGGTTTTTTGGCTGTAACTCCGAAAATAATGCACTTAGAAGGCTCTGCCTTCGATTTTTGTGATTCGCTTTCCGTCCCCTTTAAGCGTGCGTAAGCACAAGTCGACCGAAAATTTTTCCAGTTTTTGCCGAAATAAAATGTAAGGGGCAAGTATCCTTTAACGTTTTCTCGATTTTCTTGAATCGCCTGTAACTTTCGAACCATCGATCGAAACCTTTGACAGTAATACATTTTCTAGAAGCTCTTGACGCGGACTTTCAGATAAGACTATCAGCGAAAGCCCATCTTTAAAAAAATTGTTTCTGTACTAGTGGTTGACCGAGGCGATTCGTCTATTAATCAAGTCTTTGGTTTTTTGGCTGTAACTCCGAAAATAATGCACTTAGAAGGCTCTGCCTGCGATTTTTATGATCCTCTTTCCGTCCTCTTTAGGCGTGCGTAAGCACAAGTCGACCGGAAAACTTTCCAGTTTTTGCCGAAATAAAATGTAAGGGGCAAGTATCCCTTACCGTTTTCTCGATTTTCTTGAATTGCCTGTAACTTTCGCACCAGCGATCGAAACCTTTGACAGTAATACATTTTCTTGAAGCTCTTGACGCGTACTTTCAGATAGGACTATCAGTGAAAGCCCATCATCAAAAAAAATTTTTTCAGTTCTAGTGGTCGACCAAGGCGATTCGTCGATTAATCAAGTCTTTGGTTTTTTGGCTGTAACTCCAAAAATAATGCACTTGGAAGGCTCTGCCTGCGATTTTTGTGATCCACATTCCGTTCTTTGTAGGCATGCGTAAGCACAATTCAAACGAAAAACTTTCCAGTTTTTGCCGAAATAAAATGTAAGGGGCAAGTATCCCTTACCGTTTTCTCGATTTTTTGAATCGCCTGTAACTTTCGAACCAGCGATCGAAACCTTTGATAATCATACATTTTCTTGAAGCTCTTTACGCGTACTTTGAGGTAGGACTATCAGCGAAAGCCCGTCTTCAAAAAAAATTGTTAAAGTGCTAGTGGTCGACCGAGGCGATTCGTCGATTAATCAAGTCTTTGGTTTTTTGGCTGTAACTCCGAAAATAATGCACTTAGAAGGCTCTGCCTGCGATTTTTGTGATCCTCTTTCCGTCCTCTGTAGGCATGCGTAAGCACAAGTCGAACGAAAAACTTTCAATTATTTGCCGAAATAAAATGTAAGGGGTATGTATCCCTTACCGTTTCCTCTTTTTTCTTTAATCGCCTGCTACTTTCGAACCAGCGGTCGAAACCTTTGATAGTCATACATTTTCGGGAAGCTCTTGATGCGTACTTCAAGATATTACTATCAGCGACATCCCATCTTCAAAAAAAAATTGTTTCAGTAGTAGTGGTCGACCGAGGCGATTCGTCGATTAATCAAGTCTTTGGTTTTTTGGCTGTAACTCCGAAAATAATGCACTTAGAAGGCTCTGCCTGCGATTTTTGTGATCCTCTTTCCGTCCCCTTTAGGCGTGCGTAAGCACAAGTCGACCGAAAATTTTTCCAGTTTTTGCCGAAATGAAATGTAAGGGATATGTATCCCTTAACGTCTTCTCGATTTTCCTGAATCGCCTGTAACTTTCGAACCAGCGATCGAAACCTTTGATAATCATACATTTTCTTGAAGCTCTTTACCCGTACTTTGAGGTAGGACTATCAGCGAAAGCCCGTCTCCAAAAAAATTGTTTCAGTACTAGTGGTCGACCGAGGCGATTCGTCGATTAATCAAGTCTTTGGTTTTTTGGCTGTAACTCCGAAAATAATGCACTTAGAAGGCTCTGCCTCCGATTTTTGTGATCCGCTTTCCGTCCCCTTTAAGCGTGCGTAAGCACAAGTCGACCGAAAATTTTTCCAGTTTTTGCCGAAATAAAATGTACGGGGCAAGTATCCTTTAACGTTTTCTCGATTTTCTTGAATCGCCTGTAATGTTCGAACCAGCGATCGAAACCTTTGACAGTCATACATTTTCTTGACGCTCTTGACGCGTACTTTACGGTAGGACTATCACCGAAAACCCATATTTAAAAAAAAATGTTCAGTATTAGTGGTCGACCAACGCGATTCGTCGATTAATTATGTCTTTGGTTTTTTGGCTGTAACTCCGAAAATAATGCACTTAGAAGGCTCTGCCTGCGATTTTTGTGATCCTCTTTCCGTCCCCTTTAAGCGTGCGTAAGCACAAGTCGACCGAAAATTTTTCCAGTTTTTGCCGAAATAAAATGTAAGGGGCAAGTATCCTTTAACGTTTTCTCGATTTTCTTGAATCGCCTGTAACTTTCGAACCAGCGATCGAAACCTTTGACAGTAATACATTTTCTTGAAGCTCTTGTCGCGTACTTTCAGATAGGACTATCAGCGAAAGCCCATCATCAAAAAAAATTGTTTCAGTACTAGTGGTCGACCAAGGCGATTCGTCGATTAATCAAGTCTTTGGTTTTTTGGCTGTAACTCCGAAAATAATGCACTTAGAAGGCTCTGCCTGCGATTTTTGTGATCCTCTTTCCGTCCTCTTTAGGCATGCGTAAGCACAAGTCGACCGAAAAACATTCCAGTTTTTGCCGAAATGAAATGTAAGGGATATGTATCCCTTAACGTCTTCTCGATTTTCCTGAATCGCCTGTAACTTTCGAACCAGCGACCGATACCTTTGATAATCATACATTTTCTTGAAGCTC
The DNA here is from genome assembly GCA_914767735.1 of Anoplius nigerrimus. Taxonomy (NCBI): domain Eukaryota; kingdom Metazoa; phylum Arthropoda; class Insecta; order Hymenoptera; family Pompilidae; genus Anoplius; species Anoplius nigerrimus. The sequence continues at coordinate 889,659 of OU612079.1, read as the reverse complement.
TTGACGCGTACTTTACGGTAGGACTATCACCGAAAACCCATATTTAAAAAAAAATGTTCAGTACTAGTGGTCGACCAACGCGATTCGTCGATTAATCAAGTCTTTGGTTTTTGGGCTGTAACTCCGAAAATAATGCACTTAGAAGGCTCTGCCTGCGATTTTTGTGATCCTCTTTCCGTCTCTTTTAAGCGTGCGTAAGCACAAGTCGACCGAAAAACTTTCCAGTTTTTGCCGAAATAAAATGTGAGGGACAAGTATCCCTTACCGTTTTCTAGATTTTCTTGAGTCGCCTGTAACTTTCGAACCAGCGATCGAAACCTTTGATAATCATACATTTTCTTGAAGCTCTTTACCCGTACTTTGAGGTAGGACTATCAGCGAAAGCCCGTCTCCAAAAAAATTGTTTCAGTACTAGTGGTCGACCGAGGCGATTCGTCGATTAATCAAGTCTTTGGTTTTTTGGCAGTAACTCCGAAAATAATGCACTTAGAAGGCTCTGCCTGCGATTTTTCAGATCCTCTTTCCGTCCTCTTTAAGCGTGCGTTAGCACAAGTCGACCGAAACACTTTCCATTTTTTGCCGAAATAAAATGTAAGGGGTATGTATCCTTTACCGTTTCCTCGATTTTCTTTAATCGCCTCTTACTTTCAAACCAGCGATCGAAACCTTTGATAATCCCACATTTTCTTGAAGCTCTTGACGCGTTCTGTAAGATAGGACTATCACCGAAAGCCCATATTTAAAAAAAAATGTTCAGTACTAGTGGTCGACCAAGGCGATTCGTCGATTAATCAAGTCTTTGGTTTTTTGGCTGTAACTCCGAAAATGATGCACTTAGAAAACTCTGCCTGCGATTTTTGTGATCCTCTTTCCGTCCTCTTTAGGCATGCGTAAGCACAAGTCGACCGAAAAACTTTCCAATTTTTGCCGAAATAAAATGTAAGGGGCAAGTATCCCTTACCGTTTTTTGATTTTCTTGAGTCGCCTGTACCTTTCGAACCAGCGATCGAAACCTTTGATAATCATACATTTTCTTGAAGCTCTTGACGCGTTCTGTAAGATAGGACTATCACCGAAAGCCCATCATCAAAAAAAATTTTTTCAGTACTAGTGGTCGACCAAGGCGATTCGTCGATTAATCAAGTCTTTGGTTTTTTGGCTGTAACTCCAAAAATAATGCACTTAGAAGGCTCTGCCTGCGATTTTTGTGATCCACATTCCGTTCTTTGTAGGCATGCGTAAGCACAATTCAAACGAAAAACTTTCCAGTTTTTGCCGAAATAAAATGTAAGGGGCAAGTATCCCTTACCGTTTTCTCGATTTTTTGAATCGCCTGTAACTTTCGAACCAGCGATCGAAACCTTTGATAGTCATACATTTCCCTGAAGCTCTTGACGCGTACTTCCAGATAGGACTATCAGCGAAAGCCCATCATCAAAAGAAATTGTTTCAGTACTAGTGGTCGACCAAGGCGATTCGTCGATTAATCAAGTCTTTGGTTTTTTGGCTGTAACTCCAAAAACAATGAACTTAGAAGGCTCTGCCTGCGATTTTTGTGATCCTCTTTCCGTCCTCTTTAGGCATGCGTAAGCACAAGTCGACCGAAAAACTTTCCAGTTTTTGCCGAAATAAAATGTAAGGGGCAAGTATCCCTTACCGTTTTTGATTTTCTTGAATTGCCTGTAACTTTCGAACCAGCGATCGAAACCTTTGATAATCATACATTTTCTTGAAGCTCTTTACGCGTACTTTGAGGTAGGACTATCAGCGAAAGCCCGTCTTCATAAAAAATTGTTAAAGTGCTAGTGGTCGACCGAGGCGATTCGTCGATTAATCAAGTCTTTGGTTTTTTGGCTGTAACTCCGAAAATAATGCACTTAGAAGGCTCTGCCTGCGATTTTTGTGATCCTCTTTCCGTCCTCTGTAGGCATGCGTAAGCACAAGTCGAACGAAAAACTTTCAATTATTTGCCGAAATAAAATGTAAGGGGTATGTATCCCTTACCGTTTCCTCTTTTTTCTTTAATCGCCTGCTACTTTCGAACCAGCGGTCGAAACCTTTGATAGTCATACATTTTCGGGAAGCTCTTGATGCGTACTTCAAGATATTACTATCAGCGACATCCCATCTTCAAAAAAAAATTGTTTCAGTAGTAGTGGTCGACCGAGGCGATTCGTCGATTAATCAAGTCTTTGGTTTTTGGGCTGTAACTCCGAAAATAATGCACTTAGAAGGCTCTGCCTGCGATTTTTGTGATCCTCTTTCCGTCCCCTTTAAGCGTGCGTAAGCACAAGTCGACCGAAAACTTTTCCAGTTTTTGCCGAAATAAAATGTAAGGGGCAAGTATCCTTTAACGTTTTCTCGATTTTCTTGAATCGCCTGTAACTTTCGAACCAGCGATCGAAACCTTTGACAGTAATACATTTTCTTGAAGCTCTTGCCGCGTTCTTTAAAATAGGGCTATCAGCGAAAGCCCATCTTTAAAAAAAATTGTTTCAGTGTTAGTGGTCGACCGAGGCGATTCGTCGATTAATCAAGTCTTTGGTTTTTTGGCTGTAACTCCGAAAATAATGCACTTAGAAGGCTCTGCCTGCGATTTTTGTGATCCACTTTCCGTTCTCTGTAGGCATGCGTAAGCACAAGTCGACCGAAAAACTTTCCAGTTTTTGCCGAAATAAAATGTAAGGGATATGTATCCCTTAACGTTTTCTCGATTTTCCTGAATCGCCTGTTACTTTCGAACCAGCGATCGAAACCTTTGATAATCGTACATTTTCTTGAAGCTCTTCACGCGTTCTTTAAGATTGGACTAGCAGCGAAAGCCCATCTTTAAAAAAATTGTTTCTGTACTAGTGGTCGACCGAGGCGATTCGTCGATTAATCAAGTCTTTGGTTATTTGGCTGTAACTCCAAAAATAATGCACTTAGAAGGCTCTGCCTGCGATTTTTGTGATCCGCTTTTGTCCTCTTTAGGCATGCGTAAGCACAAGTCGACCGAAAAACTTTCCCGTTTTTGCCGAAATAAAATGTAAGGGGCAAGTATCCCTTACCGTTTTCTAGATTTTCTTGAGTCGCCTGTAACTTTCGAACCAGCGATCGAAACCTTTGATAATCATACATTTTCTTGAAGCTCTTTGCGCGTACTCTAAGGCAGGACTATCAGCGAAAGCCCGTTTAAAAAAAAATTGTTTCAGTGCTAGTGGTCGACCGAAGCGATTCGTCGATTAATCAAGTCTTTTGTTTTTTGGCTGTAACTCCGAAAATAATGCACTTAGAAGGCTCTGCCTGCGAGTTTTGCGATCCTCTTTCCATCCTCTTTAAGCGTGCGTAAGCACAAGTCGACCGAAACACTTTCCATTATTTGCCGAAATAAAATGTAAGGGGTATGTATCCCTTAACGTTGTCTCGGTTTTCTTGAATCGCCTGTAGCTATCGAACCAGCGATCGAAACCTATGATAATCAAACATTTTCTTGAAGCTCTTGACGCGTACTTAAAGACAGGACTATCAGCGAAAGCCCATCTTTAAAAAAAACTGTTTCAGTAGAAGTGGTCGACCAAGGCTCTTCGTCCATTAATTAGGTCATTGGTTTTTGGGCTGTAATTTTGACAATAATGCACCTAGAAGGCTTAGCCTGCGATTTTTGTGATCCTCTTTCCGTCCCTTTAAGCGTGCGTAAGCACAAGTCGACCGAAAAACTTTCCAGTTTTTGCCGAAATAAAATGTAAGGGGCAAGTATCCTTTAACGATTTCTCGATTTTCTGGAATTGCCTGTAACTTTCGAACCAGCGATCGAAACCTTTGATAATCATACATTTTCTTGAAGCTCTTGACGCGTACTTTAAGGTAGGACTATCACCGAAAGCCCATATTTAAAAAAAAATGTTCAGTACTAGTGGTCGACCAACGCGATTCGTCGATTAATCAAGTCTTTGGTTTTTTGGCTGTAACTCCGAAAATAATGCACATAGAAGGCTCTGCCTGCGATTTTTGTGATCCTCTTTCCGTCCTCTTTAGGCATGCGTAAGAACAAGTCGACCGAAAATCTTTCCAGTTTTTGCCGAAGTAAAATGTAAGGGGCAAGTATCCCTTACCGTTTTATAGATTTTCTTGAGTCGCCTGTAACTTTCGAACCAGCGATCGAAACCTTTGATAATCATACATTTTCTTGAAGCTCTTTACGCGTACTTTGAGGTAGGACTATCAGCGAAAGCCCGTCTTCAAAAAAAATTATTTCAGTGCTAGTGGTCGACCGAGGCGATTCGTCGATTAATCAAGTCTTTGGTTTTTTGGCTGTAACTCCGAAAATAATGCACTTAGAAGGCTCTGCCTGCGATTATTGTGATCCTCTTTCCGTCCCCTTTAAGCGTGCGTAAGCACAAGTCGACTGAAAATTTTTCCAGTTTTTGCCGAAATAAAATGTAAGGGGCAAGTATCCTTTAACGTTTTCTCGATTTTCTTGAATCGCCTGTAACTTTCGAACCAGCGATCGAAACCTTTGACAGTAATACATTTTCTTGAAGCTCTTGACGCGTACTTTACGGTAGGACTATCACCGAAAACCCATATTTAAAAAAAAATGTTCAGTACTAGTGGTCGACCAACGCGATTCGTCGATTAATCAAGTCTTTGGTTTTTGGGCTGTAACTCCGAAAATAATGCACTTAGAAGGCTCTGCCTGCGATTTTTGTGATCCTCTTTCCGTCCCTTTAAGCGTGCGTAAGCACAAGTCGACCGAAAAACTTTCCAGTTTTTGCCGAAATAAAATGTAAGGGGCAAGTATCCTTTAACGATTTCTCGATTTTCTGGAATTGCCTGTAACTTTCGAACCAGCGATCGAAACCTTTGATAATCATACATTTTCTTGAAGCTCTTTGCGCGTACTCTAAGGTAGGACTATCAGCGAAAGCCCATCTTTAAAAAAAACTATTTCAGTAGAAGTGGTCGACCAAGGCTCTTCGTCCATTAATTAGGTCATTGGTTTTTGGGCTGTAATTTTGACAATAATGCACTTAGAAGGCTTAGCCTGCTATTTTTGTGATCCTCTTTCCGTCCCTTTAAGCGTGCGTAAGCACAAGTCGACCGAAAAACTTTCCAGTTTTTGCCGAAATAAAATGTAAGGGGCAAGTATCCATTAACGTTTTCTCGATTTTCTCGAACAGCCTGTAACTTTCGAACCAGCGATCGATACCTTTGATAATCATACATTTTCTTGAAGCTCTTGACGCGTACTTTACGGTAGGACTATCAGTGAAAGCCCATCATAAAAAAAAATGGTTTCAGTGATAGTGGTCGACCGAGGCGATTCGTCGATTAATCAAGTCTTTGGTTTTTGGGCTGTAACTCCGAAAATAATGCAGTTAGAAGGCTCTGCCTGCGATTTTTGTGATCCTCTTTCCGTCCTCTTTAGGCATGCGTAAGCACAAGTCGACCGAAAAACTTTCCAGTTTTTGCCGAAATAAAATGTAAGGGGCAAGTATGCCTTACCGTTTTCTCGATTTTCTTGAATTGCCTGTAACTTTCGAACCAGCGATCGAAACCTTTGATAATCATACATTTTCTTGAAGCTCTTGACGCGTACTTTACGGTAGGACTATCACCGAAAGCCCATATTTAAAAAAAAATGTTCAGTACTAGTGGTCGACCAACGCGATTCGTCGATTAATTATGTCATTGGTTTTTTGGCTGTAACTCCGAAAATAATGCACTTAGAAGGCTCTGCCTTCGATTTTTGTGATTCGCTTTCCGTCCCCTTTAAGCGTGCGTAAGCACAAGTCGACCGAAAATTTTTCCAGTTTTTGCCGAAATAAAATGTAAGGGGCAAGTATCCTTTAACGTTTTCTCGATTTTCTTGAATCGCCTGTAACTTTCGAACCATCGATCGAAACCTTTGACAGTAATACATTTTCTAGAAGCTCTTGACGCGGACTTTCAGATAAGACTATCAGCGAAAGCCCATCTTTAAAAAAATTGTTTCTGTACTAGTGGTTGACCGAGGCGATTCGTCTATTAATCAAGTCTTTGGTTTTTTGGCTGTAACTCCGAAAATAATGCACTTAGAAGGCTCTGCCTGCGATTTTTATGATCCTCTTTCCGTCCTCTTTAGGCGTGCGTAAGCACAAGTCGACCGGAAAACTTTCCAGTTTTTGCCGAAATAAAATGTAAGGGGCAAGTATCCCTTACCGTTTTCTCGATTTTCTTGAATTGCCTGTAACTTTCGCACCAGCGATCGAAACCTTTGACAGTAATACATTTTCTTGAAGCTCTTGACGCGTACTTTCAGATAGGACTATCAGTGAAAGCCCATCATCAAAAAAAATTTTTTCAGTTCTAGTGGTCGACCAAGGCGATTCGTCGATTAATCAAGTCTTTGGTTTTTTGGCTGTAACTCCAAAAATAATGCACTTGGAAGGCTCTGCCTGCGATTTTTGTGATCCACATTCCGTTCTTTGTAGGCATGCGTAAGCACAATTCAAACGAAAAACTTTCCAGTTTTTGCCGAAATAAAATGTAAGGGGCAAGTATCCCTTACCGTTTTCTCGATTTTTTGAATCGCCTGTAACTTTCGAACCAGCGATCGAAACCTTTGATAATCATACATTTTCTTGAAGCTCTTTACGCGTACTTTGAGGTAGGACTATCAGCGAAAGCCCGTCTTCAAAAAAAATTGTTAAAGTGCTAGTGGTCGACCGAGGCGATTCGTCGATTAATCAAGTCTTTGGTTTTTTGGCTGTAACTCCGAAAATAATGCACTTAGAAGGCTCTGCCTGCGATTTTTGTGATCCTCTTTCCGTCCTCTGTAGGCATGCGTAAGCACAAGTCGAACGAAAAACTTTCAATTATTTGCCGAAATAAAATGTAAGGGGTATGTATCCCTTACCGTTTCCTCTTTTTTCTTTAATCGCCTGCTACTTTCGAACCAGCGGTCGAAACCTTTGATAGTCATACATTTTCGGGAAGCTCTTGATGCGTACTTCAAGATATTACTATCAGCGACATCCCATCTTCAAAAAAAAATTGTTTCAGTAGTAGTGGTCGACCGAGGCGATTCGTCGATTAATCAAGTCTTTGGTTTTTTGGCTGTAACTCCGAAAATAATGCACTTAGAAGGCTCTGCCTGCGATTTTTGTGATCCTCTTTCCGTCCCCTTTAAGCGTGCGTAAGCACAAGTCGACCGAAAATTTTTCCAGTTTTTGCCGAAATGAAATGTAAGGGATATGTATCCCTTAACGTCTTCTCGATTTTCCTGAATCGCCTGTAACTTTCGAACCAGCGATCGAAACCTTTGATAATCATACATTTTCTTGAAGCTCTTTACCCGTACTTTGAGGTAGGACTATCAGCGAAAGCCCGTCTCCAAAAAAATTGTTTCAGTACTAGTGGTCGACCGAGGCGATTCGTCGATTAATCAAGTCTTTGGTTTTTTGGCTGTAACTCCGAAAATAATGCACTTAGAAGGCTCTGCCTCCGATTTTTGTGATCCGCTTTCCGTCCCCTTTAAGCGTGCGTAAGCACAAGTCGACCGAAAATTTTTCCAGTTTTTGCCGAAATAAAATGTACGGGGCAAGTATCCTTTAACGTTTTCTCGATTTTCTTGAATCGCCTGTAATGTTCGAACCAGCGATCGAAACCTTTGACAGTCATACATTTTCTTGACGCTCTTGACGCGTACTTTACGGTAGGACTATCACCGAAAACCCATATTTAAAAAAAAATGTTCAGTATTAGTGGTCGACCAACGCGATTCGTCGATTAATTATGTCTTTGGTTTTTTGGCTGTAACTCCGAAAATAATGCACTTAGAAGGCTCTGCCTGCGATTTTTGTGATCCTCTTTCCGTCCCCTTTAAGCGTGCGTAAGCACAAGTCGACCGAAAATTTTTCCAGTTTTTGCCGAAATAAAATGTAAGGTGCAAGTATCCTTTAACGTTTTCTCGATTTTCTTGAATCGCCTGTAACTTTCGAACCAGCGATCGAAACCTTTGACAGTAATACATTTTCTTGAAGCTCTTGTCGCGTACTTTCAGATAGGACTATCAGCGAAAGCCCATCATCAAAAAAAATTGTTTCAGTACTAGTGGTCGACCAAGGCAATTCGTCGATTAATCAAGTCTTTGGTTTTTTGGCTGTAACTCCGAAAATAATGCACTTAGAAGGCTCTGCCTGCGATTTTTGTGATCCTCTTTCCGTCCTCTTTAGGCATGCGTAAGCACAAGTCGACCGAAAAACATTCCAGTTTTTGCCGAAATGAAATGTAAGGGATATGTATCCCTTAACGTCTTCTCGATTTTCCTGAATCGCCTGTAACTTTCGAACCAGCGACCGATACCTTTGATAATCATACATTTTCTTGAAGCTCTTGACGCGTACTTTACGGTAGGACTATCACCGAAAACCCATATTTAAAAAAAAATGTTCAGTACTAGTGGTCGACCAACGCGATTCGTCGATTAATCAAGTCTTTGGTTTTTGGGCTGTAACTCCGAAAATAATGCACTTAGAAGGCTCTGCCTGCGATTTTTGTGATCCTCTTTCCGTCTCTTTTAAGCGTGCGTAAGCACAAGTCGACTGAAAAACTTTCCAGTTTTTGCCGAAATAAAATGTGAGGGACAAGTATCCCTTACCGTTTTCTAGATTTTCTTGAGTCGCCTGTAACTTTCGAACCAGCGATCGAAACCTTTGATAATCATACATTTTCTTGAAGCTCTTTACCCGTACTTTGAGGTAGGACTATCAGCGAAAGCCCGTCTCCAAAAAAATTGTTTCAGTACTAGTGGTCGACCGAGGCGATTCGTCGATTAATCAAGTCTTTGGTTTTTTGGCAGTAACTCCGAAAATAATGCACTTAGAAGGCTCTGCCTGCGATTTTTCAGATCCTCTTTCCGTCCTCTTTAAGCGTGCGTTAGCACAAGTCGACCGAAACACTTTCCATTTTTTGCCGAAATAAAATGTAAGGGGTATGTATCCTTTACCGTTTCCTCGATTTTCTTTAATCGCCTCTTACTTTCAAACCAGCGATCGAAACCTTTGATAATCCCACATTTTCTTGAAGCTCTTGACGCGTTCTGTAAGATAGGACTATCACCGAAAGCCCATATTTAAAAAAAAATGTTCAGTACTAGTGGTCGACCAAGGCGATTCGTCGATTAATCAAGTCTTTGGTTTTTTGGCTGTAACTCCGAAAATGATGCACTTAGAAAACTCTGCCTGCGATTTTTGTGATCCTCTTTCCGTCCTCTTTAGGCATGCGTAAGCACAAGTCGACCGAAAAACTTTCCAATTTTTGCCGAAATAAAATGTAAGGGGCAAGTATCCCTTACCGTTTTTTGATTTTCTTGAGTCGCCTGTACCTTTCGAACCAGCGATCGAAACCTTTGATAATCATACATTTTCTTGAAGCTCTTGACGCGTTCTGTAAGATAGGACTATCACCGAAAGCCCATCATCAAAAAAAATTTTTTCAGTACTAGTGGTCGACCAAGGCGATTCGTCGATTAATCAAGTCTTTGGTTTTTTGGCTGTAACTCCAAAAATAATGCACTTAGAAGGCTCTGCCTGCGATTTTTGTGATCCACATTCCGTTCTTTGTAGGCATGCGTAAGCACAATTCAAACGAAAAACTTTCCAGTTTTTGCCGAAATAAAATGTAAGGGGCAAGTATCCCTTACCGTTTTCTCGATTTTTTGAATCGCCTGTAACTTTCGAACCAGCGATCGAAACCTTTGATAGTCATACATTTCCCTGAAGCTCTTGACGCGTACTTCCAGATAGGACTATCAGCGAAAGCCCATCATCAAAAGAAATTGTTTCAGTACTAGTGGTCGACCAAGGCGATTCGTCGATTAATCAAGTCTTTGGTTTTTTGGCTGTAACTCCAAAAACAATGAACTTAGAAGGCTCTGCCTGCGATTTTTGTGATCCTCTTTCCGTCCTCTTTAGGCATGCGTAAGCACAAGTCGACCGAAAAACTTTCCAGTTTTTGCCGAAATAAAATGTAAGGGGCAAGTATCCCTTACCGTTTTTGATTTTCTTGAATTGCCTGTAACTTTCGAACCAGCGATCGAAACCTTTGATAATCATACATTTTCTTGAAGCTCTTTACGCGTACTTTGAGGTAGGACTATCAGCGAAAGCCCGTCTTCAAAAAAAATTGTTAAAGTGCTAGTGGTCGACCGAGGCGATTCGTCGATTAATCAAGTCTTTGGTTTTTTGGCTGTAACTCCGAAAATAATGCACTTAGAAGGCTCTGCCTGCGATTTTTGTGATCCTCTTTCCGTCCTCTGTAGGCATGCGTAAGCACAAGTCGAACGAAAAACTTTCAATTATTTGCCGAAATAAAATGTAAGGGGTATGTATCCCTTACCGTTTCCTCTTTTTTCTTTAATCGCCTGCTACTTTCGAACCAGCGGTCGAAACCTTTGATAGTCATACATTTTCGGGAAGCTCTTGATGCGTACTTCAAGATATTACTATCAGCGACATCCCATCTTCAAAAAAAAATTGTTTCAGTAGTAGTGGTCGACCGAGGCGATTCGTCGATTAATCAAGTCTTTGGTTATTTGGCTGTAACTCCAAAAATAATGCACTTAGAAGGCTCTGCCTGCGATTTTTGTGATCCGCTTTTGTCCTCTTTAGGCATGCGTAAGCACAAGTCGACCGAAAAACTTTCCCGTTTTTGCCGAAATAAAATGTAAGGGGCAAGTATCCCTTACCGTTTTCTAGATTTTCTTGAGTCGCCTGTAACTTTCGAAACAGCGATCGAAACCTTTGATAATCATACATTTTCTTGAAGCTCTTGCCGCGTTCTTTAAAATAGGGCTATCAGCGAAAGCCCATCTTTAAAAAAAATTGTTTCAGTGTTAGTGGTCGACCGAGGCGATTCGTCGATTAATCAAGTCTTTGGTTTTTTGGCTGTAACTCCGAAAATAATGCACTTAGAAGGCTCTGCCTGCGATTTTTGTGATCCACTTTCCGTCCTCTTTAGGCACGCGTAAGCACAAGTCGACCGAAAATTTTTCCAGTTTTTGCCGAAATAAAATGTAAGGGGCAAGTATCCTTCAACGTTTTCTCGATTTTCTTGAATCGCCTGTAACTTTCGAACCATCGATCGAAACCTTTGACAGTAATACATTTTCTTGAAGCTCTTGACGCGTACTTTCAGATAGGACTATCAGCGAAAGCCCATCATCAAAAAAATTTGTTTCAGTACTAGTGGTCGACCAAGGCGATTCGTCGATTAATCAAGTCTTTGGTTTTTTGGCTGTAACTCCAAAAACAATGAACTTAGAAGGCTCTGCCTGCGATTTTTGTGATCCTCTTTCCGTCCTCTTCAGGCATGCGTAAGCACAAGTCGACCGAAAAACTTTCCAGTTTTTGCCGAAATAAAATGTAAGGGGCAAGTATCCCTTACCGTTTTTGATTTTCTTGAATTGCCTGTAACTTTCGAACCAGCGATCGAAACCTTTGATAATCATACATTTTCTTGAAGCTCTTTACGCGTACTTTGAGGTAGGACTATCAGCGAAAGCCCGTCTTCAAAAAAAATTGTTAAAGTGCTAGTGGTCGACCGAGGCGATTCGTCGATTAATCAAGTCTTTGGTTTTTTGGCTGTAACTCCGAAAATAATGCACTTAGAAGGCTCTGCCTGCGATTTTTGTGATCCTCTTTCCGTCCTCTGTAGGCATGCGTAAGCACAAGTCGAACGAAAAACTTTCAATTATTTGCCGAAATAAAATGTAAGGGGTATGTATCCCTTACCGTTTCCTCTTTTTTCTTTAATCGCCTGCTACTTTCGAACCAGCGGTCGAAACCTTTGATAGTCATACATTTTCGGGAAGCTCTTGATGCGTACTTCAAGATATTACTATCAGCGACATCCCATCTTCAAAAAAAAATTGTTTCAGTAGTAGTGGTCGACCGAGGCGATTCGTCGATTAATCAAGTCTTTGGTTTTTTGGCTGTAACTCCGAAAATAATGCACTTAGAAGGCTCTGCCTGCGATTTTTGTGATCCTCTTTCCGTCCCCTTTAAGCGTGCGTAGCACAAGTCGACCGAAAATTTTTCCAGTTTTTGCCGAAATGAAATGTAAGGGATATGTATCCCTTAACGTCTTCTCGATTTTCCTGAATCGCCTGTAACTTTCGAACCAGCGATCGAAACCTTTGATAATCATACATTTTCTTGAAGCTCTTTACCCGTACTTTGAGGTAGGACTATCAGCGAAAGCCCGTCTCCAAAAAAATTGTTTCAGTACTAGTGGTCGACCGAGGCGATTCGTCGATTAATCAAGTCTTTGGTTTTTTGGCTGTAACTCCGAAAATAATGCACTTAGAAGGCTCTGCCTCCGATTTTTGTGATCCGCTTTCCGTCCCCTTTAAGCGTGCGTAAGCACAAGTCGACCGAAAATTTTTCCAGTTTTTGCCGAAATAAAATGTACGGGACAAGTATCCTTTAACGTTTTCTCGATTTTCTTGAATCGCCTGTAATGTTCGAACCAGCGATCGAAACCTTTGACAGTCATACATTTTCTTGACGCTCTTGACGCGTACTTTACGGTAGGACTATCACCGAAAACCCATATTTAAAAAAAAATGTTCAGTATTAATGGTCGACCAACGCGATTCGTCGATTAATTATGTCTTTGGTTTTTTGGCTGTAACTCCGAAAATAATGCACTTAGAAGGCTCTGCCTGCGATTTTTGTGATCCTCTTTCCGTCCCCTTTAAGCGTGCGTAAGCACAAGTCGACCGAAAATTTTTCCAGTTTTTGCCGAAATAAAATGTAAGGTGCAAGTATCCTTTAACGTTTTCTCGATTTTCTTGAATCGCCTGTAACTTTCGAACCAGCGATCGAAACCTTTGACAGTAATACATTTTCTTGAAGCTCTTGTCGCGTACTTTCAGATAGGACTATCAGCGAAAGCCCATCATCAAAAAAAATTGTTTCAGTGCTAGTGGTCGACCAAGGCAATTCGTCGATTAATCAAGTCTTTGGTTTTTTGGCTGTAACTCCGAAAATAATGCACTTAGAAGGCTCTGCCTGCGATTTTTGTGATCCTCTTTCCGTCCTATTTAGGCATGCGTAAGCACAAGTCGACCGAAAAACATTCCAGTTTTTGCCGAAATGAAATGTAAGGGATATGTATCCCTTAACGTCTTCTCGATTTTCCTGAATCGCCTGTAACTTTCGAACCAGCGACCGATACCTTTGATAATCATACATTTTCTTGAAGCTCTTGACGCGTACTTTACGGTAGGACTATCACCGAAAACCCATATTTAAAAAAAAATGTTCAGTACTAGTGGTCGACCAACGCGATTCGTCGATTAATCAAGTCTTTGGTTTTTGGGCTGTAACTCCGAAAATAATGCACTTAGAAGGCTCTGCCTGCGATTTTTGTGATCCTCTTTCCGTCTCTTTTAAGCGTGCGTAAGCACAAGTCGACCGAAAAACTTTCCAGTTTTTGCCGAAATAAAATGTGAGGGACAAGTATCCCTTACCGTTTTCTAGATTTTCTTGAGTCGCCTGTAACTTTCGAACCAGCGATCGAAACCTTTGATGATCATACATTTTCTTGAAGCTCTTTACCCGTACTTTGAGGTAGGACTATCAGCGAAAGCCCGACTCCAAAAAAATTGTTTCAGTACTAGTGGTCGACCGAGGCGATTCGTCGATTAATCAAGTCTTTGGTTTTTTGGCAGTAACTCCGAAAATAATGCACTTAGAAGGCTCTGCCTGCGATTTTTCAGATCCTCTTTCCGTCCTCTTTAAGCGTGCGTTAGCACAAGTCGACCGAAACACTTTCCATTTTTTGCCGAAATAAAATGTAAGGGGTATGTATCCTTTACCGTTTCCTCGATTTTCTTTAATCGCCTGTTACTTTCAAACCAGCGATCGAAACCTTTGATAATCCCACATTTTCTTGAAGCTCTTGACGCGTCCTGTAAGATAGGACTATCACCGAAAGCCCATATTTAAAAAAAAATGTTCAGTACTAGTGGTCGACCAAGGCGATTCGTCGATTAATCAAGTCTTTGGTTTTTTGGCTGTAACTCCGAAAATAATGCACTTAGAAAACTCTGCCTGCGATTTTTGTGATCCTCTTTCCGTCCTCTTTAGGCATGCGTAAGCACAAGTCGACCGAAAAACTTTCCAATTTTTGCCGAAATAAAATGTAAGGGGCAAGTATCCCTTACCGTTTTTTGATTTTCTTGAGTCGCCTGTACCTTTCGAACCAGCGATCGAAACCTTTGATAATCATACATTTTCTTGAAGCTCTTGACGCGTTCTGTAAGATAGGACTATCACCGAAAGCCCATCATCAAAAGAAATTGTTTCAGTACTAGTGGTCGACCAAGGCGATTCGTCGATTAATCAAGTCTTTGGTTTTTTGGCTGTAACTCCAAAAACAATGAACTTAGAAGGCTCTGCCTGCGATTTTTGTGATCCTCTTTCCGTCCTCTTTAGGCATGCGTAAGCACAAGTCGACCGAAAAACTTTCCAGTTTTTGCCGAAATAAAATGTAAGGGGCAAGTATCCCTTACCGTTTTTGATTTTCTTGAATTGCCTGTAACTTTCGAACCAGCGATCGAAACCTTTGATAATCATACATTTTCTTGAAGCTCTTTACGCGTACTTTGAGGTAGGACTATCAGCGAAAGCCCGTCTTCAAAAAAAATTGTTAAAGTGCTAGTGGTCGACCGAGGCGATTCGTCGATTAATCAAGTCTTTGGTTTTTTGGCTGTAACTCCGAAAATAATGCACTTAGAAGGCTCTGCCTGCGATTTTTGTGATCCTCTTTCCGTCCTCTGTAGGCATGCGTAAGCACAAGTCGAACGAAAAACTTTCAATTATTTGCCGAAATAAAATGTAAGGGGTATGTATCCCTTACCGTTTCCTCTTTTTTCTTTAATCGCCTGCTACTTTCGAACCAGCGGTCGAAACCTTTGATAGTCATACATTTTCGGGAAGCTCTTGATGCGTACTTCAAGATATTACTATCAGCGACATCCCATCTTCAAAAAAAAATTGTTTCAGTAGTAGTGGTCGACCGAGGCGATTCGTCGATTAATCAAGTCTTTGGTTTTTTGGCTGTAACTCCGAAAATAATGCACTTAGAAGGCTCTGCCTGCGATTTTTGTGATCCTCTTTCCGTCCCCTTTAAGCGTGCGTAAGCACAAGTCGACCGAAAATTTTTCCAGTTTTTGCCGAAATAAAATGTAAGGGGCAAGTATCCTTTAACGTTTTCTCGATTTTCTTGAATCGCCTGTAACTTTCGAACCAGCGATCGAAACCTTTGACAGTAATACATTTTTTGAAGCTCTTGTCGCGTACTTTCAGATAGGACTATCAATGAAAGCCCATCATCAAAAAAAATTGTTTCAGTACTAGTGGTCGACCAAGGCGATTCGTCGATTAATCAAGTCTTTGGTTTTTTGGCCGTAACTCCGAAAATAATGCACTTAGAAGGCTCTGCCTGCGATTTTTCTGATCCTCTTTCCGTCCTCTTTAAGCCTGCGTAAGCACAAGTCGACCGAAACACTTTCCATTTTTTGCCGAAATAAAATGTAAGGGGTATGTATCCTTTAACGTTTTCTCGATTTTCTTGAATCGCCTGTAACTTTCGAACCAGCGATCGAAACCTTTGACAGTAATACATTTTCTTGAAGCTCTTGCCGCGTTCTTTAAAATAGGGCTATCAGCGAAAGCCCATCTTTAAAAAAAATTGTTTCAGTGTTAGTGGTCGACCGAGGCGATTCGTCGATTAATCAAGTCTTTGGTTATTTGGCTGTAACTCCAAAAATAATGCACTTAGAAGGCTCTGCCTGCGATTTTTGTGATCCGCTTTTGTCCTCTTTAGGCATGCGTAAGCACAAGTCGACCGAAAAACTTTCCCGTTTTTGCCGAAATAAAATGTAAGGGGCAAGTATCCCTTACCGTTTTCTAGATTTTCTTGAGTCGCCTGTAACTTTCGAAACAGCGATCGAAACCTTTGATAATCATACATTTTCTTGAAGCTCTTGCCGCGTTCTTTAAAATAGGGCTATCAGCGAAAGCCCATCTTTAAAAAAAATTGTTTCAGTGTTAGTGGTCGACCGAGGCGATTCGTCGATTAATCAAGTCTTTGGTTTTTTGGCTGTAACTCCGAAAATAATGCACTTAGAAGGCTCTGCCTGCGATTTTTGTGATCCACTTTCCGTCCTCTTTAGGCACGCGTAAGCACAAGTCGACCGAAAATTTTTCCAGTTTTTGCCGAAATAAAATGTAAGGGGCAAGTATCCTTCAACGTTTTCTCGATTTTCTTGAATCGCCTGTAACTTTCGAACCATCGATCGAAACCTTTGACAGTAATACATTTTCTTGAAGCTCTTGACGCGTACTTTCAGATAGGACTATCAGCGAAAGCCCATCATCAAAAAAATTTGTTTCAGTACTAGTGGTCGACCAAGGCGATTCGTCGATTAATCAAGTCTTTGGTTTTTTGGCTGTAACTCCAAAAACAATGAACTTAGAAGGCTCTGCCTGCGATTTTTGTGATCCTCTTTCCGTCCTCTTCAGGCATGCGTAAGCACAAGTCGACCGAAAAACTTTCCAGTTTTTGCCGAAATAAAATGTAAGGGGCAAGTATCCCTTACCGTTTTTGATTTTCTTGAATTGCCTGTAACTTTCGAACCAGCGATCGAAACCTTTGATAATCATACATTTTCTTGAAGCTCTTTACGCGTACTTTGAGGTAGGACTATCAGCGAAAGCCCGTCTTCAAAAAAAATTGTTAAAGTGCTAGTGGTCGACCGAGGCGATTCGTCGATTAATCAAGTCTTTGGTTTTTTGGCTGTAACTCCGAAAATAATGCACTTAGAAGGCTCTGCCTGCGATTTTTGTGATCCTCTTTCCGTCCTCTGTAGGCATGCGTAAGCACAAGTCGAACGAAAAACTTTCAATTATTTGCCGAAATAAAATGTAAGGGGTATGTATCCCTTACCGTTTCCTCTTTTTTCTTTAATCGCCTGCTACTTTCGAACCAGCGGTCGAAACCTTTGATAGTCATACATTTTCGGGAAGCTCTTGATGCGTACTTCAAGATATTACTATCAGCGACATCCCATCTTCAAAAAAAAATTGTTTCAGTAGTAGTGGTCGACCGAGGCGATTCGTCGATTAATCAAGTCTTTGGTTTTTTGGCTGTAACTCCGAAAATAATGCACTTAGAAGGCTCTGCCTGCGATTTTTGTGATCCTCTTTCCGTCCCCTTTAAGCGTGCGTAGCACAAGTCGACCGAAAATTTTTCCAGTTTTTGCCGAAATGAAATGTAAGGGATATGTATCCCTTAACGTCTTCTCGATTTTCCTGAATCGCCTGTAACTTTCGAACCAGCGATCGAAACCTTTGATAATCATACATTTTCTTGAAGCTCTTTACCCGTACTTTGAGGTAGGACTATCAGCGAAAGCCCGTCTCCAAAAAAATTGTTTCAGTACTAGTGGTCGACCGAGGCGATTCGTCGATTAATCAAGTCTTTGGTTTTTTGGCTGTAACTCCGAAAATAATGCACTTAGAAGGCTCTGCCTCCGATTTTTGTGATCCGCTTTCCGTCCCCTTTAAGCGTGCGTAAGCACAAGTCGACCGAAAATTTTTCCAGTTTTTGCCGAAATAAAATGTACGGGACAAGTATCCTTTAACGTTTTCTCGATTTTCTTGAATCGCCTGTAATGTTCGAACCAGCGATCGAAACCTTTGACAGTCATACATTTTCTTGACGCTCTTGACGCGTACTTTACGGTAGGACTATCACCGAAAACCCATATTTAAAAAAAAATGTTCAGTATTAATGGTCGACCAACGCGATTCGTCGATTAATTATGTCTTTGGTTTTTTGGCTGTAACTCCGAAAATAATGCACTTAGAAGGCTCTGCCTGCGATTTTTGTGATCCTCTTTCCGTCCCCTTTAAGCGTGCGTAAGCACAAGTCGACCGAAAATTTTTCCAGTTTTTGCCGAAATAAAATGTAAGGTGCAAGTATCCTTTAACGTTTTCTCGATTTTCTTGAATCGCCTGTAACTTTCGAACCAGCGATCGAAACCTTTGACAGTAATACATTTTCTTGAAGCTCTTGTCGCGTACTTTCAGATAGGACTATCAGCGAAAGCCCATCATCAAAAAAATTTGTTTCAGTACAAGTGGTCGACCAAGGCGATTCGTCGATTAATCAAGTCTTTGGTTTTTTGGCTGTAACTCCGAAAATAATGCACATAGAAGGCTCTGCCTGCGATTTTTGTGATCCTCTTTCCGTCCTCTTATCGCATGCGTAAGAACAAGTCGACCGAAAAACTTTCCAGTTTTTGCCGAAATAAAATGTAAGGGGCAAGTATCCCTTACCGTTTTCTAGATTTTCTTGAGTCGCCTGTAACTTTCGAACCAGCGATCGAAACCTTTGATAATCATACATTTTCTTGAAGCTCTTTACGCGTACTTTGAGGTAGGACTATCAGCGAAAGCCCGTCTCCAAAAAAATTGTTTCAGTACTAGTGGTCGACCGAGGCGATTCGTCGATTAATCAAGTCTTTGGTTTTTTGGCTGTAACTCCGAAAATAATGCACTTAGAAGGCTCTGCCTGCGATTTTTGTGATCCGCTTTCCGTCCCCTTTAAGCGTGCGTAAGCACAAGTCGACCGAAAATTTTTCCAGTTTTTGCCGAAATAAAATGTACGGGACAAGTATCCTTTAACGTTTTCTCGATTTTCTTGAATCGCCTGTAATGTTCGAACCAGCGATCGAAACCTTTGACAGTCATACATTTTCTTGACGCTCTTGACGCGTACTTTACGGTAGGACTATCACCGAAAACCCATATTTAAAAAAAAATGTTCAGTATTAATGGTCGACCAACGCGATTCGTCGATTAATTATGTCTTTGGTTTTTTGGCTGTAACTCCGAAAATAATGCACTTAGAAGGCTCTGCCTGCGATTTTTGTGATCCTCTTTCCGTCCCCTTTAAGCGTGCGTAAGCACAAGTCGACCGAAAATTTTTCCAGTTTTTGCCGAAATAAAATGTAAGGTGCAAGTATCCTTTAACGTTTTCTCGATTTTCTTGAATCGCCTGTAACTTTCGAACCAGCGATCGAAACCTTTGACAGTAATACATTTTCTTGAAGCTCTTGTCGCGTACTTTCAGATAGGACTATCAGCGAAAGCCCATCATCAAAAAAAATTGTTTCAGTGCTAGTGGTCGACCAAGGCAATTCGTCGATTAATCAAGTCTTTGGTTTTTTGGCTGTAACTCCGAAAATAATGCACTTAGAAGGCTCTGCCTGCGATTTTTGTGATCCTCTTTCCGTCCTATTTAGGCATGCGTAAGCACAAGTCGACCGAAAAACATTCCAGTTTTTGCCGAAATGAAATGTAAGGGATATGTATCCCTTAACGTCTTCTCGATTTTCCTGAATCGCCTGTAACTTTCGAACCAGCGACCGATACCTTTGATAATCATACATTTTCTTGAAGCTCTTGACGCGTACTTTACGGTAGGACTATCACCGAAAACCCATATTTAAAAAAAAATGTTCAGTACTAGTGGTCGACCAACGCGATTCGTCGATTAATCAAGTCTTTGGTTTTTGGGCTGTAACTCCGAAAATAATGCACTTAGAAGGCTCTGCCTGCGATTTTTGTGATCCTCTTTCCGTCTCTTTTAAGCGTGCGTAAGCACAAGTCGACCGAAAAACTTTCCAGTTTTTGCCGAAATAAAATGTGAGGGACAAGTATCCCTTACCGTTTTCTAGATTTTCTTGAGTCGCCTGTAACTTTCGAAACAGCGATCGAAACCTTTGATAATCATACATTTTCTTGAAGCTCTTGCCGCGTTCTTTAAAATAGGGCTATCAGCGAAAGCCCATCTTTAAAAAAAATTGTTTCAGTGTTAGTGGTCGACCGAGGCGATTCGTCGATTAATCAAGTCTTTGGTTTTTTGGCTGTAACTCCGAAAATAATGCACTTAGAAGGCTCTGCCTGCGATTTTTGTGATCCTCTTTCCGTCCTCTGTAGGCATGCGTAAGCACAAGTCGAACGAAAAACTTTCAATTATTTGCCGAAATAAAATGTAAGGGGTATGTATCCCTTACCGTTTCCTCTTTTTTCTTTAATCGCCTGCTACTTTCGAACCAGCGGTCGAAACCTTTGATAGTCATACATTTTCGGGAAGCTCTTGATGCGTACTTCAAGATATTACTATCAGCGACATCCCATCTTCAAAAAAAAATTGTTTCAGTAGTAGTGGTCGACCGAGGCGATTCGTCGATTAATCAAGTCTTTGGTTATTTGGCTGTAACTCCAAAAATAATGCACTTAGAAGGCTCTGCCTGCGATTTTTGTGATCCGCTTTTGTCCTCTTTAGGCATGCGTAAGCACAAGTCGACCGAAAAACTTTCCCGTTTTTGCCGAAATAAAATGTAAGGGGCAAGTATCCCTTACCGTTTTCTAGATTTTCTTGAGTCGCCTGTAACTTTCGAAACAGCGATCGAAACCTTTGATAATCATACATTTTCTTGAAGCTCTTGCCGCGTTCTTTAAAATAGGGCTATCAGCGAAAGCCCATCTTTAAAAAAAATTGTTTCAGTGTTAGTGGTCGACCGAGGCGATTCGTCGATTAATCAAGTCTTTGGTTTTTTGGCTGTAACTCCGAAAATAATGCACTTAGAAGGCTCTGCCTGCGATTTTTCAGATCCTCTTTCCGTCCTCTTTAAGCGTGCGTTAGCACAAGTCGACCGAAACACTTTCCATTTTTTGCCGAAATAAAATGTAAGGGGTATGTATCCTTTACCGTTTCCTCGATTTTCTTTAATCGCCTCTTACTTTCAAACCAGCGATCGAAACCTTTGATAATCCCACATTTTCTTGAAGCTCTTGACGCGTTCTGTAAGATAGGACTATCACCGAAAGCCCATATTTAAAAAAAAATGTTCAGTACTAGTGGTCGACCAAGGCGATTCGTCGATTAATCAAGTCTTTGGTTTTTTGGCTGTAACTCCGAAAATGATGCACTTAGAAAACTCTGCCTGCGATTTTTGTGATCCTCTTTCCGTCCTCTTTAGGCATGCGTAAACACAAGTCGACCGAAAAACTTTCCAATTTTTGCCGAAATAAAATGTAAGGGGCAAGTATCCCTTACCGTTTTTTGATTTTCTTGAGTCGCCTGTACCTTTCGAACCAGCGATCGAAACCTTTGATAATCATACATTTTCTTGAAGCTCTTGACGCGTTCTGTAAGATAGGACTATCACCGAAAGCCCATCATCAAAAAAAATTTTTTCAGTACTAGTGGTCGACCAAGGCGATTCGTCGATTAATCAAGTCTTTGGTTTTTTGGCTGTAACTCCAAAAATAATGCACTTAGAAGGCTCTGCCTGCGATTTTTGTGATCCACATTCCGTTCTTTGTAGGCATGCGTAAGCACAATTCAAACGAAAAACTTTCCAGTTTTTGCCGAAATAAAATGTAAGGGGCAAGTATCCCTTACCGTTTTCTCGATTTTTTGAATCGCCTGTAACTTTCGAACCAGCGATCGAAACCTTTGATAGTCATACATTTCCCTGAAGCTCTTGACGCGTACTTCCAGATAGGACTATCAGCGAAAGCCCATCATCAAAAGAAATTGTTTCAGTACTAGTGGTCGACCAAGGCGATTCGTCGATTAATCAAGTCTTTGGTTTTTTGGCTGTAACTCCAAAAACAATGAACTTAGAAGGCTCTGCCTGCGATTTTTGTGATCCTCTTTCCGTCCTCTTTAGGCATGCGTAAGCACAAGTCGACCGAAAAACTTTCCAGTTTTTGCCGAAATAAAATGTAAGGGGCAAGTATCCCTTACCGTTTTTGATTTTCTTGAATTGCCTGTAACTTTCGAACCAGCGATCGAAACCTTTGATAATCATACATTTTCTTGAAGCTCTTTACGCGTACTTTGAGGTAGGACTATCAGCGAAAGCCCGTCTTCAAAAAAAATTGTTAAAGTGCTAGTGGTCGACCGAGGCGATTCGTCGATTAATCAAGTCTTTGGTTTTTTGGCTGTAACTCCGAAAATAATGCACTTAGAAGGCTCTGCCTGCGATTTTTGTGATCCTCTTTCCGTCCTCTGTAGGCATGCGTAAGCACAAGTCGAACGAAAAACTTTCAATTATTTGCCGAAATAAAATGTAAGGGGTATGTATCCCTTACCGTTTCCTCTTTTTTCTTTAATCGCCTGCTACTTTCGAACCAGCGGTCGAAACCTTTGATAGTCATACATTTTCGGGAAGCTCTTGATGCGTACTTCAAGATATTACTATCAGCGACATCCCATCTTCAAAAAAAAATTGTTTCAGTAGTAGTGGTCGACCGAGGCGATTCGTCGATTAATCAAGTCTTTGGTTATTTGGCTGTAACTCCAAAAATAATGCACTTAGAAGGCTCTGCCTGCGATTTTTGTGATCCGCTTTTGTCCTCTTTAGGCATGCGTAAGCACAAGTCGACCGAAAAACTTTCCCGTTTTTGCCGAAATAAAATGTAAGGGGCAAGTATCCCTTACCGTTTTCTAGATTTTCTTGAGTCGCCTGTAACTTTCGAAACAGCGATCGAAACCTTTGATAATCATACATTTTCTTGAAGCTCTTGCCGCGTTCTTTAAAATAGGGCTATCAGCGAAAGCCCATCTTTAAAAAAAATTGTTTCAGTGTTAGTGGTCGACCGAGGCGATTCGTCGATTAATCAAGTCTTTGGTTTTTTGGCTGTAACTCCGAAAATAATGCACTTAGAAGGCTCTGCCTGCGATTTTTGTGATCCACTTTCCGTCCTCTTTAGGCACGCGTAAGCACAAGTCGACCGAAAATTTTTCCAGTTTTTGCCGAAATAAAATGTAAGGGGCAAGTATCCTTCAACGTTTTCTCGATTTTCTTGAATCGCCTGTAACTTTCGAACCATCGATCGAAACCTTTGACAGTAATACATTTTCTTGAAGCTCTTGACGCGTACTTTCAGATAGGACTATCAGCGAAAGCCCATCATCAAAAAAATTTGTTTCAGTACTAGTGGTCGACCAAGGCGATTCGTCGATTAATCAAGTCTTTGGTTTTTTGGCTGTAACTCCAAAAACAATGAACTTAGAAGGCTCTGCCTGCGATTTTTGTGATCCTCTTTCCGTCCTCTTCAGGCATGCGTAAGCACAAGTCGACCGAAAAACTTTCCAGTTTTTGCCGAAATAAAATGTAAGGGGCAAGTATCCCTTACCGTTTTTGATTTTCTTGAATTGCCTGTAACTTTCGAACCAGCGATCGAAACCTTTGATAATCATACATTTTCTTGAAGCTCTTTACGCGTACTTTGAGGTAGGACTATCAGCGAAAGCCCGTCTTCAAAAAAAATTGTTAAAGTGCTAGTGGTCGACCGAGGCGATTCGTCGATTAATCAAGTCTTTGGTTTTTTGGCTGTAACTCCGAAAATAATGCACTTAGAAGGCTCTGCCTGCGATTTTTGTGATCCTCTTTCCGTCCTCTGTAGGCATGCGTAAGCACAAGTCGAACGAAAAACTTTCAATTATTTGCCGAAATAAAATGTAAGGGGTATGTATCCCTTACCGTTTCCTCTTTTTTCTTTAATCGCCTGCTACTTTCGAACCAGCGGTCGAAACCTTTGATAGTCATACATTTTCGGGAAGCTCTTGATGCGTACTTCAAGATATTACTATCAGCGACATCCCATCTTCAAAAAAAAATTGTTTCAGTAGTAGTGGTCGACCGAGGCGATTCGTCGATTAATCAAGTCTTTGGTTTTTTGGCTGTAACTCCGAAAATAATGCACTTAGAAGGCTCTGCCTGCGATTTTTGTGATCCTCTTTCCGTCCCCTTTAAGCGTGCGTAGCACAAGTCGACCGAAAATTTTTCCAGTTTTTGCCGAAATGAAATGTAAGGGATATGTATCCCTTAACGTCTTCTCGATTTTCCTGAATCGCCTGTAACTTTCGAACCAGCGATCGAAACCTTTGATAATCATACATTTTCTTGAAGCTCTTTACCCGTACTTTGAGGTAGGACTATCAGCGAAAGCCCGTCTCCAAAAAAATTGTTTCAGTACTAGTGGTCGACCGAGGCGATTCGTCGATTAATCAAGTCTTTGGTTTTTTGGCTGTAACTCCGAAAATAATGCACTTAGAAGGCTCTGCCTCCGATTTTTGTGATCCGCTTTCCGTCCCCTTTAAGCGTGCGTAAGCACAAGTCGACCGAAAATTTTTCCAGTTTTTGCCGAAATAAAATGTACGGGGCAAGTATCCTTTAACGTTTTCTCGATTTTCTTGAATCGCCTGTAATGTTCGAACCAGCGATCGAAACCTTTGACAGTCATACATTTTCTTGACGCTCTTGACGCGTACTTTACGGTAGGACTATCACCGAAAACCCATATTTAAAAAAAAATGTTCAGTATTAATGGTCGACCAACGCGATTCGTCGATTAATTATGTCTTTGGTTTTTTGGCTGTAACTCCGAAAATAATGCACTTAGAAGGCTCTGCCTGCGATTTTTGTGATCCTCTTTCCGTCCCCTTTAAGCGTGCGTAAGCACAAGTCGACCGAAAATTTTTCCAGTTTTTGCCGAAATAAAATGTAAGGTGCAAGTATCCTTTAACGTTTTCTCGATTTTCTTGAATCGCCTGTAACTTTCGAACCAGCGATCGAAACCTTTGACAGTAATACATTTTCTTGAAGCTCTTGTCGCGTACTTTCAGATAGGACTATCAGCGAAAGCCCATCATCAAAAAAAATTGTTTCAGTGCTAGTGGTCGACCAAGGCAATTCGTCGATTAATCAAGTCTTTGGTTTTTTGGCTGTAACTCCGAAAATAATGCACTTAGAAGGCTCTGCCTGCGATTTTTGTGATCCTCTTTCCGTCCTATTTAGGCATGCGTAAGCACAAGTCGACCGAAAAACATTCCAGTTTTTGCCGAAATGAAATGTAAGGGATATGTATCCCTTAACGTCTTCTCGATTTTCCTGAATCGCCTGTAACTTTCGAACCAGCGACCGATACCTTTGATAATCATACATTTTCTTGAAGCTCTTGACGCGTACTTTACGGTAGGACTATCACCGAAAACCCATATTTAAAAAAAAATGTTCAGTACTAGTGGTCGACCAACGCGATTCGTCGATTAATCAAGTCTTTGGTTTTTGGGCTGTAACTCCGAAAATAATGCACTTAGAAGGCTCTGCCTGCGATTTTTGTGATCCTCTTTCCGTCTCTTTTAAGCGTGCGTAAGCACAAGTCGACCGAAAAACTTTCCAGTTTTTGCCGAAATAAAATGTGAGGGACAAGTATCCCTTACCGTTTTCTAGATTTTCTTGAGTCGCCTGTAACTTTCGAACCAGCGATCGAAACCTTTGATGATCATACATTTTCTTGAAGCTCTTTACCCGTACTTTGAGGTAGGACTATCAGCGAAAGCCCGTCTCCAAAAAAATTGTTTCAGTACTAGTGGTCGACCGAGGCGATTCGTCGATTAATCAAGTCTTTGGTTTTTTGGCAGTAACTCCGAAAATAATGCACTTAGAAGGCTCTGCCTGCGATTTTTCAGATCCTCTTTCCGTCCTCTTTAAGCGTGCGTTAGCACAAGTCGACCGAAACACTTTCCATTTTTTGCCGAAATAAAATGTAAGGGGTATGTATCCTTTACCGTTTCCTCGATTTTCTTTAATCGCCTGTTACTTTCAAACCAGCGATCGAAACCTTTGATAATCCCACATTTTCTTGAAGCTCTTGACGCGTTCTGTAAGATAGGACTATCACCGAAAGCCCATATTTAAAAAAAAATGTTCAGTACTAGTGGTCGACCAAGGCGATTCGTCGATTAATCAAGTCTTTGGTTTTTTGGCTGTAACTCCGAAAATAATGCACTTAGAAAACTCTGCCTGCGATTTTTGTGATCCTCTTTCCGTCCTCTTTAGGCATGCGTAAGCACAAGTCGACCGAAAAACTTTCCAATTTTTGCCGAAATAAAATGTAAGGGGCAAGTATCCCTTACCGTTTTTTTATTTTCTTGAGTCGCCTGTACCTTTCGAACCAGCGATCGAAACCTTTGATAATCATACATTTTCATGAAGCTCTTGACGCGTTCTGTAAGATAGGACTATCACCGAAAGCCCATCATCAAAAAAAATTTTTTCAGTACTAGTGGTCGACCAAGGCGATTCGTCGATTAATCAAGTCTTTGGTTTTTTGGCTGTAACTCCAAAAATAATGCACTTAGAAGGCTCTGCCTGCGATTTTTGTGATCCACATTCCGTTCTTTGTAGGCATGCGTAAGCACAATTCAAACGAAAAACTTTCCAGTTTTTGCCGAAATAAAATGTAAGGGGCAAGTATCCCTTACCGTTTTTGATTTTCTTGAATTGCCTGTAACTTTCGAACCAGCGATCGAAACCTTTGATAATCATACATTTTCTTGAAGCTCTTTACGCGTACTTTGAGGTAGGACTATCAGCGAAAGCCCGTCTTCAAAAAAAATTGTTAAAGTGCTAGTGGTCGACCGAGGCGATTCGTCGATTAATCAAGTCTTTGGTTTTTTGGCTGTAACTCCGAAAATAATGCACTTAGAAGGCTCTGCCTGCGATTTTTCTGATCCTCTTTCCGTCCTCTTTAAGCCTGCGTAAGCACAAGTCGACCGAAACACTTTCCATTTTTTGCCGAAATAAAATGTAAGGGGTATGTATCCCTTACCGTTTTCTAGATTTTCTTGAGTCGCCTGTAACTTTCGAAACAGCGATCGAAACCTTTGATAATCATACATTTTCTTGAAGCTCTTGCCGCGTTCTTTAAAATAGGGCTATCAGCGAAAGCCCATCTTTAAAAAAAATTGTTTCAGTGTTAGTGGTCGACCGAGGCGATTCGTCGATTAATCAAGTCTTTGGTTTTTTGGCTGTAACTCCGAAAATAATGCACTTAGAAGGCTCTGCCTGCGATTTTTGTGATCCTCTTTCCGTCCTCTGTAGGCATGCGTAAGCACAAGTCGAACGAAAAACTTTCAATTATTTGCCGAAATAAAATGTAAGGGGTATGTATCCCTTACCGTTTCCTCTTTTTTCTTTAATCGCCTGCTACTTTCGAACCAGCGGTCGAAACCTTTGATAGTCATACATTTTCGGGAAGCTCTTGATGCGTACTTCAAGATATTACTATCAGCGACATCCCATCTTCAAAAAAAAATTGTTTCAGTAGTAGTGGTCGACCGAGGCGATTCGTCGATTAATCAAGTCTTTGGTTTTTTGGCTGTAACTCCGAAAATAATGCACTTAGAAGGCTCTGCCTCCGATTTTTGTGATCCGCTTTCCGTCCCCTTTAAGCGTGCGTAAGCACAAGTCGACCGAAAATTTTTCCAGTTTTTGCCGAAATAAAATGTACCGGGCAAGTATCCTTTAACGTTTTCTCGATTTTCTTGAATCGCCTGTAATGTTCGAACCAGCGATCGAAACCTTTGACAGTGATACATTTTCTTGACGCTCTTGACGCGTACTTTACGGTAGGACTATCACCGAAAACCCATATTTAAAAAAAAATGTTCAGTATTAGTGGTCGACCAACGCGATTCGTCGATTAATTATGTCTTTGGTTTTTAGGCTGTAACTCCGAAAATAATGCACTTAGAAGGCTCTGCCTGCGATTTTTGTGATCCTCTTTCCGTCCCCTTTAAGCGTGCGTAAGCACAAGTCGACCGAAAATTTTTCCAGTTTTTGCCGAAATAAAATGTAAGGTGCAAGTATCCTTTAACGTTTTCTCAATTTTCTTGAATCGCCTGTAACTTTCGAACCAGCGATCGAAACCTTTGACAGTAATACATTTTCTTGAAGCTCTTGTCGCGTACTTTCAGATAGGACTATCAGCGAAAGCCCATCATCAAAAAAAATTGTTTCAGTACTAGTGGTCGACCAAGGCAATTCGTCGATAAATCAAGTCTTTGGTTTTTTGGCTGTAACTCCGAAAATAATGCACTTAGAAGGCTCTGCCTGCGATGTTTGTGATCCTCTTTCCGTCCTCTTTAGGCATGCGTAAGCACAAGTCGACCGAAAAACATTCCAGTTTTTGCCGAAATGAAATGTAAGGGATATGTATCCCTTAACGTCTTCTCGATTTTCCTGAATCGCCTGTAACTTTCGAACCAGCGACCGATACCTTTGATAATCATACATTTTCTTGAAGCTCTTGACGCGTACTTTACGGCAGGACTATCACCGAAAACCCATATTTAAAAAAAATGTTCAGTACTAGTGGTCGACCAACGCGTTTCGTCGATTAATCAAGTCTTTGGTTTTTGGGCTGTAACTCCGAAAATAATGCACTTAGAAGACTCTGCCTGCGATTTTTGTGATCCTCTTTCCGTCCCTTTTAAGCGTGCGTAACCACAAGTCGACCGAAAAACTTTCCAGTTTTTGCCGAAATAAAATGTGAGGGACAAGTATCCCTTACCGTTTTCTAGATTTTCTTGAGTCGCCTGTAACTTTCGAACCAGCGATCGAAACCTTTGATAATCATACATTTTCTTGAAGCTCTTTACCCGTACTTTGAGGTAGGACTATCAGCGAAAGCCCGTCTCCAAAAAAATTGTTTCAGTACTAGTGGTCGACCGAGGCGATTCGTCGATTAATCAAGTCTTTGGTTTGTTGGCAGTAACTCCGAAAATAATGCACTTAGAAGGCTCTGCCTGCGATTTTTCAGATCCTCTTTCCGTCCTCTTTAAGCGTGCGTTAGCACAAGTCGACCGAAACACTTTCCATTTTTTGCCGAAATAAAATGTAAGGGGTATGTATCCTTTACCGTTTCCTCGATTTTCTTTAATCGCCTGTTACTTTCAAACCAGCGATCGAAACCTTTGATAATCCCACATTTTCTTGAAGCTCTTGACGCGTTCTGTAAGATAGGACTATCACCGAAAGCCCTTATTTAAAAAAAAATGTTCAGTACTAGTGGTCGACCAAGGCGATTCGTCGATTAATCAAGTCTTTGGTTTTTTGGCTGTAACTCCGAAAATAATGCACTTAGAAGGCTCTGCCTGCGATTTGTGTGATCCTCTTTCCGTCCTCTTTAGGCATGCGTAAGCACAAGTCGACCGAAAAACTTTCCAATTTTTGCCGAAATAAAATGTAAGGGGCAAGTATCCCTTACCGTTTTTTGATTTTCTTGAGTCGCCTGTACCTTTCGAACCAGCGATCGAAACCTTTGATAATCATACATTTTCTTGAAGCTCTTTACGCGTACTTTGAGGTAGGACTATCAGCGAAAGCCCATCTTTAAAAAAATTGTTTCTGTACTAGTGGTCGACAGAGGCGATTCGTCTATTAATCAAGTCTTTGGTTTTTTGGCTGTAACTCCGAAAATAATGCACTTAGAAGGCTCTGCCTGCGATTTTTGTGATCCTCCTTCCGTCCCCTTTAAGCGTGCGTAAGCACAAGTCGACCGAAAATTTTTCCAGTTTTTGCCGAAATAAAATGTAAGGGGCAAGTATCCTTTAACGTTTTCTCGATTTTCTTGAATCGCCTGTAATTTTCGAACCAGCGATCGAAACCTTTGACAGTCATACATTTTCTTGACGCTCTTGGCGCGTACTTTACGGTAGGACTATCACCGAAAACCCATATTTAAAAAAAAATGTTCAGTATTAGTGGTCGACCAACGCGATTCGTCGATTAATCAAGTCTTTGGTTTTTGGGCTGTAACTGCGAAAATGATGCACTTAGAAGGCTCTGCCTGCGATTTTTGTGATCCTCTTTCCGTCCCTTTTAAGCGTGCGTAAGCACAAGTCCACCGAAAAACTTTCCAGTTTTTGCCGAAATAAAATGTAAGGGGCAAGTATCCCTTACCGTTTTCTCGATTTTCTGGAATTGCCTGTAACTTTCGAACCAGCGATCGAAACTTTTGATAATCGTACATTTTCTTGAAGCTCTTGACGCGTACTTTAAGGTAGGTCTATCACCGAAAGCCCATAAAAAAAAAAAAGTTCAGTACTAGTGGTCGACCAACGCGATACGTCGATTAATTATGTCTTTGGTTTTTGGGCTGTAACTCCGAAAATAATGCAGTTAGAAGGCTCTGCCTGCGATTTTTGTGATCCTCTTTCCGTCCCTTTTAAGCGTGCGTAAGCACAAGTCGACCGAAAAACTTTCCAGTTTTTGCCGAAATAAAATGGGAGGGACAAGTATCCCTTACCGTTTTCTAGATTTTCTTGAGTCGCCTGTAACTTTCGAACCAGCGATCGAAACCTTTGATAATCATACATTTTCTTGAAGCTCTTTACCCGTACTTTGAGGTAGGACTATCAGCGAAAGCCCGTCTCCAAAAAAATTGTTTCAGTACTAGTGGTCGACCGAGGCGATTCGTCGATTAATCAAGTCTTTGGTTTTTTGGCAGTAACTCCGAAAATAATGCACTTAGAAGGCTCTGCCTGCGATTTTTCAGATCCTCTTTCCGTCCTCTTTAAGCGTGCGTTAGCACAAGTCGACCGAAACACTTTCCATTTTTTGCCGAAATAAAATGTAAGGGGTATGTATCCTTTACCGTTTCCTCGATTTTCTTTAATCGCCTGTTACTTTCAAACCAGCGATCGAAACTTTTGATAATCGTACATTTTCTTGAAGCTCTTGACGCGTACTTTAAGGTAGGTCTATCACCGAAAGCCCATAAAAAAAAAAAAGTTCAGTACTAGTGGTCGACCAACGCGATACGTCGATTAATTATGTCTTTGGTTTTTTGGCTGTAACTCCGAAAATAATGCACATAGAAGGCTCTGCCTTCGATTTTTGTGATCCGCTTTCCGTCCCCTTTAAGCGTGCGTAAGCACAAGTCGACCGAAAATTTTTCCAGTTTTTGCCGAAATAAAATGTAAGGGGCAAGTATCCTTTAACGTTTTCTCGATTTTCTTGAATCGCCTGTAACTTTCGAACCATCGATCGAAACCTTTGACAGTAATACATTTTCTTGAAGCTCTTGACGCGTACTTTCAGATAGGACTATCAGCGAAAGCCCATCATCAAAAAAATTTGTTTCAGTACTAGTGGTCGACCAAGGCGATTCGTCGATTAATCAAGTCTTTGGTTTTTTGGCTGTAACTCCGAAAATAATGCACATAGAAGGCTCTGCCTGCGATTTTTGTGATCCTCTTTCCGTCCTCTTTAGGCATGCGTAAGAACAAGTCGACCGAAAAACTTTCCAGTTTTTGCCGAAGTAAAATGTAAGGGGCAAGTATCCCTTACCGTTTTCTAGATTTTCTTGAGTCGCCTGTAACTTTCGAACCAGCGATCGAAACCTTTGATAATCATAAATTTTCTTGAAGCTCTTTACGCGTACTTTCAGATAGGACTATCAGTGAAAGCCCATCATAAAAAAAAATGGTTTCAGTGCTAGTGGTCGACCGAGGCGATTCGTCGATTAATCAAGTCTTTGGTTTTTGGGCTGTAACTCCGAAAATAATGCACTTAGAAGGCTTTGCCTGCGATTTTTGTGATCCTCTTTCCGTCCCCTTTAGGCATGCGTAAGCACAAGTCGACCGAAAAACTTTCCAGTTTTTGCCGAAATGAAATGTAAGGGGCAAGTATCCTTTAACGTTTTCTCGATTTTCTTGAATCGCCTGTAACTTTCGAACCAGCGATCGAAACCTTTGATAGTCATACATTTTCTTGAAGCTCTTGACGCGTACTTTCAGATAGGACTATCAGCGAAAGCCCATCATCAATAAAAATTGTTTCAGTACTAGTGGTCGACCAAGGCAATTCGTCGATTAATCAAGTCTTTGGTTTTTTGGCTGTAACTCCGAAAATAATGCACTTAGAAGGCTCTGCCTGCGATTTTTGTGATCCTCTTTCCGTCCTCTTTAGGCATGCGTAAGCACAAGTCGACCGAAAAACATTCCAGTTTTTGCCGAAATGAAATGTAAGGGATATGTATCCCTTAACGTCTTCTCGATTTTCCTGAATCGCCTGTAACTTTCGAACCAGCGATCGATACCTGTGATAATCATACATTTTCTTGAAGCTCTTGACGCGTACTTTACGGTAGGACTATCACCGAAAAGTCATATTTAAAAAAAAATGTTCAGTACTAGTGGTCGACCAACGCGATTCGTCGATTAATCAAGTCTTTGGCTTTTGGGCTGTAACTCCGAAAATAATGCACTTAGAAGGCTCTGCCTGCGATTTTTGTGATCCTCTTTCCGTCCCTTTTAAGCGTGCGTAAGCACAAGTCGACCGAAAAACTTTCCAGTTTTTGCCGAAATAAAATGTGAGGGGTATGTATCCCTTAACGTTGTCTCGGTTTTCTTGAATCGCCTGTAGCTATCGAACCAGCGATCGAAACCTATGATAATCAAACATTTTCTTGAAGCTCTTGACGCGTACTTAAAGACAGGACTATCAGCGAAAGCCCGTCTTCAAAAAAAATTGTTTCAGTACTAGTGATCGACCAACGCGATTCGTCGATTAATTATGTCTTTGGTTTTTTGGCTGTAACTCCGAAAATAATGCACTTAGAAGGCTCTGCCTTCGATTTTTGTGATCCGCTTTCCGTCCCCTTTAAGCGTGCGTAAGCACAAGTCGACCGAAAATTTTTCCAGTTTTTGCCGAAATAAAATGTAAGGGGCAAGTATCCTTTAACGTTTTCTCGATTTTCTTGAATCGCCTGTAACTTTCGAATCAGCGATCGAAACCTTTGACAGTAATACATTTTCTTGAAGCTCTTGACGCGTACTTTCAGATAGAACTATCAGCGAAAGCCCATCATCAAAAAAATTTGTTTCAGTACTAGTGGTCGACCAAGGCGATTCGTCGATTAATCAAGTCTTTGGTTTTTTGGCTGTAACTCCGAAAATAATGCACATAGAAGGCTCTGCCTGCGATTTTTGTGATCCTCTTTCCGTCCTCTTTAGGCATGCGTAAGAACAAGTCGACCGAAACACTTTCCATTTTTTGCCGAAATAAAATGTAAGGGGTATGTATCCTTTACCGTTTCCTCGATTTTCTGTAATCGCCTGTTACTTTCAAACCAGCGATCGAAACCTTTGATAATCCCACATTTTCTTGAAGCTCTTGACGCGTTCTGTAAGATAGGACTATCACCGAAAGCCCATATTTAAAAAAAAATGTTCAGTACTAGTGGTCGACCAAGGCGATTCGTCGATTAATCAAGTCTTTGGTTTTTTGGCTGTAACTCCGAAAATAATGCACTTAGAAAACTCTGCCTGCGATTTTTGTGATCCTCTTTCCGTCCTCTTTAGGCATGCGTAAGCACAAGTCGACCGAAAAACTTTCCAATTTTTGCCGAAATAAAATGTAAGGGGCAAGTATCCCTTACCGTTTTTTGATTTTCTTGAGTCGCCTGTACCTTTCGAACCAGCGATCGAAACCTTTGATAATCATACATTTTCTTGAAGCTCTTGTCGCGTTCTGTAAGATAGGACTATCACCGAAAGCCCATCATCAAAAAAAATTTTTTCAGTACTAGTGGTCGACCAAGGCGATTCGTCGATTAATCAAGTCTTTGGTTTTTTGGCTGTAACTCCAAAAATAATGCACTTAGAAGGCTCTGCCTGCGATTTTTGTGATCCACATTCCGTTCTTTGTAGGCATGCGTAAGCACAATTCAAACGAAAAACTTTCCAGTTTTTACCGAAATAAAATGTAAGGGGCAAGTATCCCTTACCGTTTTTGATTTTCTTGAATTGCCTGTAACTTTCGAACCAGCGATCGAAACCTTTGATAATCATACATTTTCTTGAAGCTCTTTACGCGTACTTTGAGGTAGGACTATCAGCGAAAGCCCGTCTTCAAAAAAAATTGTTAAAGTGCTAGTGGTCGACCGAGGCGATTCGTCGATTAATCAAGTCTTTGGTTTTTTGGCTGTAACTCCGAAAATAATGCACTTAGAAGGCTCTGCCTGCGATTTTTGTGATCCTCTTTCCGTCCTCTGTAGGCATGCGTAAGCACAAGTCGAACGAAAAACTTTCAATTATTTGCCGAAATAAAATGTAAGGGGTATGTATCCCTTACCGTTTCCTCTTTTTTCTTTAATCGCCTGCTACTTTCGAACCAGCGGTCGAAACCTTTGATAGTCATACATTTTCGGGAAGCTCTTGATGCGTACTTCAAGATATTACTATCAGCGACATCCCATCTTCAAAAAAAAATTGTTTCAGTAGTAGTGGTCGACCGAGGCGATTCGTCGATTAATCAAGTCTTTGGTTTTTTGGCTGTAACTCCGAAAATAATGCACTTAGAAGGCTCTGCCTCCGATTTTTGTGATCCGCTTTCCGTCCCCTTTAAGCGTGCGTAAGCACAAGTCGACCGAAAATTTTTCCAGTTTTTGCCGAAATAAAATGTACCGGGCAAGTATCCTTTAACGTTTTCTCGATTTTCTTGAATCGCCTGTAATGTTCGAACCAGCGATCGAAACCTTTGACAGTGATACATTTTCTTGACGCTCTTGACGCGTACTTTACGGTAGGACTATCACCGAAAACCCATATTTAAAAAAAAATGTTCAGTATTAGTGGTCGACCAACGCGATTCGTCGATTAATTATGTCTTTGGTTTTTAGGCTGTAACTCCGAAAATAATGCACTTAGAAGGCTCTGCCTGCGATTTTTGTGATCCTCTTTCCGTCCCCTTTAAGCGTGCGTAAGCACAAGTCGACCGAAAATTTTTCCAGTTTTTGCCGAAATAAAATGTAAGGTGCAAGTATCCTTTAACGTTTTCTCAATTTTCTTGAATTTCCTGTAACTTTCGAACCAGCGATCGAAACCTTTGACAGTAATACATTTTCGTGAAGCTCTTGTCGCGTACTTTCAGATAGGACTATCAGCGAAAGCCCATCATCAAAAAAAATTGTTTCAGTACTAGTGGTCGACCAAGGCAATTCGTCGATTAATCAAGTCTTTGGTTTTTTGGGTGTAACTCCGAAAATAATGCACTTAGAAGGCTCTGCCTGCGATTTTTGTGATCCTCTTTCCGTCGTCTTTAGGCATGCGTAAGCACAAGTCGACCGAAAAACATTCCAGTTTTTGCCGAAATGAAATGTAAGGGATATGTATCCCTTAACGTCTTCTCGATTTTCCTGAATCGCCTGTAACTTTCGAACCAGCGATCGAAACCTTTGATAATCATACATTTTCTTGAAGCTCTTTACCCGTACTTTGAGGTAGGACTATCAGCGAAAGCCCGTCTCCAAAAAAATTGTTTCAGTACTAGTGGTCGACCGAGGCGATTCGTCGATTAATCAAGTCTTTGGTTTGTTGGCAGTAACTCCGAAAATAATGCACTTAGAAGGCTCTGCCTGCGATTTTTCAGATCCTCTTTCCGTCCTCTTTAAGCGTGCGTTAGCACAAGTCGACCGAAACACTTTCCATTTTTTGCCGAAATAAAATGTAAGGGGTATGTATCCTTTACCGTTTCCTCGATTTTCTTTAATCGCCTGTTACTTTCAAACCAGCGATCGAAACCTTTGATAATCCCACATTTTCTTGAAGCTCTTGACGCGTTCTGTAAGATAGGACTATCACCGAAAGCCCATATTTAAAAAAAAATGTTCAGTACTAGTGGTCGACCAAGGCGATTCGTCGATTAATCAAGTCTTTGGTTTTTTGGCTGTAACTCCGAAAATAATGCACTTAGAAGGCTCTGCCTGCGATTTTTGTGATCC
The DNA here is from genome assembly GCA_914767735.1 of Anoplius nigerrimus. Lineage (NCBI taxonomy): Eukaryota > Metazoa > Arthropoda > Insecta > Hymenoptera > Pompilidae > Anoplius > Anoplius nigerrimus. Next base: position 853,969 of record OU612079.1, on the reverse strand, counting down.
CCTTTCCGTCCTCTTTAGGCATGCGTAAGCACAAGTCGACCGAAAAACTTTCCAATTTTTGCCGAAATAAAATGTAAGGGGCAAGTATCCCTTACCGTTTTTTGATTTTCATGAGTCGCCTGTACCTTTCGAACCAGCGATCGAAACCTTTGATAATCATACATTTTCTTGAAGCTCTTGACGCGTTCTGTAAGATAGGACTATCACCGAAAGCCCATATTTAAAAAAAAAAGTTCAGTACTAGTGGTCGACCAAGGCGATTCGTCGATTAATCAAGTCTTTGGTTTTTTGGCTGTAACTCCGAAAATAATGCACTTAGAAGGCTCTGCCTGCGATTTTTCTGATCCTCTTTCCGTCCTCTTTAGGCATGCGTAAGCACAAGTCGACCGAAAAACTTTCCAGTTTTTGCCGAAATAAAATGTAAGGGGCAAGTATCCCTTACCGTTTTTTTATTTTCTTGAGTCGCCTGTAACTTTCGAACCAGCGATCGAAACCTTTGATAATCATACATTTTCTTGAAGCTCTTTACCCGTACTTTGAGGTAGGACTATCAGCGAAAGCCCGTCTCCAAAAAAATTGTTTCAGTACTAGTGGTCGACCGAGGCGATTCGTCGATTAATCAAGTCTTTGGTTTGTTGGCAGTAACTCCGAAAATAATGCACTTAGAAGGCTCTGCCTGCGATTTTTCAGATCCTCTTTCCGTCCTCTTTAAGCGTGCGTTATCACAAGTCGACCGAAACACTTTCCATTTTTTGCCGAAATAAAATGTAAGGGGTATGTATCCTTTACCGTTTCCTCGATTTTCTTTAATCGCCTGTTACTTTCAAACCAGCGATCGAAACCTTTGATAATCCCACATTTTCTTGAAGCTCTTGACGCGTTCTGTAAGATAGGACTATCACCGAAAGCCCATATTTAAAAAAAAATGTTCAGTACTAGTGGTCGACCAAGGCGATTCGTCGATTAATCAAGTCTTTGGTTTTTTGGCTGTAACTCCGAAAATAATGCACTTAGAAGGCTCTGCCTGCGATTTTTGTGATCCTCTTTCCGTCCTCTTTAGGCATGCGTAAGCACAAGTCGACCGAAAAACTTTCCAATTTTTGCCGAAATAAAATGTAAGGGGCAAGTATCCCTTACCGTTTTTTGATTTTCTTGAGTCGCCTGTACCTTTCGAACCAGCGATCGAAACCTTTGATAATCATACATTTTCTTGAAGCTCTTGTCGCGTTCTGTAAGATAGGACTATCACCGAAAGCCCATATTTAAAAAAAAAAGTTCAGTACTAGTGGTCGACCAAGGCGATTCGTCGATTAATCAAGTCTTTGGTTTTTTGGCTGTAACTCCGAAAATAATGCACTTAGAAGGCTCTGCCTGCGATTTTTCTGATCCTCTTTCCGTCCTCTTTAGGCATGCGTAAGCACAAGTCGACCGAAAAACTTTCCAGTTTTTGCCGAAATAAAATGTAAGGGGCAAGTATCCCTTACCGTTTTTTTATTTTCTTGAGTCGCCTGTAACTTTCGAACCAGCGATCGAAACCTTTGATAATCATACATTTTCTTGAAGCTCTTTACCCGTACTTTGAGGTAGGACTATCAGCGAAAGCCCGTCTCCAAAAAAATTGTTTCAGTACTAGTGGTCGACCGAGGCGATTCGTCGATTAATCAAGTCTTTGGTTTGTTGGCAGTAACTCCGAAAATAATGCACTTAGAAGGCTCTGCCTGCGATTTTTCAGATCCTCTTTCCGTCCTCTTTAAGCGTGCGTTAGCACAAGTCGACCGAAACACTTTCCATTTTTTGCCGAAATAAAATGTAAGGGGTATGTATCCTTTACCGTTTCCTCGATTTTCTTTAATCGCCTGTTACTTTCAAACCAGCGATCGAAACCTTTGATAATCCCACATTTTCTTGAAGCTCTTGACGCGTTCTGTAAGATAGGACTATCACCGAAAGCCCATATTTAAAAAAAAATGTTCAGTACTAGTGGTCGACCAAGGCGATTCGTCGATTAATCAAGTCTTTGGTTTTTTGGCTGTAACTCCGAAAATAATGCACTTAGAAGGCTCTGCCTGCGATTTTTGTGATCCTCTTTCCGTCCTCTTTAGGCATGCGTAAGCACAAGTCGACCGAAAAACTTTCCAATTTTTGCCGAAATAAAATGTAAGGGGCAAGAATCCCTTACCGTTTTTTGATTTTCTTGAGTCGCCTGTACCTTTCGAACCAGCGATCGAAACCTTTGATAATCATACATTTTCTTGAAGCTCTTGACGCGTTCTGTAAGATAGGACTATCACCGAAAGCCCATATTTAAAAAAAAAAGTTCAGTACTAGTGGTCGACCAAGGCGATTCGTCGATTAATCAAGTCTTTGGTTTTTTGGCTGTAACTCCGAAAATAATGCACTTAGAAGGCTCTGCCTGCGATTTTTCTGATCCTCTTTCCGTCCTCTTTAGGCATGCGTAAGCACAAGTCGACCGAAAAACTTTCCAGTTTTTGCCGAAATAAGATGTAAGGGGCAAGTATCCCTTACCGTTTTTTTATTTTCTTGAGTCGCCTGTAACTTTCGAACCAGCGATCGAAACCTTTGATAATCATACATTTTCTTGAAGCTCTTTACCCGTACTTTGAGGTAGGACTATCAGCGAAAGCCCGTCTCCAAAAAAATTGTTTCAGTACTAGTGGTCGACCGAGGCGATTCGTCGATTAATCAAGTCTTTGGTTTTTTGGCTGTAACTCCGAAAATAATGCACTTAGAAGGCTCTGCCTCCGATTTTTGTGATCCGCTTTCCGTCCCCTTTAAGCGTGCGTAAGCACAAGTCGACCGAAAATTTTTCCAGTTTTTGCCGAAATAAAATGTACGGGGCAAGTTTCCTTTAACGTTTTCTCGATTTTCTTGAATCGCCTGTAATGTTCGAACCAGCGATCGAAACCTTTGACAGTCATACATTTTCTTGACGCTCTTGACGCGTACTTTACGGTAGGACTATCACCGAAAACCCATATTTAAAAAAAAATGTTCAGTATTAGTGATCGACCAACACGATTCGTCGATTAATTATGTCTGTGGTTTTTTGGCTGTAACTCCGAAAATAATGCACTTAGAAGGCTCTGCCTGCGATTTTTGTGATCCTCTTTCCGTCCCCTTTAAGCGTGCGGAAGCACAAGTCGACCGAAAATTTTTCCAGTTTTTGCCGAAATAAAATGTAAGGTGCAAGTATCCTTTAACGTTTTCTCAATTTTCTTGAATCGCCTGTAACTTTCGAACCAGCGATCGAAACCTTTGACAGTAATACATTTTCTTGAAGCTCTTGTCGCGTACTTTCAGATAGGACTATCAGCGAAAGCCCATCATCAAAAAAAATTGTTTCAGTACTAGTGGTCGACCAAGGCAATTCGTCGATTAATCAAGTCTGTGGTTTTTTGGCTGTAACTCCGAAAATAATGCACTTAGAAGGCTCTGCCTGCGATTTTTGTGATCCTCTTTCCGTCCTCTTTAGGCATGCGTAAGCACAAGTCGACCGAAAAACATTCCAGTTTTTGCCGAAATGAAATGTAAGGGATATGTATCCCTTAACGTCTTCTCGATTTTCCTGAATCGCCTGTAACTTTCGAACCAGCGACCGATACATTTGATAATCATACATTTTCTTGAAGCTCTTGACGCGTACTTTACGGTAGGACTATCACCGAAAACCCATATTTAAAAAAAAATGTTCAGTACTAGTGGTCGACCAACGCGATTCGTCGATTAATCAAGTCTTTGGTTTTTGGGCTGTAACTCCGAAAATAATGCACTTAGAAGACTCTGCCTGCGATTTTTGTGATCCTCTTTCCGTCCCTTTAAGCGTGCGTAAGCACAAGTCGACCGAAAAACTTTCCAGTTTTTGCCGAAATAAAATGTGAGGGACAAGTATCCCTTACCGTTTTCTAGATTTTCTTGAGTCGCCTGTAACTTTCGAACCAGCGATCGAAACCTTTGATAATCATACATTTTCTTGAAGCTCTTTACCCGTACTTTGAGGTAGGACTATCAGCGAAAGCCCGTCTCCAAAAAAATTGTTTCAGTACTAGTGGTCGACCGAGGCGATTCGTCGATTAATCAAGTCTTTGGTTTGTTGGCAGTAACTCCGAAAATAATGCACTTAGAAGGCTCTGCCTGCGATTTTTCAGATCCTCTTTCCGTCCTCTTTAAGCGTGCGTTAGCACAAGTCGACCGAAACACTTTCCATTTTTTGCCGAAATAAAATGTAAGGGGTATGTATCCTTTACCGTTTCCTCGATTTTCTTTAATCGCCTGTTACTTTCAAACCAGCGATCGAAACCTTTGATAATCCCACATTTTCTTGAAGCTCTTGACGCGTTCTGTAAGATAGGACTATCACCGAAAGCCCATATTTAAAAAAAAATGTTCAGTACTAGTGGTCGACCAAGGCGATTCGTCGATTAATCAAGTCTTTGGTTTTTTGGCTGTAACTCCGAAAATAATGCACTTAGAAGGCTCTGCCTGCGATTTTTGTGATCCTCTTTCCGTCCTCTTTAGGCATGCGTAAGCACAAGTCGACCGAAAAACTTTCCAATTTTTGCCGAAATAAAATGTAAGGGGCAAGTATCCCTTACCGTTTTTTGATTTTCTTGAGTCGCCTGTACCTTTCGAACCAGCGATCGAACCTTTGATAATCATACATTTTCTTGAAGCTCTTGACGCGTTCTGTAAGATAGGACTATCACCGAAAGCCCATATTTAAAAAAAAAAGTTCAGTACTAGTGGTCGACCAAGGCGATTCGTCGATTAAGCAAGTCTTTGGTTTTTTGGCTGTAACTCCGAAAATAATGCACTTAGAAGGCTCTGCCTGCGATTTTTCTGATCCCCTTTCCGTCCTCTTTAGGCATGCGTAAGCACAAGTCGACCGAAAAACTTTCCAGTTTTTGCCGAAATAAAATGTAAGGGGCAAGTATCCCTTACCGTTTTTTTATTTTCTTGAGTCGCCTGTAACTTTCGAACCAGCGATCGAAACCTTTGATAATCATACATTTTCTTGAAGCTCTTTACCCGTACTTTGAGGTAGGACTATCAGCGAAAGCCCGTCTCCAAAAAAATTGTTTCAGTACTAGTGGTCGACCGAGGCGATTCGTCGATTAATCAAGTCTTTGGTTTTTTGGCTGTAACTCCGAAAACAATGCACTTAGAAGGCTCTGCCTGCGATTTTTGTGATCCTCTTTCCGTCCCCTTTAAGCGTGCGTAAGCACAAGTCGACCGAAAATTTTTCCAGTTTTTGCCGAAATAAAATGTAAGGTGCAAGTATCCTTTAACGTTTTCTCGATTTTCTTGAATCGCCTGTAACTTTCGAACCAGCGATCGAAACCTTTGACAGTAATACATTTTCTTGAAGCTCTTGTCGCGTACTTTCAGATAGGACTATCAGCGAAAGCCCATCATCAAAAAAAATTGTTTCAGTACTAGTGGTCGACCAAGGCAATTCGTCGATTAATCAAGTCTTTGGTTTTTTGGCTGTAACTCCGAAAATAATGCACTTAGAAGGCTCTGCCTGCGATTTTTGTGATCCTCTTTCCGTCCTCTTTAGGCATGCGTAAGCACAAGTCGACCGAAAAACATTCCAGTTTTTGCCGAAATGAAATGTAAGGGATATGTATCCCTTAACGTCTTCTCGATTTTCCTGAATCGCCTGTAACTTTCGAACCAGCGACAGATACCTTTGATAATCATACATTTTCTTGAAGCTCTTGACGCGTACTTTACGGTAGGACTATCACCGAAAACCCATATTTAAAAAAAAATGTTCAGTACTAGAGGTCGACCAACGCGATTCGTCGATTAATCAAGTCTTTGGTTTTTGGGCTGTAACTCCGAAAATAATGCACTTAGAAGGCTCTGCCTGCGATTTTTGTGATCCTCTTTCCGTCCCTTTTAAGCGTGCGTAAGCACAAGTCGACCGAAAAACTTTCCAGTTTTTGCCGAAATAAAATGTGAGGGACAAGTATCCCTTACCGTTTTCTAGATTTTCTTGAGTCGCCTGTAACTTTCGAACCAGCGATCGAAACCTTTGATAATCATACATTTTCTTGAAGCTCTTTACCCGTACTTTGAGGTAGGACTATCAGCGAAAGCCCGTCTCCAAAAAAATTGTTTCAGTACTAGTGGTCGACCGAGGCGATTCGTCGATTAATCAAGTCTTTGGTTTTTTGGCAGTAACTCCGAAAATAATGCACTTAGAAGGCTCTGCCTGCGATTTTTCAGATCCTCTTTCCGTCCTCTTTAAGCGTGCGTTAGCACAAGTCGACAGAAACACTTTCCATTTTTTGCCGAAATAAAATGTAAGGGGTATGTATCCTTTACCGTTTCCTCGATTTTCTTTAATCGCCTGTTACTTTCAAACCAGCGATCGAAACCTTTGATAATCCCACATTTTCTTGAAGCTCTTGACGCGTTCTGTAAGATAGGACTATCACCGAAAGCCCATATTTAAAAAAAAATGTTCAGTACTAGTGGTCGACCAAGGCGATTCGTCGATTAATCAAGTCTTTGGTTTTTTGGCTGTAACTCCGAAAATAATGCACTTAGAAGGCTCTGCCTGCGATTTGTGTGATCCTCTTTCCGTCCTCTTTAGGCATGCGTAAGCACAAGTCGACCGAAAAACTTTCCAATTTTTGCCGAAATAAAATGTAAGGGGCAAGTATCCCTTACCGTTTTTTGATTTTCTTGAGTCGCCTGTACCTTTCGAACCAGCGATCGAAACCTTTGATAATCATACATTTTCTTGAAGCTCTTTACGCGTACTTTGAGGTAGGACTATCAGCGAAAGCCCATCTTTAAAAAAATTGTTTCTGTACTAGTGGTCGACAGAGGCGATTCGTCTATTAATCAAGTCTTTGGTTTTTTGGCTGTAACTCCGAAAATAATGCACTTAGAAGGCTCTGCCTGCGATTTTTGTGATCCGCTTTCCGTCCCCTTTAAGCGTGCGTAAGCACAAGTCGACCGAAAATTTTTCCAGTTTTTGCCGAAATAAAATGTAAGGGGCAAGTATCCTTTAACGTTTTCTCGATTTTCTTGAATCGCCTGTAATTTTCGAACCAGCGATCGAAACCTTTGACAGTCATACATTTTCTTGACGCTCTTGGCGCGTACTTTACGGTAGGACTATCACCGAAAACCCATATTTAAAAAAAAATGTTCAGTATTAGTGGTCGACCAACGCGATTCGTCGATTAATCAAGTCTTTGGTTTTTGGGCTGTAACTGCGAAAATGATGCACTTAGAAGGCTCTGCCTGCGATTTTTGTGATCCTCTTTCCGTCCCTTTTAAGCGTGCGTAAGCACAAGTCCACCGAAAAACTTTCCAGTTTTTGCCGAAATAAAATGTAAGGGGCAAGTATCCCTTACCGTTTTCTCGATTTTCTGGAATTGCCTGTAACTTTCGAACCAGCGATCGAAACTTTTGATAATCGTACATTTTCTTGAAGCTCTTGACGCGTACTTTAAGGTAGGTCTATCACCGAAAGCCCATAAAAAAAAAAAAGTTCAGTACTAGTGGTCGACCAACGCGATACGTCGATTAATTATGTCTTTGGTTTTTTGGCTGTAACTCCGAAAATAATGCACATAGAAGGCTCTGCCTTCGATTTTTGTGATCCGCTTTCCGTCCCCTTTAAGCGTGCGTAAGCACAAGTCGACCGAAAATTTTTCCAGTTTTTGCCGAAATAAAATGTAAGGGGCAAGTATCCTTTAACGTTTTCTCGATTTTCTTGAATCGCCTGTAACTTTCGAACCATCGATCGAAACCTTTGACAGTAATACATTTTCTTGAAGCTCTTGACGCGTACTTTCAGATAGGACTATCAGCGAAAGCCCATCATCAAAAAAATTTGTTTCAGTACTAGTGGTCGACCAAGGCGATTCGTCGATTAATCAAGTCTTTGGTTTTTTGGCTGTAACTCCGAAAATAATGCACATAGAAGGCTCTGCCTGCGATTTTTGTGATCCTCTTTCCGTCCTCTTTAGGCATGCGTAAGAACAAGTCGACCGAAAAACTTTCCAGTTTTTGCCGAAGTAAAATGTAAGGGGCAAGTATCCCTTACCGTTTTCTAGATTTTCTTGAGTCGCCTGTAACTTTCGAACCAGCGATCGAAACCTTTGATAATCATAAATTTTCTTGAAGATCTTTACGCGTACTTTCAGATAGGACTATCAGTGAAAGCCCATCATAAAAAAAAATGGTTTCAGTGCTAGTGGTCGACCGAGGCGATTCGTCGATTAATCAAGTCTTTGGTTTTTGGGCTGTAACTCCGAAAATAATGCACTTAGAAGGCTCTGCCTGCGATTTTTGTGATCCTCTTTCCGTCCCCTTTAGGCATGCGTAAGCACAAGTCGACCGAAAAACTTTCCAGTTTTTGCCGAAATGAAATGTAAGGGGCAAGTATCCTTTAACGTTTTCTCGATTTTCTTGAATCGCCTGTAACTTTCGAACCAGCGATCGAAACCTTTGATAGTCATACATTTTCTTGAAGCTCTTGACGCGTACTTTACGGTAGGACTATCACCGAAAACCCATATTTAAAAAAAAATGTTCAGTATTAGTGGTCGACCAACGCGAGTCGTCGATTAATTATGTCTTTGGTTTTTTGGCTGTAACTCCGAAAATGATGCACCTAGAAGTCTCTGCCTGCGATTTTTGTGATCCTCTTTCCGTCCCCTTTAAGCGTGCGTAAACACAAGTCGACCGAAAAACTTTCCAGTTTTTGCCGAAATAAAATGTAAGGGGCAAGTATCCCTTACCGTTTTCTCGATTTTGTTGAATTGCCTGTAACTTTCGAACCAGCGATCGAAACCTTTGATAATCATACATTTTCTTGAAGCTCTTGACGCGTACTTTACGGTAGGACTATCACCGAAAGCCCATATTTAAAAAAAAATGTTCAGTACTAGTGGTCGACCAACGCGATTCGTCGATTAATCAAGTCTTTGGTTTTTTGGCTGTAACTCCAAAAATAATGCACTTAGAAGGCTCTGCCTGCGATTTTTGTGATCCGCTTTCCGTCCTCTTTAGGCATGTGTAAGCACAAGTCGACCGAAAAACTTTCCCGTTTTTGCCGAAATAAAATGTAAGGGGCAAGTATCCCTTACCGTTTTCTAGATTTTCTTGAGTCGCCTGTAACTTTCGAACCAGCGATCGGAACCTTTGATAATTATACATTTTCTTGAAGCTCTTGACGCGTTCCTTAAGATAGGACTATCAGCGAAAGCCCGTCTTCAAAAAAAATTGTCTCAGGACTAGTGGTCGACCAAGGCGATTAGTCGATTAATCAAGTCTTCGGTTTTTTGGCTGTTACTCCGAAAATAATGCATTTAGAAGGCTCTGCCTGCGATTTTTGTGATCCTCTTTCCGTCCCTTTTAAGCGTGCGTAAGCACAAGTCCACCGAAAAACTTTCCAGTTTTTGCCGAAATAAAATGTAAGGGGCAAGTATCCCTTACCGTTTTCTCGATTTTCTGGAATTGCCTGTAACTTTCGAACCAGCGATCGAAACCTTTGATAATCATACATTTTCTTGAAGCTCTTGACGCGTACTTTAAGGTAGGACTATCACCGAAAGCCCATATTTAAAAAAAAATGTTCAGTACTAGTGATCGACCAACGCGATTCGTCGATTAATTATGTCTTTGGTTTTTTGGCTGTAACTCCGAAAATAATGCACTTAGAAGGCTCTGCCTTCGATTTTTGTGATCCGCTTTCCGTCCCCTTTAAGCGTGCGTAAGCACAAGTCGACCGAAAATTTTTCCAGTTTTTGCCGAAATAAAATGTAAAGGGCAAGTATCCTTTAACGTTTTCTCGATTTTCTTGAATCGCCTGTAACTTTCGAACCAGCGATCGAAACCTTTGACAGTAATACATTTTCTTGAAGCTCTTGACGCGTACTTTCAGATAGGACTATCAGCGAAAGCCCATCATCAAAAAAATTTGTTTCAGTACTAATGGTCGACCAAGGCGATTCGTCGATTAATCAAGTCTTTGGTTTTTTGGCTGTAACTCCGAAAATAATGCACTTAGAAGGCTCTGCCTGCGATTTTTGTGATCCGCTTCCCGTCCCCTTTAAGCGTGCGTAAGCACAAGTCGACCGAAAATTTTTCCAGTTTTTGCCGAAATAAAATGTAAGGGGCAAGTATCCTTTAACGTTTTCTCGATTTTCTTGAATCGCCTGTAACTTTCGAACCAGCGATCGAAACCTTTGATAGTCATACATTTTCTTGAAACTCTTGACGCGTACTTTCAGATAGGACTATCAGCGAAAGCCCATCATCAATAAAAATTGTTTCAGTACTAGTGGTCGACCAAGGCAATTCGTCAATTAATCAAGTCTTTGTTTTTTGGCTGTAACTCCGAAAATAATGCACTTAGAAGGCTCTGCCTGCGATTTTTGTGATCCTCTTTCCGTCCTCTTTAAGCATGCGTAAGCACAAGTCGACCGAAAAACATTCCAGTTTTTGCCGAAATGAAATGTAAGGGATATGTATCCCTTACCGTCTTCTCGATTTTCCTGAATCGCCTATAACTTTCGAACCAGCGATCGAAACCTTTGATAATCATACATTTTCTTGAAGCTCTTTACGCGTACTCTAAGGTAGGACTATCAGCGAAAGCCCGTTTCAAAAAAAATTGTTTCAGTGCTAGTGGTCGACCGAAGCGATTCGTCGATTAATCAAGTTTTTGGTTTTTTGGCTGCAACTCCGAAAATAATGCACTTAGAAGGCTCTGCCTGCGATTTTTGTGATCCTCTTTCCGTCCTCTTTAGGCATGCGTAAGCACAAGTCGACCGAAAAACTTTCCAGTTTTTGCCGAAATAAAATGTAAGGGGCAAGTATCCCTTACCGTTTTCTCGATTTTCTTGAATTGCCTGTAACTTTCGAACCAGCGATCGAAACCTTTGATAATCATACATTTTCTTGAAGCTCTTGACGCGTTCTGTAAGATAGGACTATCACCGAAAGCCCATATTTAAAAAAAAATGTTCAGTACTAGTGGTCGACCAAGGCGATTCGTCGATTAATCAAGTCTTTGGTTTTTTGGCTGTAACTCCGAAAATAATGCACTTAGAAGGCTCTGCCTGCGATTTTTGTGATCCTCTTTCCGTCCTCTTTAGGCATGCGTAAGCACAAGTCGAACGAAAAACATTCCAGTTTTTGCCGAAATGAAATGTAAGGGATATGTATCCCTTAACGTCTTCTCGATTTTCTTGAGTCGCCTGTAACTTTCGAACCAGCGATCGAAACCTTTGATAATCATACATCTTCTTGAAGCTCTTGACGCGTTCTGTAAGATAGGACTATCACCGAAAGCCCATATTTAAAAAAAAAAGTTCAGTACTAGTGGTCGACCAAGGCGATTCGTCGATTAATCAAGTCTTTGGTTTTTTGGCTGTAACTCCGAAAATAAAACACTTAGAAGGCTCTGCCTGCGATTTTTGTGATCCTCTTTCCGTCCTCTGTAGGCACGCGTAAGCACAAGTCGTCCGAAAAACTTTCCAGTTTTTGCCGAAATAAAATGTAAGGGGCAAGTATCCATTAACGTTTTCTCGATTTTCTCGAACAGCCTGTAACTTTCGAACCAGCGATCGGAACCTTTGATAATTATACATTTTCTTGAAGCTCTTGACGCGTTCCTTAAGATAGGACTATCAGTGAAAGCCCATCATCAAAAAAAATTGTTTCAGTACTAGTGGTCGACCAAGGCGATTCGTCGATTAATCAAGTCTTTGGTTTTTGGGCTGTAACTCCGAAAATAATGCACTTAGAAGGCTCTGCCTGCGATTTTTGTGATCCTCTTTCCGTCCTCTTTAGGCGTGCGTAAGCCCAAGTCGACCGAAAAACTTTCCAGTTTTTGCCGAAATGAAATGTAAGGGATATGTATCCCTTACCGTTTTCTCGATTTTCTGGAATTGCCTGTAACTTTCGAACCAGCGATCGAAACCTTTGATATTCATACATTTTCTTGAAGCTCTTGACGCGTACTTTAAGGTAGGACTATCACCGAAAGCCCATATTTAAAAAAAAATGTTCAGGACTAGTGATCGACCAACGCGATTCGTCGATTAATTATGTCTTTGGTTTTTTGGCTGTAACTCCGAAAATAATGCACTTAGAAGGCTCTGCCTTCGATTTTTGTGATCCGCTTTCCGTCCCCTTTAAGCGTGCGTAAGCACAAGTCGACCGAAAATTTTTCCAGTTTTTGCCGAAATAAAATGTAAGGGGCAAGTATCCTTTAACGTTTTCTCGATTTTCTTGAATCGCCTGTAACTTTCGAACCATCGATCGAAACCTTTGACAGTAATACATTTTCTTGAAGCTCTTGACGCGTACTTTCAGATAGGACTATCAGCGAAAGCCCATCATCAAAAAAATTTGTTTCAGTACTAGTGGTCGACCAAGGCGATTCGTCGATTAATCAAGTCTTTGGTTTTTTGGCTGTAACTCCGAAAATAATGCACTTAGAAGGCTCTGCCTGCGATTTTTGTGATCCTCTTTCCGTCCCCTTTAAGCTTGCGTAAGCACAAGTCGGCCGAAAGCTTTTCCAGTTTTTGCCGAAATAAAATGTAAGGGGCAAGTATCCTTTTACGTTTTCTCGATTTTCTTGAATCGCCTGTAACTTTCGAACCAGCGATCGAAACCTTTGACAGTAATACATTTTCTTGAAGCTCTTGCCGCGTTCTTTAAAATAGGGCTATCAGCGAAAGCCCATCTTTAAAAAAAATTGTTTCAGTGTTAGTGGTCGACCGAGGCGATTCGTCGATTAATCAAGTCTTTGGTTTTTGGGCTGTAACTCCGAAAATAATGCACTTAGAAGGCTCTGCCTCCGATTTTTGTGATCCGCTTTCCGTCCCCTTTAAGCGTGCGTAAGCACAAGTCGACCGAAAATTTTTCCAGTTTTTGCCGAAATAAAATGTAAGGGCCAAGTATCCTTTAACGTTTTCTCGCTTTTCTTGAATCGCCTGTAACTTTCGAACCAGCGATCGAAACCTTTGATAGTCATACATTTTCCTGAAGCTCTTGACGCGTACTTTCAGATAGGACTATCAGCGAAAGCCCATCATCAATAAAAATTGTTTCAGTACTAGTGGTCGACCAAGGCAATTCGTCGATTAATCAAGTCTTTGGTTTTTTGGCTGTAACTCCGAAAATAATGCACTTAGAAGGCTCTGCCTGCGATTTTTGTGATCCTCTTTCCGTCCTCTTTAGGCATGCGTAAGCACAAGTCGAACGAAAAACATTCCAGTTTTTGCCGAAATGAAATGTAAGGGATATGTATCCCTTAACGTCTTCTCGATTTTCTTGAGTCGCCTGTAACTTTCGAACCAGCGATCGAAACCTTTGATAATCATACATCTTCTTGAAGCTCTTGACGCGTTCTGTAAGATAGGACTATCACCGAAAGCCCATATTTAAAAAAAAAAGTTCAGTACTAGTGGTCGACCAAGGCGATTCGTCGATTAATCAAGTCTTTGGTTTTTTGGCTGTAACTCCGAAAATAATGCACTTAGAAGGCTCTGCCTGCGATTTTTGTGATCCCCTTTCCGTCCTCTGTAGGCACGCGTAAGCACAAGTCGTCCGAAAAACTTTCCAGTTTTTGCCGAAATAAAATGTAAGGGGCAAGTATCCATTAACGTTTTCTCGATTTTCTCGAACAGCCTGTAACTTTCGAACCAGCGATCGGAACCTTTGATAATTATACATTTTCTTGAAGCTCTTGACGCGTTCCTTAAGATAGGACTATCAGTGAAAGCCCATCATCAAAAAAAATTGTTTCAGTACTAGTGGTCGACCAAGGCGATTCGTCGATTAATCAAGTCTTTGGTTTTTGGGCTGTAACTCCGAAAATAATGCACTTAGAAGGCTCTGCCTGCGATTTTTGTGATCCTCTTTCCGTCCTCTTTAGGCATGCGTAAGCCCAAGTCGACCGAAAAACTTTCCAGTTTTTGCCGAAATGAAATGTAAGGGATATGTATCCCTTACCGTTTTCTCGATTTTCTGGAATTGCCTGTAACTTTCGAACCAGCGATCGAAACCTTTGATATTCATACATTTTCTTGAAGCTCTTGACGCGTACTTTAAGGTAGGACTATCACCGAAAGCCCATATTTAAAAAAAAATGTTCAGGACTAGTGATCGACCAACGCGATTCGTCGATTAATTATGTCTTTGGTTTTTTGGCTGTAACTCCGAAAATAATGCACTTAGAAGGCTCTGCCTTCGATTTTTGTGATCCGCTTTCCGTCCCCTTTAAGCGTGCGTAAGCACAAGTCGACCGAAAATTTTTCCAGTTTTTGCCGAAATAAAATGTAAGGGGCAAGTATCCTTTAACGTTTTCTCGATTTTCTTGAATCGCCTGTAACTTTCGAACCATCGATCGTGTTGCGTATTGAGAGCGGCTCGATAGAAGAGCGCAGTAGTGACTATATGTCACTGTCGGCACGGATCATTTGAATAAAGAGTGACGGCAGGTCCTGGCGACACTGCCCCACTCTAGATCGCAATCGATACACTGCTCGATGAATGGCTCGCCTATCAGCGGCTCGCGTGACGCGCTATTGTCCACACAAAGGGACAAATCATCTTCGCGAACAACTCTTAGTAAAAACGTCGTGCTTCCGTCCGCATCGATTCGGCACGAGGATCTTTCCCGCGAAATCGATCGGCCATTATCGTCTTACACTTGGTGCTGTACACACGTGTGCAAAATTGAGTTGTGAGTGAGAGAGCGAGAAATTCATCTGGGCAGTTAAGAAACATCATAGCAAATTAACAGGCAGGTTCACCCTCAAAATTTTGTAATCATTTTCATTGTTAATTTGCTGGCATTATTGTAACAGATCAGCGACAAGACCAGCACGTTTTTCGTTGAACCGTTCGCAGGCGACTGTGTGGTTCCGCATTTAGCGACCTGTGATTCTATACAATTGGTAATTCATTTTGTTGCTGTTTCTATCAGATCACTGTACATCTATTTATTTATTTATTGTGAATTAATCACCGTGTGTACTCTTACAATAGAAAAACTCAGCAAGTAATCCAGTGCAGTGGCTGATTGAGCAGCTCACAAGCACTTCGCCTAACATAGAGAAAAGGTACTTTTCATATTCAACTGCGCTTATTCTTTTAATAAAAGTACAGAACACAGCATCTTGTCCAATTATTTCTGCTTGCCTGTCACCAGACTCTTTATTCGAATCCGGCTCTTGTCCCTTTCTTTTACCATCTTGAATTAATAATACAGTCCACTATCATCTCTACCAAACATTTTTTGGTCCTTCGAGCCGGATGTCTGGTCAGCAAGCTCTTCAATTGTGACAAGTGTGTCTTAGATCAGATCAATATGCATCTCGCTCACCTCACTCACTCCTCACAGGTACAGTTAAAAGAGAAAGTCAAGTTCAAGTGCAAGTTCAGGTGCACGTTCAAGTGAAAGTCAAGTTCAAGTGCAACGATGGCATCTCAGGAGCCGACAAAGGAACAGCTGAAGGGTGAAAGTGAACAGCATTCTCAAGAAGAGGAGCAGATGAAGGAGGTCCTAGAAGTGCCGCTCACTACAGGCACTCAGACAAGAGCAAGGTCGCCGTCACCAAACCAAAGCCAGACAGTGGCTAATGAGTTCCGCGTCCAGACCCAGCGGATGAGGCTGACCATGTTGGAGCAGTTTAGTGAAAAGCTGCATTTACAAGGCCTGACAAAAGACCAGCTTAGGAACTATGATCAACAAGCCAAAAAAGTCTGGGATTCCTTCAACAAGGACCATGAGCTCCTGGGTGCATCGTGCAGAAGTAGCTTCCTCCTGCATCCTTATATGACGGAGGGGGTATTTCAAAAGGCATTTGGGGCCTATTCAAAGATCACAGGAGAAGTTGCGGAGGCGCTTCTCAAATTGGAGAGCACTGCTCAAAGTGATGACAGTGAAAGTGGCTCAACAACCGCTCACCCCAAACGGAGCCGGGCCAACAAGCCAGAGATAAAACTCCCAACATTTAGTGGAGAACTCACGTGTTGGCCAGAATTCAGGGATCTCTTCACCTCCCTGATTATAGAAGACACAGATCTGTCTAATGTAGAACGGCTCCAGTATTTGAAGACTAGCTTGCAAGGAGAGGCTGCAAGGCTAGTGTCCGGTGCTCCTATGACATCGGAGGCCTTCTCGAAGGCATGGCGGCGAATTCACGACCGATACAACGACCACGATCGGCTCGTCCAGGCATATTTGGACCGCCTGCTGTCAAATCAACGTGAAGTGCCGCGCACCGGAAGAGCCTTAAACGGACTGCTCGCGGAGGTCAAACAGGACATTGACGCCTTAGTACAGCTCAAGGAGCCAGTGGAGGAATGGAGTCAAATCCTCATCTACGTCATAGCTCGAAGGCTCCCAGCGTCACTGAGGGAGGCCTGGGAAGTCAGTAAAAAGGGCGCAATGGAACGGCCCACATACCACGACCTGCTCAACCTGATACAAGGACGAGCCCAGGCACTGGAATCACTGCCTCCTCAGCAGAACAGTGCACTAAGAACGCAACCAGCTCCACGTGCCACAGTGGGACCGCGCAGTGTCCACACCGCCGTACAACAGACCGGCTCAACGCAGTACCCGTGTGACCATTGCAAAGGGGATCACTTCATCGTAATGTGCCCCAAATTCAAAGACATGCACCCAAGTGAGCGGCACAAGATTGCGGTGCAAAACCGCTTGTGCTTTAACTGTCTGGGGCACCATAACCTACAGGCTTGCTCATCAACAAGAACTTGCAAAACGTGTGGTGGGAGACACCACACTATGATACATTTCCCAGTGCAGAAGACTACTCAAGCATCAACATCGCAATAGGGAAATGTAGTGCCGTTTTGCCGCTGCTCGACGTCAAGCTCAACGAACTGCTCACCGATTCCAAGATCCTGCTCATTGACATTACTAGCTACCTGTCAAGCCCTATTGTTGACACCGATCACGAAGAGCCCAGTTCGACTGCTCATTCATCCCGGATCAGAATTGTCCTTCATTACGAACCATTTGGTCATCACACATGGACTGCCCCGTATGCATGCATCACTTTCCATCACTGGAATTGCGGACGGATCAAACTCCAAGAAAACAAAAGGTGTCACCACATTGCAACTGCAGTCAATGCATTCGTTGCAGTGTATCACAATTGTTGCGTACATCCTGGTCAAACTGACGAATAATATACCGTCATTTGAAGTAGGACATAGAGATTGGCCACACTTAACCTCGCTACAGTTGGCAGATCCTGACTACTTGATACCAAGGCCAATTGATATCATCATTGGAGCAGATGCATATGGAAAAGTGATCATGCCAGAAATAAGGAAACTGTCGGACTCCTCGCCTATTGCTCAACGAACAATTTTTGGCTGGACAGTGCTTGGACCGATCACTGAAGGTGAATCACTGACGCACAGGTCATATCATGCGTCATTGGACCAGTCAGACCAAAACATTCAAGACCTGCTCACGAAGTTCTGGGTTCAAGAGGAAATTCCATCATCTCAAGAACATCTGTATAACCCAGAAGAGGAAGCATGCGAGGAGCATTTCAAAACAACTTACTCACGGGACAAAAGTGGAAGATATACGGTGAGGATACCACTCAAAGCACCTGTGTCTATGCTCGGATCGTCAACTTTGACACCAGAGCGATGTTTGCGTCGGATCATCAAACGACTCTCAGCCAAGGATTCATACAGTGAACTGTACACCACATTTATGAAGGAGTATGAAGAGTTGGGACACATGAGACGCGCACCAAGCGGTCTCATACCAACAGTGCATCATCATGAGCTCACTACTGCTCAGCGATCTGACGAGATGACCTTAGCACATGACGCTTCGGCGTCAGGAGGGTTGAGGGTCTCACAAAGTCAGTCGTTGGAGCACGGTGCAGTTCAACCACCATACTACCTTCCACATCATGGTGTTGTCCGAGAGGACAGTAGTACAACAAAACTGAGAGTTGTGTTCAATGGATCAAGCCCAACATCAACAGGGATATCGCTCAATGACATCCAACACACAGGTGCAAAAGTACAAAAAGACATTGTTGAAGTACTTTTGTGGATCAGAAAATTCAAGTATCTGTTCACCACCGATATCAAGCAGATGTATCGACAGATCAAAGTACATCAGGACGACTGGGATTTACAACGGATCTTGTGGATCGATGACCAGCACAACGTAGTGCCATACCAACTAACCACCGTTACATACGGAACAAGATCAGCTCCATTCCTCGCAATCAGAACAATTCTGCAGCTGGTAGAGGACGAAGGTCATCGATTTCCATTGGCAATTGACCCGATCATTAAGGGCAGATATGTAGACGATATATTTGGAGGAGCAGATCACTATGAAGAGCTTGACGAAATATCAAACCAGGTAACCCACCTTTGCAAGGCGGGCGGGTTCCCATTGGCAAAATGGCACAGCAACAGTAAAGAATTCACACAGCAACCGGATCACCAAGCACCAAAGAGCACAGAGCATTTATTTGAAGATAGCAGTACAAAAATCTTAGGCCTGTCTTGGATACCTTACACAGACACCTTCAAGTACTGTGTAAATCCACCGCTCACAAGTTCCAACGTGACGAAGAGAATCATATTGTCAGAAACTGCTCAACTATATGATCCTCTTGGATTCTTATCACCATTTGTCGTGAGAGCCAAGGTACTGCTCCAAGAATTATGGCTCGAGAAGCTGAAGTGGGACGATACAGTGTCTCCAAACATCACGACAAAGTGGAATGCGTTCAGATTAGAACTCGAACAAGTACCTGATCTTGCTGTCCCTCGCTGAATTCGAACTACAGCGGATTCAACGATAGAACTGCACGGGTTCTCAGATGCATCGCAACTTGCAATGGCAGCTGCTATCTTCATCAAGACGACTGATCCAGGAGGTGCAGTCAGTGTCACATTGGTTTGTGCAAAGTCAAAAGTCGCTCCGCTCAAGAGAATGTCGATTCCTAGGTTGGAATTGACAGCAGCTCTACTCGCTGCAAAGCTCATGAGACATGTACAAACCACACCTGAGATCAATGACGTGAAGAAATTCTTGTGGACCGATTCATTAGTGACATTGACCTGGATCAAATCGCATCCTTCACGGTGGAAAGACTATGTCAGGAATCGAGTGTCAACAATTCAAGATCTTACTCCAAGCAGCGTATGGAGGTTTGTTCCTGGCAAAGAAAATCCAACCGACTGTGCTTCTAGAGGACTTACGATTTCCCAGCTCCAGAAGCATAAACTGTGGTGGACAGGACCACAGTGGTTACACAACGACGAAAAGTCGTGGCCGAGACAACCAACAGAACAGGATTCACAATCAAGGCAAGAGGAGCGTCCGGGGCTCACTCTCACCGTGGCAACAGTTCAAAAAAAGTATCACTGGGAAATGATTTACAATTTCTCGTCACTTATGAGACTGCTCAGAGTGACAGCAATTTGCTTTAGAGTTGGCCAGATCATCAAGAAGACGCCACGGGCAACACTCTCGTATCCACTTACGCCACACGATATAGAACGTGCGAGAGTGTTTTGGATCAAAGCAACACAAGCAGCATTTTTTCAGGTTGAACTCAAACAGCTCACCTCGGCCAAGCTACCACCATCACATCCTTTCAACCGACTGACTGCCTTTATTGACACACGAGGCATCATTCGTGTTGGAGGAAGAATCGATCAATCGAAGTTGGAACTTGAGACAGTGCACCCAGCAATCCTCCCACGTGAGACATGGTTTACGAATCTGATCATAGCAGATGCGCATCAAAAGACACTCCATGGTGGTACGCAGCTCACCATGAATTACATTCGACGATCATACTGGATCATTGGTGGTAGAGCTCCAGTAAGATCATACATTCTTCGCTGCACTACATGTGCTCGATACCGTGGCATTCGAGCACAACAACTGATGGGTCAGCTCCCCCCAGCGCGGATCACACCGTCCCGACCGTTCTCCACTTCAGGCGTGGACTACGCTGGTCCACTTACCATCAAGACCTGGAAGGGAAAGGGCGCCAAGAAACAGAAAGGATGGCTGTGCATCTTCGTGTGTTTCGTCACTTCGGCTCTGCATCTGGAGGCTGTAAGTGATTACTCAACTGACTCATTTTTAGCTGCTTTTAGACGGTTCACAGGGCGAAGGGGCATCTGCAGAACACTACACAGTGACTGCGGCTCAAACTTCGTTGGAGCGGATGCTGCCTTGAAGAAACTGTTCACCGAGGGAACCGAAGAATCAAACCAACTGTACTGCTCACTAACAGAGAATGGAACAACGTGGAAATTCAATCCACCTGCAGCACCTCACATGGGAGGAAAATGGGAAGCAGCAGTCAAATCTGTCAAACACCATTTGAACCGAACGATAGGAGAGACTGCGCTTACGTATGAAGAACTGATCACATTACTTGCACAAATTGAAGCTGTTCTTAATTCCAGACCATTGGAGCCATTAACAGATGATCCTGACGATGTGTCAGCGCTAACACCAGCTCATTTCCTGATTGGCGAACCAATTGCAACAGTTCCAGAACCATCGCTTATTGACACTGCACCAACAAGGTTGTCACGATGGCAATTCATCCAGCAACGGCTCCAATACTTCTGGTCTAAATGGTCAACTCAGCATCTTCAACGACATCTATCGACATCCAAGTGGCACCACCCATCACACGAGATCAAGGTTGGATCATTGGTACTAATCACAGACGAAAGGCTGCCTCCTACAAAGTGGCCTCTTGCCAGAGTCACTGAGCTACACCCAGGAAAAGATGGGCTGACTCGTGTGGTGTCGCTCAAGACGGCCACAACTACGTTGACAAGACCGATCACCAAACTTGCGATTCTGCCTGCACCAGCTCAAGCAGAACAATTCAAGAAAATCAGCGACACAGTCGCTGATGGCGGGCGGAATGTTGCGTATTGAGAGCGGCTCGATAGAAGAGCGCAGTAGTGACTATATGTCACTGTCGGCACGGATCATTTGAATAAAGAGTGACGGCAGGTCCTGGCGACACTGCCCCACTCTAGATCGCAATCGATACACTGCTCGATGAATGGCTCGCCTATCAGCGGCTCGCGTGACGCGCTATTGTCCACACAAAGGGACAAATCATCTTCGCGAACAACTCTTAGAAAAAACGTCGTGCTTCCGTCCGCATCGATTCGGCACGAGGATCTTTCCCGCGAAATCGATCGGCCATTATCGTCTTACACTTGGTGCTGTACACACGTGTGCAAAATTGAGTTGTGAGTGAGAGAGCGAGAAATTCATCTGGGCAGTTAAGAAACATCATAGCAAATTAACAGGCAGGTTCACCCTCAAAATTGTGTAATCATTTTCATTGTTAATTTGCTGGCATTATTGTAACAGATCAGCGACAAGACCAGCACGTTTTTCGTTGAACCGTTCGCAGGCGACTGTGTGGTTCCGCATTTAGCGACCTGTGATTCTATACAATTGGTAATTCATTTTGTTGCTGTTTCTATCAGATCACTGTACATCTATTTATTTATTTATTGTGAATTAATCACCGTGTGTACTCTTACAATAGAAAAACTCAGCAAGTAATCCAGTGCAGTGGCTGATTGAGCAGCTCACAAGCACTTCGCCTAACATAGAGAAAAGGTACTTTTCATATTCAACTGCGCTTATTCTTTTAATAAAAGTACAGAACACAGCATCTTGTCCAATTATTTCTGCTTGCCTGTCACCAGACTCTTTATTCGAATCCGGCTCTTGTCCCTTTCTTTTACCATCTTGAATTAATAATACAGTCCACTATCATCTCTACCAAACAGATCGAAACCTTTGACAGTAATACATTTTCTTGAAGCTCTTGACGCGTACTTTCAGATAGGACTATCAGCGAAAGCCCATCATCAAAAAAATTTGTTTCAGTACTAGTGGTCGACCAAGGCGATTCGTCGATTAATCAAGTCTTTGGTTTTTTGGCTGTAACTCCAAAAATAATGAACTTAGAAGGCACTGCCTGCGATTTTTGTGATCCGCTTTCCGTCCCCTTTAAGCGTGCGTAAGCACAAGTCGACCGAAAATTTTTCTAGTTTTTGCCGAAATAAAATGTGAGGGGCAAGTATCCTTTAACGTTTTCTCGATTTTCTTGAATCGCCTGTAACTTTCGAACCAGCGATCGAAACCTTTGATAGTCATACATTTTCTTGAAGCTCTTGACGCGTACTTTCAGATAGGACTATCAGCGAAAGCCCATCATCAATAAAAATTGTTTCAGTACTAGTGGTCGACCAAGGCGATTCGTCGATTAATCAAGTCTTTGGTTTTTTGGCTGTAACTCCAAAAATAATGAACTTAGAAGGCTCTGCCTGCGATTTATGTGATCCGCTTTCCGTCCCCTTTAAGCGTGCGTAAGCACAAGTCGACCGAAAATTTTTCTAGTTTTTGCCGAAATAAAATGTGAGGAGCAAGTATCCTTTAACGTTTTCTCGATTTTCTTGAATCGCCTGTAACTTTCGAACCAGCGATCGAAACCTTTGATAGTCATAGATATTCTTGAAGCTCTTGACGCGTACTTTCAGATAGGACTATCAGCGAAAGCCCATCATCAATAAAAATTGTTTCAGTACTAGTGGTCGACCAAGGCAATTCGTCGATTAATCAAGTCTTTGGTTTTTTGGCTGTAACTCCGAAAATAATGCACTTAGAAGGCTCTGCCTGCGATTTTTGTGATCCTCTTTCGGTCCTCTTTAGGCATGCGTAAGCACAAGTCGACCGAAAAACATTCCAGTTTTTGCCGAAATGAAATGTAAGGGATATGTATCCCTTAACGTCTTCTCGATTTTCCTGAATCGCCTGTAACTTTCGAACCAGCGATCGATACCTGTGATAATCATACATTTTCTTGAAGCTCTTGACGCGTACTTTACGGTAGGACTATCACCGAAAACCCATATTTAAAAAAAAATGTTTAGTACTAGTGGTCGACCAACGCGATTCGTCGATTAATCAAGTCTTTGGTTTTTGGGCTGTAACTCCGAAAATAATGCACTTAGAAGGCTCTGCTTCCGATTTTTCAGATCCTCTTTCCGTCCTCTTTAAGCGTGCGTTAGCACAAGTCGACCGAAACACTTTCCATTTTTTGCCGAAATAAAATGTAAGGGGTATGTATCCTTTACCGTTTCCTCGATTTTCTTTAATCGCCTGTTACTTTCAAACCAGCGATCGAAACCTTTGATAATCCCACATTTTCTTGAAGCTCTTGACGCGTTCTGTAAGATAGGACTATCACCGAAAGCCCATATTTAAAAAAAAATGTTCAGTACTAGTGGTCGACCAAGGCGATTCGTCGATTAATCAAGTCTTTGGTTTTTTGGCTGTAACTCCGAAAATAATGCACTTAGAAGGCTCTGCCTGCGATTTTTGTGATCCTCTTTCCGTCCTCTTTAGGCATGCGTAAGCACAAGTCGACCGAAAAACTTTCCAATTTTTGCCGAAATAAAATGTAAGGGGCAAGTATCCCTTACCGTTTTTTGATTTTCTTGAGTCGCCTGTACCTTTCGAACCAGCGATCGAAACCTTTGATAATCATACATTTTCTTGAAGCTCTTGACGCGTTCTGTAAGATAGGACTATCACCGAAAGCCCATATTTAAAAAAAAATGTTCAGTACTAGTGGTCGACCAACGCGATTCGTCGATTAATCAAGTCTTTGGTTTTTGGGCTGTAACTCCGAAAATAATGCACTTAGAAGGCTCTGCCTGCGATTTTTGTGATCCTCTTTCCGTCCCTTTTAAGCGTGCGTAAGCACAAGTCGACCGAAAAACTTTCCAGTTTTTGCCGAAATAAAATGTGAGGGACAAGTATCCCTTACCGTTTTCTAGATTTTCTTGAGTCGCCTGTAACTTTCGAACCAGCGATCGAAACCTTTGATAATCATACATTTTCTTGAAGCTCTTTACCCGTACTTTGAGGTAGGACTATCAGCGAAAGCCCGTCTCCAAAAAAATTGTTTCAGTACTAGTGGTCGACCGAGGCGATTCGTCGATTAATCAAGTCTTTGGTTTTTTGGCTGTAACTCCGAAAATAATGCACTTAGAAGGCTCTGCCTGCGATTTTTCTGATCCTCTTTCCGTCCTCTTTAGGCATGCGTAAGCACAAGTCGACCGAAAAACTTTCCAGTTTTTGCCGAAAAAAAATGTAAGGGGCAAGTATCCCTTACCGTTTTTTGATTTTCTTGAGTCGCCTGTAACTTTCGAACCAGCGATCGAAACCTTTGATAATCATACATGTTCTTGAAGCTCTTTACGCGTACTTTGAGGTAGGACTATCAGCGAAAGCCCATCTTTAAAAAAATTGTTTCTGTACTAGTGGTCGACCGAGGCGATTCGTCTATTAATCAAGTCTTTGGTTTTTTGGCTGTAACTCCGAAAATAATGCACTTAGAAGGCTCTGCCTGCGATTTTTGTGATCCTCTTTCCGTCCTCTTTAGGCGTGCGTAAGCACAAGTCGACCGGAAAACTTTCCAGTTTTTGCCGAAATAAAATGTAAGGGGCAAGTATCCCTTACCGTTTTCTCGATTTTCTTGAATTGCCCGTAACTTTCGAACCAGCGATCGAAACCTTTGACAGTAATACATTTTCTTGAAGCTCTTGACGCGTACTTTCAGATAGGACTATCAGTGAAAGCCCATCATCAAAAAAAATTTTTTCAGTACTAGTGGTCGACCAAGGCGATTCGTCGATTAATCAAGTCTTTGGTTTTTTGGCTGTAACTCCAAAAATAATGCACTTAGAAGGCTCTGCCAGCGATTTTTGTGATACACATTCCGTTCTTTGTAGGCATGCGTAAGCACAAGTCGAACGAAAAACTTTCCAGTTTTTGCCGAAATAAAATGTAAGGGGCAAGTATCCCTTACCGTTTTCTCGATTTTTTGAATCGCCTGTAACTTTCGAACCAGCGATCGAAACCTTTGATAATCATACATTTCCCTGAAGCTCTTGACGCGTACTTCCAGATAGGACTATCAGCGAAAGCCCATCATCAAAAGAAATTGTTTCAGTACTAGTGGTCGACCAAGGCGATTCGTCGATTAATCAAGTCTTTGGTTTTTTGGCTGTAACTCCAAAAACAATGAACTTAGAAGGCTCTGCCTGCGATTTTTGTGATCCTCTTTCCGTCCTCTTTAGGCATGCGTAAGCACAAGTCGACCGAAAAACTTTCCAGTTTTTGCCGAAATAAAATGTAAGGGGCAAGTATCCCTTACCGTTTTTGATTTTCTTGAATTGCCTGTAACTTTCGAACCAGCGAGCGAAACCTTTGATAATCATACATTTTCTTGAAGCTCTTTACGCGTACTTTGAGGTAGGACTATCAGCGAAAGCCCGTCTTCAAAAAAAATTGTTTCAGTGCTAGTGGTCGACCGAGGCGATTCGTCGATTAATCAAGTCTTTGGTTTTTTGGCTGTAACTCCGAAAATAATGCACTTAGAAGGCTCTGCCTGCGATTTTTGTGATCCTCTTTCCGTCCTCTGTAGGCACGCGTAAGCACAAGTCGAACGAAAAACTTTCAATTATTTGCCGAAATAAAATGTAAGGGGTATGTATCCCTTACCGTTTCCTCTTTTTCCTTTAATCGCCTGCTACTTTCGAACCAGCGGTCGAAACCTTTGATAGTCATACATTTTCGGGAAGCTCTTGATGCGTACTTCAAGATATTACTATCAGCGACATCCCATCTTCAAAAAAAAATTGTTTCAGTAGTAGTGGTCGACCGAGGCGATTCGTTGATTAATCAAGTCTTTGGTTTTTTGGCTGTAACTCCGAAAATAATGCACTTAGAAGGCTCTGCCTCCGATTTTTGTGATCCTCTTTCCGTCCCCTTTAAGCGTGCGTAAGCATAAGTCGACCGAAAAACTTTCCAGTTTTTGCCGAAATAAAATGTAAGGGGCAAGTATCCCTTACCGTTTTCTCGATTTTCTTGAATTGCCTGTAACTTTCGAACCAGCGATCGAAACCTTTGATAATCATACATTTTCTTGAAGCTCTTGACGCGTACTTTACGGTAGGACTATCACCGAAAGCCCATATTTAAAAAAAAATGTTCAGTACTAGTGGTCGACCAACGCGATTCGTCGATTAATCAAGTCTTTGGTTTTTTGGCTGTAACTCCAAAAATAATGCACTTAGAAGGCTCTGCCTGCGATTTTTGTGATCCGCTTTCCGTCCTCTTTAGGCATGCGTAAGCACAAGTCGACCGAAAAACTTTCCCGTTTTTGCCGAAATAAAATGTAAGGGGCAAGTATCCCTTACCGTTTTCTAGATTTTCTTGAGTCGCCTGTAACTTTCGAACCAGCGATCGGAACCTTTGATAATTATACATTTTCAAGAAAGCTCTTGACGCGTTCCTTAAGATAGGACTATCAGCGAAAGCCCGTCTTCAAAAAAAATTGTCTCAGGACTAGTGGTCGACCAAGGCGATTAGTCGATTAATCAAGTCTTCGGTTTTTTGGCTGTAACTCCGAAAATAATGCACTTAGAAGGCTCTGCCTGCGATTTTTGTGATCCTCTTTCCGTCCCTTTTAAGCGTGCGTAAGCACAAGTCCACCGAAAAACTTTCCAGTTTTTGCCGAAATAAAATGTAAGGGGCAAGTATCCCTTACCGTTTTCTCGATTTTCTGGAATTGCCTGTAACTTTCGAACCAGCGATCGAAACCTTTGATAATCATACATTTTCTTGAAGCTCTTGACGCGTACTTTAAGGTAGGACTATCACCGAAAGCCCATATTTAAAAAAAAATGTTCAGTACTAGTGATCGACCAACGCGATTCGTCGATTAATTATGTCTTTGGTTTTTTGGCTGTAACTCCGAAAATAATGCACTTAGAAGGCTCTGCCTTCGATTTTTGTGATCCGCTTTCCGTCCCCTTTAAGCGTGCGTAAGCACAAGTCGACCGAAAATTTTTCCAGTTTTTGCCGAAATAAAATGTAAGGGGCAAGTATCCTTTAACGTTTTCTCGATTTTCTTGAATCGCCTGTAACTTTCGAACCATCGATCGAAACCTTTGACAGTAATACATTTTCTTGAAGCTCTTGACGCGTACTTTCAGATAGGACTATCAGCGAAAGCCCATCATCAATAAAAATTGTTTCAGTACTAGTGGTCGACCAAGGCAATTCGTCAATTAATCAAGTCTTTGGTTTTTTGGCTGTAACTCCGAAAATAATGCACTTAGAAGGCTCTGCCTGCGATTTTTGTGATCCTCTTTCCGTCCTCTTTAAGCATGCGTAAGCACAAGTCGACCGAAAAACATTCCAGTTTTTGCCGAAATGAAATGTAAGGGATATGTATCCCTTACCGTCTTCTCGATTTTCCTGAATCGCCTGTAACTTTCGAACCAGCGATCGAAACCTTTGATAATCATACATTTTCTTGAAGCTCTTTACGCGTACTCTAAGGTAGGACTATCAGCGAAAGCCCGTTTCAAAAAAAATTGTTTCAGTGCTAGTGGTCGACCGAAGCGATTCGTCGATTAATCAAGTCTTTGGTTTTTTGGCTGTAACTCCGAAAATAATGCACTTAGAAGGCTCTGCCTGCGATTTTTGTGATCCTCTGTCCGTCCTCTTTAGGCATGCGTAAGCACAAGTCGACCGAAAAACTTTCCAGTTTTTGCCGAAATAAAATGTAAGAGGCAAGTATCCCTTACCGTTTTCTCGATTTTCTTGAATTGCCTGTAACTTTCGAACCAGCGATCGAAACCTCTGATAATCATACATTTTCTTGAAGCTCTTGACGCGTACTTTACGGTAGGACTATCACCGAAAACCCATATTTAAAAAAAAATGTTCAGTACTAGTGGTCGACCAACGCGATTCGTCGATTAATCAAGTCTTTGGTTTTTGGGCTGTAACTCCGAAAATAATGCACTTAGAAGGCTCTGCCTGCGATTTTTGTGATCCTCCTTCCGTCCCTTTTAAGCGTGCGTAAGCACAAGTCGACCGA
Source organism: Anoplius nigerrimus (assembly GCA_914767735.1). Taxonomy (NCBI): domain Eukaryota; kingdom Metazoa; phylum Arthropoda; class Insecta; order Hymenoptera; family Pompilidae; genus Anoplius; species Anoplius nigerrimus. Next base: position 825,929 of record OU612079.1, on the reverse strand, counting down.
AAAACTTTCCAGTTTTTGCCGAAATAAAATGTGAGGGACAAGTATCCCTTACCGTTTTCTAGATTTTCTTGAGTCGCCTGTAACTTTCGAACCAGCGATCGAAACCTTTGATAATCATACATTTTCTTGAAGCTCTTTACCCGTACTTTGAGGTAGGACTATCAGCGAAAGCCCGTCTCCAAAAAAATTGTTTCAGTACTAGTGGTCGACCGAGGCGATTCGTCGATTAATCAAGTCTTTGGTTTTTTGGCTGTAACTCCGAAAATAATGCACTTAGAAGGCTCTGCCTGCGATTTTTCTGATCCTCTTTCCGTCCTCTTTAGGCATGCGTAAGCACAAGTCGACCGAAAAACTTTCCAGTTTTTGCCGAAAAAAAATGTAAGGGGCAAGTATCCCTTACCGTTTTTTGATTTTCTTGAGTCGCCTGTAACTTTCGAACCAGCGATCGAAACCTTTGATGATCATACATGTTCTTGAAGCTCTTTACGCGTACTTTGAGGTAGGACTATCAGCGAAAGCCCATCTTTAAAAAAATTGTTTCTGTACTAGTGGTCGACCGAGGCGATTCGTCTATTAATCAAGTCTTTGGTTTTTTGGCTGTAACTCCGAAAATAATGCACTTAGAAGGCTCTGCCTGCGATTTTTGTGATCCTCTTTCCGTCCTCTTTAGGCGTGCGTAAGCACAAGTCGACCGGAAAACTTTCCAGTTTTTGCCGAAATAAAATGTGAGGGGCAAGTATCCCTTACCGTTTTCTCGATTTTCTTGAATTGCCCGTAACTTTCGAACCAGCGATCGAAACCTTTGACAGTAATACATTTTCTTGAAGCTCTTGACGCGTACTTTCAGATAGGACTATCAGTGAAAGCCCATCATCAAAAAAAATTTTTTCAGTACTAGTGGTCGACGAAGGCGATTCGTCGATTAATCAAGTCTTTGGTTTTTTGGCTGTAACTCCAAAAATAATGCACTTAGAAGGCTCTGCCAGCGATTTTTGTGATACACATTCCGTTCTTTGTAGGCATGCGTAAGCACAAGTCGAACGAAAAACTTTCCAGTTTTTGCCGAAATAAAATGTAAGGGGCAAGTATCCCTTACCGTTTTCTCGATTTTTTGAATCGCCTGTAACTTTCGAACCAGCGATCGAAACCTTTGATAATCATACATTTCCCTGAAGCTCTTGACGCGTACTTCCAGATAGGACTATCAGCGAAAGCCCATCATCAAAAGAAATTGTTTCAGTACTAGTGGTCGACCAAGGCGATTCGTCGATTAATCAAGTCTTTGGTTTTTTGGCTGTAACTCCAAAAACAATGAACTTAGAAGGCTCTGCCTGCGATTTTTGTGATCCTCTTTCCGTCCTCTTTAGGCATGCGTAAGCACAAGTCGACCGAAAAACTTTCCAGTTTTTGCCGAAATAAAATGTAAGGGGCAAGTATCCCTTACCGTTTTTGATTTTCTTGAAATGCCTGTAACTTTCGAACCAGCGATCGAAACCTTTGATAATCATACATTTTCTTGAAGCTCTTTACGCGTACTTTGAGGTAGGACTATCAGCGAAAGCCCGTCTTCAAAAAAAATTGTTTCAGTGCTAGTGGTCGACCGAGGCGATTCGTCGATTAATCAAGTCTTTGGTTTTTTGGCTGTAACTCCGAAAATAATGCACTTAGAAGGCTCTGCCTGCGATTTTTGTGATCCTCTTTCCGTCCTCTGTAGGCACGCGTAAGCACAAGTCGAACGAAAAACTTTCAATTATTTGCCGAAATAAAATGTAAGGGGTATGTATCCCTTACCGTTTCCTCTTTTTCCTTTATTCGCCTGCTACTTTCGAACCAGCGGTCGAAACCTTTGATAGTCATACATTTTCGGGAAGCTCTTGATGCGTACTTCAAGATATTACTATCAGCGACATCCCATCTTCAAAAAAAAATTGTTTCAGTAGTAGTGGTCGACCGAGGCGATTCGTTGATTAATCAAGTCTTTGGTTTTTTGGCTGTAACTCCGAAAATAATGCACTTAGAAGGCTCTGCCTCCGATTTTTGTGATCCTCTTTCCGTCCCCTTTAAGCGTGCGTAAGCATAAGTCGACCGAAAAACTTTCCAGTTTTTGCCGAAATAAAATGTAAGGGGCAAGTATCCCTTACCGTTTTCTCGATTTTCTTGAATTGCCTGTAACTTTCGAACCAGCGATCGAAACCTTTGATAATCATACATTTTCTTGAAGCTCTTGACGCGTACTTTACGGTAGGACTATCACCGAAAGCCCATATTTAAAAAAAAATGTTCAGTACTAGTGGTCGACCAACGCGATTCGTCGATTAATCAAGTCTTTGGTTTTTTGGCTGTAACTCCAAAAATAATGCACTTAGAAGGCTCTGCCTGCGATTTTTGTGATCCGCTTTCCGTCCTCTTTAGGCATGTGTAAGCACAAGTCGACCGAAAAACTTTCCCGTTTTTGCCGAAATAAAATGTAAGGGGCAAGTATCCCTTACCGTTTTCTAGATTTTCTTGAGTCGCCTGTAACTTTCGAACCAGCGATCGGAACCTTTGATAATTATACATTTTCAAGAAAGCTCTTGACGCGTTCCTTAAGATAGGACTATCAGCGAAAGCCCGTCTTCAAAAAAAATTGTCTCAGGACTAGTGGTCGACCAAGGCGATTAGTCGATTAATCAAGTCTTCGGTTTTTTGGCTGTAACTCCGAAAATAATGCATTTAGAAGGCTCTGCCTGCGATTTTTGTGATCCTCTTTCCGTCCCTTTTAAGCGTGCGTAAGCACAAGTCCACCGAAAAACTTTCCAGTTTTTGCCGAAATAAAATGTAAGGGGCAAGTATCCCTTACCGTTTTCTCGATTTTCTGGAATTGCCTGTAACTTTCGAACCAGCGATCGAAACCTTTGATAATCATACATTTTCTTGAAGCTCTTGACGCGTACTTTAAGGTAGGACTATCACCGAAAGCCCATATTTAAAAAAAAATGTTCAGTACTAGTGATCGACCAACGCGATTCGTCGATTAATTATGTCTTTGGTTTTTTGGCTGTAACTCCGAAAATAATGCACTTAGAAGGCTCTGCCTTCGATTTTTGTGATCCGCTTTCCGTCCCCTTTAAGCGTGCGTAAGCACAAGTCGACCGAAAATTTTTCCAGTTTTTGCCGAAATAAAATGTAAGGGGCAAGTATCCTTTAACGTTTTCTCGATTTTCTTGAATCGCCTGTAACTTTCGAACCATCGATCGAAACCTTTGACAGTAATACATTTTCTTGAAGCTCTTGACGCGTACTTTCAGATAGGACTATCAGCGAAAGCCCATCATCAATAAAAATTGTTTCAGTACTAGTGGTCGACCAAGGCAATTCGTCAATTAATCAAGTCTTTGGTTTTTTGGCTGTAACTCCGAAAATAATGCACTTAGAAGGCTCTGCCTGCGATTTTTGTGATCCTCTTTCCGTCCTCTTTAAGCATGCGTAAGCACAAGTCGACCGAAAAACATTCCAGTTTTTGCCGAAATGAAATGTAAGGGATATGTATCCCTTACCGTCTTCTCGATTTTCCTGAATCGCCTGTAACTTTCGAACCAGCGATCGAAACCTTTGATAATCATACATTTTCTTGAAGCTCTTTACGCGTACTCTAAGGTAGGACTATCAGCGAAAGCCCGTTTCAAAAAAAATTGTTTCAGTGCTAGTGGTCGACCGAAGCGATTCGTCGATTAATCAAGTCTTTGGTTTTTTGGCTGTAACTCCGAAAATAATGCACTTAGAAGGCTCTGCCTGCGATTTTTGTGATCCTCTTTCCGTCCTCTTTAGGCATGCGTAAGCACAAGTCGACCGAAAAACTTTCCAGTTTTTGCCGAAATAAAATGTAAGAGGCAAGTATCCCTTACCGTTTTCTCGATTTTCTTGAATTGCCTGTAACTTTCGAACCAGCGATCGAAACCTCTGATAATCATACATTTTCTTGAAGCTCTTGACGCGTACTTTACGGTAGGACTATCACCGAAAACCCATATTTAAAAAAAAATGTTCAGTACTAGTGGTCGACCAACGCGATTCGTCGATTAATCAAGTCTTTGGTTTTTGGGCTGTAACTCCGAAAATAATGCACTTAGAAGGCTCTGCCTGCGATTTTTGTGATCCTCCTTCCGTCCCTTTTAAGCGTGCGTAAGCACAAGTCGACCGAAAAACTTTCCAGTTTTTGCCGAAATAAAATGTGAGGGACAAGTATCCCTTACCGTTTTCTAGATTTTCTTGAGTCGCCTGTAACTTTCGAACCAGCGATCGAAACCTTTGATAATCATACATTTTCTTGAAGCTCTTTACCCGTACTTTGAGGTAGGACTATCAGCGAAAGCCCGTCTCCAAAAAAATTGTTTCAGTACTAGTGGTCGACCGAGGCGATTCGTCGATTAATCAAGTCTTTGGTTTTTTGGCTGTAACTCCGAAAATAATGCACTTAGAAGGCTCTGCCTGCGATTTTTCTGATCCTCTTTCCGTCCTCTTTAGGCATGCGTAAGCACAAGTCGACCGAAAAACTTTCCAGTTTTTGCCGAAAAAAAATGTAAGGGGCAAGTATCCCTTACCGTTTTTTGATTTTCTTGAGTCGCCTGTAACTTTCGAACCAGCGATCGAAACCTTTGATGATCATACATGTTCTTGAAGCTCTTTACGCGTACTTTGAGGTAGGACTATCAGCGAAAGCCCATCTTTAAAAAAATTGTTTCTGTACTAGTGGTCGACCGAGGCGATTCGTCTATTAATCAAGTCTTTGGTTTTTTGGCTGTAACTCCGAAAATAATGCACTTAGAAGGCTCTGCCTGCGATTTTTGTGATCCTCTTTCCGTCCTCTTTAGGCGTGCGTAAGCACAAGTCGACCGGAAAACTTTCCAGTTTTTGCCGAAATAAAATGTGAGGGGCAAGTATCCCTTACCGTTTTCTCGATTTTCTTGAATTGCCCGTAACTTTCGAACCAGCGATCGAAACCTTTGACAGTAATACATTTTCTTGAAGCTCTTGACGCGTACTTTCAGATAGGACTATCAGTGAAAGCCCATCATCAAAAAAAATTTTTTCAGTACTAGTGGTCGACCAAGGCGATTCGTCGATTAATCAAGTCTTTGGTTTTTTGGCTGTAACTCCAAAAATAATGCACTTAGAAGGCTCTGCCAGCGATTTTTGTGATACACATTCCGTTCTTTGTAGGCATGCGTAAGCACAAGTCGAACGAAAAACTTTCCAGTTTTTGCCGAAATAAAATGTAAGGGGCAAGTATCCCTTACCGTTTTCTCGATTTTTTGAATCGCCTGTAACTTTCGAACCAGCGATCGAAACCTTTGATAATCATACATTTCCCTGAAGCTCTTGACGCGTACTTCCAGATAGGACTATCAGCGAAAGCCCATCATCAAAAGAAATTGTTTCAGTACTAGTGGTCGACCAAGGCGATTCGTCGATTAATCAAGTCTTTGGTTTTTTGGCTGTAACTCCAAAAACAATGAACTTAGAAGGCTCTGCCTGCGATTTTTGTGATCCTCTTTCCGTCCTCTTTAGGCATGCGTAAGCACAAGTCGACCGAAAAACTTTCCAGTTTTTGCCGAAATAAAATGTAAGGGGCAAGTATCCCTTACCGTTTTTGATTTTCTTGAAATGCCTGTAACTTTCGAACCAGCGATCGAAACCTTTGATAATCATACATTTTCTTGAAGCTCTTTACGCGTACTTTGAGGTAGGACTATCAGCGAAAGCCCGTCTTCAAAAAAAATTGTTTCAGTGCTAGTGGTCGACCGAGGCGATTCGTCGATTAATCAAGTCTTTGGTTTTTTGGCTGTAACTCCGAAAATAATGCACTTAGAAGGCTCTGCCTGCGATTTTTGTGATCCTCTTTCCGTCCTCTGTAGGCACGCGTAAGCACAAGTCGAACGAAAAACTTTCAATTATTTGCCGAAATAAAATGTAAGGGGTATGTATCCCTTACCGTTTCCTCTTTTTCCTTTAATCGCCTGCTACTTTCGAACCAGCGGTCGAAACCTTTGATAGTCATACATTTTCGGGAAGCTCTTGATGCGTACTTCAAGATATTACTATCAGCGACATCCCATCTTCAAAAAAAATTGTTTCAGTAGTAGTGGTCGACCGAGGCGATTCGTTGATTAATCAAGTCTTTGGTTTTTTGGCTGTAACTCCGAAAATAATGCACTTAGAAGGCTCTGCCTCCGATTTTTGTGATCCTCTTTCCGTCCCCTTTAAGCGTGCGTAAGCACAAGTCGACCGAAAAACTTTCCAGTTTTTGCCGAAATAAAATGTAAGGGGCAAGTATCCCTTACCGTTTTTTGATTTTCTTGAGTCGCCTGTAACTTTCGAACCAGCGATCGAAACCTTTGATGATCATACATGTTCTTGAAGCTCTTTACGCGTACTTTGAGGTAGGACTATCAGCGAAAGCCCATCTTTAAAAAAATTGTTTCTGTACTAGTGGTCGACCGAGGCGATTCGTCTATTAATCAAGTCTTTGGTTTTTTGGCTGTAACTCCGAAAATAATGCACTTAGAAGGCTCTGCCTGCGATTTTTGTGATCCTCTTTCCGTCCTCTTTAGGCGTGCGTAAGCACAAGTCGACCGGAAAACTTTCCAGTTTTTGCCGAAATAAAATGTGAGGGGCAAGTATCCCTTACCGTTTTCTCGATTTTCTTGAATTGCCCGTAACTTTCGAACCAGCGATCGAAACCTTTGACAGTAATACATTTTCTTGAAGCTCTTGACGCGTACTTTCAGATAGGACTATCAGTGAAAGCCCATCATCAAAAAAAATTTTTTCAGTACTAGTGGTCGACCAAGGCGATTCGTCGATTAATCAAGTCTTTGGTTTTTTGGCTGTAACTCCAAAAATAATGCACTTAGAAGGCTCTGCCAGCGATTTTTGTGATACACATTCCGTTCTTTGTAGGCATGCGTAAGCACAAGTCGAACGAAAAACTTTCCAGTTTTTGCCGAAATAAAATGTAAGGGGCAAGTATCCCTTACCGTTTTCTCGATTTTTTGAATCGCCTGTAACTTTCGAACCAGCGATCGAAACCTTTGATAATCATACATTTCCCTGAAGCTCTTGACGCGTACTTCCAGATAGGACTATCAGCGAAAGCCCATCATCAAAAGAAATTGTTTCAGTACTAGTGGTCGACCAAGGCGATTCGTCGATTAATCAAGTCTTTGGTTTTTTGGCTGTAACTCCAAAAACAATGAACTTAGAAGGCTCTGCCTGCGATTTTTGTGATCCTCTTTCCGTCCTCTTTAGGCATGCGTAAGCACAAGTCGACCGAAAAACTTTCCAGTTTTTGCCGAAATAAAATGTAAGGGGCAAGTATCCCTTACCGTTTTTGATTTTCTTGAAATGCCTGTAACTTTCGAACCAGCGATCGAAACCTTTGATAATCATACATTTTCTTGAAGCTCTTTACGCGTACTTTGAGGTAGGACTATCAGCGAAAGCCCGTCTTCAAAAAAAATTGTTTCAGTGCTAGTGGTCGACCGAGGCGATTCGTCGATTAATCAAGTCTTTGGTTTTTTGGCTGTAACTCCGAAAATAATGCACTTAGAAGGCTCTGCCTGCGATTTTTGTGATCCTCTTTCCGTCCTCTGTAGGCACGCGTAAGCACAAGTCGAACGAAAAACTTTCAATTATTTGCCGAAATAAAATGTAAGGGGTATGTATCCCTTACCGTTTCCTCTTTTTCCTTTATTCGCCTGCTACTTTCGAACCAGCGGTCGAAACCTTTGATAGTCATACATTTTCGGGAAGCTCTTGATGCGTACTTCAAGATATTACTATCAGCGACATCCCATCTTCAAAAAAAATTGTTTCAGTAGTAGTGGTCGACCGAGGCGATTCGTTGATTAATCAAGTCTTTGGTTTTTTGGCTGTAACTCCGAAAATAATGCACTTAGAAGGCTCTGCCTCCGATTTTTGTGATCCTCTTTCCGTCCCCTTTAAGCGTGCGTAAGCACAAGTCGACCGAAAAACTTTCCAGTTTTTGCCGAAATAAAATGTAAGGGGCAAGTATCCCTTACCGTTTTCTCGATTTTCTTGAATCGCCTGTAACTTTCGAACCAGCGATCGAAACCTTTGATAATCATACATTTTCTTGAAGCTCTTGACGCGTACTTTACGGTAGGACTATCACCGAAAGCCCATATTTAAAAAAAAATGTTCAGTACTAGTGGTCGATCAACGCGATTCGTCGATTAATCAAGTCTTTGGTTTTTTGGCTGTAACTCCAAAAATAATGCACTTAGAAGGCTCTGCCTGCGATTTTTGTGATCCGCTTTCCGTCCTCTTTAGGCATGTGTAAGCACAAGTCGACCGAAAAACTTTCCCGTTTTTGCCGAAATAAAATGTAAGGGGCAAGTATCCCTTACCGTTTTCTAGATTTTCTTGAGTCGCCTGTAACTTTCGAACCAGCGATCGGAACCTTTGATAATTATACATTTTCTTGAAGCTCTTGACGCGTTCCTTAAGATAGGACTATCAGCGAAAGCCCGTCTTCAAAAAAAATTGTCTCAGGACTAGTGGTCGACCAAGGCGATTAGTCGATTAATCAAGTCTTCGGTTTTTTGGCTGTAACTCCGAAAATAATGCATTTAGAAGGCTCTGCCTGCGATTTTTGTGATCCTCTTTCCGTCCCTTTTAAGCGTGCGTAAGCACAAGTCCACCGAAAAACTTTCCAGTTTTTGCCGAAATAAAATGTAAGGGGCAAGTATCCCTTACCGTTTTCTCGATTTTCTGGAATTGCCTGTAACTTTCGAACCAGCGATCGAAACCTTTGATAATCATACATTTTCTTGAAGCTCTTGACGCGTACTTTAAGGTAGGACTATCACCGAAAGCCCATATTTAAAAAAAAATGTTCAGTACTAGTGATCGACCAACGCGATTCGTCGATTAATTATGTCTTTGGTTTTTTGGCTGTAACTCCGAAAATAATGCACTTAGAAGGCTCTGCCTTCGATTTTTGTGATCCGCTTTCCGTCCCCTTTAAGCGTGCGTAAGCACAAGTCGACCGAAAATTTTTCCAGTTTTTGCCGAAATAAAATGTAAGGGGCAAGTATCCTTTAACGTTTTCTCGATTTTCTTGAATCGCCTGTAACTTTCGAACCATCGATCGAAACCTTTGACAGTAATACATTTTCTTGAAGCTCTTGACGCGTACTTTCAGATAGGACTATCAGCGAAAGCCCATCATCAAAAAAATTTGTTTCAGTACAAGTGGTCGACCAAGGCGATTCGTCGATTAATCAAGTCTTTGGTTTTTTGGCTGTAACTCCGAAAATAATGCACATAGAAGGCTCTGCCTGCGATTTTTGTGATCCTCTTTCCGTCCTCTTATCGCATGCGTAAGCACAAGTCGACCGAAAAACTTTCCAGTTTTTGCCGAAATAAAATGTAAGGGGCAAGTATCCCTTACCGTTTTCTAGATTTTCTTGAGTCGCCTGTAACTTTCGAACCAGCGATCGAAACCTTTGATAATCATACATTTTCTTGAAGCTCTTTACGCGTACTTTGAGGTAGGACTATCAGCGAAAGCCCGTCTTCAAAAAAAATTGTTTCAGTGCTAGTGGTCGACCGAGGCGATTCGTCGATTAATCAAGTCTTTGGTTTTTTGGCTGTAACTCCGAAAATAATGCACTTAGAAGGCTCTGCCTGCGATTTTTGTGATCCTCTTTCCGTCCCCTTTAAGCATGCGTAAGCACAAGTCGACCGAAAATTTTTCCAGTTTTTGCCGAAATAAAATGTATGGGGCAAGTATCCATTAACGTTTTCTCGATTTTCTCGAACAGCCTGTAACTTTCGAACCAGCGATCGGAACCTTTGATAATTATACATTTTCTTGAAGCTCTTGACGCGTTCCTTAAGATAGGACTATCAGTGAAAGCCCATCATCAAAAAAACTTGTTTCAGTACTAGTGGTCGACCAAGGCGATTCGTCGATTAATCAAGTCTTTGGTTTTTTGGCTGTAACTCCAAAAATAATGCACTTAGAAGGCTCTGCCTGCGATTTTTGTGATCCTCTTTCCGTCCCCTTTAAGCTTGCGTAAGCACAAGTCGGCCGAAAGCTTTTCCAGTTTTTGCCGAAATAAAATGTAAGGGGCAAGTATCCTTTAACGTTTTCTCGATTTTCTTGAATCGCCTGTAACTTTCGAACCAGCGATCGAAACCTTTGACAGTAATACATTTTCTTGAAGCTCTTGCCGCGTTCTTTAAAATAGGGCTATCAGCGAAAGCCCATCTTTAAAAAAAATTGTTTCAGTGTTAGTGGTCGACCGAGGCGATTCGTCGATTAATCAAGTCTTTGGTTTTTGGGCTGTAACTCCGAAAATAATGCACTTAGAAGGCTCTGCATCCGATTTTTGTGATCCGCTTTCCGTCCCCTTTAAGCGTGCGTAAGCACAAGTCGACCGAAAATTTTTCCAGTTTATGCCGAAATAAAATGTAAGGGGCAAGTATCCTTTAACGTTTTCTCGATTTTCTTGAATCGCCTGTAACTTTCGAACCAGCGATCGAAACCTTTGATAGTCATACATTTTCTTGAAGCTCTTGACGCGTACTTTCAGATAGGACTATCAGCGAAAGCCCATCATCAATAAAAATTGTTTCAGTACTAGTGGTCGACCAAGGCGATTCGTCGATTAATCAAGTCTTTGGTTTTTTGGCTGTAACTCCGAAAATAATGCACTTAGAAGGCTCTGCTTGCGATTTTTGTGATCCACTTTCCGTCCTCTGTAGGCATGCGTAAGCACAAGTCGACCGAAACACTTTCCATTTTTTGCCGAAATAAAATGTAAGGGGTATGTATCCTTTACCGTTTCCTCGATTTTCTTTAATCGCCTGTTACTTTCAAACCAGCGATCGAAACCTTTGATAATCCCACATTTTCTTGAAGCTCTTGACGCGTTCTGTAAGATAGGACTATCACCGAAAGCCCATATTTAAAAAAAAATGTTCAGTACTAGTGGTCGACCAAGGCGATTCGTCGATTAATCAAGTCTTTGGTTTTATGGCTGTAACTCCGAAAATAATGCACTTAGAAGGCTCTGCCTTCGATTTTTGTGATCCTCTTTCCGTCCTCTTTAGGCATGCGTAAGCGCAAGTCGACCGAAAAACTATCCAGTTTTTGCCGAAATAAAATGTAAGGGGAAAGTATCCCTTACCGTTTTTTGATTTTCTTGAGTCGCCTGTAACTTTCGAACCAGCGATAGAAACCTTTGATAATCATACATTTTCTTGAAGCTCTTTACGCGTACTTTAAGGTAGGACTATCAGTGAAAGCCCATCATCAAAAAGAATGGTTTCAGTGATAGTGGTCGACCGAGGCGATTCGTCGATTAATCAAGTCTTTGGTTTTTGGGCTGTAACTCCGAAAATAATGCACTTAGAAGGCTCTGCCTGCGATTTTTGTGATCCTCTTTCCGTCCTCTTTAGGCATGCGTAAGCCCAAGTCGACCGAAAAACTTTCCAGTTTTTGCCGAAATGAAATGTAAGGGATATGTATCCCTTAACGTCTTCTCGATTTTCCTGAATCGCCTGTAACTTTCGAACCAGCGATCGAAACCTTTGATAATCATACATTTTCTTGAAGCTCTTTACGCGTACTTTGAGGTAGGACTATCAGCGAAAGCCCGTCTTCAAAAAAAATTGTCTCAGGACTAGTGGTCGACCAAGGCGATTAGTCGATTAATCAAGTCTTCGGTTTTTTGGCTGTAACTCCGAAAATAATGCACTTAGAAGGCTCTGCCTGCGATTTTTGTGATCCTCTTTCCGTCCCTTTTAAGCGTGCGTAAGCACCAGTCCACCGAAAAACTTTCCAGTTTTTGCCGAAATAAAATGTAAGGGGCAAGTATCCCTTACCGTTTTCTCGATTTTCTGGAATTGCCTGTAACTTTCGAACCAGCGATCGAAACCTTTGATAATCATACATTTTCTTGAAGCTCTTGACGCGTACTTTAAGGTAGGACTATCACCGAAAGCCCATATTTAAAAAAAAATGTTCAGTACTAGTGGTCGACCAACGCGATTCGTCGATTAATTATGTCTTTGGTTTTTTGGCTGTAACTCCGAAAATAATGCACTTAGAAGGCTCTGCCTTCGATTTTTGTGATCCGCTTTCCGTCCCCTTTAAGCGTGCGTAAGCACAAGTCGACCGAAAATTTTTCCAGTTTTTGCCGAAATAAAATGTAAGGGGCAAGTATCCTTTAACGTTTTCTCGATTTTCTTGAATCGCCTGTAACTTTCGAACCATCGATCGAAACCTTTGACAGTAATACATTTTCTTGAAGCTCTTGACGCGTACTTTCAGATAGGACTATCAGCGAAAGCCCATCATCAATAAAAATTGTTTCAGTACTAGTGGTCGACCAAGTCAATTCGTCAATTAATCAAGTCTTTGGTTTTTTGGCTCTAACTCCGAAAATAATGCACTTAGAAGGCTCTGCCTGCGATTTTTGTGATCCTCTTTCCGTCCTCTTTAAGCATGCGTAAGCACAAGTCGACCGAAAAACATTCCAGTTTTTGCCGAAATGAAATGTAAGGGATATGTATCCCTTACCGTCTTCTCGATTTTCCTGAATCGCCTGTAACTTTCGAACCAGCGATCGAAACCTTTGATAATCATACATTTTCTTGAAGCTCTTTACGCGTACTCTAAGGTAGGACTATCAGCGAAAGCCCGTTTCAAAAAAAATTGTTTCAGTGCTAGTGGTCGACCGAAGCGATTCGTCGATTAATCAAGTCTTTGGTTTTTTGGCTGTAACTCCGAAAATAATGCACTTAGAAGGCTCTGCCTGCGATTTTTGTGATCCTCTTTCCGTCCTCTTTAGGCATGCGTAAGCACAAGTCGACCGAAAAACTTTCCAGTTTTTGCCGAAATAAAATGTAAGAGGCAAGTATCCCTTACCGTTTTTTCGATTTTCTTGAATTGCCTGTAACTTTCGAACCAGCGATCGAAACCTCTGATAATCATACATTTTCTTGAAGCTCTTGACGCGTACTTTACGGTAGGACTATCACCGAAAGCCCATATTTAAAAAAAAATGTTCAGTACTAGTGGTCGACCAACGCGATTCGTCGATTAATCAAGTCTTTGGTTTTTTGGCTGTAACTCCAAAAATAATGCACTTAGAAGGCTCTGCCTGCGATTTTTGTGATCCGCTTTCCGTCCTCTTTAGGCATGCGTAAGCACAAGTCGACCGAAAAACTTTCCCGTTTTTGCCGAAATAAAATGTAAGGGGCAAGTATCCCTTACCGTTTTCTCGATTTTCTGGAATTGCCTGTAACTTTCGAACCAGCGATCGAAACCTTTGATAATCATACATTTTCTTGAAGCTCTTGACGCGTACTTTAAGGTAGGACTATCACCGAAAGCCCATATTTAAAAAAAAATGTTCAGTACTAGTGATCGACCAACGCGATTCGTCGATTAATTATGTCTTTGGTTTTTTGGCTGTAACTCCGAAAATAATGCACTTAGAAGGCTCTGCCTTCGATTTTTGTGATCCGCTTTCCTTCCCTTTAAGCGTGCGTAAGCACAAGTCGACCGAAAATTTTTCCAGTTTTTGCCGAAATAAAATGTAAGGGGCAAGTATCCTTTAACGTTTTCTCGATTTTCTTGACTCGCCTGTAACTTTCGAACCATCGATCGAAACCTTTGACAGTAATACATTTTCTTGAAGCTCTTGACGCGTACTTTCAGATAGGACTATCAGCGAAAGCCCATCATCAAAAAAATTTGTTTCAGTACTAGTGGTCGTCCAAGGCGATTCGTCGATTAATCAAGTCTTTGGTTTTTTGGCTGTTACTCCGAAAATAATGCACTTAGAAGGCTCTGCCTGCGATTTTTGTGATCCGCTTTCCGTCCCCTTTAAGCGTGCGTAAGCACAAGTCGACCGAAAATTTTTCCAGTTTTTGCCGAAATAAAATGTAAGGGGCAAGTATCCTTTAACGTTTTCTCGATTTTCTTGAATCGCCTGTAACTTTCGAACCAGCGATCGAAACCTTTGATAGTCATACATTTTCTTGAAACTCTTGACGCGTACTTTCAGATAGGACTATCAGCGAAAGCCCATCATCAATAAAAATTGTTTCAGTACTAGTGGTCGACCAAGGCAATTCGTCAATTAATCAAGTCTTTGGTTTTTTGGCTGTAACTCCGAAAATAATGCACTTAGAAGGCTCTGCCTGCGATTTTTGTGATCCTCTTTCCGTCCTCTTTAAGCATGCGTAAGCACAAGTCGACCGAAAAACATTCCAGTTTTTGCCGAAATGAAATGTAAGGGATATGTATCCCTTACCGTCTTCTCGATTTTCCTGAATCGCCTGTAACTTTCGAACCAGCGATCGAAACCTTTGATAATCATACATTTTCTTGAAGCTCTTTACGCGTACTCTAAGGTAGGACTATCAGCGAAAGCCCGTTTCAAAAAAAATTGTTTCAGTGCTAGTGGTCGACCGAAGCGATTCGTCGATTAATCAAGTCTTTGGTTTTTTGGCTGTAACTCCGAAAATAATGCACTTAGAAGGCTCTGCCTGCGATTTTTGTGATCCTCTTTCCGTCCTCTTTAGGCATGCGTAAGCACAAGTCGACCGAAAAACTTTCCAGTTTTTGCCGAAATAAAATGTAAGGGGCAAGTATCCCTTACCGTTTTCTCGATTTTCTTGAATTGCCTGTAACTTTCGAACCAGCGATCGAAACCTTTGATAATCATACATTTTCTTGAAGCCCTTGACGCGTACTTTACGGTAGGACTATCACCGAAAGCCCATATTTAAAAAACAATGTTCAGTACTAGTGGTCGACCAACGCGATTCGTCGATTAATCAAGTCTTTGGTTTTTTGGCTGTAACTCCAAAAATAATGCACTTAGAAGGCTCTGCCTGCGATTTTTGTGATCCGCTTTCCGTCCTCTTTAGGCATGCGTAAGCACAAGTCGACCGAAAAACTTTCCCGTTTTTGCCGAAATAAAATGTAAGGGGCAAGTATCCCTTACCGTTTTCTCGATTTTCTGGAATTGCCTGTAACTTTCGAACCAGCGATCGAAACCTTTGATAATCATACATTTTCTTGAAGCTCTTGACGCGTACTTTAAGGTAGGACTATCACCGAAAGCCCATATTTAAAGAAAAATGTTCAGTACTAGTGATCGACCAACGCGATTCGTCGATTAATTATGTCTTTGGTTTTTTGGCTGTAACTCCGAAAATAATGCACTTAGAAGGCTCTGCCTTCGATTTTTGTGATCCGCTTTCCGTCCCCTTTAAGCGTGCGTAAGCACAAGTCGACCGAAAATTTTTCCAGTGTTTGCCGAAATAAAATGTAAGGGGCAAGTATCCTTTAACGTTTTCTCGATTTTCTTGAATCGCCTGTAACTTTCGAACCATCGATCGAAACCTTTGACAGTAATACATTTTCTTGAAGCTCTTGACGCGTACTTTCAGATAGGACTATCAGCGAAAGCCCATCATCAAAAAAATTTGTTTCAGTACAAGTGGTCGACCAAGGCGATTCGTCGATTAATCAAGTCTTTGGTTTTTTGGCTGTAACTCCGAAAATAATGCACATAGAAGGCTCTGCCTGCGATTTTTGTGATCCTCTTTCCGTCCTCTTATCGCATGCGTAAGAACAAGTCGACCGAAAAACTTTCCAGTTTTTGCCGAAATAAAATGTAAGGGGCAAGTATCCCTTACCGTTTTCTAGATTTTCTTGAGTCGCCTGTAACTTTCGAACCAGCGATCGAAACCTTTGATAATCATACATTTTCTTGAAGCTCTTTACGCGTACTTTGAGGTAGGACTATCAGCGAAAGCCCGTCTTCAAAAAAAATTGTTTCAGTGCTAGTGGTCGACCAAGGCGATTCGTCGATTAATCAAGTCTTTGGTTTTTTGGCTGTAACTCCAAAAATAATGCACTTAGAAGGCTCTGCCTGCGATTTTTGTGATCCTCTTTCCGTCCCCTTTAAGCTTGCGTAAGCACAAGTCGGCCGAAAGCTTTTCCAGTTTTTGCCGAAATAAAATGTAAGGGGCAAGTATCCTTTAACGTTTTCTCGATTTTCTTGAATCGCCTGTAACTTTCGAACCAGCGATCGAAACCTTTGACAGTAATACATTTTCTTGAAGCTCTTGCCGCGTTCTTTAAAATAGGGCTATCAGCGAAAGCCCATCTTTAAAAAAAATTGTTTCAGTGTTAGTGGTCGACCGAGGCGATTCGTCGATTAATCAAGTCTTTGGTTTTTGGGCTGTAACTCCGAAAATAATGCACTTAGAAGGCTCTGCATCCGATTTTTGTGATCCGCTTTCCGTCCCCTTTAAGCGTGCGTAAGCACAAGTCGACCGAAAATTTTTCCAGTTTATGCCGAAATAAAATGTAAGGGGCAAGTATCCTTTAACGTTTTCTCGATTTTCTTGAATCGCCTGTAACTTTCGAACCAGCGATCGAAACCTTTGATAGTCATACATTTTCTTGAAGCTCTTGACGCGTACTTTCAGATAGGACTATCAGCGAAAGCCCATCATCAATAAAAATTGTTTCAGTACTAGTGGTCGACCAAGGCAATTCGTCGATTAATCAAGTCTTTGGTTTTTTGGCTGTAACTCCGAAAATAATGCACTTAGAAGGCTCTGCCTGCGATTTTTGTGATCCTCTTTCCGTCCTCTTTAGGCATGCGGAAGCACAAGTCGAACGAAAAACATTCCAGTTTTTGCCGAAATGAAATGTAAGGGATATGTATCCCTTAACGTCTTCTCGATATTCTTGAGTCGCCTGTAACTTTCGAACCAGCGATCGAAACCTTTGATAATCATACATCTTCTTGAAGCTCTTGACGCGTTCTGTAAGATAGGACTATCACCGAAAGCCCATATTTAAAAAAAAAAGTTCAGTACTAGTGGTCGACCAAGGCGATTCGTCGATTAATCAAGTCTTTGGTTTTTTGGCTGTAACTCCGAAAATAATGCACTTAGAAGGCTCTGCCTGCGATTTTTGTGATCCTCTTTCCGTCCTCTGTAGGCACGCGTAAGCACAAGTCGAACGAAAAACTTTCAATTATTTGCCGAAATATAATGTAAGGGGTATGTATCCCTAACCGTTTCCTCTTTTTTCTTTAATCGCCTGTTACTATCGAACCAGCGGTCGAAACCTTTGATAGTCATACATTTTCGGGAAGCTCTTGATGCGTACTTCAAGATATTACTATCAGCGACATCCCATCTTCAAAAAAAAATTGTTTCAGTAGTAGTGGTCGACCGAGGCGATTCGTCGATTAATCAAGTCTTTGGTTATTTGGCTGTAACTCCAAAAATAATGCACTTAGAAGGCTCTGCCTGCGATTTTTGTGATCCACATTCCGTCCCTTTAAGCGTGCGTATGCACAAGTCGTCCGAAAAACTTTCCAGTTTTTGCCGAAATAAAATGTAAGGGGCAAGTATCCATTAACGTTTTCTCGATTTTCTCGAACAGCCTGTAACTTTCGAACCAGCGATCGGAACCTTTGATAATTATACATTTTCTTGAAGCTCTTGACGCGTTCCTTAAGATAGGACTATCAGTGAAAGCCCATCATCAAAAAAAATTGTTTCAGTACTAGTGGTCGACCAAGGCGATTCGTCGATTAATCAAGTCTTTGGTTTTTTGGCTGTAACTCCAAAAATAATGCACTTAGAAGGCTCTGCCTGCGATTTTTGTGATCCACTTTCCGTTCTCTGTAGGCATGCGTAAGCACAAGTCGACCGAAACACTTTCCATTTTTTGCCGAAATAAAATGTAAGGGGTATGTATCCTTTACCGTTTCCTCGATTTTCTTTAATCGCCTGTTACTTTCAAACCAGCGATCGAAACCTTTGATAATCCCACATTTTCTTGAAGCTCTTGACGCGTTCTGTAAGATAGGACTATCACCGAAAGCCCATATTTAAAAAAAAATGTTCAGTACTAGTGGTCGACCAAGGCGATTCGTCGATTAATCAAGTCTTCGGTTTTTTGGCTGTAACTCCGAAAATAATGCACTTAGAAGGCTCTGCCTGCGATTTTTGTGATCCTCTTTCCGTCCTCTTTAGGCATGCGTAAGCCCAAGTCGACCGAAAAACTTTCCAGTTTTTGCCGAAATGAAATGTAAGGGATATGTATCCCTTAACGTCTTCTCGATTTTCCTGAATCGCCTGTAACTTTCGAACCAGCGATCGAAACCTTTGATAATCATACATTTTCTTGAAGCTCTTTACGCGTACTTTGAGGTAGGACTATCAGCGAAAGCCCGTCTTCAAAAAAAATTGTCTCAGGACTAGTGGTCGACCAAGGCGATTAGTCGATTAATCAAGTCTTCGGTTTTTTGGCTGTAACTCCGAAAATAATGCACTTAGAAGGCTCTGCCTGCGATTTTTGTGATCCTCTTTCCGTCCCTTTTAAGCGTGCGTAAGCACCAGTCCACCGAAAAACTTTCCAGTTTTTGCCGAAATAAAATGTAAGGGGCAAGTATCCCTTACCGTTTTCTCGATTTTCTGGAATTGCCTGTAACTTTCGAACCAGCGATCGAAACCTTTGATAATCATACATTTTCTTGAAGCTCTTGACGCGTACTTTAAGGTAGGACTATCACCGAAAGCCCATATTTAAAAAAAAATGTTCAGTACTAGTGATCGACCAACGCGATTCGTCGATTAATTATGTCTTTGGTTTTTTGGCTGTAACTCCGAAAATAATGAACTTAGAAGGCTCTGCCTTCGATTTTTGTGATCCGCTTTCCGTCCCCTTTAAGCGTGCGTAAGCACAAGTCGACCGAAAATTTTTCCAGTTTTTGCCGAAATAAAATGTAAGGGGCAAGTATCCTTTAACGTTTTCTCGATTTTCTTGAATCGCCTGTAACTTTCGAACCATCGATCGAAACCTTTGACAGTAATACATTTTCTTGAAGCTCTTGACGCGTACTTTCAGATATGACTATCAGCGAAAGCCCATCATCAATAAAAATTGTTTCAGTACTAGTGGTCGACCAAGTCAATTCGTCAATTAATCAAGTCTTTGGTTTTTTGGCTCTAACTCCGAAAATAATGCACTTAGAAGGCTCTGCCTGCGATTTTTGTGATCCTCTTTCCGTCCTCTTTAAGCATGCGTAAGCACAAGTCGACCGAAAAACATTCCAGTTTTTGCCGAAATGAAATGTAAGGGATATGTATCCCTTACCGTCTTCTCGATTTTCCTGAATCGCCTGTAACTTTCGAACCAGCGATCGAAACCTTTGATAATCATACATTTTCTTGAAGCTCTTTACGCGTACTCTAAGGTAGGACTATCAGCGAAAGCCCGTTTAAAAAAAAATTGTTTCAGTGCTAGTGGTCGACCGAAGCGATTCGTCGATTAATCAAGTCTTTGGTTTTTTGGCTGTAACTCCGAAAATAATGCACTTAGAAGGCTCTGCCTGCGATTTTTGTGATCCTCTTTCCGTCCTCTTTAGGCATGCGTAAGCACAAGTCGACCGAAAAACTTTCCAGTTTTTGCCGAAATAAAATGTAAGAGGCAAGTATCCCTTACCGTTTTTTCGATTTTCTTGAATTGCCTGTAACTTTCGAAACAGCGATCGAAACCTCTGATAATCATACATTTTCTTGAAGCTCTTGACGCGTACTTTACGGTAGGACTATCACCGAAAGCCCATATTTAAAAAAAAATGTTCAGTACTAGTGGTCGACCAACGCGATTCGTCGATTAATCAAGTCTTTGGTTTTTTGGCTGTAACTCCAAAAATAATGCACTTAGAAGGCTCTGCCTGCGATTTTTGTGATCCGCTTTCCGTCCTCTTTAGGCATGCGTAAGCACAAGTCGACCGAAAAACTTTCCCGTTTTTGCCGAAATAAAATGTAAGGGGCAAGTATCCCTTACCGTTTTCTCGATTTTCTGGAATTGCCTGTAACTTTCGAACCAGCGATCGAAACCTTTGATAATCATACATTTTCTTGAAGCTCTTGACGCGTACTTTAAGGTAGGACTATCACCGAAAGCCCATATTTAAAAAAAAATGTTCAGTACTAGTGACCGACCAACGCGATTCGTCGATTAATTATGTCTTTGGTTTTTTGGCTGTAACTCCGAAAATAATGCACTTAGAAGGCTCTGCCTTCGATTTTTGTGATCCGCTTTCCTTCCCTTTAAGCGTGCGTAAGCACAAGTCGACCGAAAATTTTTCCAGTTTTTGCCGAAATAAAATGTAAGGGGCAAGTATCCTTTAACGTTTTCTCGATTTTCTTGAATCGCCTGTAACTTTCGAACCATCGATCGAAACCTTTGACAGTAATACATTTTCTTGAAGCTCTTGACGCGTACTTTCAGATAGGACTATCAGCGAAAGCCCATCATCAAAAAAATTTGTTTCAGTACTAGTGGTCGACCAAGGCGATTCGTCGATTAATCAAGTCTTTGGTTTTTTGGCTGTAACTCCGAAAATAATGCACTTAGAAGGCTCTGCCTGCGATTTTTGTGATCCGCTTTCCGTCCCCTTTAAGCGTGCGTAAGCACAAGTCGACCGAAAATTTTTCCAGTTTTTGCCGAAATAAAATGTAAGGGGCAAGTATCCTTTAACGTTTTCTCGATTTTCTTGAATCGCCTGTAACTTTCGAACCAGCGATCGAAACCTTTGATAGTCATACATTTTCTTGAAACTCTTGACGCGTACTTTCAGATAGGACTATCAGCGAAAGCCCATCATCAATAAAAATTGTTTCAGTACTAGTGGTCGACCAAGGCAATTCGTCAATTAATCAAGTCTTTGGTTTTTTGGCTGTAACTCCGAAAATAATGCACTTAGAAGGCTCTGCCTGCGATTTTTGTGATCCGCTTTCCGTCCTCTTTAGGCATGCGTAAGCACAAGTCGACCGAAAAACTTTCCCGTTTTTGCCGAAATAAAATGTAAGGGGCAAGTATCCCTTACCGTTTTCTCGATTTTCTGGAATTGCCTGTAACTTTCGAACCAGCGATCGAAACCTTTGATAATCATACATTTTCTTGAAGCTCTTGACGCGTACTTTAAGGTAGGACTATCACCGAAAGCCCATATTTAAAGAAAAATGTTCAGTACTAGTGATCGACCAACGCGATTCGTCGATTAATTATGTCTTTGGTTTTTTGGCTGTAACTCCGAAAATAATGCACTTAGAAGGCTCTGCCTTCGATTTTTGTGATCCGCTTTCCGTCCCCTTTAAGCGTGCGTAAGCACAAGTCGACCGAAAATTTTTCCAGTTTTTGCCGAAATAAAATGTAAGGGGCAAGTATCCTTTAACGTTTTCTCGATTTTCTTGAATCGCCTGTAACTTTCGAACCATCGATCGAAACCTTTGACAGTAATACATTTTCTTGAAGCTCTTGACGCGTACTTTCAGATAGGACTATCAGCGAAAGCCCATCATCAATAAAAATTGTTTCAGTACTAGTGGTCGACCAAGTCAATTCGTCAATTAATCAAGTCTTTGGTTTTTTGGCTCTAACTCCGAAAATAATGCACTTAGAAGGCTCTGCCTGCGATTTTTGTGATCCTCTTTCCGTCCTCTTTAAGCATGCGTAAGCACAAGTCGACCGAAAAACATTCCAGTTTTTGCCGAAATGAAATGTAAGGGATATGTATCCCTTACCGTCTTCTCGATTTTCCTGAATCGCCTGTAACTTTCGAACCAGCGATCGAAACCTTTGATAATCATACATTTTCTTGAAGCTCTTTACGCGTACTCTAAGGTAGGACTATCACCGAAAACCCATATTTAAAAAAAAAATGTTTCAGTGCTAGTGGTCGACCGAGGCGATTCGTCGATTAATCAAGTCTTTGGTTTTTCGGCTGTAACTCCGAAAATAATGCACTTAGAAGGCTCTGCCTGCGATTTTTCTGATCCTCTTTCCGTCCTCTTTAAGCGAGCGTAAGCACAAGTCGACCGAAACACTTTCCATTTTTTGCCGAAATAAAATGTAAGGGGTATGTATCCTTTACCGTTTCCTCGATTTTCTTTAATCGCCTGTTACTTTCAAACCAGCGATCGAAACCTTTGATAATCCCACATTTTCTTGAAGCTCTTGACGCGTTCTGTAAGATAGGACTATCACCGAAAGCCCATATTTAAAAAAAAATGTTCAGTACTAGTGGTCGACCAAGGCGATTCGTCGATTAATCAAGTCTTTGGTTTTTTGGCTGTAACTCCGAAAATAATGCACTTAGAAGGCTCTGCCTGCGATTTTTGTGATCCTCTTTCCGTCCTCTTTAGGCATGCGTAAGAACAAGTCGACCGAAAAACTTTCCAGTTTTTGCCGAAATGAAATGTAAGGGATATGTATCCCTTAACGTCTTCTCGATTTTCCTGAATCGCCTGTAACTTTCGAACCAGCGATCGAAACCTTTGATAATCATACATTTTCTTGAAGCTCTTGACGCGTACTTTAAGGTAGGACTATCACCGAAAGCCCATATTTAAAAAAAAATGTTCAGGACTAGTGATCGACCAACGCGATTCGTCGATTAATTATGTCTTTGGTTTTTTGGCTGTAACTCCGAAAATAATGCACTTAGAAGGCTCTGCCTTCGATTTTTGTGATCCGCTTTCCGTCCCCTTTAAGCGTGCGTAAGCACAAGTCGACCGAAAATTTTTCCAGTTTTTGCCGAAATAAAATGTAAGGGGCAAGTATCCTTTAACGTTTTCTCGATTTTCTTGAATCGCCTGTAACTTTCGAACCATCGATCGAAACCTTTGACAGTAATACATTTTCTTGAAGCTCTTGACGCGTACTTTCAGATAGGACTATCAGCGAAAGCCCATCATCAAAAAAATTTGTTTCAGTACTAGTGGTCGACCAAGGCGATTCGTCGATTAATCAAGTCTTTGGTTTTTTGGCTGTAACTCCGAAAATAATGCACTTAGAAGGCTCTGCCTGCGATTTTTGTGATCCTCTTTCCGTCCCCTTTAAGCTTGCGTAAGTACAAGTCGGCCGAAAGCTTTTCCAGTTTTTGCCGAAATAAAATGTAAGGGGCAAGTATCCTTTAACGTTTTCTCGATTTTCTTGAATCGCCTGTAACTTTCGAACCAGCGATCGAAACCTTTGACAGTAATACATTTTCTTGAAGCTCTTGCCGCGTTCTTTAAAATAGGGCTATCAGCGAAAGCCCATCTTTAAAAAAAATTGTTTCAGTGTTAGTGGTCGACCGAGGCGATTCGTCGATTAATCAAGTCTTTGGTTTTTGGGCTGTAACTCCGAAAATAATGCACTTAGAAGGCTCTGCATCCGATTTTTGTGATCCGCTTTCCGTCCCCTTTAAGCGTGCGTAAGCACAAGTCGACCGAAAATTTTTCCAGTTTATGCCGAAATAAAATGTAAGGGGCAAGTATCCTTTAACGTTTTCTCGATTTTCTTGAATCGCCTGTAACTTTCGAACCAGCGATCGAAACCTTTGTTAGTCATACATTTTCTTGAAGCTCTTGACGCGTACTTTCAGATAGGACTATCAGCGAAAGCCCATCATCAATAAAAATTGTTTCAGTACTAGTGGTCGACCAAGGCAATTCGTCGATTAATCAAGTCTTTGGTTTTTTGGCTGTAACTCCGAAAATAATGCACTTAGAAGGCTCTGCCTGCGATTTTTGTGATCCTCTTTCCGTCCTCTTTAGGCATGCGGAAGCACAAGTCGAACGAAAAACATTCCAGTTTTTGCCGAAATGAAATGTAAGGGATATGTATCCCTTAACGTCTTCTCGATTTTCTTGAGTCGCCTGTAACTTTCGAACCAGCGATCGAAACCTTTGATAATCATACATCTTCTTGAAGCTCTTGACGCGTTCTGTAAGATAGGACTATCACCGAAAGCCCATATTTAAAAAAAAAAGTTCAGTACTAGTGGTCGACCAAGGCGATTCGTCGATTAATCAAGTCTTTGGTTTTTTGGCTGTAACTCCGAAAATAATGCACTTAGAAGGCTCTGCCTGCGATTTTTGTGATCCTCTTTCCGTCCTCTGTAGGCACGCGTAAGCACAAGTCGAACGAAAAACTTTCAATTATTTGCCGAAATATAATGTAAGGGGTATGTATCCCTAACCGTTTCCTCTTTTTTCTTTAATCGCCTGTTACTATCGAACCAGCGGTCGAAACCTTTGATAGTCATACATTTTCGGGAAGCTCTTGATGCGTACTTCAAGATATTACTATCAGCGACATCCCATCTTCAAAAAAAAATTGTTTCAGTAGTAGTGGTCGACCGAGGCGATTCGTCGATTAATCAAGTCTTTGGTTATTTGGCTGTAACTCCAAAAATAATGCACTTAGAAGGCTCTGCCTGCGATTTTTGTGATCCACATTCCGTCCCTTTAAGCGTGCGTATGCACAAGTCGTCCGAAAAACTTTCCAGTTTTTGCCGAAATAAAATGTAAGGGGCAAGTATCCATTAACGTTTTCTCGATTTTCTCGAACAGCCTGTAACTTTCGAACCAGCGATCGGAACCTTTGATAATTATACATTTTCTTGAAGCTCCTGACGCGTTCCTTAAGATAGGACTATCAGTGAAAGCCCATCATCAAAAAAAATTGTTTCAGTACTAGTGGTCGACCAAGGCGATTCGTCGATTAATCAAGTCTTTGGTTTTTTGGCTGTAACTCCAAAAATAATGCACTTAGAAGGCTCTGCATGCGATTTTTGTGATCCACTTTCCGTCCTCTGTAGGCATGCGTAAGCACAAGTCGACCGAAACACTTTCCATTTTTTGCCGAAATAAAATGTAAGGGGAAAGTATCCCTTACCGTTTTTTGATTTTCTTGAGTCGCCTGTAACTTTCGAACCAGCGATCGAAACCTTTGATAATCATACATTTTCTTGAAGCTCTTTACGCGTACTTTAAGGTAGGACTATCAGTGAAAGCCCATCATCAAAAAGAATGGTTTCAGTGATAGTGGTCGACCGAGGCGATTCGTCGATTAATCAAGTCTTTGGTTTTTGGGCTGTAACTCCGAAAATAATGCACTTAGAAGGCTCTGCCTGCGATTTTTGTGATCCTCTTTCCGTCCTCTTTAGGCATGCGTAAGCCCAAGTCGACCGAAAAACTTTCCAGTTTTTGCCGAAATGAAATGTAAGGGATATGTATCCCTTAACGTCTTCTCGATTTTCCTGAATCGCCTGTAACTTTCAAACCAGCGATCGAAACCTTTGATAATCATACATTTTCTTGAAGCTCTTTACGCGTACTTTGAGGTAGGACTATCAGCGAAAGCCCGTCTTCAAAAAAAATTGTCTCAGGACTAGTGGTCGACCAAGGCGATTAGTCGATTAATCAAGTCTTCGGTTTTTTGGCTGTAACTCCGAAAATAATGCACTTAGAAGGCTCTGCCTGCGATTTTTGTGATCCTCTTTCCGTCCCTTTTAAGCGTGCGTAAGCACAAGTCCACCGAAAAACTTTCCAGTTTTTGCCGAAATAAAATGTAAGGGGCAAGTATCCCTTACCGTTTTCTCGATTTTCTGGAATTGCCTGTAACTTTCGAACCAGCGATCGAAACCTTTGATAATCATACATTTTCTTGAAGCTCTTGACGCGTACTTTAAGGTAGGACTATCACCGAAAGCCCATATTTAAAAAAAAATGTTCAGGACTAGTGATCGACCAACGCGATTCGTCGATTAATTATGTCTTTGGTTTTTTGGCTGTAACTCCGAAAATAATGCACTTAGAAGGCTCTGCCTTCGATTTTTGTGATCCGCTTTCCGTCCCCTTTAAGCGTGCGTAAGCACAAGTCGACCGAAAATTTTTCCAGTTTTTGCCGAAATAAAATGTAAGGGGCAAGTATCCTTTAACGTTTTCTCGATTTTCTGGAATCGCCTGTAACTTTCGAACCATCGATCGTGTTGCGTATTGAGAGCGGCTCGATAGAAGAGCGCAGTAGTGACTATATGTCACTGTCGGCACGGATCATTTGAATAAAGAGTGACGGCAGGTCCTGGCGACACTGCCCCACTCTAGATCGCAATCGATACACTGCTCGATGAATGGCTCGCCTATCAGCGGCTCGCGTGACGCGCTATTGTCCACACAAAGGGACAAATCATCTTCGCGAACAACTCTTAGAAAAAACGTCGTGCTTCCGTCCGCATCGATTCGGCACGAGGATCTTGCCCGCGAAATCGATCGGCCATTATCGTCTTACACTTGGTGCTGTACACACGTGTGCAAAATTGAGTTGTGAGTGAGAGAGCGAGAAATTCATCTGGGCAGTTAAGAAACATCATAGCAAATTAACAGGCAGGTTCACCCTCAAAATTTTGTAATCATTTTCATTGTTAATTTGCTGGCATTATTGTAACAGATCAGCGACAAGACCAGCACGTTTTTCGTTGAACCGTTCGCAGGCGACTGTGTGGTTCCGCATTTAGCGACCTGTGATTCTATACAATTGGTAATTCATTTTGTTGCTGTTTCTATCAGATCACTGTACATCTATTTATTTATTTATTGTGAATTAATCACCGTGTGTACTCTTACAATAGAAAAACTCAGCAAGTAATCCAGTGCAGTGGCTGATTGAGCAGCTCACAAGCACTTCGCCTAACATAGAGAAAAGGTACTTTTCATATTCAACTGCGCTTATTCTTTTAATAAAAGTACAGAACACAGCATCTTGTCCAATTATTTCTGCTTGCCTGTCACCAGACTCTTTATTCGAATCCGGCTCTTGTCCCTTTCTTTTACCATCTTGAATTAATAATACAGTCCACTATCATCTCTACCAAACAGATCGAAACCTTTGACAGTAATACATTTTCTTGAAGCTCTTGACGCGTACTTTCAGATAGGACTATCAGCGAAAGCCCATCATCAAAAAAATTTGTTTCAGTACTAGTGGTCGACCAAGGCGATTCGTCGATTAATCAAGTCTTTGGTTTTTTGGCTGTAACTCCGAAAATAATGCACTTAGAAGGCTCTGCCTCCGATTTTTGTGATCCTCTTTCCGTCCCCTTTAAGCCTGCGTAAGCATAAGTCGACCGAAAAACTTTCCAGTTTTTGCCGAAATAAAATGTAAGGGGCAAGTATCCCTTACCGTTTTCTCGATTTTCTTGAATTGCCTGTAACTTTCGAACCAGCGATCGAAACCTTTGATAATCATACATTTTCTTGAAGCTCTTGACGCGTACTTTACGGTAGGACTATCACCGAAAGCCCATATTTAAAAAAAAATGTTCAGTACTAGTGGTCGACCAACGCGATTCGTCGATTAATCAAGTCTTTGGTTTTTTGGCTGTAACTCCAAAAATAATGCACTTAGAAGGCTCTGCCTGCGATTTTTGTGATCCGCTTTCCGTCCTCTTTAGGCATGTGTAAGCACAAGTCGACCGAAAAACTTTCCCGTTTTTGCCGAAATAAAATGTAAGGGGCAAGTATCCCTTACCGTTTTCTAGATTTTCTTGAGTCGCCTGTAACTTTCGAACCAGCGATCGGAACCTTTGATAATTATACATTTTCAAGAAAGCTCTTGACGCGTTCCTTAAGATAGGACTATCAGCGAAAGCCCGTCTTCAAAAAAAATTGTCTCAGGACTAGTGGTCGACCAAGGCGATTAGTCGATTAATCAAGTCTTCGGTTTTTTGGCTGTAACTCCGAAAATAATGCATTTAGAAGGCTCTGCCTGCGATTTTTGTGATCCTCTTTCCGTCCCTTTTAAGCGTGCGTAAGCACAAGTCCACCGAAAAACTTTCCAGTTTTTGCCGAAATAAAATGTAAGGGGCAAGTATCCCTTACCGTTTTCTCGATTTTCTTGAATTGCCTGTAACTTTCGAACCAGCGATCGAAACCTTTGATAATCATACATTTTCTTGAAGCTCTTGACGCGTACTTTAAGGTAGGACTATCACCGAAAGCCCATATTTAAAAAAAAATGTTCAGTACTAGTGGTCGACCAACGCGATTCGTCGATTAATTATGTCTTTGGTTTTTTGGCTGTAACTCCGAAAATAATGCACTTAGAAGGCTCTGCCTTCGATTTTTGTGATCCGCTTTCCGTCCCCTTTAAGCGTGCGTAAGCACAAGTCGACCGAAAATTTTTCCAGTTTTTGCCGAAATAAAATGTAAGGGGCAAGTATCCTTTAACGTTTTCTCGATTTTCTTGAATCGCCTGTAACTTTCGAACCATCGATCGAAACCTTTGACAGTAATACATTTTCTTGAAGCTCTTGACGCGTACTTTCAGATAGGACTATCAGCGAAAGCCCATCATCAATAAAAATTGTTTCAGTACTAGTGGTCGACCAAGGCAATTCGTCAATTAATCAAGTCTTTGGTTTTTTGGCTGTAACTCCGAAAATAATGCACTTAGAAGGCTCTGCCTGCGATTTTTGTGATCCTCTTTCCGTCCTCTTTAAGCATGCGTAAGCACAAGTCGACCGAAAAACATTCCAGTTTTTGCCGAAATGAAATGTAAGGGATATGTATCCCTTACCGTCTTCTCGATTTTCCTGAATCGCCTGTAACTTTCGAACCAGCGATCGAAACCTTTGATAATCATACATTTTCTTGAAGCTCTTTACGCGTACTCTAAGGTAGGACTATCAGCGAAAGCCCGTTTCAAAAAAAATTGTTTCAGTGCTAGTGGTCGACCGAAGCGATTCGTCGATTAATCAAGTCTTTGGTTTTTTGGCTGTAACTCCGAAAATAATGCACTTAGAAGGCTCTGCCTGCGATTTTTGTGATCCTCTTTCCGTCCTCTTTAGGCATGCGTAAGCACAAGTCGACCGAAAAACTTTCCAGTTTTTGCCGAAATAAAATGTAAGAGGCAAGTATCCCTTACCGTTTTCTCGATTTTCTTGAATTGCCTGTAACTTTCGAACCAGCGATCGAAACCTCTGATAATCATACATTTTCTTGAAGCTCTTGACGCGTACTTTACGGTAGGACTATCACCGAAAACCCATATTTAAAAAAAAATGTTCAGTACTAGTGGTCGACCAACGCGATTCGTCGATTAATCAAGTCTTTGGTTTTTGGGCTGTAACTCCGAAAATAATGCACTTAGAAGGCTCTGCCTGCGATTTTTGTGATCCTCCTTCCGTCCCTTTTAAGCGTGCGTAAGCACAAGTCGACCGAAAAACTTTCCAGTTTTTGCCGAAATAAAATGTGAGGGACAAGTATCCCTTACCGTTTTCTAGATTTTCTTGAGTCGCCTGTAACTTTCGAACCAGCGATCGAAACCTTTGATAATCATACATTTTCTTGAAGCTCTTTACCCGTACTTTGAGGTAGGACTATCAGCGAAAGCCCGTCTCCAAAAAAATTGTTTCAGTACTAGTGGTCGACCGAGGCGATTCGTCGATTAATCAAGTCTTTGGTTTTTTGGCTGTAACTCCGAAAATAATGCACTTAGAAGGCTCTGCCTGCGATTTTTCTGATCCTCTTTCCGTCCTCTTTAGGCATGCGTAAGCACAAGTCGACCGAAAAACTTTCCAGTTTTTGCCGAAAAAAAATGTAAGGGGCAAGTATCCCTTACCGTTTTTTGATTTTCTTGAGTCGCCTGTAACTTTCGAACCAGCGATCGAAACCTTTGATGATCATACATGTTCTTGAAGCTCTTTACGCGTACTTTGAGGTAGGACTATCAGCGAAAGCCCATCTTTAAAAAAATTGTTTCTGTACTAGTGGTCGACCGAGGCGATTCGTCTATTAATCAAGTCTTTGGTTTTTTGGCTGTAACTCCGAAAACAATGCACTTAGAAGGCTCTGCCTGCGATTTTTGTGATCCTCTTTCCGTCCTCTTTAGGCGTGCGTAAGCACAAGTCGACCGGAAAACTTTCCAGTTTTTGCCGAAATAAAATGTGAGGGGCAAGTATCCCTTACCGTTTTCTCGATTTTCTTGAATTGCCTGTAACTTTCGAACCAGCGATCGAAACCTTTGACAGTAATACATTTTCTTGAAGCTCTTGACGCGTACTTTCAGATAGGACTATCAGTGAAAGCCCATCATCAAAAAAAATTTTTTCAGTACTAGTGGTCGACCAAGGCGATTCGTCGATTAATCAAGTCTTTGGTTTTTTGGCTGTAACTCCAAAAATAATGCACTTAGAAGGCTCTGCCAGCGATTTTTGTGATACACATTCCGTTCTTTGTAGGCATGCGTAAGCACAAGTCGAACGAAAAACTTTCCAGTTTTTGCCGAAATAAAATGTAAGGGGCAAGTATCCCTTACCGTTTTCTCGATTTTTTGAATCGCCTGTAACTTTCGAACCAGCGATCGAAACCTTTGATAATCATACATTTCCCTGAAGCTCTTGACGCGTACTTCCAGATAGGACTATCAGCGAAAGCCCATCATCAAAAGAAATTGTTTCAGTACTAGTGGTCGACCAAGGCGATTCGTCGATTAATCAAGTCTTTGGTTTTTTGGCTGTAACTCCAAAAACAATGAACTTAGAAGGCTCTGCCTGCGATTTTTGTGATCCTCTTTCCGTCCTCTTTAGGCATGCGTAAGCACAAGTCGACCGAAAAACTTTCCAGTTTTTGCCGAAATAAAATGTAAGGAGCAAGTATCCCTTACCGTTTTTGATTTTCTTGAAATGCCTGTAACTTTCGAACCAGCGATCGAAACCTTTGATAATCATACATTTTCTTGAAGCTCTTTACGCGTACTTTGAGGTAGGACTATCAGCGAAAGCCCGTCTTCAAAAAAAATTGTTTCAGTGCTAGTGGTCGACCGAGGCGATTCGTCGATTAATCAAGTCTTTGGTTTTTTGGCTGTAACTCCGAAAATAATGCACTTAGAAGGCTCTGCCTGCGATTTTTGTGATCCTCTTTCCGTCCTCTGTAGGCACGCGTAAGCACAAGTCGAACAAAAAACTTTCAATTATTTGCCGAAATAAAATGTAAGGGGTATGTATCCCTTACCGTTTCCTCTTTTTCCTTTAATCGCCTGCTACTTTCGAACCAGCGGTCGAAACCTTTGATAGTCATACATTTTCGGGAAGCTCTTGATGCGTACTTCAAGATATTACTATCAGCGACATCCCATCTTCAAAAAAAATTGTTTCAGTAGTAGTGGTCGACCGAGGCGATTCGTTGATTAATCAAGTCTTTGGTTTTTTGGCTGTAACTCCGAAAATAATGCACTTAGAAGGCTCTGCCTCCGATTTTTGTGATCCTCTTTCCGTCCCCTTTAAGCGTGCGTAAGCACAAGTCGACCGAAAAACTTTCCAGTTTTTGCCGAAATAAAATGTAAGGGGCAAGTATCCCTTACCGTTTTCTCGATTTTCTTGAATTGCCTGTAACTTTCGAACCAGCGATCGAAACCTTTGATAATCATACATTTTCTTGAAGCTCTTGACGCGTACTTTACGGTAGGACTATCACCGAAAGCCCATATTTAAAAAAAAATGTTCAGTACTAGTGGTCGATCAACGCGATTCGTCGATTAATCAAGTCTTTGGTTTTTTGGCTGTAACTCCAAAAATAATGCACTTAGAAGGCTCTGCCTGCGATTTTTGTGATCCGCTTTCCGTCCTCTTTAGGCATGTGTAAGCACAAGTCGACCGAAAAACTTTCCCGTTTTTGCCGAAATAAAATGTAAGGGGCAAGTATCCCTTACCGTTTTCTAGATTTTCTTGAGTCGCCTGTAACTTTCGAACCAGCGATCGGAACCTTTGATAATTATACATTTTCTTGAAGCTCTTGACGCGTTCCTTAAGATAGGACTATCAGCGAAAGCCCGTCTTCAAAAAAAATTGTCTCAGGACTAGTGGTCGACCAAGGCGATTAGTCGATTAATCAAGTCTTCGGTTTTTTGGCTGTAACTCCGAAAATAATGCACTTAGAAGGCTCTGCCTGCGATTTTTGTGATCCTCTTTCCGTCCCTTTTAAGCGTGCGTAAGCACAAGTCCACCGAAAAACTTTCCAGTTTTTGCCGAAATAAAATGTAAGGGGCAAGTATCCCTTACCGTTTTCTCGATTTTCTGGAATTGCCTGTAACTTTCGAACCAGCGATCGAAACCTTTGATAATCATACATTTTCTTGAAGCTCTTGACGCGTACTTTAAGGTAGGACTATCACCGAAAGCCCATATTTAAAAAAAAATGTTCAGTACTAGTGATCGACCAACGCGATTCGTCGATTAATTATGTCTTTGGTTTTTTGGCTGTAACTCCGAAAATAATGCACTTAGAAGGCTCTGCCTTCGATTTTTGTGATCCGCTTTCCGTCCCCTTTAAGCGTGCGTAAGCACAAGTCGACCGAAAATTTTTCCAGTTTTTGCCGAAATAAAATGTAAGGGGCAAGTATCCTTTAACGTTTTCTCGATTTTCTTGAATCGCCTGTAACTTTCGAACCATCGATCGAAACCTTTGACAGTAATACATTTTCTTGAAGCTCTTGACGCGTACTTTCAGATAGGACTATCAGCGAAAGCCCATCATCAAAAAAATTTGTTTCAGTACAAGTGGTCGACCAAGGCGATTCGTCGATTAATCAAGTCTTTGGTTTTTTGGCTGTAACTCCGAAAATAATGCACATAGAAGGCTCTGCCTGCGATTTTTGTGATCCTCTTTCCGTCCTCTTATCGCATGCGTAAGAACAAGTCGACCGAAAAACTTTCCAGTTTTTGCCGAAATAAAATGTAAGGGGCAAGTATCCCTTACCGTTTTCTAGATTTTCTTGAGTCGCCTGTAACTTTCGAACCAGCGATCGAAACCTTTGATAATCATACATTTTCTTGAAGCTCTTTACGCGTACTTTGAGGTAGGACTATCAGCGAAAGCCCGTCTTCAAAAAAAATTGTTTCAGTGCTAGTGGTCGACCGAGGCGATTCGTCGATTAATCAAGTCTTTGGTTTTTTGGCTGTAACTCCGAAAATAATGCACTTAGAAGGCTCTGCCTTCGATTTTTGTGATCCTCTTTCCGTCCCCTTTAAGCATGCGTAAGCACAAGTCGACCGAAAATTTTTCCAGTTTTTGCCGAAATAAAATGTATGGGGCAAGTATCCATTAACGTTTTCTCGATTTTCTCGAACAGCCTGTAACTTTCGAACCAGCGATCGGAACCTTTGATAATTATACATTTTCTTGAAGCTCTTGACGCGTTCCTTAAGATAGGACTATCAGTGAAAGCCCATCATCAAAAAAACTTGTTTCAGTACTAGTGGTCGACCAAGGCGATTCGTCGATTAATCAAGTCTTTGGTTTTTTGGCTGTAACTCCAAAAATAATGCACTTAGAAGGCTCTGCCTGCGATTTTTGTGATCCTCTTTCCGTCCCCTTTAAGCTTGCGTAAGCACAAGTCGGCCGAAAGCTTTTCCAGTTTTTGCCGAAATAAAATGTAAGGGGCAAGTATCCTTTAACGTTTTCTCGATTTTCTTGAATCGCCTGTAACTTTCGAACCAGCGATCGAAACCTTTGACAGTAATACATTTTCTTGAAGCTCTTGCCGCGTTCTTTAAAATAGGGCTATCAGCGAAAGCCCATCTTTAAAAAAAATTGTTTCAGTGTTAGTGGTCGACCGAGGCGATTCGTCGATTAATCAAGTCTTTGGTTTTTGGGCTGTAACTCCGAAAATAATGCACTTAGAAGGCTCTGCATCCGATTTTTGTGATCCGCTTTCCGTCCCCTTTAAGCGTGCGTAAGCACAAGTCGACCGAAAATTTTTCCAGTTTATGCCGAAATAAAATGTAAGGGGCAAGTATCCTTTAACGTTTTCTCGATTTTCTTGAATCGCCTGTAACTTTCGAACCAGCGATCGAAACCTTTGATAGTCATACATTTTCTTGAAGCTCTTGACGCGTACTTTCAGATAGGACTATCAGCGAAAGCCCATCATCAATAAAAATTGTTTCAGTACTAGTGGTCGACCAAGGCGATTCGTCGATTAATCAAGTCTTTGGTTTTTTGGCTGTAACTCCGAAAATAATGCACTTAGAAGGCTCTGCCTGCGATTTTTGTGATCCTCTTTCCGTCCTCTGTAGGCACGCGTAAGCACAAGTCGAACGAAAAACTTTCAATTATTTGCCGAAATATAATGTAAGGGGTATGTATCCCTAACCGTTTCCTCTTTTTTCTTTAATCGCCTGTTACTATCGAACCAGCGGTCGAAACCTTTGATAGTCATACATTTTCGGGAAGCTCTTGATGCGTACTTCAAGATATTACTATCAGCGACATCCCATCTTCAAAAAAAAATTGTTTCAGTACTAGTGGTCGACCAAGGCGATTCGTCGATTAATCAAGTCTTTGGTTTTTTGGCTGTAACTCCAAAAATAATGCACTTAGAAGGCTCTGCTTGCGATTTTTGTGATCCACTTTCCGTCCTCTGTAGGCATGCGTAAGCACAAGTCGACCGAAACACTTTCCATTTTTTGCCGAAATAAAATGTAAGGGGTATGTATCCTTTACCGTTTCCTCGATTTTCTTTAATCGCCTGTTACTTTCAAACCAGCGATCGAAACCTTTGATAATCCCACATTTTCTTGAAGCTCTTGACGCGTTCTGTAAGATAGGACTATCACCGAAAGCCCATATTTAAAAAAAAATGTTCAGTACTAGTGGTCGACCAAGGCGATTCGTCGATTAATCAAGTCTTTGGTTTTATGGCTGTAACTCCGAAAATAATGCACTTAGAAGGCTCTGCCTGCGATTTTTGTGATCCTCTTTCCGTCCTCTTTAGGCATGCGTAAGCGCAAGTCGACCGAAAAACTATCCAGTTTTTGCCGAAATAAAATGTAAGGGGAAAGTATCCCTTACCGTTTTTTGATTTTCTTGAGTCGCCTGTAACTTTCGAACCAGCGATAGAAACCTTTGATAATCATACATTTTCTTGAAGCTCTTTACGCGTACTTTAAGGTAGGACTATCAGTGAAAGCCCATCATCAAAAAGAATGGTTTCAGTGATAGTGGTCGACCGAGGCGATTCGTCGATTAATCAAGTCTTTGGTTTTTGGGCTGTAACTCCGAAAATAATGCACTTAGAAGGCTCTGCCTGCGATTTTTGTGATCCTCTTTCCGTCCTCTTTAGGCATGCGTAAGCCCAAGTCGACCGAAAAACTTTCCAGTTTTTGCCGAAATGAAATGTAAGGGATATGTATCCCTTAACGTCTTCTCGATTTTCCTGAATCGCCTGTAACTTTCGAACCAGCGATCGAAACCTTTGATAATCATACATTTTCTTGAAGCTCTTTACGCGTACTTTGAGGTAGGACTATCAGCGAAAGCCCGTCTTCAAAAAAAATTGTCTCAGGACTAGTGGTCGACCAAGGCGATTAGTCGATTAATCAAGTCTTCGGTTTTTTGGCTGTAACTCCGAAAATAATGCACTTAGAAGGCTCTGCCTGCGATTTTTGTGATCCTCTTTCCGTCCCTTTTAAGCGTGCGTAAGCACCAGTCCACCGAAAAACTTTCCAGTTTTTGCCGAAATAAAATGTAAGGGGCAAGTATCCCTTACCGTTTTCTCGATTTTCTGGAATTGCCTGTAACTTTCGAACCAGCGATCGAAACCTTTGATAATCATACATTTTCTTGAAGCTCTTGACGCGTACTTTAAGGTAGGACTATCACCGAAAGCCCATATTTAAAAAAAAATGTTCAGTACTAGTGATCGACCAACGCGATTCGTCGATTAATTATGTCTTTGGTTTTTTGGCTGTAACTCCGAAAATAATGCACTTAGAAGGCTCTGCCTTCGATTTTTGTGATCCGCTTTCCGTCCCCTTTAAGCGTGCGTAAGCACAAGTCGACCGAAAATTTTTCCAGTTTTTGCCGAAATAAAATGTAAGGGGCAAGTATCCTTTAACGTTTTCTCGATTTTCTTGAATCGCCTGTAACTTTCGAACCATCGATCGAAACCTTTGACAGTAATACATTTTCTTGAAGCTCTTGACGCGTACTTTCAGATAGGACTATCAGCGAAAGCCCATCATCAATAAAAATTGTTTCAGTACTAGTGGTCGACCAAGTCAATTCGTCAATTAATCAAGTCTTTGGTTTTTTGGCTCTAACTCCGAAAATAATGCACTTAGAAGGCTCTGCCTGCGATTTTTGTGATCCTCTTTCCGTCCTCTTTAAGCATGCGTAAGCACAAGTCGACCGAAAAACATTCCAGTTTTTGCCGAAATGAAATGTAAGGGATATGTATCCCTTACCGTCTTCTCGATTTTCTGGAATTGCCTGTAACTTTCGAACCAGCGATCGAAACCTTTGATAATCATACATTTTCTTGAAGCTCTTTACGCGTACTCTAAGGTAGGACTATCAGCGAAAGCCCGTTTCAAAAAAAATTGTTTCAGTGCTAGTGGTCGACCGAAGCGATTCGTCGATTAATCAAGTCTTTGGTTTTTTGGCTGTAACTCCGAAAATAATGCACTTAGAAGGCTCTGCCTGCGATTTTTGTGATCCTCTTTCCGTCCTCTTTAGGCATGCGTAAGCACAAGTCGACCGAAAAACTTTCCAGTTTTTGCCGAAATAAAATGTAAGAGGCAAGTATCCCTTAC
Source organism: Anoplius nigerrimus (assembly GCA_914767735.1). NCBI lineage: Eukaryota > Metazoa > Arthropoda > Insecta > Hymenoptera > Pompilidae > Anoplius > Anoplius nigerrimus. The sequence goes on along the minus strand of OU612079.1, from coordinate 789,444 downwards.
CGTTTTTTCGATTTTCTTGAATTGCCTGTAACTTTCGAACCAGCGATCGAAACCTCTGATAATCATACATTTTCTTGAAGCTCTTGACGCGTACTTTACGGTAGGACTATCACCGAAAGCCCATATTTAAAAAAAAATGTTCAGTACTAGTGGTCGACCAACGCGATTCGTCGATTAATCAAGTCTTTGGTTTTTTGGCTGTAACTCCAAAAATAATGCACTTAGAAGGCTCTGCCTGCGATTTTTGTGATCCGCTTTCCGTCCTCTTTAGGCATGCGTAAGCACAAGTCGACCGAAAAACTTTCCCGTTTTTGCCGAAATAAAATGTAAGGGGCAAGTATCCCTTACCGTTTTCTCGATTTTCTGGAATTGCCTGTAACTTTCGAACCAGCGATCGAAACCTTTGATAATCATACATTTTCTTGAAGCTCTTGACGCGTACTTTAAGGTAGGACTATCACCGAAAGCCCATATTTAAAAAAAAATGTTCAGTACTAGTGATCGACCAACGCGATTCGTCGATTAATTATGTCTTTGGTTTTTTGGCTGTAACTCCGAAAATAATGCACTTAGAAGGCTCTGCCTTCGATTTTTGTGATCCGCTTTCCTTCCCTTTAAGCGTGCGTAAGCACAAGTCGACCGAAAATTTTTCCAGTTTTTGCCGAAATAAAATGTAAGGGGCAAGTATCCTTTAACGTTTTCTCGATTTTCTTGACTCGCCTGTAACTTTCGAACCATCGATCGAAACCTTTGACAGTAATACATTTTCTTGAAGCTCTTGACGCGTACTTTCAGATAGGACTATCAGCGAAAGCCCATCATCAAAAAAATTTGTTTCAGTACTAGTGGTCGTCCAAGGCGATTCGTCGATTAATCAAGTCTTTGGTTTTTTGGCTGTTACTCCGAAAATAATGCACTTAGAAGGCTCTGCCTGCGATTTTTGTGATCCGCTTTCCGTCCCCTTTAAGCGTGCGTAAGCACAAGTCGACCGAAAATTTTTCCAGTTTTTGCCGAAATAAAATGTAAGGGGCAAGTATCCTTTAACGTTTTCTCGATTTTCTTGAATCGCCTGTAACTTTCGAACCAGCGATCGAAACCTTTGATAGTCATACATTTTCTTGAAACTCTTGACGCGTACTTTCAGATAGGACTATCAGCGAAAGCCCATCATCAATAAAAATTGTTTCAGTACTAGTGGTCGACCAAGGCAATTCGTCAATTAATCAAGTCTTTGGTTTTTTGGCTGTAACTCCGAAAATAATGCACTTAGAAGGCTCTGCCTGCGATTTTTGTGATCCTCTTTCCGTCCTCTTTATGCATGCGTAAGCACAAGTCGACCGAAAAACATTCCAGTTTTTGCCGAAATGAAATGTAAGGGATATGTATCCCTTACCGTCTTCTCGATTTTCCTGAATCGCCTGTAACTTTCGAACCAGCGATCGAAACCTTTGATAATCATACATTTTCTTGAAGCTCTTTACGCGTACTCTAAGGTAGGACTATCAGCGAAAGCCCGTTTCAAAAAAAATTGTTTCAGTGCTAGTGGTCGACCGAAGCGATTCGTCGATTAATCAAGTCTTTGGTTTTTTGGCTGTAACTCCGAAAATAATGCACTTAGAAGGCTCTGCCTGCGATTTTTGTGATCCTCTTTCCGTCCTCTTTAGGCATGCGTAAGCACAAGTCGACCGAAAAACTTTCCAGTTTTTGCCGAAATAAAATGTAAGGGGCAAGTATCCCTTACCGTTTTCTCGATTTTCTTGAATTGCCTGTAACTTTCGAACCAGCGATCGAAACCTTTGATAATCATACATTTTCTTGAAGCCCTTGACGCGTACTTTACGGTAGGACTATCACCGAAAGCCCATATTTAAAAAACAATGTTCAGTACTAGTGGTCGACCAACGCGATTCGTCGATTAATCAAGTCTTTGGTTTTTTGGCTGTAACTCCAAAAATAATGCACTTAGAAGGCTCTGCCTGCGATTTTTGTGATCCGCTTTCCGTCCTCTTTAGGCATGCGTAAGCACAAGTCGACCGAAAAACTTTCCCGTTTTTGCCGAAATAAAATGTAAGGGGCAAGTATCCCTTACCGTTTTCTCGATTTTCTGGAATTGCCTGTAACTTTCGAACCAGCGATCGAAACCTTTGATAATCATACATTTTCTTGAAGCTCTTGACGCGTACTTTAAGGTAGGACTATCACCGAAAGCCCATATTTAAAGAAAAATGTTCAGTACTAGTGATCGACCAACGCGATTCGTCGATTAATTATGTCTTTGGTTTTTTGGCTGTAACTCCGAAAATAATGCACTTAGAAGGCTCTGCCTTCGATTTTTGTGATCCGCTTTCCGTCCCCTTTAAGCGTGCGTAAGCACAAGTCGACCGAAAATTTTTCCAGTGTTTGCCGAAATAAAATGTAAGGGGCAAGTATCCTTTAACGTTTTCTCGATTTTCTTGAATCGCCTGTAACTTTCGAACCATCGATCGAAACCTTTGACAGTAATACATTTTCTTGAAGCTCTTGACGCGTACTTTCAGATAGGACTATCAGCGAAAGCCCATCATCAAAAAAATTTGTTTCAGTACAAGTGGTCGACCAAGGCGATTCGTCGATTAATCAAGTCTTTGGTTTTTTGGCTGTAACTCCGAAAATAATGCACATAGAAGGCTCTGCCTGCGATTTTTGTGATCCTCTTTCCGTCCTCTTATCGCATGCGTAAGAACAAGTCGACCGAAAAACTTTCCAGTTTTTGCCGAAATAAAATGTAAGGGGCAAGTATCCCTTACCGTTTTCTAGATTTTCTTGAGTCGCCTGTAACTTTCGAACCAGCGATCGAAACCTTTGATAATCATACATTTTCTTGAAGCTCTTTACGCGTACTTTGAGGTAGGACTATCAGCGAAAGCCCGTCTTCAAAAAAAATTGTTTCAGTGCTAGTGGTCGACCAAGGCGATTCGTCGATTAATCAAGTCTTTGGTTTTTTGGCTGTAACTCCAAAAATAATGCACTTAGAAGGCTCTGCCTGCGATTTTTGTGATCCTCTTTCCGTCCCCTTTAAGCTTGCGTAAGCACAAGTCGGCCGAAAGCTTTTCCAGTTTTTGCCGAAATAAAATGTAAGGGGCAAGTATCCTTTAACGTTTTCTCGATTTTCTTGAATCGCCTGTAACTTTCGAACCAGCGATCGAAACCTTTGACAGTAATACATTTTCTTGAAGCTCTTGCCGCGTTCTTTAAAATAGGGCTATCAGCGAAAGCCCATCTTTAAAAAAAATTGTTTCAGTGTTAGTGGTCGACCGAGGCGATTCGTCGATTAATCAAGTCTTTGGTTTTTGGGCTGTAACTCCGAAAATAATGCACTTAGAAGGCTCTGCATCCGATTTTTGTGATCCGCTTTCCGTCCCCTTTAAGCGTGCGTAAGCACAAGTCGACCGAAAATTTTTCCAGTTTATGCCGAAATAAAATGTAAGGGGCAAGTATCCTTTAACGTTTTCTCGATTTTCTTGAATCGCCTGTAACTTTCGAACCAGCGATCGAAACCTTTGATAGTCATACATTTTCTTGAAGCTCTTGACGCGTACTTTCAGATAGGACTATCAGCGAAAGCCCATCATCAATAAAAATTGTTTCAGTACTAGTGGTCGACCAAGGCAATTCGTCGATTAATCAAGTCTTTGGTTTTTTGGCTGTAACTCCGAAAATAATGCACTTAGAAGGCTCTGCCTGCGATTTTTGTGATCCTCTTTCCGTCCTCTTTAGGCATGCGGAAGCACAAGTCGAACGAAAAACATTCCAGTTTTTGCCGAAATGAAATGTAAGGGATATGTATCCCTTAACGTCTTCTCGATATTCTTGAGTCGCCTGTAACTTTCGAACCAGCGATCGAAACCTTTGATAATCATACATCTTCTTGAAGCTCTTGACGCGTTCTGTAAGATAGGACTATCACCGAAAGCCCATATTTAAAAAAAAAAGTTCAGTACTAGTGGTCGACCAAGGCGATTCGTCGATTAATCAAGTCTTTGGTTTTTTGGCTGTAACTCCGAAAATAATGCACTTAGAAGGCTCTGCCTGCGATTTTTGTGATCCTCTTTCCGTCCTCTGTAGGCACGCGTAAGCACAAGTCGAACGAAAAACTTTCAATTATTTGCCGAAATATAATGTAAGGGGTATGTATCCCTAACCGTTTCCTCTTTTTTCTTTAATCGCCTGTTACTATCGAACCAGCGGTCGAAACCTTTGATAGTCATACATTTTCGGGAAGCTCTTGATGCGTACTTCAAGATATTACTATCAGCGACATCCCATCTTCAAAAAAAAATTGTTTCAGTAGTAGTGGTCGACCGAGGCGATTCGTCGATTAATCAAGTCTTTGGTTATTTGGCTGTAACTCCAAAAATAATGCACTTAGAAGGCTCTGCCTGCGATTTTTGTGATCCACATTCCGTCCCTTTAAGCGTGCGTATGCACAAGTCGTCCGAAAAACTTTCCAGTTTTTGCCGAAATAAAATGTAAGGGGCAAGTATCCATTAACGTTTTCTCGATTTTCTCGAACAGCCTGTAACTTTCGAACCAGCGATCGGAACCTTTGATAATTATACATTTTCTTGAAGCTCTTGACGCGTTCCTTAAGATAGGACTATCAGTGAAAGCCCATCATCAAAAAAAATTGTTTCAGTACTAGTGGTCGACCAAGGCGATTCGTCGATTAATCAAGTCTTTGGTTTTTTGGCTGTAACTCCAAAAATAATGCACTTAGAAGGCTCTGCTTGCGATTTTTGTGATCCACTTTCCGTCCTCTGTAGGCATGCGTAAGCACAAGTCGACCGAAACACTTTCCATTTTTTGCCGAAATAAAATGTAAGGGGTATGTATCCTTTACCGTTTCCTCGATTTTCTTTAATCGCCTGTTACTTTCAAACCAGCGATCGAAACCTTTGATAATCCCACATTTTCTTGAAGCTCTTGACGCGTTCTGTAAGATAGGACTATCACCGAAAGCCCATATTTAAAAAAAAATGTTCAGTACTAGTGGTCGACCAAGGCGATTCGTCGATTAATCAAGTCTTCGGTTTTTTGGCTGTAACTCCGAAAATAATGCACTTAGAAGGCTCTGCCTGCGATTTTTGTGATCCTCTTTCCGTCCTCTTTAGGCATGCGTAAGCCCAAGTCGACCGAAAAACTTTCCAGTTTTTGCCGAAATGAAATGTAAGGGATATGTATCCCTTAACGTCTTCTCGATTTTCCTGAATCGCCTGTAACTTTCGAACCAGCGATCGAAACCTTTGATAATCATACATTTTCTTGAAGCTCTTTACGCGTACTTTGAGGTAGGACTATCAGCGAAAGCCCGTCTTCAAAAAAAATTGTCTCAGGACTAGTGGTCGACCAAGGCGATTAGTCGATTAATCAAGTCTTCGGTTTTTTGGCTGTAACTCCGAAAATAATGCACTTAGAAGGCTCTGCCTGCGATTTTTGTGATCCTCTTTCCGTCCCTTTTAAGCGTGCGTAAGCACCAGTCCACCGAAAAACTTTCCAGTTTTTGCCGAAATAAAATGTAAGGGGCAAGTATCCCTTACCGTTTTCTCGATTTTCTGGAATTGCCTGTAACTTTCGAACCAGCGATCGAAACCTTTGATAATCATACATTTTCTTGAAGCTCTTGACGCGTACTTTAAGGTAGGACTATCACCGAAAGCCCATATTTAAAAAAAAATGTTCAGTACTAGTGATCGACCAACGCGATTCGTCGATTAATTATGTCTTTGGTTTTTTGGCTGTAACTCCGAAAATAATGAACTTAGAAGGCTCTGCCTTCGATTTTTGTGATCCGCTTTCCGTCCCCTTTAAGCGTGCGTAAGCACAAGTCGACCGAAAATTTTTCCAGTTTTTGCCGAAATAAAATGTAAGGGGCAAGTATCCTTTAACGTTTTCTCGATTTTCTTGAATCGCCTGTAACTTTCGAACCATCGATCGAAACCTTTGACAGTAATACATTTTCTTGAAGCTCTTGACGCGTACTTTCAGATATGACTATCAGCGAAAGCCCATCATCAATAAAAATTGTTTCAGTACTAGTGGTCGACCAAGTCAATTCGTCAATTAATCAAGTCTTTGGTTTTTTGGCTCTAACTCCGAAAATAATGCACTTAGAAGGCTCTGCCTGCGATTTTTGTGATCCTCTTTCCGTCCTCTTTAAGCATGCGTAAGCACAAGTCGACCGAAAAACATTCCAGTTTTTGCCGAAATGAAATGTAAGGGATATGTATCCCTTACCGTCTTCTCGATTTTCCTGAATCGCCTGTAACTTTCGAACCAGCGATCGAAACCTTTGATAATCATACATTTTCTTGAAGCTCTCTACGCGTACTCTAAGGTAGGACTATCAGCGAAAGCCCGTTTAAAAAAAAATTGTTTCAGTGCTAGTGGTCGACCGAAGCGATTCGTCGATTAATCAAGTCTTTGGTTTTTTGGCTGTAACTCCGAAAATAATGCACTTAGAAGGCTCTGCCTGCGATTTTTGTGATCCTCTTTCCGTCCTCTTTAGGCATGCGTAAGCACAAGTCGACCGAAAAACTTTCCAGTTTTTGCCGAAATAAAATGTAAGAGGCAAGTATCCCTTACCGTTTTTTCGATTTTCTTGAATTGCCTGTAACTTTCGAAACAGCGATCGAAACCTCTGATAATCATACATTTTCTTGAAGCTCTTGACGCGTACTTTACGGTAGGACTATCACCGAAAGCCCATATTTAAAAAAAAATGTTCAGTACTAGTGGTCGACCAACGCGATTCGTCGATTAATCAAGTCTTTGGTTTTTTGGCTGTAACTCCAAAAATAATGCACTTAGAAGGCTCTGCCTGCGATTTTTGTGATCCGCTTTCCGTCCTCTTTAGGCATGCGTAAGCACAAGTCGACCGAAAAACTTTCCCGTTTTTGCCGAAATAAAATGTAAGGGGCAAGTATCCCTTACCGTTTTCTCGATTTTCTGGAATTGCCTGTAACTTTCGAACCAGCGATCGAAACCTTTGATAATCATACATTTTCTTGAAGCTCTTGACGCGTACTTTAAGGTAGGACTATCACCGAAAGCCCATATTTAAAAAAAAATGTTCAGTACTAGTGACCGACCAACGCGATTCGTCGATTAATTATGTCTTTGGTTTTTTGGCTGTAACTCCGAAAATAATGCACTTAGAAGGCTCTGCCTTCGATTTTTGTGATCCGCTTTCCTTCCCTTTAAGCGTGCGTAAGCACAAGTCGACCGAAAATTTTTCCAGTTTTTGCCGAAATAAAATGTAAGGGGCAAGTATCCTTTAACGTTTTCTCGATTTTCTTGAATCGCCTGTAACTTTCGAACCATCGATCGAAACCTTTGACAGTAATACATTTTCTTGAAGCTCTTGACGCGTACTTTCAGATAGGACTATCAGCGAAAGCCCATCATCAAAAAAATTTGTTTCAGTACTAGTGGTCGACCAAGGCGATTCGTCGATTAATCAAGTCTTTGGTTTTTTGGCTGTAACTCCGAAAATAATGCACTTAGAAGGCTCTGCCTGCGATTTTTGTGATCCGCTTTCCGTCCCCTTTAAGCGTGCGTAAGCACAAGTCGACCGAAAATTTTTCCAGTTTTTGCCGAAATAAAATGTAAGGGGCAAGTATCCTTTAACGTTTTCTCGATTTTCTTGAATCGCCTGTAACTTTCGAAAAAGCGATCGAAACCTTTGATAGTCATACATTTTCTTGAAACTCTTGACGCGTACTTTCAGATAGGACTATCAGCGAAAGCCCATCATCAATAAAAATTGTTTCAGTACTAGTGGTCGACCAAGGCAATTCGTCAATTAATCAAGTCTTTGGTTTTTTGGCTGTAACTCCGAAAATAATGCACTTAGAAGGCTCTGCCTGCGATTTTTGTGATCCGCTTTCCGTCCTCTTTAGGCATGCGTAAGCACAAGTCGACCGAAAAACTTTCCCGTTTTTGCCGAAATAAAATGTAAGGGGCAAGTATCCCTTACCGTTTTCTCGATTTTCTGGAATTGCCTGTAACTTTCGAACCAGCGATCGAAACCTTTGATAATCATACATTTTCTTGAAGCTCTTGACGCGTACTTTAAGGTAGGACTATCACCGAAAGCCCATATTTAAAGAAAAATGTTCAGTACTAGTGATCGACCAACGCGATTCGTCGATTAATTATGTCTTTGGTTTTTTGGCTGTAACTCCGAAAATAATGCACTTAGAAGGCTCTGCCTTCGATTTTTGTGATCCGCTTTCCGTCCCCTTTAAGCGTGCGTAAGCACAAGTCGACCGAAAATTTTTCCAGTTTTTGCCGAAATAAAATGTAAGGGGCAAGTATCCTTTAACGTTTTCTCGATTTTCTTGAATCGCCTGTAACTTTCGAACCATCGATCGAAACCTTTGACAGTAATACATTTTCTTGAAGCTCTTGACGCGTACTTTCAGATAGGACTATCAGCGAAAGCCCATCATCAATAAAAATTGTTTCAGTACTAGTGGTCGACCAAGTCAATTCGTCAATTAATCAAGTCTTTGGTTTTTTGGCTCTAACTCCGAAAATAATGCACTTAGAAGGCTCTGCCTGCGATTTTTGTGATCCTCTTTCCGTCCTCTTTAAGCATGCGTAAGCACAAGTCGACCGAAAAACATTCCAGTTTTTGCCGAAATGAAATGTAAGGGATATGTATCCCTTACCGTCTTCTCGATTTTCCTGAATCGCCTGTAACTTTCGAACCAGCGATCGAAACCTTTGATAATCATACATTTTCTTGAAGCTCTTTACGCGTACTCTAAGGTAGGACTATCACCGAAAACCCATATTTAAAAAAAAAATGTTTCAGTGCTAGTGGTCGACCGAGGCGATTCGTCGATTAATCAAGTCTTTGGTTTTTCGGCTGTAACTCCGAAAATAATGCACTTAGAAGGCTCTGCCTGCGATTTTTCTGATCCTCTTTCCGTCCTCTTTAAGCGAGCGTAAGCACAAGTCGACCGAAACACTTTCCATTTTTTGCCGAAATAAAATGTAAGGGGTATGTATCCTTTACCGTTTCCTCGATTTTCTTTAATCGCCTGTTACTTTCAAACCAGCGATCGAAACCTTTGATAATCCCACATTTTCTTGAAGCTCTTGACGCGTTCTGTAAGATAGGACTATCACCGAAAGCCCATATTTAAAAAAAAATGTTCAGTACTAGTGGTCGACCAAGGCGATTCGTCGATTAATCAAGTCTTTGGTTTTTTGGCTGTAACTCCGAAAATAATGCACTTAGAAGGCTCTGCCTGCGATTTTTGTGATCCTCTTTCCGTCCTCTTTAGGCATGCGTAAGAACAAGTCGACCGAAAAACTTTCCAGTTTTTGCCGAAATGAAATGTAAGGGATATGTATCCCTTAACGTCTTCTCGAATTTCCTGAATCGCCTGTAACTTTCGAACCAGCGATCGAAACCTTTGATAATCATACATTTTCTTGAAGCTCTTGACGCGTACTTTAAGGTAGGACTATCACCGAAAGCCCATATTTAAAAAAAAATGTTCAGGACTAGTGATCGACCAACGCGATTCGTCGATTAATTATGTCTTTGGTTTTTTGGCTGTAACTCCGAAAATAATGCACTTAGAAGGCTCTGCCTTCGATTTTTGTGATCCGCTTTCCGTCCCCTTTAAGCGTGCGTAAGCACAAGTCGACCGAAAATTTTTCCAGTTTTTGCCGAAATAAAATGTAAGGGGCAAGTATCCTTTAACGTTTTCTCGATTTTCTTGAATCGCCTGTAACTTTCGAACCATCGATCGAAACCTTTGACAGTAATACATTTTCTTGAAGCTCTTGACGCGTACTTTCAGATAGGACTATCAGCGAAAGCCCATCATCAAAAAAATTTGTTTCAGTACTAGTGGTCGACCAAGGCGATTCGTCGATTAATCAAGTCTTTGGTTTTTTGGCTGTAACTCCGAAAATAATGCACTTAGAAGGCTCTGCCTGCGATTTTTGTGATCCTCTTTCCGTCCCCTTTAAGCTTGCGTAAGTACAAGTCGGCCGAAAGCTTTTCCAGTTTTTGCCGAAATAAAATGTAAGGGGCAAGTATCCTTTAACGTTTTCTCGATTTTCTTGAATCGCCTGTAACTTTCGAACCAGCGATCGAAACCTTTGACAGTAATACATTTTCTTGAAGCTCTTGCCGCGTTCTTTAAAATAGGGCTATCAGCGAAAGCCCATCTTTAAAAAAAATTGTTTCAGTGTTAGTGGTCGACCGAGGCGATTCGTCGATTAATCAAGTCTTTGGTTTTTGGGCTGTAACTCCGAAAATAATGCACTTAGAAGGCTCTGCATCCGATTTTTGTGATCCGCTTTCCGTCCCCTTTAAGCGTGCGTAAGCACAAGTCGACCGAAAATTTTTCCAGTTTATGCCGAAATAAAATGTAAGGGGCAAGTATCCTTTAACGTTTTCTCGATTTTCTTGAATCGCCTGTAACTTTCGAACCAGCGATCGAAACCTTTGTTAGTCATACATTTTCTTGAAGCTCTTGACGCGTACTTTCAGATAGGACTATCAGCGAAAGCCCATCATCAATAAAAATTGTTTCAGTACTAGTGGTCGACCAAGGCAATTCGTCGATTAATCAAGTCTTTGGTTTTTTGGCTGTAACTCCGAAAATAATGCACTTAGAAGGCTCTGCCTGCGATTTTTGTGATCCTCTTTCCGTCCTCTTTAGGCATGCGTAAGCACAAGTCGACCGAAACACTTTCCATTTTTTGCCGAAATAAAATGTAAGGGGAAAGTATCCCTTACCGTTTTTTGATTTTCTTGAGTCGCCTGTAACTTTCGAACCAGCGATCGAAACCTTTGATAATCATACATTTTCTTGAAGCTCTTTACGCGTACTTTAAGGTAGGACTATCAGTGAAAGCCCATCATCAAAAAGAATGGTTTCAGTGATAGTGGTCGACCGAGGCGATTCGTCGATTAATCAAGTCTTTGGTTTTTGGGCTGTAACTCCGAAAATAATGCACTTAGAAGGCTCTGCCTGCGATTTTTGTGATCCTCTTTCCGTCCTCTTTAGGCATGCGTAAGCCCAAGTCGACCGAAAAACTTTCCAGTTTTTGCCGAAATGAAATGTAAGGGATATGTATCCCTTAACGTCTTCTCGATTTTCCTGAATCGCCTGTAACTTTCAAACCAGCGATCGAAACCTTTGATAATCATACATTTTCTTGAAGCTCTTTACGCGTACTTTGAGGTAGGACTATCAGCGAAAGCCCGTCTTCAAAAAAAATTGTCTCAGGACTAGTGGTCGACCAAGGCGATTAGTCGATTAATCAAGTCTTCGGTTTTTTGGCTGTAACTCCGAAAATAATGCACTTAGAAGGCTCTGCCTGCGATTTTTGTGATCCTCTTTCCGTCCCTTTTAAGCGTGCGTAAGCACAAGTCCACCGAAAAACTTTCCAGTTTTTGCCGAAATAAAATGTAAGGGGCAAGTATCCCTTACCGTTTTCTCGATTTTCTGGAATTGCCTGTAACTTTCGAACCAGCGATCGAAACCTTTGATAATCATACATTTTCTTGAAGCTCTTGACGCGTACTTTAAGGTAGGACTATCACCGAAAGCCCATATTTAAAAAAAAATGTTCAGGACTAGTGATCGACCAACGCGATTCGTCGATTAATTATGTCTTTGGTTTTTTGGCTGTAACTCCGAAAATAATGCACTTAGAAGGCTCTGCCTTCGATTTTTGTGATCCGCTTTCCGTCCCCTTTAAGCGTGCGTAAGCACAAGTCGACCGAAAATTTTTCCAGTTTTTGCCGAAATAAAATGTAAGGGGCAAGTATCCTTTAACGTTTTCTCGATTTTCTGGAATCGCCTGTAACTTTCGAACCATCGATCGTGTTGCGTATTGAGAGCGGCTCGATAGAAGAGCGCAGTAGTGACTATATGTCACTGTCGGCACGGATCATTTGAATAAAGAGTGACGGCAGGTCCTGGCGACACTGCCCCACTCTAGATCGCAATCGATACACTGCTCGATGAATGGCTCGCCTATCAGCGGCTCGCGTGACGCGCTATTGTCCACACAAAGGGACAAATCATCTTCGCGAACAACTCTTAGAAAAAACGTCGTGCTTCCGTCCGCATCGATTCGGCACGAGGATCTTGCCCGCGAAATCGATCGGCCATTATCGTCTTACACTTGGTGCTGTACACACGTGTGCAAAATTGAGTTGTGAGTGAGAGAGCGAGAAATTCATCTGGGCAGTTAAGAAACATCATAGCAAATTAACAGGCAGGTTCACCCTCAAAATTTTGTAATCATTTTCATTGTTAATTTGCTGGCATTATTGTAACAGATCAGCGACAAGACCAGCACGTTTTTCGTTGAACCGTTCGCAGGCGACTGTGTGGTTCCGCATTTAGCGACCTGTGATTCTATACAATTGGTAATTCATTTTGTTGCTGTTTCTATCAGATCACTGTACATCTATTTATTTATTTATTGTGAATTAATCACCGTGTGTACTCTTACAATAGAAAAACTCAGCAAGTAATCCAGTGCAGTGGCTGATTGAGCAGCTCACAAGCACTTCGCCTAACATAGAGAAAAGGTACTTTTCATATTCAACTGCGCTTATTCTTTTAATAAAAGTACAGAACACAGCATCTTGTCCAATTATTTCTGCTTGCCTGTCACCAGACTCTTTATTCGAATCCGGCTCTTGTCCCTTTCTTTTACCATCTTGAATTAATAATACAGTCCACTATCATCTCTACCAAACAGATCGAAACCTTTGACAGTAATACATTTTCTTGAAGCTCTTGACGCGTACTTTCAGATAGGACTATCAGCGAAAGCCCATCATCAAAAAAATTTGTTTCAGTACTAGTGGTCGACCAAGGCGATTCGTCGATTAATCAAGTCTTTGGTTTTTTGGCTGTAACTCCAAAAATAATGAACTTAGAAGGCTCTGCCTGCGATTTTTGTGATCCGCTTTCCGTCCCCTTTAAGCGTGCGTAAGCACAAGTCGACCGAAAATTTTTCTAGTTTTTGCCGAAATAAAATGTGAGGGGCAAGTATCCTTTAACGTTTTCTCGATTTTCTTGAATCGCCTGTAACTTTCGAACCAGCGATCGAAACCTTTGATAGTCATACATTTTCTTGAAGCTCTTGACGCGTACTTAAAGACAGGACTATCAGCGAAAGCCCATCTTTAAAAAAAACTGTTTCAGTAGAAGTGGTCGACCAAGGCTCGTCGTCCATTAATTAGGTCATTGGTTTTTGGGCTGTAATTTTGACAATAATGCACTTAGAAGGCTTAGCCTGCGATTTTTGTGATCCTCTTTCCGTCCCTTTAAGCGTGCGTATGCACAAGTCGACCGAAAAACTTTCCAGTTTTGCCGAAATAAAATGTAAGGGGCAAGTATCCATTAACGTTTTCTCGATTTTCTCGAACAGCCTGTAACTTTCGAACCAGCGATCGGAACCTTTGATAATTATACATTTTCTTGAAGCTCTTGACGCGTACTTTACGGTAGGACTATCACCGAAAGCCCATATTTAAAAAAAAATGTTCAGTACTAGTGGTCGACCAACGCGATTCGTCGATTAATCAAATCTTTGGTTTTTTGGCTGTAACTCCAAAAATAATGCACTTAGAAGGCTCTGCCTGCGATTTTTGTGATCCGCTTTCCGTCCTCTTTAGGCATGCGTAAGCACAAGTCGACCGAAAAACTTTCCCGTTTTTGCCGAAATAAAATGTAAGGGGCAAGTATCCTTTAACGTTTTCTCGATTTTCCTGAATCGCCTGTAACTTTCGAACCAGCGATCGAAACCTTTGATAATCATACATTTTCTTGAAGCTCTTTACGCGTACTCTAAGGTAGGACTATCAGCGAAAGCCCGTTTCAAAAAAAATTGTTTCAGTGCTAGTGGTCGACCGAAGCGATTCGTCGATTAATCAAATCTTTGGTTTTTTGGCTGTAACTCCAAAAATAATGCACTTAGAAGGCTCTGCCTGCGATTTTTGTGATCCGCTTTCCGTCCTCTTTAGGCATGCGTAAGCACAAGTCGACCGAAAAACTTTCCCGTTTTTGCCGAAATAAAATGTAAGGGGCAAGTATCCCTTACCGTCTTCTCGATTTTCCTGAATCGCCTGTAACTTTTGAACCAGCGATCGAAACCTTTGATAGTCATACATTTTCATGAAGCTCTTGACGCGTACTTTCAGATAGGACTATCAGCGAAAGCCCATCATCAATAAAAATTGTTTCAGTGATAGTGGTCGACCGAGGCGATTCGTCGATTAATCAAGTCTTTGGTTTTTGGGCTGTAACTCCGAAAATAATGCACTTAGAAGGCTCTGCCTGCGATTTTTGTGATCCTCTTTCCGTCCTCTTTAGGCATGCGTAAGCCCAAGTCGACCGAAAAACTTTCCAGTTTTTGCCGAAATGAAATGTAAGGGATATGTATCCCTTAACGTCTTCTCGATTTTCCTGAATCGCCTGTAACTTTCGAACCAGCGATCGATACCTTTGATAATCATACATTTTCTTGAAGCTCTTGACGCGTACTTTACGGTAGGACTATCACCGAAAACCCATATTTAAAAAAAAATGTTCAGTATTAGTGGTCGACCAAGGCGATTCGTCGATTAATCAAGTCTTTGGTTTTTTGGCTGTAACTCCGAAAATAATGCACTTAGAAGGCTCTGCCTGCGATTTTTGTGATCCTCTTTCCGTCCTCTTTAGGCATGCGTAAGCACAAGTCGACTGAAAAACATTCCAGTTTTTGCCGAAATGAAATGTAAGGGATATGTATCCCTTAACGTCTTCTCGATTTTCCTGAATCGCCTATAACTTTCGAACCAGCGATCGATACCTGTGATAATCATACATTTTCTTGAAGCTCTTGACGCGTACTTTAAGGTAGGACTATCACCGAAAGCCCATATTTAAAAAAAAATGTTCAGGACTAGTGATCGACCAACGCGATTCGTCGATTAATTATGTCTTTGGTTTTTTGGCTGTAACTCCGAAAATAATGCACTTAGAAGGCTCTGCCTTCGATTTTTGTGATCCGCTTTCCGCCCCCTTTAAGCGTGCGTAAGCACAAGTCGACCGAAAATTTTTCCAGTTTTTGCCGAAATAAAATGTAAGGGGCACGTATCCTTTAACGTTTTCTCGATTTTCTTGAATCGCCTGTAACATTTGAACCAGCGATCGAAACCTTTGATAGTCATACATTTTCTTGAAGCTCTTGAAGCGTACTTTCAGATAGGACTATCAAAGAAAGCCCATCATCAATAAAAATTGTTTCAGTACTAGTGGTCGACCAAGGCAATTCGTCGATTAATCAAGTCTTTGGTTTTTTGGCTGTAACTCCGAAAATAATGCACTTAGAAGGCTCTGCCTGCGATTTTTGTGATCCTCTTTCCGTCCTCTTTAGGCAGGCGTAAGCACAAGTCGACCGAAAAACTTTCCAGTTTTTGCCGAAATAAAATGTAAGGGGCAAGTATCCCTTACCGTTTTCTCGATTTTCTTGAATTGCCTGTAACTTTCGAACCAGCGATCGAAACCTTTGATAATCATACATTTTCTTGAAGCTCTTGACGCGTTCTTTAACATAGGACTATCAGCGAAAGCCCATCATCAAAAGAAATTGTTTCAGTACTAGTGGTCGACCAAGGCGATTCGTCGATTAATCAAGTCTTTGGTTTTTTGGCTGTAACTCCAAAAATAATGAACTTAGAAGGCTCTGCCTGCGATTTTTGTGATCCTCTTTCCGTCCCTTTTAAGCGTGCGTAAGCACAAGTCCACCGAAAAACTTTCCAGTTTTTGCCGAAATAAAATGTAAAAGGCAAGTATCCCTTACCGTTTTCTCGATTTTCTGGAATTGCCTGTAACTTTCGAACCAGCGATCGAAACCTTTGATAATCATACATTTTCTTGAAGCTCTTGACGCGTACTTTAAGGTAGGACTATCACCGAAAGCCCATATTTAAAAAAAAATGTTCAGGACTAGTGATCGACCAACGCGATTCGTCGATTAATTATGTCTTTGGTTTTTTGGCTGTAACTCCGAAAATAATGCACTTAGAAGGCTCTGCCTTCGATTTTTGTGATCCGCTTTCCGCCCCCTTTAAGCGTGCGTAAGCACAAGTCGACCGAAAATTTTTCCAGTTTTTGCCGAAATAAAATGTAAGGGGCAAGTATCCTTTACCGTTTTCTAGATTTTCTTGAGTCGCCTGTAACTTTCGAACCAGCGATCGAAACCTTTGATAATCGTACATTTTCTTGAAGCTCTTTACGCGTACTTTGAGGTAGGACTATCAGCGAAAGCCCGTCTTCAAAAAAAATTGTTTCAGTGCTAGTGGTCGACCGAGGCGATTCGTCGATTAATCAAGTCTTTGGTTTTTTGGATGTAACTCCGAAAATAATGCACTTAGAAGGCTCTGCCTGCGATTTTTGTGATCCTCTTTCCGTCCGCTTTAAGCATGCGTAAGCACAAGTCGACCGAAAATTTTTCCAGTTTTTGCCGAAATAAAATGTAAGGGGCAAGTATCCTTTAACGTTTTCTCGATTTTCTTGAATCGCCTGTAACTTTCGAACCAGCGATCGAAACCTTTGACAGTAATACATTTTCTTGAAGCTCTTGACGCGTACTTTCAGATAGGACTATCAATGAAAGCCCATCATCAAAAAAGATTGTTACAGTACTAGTGGTCGACCAAGGCGATTCGTCGATTAATCAAGTCTTTGGTTTTTTGGCTGTAACTCCAAAAATAATGAACTTAGAAGGCTCTGCCTGCGATTTTTGTGATCCGCTTTCCGTCCCCTTTAAGCGTGCGTAAGCACAAGTCGACCGAAAATTTTTCCAGTTTTTGCCGAAATAAAATGTAAGGGGCAAGTATCCCTTACCGTTTTTGATTTTCTTGAATTGCCTGTAACTTTCGAACCAGCGATCGAAACCTTTGATAATCATACATTTTCTTGAAGCTCTTTACGCGTACTTTCAGATAGAACTATCAATGAAAGCCCATCATCAAAAAAAATTGTTTCAGTACTAGTGGTCGACCAAGGCGATTCGTCGATTAATCAAGTCTTTGGTTTTTTGGCTGTAACTCCAAAAATAATGAACTTAGAAGGCTCTGCCTGCGATTTATGTGATCCGCTTTCCGTCCCCTTTAAGCGTGCGTAAGCACAAGTCGACCGAAAATTTTTCTAGTTTTTGCCGAAATAAAATGTGAGGGGCAAGTATCCTTTAACGTTTTCTCGATTTTCTTGAATCGCCTGTAACTTTCGAACCAGCGATCGAAACCTTTGATAGTCATAGATTTTCTTGAAGCTCTTGACGCGTACTTTCAGATAGGACTATCAGCGAAAGCCCATCATCAATAAAAATTGTTTCAGTACTAGTGGTCGACCAAGGCAATTCGTCGATTAATCAAGTCTTTGGTTTTTTGGCTGTAACTCCGAAAATAATGCACTTAGAAGGCTCTGCCTGCGATTTTTGTGATCCTCTTTCGGTCCTCTTTAGGCATGCGTAAGCACAAGTCGACCGAAAAACATTCCAGTTTTTGCCGAAATGAAATGTAAGGGATATGTATCCCTTAACGTCTTCTCGATTTTCCTGAATCGCCTGTAACTTTCGAACCAGCGATCGATACCTGTGATAATCATACATTTTCTTGAAGCTCTTGACGCGTACTTTACGGTAGGACTATCACCGAAAACCCATATTTAAAAAAAAATGTTTAGTACTAGTGGTCGACCAACGCGATTCGTCGATTAATCAAGTCTTTGGTTTTTGGGCTGTAACTCCGAAAATAATGCACTTAGAAGGCTCTGCCTCCGATTTTTGTGATCCGCTTTCCGTCCCCTTTAACCGTGCGTAAGCACAAGTCGACCGAAAATTTTTCCAGTTTTTGCCGAAATAAAATGTACGGGGCAAGTATCCTTTAACGTTTTCTCGATTTTCTTGAATCGCCTGTAATGTTCGAACCAGCGATCGAAACCTTTGACAGTCATACATTTTCTTGACGCTCTTGACGCGTACTTTACGGTAGGACTATCACCGAAAACCCATATTTAAAAAAAAAATGTTCAGTATTAGTGGTCGACCAACGCGAGTCGTCGATTAATTATGTCTTTGGTTTTTTGGCTGTAACTCCGAAAATAATGCACCTAGAAGGCTCTGCCTGCGATTTTTGTGATCCCCTTTCCGTCCCCTTTAAGCGTGCGTAAGCACAAGTCGACCGAAAAACTTTCCAGTTTTTGCCGAAATAAAATGTAAGGGGCAAGTATCCCTTACCGTTTTCTCGATTTTCTTGAATTGCCTGTAACTTTCGAACCAGCGATCGAAACCTTTGATAATCATACATTTTCTTGAAGCTCTTGACGCGTACTTTACGGTAGGACTATCACCGAAAGCCCATATTTAAAAAAAAACGTTCAGTACTAGTGGTCGACCAACGCGATTCGTCGATTAATCAAGTCTTTGGTTTTTTGGCTGTAACTCCAAAAATAATGCACTTAGAAGGCTCTGCCTGCGATTTTTGTGATCCGCTTTCCGTCCTCTTTAGGCATGTGTAAGCACAAGTCGACCGAAAAACTTTCCAGTTTTTGCCGAAATAAAATGTAAGGGGCAAGTATCCCTTACCGTTTTCTAGATTTTCCTGAATCGCCTGTAACTTTCGAACCAGCGATCGAAACCTTTGATAATCATACATTTTCTTGAAGCTCTTTACGCGTACTCTAAGGTAGGACTATCACCGAAAACCCATATTTAAAAAAAAAATGTTTCAGTGCTAGTGGTCGACCGAGGCGATTCGTCGATTAATCAAGTCTTTGGTTTTTCGGCTGTAACTCCGAAAATAATGCACTTAGAAGGCTCTGCCTGCGATTTTTCTGATCCTCTTTCCGTCCTCTTTAAGCGAGCGTAAGCACAAGTCGACCGAAACACTTTCCATTTTTTGCCGAAATAAAATGTAAGGGGTATGTATCCTTTACCGTTTCCTCGATTTTCTTTAATCGCCTGTTACTTTCAAACCAGCGATCGAAACCTTTGATAATCCCACATTTTCTTGAAGCTCTTGACGCGTTCTGTAAGATAGGACTATCACCGAAAGCCCATATTTAAAAAAAAATGTTCAGTACTAGTGGTCGACCAAGGCGATTCGTCGATTAATCAAGTCTTTGGTTTTTTGGCTGTAACTCCGAAAATAATGCACTTAGAAGGCTCTGCCTGCGATTTTTGTGATCCTCTTTCCGTCCTCTTTAGGCATGCGTAAGCACAAGTCGACCGAAAAACTTTCCAGTTTTTGCCGAAATGAAATGTAAGGGATATGTATCCCTTAACGTCTTCTCGATTTTCCTGAATCGCCTGTAACTTTCGAACCAGCGATCGAAACCTTTGATAATCATACATTTTCTTGAAGCTCTTGACGCGTACTTTAAGGTAGGACTATCACCGAAAGCCCATATTTAAAAAAAAATGTTCAGGACTAGTGATCGACCAACGCGATTCGTCGATTAATTATGTCTTTGGTTTTTTGGCTGTAACTCCGAAAATAATGCACTTAGAAGGCTCTGCCTTCGATTTTTGTGATCCGCTTTCCGTCCCCTTTAAGCGTGCGTAAGCACAAGTCGACCGAAAATTTTTCCAGTTTTTGCCGAAATAAAATGTAAGGGGCAAGTATCCTTTAACGTTTTCTCGATTTTCTTGAATCGCCTGTAACTTTCGAACCATCGATCGAAACCTTTGACAGTAATACATTTTCTTGAAGCTCTTGACGCGTACTTTCAGATAGGACTATCAGCGAAAGCCCATCATCAAAAAAATTTGTTTCAGTACTAGTGGTCGACCAAGGCGATTCGTCGATTAATCAAGTCTTTGGTTTTTTGGCTGTAACTCCGAAAATAATGCACTTAGAAGGCTCTGCCTGCGATTTTTGTGATCCTCTTTCCGTCCTCTTTAAGCATGCGTAAGCACAAGTCGACCGAAAAACATTCCAGTTTTTGCCGAAATGAAATGTAAGGGATATGTATCCCTTACCGTCTTCTCGATTTTCCTGAATCGCCTGTAACTTTCGAACCAGCGATCGAAACCTTTGACAGTAATACATTTTCTTGAAGCTCTTGCCGCGTTCTTTAAAATAGGGCTATCAGCGAAAGCCCATCTTTAAAAAAAATTGTTTCAGTGTTAGTGGTCGACCGAGGCGATTCGTCGATTAATCAAGTCTTTGGTTTTTGGGCTGTAACTCCGAAAATAATGCACTTAGAAGGCTCTGCATCCGATTTTTGTGATCCGCTTTCCGTCCCCTTTAAGCGTGCGTAAGCACAAGTCGACCGAAAATTTTTCCAGTTTATGCCGAAATAAAATGTAAGGGGCAAGTATCCTTTAACGTTTTCTCGATTTTCTTGAATCGCCTGTAACTTTCGAACCAGCGATCGAAACCTTTGTTAGTCATACATTTTCTTGAAGCTCTTGACGCGTACTTTCAGATAGGACTATCAGCGAAAGCCCATCATCAATAAAAATTGTTTCAGTACTAGTGGTCGACCAAGGCAATTCGTCGATTAATCAAGTCTTTGGTTTTTTGGCTGTAACTCCGAAAATAATGCACTTAGAAGGCTCTGCCTGCGATTTTTGTGATCCTCTTTCCGTCCTCTTTAGGCATGCGGAAGCACAAGTCGAACGAAAAACATTCCAGTTTTTGCCGAAATGAAATGTAAGGGATATGTATCCCTTAACGTCTTCTCGATTTTCTTGAGTCGCCTGTAACTTTCGAACCAGCGATCGAAACCTTTGATAATCATACATCTTCTTGAAGCTCTTGACGCGTTCTGTAAGATAGGACTATCACCGAAAGCCCATATTTAAAAAAAAAAGTTCAGTACTAGTGGTCGACCAAGGCGATTCGTCGATTAATCAAGTCTTTGGTTTTTTGGCTGTAACTCCGAAAATAATGCACTTAGAAGGCTCTGCCTGCGATTTTTGTGATCCTCTTTCCGTCCTCTGTAGGCACGCGTAAGCACAAGTCGAACGAAAAACTTTCAATTATTTGCCGAAATATAATGTAAGGGGTATGTATCCCTAACCGTTTCCTCTTTTTTCTTTAATCGCCTGTTACTATCGAACCAGCAGTCGAAACCTTTGATAGTCATACATTTTCGGGAAGCTCTTGATGCGTACTTCAAGATATTACTATCAGCGACATCCCATCTTCAAAAAAAAATTGTTTCAGTAGTAGTGGTCGACCGAGGCGATTCGTCGATTAATCAAGTCTTTGGTTATTTGGCTGTAACTCCAAAAATAATGCACTTAGAAGGCTCTGCCTGCGATTTTTGTGATGCACATTCCGTCCCTTTAAGCGTGCGTATGCACAAGTCGTCCGAAAAACTTTCCAGTTTTTGCCGAAATAAAATGTAAGGGGCAAGTATCCATTAACGTTTTCTCGATTTTCTCGAACAGCCTGTAACTTTCGAACCAGCGATCGGAACCTTTGATAATTATACATTTTCTTGAAGCTCTTGACGCGTTCCTTAAGATAGGACTATCAGTGAAAGCCCATCATCAAAAAAAATTGTTTCAGTACTAGTGGTCGACCAAGGCGATTCGTCGATTAATCAAGTCTTTGGTTTTTTGGCTGTAACTCCAAAAATAATGCACTTAGAAGGCTCTGCCTGCGATTTTTGTGATCCTCTTTCCGTCCTCTTTAGGCATGCGTAAGCACAAGTCGACCGAAAAACTTTCCAGTTTTTGCCGAAATGAAATGTAAGGGATATGTATCCCTTAACGTCTTCTCGATTTTCCTGAATCGCCTGTAACTTTCGAACCAGCGATCGAAACCTTTGATAATCATACATTTTCTTGAAGCTCTTGACGCGTACTTTAAGGTAGGACTATCACCGAAAGCCCATATTTAAAAAAAAATGTTCAGGACTAGTGATCGACCAACGCGATTCGTCGATTAATTATGTCTTTGGTTTTTTGGCTGTAACTCCGAAAATAATGCACTTAGAAGGCTCTGCCTTCGATTTTTGTGATCCGCTTTCCGTCCCCTTTAAGCGTGCGTAAGCACAAGTCGACCGAAAATTTTTCCAGTTTTTGCCGAAATAAAATGTAAGGGGCAAGTATCCTTTAACGTTTTCTCGATTTTCTTGAATCGCCTGTAACTTTCGAACCATCGATCGAAACCTTTGACAGTAATACATTTTCTTGAAGCTCTTGACGCGTACTTTCAGATAGGACTATCAGCGAAAGCCCATCATCAAAAAAATGTGTTTCAGTACTAGTGGTCGACCAAGGCGATTCGTCGATTAATCAAGTCTTTGGTTTTTGGGCTGTAACTCCGAAAATAATGCACTTAGAAGGCTCTGCATCCGATTTTTGTGATCCGCTTTCCGTCCCCTTTAAGCGTGCGTAAGCACAAGTCGACCGAAAATTTTTCCAGTTTATGCCGAAATAAAATGTAAGGGGCAAGTATCCTTTAACGTTTTCTCGATTTTCTTGAATCGCCTGTAACTTTCGAACCAGCGATCGAAACCTTTGTTAGTCATACATTTTCTTGAAGCTCTTGACGCGTACTTTCAGATAGGACTATCAGCGAAAGCCCATCATCAATAAAAATTGTTTCAGTACTAGTGGTCGACCAAGGCAATTCGTCGATTAATCAAGTCTTTGGTTTTTTGGCTGTAACTCCGAAAATAATGCACTTAGAAGGCTCTGCCTGCGATTTTTGTGATCCTCTTTCCGTCCTCTTTAGGCATGCGGAAGCACAAGTCGAACGAAAAACATTCCAGTTTTTGCCGAAATGAAATGTAAGGGATATGTATCCCTTAACGTCTTCTCGATTTTCTTGAGTCGCCTGTAACTTTCGAACCAGCGATCGAAACCTTTGATAATCATACATCTTCTTGAAGCTCTTGACGCGTTCTGTAAGATAGGACTATCACCGAAAGCCCATATTTAAAAAAAAAAGTTCAGTACTAGTGGTCGACCAAGGCGATTCGTCGATTAATCAAGTCTTTGGTTTTTTGGCTGTAACTCCGAAAATAATGCACTTAGAAGGCTCTGCCTGCGATTTTTGTGATCCTCTTTCCGTCCTCTGTAGGCACGCGTAAGCACAAGTCGAACGAAAAACTTTCAATTATTTGCCGAAATATAATGTAAGGGGTATGTATCCCTAACCGTTTCCTCTTTTTTCTTTAATCGCCTGTTACTATCGAACCAGCGGTCGAAACCTTTGATAGTCATACATTTTCGGGAAGCTCTTGATGCGTACTTCAAGATATTACTATCAGCGACATCCCATCTTCAAAAAAAAATTGTTTCAGTAGTAGTGGTCGACCGAGGCGATTCGTCGATTAATCAAGTCTTTGGTTATTTGGCTGTAACTCCAAAAATAATGCACTTAGAAGGCTCTGCCTGCGATTTTTGTGATCCACATTCCGTCCCTTTAAGCGTGCGTATGCACAAGTCGTCCGAAAAACTTTCCAGTTTTTGCCGAAATAAAATGTAAGGGGCAAGTATCCATTAACGTTTTCTCGATTTTCTCGAACAGCCTGTAACTTTCGAACCAGCGATCGGAACCTTTGATAATTATACATTTTCTTGAAGCTCTTGACGCGTTCCTTAAGATAGGACTATCAGTGAAAGCCCATCATCAAAAAAAATTGTTTCAGTACTAGTGGTCGACCAAGGCGATTCGTCGATTAATCAAGTCTTTGGTTTTTTGGCTGTAACTCCAAAAATAATGCACTTAGAAGGCTCTGCATGCGATTTTTGTGATCCACTTTCCGTCCTCTGTAGGCATGCGTAAGCACAGGTCGACCGAAACACTTTCCATTTTTTGCCGAAATAAAATGTAAGGGGAAAGTATCCCTTACCGTTTTTTGATTTTCTTGAGTCGCCTGTAACTTTCGAACCAGCGATCGAAACCTTTGATAATCATACATTTTCTTGAAGCTCTTTACGCGTACTTTAAGGTAGGACTATCAGTGAAAGCCCATCATCAAAAAGAATGGTTTCAGTGATAGTGGTCGACCGAGGCGATTCGTCGATTAATCAAGTCTTTGGTTTTTTGGCTGTAACTCCAAAAATAATGCACTTAGAAGGCTCTGCCTGCGATTTTTGTGATCCGCTTTCCGTCCTCTTTAGGCATGTGTAAGCACAAGTCGACCGAAAAACTTTCCCGTTTTTGCCGAAATAAAATGTAAGGGGCAAGTATCCCTTACCGTTTTCTAGATTTTCTTGAGTCGCCTGTAACTTTCGAACCAGCGATCGGAACCTTTGATAATTATACATTTTCTTGAAGCTCTTGACGCGTTCCTTAAGATAGGACTATCAGCGAAAGCCCGTCTTCAAAAAAAATTGTCTCAGGACTAGTGGTCGACCAAGGCGATTAGTCGATTAATCAAGTCTTCGGTTTTTTGGCTGTTACTCCGAAAATAATGCATTTAGAAGGCTCTGCCTGCGATTTTTGTGATCCTCTTTCCGTCCCTTTTAAGCGTGCGTAAGCACAAGTCCACCGAAAAACTTTCCAGTTTTTGCCGAAATAAAATGTAAGGGGCAAGTATCCCTTACCGTTTTCTCGATTTTCTGGAATTGCCTGTAACTTTCGAACCAGCGATCGAAACCTTTGATAATCATACATTTTCTTGAAGCTCTTGACGCGTACTTTAAGGTAGGACTATCACCGAAAGCCCATATTTAAAAAAAAATGTTCAGTACTAGTGATCGACCAACGCGATTCGTCGATTAATTATGTCTTTGGTTTTTTGGCTGTAACTCCGAAAATAATGCACTTAGAAGGCTCTGCCTTCGATTTTTGTGATCCGCTTTCCGTCCCCTTTAAGCGTGCGTAAGCACAAGTCGACCGAAAATTTTTCCAGTTTTTGCCGAAATAAAATGTAAAGGGCAAGTATCCTTTAACGTTTTCTCGATTTTCTTGAATCGCCTGTAACTTTCGAACCAGCGATCGAAACCTTTGACAGTAATACATTTTCTTGAAGCTCTTGACGCGTACTTTCAGATAGGACTATCAGCGAAAGCCCATCATCAAAAAAATTTGTTTCAGTACTAATGGTCGACCAAGGCGATTCGTCGATTAATCAAGTCTTTGGTTTTTTGGCTGTAACTCCGAAAATAATGCACTTAGAAGGCTCTGCCTGCGATTTTTGTGATCCGCTTCCCGTCCCCTTTAAGCGTGCGTAAGCACAAGTCGACCGAAAATTTTTCCAGTTTTTGCCGAAATAAAATGTAAGGGGCAAGTATCCTTTAACGTTTTCTCGATTTTCTTGAATCGCCTGTAACTTTCGAACCAGCGATCGAAACCTTTGATAGTCATACATTTTCTTGAAACTCTTGACGCGTACTTTCAGATAGGACTATCAGCGAAAGCCCATCATCAATAAAAATTGTTTCAGTACTAGTGGTCGACCAAGGCAATTCGTCAATTAATCAAGTCTTTGTTTTTTGGCTGTAACTCCGAAAATAATGCACTTAGAAGGCTCTGCCTGCGATTTTTGTGATCCTCTTTCCGTCCTCTTTAAGCATGCGTAAGCACAAGTCGACCGAAAAACATTCCAGTTTTTGCCGAAATGAAATGTAAGGGATATGTATCCCTTACCGTCTTCTCGATTTTCCTGAATCGCCTATAACTTTCGAACCAGCGATCGAAACCTTTGATAATCATACATTTTCTTGAAGCTCTTTACGCGTACTCTAAGGTAGGACTATCAGCGAAAGCCCGTTTCAAAAAAAATTGTTTCAGTGCTAGTGGTCGACCGAAGCGATTCGTCGATTAATCAAGTTTTTGGTTTTTTGGCTGCAACTCCGAAAATAATGCACTTAGAAGGCTCTGCCTGCGATTTTTGTGATCCTCTTTCCGTCCTCTTTAGGCATGCGTAAGCACAAGTCGACCGAAAAACTTTCCAGTTTTTGCCGAAATAAAATGTAAGGGGCAAGTATCCCTTACCGTTTTCTCGATTTTCTTGAATTGCCTGTAACTTTCGAACCAGCGATCGAAACCTTTGATAATCATACATTTTCTTGAAGCTCTTGACGCGTTCTGTAAGATAGGACTATCACCGAAAGCCCATATTTAAAAAAAAATGTTCAGTACTAGTGGTCGACCAAGGCGATTCGTCGATTAATCAAGTCTTTGGTTTTTTGGCTGTAACTCCGAAAATAATGCACTTAGAAGGCTCTGCCTGCGATTTTTGTGATCCTCTTTCCGTCCTCTTTAGGCATGCGTAAGCACAAGTCGAACGAAAAACATTCCAGTTTTTGCCGAAATGAAATGTAAGGGATATGTATCCCTTAACGTCTTCTCGATTTTCTTGAGTCGCCTGTAACTTTCGAACCAGCGATCGAAACCTTTGATAATCATACATCTTCTTGAAGCTCTTGACGCGTTCTGTAAGATAGGACTATCACCGAAAGCCCATATTTAAAAAAAAAAGTTCAGTACTAGTGGTCGACCAAGGCGATTCGTCGATTAATCAAGTCTTTGGTTTTTTGGCTGTAACTCCGAAAATAAAACACTTAGAAGGCTCTGCCTGCGATTTTTGTGATCCTCTTTCCGTCCTCTGTAGGCACGCGTAAGCACAAGTCGTCCGAAAAACTTTCCAGTTTTTGCCGAAATAAAATGTAAGGGGCAAGTATCCATTAACGTTTTCTCGATTTTCTCGAACAGCCTGTAACTTTCGAACCAGCGATCGGAACCTTTGATAATTATACATTTTCTTGAAGCTCTTGACGCGTTCCTTAAGATAGGACTATCAGTGAAAGCCCATCATCAAAAAAAATTGTTTCAGTACTAGTGGTCGACCAAGGCGATTCGTCGATTAATCAAGTCTTTGGTTTTTGGGCTGTAACTCCGAAAATAATGCACTTAGAAGGCTCTGCCTGCGATTTTTGTGATCCTCTTTCCGTCCTCTTTAGGCGTGCGTAAGCCCAAGTCGACCGAAAAACTTTCCAGTTTTTGCCGAAATGAAATGTAAGGGATATGTATCCCTTACCGTTTTCTCGATTTTCTGGAATTGCCTGTAACTTTCGAACCAGCGATCGAAACCTTTGATATTCATACATTTTCTTGAAGCTCTTGACGCGTACTTTAAGGTAGGACTATCACCGAAAGCCCATATTTAAAAAAAAATGTTCAGGACTAGTGATCGACCAACGCGATTCGTCGATTAATTATGTCTTTGGTTTTTTGGCTGTAACTCCGAAAATAATGCACTTAGAAGGCTCTGCCTTCGATTTTTGTGATCCGCTTTCCGTCCCCTTTAAGCGTGCGTAAGCACAAGTCGACCGAAAATTTTTCCAGTTTTTGCCGAAATAAAATGTAAGGGGCAAGTATCCTTTAACGTTTTCTCGATTTTCTTGAATCGCCTGTAACTTTCGAACCATCGATCGAAACCTTTGACAGTAATACATTTTCTTGAAGCTCTTGACGCGTACTTTCAGATAGGACTATCAGCGAAAGCCCATCATCAAAAAAATTTGTTTCAGTACTAGTGGTCGACCAAGGCGATTCGTCGATTAATCAAGTCTTTGGTTTTTTGGCTGTAACTCCGAAAATAATGCACTTAGAAGGCTCTGCCTGCGATTTTTGTGATCCTCTTTCCGTCCCCTTTAAGCTTGCGTAAGCACAAGTCGGCCGAAAGCTTTTCCAGTTTTTGCCGAAATAAAATGTAAGGGGCAAGTATCCTTTTACGTTTTCTCGATTTTCTTGAATCGCCTGTAACTTTCGAACCAGCGATCGAAACCTTTGACAGTAATACATTTTCTTGAAGCTCTTGCCGCGTTCTTTAAAATAGGGCTATCAGCGAAAGCCCATCTTTAAAAAAAATTGTTTCAGTGTTAGTGGTCGACCGAGGCGATTCGTCGATTAATCAAGTCTTTGGTTTTTGGGCTGTAACTCCGAAAATAATGCACTTAGAAGGCTCTGCCTCCGATTTTTGTGATCCGCTTTCCGTCCCCTTTAAGCGTGCGTAAGCACAAGTCGACCGAAAATTTTTCCAGTTTTTGCCGAAATAAAATGTAAGGGGCAAGTATCCTTTAACGTTTTCTCGCTTTTCTTGAATCGCCTGTAACTTTCGAACCAGCGATCGAAACCTTTGATAGTCATACATTTTCCTGAAGCTCTTGACGCGTACTTTCAGATAGGACTATCAGCGAAAGCCCATCATCAATAAAAATTGTTTCAGTACTAGTGGTCGACCAAGGCAATTCGTCGATTAATCAAGTCTTTGGTTTTTTGGCTGTAACTCCGAAAATAATGCACTTAGAAGGCTCTGCCTGCGATTTTTGTGATCCTCTTTCCGTCCTCTTTAGGCATGCGTAAGCACAAGTCGAACGAAAAACATTCCAGTTTTTGCCGAAATGAAATGTAAGGGATATGTATCCCTTAACGTCTTCTCGATTTTCTTGAGTCGCCTGTAACTTTCGAACCAGCGATCGAAACCTTTGATAATCATACATCTTCTTGAAGCTCTTGACGCGTTCTGTAAGATAGGACTATCACCGAAAGCCCATATTTAAAAAAAAAAGTTCAGTACTAGTGGTCGACCAAGGCGATTCGTCGATTAATCAAGTCTTTGGTTTTTTGGCTGTAACTCCGAAAATAATGCACTTAGAAGGCTCTGCCTGCGATTTTTGTGATCCCCTTTCCGTCCTCTGTAGGCACGCGTAAGCACAAGTCGTCCGAAAAACTTTCCAGTTTTTGCCGAAATAAAATGTAAGGGGCAAGTATCCATTAACGTTTTCTCGATTTTCTCGAACAGCCTGTAACTTTCGAACCAGCGATCGGAACCTTTGATAATTATACATTTTCTTGAAGCTCTTGACGCGTTCCTTAAGATAGGACTATCAGTGAAAGCCCATCATCAAAAAAAATTGTTTCAGTACTAGTGGTCGACCAAGGCGATTCGTCGATTAATCAAGTCTTTGGTTTTTTGGCTGTAACTCCGAAAATAATGCACTTAGAAGGCTCTGCCTGCGATTTTTGTGATCCTCTTTCCGTCCTCTTTAGGCATGCGTAAGCCCAAGTCGACCGAAAAACTTTCCAGTTTTTGCCGAAATGAAATGTAAGGGATATGTATCCCTTACCGTTTTCTCGATTTTCTGGAATTGCCTGTAACTTTCGAACCAGCGATCGAAACCTTTGATATTCATACATTTTCTTGAAGCTCTTGACGCGTACTTTAAGGTAGGACTATCACCGAAAGCCCATATTTAAAAAAAAATGTTCAGGACTAGTGATCGACCAACGCGATTCGTCGATTAATTATGTCTTTGGTTTTTTGGCTGTAACTCCGAAAATAATGCACTTAGAAGGCTCTGCCTTCGATTTTTGTGATCCGCTTTCCGTCCCCTTTAAGCGTGCGTAAGCACAAGTCGACCGAAAATTTTTCCAGTTTTTGCCGAAATAAAATGTAAGGGGCAAGTATCCTTTAACGTTTTCTCGATTTTCTTGAATCGCCTGTAACTTTCGAACCATCGATCGTGTTGCGTATTGAGAGCGGCTCGATAGAAGAGCGCAGTAGTGACTATATGTCACTGTCGGCACGGATCATTTGAATAAAGAGTGACGGCAGGTCCTGGCGACACTGCCCCACTCTAGATCGCAATCGATACACTGCTCGATGAATGGCTCGCCTATCAGCGGCTCGCGTGACGCGCTATTGTCCACACAAAGGGACAAATCATCTTCGCGAACAACTCTTAGTAAAAACGTCGTGCTTCCGTCCGCATCGATTCGGCACGAGGATCTTTCCCGCGAAATCGATCGGCCATTATCGTCTTACACTTGGTGCTGTACACACGTGTGCAAAATTGAGTTGTGAGTGAGAGAGCGAGAAATTCATCTGGGCAGTTAAGAAACATCATAGCAAATTAACAGGCAGGTTCACCCTCAAAATTTTGTAATCATTTTCATTGTTAATTTGCTGGCATTATTGTAACAGATCAGCGACAAGACCAGCACGTTTTTCGTTGAACCGTTCGCAGGCGACTGTGTGGTTCCGCATTTAGCGACCTGTGATTCTATACAATTGGTAATTCATTTTGTTGCTGTTTCTATCAGATCACTGTACATCTATTTATTTATTTATTGTGAATTAATCACCGTGTGTACTCTTACAATAGAAAAACTCAGCAAGTAATCCAGTGCAGTGGCTGATTGAGCAGCTCACAAGCACTTCGCCTAACATAGAGAAAAGGTACTTTTCATATTCAACTGCGCTTATTCTTTTAATAAAAGTACAGAACACAGCATCTTGTCCAATTATTTCTGCTTGCCTGTCACCAGACTCTTTATTCGAATCCGGCTCTTGTCCCTTTCTTTTACCATCTTGAATTAATAATACAGTCCACTATCATCTCTACCAAACATTTTTTGGTCCTTCGAGCCGGATGTCTGGTCAGCAAGCTCTTCAATTGTGACAAGTGTGTCTTAGATCAGATCAATATGCATCTCGCTCACCTCACTCACTCCTCACAGGTACAGTTAAAAGAGAAAGTCAAGTTCAAGTGCAAGTTCAGGTGCACGTTCAAGTGAAAGTCAAGTTCAAGTGCAACGATGGCATCTCAGGAGCCGACAAAGGAACAGCTGAAGGGTGAAAGTGAACAGCATTCTCAAGAAGAGGAGCAGATGAAGGAGGTCCTAGAAGTGCCGCTCACTACAGGCACTCAGACAAGAGCAAGGTCGCCGTCACCAAACCAAAGCCAGACAGTGGCTAATGAGTTCCGCGTCCAGACCCAGCGGATGAGGCTGACCATGTTGGAGCAGTTTAGTGAAAAGCTGCATTTACAAGGCCTGACAAAAGACCAGCTTAGGAACTATGATCAACAAGCCAAAAAAGTCTGGGATTCCTTCAACAAGGACCATGAGCTCCTGGGTGCATCGTGCAGAAGTAGCTTCCTCCTGCATCCTTATATGACGGAGGGGGTATTTCAAAAGGCATTTGGGGCCTATTCAAAGATCACAGGAGAAGTTGCGGAGGCGCTTCTCAAATTGGAGAGCACTGCTCAAAGTGATGACAGTGAAAGTGGCTCAACAACCGCTCACCCCAAACGGAGCCGGGCCAACAAGCCAGAGATAAAACTCCCAACATTTAGTGGAGAACTCACGTGTTGGCCAGAATTCAGGGATCTCTTCACCTCCCTGATTATAGAAGACACAGATCTGTCTAATGTAGAACGGCTCCAGTATTTGAAGACTAGCTTGCAAGGAGAGGCTGCAAGGCTAGTGTCCGGTGCTCCTATGACATCGGAGGCCTTCTCGAAGGCATGGCGGCGAATTCACGACCGATACAACGACCACGATCGGCTCGTCCAGGCATATTTGGACCGCCTGCTGTCAAATCAACGTGAAGTGCCGCGCACCGGAAGAGCCTTAAACGGACTGCTCGCGGAGGTCAAACAGGACATTGACGCCTTAGTACAGCTCAAGGAGCCAGTGGAGGAATGGAGTCAAATCCTCATCTACGTCATAGCTCGAAGGCTCCCAGCGTCACTGAGGGAGGCCTGGGAAGTCAGTAAAAGGGGCGCAATGGAACGGCCCACATACCACGACCTGCTCAACCTGATACAAGGACGAGCCCAGGCACTGGAATCACTGCCTCCTCAGCAGAACAGTGCACTAAGAACGCAACCAGCTCCACGTGCCACAGTGGGACCGCGCAGTGTCCACACCGCCGTACAACAGACCGGCTCAACGCAGTACCCGTGTGACCATTGCAAAGGGGATCACTTCATCGTAATGTGCCCCAAATTCAAAGACATGCACCCAAGTGAGCGGCACAAGATTGCGGTGCAAAACCGCTTGTGCTTTAACTGTCTGGGGCACCATAACCTACAGGCTTGCTCATCAACAAGAACTTGCAAAACGTGTGGTGGGAGACACCACACTATGATACATTTCCCAGTGCAGAAGACTACTCAAGCATCAACATCGCAATAGGGAAATGTAGTGCCGTTTTGCCGCTGCTCGACGTCAAGCTCAACGAACTGCTCACCGATTCCAAGATCCTGCTCATTGACATTACTAGCTACCTGTCAAGCCCTATTGTTGACACCGATCACGAAGAGCCCAGTTCGACTGCTCATTCATCCCGGATCAGAATTGTCCTTCATTACGAACCATTTGGTCATCACACATGGACTGCCCCGTATGCATGCATCACTTTCCATCACTGGAATTGCGGACGGATCAAACTCCAAGAAAACAAAAGGTGTCACCACATTGCAACTGCAGTCAATGCATTCGTTGCAGTGTATCACAATTGTTGCGTACATCCTGGTCAAACTGACGAATAATATACCGTCATTTGAAGTAGGACATAGAGATTGGCCACACTTAACCTCGCTACAGTTGGCAGATCCTGACTACTTGATACCAAGGCCAATTGATATCATCATTGGAGCAGATGCATATGGAAAAGTGATCATGCCAGAAATAAGGAAACTGTCGGACTCCTCGCCTATTGCTCAACGAACAATTTTTGGCTGGACAGTGCTTGGACCGATCACTGAAGGTGAATCACTGACGCACAGGTCATATCATGCGTCATTGGACCAGTCAGACCAAAACATTCAAGACCTGCTCACGAAGTTCTGGGTTCAAGAGGAAATTCCATCATCTCAAGAACATCTGTATAACCCAGAAGAGGAAGCATGCGAGGAGCATTTCAAAACAACTTACTCACGGGACAAAAGTGGAAGATATACGGTGAGGATACCACTCAAAGCACCTGTGTCTATGCTCGGATCGTCAACTTTGACACCAGAGCGATGTTTGCGTCGGATCATCAAACGACTCTCAGCCAAGGATTCATACAGTGAACTGTACACCACATTTATGAAGGAGTATGAAGAGTTGGGACACATGAGACGCGCACCAAGCGGTCTCATACCAACAGTGCATCATCATGAGCTCACTACTGCTCAGCGATCTGACGAGATGACCTTAGCACATGACGCTTCGGCGTCAGGAGGGTTGAGGGTCTCACAAAGTCAGTCGTTGGAGCACGGTGCAGTTCAACCACCATACTACCTTCCACATCATGGTGTTGTCCGAGAGGACAGTAGTACAACAAAACTGAGAGTTGTGTTCAATGGATCAAGCCCAACATCAACAGGGATATCGCTCAATGACATCCAACACACAGGTGCAAAAGTACAAAAAGACATTGTTGAAGTACTTTTGTGGATCAGAAAATTCAAGTATCTGTTCACCACCGATATCAAGCAGATGTATCGACAGATCAAAGTACATCAGGACGACTGGGATTTACAACGGATCTTGTGGATCGATGACCAGCACAACGTAGTGCCATACCAACTAACCACCGTTACATACGGAACAAGATCAGCTCCATTCCTCGCAATCAGAACAATTCTGCAGCTGGTAGAGGACGAAGGTCATCGATTTCCATTGGCAATTGACCCGATCATTAAGGGCAGATATGTAGACGATATATTTGGAGGAGCAGATCACTATGAAGAGCTTGACGAAATATCAAACCAGGTAACCCACCTTTGCAAGGCGGGCGGGTTCCCATTGGCAAAATGGCACAGCAACAGTAAAGAATTCACACAGCAACCGGATCACCAAGCACCAAAGAGCACAGAGCATTTATTTGAAGATAGCAGTACAAAAATCTTAGGCCTGTCTTGGATACCTTACACAGACACCTTCAAGTACTGTGTAAATCCACCGCTCACAAGTTCCAACGTGACGAAGAGAATCATATTGTCAGAAACTGCTCAACTATATGATCCTCTTGGATTCTTATCACCATTTGTCGTGAGAGCCAAGGTACTGCTCCAAGAATTATGGCTCGAGAAGCTGAAGTGGGACGATACAGTGTCTCCAAACATCACGACAAAGTGGAATGCGTTCAGATTAGAACTCGAACAAGTACCTGATCTTGCTGTCCCTCGCTGAATTCGAACTACAGCGGATTCAACGATAGAACTGCACGGGTTCTCAGATGCATCGCAACTTGCAATGGCAGCTGCTATCTTCATCAAGACGACTGATCCAGGAGGTGCAGTCAGTGTCACATTGGTTTGTGCAAAGTCAAAAGTCGCTCCGCTCAAGAGAATGTCGATTCCTAGGTTGGAATTGACAGCAGCTCTACTCGCTGCAAAGCTCATGAGACATGTACAAACCACACCTGAGATCAATGACGTGAAGAAATTCTTGTGGACCGATTCATTAGTGACATTGACCTGGATCAAATCGCATCCTTCACGGTGGAAAGACTATGT
The DNA here is from genome assembly GCA_914767735.1 of Anoplius nigerrimus. Classification (NCBI taxonomy): domain Eukaryota; kingdom Metazoa; phylum Arthropoda; class Insecta; order Hymenoptera; family Pompilidae; genus Anoplius; species Anoplius nigerrimus. Next base: position 755,157 of record OU612079.1, on the reverse strand, counting down.
CAGGAATCGAGTGTCAACAATTCAAGATCTTACTCCAAGCAGCGTATGGAGGTTTGTTCCTGGCAAAGAAAATCCAACCGACTGTGCTTCTAGAGGACTTACGATTTCCCAGCTCCAGAAGCATAAACTGTGGTGGACAGGACCACAGTGGTTACACAACGACGAAAAGTCGTGGCCGAGACAACCAACAGAACAGGATTCACAATCAAGGCAAGAGGAGCGTCCGGGGCTCACTCTCACCGTGGCAACAGTTCAAAAAAAGTATCACTGGGAAATGATTTACAATTTCTCGTCACTTATGAGACTGCTCAGAGTGACAGCAATTTGCTTTAGAGTTGGCCAGATCATCAAGAAGACGCCACGGGCAACACTCTCGTATCCACTTACGCCACACGATATAGAACGTGCGAGAGTGTTTTGGATCAAAGCAACACAAGCAGCATTTTTTCAGGTTGAACTCAAACAGCTCACCTCGGCCAAGCTACCACCATCACATCCTTTCAACCGACTGACTGCCTTTATTGACACACGAGGCATCATTCGTGTTGGAGGAAGAATCGATCAATCGAAGTTGGAACTTGAGACAGTGCACCCAGCAATCCTCCCACGTGAGACATGGTTTACGAATCTGATCATAGCAGATGCGCATCAAAAGACACTCCATGGTGGTACGCAGCTCACCATGAATTACATTCGACGATCATACTGGATCATTGGTGGTAGAGCTCCAGTAAGATCATACATTCTTCGCTGCACTACATGTGCTCGATACCGTGGCATTCGAGCACAACAACTGATGGGTCAGCTCCCCCCAGCGCGGATCACACCGTCCCGACCGTTCTCCACTTCAGGCGTGGACTACGCTGGTCCACTTACCATCAAGACCTGGAAGGGAAAGGGCGCCAAGAAACAGAAAGGATGGCTGTGCATCTTCGTGTGTTTCGTCACTTCGGCTCTGCATCTGGAGGCTGTAAGTGATTACTCAACTGACTCATTTTTAGCTGCTTTTAGACGGTTCACAGGGCGAAGGGGCATCTGCAGAACACTACACAGTGACTGCGGCTCAAACTTCGTTGGAGCGGATGCTGCCTTGAAGAAACTGTTCACCGAGGGAACCGAAGAATCAAACCAACTGTACTGCTCACTAACAGAGAATGGAACAACGTGGAAATTCAATCCACCTGCAGCACCTCACATGGGAGGAAAATGGGAAGCAGCAGTCAAATCTGTCAAACACCATTTGAACCGAACGATAGGAGAGACTGCGCTTACGTATGAAGAACTGATCACATTACTTGCACAAATTGAAGCTGTTCTTAATTCCAGACCATTGGAGCCATTAACAGATGATCCTGACGATGTGTCAGCGCTAACACCAGCTCATTTCCTGATTGGCGAACCAATTGCAACAGTTCCAGAACCATCGCTTATTGACACTGCACCAACAAGGTTGTCACGATGGCAATTCATCCAGCAACGGCTCCAATACTTCTGGTCTAAATGGTCAACTCAGCATCTTCAACGACATCTATCGACATCCAAGTGGCACCACCCATCACACGAGATCAAGGTTGGATCATTGGTACTAATCACAGACGAAAGGCTGCCTCCTACAAAGTGGCCTCTTGCCAGAGTCACTGAGCTACACCCAGGAAAAGATGGGCTGACTCGTGTGGTGTCGCTCAAGACGGCCACAACTACGTTGACAAGACCGATCACCAAACTTGCGATTCTGCCTGCACCAGCTCAAGCAGAACAATTCAAGAAAATCAGCGACACAGTCGCTGATGGCGGGCGGAATGTTGCGTATTGAGAGCGGCTCGATAGAAGAGCGCAGTAGTGACTATATGTCACTGTCGGCACGGATCATTTGAATAAAGAGTGACGGCAGGTCCTGGCGACACTGCCCCACTCTAGATCGCAATCGATACACTGCTCGATGAATGGCTCGCCTATCAGCGGCTCGCGTGACGCGCTATTGTCCACACAAAGGGACAAATCATCTTCGCGAACAACTCTTAGAAAAAACGTCGTGCTTCCGTCCGCATCGATTCGGCACGAGGATCTTTCCCGCGAAATCGATCGGCCATTATCGTCTTACACTTGGTGCTGTACACACGTGTGCAAAATTGAGTTGTGAGTGAGAGAGCGAGAAATTCATCTGGGCAGTTAAGAAACATCATAGCAAATTAACAGGCAGGTTCACCCTCAAAATTGTGTAATCATTTTCATTGTTAATTTGCTGGCATTATTGTAACAGATCAGCGACAAGACCAGCACGTTTTTCGTTGAACCGTTCGCAGGCGACTGTGTGGTTCCGCATTTAGCGACCTGTGATTCTATACAATTGGTAATTCATTTTGTTGCTGTTTCTATCAGATCACTGTACATCTATTTATTTATTTATTGTGAATTAATCACCGTGTGTACTCTTACAATAGAAAAACTCAGCAAGTAATCCAGTGCAGTGGCTGATTGAGCAGCTCACAAGCACTTCGCCTAACATAGAGAAAAGGTACTTTTCATATTCAACTGCGCTTATTCTTTTAATAAAAGTACAGAACACAGCATCTTGTCCAATTATTTCTGCTTGCCTGTCACCAGACTCTTTATTCGAATCCGGCTCTTGTCCCTTTCTTTTACCATCTTGAATTAATAATACAGTCCACTATCATCTCTACCAAACAGATCGAAACCTTTGACAGTAATACATTTTCTTGAAGCTCTTGACGCGTACTTTCAGATAGGACTATCAGCGAAAGCCCATCATCAAAAAAATTTGTTTCAGTACTAGTGGTCGACCAAGGCGATTCGTCGATTAATCAAGTCTTTGGTTTTTTGGCTGTAACTCCAAAAATAATGAACTTAAGGCTCTGCCTGCGATTTTTGTGATCCGCTTTCCGTCCCCTTTAAGCGTGCGTAAGCACAAGTCGACCGAAAATTTTTCTAGTTTTTGCCGAAATAAAATGTGAGGGGCAAGTATCCTTTAACGTTTTCTCGATTTTCTTGAATCGCCTGTAACTTTCGAACCAGCGATCGAAACCTTTGATAGTCATACATTTTCTTGAAGCTCTTGACGCGTACTTAAAGACAGGACTATCAGCGAAAGCCCATCTTTAAAAAAAACTGTTTCAGTAGAAGTGGTCGACCAAGGCTCGTCGTCCATTAATTAGGTCATTGGTTTTTGGGCTGTAATTTTGACAATAATGCACTTAGAAGGCTTAGCCTGCGATTTTTGTGATCCTCTTTCCGTCCCTTTAAGCGTGCGTATGCACAAGTCGACCGAAAAACTTTCCAGTTTTGCCGAAATAAAATGTAAGGGGCAAGTATCCATTAACGTTTTCTCGATTTTCTCGAACAGCCTGTAACTTTCGAACCAGCGATCGGAACCTTTGATAATTATACATTTTCTTGAAGCTCTTGACGCGTACTTTACGGTAGGACTATCACCGAAAGCCCATATTTAAAAAAAAATGTTCAGTACTAGTGGTCGACCAACGCGATTCGTCGATTAATCAAATCTTTGGTTTTTTGGCTGTAACTCCAAAAATAATGCACTTAGAAGGCTCTGCCTGCGATTTTTGTGATCCGCTTTCCGTCCTCTTTAGGCATGCGTAAGCACAAGTCGACCGAAAAACTTTCCCGTTTTTGCCGAAATAAAATGTAAGGGGCAAGTATCCCTTACCGTCTTCTCGATTTTCCTGAATCGCCTGTAACTTTCGAACCAGCGATCGAAACCTTTGATAATCATACATTTTCTTGAAGCTCTTTACGCGTACTCTAAGGTAGGACTATCAGCGAAAGCCCGTTTCAAAAAAAATTGTTTCAGTGCTAGTGGTCGACCGAAGCGATTCGTCGATTAATCAAATCTTTGGTTTTTTGGCTGTAACTCCAAAAATAATGCACTTAGAAGGCTCTGCCTGCGATTTTTGTGATCCGCTTTCCGTCCTCTTTAGGCATGCGTAAGCACAAGTCGACCGAAAAACTTTCCCGTTTTTGCCGAAATAAAATGTAAGGGGCAAGTATCCCTTACCGTCTTCTCGATTTTCCTGAATCGCCTGTAACTTTTGAACCAGCGATCGAAACCTTTGATAGTCATACATTTTCATGAAGCTCTTGACGCGTACTTTCAGATAGGACTATCAGCGAAAGCCCATCATCAATAAAAATTGTTTCAGTGATAGTGGTCGACCGAGGCGATTCGTCGATTAATCAAGTCTTTGGTTTTTGGGCTGTAACTCCGAAAATAATGCACTTAGAAGGCTCTGCCTGCGATTTTTGTGATCCTCTTTCCGTCCTCTTTAGGCATGCGTAAGCCCAAGTCGACCGAAAAACTTTCCAGTTTTTGCCGAAATGAAATGTAAGGGATATGTATCCCTTAACGTCTTCTCGATTTTCCTGAATCGCCTGTAACTTTCGAACCAGCGATCGATACCTTTGATAATCATACATTTTCTTGAAGCTCTTGACGCGTACTTTACGGTAGGACTATCACCGAAAACCCATATTTAAAAAAAAATGTTCAGTATTAGTGGTCGACCAAGGCGATTCGTCGATTAATCAAGTCTTTGGTTTTTTGGCTGTAACTCCGAAAATAATGCACTTAGAAGGCTCTGCCTGCGATTTTTGTGATCCTCTTTCCGTCCTCTTTAGGCATGCGTAAGCACAAGTCGACTGAAAAACATTCCAGTTTTTGCCGAAATGAAATGTAAGGGATATGTATCCCTTAACGTCTTCTCGATTTTCCTGAATCGCCTATAACTTTCGAACCAGCGATCGATACCTGTGATAATCATACATTTTCTTGAAGCTCTTGACGCGTACTTTACGGTAGGACTATCACCGAAAACCCATATTTAAAAAAAAATGTTCAGTACTAGTGGTCGACCAACGCGATTCGTCGATTAATCAAGTCTTTGGTTTTTGGGCTGTAACTCCGAAAATAATGCACTTAGAAGGCTCTGCCTCCGATTTTTGTGATCCGCTTTCCGTCCCCTTTAAGCGTGCGTAAGCACAAGTCGACCGAAAATTTTTCCAGTTTTTGCCGAAATAAAATGTAAGGGGCACGTATCCTTTAACGTTTTCTCGATTTTCTTGAATCGCCTGTAACATTTGAACCAGCGATCGAAACCTTTGATAGTCATACATTTTCTTGAAGCTCTTGACGCGTACTTTCAGATAGGACTATCAGCGAAAGCCCATCATCAATAAAAATTGTTTCAGTACTAGTGGTCGACCAAGGCAATTCGTCGATTAATCAAGTCTTTGGTTTTTTGGCTGTAACTCCGAAAATAATGCACTTAGAAGGCTCTGCCTGCGATTTTTGTGATCCTCTTTCCGTCCGCTTTAAGCATGCGTAAGCACAAGTCGACCGAAAATTTTTCCAGTTTTTGCCGAAATAAAATGTAAGGGGCAAGTATCCCTTACCGTTTTTGATTTTCTTGAATTGCCTGTAACTTTCGAACCAGCGATCGAAACCTTTGATAATCATACATTTTCTTGAAGCTCTTTACGCGTACTTTGAGGTAGGACTATCAGCGAAAGCCCGTCTTCAAAAAAAATTGTTTCAGTGCTAGTGGTCGACCGAGGCGATTCGTCGATTAATCAAGTCTTTGGTTTTTTGGATGTAACTCCGAAAATAATGCACTTAGAAGGCTCTGCCTGCGATTTTTGTGATCCTCTTTCCGTCCGCTTTAAGCATGCGTAAGCACAAGTCGACCGAAAATTTTTCCAGTTTTTGCCGAAATAAAATGTAAGGGGCAAGTATCCTTTAACGTTTTCTCGATTTTCTTGAATCGCCTGTAACTTTCGAACCAGCGATCGAAACCTTTGACAGTAATACATTTTCTTGAAGCTCTTGACGCGTACTTTCAGATAGGACTATCAATGAAAGCCCATCATCAAAAAAAATTGTTACAGTACTAGTGGTCGACCAAGGCGATTCGTCGATTAATCAAGTCTTTGGTTTTTTGGCTGTAACTCCAAAAATAATGAACTTAGAAGGCTCTGCCTGCGATTTTTCAGATCCTCTTTCCGTCCCCTTTAGGCATGCGTAAGCACAAGTCGACCGAAAAACTTTCCAGTTTTTGCCGAAATGAAATGTAAGGGGCAAGTATCCTTTAACGTTTTCTCGATTTTCTTGAATCGCCTGTAACTTTCGAACCAGCGATCGAAACCTTTGATAGTCATACATTTTCTTGAAGCTCTTGACGCGTACTTTCAGATAGGACTATCAGCGAAAGCCCATCATCAATAAAAATTGTTTCAGTACTAGTGGTCGACCAAGGCAATTCGTCGATTAATCAAGTCTTTGGTTTTTTGGCTGTAACTCCGAAAATAATACACTTAGAAGGCTCTGCCTGCGATTTTTGTGATCCTCTTTCCGTCCTCTTTAGGCATGCGTAAGCACAAGTCGACCGAAAAACATTCCAGTTTTTGCCGAAATGAAATGTAAGGGATATGTATCCCTTAACGTCTTCTCGATTTTCCTGTATCGCCTGTAACTTTCGAACCAGCGATCGATACCTGTGATAATCATACATTTTCTTGAAGCTCTTGACGCGTACTTTACGGTAGGACTATCACCGAAAAGTCATATTTAAAAAAAAATGTTCAGTACTAGTGGTCGACCAACGCGATTCGTCGATTAATCAAGTCTTTGGTTTTTGGGCTGTAACTCCGAAAATAATGCACTTAGAAGGCTCTGCCTCCGATTTTTGTGATCCGCTTTCCGTCCCCTTTAAGCGTGCGTAAGCACAAGTCGACCGAAAATTTTTCCAGTTTTTGCCGAAATAAAATGTAAGGGGCACGTATCCTTTAACGTTTTCTCGATTTTCTTGAATCGCCTGTAACATTTGAACCAGCGATCGAAACCTTTGATAGTCATACATTTTCTTGAAGCTCTAGACGCGTACTTTCAGATAGGACTATCAGCGAAAGCCCATCATCAATAAAAATTGTTTCAGTACTAGTGGTCGACCAAGGCAATTCGTCGATTAATCAAGTCTTTGGTTTTTTGGCTGTAACTCCGAAAATAATGCACTTAGAAGGCTCTGCCTGCGATTTTTGTGATCCTCTTTCCGTCCTCTTTAGGCATGCGTAAGCACAAGTCGACCGAAAAACTTTCCAGTTTTTGCCGAAATAAAATGTAAGGGGCAAGTATCCCTTACCGTTTTCTCGATTTTCTTGAATTGCATGTAACTTTCGAACCAGCGATCGAAACCTTTGATAATCATACATTTTCTTGAAGCTCTTGACGCGTTCTTTAACATAGGACTATCAGCGAAAGCCCATCATCAAAAGAAATTGTTTCAGTACTAGTGGTCGACCAAGGCGATTCGTCGATTAATCAAGTCTTTGGTTTTTTGGCTGTAACTCCAAAAATAATGAACTTAGAAGGCTCTGCCTGCGATTTTTGTGATCCTCTTTCCGTTCTCTTTAGGCATGCGTAAGCACAAGTCGACCGAAAAACTTTCCAGTTTTTGCCGAAATAAAATGTAAAGGGCAAGTATCCCTTACCGTTTTTGATTTTCTTGAATTGCCTGTAACTTTCGAACCAGCGATCGAAACCTTTGATAATCATACATTTTCTTGAAGCTCTTTACGCGTACTTTGAGGTAGGACTATCAGCGAAAGCCCATCATCAATAAAAATTGTTTCAGTACTAGTGGTCGACCAAGGCAATTCGTCGATTAATCAAGTCTTTGGTTTTTTGGCTGTAACTCCGAAAATAATACACTTAGAAGGCTCTGCCTGCGATTTTTGTGATCCTCTTTCCGTCCTCTTTAGGCATGCGTAAGCACAAGTCGACCGAAAAACATTCCAGTTTTTGCCGAAATGAAATGTAAGGGATATGTATCCCTTAACGTCTTCTCGATTTTCCTGTATCGCCTGTAACTTTCGAACCAGCGATCGATACCTGTGATAATCATACATTTTCTTGAAGCTCTTGACGCGTACTTTACGGTAGGACTATCACCGAAAAGTCATATTTAAAAAAAAATGTTCAGTACTAGTGGTCGACCAACGCGATTCGTCGATTAATCAAGTCTTTGGTTTTTGGGCTGTAACTCCGAAAATAATGCACTTAGAAGGCTCTGCCTGCGATTTTTGTGATCCTCTTTCCGTCCTCTTTAGGCATGCGTAAGGACAAGTCGACCGAAAAACTTTCCAGTTTTTGCCGAAATAAAATGTAAGGGGCAAGTATCCCTTACCGTTTTCTCGATTTTCTTGAATTGCCTGTAACTTTCGAACCAGCGATCGAAACCTTTGATAATCATACATTTTCTTGAAGCTCTTGACGCGTTCTTTAACATAGGACTATCAGCGAAAGCCCATCATCAAAAGAAATTGTTTCAGTACTAGTGGTCGACCAAGGCGATTCGTCGATTAATCAAGTCTTTGGTTTTTTGGCTGTAACTCCAAAAATAATGAACTTAGAAGGCTCTGCCTGCTTTTTTTGTGATCCTCTTTCCGTTCTCTTTAGGCATGCGTAAGCACAAGTCGACCGAAAAACTTTCCAGTTTTTGCCGAAATAAAATGTAAGGGGCAAGTATCCCTTACCGTTTTTGATTTTCTTGAATTGCCTGTAACTTTCGAACCAGCGATCGAAACCTTTGATAATCATACATTTTCTTGAAGCTCTTTACGCGTACTTTGAGGTAGGACTATCAGCGAAAGCCCGTCTTCAAAAAAAATTGTCTCAGGACTAGTGGTCGACCAAGGCGATTAGTCGATTAATCAAGTCTTCGGTTTTTTGGCTGTAACTCCGAAAATAATGCACTTAGAAGGCTCTGCCTGCGATTTTTGTGATCCTCTTTCCGTCCCTTTTAAGCGTGCGTAAGCACAAGTCCACCGAAAAACTTTCCAGTTTTTGCCGAAATAAAATGTAAGAGGCAAGTATCCCTTACCGTTTTCTCGATTTTCTGGAATTGCCTGTAACTTTCGAACCAGCGATCGAAACCTTTGATAATCATACATTTTCTTGAAGCTCTTGACGCGTACTTTAAGGTAGGACTATCACCGAAAGCCCATATTTAAAAAAAAATGTTCAGGACTAGTGATCGGCCAACGCGATTCGTTGATTAATTATGTCTTTGGTTTTTTGGCTGTAACTCCGAAAATAATGCACTTAGAAGGCTCTGCCTTCGATTTTTGTGATCCGCTTTCCGTCCCCTTTAAGCGTGCGTAAGCACAAGTCGACCGAAAATTTTTCCAGTTTTTGCCGAAATAAAATGTAAGGGGCAAGTATCCTTTACCGTTTTCTAGATTTTCTTGAGTCGCCTGTAACTTTCGAACCAGCGATCGAAACCTTTGATAATCATACATTTTCTTGAAGCTCTTTACGCGTACTTTGAGGTAGGACTATCAGCGAAAGCCCGTCTTCAAAAAAAATTGTTTCAGTGCTAGTGGTCGACCGAGGCGATTCGTCGATTAATCAAGTCTTTGGTTTTTTGGATGTAACTCCGAAAATAATGCACTTAGAAGGCTCTGCCTGCGATTTTTGTGATCCTCTTTCCGTCCGCTTTAAGCATGCGTAAGCACAAGTCGACCGAAAATTTTTCCAGTTTTTTCCGAAATAAAATGTAAGGGGCAAGTATCCTTTAACGTTTTCTCGATTTTCTTGAATCGCCTGTAACTTTCGAACCAGCGATCGAAACCTTTGACAGTAATACATTTTCTTGAAGCTCTTGACGCGTACTTTCAGATAGGACTATCAATGAAAGCCCATCATCAAAAAAGATTGTTACAGTACTAGTGGTCGACCAAGGCGATTCGTCGATTAATCAAGTCTTTGGTTTTTTGGCTGTAACTCCAAAAACAATGAACTTAGAAGGCTCTGCCTCCGATTTTTGTGATCCGCTTTCCGTCCCCTTTAAGCGTGCGTAAGCACAAGTCGACCGAAAATTTTTCCAGTTTTTTCCGAAATAAAATGTAAGGGGCAAGTATCCCTTACCGTTTTTGATTTTCTTGAATTGCCTGTAACTTTCGAACCAGCGATCGAAACCTTTGATAATCATACATTTTCTTGAAGCTCTTTACGCGTACTTTCAGATAGAACTATCAATGAAAGCCCATCATCAAAAAAAATTGTTTCAGTACTAGTGGTCGACCAAGGCGATTCGTCGATTAATCAAGTCTTTGGTTTTTTGGCTGTAACTCCAAAAATAATGAACTTAGAAGGCTCTGCCTGCGATTTATGTGATCCGCTTTCCGTCCCCTTTAAGCGTGCGTAAGCACAAGTCGACCGAAAATTTTTCTAGTTTTTGCCGAAATAAAATGTGAGGGGCAAGTATCCTTTAACGTTTTCTCGATTTTCTTGAATCGCCTGTAACTTTCGAACCAGCGATCGAAACCTTTGATAGTCATAGATTTTCTTGAAGCTCTTGACGCGTACTTTCAGATAGGACTATCAGCGAAAGCCCATCATCAATAAAAATTGTTTCAGTACTAGTGGTCGACCAAGGCAATTCGTCGATTAATCAAGTCTTTGGTTTTTTGGCTGTAACTCCGAAAATAATGCACTTAGAAGGCTCTGCCTGCGATTTTTGTGATCCTCTTTCGGTCCTCTTTAGGCATGCGTAAGCACAAGTCGACCGAAAAACATTCCAGTTTTTGCCGAAATGAAATGTAAGGGATATGTATCCCTTAACGTTTTCTCGATTTTCCTGAATCGCCTGTAACTTTCGAACCAGCGATCGATACCTGTGATAATCATACATTTTCTTGAAGCTCTTGACGCGTACTTTACGGTAGGACTATCACCGAAAACCCATATTTAAAAAAAAATGTTTAGTACTAGTGGTCGACCAACGCGATTCGTCGATTAATCAAGTCTTTGGTTTTTGGGCTGTAACTCCGAAAATAATGCACTTAGAAGGCTCTGCCTCCGATTTTTGTGATCCGCTTTCCGTCCCCTTTAAGCGTGCGTAAGCACAAGTCGACCGAAAATTTTTCCAGTTTTTGCCGAAATAAAATGTAAGGGGCACGTATCCTTTAACGTTTTCTCGATTTTCTTGAATCGCCTGTAACTTTTGAACCAGCGATCGAAACCTTTGATAGTCATACATTTTCTTGAAGCTCTTGACGCGTACTTTCAGATAGGACTATCAGCGAAAGCCCATCATCAATAAAAATTGTTTCAGTACTAGTGGTCGACCAAGGCAATTCGTCGATTAATCAAGTCTTTGGTTTTTTGGCTGTAACTCCGAAAATAATGCACTTAGAAGGCTCTGCCTGCGATTTTTGTGATCCTCTTTCCGTCCTCTTTAGGCATGCGTAAGCACAAGTCGACCGAAAAACTTTCCAGTTTTTGCCGAAATAAAATGTAAGGGGCAAGTATCCTTTACCGTTTTCTAGATTTTCTTGAGTCGCCTGTGACTTTCGAACCAGCGATCGAAACCTTTGATAATCATACATTTTCTTGAAGCTCTTTACGCGTACTTTGAGGTAGGACTATCAGCGAAAGCCCGTCTTCAAAAAAAATTGTTTCAGTGCTAGTGGTCGACCGAGGCGATTCGTCGATTAATCAAGTCTTTGGTTTTTTGGATGTAACTCCGAAAATAATGCACTTAGAAGGCTCTGCCTGCGATTTTTGTGATCCTCTTTCCGTCCGCTTTAAGCATGCGTAAGCACAAGTCGACCGAAAATTTTTCCAGTTTTTGCCGAAATAAAATGTAAGGGGCAAGTATCCTTTAACGTTTTCTCGATTTTCTTGAATCGCCTGTAACTTTCGAACCAGCGATCGAAACCTTTGACAGTAATACATTTTCTTGAAGCTCTTGACGCGTACTTTCAGATAGGACTATCAGTGAAAGCCCATCATAAAAAAAAATGGTTTCAGTGCTAGTGGTCGACCGAGGCGATTCGTCGATTAATCAAGTCTTTGGTTTTTGGGCTGTAACTCCGAAAATAATGCACTTAGAAGGCTCTGCCTGCGATTTTTGTGATCCTCTTTCCGTCCCCTTTAGGCATGCGTAAGCACAAGTCGACCGAAAAACTTTCCAGTTTTTGCCGAAATGAAATGTAAGGGGCAAGTATCCTTTAACGTTTTCTCGATTTTCTTGAATCGCCTGTAACTTTCGAACCAGCGATCGAAACCTTTGATAGTCATACATTTTCTTGAAGCTCTTGACGCGTACTTTCAGATAGGACTATCAGCGAAAGCCCATCATCAATAAAAATTGTTTCAGTACTAGTGGTCGACCAAGGCAATTCGTCGATTAATCAAGTTTTTGGTTTTTTGGCTGTAACTCCGAAAATAATACACTTAGAAGGCTCTGCCTGCGATTTTTGTGATCCTCTTTCCGTCCTCTTTAGGCATGCGTAAGCACAAGTCGACCGAAAAACATTCCAGTTTTTGCCGAAATGAAATGTAAGGGATATGTATCCCTTAACGTCTTCTCGATTTTCCTGTATCGCCTGTAACTTTCGAACCAGCGATCGATACCTGTGATAATCATACATTTTCTTGAAGCTCTTGACGCGTACTTTACGGTAGGACTATCACCGAAAAGTCATATTTAAAAAAAAATGTTCAGTACTAGTGGTCGACCAACGCGATTCGTCGATTAATCAAGTCTTTGGTTTTTGGGCTGTAACTCCGAAAATAATGCACTTAGAAGGCTCTGCCTCCGATTTTTGTGATCCGCTTTCCGTCCCCTTTAAGCGTGCGTAAGCACAAGTCGACCGAAAATTTTTCCAGTTTTTGCCGAAATAAAATGTAAGGGGCAAGTATCCTTTACCGTTTTCTAGATTTTCTTGAGTCGCCTGTAACTTTCGAACCAGCGATCGAAACCTTTGATAATCATACATTTTCTTGAAGCTCTTTACGCGTACTTTGAGGTAGGACTATCAGCGAAAGCCCGTCTTCAAAAAAAATTGTTTCAGTGCTAGTGGTCGACCGAGGCGATTCGTCGATTAATCAAGTCTTTGGTTTTTTGGATGTAACTCCGAAAATAATGCACTTAGAAGGCTCTGCCTGCGATTTTTGTGATCCTCTTTCCGTCCGCTTTAAGCATGCGTAAGCACAAGTCGACCGAAAATTTTTCCAGTTTTTTCCGAAATAAAATGTAAGGGGCAAGTATCCTTTAACGTTTTCTCGATTTTCTTGAATCGCCTGTAACTTTCGAACCAGCGATCGAAACCTTTGACAGTAATACATTTTCTTGAAGCTCTTGACGCGTACTTTCAGATAGGACTATCAATGAAAGCCCATCATCAAAAAAGATTGTTACAGTACTAGTGGTCGACCAAGGCGATTCGTCGATTAATCAAGTCTTTGGTTTTTTGGCTGTAACTCCAAAAACAATGAACTTAGAAGGCTCTGCCTCCGATTTTTGTGATCCGCTTTCCGTCCCCTTTAAGCGTGCGTAAGCACAAGTCGACCGAAAATTTTTCCAGTTTTTGCCGAAATAAAATGTAAGGGGCAAGTATCCCTTACCGTTTTTGATTTTCTTGAATTGCCTGTAACTTTCGAACCAGCGATCGAAACCTTTGATAATCATACATTTTCTTGAAGCTCTTTACGCGTACTTTCAGATAGAACTATCAATGAAAGCCCATCATCAAAAAAAATTGTTTCAGTACTAGTGGTCGACCAAGGCGATTCGTCGATTAATCAAGTCTTTGGTTTTTTGGCTGTAACTTCAAAAATAATGAACTTAGAAGGCTCTGCCTGCGATTTATGTGATCCGCTTTCCGTCCCCTTTAAGCGTGCGTAAGCACAAGTCGACCGAAAATTTTTCTAGTTTTTGCCGAAATAAAATGTGAGGGGCAAGTATCCTTTAACGTTTTCTCGATTTTCTTGAATCGCCTGTAACTTTCGAACCAGCGATCGAAACCTTTGATAGTCATAGATTTTCTTGAAGCTCTTGACGCGTACTTTCAGATAGGACTATCAGCGAAAGCCCATCATCAATAAAAATTGTTTCAGTACTAGTGGTCGACCAAGGCAATTCGTCGATTAATCAAGTCTTTGGTTTTTTGGCTGTAACTCCGAAAATAATGCACTTAGAAGGCTCTGCCTGCGATTTTTGTGATCCTCTTTCGGTCCTCTTTAGGCATGCGTAAGCACAAGTCGACCGAAAAACATTCCAGTTTTTGCCGAAATGAAATGTAAGGGATATGTATCCCTTAACGTTTTCTCGATTTTCCTGAATCGCCTGTAACTTTCGAACCAGCGATCGATACCTGTGATAATCATACATTTTCTTGAAGCTCTTGACGCGTACTTTACGGTAGGACTATCACCGAAAACCCATATTTAAAAAAAAATGTTTAGTACTAGTGGTCGACCAACGCGATTCGTCGATTAATCAAGTCTTTGGTTTTTGGGCTGTAACTCCGAAAATAATGCACTTAGAAGGCTCTGCCTCCGATTTTTGTGATCCGCTTTCCGTCCCCTTTAAGCGTGCGTAAGCACAAGTCGACCGAAAATTTTTCCAGTTTTTGCCGAAATAAAATGTAAGGGGCACGTATCCTTTAACGTTTTCTCGATTTTCTTGAATCGCCTGTAACTTTTGAACCAGCGATCGAAACCTTTGATAGTCATACATTTTCTTGAAGCTCTTGACGCGTACTTTCAGATAGGACTATCAGCGAAAGCCCATCATCAATAAAAATTGTTTCAGTACTAGTGGTCGACCAAGGCAATTCGTCGATTAATCAAGTCTTTGGTTTTTTGGCTGTAACTCCGAAAATAATGCACTTAGAAGGCTCTGCCTGCGATTTTTGTGATCCTCTTTCCGTCCTCTTTAGGCATGCGTAAGCACAAGTCGACCGAAAAACTTTCCAGTTTTTGCCGAAATAAAATGTAAGGGGCAAGTATCCTTTACCGTTTTCTAGATTTTCTTGAGTCGCCTGTGACTTTCGAACCAGCGATCGAAACCTTTGATAATCATACATTTTCTTGAAGCTCTTTACGCGTACTTTGAGGTAGGACTATCAGCGAAAGCCCGTCTTCAAAAAAAATTGTTTCAGTGCTAGTGGTCGACCGAGGCGATTCGTCGATTAATCAAGTCTTTGGTTTTTTGGATGTAACTCCGAAAATAATGCACTTAGAAGGCTCTGCCTGCGATTTTTGTGATCCTCTTTCCGTCCGCTTTAAGCATGCGTAAGCACAAGTCGACCGAAAATTTTTCCAGTTTTTGCCGAAATAAAATGTAAGGGGCAAGTATCCTTTAACGTTTTCTCGATTTTCTTGAATCGCCTGTAACTTTCGAACCAGCGATCGAAACCTTTGACAGTAATACATTTTCTTGAAGCTCTTGACGCGTACTTTCAGATAGGACTATCAGTGAAAGCCCATCATAAAAAAAAATGGTTTCAGTGCTAGTGGTCGACCGAGGCGATTCGTCGATTAATCAAGTCTTTGGTTTTTGGGCTGTAACTCCGAAAATAATGCACTTAGAAGGCTCTGCCTGCGATTTTTGTGATCCTCTTTCCGTCCCCTTTAGGCATGCGTAAGCACAAGTCGACCGAAAAACTTTCCAGTTTTTGCCGAAATGAAATGTAAGGGGCAAGTATCCTTTAACGTTTTCTCGATTTTCTTGAATCGCCTGTAACTTTCGAACCAGCGATCGAAACCTTTGATAGTCATACATTTTCTTGAAGCTCTTGACGCGTACTTTCAGATAGGACTATCAGCGAAAGCCCATCATCAATAAAAATTGTTTCAGTACTAGTGGTCGACCAAGGCAATTCGTCGATTAATCAAGTCTTTGGTTTTTTGGCTGTAACTCCGAAAATAATACACTTAGAAGGCTCTGCCTGCGATTTTTGTGATCCTCTTTCCGTCCTCTTTAGGCATGCGTAAGCACAAGTCGACCGAAAAACATTCCAGTTTTTGCCGAAATGAAATGTAAGGGATATGTATCCCTTAACGTCTTCTCGATTTTCCTGTATCGCCTGTAACTTTCGAACCAGCGATCGATACCTGTGATAATCATACATTTTCTTGAAGCTCTTGACGCGTACTTTACGGTAGGACTATCACCGAAAAGTCATATTTAAAAAAAAATGTTCAGTACTAGTGGTCGACCAACGCGATTCGTCGATTAATCAAGTCTTTGGTTTTTGGGCTGTAACTCCGAAAATAATGCACTTAGAAGGCTCTGCCTCCGATTTTTGTGATCCGCTTTCCGTCCCCTTTAAGCGTGCGTAAGCACAAGTCGACCGAAAATTTTTCCAGTTTTTGCCGAAATAAAATGTAAGGGGCACGTATCCTTTAACGTTTTCTCGATTTTCTTGAATCGCCTGTAACATTTGAACCAGCGATCGAAACCTTTGATAGTCATACATTTTCTTGAAGCTCTTGACGCGTACTTTCAGATAGGACTATCAGCGAAAGCCCATCATCAATAAAAATTGTTTCAGTACTAGTGGTCGACCAAGGCAATTCGTCGATTAATCAAGTCTTTGGTTTTTTGGCTGTAACTCCGAAAATAATGCACTTAGAAGGCTCTGCCTGCGATTTTTGTGATCCTCTTTCCGTCCTCTTTAGGCATGCGTAAGCACAAGTCGACCGAAAAACTTTCCAGTTTTTGCCGAAATAAAATGTAAGGGGCAAGTATCCCTTACCGTTTTCTCGATTTTCTTGAATTGCCTGTAACTTTCGAACCAGCGATCGAAACCTTTGATAATCATACATTTTCTTGAAGCTCTTGACGCGTACTTTACGGTAGGACTATCACCGAAAAGTCATATTTAAAAAAAAATGTTCAGTACTAGTGGTCGACCAACGCGATTCGTCGATTAATCAAGTCTTTGGTTTTTGGGCTGTAACTCCGAAAATAATGCACTTAGAAGGCTCTGCCTCCGATTTTTGTGATCCGCTTTCCGTCCCCTTTAAGCGTGCGTAAGCACAAGTCGACCGAAAATTTTTCCAGTTTTTGCCGAAATATAATGTAAGGGGCACGTATCCTTTAACGTTTTCTCGATTTTCTTGAATCGCCTGTAACATTTGAACCAGCGATCGAAACCTTTGATAGTCATACATTTTCTTGAAGCTCTTGACGCGTACTTTCAGATAGGACTATCAGCGAAAGCCCATCATCAATAAAAATTGTTTCAGTACTAGTGGTCGACCAAGGCAATTCGTCGATTAATCAAGTCTTTGGTTTTTTGGCTGTAACTCCGAAAATAATGCACTTAGAAGGCTCTGCCTGCGATTTTTGTGATCCTCTTTCCGTCCTCTTTAGGCATGCGTAAGCACAAGTCGACCGAAAAACTTTCCAGTTTTTGCCGAAATAAAATGTAAGGGGCAAGTATCCCTTACCGTTTTCTCGATTTTCTTGAATTGCCTGTAACTTTCGAACCAGCGATCGAAACCTTTGATAATCATACATTTTCTTGAAGCTCTTGACGCGTTCTTTAACATAGGACTATCAGCGAAAGCCCATCATCAAAAGAAATTGTTTCAGTACTAGTGGTCGACCAAGGCGATTCGTCGATTAATCAAGTCTTTGGTTTTTTGGCTGTAACTCCAAAAATAATGAACTTAGAAGGCTCTGCCTGCGATTTTTGTGATCCTCTTTCCGTTCTCTTTAGGCATGCGTAAGCACAAGTCGACCGAAAAACTTTCCAGTTTTTGCCGAAATAAAATGTAAGGGGCAAGTATCCCTTACCGTTTTTGATTTTCTTGAATTGCCTGTAACTTTCGAACCAGCGATCGAAACCTTTGATAATCATACATTTTCTTGAAGCTCTTTACGCGTACTTTGAGGTAGGACTATCAGCGAAAGCCCGTCTTCAAAAAAAATTGTCTCAGGACTAGTGGTCGACCAAGGCGATTAGTCGATTAATCAAGTCTTCGGTTTTTTGGCTGTAACTCCGAAAATAATGCACTTAGAAGGCTCTGCCTGCGATTTTTGTGATCCTCTTTCCGTCCCTTTTAAGCGTGCGTAAGCACAAGTCCACCGAAAAACTTTCCAGTTTTTGCCGAAATAAAATGTAAGAGGCAAGTATCCCTTACCGTTTTCTCGATTTTCTGGAATTGCCTGTAACTTTCGAACCAGCGATCGAAACCTTTGATAATCATACATTTTCTTGAAGCTCTTGACGCGTACTTTAAGGTAGGACTATCACCGAAAGCCCATATTTAAAAAAAAATGTTCAGGACTAGTGATCGGCCAACGCGATTCGTCGATTAATTATGTCTTTGGTTTTTTGGCTGTAACTCCGAAAATAATGCACTTAGAAGGCTCTGCCTTCGATTTTTGTGATCCGCTTTCCGTCCCCTTTAAGCGTGCGTAAGCACAAGTCGACCGAAAATTTTTCCAGTTTTTGCCGAAATAAAATGTAAGGGGCAAGTATCCTTTACCGTTTTCTAGATTTTCTTGAGTCGCCTGTAACTTTCGAACCAGCGATCGAAACCTTTGATAATCATACATTTTCTTGAAGCTCTTTACGCGTACTTTGAGGTAGGACTATCAGCGAAAGCCCGTCTTCAAAAAAAATTGTTTCAGTGCTAGTGGTCGACCGAGGCGATTCGTCGATTAATCAAGTCTTTGGTTTTTTGGATGTAACTCCGAAAATAATGCACTTAGAAGGCTCTGCCTGCGATTTTTGTGATCCTCTTTCCGTCCGCTTTAAGCATGCGTAAGCACAAGTCGACCGAAAATTTTTCCAGTTTTTGCCGAAATAAAATGTAAGGGGCAAGTATCCTTTAACGTTTTCTCGATTTTCTTGAATCGCCTGTAACTTTCGAACCAGCGATCGAAACCTTTGACAGTAATACATTTTCTTGAAGCTCTTGACGCGTACTTTCAGATAGGACTATCAATGAAAGCCCATCATCAAAAAAGATTGTTACAGTACTAGTGGTCGACCAAGGCGATTCGTCGATTAATCAAGTCTTTGGTTTTTTGGCTGTAACTCCAAAAACAATGAACTTAGAAGGCTCTGCCTCCGATTTTTGTGATCCGCTTTCCGTCCCCTTTAAGCGTGCGTAAGCACAAGTCGACCGAAAATTTTTCCAGTTTTTGCCGAAATAAAATGTAAGGGGCAAGTATCCCTTACCGTTTTTGATTTTCTTGAATTGCCTGTAACTTTCGAACCAGCGATCGAAACCTTTGATAATCATACATTTTCTTGAAGCTCTTTACGCGTACTTTCAGATAGAACTATCAATGAAAGCCCATCATCAAAAAAAAATGGTTTCAGTGCTAGTGGTCGACCGAGGCGATTCGTCGATTAATCAAGTCTTTGGTTTTTGGGCTGTAACTCCGAAAATAATGCACTTAGAAGGCTCTGCCTGCGATTTTTGTGATCCTCTTTCCGTCCCCTTTAGGCATGCGTAAGCACAAGTCGACCGAAAAACTTTCCAGTTTTTGCCGAAATGAAATGTAAGGGGCAAGTATCCTTTAACGTTTTCTCGATTTTCTTGAATCGCCTGTAACTTTCGAACCAGCGATCGAAACCTTTGATAGACATACATTTTCTTGAAGCTCTTGACGCGTACTTTCAGATAGGACTATCAGCGAAAGCCCATCATCAATAAAAATTGTTTCAGTACTAGTGGTCGACCAAGGCAATTCGTCGATTAATCAAGTCTTTGGTTTTTTGGCTGTAACTCCGAAAATAATACACTTAGAAGGCTCTGCCTGCGATTTTTGTGATCCTCTTTCCGTCCTCTTTAGGCATGCGTAAGCACAAGTCGACCGAAAAACATTCCAGTTTTTGCCGAAATGAAATGTAAGGGATATGTATCCCTTAACGTCTTCTCGATTTTCCTGTATCGCCTGTAACTTTCGAACCAGCGATCGATACCTGTGATAATCATACATTTTCTTGAAGCTCTTGACGCGTACTTTACGGTAGGACTATCACCGAAAAGTCATATTTAAAAAAAAATGTTCAGTACTAGTGGTCGACCAACGCGATTCGTCGATTAATCAAGTCTTTGGTTTTTGGGCTGTAACTCCGAAAATAATGCACTTAGAAGGCTCTGCCTGCGATTTTTGTGATCCTCTTTCCGTCCCTTTTAAGCGTGCGTAAGCACAAGTCGACCGAAAAACTTTCCAGTTTTTGCCGAAATAAAATGTGAGGGGTATGTATCCCTTAACGTTGTCTCGGTTTTCTTGAATCGCCTGTAGCTATCGGACCAGCGATCGAAACCTATGATAATCAAACATTTTCTTGAAGCTCTTGACGCGTACTTAAAGACAGGACTATCAGCGAAAGCCCATCTTTAAAAAAAAATGTTTCAGTAGAAGTGGTCGACCAAGGCTCTTCGTCCATTAATTTGGTCATTGGTTTTTGGGCTGTAATTTTGACAATAATGCACTTAGAAGGCTTAGCCTGCGATTTTTGTGATCCTCTTTCCGTCCCTTTAAGCGTGCGTAAGCACAAGTCGACCGAAAAACTTTCCAGTTTTTGCCGAAATAAAATGTAAGGGGCAAGTATCCATTAACGTTTTCTCGATTTTCTCGAACAGCCTGTAACTTTCGAACCAGCGATCGGAACCTTTGATAATTATACATTTTCTTGAAGCTATTGACGCGTACTTTACGGTAGGACTATCACCGAAAGCCCATATTTAAAAAAAAATGTTCAGTACTAGTGGTCGACCGAGGCGATTCGTCGATTAATCAAGTCTTTGGTTTTTTGGCTGTAACTCCGAAAATAATGCACTTAGAAGGCTCTGCCTGCGATTTTTCTGATCCTCTTTCCGTCCTCTTTAGGCATGCGTAAGCACAAGTCGACCGAAAAACTTTCCAGTTTTTGCCGAAAAAAAATGTAAGGGGCAAGTATCCCTTACCGTTTTTTGATTTTCTTGAGTCGCCTGTAACTTTCGAACCAGCGATCGAAACCTTTGATAATCATACATGTTCTTGAAGCTCTTTACGCGTACTTTGAGGTAGGACTATCAGCGAAAGCCCATCTTTAAGAAAATTGTTTCTGTATTAGTGGTCGACCGAGGCGATTCGTCGATTAATCAAGTCTTTGGTTTTTTGGCTGTAACTCCGAAAATAATGCACTTAGAAGGCTCTGCCTGCGATTTTTGTGATCCTCTTTCCGTCCGCTTTAAGCATGCGTAAGCACAAGTCGACCGAAAATTTTTCCAGTTTTTGCCGAAATAAAATGTAAGGGGCAAGTATCCTTTAACGTTTTCTCGATTTTCTTGAATCGCCTGTAATTTTCGAACCAGCGATCGAAACCTTTGACAGTCATACATTTTCTTGACGCTCTTGGCGCGTACTTTACGGAAGGACTATCACCGAAAACCCATATTTAAAAAAAAATGTTCAGTATTAGTGGTCGACCAACGCGATTCGTCGATTAATCAAGTCTTTGGTTTTTGGGCTGTAACTGCGAAAATGATGCACTTAGAAGGCTCTGCCTGCGATTTTTGTGATCCTCTTTCCGTCCCTTTTAAGCGTGCGTAAGCACAAGTCCACCGAAAAACTTTCCAGTTTTTGCCGAAATAAAATGTAAGGGGCAAGTATCCCTTACCGTTTTCTCGATTTTCTGGAATTGCCTGTAACTTTCGAACCAGCGATCGAAACTTTTGATAATCGTACATTTTCTTGAAGCTCATGACGCGTACTTTAAGGTAGGTCTATCACCGAAAGCCCATAAAAAAAAAAAAAGTTCAGTACTAGTGGTCGACCAACGCGATACGTCGATTAACTATGTCTTTGGTTTTTTGGCTGTAACTCCGAAAATAATGCACATAGAAGGCTCTGCCTTCGATTTTTGTGATCCGCTTTCCGTCCCCTTTAAGCGTGCGGAAGCACAAGTCGACCGAAAATTTTTCCAGTTTTTGCCGAAATAAAATGTAAGGGGCAAGTATCCTTTAACGTTTTCTCGATTTTCTTGAATCGCCTGTAACTTTCGAACCATCGATCGAAACCTTTGACAGTAATACATTTTCTTGAAGCTCTTGACGCGTACTTTCAGATAGGACTATCAGCGAAAGCCCATCATCAAAAAAATTTGTTTCAGTACTAGTGGTCGACCAAGGCGATTCGTCGATTAATCAAGTCTTTGGTTTTTTGGCTGTAACTCCGAAAATAATGCACTTAGAAGGCTCTGCCTACGATTTTTGTGATCCGCTTTCCGTCACCTTTAAGCGTGCGTAAGCACAAGTCGACCGAAAATTTTCCCAGTTTTTGCCGAAATAAAATGTAAGGGATATGTATCCCTTAACGTCTTCTCGATTTTCCTGAATCGCCTGTAACTTTCGAACCAGCGATCGATACCTGTGATAATCATACATTTTCTTGAAGCTCTTGACGCGTACTTTACGGTAGGACTATCACCGAAAACCCATATTTAAAAAAAAATGTTTAGTACTAGTGGTCGACCAACGCGATTCGTCGATTAATCAAGTCTTTGGTTTTTGGGCTGTAACTCCGAAAATAATGCACTTAGAAGGCTCTGCTTCCGATTTTTGTGATCCTCTTTCCATCCTCTTTAAGCGTGCGTAAGCACAAGTCGACCGAAACACTTTCCATTATTTGCCGAAATAAAATGTAAGGGGTATGTATCCCTTAACGTTGACTCGGTTTTCTTGAATCGCCTGTAGCTATCGAACCAGCGATCGAAACCTATGATAATCAAAGATTTTCTTGAAGCTCTTGACGCGTACTTAAAGACAGGACTATCAGCGAAAGCCCATCTTTAAAAAAAACTGTTTCAGTAGAAGTGGTCGACCAAGGCTCGTCGTCCATTAATTAGGTCATTGGTTTTTGGGCTGTAATTTTGACAATAATGCACTTAGAAGGCTTAGCCTGCGATTTTTGTGATCCTCTTTCCGTCCCTTTAAGCGTGCGTATGCACAAGTCGACCGAAAAACTTTCCAGTTTTGCCGAAATAAAATGTAAGGGGCAAGTATCCATTAACGTTTTCTCGATTTTCTCGAACAGCCTGTAACTTTCGAACCAGCGATCGAAACCTTTGATAGTCATACATTTTCTTGAAGCTCTTGACGCGTACTTTCAGATAGGACTATCAGCGAAAGCCCATCATCAATAAAAATTGTTTCAGTGATAGTGGTCGACCGAGGCGATTCGTCGATTAATCAAGTCTTTGGTTTTTGGGCTGTAACTCCGAAAATAATGCACTTAGAAGGCTCTGCCTGCGATTTTTGTGATCCTCTTTCCGTCCTCTTTAGGCATGCGTAAGCCCAAGTCGACCGAAAAACTTTCCAGTTTTTGCCGAAATGAAATGTAAGGGATATGTATCCCTTAACGTCTTCTCGATTTTCCTGAATCGCCTGTAACTTTCGAACCAGCGATCGATACCTTTGATAATCATACATTTTCTTGAAGCTCTTGACGCGTACTTTACGGTAGGACTATCACCGAAAACCCATATTTAAAAAAAAATGTTCAGTATTAGTGGTCGACCAAGGCGATTCGTCGATTAATCAAGTCTTTCGTTTTTTGGCTGTAACTCCGAAAATAATGCACTTAGAAGGCTCTGCCTGCGATTTTTGTGATCCTCTTTCCGTCCTCTTTAGGCATGCGTAAGCACAAGTCGACTGAAAAACATTCCAGTTTTTGCCGAAATGAAATGTAAGGGATATGTATCCCTTAACGTCTTCTCGATTTTCCTGAATCGCCTATAACTTTCGAACCAGCGATCGATACCTGTGATAATCATACATTTTCTTGAAGCTCTTGACGCGTACTTTACGGTAGGACTATCACCGAAAACCAATATTTAAAAAAAAATGTTCAGTACTAGTGGTCGACCAACGCGATTCGTCGATTAATCAAGTCTTTGGTTTTTGGGCTGTAACTCCGAAAATAATGCACTTAGAAGGCTCTGCCTCCGATTTTTGTGATCCGCTTTCCGTCCCCTTTAAGCGTGCGTAAGCACAAGTCGACCGAAAATTTTTCCAGTTTTTGCCGAAATAAAATGCAAGGGGCACGTATCCTTTAACGTTTTCTCGATTTTCTTGAATCGCCTGTAACTTTTGAACCAGCGATCGAAACCTTTGATAGTCATACATTTTCTTGAAGCTCTTGACGCGTACTTTCAGATAGGACTATCAGCGAAAGCCCATCTTTAAAAAAAACTGTTTCAGTAGAAGTGGTCGACCAAGGCAATTCGTCGATTAATCAAGTCTTTGGTTTTTTGGCTGTAACTCCGAAAATAATGCACTTAGAAGGCTCTGCCTGCGATTTTTGTGATCCTCTTTCCGTCCTCTTTAGGCATGCGTAAGCACAAGTCGACCGAAAAACTTTCCAGTTTTTGCCGAAATAAAATGTAAGGGGCAAGTATCCCTTACCGTTTTCTCGATTTTCTTGAATTGCCTGTAACTTTCGAACCAGCGATCGAAACCTTTGATAATCATACATTTTCTTGAAGCTCTTGACGCGTTCTTTAACATAGGACTATCAGCGAAAGCTCATCATCAAAAGAAATTGTTTCAGTACTAGTGGTCGACCAAGGCGATTCGTCGAATAATCAAGTCTTTGGTTTTTTGGCTGTAACTCCAAAAATAATGAACTTAGAAGGCTCTGCCTGCGATTTTTGTGATCCTCTTTCCGTCCTCTTTAGGCGTGCGTAAGCCCAAGTCGACCGAAAAACTTTCCAGTTTTTGCCGAAATAAAATGTAAGGGGCAAGTATCCCTTACCGTTTTCTCGATTTTCTGGAATTGCCTGTAACTTTCGAACCAGCGATCGAAACCTTTGATAATCATACATATTCTTGAAGCTCTTGACGCGTACTTTAAGGTAGGACTATCACCGAAAGCCCATATTTAAAAAAAAATGTTCAGGACTAGTGATCGACCAACGCGATTCGTCGATTAATTATGTCTTTGGTTTTTTGGCTGTAACTCCGAAAATAATGCACTTAGAAGGCTCTGCCTTCGATTTTTGTGATCCGCTTTCCGTCCCCTTTAAGCGTGCGTAAGCACAAGTCGACCGAAAATTTTTCCAGTTTTTGCCGAAATAAAATGTAAGGGGCAAGTATCCTTTTCACCGTTTTCTAGATTTTCTTGAGTCGCCTGTAACTTTCGAACCAGCGATCGAAACCTTTGATAATCATACATTTTCTTGAAGCTCTTTACGCGTACTTTCAGATAGAACTATCAATGAAAGCCCATCATCAAAAAAAATTGTTTCAGTACTAGTGGTCGACCAAGGCGATTCGTCGATTAATCAAGTCTTTGGTTTTTTGGCTGTAACTCCAAAAATAATGCACTTAGAAGGCTCTGCCTGCGATTTATGTGATCCGCTTTCCGTCCCCTTTAAGCGTGCGTAAGCACAAGTCGACCGAAAATTTTTCTAGTTTTTGCCGAAATAAAATGTGAGGGGCAAGTATCCTTTAACGTTTTCTCGATTTTCTTGAATCGCCTGTAACTTTCGAACCAGCGATCGAAACCTTTGATAGTCATAGATTTTCTTGAAGCTCTTGACGCGTACTTTCAGATAGGACTATCAGCGAAAGCCCATCATCAATAAAAATTGTTTCAGTACTAGTGGTCGACCAAGGCAATTCGTCGATTAATCAAGTCTTTGGTTTTTTGGCTGTAACTCCGAAAATAATGCACTTAGAAGGCTCTGCCTGCGATTTTTGTGATCCTCTTTCGGTCCTCTTTAGGCATGCGTAAGCACAAGTCGACCGAAAAACATTCCAGTTTTTGCCGAAATGAAATGTAAGGGATATGTATCCCTTAACGGCTTCTCGATTTTCCTGAATCGCCTGTAACTTTCGAACCAGCGATCGATACCTGTGATAATCATACATTTTCTTGAAGCTCTTGACGCGTACTTTACGGTAGGACTATCACCGAAAACCCATATTTAAAAAAAAATGTTTATTACTAGTGGTCGACCAACGCGATTCGTCGATTAATCAAGTCTTTGGTTTTTGGGCTGTAACTCCGAAAATAATGCACTTAGAAGGCTCTGCTTCCGATTTTTGTGATCCTCTTTCCATCCTCTTTAAGCGTGCGTAAGCACAAGTCGACCGAAACACTTTCCATTATTTGCCGAAATAAAATGTAAGGGGTATGTATCCCTTAACGTTGACTCGGTTTTCTTGAATCGCCTGTAGCTATCGAACCAGCGATCGAAACCTATGATAATCAAACATTTTCTTGAAGCTCTTGAGGCGTACTTAAAGACAGGACTATCAGCGAAAGCCCATCTTTAAAAAAAACTGTTTCAGTAGAAGTGGTCGACCAAGGCTCGTCGTCCATTAATTAGGTCATTGGTTTTTGGGCTGTAATTTTGACAATAATGCACTTAGAAGGCTTAGCCTGCGATTTTTGTGATCCTCTTTCCGTCCCTTTAAGCGTGCGTATGCACAAGTCGACCGAAAAACTTTCCACTTTTTGCCGAAATAAAATGTAAGGGGCAAGTATCCATTAACGTTTTCTCGATTTTCTCGAACAGCCTGTAACGTTCGAACCAGCGATGGGAACCTTTGATAATTATACATTTTCTTGAAGCTCTTGACGCGTACTTTACGGTAGGACTATCACCGAAAGCCCATATTTAAAAAAAAATGTTCAGTACTAGTGGTCGACCAACGCGATTCGTCGATTAATCAAATCTTTGGTTTTTTGGCTGTAACTCCAAAAATAATGCACTTACAAGGCTCTACCTGCGATTTTTGTGATCCGCTTTCCGTCCTCTTTAGGCATGCGTAAGCACAAGTCGACCGAAAAACTTTCCCGTTTTTGCCGAAATAAAATGTAAGGGGCAAGTATCCCTTACCGTCTTCTCGATTTTCCTGAATCGCCTGTAACTTTCGAACCAGCGATCGAAACCTTTGATAATCATACATTTTCTTGAAGCTCTTTACGCGTACTCTAAGGTAGGACTATCAGCGAAAGCCCATATTTAAAAAAAAATGTTCAGTTTTAGTGGTCGACCAACGCGATTCGTCGATTAATCAAGTCTTTGGTTTTTTGGCTGTAACTCCAAAAATAATGCACTTAGAAGGCTCTGCCTGCGATTTTTGTGATCCGCTTTCCGTCCTCTTTAGGCATGCGTAAGCACAAGTCGACCGAAAAACTTTCCCGTTTTTGCCGAAATAAAATGTAAGGGGCAAGTATCCCTTACCGTCTTCTCGATTTTCCTGAATCGCCTGTAACTTTTGAACCAGCGATCGAAACCTTTGATAGTCATACATTTTCTTGAAGCTCTTGACGCGTACTTTCAGATAGGACTATCAGCGAAAGCCCATCATCAATAAAAATTGTTTCAGTGATAGTGGTCGACCGAGGCGATTCGTCGATTAATCAAGTCTTTGGTTTTTGGGCTGTAACTCCGAAAATAATGCACTTAGAAGGCTCTGCCTGCGATTTTTGTGATCCTCTTTCCGTCCTCTTTAGGCATGCGTAAGCCCAAGTCGACCGAAAAACTTTCCAGGTTTTGCCGAAATGAAATGTAAGGGATATGTATCCCTTAACGTCTTCTCGATTTTCCTGAATCGCCTGTAACTTTCGAACCAGCGATCGATACCTTTGATAATCATACATTTTCTTGAAGCTCTTGACGCGTACTTTACGGTTGGACTATCACCGAAAACCCATATTTAAAAAAAAATGTTTCAGTGTTAGTCGTCGACCGAGGCGATTCGTCGATTAATCAAGTCTTTGGTTTTTTGGCTGTAACTCCGAAAATAATGCACATATAAGGCTCTGCCTGCGATTTTTGTGATCCTCTTTCCGTCCTCTTTAGGCATGCGTAAGAACAAGTCGACCGAAAAACTTTCCAGTTTTTGCCGAAGTAAAATGTAAGGGGCAAGTATCCCTTACCGTTTTCTAGATTTTCTTGAGTCGCCTGTAACTTTCGAACCAGCGATCGAAACCTTTGATAATCATACATTTTCTTGAAGCTCTTTACGCGTACTTTGAGGTAGGACTATCAGCGAAAGCCCATCTTTAAAAAAATTGTTTCTGTACTAGTGGTCGACCGAGGCGATTCGTCTATTAATCAAGTCTTTGGTTTTTTGGCTGTACCTCCGAAAATAATGCACTTAGAAGACTCTGCCTGCGATTTTTGTGATCCTCTTTCCGTCCTCTTTAGGCGTGCGTAAGCACAAGTCGACCGGAAAACTTTCCAGTTTTTGCCGAAATAAAATGTGAGGGGCAAGTATCCCTTACCGTTTTCTCGATTTTCTTGAATTGCCTGTAACTTTCGAACCAGCGATCGAAACCTTTGACAGTAATACATTTTCTTGAAGCTCTTGACGCGTACTTTCAGATAGGACTATCAGTGAAAGCCCATCATCAAAAAAAAATTTTTCAGTACTAGTGGTCGACCAAGGCGATTCGTCGATTAATCAAGTCTTTGGTTTTTTGGCTGTAACTCCAAAAATAATGCACTTAGAAGGCTCTGCCAGCGATTTTTGTGATACACATTCCGTTCTTTGTAGGCATGCGTAAGCACAAGTCGAACGAAAAACTTTCCAGTTTTTGCCGAAATAAAATGTAAGGGGCAAGTATCCCTTACCGTTTTCTCGATTTTTTGAATCGCCTGTAACTTTCGAACCAGCGATCGAAACCTTTGATAATCATACATTTCCCTGAAGCTCTTGACGCGTACTTCCAGATAGGACTATCAGCGAAAGCCCATCATCAAAAGAAATTGTTTCAGTACTAGTGGTCGACCAAGGCGATTCGTCGATTAATCAAGTCTTTGGTTTTTTGGCTGTAACTCCAAAAACAATGAACTTAGAAGGCTCTGCCTGCGATTTTTGTGATCCTCTTTCCGTCCTCTTTAGGCATGCGTAAGCACAAGTCGACCGAAAAACTTTCCAGTTTTTGCCGAAATAAAATGTAAGGGGCAAGTATCCCTTACCGTTTTTGATTTTCTTGAATTGCCTGTAACTTTCGAACCAGCGATCGAAACCTTTGATAATCATACATTTTCTTGAAGCTCTTTACGCGTACTTTGAGGTAGGACTATCAGCGAAAGCCCGTCTTCAAAAAAAATTGTTTCAGTGCTAGTGGTCGACCGAGGCGATTCGTCGATTAATCAAGTCTTTGGTTTTTTGGCTGTAACTCCGAAAATAATGCACTTAGAAGGCTCTGCCTGCGATTTTTGTGATCCTCTTTCCGTCCTCTGTAGGCACGCGTAAGCACAAGTCGAACGAAAAACTTTCAATTATTTGCCGAAATAAAATGTAAGGGGTATGTATCCCTTACCGTTTCCTCTTTTTCCTTTATTCGCCTGCTACTATCGAACCAGCGGTCGAAACCTTTGATAGTCATACATTTTCGGGAAGCTCTTGATGCGTACTTCAAGATATTACTATCAGCGACATCCCATCTTCAAAAAAAAATTGTTTCAGTAGTAGTGGTCGACCGAGGCGATTCGTTGATTAATCAAGTCTTTGGTTTTTTGGCTGTAACTCCGAAAATAATGCACTTAGAAGGCTCTGCCTCCGATTTTTGTGATCCGCTTTCCGTCCCCTTTAAGCGTGCGTAAGCACAAGTCGACCGAAAATTTTTCCAGTTTTTGCCGAAATAAAATGTACGGGGCAAGTATCCTTTAACGTTTTCTCGATTTTCTTGAATCGCCTGTAATGTTCGAACCAGCGATCGAAACCTTTGACAGTCATACATTTTCTTGACGCTCTTGACGCGTACTTTACGGTAGGACTATCACCGAAAACCCATATTTAAAAAAAAATGTTCAGTATTAGTGGTCGACCAACGCGAGTCGTCGATTAATTATGTCTTTGGTTTTTTGGCTGTAACTCCGAAAATAATGCACCTAGAAGGCTCTGCCTGCGATTTTTGTGATCCTCTTTCCGTCCCCTTTAAGCGTGCGTAAGCACAAGTCGATCGAAAAACTTTCCAGTTTTTGCCGAAATAAAATGTAAGGGGCAAGTATCCCTTACCGTTTTCTCGATTTTCTTGAATTGCCTGTAACTTTCGAACCAGCGATCGAAACCTTTGATAATCATACATTTTCTTGAAGCTCTTGACGCGTACTTTACGGTAGGACTATCACCGAAAGCCCATATTTAAAAAAAAATGTTCAGTACTAGTGGTCGACCAACGCGATTCGTCGATTAATCAAGTCTTTGGTTTTTTGGCTGTAACTCCAAAAATAATGCACTTAGAAGGCTCTGCCTGCGATTTTTGTGATCCGCTTTCCGTCCTCTTTAGGCATGTGTAAGCACAAGTCGACCGAAAAACTTTCCCGTTTTTGCCGAAATAAAATGTAAGGGGCAAGTATCCCTTACCGTTTTCTAGATTTTCTTGAGTCGCCTGTAACTTTCGAACCAGCGATCGGAACCTTTGATAATTATACATTTTCTTGAAGCTCTTGACGCGTTCCTTAAGATAGGACTATCAGCGAAAGCCCGTCTTCAAAAAAAATTGTCTCAGGACTAGTGGTCGACCAAGGCGATTAGTCGATTAATCAAGTCTTCGGTTTTTTGGCTGTAACTCCGAAAATAATGCATTTAGAAGGCTCTGCCTGCGATTTTTGTGATCCTCTTTCCGTCCCTTTTAAGCGTGCGTAAGCACAAGTCCACCGAAAAACTGTCCAGTTTTTGCCGAAATAAAATGTAAGGGGCAAGTATCCCTTACCGTTTTCTCGATTTTCTGGAATTGCCTGTAACTTTCGAACCAGCGATCGAAACCTTTGATAATCATACATTTTCTTGAAGCTCTTGACGCGTACTTTAAGGTAGGACTATCACCGAAAGCCCATATTTAAAAAAAAATGTTCAGTACTAGTGATCGACCAACGCGATTCGTCGATTAATTATGTCTTTGGTTTTTTGGCTGTAACTCCGAAAATAATGCACTTAGAAGGCTCTGCCTTCGATTTTTGTGATCCGCTTTCCGTCCCCTTTAAGCGTGCGTAAGCACAAGTCGACCGAAAATTTTTCCAGTTTTTGCCGAAATAAAATGTAAGGGGCAAGTATCCTTTAACGTTTTCTCGATTTTCTTGAATCGCCTGTAACTTTCGAACCATCGATCGAAACCTTTGACAGTAATACATTTTCTTGAAGCTCTTGACGCGTACTTTCAGATAGGACTATCAGCGAAAGCCCATCATCAAAAAAATTTGTTTCAGTACTAGTGGTCGACCAAGACGATTCGTCGATTAATCAAGTCTTTGGTTTTTTGGCTGTAACTCCGAAAATAATGCACTTAGAAGGCTCTGCCTACGATTTTTGTGATCCGCTTTCCGTCCCCTTTAAGCGTGCGTAAGCACAAGTCGACCGAAAATTTTTCCAGTTTTTGCCGAAATAAAATGTAAGGGATATGTATCCCTTAACGTCTTCTCGATTTTCCTGAATCGCCTGTAACTTTCGAACCAGCGATCGATACCTGTGATAATCATACATTTTCTTGAAGCTCTTGACGCGTACTTTACGGTAGGACTATCACCGAAAACCCATATTTAAAAAAAAATGTTTAGTACTAGTTGTCGACCAACGCGATTCGTCGATTAATCAAGTCTTTGGTTTTTGGGCTGTAACTCCGAAAATAATGCACTTAGAAGGCTCTGCTTCCGATTTTTGTGATCCTCTTTCCATCCTCTTTAAGCGTGCGTAAGCACAAGTCGACCGAAACACTTTCCATTATTTGCCGAAATAAAATGTAAGGGGTATGTATCCCTTAACGTTGACTCGGTTTTCTTGAATCGCCTGTAGCTATCGAACCAGCGATCGAAACCTATGATAATCAAAGATTTTCTTGAAGCTCTTGACGCGTACTTAAAGACAGGACTATCAGCGAAAGCCCATCTTTAAAAAAAACTGTTTCAGTAGAAGTGGTCGACCAAGGCTCGTCGTCCATTAATTAGGTCATTGGTTTTTGGGCTGTAATTTTGACAATAATGCACTTAGAAGGCTTAGCCTGCGATTTTTGTGATCCTCTTTCCGTCCCTTTAAGCGTGCGTATGCACAAGTCGACCGAAAAACTTTCCAGTTTTGCCGAAATAAAATGTAAGGGGCAAGTATCCATTAACGTTTTCTCGATTTTCTCGAACAGCCTGTAACTTTCGAACCAGCGATCGGAACCTTTGATAATTATACATTTTCTTGAAGCTCTTGACGCGTACTTTACGGTAGGACTATCACCGAAAGCCCATATTTAAAAAAAAATGTTCAGTACTAGTGGTCGACCAACGCGATTCGTCGATTAATCAAATCTTTGGTTTTTTGGCTGTAACTCCAAAAATAATGCACTTAGAAGGCTCTGCCTGCGATTTTTGTGATCCGCTTTCCGTCCTCTTTAGGCATGCGTAAGCACAAGTCGACCGAAAAACTTTCCCGTTTTTGCCGAAATAAAATGTAAGGGGCAAGTATCCCTTACCGTCTTCTCGATTTTCCTGAATCGCCTGTAACTTTCGAACCAGCGATCGAAACCTTTGATAATCATACATTTTCTTGAAGCTCTTTAGGCGTACTCTAAGGTAGGACTATCAGCGAAAGCCCGTTTCAAAAAAAATTGTTTCAGTGCTAGTGGTCGACCGAAGCGATTCGTCGATTAATCAAATCTTTGGTTTTTTGGCTGTAACTCCAAAAATAATGCACTTAGAAGGCTCTGCCTGCGATTTTTGTGATCCGCTTTCCGTCCTCTTTAGGCATGCGTAAGCACAAGTCGACCGAAAAACTTTCCCGTTTTTGCCGAAATAAAATGTAAGGGGCAAGTATCCCTTACCGTCTTCTCGATTTTCCTGAATCGCCTGTAACTTTTGAACCAGCGATCGAAACCTTTGATAGTCATACATTTTCTTGAAGCTCTTGACGCGTACTTTCAGATAGGACTATCAGCGAAAGCCCATCATCAATAAAAATTGTTTCAGTGATAGTGGTCGACCGAGGCGATTCGTCGATTAATCAAGTCTTTGGTTTTTGGGCTGTAACTCCGAAAATAATGCACTTAGAAGGCTCTGCCTGCGATTTTTGTGATCCTCTTTCCGTCCTCTTTAGGCATGCGTAAGCCCAAGTCGACCGAAAAACTTTCCAGTTTTTGCCGAAATAAAATGTAAGGGGCAAGTATCCCTTACCGTTTTCTCGATTTTCTTGAATTGCCTGTAACTTTCGAACCAGCGATCGAAACCTTTGATAATCATACATTTTCTTGAAGCTCTTGACGCGTTCTTTAACATAGGACTATCAGCGAAAGCCCATCATCAAAAGAAATTGTTTCAGTACTAGTGGTCGACCAAGGCGATTCGTCGATTAATCAAGTCTTTGGTTTTTTGGCTGTAACTCCAAAAATAATGAACTTAGAAGGCTCTGCCTGCGATTTTTGTGATCCTCTTTCCGTTCTCTTTAGGCATGCGTAAGCACAAGTCGACCGAAAAACTTTCCAGTTTTTGCCGAAATAAAATGTAAGGGGCAAGTATCCCTTACCGTTTTTGATTTTCTTGAATTGCCTGTAACTTTCGAACCAGCGATCGAAACCTTTGATAATCATACATTTTCTTGAAGCTCTTTACGCGTACTTTGAGGTAGGACTATCAGCGAAAGCCCGTCTTCAAAAAAAATTGTCTCAGGACTAGTGGTCGACCAAGGCGATTAGTCGATTAATCAAGTCTTCGGTTTTTTGGCTGTAACTCCGAAAATAATGCACTTAGAAGGCTCTGCCTGCGATTTTTGTGATCCTCTTTCCGTCCCTTTTAAGCGTGCGTAAGCACAAGTCCACCGAAAAACTTTCCAGTTTTTGCCGAAATAAAATGTAAGGGGCAAGTATCCCTTACCGTTTTCTCGATTTTCTGGAATTGCCTGTAACTTTCGAACCAGCGATCGAAACCTTTGATAATCATACATTTTCTTGAAGCTCTTGACGCGTACTTTAAGGTAGGACTATCACCGAAAGCCCATATTTAAAAAAAAATGTTCAGGACTAGTGATCGACCAACGCGATTCGTCGATTAATTATGTCTTTGGTTTTTTGGCTGTAACTCCGAAAATAATGCACTTAGAAGGCTCTGCCTTCGATTTTTGTGATCCGCTTTCCGTCCCCTTTAAGCGTGCGTAAGCACAAGTCGACCGAAAATTTTTCCAGTTTTTGCCGAAATAAAATGTAAGGGGCAAGTATCCTTTTTACCGTTTTCTAGATTTTCTTGAGTCGCCTGTAACTTTCGAACCAGCGATCGAAACCTTTGATAATCATACATTTTCTTGAAGCTCTTTACGCGTACTTTCAGATAGAACTATCAATGAAAGCCCATCATCAAAAAAAATTGTTTCAGTACTAGTGGTCGACCAAGGCGATTCGTCGATTAATCAAGTCTTTGGTTTTTTGGCTGTAACTCCAAAAATAATGAACTTAGAAGGCTCTGCCTGCGATTTATGTGATCCGCTTTCCGTCCCCTTTAAGCGTGCGTAAGCACAAGTCGACCGAAAATTTTTCTAGTTTTTGCCGAAATAAAATGTGAGGGGCAAGTATCCTTTAACGTTTTCTCGATTTTCTTGAATCGCCTGTAACTTTCGAACCAGCGATCGAAACCTTTGATAGTCATAGATTTTCTTGAAGCTCTTGACGCGTACTTTCAGATAGGACTATCAGCGAAAGCCCATCATCAATAAAAATTGTTTCAGTGCTAGTGGTCGACCAAGGCAATTCGTCGATTAATCAAGTCTTTGGTTTTTTGGCTGTAACTCCGAAAATAATGCACTTAGAAGGCTCTGCCTGCGATTTTTGTGATCCTCTTTCGGTCCTCTTTAGGCATGCGTAAGCACAAGTCGACCGAAAAACATTCCAGTTTTTGCCGAAATGAAATGTAAGGGATATGTATCCCTTAACGGCTTCTCGATTTTCCTGAATCGCCTGTAACTTTCGAACCAGCGATCGATACCTGTGATAATCATACATTTTCTTGAAGCTCTTGACGCGTACTTTACGGTAGGACTATCACCGAAAACCCATATTTAAAAAAAAATGTTTATTACTAGTGGTCGACCAACGCGATTCGTCGATTAATCAAGTCTTTGGTTTTTGGGCTGTAACTCCGAAAATAATGCACTTAGAAGGCTCTGCTTCCGATTTTTGTGATCCTCTTTCCATCCTCTTTAAGCGTGCGTAAGCACAAGTCGACTGAAAAACATTCCAGTTTTTGCCGAAATGAAATGTAAGGGATATGTATCCCTTAACGTCTTCTCGATTTTCCTGAATCGCCTGTAACTTTCGAACCAGCGATCGATACCTGTGATAATCATACATTTTCTTGAAGCTCTTGACGCGTACTTTACGGTAGGACTATCACCGAAGACCCATATTTAAAAAAAAATGTTCAGTACTAGTGGTCGACCAACGCGATTCGTCGATTAATCAAGTCTTTGGTTTTTGGGCTGTAACTCCGAAAATAATGCACTTAGAAGGCTCTGCCTCCGATTTTTGTGATCCGCTTTCCGTCCCCTTTAAGCGTGCGTAAGCACAAGTCGACCGAAAATTTTTCCAGTTTTTGCCGAAATAAAATGTAAGGGGCAAGTATCCTTTAACGTTTTCTCGATTCTCTTGAATCGTCTGTAACTTTCGAACCAGCTATCGAAACCTTTGATAGTCATACATTTTCTTGAAGCTCTTGACGCGTACTTTCAGATAGGACTATCAGCGAAAGCCCATCATCAATAAAAATTGTTTCAGTACTAGTGGTCGACCAAGGCAATTTGTCGATTAATCAAGTCTTTGGTTTTTTGGCTGTAACTCCGAAAATAATGCACTTAGAAGGCTCTGCCTGCGATTTTTGCGATCCTCTTTCCGTCCTCTTTAGGCATGCGTAAGCACAAGTCGACCGAAAATCATTCCAGTTTTTGCCGAAATGAAATGTAAGGGATATGTATCCCTTAACGTCTTCTCGATTTTCTTGAGTCGCCTGTAACTTTCGAACCAGCGATCGAAACCTTTGATAATCATACATCTTCTTGAAGCTCTTGACGCGTTCTGTAAGATAGGACTATCACCGAAAGCCCATATTAAAAAAAAAAGTTCAGTACTAGTGGTCGACCAAGGCGATTCGTCGATTAATCAAGTCTTTGGTTTTTTGGCTGTAACTCCGAAAATAATGCACTTAGAAGGCTCTGCCTGCGATTTTTGTGATCCTCATTCCGTCCTCTTTAGGCATGCGTAAGCACAAGTCGACCCAAAAACTTTCCAGTTTTTGCCGAAATAAAATGTAAGGGGCAAATATCCCTTACCGTTTTTTGATTTTCTTGAGTCGCCTGTAACTTTCGAACCAGCGATCGAAACCTTTGATAATCATACATTTTCTTGAAGCTCTTTACGCGTACTTTAAGGTAGGACTATGACCTATACCCCGTATTTAAAAAAAAATGTTCAGTACTAGTGGTCGACCAACGCGATTCGTCGATTAATCAAGTCTTTGGTTTTTTGGCTGTAACTCCGAAAATAATGCACTTAGAAGGCTCTGCCTCCGATTTTTGTGATCCGCTTTCCGTCCCCTTTAAGCGTGCGTAAGCACAAGTCGACCGAAAATTTTTCCAGTTTTTGCCCAAATAAAATGTAAGGGGCAAGTATCCTTTAACGTTTTCTCGATTTTCATGAATCGCCTGTAACTTTCGAACCAGAGATCGAAACCTTTGACAGTAATACATTTTCTTGAAGCTCTTGACGCGTTCTTTTAAATAGGGCTATCAGCGAAAGCCCATCTTTAAAAAAAATTGTTTCAGTGCTAGTGGTCGACCGAGGCGATTCGTCGATTAATCAAGTCTTTGGTTTTTTGGCTGTAACTCCGAAAATAATGCACTTAGAAGGCTCTGCCTACGATTTTTCTGATCCACTTTCCGTTCTCTGTAGGCATGCGTAAGCACAAGTCGACCGAAAAACTTTCCAGTTTTTGCCGAAATAAAATGTAAGGGGCAAGTATCCCTTACCGTTTTCTAGATTTTCTTGAGTCGCCTGTAACTTTCGAACCAGCGATCGAAACCTTTGATAATCATACATTTTCTTGAAGCTCTTTACGCGTACTCTAAGGTAGGACTATCAGCGAAGGCCCGTTTCAAAAAAAATTGTTTCAGTGCTAGTGGTCGACCGAAGCGATTCGTCGATTAATCAAGTCTTTTGTTTTTTGGCTGTAACTCCGAAAATAATGCACTTAGAAGGCTCTGACTGCGATTTTTGTGATCCTCTTTCCGTCCCTTTTAAGCGTGCGTAAGCACAAGTTCACCGAAAAACTTTCCAGTTTTTACCGAAATAAAATGTAAGGGGCAAGTATCCCTTACCGTTTTCTCGATTTTCTGGAATTGCCTGTAACTTTCGAACCAGCGATCGAAACCTTTGATAATCATACATTTTCTTGAAGCTCTTGACGCGTACTTTAAGGTAGGACTATCACCGAAAGCCCATATTTAAAAAAAAATGTTCAGTACTAGTGGTCGACCAACGCGATTCGTCGATTAATCAAGTCTTTGGTTTTTTGGCTGTAACTCCGAAAATAATGCACTTAGAAGGCTCTGCCTGCGATTTTTGTGATCCTCTTTCCGTCCCTTTTAAGCGTGCGTAAGCACACGTCGACCGAAAAACTTTCCAGTTTTTGCCGAAATAAAATGTGAGGGGTATGTATCCCTTAACGTTGTCTCGGTTTTCTTGAATCGCCTGTAGCTATCGAACCAGCGATCGAAACCTATGATAATCAAACATTTTCTTGAAGCTCTTGACGCGTACTTAAAGACAGGACTATCAGCGAAAGCCCATCTTTAAAAAAAAATGTTTCAGTAGAAGTGGTCGACCAAGGCTCTTCGTCCATTAATTTGGTCATTGGTTTTTGGGCTGTAATTTTGACAATAATGCATTTAGAAGGCTTAGCCTGCGATTTTTGTGATCCTCTTTCCGTCCCTTTAAGCGTGCGTAAGCACAAGTCGACCGAAAAACTTTCCAGTTTTTGCCGAAATAAAATGTAAGGGGCAAGTATCTTTTAACGTTTTCTCGATTTTCTTGAATCGCCTGTAACTTTCGAACCATCGATCGAAACCTTTGACAGTAATACATTTTCTTGAAGCTCTTGACGCGTACTTTCAGATAGGACTATCAGCGAAAGCCCATCATCAAAAAAATTTGTTTCAGTACTAGTGGTCGACCAAGGCGATTCGTCGATTAATCAAGTCTTTGGTTTTTTGGCTGTAACTCCGAAAATAATGCACATATAAGGCTCTGCCTGCGATTTTTGTGATCCTCTTTCCGTCCTCTTTAGGCATGCGTAAGAACAAGTCGACCGAAAAACTTTCCAGTTTTTGCCGAAGTAAAATGTAAGGGGCAAGTATCCCTTACCGTTTTCTAGATTTTCTTGAGTCGCCTGTAACTTTCGAACCAGCGATCGAAACCTTTGATAATCATACATTTTCTTGAAGCTCTTTACGCGTACTTTGAGGTAGGACTATCAGCGAAAGCCCGTCTTCAAAAAAAATTGTTTCAGTACTAGTGATCGACCAACGCGATTCGTCGATTAATTATGTCTTTGGTTTTTTGGCTGTAACTCCGAAAATAATGCACTTAGAAGGCTCTGCCTTCGATTTTTGTGATCCGCTTTCCGTCCCCTTTAAGCGTGCGTAAGCACAAGTCGACCGAAAATTTTTCCAGTTTTTGCCGAAATAAAATGTAAGGGGCAAGTATCCTTTAACGTTTTCTCGATTTTCTTGAATCGCCTGTAACTTTCGAATCAGCGATCGATACCTTTGATAATCATACATTTTCTTGAAGCTCTTGACGCGTACTTTACGGTAGGACTATCACCGAAAACCCATATTTAAAAAAAAATGTTCAGTACTAGTGGTCGACCAACGCGATTCGTCGATTAATCAAGTCTTTGGTTTTTGGGCTGTAACTCCGAAAATAATGCACTTAGAAGGCTCTGCCTGCGATTTTTGTGATCCTCTTTCCGTCCTCTTTAGGCGTGCGTAAGCACAAGTCGACCGGAAAACTTTCCAGTTTTTGCCGAAATAAATTGTAAGGGGCAAGTATCCCTTACCGTTTTCTCGATTTTCTTGAATTGCCTGTAACTTTCGAACCAGCGATCGAAACCTTTGACAGTAATACATTTTCTTGAAGCTCTTGACGCGTTCTTTAACATAGGACTATCAGCGAAAGCCCATCATCAAAAGAAATTGTTTCAGTACTAGTGGTCGACCAAGGCGATTCGTCGATTAATCAAGTCTTTGGTTTTTTGGCTGTAACTCCGAAAATAATGCACTTAGAAGGCTCTGCCTGCGATTTTTCTGATCCTCTTTCCGTCCTCTTTAGGCATGCGTAAGCACAAGTCGACCGAAAAACTTTCCAGTTTTTGCCGAAAAAAAATGTAAGGGGCAAGTATCCCTTACCGTTTTCTCGATTTTTTGAATCGCCTGTAACTTTCGAACCAGCGATCGAAACCTTTGATAATCATACATTTTCTTGAAGCTCTTTACCCGTACTTTGAGGTAAGACTATCAGCGAAAGCCCGTCTCCAAAAAAATTGTTTCAGTACTAGTGGTCGACCGAGGCGATTCGTCGATTAATCAAGTCTTTGGTTTTTTGGCTGTAACTCCGAAAATAATGCACTTAGAAGGCTCTGCCTGCGATTTTTCTGATCCTCTTTCCGTCCTCTTTAGGCATGCGTAAGCACAAGTCGACCGAAAAACTTTCCAGTTTTTGCCGAAAAAAAATGTAAGGGGCAAGTATCCCTTACCGTTTTTTGATTTTCTTGAGTCGCCTGTAACTTTCGAACCAGCGATCGAAACCTTTGATAATCATACATGTTCTTGAAGCTCTTTACGCGTACTTTGAGGTAGGACTATCAGCGAAAGCCCATCTTTAAAAAAATTGTTTCTGTACTAGTGGTCGACCGAGGCGATTCGTCTATTAATCAAGTCTTTGGTTTTTTGGCTGTAACTCCGAAAATAATGCACTTAGAAGGCTCTGCCTGCGATTTTTGTGATCCTCTTTCCGTCCTCTTTAGGCGTGCGTAAGCACAAGTCGACCGGAAAACTTTCCAGTTTTTGCCGAAATAAAATGTAAGGGGCAAGTATCCCTTACCGTTTTCTCGATTTTCTTGAATCGCCTGTAATGTTCGAACCAGCGATCGAAACCTTTGACAGTCATACATTTTCTTGACGCTCTTGACGCGTACTTTACGGTAGGACTATCACCGAAAACCCATATTTAAAAAAAAAATGTTCAGTATTAGTGGTCGACCAACGCGAGTCGTCGATTAATTATGTCTTTGGTTTTTTGGCTGTAACTCCAAAAACAATGAACTTAGAAGGCTCTGCCTGCGATTTTTGTGATCCTCTTTCCGTCCTCTTTAGGCATGCGTAAGCACAAGTCGACCGAAAAACTTTCCAGTTTTTGCCGAAATAAAATGTAAGGGGCAAGTATCCCTTACCGTTTTTGATTTTCTTGAATTGCCTGTGACTTTCGAACCAGCGATCGAAACCTTTGATAATCATACATTTTCTTGAAGCTCTTTACGCGTACTTTGAGGTAGGACTATCAGCGAAAGCCCGTCTTCAAAAAAAATTGTTTCAGTGCTAGTGGTCGACCGAGGCGATTCGTCGATTAATCAAGTCTTTGGTTTTTTGGCTGTAACTCCGAAAATAATGCACTCAGAAGGCTCTGCCTGCGATTTTTGTGATCCTCTTTCCGTCCTCTGTAGGCACGCGTAAGCACAAGTCGAACGAAAAACTTTCAATTATTTGCCGAAATAAAATGTAAGGGGTATGTATCCCTTACCGTTTCCTCTTTTTTCTTTAATCGCCTGCTACTTTCGAACCAGCGGTCGAAACCTTTGATAGTCATACATTTTCGGGAAGCTCTTGATGCGTACTTCAAGATAT
Organism: Anoplius nigerrimus; assembly: GCA_914767735.1. NCBI lineage: Eukaryota > Metazoa > Arthropoda > Insecta > Hymenoptera > Pompilidae > Anoplius > Anoplius nigerrimus. The sequence continues at coordinate 714,443 of OU612079.1, read as the reverse complement.
TACTATCAGCGACATCCCATCTTCAAAAAAAAATTGTTTCAGTAGTAGTGGTCGACCGAGGCGATTCGTTGATTAATCAAGTCTTTGGTTTTTTGGCTGTAACTCCGAAAATAATGCACTTAGAAGGCTCTGCCTCTGATTTTTGTGATCCGCTTTCCGTCCCCTTTAAGCGTGCGTAAGCACAAGTCGACCGAAAATTTTTCCAGTTTTTGCCGAAATAAAATGTACGGGGCAAGTATCCTTTAACGTTTTCTCGATTTTCTTGAATCGCCTGTAATGTTCGAACCAGCGATCGAAACCTTTGACAGTCATACATTTTCTTGACGCTCTTGACGCGTACTTTACGGTAGGACTATCACCGAAAACCCATATTTAAAAAAAAATGTTCAGTATTAGTGGTCGACCAACGCGAGTCGTCGATTAATTATGTCTTTGGTTTTTTGGCTGTAACTCCGAAAATAATGCACCTAGAAGGCTCTGCCTGCGATTTTTGTGATCCTCTTTCCGTCCCCTTTAAGCGTGCGTAAGCACAAGTCGACCGAAAATGTTTCCAGTTTTTGCCGAAATAAAATGTAAGGTGCAAGTATCCTTTAACGTTTTCTCGATTTTCTTGAATCGCCTGTAACTTTCGAACCATCGATCGAAACCTTTAACAGTAATACATTTTCTTGAAGCTCTTGACGCGTACTTTCAGATAGGACTATCAGCGAAAGCCCATCATCAAAAAAATTTGTTTCAGTACTAGTGGTCGACCAAGGCGATTCGTCGATTAATCAAGTCTTTGGTTTTTTGGCTGTAACTCCGAAAATAATGCACATAGAAGGCTCTGCCTGCGATTTTTGTGATCCTCTTTCCGTCCTCTTTAGGCATGCGTAAGAACAAGTCGACCGAAAAACTTTCCAGTTTTTGCCGAAGTAAAATGTAAGGGGCAAGTATCCCTTACCGTTTTCTAGATTTTCTTGAGTCGCCTGTAACTTTCGAACCAGCGATCGAAAACTTTGATAATCATACATTTTCTTGAAGCTCTTTACGCGTACTTTGAGGTAGGACTATCAGCGAAAGCCCGTCTTCAAAAACAATTGTTTCAGTGCTAGTGGTCGACCGAGGCGATTCGTCGATTAATCAAGTCTTTGGTTTTTGGGCTGTAACTCCGAAAATAATGCACTTAGAAGGCTCTGCCTCCGATTTTTGTGATCCGCTTTCCGTCCCCTTTAAGCGTGCGTAAGCACAAGTCGACCGAAAATTTTTCCAGTTTTTGCCGAAATAAAATGTAAGGGGCAAGTATCCTTTAACGTTTTCTCGATTTTCTTGAATCGCCTGTAATTTTCGAACCAGCGGTCGAAACCTTTGACAGTCATACATTTTCTTGACGCTCTTGACGCGTACTTTCAGATAGGACTATCAGTGAAAGCCCATCATCAAAAAAAATGGTTTCAGTGCTAGTGGTCGACCGAGGCGATTCGTCGATTAATCAAGTCTTTGGTTTTTTGGCTGTAACTCCGAAAATAATGCACTTAGAAGGCTCTGCCTGCGATTTTTGTGATCCTCTTTCCGTTGTCTTTAGGCATGCGTAAGCACAAGTCGACCGAAAAACTTTCCAGTTTTTGCCGAAATAAAATGTAAGGGGCAAGTATCCCTTACCGTTTTCTAGATTTTCTTGAGTCGCCTGTAACTTTCGAACCAGCGATCGGAACCTTTGATAATTATACATTTTCTTGAAGCTCTTGACGCGTTCCTTAAGATTGGACTATCAGCGAAAGCCCGTCTTAAAAAAAAATTGTCTCAGGACTAGTGGTCGACCAAGGCGATTAGTCGATTAATCAAGTCTTCGGTTTTTTGGCTGTAACTCCGAAAATAATGCACTTAGAAGGCTCTGCCTGCGATTTTTGTGATCCTCTTTCCGTCCCTTTTAAGCGTGCGTAAGCACAAGTCCACCGAAAAACTTTCCAGTTTTTGCCGAAATAAAATGTAAGGGGCAAGTATCCCTTACCGTTTTCTCGATTTTCTGGAATTGCCTGTAACTTTCGAACCAGCGATCGAAACCTTTGATAATCATACATTTTCTTGAAGCTCTTGACGCGTACTTTAAGGTAGGACTATTACCGAAAGCCCATATTTAAAAAAAAATGTTCAGTACTAGTGATCGACCAACGCGATTCGTCGATTAATTATGTCTTTGGTTTTTTGGCTGTAACTCCGGAAATAATGCACTTAGAAGGCTCTGCCTTCGATTTTTGTGATCCGCTTTCCGTCCCCTTTAAGCGTGCGTAAGCACACGTCGACCGAAAATTTTTCCAGTTTTTGCCGAAATAAAATGTAAGGGGCAAGTATCCTTTAACGTTTTCTCGATTTTCTTGAATCGCCTGTAACTTTCGAATTATCGATCGAAACCTTTGACAGTAATACATTTTCTTGAAGCTCTTGACGCGTACTTTCAGATAGGACTATCAGCGAAAGCCCATCATCAAAAAAATTTGTTTCAGTGCTAGTGGTCGACCGAAGCGATTCGTCGATTAATCAAGTCTTTGGTTTTTTGGCTGTAACTCCGAAAATAATGCACTTAGAAGGCTCTGCCTGCGATTTTTGTGATCCTCTTTCCGTCCTCTTTAGGCATGCGTAAGCACAAGTCGACCGAAAAACTTTCCAGTTTTTGCCGAAATAAAATGTAAGGGGCAAGTATCCCTTACCGTTTTCTCGATTTTCTTGAATTGCCTGTAACTTTCGAACCAGCGATCGAAACCTTTGATAATCATACATTTTCTTGAAGCTCTTGACGCGTACTTTACGGTAGGACTATCACCGAAAGCCCATAATTAAAAAAAAATGTTCAGTACTAGTGGTCGACCAACGCGGTTCGTCGATTAATCAAGTCTTTTTTTTTGGCTGTAACTCCAAAAATAATGTACTTAGAAGGCTCTGCCTGCGATTTTTGTGATCCGCTTTCCGTCCCCTTTAAGCGTGCGTAAGCACAAGTCGACCGAAAATTTTTCCAGTTTTTGCCGAAATAAAATGTAAGGGGCAAGTATCCTTTAACGTTTTCTCGATTTTCTTGAATCGCCTGTAACTTTCGAATCAGCGATCGATACCTTTGATAATCATACATTTTCTTGAAGCTCTTGACGCGTACTTTACGGTAGGACTATCACCGAAAACCCATATTTAAAAAAAAATGTTCAGTACTAGTGGTCGACCAACGCGATTCGTCGATTAATCAAGTCTTTGGTTTTTGGGCTGTAACTCCGAAAATAATGCACTTAGAAGGCTCTGCCTGCGATTTTTGTGATCCTCTTTCCGTCCTCTTTAGGCGTGCGTAAGCACAAGTCGACCGGAAAACTTTCCAGTTTTTGCCGAAATAAAATGTAAGGGGCAAGTATCCCTTACCGTTTTCTCGATTTTCTTGAATTGCCTGTAACTTTCGAACCAGCGATCGAAACCTTTGACAGTAATACATTTTCTTGAAGCTCTTGACGCGTACTTTCAGATAGGACTATCAGTGAAAGCCCATCATCAAAAAAAATTTTTTCAGTACTAGTGGTCGACCAAGGCGATTCGTCGATTAATCAAGTCTTTGGTTTTTTTGGCTGTAACTCCGAAAATAATGCACTTAGAAGGCTCTGCCTGCGATTTTTGTGATCCTCTTTCCGTCCTCTTTAGGCATGCGTAAGCACAAGTCGACCGAAAAACTTTCCAGTTTTTGCCGAAATAAAATGTAAGGGGCAAGTATCCCTTACCGTTTTTGATTTTCTTGAATTGCCTGTAACTTTCGAACCAGCGATCGAAACCTTTGACAGTAATACATTTTCTTGAAGCTCTTGACGCGTACTTTCAGATAGGACTATCAGTGAAAGCCCATCATCAAAAAAAATTTTTTCAGTACTAGTGGTCGACCAAGGCGATTCGTCGATTAATCAAGCCTTTGGTTTTTTGGCTGTAACTCCAAAAATAATGCACTTAGAAGGCTCTGCCAGCGATTTTTGTGATACACATTCCGTTCTTTGTAGGCATGCGTAAGCACAAGTCGAACGAAAAACTTTCCAGTTTTTGCCGAAATAAAATGTAAGGGGCAAGTATCCCTTACCGTTTTCTCGATTTTTTGAATCGCCTGTAACTTTCGAACCAGCGATCGAAACCTTTGATAGTCATACATTTCCCTGAAGCTCTTGACGCGTACTTCCAGATAGGACTATCAGCGAAAGCCCATCATCAAAAGAAATTGTTTCAGTACTAGTGGTCGACCAAGGCGATTCGTCGATTAATCAAGTCTTTGGTTTTTTGGCTGTAACTCCAAAAACAATGAACTTAGAAGGCTCTGCCTGCGATTTTTGTGATCCTCTTTCCGTCCTCTTTAGGCATGCGTAAGCACAAGTCGACCGAAAAACTTTCCAGTTTTTGCCGAAATAAAATGTAAGGGGCAAGTATCCCTTACCGTTTTTGATTTTCTTGAATTGCCTGTGACTTTCGAACCAGCGATCGAAACCTTTGATAATCATACATTTTCTTGAAGCTCTTTACGCGTACTTTGAGGTAGGACTATCAGCGAAAGCCCGTCTTCAAAAAAAATTGTTTCAGTGCTAGTGGTCGACCGAGGCGATTCGTCGATTAATCAAGTCTTTGGTTTTTTGGCTGTAACTCCGAAAATAATGCACTTAGAAGGCTCTGCCTGCGATTTTTGTGATCCTCTTTCCGTCCTCTGTAGGCACGCGTAAGCACAAGTCGAACGAAAAACTTTCAATTATTTGCCGAAATAAAATGTAAGGGGTATGTATCCCTTACCGTTTCCTCTTTTTTCTTTAATCGCCTGCTACTTTCGAACCAGCGGTCGAAACCTTTGATAGTCATACATTTTCGGGAAGCTCTTGATGCGTACTTCAAGATATTACTATCAGCGACATCCCATCTTCAAAAAAAAATTGTTTCAGTAGTAGTGGTCGACCGAGGCGATTCGTTGATTAATCAAGTCTTTGGTTTTTTGGCTGTAACTCCGAAAATAATGCACTTAGAAGGCTCTGCCTCTGATTTTTGTGATCCGCTTTCCGTCCCCTTTAAGCGTGCGTAAGCACAAGTCGACCGAAAATTTTTCCAGTTTTTGCCGAAATAAAATGTACGGGGCAAGTATCCTTTAACGTTTTCTCGATTTTCTTGAATCGCCTGTAATGTTCGAACCAGCGATCGAAACCTTTGACAGTCATACATTTTCTTGACGCTCTTGACGCGTAGTTTACGGTAGGACTATCACCGAAAACCCATATTTAAAAAAAAATGTTCAGTATTAGTGGTCGACCAACGCGAGTCGTCGATTAATTATGTCTTTGGTTTTTTGGCTGTAACTCCGAAAATAATGCACCTAGAAGGCTCTGCCTGCGATTTTTGTGATCCTCTTTCCGTCCCCTTTAAGCGTGCGTAAGCACAAGTCGACCGAAAATGTTTCCAGTTTTTGCCGAAATAAAATGTAAGGTGCAAGTATCCTTTAACGTTTTCTCGATTTTCTTGAATCGCCTGTAACTTTCGAACCATCGATCGAAACCTTTAACAGTAATACATTTTCTTGAAGCTCTTGACGCGTACTTTCAGATAGGACTATCAGCGAAAGCCCATCATCAAAAAAATTTGTTTCAGTACTAGTGGTCGACCAAGGCGATTCGTCGATTAATCAAGTCTTTGGTTTTTTGGCTGTAACTCCGAAAATAATGCACATAGAAGGCTCTGCCTGCGATTTTTGTGATCCTCTTTCCGTCCTCTTTAGGCATGCGTAAGAACAAGTCGACCGAAAAACTTTCCAGTTTTTGCCGAAGTAAAATGTAAGGGGCAAGTATCCCTTACCGTTTTCTAGATTTTCTTGAGTCGCCTGTAACTTTCGAACCAGCGATCGAAAACTTTGATAATCATACATTTTCTTGAAGCTCTTTACGCGTACTTTGAGGTAGGACTATCAGCGAAAGCCCGTCTTCAAAAACAATTGTTTCAGTGCTAGTGGTCGACCGAGGCGATTCGTCGATTAATCAAGTCTTTGGTTTTTGGGCTGTAACTCCGAAAATAATGCACTTAAAAGGCTCTGCCTCCGATTTTTGTGATCCGCTTTCCGTCCCCTTTAAGCGTGCGTAAGCACAAGTCGACCGAAAATTTTTCCAGTTTTTGCCGAAATAAAATGTAAGGGGCAAGTATCCTTTAACGTTTTCTCGATTTTCTTGAATCGCCTGTAATTTTCGAACCAGCGGTCGAAACCTTTGTCAGTCATACATTTTCTTGACGCTCTTGACGCGTACTTTCAGATAGGACTATCAGTGAAAGCCCATCATCAAAAAAAATGGTTTCAGTGCTAGTGGTCGACCGAGGCGATTCGTTGATTAATCAAGTCGTTGGTTTTTTGGCTGTAACTCCGAAAATAATGCACTTAGAAGGCTCTGCCTGCGATTTTTGTGATCCTCTTTCCGTTGTCTTTAGGCATGCGTAAGCACAAGTCGACCGAAAAACTTTCCAGTTTTTGCCGAAATAAAATGTAAGGGGCAAGTATCCCTTACCGTTTTCTAGATTTTCTTGAGTCGCCTGTAACTTTCGAACCAGCGATCGGAACCTTTGATAATTATACATTTTCTTGAAGCTCTTGACGCGTTCCTTAAGATAGGACTATCAGCGAAAGCCCGTCTTCAAAAAAAATTGTCTCAGGACTAGTGGTCGACCAAGGCGATTAGTCGATTAATCAAGTCTTCGGTTTTTTGGCTGTAACTCCGAAAATAATGCACTTAGAAGGCTCTGCCTGCGATTTTTGTGATCCTCTTTCCGTCCCTTTTAAGCGTGCGTAAGCACAAGTCCACCGAAAAACTTTCCAGTTTTTGCCGAAATAAAATGTAAGGGGCAAGTATCCCTTACCGTTTTCTCGATTTTCTGGAATTGCCTGTAACTTTCGAACCAGCGATCGAAACCTTTGATAATCATACATTTTCTTGAAGCTCTTGACGCGTACTTTAAGGTAGGACTATTACCGAAAGCCCATATTTAAAAAAAAATGTTCAGTACTAGTGATCGACCAACGCGATTCGTCGATTAATTATGTCTTTGGTTTTTTGGCTGTAACTCCGGAAATAATGCACTTAGAAGGCTCTGCCTTCGATTTTTGTGATCCGCTTTCCGTCCCCTTTAAGCGTGCGTAAGCACAAGTCGACCGAAAATTTTTCCAGTTTTTGCCGAAATAAAATGTAAGGGGCAAGTATCCTTTAACGTTTTCTCGATTTTCTTGAATCGCCTGTAACTTTCGAATTATCGATCGAAACCTTTGACAGTAATACATTTTCTTGAAGCTCTTGACGCGTACTTTAAGATAGGACTATCAGCGAAAGCCCATCATCAAAAAAATTTGTTTCAGTGCTAGTGGTCGACCGAAGCGATTCGTCGATTAATCAAGTCTTTGGTTTTTTGGCTGTAACTCCGAAAATAATGCACTTAGAAGGCTCTGCCTGCGATTTTTGTGATCCTCTTTCCGTCCTCTTTAGGCATGCGTAAGCACAAGTCGACCGAAAAACTTTCCAGTTTTTGCCGAAATAAAATGTAAGGGGCAAGTATCCCTTACCGTTTTCTCGATTTTCTTGAATTGCCTGTAACTTTCGAACCAGCGATCGAAACCTTTGATAATCATACATTTTCTTGAAGCTCTTGACGCGTACTTTACGGTAGGACTATCACCGAAAGCCCATATTTAAAAAAAAATGTTCAGTACTAGTGGTCGACCAACGCGATTCGTCGATTAATCAAGTCTATTTTTTTGGCTGTAACTCCAAAAATAATGTACTTAGAAGGCTCTGCCTGCGATTTTTGTGATCCGCTTTCCGTCCCCTTTAAGCGTGCGTAAGCACAAGTCGACCGAAAATTTTTCCAGTTTTTGCCGAAATAAAATGTAAGGGGCAAGTATCCTTTAACGTTTTCTCGATTTTCTTGAATCGCCTGTAACTTTCGAACCATCGATCGAAACCTTTGACAGTAATACATTTTCTTGAAGCTCTTGACGCGTACTTTCAGATAGGACTATCAGCGAAAGCCCATCATCAAAAAAATTTGTTTCAGTACTAGTGGTCGACCAAGGCGATTCGTCGATTAATCAAGTCTTTGGTTTTTTGGCTGTAACTCCGAAAATAATGCACTTAGAAGGCTCTGCCTGCGATTTTTGTGATCCTCTTTCCGTCCTCTTTAAGCATGCGTAAGCACAAGTCGACCGAAAAACATTCCAGTTTTTGCCGAAATGAAATGTAAGGGATATGTATCCCTTACCGTCTTCTCGATTTTCCTGAATCGCCTGTAACTTTCGAACCAGCGATCGAAACCTTTGATAATCATACATTTTCTTGAAGCTCTTTACGCGTACTCTAAGGTAGGGCTATCAGCGAAAGCCCGTTTCAAAAAAAATGGTTTCAGTGCTAGTGGTCGACCGAAGCGATTCGTCGATTAATCAAGTCTTTGGTTTTTTGGCTGTAACTCCGAAAATAATGCACTTAGAAGGCTCTGCCTGCGATTTTTGTGATCTTCTTTCCGTCCTCTTTAGGCATGCGTAAGCACAAGTCGACCGAAAAACTTTCCAGTTTTTGCCGAAATAAAATGTAAGGGGCAAGTATCCCTTACCGTTTTCTCGATTTTCTTGAATTGCCTGTAACTTTCGAACCAGCGATCGAAACCTTTGATAATCATACATTTTCTTGAAGCTCTTGACGCGTACTTTACGGTAGGACTATCACCGAAAGCCCATATTTAAAAAAAAATGTTCAGTACTAGTGGTCGACCAACGCGATTCGTCGATTAATCAAGTCTTTGGTTTTTTGGCTGTAACTCCAAAAATAATGCACTTAGAAGGCTCTGCCTGCGATTTTTGTGATCCGCTTTCCGTCCTCTTTAGGCATGCGTAAGCACAAGTCGACCGAAAAACTTTCCCGTTTTTGCCGAAATAAAATGTAAGGGGCAAGTATCCCTTACCGTTTTCTCGATTTTCTGGAATTGCCTGTAACTTTCGAACCAGCGATCGAAACCTTTGATAATCATACATTTTCTTGAAGCTCTTGACGCGTACTTTAAGGTAGGACTATTACCGAAAGCCCATATTTAAAAAAAAATGTTCAGTACTAGTGATCGACCAACGCGATTCGTCGATTAATTATGTCTTTGGTTTTTTGGCTGTAACTCCGAAAATAATGCACTTAGAAGGCTCTGCCTTCGATTTTTGTGATCCGCTTTCCGTCCCCTTTAAGCGTGCGTAAGCACAAGTCGACCGAAAATTTTTCCAGTTTTTGCCGAAATAAAATGTAAGGGGCAAGTATCCTTTAACGTTTTCTCGATTTTCTTGAATCGCCTGTAACTTTCGAACCATCGATCGAAACCTTTGACAGTAATACATTTTCTTGAAGCTCTTGACGCGTACTTTCAGATAGGACTATCAGCGAAAGCCCATCATCAAAAAAATTTGTTTCAGTACTAGTGGTCGACCAAGGCGATTCGTCGATTAATCAAGTCTTTGGTTTTTTGGCTGTAACTCCGAAAATAATGCACTTAGAAGGCTCTGCCTGCGATTTTTGTGATCCGCTTTCCGTCCCCTTTAAGCGTGCGTAAGCACAAGTCGACCGAAAATTTTTCCAGTTTTTGCCGAAATAAAATGTAAGGGGCAAGTATCCTTTAACGTTTTCTCGATTTTCTTGAATCGCCTGTAACTTTCGAACCAGCGATCGAAACCTTTGATAGTCATACATTTTCTTGAAACTCTTGACGCGTACTTTCAGATAGGACTATCAGCGAAAGCCCATCATCAATAAAAATTGTTTCAGTACTAGTGGTCGACCAAGGCAATTCGTCAATTGATCAAGTCTTTGGTTTTTTTGGCTGTAACTCCGAAAATAATGCACTTAGAAGGCTCTGCCTGCGATTTTTCTGATCCTCTTTCCGTCCTCTTTAAGCGAGCGTAAGCACAAGTCGACCGAAACACTTTCCATTTTTTGCCGAAATAAAATGTATGGGGTATGTATCCTTTACCGTTTCCTCGATTTTCTTTAATCGCCTGTTACTTTCAAACCAGCGATCGAAACCTTTGATAATCCCACATTTTCTTGAAGCTCTTGACGCGTTCTGTAAGATAGGACTATCACCGAAAGCCCATATTTAAAAAAAAATGTTCAGTACTAGTGGTCGACCAAGGCGATTCGTCGATTAATCAAGTCTTTGGTTTTTTGGCTGTAACTCCGAAAATAATGCACTTAGAAGGCTCTGCCTGCGATTTTTGTGATCCTCTTTCCGTCCTCTTTAGGCATGCGTAAGCACAAGTCGACCGAAAAACTTTCCAGTTTTTGCCGAAATGAAATGTAAGGGATATGTATCCCTTAACGTCTTCTCGATTTTCCTGAATCGCCTGTAACTTTCGAACCAGCGATCGAAACCTTTGATAATCATACATTTTCTTGAAGCTCTTGACGCGTACTTTAAGGTAGGACTATCACCGAAAGCCCATATTTAAAAAAAAATGTTCAGGACTAGTGATCGACCAACGCGATTCGTCGATTAATTATGTCTTTGGTTTTTTGGCTGTAACTCCGAAAATAATGCACTTAGAAGGCTCTGCCTTCGATTTTTGTGATCCGCTTTCCGTCCCCTTTAAGCGTGCGTAAGCACAAGTCGACCGAAAATTTTTCCAGTTTTTGCCGAAATAAAATGTAAGGGGCAAGTATCCTTTAACGTTTTCTCGATTTTCTTGAATCGCCTGTAACTTTCGAACCATCGATCGAAACCTTTGACAGTAATACATTTTCTTGAAGCTCTTGACGCGTACTTTCAGATAGGACTTTCAGCGAAAGCCCATCATCAAAAAAATTTGTTTCAGTACTAGTGGTCGACCAAGGCGATTCGTCGATTAATCAAGTCTTTGGTTTTTTGGCTGTAACTCCGAAAATAATGCACTTAGAAGGCTCTGCCTGCGATTTTTGTGATCCGCTTTCCGTCCCCTTTAAGCGTGCGTAAGCACAAGTCGACCGAAAATTTTTCCAGTTTTTGCCGAAATAAAATGTAAGGGGCAAGTATCCTTTAACGTTTTCTCGATTTTCTTGAATCGCCTGTAACTTTCGAACCAGCGATCGAAACCTTTGATAGTCATACATTTTCTTGAAACTCTTGACGCGTACTTTCAGATAGGACTATCAGCGAAAGCCCATCATCAATAAAAATTGTTTCAGTACTAGTGGTCGACCAAGGCAATTCGTCAATTGATCAAGTCTTTGGTTTTTTGGCTGTAACTCCGAAAATAATGCACTTAGAAGGCTCTGCCTGCGATTTTTGTGATCCTCTTTCCGTCCTCTTTAAGCATGCGTAAGCACAAGTCGACCGAAAAACATTCCAGTTTTTGCCGAAATGAAATGTAAGGGATATGTATCCCTTACCGTCTTCTCGATTTTCCTGAATCGCCTGTAACTTTCGAACCAGCGATCGAAACCTTTGATAATCATACATTTTCTTGAAGCTCTTTACGCGTACTTTGAGGTAGGACTATCAGCGAAAGCCCGTCTTCAAAAAAAATTGTTTCAGTGCTAGTGGTCGACCAAGGCGATTCGTCGATTAATCAAGTCTTTGGTTTTTTGGCTGTAACTCCGAGAATAATGCACTTAGAAGGCTCTGCCTGCGATTTTTGTGATCCTCTTTCCGTCCACTTTAAGCATGCATAAGCACAAGTCGACCGAAAATTTTTCCAGTTTTTGCCGAAATAAAATGTATGGGGCAAGTATCCTTTAACGTTTTCTCGATTTTCTTGAATCGCCTGTAACTTTCGAACCATCGATCGAAACCTTTGACAGTAATACATTTTCTTGAAGCTCTTGACGCGTACTTTCAGATAGGACTATCAGCGAAAGCCCATCATCAAAAAAATTTGTTTCAGTACTAGTGGTCGACCAAGGCGATTCGTCGATTAATCAAGTCTTTGGTTTTTTGGCTGTAACTCCGAAAATAATGCACTTAGAAGGCTCTGCCTGCGATTTTTGTGATCCTCTTTCCGTCCCCTTTAAGCTTGCGTAAGCACAAGTCGGCCGAAAGCTTTTCCAGTTTTTGCCGAAATAAAATGTAAGGGGCAAGTATCCTTTAACGTTTTCTCGATTTTCTTGAATCGCCTGTAACTTTCCAACCAGCGATCGAAACCTTTGACAGTAATACATTTTCTTGAAGCTCTTGCCGCGTTCTTTAAAATAGGGCTATCAGCGAAAGCCCATCATCAATAAAAATTGTTTCAGTACTAGTGGTCGACCAAGGCAATTCGTCGATTAATCAAGTCTTTGGTTTTTTGGCTGTAACTCCGAAAATAATGCACTTAGAAGGCTCTGCCTGCGATTTTTGTGATCCTCTTTCCGTCCTCTTTAGGCATGCGTAAGCACAAGTCGAACGAAAAACATTCCAGTTTTTGCCGAAATGAAATGTAAGGGATATGTATCCCTTAACGTCTTCTCGATTTTCTTGAGTCGCCTGTAACTTTCGAACCAGCGATCGAAACCTTTGATAATCATACATCTTCTTGAAGCTCTTGACGCGTACTTTAAGGTAGGACTATCACCGAAAACCCATATTTAAAAAAAAAATATTATATTTCAGTGCTAGTGGTCGACCGAGGCGATTCGTCGATTAATCAAGTCTTTGGTTTTTTGGCTGTAACTCCGAAAATAATGCACTTAGAAGGCTCTGCCTGCGATTTTTCTGATCCTCTTTCCGTCCTCTTTAGGCATGCGTAAGAACAAGTCGACCGAAAAACTTTCCAGTTTTTGCCGAAATAAAATGTAAGGGGCAAGTATCCCTTACCGTTTTCTAGATTTTCTTGAGTCGCCTGTAACTTTCGAACCAGCGATCGAAACCTTTGATAATCATACATTTTCTTGAAGCTCTTTACGCGTACTTTGAGGTAGGACTATCAGCGAAAGCCCGTCTTCAAAAAAAATTGTTTCAGTGCTAGTGGTCGACCAAGGCGATTCGTCGATTAATCAAGTCTTTGGTTTTTTGGCTGTAACTCCGAAAATAATGCACTTAGAAGGCTCTGCCTGCGATTTTTGTGATCCTCTTTCCGTCCACTTTAAGCATGCGTAAGCACAAGTCGACCGAAAATTTTTCCAGTTTTTGCCGAAATAAAATGTATGGGGCAAGTATCCTTTAACGTTTTCTCGATTTTCTTGAATCGCCTGTAACTTTCGAACCAGCGATCGAAACCTTTGACAGTAATACATTTTCTTGAAGCTCTTGACGCGTACTTTCAGATAGGACTATCAGCGAAAGCCCATCATCAAAAAAATTTGTTTCAGTACTAGTGGTCGACCAAGGCGATTCGTCGATTAATCAAGTCTTTGGTTTTTTGGCTGTAACTCCAAAAATAATGAACTTAGAAGGCTCTGCCTGCGATTTTTGTGATCCGCTTTCCGTCCCCTTTAAGCGTGCGTAAGCACAAGTCGACCGAAAATTTTTCTAGTTTTTGCCGAAATAAAATGTGAGGGGCAAGTATCCTTTAACGTTTTCTCGATTTTCTTGAATCGCCTGTAACTTTCGAACCAGCGATCGAAACCTTTGATAGTCATACATTTTCTTGAAGCTCTTGGCGCGTACTTTCAGATAGGACTATCAGCGAAAGCCCATCATCAATAAAAATTGTTTCAGTACTAGTGGTCGACCAAGGCAATTCGTCGATTAATCAAGTCTTTGGTTTTTTGGCTGTAACTCCGAAAATAATGCACTTAGAAGGCTCTGCCTGCGATTTTTGTGATCCTCTTTCGGTCCTCTTTAGGCATGCGTAAGCACAAGTCGACCGAAAAACATTCCAGTTTTTGCCGAAATGAAATGTAAGGGATATGTATCCCTTAACGTCTTCTCGATTTTCCTGAATCGCCTGTAACTTTCGAACCAGCGATCGATACCTGTGATAATCATACATTTTCTTGAAGCTCTTGACGCGTACTTTACGGTAGGACTATCACCGAAAACCCATATTTAAAAAAAAATGTTTAGTACTAGTGGTCGACCAACGCGATTCGTCGATTAATCAAGTCTTTGGTTTTTGGGCTGTAACTCCGAAAATAATGCACTTAGAAGGCTCTGCTTCCGATTTTTGTGATCCTCTTTCCATCCTCTTTAAGCGTGCGTAAGCACAAGTCGACCGAAACACTTTCCATTATTTGCCGAAATAAAATGTAAGGGGTATGTATCCCTTAACGTTGACTCGGTTTTCTTGAATCGCCTGTAGCTATCGAACCAGCGATCGAAACCTATGATAATCAAACATTTTCTTGAAGCTCTTGACGCGTACTTAAAGACAGGACTATCAGCGAAAGCCCATCTTTAAAAAAAACTGTTTCAGTAGAAGTGGTCGACCAAGGCTCGTCGTCCATTAATTAGGTCATTGGTTTTTGGGCTGTAATTTTGACAATAATGCACTTAGAAGGCTTAGCCTGCGATTTTTGTGATCCTCTTTCCGTCCCTTTAAGCGTGCGTATGCACAAGTCGACCGAAAAACTTTCCAGTTTTGCCGAAATAAAATGTAAGGGGCAAGTATCCATTAACGTTTTCTCGATTTTCTCGAACAGCCTGTAACTTTCGAACCAGCGATCGAAACCTTTGATAATCATACATTTTCTTGAAGCTCTTTACGCGTACTCTAAGGTAGGACTATCAGCGAAAGCCCGTTTCAAAAAAAATTGTTTCAGTGCTAGTGGTCGACCGAAGCGATTCGTCGATTAATCAAGTCTTTGGTTTTTTGGCTGTAACTCCAAAAATAATGCACTTAGAAGGCTCTGCCTGCGATTTTTGTGATCCGCTTTCCGTCCTCTTTAGGCATGCGTAAGCACAAGTCGACCGAAAAACTTTCCCGTTTTTGCCGAAATAAAATGTAAGGGGCAAGTATCCCTTACCGTCTTCTCGATTTTCCTGAATCGCCTGTAACTTTTGAACCAGCGATCGAAACCTTTGATAGTCATACATTTTCTTGAAGCTCTTCACGCGTACTTTCAGATAGGACTATCAGCGAAAGCCCATCATCAATAAAAATTGTTTCAGTGATAGTGGTCGACCGAGGCGATTCGTCGATTAATCAAGTCTTTGGTTTTTGGGCTGTAACTCCGAAAATAATGCACTTAGAAGGCTCTGCCTGCGATTTTTGTGATCCTCTTTCCGTCCTCTTTAGGCATGCGTAAGCCCAAGTCGACCGAAAAACTTTCCAGTTTTTGCCGAAATGAAATGTAAGGGATATGTATCCCTTAACGTCTTCTCGATTTTCCTGAATCGCCTGTAACTTTCGAACCAGCGATCGATACCTTTGATAATCATACATTTTCTTGAAGCTCTTGACGCGTACTTTACGGTAGGACTATCACCGAAAACCCATATTTAAAAAAAATGTTCAGTATTAGTGGTCGACCAAGGCGATTCGTCGATTAATCAAGTCTTTGGTTTTTTGGCTGTAACTCCGAAAATAATGCACTTAGAACGCTCTGCCTGCGATTTTTGTGATCCTCTTTCCGTCCTCTTTAGGCATGCGTAAGCACAAGTCGACTGAAAAACATTCCAGTTTTTGCCGAAATGAAATGTAAGGGATATGTATCCCTTAACGTCTTCTCGATTTTCCTGAATCGCCTATAACTTTCGAACCAGCGATCGATACTTGTGATAATCATACATTTTCTTGAAGCTCTTGACGCGTACTTTACGGTAGGACTATCACCGAAAACCCATATTTAAAAAAAAATGTTCAGTACTAGTGGTCGACCAACGCGATTCGTCGATTAATCAAGTCTTTGGTTTTTGGGCTGTAACTCCAAAAATAATGCACTTAGAAGGCTCTGCCTCCGATTTTTGTGATCCGCTTTCCGTCCCCTTTAAGCGTGTGTAAGCACAAGTCGACCGAAAATTTTTCTAGTTTTTGCCGAAATAAAATGTAAGGGGCACGTATCCTTTAACGTTTTCTCGATTTTCTTGAATCGCCTGTAACTTTTGAACCAGCGATCGAAACCTTTGATAGTCATACATTTTCTTGAAGCTCTTGACGCGTACTTTCAGATAGGACTATCAGCGAAAGCCCATCATCAATAAAAATTGTTTCAGTACTAGTGGTCGACCAAGGCAATTCGTCGATTAATCAAGTCTTTGGTTTTTTGGCTGTAACTCCGAAAATAATGCACTTAGAAGGCTCTGCCTGCGATTTTTGTGATCCTCTTTCCGTCCTCTTTAGGCATGCGTAAGCACAAGTCGACCGAAAAACTTTCCAGTTTTTGCCGAAATAAAATGTAAGGGGCAAGTATCCCTTACCGTTTTCTCGATTTTCTTGAATTGCCTGTAACTTTCGAACCAGCGATCGAAACCTTTGATAATCATACATTTTCTTGAAGCTCTTGACGCGTTCTTTAACATAGGACTATCAGCGAAAGCCCATCATCAAAAGAAATTGTTTCAGTACTAGTGGTCGACCAAGGCGATTCGTCGATTAATCAAGTCTTTGGTTTTTTGGCTGTAACTCCAAAAATAATGAACTTAGAAGGCTCTGCCTGCGATTTTTGTGATCCTCTTTCCGTTATCTTTAGGCATGCGTAAGCACAAGTCGACCGAAAAACTTTCCAGTTTTTGCCGAAATAAAATGTAAGGGGCAAGTATCCCTTACCGTTTTTGATTTTCTTGAATTGCCTGTAACTTTCGAACCAGCGATCGAAACCTTTGATAATCATACATTTTCTTGAAGCTCTATACGCGTACTTTGAGGTAGGACTATCAGCGAAAGCCCGTCTTCAAAAAAAATTGTACAGGACTAGTGGTCGACCAAGGCGATTAGTCGATTAATCAAGTCTTCGGTTTTTTGGCTGTAACTCCGAAAATAATGCACTTAGAAGGCTCTGCCTGCGATTTTTGTGATCCTCTTTCCGTCCCTTTTAAGCGTGCGTAAGCACAAGTCCACCGAAAAACTTTCCAGTTTTTGCCGAAATAAAATGTAAGGGGCAAGTATCCCTTACCGTTTTCTCGATTTTCTGGAATTGCCTGTAACCTTCGAAACAGCGATCGAAACCTTTGATAATCATACATTTTCATGAAGCTCTTGACGCGTAGTTTAAGGTAGGACTATCACCGAAAACCCATATTTAAAAAAAAAATATTTCAGTGCTAGTGGTCGACCGAGGCGATTCGTCGATTAATCAAGTCTTTGGTTTTTTGGCTGTAACTCCGAAAATAATGCACTTAGAAGGCTCTGCCTGCGATTTTTGTGATCCTCTTTCCGTTCTCTTTAGGCATGCGTAAGCACAAGTCGACCGAAAAACTTTCCAGTTTTTGCCGAAATAAAATGTAAGGGGCAAGTATCCCTTACCGTTTTTGATTTTCTTGAATTGCCTGTAACTTTCGAACCAGCGATCGAAACCTTTGATAATCATACATTTTCTTGAAGCTCTATACGCGTACTTTGACGTAGGACTATCAGCGAAAGCCCGTCTTCAAAAAAAATTGTTTCAGCGCTAGTGGTCGACCGAGGCGATTCGTCGATTAATCAAGTCTTTGGTTTTTTGGCTGTAACTCCGAAAATAATGCACTTAGAAGGCTCTGCCTGCGATTTTTGTGGTCCTCTTTCCGTCCTCTGTAGGCATGCGTAAGCACAAGTCGAACGAAAAACTTTCAATTATTTGCCGAAATAAAATGTAAGGGGTATGTATCCCTTACCGTTTCCTCTTTTTTCTTTAATCGCCTGCTACTTTCGAACCAGCGGTCGAAACCTTTGATAGTCATACATTTTCGGGAAGCTCTTGATGCTTGCTTCAAGATATTACTATCAGCGACATCCCATCTTCAATAAAAAATTGTTTCAGTAGTAGTGGTCGACCGAGGCGATTCGTCGATTAATCAAGTCTTTGGTTTTTTGGCTGTAACTCCGAAAATAATGCACTTAGAAGGCTCTGCCTGCGATTTTTGTGATCCTCTTTCCGTCCCCTTTAAGCGTGCGTAAGCACAAGTCGACCGAAAACTTTTCCAGTATTTGCCGAAATAAAATGTAAGGGGCAAGTATCCTTTAACGTTTTCTCGATTTTCTTGAATCGCCTGTAACTTTCGAACTAGCGATCGAAACCTTTGACAGTAATACATTTTCTTGAAGCTCTTGCCGCGTTCTTTAAAATAGGGCTATCAGCGAAAGCCCATCTTTAAAAAAAATTGTTTCAGTGTTAGTGGTCGACCGAGGCGATTCGTCGATTAATCAAGTCTTTGGTTTTTTGGCTGTAACTCCGAAAATAATGCACTTAGAAGGCTCTGCCTGCGATTTTTGTGATCCTCTTTCCGTCCTCTTTAGGCATGCGTAAGCACAAGTCGACTGAAAAACATTCCAGTTTTTGCCGAAATGAAATGTAAGGGATATGCATCCCTTAACGTCTTCTCGATTTTCCTGAATCGCCTGTAACTTTCGAACCAGCGATCGATACCTGTGATAATCATACATTTTCTTGAAGCTCTTGACGCGTACTTTACGGTAGGACTATCACCAAAAACCCATATTTAAAAAAAAATGTTCAGTACTAGTGGTCGACCAACGCGATTCGTCGATTAATCAAGTCTTTGGTTTTTTGGCTGTAACTCCGAAAATAATGCACTTAGAAGGCTCTGCCTCCGATTTTTGTGATCCGCTTTCTGTCCCCTTTAAGCGTGCGTAAGCACAAGTCGACCGAAAATTTTTCCAGTTTTTGCCCAAATAAAATGTAAGGGGCAAGTATCCTTTAACGTTTTCTCGATTTTCATGAATCGCCTGTAACTTTCGAACCAGCGATCAAAACCTTTGACAGTAATACATTTTCTTGAAGCTCTGGACGCGTTCTTTTAAATAGGGCTATCAGCGAAAGCCCATCTTTAAAAAAAATTGTTTCAGTGCTAGTGGTCGACCGAGGCGATTCGTCGATTAATCAAGTCTTTGGTTTTTTGGCTGTAACTCCGAAAATAATGCACTTAGAAGGCTCTGCCTACGATTTTTGTGATCCACTTTCCGTTCTCTGTAGGCATGCGTAAGCACAAGTCGACCGAAAAACTTTCCAGTTTTTGCCGAAATAAAATGTAAGGGGCAAGTATCCCTTACCGTTTTTTGATTTTCTTGAGTCGCCTGTAACTTTCGAACCAGCGATCGAAACCTTTGATAATCATACATTTTCTTGAAGCTCTTTACGCGTACTTTAAGGTAGGACTATCACCGATAGCCCGTATTTAAAAAAAAAATGTTCAGTACTAGTGGTCGACCAAGGCGATTCGTCGATTAATCAAGTCTTTGGTTTTTGGGCTGTAACTCCGAAAATAATGCACTTAGAAGGCTCTGCCTGCGATTTTTGTGATCCGCTTTCCGTCCCCTTTAAGCGTGCGTAAGCACAAGTCGACCGAAAATTTTTCCAGTTTTTGCCCAAATAAAATGTAAGGGGCAAGTATCCTTTAACGTTTTCTCGATTTTCATGAATCGCCTGTAACTTTCGAACCAGCGATCGAAACCTTTGACAGTAATACATTTTCTTGAAGCTCTTGACGCGTTCTTTTAAATAGGGCTATCAGCGAAAGCCCGTCTTTAAAAAAATTGTTTCAGTGCTAGTGGTCGACCGAGGCGATTCGTCGATTAATCAAGTCTTTGGTTTTTTGGCTGTAACTCCGAAAATAATGCACTTAGAAGGCTCTGCCTACGATTTTTGTGATCCACTTTCCGTTCTCTGTAGGCATGCGTAAGCACAAGTCGACCGAAAAACTTTCCAGTTTTTGCCGAAATAAAATGTAAGGGGCAAGTATCCCTTACCGTTTTCTAGATTTTCTTGAGTCGCCTGTAACTTTCGAACCAGCGATCGAAACCTTTGATAATCATACATTTTCTTGAAGCTCTTTACGCGTACTCTAAGGTAGGCCTATCAGCGAAGGCCCGTTTCAAAAAAAATTGTTTCAGTGCTAGTGGTCGACCGAAGCGATTCGTCGATTAATCAAGTCTTTTGTTTTTTGGCTGTAACTCCGAAAATAATGCACTTAGAAGGCTCTGCCTGCGATTTTTGTGATCCTCTTTCCGTCCTCGTTAGGCATGCGTAAGCACAAGTCGACCGAAAAACTTTCCAGTTTTTGCCGAAATAAAATGTAAGGGGCAAGTATCCCTTACCGTTTTCTCGATTTTCTGGAATTGCCTGTAACTTTCGAACCAGCGATCGAAACCTTTGATAATCATACATTTTCTTGAAGCTCTTGACGCGTACTTTAAGGTAGGACTATCACCGAAAGCCCATATTTAAAAAAAAATGTTCAGTACTAGTGGTCGACCAACGCGATTCGTCGATTAATTATGTCTTTGGTTTTTTGGCTGTAACTCCGAAAATAATGCACTTAGAAGGCTCTGCCTTCGATTTTTGTGATCCGCTTTCCGTCCCCTTTAAGCGTGCGTAAGCACAAGTCGACCGAAAATTTTTCCAGTTTTTGCCGAAATAAAATGTAAGGGGCAAGTATCCTTTAACGTTTTCTCGATTTTCTTGAATCGCCTGTAACTTTCGAACCATCGATCGAAACCTTTGACAGTAATACATTTTCTTGAAGCTCCTGACGCGGACTTTCAGATAGGACTATCAGCGAAAGCCCATCATCAAAAAAATTTGTTTCAGTGCTAGTGGTCGACCGAGGCGATTCGTCGATTAATCAAGTCTTTGGTTTTTGGGCTGTAACTCCAAAGATAATGCACTTAGAAGGCTCTGCTGCGATTTTTGTGATCCGCTTTCCGTCCTCTTTAGGCATGCGTAAGCACAAGTCGACCGAAAAAATTTCCCGTTTTTGCCGAAATAAAATGTAAGGGGCAAGTATCCCTTACCGTTTTCTAGATTTTCTTGAGTCGCCTGTAACTTTCGAACCAGCGATCGAAACCTTTGATAATCATACATTTTCTTGAATCTCTTTACGCGTACTCTAAGGTAGGACTATCAGCGAAAGCCCGTTTCAAAAAAAATTGTTTCAGTGTTAGTGGTCGACCGAAGCGATTCGTCGATTAATCAAGTCTTTTGTTTTTTGGCTGTAACTCCGAAAATAATGCACTTAGAAGGCTCTGCCTGCGATTTTTGTGATCCTCTTTCCGTCCCTTTTACGCGTGCGTAAGCACAAGTCCACCGAAAAACTTTCCAGTTTTTACCGAAATAAAATGTAAGGGGCAAGTATCCCTTACCGTTTTTTGATTTTCTTGAGTCGCCTGTAACTTTCGAACCAGCGATCGAAACCTTTGATAATCATACATATTCTTGAAGCTCTTTACCCGTACTTGGAGGTAGGACTATCAGCGAAAGCCCGTCTCCAAAAAAATTGTTTCAGTACTAGTGGTCGACCGAGGCGATTCGTCGATTAATCAAGTCTTTGGTTTTTTGGCTGTAACTCCGAAAATAATGCACTTAAAAGGCTCTGCCTCCGATTTTTGTGATCCGCTTTCCGTCCCCTTTAAGCGTGCGTAAGCACAAGTCGACCGAAAATTTTTCCAGTTTTTGCCGAAATAAAATGTAAGGGGCAAGTATCCTTTAACGTTTTCTCGATTTTCTTGAATCGCCTGTAACTTTCGAACCAGCGATCGAAACCTTTGACAGTAATACATTTTCTTGAAGCTCTTGACGCGTACTTTCAGATAGGACTATCAGCGAAAGCCCATCATCAAAAAAATTTGTTTCAGTACTAGTGGTCGACCAAGGCGATTCGTCGATTAATCAAGTCTTTGGTTTTTTGGCTGTAACTCCGAAAATAATGCACATAGAAGGCTCTGCCTGCGATTTTTGTGATCCTCTTTCCGTCCTCTTTAGGCATCCGTAAGAACAAGTCGACCGAAAAACTTTCCAGTTTTTGCCGAAGTAAAATGTAAGGGGCAAGTATCCCTTACCGTTTTCTAGATTTTCTTGAGTCGCCTGTAACTTTCGAACCAGCGATCGAAACCTTTGATAATCATACATTTTCTTGAAGCTCTTTACGCGTACTTTGAGGTAGGACTATCAGCGAAAGCCCGTCTTCAAAAAAAATTATTTCAGTGCTAGTGGTCGACCGAGGCGATTCGTCGATTAATCAAGTCTTTGGTTTTTTGGCTGTAACTCCGAAAATAATGCACTTAGAAGGCTCTGCCTGCGATTTTTGCGATCCTCTTTCCGTCCTCTTTAGGCATGCGTAAGCACAAGTCGACCGAAAAACATTCCAGTTTTTGCCGAAATGAAATGTAAGGGATATGTATCCCTTAACGTCTTCTCGATTTTCTTGAGTCGCCTGTAACTTTCGAACCAGCGATCGAAACCTTTGATAATCATACATCTTCTTGAAGCTCTTGACGCGTACTTTACGGTAGGACTATCACCGAAAGCCCATATTTAAAAAAAAATGTTCAGTACTAGTGGTCGACCAACGCGATTCGTCGATTAATCAAGTCTTTGGTTTTTTGGCTGTAACTCCGAAAATAATGCACTTAGAAGGCTCTGCCTTCGATTTTTCTGATCCGCTTTCCGTCCCCTTTAAGCGTGCGTAAGCACAAGTCGACCGAAAATTTTTCCAGTTTTTACCGAAATAAAATGTAAGGGGCAAGTATCCTTTAACGTTTTCTTGATTTTCTTGAATCGCCTGTAACTTTCGAACCAGCGATCGAAACCTTTGATAATCATAGATGTTCTTGAAGCTCTTTACGCGTACTTTGTGGTAGGACTATCAGCGAAAGCCCGTCTTCAGAAAAAATTGTTTCAGTGCTAGTGGTCGACCGAGGCGATTCGTCAATTAATCAAGTCTTTGGTTTTTTGGCTGTAACTCCGATAATAATGCACTTAGAAGGCTCTGCCTGTGATTTTTGTGATCCTCTTTCCGTCCTCTTTAAGCGTGCGTTAGCACAAGTCGACCGAAACACTTTCCATTTTTTGCCGAAATAAAATGTAAGGGGTATGTATCCTTCACCGTTTCCTCGATTTTCTTTAATCGCCTGTTACTTTCAAACCAGCGATCGAAACCTTTGATAATCCCAAATTTTCTTGAAGCTCTTGACGCGTTCTGTAAGATAGGACTATCACCGAAAGCCCATATTTAAAAAGAAATGTTCGGTACTAGTGGTCGACCAAGGCGATTCGTCGATTAATCAAGTCTTTGGTTTTTTGGCTGTAACTCCGAAAATAATGCACTTAGAAGGCTCTGCCTGCGATTTTTGTGATCCTCTTTCCGTCCTCTTTAGGCACGCGTAAGCACAAGTCGACCGAAAAACTTTCCAGTTCTTGCCGAAATAAAATGTAAGGGGCAAGTATCCCTTACCGTTTTCTCGATTTTCTTGAATTGCCTGTAACTTTCGAACCAGCGATCGAAACCTTTGATAATCCCACATTTTCTTGAAGCTCTTGACGCGTACTTTAAGGTAGGACTATCACCGAAAGGCCATCATCAAAAAAAAATTGTTTCAGTAGTAGTGGTCGACCAAGGCGATTCGTCGATTAATCAAGTCTTTGGTTTTTTGGCTGTAACTCCGAAAATAATGCACTTAGAAGGCTCTGCCTGCGAGTTTTGTTATCCTCTTTCCGTCCTCTTTAGGCATGCGTAAGCACAAGTCGACCGAAAAACTTTCCAGTTTTTGCCGAAATAAAATGTAAGGGGCAAGTATCCCTTACCGTTTTCTCGAGTTTCTTGAGTCGCCTGTAACTTTCGAACCAGCGATCGAAACCTTTGATAATCATACATTTTCTTGAAGCTCTTGACGCGTTCTGTAAGATAGGACTATCACCGAAAGCCCATATTTAAAAAAAAAAGTTCAGTACTAGTGGTCGACCAAGGCGATTCGTCGATTAATCAAGTCTTTGGTTTTTTGGCTGTAACTCCGAAAATAATGCACTTAGAAGGCTCTGCCTGCGATTTTTCTGATCCTCTTTCCGTCCTCTTTAGGCATGCGTAAGCACAAGTCGACCGAAAAACTTTCCAGTTTTTGCCGAAATAAAATGTAAGGGGCAAGTATCCCTTACCGTTTTTGATTTTTTGAATTGCCTGTAACTTTCGAACCAGCGATCGAAACCTTTGATAATCATAGATTTTCTTGAAGCTCTTTACGCGTACTTTGACGTAGGACTATCAGCGAAAGCCCGTCTTCAAAAAAAATTGTTTCAGCGCTAGTGGTCGACCGAGGCGATTCGTCGATTAATCAAGTCTTTGGTTTTTTGGCTGTAACTCCGAAAATAATGCACTTAGAAGGCTCTGCCTGCGATTTTTGTGGTCCTCTTTCCGTCCTCTGTAGGCATGCGTAAGCACAAGTCGAACGAAAAACTTTCAATTATTTGCCGAAATAAAATGTAAGGGGTATGTATCCCTTACCGTTTCCTCTTTTTTCTTTAATCGCCTGCTACTTTCGAACCAGCGGTCGAAACCTTTGATAGTCATACATTTTCGGGAAGCTCTTGATGCGTACTTCAAGACATTACTATCAGCGACATCCCATCTTCAATAAAAAATTGTTTCAGTAGTAGTGGTCGACCGAGGCGATTCGTCGATTAATCAAGTCTTTGGTTTTTTGGCTGTAACTCCGAAAATAATGCACTTAGAAGGCTCTGCCTGCGATTTTTGTGATCCTCTTTCCGTCCCCTTTAAGCGTGCGTAAGCACAAGTCAACCGAAAATTTTTCCAGTTTTTGCCGAAATGAAATGTAAGGGATATGTATCCCTTAACGTCTTCTCGATTTTCCTGAATCGCCTGTAACTTTCGAACCAGCGATCGAAACCTTTGATAATCATACATTTTCTTGAAGCTCTTTACCCGTACTTTGAGGTAGGACTATCAGCGAAAGCCCGTCTCCAAAAAAAGTTCAGTACTAGTGGTCGACCGAGGCGATTCGTCGATTAATCAAGTCTTTGGTTTTTTGGCTGTAACTCCGAAAATAATACACTTAGAAGGCTCTGCCTGCGATTTTTGTGATCCTCTTTCCGTCCTCTTTAGGCATGCGTAAGCACAAGTCGACCGAAAAACTTTCCAGTTTTTGCCGAAATAAAATGTAAGGGGCAAGTATCCCTTACCGTTTTCTCAATTTTCTTGAATTGCCTGTAACTTTCGAACCAGCGATCGAAACCTTTGATAATCCCACATTTTCTTGAAGCTCTTGACGCGTTCTGTAAGATAGGACTATCACCGAAAGCCCATATTTAAAAAAAAAATGTTCAGTACTAGTGGTCGACCAAGGCGATTCGTCGATTAATCAAGTCTTTGGTTTTTTGGCTGTAACTCCGAAAATAATGCACTTAGAAGGCTCTGCCTGCGATTTTTGTGATCCTCTTTCCGTCCTCTTTAGGCATGCGTAAGCACAAGTCGACCGAAAAACTTTCCAATTTTTGCCGAAATAAAATGTAAGGGGCAAGTATCCCTTACCGTTTTTTGATTTTCTTGAGTCGCCTGTACCTTTCGAACCAGCGATCGAAACCTTTGATAATCATACATTTTCTTGAAGCTCTTTACGCGTACTTTAAGGTAGGACTATCACCGAAAGGCCATCTTCAAAAAAAAATTGTTTCAGTAGTAGTGGTCGACCAAGGCGATTCGTCGATTAATCAAGTCTTTGGTTTTTTGGCTGTAACTCCGAAAATAATGCACTTAGAAGGCTCTGCCTGTGATTTTTGTGATCCTCTTTCCGTCCTCTTTAGGCATGCGTAAGCACAAGTCGACCGCAAATCTTTCCAGTTTTTGCCGAAATGAAATGTAAGGGATATGTATCCCTTAACGTTTTCTCGATTTTCCTGAATCGCCTGTAATTTTCGAACCAGCGATCGATACCTTTGATAGTCATACATTTTCGGGAAGCTCTTGATGCGTACTTCAAGATATTACTATCAGCGACATCCCATCTTCAATAAAAAATTGTTTCAGTAGTAGTGGTCGACCGAGGCGATTCGTCGATTAATCAAGTCTTTGGTTTTTTGGCTGTAACTCCGAAAATAATGCACTTAGAAGTCTCTGCCTGCGATTTTTGTGATCCTCTTTCCGTCCCCTTTAAGCGTGCGTAAGCACAAGTCGACCGAAAACTTTTCCAGTATTTGCCGAAATAAAATGTAAGGGGCAAGTATCCTTTAACGTTTTCTCGATTTTCTTGAATCGCCTGTAACTTTCGAACCAGCGATCGAAACCTTTGATAATCATACATTTTCTTGAAGCTCTTTACGCGTACTTTAAGGTAGGACTATCACCGATAGCCCGTATTTAAAAAAAAAATGTTCAGTACTAGTGGTCGACCAAGGCGATTCGTCGATTAATCAAGTCTTTGGTTTTTGGGCTGTAACTCCGAAAATAATGCACTTAGAAGGCTCTGCCTGCGATTTTTGTGATCCGCTTTCCGTCCCCTTTAAGCGTGCGTAAGCACAAGTCGACCGAAAATTTTTCCAGTTTTTGCCCAAATAAAATGTAAGGGGCAAGTATCCTTTAACGTTTTCTCGATTTTCATGAATCGCCTGTAACTTTCGAACCAGCGATCGAAACCTTTGACAGTAATACATTTTCTTGAAGCTCTTGACGCGTTCTTTTAAATAGGGCTATCAGCGAAAGCCCGTCTTTAAAAAAATTGTTTCAGTGCTAGTGGTCGACCGAGGCGATTCGTCGATTAATCAAGTCTTTGGTTTTTTGGCTGTAACTCCGAAAATAATGCACTTAGAAGGCTCTGCCTACGATTTTTGTGATCCACTTTCCGTTCTCTGTAGGCATGCGTAAGCACAAGTCGACCGAAAAACTTTCCAGTTTTTGCCGAAATAAAATGTAAGGGGCAAGTATCCCTTACCGTTTTCTAGATTTTCTTGAGTCGCCTGTAACTTTCGAACCAGCGATCGAAACCTTTGATAATCATACATTTTCTTGAAGCTCTTTACGCGTACTCTAAGGTAGGCCTATCAGCGAAGGCCCGTTTCAAAAAAAATTGTTTCAGTGCTAGTGGTCGACCGAAGCGATTCGTCGATTAATCAAGTCTTTTGTTTTTTGGCTGTAACTCCGAAAATAATGCACTTAGAAGGCTCTGCCTGCGATTTTTGTGATCCTCTTTCCGTCCCTTTTAAGCGTGCGTAAGCACAAGTCCACCGAAAAACTTTCCAGTTTTTACCGAAATAAAATGTAAGGGGCAAGTATCCCTTACCGTTTTCTCGATTTTCTGGAATTGCCTGTAACATTCGAACCAGCGATCGAAACCTTTGATAATCATACATTTTCTTGAAGCTCTTGACGCGTACTTTAAGGTAGGACTATCACCGAAGGCCCATATTTAAAAAAAAATGTTCAGTACTAGTGGTCGACCAACGCGATTCGTCGATTAATTATGTCTTTGGTTTTTTGGCTGTAACTCCGAAAATAATGCACTTAGAAGGCTCTGCCTTCGATTTTTGTGATCCGCTTTCCGTCCCCTTTAAGCGTGCGTAAGCACAAGTCGACCGAAAATTTTTCCAGTTTTTGCCGAAATAAAATGTAAGGGGCAAGTATCCTTTAACGTTTTCTCGATTTTCTTGAATCGCCTGTAACTTTCGAACCATCGATCGAAACCTTTGACAGTAATACATTTTCTTGAAGCTCTTGACGCGGACTTTCAGATAGGACTATCAGCGAAAGCCCATCATCAAAAAAATTTGTTTCAGTGCTAGTGGTCGACCGAGGCGATTCGTCGATTAATCAAGTCTTTGGTTTTTGGGCTGTAACTCCGAAAATAATGCACTCAGAAGGCTCTGCCTACGATTTTTGTGATCCTCTTTCCGTCCTCGTTAGGCATGCGTAAGCACAAGTCGACCGAAAAACTTTCCAGTTTTTGCCGAAATAAAATGTAAGGGGCAAGTATCCCTTACCGTTTTCTCGATTTTCTTGAATTGCCTGTAACTTTCGAACCAGCGATCGAAACCTTTGATAATCATACATTTTCTTGAAGCTCTTGACGCGTACTTTACGGTAGGACTATCACCGAAAGCCCATATTTAAAAAAAAATGTTCAGTACTAGTGGTCGACCAACGCGATTCGTCGATTAATCAAGTCTTTGGTTTTTTGGCTGTAACTCCAAAGATAATGCACTTAGAAGGCTCTGCTGCGATTTTTGTGATCCGCTTTCCGTCCTCTTTAGGCATGCGTAAGCACAAGTCGACCGAAAAAATTTCCCGTTTTTGCCGAAAAAAAATGTAAGGGGCAAGTATCCCTTACCGTTTTCTAGATTTTCTTGAGTCGCCTGTAACTTTCGAACCAGCGATCGAAACCTTTGATAATCATACATTTTCTTGAATCTCTTTACGCGTACTCTAAGGTAGGACTATCAGCGAAAGCCCGTTTCAAAAAAAATTGTTTCAGTGTTAGTGGTCGACCGAAGCGATTCGTCGATTAATCAAGTCTTTTGTTTTTTGGCTGTAACTCCGAAAATAATGCACTTAGAAGGCTCTGCCTGCGATTTTTGTGATCCTCTTTCCGTCCTCTTTAGGCATGCGTAAGCACAAGTCGACTGAAAAACATTCCAGTTTTTGCCGAAATGAAATGTAAGGGATATGTATCCCTTAACGTCTTCTCGATTTTCCTGAATCGCCTGTAACTTTCGAACCAGCGATCGATACCTGTGATAATCATACATTTTCTTGAAGCTCTTGACGCGTACTTTACGGTAGGACTATCACCGAAAACCCATATTTAAAAAAAAATGTTCAGTACTAGAGGTCGACCAACGCGATTCGTCGATTAATCAAGTCTTTGGTTTTTGGGCTGTAACTCCGAAAATAATGCACTTAGAAGGCTCTGCCTGCGATTTTTGTGATCCTCTTTCCGTCCCTTTTAAGCGTGCGTAAGCACACGTCGACCGAAAAACTTTCCAGTTTTTGCCGAAATAAAATGTGAGGGGCAAGTATCCCTTACCGTTTTCTAGATTTTCTTGAGTCGCCTGTAACTTTCTAACCAGCGATCGAAACCTTTGATAATCATACATTTTCTTGAAGCTCTTTACGCGTACTTTGAGGTAGGACTATCAGCGAAAGCCCATCTTTAAAAAAATTGTTTCAGTGCTAGTGGTCGACCGAGGCGATTCGTCGATTAATCAAGTCTTTGGTTTTTTGGCTGTAACTCCGAAAATAATGCACTTAGAAGGCTCTGCCTGCGATTTTTGTGATCCTCTTTCCGTCCTCTGTAGGCACGCGTAAGCACAAGTCGAACGAAAAACTTTCAATTATTTGCCGAAATAAAATGTAAGGGGTATGTGTCCCTTACCGTTTCCTCTTTTTCCTTTATTCGCCTGCTACTTTCGAACCAGCGGTCGAAACCTTTGATAGTCATACATTTTCGGGAAGCTCTTGATGCGTACTTCAAGATATTACTATCAGCGACATCCCATCTTCAAAAAAAAATTGTTTCAGTAGTAGTGGTCGACCGAGGCGATTCGTTGATTAATCAAGTCTTTGGTTTTTTGGCTGTAACTCCGAAAATAATGCACTTAGAAGGCTCTGCCTCCGATTTTTGTGATCCGCTTTCCGTCCCCTTTAAGCGTGCGTAAGCACAAGTCGACCGAAAATTTTTCCAGTTTTTGCCGAAATAAAATGTACGGGGCAAGTATCCTTTAACGTTTTCTCGATTTTCTTGAATCGCCTGTAATGTTCGAACCAGCGATCGAAACCTTTGACAGTCATACATTTTCTTGACGCTCTTGACGCGTACTTTACGGTAGGACTATCACCGAAAACCCATATTTAAAAAAAAATGTTCAGTATTAGTGGTCGACCAACGCGAGTCGTCGATTAATTATGTCTTTGGTTTTTTGGCTGTAACTCCGAAAATAATGCACCTAGAAGGCTCTGCCTGCGATTTTTGTGATCCTCTTTCCGTCCCCTTTAAGCGTGCGTAAGCACAAGTCGATCGAAAAACTTTCCAGTTTTTGCCGAAATAAAATGTAAGGGGCAAGTATCCCTTACCGTTTTCTCGATTTTCTTGAATTGCCTGTAACTTTCGAACCAGCGATCGAAACCTTTGATAATCATACATTTTCTTGAAGCTCTTGACGCGTACTTTACGGTAGGACTATCACCGAAAGCCCATATTTAAAAAAAAATGTTCAGTACTAGTGGTCGACCAACGCGATTCGTCGATTAATCAAGTCTTTGGTTTTTTGGCTGTAACTCCAAAAATAATGCACTTAGAAGGCTCTGCCTGCGATTTTTGTGATCCGCTTTCCGTCCTCTTTAGGCATGTGTAAGCACAAGTCGACCGAAAAACTTTCCCGTTTTTGCCGAAATAAAATGTAAGGGGCAAGTATCCCTTACCGTTTTCTAGATTTTCTTGAGTCGCCTGTAACTTTCGAACCAGCGATCGGAACCTTTGATAATTATACATTTTCTTGAAGCTCTTGACGCGTTCCTTAAGATAGGACTATCAGCGAAAGCCCGTCTTCAAAAAAAATTGTCTCAGGACTAGTGGTCGACCAAGGCGATTAGTCGATTAATCAAGTCTTCGGTTTTTTGGCTGTAACTCCGAAAATAATGCATTTAGAAGGCTCTGCCTGCGATTTTTGTGATCCTCTTTCCGTCCCTTTTAAGCGTGCGTAAGCACAAGTCCACCGAAAAACTTTCCAGTTTTTGCCGAAATAAAATGTAAGGGGCAAGTATCCCTTACCGTTTTCTCGATTTTCTGGAATTGCCTGTAACTTTCGAACCAGCGATCGAAACCTTTGATAATCATACATTTTCTTGAAGCTCTTGACGCGTACTTTAAGGTAGGACTATCACCGAAAGCCCATATTTAAAAAAAAATGTTCAGTACTAGTGATCGACCAACGCGATTCGTCGATTAATTATGTCTTTGGTTTTTTGGCTGTAACTCCGAAAATAATGCACTTAGAAGGCTCTGCCTTCGATTTTTGTTTTTGTGATCCGCTTTCCGTCCCCTTTAAGCGTGCGTAAGCACAAGTCGACCGAAAATTTTTCCAGTTTTTGCCGAAATAAAATGTAAGGGGCAAGTATCCTTTAACGTTTTCTCGATTTTCTTGAATCGCCTGTAACTTTCGAACCATCGATCGAAACCTTTGACAGTAATACATTTTCTTGAAGCTCTTGACGCGTACTTTCAGATAGGACTATCAGCGAAAGCCCATCATCAAAAAAATTTGTTTCAGTACTAGTGGTCGACCAAGACGATTCGTCGATTAATCAAGTCTTTGTTTTTTGGCTGTAACTCCGAAAATAATGCACTTAGAAGGCTCTGCCTACGATTTTTGTGATCCGCTTTCCGTCCCCTTTAAGCGTGCGTAAGCACAAGTCGACCGAAAATTTTTCCAGTTTTTGCCGAAATAAAATGTAAGGGATATGTATCCCTTAACGTCTTCTCGATTTTCCTGAATCGCCTGTAACTTTCGAACCAGCGATCGATACCTGTGATAATCATACATTTTCTTGAAGCTCTTGACGCGTACTTTACGGTAGGACTATCACCGAAAACCCATATTTAAAAAAAAATGTTTAGTACTAGTGGTCGACCAACGCGATTCGTCGATTAATCAAGTCTTTGGTTTTTGGGCTGTAACTCCGAAAATAATGCACTTAGAAGGCTCTGCTTCCGATTTTTGTGATCCTCTTTCCATCCTCTTTAAGCGTGCGTAAGCACAAGTCGACCGAAACACTTTCCATTATTTGCCGAAATAAAATGTAAGGGGTATGTATCCCTTAACGTTGACTCGGTTTTCTTGAATCGCCTGTAGCTATCGAACCAGCGATCGAAACCTATGATAATCAAAGATTTTCTTGAAGCTCTGACGCGTACTTAAAGACAGGACTATCAGCGAAAGCCCATCTTTAAAAAAAACTGTTTCAGTAGAAGTGGTCGACCAAGGCTCGTCGTCCATTAATTAGGTCATTGGTTTTTGGGCTGTAATTTTGACAATAATGCACTTAGAAGGCTTAGCCTGCGATTTTTGTGATCCTCTTTCCGTCCCTTTAAGCGTGCGTATGCACAAGTCGACCGAAAAACTTTCCAGTTTTGCCGAAATAAAATGTAAGGGGCAAGTATCCATTAACGTTTTCTCGATTTTCTCGAACAGCCTGTAACTTTCGAACCAGCGATCGGAACCTTTGATAATTATACATTTTCTTGAAGCTCTTGACGCGTACTTTACGGTAGGACTATCACCGAAAGCCCATATTTAAAAAAAATGTTCAGTACTAGTGGTCGACCAACGCGATTCGTCGATTAATCAAATCTTTGGTTTTTTGGCTGTAACTCCAAAAATAATGCACTTAGAAGGCTCTGCCTGCGATTTTTGTGATCCGCTTTCCGTCCTCTTTAGGCATGCGTAAGCACAAGTCGACCGAAAAACTTTCCCGTTTTTGCCGAAATAAAATGTAAGGGGCAAGTATCCCTTACCGTCTTCTCGATTTTCCTGAATCGCCTGTAACTTTCGAACCAGCGATCGAAACCTTTGATAATCATACATTTTCTTGAAGCTCTTTACGCGTACTCTAAGGTAGGACTATCAGCGAAAGCCCGTTTCAAAAAAAATTGTTTCAGTGCTAGTGGTCGACCGAAGCGATTCGTCGATTAATCAAATCTTTGGTTTTTTGGCTGTAACTCCAAAAATAATGCACTTAGAAGGCTCTGCCTGCGATTTTTGTGATCCGCTTTCCGTCCTCTTTAGGCATGCGTAAGCACAAGTCGACCGAAAAACTTTCCCGTTTTTGCCGAAATAAAATGTAAGGGGCAAGTATCCTTACCGTCTTCTCGATTTTCCTGAATCGCCTGTAACTTTGAACCAGCGATCGAAACCTTTGATAGTCATACATTTTCTTGAAGCTCTTGACGCGTACTTTCAGATAGGACTATCAGCGAAAGCCCATCATCAATAAAAATGTTTCAGTGATAGTGGTCGACCGAGGCGATTCGTCGATTAATCAAGTCTTTGGTTTTTGGGCTGTAACTCCGAAAATAATGCACTTAGAAGGCTCTGCCTGCGATTTTTGTGATCCTCTTTCCGTCCTCTTTAGGCATGCGTAAGCCCAAGTCGACCGAAAAACTTTCCAGTTTTTGCCGAAATAAAATGTAAGGGGCAAGTATCCCTTACCGTTTTCTCGATTTTCTTGAATTGCCTGTAACTTTCGAACCAGCGATCGAAACCTTTGATAATCATACATTTTCTTGAAGCTCTTGACGCGTTCTTTAACATAGGACTATCAGCGAAAGCCCATCATCAAAAGAAATTGTTTCAGTACTAGTGGTCGACCAAGGCGATTCGTCGATTAATCAAGTCTTTGGTTTTTGGCTGTAACTCCAAAAATAATGAACTTAGAAGGCTCTGCCTGCGATTTTTGTGATCCTCTTTCCGTTCTCTTTAGGCATGCGTAAGCACAAGTCGACCGAAAAACTTTCCAGTTTTTGCCGAAATAAAATGTAAGGGGCAAGTATCCCTTACCGTTTTTGATTTTCTTGAATTGCCTGTAACTTTCGAACCAGCGATCGAAACCTTTGATAATCATACATTTTCTTGAAGCTCTTTACGCGTACTTTGAGGTAGGACTATCAGCGAAAGCCCGTCTTCAAAAAAAATTGTCTCAGGACTAGTGGTCGACCAAGGCGATTAGTCGATTAATCAAGTCTTCGGTTTTTTGGCTGTAACTCCGAAAATAATGCACTTAGAAGGCTCTGCCTGCGATTTTTGTGATCCTCTTTCCGTCCCTTTTAAGCGTGCGTAAGCACAAGTCCACCGAAAAACTTTCCAGTTTTTGCCGAAATAAAATGTAAGGGGCAAGTATCCCTTACCGTTTTCTCGATTTTCTTGAATTGCCTGTAACTTTCGAACCAGCGATCGAAACCTTTGATAATCATACATTTTCTTGAAGCTCTTGACGCGTTCTTTAACATAGGACTATCAGCGAAAGCCCATCATCAAAAGAAATTGTTTCAGTACTAGTGGTCGACCAAGGCGATTCGTCGATTAATCAAGTCTTTGGTTTTTGGCTGTAACTCCAAAAATAATGAACTTAGAAGGCTCTGCCTGCGATTTTTGTGATCCTCTTTCCGTTCTCTTTAGGCATGCGTAAGCACAAGTCGACCGAAAAACTTTCCAGTTTTTGCCGAAATAAAATGTAAGGGGCAAGTATCCCTTACCGTTTTTGATTTTCTTGAATTGCCTGTAACTTTCGAACCAGCGATCGAAACCTTTGATAATCATACATTTTCTTGAAGCTCTTTACGCGTACTTTGAGGTAGGACTATCAGCGAAAGCCCGTCTTCAAAAAAAATTGTCTCAGGACTAGTGGTCGACCAAGGCGATTAGTCGATTAATCAAGTCTTCGGTTTTTTGGCTGTAACTCCGAAAATAATGCACTTAGAAGGCTCTGCCTGCGATTTTTGTGATCCTCTTTCCGTCCCTTTTAAGCGTGCGTAAGCACAAGTCCACCGAAAAACTTTCCAGTTTTTGCCGAAATAAAATGTAAGGGGCAAGTATCCCTTACCGTTTTCTCGATTTTCTGGAATTGCCTGTAACTTTCGAACCAGCGATCGAAACCTTTGATAATCATACATTTTCTTGAAGCTCTTGACGCGTACTTTAAGGTAGGACTATCACCGAAAGCCCATATTTAAAAAAAAATGTTCAGGACTAGTGATCGACCAACGCGATTCGTCGATTAATTATGTCTTTGGTTTTTTGGCTGTAACTCCGAAAATAATGCACTTAGAAGGCTCTGCCTTCGATTTTTGTGATCCGCTTTCCGTCCCCTTTAAGCGTGCGTAAGCACAAGTCGACCGAAAATTTTTCCAGTTTTTGCCGAAATAAAATGTAAGGGGCAAGTATCCTTTTTACCGTTTTCTAGATTTTCTTGAGTCGCCTGTAACTTTCGAACCAGCGATCGAAACCTTTGATAATCATACATTTTCTTGAAGCTCTTTACGCGTACTTTCAGATAGAACTATCAATGAAAGCCCATCATCAAAAAAAATTGTTTCAGTACTAGTGGTCGACCAAGGCGATTCGTCGATTAATCAAGTCTTTGGTTTTTTGGCTGTAACTCCAAAAATAATGAACTTAGAAGGCTCTGCCTGCGATTTATGTGATCCGCTTTCCGTCCCCTTTAAGCGTGCGTAAGCACAAGTCGACCGAAAATTTTTCTAGTTTTTGCCGAAATAAAATGTGAGGGGCAAGTATCCTTTAACGTTTTCTCGATTTTCTTGAATCGCCTGTAACTTTCGAACCAGCGATCGAAACCTTTGATAGTCATAGATTTTCTTGAAGCTCTTGACGCGTACTTTCAGATAGGACTATCAGCGAAAGCCCATCATCAATAAAAATTGTTTCAGTGCTAGTGGTCGACCAAGGCAATTCGTCGATTAATCAAGTCTTTGGTTTTTTGGCTGTAACTCCGAAAATAATGCACTTAGAAGGCTCTGCCTGCGATTTTTGTGATCCTCTTTCGGTCCTCTTTAGGCATGCGTAAGCACAAGTCGACCGAAAAACATTCCAGTTTTTGCCGAAATGAAATGTAAGGGATATGTATCCCTTAACGGCTTCTCGATTTTCCTGAATCGCCTGTAACTTTCGAACCAGCGATCGATACCTGTGATAATCATACATTTTCTTGAAGCTCTTGACGCGTACTTTACGGTAGGACTATCACCGAAAACCCATATTTAAAAAAAAATGTTTATTACTAGTGGTCGACCAACGCGATTCGTCGATTAATCAAGTCTTTGGTTTTTGGGCTGTAACTCCGAAAATAATGCACTTAGAAGGCTCTGCTTCCGATTTTTGTGATCCTCTTTCCATCCTCTTTAAGCGTGCGTAAGCACAAGTCGACCGAAACACTTTCCATTATTTGCCGAAATAAAATGTAAGGGGTATGTATCCCTTAACGTTGACTCGGTTTTCTTGAATCGCCTGTAGCTATCGAACCAGCGATCGAAACCTATGATAATCAAACATTTTCTTGAAGCTCTTGACGCGTACTTAAAGACAGGACTATCAGCGAAAGCCCATCTTTAAAAAAAACTGTTTCAGTAGAAGTGGTCGACCAAGGCTCGTCGTCCATTAATTAGGTCATTGGTTTTTGGGCTGTAATTTTGACAATAATGCACTTAGAAGGCTTAGCCTGCGATTTTTGTGATCCTCTTTCCGTCCCTTTAAGCGTGCGTATGCACAAGTCGACCGAAAAACTTTCCACTTTTTGCCGAAATAAAATGTAAGGGGCAAGTATCCATTAACGTTTTCTCGATTTTCTCGAACAGCCTGTAACGTTCGAACCAGCGATGGGAACCTTTGATAATTATACATTTTCTTGAAGCTCTTGACGCGTACTTTACGGTAGGACTATCACCGAAAGCCCATATTTAAAAAAAAATGTTCAGTACTAGTGGTCGACCAACGCGATTCGTCGATTAATCAAATCTTTGGTTTTTTGGCTGTAACTCCAAAAATAATGCACTTAGAAGGCTCTGCCTGCGATTTTTGTGATCCGCTTTCCGTCCTCTTTAGGCATGCGTAAGCACAAGTCGACCGAAAAACTTTCCCGTTTTTGCCGAAATAAAATGTAAGGGGCAAGTATCCCTTACCGTCTTCTCGATTTTCCTGAATCGCCTGTAACTTTCGAACCAGCGATCGAAACCTTTGATAATCATACATTTTCTTGAAGCTCTTTACGCGTACTCTAAGGTAGGACTATCAGCGAAAGCCCATATTTAAAAAAAAATGTTCAGTACTAGTGGTCGACCAACGCGATTCGTCGATTAATCAAGTCTTTGGTTTTTTGGCTGTAACTCCAAAAATAATGCACTTAGAAGGCTCTGCCTGCGATTTTTGTGATCCGCTTTCCGTCCTCTTTAGGCATGCGTAAGCACAAGTCGACCGAAAAACTTTCCCGTTTTTGCCGAAATAAAATGTAAGGGGCAAGTATCCCTTACCGTCTTCTCGATTTTCCTGAATCGCCTGTAACTTTTGAACCAGCGATCGAAACCTTTGATAGTCATACATTTTCTTGAAGCTCTTGACGCGTACTTTCAGATAGGACTATCAGCGAAAGCCCATCATCAATAAAAATTGTTTCAGTGATAGTGGTCGACCGAGGCGATTCGTCGATTAATCAAGTCTTTGGTTTTTGGGCTGTAACTCCGAAAATAATGCACTTAGAAGGCTCTGCCTGCGATTTTTGTGATCCTCTTTCCGTCCTCTTTAGGCATGCGTAAGCCCAAGTCGACCGAAAAACTTTCCAGTTTTTGCCGAAATGAAATGTAAGGGATATGTATCCCTTAACGTCTTCTCGATTTTCCTGAATCGCCTGTAACTTTCGAACCAGCGATCGATACCTTTGATAATCATACATTTTCTTGAAGCTCTTGACGCGTACTTTACGGTAGGACTATCACCGAAAACCCATATTTAAAAAAAAATGTTTCAGTGTTAGTCGTCGACCGAGGCGATTCGTCGATTAATCAAGTCTTTGGTTTTTTGGCTGTAACTCCGAAAATAATGCACTTAGAAGGCTCTGCCTGCGATTTTTGTGATCCTCTTTCCGTCCTCTTTAGGCATGCGTAAGCACAAGTCGACTGAAAAACATTCCAGTTTTTGCCGAAATGAAATGTAAGGGATATGTATCCCTTAACGTCTTCTCGATTTTCCTGAATCGCCTGTAACTTTCGAACCAGCGATCGATACCTGTGATAATCATACATTTTCTTGAAGCTCTTGACGCGTACTTTACGGTAGGACTATCACCGAAGACCCATATTTAAAAAAAAATGTTCAGTACTAGTGGTCGACCAACGCGATTCGTCGATTAATCAAGTCTTTGGTTTTTGGGCTGTAACTCCGAAAATAATGCACTTAGAAGGCTCTGCCTCCGATTTTTGTGATCCGCTTTCCGTCCCCTTTAAGCGTGCGTAAGCACAAGTCGACCGAAAATTTTTCCAGTTTTTGCCGAAATAAAATGTAAGGGGCAAGTATCCTTTAACGTTTTCTCGATTCTCTTGAATCGTCTGTAACTTTCGAACCAGCTATCGAAACCTTTGATAGTCATACATTTTCTTGAAGCTCTTGACGCGTACTTTCAGATAGGACTATCAGCGAAAGCCCATCATCAATAAAAATTGTTTCAGTACTAGTGGTCGACCAAGGCAATTTGTCGATTAATCAAGTCTTTGGTTTTTTGGCTGTAACTCCGAAAATAATGCACTTAGAAGGCTCTGCCTGCGATTTTTGCGATCCTCTTTCCGTCCTCTTTAGGCATGCGTAAGCACAAGTCGACCGAAAATCATTCCAGTTTTTGCCGAAATGAAATGTAAGGGATATGTATCCCTTAACGTCTTCTCGATTTTCTTGAGTCGCCTGTAACTTTCGAACCAGCGATCGAAACCTTTGATAATCATACATCTTCTTGAAGCTCTTGACGCGTTCTGTAAGATAGGACTATCACCGAAAGCCCATATTTAAAAAAAAAAGTTCAGTACTAGTGGTCGACCAAGGCGATTCGTCGATTAATCAAGTCTTTGGTTTTTTGGCTGTAACTCCGAAAATAATGCACTTAGAAGGCTCTGCCTGCGATTTTTGTGATCCTCATTCCGTCCTCTTTAGGCATGCGTAAGCACAAGTCGACCCAAAAACTTTCCAGTTTTTGCCGAAATAAAATGTAAGGGGCAAATATCCCTTACCGTTTTTTGATTTTCTTGAGTCGCCTGTAACTTTCGAACCAGCGATCGAAACCTTTGATAATCATACATTTTCTTGAAGCTCTTTACGCGTACTTTAAGGTAGGACTATGACCTATACCCCGTATTTAAAAAAAAAATGTTCAGTACTAGTGGTCGACCAAGGCGATTCGTCGATTAATCAAGTCTTTGGTTTTTGGGCTGTAACTCCGAAAATAATGCACTTAGAAGGCTCTGCCTGCGATTTTTGTGATCCTCTTTCCGTCCCTTTTAAGCGTGCGTAAGCACGAGTCGACCGAAAAACTTTCCAGTTTTTGCCGAAATAAAATGTGAGGGACAAGTATCCCTTACCGTTTTCTCGATTTTATTGAGTCGCCTGTAACTTTCGAACCAGCGATCGAAACCTTTGATAATCATACATTTTCTTGAAGCTCTTTATCCGTACTTTGAGGTAGGACTATCAGCGAAAGCCCGTCTCCAAAAAAATTGTTTCAGTACTAGTGGTCGACCGAGGCGATTCGTCGATTAATCAAGTCTTTGGTTTTTTGGCTGTAACTCCGAAAATAATGCACTTAGAAGGCTCTGCCTCCGATTTTTGTGATCCGCTTTCCGTCCCCTTTAAGCGTGCGTAAGCACAAGTCGACCGAAAATTTTTCCAGTTTTTGCCCAAATAAAATGTAAGGGGCAAGTATCCTTTAACGTTTTCTCGATTTTCATGAATCGCCTGTAACTTTCGAACCAGAGATCGAAACCTTTGACAGTAATACATTTTCTTGAAGCTCTTGACGCGTTCTTTTAAATAGGGCTATCAGCGAAAGCCCATCTTTAAAAAAAATTGTTTCAGTGCTAGTGGTCGACCGAGGCGATTCGTCGATTAATCAAGTCATTGGTTTTTTGGCTGTAACTCCGAAAATAATGCACTTAGAAGGCTCTGCCTACGATTTTTCTGATCCACTTTCCGTTCTCTGTAGGCATGCGTAAGCACAAGGCGACCGAAAAACTTTCCAGTTTTTGCCGAAATAAAATGTAAGGGGCAAGTATCCCTTACCGTTTTCTAGATTTTCTTGAGTCGCCTGTAACTTTCGAACCAGCGATCGAAACCTTTGATAATCATACATTTTCTTGAAGCTCTTTACGCGTACTCTAAGGTAGGACTATCAGCGAAGGCCCGTTTCAAAAAAAATTGTTTCAGTGCTAGTGGTCGACCGAAGCGATTCGTCGATTAATCAAGTCTTTTGTTTTTTGGCTGTAACTCCGAAAATAATGCACTTAGAAGGCTCTGACTGCGATTTTTGTGATCCTCTTTCCGTCCCTTTTAAGCGTGCGTAAGCACAAGTTCACCGAAAAACTTTCCAGTTTTTACCGAAATAAAATGTAAGGGGCAAGTATCCCTTACCGTTTTCTCGATTTTCTGGAATTGCCTGTAACTTTCGAACCAGCGATCGAAACCTTTGATAATCATACATTTTCTTGAAGCTCTTGACGCGTACTTTAAGGTAGGACTATCACCGAAAGCCCATATTTAAAAAAAAATGTTCAGTACTAGTGGTCGACCAACGCGATTCGTCGATTAATCAAGTCTTTGGTTTTTTGGCTGTAACTCCGAAAATAATGCACTTAGAAGGCTCTGCCTGCGATTTTTGTGATCCTCTTTCCGTCCCTTTTAAGCGTGCGTAAGCACACGTCGACCGAAAAACTTTCCAGTTTTTGCCGAAATAAAATGTGAGGGGTATGTATCCCTTAACGTTGTCTCGGTTTTCTTGAATCGCCTGTAGCTATCGAACCAGCGATCGAAACCTATGATAATCAAACATTTTCTTGAAGCTCTTGACGCGTACTTAAAGACAGGACTATCAGCGAAAGCCCATCTTTAAAAAAAAATGTTTCAGTAGAAGTGGTCGACCAAGGCTCTTCGTCCATTAATTTGGTCATTGGTTTTTGGGCTGTAATTTTGACAATAATGCATTTAGAAGGCTTAGCCTGCGATTTTTGTGATCCTCTTTCCGTCCCTTTAAGCGTGCGTAAGCACAAGTCGACCGAAAAACTTTCCAGTTTTTGCCGAAATAAAATGTAAGGGGCAAGTATCTTTTAACGTTTTCTCGATTTTCTTGAATCGCCTGTAACTTTCGAACCATCGATCGAAACCTTTGACAGTAATACATTTTCTTGAAGCTCTTGACGCGTACTTTCAGATAGGACTATCAGCGAAAGCCCATCATCAAAAAAATTTGTTTCAGTACTAGTGGTCGACCAAGGCGATTCGTCGATTAATCAAGTCTTTGGTTTTTTGGCTGTAACTCCGAAAATAATGCACATATAAGGCTCTGCCTGCGATTTTTGTGATCCTCTTTCCGTCCTCTTTAGGCATGCGTAAGAACAAGTCGACCGAAAAACTTTCCAGTTTTTGCCGAAGTAAAATGTAAGGGGCAAGTATCCCTTACCGTTTTCTAGATTTTCTTGAGTCGCCTGTAACTTTCGAACCAGCGATCGAAACCTTTGATAATCATACATTTTCTTGAAGCTCTTTACGCGTACTTTGAGGTAGGACTATCAGCGAAAGCCCGTCTTCAAAAAAAATTGTTTCAGTACTAGTGATCGACCAACGCGATTCGTCGATTAATTATGTCTTTGGTTTTTTGGCTGTAACTCCGAAAATAATGCACTTAGAAGGCTCTGCCTTCGATTTTTGTGATCCGCTTTCCGTCCCCTTTAAGCGTGCGTAAGCACAAGTCGACCGAAAATTTTTCCAGTTTTTGCCGAAATAAAATGTAAGGGGCAAGTATCCTTTAACGTTTTCTCGATTTTCTTGAATCGCCTGTAACTTTCGAATCAGCGATCGATACCTTTGATAATCATACATTTTCTTGAAGCTCTTGACGCGTACTTTACGGTAGGACTATCACCGAAAACCCATATTTAAAAAAAAATGTTCAGTACTAGTGGTCGACCAACGCGATTCGTCGATTAATCAAGTCTTTGGTTTTTGGGCTGTAACTCCGAAAATAATGCACTTAGAAGGCTCTGCCTGCGATTTTTGTGATCCTCTTTCCGTCCTCTTTAGGCGTGCGTAAGCACAAGTCGACCGGAAAACTTTCCAGTTTTTGCCGAAATAAAATGTAAGGGGCAAGTATCCCTTACCGTTTTCTCGATTTTCTTGAATTGCCTGTAACTTTCGAACCAGCGATCGAAACCTTTGACAGTAATACATTTTCTTGAAGCTCTTGACGCGTTCTTTAACATAGGACTATCAGCGAAAGCCCATCATCAAAAGAAATTGTTTCAGTACTAGTGGTCGACCAAGGCGATTCGTCGATTAATCAAGTCTTTGGTTTTTTGGCTGTAACTCCGAAAATAATGCACTTAGAAGGCTCTGCCTGCGATTTTTCTGATCCTCTTTCCGTCCTCTTTAGGCATGCGTAAGCACAAGTCGACCGAAAAACTTTCCAGTTTTTGCCGAAAAAAAATGTAAGGGGCAAGTATCCCTTACCGTTTTCTCGATTTTTTGAATCGCCTGTAACTTTCGAACCAGCGATCGAAACCTTTGATAATCATACATTTTCTTGAAGCTCTTTACCCGTACTTTGAGGTAGGACTATCAGCGAAAGCCCGTCTCCAAAAAAATTGTTTCAGTACTAGTGGTCGACCGAGGCGATTCGTCGATTAATCAAGTCTTTGGTTTTTTGGCTGTAACTCCGAAAATAATGCACTTAGAAGGCTCTGCCTGCGATTTTTCTGATCCTCTTTCCGTCCTCTTTAGGCATGCGTAAGCACAAGTCGACCGAAAAACTTTCCAGTTTTTGCCGAAAAAAAATGTAAGGGGCAAGTATCCCTTACCGTTTTTTGATTTTCTTGAGTCGCCTGTAACTTTCGAACCAGCGATCGAAACCTTTGATAATCATACATGTTCTTGAAGCTCTTTACGCGTACTTTGAGGTAGGACTATCAGCGAAAGCCCATCTTTAAAAAAATTGTTTCTGTACTAGTGGTCGACCGAGGCGATTCGTCTATTAATCAAGTCTTTGGTTTTTTGGCTGTAACTCCGAAAACAATGCACTTAGAAGGCTCTGCCTGCGATTTTTGTGTTCCTCTTTCCGTCCTCTTTAGGCGTGCGTAAGCACAAGTCGACCGGAAAACTTTCCAGTTTTTGCCGAAATAAAATGTAAGGGGCAAGTATCCCTTACCGTTTTCTCGATTTTCTTGAATTGCCTGTAACTTTCGAACCAGCGATCGAAACCTTTGACAGTAATACATTTTCTTGAAGCTCTTGACGCGTACTTTCAGATAGGACTATCAGTGAAAGCCCATCATCAAAAAAAATTTTTTCAGTACTAGTGGTCGACCAAGGCGATTCGTCGATTAATCAAGCCTTTGGTTTTTTGGCTGTAACTCCAAAAATAATGCACTTAGAAGGCTCTGCCAGCGATTTTTGTGATACACATTCCGTTCTTTGTAGGCATGCGTAAACACAAGTCGAACGAAAAACTTTCCAGTTTTTGCCGAAATAAAATGTAAGGGGCAAGTATCCCTTACCGTTTTCTCGATTTTTTGAATCGCCTGTAACTTTCGAACCAGCGATCGAAACCTTTGATAGTCATACATTTCCCTGAAGCTCTTGACGCGTACTTCCAGATAGGACTATCAGCGAAAGCCCATCATCAAAAGAAATTGTTTCAGTACTAGTGGTCGACCAAGGCGATTCGTCGATTAATCAAGTCTTTGGTTTTTTGGCTGTAACTCCAAAAACAATGAACTTAGAAGGCTCTGCCTGCGATTTTTGTGATCCTCTTTCCGTCCTCTTTAGGCATGCGTAAGCACAAGTCGACCGAAAAACTTTCCAGTTTTTGCCGAAAAAAAATGTAAGGGGCAAGTATCCCTTACCGTTTTCTCGATTTTTTGAATCGCCTGTAACTTTCGAACCAGCGATCGAAACCTTTGATAATCATACATTTTCTTGAAGCTCTTTACCCGTACTTTGAGGTAGGACTATCAGCGAAAGCCCGTCTCCAAAAAAATTGTTTCAGTACTAGTGGTCGACCGAGGCGATTCGTCGATTAATCAAGTCTTTGGTTTTTTGGCTGTAACTCCGAAAATAATGCACTTAGAAGGCTCTGCCTGCGATTTTTCTGATCCTCTTTCCGTCCTCTTTAGGCATGCGTAAGCACAAGTCGACCGAAAAACTTTCCAGTTTTTGCCGAAAAAAAATGTAAGGGGCAAGTATCCCTTACCGTTTTTTGATTTTCTTGAGTCGCCTGTAACTTTCGAACCAGCGATCGAAACCTTTGATAATCATACATGTTCTTGAAGCTCTTTACGCGTACTTTGAGGTAGGACTATCAGCGAAAGCCCATCTTTAAAAAAATTGTTTCTGTACTAGTGGTCGACCGAGGCGATTCGTCTATTAATCAAGTCTTTGGTTTTTTGGCTGTAACTCCGAAAATAATGCACTTAGAAGGCTCTGCCTGCGATTTTTGTGATCCTCTTTCCGTCCTCTTTAGGCGTGCGTAAGCACAAGTCGACCGGAAAACTTTCCAGTTTTTGCCGAAATAAAATGTAAGGGGCAAGTATCCCTTACCGTTTTCTCGATTTTCTTGAATTGCCTGTAACTTTCGAACCAGCGATCGAAACCTTTGACAGTAATACATTTTCTTGAAGCTCTTGACGCGTACTTTCAGATAGGACTATCAGTGAAAGCCCATCATCAAAAAAAATTTTTTCAGTACTAGTGGTCGACCAAGGCGATTCGTCGATTAATCAAGCCTTTGGTTTTTTGGCTGTAACTCCAAAAATAATGCACTTAGAAGGCTCTGCCAGCGATTTTTGTGATACACATTCCGTTCTTTGTAGGCATGCGTAAGCACAAGTCGAACGAAAAACTTTCCAGTTTTTGCCGAAATAAAATGTAAGGGGCAAGTATCCCTTACCGTTTTCTCGATTTTTTGAATCGCCTGTAACTTTCGAACCAGCGATCGAAACCTTTGATAATCATACATTTCCCTGAAGCTCTTGACGCGTACTTCCAGATAGGACTATCAGCGAAAGCCCATCATCAAAAGAAATTGTTTCAGTACTAGTGGTCGACCAAGGCGATTCGTCGATTAATCAAGTCTTCGGTTTTTTGGCTGTAACTCCAAAAACAATGAACTTAGAAGGCTCTGCCTGCGATTTTTGTGATCCTCTTTCCGTCCTCTTTAGGCATGCGTAAGCACAAGTCGACCGAAAAACTTTCCAGTTTTTGCCGAAATAAAATGTAA
Organism: Anoplius nigerrimus; assembly: GCA_914767735.1. Lineage (NCBI taxonomy): Eukaryota > Metazoa > Arthropoda > Insecta > Hymenoptera > Pompilidae > Anoplius > Anoplius nigerrimus. Next base: position 669,623 of record OU612079.1, on the reverse strand, counting down.
GGGGCAAGTATCCCTTACCGTTTTTGATTTTCTTGAATTGCCTGTAACTTTCGAACCAGCGATCGAAACCTTTGATAATCATACATTTTCTTGAAGCTCTTTACGCGTACTTTGAGGTAGGACTATCAGCGAAAGCCCGTCTTCAAAAAAAATTGTTTCAGTGCTAGTGGTCGACCGAGGCGATTCGTCGATTAATCAAGTCTTTGGTTTTTTGGCTGTAACTCCGAAAATAATGCACTTAGAAGGCTCTGCCTGCGATTTTTGTGATCCTCTTTCCGTCCTCTGTAGGCACGCGTAAGCACAAGTCGAACGAAAAACTTTCAATTATTTGCCGAAATAAAATGTAAGGGGTATGTATCCCTTACCGTTTCCTCTTTTTCCTTTATTCGCCTGCTACTTTCGAACCAGCGGTCGAAACCTTTGATAGTCATACATTTTCGGGAAGCTCTTGATGCGTACTTCAAGATATTACTATCAGCGACATCCCATCTTCAAAAAAAAATTGTTTCAGTAGTAGTGGTCGACCGAGGCGATTCGTTGATTAATCAAGTCTTTGGTTTTTTGGCTGTAACTCCGAAAATAATGCACTTAGAAGGCTCTGCCTCCGATTTTTGTGATCCGCTTTCCGTCCCCTTTAAGCGTGCGTAAGCACAAGTCGACCGAAAATTTTTCCAGTTTTTGCCGAAATAAAATGTACGGGGCAAGTATCCTTTAACGTTTTCTCGATTTTCTTGAATCGCCTGTAATGTTCGAACCAGCGATCGAAACCTTTGACAGTCATACATTTTCTTGACGCTCTTGACGCGTACTTTACGGTAGGACTATCACCGAAAACCCATATTTAAAAAAAAATGTTCAGTATTAGTGGTCGACCAACGCGAGTCGTCGATTAATTATGTCTTTGGTTTTTTGGCTGTAACTCCGAAAATAATGCACCTAGAAGGCTCTGCCTGCGATTTTTGTGATCCTCTTTCCGTCCCCTTTAAGCGTGCGTAAGCACAAGTCGATCGAAAAACTTTCCAGTTTTTGCCGAAATAAAATGTAAGGGGCAAGTATCCCTTACCGTTTTCTCGATTTTCTTGAATTGCCTGTAACTTTCGAACCAGCGATCGAAACCTTTGATAATCATACATTTTCTTGAAGCTCTTGACGCGTACTTTACGGTAGGACTATCACCGAAAGCCCATATTTAAAAAAAAATGTTCAGTACTAGTGGTCGACCAACGCGATTCGTCGATTAATCAAGTCTTTGGTTTTTTGGCTGTAACTCCAAAAATAATGCACTTAGAAGGCTCTGCCTGCGATTTTTGTGATCCGCTTTCCGTCCTCTTTAGGCATGCGTAAGCACAAGTCGACCGAAAAACTTTCCAGTTTTTGCCGAAATAAAATGTAAGGGGCAAGTATCCCTTACCGTTTTCTAGATTTTCTTGAGTCGCCTGTAACTTTCGAACCAGCGATCGGAACCTTTGATAATTATACATTTTCTTGAAGCTCTTGACGCGTTCCTTAAGATAGGACTATCAGCGAAAGCCCGTCTTCAAAAAAAATTGTCTCAGGACTAGTGGTCGACCAAGGCGATTAGTCGATTAATCAAGTCTTCGGTTTTTTGGCTGTAACTCCGAAAATAATGCATTTAGAAGGCTCTGCCTGCGATTTTTGTGATCCTCTTTCCGTCCCTTTTAAGCGTGCGTAAGCACAAGTCCACCGAAAAACTTTCCAGTTTTTGCCGAAATAAAATGTAAGGGGCAAGTATCCCTTACCGTTTTCTCGATTTTCTGGAATTGCCTGTAACTTTCGAACCAGCGATCGAAACCTTTGATAATCATACATTTTCTTGAAGCTCTTGACGCGTACTTTAAGGTAGGACTATCACCGAAAGCCCATATTTAAAAAAAAATGTTCAGTACTAGTGATCGACCAACGCGATTCGTCGATTAATTATGTCTTTGGTTTTTTGGCTGTAACTCCGAAAATAATGCACTTAGAAGGCTCTGCCTTCGATTTTTGTGATCCGCTTTCCGTCCCCTTTAAGCGTGGGTAAGCACAAGTCGACCGAAAATTTTTCCAGTTTTTGCCGAAATAAAATGTAAGGGGCAAGTATCCTTTAACGTTTTCTCGATTTTCTTGAATCGCCTGTAACTTTCGAACCATCGATCGAAACCTTTGACAGTAATACATTTTCTTGAAGCTCTTGACGCGTACTTTCAGATAGGACTATCAGCGAAAGCCCATCATCAAAAAAATTTGTTTCAGTACTAGTGGTCGACCAAGACGATTCGTCGATTAATCAAGTCTTTGGTTTTTTGGCTGTAACTCCGAAAATAATGCACTTAGAAGGCTCTGCCTACGATTTTTGTGATCCGCTTTCCGTCCCCTTTAAGCGTGCGTAAGCACAAGTCGACCGAAAATTTTTCCAGTTTTTGCCGAAATAAAATGTAAGGGGCAAGTATCCATTAACGTTTTCTCGATTTTCTCGAACAGCCTGTAACTTTCGAACCAGCGATCGGAACCTTTGATAATTATACATTTTCTTGAAGCTCTTGACGCGTACTTTACGGTAGGACTATCACCGAAAGCCCATATTTAAAAAAAAATGTTCAGTACTAGTGGTCGACCAACGCGATTCGTCGATTAATCAAATCTTTGGTTTTTTGGCTGTAACTCCAAAAATAATGCACTTAGAAGGCTCTGCCTGCGATTTTTGTGATCCGCTTTCCGTCCTCTTTAGGCATGCGTAAGCACAAGTCGACCGAAAAACTTTCCCGTTTTTGCCGAAATAAAATGTAAGGGGCAAGTATCCCTTACCGTCTTCTCGATTTTCCTGAATCGCCTGTAACTTTCGAACCAGCGATCGAAACCTTTGATAATCATACATTTTCTTGAAGCTCTTTACGCGTACTCTAAGGTAGGACTATCAGCGAAAGCCCGTTTCAAAAAAAATTGTTTCAGTGCTAGTGGTCGACCGAAGCGATTCGTCGATTAATCAAATCTTTGGTTTTTTGGCTGTAACTCCAAAAATAATGCACTTAGAAGGCTCTGCCTGCGATTTTTGTGATCCGCTTTCCGTCCTCTTTAGGCATGCGTAAGCACAAGTCGACCGAAAAACTTTCCCGTTTTTGCCGAAATAAAATGTAAGGGGCAAGTATCCCTTACCGTCTTCTCGATTTTCCTGAATCGCCTGTAACTTTTGAACCAGCGATCGAAACCTTTGATAGTCATACATTTTCTTGAAGCTCTTGACGCGTACTTTCAGATAGGACTATCAGCGAAAGCCCATCATCAATAAAAATTGTTTCAGTGATAGTGGTCGACCGAGGCGATTCGTCGATTAATCAAGTCTTTGGTTTTTGGGCTGTAACTCCGAAAATAATGCACTTAGAAGGCTCTGCCTGCGATTTTTGTGATCCTCTTTCCGTCCTCTTTAGGCATGCGTAAGCCCAAGTCGACCGAAAAACTTTCCAGTTTTTGCCGAAATAAAATGTAAGGGGCAAGTATCCCTTACCGTTTTCTCGATTTTCTTGAATTGCCTGTAACTTTCGAACCAGCGATCGAAACCTTTGATAATCATACATTTTCTTGAAGCTCTTGACGCGTTCTTTAACATAGGACTATCAGCGAAAGCCCATCATCAAAAGAAATTGTTTCAGTACTAGTGGTCGACCAAGGCGATTCGTCGATTAATCAAGTCTTTGGTTTTTTGGCTGTAACTCCAAAAATAATGAACTTAGAAGGCTCTGCCTGCGATTTTTGTGATCCTCTTTCCGTTCTCTTTAGGCATGCGTAAGCACAAGTCGACCGAAAAACTTTCCAGTTTTTGCCGAAATAAAATGTAAGGGGCAAGTATCCCTTACCGTTTTTGATTTTCTTGAATTGCCTGTAACTTTCGAACCAGCGATCGAAACCTTTGATAATCATACATTTTCTTGAAGCTCTTTACGCGTACTTTGAGGTAGGACTATCAGCGAAAGCCCGTCTTCAAAAAAAATTGTCTCAGGACTAGTGGTCGACCAAGGCGATTAGTCGATTAATCAAGTCTTCGGTTTTTTGGCTGTAACTCCGAAAATAATGCACTTAGAAGGCTCTGCCTGCGATTTTTGTGATCCTCTTTCCGTCCCTTTTAAGCGTGCGTAAGCACAAGTCCACCGAAAAACTTTCCAGTTTTTGCCGAAATAAAATGTAAGGGGCAAGTATCCCTTACCGTTTTCTCGATTTTCTGGAATTGCCTGTAACTTTCGAACCAGCGATCGAAACCTTTGATAATCATACATTTTCTTGAAGCTCTTGACGCGTACTTTAAGGTAGGACTATCACCGAAAGCCCATATTTAAAAAAAAATGTTCAGGACTAGTGATCGACCAACGCGATTCGTCGATTAATTATGTCTTTGGTTTTTTGGCTGTAACTCCGAAAATAATGCACTTAGAAGGCTCTGCCTTCGATTTTTGTGATCCGCTTTCCGTCCCCTTTAAGCGTGCGTAAGCACAAGTCGACCGAAAATTTTTCCAGTTTTTGCCGAAATAAAATGTAAGGGGCAAGTATCCTTTTTACCGTTTTCTAGATTTTCTTGAGTCGCCTGTAACTTTCGAACCAGCGATCGAAACCTTTGATAATCATACATTTTCTTGAAGCTCTTTACGCGTACTTTCAGATAGAACTATCAATGAAAGCCCATCATCAAAAAAAATTGTTTCAGTACTAGTGGTCGACCAAGGCGATTCGTCGATTAATCAAGTCTTTGGTTTTTTGGCTGTAACTCCAAAAATAATGAACTTAGAAGGCTCTGCCTGCGATTTATGTGATCCGCTTTCCGTCCCCTTTAAGCGTGCGTAAGCACAAGTCGACCGAAAATTTTTCTAGTTTTTGCCGAAATAAAATGTGAGGGGCAAGTATCCTTTAACGTTTTCTCGATTTTCTTGAATCGCCTGTAACTTTCGAACCAGCGATCGAAACCTTTGATAGTCATAGATTTTCTTGAAGCTCTTGACGCGTACTTTCAGATAGGACTATCAGCGAAAGCCCATCATCAATAAAAATTGTTTCAGTGCTAGTGGTCGACCAAGGCAATTCGTCGATTAATCAAGTCTTTGGTTTTTTGGCTGTAACTCCGAAAATAATGCACTTAGAAGGCTCTGCCTGCGATTTTTGTGATCCTCTTTCGGTCCTCTTTAGGCATGCGTAAGCACAAGTCGACCGAAAAACATTCCAGTTTTTGCCGAAATGAAATGTAAGGGATATGTATCCCTTAACGGCTTCTCGATTTTCCTGAATCGCCTGTAACTTTCGAACCAGCGATCGATACCTGTGATAATCATACATTTTCTTGAAGCTCTTGACGCGTACTTTACGGTAGGACTATCACCGAAAACCCATATTTAAAAAAAAATGTTTATTACTAGTGGTCGACCAACGCGATTCGTCGATTAATCAAGTCTTTGGTTTTTGGGCTGTAACTCCGAAAATAATGCACTTAGAAGGCTCTGCTTCCGATTTTTGTGATCCTCTTTCCATCCTCTTTAAGCGTGCGTAAGCACAAGTCGACCGAAACACTTTCCATTATTTGCCGAAATAAAATGTAAGGGGTATGTATCCCTTAACGTTGACTCGGTTTTCTTGAATCGCCTGTAGCTATCGAACCAGCGATCGAAACCTATGATAATCAAACATTTTCTTGAAGCTCTTGACGCGTACTTAAAGACAGGACTATCAGCGAAAGCCCATCTTTAAAAAAAACTGTTTCAGTAGAAGTGGTCGACCAAGGCTCGTCGTCCATTAATTAGGTCATTGGTTTTTGGGCTGTAATTTTGACAATAATGCACTTAGAAGGCTTAGCCTGCGATTTTTGTGATCCTCTTTCCGTCCCTTTAAGCGTGCGTATGCACAAGTCGACCGAAAAACTTTCCACTTTTTGCCGAAATAAAATGTAAGGGGCAAGTATCCATTAACGTTTTCTCGATTTTCTCGAACAGTCTGTAACGTTCGAACCAGCGATGGGAACCTTTGATAATTATACATTTTCTTGAAGCTCTTGACGCGTACTTTACGGTAGGACTATCACCGAAAGCCCATATTTAAAAAAAAATGTTCAGTACTAGTGGTCGACCAACGCGATTCGTCGATTAATCAAATCTTTGGTTTTTTGGCTGTAACTCCAAAAATAATGCACTTAGAAGGCTCTGCCTGCGATTTTTGTGATCCGCTTTCCGTCCTCTTTAGGCATGCGTAAGCACAAGTCGACCGAAAAACTTTCCCGTTTTTGCCGAAATAAAATGTAAGGGGCAAGTATCCCTTACCGTCTTCTCGATTTTCCTGAATCGCCTGTAACTTTCGAACCAGCGATCGAAACCTTTGATAATCATACATTTTCTTGAAGCTCTTTACGCGTACTCTAAGGTAGGACTATCAGCGAAAGCCCATATTTAAAAAAAAATGTTCAGTACTAGTGGTCGACCAACGCGATTCGTCGATTAATCAAGTCTTTGGTTTTTTGGCTGTAACTCCAAAAATAATGCACTTAGAAGGCTCTGCCTGCGATTTTTGTGATCCGCTTTCCGTCCTCTTTAGGCATGCGTAAGCACAAGTCGACCGAAAAACTTTCCCGTTTTTGCCGAAATAAAATGTAAGGGGCAAGTATCCCTTACCGTCTTCTCGATTTTCCTGAATCGCCTGTAACTTTTGAACCAGCGATCGAAACCTTTGATAGTCATACATTTTCTTGAAGCTCTTGACGCGTACTTTCAGATAGGACTATCAGCGAAAGCCCATCATCAATAAAAATTGTTTCAGTGATAGTGGTCGACCGAGGCGATTCGTCGATTAATCAAGTCTTTGGTTTTTTGGCTGTAACTCCGAAAATAATGCACATATAAGGCTCTGCCTGCGATTTTTGTGATCCTCTTTCCGTCCTCTTTAGGCATGCGTAAGCCCAAGTCGACCGAAAAACTTTCCAGTTTTTGCCGAAATGAAATGTAAGGGATATGTATCCCTTAACGTCTTCTCGATTTTCCTGAATCGCCTGTAACTTTCGAACCAGCGATCGATACCTTTGATAATCATACATTTTCTTGAAGCTCTTGACGCGTACTTTACGGTAGGACTATCACCGAAAACCCATATTTAAAAAAAAATGTTTCAGTGTTAGTCGTCGACCGAGGCGATTCGTCGATTAATCAAGTCTTTGGTTTTTTGGCTGTAACTCCGAAAATAATGCACTTAGAAGGCTCTGCCTGCGATTTTTGTGATCCTCTTTCCGTCCTCTTCAGGCATGCGTAAGCACAAGTCGACTGAAAAACATTCCAGTTTTTGCCGAAATGAAATGTAAGGGATATGTATCCCTTAACGTCTTCTCGATTTTCCTGAATCGCCTGTAACTTTCGAACCAGCGATCGATACCTGTGATAATCATACATTTTCTTGAAGCTCTTGACGCGTACTTTACGGTAGGACTATCACCGAAGACCCATATTTAAAAAAAAATGTTCAGTACTAGTGGTCGACCAACGCGATTCGTCGATTAATCAAGTCTTTGGTTTTTGGGCTGTAACTCCGAAAATAATGCACTTAGAAGGCTCTGCCTCCGATTTTTGTGATCCGCTTTCCGTCCCCTTTAAGCGTGCGTAAGCACAAGTCGACCGAATTTTTCCAGTTTTTGCCGAAATAAAATGTAAGGGGCAAGTATCCTATAACGTTTTCTCGATTCTCTTGAATCGTCTGTAACTTTCGAACCAGCTATCGAAACCTTTGATAGTCATACATTTTCTTGAAGCTCTTGACGCGTACTTTCAGATAGGACTATCAGCGAAAGCCCATCATCAATAAAAATTGTTTCAGTACTAGTGGTCGACCAAGGCAATTTGTCGATAAATCAAGTCTTTGGTTTTTTGGCTGTAACTCCGAAAATAATGCACTTAGAAGGCTCTGCCTGCGATTTTTGCGATCCTCTTTCCGTCCTCTTTAGGCATGCGTAAGCACAAGTCGACCGAAAATCATTCCAGTTTTTGCCGAAATGAAATGTAAGGGGCAAGTATCCTTTAACGTTTTCTCGATTTTCATGAATCGCCTGTAACTTTCGAACCAGAGATCGAAACCTTTGACAGTAATACATTTTCTTGAAGCTCTTGACGCGTTCTTTTAAATAGGGCTATCAGCGAAAGCCCATCTTTAAAAAAAATTGTTTCAGTGCTAGTGGTCGACCGAGGCGATTCGTCGATTAATCAAGTCTTTGGTTTTTTGGCTGTAACTCCGAAAATAATGCACTTAGAAGGCTCTGCCTACGATTTTTCTGATCCACTTTCCGTTCTCTGTAGGCATGCGTAAGCACAAGTCGACCGAAAAACTTTCCAGTTTTTGCCGAAATAAAATGTAAGGGGCAAGTATCCCTTACCGTTTTCTAGATTTTCTTGAGTCGCCTGTAACTTTCGAACCAGCGATCGAAACCTTTGATAATCATACATTTTCTTGAAGCTCTTTACGCGTACTCTAAGGTAGGACTATCAGCGAAGGCCCGTTTCAAAAAAAATTGTTTCAGTGCTAGTGGTCGACCGAAGCGATTCGTCGATTAATCAAGTCTTTTGTTTTTTGGCTGTAACTCCGAAAATAATGCACTTAGAAGGCTCTGACTGCGATTTTTGTGATCCTCTTTCCGTCCCTTTTAAGCGTGCGTAAGCACAAGTTCACCGAAAAACTTTCCAGTTTTTACCGAAATAAAATGTAAGGGGCAAGTATCCCTTACCGTTTTCTCGATTTTCTGGAATTGCCTGTAACTTTCGAACCAGCGATCGAAACCTTTGATAATCATACATTTTCTTGAAGCTCTTGACGCGTACTTTAAGGTAGGACTATCACCGAAAGCCCATATTTAAAAAAAAATGTTCAGTACTAGTGGTCGACCAACGCGATTCGTCGATTAATCAAGTCTTTGGTTTTTTGGCTGTAACTCCGAAAATAATGCACATATAAGGCTCTGCCTGCGATTTTTGTGATCCTCTTTCCGTCCTCTTTAGGCATGCGTAAGAACAAGTCGACCGAAAAACTTTCCAGTTTTTGCCGAAGTAAAATGTAAGGGGCAAGTATCCCTTACCGTTTTCTAGATTTTCTTGAATTGCCTGTAACTTTCGAACCAGCGATCGAAACCTTTGACAGTAATACATTTTCTTGAAGCTCTTGACGCGTTCTTTAACATAGGACTATCAGCGAAAGCCCATCATCAAAAGAAATTGTTTCAGTACTAGTGGTCGACCAAGGCGATTCGTCGATTAATCAAGTCTTTGGTTTTTTGGCTGTAACTCCGAAAATAATGCACTTAGAAGGCTCTGCCTGCGATTTTTCTGATCCTCTTTCCGTCCTCTTTAGGCATGCGTAAGCACAAGTCGACCGAAAAACTTTCCAGTTTTTGCCGAAAAAAAATGTAAGGGGCAAGTATCCCTTACCGTTTTCTCGATTTTTTGAATCGCCTGTAACTTTCGAACCAGCGATCGAAACCTTTGATAATCATACATTTTCTTGAAGCTCTTTACCCGTACTTTGAGGTAGGACTATCAGCGAAAGCCCGTCTCCAAAAAAATTGTTTCAGTACTAGTGGTCGACCGAGGCGATTCGTCGATTAATCAAGTCTTTGGTTTTTTGGCTGTAACTCCGAAAATAATGCACTTAGAAGGCTCTGCCTGCGATTTTTCTGATCCTCTTTCCGTCCTCTTTAGGCATGCGTAAGCACAAGTCGACCGAAAAACTTTCCAGTTTTTGCCGAAAAAAAATGTAAGGGGCAAGTATCCCTTACCGTTTTTTGATTTTCTTGAGTCGCCTGTAACTTTCGAACCAGCGATCGAAACCTTTGATAATCATACATGTTCTTGAAGCTCTTTACGCGTACTTTGAGGTAGGACTATCAGCGAAAGCCCATCTTTAAAAAAATTGTTTCTGTACTAGTGGTCGACCGAGGCGATTCGTCTATTAATCAAGTCTTTGGTTTTTTGGCTTTAACTCCGAAAACAATGCACTTAGAAGGCTCTGCCTGCGATTTTTGTGATCCTCTTTCCGTCCTCTTTAGGCGTGCGTAAGCACAAGTCGACCGGAAAACTTTCCAGTTTTTGCCGAAATAAAATGTAAGGGGCAAGTATCCCTTACCGTTTTCTCGATTTTCTTGAATTGCCTGTAACTTTCGAACCAGCGATCGAAACCTTTGACAGTAATACATTTTCTTGAAGCTCTTGACGCGTACTTTCAGATAGGACTATCAGTGAAAGCCCATCATCAAAAAAAATTTTTTCAGTACTAGTGGTCGACCAAGGCGATTCGTCGATTAATCAAGCCTTTGGTTTTTTGGCTGTAACTCCAAAAATAATGCACTTAGAAGGCTCTGCCAGCGATTTTTGTGATACACATTCCGTTCTTTGTAGGCATGCGTAAACACAAGTCGAACGAAAAACTTTCCAGTTTTTGCCGAAATAAAATGTAAGGGGCAAGTATCCCTTACCGTTTTCTCGATTTTTTGAATCGCCTGTAACTTTCGAACCAGCGATCGAAACCTTTGATAGTCATACATTTCCCTGAAGCTCTTGACGCGTACTTCCAGATAGGACTATCAGCGAAAGCCCATCATCAAAAGAAATTGTTTCAGTACTAGTGGTCGACCAAGGCGATTCGTCGATTAATCAAGTCTTTGGTTTTTTGGCTGTAACTCCAAAAACAATGAACTTAGAAGGCTCTGCCTGCGATTTTTGTGATCCTCTTTCCGTCCTCTTTAGGCATGCGTAAGCACAAGTCGACCGAAAAACTTTCCAGTTTTTGCCGAAAAAAAATGTAAGGGGCAAGTATCCCTTACCGTTTTCTCGATTTTTTGAATCGCCTGTAACTTTCGAACCAGCGATCGAAACCTTTGATAATCATACATTTTCTTGAAGCTCTTTACCCGTACTTTGAGGTAGGACTATCAGCGAAAGCCCGTCTCCAAAAAAATTGTTTCAGTACTAGTGGTCGACCGAGGCGATTCGTCGATTAATCAAGTCTTTGGTTTTTTGGCTGTAACTCCGAAAATAATGCACTTAGAAGGCTCTGCCTGCGATTTTTCTGATCCTCTTTCCGTCCTCTTTAGGCATGCGTAAGCACAAGTCGACCGAAAAACTTTCCAGTTTTTGCCGAAAAAAAATGTAAGGGGCAAGTATCCCTTACCGTTTTTTGATTTTCTTGAGTCGCCTGTAACTTTGGAACCAGCGATCGAAACCTTTGATAATCATACATGTTCTTGAAGCTCTTTACGCGTACTTTGAGGTAGGACTATCAGCGAAAGCCCATCTTTAAAAAAATTGTTTCTGTACTAGTGGTCGACCGAGGCGATTCGTCGATTAATCAAGTCTTTGGTTTTTTGGCTGTAACTCCGAAAATAATGCACTCAGAAGGCTCTGCCTGCGATTTTTGTGATCCTCTTTCCGTCCTCTGTAGGCACGCGTAAGCACAAGTCGAACGAAAAACTTTCAATTATTTGCCGAAATAAAATGTAAGGGGTATGTATCCCTTACCGTTTCCTCTTTTTTCTTTAATCGCCTGCTACTTTCGAACCAGCGGTCGAAACCTTTGATAGTCATACATTTTCGGGAAGCTCTTGATGCGTACTTCAAGATATTACTATCAGCGACATCCCATCTTCAAAAAAAAATTGTTTCAGTAGTAGTGGTCGACCGAGGCGATTCGTTGATTAATCAAGTCTTTGGTTTTTTGGCTGTAACTCCGAAAATAATGCACTTAGAAGGCTCTGCCTCTGATTTTTGTGATCCGCTTTCCGTCCCCTTTAAGCGTGCGTAAGCACAAGTCGACCGAAAATTTTTCCAGTTTTTGCCGAAATAAAATGTACGGGGCAAGTATCCTTTAACGTTTTCTCGATTTTCTTGAATCGCCTGTAATGTTCGAACCAGCGATCGAAACCTTTGACAGTCATACATTTTCTTGACGCTCTTGACGCGTACTTTACGGTAGGACTATCACCGAAAACCCATATTTAAAAAAAAATGTTCAGTATTAGTGGTCGACCAACGCGAGTCGTCGATTAATTATGTCTTTGGTTTTTTGGCTGTAACTCCGAAAATAATGCACCTAGAAGGCTCTGCCTGCGATTTTTGTGATCCTCTTTCCGTCCCCTTTAAGCGTGCGTAAGCACAAGTCGACCGAAAATGTTTCCAGTTTTTGCCGAAATAAAATGTAAGGTGCAAGTATCCTTTAACGTTTTCTCGATTTTCTTGAATCGCCTGTAACTTTCGAACCATCGATCGAAACCTTTAACAGTAATACATTTTCTTGAAGCTCTTGACGCGTACTTTCAGATAGGACTATCAGCGAAAGCCCATCATCAAAAAAATTTGTTTCAGTACTAGTGGTCGACCAAGGCGATTCGTCGATTAATCAAGTCTTTGGTTTTTTGGCTGTAACTCCGAAAATAATGCACATAGAAGGCTCTGCCTGCGATTTTTGTGATCCTCTTTCCGTCCTCTTTAGGCATGCGTAAGAACAAGTCGACCGAAAAACTTTCCAGTTTTTGCCGAAGTAAAATGTAAGGGGCAAGTATCCCTTACCGTTTTCTAGATTTTCTTGAGTCGCCTGTAACTTTCGAACCAGCGATCGAAAACTTTGATAATCATACATTTTCTTGAAGCTCTTTACGCGTACTTTGAGGTAGGACTATCAGCGAAAGCCCGTCTTCAAAAACAATTGTTTCAGTGCTAGTGGTCGACCGAGGCGATTCGTCGATTAATCAAGTCTTTGGTTTTTGGGCTGTAACACCGAAAATAATGCACTTAGAAGGCTCTGCCTCCGATTTTTGTGATCCGCTTTCCGTCCCCTTTAAGCGTGCGTAAGCACAAGTCGACCGAAAATTTTTCCAGTTTTTGCCGAAATAAAATGTAAGGGGCAAGTATCCTTTAACGTTTTCTCGATTTTCTTGAATCGCCTGTAATTTTCGAACCAGCGGTCGAAACCTTTGACAGTCATACATTTTCTTGACGCTCTTGACGCGTACTTTCAGATAGGACTATCAGTGAAAGCCCATCATCAAAAAAAATGGTTTCAGTGCTAGTGGTCGACCGAGGCGATTCGTCGATTAATCAAGTCTTTGGTTTTTTGGCTGTAACTCCGAAAATAATGCACTTAGAAGGCTCTGCCTGCGATTTTTGTGATCCTCTTTCCGTTGTCTTTAGGCATGCGTAAGCACAAGTCGACCGAAAAACTTTCCAGTTTTTGCCGAAATAAAATGTAAGGGGCAAGTATCCCTTACCGTTTTCTAGATTTTCTTGAGTCGCCTGTAACTTTCGAACCAGCGATCGGAACCTTTGATAATTATACATTTTCTTGAAGCTCTTGACGCGTTCCTTAAGATTGGACTATCAGCGAAAGCCCGTCTTAAAAAAAAATTGTCTCAGGACTAGTGGTCGACCAAGGCGATTAGTCGATTAATCAAGTCTTCGGTTTTTTGGCTGTAACTCCGAAAATAATGCACTTAGAAGGCTCTGCCTGCGATTTTTGTGATCCTCTTTCCGTCCCTTTTAAGCGTGCGTAAGCACAAGTCCACCGAAAAACTTTCCAGTTTTTGCCGAAATAAAATGTAAGGGGCAAGTATCCCTTACCGTTTTCTCGATTTTCTGGAATTGCCTGTAACTTTCGAACCAGCGATCGAAACCTTTGATAATCATACATTTTCTTGAAGCTCTTGACGCGTACTTTAAGGTAGGACTATTACCGAAAGCCCATATTTAAAAAAAAATGTTCAGTACTAGTGATCGACCAACGCGATTCGTCGATTAATTATGTCTTTGGTTTTTTGGCTGTAACTCCGGAAATAATGCACTTAGAAGGCTCTGCCTTCGATTTTTGTGATCCGCTTTCCGTCCCCTTTAAGCGTGCGTAAGCACAAGTCGACCGAAAATTTTTCCAGTTTTTGCCGAAATAAAATGTAAGGGGCAAGTATCCTTTAACGTTTTCTCGATTTTCTTGAATCGCCTGTAACTTTCGAATTATCGATCGAAACCTTTGACAGTAATACATTTTCTTGAAGCTCTTGACGCGTACTTTCAGATAGGACTATCAGCGAAAGCCCATCATCAAAAAAATTTGTTTCAGTGCTAGTGGTCGACCGAAGCGATTCGTCGATTAATCAAGTCTTTGGTTTTTTGGCTGTAACTCCGAAAATAATGCACTTAGAAGGCTCTGCCTGCGATTTTTGTGATCCTCTTTCCGTCCTCTTTAGGCATGCGTAAGCACAAGTCGACCGAAAAACTTTCCAGTTTTTGCCGAAATAAAATGTAAGGGGCAAGTATCCCTTACCGTTTTCTCGATTTTCTTGAATTGCCTGTAACTTTCGAACCAGCGATCGAAACCTTTGATAATCATACATTTTCTTGAAGCTCTTGACGCGTACTTTACGGTAGGACTATCACCGAAAGCCCATATTTAAAAAAAAATGTTCAGTACTAGTGGTCGACCAACGCGATTCGTCGATTAATCAAGTCTTTTTTTTTGGCTGTAACTCCAAAAATAATGTACTTAGAAGGCTCTGCCTGCGATTTTTGTGATCCGCTTTCCGTCCCCTTTAAGCGTGCGTAAGCACAAGTCGACCGAAAATTTTTCCAGTTTTTGCCGAAATAAAATGTAAGGGGCAAGTATCCTTTAACGTTTTCTCGATTTTCTTGAATCGCCTGTAACTTTCGAATCAGCGATCGATACCTTTGATAATCATACATTTTCTTGAAGCTCTTGACGCGTACTTTACGGTAGGACTATCACCGAAAACCCATATTTAAAAAAAAATGTTCAGTACTAGTGGTCGACCAACGCGATTCGTCGATTAATCAAGTCTTTGGTTTTTGGGCTGTAACTCCGAAAATAATGCACTTAGAAGGCTCTGCCTGCGATTTTTGTGATCCTCTTTCCGTCCTCTTTAGGCGTGCGTAAGCACAAGTCGACCGGAAAACTTTCCAGTTTTTGCCGAAATAAAATGTAAGGGGCAAGTATCCCTTACCGTTTTCTCGATTTTCTTGAATTGCCTGTAACTTTCGAACCAGCGATCGAAACCTTTGACAGTAATACATTTTCTTGAAGCTCTTGACGCGTACTTTCAGATAGGACTATCAGTGAAAGCCCATCATCAAAAAAAATTTTTTCAGTACTAGTGGTCGACCAAGGCGATTCGTCGATTAATCAAGTCTTTGGTTTTTTGGCTGTAACTCCGAAAATAATGCACTTAGAAGGCTCTGCCTGCGATTTTTGTGATCCTCTTTCCGTCCTCTTTAGGCATGCGTAAGCACAAGTCGACCGAAAAACTTTCCAGTTTTTGCCGAAATAAAATGTAAGGGGCAAGTATCCCTTACCGTTTTTGATTTTCTTGAATTGCCTGTAACTTTCGAACCAGCGATCGAAACCTTTGACAGTAATACATTTTCTTGAAGCTCTTGACGCGTACTTTCAGATAGGACTATCAGTGAAAGCCCATCATCAAAAAAAATTTTTTCAGTACTAGTGGTCGACCAAGGCGATTCGTCGATTAATCAAGCCTTTGGTTTTTTGGCTGTAACTCCAAAAATAATGCACTTAGAAGGCTCTGCCAGCGATTTTTGTGATACACATTCCGTTCTTTGTAGGCATGCGTAAGCACAAGTCGAACGAAAAACTTTCCAGTTTTTGCCGAAATAAAATGTAAGGGGCAAGTATCCCTTACCGTTTTCTCGATTTTTTGAATCGCCTGTAACTTTCGAACCAGCGATCGAAACCTTTGATAGTCATACATTTCCCTGAAGCTCTTGACGCGTACTTCCAGATAGGACTATCAGCGAAAGCCCATCATCAAAAGAAATTGTTTCAGTACTAGTGGTCGACCAAGGCGATTCGTCGATTAATCAAGTCTTTGGTTTTTTGGCTGTAACTCCAAAAACAATGAACTTAGAAGGCTCTGCCTGCGATTTTTGTGATCCTCTTTCCGTCCTCTTTAGGCATGCGTAAGCACAAGTCGACCGAAAAACTTTCCAGTTTTTGCCGAAATAAAATGTAAGGGGCAAGTATCCCTTACCGTTTTTGATTTTCTTGAATTGCCTGTGACTTTCGAACCAGCGATCGAAACCTTTGATAATCATACATTTTCTTGAAGCTCTTTACGCGTACTTTGAGGTAGGACTATCAGCGAAAGCCCGTCTTCAAAAAAAATTGTTTCAGTGCTAGTGGTCGACCGAGGCGATTCGTCGATTAATCAAGTCTTTGGTTTTTTGGCTGTAACTCCGAAAATAATGCACATAGAAGGCTCTGCCTGCGATTTTTGTGATCCTCTTTCCGTCCTCTGTAGGCACGCGTAAGCACAAGTCGAACGAAAAACTTTCAATTATTTGCCGAAATAAAATGTAAGGGGTATGTATCCCTTACCGTTTCGTCTTTTTTCTTTAATCGCCTGCTACTTTCGAACCAGCGGTCGAAACCTTTGATAGTCATACATTTTCGGGAAGCTCTTGATGCGTACTTCAAGATATTACTATCAGCGACATCCCATCTTCAAAAAAAAATTGTTTCAGTAGTAGTGGTCGACCGAGGCGATTCGTTGATTAATCAAGTCTTTGGTTTTTTGGCTGTAACTCCGAAAATAATGCACTTAGAAGGCTCTGCCTCTGATTTTTGTGATCCGCTTTCCGTCCCCTTTAAGCGTGCGTAAGCACAAGTCGACCGAAAATTTTTCCAGTTTTTGCCGAAATAAAATGTACGGGGCAAGTATCCTTTAACGTTTTCTCGATTTTCTTGAATCGCCTGTAATGTTCGAACCAGCGATCGAAACCTTTGACAGTCATACATTTTCTTGACGCTCTTGACGCGTACTTTACGGTAGGACTATCACCGAAAACCCATATTTAAAAAAAAATGTTCAGTATTAGTGGTCGACCAACGCGAGTCGTCGATTAATTATGTCTTTGGTTTTTTGGCTGTAACTCCGAAAATAATGCACCTAGAAGGCTCTGCCTGCGATTTTTGTGATCCTCTTTCCGTCCCCTTTAAGCGTGCGTAAGCACAAGTCGACCGAAAATGTTTCCAGTTTTTGCCGAAATAAAATGTAAGGTGCAAGTATCCTTTAACGTTTTCTCGATTTTCTTGAATCGCCTGTAACTTTCGAACCATCGATCGAAACCTTTAACAGTAATACATTTTCTTGAAGCTCTTGACGCGTACTTTCAGATAGGACTATCAGCGAAAGCCCATCATCAAAAAAATTTGTTTCAGTACTAGTGGTCGACCAAGGCGATTCGTCGATTAATCAAGTCTTTGGTTTTTTGGCTGTAACTCCGAAAATAATGCACATAGAAGGCTCTGCCTGCGATTTTTGTGATCCTCTTTCCGTCCTCTTTAGGCATGCGTAAGAACAAGTCGACCGAAAAACTTTCCAGTTTTTGCCGAAGTAAAATGTAAGGGGCAAGTATCCCTTACCGTTTTCTAGATTTTCTTGAGTCGCCTGTAACTTTCGAACCAGCGATCGAAAACTTTGATAATCATACATTTTCTTGAAGCTCTTTACGCGTACTTTGAGGTAGGACTATCAGCGAAAGCCCGTCTTCAAAAACAATTGTTTCAGTGCTAGTGGTCGACCGAGGCGATTCGTCGATTAATCAAGTCTTTGGTTTTTGGGCTGTAACTCCAAAAATAATGTACTTAGAAGGCTCTGCCTGCGATTTTTGTGATCCGCTTTCCGTCCCCTTTAAGCGTGCGTAAGCACAAGTCGACCGAAAATTTTTCCAGTTTTTGCCGAAATAAAATGTAAGGGGCAAGTATCCTTTAACGTTTTCTCGATTTTCTTGAATCGCCTGTAACTTTCGAACCATCGATCGAAACCTTTGACAGTAATACATTTTCTTGAAGCTCTTGACGCGTACTTTCAGATAGGACTATCAGCGAAAGCCCATCATCAAAAAAATTTGTTTCAGTACTAGTGGTCGACCAAGGCGATTCGTCGATTAATCAAGTCTTTGGTTTTTTGGCTGTAACTCCGAAAATAATGCACTTAGAAGGCTCTGCCTGCGATTTTTGTGATCCTCTTTCCGTCCTCTTTAAGCATGCGTAAGCACAAGTCGACCGAAAAACATTCCAGTTTTTGCCGAAATGAAATGTAAGGGATATGTATCCCTTACCGTCTTCTCGATTTTCCTGAATCGCCTGTAACTTTCGAACCAGCGATCGAAACCTTTGATAATCATACATTTTCTTGAAGCTCTTTACGCGTACTCTAAGGTAGGGCTATCAGCGAAAGCCCGTTTCAAAAAAAATTGTTTCAGTGCTAGTGGTCGACCGAAGCGATTCGTCGATTAATCAAGTCTTTGGTTTTTTGGCTGTAACTCCGAAAATAATGCACTTAGAAGGCTCTGCCTGCGATTTTTGTGATCCGCTTTCCGTCCTCTTTAGGCATGCGTAAGCACAAGTCGACCGAAAAACTTTCCCGTTTTTGCCGAAATAAAATGTAAGGGGCAAGTATCCCTTACCGTTTTCTCGATTTTCTGGAATTGCCTGTAACTTTCGAACCAGCGATCGAAACCTTTGATAATCATACATTTTCTTGAAGCTCTTGACGCGTACTTTAAGGTAGGACTATTACCGAAAGCCCATATTTAAAAAAAAATGTTCAGTACTAGTGATCGACCAACGCGATTCGTCGATTAATTATGTCTTTGGTTTTTTGGCTGTAACTCCGAAAATAATGCACTTAGAAGGCTCTGCCTTCGATTTTTGTGATCCGCTTTCCGTCCCCTTTAAGCGTGCGTAAGCACAAGTCGACCGAAAATTTTTCCAGTTTTTGCCGAAATAAAATGTAAGGGGCAAGTATCCTTTAACGTTTTCTCGATTTTCTTGAATCGCCTGTAACTTTCGAACCATCGATCGAAACCTTTGACAGTAATACATTTTCTTGAAGCTCTTGACGCGTACTTTCAGATAGGACTATCAGCGAAAGCCCATCATCAAAAAAATTTGTTTCAGTACTAGTGGTCGACCAAGGCGATTCGTCGATTAATCAAGTCTTTGGTTTTTTGGCTGTAACTCCGAAAATAATGCACTTAGAAGGCTCTGCCTGCGATTTTTGTGATCCGCTTTCCGTCCCCTTTAAGCGTGCGTAAGCACAAGTCGACCGAAAATTTTTCCAGTTTTTGCCGAAATAAAATGTAAGGGGCAAGTATCCTTTAACGTTTTCTCGATTTTCTTGAATCGCCTGTAACTTTCGAACCAGCGATCGGAACCTTTGATAATTATACATTTTCTTGAAGCTCTTGACGCGTTCCTTAAGATAGGACTATCAGTGAAAGCCCATCATCAAAAAAACTTGTTTCAGTACTAGTGGTCGACCAAGGCGATTCGTCGATTAATCAAGTCTTTGGTTTTTTGGCTGTAACTCCAAAAATAATGCACTTAGAAGGCTCTGCCTGCGATTTTTGTGATCCACTTTCCGTCCTCTGTAGGCATGCGTAAGCACAAGTCGAACGAAAAACTTTCCAGTTTTTGCCGAAATAAAATGTAAGGGGCAAGTATCCCTTACCGTTTTCTCGATTTTCTTGAATCGCCTGTAACCTTCGAAACAGCGATCGAAACCTTTGATAATCATACATTTTCATGAAGCTCTTGACGCGTACTTTAAGGTAGGACTATTACCGAAAACCCATATTTAAAAAAAAAATGTTTCAGTGCTAGTGGTCGACCGAGGCGATTCGTCGATTAATCAAGTCTTTGGTTTTTCGGCTGTAACTCCGAAAATAATGCACTTAGAAGGCTCTGCCTGCGATTTTTCTGATCCTCTTTCCGTCCTCTTTAAGCGAGCGTAAGCACAAGTCGACCGAAACACTTTCCATTTTTTGCCGAAATAAAATGTATGGGGTATGTATCCTTTACCGTTTCCTCGATTTTCTTTAATCGCCTGTTACTTTCAAACCAGCGATCGAAACCTTTGATAATCCCACATTTTCTTGAAGCTCTTGACGCGTTCTGTAAGATAGGACTATCACCGAAAGCCCATATTTAAAAAAAAATGTTCAGTACTAGTGGTCGACCAAGGCGATTCGTCGATTAATCAAGTCTTTGGTTTTTTGGCTGTAACTCCGAAAATAATGCACTTAGAAGGCTCTGCCTGCGATTTTTGTGATCCTCTTTCCGTCCTCTTTAGGCATGCGTAAGCACAAGTCGACCGAAAAACTTTCCAGTTTTTGCCGAAATGAAATGTAAGGGATATGTATCCCTTAACGTCTTCTCGATTTTCCTGAATCGCCTGTAACTTTCGAACCAGCGATCGAAACCTTTGATAATCATACATTTTCTTGAAGCTCTTGACGCGTACTTTAAGGTAGGACTATCACCGAAAGCCCATATTTAAAAAAAAATGTTCAGGACTAGTGATCGACCAACGCGATTCGTCGATTAATTATGTCTTTGGTTTTTTGGCTGTAACTCCGAAAATAATGCACTTAGAAGGCTCTGCCTTCGATTTTTGTGATCCGCTTTCCGTCCCCTTTAAGCGTGCGTAAGCACAAGTCGACCGAAAATTTTTCCAGTTTTTGCCGAAATAAAATGTAAGGGGCAAGTATCCTTTAACGTTTTCTCGATTTTCTTGAATCACCTGTAACTTTCGAACCATCGATCGAAACCTTTGACAGTAATACATTTTCTTGAAGCTCTTGACGCGTACTTTCAGATAGGACTTTCAGCGAAAGCCCATCATCAAAAAAATTTGTTTCAGTACTAGTGGTCGACCAAGGCGATTCGTCGATTAATCAAGTCTTTGGTTTTTTGGCTGTAACTCCGAAAATAATGCACTTAGAAGGCTCTGCCTGCGATTTTTGTGATCCGCTTTCCGTCCCCTTTAAGCGTGCGTAAGCACAAGTCGACCGAAAATTTTTCCAGTTTTTGCCGAAATAAAATGTAAGGGGCAAGTATCCTTTAACGTTTTCTCGATTTTCTTGAATCGCCTGTAACTTTCGAACCAGCGATCGAAACCTTTGATAGTCATACATTTTCTTGAAACTCTTGACGCGTACTTTCAGATAGGACTATCAGCGAAAGCCCATCATCAATAAAAATTGTTTCAGTACTAGTGGTCGACCAAGGCAATTCGTCAATTGATCAAGTCTTTGGTTTTTTGGCTGTAACTCCGAAAATAATGCACTTAGAAGGCTCTGCCTGCGATTTTTGTGATCCTCTTTCCGTCCTCTTTAAGCATGCGTAAGCACAAGTCGACCGAAAAACATTCCAGTTTTTGCCGAAATGAAATGTAAGGGATATGTATCCCTTACCGTCTTCTCGATTTTCCTGAATCGCCTGTAACTTTCGAACCAGCGATCGAAACCTTTGATAATCATACATTTTCTTGAAGCTCTTTACGCGTACTTTGAGGTAGGACTATCAGCGAAAGCCCGTCTTCAAAAAAAATTGTTTCAGTGCTAGTGGTCGACCAAGGCGATTCGTCGATTAATCAAGTCTTTGGTTTTTTGGCTGTAACTCCGAGAATAATGCACTTAGAAGGCTCTGCCTGCGATTTTTGTGATCCTCTTTCCGTCCACTTTAAGCATGCATAAGCACAAGTCGACCGAAAATTTTTCCAGTTTTTGCCGAAATAAAATGTATGGGGCAAGTATCCTTTAACGTTTTCTCGATTTTCTTGAATCGCCTGTAACTTTCGAACCAGCGATCGAAACCTTTGACAGTAATACATTTTCTTGAAGCTCTTGACGCGTACTTTCAGATAGGACTATCAATGAAAGCCCGTCTTCAAAAAAAATTGTTTCAGCGCTAGTGGTCGACCGAGGCGATTCGTCGATTAATCAAGTCTTTGGTTTTTTGGCTGTAACTCCGAAAATAATGCACTTAGAAGGCTCTGCCTGCGATTTTTGTGGTCCTCTTTCCGTCCTCTGTAGGCATGCGTAAGCACAAGTCGAACGAAAAACTTTCAATTATTTGCCGAAATAAAATGTAAGGGGTATGTATCCCTTACCGTTTCCTCTTTTTTCTTTAATCGCCTGCTACTTTCGAACCAGCGGTCGAAACCTTTGATAGTCATACATTTTCGGGAAGCTCTTGATGCGTACTTCAAGATATTACTATCAGCGACATCCCATCTTCAATAAAAAATTGTTTCAGTAGTAGTGGTCGACCGAGGCGATTCGTCGATTAATCAAGTCTTTTGTTTTTTGGCTGTAACTCCGAAAATAATGCACTTAGAAAGCTCTGCCTGCGATTTTTGTGATCCTCTTTCCGTCCCTTTTACGCGTGCGTAAGCACAAGTCCACCGAAAAACTTTCCAGTTTTTACCGAAATAAAATGTAAGGGGCAAGTATCCCTTACCGTTTTTTGATTTTCTTGAGTCGCCTGTAACTTTCGAACCAGCGATCGAAACCTTTGATAATCATACATATTCTTGAAGCTCTTTACCCGTACTTGGAGGTAGGACTATCAGCGAAAGCCCGTCTCCAAAAAAATTGTTTCAGTACTAGTGGTCGACCGAGGCGATTCGTCGATTAATGAAGTCTTTGGTTTTTTGGCTGTAACTCCGAAAATAATGCACTTAAAAGGCTCTGCCTCCGATTTTTGTGATCCGCTTTCCGTCCCCTTTAAGCGTGCGTAAGCACAAGTCGACCGAAAATTTTTCCAGTTTTTGCCGAAATAAAATGTAAGGGGCAAGTATCCTTTAACGTTTTCTCGATTTTCTTGAATCGCCTGTAACTTTCGAACCAGCGATCGAAACCTTTGACAGTAATACATTTTCTTGAAGCTCTTGACGCGTACTTTCAGATAGGACTATCAGCGAAAGCCCATCATCAAAAAAATTTGTTTCAGTACTAGTGGTCGACCAAGGCGATTCGTCGATTAATCAAGTCTTTGGTTTTTTGGCTGTAACTCCGAAAATAATGCACATAGAAGGCTCTGCCTGCGATTTTTGTGATCCTCTTTCCGTCCTCTTTAGGCATCCGTAAGAACAAGTCGACCGAAAAACTTTCCAGTTTTTGCCGAAGTAAAATGTAAGGGGCAAGTATCCCTTACCGTTTTCTAGATTTTCTTGAGTCGCCTGTAACTTTCGAACCAGCGATCGAAACCTTTGATAATCATACATTTTCTTGAAGCTCTTTACGCGTACTTTGAGGTAGGACTATCAGCGAAAGCCCGTCTTCAAAAAAAATTATTTCAGTGCTAGTGGTCGACCGAGGCGATTCGTCGATTAATCAAGTCTTTGGTTTTTTGGCTGTAACTCCGAAAATAATGCACTTAGAAGGCTCTGCCTGCGATTTTTGTGATCCTCTTTCCGTCCCCTTTAAGCGTGCGTAAGCACAAGTCGACCGAAAATTTTTCCAGTTTTTGCCGAAATAAAATGTAAGGGGCAAGTATCCTTTAACGTTTTCTCGATTTTCTTGAATCGCCTGTAACTTTCGAACCAGCGATCGAAACCTTTGACAGTAATACATTTTCTTGAAGCTCTTGTCGCGTACTTTCAGATAGGACTATCAATGAAAGCCCATCATCAAAAAAAATTGTTTCAGTACTAGTGGTCGACCAAGGCGATTCGTCGATTAATCAAGTCTTTGGTTTTTTGGCTGTAACTCCGAAAATAATGCACTTAGAAGGCTCTGCCTGCGATTTTTGCGATCCTCTTTCCGTCCTCTTTAGGCATGCGTAAGCACAAGTCGACCGAAAAACATTCCAGTTTTTGCCGAAATGAAATGTAAGGGATATGTATCCCTTAACGTCTTCTCGATTTTCTTGAGTCGCCTGTAACTTTCGAACCAGCGATCGAAACCTTTGATAATCATACATCTTCTTGAAGCTCTTGACGCGTACTTTACGGTAGGACTATCACCGAAAGCCCATATTTAAAAAAAAATGTTCAGTACTAGTGGTCGACCAACGCGATTCGTCGATTAATCAAGTCTTTGGTTTTTTGGCTGTAACTCCGAAAATAATGCACTTAGAAGGCTCTGCCTTCGATTTTTCTGATCCGCTTTCCGTCCCCTTTAAGCGTGCGTAAGCACAAGTCGACCGAAAATTTTTCCAGTTTTTACCGAAATAAAATGTAAGGGGCAAGTATCCTTTAACGTTTTCTTGATTTTCTTGAATCGCCTGTAACTTTCGAACCAGCGATCGAAACCTTTGATAATCATAGATGTTCTTGAAGCTCTTTACGCGTACTTTGTGGTAGGACTATCAGCGAAAGCCCGTCTTCAGAAAAAATTGTTTCAGTGCTAGTGGTCGACCGAGGCGATTCGTCAATTAATCAAGTCTTTGGTTTTTTGGCTGTAACTCCGATAATAATGCACTTAGAAGGCTCTGCCTGTGATTTTTGTGATCCTCTTTCCGTCCTCTTTAAGCGTGCGTTAGCACAAGTCGACCGAAACACTTTCCATTTTTTGCCGAAATAAAATGTAAGGGGTATGTATCCTTCACCGTTTCCTCGATTTTCTTTAATCGCCTGTTACTTTCAAACCAGCGATCGAAACCTTTGATAATCCCAAATTTTCTTGAAGCTCTTGACGCGTTCTGTAAGATAGGACTATCACCGAAAGCCCATATTTAAAAAGAAATGTTCGGTACTAGTGGTCGACCAAGGCGATTCGTCGATTAATCAAGTCTTTGGTTTTTTGGCTGTAACTCCGAAAATAATGCACTTAGAAGGCTCTGCCTGCGATTTTTGTGATCCTCTTTCCGTCCTCTTTAGGCACGCGTAAGCACAAGTCGACCGAAAAACTTTCCAGTTCTTGCCGAAATAAAATGTAAGGGGCAAGTATCCCTTACCGTTTTCTCGATTTTCTTGAATTGCCTGTAACTTTCGAACCAGCGATCGAAACCTTTGATAATCCCACATTTTCTTGAAGCTCTTGACGCGTACTTTAAGGTAGGACTATCACCGAAAGGCCATCATCAAAAAAAAATTGTTTCAGTAGTAGTGGTCGACCAAGGCGATTCGTCGATTAATCAAGTCTTTGGTTTTTTGGCTGTAACTCCGAAAATAATGCACTTAGAAGGCTCTGCCTGCGAGTTTTGTTATCCTCTTTCCGTCCTCTTTAGGCATGCGTAAGCACAAGTCGACCGAAAAACTTTCCAGTTTTTGCCGAAATAAAATGTAAGGGGCAAGTATCCCTTACCGTTTTCTCGAGTTTCTTGAGTCGCCTGTAACTTTCGAACCAGCGATCGAAACCTTTGATAATCATACATTTTCTTGAAGCTCTTGACGCGTTCTGTAAGATAGGACTATCACCGAAAGCCCATATTTAAAAAAAAAAGTTCAGTACTAGTGGTCGACCAAGGCGATTCGTCGATTAATCAAGTCTTTGGTTTTTTGGCTGTAACTCCGAAAATAATGCACTTAGAAGGCTCTGCCTGCGATTTTTCTGATCCTCTTTCCGTCCTCTTTAGGCATGCGTAAGCACAAGTCGACCGAAAAACTTTCCAGTTTTTGCCGAAATAAAATGTAAGGGGCAAGTATCCCTTACCGTTTTTGATTTTTTGAATTGCCTGTAACTTTCGAACCAGCGATCGAAACCTTTGATAATCATAGATTTTCTTGAAGCTCTTTACGCGTACTTTGACGTAGGACTATCAGCGAAAGCCCGTCTTCAAAAAAAATTGTTTCAGCGCTAGTGGTCGACCGAGGCGATTCGTCGATTAATCAAGTCTTTGGTTTTTTGGCTGTAACTCCGAAAATAATGCACTTAGAAGGCTCTGCCTGCGATTTTTGTGGTCCTCTTTCCGTCCTCTGTAGGCATGCGTAAGCACAAGTCGAACGAAAAACTTTCAATTATTTGCCGAAATAAAATGTAAGGGGTATGTATCCCTTACCGTTTCCTCTTTTTTCTTTAATCGCCTGCTACTTTCGAACCAGCGGTCGAAACCTTTGATAGTCATACATTTTCGGGAAGCTCTTGATGCGTACTTCAAGACATTACTATCAGCGACATCCCATCTTCAATAAAAAATTGTTTCAGTAGTAGTGGTCGACCGAGGCGATTCGTCGATTAATCAAGTCTTTGGTTTTTTGGCTGTAACTCCGAAAATAATGCACTTAGAAGGCTCTGCCTGCGATTTTTGTGATCCTCTTTCCGTCCCCTTTAAGCGTGCGTAAGCACAAGTCAACCGAAAATTTTTCCAGTTTTTGCCGAAATGAAATGTAAGGGATATGTATCCCTTAACGTCTTCTCGATTTTCCTGAATCGCCTGTAACTTTCGAACCAGCGATCGAAACCTTTGATAATCATACATTTTCTTGAAGCTCTTTACCCGTACTTTGAGGTAGGACTATCAGCGAAAGCCCGTCTCCAAAAAAAGTTCAGTACTAGTGGTCGACCGAGGCGATTCGTCGATTAATCAAGTCTTTGGTTTTTTGGCTGTAACTCCGAAAATAATGCACTTAGAAGGCTCTGCCTGCGATTTTTGTGATCCTCTTTCCGTCCTCTTTAGGCATGCGTAAGCACAAGTCGACCGAAAAACTTTCCAGTTTTTGCCGAAATAAAATGTAAGGGGCAAGTATCCCTTACCGTTTTCTCAATTTTCTTGAATTGCCTGTAACTTTCGAACCAGCGATCGAAACCTTTGATAATCCCACATTTTCTTGAAGCTCTTGACGCGTTCTGTAAGATAGGACTATCACCGAAAGCCCATATTTAAAAAAAAAATGTTCAGTACTAGTGGTCGACCAAGGCGATTCGTCGATTAATCAAGTCTTTGGTTTTTTGGCTGTAACTCCGAAAATAATGCACTTAGAAGGCTCTGCCTGCGATTTTTGTGATCCTCTTTCCGTCCTCTTTAGGCATGCGTAAGCACAAGTCGACCGAAAAACTTTCCAATTTTTGCCGAAATAAAATGTAAGGGGCAAGTATCCCTTACCGTTTTTTGATTTTCTTGAGTCGCCTGCACCTTTCGAACCAGCGATCGAAACCTTTGATAATCATACATTTTCTTGAAGCTCTTTACGCGTACTTTAAGGTAGGACTATCACCGAAAGGCCATCTTCAAAAAAAAATTGTTTCAGTAGTAGTGGTCGACCAAGGCGATTCGTCGATTAATCAAGTCTTTGGTTTTTTGGCTGTAACTCCGAAAATAATGCACTTAGAAGGCTCTGCCTGTGATTTTTGTGATCCTCTTTCCGTCCTCTTTAGGCATGCGTAAGCACAAGTCGACCGCAAATCTTTCCAGTTTTTGCCGAAATGAAATGTAAGGGATATGTATCCCTTAACGTTTTCTCGATTTTCCTGAATCGCCTGTAATTTTCGAACCAGCGATCGATACCTTTGATAGTCATACATTTTCGGGAAGCTCTTGATGCGTACTTCAAGATATTACTATCAGCGACATCCCATCTTCAATAAAAAATTGTTTCAGTAGTAGTGGTCGACCGAGGCGATTCGTCGATTAATCAAGTCTTTGGTTTTTTGGCTGTAACTCCGAAAATAATGCACTTAGAAGGCTCTGCCTGCGATTTTTGTGATCCTCTTTCCGTCCCCTTTAAGCGTGCGTAAGCACAAGTCGACCGAAAACTTTTCCAGTATTTGCCGAAATAAAATGTAAGGGGCAAGTATCCTTTAACGTTTTCTCGATTTTCTTGAATCGCCTGTAACTTTCGAACCAGCGATCGAAACCTTTGATAATCATACATTTTCTTGAAGCTCTTTACGCGTACTTTAAGGTAGGACTATCACCGATAGCCCGTATTTAAAAAAAAAATGTTCAGTACTAGTGGTCGACCAAGGCGATTCGTCGATTAATCAAGTCTTTGGTTTTTGGGCTGTAACTCCGAAAATAATGCACTTAGAAGGCTCTGCCTGCGATTTTTGTGATCCGCTTTCCGTCCCCTTTAAGCGTGCGTAAGCACAAGTCGACCGAAAATTTTTCCAGTTTTTGCCCAAATAAAATGTAAGGGGCAAGTATCCTTTAACGTTTTCTCGATTTTCATGAATCGCCTGTAACTTTCGAACCAGCGATCGAAACCTTTGACAGTAATACATTTTCTTGAAGCTCTTGACGCGTTCTTTTAAATAGGGCTATCAGCGAAAGCCCGTCTTTAAAAAAATTGTTTCAGTGCTAGTGGTCGACCGAGGCGATTCGTCGATTAATCAAGTCTTTGGTTTTTTGGCTGTAACTCCGAAAATAATGCACTTAGAAGGCTCTGCCTTCGATTTTTGTGATCCGCTTTCCGTCCCCTTTAAGCGTGCGTAAGCACAAGTCGACCGAAAATTTTTCCAGTTTTTGCCGAAATAAAATGTAAGGGGCAAGTATCCTTTAACGTTTTCTCGATTTTCTTGAATCGCCTGTAACTTTCGAACCATCGATCGAAACCTTTGACAGTAATACATTTTCTTGAAGCTCTTGACGCGGACTTTCAGATAGGACTATCAGCGAAAGCCCATCATCAAAAAAATTTGTTTCAGTGCTAGTGGTCGACCGAGGCGATTCGTCGATTAATCAAGTCTTTGGTTTTTGGGCTGTAACTCCGAAAATAATGCACTCAGAAGGCTCTGCCTACGATTTTTGTGATCCTCTTTCCGTCCTCGTTAGGCATGCGTAAGCACAAGTCGACCGAAAAACTTTCCAGTTTTTGCCGAAATAAAATGTAAGGGGCAAGTATCCCTTACCGTTTTCTCGATTTTCTTGAATTGCCTGTAACTTTCGAACCAGCGATCGAAACCTTTGATAATCATACATTTTCTTGAAGCTCTTGACGCGTACTTTACGGTAGGACTATCACCGAAAGCCCATATTTAAAAAAAAATGTTCAGTACTAGTGGTCGACCAACGCGATTCGTCGATTAATCAAGTCTTTGGTTTTTTGGCTGTAACTCCAAAGATAATGCACTTAGAAGGCTCTGCTGCGATTTTTGTGATCCGCTTTCCGTCCTCTTTAGGCATGCGTAAGCACAAGTCGACCGAAAAAATTTCCCGTTTTTGCCGAAAAAAAATGTAAGGGGCAAGTATCCCTTACCGTTTTCTAGATTTTCTTGAGTCGCCTGTAACTTTCGAACCAGCGATCGAAACCTTTGATAATCATACATTTTCTTGAATCTCTTTATGCGTACTCTAAGGTAGGACTATCAGCGAAAGCCCGTTTCAAAAAAAATTGTTTCAGTGTTAGTGGTCGACCGAAGCGATTCGTCGATTAATCAAGTCTTTTGTTTTTTGGCTGTAACTCCGAAAATAATGCACTTAGAAGGTTCTGCCTGCGATTTTTGTGATCCTCTTTCCGTCCCTTTTACGCGTGCGTAAGCACAAGTCCACCGAAAAACTTTCCAGTTTTTACCGAAATAAAATGTGAGGGGCAAGTATCCCTTACCGTTTTTTGATTTTCTTGAGTCGCCTGTAACTTTCGAACCAGCGATCGAAACCTTTGATAATCATACATATTCTTGAAGCTCTTTACCCGTACTTGGAAGTAGGACTATCAGCGAAAGCCCGTCTCCAAAAAAATTGTTTCAGTACTAGTGGTCGACCGAGGCGATTCGTCGATTAATCAAGTCTTTGGTTTTTTGGCTGTAACTCCGAAAATAATGCACTTAAAAGGCTCTGCCTCCGATTTTTGTGATCCGCTTTCCGTCCCCTTTAAGCGTGCGTAAGCACAAGTCGACCGAAAATTTTTCCAGTTTTTGCCGAAATAAAATGTAAGGGGCAAGTATCCTTTAACGTTTTCTCGATTTTCTTGAATCGCCTGTAACTTTCGAACCAGCGATCGAAACCTTTGACAGTAATACATTTTCTTGAAGCTCTTGACGCGTACTTTCAGATAGGACTATCAGCGAAAGCCCATCATCAAAAAAATTTGTTTCAGTACTAGTGGTCGACCAAGGCGATTCGTCGATTAATCAAGTCTTTGGTTTTTTGGCTGTAACTCCGAAAATAATGCACATAGAAGGCTCTGCCTGCGATTTTTGTGATCCTCTTTCCGTCCTCTTTAGGCATCCGTAAGAACAAGTCGACCGAAAAACTTTCCAGTTTTTGCCGAAGTAAAATGTAAGGGGCAAGTATCCCTTACCGTTTTCTAGATTTTCTTGAGTCGCCTGTAACTTTCGAACCAGCGATCGAAACCTTTGATAATCATACATTTTCTTGAAGCTCTTGACGCGTACTTTACGGTAGGACTATCACCGAAAGCCCATATTTAAAAAAAAAAGTTCAGTACTAGTGGTCGACCAAGGCGATTCGTCGATTAATCAAGTCTTTGGTTTTTTGGCTGTAACTCCGAAAATAATGCACTTAGAAGGCTCTGCCTGAGATTTTTGTGATCCTCTTTCCGTCCTCTTTAGGCATGCGTAAGCACAAGTCGACCGGAAAACTTTCCAGTTTTTGCAGAAATAAAATGTAAGGGGCAAGTATCCCTTACCGTTTTCTCGATTTTCTTGAATTGCCTGTAACTTTCGAACCAGCGATCGAAACCTTTGACAGTAATACATTTTCTTGAAGCTCTTGACGCGTACTTTCAGATAGGACTATCAGTGAAAGCCCATCATCAAAAAAAATTTTTTCAGTACTAGTGGTCGACCAAGGCGATTCGTCGATTAATCAAGTCTTTGGTTTTTTGGCTGTAACTCCAAAAATAATGCACTTAGAAGGCTCTGCCTGCGATTTTTGTGATCCACATTCCGTCGCCTTTAAGCGTGCGTAAGCACAAGTCGACCGAAAAACTTTCCAGTTTTTGCCGAAATAAAATGTAAGGGGCAAGTATCCCTTACCGTTTTCTCGATTTTCTTGAATTGCCTGTAACTTTCGAACCAGCGATCGAAACCTTTGATAATCATACATTTTCTTGAAGCTCTTGACGCGTACTTTACGGTAGGACTATCACCGAAAGCCCATATTTAAAAAAAAATGTTCAGTACTAGTGGTCGACCAACGCGATTCGTCGATTAATCAAGTCTTTGGTTTTTTGGCTGTAACTCCGAAAATAATGCACTTAGAAGGCTCTGCCTTCGATTTTTCTGATCCGCTTTCCGTCCCCTTTAAGCGTGCGTAAGCACAAGTCGACCGAAAATTTTTCCAGTTTTTACCGAAATAAAATGTAAGGGGCAAGTATCCTTTAACGTTTTCTTGATTTTCTTGAATCGCCTGTAACTTTCGAACCAGCGATCGAAACCTTTGATAATCATACATGTTCTTGAAGCTCTTTACGCGTACTTTGTGGTAGGACTATCAGCGAAAGCCCGTCTTCAGAAAAAATTGTTTCAGTGCTAGTGGTCGACCGAGGCGATTCGTCAATTAATCAAGTCTTTGGTTTTTTGGCTGTAACTCCGATAATAATGCACTTAGAAGGCTCTGCCTGTGATTTTTGTGATCCTCTTTCCGTCCTCTTTAAGCGTGCGTTAGCACAAGTCGACCGAAACACTTTCCATTTTTTGCCGAAATAAAATGTAAGGGGTATGTATCCTTCACCGTTTCCTCGATTTTCTTTAATCGCCTGTTACTTTCAAACCAGCGATCGAAACCTTTGATAATCCCAAATTTTCTTGAAGCTCTTGACGCGTTCTGTAAGATAGGACTATCACCGAAAGCCCATATTTAAAAAGAAATGTTCGGTACTAGTGGTCGACCAAGGCGATTCGTCGATTAATCAAGTCTTTGGTTTTTTGGCTGTAACTCCGAAAATAATGCACTTAGAAGGCTCTGCCTGCGATTTTTGTGATCCTCTTTCCGTCCTCTTTAGGCATGCGTAAGCACAAGTCGACCGAAAAACTTTCCAGTTTTTGCCGAATAAAATGTAAGGGGCAAGTATCCCTTACCGTTTTCTCGATTTTCTTGAATTGCCTGTAACTTTCGAACCAGCGATCGAAACCTTTGATAATCCCACATTTTCTTGAAGCTCTTGACGCGTACTTTAAGGTAGGACTATCACCGAAAGGCCATCATCAAAAAAAAATTGTTTCAGTAGTAGTGGTCGACCAAGGCGATTCGTCGATTAATCAAGTCTTTGGTTTTTTGGCTGTAACTCCGAAAATAATGCACTTAGAAGGCTCTGCCTGCGAGTTTTGTTATCCTCTTTCCGTCCTCTTTAGGCATGCGTAAGCACAAGTCGACCGAAAAACTTTCCAGTTTTTGCCGAAATAAAATGTAAGGGGCAAGTATCCCTTACCGTTTTCTCGAGTTTCTTGAGTCGCCTGTAACTTTCGAACCAGCGATCGAAACCTTTGATAATCATACATTTTCTTGAAGCTCTTGACGCGTTCTGTAATATAGGACTATCACCGAAAGCCCATATTTAAAAAAAAAAGTTCAGTACTAGTGGTCGACCAAGGCGATTCGTCGATTAATCAAGTCTTTGGTTTTTTGGCTGTAACTCCGAAAATAATGCACTTAGAAGGCTCTGCCTGCGATTTTTCTGATCCTCTTTCCGTCCTCTTTAGGCATGCGTAAGCACAAGTCGACCGAAAAACTTTCCAGTTTTTGCCGAAATAAAATGTAAGGGGCAAGTATCCCTTACCGTTTTTGATTTTTTGAATTGCCTGTAACTTTCGAACCAGCGATCGAAACCTTTGATAATCATAGATTTTCTTGAAGCTCTTTACGCGTACTTTGACGTAGGACTATCAGCGAAAGCCCGTCTTCAAAAAAAATTGTTTCAGCGCTAGTGGTCGACCGAGGCGATTCGTCGATTAATCAAGTCTTTGGTTTTTTGACTGTAACTCCGAAAATAATGCACTTAGAAGGCTCTGCCTGCGATTTTTGTGGTCCTCTTTCCGTCCTCTGTAGGCATGCGTAAGCACAAGTCGAACGAAAAACTTTCAATTATTTGCCGAAATAAAATGTAAGGGGTATGTATCCCTTACCGTTTCCTCTTTTTTCTTTAATCGCCTGCTACTTTCGAACCAGCGGTCGAAACCTTTGATAGTCATACATTTTCGGGAAGCTCTTGATGCGTACTTCAAGATATTACTATCAGCGACATCCCATCTTCAATAAAAAATTGTTTCAGTAGTAGTGGTCGACCGAGGCGATTCGTCGATTAATCAAGTCTTTGGTTTTTTGGCTGTAACTCCGAAAATAATGCACTTAGAAGGCTCTGCCTGCGATTTTTGTGATCCTCTTTCCGTCCCCTTTAAGCGTGCGTAAGCACAAGTCAACCGAAAATTTTTCCAGTTTTTGCCGAAATGAAATGTAAGGGATATGTATCCCTTAACGTCTTCTCGATTTTCCTGAATCGCCTGTAACTTTCGAACCAGCGATCGAAACCTTTGATAATCATACATTTTCTTGAAGCTCTTTACCCGTACTTTGAGGTAGGACTATCAGCGAAAGCCCGTCTCCAAAAAAAGTTCAGTACTAGTGGTCGACCGAGGCGATTCGTCGATTAATCAAGTCTTTGGTTTTTTGGCTGTAACTCCGAAAATAATACACTTAGAAGGCTCTGCCTGCGATTTTTGTGATCCTCTTTCCGTCCTCTTTAGGCATGCGTAAGCACAAGTCGACCGAAAAACTTTCCAGTTTTTGCCGAAATAAAATGTAAGGGGCAAGTATCCCTTACCGTTTTCTCAATTTTCTTGAATTGCCTGTAACTTTCGAACCAGCGATCGAAACCTTTGATAATCCCACATTTTCTTGAAGCTCTTGACGCGTTCTGTAAGATAGGACTATCACCGAAAGCCCATATTTAAAAAAAAAAGTTCAGTACTAGTGGTCGACCAACGCGATTCGTCGATTAATCAAGTCTTTGGTTTTTTGGCTGTAACTCCGAAAATAATGCACTTAGAAGGCTCTGCCTTCGATTTTTCTGATCCGCTTTCCGTCCCCTTTAAGCGTGCGTAAGCACAAGTCGACCGAAAATTTTTCCAGATTTTACCGAAATAAAATGTAAGGGGCAAGTATCCTTTAACGTTTTCTCGATTTTCTTGAATCGCCTGTAACTTTCGAACCAGCGATCGAAACCTTTGATAATCATACATGTTTCTAAGCTCTTTACGCGTACTTTGTGGTAGGACTATCAGCGAAAGCCCGTCTTCAGAAAAAATTGTTTCAGTGCTAGTGGTCGACCGAGGCGATTCGTCGATTAATCAAGTCTTTGGTTTTTTGGCTGTAACTCCGAAAATAATGCACTTAGAAGGCTCTGCCTGTGATTTTTGTGATCCTCTTTCCGTCCTCTTTAAGCGTGCGTTAGCACAAGTCGACCGAAACACTTTCCATTTTTTGCCGAAATAAAATGTAAGGGGTATGTATCCTTTACCGTTTCCTCGATTTTCGTTAATCGCCTGTTACTTTCAAACCAGCGATCGAAACCTTTGATAATCATACATTTTCTTGAAGCTCTTGACGCGTTCTGTAAGATAGGACTATCACCAAAAGCCCATATTTAAAAAAAAAAGTTCAGTACTAGTGGTCGACCAAGGCGATTCGTCGATTAATCAAGTCTTTGGTTTTTTGGCTGTAACTCCGAAAATAATGCACTTAGAAGGCTCTGCCTGCGATTTTTCTGATCCTCTTTCCGTCCTCTTTAGGCATGCGTAAGCACAAGTCGACCGAAAAACTTTCCAGTTTTTGCCGAAATAAAATGTAAGGGGCAAGTATCCCTTACCGTT
The DNA here is from genome assembly GCA_914767735.1 of Anoplius nigerrimus. Classification (NCBI taxonomy): domain Eukaryota; kingdom Metazoa; phylum Arthropoda; class Insecta; order Hymenoptera; family Pompilidae; genus Anoplius; species Anoplius nigerrimus. The sequence continues at coordinate 635,115 of OU612079.1, read as the reverse complement.
TTTTGATTTTCTTGAGTCGCCTGTACCTTTCGAACCAGCGATCGAAACCTTTGATAATCATACATTTTCTTGAAGCTCTTTACGCGTACTTTAAGGTAGGACTATCACCGAAAGGCCATCTTCAAAAAAAAATTGTTTCAGTTGTAGTGGTCAACCAAGGCGATTCGTCGATTAATCAAGTCTTTGGTTTTTTGGCTGTAACTCCGAAAATAATGCACTTAGAAGGCTCTGCCTGTGATTTTTGTGATCCTCTTTCCGTCCTCTTTAGGCATGCGTAAGCACAAGTCGACCGCAAAACTTTCCAGTTTTTGCCGAAATGAAATGTAAGGGATATGTATCCCTTAACGTTTTCTCGATTTTCCTGAATTGCCTGTAATTTTCGAACCAGCGATCGATACCTTTGATAATCATACATTTTCTTGAAGCTCCTGACGCGTACTTTACGGTAGGACTATCACCGAAAGCCCATATTTAAAAAAAAATGTTCAGTACTAGTGGTCGACCAAGGCGATTCGTCGATTAATCAAGTCTTTGGTTTTTTGGCTGTAACTCCGAAAATAATGCACTTAGATGGCTCTGCCTTCGATTTTTCTGATCCGCTTTCCGTCCCCTTTAAGCGTGCGTAAGCACAAGTCGACCGAAAATTTTTCCAGTTTTTACCGAAATAAAATGTAAGGGGCAAGTATCCTTTAACGTTTTCTCGATTTTCTTGAATCGCCTGTAACTTTCGAACCAGCGATCGAAACCTTTGATAATCATACATGTTCTTGAAGCTCTTTACGCGTACTTTGTGGTAGGACTATCAGCGAAAGCCCGTCTTCAGAAAAAATTGTTTCAGTGCTAGTGGTCGACCGAGGCGATTCGTCGATTAATCAAGTCTTTGGTTTTTTGGCTGTAACTCCGAAAATAATGCACTTAGAAGGCTCTGCCTGTGATTTTTGTGATCCTCTTTCCGTCCTCTTTAAGCGTGCGTTAGCACAAGTCGACCGAAACACTTTCCATTTTTTGCCGAAATAAAATGTAAGGGGTATGTATCCTTTACCGTTTCCTCGATTTTCTTTAATCGCCTGTAACTTTCGAACCAGCGATCGAAACCTTTGATAATTTCACATTTTCTTGAAGCTCTTGACGCGTTCTGTAAGATAGGACTATCACCGAAAGCCCATATTTAAAAAAAAATGTTCAGTACTAGTGGTCGACCAACGCGATTCGTCGATTAATCAAGTCTTTGGTTTTTTGGCTGTAACTCCGAAAATAATGCACTTAGAAGGCTCTGCCTTCGATTTTTCTGATCCGCTTTCCGTCCCCTTTAAGCGTGCGTAAGCACAAGTCGACCGAAAATTTTTGCAGTTTTTACCGAAATAAAATGTAAGGGGCAAGTATCCTTTAACGTTTTCTCGATTTTCTTGAATCGCCTTTAACTTTCGAACCAGCCATCGAAACCTTTGATAATCATACATGTTCTTGAAGCTCTTTACGCGTACTTTGTGGTAGGACTATCAGCGAAAGCCCGTCTTCAGAAAAAATTGTTTCAGTGCTAGTGGTCGACCGAGGCGATTCGTCGATTAATCAAGTCTTTGGTTTTTTGGCTGTAACTCCGAAAATAATGCACTTAGAAGGCTCTGCCTGTGATTTTTGTGATCCTCTTTCCGTCCTCTTTAAGCGTGCGTTAGGACAAGTCGACCGAAACACTTTCCATTTTTTGCCGAAATAAAATGTAAGGGGTATGTATCCTTCACCGTTTCCCCGATTTTCTTTAATCGCCTGTTACTTTCAAACCAGCGATCGAAACCTTTGATAATCCCACATTTTTCTGAAGCTCTTGACGCGTTCTGTAAGATAGGACTATCACCGAAAGCCCATATTTAAAAAAAAATGTTCAGTACTAGTGGTCGACCAAGGCGATTCGTCGATTAATCAAGTCTTTGGTTTTTTGGCTGTAACTCCGAAAATAATGCACTTAGAAGGCTCTGCCTGCGATTTTTGTGATCCTCTTGCCGTCCTCTTTAGGCATGCGTAAGCACAAGTCGACCGAAAAACTTTCCAATTTTTGCCGAAATAAAATGTAAGGGGCAAGTATCCCTTACCGTTTTTTGATTTTCTTGAGTCGCCTGTAACTTCCGAACCAGCGATCGAAACCTTCGATAATCATACATGTTCTTGAAGCTCTTTACGCGTACTTTGAGGTAGGACTATCAGCGAAAACCCATCTTTAAAAAAATTGTTTCTGTACTAGTGGTCGACCGAGGCGATTCGTCTATTAATCAAGTCTTTGGTTTTTTGGCTGTAACTCCGAAAATATTGCACTTAGAAGGCTCTGCCTGCGATTTTTGTGATCCTCTTTCCGTCTTCTTTAGGCATGCGTAAGCACAAGTCGACCGGAAAACTTTCCAGTTTTTGCCGAAATAAAATGTAAGGGGCAAGTATCCCTTACCGTTTTCTCGATTTTCTTGAATTGCCTGTAACTTTCGAACCAGCGATCGAAACCTTTGACAGTAATACATTTTCTTGAAGCTCTTGACGCGTACTTTCAGATAGGACTATCAGTGAATGCCCATCATCAAACGAAATTTTTTCAGTACTATTGGTCGACCAAGGCGATTCGTCGATTAATCAAGTCTTTGGTTTTTTGGCTGTAACTCCAAAAATAATGCACTTAGAAGGCTCTGCCTGCGATTTTTGTGATCCTCTTTCCGTCCTCTGTAGGCATGCGTAAGCACAAGTCGAACGAAAAACTTTCAATTATTTGCCGAAATAAAATGTAAGGGGTATGTATCCCTTACCGTTTCCTCTTTTTTCTTTAATCGCCTGCTACTTTCGAACCAGCGGTCGAAACCTTTGATAGTCATACATTTTCGGGAAGCTCTTGATGCGTACTTCAAGATATTACTATCAGCGACATCCCATCTTCAAAAAAAAATTGTTTCAGTAGTAGTGGTCGACCGAGGCGATTCGTCGATTAATCAAGTCTTTGGTTTTTTGGCTGTAACTCCGAAAATAATGCACTTAGAAGGCTCTGCCTGCGAATTTTGTGATCCTCTTTCCGTCCCCTTTAAGCGTGCGTAAGCACAAGTCGACCGAAAATTTTTCCAGTTTTTGCCGAAATGAAATGTAAGGGATATGTATCCCTTAGCGTCTTCTCGATTTTCCTGAATCGCCTGTAACTTTCGAACCAGCGATCGAAACCTTTGATAATCATACATTTTCTTGAAGCTCTTTACCCGTACTTTGAGGTAGGACTATCAGCGAAAGCCCGTCTCCAAAAAAATTTTTTCAGTACTAGTGGTCGACCGAGGCGATTCGTCGATTAATCAAGTCTTTGGTTTTTTGGCTGTAACTCCGAAAATAATGCACTTAGAAGGCTCTGCCTCCGATTTTTGTGATCCGCTTTCCGTCCCCTTTAAGCGTGCGTAAGCACAAGTCGACCGAAAATTTTTCCAGTTTTTGCCGAAATAAAATGTAAGGGGCAAGTATCCTTTAACGTTTTCTCGATTTTCTTGAATCGCCTGTAATTTTCGAACCAGCGATCGAAACCTTTGACAGTCATACATTTTCTTGACGCTCTTGACGCGTACTTTACGGTAGGACTATCACCGAAAACCCATATTTAAAAAAAAATGTTCAGTATTAGTGGTCGACCAAGGCGATTCGTCGATTAATCAAGTCTTTGGTTTTTTGGCTGTAACTCCGAAAATAATGCACTTAGAAGGCTCTGCCTGCGATTTTTGTGATCCTCTTTCCGTCCCCTTTAAGCGTGCGTAAGCACAAGTCGACCGAAAATTTTTCCAGTTTTTGCCGAAATAAAATGTAAGGGGCAAGTATCCCTTACCGTTTTCTCGATTTTCTTGAATTGCCTGTAACTTTCGAACGAGCGATCGAAACCTTTGATAATCCCACATTTTCTTGAAGCTCTTGACGCGTTCTGTAAGATAGGACTATCACCGAAAGCCCATATTTAAAAAAAAATGTTCAGTACTAGTGGTCGACCAAGGCGATTCGTCGATTAATCAAGTCTTTGGTTTTTTGGCTGTAACTCCGAAAATAATGCACTTAGAAGGCTCTGCCTGCGATTTTTGTGATCCTCTTTCCGTCCTCTTTAGGCATGCGTAAGCACAAGTCGACCGAAAAACTTTCCAGTTTTTGCCGAAATGAAATGTAAGGGATATGTATCCCTTAACGTTTTCTCGATTTTCCTGAATCGCCTGTAATTTTCGAACCAGCGATCGATACCTTTGATAATCATACATTTTCTTGAAGCTCCTGACGCGTACTTTACGGTAGGACTATCACCGAAAGCCCATATTTAAAAAAAAATTTTCAGTACTAGTGGTCGACCAAGGCGATTCGTCGATTAATCAAGTCTTTGGTTTTTTGGCTGTAACTCCGAAAATAATGCACTTAGAAGGCTCTGCCTGCGATTTTTCTGATCCTCTTTCCGTCCTCTTTAGGCATGCGTAAGCACAAGTCGACCGAAAAACTTTCCAGTTTTTGCCGAAATAAAATGTAAGGGGCAAGTATCCCTTACCGTTTTTTGATTTTCTTGAGTCGCCTGTAACTTTCGAACCAGCGATCGAAACCTTTGATAATCATACATGTTCTTGAAGCTCTTTACGCGTACTTTGAGGTAGGACTATCAGCGAAAGCCCATCTTTAAAAAAATTGTTTCTGTACTAGTGGTCGACCGAGGCGATTCGTCTATTAATCAAGTCTTTGGTTTTTTGGCTGTAACTCCGAAAATATTGCACTTAGAAGGCTCTGCCTGCGATTTTTGTGATCCTCTTTCCGTCCTCTTTAGGCATGCGTAAGCACAAGTCGACCGGAAAACTTTCCAGTTTTTGCCGAAATAAAATGTAAGGGGCAAGTATCCCTTACCGTTTTCTCGATTTTCTTGAATTGCCTGTAACTTTCGAACCAGCGATCGAAACCTTTGACAGTAATACATTTTCTTGAAGCTCTTGACGCGTACTTTCAGATAGGACTATCAGTGAATGCCCATCATCAAAAAAAATTTTTTCAGTACTAGTGGTCGACCAAGGCGATTCGTCGATTAATCAAGTCTTTGGTTTTTTGGCTGTAACTCCAAAAATAATGCACTTAGAAGGCTCTGCCTGCGATTTTTGTGATCCACATTCCGTTCTCTGTAGGCATGCGTAAGCACAAGTCGAACGAAAAACTTTCCAGTTTTTGCCGAAATAAAATGTAAGGGGCAAGTATCCCTTACCGTTTTCTCGATTTTTTGAATCGCCTGTAACTTTCGAACCAGCGATCGAAAACTTTGATAGTCATACATTTTCCTGAAGCTCTTGACGCGTACTTCCAGATAGGACTATCAGCGAAAGCCCATCATCAAAAGAAATTGTTTCAGTACTAGTGGTCGACCAAGGCGATTCGTCGATTAATCAAGTCTTTGGTTTTTTGGCTGTAACTCCAAAAACAATGAACTTAGAAGGCTGTGCCTGCAATTTTTGTGATCCTCTTTCCGTCCTCTTTAGGCATGCGTAAGCACAAGTCGACCGAAAAACTTTCCAGTTTTTGCCGAAATAAAATGTAAGGGGCAAGTATCCCTTACCGTTTTTGATTTTCTTGAATTGCCTGTAACTTTCGAACCAGCGATCGAAACCTTTGATAATCATACATTTTCTTGAAGCTCATTTCGCGTACTTTGAGGTAGGACTATCAGCGAAAGCCCGTCTTCAAAAAAAATTGTTTCAGTGCTAGTGGTCGACCGAGGCGATTCGTCGATTAATCAAGTCTTTGGTTTTTTGGCTGTAACTCCGAAAATAATGCACTTAGAAGGCTCTGCCTGCGATTTTTGTGATCCTCTTTCCGTCCTCTGTAGGCATGCGTAAGCACAAGTGGAACGAAATACTTTCAATTATTTGCCGAAATAAAATGTAAGGGGTATGTATCCCTTACCGTTTCCTCTTTTTTCTTTAATCGCCTGCTACTTTCGAACCAGCGGTCGAAACCTTTGATAGTCATACATTTTCGGGAAGCTCTTGATGCGTACTTCAAGATATTACTATCAGCGACATCCCATCTTCAAAAAAAAATTGTTTCAGTAGTAGTGGTCGACCGAGGCGATTCGTCGATTAATCAAGTCTTTGGTTTTTTGGCTGTAACTCCGAAAATAATGCACTTAGAAGGCTCTGCCTGCGAGTTTTGTTATCCTCTTTCCGTCCTCTTTAGGCATGCGTAAGCACAAGTCGACCGAAAAACTTTCCAGTTTTTGCCGAAATAAAATGTAAGGGGCAAGTATCCCTTACCGTTTTCTCGATTTTCTTGAGTCGCCTGTAACTTTCGAACCAGCGATCGAAACCTTTGATAATCATACATTTTCTTGAAGCTCTGGACGCGTTTTGTAAGATAGGACTATCATCGAAAGCCCATATATAAAAAAAAAAGTTCAGTACTAGTGGTCGACCAAGGCGATTCGTCGATCAATCAAGTCTTTGGTTTTTTGGCTGTAACTCCGAAAATAATGCACTTAGAAGGCTCTGCCTGCGATTTATTCTGATCCTCTTTCCGTCCTCTTTAGGCATGCGTAAGCACAAGGCGACCGAAAAACTTTCCAGTTTTTGCCGAAATAAAATGTAAGGGGCAAGTATCCCTTACCGTTTTTTGATTTTCTTGAGTCGCCTGTAACTTTCGAACCAGCGATCGAAACATTTGATAATCATACATGTTCTTGAGGCTCTTTACGCGTACTTTGAGGTAGGACTATCAGCGAAAGCCCATCTTTAAAAAAATTGTTTCTGTACTAGTGGTCGACCGAGGCGATTCGTCTATTAATCAAGTCTTTGGTTTTTTGGCTGTAACTCCGAAAATAATGCACTTAGAAGGCTCTGCCTGTGATTTTTGTGATCCTCTTTCCGTCCTCTTTAAGCGTGCGTTAACACAAGTCGACCGAAACACTTTCCATTTTTTGCCGAAATAAAATGTAAGGGGTATGTATCCTTTACCGTTTCCTCGATTTTCTTTAATCGCCTGTTACTTTCAAACCAGCGATCGAAACCTTTGATAATCCCACATTTTCTTGAAGCTCTTGACGCGTTCTGTAAGATAGGACTATCACCGAAAGCCCATATTTAAAAAAAAATGTTCAGTACTAGTGGTCGACCAAGGCGATTCGTCGATCAATCAAGTCTTTGGTTTTTTGGCTGTAACTCCGAAAATAATGCACCTAGAAGGCTCTGCCTGCGATTTTTGTGATCCTCTTTCCGTCCTCTTTAGGCATGCGTAAGCACAAGTCGACCGAAAAACTCTCCAGTTTTTGCCGAAATAAAATGTAAGGGGCAAGTATCCCTTACCGTTTTCTCGATTTTCTTGAATTGCCTGTAACTTTCGAACCAGCGATCGAAACCTTTGATAATCATACATTTTCTTGAAGCTCTTGACGCGTACTTTACGGTAGGACTATCACCGAAAGCCCATATTTAAAAAAAAATGTTCAGTACTAGTGGTCGACCAACGCGATTCGTCGATTAATCAAGTCTTTGGTTTTTTGGCTGTAACTCCGAAAATAATGCACTTAGAAGGCTCTGCCTTCGATTTTTCTGATCCGCTTTCCGTCCCCTTTAAGCGTGCGTAAGCACAAGTCGACCGAAAATTTTTCCAGTTTTTACCGAAATAAAATGTAAGGGATATGTATCCCTTAACGTTTTCTCGATTTTCCTGAATCGCCTGTAATTTTCGAACCAGCGATCGATACCTTTGATAATCATACATTTTCTTGAAGCTCCTGACGCGTACTTTACGGTAGGACTATCACCGAAAGCCCATATTTAAAAAAAAATGTTCAGTACTAGTGGTCGACCAAGGCGATTCGTCGATTAATCAAGTCTTTGGTTTTTTGGCTGTAACTCCGAAAATAATGCACTTAGAGGGCTCTGCCTGCGAGTTTTGTTATCCTCTTTCCGTCCTCTTTAGGCATGCGTAAGCACAAGTCGACCGGAAAACTTTCCAGTTTTTGCCGAAATAAAATGTAAGGGGCAAGTATCCCTTACCGTTTTCTCGATTTTCTTGAATTGCCTGTAACTTTCGAACCAGCGATCGAAACCTTTGATAATCATACATTTTCTTGAAGCTCTTTACGCGTACTTTGAGGTAGGACTATCAGCGAAAGCCCGTCTTCAAAAAAAATTGTTTCAGTGCTAGTGGTCGACCGAGGCGATTCGTCGATTAATCAAGTCTTTGGTTTTTTGGCTGTAACTCCGAAAATAATGCACTTAGAAGGCTCTGCCTGCGATTTTTGTGATCCTCTCTCCGTCCTCTGTAGGCATGCGTAAGCACAAGTCGAACGAAAAACTTTCAATTATTTGCCAAAATAAAATGTAAGGGGTATGTATCCCTTACCGTTTCCTCTTTTTTCTTTAATCGCCTGCTACTTTCGAACCAGCGGTCGAAACCTTTGATAGTCATACATTTTCGGGAAGCTCTTGATGCGTACTTCAAGATATTACTATCAGCGACATCCCATCTTCAAAAAAAAATGGTTTCAGTAGTAGTGGTCGACCGAAGCGATTCGTCGATTAATCAAGTCTTTGGTTTTTTGGCTGTAACTCCGAAAATAATGCACTTAGAAGGCTCTGCCTGCGATTTTTGTGATCCTCTTTCCGTCCCCTTTAAGCGTGCGTAAGCACAAGTCGACCGAAAATTTTTCCAGTTTTTGCCGAAATGAAATGTAAGGGATATGTATCCCTTAACGTCTTCTCGATTTTCCTGAATCGCCTGTAACTTTCGAACCAGCGATCGAAACCTTTGATAATCATACATTTTCTTGAAGCTCTTTACCCGTACTTTGAGGTAGGACTATCAGCGAAAGCCCGCCTCCAAAAAAATTGTTTCAGTACTAGTGGTCGACCGAGGCGATTCGTCGATTAATCAAGTCTTTGGTTTTTTGGCTGTAACTCCGAAAATAATGCACTTAGAAGGCTCTGCCTCCGATTTTTGTGATCCGCTTTCCGTCCCCTTTAAGCGTGCGTAAGCACAAGACGACCGAAAATTTTTCCAGTTTTTGCCGAAATAAAATGTAAGGGGCAAGTATCCTTTAACGTTTTCTCGATTTTCTTGAATCGCCTGTAACTTTCGAACCATCGATCGAAACCTTTGACAGTAATACATTTTCTTGAAGCTCTTGACGCGTACTTTCAGATAGGACTTTCAGCGAAAGCCCATCATCAAAAAAATTTGTTTCAGTACTAGTGGTCGACCAAGGCGATTCGTCGATTAATCAAGTCTTTGGTTTTTTGGCTGTAACTCCGAAAATAATGCACTTAGAAGGCTCTGCCTGCGATTTTTGTGATCCGCTTTCCGTCCCCTTTAAGCGTGCGTAAGCACAAGTCGACCGAAAATTTTTCCAGTTTTTGCCGAAATAAAATGTAAGGGGCAAGTATCCTTTAACGTTTTCTCGATTTTCTTGAATCGCCTGTAACTTTCGAACCAGCGATCGAAACCTTTGATAGTCATACATTTTCTTGAAACTCTTGACGCGTACTTTCAGATAGGACTATCAGCGAAAGCCCATCATCAATAAAAATTGTTTCAGTACTAGTGGTCGACCAAGGCAATTCGTCAATTGATCAAGTCTTTGGTTTTTTGGCTGTAACTCCGAAAATAATGCACTTAGAAGGCTCTGCCTGCGATTTTTGTGATCCTCTTTCCGTCCTCTTTAAGCATGCGTAAGCACAAGTCGACCGAAAAACATTCCAGTTTTTGCCGAAATGAAATGTAAGGGATATGTATCCCTTACCGTCTTCTCGATTTTCCTGAATCGCCTGTAACTTTCGAACCAGCGATCGAAACCTTTGATAATCATACATTTTCTTGAAGCTCTTTACGCGTACTTTGAGGTAGGACTATCAGCGAAAGCCCGTCTTCAAAAAAAATTGTTTCAGTGCTAGTGGTCGACCAAGGCGATTCGTCGATTAATCAAGTCTTTGGTTTTTTGGCTGTAACTCCGAGAATAATGCACTTAGAAGGCTCTGCCTGCGATTTTTGTGATCCTCTTTCCGTCCACTTTAAGCATGCATAAGCACAAGTCGACCGAAAATTTTTCCAGTTTTTGCCGAAATAAAATGTATGGGGCAAGTATCCTTTAACGTTTTCTCGATTTTCTTGAATCGCCTGTAACTTTCGAACCAGCGATCGAAACCTTTGACAGTAATACATTTTCTTGAAGCTCTTGACGCGTACTTTCAGATAGGACTATCAATGAAAGCCCATCATCAAAAAAAATTGTTACAGTACTAGTGGTCGACCAAGGCGATTCGTCGATTAATCAAGTCTTTGGTTTTTTGGCTGTAACTCCGAAAATAATGCACTTAGAAGGCTCTGCCTGCGAGTTTTGCGATCCTCTTTCCATCCTCTTTAAGCGTGCGTAAGCACAAGTCGACCGAAACACCTTCCATTATTTGCCGAAATAAAATGTAAGGGGTATGTATCCCTTAACGTTGACTCGGTTTTCTTGAATCGCCTGTAGCTATCGAACCAGCGATCGAAACCTATGATAATCAAACATTTTCTTGAAGCTCTTGACGCGTACTTAAAGACAGGACTATCAGCGAAAGCCCATCTTTAAAAAAAACTGTTTCAGTAGAAGTGGTCAACCAAGGCTCGTCGTCCATTAATTAGGTCATTGGTTTTTGGGCTGTAATTTTGACAATAATGCACTTAGAAGGCTTAGCCTGCGATTTTTGTGATCCTCTTTCCGTCCCTTTAAGCGTGCGTATGCACAATTCGACCGAAAAACTTTCCAGTTTTTGCCGAAATAAAATGTAAGGGGCAAGTATCCATTAACGTTTTCTCGATTTTCTCGAACAGCCTGTAACTTTCGAACCAGCGATCGGAACCTTTGATAATTATACATTTTCTTGAAGCTCTTGACGCGTTCCTTAAGATAGGACTATCAGTGAAAGCCCATCATCAAAAAAACTTGTTTCAGTACTAGTGGTCGACCAAGGCGATTCGTCGATTAATCAAGTCTTTGGTTTTTTGGCTGTAACTCCAAAAATAATGCACTTAGAAGGCTCTGCCTGCGATTTTTGTGATCCACTTTCCGTCCTCTGTAGGCGTGCGTAAGCACAAGTCGAACGAAAAACTTTCCAGTTTTTGCCGAAATAAAATGTAAGGGGCAAGTATCCCTTACCGTTTTCTCGATTTTCTTGAATCGCCTGTAACCTTCGAAACAGCGATCGAAACCTTTGATAATCATACATTTTCATGAAGCTCTTGACGCGTACTTTAAGGTAGGACTATCACCGAAAACCCATATTTAAAAAAAAAATGTTTCAGTGCTAGTGGTCGACCGAGGCGATTCGTCGATTAATCAAGTCTTTGGTTTTTCGGCTGTAACTCCGAAAATAATGCACTTAGAAGGCTCTGCCTGCGATTTTTCTGATCCTCTTTCCGTCCTCTTTAAGCGAGCGTAAGCACAAGTCGACCGAAACACTTTCCATTTTTTGCCGAAATAAAATGTAAGGGGTATGTATCCTTTACCGTTTCCTCGATTTTCTTTAATCGCCTGTTACTTTCAAACCAGCGATCGAAACCTTTGATAATCCCACATTTTCTTGAAGCTCTTGACGCGTTCTGTAAGATAGGACTATCACCGAAAGCCCATATTTAAAAAAAAATGTTCAGTACTAGTGGTCGACCAAGGCGATTCGTCGATTAATCAAGTCTTTGGTTTTTTGGCTGTAACTCCGAAAATAATGCACTTAGAAGGCTCTGCCTGCGATTTTTGTGATCCTCTTTCCGTCCTCTTTAGGCATGCGTAAGCACAAGTCGACCGAAAAACTTTCCAGTTTTTGCCGAAATGAAATGTAAGGGATATGTATCCCTTAATGTCTTCTCGATTTTCCTGAATCGCCTGTAACTTTCGAACCAGCGATCGAAACCTTTGATAATCATACATTTTCTTGAAGCTCTTGACGCGTACTTTAAGGTAGGACTATCACCGAAAGCCCATATTTAAAAAAAAATGTTCAGGACTAGTGATCGACCAACGCGATTCGTCGATTAATTATGTCTTTGGTTTTTTGGCTGTAACTCCGAAAATAATGCACTTAGAAGGCTCTGCCTTCGATTTTTGTGATCCACTTTCCGTCCCCTTTGAGCGTGCGTAAGCACAAGTCGACCGAAAATTTTTCCAGTTTTTGCCGAAATAAAATGTAAGGGGCAAGTATCCTTTAACGTTTTCTCGATTTTCTTGAATCGCCTGTAACTTTCGAACCATCGATCGAAACCTTTGACAGTAATACATTTTCTTGAAGCTCTTGACGCGTACTTTCAGATAGGACTATCAGCGAAAGCCCATCATCAAAAAAATTTGTTTCAGTACTAGTGGTCGACCAAGGCGATTCGTCGATTAATCAAGTCTTTGGTTTTTTGGCTGTAACTCCGAAAATAATGCACTTAGAAGGCTCTGCCTGCGATTTTTGTGATCCTCTTTCCGTCCCCTTTAAGCTTGCGTAAGCACAAGTCGGCCGAAAGCTTTTCCAGTTTTTGCCGAAATAAAATGTAAGGGGCAAGTATCCTTTAACGTTTTCTCGATTTTCTTGAATCGCCTGTAACTTTCCAACCAGCGATCGAAACCTTTGACAGTAATACATTTTCTTGAAGCTCTTGCCGCGTTCTTTAAAATAGGGCTATCAGCGAAAGCCCATCATCAATAAAAATTGTTTCAGTACTAGTGGTCGACCAAGGCAATTCGTCGATTAATCAAGTCTTTGGTTTTTTGGCTGTAACTCCGAAAATAATGCACTTAGAAGGCTCTGCCTGCGATTTTTGTGATCCTCTTTCCGTCCTCTTTAGGCATGCGTAAGCACAAGTCGAACGAAAAACATTCCAGTTTTTGCCGAAATGAAATGTAAGGGATATGTATCCCTTAACGTCTTCTCGATTTTCTTGAGTCGCCTGTAACTTTCGAACCAGCGATCGAAACCTTTGATAATCATACATCTTCTTGAAGCTCTTGACGCGTTCTGTAAGATAGGACTATCACCGAAAGCCCATATTTAAAAAAAAAAGTTCAGTACTAGTGGTCGACCAAGGCGATTCGTCGATTAATCAAGTCTTTGGTTTTTTGGCTGTAACTCCGAAAATAATGCACTTAGAAGGCTCTGCCTGCGATTTTTGTGATCCACATTCCGTCCCTTTAAGCGTGCGTATGCACAAGTCGTCCGAAAAACTTTCCAGTTTTTGCCGAAATAAAATGTAAGGGGCAAGTATCCATTAACGTTTTCTCGATTTTCTCGAACAGCCTGTAACTTTCGAACCAGCGATCGGAACCTTTGATAATTATACATTTTCTTGAAGCTCTTGACGCGTTCCTTAAGATAGGACTATCAGTGAAAGCCCATCATCAAAAAAAATTGTTTCAGTACTAGTGGTCGACCAAGGCGATTCGTCGATTAATCAAGTCTTTGGTTTTTTGGCTGTAACTCCAAAAATAATGCACTTAGAAGGCTCTGCCTGCGATTTTTGTGATCCTCTTTCCGTCCTCTTTAAGCGTGCGTAAGCACAAGTCGACCGAAACACTTTCCATTTTTTGCCGAAATAAAATGTAAGGGGTATGTATCCTTTACCGTTTCCTCGATTTTCTTTAATCGCCTGTTACTTTCAAACCAGCGATCGAAACCTTTGATAATCCCACATTTTCTTGAAGCTCTTGACGCGTTCTGTAAGATAGGACTATCACCGAAAGCCCATATTTAAAAAAAAATGTTCAGTACTAGTGGTCGACCAAGGCGATTCGTCGAATAATCAAGTCTTTGGTTTTTTGGCTGTAACTCCGAAAATAATGCACTTAGAAGGCTCTGCCTGCGATTTTTGTGATCCTCTTTCCGTCCTCCTTAGGCATGCGTAAGCCCAAGTCGACCGAAAAACTTTCCAGTTTTTGCCGAAATGAAATGTAAGGGATATGTATCCCTTAACGTCTTCTCGATTTTCCTGAATCGCCTGTAACTTTCGAACCAGCGATCGATACCTTTGATAATCATACATTTTCTTGAAGCTCTTGACGCGTACTTTACGGTAGGACTATCACCGAAAGCCCGTCTTCAAAAAAAATTGTCTCAGGACTAGTGGTCGACCAAGGCGATTAGTCGATTAATCAAGTCTTCGGTTTTTTGGCTGTAACTCCGAAAATAATGCACTTAGAAGGCTCTGCCTGCGATTTTTGTGATCCTCTTTCCGTCCCTTTTAAGCGTGCGTAAGCACAAGTCCACCGAAAAACTTTCCAGTTTTTGCCGAAATAAAATGTAAGGGGCAAGTATCCCTTACCGTTTTCTCGATTTTCTGGAATTGCCTGTAACCTTCGAAACAGCGATCGAAACCTTTGATAATCATACATTTTCATGAAGCTCTTGACGCGTACTTTAAGGTAGGACTATCACCGAAAACCCATATTTAAAAAAAAAATATTATATTTCAGTGCTAGTGGTCGACCGAGGCGATTCGTCGATTAATCAAGTCTTTGGTTTTTTGGCTGTAACTCCGAAAATAATGCACTTAGAAGGCTCTGCCTGCGATTTTTCTGATCCTCTTTCCGTCCTCTTTAGGCATGCGTAAGAACAAGTCGACCGAAAAACTTTCCAGTTTTTGCCGAAATAAAATGTAAGGGGCAAGTATCCCTTACCGTTTTCTAGATTTTCTTGAGTCGCCTGTAACTTTCGAACCAGCGATCGAAACCTTTGATAATCATACATTTTCTTGAAGCTCTTTACGCGTACTTTGAGGTAGGACTATCAGCGAAAGCCCGTCTTCAAAAAAAATTGTTTCAGGTCTAGTGGTCGACCAAGGCGATTCGTCGATTAATCAAGTCTTTGGTTTTTTGGCTGTAACTCCGAAAATAATGCACTTAGAAGGCTCTGCCTGCGATTTTTGTGATCCTCTTTCCGTCCACTTTAAGCATGCGTAAGCACAAGTCGACCGAAAATTTTTCCAGTTTTTGCCGAAATAAAATGTATGGGGCAAGTATCCTTTAACGTTTTCTCGATTTTCTTGAATCGCCTGTAACTTTCGAACCAGCGATCGAAACCTTTGACAGTAATACATTTTCTTGAAGCTCTTGACGCGTACTTTCAGATAGGACTATCAGCGAAAGCCCATCATCAAAAAAATTTGTTTCAGTACTAGTGGTCGACCAAGGCGATTCGTCGATTAATCAAGTCTTTGGTTTTTTGGCTGTAACTCCAAAAATAATGAACTTAGAAGGCTCTGCCTGCGATTTTTGTGATCCGCTTTCCGTCCCCTTTAAGCGTGCGTAAGCACAAGTCGACCGAAAATTTTTCTAGTTTTTGCCGAAATAAAATGTGAGGGGCAAGTATCCTTTAACGTTTTCTCGATTTTCTTGAATCGCCTGTAACTTTCGAACCAGCGATCGAAACCTTGGATAGTCATACATTTTCTTGAAGCTCTTGGCGCGTACTTTCAGATAGGACTATCAGCGAAAGCCCATCATCAATAAAAATTGTTTCAGTACTAGTGGTCGACCAAGGCAATTCGTCGATTAATCAAGTCTTTGGTTTTTTGGCTGTAACTCCGAAAATAATGCACTTAGAAGGCTCTGCCTGCGATTTTTGTGATCCTCTTTCGGTCCTCTTTAGGCATGCGTAAGCACAAGTCGACCGAAAAACATTCCAGTTTTTGCCGAAATGAAATGTAAGGGATATGTATCCCTTAACGTCTTCTCGATTTTCCTGAATCGCCTGTAACTTTCGAACCAGCGATCGATACCTGTGATAATCATACATTTTCTTGAAGCTCTTGACGCGTACTTTACGGTAGGACTATCACCGAAAACCCATATTTAAAAAAAAATGTTTAGTACTAGTGGTCGACCAACGCGATTCGTCGATTAATCAAGTCTTTGGTTTTTGGGCTGTAACTCCGAAAATAATGCACTTAGAAGGCTCTGCTTCCGATTTTTGTGATCCTCTTTCCATCCTCTTTAAGCGTGCGTAAGCACAAGTCGACCGAAACACTTTCCATTATTTGCCGAAATAAAATGTAAGGGGTATGTATCCCTTAACGTTGACTCGGTTTTCTTGAATCGCCTGTAGCTATCGAACCAGCGATCGAAACCTATGATAATCAAACATTTTCTTGAAGCTCTTGACGCGTACTTAAAGACAGGACTATCAGCGAAAGCCCATCTTTAAAAAAAACTGTTTCAGTAGAAGTGGTCGACCAAGGCTCGTCGTCCATTAATTAGGTCATTGGTTTTTGGGCTGTAATTTTGACAATAATGCACTTAGAAGGCTTAGCCTGCGATTTTTGTGATCCTCTTTCCGTCCCTTTAAGCGTGCGTATGCACAAGTCGACCGAAAAACTTTCCAGTTTTGCCGAAATAAAATGTAAGGGGCAAGTATCCATTAACGTTTTCTCGATTTTCTCGAACAGCCTGTAACTTTCGAACCAGCGATCGAAACCTTTGATAATCATACATTTTCTTGAAGCTCTTTACGCGTACTCTAAGGTAGGACTATCAGCGAAAGCCCGTTTCAAAAAAAATTGTTTCAGTGCTAGTGGTCGACCGAAGCGATTCGTCGATTAATCAAGTCTTTGGTTTTTTGGCTGTAACTCCAAAAATAATGCACTTAGAAGGCTCTGCCTGCGATTTTTGTGATCCGCTTTCCGTCCTCTTTAGGCATGCGTAAGCACAAGTCGACCGAAAAACTTTCCCGTTTTTGCCGAAATAAAATGTAAGGGGCAAGTATCCCTTACCGTCTTCTCGATTTTCCTGAATCGCCTGTAACTTTTGAACCAGCGATCGAAACCTTTGATAGTCATACATTTTCTTGAAGCTCTTCACGCGTACTTTCAGATAGGACTATCAGCGAAAGCCCATCATCAATAAAAATTGTTTCAGTGATAGTGGTCGACCGAGGCGATTCGTCGATTAATCAAGTCTTTGGTTTTTGGGCTGTAACTCCGAAAATAATGCACTTAGAAGGCTCTGCCTGCGATTTTTGTGATCCTCTTTCCGTCCTCTTTAGGCATGCGTAAGCCCAAGTCGACCGAAAAACTTTCCAGTTTTTGCCGAAATGAAATGTAAGGGATATGTATCCCTTAACGTCTTCTCGATTTTCCTGAATCGCCTGTAACTTTCGAACCAGCGATCGATACCTTTGATAATCATACATTTTCTTGAAGCTCTTGACGCGTACTTTACGGTTGGACTATCACCGAAAACCCATATTTAAAAAAAAATGTTCAGTATTAGTGGTCGACCAAGGCGATTCGTCGATTAATCAAGTCTTTGGTTTTTTGGCTGTAACTCCGAAAATAATGCACTTAGAACGCTCTGCCTGCGATTTTTGTGATCCTCTTTCCGTCCTCTTTAGGCATGCGTAAGCACAAGTCGACTGAAAAACATTCCAGTTTTTGCCGAAATGAAATGTAAGGGATATGTATCCCTTAACGTCTTCTCGATTTTCCTGAATCGCCTATAACTTTCGAACCAGCGATCGATACTTGTGATAATCATACATTTTCTTGAAGCTCTTGACGCGTACTTTACGGTAGGACTATCACCGAAAACCCATATTTAAAAAAAAATGTTCAGTACTAGTGGTCGACCAACGCGATTCGTCGATTAATCAAGTCTTTGGTTTTTGGGCTGTAACTCCAAAAATAATGCACTTAGAAGGCTCTGCCTCCGATTTTTGTGATCCGCTTTCCGTCCCCTTTAAGCGTGTGTAAGCACAAGTCGACCGAAAATTTTTCTAGTTTTTGCCGAAATAAAATGTAAGGGGCACGTATCCTTTAACGTTTTCTCGATTTTCTTGAATCGCCTGTAACTTTTGAACCAGCGATCGAAACCTTTGATAGTCATACATTTTCTTGAAGCTCTTGACGCGTACTTTCAGATAGGACTATCAGCGAAAGCCCATCATCAATAAAAATTGTTTCAGTACTAGTGGTCGACCAAGGCAATTCGTCGATTAATCAAGTCTTTGGTTTTTTGGCTGTAACTCCGAAAATAATGCACTTAGAAGGCTCTGCCTGCGATTTTTGTGATCCTCTTTCCGTCCTCTTTAGGCATGCGTAAGCACAAGTCGACCGAAAAACTTTCCAGTTTTTGCCGAAATAAAATGTAAGGGGCAAGTATCCCTTACCGTTTTCTCGATTTTCTTGAATTGCCTGTAACTTTCGAACCAGCGATCGAAACCTTTGATAATCATACATTTTCTTGAAGCTCTTGACGCGTTCTTTAACATAGGACTATCAGCGAAAGCCCATCATCAAAAGAAATTGTTTCAGTACTAGTGGTCGACCAAGGCGATTCGTCGATTAATCAAGTCTTTGGTTTTTTGGCTGTAACTCCAAAAATAATGAACTTAGAAGGCTCTGCCTGCGATTTTTGTGATCCTCTTTCCGTTCTCTTTAGGCATGCGTAAGCACAAGTCGACCGAAAAACTTTCCAGTTTTTGCCGAAATAAAATGTAAGGGGCAAGTATCCCTTACCGTTTTTGATTTTCTTGAATTGCCTGTAACTTTCGAACCAGCGATCGAAACCTTTGATAATCATACATTTTCTTGAAGCTCTATACGCGTACTTTGAGGTAGGACTATCAGCGAAAGCCCGTCTTCAAAAAAAATTGTACAGGACTAGTGGTCGACCAAGGCGATTAGTCGATTAATCAAGTCTTCGGTTTTTTGGCTGTAACTCCGAAAATAATGCACTTAGAAGGCTCTGCCTGCGATTTTTGTGATCCTCTTTCCGTCCCTTTTATGCTTGCGTAAGCACAAGTCCACCGAAAAACTTTCCAGTTTTTGCCGAAATAAAATGTAAGGGGCAAGTATCCCTTACCGTTTTCTCGATTTTCTGGAATTGCCTGTAACCTTCGAAACAGCGATCGAAACCTTTGATAATCATACATTTTCATGAAGCTCTTGACGCGTAGTTTAGGGTAGGACTATCACCGAAAACCCATATTTAAAAAAAAAATATTTCAGTGCTAGTGGTCGACCGAGGCGATTCGTCGATTAATCAAGTCTTTGGTTTTTTGGCTGTAACTCCGAAAATAATGCACTTAGAAGGCTCTGCCTGCGATTTTTGTGATCCTCTTTCCGTTCTCTTTAGGCATGCGTAAGCACAAGTCGACCGAAAAACTTTCCAGTTTTTGCCGAAATAAAATGTAAGGGGCAAGTATCCCTTACCGTTTTTGATTTTCTTGAATTGCCTGTAACTTTCGAACCAGCGATCGAAACCTTTGATAATCATACATTTTCTTGAAGCTCTATACGCGTACTTTGACGTAGGACTATCAGCGAAAGCCCGTCTTCAAAAAAAATTGTTTCAGCGCTAGTGGTCGACCGAGGCGATTCGTCGATTAATCAAGTCTTTGGTTTTTTGGCTGTAACTCCGAAAATAATGCACTTAGAAGGCTCTGCCTGCGATTTTTGTGGTCCTCTTTCCGTCCTCTGTAGGCATGCGTAAGCACAAGTCGAACGAAAAACTTTCAATTATTTGCCGAAATAAAATGTAAGGGGTATGTATCCCTTACCGTTTCCTCTTTTTTCTTTAATCGCCTGCTACTTTCGAACCAGCGGTCGAAACCTTTGATAGTCATACATTTTCGGGAAGCTCTTGATGCGTACTTCAAGATATTACTATCAGCGACATCCCATCTTCAATAAAAAATTGTTTCAGTAGTAGTGGTCGACCGAGGCGATTCGTCGATTAATCAAGTCTTTGGTTTTTTGGCTGTAACTCCGAAAATAATGCACTTAGAAGGCTCTGCCTGCGATTTTTGTGATCCTCTTTCCGTCCCCTTTAAGCGTGCGTAAGCACAAGTCGACCGAAAACTTTTCCAGTATTTGCCGAAATAAAATGTAAGGGGCAAGTATCCTTTAACGTTTTCTCGATTTTCTTGAATCGCCTGTAACTTTCGAACTAGCGATCGAAACCTTTGACAGTAATACATTTTCTTGAAGCTCTTGCCGCGTTCTTTAAAATAGGGCTATCAGCGAAAGCCCATCTTTAAAAAAAATTGTTTCAGTGTTAGTGGTCGACCGAGGCGATTCGTCGATTAATCAAGTCTTTGGTTTTTTGGCTGTAACTCCGAAAATAATGCACTTAGAAGGCTCTGCCTGCGATTTTTGTGATCCTCTTTCCGTCCTCTTTAGGCATGCGTAAGCACAAGTCGACTGAAAAACATTCCAGTTTTTGCCGAAATGAAATGTAAGGGATATGCATCCCTTAACGTCTTCTCGATTTTCCTGAATCGCCTGTAACTTTCGAACCAGCGATCGATACCTGTGATAATCATACATTTTCTTGAAGCTCTTGACGCGTACTTTACGGTAGGACTATCACCGAAAACCCATATTTAAAAAAAAATGTTCAGTACTAGTGGTCGACCAACGCGATTCGTCGATTAATCAAGTCTTTGGTTTTTTGGCTGTAACTCCGAAAATAATGCACTTAGAAGGCTCTGCCTCCGATTTTTGTGATCCGCTTTCCGTCCCCTTTAAGCGTGCGTAAGCACAAGTCGACCGAAAATTTTTCCAGTTTTTGCCCAAATAAAATGTAAGGGGCAAGTATCCTTTAACGTTTTCTCGATTTTCATGAATCGCCTGTAACTTTCGAACCAGCGATCAAAACCTTTGACAGTAATACATTTTCTTGAAGCTCTGGACGCGTTCTTTTAAATAGGGCTATCAGCGAAAGCCCATCTTTAAAAAAAATTGTTTCAGTGCTAGTGGTCGACCGAGGCGATTCGTCGATTAATCAAGTCTTTGGTTTTTTGGCTGTAACTCCGAAAATAATGCACTTAGAAGGCTCTGCCTACGATTTTTGTGATCCACTTTCCGTTCTCTGTAGGCATGCGTAAGCACAAGTCGACCGAAAAACTTTCCAGTTTTTGCCGAAATAAAATGTAAGGGGCAAGTATCCCTTACCGTTTTTGATTTTCTTGAATTGCCTGTAACTTTCGAACCAGCGATCGAAACCTTTGATAATCATACATTTTCTTGAAGCTCTATACGCGTACTTTGAGGTAGGACTATCAGCGAAAGCCCGTCTTCAAAAAAAATTGTACAGGACTAGTGGTCGACCAAGGCGATTAGTCGATTAATCAAGTCTTCGGTTTTTTGGCTGTAACTCCGAAAATAATGCACTTAGAAGGCTCTGCCTGCGATTTTTGTGATCCTCTTTCCGTCCCTTTTAAGCGTGCGTAAGCACAAGTCCACCGAAAAACTTTCCAGTTTTTGCCGAAATAAAATGTAAGGGGCAAGTATCCCTTACCGTTTTCTCGATTTTCTGGAATTGCCTGTAACCTTCGAAACAGCGATCGAAACCTTTGATAATCATACATTTTCATGAAGCTCTTGACGCGTAGTTTAGGGTAGGACTATCACCGAAAACCCATATTTAAAAAAAAAATATTTCAGTGCTAGTGGTCGACCGAGGCGATTCGTCGATTAATCAAGTCTTTGGTTTTTTGGCTGTAACTCCGAAAATAATGCACTTAGAAGGCTCTGCCTGCGATTTTTGTGATCCTCTTTCCGTTCTCTTTAGGCATGCGTAAGCACAAGTCGACCGAAAAACTTTCCAGTTTTTGCCGAAATAAAATGTAAGGGGCAAGTATCCCTTACCGTTTTTGATTTTCTTGAATTGCCTGTAACTTTCGAACCAGCGATCGAAACCTTTGATAATCATACATTTTCTTGAAGCTCTATACGCGTACTTTGACGTAGGACTATCAGCGAAAGCCCGTCTTCAAAAAAAATTGTTTCAGCGCTAGTGGTCGACCGAGGCGATTCGTCGATTAATCAAGTCTTTGGTTTTTTGGCTGTAACTCCGAAAATAATGCACTTAGAAGGCTCTGCCTGCGATTTTTGTGGTCCTCTTTCCGTCCTCTGTAGGCATGCGTAAGCACAAGTCGAACGAAAAACTTTCAATTATTTGCCGAAATAAAATGTAAGGGGTATGTATCCCTTACCGTTTCCTCTTTTTTCTTTAATCGCCTGCTACTTTCGAACCAGCGGTCGAAACCTTTGATAGTCATACATTTTCGGGAAGCTCTTGATGCGTACTTCAAGATATTACTATCAGCGACATCCCATCTTCAATAAAAAATTGTTTCAGTAGTAGTGGTCGACCGAGGCGATTCGTCGATTAATCAAGTCTTTGGTTTTTTGGCTGTAACTCCGAAAATAATGCACTTAGAAGGCTCTGCCTGCGATTTTTGTGATCCTCTTTCCGTCCCCTTTAAGCGTGCGTAAGCACAAGTCGACCGAAAACTTTTCCAGTATTTGCCGAAATAAAATGTAAGGGGCAAGTATCCTTTAACGTTTTCTCGATTTTCTTGAATCGCCTGTAACTTTCGAACTAGCGATCGAAACCTTTGACAGTAATACATTTTCTTGAAGCTCTTGCCGCGTTCTTTAAAATAGGGCTATCAGCGAAAGCCCATCTTTAAAAAAAATTGTTTCAGTGTTAGTGGTCGACCGAGGCGATTCGTCGATTAATCAAGTCTTTGGTTTTTTGGCTGTAACTCCGAAAATAATGCACTTAGAAGGCTCTGCCTGCGATTTTTGTGATCCTCTTTCCGTCCTCTTTAGGCATGCGTAAGCACAAGTCGACTGAAAAACATTCCAGTTTTTGCCGAAATGAAATGTAAGGGATATGCATCCCTTAACGTCTTCTCGATTTTCCTGAATCGCCTGTAACTTTCGAACCAGCGATCGATACCTGTGATAATCATACATTTTCTTGAAGCTCTTGACGCGTACTTTACGGTAGGACTATCACCGAAAACCCATATTTAAAAAAAAATGTTCAGTACTAGTGGTCGACCAACGCGATTCGTCGATTAATCAAGTCTTTGGTTTTTTGGCTGTAACTCCGAAAATAATGCACTTAGAAGGCTCTGCCTCCGATTTTTGTGATCCGCTTTCCGTCCCCTTTAAGCGTGCGTAAGCACAAGTCGACCGAAAATTTTTCCAGTTTTTGCCCAAATAAAATGTAAGGGGCAAGTATCCTTTAACGTTTTCTCGATTTTCATGAATCGCCTGTAACTTTCGAACCAGCGATCAAAACCTTTGACAGTAATACATTTTCTTGAAGCTCTGGACGCGTTCTTTTAAATAGGGCTATCAGCGAAAGCCCATCTTTAAAAAAAATTGTTTCAGTGCTAGTGGTCGACCGAGGCGATTCGTCGATTAATCAAGTCTTTGGTTTTTTGGCTGTAACTCCGAAAATAATGCACTTAGAAGGCTCTGCCTACGATTTTTGTGATCCACTTTCCGTTCTCTGTAGGCATGCGTAAGCACAAGTCGACCGAAAAACTTTCCAGTTTTTGCCGAAATAAAATGTAAGGGGCAAGTATCCCTTACCGTTTTTTGATTTTCTTGAGTCGCCTGTAACTTTCGAACCAGCGATCGAAACCTTTGATAATCATACATTTTCTTGAAGCTCTTTACGCGTACTTTAAGGTAGGACTATCACCGATAGCCCGTATTTAAAAAAAAAATGTTCAGTAGTAGTGGTCGACCAAGGCGATTCGTCGATTAATCAAGTCTTTGGTTTTTGGGCTGTAACTCCGAAAATAATGCACTTAGAAGGCTCTGCCTGCGATTTTTGTGATCCGCTTTCCGTCCCCTTTAAGCGTGCGTAAGCACAAGTCGACCGAAAATTTTTCCAGTTTTTGCCCAAATAAAATGTAAGGGGCAAGTATCCTTTAACGTTTTCTCGATTTTCATGAATCGCCTGTAACTTTCGAACCAGCGATCGAAACCTTTGACAGTAATACATTTTCTTGAAGCTCTTGACGCGTTCTTTTAAATAGGGCTATCAGCGAAAGCCCGTCTTTAAAAAAATTGTTTCAGTGCTAGTGGTCGACCGAGGCGATTCGTCGATTAATCAAGTCTTTGGTTTTTTGGCTGTAACTCCGAAAATAATGCACTTAGAAGGCTCTGCCTACGATTTTTGTGATCCACTTTCCGTTCTCTGTAGGCATGCGTAAGCACAAGTCGACCGAAAAACTTTCCAGTTTTTGCCGAAATAAAATGTAAGGGGCAAGTATCCCTTACCGTTTTCTAGATTTTCTTGAGTCGCCTGTAACTTTCGAACCAGCGATCGAAACCTTTGATAATCATACATTTTCTTGAAGCTCTTTACGCGTACTCTAAGGTAGGCCTATCAGCGAAGGCCCGTTTCAAAAAAAATTGTTTCAGTGCTAGTGGTCGACCGAAGCGATTCGTCGATTAATCAAGTCTTTTGTTTTTTGGCTGTAACTCCGAAAATAATGCACTTAGAAGGCTCTGCCTGCGATTTTTGTGATCCTCTTTCCGTCCTCGTTAGGCATGCGTAAGCACAAGTCGACCGAAAAACTTTCCAGTTTTTGCCGAAATAAAATGTAAGGGGCAAGTATCCCTTACCGTTTTCTCGATTTTCTGGAATTGCCTGTAACTTTCGAACCAGCGATCGAAACCTTTGATAATCATACATTTTCTTGAAGCTCTTGACGCGTACTTTAAGGTAGGACTATCACCGAAAGCCCATATTTAAAAAAAAATGTTCAGTACTAGTGGTCGACCAACGCGATTCGTCGATTAATTATGTCTTTGGTTTTTTGGCTGTAACTCCGAAAATAATGCACTTAGAAGGCTCTGCCTTCGATTTTTGTGATCCGCTTTCCGTCCCCTTTAAGCGTGCGTAAGCACAAGTCGACCGAAAATTTTTCCAGTTTTTGCCGAAATAAAATGTAAGGGGCAAGTATCCTTTAACGTTTTCTCGATTTTCTTGAATCGCCTGTAACTTTCGAACCATCGATCGAAACCTTTGACAGTAATACATTTTCTTGAAGCTCCTGACGCGGACTTTCAGATAGGACTATCAGCGAAAGCCCATCATCAAAAAAATTTGTTTCAGTGCTAGTGGTCGACCGAGGCGATTCGTCGATTAATCAAGTCTTTGGTTTTTGGGCTGTAACTCCGAAAATAATGCACTCAGAAGGCTCTGCCTACGATTTTTGTGATCCTCTTTCCGTCCTCGTTAGGCATGCGTAAGCACAAGTCGACCGAAAAACTTTCCAGTTTTTGCCGAAATAAAATGTAAGGGGCAAGTATCCCTTACCGTTTTCTCGATTTTCTTGAATTGCCTGTAACTTTCGAACCAGCGATCGAAACCTTTGATAATCATACATTTTCTTGAAGCTCTTGACGCGTACTTTACGGTAGGACTATCACCGAAAGCCCATATTTAAAAAAAAATGTTCAGTACTAGTGGTCGACCAACGCGATTCGTCGATTAATCAAGTCTTTGGTTTTTTGGCTGTAACTCCAAAGATAATGCACTTAGAAGGCTCTGCTGCGATTTTTGTGATCCGCTTTCCGTCCTCTTTAGGCATGCGTAAGCACAAGTCGACCGAAAAAATTTCCCGTTTTTGCCGAAATAAAATGTAAGGGGCAAGTATCCCTTACCGTTTTCTAGATTTTCTTGAGTCGCCTGTAACTTTCGAACCAGCGATCGAAACCTTTGATAATCATACATTTTCTTGAATCTCTTTACGCGTACTCTAAGGTAGGACTATCAGCGAAAGCCCGTTTCAAAAAAAATTGTTTCAGTGTTAGTGGTCGACCGAAGCGATTCGTCGATTAATCAAGTCTTTTGTTTTTTGGCTGTAACTCCGAAAATAATGCACTTAGAAGGCTCTGCCTGCGATTTTTGTGATCCTCTTTCCGTCCCTTTTACGCGTGCGTAAGCACAAGTCCACCGAAAAACTTTCCAGTTTTTACCGAAATAAAATGTAAGGGGCAAGTATCCCTTACCGTTTTTTGATTTTCTTGAGTCGCCTGTAACTTTCGAACCAGCGATCGAAACCTTTGATAATCATACATATTCTTGAAGCTCTTTACCCGTACTTGGAGGTAGGACTATCAGCAAAAGCCCGTCTCCAAAAAAATTGTTTCAGTACTAGTGGTCGACCGAGGCGATTCGTCGATTAATCAAGTCTTTGGTTTTTTGGCTGTAACTCCGAAAATAATGCACTTAAAAGGCTCTACCTCCGATTTTTGTGATCCGCTTTCCGTCCCCTTTAAGCGTGCGTAAGCACAAGTCGACCGAAAATTTTTCCAGTTTTTGCCGAAATAAAATGTAAGGGGCAAGTATCCTTTAACGTTTTCTCGATTTTCTTGAATCGCCTGTAACTTTCGAACCAGCGATCGAAACCTTTGACAGTAATACATTTTCTTGAAGCTCTTGACGCGTACTTTCAGATAGGACTATCAGCGAAAGCCCATCATCAAAAAAATTTGTTTCAGTACTAGTGGTCGACCAAGGCGATTCGTCGATTAATCAAGTCTTTGGTTTTTTGGCTGTAACTCCGAAAATAATGCACATAGAAGGCTCTGCCTGCGATTTTTGTGATCCTCTTTCCGTCCTCTTTAGGCATCCGTAAGAACAAGTCGACCGAAAAACTTTCCAGTTTTTGCCGAAGTAAAATGTAAGGGGCAAGTATCCCTTACCGTTTTCTAGATTTTCTTGAGTCGCCTGTAACTTTCGAACCAGCGATCGAAACCTTTGATAATCATACATTTTCTTGAAGCTCTTTACGCGTACTTTGAGGTAGGACTATCAGCGAAAGCCCGTCTTCAAAAAAAATTATTTCAGTGCTAGTGGTCGACCGAGGCGATTCGTCGATTAATCAAGTCTTTGGTTTTTTGGCTGTAACTCCGAAAATAATGCACTTAGAAGGCTCTGCCTGCGATTTTTGTGATCCTCTTTCCGTCCCCTTTAAGCGTGCGTAAGCACAAGTCGACCGAAAATTTTTCCAGTTTTTGCCGAAATAAAATGTAAGGGGCAAGTATCCTTTAACGTTTTCTCGATTTTCTTGAATCGCCTGTAACTTTCGAACCAGCGATCGAAACCTTTGACAGTAATACATTTTCTTGAAGCTCTTGTCGCGTACTTTCAGATAGGGCTATCAATGAAAGCCCATCATCAAAAAAAATTGTTTCAGTACTAGTGGTCGACCAAGGCGATTCGTCGATTAATCAAGTCTTTGGTTTTTTGGCTGTAACTCCGAAAATAATGCACTTAGAAGGCTCTGCCTGCGATTTTTGCGATCCTCTTTCCGTCCTCTTTAGGCATGCGTAAGCACAAGTCGACCGAAAAACATTCCAGTTTTTGCCGAAATGAAATGTAAGGGATATGTATCCCTTAACGTCTTCTCGATTTTCTTGAGTCGCCTGTAACTTTCGAACCAGCGATCGAAACCTTTGATAATCATACATCTTCTTGAAGCTCTTGACGCGTACTTTACGGTAGGACTATCACCGAAAGCCCATATTTAAAAAAAAATGTTCAGTACTAGTGGTCGACCAACGCGATTCGTCGATTAATCAAGTCTTTGGTTTTTTGGCTGTAACTCCGAAAATAATGCACTTAGAAGGCTCTGCCTTCGATTTTTCTGATCCGCTTTCCGTCCCCTTTAAGCGTGCGTAAGCACAAGTCGACCGAAAATTTTTCCAGTTTTTACCGAAATAAAATGTAAGGGGCAAGTATCCTTTAACGTTTTCTTGATTTTCTTGAATCGCCTGTAACTTTCGAACCAGCGATCGAAACCTTTGATAATCATAGATGTTCTTGAAGCTCTTTACGCGTACTTTGTGGTAGGACTATCAGCGAAAGCCCGTCTTCAGAAAAAATTGTTTCAGTGCTAGTGGTCGACCGAGGCGATTCGTCGATTAATCAAGTCTTTTGTTTTTTGGCTGTAACTCCGAAAATAATGCACTTAGAAGGCTCTGCCTGCGATTTTTGTGATCCTCTTTCCGTCCCTTTTAAGCGTGCGTAAGCACAAGTCCACCGAAAAACTTTCCAGTTTTTACCGAAATAAAATGTAAGGGGCAAGTATCCCTTACCGTTTTCTCGATTTTCTGGAATTGCCTGTAACATTCGAACCAGCGATCGAAACCTTTGATAATCATACATTTTCTTGAAGCTCTTGACGCGTACTTTAAGGTAGGACTATCACCGAAAGCCCATATTTAAAAAAAAATGTTCAGTACTAGTGGTCGACCAACGCGATTCGTCGATTAATTATGTCTTTGGTTTTTTGGCTGTAACTCCGAAAATAATGCACTTAGAAGGCTCTGCCTTCGATTTTTGTGATCCGCTTTCCGTCCCCTTTAAGCGTGCGTAAGCACAAGTCGACCGAAAATTTTTCCAGTTTTTGCCGAAATAAAATGTAAGGGGCAAGTATCCTTTAACGTTTTCTCGATTTTCTTGAATCGCCTGTAACTTTCGAACCATCGATCGAAACCTTTGACAGTAATACATTTTCTTGAAGCTCTTGACGCGGACTTTCAGATAGGACTATCAGCGAAAGCCCATCATCAAAAAAATTTGTTTCAGTGCTAGTGGTCGACCGAGGCGATTCGTCGATTAATCAAGTCTTTGGTTTTTGGGCTGTAACTCCGAAAATAATGCACTCAGAAGGCTCTGCCTACGATTTTTGTGATCCTCTTTCCGTCCTCGTTAGGCATGCGTAAGCACAAGTCGACCGAAAAACTTTCCAGTTTTTGCCGAAATAAAATGTAAGGGGCAAGTATCCCTTACCGTTTTCTCGATTTTCTTGAATTGCCTGTAACTTTCGAACCAGCGATCGAAACCTTTGATAATCATACATTTTCTTGAAGCTCTTGACGCGTACTTTACGGTAGGACTATCACCGAAAGCCCATATTTAAAAAAAAATGTTCAGTACTAGTGGTCGACCAACGCGATTCGTCGATTAATCAAGTCTTTGGTTTTTTGGCTGTAACTCCAAAGATAATGCACTTAGAAGGCTCTGCTGCGATTTTTGTGATCCGCTTTCCGTCCTCTTTAGGCATGCGTAAGCACAAGTCGACCGAAAAAATTTCCCGTTTTTGCCGAAAAAAAATGTAAGGGGCAAGTATCCCTTACCGTTTTCTAGATTTTCTTGAGTCGCCTGTAACTTTCGAACCAGCGATCGAAACCTTTGATAATCATACATTTTCTTGAATCTCTTTACGCGTACTCTAAGGTAGGACTATCAGCGAAAGCCCGTTTCAAAAAAAATTGTTTCAGTGTTAGTGGTCGACCGAAGCGATTCGTCGATTAATCAAGTCTTTTGTTTTTTGGCTGTAACTCCGAAAATAATGCACTTAGAAGGTTCTGCCTGCGATTTTTGTGATCCTCTTTCCGTCCCTTTTACGCGTGCGTAAGCACAAGTCCACCGAAAAACTTTCCAGTTTTTACCGAAATAAAATGTGAGGGGCAAGTATCCCTTACCGTTTTTTGATTTTCTTGAGTCGCCTGTAACTTTCGAACCAGCGATCGAAACCTTTGATAATCATACATATTCTTGAAGCTCTTTACCCGTACTTGGAGGTAGGACTATCAGCGAAAGCCCGTCTCCAAAAAAATTGTTTCAGTACTAGTGGTCGACCGAGGCGATTCGTCGATTAATCAAGTCTTTGGTTTTTTGGCTGTAACTCCGAAAATAATGCACTTAAAAGGCTCTGCCTCCGATTTTTGTGATCCGCTTTCCGTCCCCTTTAAGCGTGCGTAAGCACAAGTCGACCGAAAATTTTTCCAGTTTTTGCCGAAATAAAATGTAAGGGGCAAGTATCCTTTAACGTTTTCTCGATTTTCTTGAATCGCCTGTAACTTTCGAACCAGCGATCGAAACCTTTGACAGTAATACATTTTCTTGAAGCTCTTGACGCGTACTTTCAGATAGGACTATCAGCGAAAGCCCATCATCAAAAAAATTTGTTTCAGTACTAGTGGTCGACCAAGGCGATTCGTCGATTAATCAAGTCTTTGGTTTTTTGGCTGTAACTCCGAAAATAATGCACATAGAAGGCTCTGCCTGCGATTTTTGTGATCCTCTTTCCGTCCTCTTTAGGCATCCGTAAGAACAAGTCGACCGAAAAACTTTCCAGTTTTTGCCGAAGTAAAATGTAAGGGGCAAGTATCCCTTACCGTTTTCTAGATTTTCTTGAGTCGCCTGTAACTTTCGAACCAGCGATCGAAACCTTTGATAATCATACATTTTCTTGAAGCTCTTTACGCGTACTTTGAGGTAGGACTATCAGCGAAAGCCCGTCTTCAAAAAAAATTATTTCAGTGCTAGTGGTCGACCGAGGCGATTCGTCGATTAATCAAGTCTTTGGTTTTTTGGCTGTAACTCCGAAAATAATGCACTTAGAAGGCTCTGCCTGCGATTTTTGTGATCCTCTTTCCGTCCCCTTTAAGCGTGCGTAAGCACAAGTCGACCGAAAATTTTTCCAGTTTTTGCCGAAATGAAATGTAAGGGATATGTATCCCTTAACGTCTTCTCGATTTTCTTGAGTCGCCTGTAACTTTCGAACCAGCGATCGAAACCTTTGATAATCATACATCTTCTTGAAGCTCTTGACGCGTTCTGTAAGATAGGACTATCACCGAAAGCCCATATTTAAAAAAAAAAGTTCAGTACTAGTGGTCGACCAAGGCGATTCGTCGATTAATCAAGTCTTTGGTTTTTTGGCTGTAACTCCGAAAATAATGCACTTAGAAGGCTCTGCCTGAGATTTTTGTGATCCTCTTTCCGTCCTCTTTAGGCATGCGTAAGCACAAGTCGACCGGAAAACTTTCCAGTTTTTGCAGAAATAAAATGTAAGGGGCAAGTATCCCTTACCGTTTTCTCGATTTTCTTGAATTGCCTGTAACTTTCGAACCAGCGATCGAAACCTTTGACAGTAATACATTTTCTTGAAGCTCTTGACGCGTACTTTCAGATAGGACTATCAGTGAAAGCCCATCATCAAAAAAAATTTTTTCAGTACTAGTGGTCGACCAAGGCGATTCGTCGATTAATCAAGTCTTTGGTTTTTTGGCTGTAACTCCAAAAATAATGCACTTAGAAGGCTCTGCCTGCGATTTTTGTGATCCACATTCCGTCGCCTTTAAGCGTGCGTAAGCACAAGTCGACCGAAAAACTTTCCAGTTTTTGCCGAAATAAAATGTAAGGGGCAAGTATCCCTTACCGTTTTCTCGATTTTCTTGAATTGCCTGTAACTTTCGAACCAGCGATCGAAACCTTTGATAATCATACATTTTCTTGAAGCTCTTGACGCGTACTTTACGGTAGGACTATCACCGAAAGCCCATATTTAAAAAAAAATGTTCAGTACTAGTGGTCGACCAACGCGATTCGTCGATTAATCAAGTCTTTGGTTTTTTGGCTGTAACTCCGAAAATAATGCACTTAGAAGGCTCTGCCTTCGATTTTTCTGATCCGCTTTCCGTCCCCTTTAAGCGTGCGTAAGCACAAGTCGACCGAAAATTTTTCCAGTTTTTACCGAAATAAAATGTAAGGGGCAAGTATCCTTTAACGTTTTCTTGATTTTCTTGAATCGCCTGTAACTTTCGAACCAGCGATCGAAACCTTTGATAATCATACATGTTCTTGAAGCTCTTTACGCGTACTTTGTGGTAGGACTATCAGCGAAAGCCCGTCTTCAGAAAAAATTGTTTCAGTGCTAGTGGTCGACCGAGGCGGTTCGTCAATTAATCAAGTCTTTGGTTTTTTGGCTGTAACTCCGATAATAATGCACTTAGAAGGCTCTGCCTGTGATTTTTGTGATCCTCTTTCCGTCCTCTTTAAGCGTGCGTTAGCACAAGTCGACCGAAACACTTTCCATTTTTTGCCGAAATAAAATGTAAGGGGTATGTATCCTTCACCGTTTCCTCGATTTTCTTTAATCGCCTGTTACTTTCAAACCAGCGATCGAAACCTTTGATAATCCCAAATTTTCTTGAAGCTCTTGACGCGTTCTGTAAGATAGGACTATCACCGAAAGCCCATATTTAAAAAGAAATGTTCGGTACTAGTGGTCGACCAAGGCGATTCGTCGATTAATCAAGTCTTTGGTTTTTTGGCTGTAACTCCGAAAATAATGCACTTAGA
Organism: Anoplius nigerrimus; assembly: GCA_914767735.1. Lineage (NCBI taxonomy): Eukaryota > Metazoa > Arthropoda > Insecta > Hymenoptera > Pompilidae > Anoplius > Anoplius nigerrimus. The sequence continues at coordinate 603,182 of OU612079.1, read as the reverse complement.
AGGCTCTGCCTGCGATTTTTGTGATCCTCTTTCCGTCCTCTTTAGGCATGCGTAAGCACCAGTCGACCGAAAAACTTTCCAGTTTTTGCCGAAATAAAATGTAAGGGGCAAGTATCCCTTACCGTTTTCTCGATTTTCTTGAATTGCCTGTAACTTTCGAACCAGCGATCGAAACCTTTGATAATCCCACATTTTCTTGAAGCTCTTGACGCGTACTTTAAGGTAGGACTATCACCGAAAGGCCATCATCAAAAAAAAATTGTTTCAGTAGTAGTGGTCGACCAAGGCGATTCGTCGATTAATCAAGTCTTTGGTTTTTTGGCTGTAACTCCGAAAATAATGCACTTAGAAGGCTCTGCCTGCGAGTTTTGTTATCCTCTTTCCGTCCTCTTTAGGCATGCGTAAGCACAAGTCGACCGAAAAACTTTCCAGTTTTTGCCGAAATAAAATGTAAGGGGCAAGTATCCCTTACCGTTTTCTCGAGTTTCTTGAGTCGCCTGTAACTTTCGAACCAGCGATCGAAACCTTTGATAATCATACATTTTCTTGAAGCTCTTGACGCGTTCTGTAATATAGGACTATCACCGAAAGCCCATATTTAAAAAAAAAAGTTCAGTACTAGTGGTCGACCAAGGCGATTCGTCGATTAATCAAGTCTTTGGTTTTTTGGCTGTAACTCCGAAAATAATGCACTTAGAAGGCTCTGCCTGCGATTTTTCTGATCCTCTTTCCGTCCTCTTTAGGCATGCGTAAGCACAAGTCGACCGAAAAACTTTCCAGTTTTTGCCGAAATAAAATGTAAGGGGCAAGTATCCCTTACCGTTTTTGATTTTTTGAATTGCCTGTAACTTTCGAACCAGCGATCGAAACCTTTGATAATCATAGATTTTCTTGAAGCTCTTTACGCGTACTTTGACGTAGGACTATCAGCGAAAGCCCGTCTTCAAAAAAAATTGTTTCAGCGCTAGTGGTCGACCGAGGCGATTCGTCGATTAATCAAGTCTTTGGTTTTTTGACTGTAACTCCGAAAATAATGCACTTAGAAGGCTCTGCCTGCGATTTTTGTGGTCCTCTTTCCGTCCTCTGTAGGCATGCGTAAGCACAAGTCGAACGAAAAACTTTCAATTATTTGCCGAAATAAAATGTAAGGGGTATGTATCCCTTACCGTTTCCTCTTTTTTCTTTAATCGCCTGCTACTTTCGAACCAGCGGTCGAAACCTTTGATAGTCATACATTTTCGGGAAGCTCTTGATGCGTACTTCAAGATATTACTATCAGCGACATCCCATCTTCAATAAAAAATTGTTTCAGTAGTAGTGGTCGACCGAGGCGATTCGTCGATTAATCAAGTCTTTGGTTTTTTGGCTGTAACTCCGAAAATAATGCACTTAGAAGGCTCTGCCTGCGATTTTTGTGATCCTCTTTCCGTCCCCTTTAAGCGTGCGTAAGCACAAGTCAACCGAAAATTTTTCCAGTTTTTGCCGAAATGAAATGTAAGGGATATGTATCCCTTAACGTCTTCTCGATTTTCCTGAATCGCCTGTAACTTTCGAACCAGCGATCGAAACCTTTGATAATCATACATTTTCTTGAAGCTCTTTACCCGTACTTTGAGGTAGGACTATCAGCGAAAGCCCGTCTCCAAAAAAAGTTCAGTACTAGTGGTCGACCGAGGCGATTCGTCGATTAATCAAGTCTTTGGTTTTTTGGCTGTAACTCCGAAAATAATACACTTAGAAGGCTCTGCCTGCGATTTTTGTGATCCTCTTTCCGTCCTCTTTAGGCATGCGTAAGCACAAGTCGACCGAAAAACTTTCCAGTTTTTGCCGAAATAAAATGTAAGGGGCAAGTATCCCTTACCGTTTTCTCAATTTTCTTGAATTGCCTGTAACTTTCGAACCAGCGATCGAAACCTTTGATAATCCCACATTTTCTTGAAGCTCTTGACGCGTTCTGTAAGATAGGACTATCACCGAAAGCCCATATTTAAAAAAAAAAGTTCAGTACTAGTGGTCGACCAAGGCGATTCGTCGATTAATCAAGTCTTTGGTTTTTTGGCTATAACTCCGAAAATAATGCACTTAGAAGGCTCTGCCTGCGATTTTTCTGATCCTCTTTCCGTCCTCTTTAGGCATGCGTAAGCACAAGTCGACCGAAAAACTTTCCAGTTTTTGCCGAAATAAAATGTAAGGGGCAAGTATCCCTTACCGTTTTCTCGATTTTCTTGAATTGCCTGTAACTTTCGAACCAGCGATCGAAACCTTTGATAATCCCACATTTTCTTGAAGCTCTTGACGCGTTCTGTAAGATAGGACTATCACCGAAAGCCCATATTTAAAAAAAAATGTTCAGTACTAGTGGTCGACCAAGGCGATTCGTCGATTAATCAAGTCTTTGGTTTTTTGGCTGTAACTCCGAAAATAATGCACTTAGAAGGCTCTGCCTGCGATTTTTGTGATCCTCTTTCCGTCCTCTTTAGGCATGCGTAACCACAAGTCGACCGAAAAACTTTCCAATTTTTGCCGAAATAAAATGTAAGGGGCAAGTATCCCTTACCGTTTTCTCGATTTTCTTGAATTGCCTGTAACTTTCGAACCAGCGATCGAAACCTTTGATAATCATACATTTTCTTGAAGCTCTTGACGCGTACTTTACGGTAGGACTATCACCGAAAGCCCATATTTAAAAAAAAATGTTCAGTACTAGTGGTCGACCAACGCGATTCGTCGATTAATCAAGTCTTTGGTTTTTTGGCTGTAACTCCGAAAATAATGCACTTAGAAGGCTCTGCCTTCGATTTTTCTGATCCGCTTTCCGTCCCCTTTAAGCGTGCGTAAGCACAAGTCGACCGAAAATTTTTCCAGATTTTACCGAAATAAAATGTAAGGGGCAAGTATCCTTTAACGTTTTCTCGATTTTCTTGAATCGCCTGTAACTTTCGAACCAGCGATCGAAACCTTTGATAATCATACATGTTTCTAAGCTCTTTACGCGTACTTTGTGGTAGGACTATCAGCGAAAGCCCGTCTTCAGAAAAAATTGTTTCAGTGCTAGTGGTCGACCGAGGCGATTCGTCGATTAATCAAGTCTTTGGTTTTTTGGCTGTAACTCCGAAAATAATGCACTTAGAAGGCTCTGCCTGTGATTTTTGTGATCCTCTTTCCGTCCTCTTTAAGCGTGCGTTAGCACAAGTCGACCGAAACACTTTCCATTTTTTGCCGAAATAAAATGTAAGGGGTATGTATCCTTTACCGTTTCCTCGATTTTCGTTAATCGCCTGTTACTTTCAAACCAGCGATCGAAACCTTTGATAATCATACATTTTCTTGAAGCTCTTGACGCGTTCTGTAAGATAGGACTATCACCAAAAGCCCATATTTAAAAAAAAAAGTTCAGTACTAGTGGTCGACCAAGGCGATTCGTCGATTAATCAAGTCTTTGGTTTTTTGGCTGTAACTCCGAAAATAATGCACTTAGAAGGCTCTGCCTGCGATTTTTCTGATCCTCTTTCCGTCCTCTTTAGGCATGCGTAAGCACAAGTCGACCGAAAAACTTTCCAGTTTTTGCCGAAATAAAATGTAAGGGGCAAGTATCCCTTACCGTTTTTTGATTTTCTTGAGTCGCCTGTACCTTTCGAACCAGCGATCGAAACCTTTGATAATCATACATTTTCTTGAAGCTCTTTTCGCGTACTTTAAGGTAGGACTATCACCGAAAGGCCATCTTCAAAAAAAAATTGTTTCAGTTGTAGTGGTCAACCAAGGCGATTCGTCGATTAATCAAGTCTTTGGTTTTTTGGCTGTAACTCCGAAAATAATGCACTTAGAAGGCTCTGCCTGTGATTTTTGTGATCCTCTTTCCGTCCTCTTTAGGCATGCGTAAGCACAAGTCGACCGCAAAACTTTCCAGTTTTTGCCGAAATGAAATGTAAGGGATATGTATCCCTTAACGTTTTCTCGATTTTCCTGAATTGCCTGTAATTTTCGAACCAGCGATCGATACCTTTGATAATCATACATTTTCTTGAAGCTCCTGACGCGTACTTTACGGTAGGACTATCACCGAAAGCCCATATTTAAAAAAAAATGTTCAGTACTAGTGGTCGACCAACGCGATTCGTCGATTAATCAAGTCTTTGGTTTTTTGGCTGTAACTCCGAAAATAATGCACTTAGATGGCTCTGCCTTCGATTTTTCTGATCCGCTTTCCGTCCCCTTTAAGCGTGCGTAAGCACAAGTCGACCGAAAATTTTTCCAGTTTTTACCGAAATAAAATGTAAGGGGCAAGTATCCTTTAACGTTTTCTCGATTTTCTTGAATCGCCTGTAACTTTCGAACCAGCGATCGAAACCTTTGATAATCATACATGTTCTTGAAGCTCTTTACGCGTACTTTGTGGTAGGACTATCAGCGAAAGCCCGTCTTCAGAAAAAATTGTTTCAGTGCTAGTGGTCGACCGAGGCGATTCGTCGATTAATCAAGTCTTTGGTTTTTTGGCTGTAACTCCGAAAATAATGCACTTAGAAGGCTCTGCCTGTGATTTTTGTGATCCTCTTTCCGTCCTCTTTAAGCGTGCGTTAGCACAAGTCGACCGAAACACTTTCCATTTTTTGCCGAAATAAAATGTAAGGGGTATGTATCCTTTACCGTTTCCTCGATTTTCTTTAATCGCCTGTAACTTTCGAACCAGCGATCGAAACCTTTGATAATTTCACATTTTCTTGAAGCTCTTGACGCGTTCTGTAAGATAGGACTATCACCGAAAGCCCATATTTAAAAAAAAATGTTCAGTACTAGTGGTCGACCAACGCGATTCGTCGATTAATCAAGTCTTTGGTTTTTTGGCTGTAACTCCGAAAATAATGCACTTAGAAGGCTCTGCCTTCGATTTTTCTGATCCGCTTTCCGTCCCCTTTAAGCGTGCGTAAGCACAAGTCGACCGAAAATTTTTCCAGTTTTTACCGAAATAAAATGTAAGGGGCAAGTATCCTTTAACGTTTTCTCGATTTTCTTGAATCGCCTGTAACTTTCGAACCAGCCATCGAAACCTTTGATAATCATACATGTTCTTGAAGCTCTTTACGCGTACTTTGTGGTAGGACTATCAGCGAAAGCCCGTCTTCAGAAAAAATTGTTTCAGTGCTAGTGGTCGACCGAGGCGATTCGTCGATTAATCAAGTCTTTGGTTTTTTGGCTGTAACTCCGAAAATAATGCACTTAGAAGGCTCTGCCTGTGATTTTTGTGATCCTCTTTCCGTCCTCTTTAAGCGTGCGTTAGGACAAGTCGGCCGAAACACTTTCCATTTTTTGCCGAAATAAAATGTAAGGGGTATGTATCCTTCACCGTTTCCCCGATTTTCTTTAATCGCCTGTTACTTTCAAACCAGCGATCGAAACCTTTGATAATCCCACATTTTTCTGAAGCTCTTGACGCGTTCTGTAAGATAGGACTATCACCGAAAGCCCACATTTAAAAAAAAATGTTCAGTACTAGTGGTCGACCAAGGCGATTCGTCGATTAATCAAGTCTTTGGTTTTTTGGCTGTAACTCCGAAAATAATGCACTTAGAAGGCTCTGCCTGCGATTTTTGTGATCCTCTTGCCGTCCTCTTTAGGCATGCGTAAGCACAAGTCGACCGAAAAACTTTCCAATTTTTGCCGAAATAAAATGTAAGGGGCAAGTATCCCTTACCGTTTTTTGATTTTCTTGAGTCGCCTGTACCTTTCGAACCAGCGATCGAAACCTTTGATAATCATACATTTTCTTGAAGCTCTTTACGCGTACTTTAAGGTAGGACTATCACCGAAAGGCCATCTTCAAAAAAAAATTGTTTCAGTAGTAGTGGTCGACCAAGGCGATTCGTCGATTAATCAAGTCTTTGGTTTTTTGGCTGTAACTCCGAAAATAATGCACTTAGAAGGCTCTGCCTGTGATTTTTCTGATCCTCTTTCCGTCCTCTTTAGGCATGCGTAAGCACAAGTCGACCGATAAACTTTCTAGTTTTTGCCGAAATAAAATGTAAGGGGCAAGTATCCCTTACCGTTTTCTCGATTTTCTTGAGTCGCCTGTAACTTTCGAACCAGCGATCCAAACCTTTGATAATCATACATTTTCTTGAAGCTCTTGACGCGTTCTGTAAGATAGGACTATCACCGAAAGCCCATATTTAAAAAAAAAAGTTCAGTACTAGTGGTCGACCAAGGCGATTCGTCGATTAATCAAGTCTTTGGTTTTTTGGCTGTAACTCCGAAAATAATGCACTTAGAAGGCTCTGCTTGCGATTTTTCTGATCCTCTTTCCGTCCTCTTTAGGCATGCGTAAGCACAAGTCGACCGAAAAACTTTCCAGTTTTTGCCGAAATAAAATGTAAGGGGCAAGTATCCCTTACCGTTTTTTGATTTTCTTGAGTCGCCTGTAACTTCCGAACCAGCGATCGAAACCTTCGATAATCATACATGTTCTTGAAGCTCTTTACGCGTACTTTGAGGTAGGACTATCAGCGAAAACCCATCTTTAAAAAAATTGTTTCTGTACTAGTGGTCGACCGAGGCGATTCGTCTATTAATCAAGTCTTTGGTTTTTTGGCTGTAACTCCGAAAATATTGCACTTAGAAGGCTCTGCCTGCGATTTTTGTGATCCTCTTTCCGTCTTCTTTAGGCATGCGTAAGCACAAGTCGACCGGAAAACTTTCCAGTTTTTGCCGAAATAAAATGTAAGGGGCAAGTATCCCTTACCGTTTTCTCGATTTTCTTGAATTGCCTGTAACTTTCGAACCAGCGATCGAAACCTTTGACAGTAATACATTTTCTTGAAGCTCTTGACGCGTACTTTCAGATAGGACTATCAGTGAATGCCCATCATCAAACGAAATTTTTTCAGTACTATTGGTCGACCTAGGCGATTCGTCGATTAATCAAGTCTTTGGTTTTTTGGCTGTAACTCCAAAAATAATGCACTTAGAAGGCTCTGCCTGCGATTTTTGTGATCCTCTTTCCGTCCTCTGTAGGCATGCGTAAGCACAAGTCGAACGAAAAACTTTCAATTATTTGCCGAAATAAAATGTAAGGGGTATGTATCCCTTACCGTTTCCTCTTTTTTCTTTAATCGCCTGCTACTTTCGAACCAGCGGTCGAAACCTTTGATAGTCATACATTTTCGGGAAGCTCTTGATGCGTACTTCAAGATATTACTATCAGCGACATCCCATCTTCAAAAAAAAATTGTTTCAGTAGTAGTGGTCGACCGAGGCGATTCGTCGATTAATCAAGTCTTTGGTTTTTTGGCTGTAACTCCGAAAATAATGCACTTAGAAGGCTCTGCCTGCGAATTTTGTGATCCTCTTTCCGTCCCCTTTAAGCGTGCGTAAGCACAAGTCGACCGAAAATTTTTCCAGTTTTTGCCGAAATGAAATGTAAGGGATATGTATCCCTTAGCGTCTTCTCGATTTTCCTGAATCGCCTGTAACTTTCGAACCAGCGATCGAAACCTTTGATAATCATACATTTTCTTGAAGCTCTTTACCCGTACTTTGAGGTAGGACTATCAGCGAAAGCCCGTCTCCAAAAAAATTTTTTCAGTACTAGTGGTCGACCGAGGCGATTCGTCGATTAATCAAGTCTTTGGTTTTTTGGCTGTAACTCCGAAAATAATGCACTTAGAAGGCTCTGCCTCCGATTTTTGTGATCCGCTTTCCGTCCCCTTTAAGCGTGCGTAAGCACAAGTCGACCGAAAATTTTTCCAGTTTTTGCCGAAATAAAATGTAAGGGGCAAGTATCCTTTAACGTTTTCTCGATTTTCTTGAATCGCCTGTAATTTTCGAACCAGCGATCGAAACCTTTGACAGTCATACATTTTCTTGACGCTCTTGACGCGTACTTTACGGTAGGACTATCACCGAAAACCCATATTTAAAAAAAAATGTTCAGTACTAGTGGTCGACCAAGGCGATTCGTCGATTAATCAAGTCTTTGGTTTTTTGGCTGTAACTCCGAAAATAATGCACTTAGAAGGCTCTGCCTGCGATTTTTGTGATCCTCTTTCCGTCCCCTTTAAGCGTGCGTAAGCACAAGTCGACCGAAAATTTTTCCAGTTTTTGCCGAAATAAAATGTAAGGGGCAAGTATCCCTTACCGTTTTCTCGATTTTCTTGAATTGCCTGTAACTTTCGAACCAGCGATCGAAACCTTTGATAATCCCACATTTTCTTGAAGCTCTTGACGCGTTCTGTAAGATAGGACTATCACCGAAAGCCCATATTTAAAAAAAAATGTTCAGTACTAGTGGTCGACCAAGGCGATTCGTCGATTAATCAAGTCTTTGGTTTTTTGGCTGTAACTCCGAAAATAATGCACTTAGAAGGCTCTGCCTGCGATTTTTGTGATCCTCTTTCCGTCCTCTTTAGGCATGCGTAAGCACAAGTCGACCGAAAAACTTTCCAGTTTTTGCCGAAATGAAATGTAAGGGATATGTATCCCTTAACGTTTTCTCGATTTTCCTGAATCGCCTGTAATTTTCGAACCAGCGATCGATACCTTTGATAATCATACATTTTCTTGAAGCTCCTGACGCGTACTTTACGGTAGGACTATCACCGAAAGCCCATATTTAAAAAAAAATTTTCAGTACTAGTGGTCGACCAAGGCGATTCGTCGATTAATCAAGTCTTTGGTTTTTTGGCTGTAACTCCGAAAATAATGCACTTAGAAGGCTCTGCCTGCGATTTTTCTGATCCTCTTTCCGTCCTCTTTAGGCATGCGTAAGCACAAGTCGACCGAAAAACTTTCCAGTTTTTGCCGAAATAAAATGTAAGGGGCAAGTATCCCTTACCGTTTTTTGATTTTCTTGAGTCGCCTGTAACTTTCGAACCAGCGATCGAAACCTTTGATAATCATACATGTTCTTGAAGCTCTTTACGCGTACTTTGAGGTAGGACTATCAGCGAAAGCCCATCTTTAAAAAAATTGTTTCTGTACTAGTGGTCGACCGAGGCGATTCGTCTATTAATCAAGTCTTTGGTTTTTTGGCTGTAACTCCGAAAATATTGCACTTAGAAGGCTCTGCCTGCGATTTTTGTGATCCTCTTTCCGTCCTCTTTAGGCATGCGTAAGCACAAGTCGACCGGAAAACTTTCCAGTTTTTGCCGAAATAAAATGTAAGGGGCAAGTATCCCTTACCGTTTTCTCGATTTTCTTGAATTGCCTGTAACTTTCGAACCAGCGATCGAAACCTTTTACAGTAATACATTTTCTTGAAGCTCTTGACGCGTACTTTCAGATAGGACTATCAGTGAATGCCCATCATCAAAAAAAATTTTTTCAGTACTAGTGGTCGACCAAGGCGATTCGTCGATTAATCAAGTCTTTGGTTTTTTGGCTGTAACTCCAAAAATAATGCACTTAGAAGGCTCTGCCTGCGATTTTTGTGATCCACATTCCGTTCTCTGTAGGCATGCGTAAGCACAAGTCGAACGAAAAACTTTCCAGTTTTTGCCGAAATAAAATGTAAGGGGCAAGTATCCCTTACCGTTTTCTCGATTTTTTGAATCGCCTGTAACTTTCGAACCAGCGATCGAAAACTTTGATAGTCATACATTTTCCTGAAGCTCTTGACGCGTACTTCCAGATAGGACTATCAGCGAAAGCCCATCATCAAAAGAAATTGTTTCAGTACTAGTGGTCGACCAAGGCGATTCGTCGATTAATCAAGTCTTTGGTTTTTTGGCTGTAACTCCAAAAACAATGAACTTAGAAGGCTGTGCCTGCAATTTTTGTGATCCTCTTTCCGTCCTCTTTAGGCATGCGTAAGCACAAGTCGACCGAAAAACTTTCCAGATTTTGCCGAAATAAAATGTAAGGGGCAAGTATCCCTTACCGTTTTTGATTTTCTTGAATTGCCTGTAACTTTCGAACCAGCGATCGAAACCTTTGATAATCATACATTTTCTTGAAGCTCTGGACGCGTTTTGTAAGATAGGACTATCATCGAAAGCCCATATATAAAAAAAAAAGTTCAGTACTAGTGGTCGACCAAGGCGATTCGTCGATCAATCAAGTCTTTGGTTTTTTGGCTGTAACTCCGAAAATAATGCACTTAGAAGGCTCTGCCTGCGATTTATTCTGATCCTCTTTCCGTCCTCTTTAGGCATGCGTAAGCACAAGGCGACCGAAAAACTTTCCAGTTTTTGCCGAAATAAAATGTAAGGGGCAAGTATCCCTTACCGTTTTTTGATTTTCTTGAGTCGCCTGTAACTTTCGAACCAGCGATCGAAACATTTGATAATCATACATGTTCTTGAGGCTCTTTACGCGTACTTTGAGGTAGGACTATCAGCGAAAGCCCATCTTTAAAAAAATTGTTTCTGTACTAGTGGTCGACCGAGGCGATTCGTCTATTAATCAAGTCTTTGGTTTTTTGGCTGTAACTCCGGAAATAATGCACTTAGAAGGCTCTGCCTGTGATTTTTGTGATCCTCTTTCCGTCCTCTTTAAGCGTGCGTTAACACAAGTCGACCGAAACACTTTCCATTTTTTGCCGAAATAAAATGTAAGGGGTATGTATCCTTTACCGTTTCCTCGATTTTCTTTAATCGCCTGTTACTTTCAAACCAGCGATCGAAACCTTTGATAATCCCACATTTTCTTGAAGCTCTTGACGCGTTCTGTAAGATAGGACTATCACCGAAAGCCCATATTTAAAAAAAAATGTTCAGTACTAGTGGTCGACCAAGGCGATTCGTCGATCAATCAAGTCTTTGGTTTTTTGGCTGTAACTCCGAAAATAATGCACCTAGAAGGCTCTGCCTGCGATTTTTGTGATCCTCTTTCCGTCCTCTTTAGGCATGCGTAAGCACAAGTCGACCGAAAAACTTTCCAGTTTTTGCCGAAATAAAATGTAAGGGGCAAGTATCCCTTACCGTTTTCTCGATTTTCTTGAATTGCCTGTAACTTTCGAACCAGCGATCGAAACCTTTGATAATCATACATTTTCTTGAAGCTCTTGACGCGTACTTTACGGTAGGACTATCACCGAAAGCCCATATTTAAAAAAAAATGTTCAGTACTAGTGGTCGACCAACGCGATTCGTCGATTAATCAAGTCTTTGGTTTTTTGGCTGTAACTCCGAAAATAATGCACTTAGAAGGCTCTGCCTTCGATTTTTCTGATCCGCTTTCCGTCCCCTTTAAGCGTGCGTAAGCCCAAGTCGACCGAAAATTTTTCCAGTTTTTACCGAAATAAAATGTAAGGGATATGTATCCCTTAACGTTTTCTCGATTTTCCTGAATCGCCTGTAATTTTCGAACCAGCGATCGATACCTTTGATAATCATACATTTTCTTGAAGCTCCTGACGCGTACTTTACGGTAGGACTATCACCGAAAGCCCATATTTAAAAAAAAAAGTTCAGTACTAGTGGTCGACCAAGGCGATTCGTCGATTAATCAAGTCTTTGGTTTTTTGGCTGTAACTCCGAAAATAATGCACTTAGAGGGCTCTGCCTGCGAGTTTTGTTATCCTCTTTCCGTCCTCTTTAGGCATGCGTAAGCACAAGTCGACCGGAAAACTTTCCAGTTTTTGCCGAAATAAAATGTAAGGGGCAAGTATCCCTTACCGTTTTCTCGATTTTCTTGAATTGCCTGTAACTTTCGAACCAGCGATCGAAACCTTTGATAATCATACATTTTCTTGAAGCTCTTTACGCGTACTTTGAGGTAGGACTATCAGCGAAAGCCCGTCTTCAAAAAAAATTGTTTCAGTGCTAGTGGTCGACCGAGGCGATTCGTCGATTAATCAAGTCTTTGGTTTTTTGGCTGTAACTCCGAAAATAATGCACTTAGAAGGCTCTGCCTGCGATTTTTGTGATCCTCTCTCCGTCCTCTGTAGGCATGCGTAAGCACAAGTCGAACGAAAAACTTTCAATTATTTGCCAAAATAAAATGTAAGGGGTATGTATCCCTTACCGTTTCCTCTTTTTTATTTAATCGCCTGCTACTTTCGAACCAGCGGTCGAAACCTTTGATAGTCATACATTTTCGGGAAGCTCTTGATGCGTACTTCAAGATATTACTATCAGCGACATCCCATCTTCAAAAAAAAATGGTTTCAGTAGTAGTGGTCGACCGAAGCGATTCGTCGATTAATCAAGTCTTTGGTTTTTTGGCTGTAACTCCGAAAATAATGCACTTAGAAGGCTCTGCCTGCGATTTTTGTGATCCTCTTTCCGTCCCCTTTAAGCGTGCGTAAGCACAAGTCGACCGAAAATTTTTCCAGTTTTTGCCGAAATGAAATGTAAGGGATATGTATCCCTTAACGTCTTCTCGATTTTCCTGAATCGCCTGTAACTTTCGAACCAGCGATCGAAACCTTTGATAATCATACATTTTCTTGAAGCTCTTTACCCGTACTTTGAGGTAGGACTATCAGCGAAAGCCCGCCTCCAAAAAAATTGTTTCAGTACTAGTGGTCGACCGAGGCGATTCGTCGATTAATCAAGTCTTTGGTTTTTTGGCTGTAACTCCGAAAATAATGCACTTAGAAGGCTCTGCCTCCGATTTTTGTGATCCGCTTTCCGTCCCCTTTAAGCGTGCGTAAGCACAAGACGACCGAAAATTTTTCCAGTTTTTGCCGAAATAAAATGTAAGGGGCAAGTATCCTTTAACGTTTTCTCGATTTTCTTGAATCGCCTGTAATTTTCGAACCAGCGATCAAAACCTTTGACAGTCATACATTTTCTTGACGCTCTTGACGCGTACTTTCAGATAGGACTATCAGTGAAAGCCCATCATCAAAAAAAATGGTTTCAGTGCTAGTGGTCGACCGAGGCGATTCGTCGATTAATCAAGTCTTTGGTTTTTGGGCTGTAACTCCGAAAATAATGCACTTAGAAGGCTCTGCCTGCGATTTTTGTGATCCTCTTTCCGTCCTCTTTAGGCATGCGTAAGCACAAGTCGACCGAAAAACTTTCCAATTTTTGCCGAAATAAAATGTAAGGGGCAAGTATCCCTTACCGTTTTTTGATTTTCTTGAGTCGCCTGTACCTTTCGAACCAGCGATCGAAACCTTTGATAATCATACATTTTCTTGAAGCTCTTTACGCGCACTTTAAGGTAGGACTATCACCGAAAGGCCATCTTCAAAAAAAAATTGTTTCAGTAGTAGTGGTCGACCAAGGCGATTCGTCGATTAATCAAGTCTTTGGTTTTTTGGCTGTAACTCCGAAAATAATGCACTTAGAAGGCTCTGCCTATGATTTTTGTGATCCTCTTTCCGTCCTCTTTAGGCATGCGTAAACACAAGTCGACCGCAAAACTTTCCAGTTTTTGCCGAAATGAAATGTAAGGGATATGTATCCCTTAACGTTTTCTCGATTTTCCTGAATCGCCTGTAATTTTCGAACCAGCGATCGATACCTTTGATAATCATACATTTTCTTGAAGCTCCTGACGCGTACTTTACGGTAGGACTATCACCGAAAGCCCATATTTAAAAAAAAATGTTCAGTGCTAGTGGTCGACCGAGGCGATTCGTCGATTAATCAAGTCTTTGGTTTTTTGGCTGTAACTCCGAAAATAATGCACTTAGAAGGCTCTGCCTGCGATTTTTCTGATCCTCTTTCCGTCCTCTTTAGGCATGCGTAAGCACAAGTCGACCGAAAAACTTTCCAGTTTTTGCCGAAATAAAATGTAAGGGGCAAGTATCCCTTACCGTTTTCTCGATTTTCTTGAATTGCCTGTAACTTTCGAACCAGCGATCGAAACCTTTGACAGTAATACATTTTCTTGAAGCTCTTGACGCGTACTTTCAGATAGGACTATCAGTGAATGCCCATCATCAAAAAAAATTTTTTCAGTACTAGTGGTCGACCGAGGCGATTCGTCGATTAATCAAGTCTTTGGTTTTTTGGCTGTAACTCCGAAAATAATGCACTTAGAAGGCTCTGCCTCCGATTTTTGTGATCCGCTTTCCGTCCCCTTTAAGCGTGCGTAAGCACAAGTCGACCGAAAATTTTTCCAGTTTTTGCCGAAATAAAATGTAAGGGGCAAGTATCCTTTAACGTTTTCTCGATTTTCTTGAATCGCCTGTAATTTTCGAACCAGCGATCGAAACCTTTGACAGTCATACATTTTCTTGAAGCTCTTTACGCGTACTTTGAGGTAGGACTATCAGCGAAAGCCCGTCTTCAAAAAAAATTGTTTCAGTGCTAGTGGTCGACCGAGGCGATTCGTCGATTAATCAAGTCTTTGGTTTTTTGGCTGTAACTCCGAAAATAATGCACTTAGAAGGCTCTGCCTGCGATTTTTGTGATCCTCTCTCCGTCCTCTGTAGGCATGCGTAAGCACAAGTCGAACGAAAAACTTTCAATTATTTGCCAAAATAAAATGTAAGGGGTATGTATCCCTTACCGTTTCCTCTTTTTTCTTTAATCGCCTGCTACTTTCGAACCAGCGGTCGAAACCTTTGATAGTCATACATTTTCGGGAAGCTCTTGATGCGTACTTCAAGATATTACTATCAGCGACATCCCATCTTCAAAAAAAAATGGTTTCAGTAGTAGTGGTCGACCGAGGCGATTCGTCGATTAATCAAGTCTTTGGTTTTTTGGCTGTAACTCCGAAAATAATGCACTTAGAAGGCTCTGCCTGCGATTTTTGTGATCCTCTTTCCGTCCCCTTTAAGCGTGCGTAAGCACAAGTCGACCGAAAATTTTTCCAGTTTTTGCCGAAATGAAATGTAAGGGATATGTATCCCTTAACGTCTTCTCGATTTTCCTGAATCGCCTGTAACTTTCGAACCAGCGATCGAAACCTTTGATAATCATACATTTTCTTGAAGCTCTTTACCCGTACTTTGAGGTAGGACTATCAGCGAAAGCCCGCCTCCAAAAAAATTGTTTCAGTACTAGTGGTCGACCGAGGCGATTCGTCGATTAATCAAGTCTTTGGTTTTTTGGCTGTAACTCCGAAAATAATGCACTTAGAAGGCTCTGCCTCCGATTTTTGTGATCCGCTTTCCGTCCCCTTTAAGCGTGCGTAAGCACAAGACGACCGAAAATTTTTCCAGTTTTTGCCGAAATAAAATGTAAGGGGCAAGTATCCTTTAACGTTTTCTCGATTTTCTTGAATCGCCTGTAATTTTCGAACCAGCGATCAAAACCTTTGACAGTCATACATTTTCTTGACGCTCTTGACGCGTACTTTCAGATAGGACTATCAGTGAAAGCCCATCATCAAAAAAAATGGTTTCAGTGCTAGTGGTCGACCGAGGCGATTCGTCGATTAATCAAGTCTTTGGTTTTTGGGCTGTAACTCCGAAAATAATGCACTTAGAAGGCTCTGCCTGCGATTTTTGTGATCCTCTTTCCGTCCTCTTTAGGCATGCGTAAGCACAAGTCGACCGAAACACTTTCCATTTTTTGCCGAAATAAAATGTAAGGGGTATGTATCCTTTACCGTTTCCTCGATTTTCTTTAATCGCCTGTTACTTTCAAACCAGCGATCGAAACCATTGATAATCCCACATTTTCTTGAAGCTCTTGACGCGTTCTGTAAGATAGGACTATCACCGAAAGCCCATATTTAAAAAAAAATGTTAAGTACTAGTGGTCGACCAAGGCGATTCGTCGATTAATCAAGTCTTTGGTTTTTTGGCTGTAACTCCGAAAATAATGCACTTAGAAGGCTCTGCCTGCGATTTTTGTGATCCTCTTTCCGTCCTCTTTAGGCATGCGTAAGCACAAGTCGACCGAAAAACTTTCCAATTTTTGCCGAAATAAAATGTAAGGGGCAAGTATCCCTTACCGTTTTTTGATTTTCTTGAGTCGCCTGTACCTTTCGAACCAGCGATCGAAACCTTTGATAATCATACATTTTCTTGAAGCTCTTTACGCGCACTTTAAGGTAGGACTATCACCGAAAGGCCATCTTCAAAAAAAAATTGTTTCAGTAGTAGTGGTCGACCAAGGCGATTCGTCGATTAATCAAGTCTTTGGTTTTTTGGCTGTAACTCCGAAAATAATGCACTTAGAAGGCTCTGCCTATGATTTTTGTGATCCTCTTTCCGTCCTCTTTAGGCATGCGTAAACACAAGTCGACCGCAAAACTTTCCAGTTTTTGCCGAAATGAAATGTAAGGGATATGTATCCCTTAACGTTTTCTCGATTTTCCTGAATCGCCTGTAATTTTCGAACCAGCGATCGAAACCTTTGATAATCATACATTTTCTTGAAGCTCCTGACGCGTACTTTACGGTAGGACTATCACCGAAAGCCCATATTTAAAAAAAAATGTTCAGTGCTAGTGGTCGACCGAGGCGATTCGTCGATTAATCAAGTCTTTGGTTTTTTGGCTGTAACTCCGAAAATAATGCACTTAGAAGGCTCTGCCTGCGATTTTTCTGATCCTCTTTCCGTCCTCTTTAGGCATGCGTAAGCACAAGTCGACCGAAAAACTTTCCAGTTTTTGCCGAAATAAAATGTAAGGGGCAAGTATCCCTTACCGTTTTCTCGATTTTCTTGAATTGCCTGTAACTTTCGAACCAGCGATCGAAACCTTTGACAGTAATACATTTTCTTGAAGCTCTTGACGCGTACTTTCAGATAGGACTATCAGTGAATGCCCATCATCAAAAAAAATTTTTTCAGTACTAGTGGTCGACCGAGGCGATTCGTCGATTAATCAAGTCTTTGGTTTTTTGGCTGTAACTCCGAAAATAATGCACTTAGAAGGCTCTGCCTCCGATTTTTGTGATCCGCTTTCCGTCCCCTTTAAGCGTGCGTAAGCACAAGTCGACCGAAAATTTTTCCAGTTTTTGCCGAAATAAAATGTAAGGGGCAAGTATCCTTTAACGTTTTCTCGATTTTCTTGAATCGCCTGTAACTTTCGAACCAGCGATCGAAACCTTTGATAATCATACATGTTCTTGAAGCTCTTTACGCGTACTTTGTGGTAGGACTATCAGCGAAAGCCCGTCTTCAGAAAAAATTGTTTCAGTGCTAGTGGTCGACCGAGGCGATTCGTCGATTAATCAAGTCTTTGGTTTTTTGGCTGTAACTCCGAAAATAATGCACTTAGAAGGCTCTGCCTGCGATTTTTGTGATCCTCTTTCCGTCCTCTGTAGGCATGCGTAAGCACAAGTCGAACGAAAAACTTTCAATTATTTGCCGAAATAAAATGTAAGGGGTATGTATCCCTTACCGTTTCCTCTTTTTTCTTTAATCGCCTGCTACTTTCGAACCAGCGGTCGAAACCTTTGATAGTCATACATTTTCGGGAAGCTCTTGATGCGTACTTCAAGATATTACTATCAGCGACATCCCATCTTCAAAAAAAAATTGTTTCAGTAGTAGTGGTCGACCGAGGCGATTCGTCGATTAATCAAGTCTTTGGTTTTTTGGCTGTAACTCCGAAAATAATGCACTTAGAAGGCTCTGCCTGTGATTTTTGTGATCCTCTTTCCGTCCTCTTTAAGCGTGCGTTAGCACAAGTCGACCGAAACACTTTCCATTTTTTGCCGAAATAAAATGTAAGGGGTATGTATCCTTCACCGTTTCCCCGATTTTCTTTAATCGCCTGTTACTTTCAAACCAGCGATCGAAACCTTTGATAATCCCACATTTTTCTGAAGCTCTTGACGCGTTCTGTAAGATAGGACTATCACCGAAAGCCCATATTTAAAAAAAAATGTTCAGTACTAGTGGTCGACCAAGGCGATTCGTCGATTAATCAAGTCTTTGGTTTTTTGGCTGTAACTCCGAAAATAATGCACTTAGAAGGCTCTGCCTGCGAGTTTTGTTATCCTCTTTCCGTCCTCTTTAGGCATGCGTAAGCACAAGTCGACCGAAAAACTTTCTAGTTTTTGCCGAAATAAAATGTAAGGGGCAAGTATCCCTTACCGTTTTCTCGATTTTCTTGAGTCGCCTGTAACTTTCGAACCAGCGATCCAAACCTTTGATAATCATACATTTTCTTGAAGCTCTTGACGCGTTCTGTAAGATAGGACTATCACCGAAAGCCCATATTTAAAAAAAAAAGTTCAGTACTAGTGGTCGACCAAGGCGATTCGTCGATTAATCAAGTCTTTGGTTTTTTGGCTGTAACTCCGAAAATAATGCACTTAGAAGGCTCTGCCTGCGATTTTTCTGATCCTCTTTCCGTCCTCTTTAGGCATGCGTAAGCACAAGTCGACCGAAAAACTTTCCAGTTTTTGCCGAATTAAAATGTAAGGGGCAAGTATCCCTTACCGTTTTTTGATTTTCTTGAGTCGCCTGTAACTTTCGAACCAGCGATCGAAACCTTCGATAATCATACATGTTCTTGAAGCTCTTTACGCGTACTTTGAGGTAGGACTATCAGCGAAAACCCATCTTTAAAAAAATTGTTTCTGTACTAGTGGTCGACCGAGGCGATTCGTCTATTAATCAAGTCTTTGGTTTTTTGGCTGTAACTCCGAAAATATTGCACTTAGAAGGCTCTGCCTGCGATTTTTGTGATCCTCTTTCCGTCTTCTTTAGGCATGCGTAAGCACAAGTCGACCGGAAAACTTTCCAGTTTTTGCCGAAATAAAATGTAAGGGGCAAGTATCCCTTACCGTTTTCTCGATTTTCTTGAATTGCCTGTAACTTTCGAACCAGCGATCGAAACCTTTGACAGTAATACATTTTCTTGAAGCTCTTGACGCGTACTTTCAGATAGGACTATCAGTGAATGCCCATCATCAAACAAAATTTTTTCAGTACTATTGGTCGACCAAGGCGATTCGTCGATTAATCAAGTCTTTGGTTTTTTGGCTGTAACTCCAAAAATAATGCACTTAGAAGGCTCTGCCTGCGATTTTTGTGATCCTCTTTCCGTCCTCTGTAGGCATGCGTAAGCACAAGTCGAACGAAAAACTTTCAATTATTTGCCGAAATAAAATGTAAGGGGTATGTATCCCTTACCGTTTCCTCTTTTTTCTTTAATCGCCTGCTACTTTCGAACCAGCGGTCGAAACCTTTGATAGTCATACATTTTCGGGAAGCTCTTGATGCGTACTTCAAGATATTACTATCAGCGACATCCCATCTTCAAAAAAAAATTGTTTCAGTAGTAGTGGTCGACCGAGGCGATTCGTCGATTAATCAAGTCTTTGGTTTTTTGGCTGTAACTCCGAAAATAATGCACTTAGAAGGCTCTGCCTGCGAATTTTGTGATCCTCTTTCCGCCCCCTTTAAGCGTGCGTAAGCACAAGTCGACCGAAAATTTTTCCAGTTTTTGCCGAAATGAAATGTAAGGGATATGTATCCCTTAGCGTCTTCTCGATTTTCCTGAATCGCCTGTAACTTTCGAACCAGCGATCGAAACCTTTGATAATCATACATTTTCTTGAAGCTCATTTCGCGTACTTTGAGGTAGGACTATCAGCGAAAGCCCATCATCAATAAAAATTGTTTCAGTACTAGTGGTCGACCAAGGCAATTCGTCGATAAATCAAGTCTTTGGTTTTTTGGCTGTAACTCCGAAAATAATGCACTTAGAAGGCTCTGCCTGCGATTTTTGTGATCCTCTTTCCGTCCTCTTTAGGCATGCGTAAGCACAAGTCGAACGAAAAACATTCCAGTTTTTGCCGAAATGAAATGTAAGGGATATGTATCCCTTAACGTCTTCTCGATTTTCTTGAGTCGCCTGTAACTTTCGAACCAGCGATCGAAACCTTTGATAATCATACATCTTCTTGAAGCTCTTGACGCGTTCTGTAAGATAGGACTATCACCGAAAGCCCATATTTAAAAAAAAAAGTTCAGTACTAGTGGTCGACCAAGGCGATTCGTCGATTAATCAAGTCTTTGGTTTTTTGGCTGTAACTCCGAAAATAATGCACTTAGAAGGCTCTGCCTGCGATTTTTGTGATCCACATTCCGTCCCTTTAAGCGTGCGTATGCACAAGTCGTCCGAAAAACTTTCCAGTTTTTGCCGAAATAAAATGTAAGGGGCAAGTATCCATTAACGTTTTCTCGATTTTCTCGAACAGCCTGTAACTTTCGAACCAGCGATCGGAACCTTTGATAATTATACATTTTCTTGAAGCTCTTGACGCGTTCCTTAAGATAGGACTATCAGTGAAAGCCCATCATCAAAAAAAATTGTTTCAGTACTAGTGGTCGACCAAGGCGATTCGTCGATTAATCAAGTCTTTGGTTTTTTGGCTGTAACTCCAAAAATAATGCACTTAGAAGGCTCTGCCTGCGATTTTTGTGATCCTCTTTCCGTCCTCTTTAAGCGTGCGTAAGCACAAGTCGACCGAAACACTTTCCATTTTTTGCCGAAATAAAATGTAAGGGGTATGTATCCTTTACCGTTTCCTCGATTTTCTTTAATCGCCTGTTACTTTCAAACCAGCGATCGAAACCTTTGATAATCCCACATTTTCTTGAAGCTCTTGACGCGTTCTGTAAGATAGGACTATCACCGAAAGCCCATATTTAAAAAAAAATGTTCAGTACTAGTGGTCGACCAAGGCGATTCGTCGATTAATCAAGTCTTTGGTTTTTTGGCTGTAACTCCGAAAATAATGCACTTAGAAGGCTCTGCCTGCGATTTTTGTGATCCTCTTTCCGTCCTCCTTAGGCATGCGTAAGCCCAAGTCGACCGAAAAACTTTCCAGTTTTTGCCGAAATGAAATGTAAGGGATATGTATCCCTTAACGTCTTCTCGATTTTCCTGAATCGCCTGTAACTTTCGAACCAGCGATCGATACCTTTGATAATCATACATTTTCTTGAAGCTCTTGACGCGTACTTTACGGTAGGACTATCACCGAAATCCCGTCTTCAAAAAAAATTGTCTCAGGACTAGTGGTCGACCAAGGCGATTAGTCGATTAATCAAGTCTTCGGTTTTTTGGCTGTAACTCCGAAAATAATGCACTTAGAAGGCTCTGCCTGCGATTTTTGTGATCCTCTTTCCGTCCCTTTTAAGCGTGCGTAAGCACAAGTCCACCGAAAAACTTTCCAGTTTTTGCCGAAATAAAATGTAAGGGGCAAGTATCCTTTAACGTTTTCTCGATTTTCTTGAATCGCCTGTAACTTTCCAACCAGCGATCGAAACCTTTGACAGTAATACATTTTCTTGAAGCTCTTGCCGCGTTCTTTAAAATAGGGCTATCAGCGAAAGCCCATCATCAATAAAAATTGTTTCAGTACTAGTGGTCGACCAAGGCAATTCGTCGATTAATCAAGTCTTTGGTTTTTTGGCTGTAACTCCGAAAATAATGCACTTAGAAGGCTCTGCCTGCGATTTTTCTGATCCTCTTTCCGTCCTCTTTAAGCGTGCGTAAGCACAAGTCGACCGAAACACTTTCCATTTTTTGCCGAAATAAAATGTAAGGGGTATGTATCCTTTACCGTTTCCTCGATTTTCTTTAATCGCCTGTTACTTTCAAACCAGCGATCGAAACCTTTGATAATCCCACATTTTCTTGAAGCTCTTGACGCGTTCTGTAAGATAGGACTATCACCGAAAGCCCATATTTAAAAAAAAATGTTCAGTACTAGTGGTCGACCAACGCGATTCGTCGATTAATCAAGTCTTTGGTTTTTTGGCTGTAACTCCAAAAATAATGCACTTAGAAGGCTCTGCCTGCGATTTTTGTGATCCGCTTTCCGTCCTCTTTAAGAATGCGTAAGCACAAGTCGACCGAAAAACTTTCCCGTTTTTGCCGAAATAAAATGTAAGGGGCAAGTATCCCTTACCGTTTTCTCGATTTTCTGGAATTGCCTGTAACTTTCGAACCAGCGATCGAAACCTTTGATAATCATACATTTTCTTGAAGCTCTTGACGCGTACTTTAAGGTAGGACTATCACCGAAAGCCCATATGTGGGGTTCGGAATCTCCTAGAGAAAGAACTGCGGGAGGGATCGGAGGACAGACAGACGAAAGACGAAAGATGGCGTTAAGGTGCAAGAGGCCCTTAGCCATAATTAAGATACGAACGTATGAGAGCGCCGGTGGCCCAGTGTGTATGGTGCCGGCCTGCGGATCCAAAGGTTGCGGGTTCGATTCCGCACCGGTAGCGATTATTTTTCTGTCTCGATCCTACACATATTTAAAAAAAATGTTCAGTACTAGTGATCGACCAACGCGATTCGTCGATTAATTATGTCTTTGGTTTTTTGGCTGTAACTCCGAAAATAATGCACTTAGAAGGCTCTGCCTGCGATTTTTGTGATCCTCTTTCCGTCCCTTTAAGCGTGCGTATGCACAAGTCGACCGAAAAACTTTCCAGTTTTTGCCGAAATAAAATGTAAGGGGCAAGTATCCATTAACGTTTTCTCGATTTTCTCGAACAGCCTGTAACTTTCGAACCAGCGATCGGAACCTTTGATAATTATACATTTTCTTGAAGCTCTTGACGCGTTCCTTAAGATAGGACTATCAGTGAAAGCCCATCATCAAAAAAACTTGTTTCAGTACTAGTGGTCGACCAAGGCGATTCGTCGATTAATCAAGTCTTTGGTTTTTTGCTGTAACTCCAAAAATAATGCACTTAGAAGGCTCTGCCTGCGATTTTTGTGATCCACTTTCCGTCCTCTGTAGGCATGCGTAAGCACAAGTCGAACGAAAAACTTTCCAGATTTTGCCGAAATAAAATGTAAGGGGCAAGTATCCCTTACCGTTTTCTCGATTTTCTTGAATCGCCTGTAACCTTCGAAACAGCGATCGAAACCTTTGATAATCATACATTTTCATGAAGCTCTTGACGCGTACTTTAAGGTAGGACTATCACCGAAAACCCATATTTAAAAAAAAAATGTTTCAGTGCTAGTGGTCGACGAGGCGATTCGTCGATTAATCAAGTCTTTGGTTTTTCGGCTGTAACTCCGAAAATAATGCACTTAGAAGGCTCTGCCTGCGATTTTTCTGATCCTCTTTCCGTCCTCTTTAAGCGAGCGTAAGCACAAGTCGACCGAAACACTTTCCATTTTTTGCCGAAATAAAATGTAAGGGGTATGTATCCTTTACCGTTTCCTCGATTTTCTTTAATCGCCTGTTACTTTCAAACCAGCGATCGAAACCTTTGATAATCCCACATTTTCTTGAAGCTCTTGACGCGTTCTGTAAGATAGGACTATCACCGAAAGCCCATATTTAAAAAAAAATGTTCAGTACTAGTGGTCGACCAAGGCGATTCGTCGATTAATCAAGTCTTTGGTTTTTTGGCTGTAACTCCGAAAATAATGCACTTAGAAGGCTCTGCCTGCGATTTTTGTGATCCTCTTTCCGTCCTCTTTAGGCATGCGTAAGCACAAGTCGACCGAAAAACTTTCCAGTTTTTGCCGAAATGAAATGTAAGGGATATGTATCCCTTAACGTCTTCTCGATTTTCCTGAATCGCCTGTAACTTTCGAACCAGCGATCGAAACCTTTGATAATCTTACATTTTCTTGAAGCTCTTGACGCGTACTTTAAGGTAGGACTATCACCGAAAGCCCATATTTAAAAAAAAATGTTCAGGACTAGTTATCGACCAAGGCGATTCGTCGATTAATCAAGTCTTTGGTTTTTTGGCTGTAACTCCGAAAATAATGCACTTAGAAGGCTCTGCCTGCGATTTTTGTGATCCTCTTTCCGTCCCCTTTAAGCTTGCGTAAGCACAAGTCGGCCGAAAGCTTTTCCAGTTTTTGCCGAAATAAAATGTAAGGGGCAAGTATCCTTTAACGTTTTCTCGATTTTCTTGAATCGCCTGTAACTTTCCAACCAGCGATCGAAACCTTTGACAGTAATACATTTTCTTGAAGCTCTTGCCGCGTTCTTTAAAATAGGGCTATCAGCGAAAGCCCATCATCAATAAAAATTGTTTCAGTACTAGTGGTCGACCAAGGCAATTCGTCGATTAATCAAGTCTTTGGTTTTTTGGCTGTAACTCCGAAAATAATGCACTTAGAAGGCTCTGCCTGCGATTTTTCTGATCCTCTTTCCGTCCTCTTTAAGCGTGCGTAAGCACAAGTCGACCGAAACACTTTCCATTTTTTGCCGAAATAAAATGTAAGGGGTATGTATCCTTTACCGTTTCCTCGATTTTCTTTAATCGCCTGTTACTTTCAAACCAGCGATCGAAACCTTTGATAATCCCACATTTTCTTGAAGCTCTTGACGCGTTCTGTAAGATAGGACTATCACCGAAAGCCCATATTTAAAAAAAAATGTTCAGTACTAGTGGTCGACCAACGCGATTCGTCGATTAATCAAGTCTTTGGTTTTTTGGCTGTAACTCCAAAAATAATGCACTTAGAAGGCTCTGCCTGCGATTTTTGTGATCCGCTTTCCGTCCTCTTTAAGAATGCGTAAGCACAAGTCGACCGAAAAACTTTCCCGTTTTTGCCGAAATAAAATGTAAGGGGCAAGTATCCCTTACCGTTTTCTCGATTTTCTGGAATTGCCTGTAACTTTCGAACCAGCGATCGAAACCTTTGATAATCATACATTTTCTTGAAGCTCTTGACGCGTACTTTAAGGTAGGACTATCACCGAAAGCCCATATGTGGGGTTCGGAATCTCCTAGAGAAAGAACTGCGGGAGGGATCGGAGGACAGACAGACGAAAGACGAAAGATGGCGTTAAGGTGCAAGAGGCCCTTAGCCATAATTAAGATACGAACGTATGAGAGCGCCGGTGGCCCAGTGTGTATGGTGCCGGCCTGCGGATCCAAAGGTTGCGGGTTCGATTCCCGCACCGGTAGCGATTATTTTTCTGTCTCGATCCTACACATATTTAAAAAAAAATGTTCAGTACTAGTGATCGACCAACGCGATTCGTCGATTAATTATGTCTTTGGTTTTTTGGCTGTAACTCCGAAAATAATGCACTTAGAAGGCTCTGCCTGCGATTTTTGTGATCCTCTTTCCGTCCCTTTAAGCGTGCGTATGCACAAGTCGACCGAAAAACTTTCCAGTTTTTGCCGAAATAAAATGTAAGGGGCAAGTATCCATTAACGTTTTCTCGATTTTCTCGAACAGCCTGTAACTTTCGAACCAGCGATCGGAACCTTTGATAATTATACATTTTCTTGAAGCTCTTGACGCGTTCCTTAAGATAGGACTATCAGTGAAAGCCCATCATCAAAAAAACTTGTTTCAGTACTAGTGGTCGACCAAGGCGATTCGTCGATTAATCAAGTCTTTGGTTTTTTGGCTGTAACTCCAAAAATAATGCACTTAGAAGGCTCTGCCTGCGATTTTTGTGATCCACTTTCCGTCCTCTGTAGGCATGCGTAAGCACAAGTCGAACGAAAAACTTTCCAGATTTTGCCGAAATAAAATGTAAGGGGTATGTATCCTTTACCGTTTCCTCGATTTTCTTTAATCGCCTGTTACTTTCAAACCAGCGATCGAAACCTTTGATAATCCCACATTTTCTTGAAGCTCTTGACGCGTTCTGTAAGATAGGACTATCACCGAAAGCCCATATTTAAAAAAAAATGTTCAGTACTAGTGGTCGACCAAGGCGATTCGTCGATTAATCAAGTCTTTGGTTTTTTGGCTGTAACTCCGAAAATAATGCACTTAGAAGGCTCTGCCTGCGATTTTTGTGATCCTCTTTCCGTCCTCTTTAGGCATGCGTAAGCACAAGTCGACCGAAAAACTTTCCAGTTTTTGCCGAAATGAAATGTAAGGGATATGTATCCCTTAACGTCTTCTCGATTTTCCTGAATCGCCTGTAACTTTCGAACCAGCGATCGAAACCTTTGATAATCATACATTTTCTTGAAGCTCTTGACGCGTACTTTAAGGTAGGACTATCACCGAAAGCCCATATTTAAAAAAAAATGTTCAGGACTAGTGATCGACCAACGCGATTCGTCGATTAATTATGTCTTTGGTTTTTTGGCTGTAACTCCGAAAATAATGCACTTAGAAGGCTCTGCCTTCGATTTTTGTGATCCGCTTTCCGTCCCCTTTGAGCGTGCGTAAGCACAAGTCGACCGAAAATTTTTCCAGTTTTTGCCGAAATAAAATGTAAGGGGCAAGTATCCTTTAACGTTTTCTCGATTTTCTTGAATCGCCTGTAACTTTCGAACCATCGATCGAAACCTTTGACAGTAATACATTTTCTTGAAGCTCTTGACGCGTACTTTCAGATAGGACTATCAGCGAAAGCCCATCATCAAAAAAATTTGTTTCAGTACTAGTGGTCGACCAAGGCGATTCGTCGATTAATCAAGTCTTTGGTTTTTTGGCTGTAACTCCGAAAATAATGCACTTAGAAGGCTCTGCCTGCGATTTTTGTGATCCTCTTTCCGTCCCCTTTAAGCTTGCGTAAGCACAAGTCGGCCGAAAGCTTTTCCAGTTTTTGCCGAAATAAAATGTAAGGGGCAAGTATCCTTTAACGTTTTCTCGATTTTCTTGAATCGCCTGTAACTTTCCAACCAGCGATCGAAACCTTTGACAGTAATACATTTTCTTGAAGCTCTTGCCGCGTTCTTTAAAATAGGGCTATCAGCGAAAGCCCATCATCAATAAAAATTGTTTCAGTACTAGTGGTCGACCCAGGCAATTCGTCGATTAATCAAGTCTTTGGTTTTTTGGCTGTAACTCCGAAAATAATGCACTTAGAAGGCTCTGCCTGCGATTTTTGTGATCCTCTTTCCGTCCTCTTTAGGCATGCGTAAGCACAAGTCGAACGAAAAACATTCCAGTTTTTGCCGAAATGAAATGTAAGGGATATGTATCCCTTAACGTCTTCTCGATTTTCTTGAGTCGCCTGTAACTTTCGAACCAGCGATCGAAACCTTTGATAATCATACATCTTCTTGAAGCTCTTGACGCGTTCTGTAAGATAGGACTATCACCGAAAGCCCATATTTAAAAAAAAAAGTTCAGTACTAGTGGTCGACCAAGGCGATTCGTCGATTAATCAAGTCTTTGGTTTTTTGGCTGTAACTCCGAAAATAATGCACTTAGAAGGCTCTGCCTGCGATTTTTGTGATCCACATTCCGTCCCTTTAAGCGTGCGTATGCACAAGTCGTCCGAAAAACTTTCCAGTTTTTGCCGAAATAAAATGTAAGGGGCAAGTATCCATTAACGTTTTCTCGATTTTCTCGAACAGCCTGTAACTTTCGAACCAGCGATCGGAACCTTTGATAATTATACATTTTCTTGAAGCTCTTGACGCGTTCCTTAAGATAGGACTATCAGTGAAAGCCCATCATCAAAAAAAATTGTTTCAGTACTAGTGGTCGACCAAGGCGATTCGTCGATTAATCAAGTCTTTGGTTTTTTGGCTGTAACTCCAAAAATAATGCACTTAGAAGGCTCTGCCTGCGATTTTTGTGATCCTCTTTCCGTCCTCTTTAAGCGTGCGTAAGCACAAGTCGACCGAAACACTTTCCATTTTTTGCCGAAATAAAATGTAAGGGGTATGTATCCTTTACCGTTTCCTCGATTTTCTTTAATCGCCTGTTACTTTCAAACCAGCGATCGAAACCTTTGATAATCCCACATTTTCTTGAAGCTCTTGACGCGTTCTGTAAGATAGGACTATCACCGAAAGCCCATATTTAAAAAAAAATGTTCAGTACTAGTGGTCGACCAAGGCGATTCGTCGATTAATCAAGTCTTTGGTTTTTTGGCTGTAACTCCGAAAATAATGCACTTAGAAGGCTCTGCCTGCGATTTTTGTGATCCTCTTTCCGTCCTCCTTAGGCATGCGTAAGCCCAAGTCGACCGAAAAACTTTCCAGTTTTTGCCGAAATGAAATGTAAGGGATATGTATCCCTTAACGTCTTCTCGATTTTCCTGAATCGCCTGTAACTTTCGAACCAGCGATCGATACCTGTGATAATCATACATTTTCTTGAAGCTCTTGACGCGTACTTTACGGTAGGACTATCACCGAAAACCCATATTTAAAAAAAAATGTTCAGTACTAGTGGTCGACCAACGCGATTCGTCGATTAATCAAGTCTTTGGTTTTTTGGCTGTAACTCCGAAAATAATGCACTTAGAAGGCTCTGCCTCCGATTTTTGTGATCCGCTTTCCGTCCCCTTTAAGCGTGCGTAAGCACAAGTCGACCGAAAATTTTTCCAGTTTTTGCCCAAATAAAATGTAAGGGGCAAGTATCCTTCAACGTTTTCTCGATTTTCATGAATCGCCTGTAACTTTCGAACCAGCGATCGAAACCTTTGACAGTAATACATTTTCTTGAAGCTCTTGACGCGTTCTTTTAAATAGGGCTATCAGCGAAAGCCCATCTTTAAAAAAAATTGTTTCAGTGCTAGTGGTCGACCGAGGCGATTCGTCGATTAATCAAGTCTTTGGTTTTTTGGCTGTAACTCCGAAAATAATGCACTTAGAAGGCTCTGCCTACGATTTTTGTGATCCACTTTCCGTTCTCTGTAGGCATGCGTAAGCACAAGTCGACCGAAAAACTTTCCAGTTTTTGCCGAAATAAAATGTAAGGGGCAAGTATCCCTTACCGTTTTCTAGATTTTCTTGAGTCGCCTGTAACTTTCGAACCAGCGATCGAAACCTTTGATAATCATACATTTTCTTGAAGCTCTTTACGCGTACTCTAAGGTAGGCCTATCAGCGAAGGCCCGTTTCAAAAAAAATTGTTTCAGTGCTAGTGGTCGACCGAAGCGATTCGTCGATTAATCAAGTCTTTTGTTTTTTGGCTGTAACTCCGAAAATAATGCACTTAGAAGGCTCTGCCTGCGATTTTTGTGATCCTCTTTCCGTCCCTTTTAAGCGTGCGTAAGCACAAGTCCACCGAAAAACTTTCCAGTTTTTACCGAAATAAAATGTAAGGGGCAAGTATCCCTTACCGTTTTCTCGATTTTCTTGAATTGCCTGTAACTTTCGAACCAGCGATCGAAACCTTTGATAATCATACATTTTCTTGAAGCTCTTGACGCGTACTTTACGGTAGGACTATCACCGAAAGCCCATATTTAAAAAAAAATGTTCAGTACTAGTGGTCGACCATCGCGATTCGTCGATTAATTATGTCTTTGGTTTTTTGGCTGTAACTCCGAAAATAATGCACTTAGAAGGCTCTGCCTTCGATTTTTGTGATCCGCTTTCCGTCCCCTTTAAGCGTGCGTAAGCACAAGTCGACCGAAAATTTTTCCAGTTTTTGCCGAAATAAAATGTAAGGGGCAAGTATCCTTTAACGTTTTCTCGATTTTCTTGAATCGCCTGTAACTTTCGAACCATCGATCGAAACCTTTGACAGTAATACATTTTCTTGAAGCTCTTGACGCGGACTTTCAGATAGGACTATCACCGAAAGCCCATATTTAAAAAAAAATGTTCAGTACTAGTGGTCGACCAAGGCGATTCGTCGATTAATCAAGTCTTTGGTTTTTTGGCTGTAACTCCGAAAATAATGCACTTAGAAGGCTCTGCCTGCGATTTTTGTGATCCTCTTTCCGTCCTCCTTAGGCATGCGTAAGCCCAAGTCGACCGAAAAACTTTCCAGTTTTTGCCGAAATGAAATGTAAGGGATATGTATCCCTTAACGTCTTCTCGATTTTCCTGAATCGCCTGTAACTTTCGAACCAGCGATCGATACCTTTGATAATCATACATTTTCT
The DNA here is from genome assembly GCA_914767735.1 of Anoplius nigerrimus. Lineage (NCBI taxonomy): Eukaryota > Metazoa > Arthropoda > Insecta > Hymenoptera > Pompilidae > Anoplius > Anoplius nigerrimus. The sequence goes on along the minus strand of OU612079.1, from coordinate 573,616 downwards.
TGAAGCTCTTGACGCGTACTTTACGGTAGGACTATCACCGAAAGCCCGTCTTCAAAAAAAATTGTCTCAGGACTAGTGGTCGACCAAGGCGATTAGTCGATTAATCAAGTCTTCGGTTTTTTGGCTGTAACTCCGAAAATAATGCACTTAGAAGGCTCTGCCTGCGATTTTTGTGATCCTCTTTCCGTCCCTTTTAAGCGTGCGTAAGCACAAGTCCACCGAAAAACTTTCCAGTTTTTGCCGAAATAAAATGTAAGGGGCAAGTATCCCTTACCGTTTTCTCGATTTTCTGGAATTGCCTGTAACCTTCGAAACAGCGATCGAAACCTTTGATAATCATACATTTTCATGAAGCTCTTGACGCGTACTTTAAGGTAGGACTATCACCGAAAACCCATATTTAAAAAAAAAATATTTCAGTGCTAGTGGTCGACCGAGGCGATTCGTCGATTAATCAAGTCTTTGGTTTTTTGGCTGTAACTCCGAAAATAATGCACTTAGAAGGCTCTGCCTGCGATTTTTCTGATCCTCTTTCCGTCCTCTTTAAGCGTGCGTAAGCACAAGTCGACCGAAACACTTTCCATTTTTTGCCGAAATAAAATGTAAGGGGTATGTATCCTTTACCGTTTCCTCGATTTTCTTTAATCGCCTGTTACTTTCAAACCAGCGATCGAAACCTTTGATAATCCCACATTTTCTTGAAGCTCTTGACGCGTTCTGTAAGATAGGACTATCACCGAAAGCCCATATTTAAAAAAAAAAGTTCAGTACTAGTGATCGACCAAGGCGATTCGTCGATTAATCAAGTCTTTGGTTTTTTGGCTGTAACTCCGAAAATAATGCACTTAGAAGGCTCTGCCTGCGATTTTTGTGATCCTCTTTCCGTCCCCTTTAAGCGTGCGTAAGCACAAGTCGACCGAAAACTTTTCCAGTATTTGCCGAAATAAAATGTAAGGGGCAAGTATCCTTTAACGTTTTCTCGATTTTCTTGAATCGCCTGTAACTTTCGAACTAGCGATCGAAACCTTTGACAGTAATACATTTTCTTGAAGCTCTTGCCGCGTTCTTTAAAATAGGGCTATCAGCGAAAGCCCATCTTTAACAAAAATTGTTTCAGTGTTAGTGGTCGACCGAGGCGATTCGTCGATTAATCAAGTCTTTGGTTTTTTGGCTGTAACTCCGAAAATAATGCACTTAGAAGGCTCTGCCTGCGATTTTTGTGATCCTCTTTCCGTCCTCTTTAGGCATGCGTAAGCACAAGTCGACTGAAAAACATTCCAGTTTTTGCCGAAATGAAATGTAAGGGATATGTATCCCTTAACGTCTTCTCGATTTTCCTGAATCGCCTGTAACTTTCGAACCAGCGATCGATACCTGTGATAATCATACATTTTCTTGAAGCTCTTGACGCGTACTTTACGGTAGGACTATCACCGAAAACCCATATTTAAAAAAAAATGTTCAGTACTAGTGGTCGACCAACGCGATTCGTCGATTAATCAAGTCTTTGGTTTTTTGGCTGTAACTCCGAAAATAATGCACTTAGAAGGCTCTGCCTCCGATTTTTGTGATCCGCTTTCCGTCCCCTTTAAGCGTGCGTAAGCACAAGTCGACCGAAAATTTTTCCAGTTTTTGCCCAAATAAAATGTAAGGGGCAAGTATCCTTTAACGTTTTCTCGATTTTCATGAATCGCCTGTAACTTTCGAACCAGCGATCGAAACCTTTGACAGTAATACATTTTCTTGAAGCTCTTGACGCGTTCTTTTAAATAGGGCTATCAGCGAAAGCCCATCTTTAAAAAAAATTGTTTCAGTGCTAGTGGTCGACCGAGGCGATTCGTCGATTAATCAAGTCTTTGGTTTTTTGGCTGTAACTCCGAAAATAATGCACTTAGAAGGCTCTGCCTACGATTTTTGTGATCCACTTTCCGTTCTCTGTAGGCATGCGTAAGCACAAGTCGACCGAATAACTTTCCAGTTTTTGCCGAAATAAAATGTAAGGGGCAAGTATCCCTTACCGTTTTCTAGATTTTCTTGAGTCGCCTGTAACTTTCGAACCAGCGATCGAAACCTTTGATAATCATACATTTTCTTGAATCTCTTTACGCGTACTCTAAGGTAGGACTATCAGCGAAAGCCCGTTTCAAAAAAAATTGTTTCAGTGTTAGTGGTCGACCGAAGCGATTCGTCGATTAATCAAGTCTTTTGTTTTTTGGCTGTAACTCCGAAAATAATGCACTTAGAAGGCTCTGCCTGCGATTTTTGTGATCCTCTTTCCGTCCCTTTTACGCGTGCGTAAGCACAAGTCCACCGAAAAACTTTCCAGTTTTTACCGAAATAAAATGTAAGGGGCAAGTATCCCTTACCGTTTTTTGATTTTCTTGAGTCGCCTGTAACTTTCGAACCAGCGATCGAAACCTTTGATAATCATACATATTCTTGAAGCTCTTTACCCGTACTTGGAGGTAGGACTATCAGCGAAAGCCCGTCTCCAAAAAAATTGTTTCAGTACTAGTGGTCGACCGAGGCGATTCGTCGATTAATCAAGTCTTTGGTTTTTTGGCTGTAACTCCGAAAATAATGCACTTAAAAGGCTCTGCCTCCGATTTTTGTGATCCGCTTTCCGTCCCCTTTAAGCGTGCGTAAGCACAAGTCGACCGAAAATTTTTCCAGTTTTTGCCGAAATAAAATGTAAGGGGCAAGTATCCTTTAACGTTTTCTCGATTTTCTTGAATCGCCTGTAACTTTCGAACCAGCGATCGAAACCTTTGACAGTAATACATTTTCTTGAAGCTCTTGACGCGTACTTTCAGATAGGACTATCAGCGAAAGCCCATCATCAAAAAAATTTGTTTCAGTACTAGTGGTCGACCAAGGCGATTCGTCGATTAATCAAGTCTTTGGTTTTTTGGCTGTAACTCCGAAAATAATGCACATAGAAGGCTCTGCCTGCGATTTTTGTGATCCTCTTTCCGTCCTCTTTAGGCATCCGTAAGAACAAGTCGACCGAAAAACTTTCCAGTTTTTGCCGAAGTAAAATGTAAGGGGCAAGTATCCCTTACCGTTTTCTAGATTTTCTTGAGTCGCCTGTAACTTTCGAACCAGCGATCGAAACCTTTGATAATCATACATTTTCTTGAAGCTCTTTACGCGTACTTTGAGGTAGGACTATCAGCGAAAGCCCGTCTTCAAAAAAAATTATTTCAGTGCTAGTGGTCGACCGAGGCGATTCGTCGATTAATCAAGTCTTTGGTTTTTTGGCTGTAACTCCGAAAATAATGCACTTAGAAGGCTCTGCCTGCGATTTTTGTGATCCTCTTTCCGTCCCCTTTAAGCGTGCGTAAGCACAAGTCGACCGAAAATTTTTCCAGTTTTTGCCGAAATAAAATGTAAGGGGCAAGTATCCTTTAACGTTTTCTCGATTTTCTTGAATCGCCTGTAACTTTCGAACCAGCGATCGAAACCTTTGACAGTAATACATTTTCTTGAAGCTCTTGTCGCGTACTTTCAGATAGGACTATCAATGAAAGCCCATCATCAAAAAAAATTGTTTCAGTACTAGTGGTCGACCAAGGCGATTCGTCGATTAATCAAGTCTTTGGTTTTTTGGCTGTAACTCCAAAAATAATGAACTTAGAAGGCTCTGCCTGCGATTTTTGTGATCCGCTTTCCGTCCCCTTTAAGCGTGCGTAAGCACAAGTCGACCGAAAATTTTTCCAGTTTTTGCCGAAATAAAATGTAAGGGGCAAGTATCCTTTAACGTTTTCTCGATTTTCTTGAGTCGCCTGTAACTTTCGAACCAGCGATCGAAACCTTTGATAATCATACATTTTCTTGAAGCTCTTTACGCGTACTTTGAGGTAGGACTATCAGCGAAAGCCCGTCTTCAAAAAAAATTGTTTCAGTGCTAGTGGTCGACCGAGGCGATTCGTCGATAAATCAAGTCTTTGGTTTTTTGGCTGTAACTCCGAAAATAATGCACTTAGAAGGCTCTGCCTGCGATTTTTGTGATCCTCTTTTCGTCCCCTTTAAGCGTGCGTAAGCACAAGTCGAACGAAAATTTTTCCAGTTTTTGCCGAAATAAAATGTAAGGGGCAAGTATCCCTTACCGTTTTTTGATTTTCTTGAGTCGCCTGTAACTTTCGAACCAGCGATCGAAACCTTTGATAATCATACATTTTCTTGAAGCTCTTTACCCGTACTTTGAGGTAGGACTATCAACGAAAGCCCGTCTCCAAAAAAATTGTTTCAGTACTAGTGGTCGACCGAGGCGATTCGTCGATTAATCAAGTCTTTGGTTTTTTGGCTGTAACTCCGAAAATAATGCACTTAGAAGGCTCTGCCTCCAATTTTTGTGATCCGCTTTCCGTCCCCTTTGAGCGTGCGTAAGCACAAGTCGACCGAAAATTTTTCCAGTTTTTGCCGAAATAAAATGTAAGGGGCAAGTATCCTTTAACGTTTTCTCGATTTTCTTGAATCGCCTGTAATTTTCAAACCAGCGATCGAAACCTTTGACAGTCATACATTTTCTTGACGCTCTTGACGCGTACTTTCCGATAGGACTATCAGAGAAAGCCCATCATCAAAAAAAATGGTTTCAGTGCTAGTGGTCGACCGAGGCGATTCGTCGATTAATCAAGTCTTTGGTTTTTGGGATGTAACTCCGAAAATAATGCACTTAGAAGGCTCTTCTTGCGATTTTTGTGATCCTCTTGCCGCCCTCTTTAGGCAAGCGTAAGCACAAGTCGACCGAAAAACTTTCCAGTTCTTGCCGAAATGAAATGTAAGGGATATGTATCCCTTAACGTCTTCTCGATTTTCCTGAATCGCCTGTAACTTTCGAACCAGCGATCGATACCTTTGATAATCATACATTTTCTTGAAGCTCTTGACGCGTACTTTACGGTAGGACTATCACCGAAAACCCATATTTAAAAAAAAATGTTCAGTATTAGTGGTCGACCAAGGCGATTCGTCGATTAATCAAGTCTTTGGTTTTTTGGCTGTCACTCCGAAAATAATGCACTTAGAAGGCTCTGCCTGCGATTTTTGTGATCCTCTTTCCGTCCCCTTTAAGCGAGCGTAAGCACAAGTCGACCGAAAACTTTTCCAGTTTTTGCCGAAATAAAATGTAAGGGGCAAGTATCCTTTAACGTTTTCTCGATTTTCTTGAATCGCCTGTAACTTTCGAACCAGCGATCGAAACCTTTGACAGTAATACATTTTCTTGAAGCTCTTGCCGCGTTCTTTAAGATAGGGCTATCAGCGAAAGCCCATCTTTAAAAAAAATTGTTTCAGTGTTAGTGGTCGACCGAGGCGATTCGTCGATTAATCAAGTCTTTGGTTTTTTGGCTGTAACTCCGAAAATAATGCACTTAGAAGGCTCTGTTTGCGATTTTTGTGATCCTCTTTCCGTTCTCTTTAGGCATGCGTAAGCACAAGTCGACTGAAAAACATTCCAGTTTTTGCCGAAATGAAATGTAAGGGATATGTATCCCTTAACGTCTTCTCGATTTTCCTGAATCGCCTGTAACTTTCGAACCAGCGATCGATACCTGTGATAATCATACATTTTCTTGAAGCTCTTGACGCGTACTTTACGGTAGGACTATCACCGAAAACCCATATTTAAAAAAAAATGTTCAGAACTAGTGGTCGACCAACGCGATTCGTCGATTAATCAAGTCTTTGGTTTTTGGGCTGTAACTCCGAAAATAATGCACTTAGAAGGCTCTGCCTCCGATTTTTGTGATCCGCTTTCCGTCCCCTTTAAGCGTGCGTAAGCACAAGTCGACCGAAAATTTTTCCAGTTTTTGCCGAAATAAAATGTAAGGGGCAAGTATCCTTTAACGTTTTGTCGATTCTCTTGAATCGTCTGTAACTTTCGAACCAGCTATCGAAACCTTTGATAGTCATACATTTTCTTGAAGCTCTTGACGCGTACTTTCAGACAGGACTATCAGCGAAAGCCCATCATCAATAAAAATTGTTTCAGTACTAGTGGTCGACCAAGGCAATTCGTCGATTAATCAAGTCTTTGGTTTTTTGGCTGTAACTCCGAAAATAATGCACTTAGAAGGCTCTGCCTGCGATTTTTGCGATCCTCTTTCCGTCCTCTTTAGGCATGCGTAAGCACAAGTCGACCGAAAAACATTCCAGTTTTTGCCGAAATGAAATGTAAGGGATATGTATCCCTTAACGTCTTCTCGATTTTCTTGAGTCGCCTGTAACTTTCGAACCAGCGATCGAAACCTTTGATAATCATACATCTTCTTGAAGCTCTTGACGCGTTCTGTAAGATAGGACTATCACCGAAAGCCCATATTTAAAAAAAAAAGTTCAGTACTAGTGGTCGACCAAGGCGATTCGTCGATTAATCAAGTCTTTGGTTTTTTGGCTGTAACTCAGAAAATAATGCACTTAGAAGGCTCTGCCTGCGATTTTTGTGATCCTCTTTCCGTCCTCTTTAGGCATGCGTAAGCACAAGTCGACCGGAAAACTTTCCAGTTTTTGCAGAAATAAAATGTAAGGGGCAAGTATCCCTTACCGTTTTCTCGATTTTCTTGAATTGCCTGTAACTTTCGAACCAGCGATCGAAACCTTTGATAATCATACATTTTCTTGAAGCTCTTGACGCGTACTTTACGGTAGGACTATCACCGAAAGCCCATATTTAAAAAAAATGTTCAGTACTAGTGGTCGACCAACGCGATTCGTCGATTAATCAAGTCTTTGGTTTTTTGGCTGTAACTCCAAAAATAATGCACTTAGAAGGCTCTGCCTGCGATTTTTGTGATCCGCTTTCCGTCCTCTTTAGGAATGCGTAAGCACAAGTCGACCGAAAAACTTTCCCGTTTTTGCCGAAATAAAATGTAAGGGGCAAGTATCCCTTACCGTTTTCTCGATTTTCTGGAATTGCCTGTAACTTTCGAACCAGCGATCGAAACCTTTGATAATCATACATTTTCTTGAAGCTCTTGACGCGTACTTTAAGGTAGGACTATCACCGAAAGCCCATATTTAAAAAAAAATGTTCAGTACTAGTGATCGACCAACGCGATTCGTCGATTAATTATGTCTTTGGTTTTTTGGCTGTAACTCCGAAAATAATGCACTTAGAAGGCTCTGCCTTCGATTTTTGTGATCCGCTTTCCGTCCCCTTTAAGCGTGCGTAAGCACAAGTCGACCGAAAATTTTTCCAGTTTTTGCCGAAATAAAATGTGAGGGGCAAGTATCCTTTAACGTTTTCTCGATTTTCTTGAATCGCCTGTAACTTTCGAACCATCGATCGAAACCTTTGACAGTAATACATTTTCTTGAAGCTCTTGACGCGTACTTTCAGATAGGACTATCAGCGAAAGCCCATCATCAAAAAAATTTGTTTCAGTACAAGTGGTCGACCAAGGCGATTCGTCGATTAATCAAGTCTTTGGTTGTTTGGCTGTAACTCCGAAAATAATGCACATAGAAGGCTCTGCCTGCGATTTTTGTGATCCTCTTTCCGTCCTCTTTAGGCATGCGTAAGAACAAGTCGACCGAAAAACTTTCCAGTTTTTGCCGAAATAAAATGTAAGGCTCAAGTATCCCTTACCGTTTTCTAGATTTTCTTGAGTCGCCTGTAACTTTCGAACCAGCGATCGAAACCTTTGATAATCATACATTTTCTTGAAGCTCTTTACGCGTACTTTGAGGTAGGACTATCAGCGAAAGCCCGTCTTCAAAAAAAATTGTTTCAGTGCTAGTGGTCGACCGAGGCGATTCGTCGATTAATCAAGTCTTTGGTTTTTTGGCTGTAACTCCGAAAATAATGCACTTAGAAGGCTCTGCCTGCGATTTTTGTGATCCTCTTTCCGTCCATTTTAAGCATGCGTAAGCACAAGTCGACCGAAAATTTTTCCAGTTTTTGCCGAAATAAAATGTATGGGGCAAGTATCCTTTAACGTTTTCTCGATTTTCTTGAATCGCCTGTAACTTTCGAACCAGCGATCGAAACCTTTGACAGTAATACATTTTCTTGAAGCTCTTGACGCGTACTTTCAGATAGGACTATCAATGAAAGCCCATCATCAAAAAAAATTGTTACAGTACTAGTGGTCGACCAAGGCGATTCGTCGATTAATCAAGTCTTTGGTTTTTTGGCTGTAACTCCGAAAATAATGCACTTAGAAGGCTCTGCCTGCGAGTTTTGCGATCCTCTTTCCATCCTCTTTAAGCGTGCGTAAGCACAAGTCGACCGAAACACCTTCCATTATTTGCCGAAATAAAATGTAAGGGGTATGTATCCCTTAACGTTGACTCGGTTTTCTTGAATCGCCTGTAGCTATCGAACCAGCGATCGAAACCTATGATAATCAAACATTTTCTTGAAGCTCTTGACGCGTACTTAAAGACAGGACTATCAGCGAAAGCCCATCTTTAAAAAAAACTGTTTCAGTAGAAGTGGTCAACCAAGGCTCGTCGTCCATTAATTAGGTCATTGGTTTTTGGGCTGTAATTTTGACAATAATGCACTTAGAAGGCTTAGCCTGCGATTTTTGTGATCCTCTTTCCGTCCCTTTAAGCGTGCGTATGCACAAGTCGACCGAAAAACTTTCCAGTTTTTGCCGAAATAAAATGTAAGGGGCAAGTATCCATTAACGTTTTCTCGATTTTCTCGAACAGCCTGTAACTTTCGAACCAGCGATCGGAACCTTTGATAATTATACATTTTCTTGAAGCTCTTGACGCGTTCCTTAAGATAGGACTATCAGTGAAAGCCCATCATCAAAAAAACTTGTTTCAGTACTAGTGGTCGACCAAGGCGATTCGTCGATTAATCAAGTCTTTGGTTTTTTGGCTGTAACTCCAAAAATAATGCACTTAGAAGGCTCTGCCTGCGATTTTTGTGATCCACTTTCCGTCCTCTGTAGGCATGCGTAAGCACAAGTCGAACGAAAAACTTTCCAGTTTTTGCCGAAATAAAATGTAAGGGGCAAGTATCCCTTACCGTTTTCTCGATTTTCTTGAATCGCCTGTAACCTTCGAAACAGCGATCGAAACCTTTGATAATCATACATTTTCATGAAGCTCTTGACGCGTACTGTAAGGTAGGACTATCACCGAAAACCCATATTTAAAAAAAAAATGTTTCAGTGCTAGTGGTCGACCGAGGCGATTCGTCGATTAATCAAGTCTTTGGTTTTTCGGCTGTAACTCCGAAAATAATGCACTTAGAAGGCTCTGCCTCCGATTTTTGTGATCCGCTTTCCGTCCCCTTTGAGCGTGCGTAAGCACAAGTCGACCGAAAATTTTTCCAGTTTTTGCCGAAATAAAATGTAAGGGGCAAGTATCCTTTAACGTTTTCTCGATTTTCTTGAATCGCCTGTAACTTTCGAACCATCGATCGAAACCTTTGACAGTAATACATTTTCTTGAAGCTCTTGACGCGTACTTTCAGATAGGACTATCAGCGAAAGCCCATCATCAAAAAAATTTGTTTCAGTACTAGTGGTCGACCAAGGCGATTCGTCGATTAATCAAGTCTTTGGTTTTTTGGCTGTAACTCCGAAAATAATGCACTTAGAAGGCTCTGCCTGCGATTTTTGTGATCCTCTTTCCGTCCCCTTTAAGCTTGCGTAAGCACAAGTCGGCCGAAAGCTTTTCCAGTTTTTGCCGAAATAAAATGTAAGGGGCAAGTATCCTTTAACGTTTTCTCGATTTTCTTGAATCGCCTGTAACTTTCCAACCAGCGATCGAAACCTTTGACAGTAATACATTTTCTTGAAGCTCTTGCCGCGTTCTTTAAAATAGGGCTATCAGCGAAAGCCCATCATCAATAAAAATTGTTTCAGTACTAGTGGTCGACCAAGGCAATTCGTCGATTAATCAAGTCTTTGGTTTTTTGGCTGTAACTCCGAAAATAATGCACTTAGAAGGCTCTGCCTGCGATTTTTGTGATCCTCTTTCCGTCCTCTTTAGGCATGCGTAAGCACAAGTCGAACGAAAAACATTCCAGTTTTTGCCGAAATGAAATGTAAGGGATATGTATCCCTTAACGTCTTCTCGATTTTCTTGAGTCGCCTGTAACTTTCGAACCAGCGATCGAAACCTTTGATAATCATACATCTTCTTGAAGCTCTTGACGCGTTCTGTAAGATAGGACTATCACCGAAAGCCCATATTTAAAAAAAAAAGTTCAGTACTAGTGGTCGACCAAGGCGATTCGTCGATTAATCAAGTCTTTGGTTTTTTGGCTGTAACTCCGAAAATAATGCACTTAGAAGGCTCTGCCTGCGATTTTTGTGATCCACATTCCGTCCCTTTAAGCGTGCGTATGCACAAGTCGTCCGAAAAACTTTCCAGTTTTTGCCGAAATAAAATGTAAGGGGCAAGTATCCATTAACGTTTTCTCGATTTTCTCGAACAGCCTGTAACTTTCGAACCAGCGATCGGAACCTTTGATAATTATACATTTTCTTGAAGCTCTTGACGCGTTCCTTAAGATAGGACTATCAGTGAAAGCCCATCATCAAAAAAAATTGTTTCAGTACTAGTGGTCGACCAAGGCGATTCGTCGATTAATCAAGTCTTTGGTTTTTTGGCTGTAACTCCAAAAATAATGCACTTAGAAGGCTCTGCCTGCGATTTTTGTGATCCTCTTTCCGTCCTCTTTAAGCGTGCGTAAGCACAAGTCGACCGAAACACTTTCCATTTTTTGCCGAAATAAAATGTAAGGGGTATGTATCCTTTACCGTTTCCTCGATTTTCTTTAATCGCCTGTTACTTTCAAACCAGCGATCGAAACCTTTGATAATCCCACATTTTCTTGAAGCTCTTGACGCGTTCTGTAAGATAGGACTATCACCGAAAGCCCATATTTAAAAAAAAATGTTCAGTACTAGTGGTCGACCAAGGCGATTCGTCGATTAATCAAGTCTTTGGTTTTTTGGCTGTAACTCCGAAAATAATGCACTTAGAAGGCTCTGCCTGCGATTTTTGTGATCCTCTTTCCGTCCTCCTTAGGCATGCGTAAGCCCAAGTCGACCGAAAAACTTTCCAGTTTTTGCCGAAATGAAATGTAAGGGATATGTATCCCTTAACGTCTTCTCGATTTTCCTGAATCGCCTGTAACTTTCGAACCAGCGATCGATACCTTTGATAATCATACATTTTCTTGAAGCTCTTGACGCGTACTTTACGGTAGGACTATCACCGAAAGCCCGTCTTCAAAAAAAATTGTCTCAGGACTAGTGGTCGACCAAGGCGATTAGTCGATTAATCAAGTCTTCGGTTTTTTGGCTGTAACTCCGAAAATAATGCACTTAGAAGGCTCTGCCTGCGATTTTTGTGATCCTCTTTCCGTCCCTTTTAAGCGTGCGTAAGCACAAGTCCACCGAAAAACTTTCCAGTTTTTGCCGAAATAAAATGTAAGGGGCAAGTATCCCTTACCGTTTTCTCGATTTTCTGGAATTGCCTGTAACCTTCGAAACAGCGATCGAAACCTTTGATAATCATACATTTTCATGAAGCTCTTGACGCGTACTTTAAGGTAGGACTATCACCGAAAACCCATATTTAAAAAAAAAATATTTCAGTGCTAGTGGTCGACCGAGGCGATTCGTCGATTAATCAAGTCTTTGGTTTTTTGGCTGTAACTCCGAAAATAATGCACTTAGAAGGCTCTGCCTGCGATTTTTCTGATCCTCTTTCCGTCCTCTTTAAGCGTGCGTAAGCACAAGTCGACCGAAACACTTTCCATTTTTTGCCGAAATAAAATGTAAGGGGTATGTATCCTTTACCGTTTCCTCGATTTTCTTTAATCGCCTGTTACTTTCAAACCAGCGATCGAAACCTTTGATAATCCCACATTTTCTTGAAGCTCTTGACGCGTTCTGTAAGATAGGACTATCACCGAAAGCCCATATTTAAAAAAAAAAGTTCAGTACTAGTGATCGACCAAGGCGATTCGTCGATTAATCAAGTCTTTGGTTTTTTGGCTGTAACTCCGAAAATAATGCACTTAGAAGGCTCTGCCTGCGATTTTTGTGATCCTCTTTCCGTCCCCTTTAAGCGTGCGTAAGCACAAGTCGACCGAAAACTTTTCCAGTATTTGCCGAAATAAAATGTAAGGGGCAAGTATCCTTTAACGTTTTCTCGATTTTCTTGAATCGCCTGTAACTTTCGAACTAGCGATCGAAACCTTTGACAGTAATACATTTTCTTGAAGCTCTTGCCGCGTTCTTTAAAATAGGGCTATCAGCGAAAGCCCATCTTTAACAAAAATTGTTTCAGTGTTAGTGGTCGACCGAGGCGATTCGTCGATTAATCAAGTCTTTGGTTTTTTGGCTGTAACTCCGAAAATAATGCACTTAGAAGGCTCTGCCTCCGATTTTTGTGATCCGCTTTCCGTCCCCTTTAAGCGTGCGTAAGCACAAGTCGACCGAAAATTTTTCCAGTTTTTGCCCAAATAAAATGTAAGGGGCAAGTATCCTTTAACGTTTTCTCGATTTTCATGAATCGCCTGTAACTTTCGAACCAGCGATCGAAACCTTTGACAGTAATACATTTTCTTGAAGCTCTTGACGCGTTCTTTTAAATAGGGCTATCAGCGAAAGCCCATCTTTAAAAAAAATTGTTTCAGTGCTAGTGGTCGACCGAGGCGATTCGTCGATTAATCAAGTCTTTGGTTTTTTGGCTGTAACTCCGAAAATAATGCACTTAGAAGGCTCTGCCTACGATTTTTGTGATCCACTTTCCGTTCTCTGTAGGCATGCGTAAGCACAAGTCGACCGAATAACTTTCCAGTTTTTGCCGAAATAAAATGTAAGGGGCAAGTATCCCTTACCGTTTTCTAGATTTTCTTGAGTCGCCTGTAACTTTCGAACCAGCGATCGAAACCTTTGATAATCATACATTTTCTTGAAGCTCTTTACGCGTACTCTAAGGTAGGCCTATCAGCGAAGGCCCGTTTCAAAAAAAATTGTTTCAGTGCTAGTGGTCGACCGAAGCGATTCGTCGATTAATCAAGTCTTTTGTTTTTTGGCTGTAACTCCGAAAATAATGCACTTAGAAGGCTCTGCCTGCGATTTTTGTGATCCTCTTTCCGTCCCTTTTAAGCGTGCGTAAGCACAAGTCCACCGAAAAACTTTCCAGTTTTTACCGAAATAAAATGTAAGGGGCAAGTATCCCTTACCGTTTTCTCGATTTTCTTGAATTGCCTGTAACTTTCGAACCAGCGATCGAAACCTTTGATAATCATACATTTTCTTGAAGCTCTTGACGCGTACTTTACGGTAGGACTATCACCGAAAGCCCATATTTAAAAAAAAATGTTCAGTACTAGTGGTCGACCATCGCGATTCGTCGATTAATTATGTCTTTGGTTTTTTGGCTGTAACTCCGAAAATAATGCACTTAGAAGGCTCTGCCTTCGATTTTTGTGATCCGCTTTCCGTCCCCTTTAAGCGTGCGTAAGCACAAGTCGACCGAAAATTTTTCCAGTTTTTGCCGAAATAAAATGTAAGGGGCAAGTATCCTTTAACGTTTTCTCGAATTTCTTGAATCGCCTGTAACTTTCGAACCATCGATCGAAACCTTTGACAGTAATACATTTTCTTGAAGCTCTTGACGCGGACTTTCAGATAGGACTATCAGCGAAAGCCCACCATCAAAAAAATTTGTTTCAGTGCTAGTGGTCGACCGAGGCGATTCGTCGATTAATCAAGTCTTTGGTTTTTGGGCTGTAACTCCGAAAATAATGCACTCAGAAGGCTCTGCCTACGATTTTTGTGATCCTCTTTCCGTCCTCGTTAGGCATGCGTAAGCACAAGTCGACCGAAAAACTTTCCAGTTTTTGCCGAAATAAAATGTAAGGGGCAAGTATCCCTTACCGTTTTCTCGATTTTCTTGAATTGCCTGTAACTTTCGAACCAGCGATCGAAACCTTTGATAATCATACATTTTCTTGAAGCTCTTGACGCGTACTTTACGGTAGGACTATCACCGAAAGCCCATATTTAAAAAAAAATGTTCAGTACTAGTGGTCGACCAACGCGATTCGTCGATTAATCAAGTCTTTGGTTTTTTGGCTGTAACTCCAAAGATAATGCACTTAGAAGGCTCTGCTGCGATTTTTGTGATCCGCTTTCCGTCCTCTTTAGGCATGCGTAAGCACAAGTCGACCGAAAAAATTTCCCGTTTTTGCCGAAATAAAATGTAAGGGGCAAGTATCCCTTACCGTTTTCTAGATTTTCTTGAGTCGCCTGTAACTTTCGAACCAGCGATCGAAACCTTTGATAATCATACATTTTCTTGAATCTCTTTACGCGTACTCTAAGGTAGGACTATCAGCGAAAGCCCGTTTCAAAAAAAATTGTTTCAGTGTTAGTGGTCGACCGAAGCGATTCGTCGATTAATCAAGTCTTTTGTTTTTTGGCTGTAACTCCGAAAATAATGCACTTAGAAGGCTCTGCCTGCGATTTTTGTGATCCTCTTTCCGTCCCTTTTACGCGTGCGTAAGCACAAGTCCACCGAAAAACTTTCCAGTTTTTACCGAAATAAAATGTAAGGGGCAAGTATCCCTTACCGTTTTTTGATTTTCTTGAGTCGCCTGTAACTTTCGAACCAGCGATCGAAACCTTTGATAATCATACATATTCTTGAAGCTCTTTACCCGTACTTGGAGGTAGGACTATCAGCGAAAGCCCGTCTCCAAAAAAATTGTTTCAGTACTAGTGGTCGACCGAGGCGATTCGTCGATTAATCAAGTCTTTGGTTTTTTGGCTGTAACTCCGAAAATAATGCACTTAAAAGGCTCTGCCTCCGATTTTTGTGATCCGCTTTCCGTCCCCTTTAAGCGTGCGTAAGCACAAGTCGACCGAAAATTTTTCCAGTTTTTGCCGAAATAAAATGTAAGGGGCAAGTATCCTTTAACGTTTTCTCGATTTTCTTGAATCGCCTGTAACTTTCGAACCAGCGATCGAAACCTTTGACAGTAATACATTTTCTTGAAGCTCTTGACGCGTACTTTCAGATAGGACTATCAGCGAAAGCCCATCATCAAAAAAATTTGTTTCAGTACTAGTGGTCGACCAAGGCGATTCGTCGATTAATCAAGTCTTTGGTTTTTTGGCTGTAACTCCGAAAATAATGCACATAGAAGGCTCTGCCTGCGATTTTTGTGATCCTCTTTCCGTCCTCTTTAGGCATCCGTAAGAACAAGTCGACCGAAAAACTTTCCAGTTTTTGCCGAAGTAAAATGTAAGGGGCAAGTATCCCTTACCGTTTTCTAGATTTTCTTGAGTCGCCTGTAACTTTCGAACCAGCGATCGAAACCTTTGATAATCATACATTTTCTTGAAGCTCTTTACGCGTACTTTGAGGTAGGACTATCAGCGAAAGCCCGTCTTCAAAAAAAATTATTTCAGTGCTAGTGGTCGACCGAGGCGATTCGTCGATTAATCAAGTCTTTGGTTTTTTGGCTGTAACTCCGAAAATAATGCACTTAGAAGGCTCTGCCTGCGATTTTTGTGATCCTCCTTCCGTCCCCTTTAAGCGTGCGTAAGCACAAGTCGACCGAAAATTTTTCCAGTTTTTGCCGAAATAAAATGTAAGGGGCAAGTATCCTTTAACGTTTTCTCGATTTTCTTGAATCGCCTGTAACTTTCGAACCAGCGATCGAAACCTTTGACAGTAATACATTTTCTTGAAGCTCTTGTCGCGTACTTTCAGATAGGACTATCAATGAAAGCCCATCATCAAAAAAAATTGTTTCAGTACTAGTGGTCGACCAAGGCGATTCGTCGATTAATCAAGTCTTTGGTTTTTTGGCTGTAACTCCAAAAATAATGAACTTAGAAGGCTCTGCCTGCGATTTTTGTGATCCGCTTTCCGTCCCCTTTAAGCGTGCGTAAGCACAAGTCGACCGAAAATTTTTCCAGTTTTTGCCGAAATAAAATGTAAGGGGCAAGTATCCTTTAACGTTTTCTCGATTTTCTTGAGTCGCCTGTAACTTTCGAACCAGCGATCGAAACCTTTGATAATCATACATTTTCTTGAAGCTCTTTACGCGTACTTTGAGGTAGGACTATCAGCGAAAGCCCGTCTTCAAAAAAAATTGTTTCAGTGCTAGTGGTCGACCGAGGCGATTCGTCGATTAATCAAGTCTTTGGTTTTTTGGCTGTAACTCCGAAAATAATGCACTTAGAAGGCTCTGCCTGCGATTTTTGTGATCCTCTTTTCGTCCCCTTTAAGCGTGCGTAAGCACAAGTCGAACGAAAATTTTTCCAGTTTTTGCCGAAATAAAATGTAAGGGGCAAGTAACCCTTACCGTTTTTTGATTTTCTTGAGTCGCCTGTAACTTTCGAACCAGCGATCGAAACCTTTGATAATCATACATTTTCTTGAAGCTCTTTACCGGTACTTTGAGGTAGGACTATCAACGAAAGCCCGTTTCCAAAAAAATTGTTTCAGTACTAGTGGTCGACCGAGGCGATTCGTCGATTAATCAAGTCTTTGGATTTTTGGCTGTAACTCCGAAAATAATGCACTTAGAAGGCTCTGCCTCCAATTTTTGTGATCCGCTTTCCGTCCCCTTTGAGCGTGCGTAAGCACAAGTCGACCGAAAATTTTTCCAGTTTTTGCCGAAATAAAATGTAAGGGGCAAGTATCCTTTAACGTTTTGTCGATTTTCTTGAATCGCCTGTAATTTTCAAACCAGCGATCGAAACCTTTGACAGTCATACATTTTCTTGACGCTCTTGACGCGTACTTTCCGATAGGACTATCAGAGAAAGCCCATCATCAAAAAAAATGGTTTCAGTGCTAGTGGTCGACCGAGGCGATTCGTCGATTAATCAAGTCTTTGGTTTTTGGGATGTAACTCCGAAAATAATGCACTTAGAAGGCTCTTCTTGCGATTTTTGTGATCCTCTTGCCGCCCTCTTTAGGCAAGCGTAAGCACAAGTCGACCGAAAAACTTTCCAGTTCTTGCCGAAATGAAATGTAAGGGATATGTATCCCTTAACGTCTTCTCGATTTTCCTGAATCGCCTGTAACTTTCGAACCAGCGATCGATACCTTTGATAATCATACATTTTCTTGAAGCTCTTGACGCGTACTTTACGGTAGGACTATCACCGAAAACCCATATTTAAAAAAAAATGTTCAGTATTAGTGGTCGACCAAGGCGATTCGTCGATTAATCAAGTCTTTGGTTTTTTGGCTGTCACTCCGAAAATAATGCACTTAGAAGGCTCTGCCTGCGATTTTTGTGATCCTCTTTCCGTCCCCTTTAAGCGAGCGTAAGCACAAGTCGACCGAAAACTTTTCCAGTTTTTGCCGAAATAAAATGTAAGGGGCAAGTATCCTTTAACGTTTTCTCGATTTTCTTGAATCGCCTGTAACTTTCGAACCAGCGATCGAAACCTTTGACAGTAATACATTTTCTTGAAGCTCTTGCCGCGTTCTTTAAGATAGGGCTATCAGCGAAAGCCCATCTTTAAAAAAAATTGTTTCAGTGTTAGTGGTCGACCGAGGCGATTCGTCGATTAATCAAGTCTTTGGTTTTTTGGCTGTAACTCCGAAAATAATGCACTTAGAAGGCTCTGCCTGCGATTTTTGTGATCCTCTTTCCGTTCTCTTTAGGCATGCGTAAGCACAAGTCGACTGAAAAACATTCCAGTTTTTGCCGAAATGAAATGTAAGGGATATGTATCCCTTAACGTCTTCTCGATTTTCCTGAATCGCCTGTAACTTTCGAACCAGCGATCGATACCTGTGATAATCATACATTTTCTTGAAGCTCTTGACGCGTACTTTACGGTAGGACTATCACCGAAAACCCATATTTAAAAAAAAATGTTCAGAACTAGTGGTCGACCAACGAGATTCGTCGATTAATCAAGTCTTTGGTTTTTGGGCTGTAACTCCGAAAATAATGCACTTAGAAGGCTCTGCCTCCGATTTTTGTGATCCGCTTTCCGTCCCCTTTAAGCGTGCGTAAGCACAAGTCGACCGAAAATTTTTCCAGTTTTTGCCGAAATAAAATGTAAGGGGCAAGTATCCTTTAACGTTTTGTCGATTCTCTTGAATCGTCTGTAACTTTCGAACCAGCTATCGAAACCTTTGATAGTCATACATTTTCTTGAAGCTCTTGACGCGTACTTTCAGACAGGACTATCAGCGAAAGCCCATCATCAATAAAAATTGTTTCAGTACTAGTGGTCGACCAAGGCAATTCGTCGATTAATCAAGTCTTTGGTTTTTTGGCTGTAACTCCGAAAATAATGCACTTAGAAGGCTCTGCCTGCGATTTTTGCGATCCTCTTTCCGTCCTCTTTAGGCATGCGTAAGCACAAGTCGACCGAAAAACATTCCAGTTTTTGCCGAAATGAAATGTAAGGGATATGTATCCCTTAACGTCTTCTCGATTTTCTTGAGTCGCCTGTAACTTTCGAACCAGCGATCGAAACCTTTGATAATCATACATCTTCTTGAAGCTCTTGACGCGTTCTGTAAGATAGGACTATCACCGAAAGCCCATATTTAAAAAAAAAAGTTCAGTACTAGTGGTCGACCAAGGCGATTCGTCGATTAATCAAGTCTTTGGTTTTTTGGCTGTAACTCAGAAAATAATGCACTTAGAAGGCTCTGCCTGCGATTTTTGTGATCCTCTTTCCGTCCTCTTTAGGCATGCGTAAGCACAAGTCGACCGGAAAACTTTCCAGTTTTTGCAGAAATAAAATGTAAGGGGCAAGTATCCCTTACCGTTTTCTCGATTTTCTTGAATTGCCTGTAACTTTCGAACCAGCGATCGAAACCTTTGATAATCATACATTTTCTTGAAGCTCTTGACGCGTACTTTACGGTAGGACTATCACCGAAAGCCCATATTTAAAAAAAAATGTTCAGTACTAGTGGTCGACCAACGCGATTCGTCGATTAATCAAGTCTTTGGTTTTTTGGCTGTAACTCCCAAAATAATGCACTTAGAAGGCTCTGCCTGCGATTTTTGTGATCCGCTTTCCGTCCTCTTTAGGAATGCGTAAGCACAAGTCGACCGAAAAACTTTCCCGTTTTTGCCGAAATAAAATGTAAGGGGCAAGTATCCCTTACCGTTTTCTCGATTTTCTGGAATTGCCTGTAACTTTCGAACCAGCGATCGAAACCTTTGATAATCATACATTTTCTTGAAGCTCTTGACGCGTACTTTAAGGTAGGACTATCACCGAAAGCCCATATTTAAAAAAAAATGTTCAGTACTAGTGATCGACCAACGCGATTCGTCGATTAATTATGTCTTTGGTTTTTTGGCTGTAACTCCGAAAATAATGCACTAAGAAGGCTCTGCCTTCGATTTTTGTGATCCGCTTTCCGTCCCCTTTAAGCGTGCGTAAGCACAAGTCGACCGAAAATTTTTCCAGTTTTTGCCGAAATAAAATGTGAGGGGCAAGTATCCTTTAACGTTTTCTCGATTTTCTTGAATCGCCTGTAACTTTCGAACCATCGATCGAAACCTTTGACAGTAATACATTTTCTTGAAGCTCTTGACGCGTACTTTCAGATAGGACTATCAGCGAAAGCCCATCATCAAAAAAATTTGTTTCAGTACAAGTGGTCGACCAAGGCGATTCGTCGATTAATCAAGTCTTTGGTTGTTTGGCTGTAACTCCGAAAATAATGCACATAGAAGGCTCTGCCTGCGATTTTTGTGATCCTCTTTCCGTCCTCTTTAGGCATGCGTAAGAACAAGTCGACCGAAAAACTTTCCAGTTTTTGCCGAAATAAAATGTAAGGCTCAAGTATCCCTTACCGTTTTCTAGATTTTCTTGAGTCGCCTGTAACTTTCGAACCAGCGATCGAAACCTTTGATAATCATACATTTTCTTGAAGCTCTTTACGCGTACTTTGAGGTAGGACTATCAGCGAAAGCCCGTCTTCAAAAAAAATTGTTTCAGTGCTAGTGGTCGACCGAGGCGATTCGTCGATTAATCAAGTCTTTGGTTTTTTGGCTGTAACTCCGAAAATAATGCACTTAGAAGGCTCTGCCTGCGATTTTTGTGATCCTCTTTCCGTCCACTTTAAGCATGCGTAAGCACAAGTCGACCGAAAATTTTTCCAGTTTTTGCCGAAATAAAATGTATGGGGCAAGTATCCTTTAACGTTTTCTCGATTTTCTTGAATCGCCTGTAACTTTCGAACCAGCGATCGAAACCTTTGACAGTAATACATTTTCTTGAAGCTCTTGACGCGTACTTTCAGATAGGACTATCAATGAAAGCCCATCATCAAAAAAAATTGTTACAGTACTAGTGGTCGACCAAGGCGATTCGTCGATTAATCAAGTCTTTGGTTTTTTGGCTGTAACTCCGAAAATAATGCACTTAGAAGGCTCTGCCTGCGAGTTTTGCGATCCTCTTTCCATCCTCTTTAAGCGTGCGTAAGCACAAGTCGACCGAAACACCTTCCATTATTTGCCGAAATAAAATGTAAGGGGTATGTATCCCTTAACGTTGACTCGGTTTTCTTGAATCGCCTGTAGCTATCGAACCAGCGATCGAAACCTATGATAATCAAACATTTTCTTGAAGCTCTTGACGCGTACTTAAAGACAGGACTATCAGCGAAAGCCCATCTTTAAAAAAAACTGTTTCAGTAGAAGTGGTCAACCAAGGCTCGTCGTCCATTAATTAGGTCATTGGTTTTTGGGCTGTAATTTTGACAATAATGCACTTAGAAGGCTTAGCCTGCGATTTTTGTGATCCTCTTTCCGTCCCTTTAAGCGTGCGTATGCACAAGTCGACCGAAAAACTTTCCAGTTTTTGCCGAAATAAAATGTAAGGGGCAAGTATCCATTAACGTTTTCTCGATTTTCTCGAACAGCCTGTAACTTTCGAACCAGCGATCGGAACCTTTGATAATTATACATTTTCTTGAAGCTCTTGACGCGTTCCTTAAGATAGGACTATCAGTGAAAGCCCATCATCAAAAAAACTTGTTTCAGTACTAGTGGTCGACCAAGGCGATTCGTCGATTAATCAAGTCTTTGGTTTTTTGGCTGTAACTCCAAAAATAATGCACTTAGAAGGCTCTGCCTGCGATTTTTGTGATCCACTTTCCGTCCTCTGTAGGCATGCGTAAGCACAAGTCGAACGAAAAACTTTCCAGTTTTTGCCGAAATAAAATGTAAGGGGCAAGTATCCCTTACCGTTTTCTCGATTTTCTTGAATCGCCTGTAACCTTCGAAACAGCGATCGAAACCTTTGATAATCATACATTTTCATGAAGCTCTTGACGCGTACTGTAAGGTAGGACTATCACCGAAAACCCATATTTAAAAAAAAAATGTTTCAGTGCTAGTGGTCGACCGAGGCGATTCGTCGATTAATCAAGTCTTTGGTTTTTCGGCTGTAACTCCGAAAATAATGCACTTAGAAGGCTCTGCCTGCGATTTTTCTGATCCTCTTTCCGTCCTCTTTAAGCGAGCGTAAGCACAAGTCGACCGAAACACTTTCCATTTTTTGCCGAAATAAAATGTAAGGGGTATGTATCCTTTACCGTTTCCTCGATTTTCTTTAATCGCCTGTTACTTTCAAACCAGCGATCGAAACCTTTGATAATCCCACATTTTCTTGAAGCTCTTGACGCGTTCTGTAAGATAGGACTATCACCGAAAGCCCATATTTAAAAAAAAATGTTCAGTACTAGTGGTCGACCAAGGCGATTCGTCGATTAATCAAGTCTTTGGTTTTTTGGCTGTAACTCCGAAAATAATGCACTTAGAAGGCTCTGCCTGCGATTTTTGTGATCCTCTTTCCGTCCTCTTTAAGCGTGCGTAAGCACAAGTCGACCGAAACACTTTCCATTTTTTGCCGAAATAAAATGTAAGGGGTATGTATCCTTTACCGTTTCCTCGATTTTCTTTAATCGCCTGTTACTTTCAAACCAGCGATCGAAACCTTTGATAATCCCACATTTTCTTGAAGCTCTTGACGCGTTCTGTAAGATAGGACTATCACCGAAAGCCCATATTTAAAAAAAAATGTTCAGTACTAGTGGTCGACCAAGGCGATTCGTCGATTAATCAAGTCTTTGGTTTTTTGGCTGTAACTCCGAAAATAATGCACTTAGAAGGCTCTGCCTGCGATTTTTGTGATCCTCTTTCCGTCCTCCTTAGGCATGCGTAAGCCCAAGTCGACTGAAAAACTTTCCAGTTTTTGCCGAAATGAAATGTAAGGGATATGTATCCCTTAACGTCTTCTCGATTTTCCTGAATCGCCTGTAACTTTCGAACCAGCGATCGATACCTTTGATAATCATACATTTCCTTGAAGCTCTTGACGCGTACTTTACGGTAGGACTATCACCGAAAACCCATATTTAAAAAAAAATGTTCAGTATTAGTGGTCGACCAAGGCGATTCGTCGATTAATCAAGTCTTTGGTTTGTTGGCTGTAACTCCGAAAATAATGCACTTAGAAGGCTCTGCCTGCGATTTTTGTGATCCTCTTTCCGTCCTCTTTAGGCATGCGTAAGCACAAGTCGACCGAAAAACTTTCCAGTTTTTGCCGAAATAAAATGTAAGTGGCAAGTATCCCTTACCGTTTTCTCGATTTTCTTGAATTGCCTGTAACTTTCGAACCAGCGATCGAAACCTTTGATAATCATACATTTTCTTGAAGCTCTTGACGCGTTCTTTAACATAGGACTATCAGCGAAAGCCCATCATCAAAAGAAATTGTTTCAGTACTAGTGGTCGACCAAGGCGATTCGTCGATTAATCAAGTCTTTGGTTTTTTGGCTGTAACTCCAAAAATAATGAACTTAGAAGGCTCTGCCTGCGATTTTTGTGATCCTCTTTCCGTCCTCTTTAGGCATGCGTAAGCACAAGTCGACCGAAAAACTTTCCAGTTTTTGCCGAAATAAAATGTAAGGGGCAAGTATCCCTTACCGTTTTTGATTTTCTTGAATTGCCTGTAACTTTCGAACCAGCGATCGAAACCTCTGATAATCATACATTTTCTTGAAGCTCTTTACGCGTACTTTGAGGTAGGACTATCAGCGAAAGCCCGTCTTCAAAAAAAATTGTCTCAGGACTAGTGGTCGACCAAGGCGATTAGTCGATTAATCAAGTCTTCGGTTTTTTGGCTGTAACTCCGAAAATAATGCACTTAGAAGGCTCTGCCTGCGATTTTTGTGATCCTCTTTCCGTCCCTTTTAAGCGTGCGTAAGCACAAGTCCACCGAAAAACTTTCCAGTTTTTGCCGAATTAAATGTAAGGGGCAAGTATCCCTTACCGTTTTCTCGATTTTCTGGAATTGCCTGTAACTTTCGAACCAGCGATCGAAACCTTTGATAATCATACATTTTCTTGAAGCTCTTGACGCGTACTTTATGGTAGGACTATCACCGAAAGCCCATATTTAAAAAAAAATGTTCAGGACTAGTGATCGACCAACGCGATTCGTCGATTAATTATGTCTTTGGTTTTTTGGCTGTAACTCCGAAAATAATGCACTTAGAAGGCTCTGCCTTCGATTTTTGTGATCCGCTTTCCGTCCCCTTTAAGCGTGCGTAAGCACAAGTCGACCGAAAATTTTTCCAGTTCTTGCCGAAATAAAATGTAAGGGGCAAGTATCCTTTAACGTTTTCTCGATTTTCTTGAATCGCCTGTAACTTTCGAACCATCGATCGTGTTGCGTATTGAGAGCGGCTCGATAGAAGAGCGCAGTAGTGACTATATGTCACTGTCGGCACGGATCATTTGAATAAAGAGTGACGGCAGGTCCTGGCGACACTGCCCCACTCTAGATCGCAATCGATACACTGCTCGATGAATGGCTCGCCTATCAGCGGCTCGCGTGACGCGCTATTGTCCACACAAAGGGACAAATCATCTTCGAGAACAACTCTTAGAAAAAACGTCGTGCTTCCGTCCGCATCGATTCGGCACGAGGATCTTTCCCGCGAAATCGATCGGCCATTATCGTCTTACACTTGGTGCTGTACACACGTGTGCAAAATTGAGTTGTGAGTAAGAGAGCGAGAAATTCATCTGGGCAGTTAAGAAACATCATAGCAAATTAACAGGCAGGTTCACCCTCAAAATTTTGTAATCATTTTCATTTTTAATTTGCTGGCATTATTGTAACAGATCAGCGACAAGACCAGCACGTTTTTCGTTGAACCGTTCGCAGGCGACTGTGTGGTTCCGCATTTAGCGACCTGTGATTCTATACAATTGGTAATTCATTTTGTTGCTGTTTCTATCAGATCACTGTACATCTATTTATTTATTTATTGTGAATTAATCACCGTGTGTACTCTTACAATAGAAAAACTCAGCAAGTAATCCAGTGCAGTGGCTGATTGAGCAGCTCACAAGCACTTCGCCTAACATAGAGAAAAGGTACTTTTCATATTCAACTGCGCTTATTCTTTTAATAAAAGTACAGAACACAGCATCTTGTCCAATTATTTCTGCTTGCCTGTCACCAGACTCTTTATTCGAATCCGGCTCTTGTCCCTTTCTTTTACCATCTTGAATTAATAATACAGTCCACTATCATCTCTACCAAACATTTTTTGGTCCTTCGAGCCGGATGTCTGGTCAGCAGGCTCTTCAATTGTGACAAGTGTGTCTTAGATCAGATCAATATGCATCTCGCTCACCTCACTCACTCCTCACAGGTACAGTTAAAAGAGAAAGTCAAGTTCAAGTGCAAGTTCAGGTGCACGTTCAAGTGAAAGTCAAGTTCAAGTGCAACGATGGCATCTCAGGAGCCGACAAAGGAACAGCTGAAGGGTGAAAGTGAACAGCATTCTCAAGAAGAGGAGCAGATGAAGGAGGTCCTAGAAGTGCCGCTCACTACAGGCACTCAGACAAGAGCAAGGTCGCCGTCACCAAACCAAAGCCAGACAGTGGCTAATGAGTTCCGCGTCCAGACCCAGCGGATGAGGCTGAACATGTTGGAGCAGTTTAGTGAAAAGCTGCATTTACAAGGCCTGACAAAAGACCAGCTTAGGAACTATGATCAACAAGCCAAAAAAGTCTGGGATTCCTTCAACAAGGACCATGAGCTCCTGGGTGCATCGTGCAGAAGTAGCTTCCTCCTGCATCCTTATATGACGGAGGGGGTATTTCAAAAGGCATTTGGGGCCTATTTAAAGATCACAGGAGAAGTTGCGGAGGCGCTTCTCAAATTGGAGAGCACTGCTCAAAGTGATGACAGTGAAAGTGGCTCAACAACCGCTCACCCCAAACGGAGCCGGGCCAACAAGCCAGAGATAAAACTCCCAACATTTAGTGGAGAACTCACGTGTTGGCCAGAATTCAGGGATCTCTTCACCTCCCTGATTATAGAAGACACAGATCTGTCTAATGTAGAACGGCTCCAGTATTTGAAGACTAGCTTGCAAGGAGAGGCTGCAAGGCTAGTGTCCGGTGCTCCTATGACATCGGAGGCCTTCTCGAAGGCATGGCGGCGAATTCACGACCGATACAACGACCACGATCGGCTCGTCCAGGCATATTTGGACCGCCTGCTGTCAAATCAACGTGAAGTGCCGCGCACCGGAAGAGCCTTAAACGGACTGCTCGCGGAGGTCAAACAGGACATTGACGCCTTAGTACAGCTCAAGGAGCCAGTGGAGGAATGGAGTCAAATCCTCATCTACGTCATAGCTCGAAGGCTCCCAGCGTCACTGAGGGAGGCCTGGGAAGTCAGTAAAAAGGGCGCAATGGAACGGCCCACATACCACGACCTGCTCAACCTGATACAAGGACGAGCCCAGGCACTGGAATCACTGCCTCCTCAGCAGAACAGTGCACTAAGAACGCAACCAGCTCCACGTGCCACAGTGGGACCGCGCAGTGTCCACACCGCCGTACAACAGACCGGCTCAACGCAGTACCCGTGTGACCATTGCAAAGGGGATCACTTCATCGTAATGTGCCCCAAATTCAAAGACATGCACCCAAGTGAGCGGCACAAGATTGCGGTGCAAAACCGCTTGTGCTTTAACTGTCTGGGGCACCATAACCTACAGGCTTGCTCATCAACAAGAACTTGCAAAACGTGTGGTGGGAGACACCACACTATGATACATTTCCCAGTGCAGAAGACTACTCAAGCATCAACATCGCAATAGGGAAATGTAGTGCCGTTTTGCCGCTGCTCGACGTCAAGCTCAACGAACTGCTCACCGATTCCAAGATCCTGCTCATTGACATTACTAGCTACCTGTCAAGCCCTATTGTTGACACCGATCACGAAGAGCCCAGTTCGACTGCTCATTCATCCCGGATCAGAATTGTCCTTCATTACGAACCATTTGGTCATCACACATGGACTGCCCCGTATGCATGCATCACTTTCCATCACTGGAATTGCGGACGGATCAAACTCCAAGAAAACAAAAGGTGTCACCACATTGCAACTGCAGTCAATGCATTCGTTGCAGTGTATCACAATTGTTGCGTACATCCTGGTCAAACTGACGAATAATATACCGTCATTTGAAGTAGGACATAGAGATTGGCCACACTTAACCTCGCTACAGTTGGCAGATCCTGACTACTTGATACCAAGGCCAATTGATATCATCATTGGAGCAGATGCATATGGAAAAGTGATCATGCCAGAAATAAGGAAACTGTCGGACTCCTCGCCTATTGCTCAACGAACAATTTTTGGCTGGACAGTGCTTGGACCGATCACTGAAGGTGAATCACTGACGCACAGGTCATATCATGCGTCATTGGACCAGTCAGACCAAAACATTCAAGACCTGCTCACGAAGTTCTGGGTTCAAGAGGAAATTCCATCATCTCAAGAACATCTGTATAACCCAGAAGAGGAAGCATGCGAGGAGCATTTCAAAACAACTTACTCACGGGACAAAAGTGGAAGATATACGGTGAGGATACCACTCAAAGCACCTGTGTCTATGCTCGGATCGTCAACTTTGACAGCAGAGCGATGTTTGCGTCGGATCATCAAACGACTCTCAGCCAAGGATTCATACAGTGAACTGTACACCACATTTATGAAGGAGTATGAAGAGTTGGGACACATGAGACGCGCACCAAGCGGTCTCATACCAACAGTGCATCATCATGAGCTCACTACTGCTCAGCGATCTGACGAGATGACCTTAGCACATGACGCTTCGGCGTCAGGAGGGTTGAGGGTCTCACAAAGTCAGTCGTTGGAGCACGGTGCAGTTCAACCACCATACTACCTTCCACATCATGGTGTTGTCCGAGAGGACAGTAGTACAACAAAACTGAGAGTTGTGTTCAATGGATCAAGCCCAACATCAACAGGGATATCGCTCAATGACATCCAACACACAGGTGCAAAAGTACAAAAAGACATTGTTGAAGTACTTTTGTGGATCAGAAAATTCAAGTATCTGTTCACCACCGATATCAAGCAGATGTATCGACAGATCAAAGTACATCAGGACGACTGGGATTTACAACGGATCTTGTGGATCGATGACCAGCACAACGTAGTGCCATACCAACTAACCACCGTTACATACGGAACAAGATCAGCTCCATTCCTCGCAATCAGAACAATTCTGCAGCTGGTAGAGGACGAAGGTCATCGATTTCCATTGGCAATTGACCCGATCATTAAGGGCAGATATGTAGACGATATATTTGGAGGAGCAGATCACTATGAAGAGCTTGACGAAATATCAAACCAGGTAACCCACCTTTGCAAGGCGGGCGGGTTCCCATTGGCAAAATGGCACAGCAACAGTAAAGAATTCACACAGCAACCGGATCACCAAGCACCAAAGAGCACAGAGCATTTATTTGAAGATAGCAGTACAAAAATCTTAGGCCTGTCTTGGATACCTTACACAGACACCTTCAAGTACTGTGTAAATCCACCGCTCACAAGTTCCAACGTGACGAAGAGAATCATATTGTCAGAAACTGCTCAACTATATGATCCTCTTGGATTCTTATCACCATTTGTCGTGAGAGCCAAGGTACTGCTCCAAGAATTATGGCTCGAGAAGCTGAAGTGGGACGATACAGTGTCTCCAAACATCACGACAAAGTGGAATGCGTTCAGATTAGAACTCGAACAAGTACCTGATCTTGCTGTCCCTCGCTGGATTCGAACTACAGCGGATTCAACGATAGAACTGCACGGGTTCTCAGATGCATCGCAACTTGCAATGGCAGCTGCTATCTTCATCAAGACGACTGATCCAGGAGGTGCAGTCAGTGTCACATTGGTTTGTGCAAAGTCAAAAGTCGCTCCGCTCAAGAGAATGTCGATTCCTAGGTTGGAATTGACAGCAGCTCTACTCGCTGCAAAGCTCATGAGACATGTACAAACCACACTTGAGATCAATGACGTGAAGAAATTCTTGTGGACCGATTCATTAGTGACATTGACCTGGATCAAATCGCATCCTTCACGGTGGAAAGACTATGTCAGGAATCGAGTGTCAACAATTCAAGATCTTACTCCAAGCAGCGTATGGAGGTTTGTTCCTGGCAAAGAAAATCCAGCCGACTGTGCTTCTAGAGGACTTACGATTTCCCAGCTCCAGAAGCATAAACTGTGGTGGACAGGACCACAGTGGTTACACAACGACGAAAAGTCGTGGCCGAGACAACCAACAGAACAGGATTCACAATCAAGGCAAGAGGAGCGTCCGGGGCTCACTCTCACCGTGGCAACAGTTCAAAAAAAGTATCACTGGGAAATGATTTACAATTTCTCGTCACTTATGAGACTGCTCAGAGTGACAGCAATTTGCTTTAGAGTTGGCCAGATCATCAAGAAGACGCCACGGGCAACACTCTCGTATCCACTTACGCCACACGATATAGAACGTGCGAGAGTGTTTTGGATCAAAGCAACACAAGCAGCATTTTTTCAGGTTGAACTCAAACAGCTCACCTCGGCCAAGCTACCACCATCACATCCTTTCAACCGACTGACTGCCTTTATTGACACACGAGGCATCATTCGTGTTGGAGGAAGAATCGATCAATCGAAGTTGGAACTTGAGACAGTGCACCCAGCAATCCTCCCACGTGAGACATGGTTTACGAATCTGATCATAGCAGATGCGCATCAAAAGACACTCCATGGTGGTACGCAGCTCACCATGAATTACATTCGACGATCATACTGGATCATTGGTGGTAGAGCTCCAGTAAGATCATACATTCTTCGCTGCACTACATGTGCTCGATACCGTGGCATTCGAGCACAACAACTGATGGGTCAGCTCCCCCCAGCGCGGATCACACCGTCCCGACCGTTCTCCACTTCAGGCGTGGACTACGCTGGTCCACTTACCATCAAGACCTGGAAGGGAAAGGGCGCCAAGAAACAGAAAGGATGGCTGTGCATCTTCGTGTGTTTCGTCACTTCGGCTCTGCATCTGGAGGCTGTAAGTGATTACTCAACTGACTCATTTTTAGCTGCTTTTAGACGGTTCACAGGGCGAAGGGGCATCTGCAGAACACTACACAGTGACTGCGGCTCAAACTTCGTTGGAGCGGATGCTGCCTTGAAGAAACTGTTCACCGAGGGAACCGAAGAATCAAACCAACTGTACTGCTCACTAACAGAGAATGGAACAACGTGGAAATTCAATCCACCTGCAGCACCTCACATGGGAGGAAAATGGGAAGCAGCAGTCAAATCTGTCAAACACCATTTGAACCGAACGATAGGAGAGACTGCGCTTACGTATGAAGAACTGATCACATTACTTGCACAAATTGAAGCTGTTCTTAATTCCAGACCATTGGAGCCATTAACAGATGATCCTAACGATGTGTCAGCGCTAACACCAGCTCATTTCCTGATTGGCGAACCAATTGCAACAGTTCCAGAACCATCGCTTATTGACACTGCACCAACAAGGTTGTCACGATGGCAATTCATCCAGCAACGGCTCCAATACTTCTGGTCTAAATGGTCAACTCAGCATCTTCAACGACATCTATCGACATCCAAGTGGCACCACCCATCACACGAGATCAAGGTTGGATCATTGGTACTAATCACAGACGAAAGGCTGCCTCCTACAAAGTGGCCTCTTGCCAGAGTCACTGAGCTACACCCAGGAAAAGATGGGCTGACTCGTGTGGTGTCGCTCAAGACGGCCACAACTACGTTGACAAGACCGATCACCAAACTTGCGATTCTGCCTGCACCAGCTCAAGCAGAACAATTCAAGAAAATCAGCGACACAGTCGCTGATGGCGGGCGGAATGTTGCGTATTGAGAGCGGCTCGATAGAAGAGCGCAGTAGTGACTATATGTCACTGTCGGCACGGATCATTTGAATAAAGAGTGACGGCAGGTCCTGGCGACACTGCCCCACTCTAGATCGCAATCGATACACTGCTCGATGAATGGCTCGCCTATCAGCGGCTCGCGTGACGCGCTATTGTCCACACAAAGGGACAAATCATCTTCGCGAACAACTCTTAGAAAAAACGTCGTGCTTCCGTCCGCATCGATTCGGCACGAGGATCTTTCCCGCGAAATCGATCGGCCATTATCGTCTTACACTTGGTGCTGTACACACGTGTGCAAAATTGAGTTGTGAGTGAGAGAGCGAGAAATTCATCTGGGCAGTTAAGAAACATCATAGCAAATTAACAGGCAGGTTCACCCTCAAAATTTTGTAATCATTTTCATTGTTAATTTGCTGGCATTATTGTAACAGATCAGCGACAAGACCAGCACGTTTTTCGTTGAACCGTTCGCAGGCGACTGTGTGGTTCCGCATTTAGCGACCTGTGATTCTATACAATTGGTAATTCATTTTGTTGCTGTTTCTATCAGATCACTGTACATCTATTTATTTATTTATTGTGAATTAATCACCGTGTGTACTCTTACAATAGAAAAACTCAGCAAGTAATCCAGTGCAGTGGCTGATTGAGCAGCTCACAAGCACTTCGCCTAACATAGAGAAAAGGTACTTTTCATATTCAACTGCGCTTATTCTTTTAATAAAAGTACAGAACACAGCATCTTGTTCAATTATTTCTGCTTGCCTGTCACCAGACTCTTTATTCGAATCCGGCTCTTGTCCCTTTCTTTTACCATCTTGAATTAATAATACAGTCCACTATCATCTCTACCAAACAGATCGAAACCTTTGACAGTAATACATTTTCTTGAAGCTCTTGACGCGTACTTTCAGATAGGACTATCAGCGAAAGCCCATCATCAAAAAAATTTGTTTCAGTACTAGTGGTCGACCAAGGCGATTCGTCGATTAATCAAGTCTTTGGTTTTTTGGCTGTAACTCCAAAAATAATGAACTTAGAAGGCTCTGCCTGCGATTTTTGTGATCCGCTTTCCGTCCCCTTTAAGCGTGCGTAAGCACAAGTCGACCGAAAATTTTTCTAGTTTTTGCCGAAATAAAATGTGAGGGGCAAGTATCCTTTAACGTTTTCTCGATTTTCTTGAATCGCCTGTAACTTTCGAACCAGCGATCGAAACCTTTGATAGTCATACATTTTCTTGAAGCTCTTGGCGCGTACTTTCAGATAGGACTATCAGCGAAAGCCCATCATCAATAAAAATTGTTTCAGTACTAGTGGTCGACCAAGGCAATTCGTCGATTAATCAAGTCTTTGGTTTTTTGGCTGTAACTCCGAAAATAATGCACTTAGAAGGCTCTGCCTGCGATTTTTGTGATCCTCTTTCGGTCCTCTTTAGGCATGCGTAAGCACAAGTCGACCGAAAAACATTCCAGTTTTTGCCGAAATAAAATGTAAGGGGCAAGTATCCCTTACCGTTTTTTGATTTTCTTGAGTCGCCTGTAACTTCCGAACCAGCGATCGAAACCTTCGATAATCATACATGTTCTTGAAGCTCTTTACGCGTACTTTGAGGTAGGACTATCAGCGAAAACCCATCTTTAAAAAAATTGTTTCTGTACTAGTGGTCGACCGAGGCGATTCGTCTATTAATCAAGTCTTTGGTTTTTTGGCTGTAACTCCGAAAATATTGCACTTAGAAGGCTCTGCCTGCGATTTTTGTGATCCTCTTTCCGTCTTCTTTAGGCATGCGTAAGCACAAGTCGACCGGAAAACTTTCCAGTTTTTGCCGAAATAAAATGTAAGGGGCAAGTATCCCTTACCGTTTTCTCGATTTTCTTGAATTGCCTGTAACTTTCGAACCAGCGATCGAAACCTTTGATAATTTCACATTTTCTTGAAGCTCTTGACGCGTTCTGTAAGATAGGACTATCACCGAAAGCCCATATTTAAAAAAAAATGTTCAGTACTAGTGGTCGACCAACGCGATTCGTCGATTAATCAAGTCTTTGGTTTTTTGGCTGTAACTCCGAAAATAATGCACTTAGAAGGCTCTGCCTTCGATTTTTCTGATCCGCTTTCCGTCCCCTTTAAGCGTGCGTAAGCACAAGTCGACCGAAAATTTTTCCAGTTTTTACCGAAATAAAATGTAAGGGGCAAGTATCCTTTAACGTTT
The DNA here is from genome assembly GCA_914767735.1 of Anoplius nigerrimus. Lineage (NCBI taxonomy): Eukaryota > Metazoa > Arthropoda > Insecta > Hymenoptera > Pompilidae > Anoplius > Anoplius nigerrimus. The sequence continues at coordinate 541,136 of OU612079.1, read as the reverse complement.
TCTCGATTTTCTTGAATCGCCTGTAACTTTCGAACCAGCCATCGAAACCTTTGATAATCATACATGTTCTTGAAGCTCTTTACGCGTACTTTGTGGTAGGACTATCAGCGAAAGCCCGTCTTCAGAAAAAATTGTTTCAGTGCTAGTGGTCGACCGAGGCGATTCGTCGATTAATCAAGTCTTTGGTTTTTTGGCTGTAACTCCGAAAATAATGCACTTAGAAGGCTCTGCCTGTGATTTTTGTGATCCTCTTTCCGTCCTCTTTAAGCGTGCGTTAGCACAAGTCGACCGAAACACTTTCCATTTTTTGCCGAAATAAAATGTAAGGGGTATGTATCCTTCACCGTTTCCCCGATTTTCTTTAATCGCCTGTTACTTTCAAACCAGCGATCGAAACCTTTGATAATCCCACATTTTTCTGAAGCTCTTGACGCGTTCTGTAAGATAGGACTATCACCGAAAGCCCATATTTAAAAAAAAATGTTCAGTACTAGTGGTCGACCAAGGCGATTCGTCGATTAATCAAGTCTTTGGTTTTTTGGCTGTAACTCCGAAAATAATGCACTTAGAAGGCTCTGCCTGCGATTTTTGTGATCCTCTTTCCGTCCTCTTTAGGCATGCGTAAGCACAAGTCGACCGAAAAACTTTCCAATTTTTGCCGAAATAAAATGTAAGGGGCAAGTATCCCTTACCGTTTTTTGATTTTCTTGAGTCGCCTGTACCTTTCGAACCAGCGATCGAAACCTTTGATAATCATACATTTTCTTGAAGCTCTTTACGCGTACTTTAAGGTAGGACTATCACCGAAAGGCCATCTTCAAAAAAAAATTGTTTCAGTAGTAGTGGTCGACCAAGGCGATTCGTCGATTAATCAAGTCTTTGGTTTTTTGGCTGTAACTCCGAAAATAATGCACTTAGAAGGCTCTGCCTGTGATTTTTCTGATCCTCTTTCCGTCCTCTTTAGGCATGCGTAAGCACAAGTCGACCGAAAAACTTTCTAGTTTTTGCCGAAATAAAATGTAAGGGGCAAGTATCCCTTACCGTTTTCTCGATTTTCTTGAGTCGCCTGTAACTTTCGAACCAGCGATCCAAACCTTTGATAATCATACATTTTCTTGAAGCTCTTGACGCGTTCTGTAAGATAGGACTATCACCGAAAGCCCATATTTAAAAAAAAAAGTTCAGTACTAGTGGTCGACCAAGGCGATTCGTCGATTAATCAAGTCTTTGGTTTTTTGGCTGTAACTCCGAAAATAATGCACTTAGAAGGCTCTGCCTGCGATTTTTCTGATCCTCTTTCCGTCCTCTTTAGGCATGCGTAAGCACAAGTCGACCGAAAAACTTTCCAGTTTTTGCCGAAATAAAATGTAAGGGGCAAGTATCCCTTACCGTTTTTTGATTTTCTTGAGTCGCCTGTAACTTCCGAACCAGCGATCGAAACCTTCGATAATCATACATGTTCTTGAAGCTCTTTACGCGTACTTTGAGGTAGGACTATCAGCGAAAACCCATCTTTAAAAAAATTGTTTCTGTACTAGTGGTCGACCGAGGCGATTCGTCTATTAATCAAGTCTTTGGTTTTTTGGCTGTAACTCCGAAAATATTGCACTTAGAAGGCTCTGCCTGCGATTTTTGTGATCCTCTTTCCGTCTTCTTTAGGCATGCGTAAGCACAAGTCGACCGGAAAACTTTCCAGTTTTTGCCGAAATAAAATGTAAGGGGCAAGTATCCCTTACCGTTTTCTCGATTTTCTTGAATTGCCTGTAACTTTCGAACCAGCGATCGAAACCTTTGACAGTAATACATTTTCTTGAAGCTCTTGACGCGTACTTTCAGATAGGACTATCAGTGAATGCCCATCATCAAACGAAATTTTTTCAGTACTATTGGTCGACCAAGGCGATTCGTCGATTAATCAAGTCTTTGGTTTTTTGGCTGTAACTCCAAAAATAATGCACTTAGAAGGCTCTGCCTGCGATTTTTGTGATCCTCTTTCCGTCCTCTGTAGGCATGCGTAAGCACAAGTCGAACGAAAAACTTTCAATTATTTGCCGAAATAAAATGTAAGGGGTATGTATCCCTTACCGTTTCCTCTTTTTTCTTTAATCGCCTGCTACTTTCGAACCAGCGGTCGAAACCTTTGATAGTCATACATTTTCGGGAAGCTCTTGATGCGTACTTCAAGATATTACTATCAGCGACATCCCATCTTCAAAAAAAAATTGTTTCAGTAGTAGTGGTCGACCGAGGCGATTCGTCGATTAATCAAGTCTTTGGTTTTTTGGCTGTAACTCCGAAAATAATGCACTTAGAAGGCTCTGCCTGCGAATTTTGTGATCCTCTTTCCGTCCCCTTTAAGCGTGCGTAAGCACAAGTCGACCGAAAATTTTTCCAGTTTTTGCCGAAATGAAATGTAAGGGATATGTATCCCTTAGCGTCTTCTCGATTTTCCTGAATCGCCTGTAACTTTCGAACCAGCGATCGAAACCTTTGATAATCATACATTTTCTTGAAGCTCTTTACCCGTACTTTGAGGTAGGACTATCAGCGAAAGCCCGTCTCCAAAAAAATTTTTTCAGTACTAGTGGTCGACCGAGGCGATTCGTCGATTAATCAAGTCTTTGGTTTTTTGGCTGTAACTCCGAAAATAATGCACTTAGAAGGCTCTGCCTCCGATTTTTGTGATCCGCTTTCCGTCCCCTTTAAGCGTGCGTAAGCACAAGTCGACCGAAAATTTTTCCAGTTTTTGCCGAAATAAAATGTAAGGGGCAAGTATCCTTTAACGTTTTCTCGATTTTCTTGAATCGCCTGTAATTTTCGAACCAGCGATCGAAACCTTTGACAGTCATACATTTTCTTGACGCTCTTGACGCGTACTTTACGGTAGGACTATCACCGAAAACCCATATTTAAAAAAAAATGTTCAGTATTAGTGGTCGACCAAGGCGATTCGTCGATTAATCAAGTCTTTGGTTTTTTGGCTGTAACTCCGAAAATAATGCACTTAGAAGGCTCTGCCTGCGATTTTTGTGATCCTCTTTCCGTCCCCTTTAAGCGTGCGTAAGCACAAGTCGACCGAAAATTTTTCCAGTTTTTGCCGAAATAAAATGTAAGGGGCAAGTATCCCTTACCGTTTTCTCGATTTTCTTGAATTGCCTGTAACTTTCGAACCAGCGATCGAAACCTTTGATAATCCCACATTTTCTTGAAGCTCTTGACGCGTTCTGTAAGATAGGACTATCACCGAAAGCCCATATTTAAAAAAAAATGTTCAGTACTAGTGGTCGACCAAGGCGATTCGTCGATTAATCAAGTCTTTGGTTTTTTGGCTGTAACTCCGAAAATAATGCACTTAGAAGGCTCTGCCTGCGATTTTTGTGATCCTCTTTCCGTCCTCTTTAGGCATGCGTAAGCACAAGTCGACCGAAAAACTTTCCAGTTTTTGCCGAAATGAAATGTAAGGGATATGTATCCCTTAACGTTTTCTCGATTTTCCTGAATCGCCTGTAATTTTCGAACCAGCGATCGATACCTTTGATAATCATACATTTTCTTGAAGCTCCTGACGCGTACTTTACGGTAGGACTATCACCGAAAGCCCATATTTAAAAAAAAATTTTCAGTACTAGTGGTCGACCAAGGCGATTCGTCGATTAATCAAGTCTTTGGTTTTTTGGCTGTAACTCCGAAAATAATGCACTTAGAAGGCTCTGCCTGCGATTTTTCTGATCCTCTTTCCGTCCTCTTTAGGCATGCGTAAGCACAAGTCGACCGAAAAACTTTCCAGTTTTTGCCGAAATAAAATGTAAGGGGCAAGTATCCCTTACCGTTTTTTGATTTTCTTGAGTCGCCTGTAACTTTCGAACCAGCGATCGAAACCTTTGATAATCATACATGTTCTTGAAGCTCTTTACGCGTACTTTGAGGTAGGACTATCAGCGAAAGCCCATCTTTAAAAAAATTGTTTCTGTACTAGTGGTCGACCGAGGCGATTCGTCTATTAATCAAGTCTTTGGTTTTTTGGCTGTAACTCCGAAAATATTGCACTTAGAAGGCTCTGCCTGCGATTTTTGTGATCCTCTTTCCGTCCTCTTTAGGCATGCGTAAGCACAAGTCGACCGGAAAACTTTCCAGTTTTTGCCGAAATAAAATGTAAGGGGCAAGTATCCCTTACCGTTTTCTCGATTTTCTTGAATTGCCTGTAACTTTCGAACCAGCGATCGAAACCTTTGACAGTAATACATTTTCTTGAAGCTCTTGACGCGTACTTTCAGATAGGACTATCAGTGAATGCCCATCATCAAAAAAAATTTTTTCAGTACTAGTGGTCGACCAAGGCGATTCGTCGATTAATCAAGTCTTTGGTTTTTTGGCTGTAACTCCAAAAATAATGCACTTAGAAGGCTCTGCCTGCGATTTTTGTGATCCACATTCCGTTCTCTGTAGGCATGCGTAAGCACAAGTCGAACGAAAAACTTTCCAGTTTTTGCCGAAATAAAATGTAAGGGGCAAGTATCCCTTACCGTTTTCTCGATTTTTTGAATCGCCTGTAACTTTCGAACCAGCGATCGAAAACTTTGATAGTCATACATTTTCCTGAAGCTCTTGACGCGTACTTCCAGATAGGACTATCAGCGAAAGCCCATCATCAAAAGAAATTGTTTCAGTACTAGTGGTCGACCAAGGCGATTCGTCGATTAATCAAGTCTTTGGTTTTTTGGCTGTAACTCCAAAAACAATGAACTTAGAAGGCTGTGCCTGCAATTTTTGTGATCCTCTTTCCGTCCTCTTTAGGCATGCGTAAGCACAAGTCGACCGAAAAACTTTCCAGTTTTTGCCGAAATAAAATGTAAGGGGCAAGTATCCCTTACCGTTTTTGATTTTCTTGAATTGCCTGTAACTTTCGAACCAGCGATCGAAACCTTTGATAATCATACATTTTCTTGAAGCTCATTTCGCGTACTTTGAGGTAGGACTATCAGCGAAAGCCCGTCTTCAAAAAAAATTGTTTCAGTGCTAGTGGTCGACCGAGGCGATTCGTCGATTAATCAAGTCTTTGGTTTTTTGGCTGTAACTCCGAAAATAATGCACTTAGAAGGCTCTGCCTGCGATTTTTGTGATCCTCTTTCCGTCCTCTGTAGGCATGCGTAAGCACAAGTGGAACGAAATACTTTCAATTATTTGCCGAAATAAAATGTAAGGGGTATGTATCCCTTACCGTTTCCTCTTTTTTCTTTAATCGCCTGCTACTTTCGAACCAGCGGTCGAAACCTTTGATAGTCATACATTTTCGGGAAGCTCTTGATGCGTACTTCAAGATATTACTATCAGCGACATCCCATCTTCAAAAAAAAATTGTTTCAGTAGTAGTGGTCGACCGAGGCGATTCGTCGATTAATCAAGTCTTTGGTTTTTTGGCTGTAACTCCGAAAATAATGCACTTAGAAGGCTCTGCCTGCGAGTTTTGTTATCCTCTTTCCGTCCTCTTTAGGCATGCGTAAGCACAAGTCGACCGAAAAACTTTCCAGTTTTTGCCGAAATAAAATGTAAGGGGCAAGTATCCCTTACCGTTTTCTCGATTTTCTTGAGTCGCCTGTAACTTTCGAACCAGCGATCGAAACCTTTGATAATCATACATTTTCTTGAAGCTCTGGACGCGTTTTGTAAGATAGGACTATCATCGAAAGCCCATATATAAAAAAAAAAGTTCAGTACTAGTGGTCGACCAAGGCGATTCGTCGATCAATCAAGTCTTTGGTTTTTTGGCTGTAACTCCGAAAATAATGCACTTAGAAGGCTCTGCCTGCGATTTATTCTGATCCTCTTTCCGTCCTCTTTAGGCATGCGTAAGCACAAGGCGACCGAAAAACTTTCCAGTTTTTGCCGAAATAAAATGTAAGGGGCAAGTATCCCTTACCGTTTTTTGATTTTCTTGAGTCGCCTGTAACTTTCGAACCAGCGATCGAAACATTTGATAATCATACATGTTCTTGAGGCTCTTTACACGTACTTTGAGGTAGGACTATCAGCGAAAGCCCATCTTTAAAAAAATTGTTTCTGTACTAGTGGTCGACCGAGGCGATTCGTCTATTAATCAAGTCTTTGGTTTTTTGGCTGTAACTCCGGAAATAATGCACTTAGAAGGCTCTGCCTGTGATTTTTGTGATCCTCTTTCCGTCCTCTTTAAGCGTGCGTTAACACAAGTCGACCGAAACACTTTCCATTTTTTGCCGAAATAAAATGTAAGGGGTATGTATCCTTTACCGTTTCCTCGATTTTCTTTAATCGCCTGTTACTTTCAAACCAGCGATCGAAACCTTTGATAATCCCACATTTTCTTGAAGCTCTTGACGCGTTCTGTAAGATAGGACTATCACCGAAAGCCCATATTTAAAAAAAAATGTTCAGTACTAGTGGTCGACCAAGGCGATTCGTCGATCAATCAAGTCTTTGGTTTTTTGGCTGTAACTCCGAAAATAATGCACTTAGAAGGCTCTGCCTGCGATTTTTGTGATCCTCTTTCCGTCCTCTTTAGGCATGCGTAAGCACAAGTCGACCGAAAAACTTTCCAGTTTTTGCCGAAATAAAATGTAAGGGGCAAGTATCCCTTACCGTTTTCTCGATTTTCTTGAATTGCCTGTAACTTTCGAACCAGCGATCGAAACCTTTGATAATCATACATTTTCTTGAAGCTCTTGACGCGTACTTTACGGTAGGACTATCACCGAAAGCCCATATTTAAAAAAAAATGTTCAGTACTAGTGGTCGACCAACGCGATTCGTCGATTAATCAAGTCTTTGGTTTTTTGGCTGTAACTCCGAAAATAATGCACTTAGAAGGCTCTGCCTTCGATTTTTCTGATCCGCTTTCCGTCCCCTTTAAGCGTGCGTAAGCACAAGTCGACCGAAAATTTTTCCAGTTTTTACCGAAATAAAATGTAAGGGATATGTATCCCTTAACGTTTTCTCGATTTTCCTGAATCGCCTGTAATTTTCGAACCAGCGATCGATACCTTTGATAATCATACATTTTCTTGAAGCTCCTGACGCGTACTTTACGGTAGGACTATCACCGAAAGCCCATATTTAAAAAAAAATGTTCAGTACTAGTGGTCGACCAAGGCGATTCGTCGATTAATCAAGTCTTTGGTTTTTTGGCTGTAACTCCGAAAATAATGCACTTAGAGGGCTCTGCCTGCGAGTTTTGTTATCCTCTTTCCGTCCTCTTTAGGCATGCGTAAGCACAAGTCGACCGGAAAACTTTCCAGTTTTTGCCGAAATAAAATGTAAGGGGCAAGTATCCCTTACCGTTTTCTCGATTTTCTTGAATTGCCTGTAACTTTCGAACCAGCGATCGAAACCTTTGATAATCATACATTTTCTTGAAGCTCTTTACGCGTACTTTGAGGTAGGACTATCAGCGAAAGCCCGTCTTCAAAAAAAATTGTTTCAGTGCTAGTGGTCGACCGAGGCGATTCGTCGATTAATCAAGTCTTTGGTTTTTTGGCTGTAACTCCGAAAATAATGCACTTAGAAGGCTCTGCCTGCGATTTTTGTGATCCTCTCTCCGTCCTCTGTAGGCATGCGTAAGCACAAGTCGAACGAAAAACTTTCAATTATTTGCCAAAATAAAATGTAAGGGGTATGTATCCCTTACCGTTTCCTCTTTTTTCTTTAATCGCCTGCTACTTTCGAACCAGCGGTCGAAACCTTTGATAGTCATACATTTTCGGGAAGCTCTTGATGCGTACTTCAAGATATTACTATCAGCGACATCCCATCTTCAAAAAAAAATGGTTTCAGTAGTAGTGGTCGACCGAAGCGATTCGTCGATTAATCAAGTCTTTGGTTTTTTGGCTGTAACTCCGAAAATAATGCACTTAGAAGGCTCTGCCTGCGATTTTTGTGATCCTCTTTCCGTCCCCTTTAAGCGTGCGTAAGCACAAGTCGACCGAAAATTTTTCCAGTTTTTGCCGAAATGAAATGTAAGGGATATGTATCCCTTAACGTCTTCTCGATTTTCCTGAATCGCCTGTAACTTTCGAACCAGCGATCGAAACCTTTGATAATCATACATTTTCTTGAAGCTCTTTACCCGTACTTTGAGGTAGGACTATCAGCGAAAGCCCGCCTCCAAAAAAATTGTTTCAGTACTAGTGGTCGACCGAGGCGATTCGTCGATTAATCAAGTCTTTGGTTTTTTGGCTGTAACTCCGAAAATAATGCACTTAGAAGGCTCTGCCTCCGATTTTTGTGATCCGCTTTCCGTCCCCTTTAAGCGTGCGTAAGCACAAGACGACCGAAAATTTTTCCAGTTTTTGCCGAAATAAAATGTAAGGGGCAAGTATCCTTTAACGTTTTCTCGATTTTCTTGAATCGCCTGTTACTTTCAAACCAGCGATCGAAACCATTGATAATCCCACATTTTCTTGAAGCTCTTGACGCGTTCTGTAAGATAGGACTATCACCGAAAGCCCATATTTAAAAAAAAATGTTAAGTACTAGTGGTCGACCAAGGCGATTCGTCGATTAATCAAGTCTTTGGTTTTTTGGCTGTAACTCCGAAAATAATGCACTTAGAAGGCTCTGCCTGCGATTTTTGTGATCCTCTTTCCGTCCCCTTTAAGCGTGCGTAAGCACAAGTCGACCGAAAATTTTTCCAGTTTTTGCCGAAATGAAATGTAAGGGATATGTATCCCTTAACGTCTTCTCGATTTTCCTGAATCGCCTGTAACTTTCGAACCAGCGATCGAAACCTTTGATAATCATACATTTTCTTGAAGCTCTTTACCCGTACTTTGAGGTAGGACTATCAGCGAAAGCCCGCCTCCAAAAAAATTGTTTCAGTACTAGTGGTCGACCGAGGCGATTCGTCGATTAATCAAGTCTTTGGTTTTTTGGCTGTAACTCCGAAAATAATGCACTTAGAAGGCTCTGCCTCCGATTTTTGTGATCCGCTTTCCGTCCCCTTTAAGCGTGCGTAAGCACAAGACGACCGAAAATTTTTCCAGTTTTTGCCGAAATAAAATGTAAGGGGCAAGTATCCTTTAACGTTTTCTCGATTTTCTTGAATCGCCTGTAATTTTCGAACCAGCGATCAAAACCTTTGACAGTCATACATTTTCTTGACGCTCTTGACGCGTACTTTCAGATAGGACTATCAGTGAAAGCCCATCATCAAAAAAAATGGTTTCAGTGCTAGTGGTCGACCGAGGCGATTCGTCGATTAATCAAGTCTTTGGTTTTTGGGCTGTAACTCCGAAAATAATGCACTTAGAAGGCTCTGCCTGCGATTTTTGTGATCCTCTTTCCGTCCTCTTTAGGCATGCGTAAGCACAAGTCGACCGAAACACTTTCCATTTTTTGCCGAAATAAAATGTAAGGGGTATGTATCCTTTACCGTTTCCTCGATTTTCTTTAATCGCCTGTTACTTTCAAACCAGCGATCGAAACCATTGATAATCCCACATTTTCTTGAAGCTCTTGACGCGTTCTGTAAGATAGGACTATCACCGAAAGCCCATATTTAAAAAAAAATGTTAAGTACTAGTGGTCGACCAAGGCGATTCGTCGATTAATCAAGTCTTTGGTTTTTTGGCTGTAACTCCGAAAATAATGCACTTAGAAGGCTCTGCCTGCGATTTTTGTGATCCTCTTTCCGTCCTCTTTAGGCATGCGTAAGCACAAGTCGACCGAAAAACTTTCCAATTTTTGCCGAAATAAAATGTAAGGGGCAAGTATCCCTTACCGTTTTTTGATTTTCTTGAGTCGCCTGTACCTTTCGAACCAGCGATCGAAACCTTTGATAATCATACATTTTCTTGAAGCTCTTTACGCGCACTTTAAGGTAGGACTATCACCGAAAGGCCATCTTCAAAAAAAAATTGTTTCAGTAGTAGTGGTCGACCAAGGCGATTCGTCGATTAATCAAGTCTTTGGTTTTTTGGCTGTAACTCCGAAAATAATGCACTTAGAAGGCTCTGCCTATGATTTTTGTGATCCTCTTTCCGTCCTCTTTAGGCATGCGTAAACACAAGTCGACCGCAAAACTTTCCAGTTTTTGCCGAAATGAAATGTAAGGGATATGTATCCCTTAACGTTTTCTCGATTTTCCTGAATCGCCTGTAATTTTCGAACCAGCGATCGATACCTTTGATAATCATACATTTTCTTGAAGCTCCTGACGCGTACTTTACGGTAGGACTATCACCGAAAGCCCATATTTAAAAAAAAATGTTCAGTGCTAGTGGTCGACCGAGGCGATTCGTCGATTAATCAAGTCTTTGGTTTTTTGGCTGTAACTCCGAAAATAATGCACTTAGAAGGCTCTGCCTGCGATTTTTCTGATCCTCTTTCCGTCCTCTTTAGGCATGCGTAAGCACAAGTCGACCGAAAAACTTTCCAGTTTTTGCCGAAATAAAATGTAAGGGGCAAGTATCCCTTACCGTTTTCTCGATTTTCTTGAATTGCCTGTAACTTTCGAACCAGCGATCGAAACCTTTGACAGTAATACATTTTCTTGAAGCTCTTGACGCGTACTTTCAGATAGGACTATCAGTGAATGCCCATCATCAAAAAAAATTTTTTCAGTACTAGTGGTCGACCGAGGCGATTCGTCGATTAATCAAGTCTTTGGTTTTTTGGCTGTAACTCCGAAAATAATGCACTTAGAAGGCTCTGCCTCCGATTTTTGTGATCCGCTTTCCGTCCCCTTTAAGCGTGCGTAAGCACAAGTCGACCGAAAATTTTTCCAGTTTTTGCCGAAATAAAATGTAAGGGGCAAGTATCCTTTAACGTTTTCTCGATTTTCTTGAATCGCCTGTAACTTTCGAACCAGCGATCGAAACCTTTGATAATCATACATGTTCTTGAAGCTCTTTACGCGTACTTTGTGGTAGGACTATCAGCGAAAGCCCGTCTTCAGAAAAAATTGTTTCAGTGCTAGTGGTCGACCGAGGCGATTCGTCGATTAATCAAGTCTTTGGTTTTTTGGCTGTAACTCCGAAAATAATGCACTTAGAAGGCTCTGCCTGCGATTTTTGTGATCCTCTTTCCGTCCTCTGTAGGCATGCGTAAGCACAAGTCGAACGAAAAACTTTCAATTATTTGCCGAAATAAAATGTAAGGGGTATGTATCCCTTACCGTTTCCTCTTTTTTCTTTAATCGCCTGCTACTTTCGAACCAGCGGTCGAAACCTTTGATAGTCATACATTTTCGGGAAGCTCTTGATGCGTACTTCAAGATATTACTATCAGCGACATCCCATCTTCAAAAAAAAATTGTTTCAGTAGTAGTGGTCGACCGAGGCGATTCGTCGATTAATCAAGTCTTTGGTTTTTTGGCTGTAACTCCGAAAATAATGCACTTAGAAGGCTCTGCCTGTGATTTTTGTGATCCTCGTTCCGTCCTCTTTAAGCGTGCGTTAGCACAAGTCGACCGAAACACTTTCCATTTTTTGCCGAAATAAAATGTAAGGGGTATGTATCCTTCACCGTTTCCCCGATTTTCTTTAATCGCCTGTTACTTTCAAACCAGCGATCGAAACCTTTGATAATCCCACATTTTTCTGAAGCTCTTGACGCGTTCTGTAAGATAGGACTATCACCGAAAGCCCATATTTAAAAAAAAATGTTCAGTACTAGTGGTCGACCAAGGCGATTCGTCGATTAATCAAGTCTTTGGTTTTTTGGCTGTAACTCCGAAAATAATGCACTTAGAAGGCTCTGCCTGCGAGTTTTGTTATCCTCTTTCCGTCCTCTTTAGGCATGCGTAAGCACAAGTCGACCGAAAAACTTTCTAGTTTTTGCCGAAATAAAATGTAAGGGGCAAGTATCCCTTACCGTTTTCTCGATTTTTTTGAGTCGCCTGTAACTTTCGAACCAGCGATCCAAACCTTTGATAATCATACATTTTCTTGAAGCTCTTGACGCGTTCTGTAAGATAGGACTATCACCGAAAGCCCATATTTAAAAAAAAAAGTTCAGTACTAGTGGTCGACCAAGGCGATTCGTCGATTAATCAAGTCTTTGGTTTTTTGGCTGTAACTCCGAAAATAATGCACTTAGAAGGCTCTGCCTGCGATTTTTCTGATCCTCTTTCCGTCCTCTTTAGGCATGCGTAAGCACAAGTCGACCGAAAAACTTTCCAGTTTTTGCCGAATTAAAATGTAAGGGGCAAGTATCCCTTACCGTTTTTTGATTTTCTTGAGTCGCCTGTAACTTTCGAACCAGCGATCGAAACCTTCGATAATCATACATGTTCTTGAAGCTCTTTACGCGTACTTTGAGGTAGGACTATCAGCGAAAACCCATCTTTAAAAAAATTGTTTCTGTACTAGTGGTCGACCGAGGCGATTCGTCTATTAATCAAGTCTTTGGTTTTTTGGCTGTAACTCCGAAAATATTGCACTTAGAAGGCTCTGCCTGCGATTTTTGTGATCCTCTTTCCGTCTTCTTTAGGCATGCGTAAGCACAAGTCGACCGGAAAACTTTCCAGTTTTTGCCGAAATAAAATGTAAGGGGCAAGTATCCCTTACCGTTTTCTCGATTTTCTTGAATTGCCTGTAACTTTCGAACCAGCGATCGAAACCTTTGACAGTAATACATTTTCTTGAAGCTCTTGACGCGTACTTTCAGATAGGACTATCAGTGAATGCCCATCATCAAACAAAATTTTTTCAGTACTATTGGTCGACCAAGGCGATTCGTCGATTAATCAAGTCTTTGGTTTTTTGGCTGTAACTCCAAAAATAATGCACTTAGAAGGCTCTGCCTGCGATTTTTGTGATCCTCTTTCCGTCCTCTGTAGGCATGCGTAAGCACAAGTCGAACGAAAAACTTTCAATTATTTGCCGAAATAAAATGTAAGGGGTATGTATCCCTTACCGTTTCCTCTTTTTTCTTTAATCGCCTGCTACTTTCGAACCAGCGGTCGAAACCTTTGATAGTCATACATTTTCGGGAAGCTCTTGATGCGTACTTCAAGATATTACTATCAGCGACATCCCATCTTCAAAAAAAAATTGTTTCAGTAGTAGTGGTCGACCGAGGCGATTCGTCGATTAATCAAGTCTTTGGTTTTTTGGCTGTAACTCCGAAAATAATGCACTTAGAAGGCTCTGCCTGCGAATTTTGTGATCCTCTTTCCGTCCCCTTTAAGCGTGCGTAAGCACAAGTCGACCGAAAATTTTTCCAGTTTTTGCCGAAATGAAATGTAAGGGATATGTATCCCTTAGCGTCTTCTCGATTTTCCTGAATCGCCTGTAACTTTCGAACCAGCGATCGAAACCTTTGATAATCATACATTTTCTTGAAGCTCATTTCGCGTACTTTGAGGTAGGACTATCAGCGAAAGCCCATCATCAATAAAAATTGTTTCAGTACTAGTGGTCGACCAAGGCAATTCGTCGATAAATCAAGTCTTTGGTTTTTTGGCTGTAACTCCGAAAATAATGCACTTAGAAGGCTCTGCCTGCGATTTTTGTGATCCTCTTTCCGTCCTCTTTAGGCATGCGTAAGCACAAGTCGAACGAAAAACATTCCAGTTTTTGCCGAAATGAAATGTAAGGGATATGTATCCCTTAACGTCTTCTCGATTTTCTTGAGTCGCCTGTAACTTTCGAACCAGCGATCGAAACCTTTGATAATCATACATCTTCTTGAAGCTCTTGACGCGTTCTGTAAGATAGGACTATCACCGAAAGCCCATATTTAAAAAAAAAAGTTCAGTACTAGTGGTCGACCAAGGCGATTCGTCGATTAATCAAGTCTTTGGTTTTTTGGCTGTAACTCCGAAAATAATGCACTTAGAAGGCTCTGCCTGCGATTTTTGTGATCCACATTCCGTCCCTTTAAGCGTGCGTATGCACAAGTCGTCCGAAAAACTTTCCAGTTTTTGCCGAAATAAAATGTAAGGGGCAAGTATCCATTAACGTTTTCTCGATTTTCTCGAACAGCCTGTAACTTTCGAACCAGCGATCGGAACCTTTGATAATTATACATTTTCTTGAAGCTCTTGACGCGTTCCTTAAGATAGGACTATCAGTGAAAGCCCATCATCAAAAAAAATTGTTTCAGTACTAGTGGTCGACCAAGGCGATTCGTCGATTAATCAAGTCTTTGGTTTTTTGGCTGTAACTCCAAAAATAATGCACTTAGAAGGCTCTGCCTGCGATTTTTGTGATCCTCTTTCCGTCCTCTTTAAGCGTGCGTAAGCACAAGTCGACCGAAACACTTTCCATTTTTTGCCGAAATAAAATGTAAGGGGTATGTATCCTTTACCGTTTCCTCGATTTTCTTTAATCGCCTGTTACTTTCAAACCAGCGATCGAAACCTTTGATAATCCCACATTTTCTTGAAGCTCTTGACGCGTTCTGTAAGATAGGACTATCACCGAAAGCCCATATTTAAAAAAAAATGTTCAGTACTAGTGGTCGACCAAGGCGATTCGTCGATTAATCAAGTCTTTGGTTTTTTGGCTGTAACTCCGAAAATAATGCACTTAGAAGGCTCTGCCTGCGATTTTTGTGATCCTCTTTCCGTCCTCCTTAGGCATGCGTAAGCCCAAGTCGACCGAAAAACTTTCCAGTTTTTGCCGAAATGAAATGTAAGGGATATGTATCCCTTAACGTCTTCTCGATTTTCCTGAATCGCCTGTAACTTTCGAACCAGCGATCGATACCTTTGATAATCATACATTTTCTTGAAGCTCTTGACGCGTACTTTACGGTAGGACTATCACCGAAAGCCCGTCTTCAAAAAAAATTGTCTCAGGACTAGTGGTCGACCAAGGCGATTAGTCGATTAATCAAGTCTTCGGTTTTTTGGCTGTAACTCCGAAAATAATGCACTTAGAAGGCTCTGCCTGCGATTTTTGTGATCCTCTTTCCGTCCCTTTTAAGCGTGCGTAAGCACAAGTCCACCGAAAAACTTTCCAGTTTTTGCCGAAATAAAATGTAAGGGGCAAGTATCCCTTACCGTTTTCTCGATTTTCTGGAATTGCCTGTAACCTTCGAAACAGCGATCGAAACCTTTGATAATCATACATTTTCATGAAGCTCTTGACGCGTACTTTAAGGTAGGACTATCACCGAAAACCCATATTTAAAAAAAAAATATTTCAGTGCTAGTGGTCGACCGAGGCGATTCGTCGATTAATCAAGTCTTTGGTTTTTTGGCTGTAACTCCGAAAATAATGCACTTAGAAGGCTCTGCCTGCGATTTTTCTGATCCTCTTTCCGTCCTCTTTAAGCGTGCGTAAGCACAAGTCGACCGAAACACTTTCCATTTTTTGCCGAAATAAAATGTAAGGGGTATGTATCCTTTACCGTTTCCTCGATTTTCTTTAATCGCCTGTTACTTTCAAACCAGCGATCGAAACCTTTGATAATCCCACATTTTCTTGAAGCTCTTGACGCGTTCTGTAAGATAGGACTATCACCGAAAGCCCATATTTAAAAAAAAATGTTCAGTACTAGTGGTCGACCAACGCGATTCGTCGATTAATCAAGTCTTTGGTTTTTTGGCTGTAACTCCAAAAATAATGCACTTAGAAGGCTCTGCCTGCGATTTTTGTGATCCGCTTTCCGTCCTCTTTAAGAATGCGTAAGCACAAGTCGACCGAAAAACTTTCCCGTTTTTGCCGAAATAAAATGTAAGGGGCAAGTATCCCTTACCGTTTTCTCGATTTTCTGGAATTGCCTGTAACTTTCGAACCAGCGATCGAAACCTTTGATAATCATACATTTTCTTGAAGCTCTTGACGCGTACTTTAAGGTAGGACTATCACCGAAAGCCCATATGTGGGGTTCGGAATCTCCTAGAGAAAGAACTGCGGGAGGGATCGGAGGACAGACAGACGAAAGACGAAAGATGGCGTTAAGGTGCAAGAGGCCCTTAGCCATAATTAAGATACGAACGTATGAGAGCGCCGGTGGCCCAGTGTGTATGGTGCCGGCCTGCGGATCCAAAGGTTGCGGGTTCGATTCCCGCACCGGTAGCGATTATTTTTCTGTCTCGATCCTACACATATTTAAAAAAAAATGTTCAGTACTAGTGATCGACCAACGCGATTCGTCGATTAATTATGTCTTTGGTTTTTTGGCTGTAACTCCGAAAATAATGCACTTAGAAGGCTCTGCCTGCGATTTTTGTGATCCTCTTTCCGTCCCTTTAAGCGTGCGTATGCACAAGTCGACCGAAAAACTTTCCAGTTTTTGCCGAAATAAAATGTAAGGGGCAAGTATCCATTAACGTTTTCTCGATTTTCTCGAACAGCCTGTAACTTTCGAACCAGCGATCGGAACCTTTGATAATTATACATTTTCTTGAAGCTCTTGACGCGTTCCTTAAGATAGGACTATCAGTGAAAGCCCATCATCAAAAAAACTTGTTTCAGTACTAGTGGTCGACCAAGGCGATTCGTCGATTAATCAAGTCTTTGGTTTTTTGGCTGTAACTCCAAAAATAATGCACTTAGAAGGCTCTGCCTGCGATTTTTGTGATCCACTTTCCGTCCTCTGTAGGCATGCGTAAGCACAAGTCGAACGAAAAACTTTCCAGATTTTGCCGAAATAAAATGTAAGGGGCAAGTATCCCTTACCGTTTTCTCGATTTTCTTGAATCGCCTGTAACCTTCGAAACAGCGATCGAAACCTTTGATAATCATACATTTTCATGAAGCTCTTGACGCGTACTTTAAGGTAGGACTATCACCGAAAACCCATATTTAAAAAAAAAATGTTTCAGTGCTAGTGGTCGACCGAGGCAATTCGTCGATTAATCAAGTCTTTGGTTTTTCGGCTGTAACTCCGAAAATAATGCACTTAGAAGGCTCTGCCTGCGATTTTTCTGATCCTCTTTCCGTCCTCTTTAAGCGAGCGTAAGCACAAGTCGCCCGAAACACTTTCCATTTTTTGCCGAAATAAAATGTAAGGGGTATGTATCCTTTACCGTTTCCTCGATTTTCTTTAATCGCCTGTTACTTTCAAACCAGCGATCGAAACCTTTGATAATCCCACATTTTCTTGAAGCTCTTGACGCGTTCTGTAAGATAGGACTATCACCGAAAGCCCATATTTAAAAAAAAATGTTCAGTACTAGTGGTCGACCAAGGCGATTCGTCGATTAATCAAGTCTTTGGTTTTTTGGCTGTAACTCCGAAAATAATGCACTTAGAAGGCTCTGCCTGCGATTTTTGTGATCCTCTTTCCGTCCTCTTTAGGCATGCGTAAGCACAAGTCGACCGAAAAACTTTCCAGTTTTTGCCGAAATGAAATGTAAGGGATATGTATCCCTTAACGTCTTCTCGATTTTCTTGAATCGCCTGTAACTTTCGAACCAGCGATCGAAACCTTTGATAATCATACATTTTCTTGAAGCTCTTGACGCGTACTTTAAGGTAGGACTATCACCGAAAGCCCATATTTAAAAAAAAATGTTCAGGACTAGTGATCGACCAACGCGATTCGTCGATTAATTATGTCTTTGGTTTTTTGGCTGTAACTCCGAAAATAATGCACTTAGAAGGCTCTGCCTTCGATTTTTGTGATCCGCTTTCCGTCCCCTTTGAGCGTGCGTAAGCACAAGTCGACCGACAATTTTTCCAGTTTTTGCCGAAATAAAATGTAAGGGGCAAGTATCCTTTAACGTTTTCTCGATTTTCTTGAATCGCCTGTAACTTTCGAACCATCGATCGAAACCTTTGACAGTAATACATTTTCTTGAAGCTCTTGACGCGTACTTTCAGATAGGACTATCAGCGAAAGCCCATCATCAAAAAAATTTGTTTCAGTACTAGTGGTCGACCAAGGCGATTCGTCGATTAATCAAGTCTTTGGTTTTTTGGCTGTAACTCCGAAAATAATGCACTTAGAAGGCTCTGCCTGCGATTTTTGTGATCCTCTTTCCGTCCCCTTTAAGCTTGCGTAAGCACAAGTCGGCCGAAAGCTTTTCCAGTTTTTGCCGAAATAAAATGTAAGGGGCAAGTATCCTTTAACGTTTTCTCGATTTTCTTGAATCGCCTGTAACTTTCCAACCAGCGATCGAAACGTTTGACAGTAATACATTTTCTTGAAGCTCTTGCCGCGTTCTTTAAAATAGGGCTATCAGCGAAAGCCCATCATCAATAAAAATTGTTTCAGTACTAGTGGTCGACCAAGGCAATTCGTCGATTAATCAAGTCTTTGGTTTTTTGGCTGTAACTCCGAAAATAATGCACTTAGAAGGCTCTGCCTGCGATTTTTGTGATCCTCTTTCCGTCCTCTTTAGGCATGCGTAAGCACAAGTCGAACGAAAAACATTCCAGTTTTTGCCGAAATGAAATGTAAGGGATATGTATCCCTTAACGTCTTCTCGATTTTCTTGAGTCGCCTGTAACTTTCGAACCAGCGATCGAAACCTTTGATAATCATACATCTTCTTGAAGCTCTTGACGCGTTCTGTAAGATAGGACTATCACCGAAAGCCCATATTTAAAAAAAAAAGTTCAGTACTAGTGGTCGACCAAGGCGATTCGTCGATTAATCAAGTCTTTGGTTTTTTGGCTGTAACTCCGAAAATAATGCACTTAGAAGGCTCTGCCTGCGATTTTTGTGATCCACATTCCGTCCCTTTAAGCGTGCGTATGCACAAGTCGTCCGAAAAACTTTCCAGTTTTTGCCGAAATAAAATGTAAGGGGCAAGTATCCATTAACGTTTTCTCGATTTTCTCGAACAGCCTGTAACTTTCGAACCAGCGATCGGAACCTTTGATAATTATACATTTTCTTGAAGCTCTTGACGCGTTCCTTAAGATAGGACTATCAGTGAAAGCCCATCATCAAAAAAAATTGTTTCAGTACTAGTGGTCGACCAAGGCGATTCGTCGATTAATCAAGTCTTTGGTTTTTTGGCTGTAACTCCAAAAATAATGCACTTAGAAGGCTCTGCCTGCGATTTTTGTGATCCTCTTTCCGTCCTCTTTAAGCGTGCGTAAGCACAAGTCGACCGAAACACTTTCCATTTTTTGCCGAAATAAAATGTAAGGGGTATGTATCCTTTACCGTTTCCTCGATTTTCTTTAATCGCCTGTTACTTTCAAACCAGCGATCGAAACCTTTGATAATCCCACATTTTCTTGAAGCTCTTGACGCGTTCTGTAAGATAGGACTATCACCGAAAGCCCATATTTAAAAAAAAATGTTCAGTACTAGTGGTCGACCAAGGCGATTCGTCGATTAATCAAGTCTTTGGTTTTTTGGCTGTAACTCCGAAAATAATGCACTTAGAAGGCTCTGCCTGCGATTTTTGTGATCCTCTTTCCGTCCTCCTTAGGCATGCGTAAGCCCAAGTCGACCGAAAAACTTTCCAGTTTTTGCCGAAATGAAATGTAAGGGATATGTATCCCTTAACGTCTTCTCGATTTTCCTGAATCGCCTGTAACTTTCGAACCAGCGATCGATACCTTTGATAATCATACATTTTCTTGAAGCTCTTGACGCGTACTTTACGGTAGGACTATCACCGAAAGCCCGTCTTCAAAAAAAATTGTCTCAGGACTAGTGGTCGACCAAGGCGATTAGTCGATTAATCAAGTCTTCGGTTTTTTGGCTGTAACTCCGAAAATAATGCACTTAGAAGGCTCTGCCTGCGATTTTTGTGATCCTCTTTCCGTCCCTTTTAAGCGTGCGTAAGCACAAGTCCACCGAAAAACTTTCCAGTTTTTGCCGAAATAAAATGTAAGGGGCAAGTATCCCTTACCGTTTTCTCGATTTTCTGGAATTGCCTGTAACCTTCGAAACAGCGATCGAAACCTTTGATAATCATACATTTTCATGAAGCTCTTGACGCGTACTTTAAGGTAGGACTATCACCGAAAACCCATATTTAAAAAAAAAATATTTCAGTGCTAGTGGTCGACCGAGGCGATTCGTCGATTAATCAAGTCTTTGGTTTTTTGGCTGTAACTCCGAAAATAATGCACTTAGAAGGCTCTGCCTGCGATTTTTCTGATCCTCTTTCCGTCCTCCTTAAGCGTGCGTAAGCACAAGTCGACCGAAACACTTTCCATTTTTTGCCGAAATAAAATGTAAGGGGTATGTATCCTTTACCGTTTCCTCGATTTTCTTTAATCGCCTGTTACTTTCAAACCAGCGATCGAAACCTTTGATAATCCCACATTTTCTTGAAGCTCTTGACGCGTTCTGTAAGATAGGACTATCACCGAAAGCCCATATTTAAAAAAAAAAGTTCAGTACTAGTGATCGACCAAGGCGATTCGTCGATTAATCAAGTCTTTGGTTTTTTGGCTGTAACTCCGAAAATAATGCACTTAGAAGGCTCTGCCTGCGATTTTTGTGATCCTCTTTCCGTCCCCTTTAAGCGTGCGTAAGCACAAGTCGACCGAAAACTTTTCCAGTATTTGCCGAAATAAAATGTAAGGGGCAAGTATCCTTTAACGTTTTCTCGATTTTCTTGAATCGCCTGTAACTTTCGAACTAGCGATCGAAACCTTTGACAGTAATACATTTTCTTGAAGCTCTTGCCGCGTTCTTTAAAATAGGGCTATCAGCGAAAGCCCATCTTTAACAAAAATTGTTTCAGTGTTAGTGGTCGACCGAGGCGATTCGTCGATTAATCAAGTCTTTGGTTTTTTGGCTGTAACTCCGAAAATAATGCACCTAGAAGGCTCTGCCTGCGATTTTTGTGATCCTCTTTCCGTCCTCTTTAGGCATGCGTAAGCACAAGTCGACTGAAAAACATTCCAGTTTTTGCCGAAATGAAATGTAAGGGATACATATCCCTTAACGTCTTCTCGATTTTCCTGAATCGCCTGTAACTTTCGAACCAGCGATCGATACCTGTGATAATCATACATTTTCTTGAAGCTCTTGACGCGTACTTTACGGTAGGACTATCACCGAAAACCCATATTTAAAAAAAAATGTTCAGTACTAGTGGTCGACCAACGCGATTCGTCGATTAATCAAGTCTTTGGTTTTTTGGCTGTAACTCCGAAAATAATGCACTTAGAAGGCTCTGCCTCCGATTTTTGTGATCCGCTTTCCGTCCCCTTTAAGCGTGCGTAAGCACAAGTCGACCGAAAATTTATCCAGTTTTTGCCCAAATAAAATGTAAGGGGCAAGTATCCTTCAACGTTTTCTCGATTTTCATGAATCGCCTGTAACTTTCGAACCAGCGATCGAAACCTTTGACAGTAATACATTTTCTTGAAGCTCTTGACGCGTTCTTTTAAATAGGGCTATCAGCGAAAGCCCATCTTTAAAAAAAATTGTTTCAGTGCTAGTGGTCGACCGAGGCGATTCGTCGATTAATCAAGTCTTTGGTTTTTTGGCTGTAACTCCAAAAATAATGCACTTAGAAGGCTCTGCCTACGATTTTTGTGATCCACTTTCCGTTCTCTGTAGGCATGCGTAAGCACAAGTCGACCGAAAAACTTTCCAGTTTTTGCCGAAATAAAATGTAAGGGGCAAGTATCCCTTACCGTTTTCTAGATTTTCTTGAGTCGCCTGTAACTTTCGAACCAGCGATCGAAACCTTTGATAATCATACATTTTCTTGAAGCTCTTTACGCGTACTCTAAGGTAGGCCTATCAGCGAAGGCCCGTTTCAAAAAAAATTGTTTCAGTGCTAGTGGTCGACCGAAGCGATTCGTCGATTAATCAAGTCTTTTGTTTTTTGGCTGTAACTCCGAAAATAATGCACTTAGAAGGCTCTGCCTGCGATTTTTGTGATCCTCTTTCCGTCCCTTTTAAGCGTGCGTAAGCACAAGTCCACCGAAAAACTTTCCAGTTTTTACCGAAATAAAATGTAAGGGGCAAGTATCCCTTACCGTTTTCTCGATTTTCTTGAATTGCCTGTAACTTTCGAACCAGCGATCGAAACCTTTGATAATCATACATTTTCTTGAAGCTCTTGACGCGTACTTTACGGTAGGACTATCACCGAAAGCCCATATTTAAAAAAAAATGTTCAGTACTAGTGGTCGACCATCGCGATTCGTCGATTAATTATGTCTTTGGTTTTTTGGCTGTAACTCCGAAAATAATGCACTTAGAAGGCTCTGCCTTCGATTTTTGTGATCCGCTTTCCGTCCCCTTTAAGCGTGCGTAAGCACAAGTCGACCGAAAATTTTTCCAGTTTTTGCCGAAATAAAATGTAAGGGGCAAGTATCCTTTAACGTTTTCTCGATTTTCTTGAATCGCCTGTAACTTTCGAACCATCGATCGAAACCTTTGACAGTAATACATTTTCTTGAAGCTCTTGACGCGGACTTTCAGATAGGACTATCACCGAAAGCCCATATTTAAAAAAAAATGTTCAGTACTAGTGGTCGACCAAGGCGATTCGTCGATTAATCAAGTCTTTGGTTTTTTGGCTGTAACTCCGAAAATAATGCACTTAGAAGGCTCTGCCTGCGATTTTTGTGATCCTCTTTCCGTCCTCCTTAGGCATGCGTAAGCCCAAGTCGACCGAAAAACTTTCCAGTTTTTGCCGAAATGAAATGTAAGGGATATGTATCCCTTAACGTCTTCTCGATTTTCCTGAATCGCCTGTAACTTTCGAACCAGCGATCGATACCTTTGATAATCATACATTTTCTTGAAGCTCTTGACGCGTACTTTACGGTAGGACTATCACCGAAAGCCCGTCTTCAAAAAAAATTGTCTCAGGACTAGTGGTCGACCAAGGCGATTAGTCGATTAATCAAGTCTTCGGTTTTTTGGCTGTAACTCCGAAAATAATGCACTTAGAAGGCTCTGCCTGCGATTTTTGTGATCCTCTTTCCGTCCCTTTTAAGCGTGCGTAAGCACAAGTCCACCGAAAAACTTTCCAGTTTTTGCCGAAATAAAATGTAAGGGGCAAGTATCCCTTACCGTTTTCTCGATTTTCTGGAATTGCCTGTAACCTTCGAAACAGCGATCGAAACCTTTGATAATCATACATTTTCATGAAGCTCTTGACGCGTACTTTAAGGTAGGACTATCACCGAAAACCCATATTTAAAAAAAAAATATTTCAGTGCTAGTGGTCGACCGAGGCGATTCGTCGATTAATCAAGTCTTTGGTTTTTTGGCTGTAACTCCGAAAATAATGCACTTAGAAGGCTCTGCCTGCGATTTTTCTGATCCTCTTTCCGTCCTCTTTAAGCGTGCGTAAGCACAAGTCGACCGAAACACTTTCCATTTTTTGCCGAAATAAAATGTAAGGGGTATGTATCCTTTACCGTTTCCTCGATTTTCTTTAATCGCCTGTTACTTTCAAACCAGCGATCGAAACCTTTGATAATCCCACATTTTCTTGAAGCTCTTGACGCGTTCTGTAAGATAGGACTATCACCGAAAGCCCATATTTAAAAAAAAAAGTTCAGTACTAGTGATCGACCAAGGCGATTCGTCGATTAATCAAGTCTTTGGTTTTTTGGCTGTAACTCCGAAAATAATGCACTTAGAAGGCTCTGCCTGCGATTTTTGTGATCCTCTTTCCGTCCCCTTTAAGCGTGCGTAAGCACAAGTCGACCGAAAACTTTTCCAGTATTTGCCGAAATAAAATGTAAGGGGCAAGTATCCTTTAACGTTTTCTCGATTTTCTTGAATCGCCTGTAACTTTCGAACTAGCGATCGAAACCTTTGACAGTAATACATTTTCTTGAAGCTCTTGCCGCGTTCTTTAAAATAGGGCTATCAGCGAAAGCCCATCTTTAACAAAAATTGTTTCAGTGTTAGTGGTCGACCGAGGCGATTCGTCGATTAATCAAGTCTTTGGTTTTTTGGCTGTAACTCCGAAAATAATGCACTTAGAAGGCTCTGCCTGCGATTTTTGTGATCCTCTTTCCGTCCTCTTTAGGCATGCGTAAGCACAAGTCGACTGAAAAACATTCCAGTTTTTGCCGAAATGAAATGTAAGGGATATGTATCCCTTAACGTCTTCTCGATTTTCCTGAATCGCCTGTAACTTTCGAACCAGCGATCGATACCTGTGATAATCATACATTTTCTTGAAGCTCTTGACGCGTACTTTACGGTAGGACTATCACCGAAAACCCATATTTAAAAAAAAATGTTCAGTACTAGTGGTCGACCAACGCGATTCGTCGATTAATCAAGTCTTTGGTTTTTTGGCTGTAACTCCGAAAATAATGCACTTAGAAGGCTCTGCCTCCGATTTTTGTGATCCGCTTTCCGTCCCCTTTAAGCGTGCGTAAGCACAAGTCGACCGAAAATTTTTTCAGTTTTTGCCCAAATAAAATGTAAGGGGCAAGTATCCTTTAACGTTTTCTCGATTTTCATGAATCGCCTGTAACTTTCGAACCAGCGATCGAAACCTTTGACAGTAATACATTTTCTTGAAGCTCTTGACGCGTTCTTTTAAATAGGGCTATCAGCGAAAGCCCATCTTTAAAAAAAATTGTTTCAGTGCTAGTGGTCGACCGAGGCGATTCGTCGATTAATCAAGTCTTTGGTTTTTTGGCTGTAACTCCGAAAATAATGCACTTAGAAGGCTCTGCCTACGATTTTTGTGATCCACTTTCCGTTCTCTGTAGGCATGCGTAAGCACAAGTCGACCGAATAACTTTCCAGTTTTTGCCGAAATAAAATGTAAGGGGCAAGTATCCCTTACCGTTTTCTAGATTTTCTTGAGTCGCCTGTAACTTTCGAACCAGCGATCGAAACCTTTGATAATCATACATTTTCTTGAAGCTCTTTACGCGTACTCTAAGGTAGGCCTATCAGCGAAGGCCCGTTTCAAAAAAAATTGTTTCAGTGCTAGTGGTCGACCGAAGCGATTCGTCGATTAATCAAGTCTTTTGTTTTTTGGCTGTAACTCCGAAAATAATGCACTTAGAAGGCTCTGCCTGCGATTTTTGTGATCCTCTTTCCGTCCCTTTTAAGCGTGCGTAAGCACAAGTCCACCGAAAAACTTTCCAGTTTTTACCGAAATAAAATGTAAGGGGCAAGTATCCCTTACCGTTTTCTCGATTTTCTTGAATTGCCTGTAACTTTCGAACCAGCGATCGAAACCTTTGATAATCATACATTTTCTTGAAGCTCTTGACGCGTACTTTACGGTAGGACTATCACCGAAAGCCCATATTTAAAAAAAAATGTTCAGTACTAGTGGTCGACCATCGCGATTCGTCGATTAATTATGTCTTTGGTTTTTTGGCTGTAACTCCGAAAATAATGCACTTAGAAGGCTCTGCCTTCGATTTTTGTGATCCGCTTTCCGTCCCCTTTAAGCGTGCGTAAGCACAAGTCGACCGAAAATTTTTCCAGTTTTTGCCGAAATAAAATGTAAGGGGCAAGTATCCTTTAACGTTTTCTCGAATTTCTTGAATCGCCTGTAACTTTCGAACCATCGATCGAAACCTTTGACAGTAATACATTTTCTTGAAGCTCTTGACGCGGACTTTCAGATAGGACTATCAGCGAAAGCCCACCATCAAAAAAATTTGTTTCAGTGCTAGTGGTCGACCGAGGCGATTCGTCGATTAATCAAGTCTTTGGTTTTTGGGCTGTAACTCCGAAAATAATGCACTCAGAAGGCTCTGCCTACGATTTTTGTGATCCTCTTTCCCTCCTCGTTAGGCATGCGTAAGCACAAGTCGACCGAAAAACTTTCCAGTTTTTGCCGAAATAAAATGTAAGGGGCAAGTATCCCTTACCGTTTTCTCGATTTTCTTGAATTGCCTGTAACTTTCGAACCAGCGATCGAAACCTTTGATAATCATACATTTTCTTGAAGCTCTTGACGCGTACTTTACGGTAGGACTATCACCGAAAGCCCATATTTAAAAAAAAATGTTCAGTACTAGTGGTCGACCAACGCGATTCGTCGATTAATCAAGTCTTTGGTTTTTTGGCTGTAACTCCAAAGATAATGCACTTAGAAGGCTCTGCTGCGATTTTTGTGATCCGCTTTCCGTCCTCTTTAGGCATGCGTAAGCACAAGTCGACCGAAAAAATTTCCCGTTTTTGCCGAAATAAAATGTAAGGGGCAAGTATCCCTTACCGTTTTCTAGATTTTCTTGAGTCGCCTGTAACTTTCGAACCAGCGATCGAAACCTTTGATAATCATACATTTTCTTGAATCTCTTTACGCGTACTCTAAGGTAGGACTATCAGCGAAAGCCCGTTTCAAAAAAAATTGTTTCAGTGTTAGTGGTCGACCGAAGCGATTCGTCGATTAATCAAGTCTTTTGTTTTTTGGCTGTAACTCCGAAAATAATGCACTTAGAAGGCTCTGCCTGCGATTTTTGTGATCCTCTTTCCGTCCCTTTTACGCGTGCGTAAGCACAAGTCCACCGAAAAACTTTCCAGTTTTTACCGAAATAAAATGTAAGGGGCAAGTATCCCTTACCGTTTTTTGATTTTCTTGAGTCGCCTGTAACTTTCGAACCAGCGATCGAAACCTTTGATAATCATACATATTCTTGAAGCTCTTTACCCGTACTTGGAGGTAGGACTATCAGCGAAAGCCCGTCTCCAAAAAAATTGTTTCAGTACTAGTGGTCGACCGAGGCGATTCGTCGATTAATCAAGTCTTTGGTTTTTTGGCTGTAACTCCGAAAATAATGCACTTAGAAGGCTCTGCCTACGATTTTTGTGATCCACTTTCCGTTCTCTGTAGGCATGCGTAAGCACAAGTCGACCGAATAACTTTCCAGTTTTTGCCGAAATAAAATGTAAGGGGCAAGTATCCCTTACCGTTTTCTAGATTTTCTTGAGTCGCCTGTAACTTTCGAACCAGCGATCGAAACCTTTGATAATCATACATTTTCTTGAAGCTCTTTACGCGTACTCTAAGGTAGGCCTATCAGCGAAGCGCAGAAAATTAAAGTTGTCAATTTGCTTCACAAGGAGCTAGAAGTCTCCAAATATCCCCCGGATCGATTGGGATTACTAAGTAGAATTAAATTTTTGGAAAAAGAAAATAGAAAATTATTGAGAGGGAAGCAAAATGACTGCGGCAATGGGAGGGAGGCTGCTGCCCGCCCTGGGGCGGGTAGGCAGCCCCTCTCCTCACCCGGCAGCGCTTCCATAGTACTTGGCCTGGAAAGGTTGTTGGCCGGCATTCAGGCCAATCCAAATTATAGTGTGGCAGCTTCCTCCTCTGTCCCGAATGACGTGGCGAGTGACAGACAGGCTACAAAGACGAAAAAGACACTGACGGAAAGGGTTACCAGCGAGGGGGTGACGGCCAGTATTGGAAAGCTGGCCAGTATGCACACCAAGCTGGCCAATGAGCTGTCAGCACACATCGCGGCATGCCCGGGGAGGGAGGAAATTAACAATATGTTGCAGGAAGCGGTGGAACGGGGAAGGAGACTGGGGAAAGAAGAGGAAGAAGAGGCCGGAAGGCGAGCGGAGAAGGATCAAGAAGACAGGGACAGAAAGTATGGAAATCGCCGGGAGAGGAAGAGGAAGAGGGAATGGGAAAGAAATAGGGAAAGAAAGCGGGGAGAAGGCAGAAAGAAGAGGAAAACAGAAGAGTGGCAGCAGGAAGGGGAGGATCGGTCGGGGGGGAGGGGGGGGGAGGGAACGGGGAAGGAGGGTGGGGAGGGAAGCGACGACCTGGGAGTCCTGGAGGTTTCGCTGAGCAGTCAGGCTGACGTGGGAGATGAGGCACTCTATAATAAAATTATTTTCAGATCACAGGAGGTAAGGAGGCCAGGGCAGCAAAACAAGGATGGAGCGGAGGCAAGGGGCAAGGAACGTGACGCATGTGGAAGAGGAAGGACGAGCGGCAAGCAGGAGAAGAACACACCAGAAAATAAAGGTGAGACCAAAGAGGCAAAGATGGATGTAAAAAAGGCCATTTTCTCTTTTAGGTCGCCGAGCAGAGAGGAAGGAGAGAAGACGGGGGATGGAAGTAGGAGCAAGGCAGCTGACAACGGAAAAGAAGGGGAAAGAAGAGAGATGGAAGCGGCCAACCTGCAGGAGGCGGTAGACGAACGGAGGGTGGAACGAGCCACAGAAGGGAATGGGGAAGAGGCGCGGCATGAAGGAGCAGGCAGGGGCAACCACGAGCGTCGGAGGGGGCAGCAGCAGCAGGAGCTCCAGCAGAGAACGATGTTCCAACAGTGGAGAAGGGGGTTCCGCGAAAGCATGGGTAGGCCAGTAGAGCAAAATGATGCAGTCCCCATTTTCCGTAGGGAACAAGAGAGGAGCTGGCAGAGGCAGCTCCAAAATCAACAGCAGCAGCAGCAGCAGGGGCGGCAGCGGCACCAACACCAGCATAGTCAGCAAGGGCTGCAGCAGCAGAGATCCTGGCAGCAGCAAAGCAGGCAGCGGCAACAACAGGAGCAGCAGCAGCAGCAGCAGCAGCAGCAGCAGCAGCAGCAGCAGCAGCAGCAGCAGCAGCAACAGCAGCAGCAGCAGCAGCAGCGTCAACAGCAGAATCAACGGCAGCAGCAGCAGCGACAACAGCAGCAGCAGCAGCAGCAGCAGCAGCAACAGCGGCAGCAGCAGCAGAGGCAGCAGCAGCAACAGCAGCAAAGGCAGCAGGGAAGACGACAAGAAGAGGAGCGGCAAGGAAGCCAGCAGTGGCAGCGGCAGCGGCAGGAACAAGATAACCAGCAGAAGGGGCAGCAGACAGGAAAGCAGCAGTCAGCGATGACCGCAAGCGGACCAGAAGAGCCGAGGGAAACGTCCGTTGCAGAGGCAGAGGAGGAGGAGGGCGAAAAGAAGGACGAGAACGAGTCTGTGACGGACCGGGACCAGGTCCGTAAGGCGAAAGCGGCAGAGTGTAGTGACAGTGTTGTGAGCGAACAATTAGGCGAAAATAGAAATAGAATTTTAAGCACTGACTCTAAGGCTAGAAATAGTAAAAATAAGGAGCGAAACATACCGAGCTCCCTGCAGCACCTGGTATCGCCAAACAAAGATATTGACTCAGAGCAGAATTATAATCGAGACACCGCGAGCTCCAAAAAGAAAATGGTGCGGCAAAATCGCACCACGATATTAAAAATTAGTATAAAAAGTGACAGCAAAGTAACGTTCGCGAAAGTAATGAGGGAGCTGAAAATGCGCATGAAACCGGGAGATTTAGGTGTAAATGGCGAGATCAGGGCAAGGGGAGTACGGGATGGAGCGCTACACTTGACAATTCGGGGGTCGGACGACAAGGATGATATAGACAATTTGATAAGAGAAATGACAGAAAGGATGGGTGACAACGGAGTTAAAATCAGAAAATTAGTTAAAATTCGGGTAATTAGAATAAGAAATGTCCCGGTTAAGACAAATGTTAAATCATTGATCAAAGTAATAGCGGAGCGCGGAGACTGCTCCTCTCAAGAAATCAGGGTGGGCGAGATTACTCCAATCGGGAGTGGGCTCGCCACACTTTGGCTACGATGTCCGGACAGAGTAGCCAAAAAGTTACTTAAAGCAAAATTCATTAGGATGAATAAAATGAAAGCCGTGGTCACCTGTCAGAAGTCTCGACCTCCCAAATGTCTAAAATGTAATAAACAGGGCCATCGGAGCGAGGCGTGCGCGGCTGCGGCCGATGATAGGCGGAGGTGTTTCGGGTGCGGTGGCGCGGGCCACATGGCGAGGTATTGCCCCGAAAGGGTGAGATGCGGGCTAGGTGATGGAGCTGGCATGTCACCGTTAGACGATAAAAGCGTATTGCATTGCCGGCGACGAGATCGCGCGGAAAGCCTCGGGAGAAAAGATAGGGATACGGAGAAGGTAGAGTCACGACCGAAGGAAGGGGATATGGTCACGGAAGATCATGGACGCGATAGGCCCGGGCCTAGCGGGATTCCCACCCTGGCCGAGGAGGGTGAGGGTAATGTACAAGTTTTGCGACTCACCGGAGGGGGACAAAATGCAGCCGAGGAACGTAGAGTATTACAAATTAATCTAGGGCGGTCCCGTCGTGCTCAGGATCTGATGATCCAGAGTATGACGGAACAAGATATCGGGCTGGCAGCCGTAACGGAACCCTACAATATCCCGGACCATCCGCACTGGTACGGGAGTCTGAATAATACGGCTTGCCTGTTGCATCGGAGCACAGGGCAGCCACTTCTCTTCTCCCTCGTCGAAAGAGAAGAAGATTATGTAATCGCGCGTTGGGGCTTCATAACAGTAATTTCAGTGTATATCTCTCCTCAATGGGCGCTCGCGGAATTTGAACTAAAATTGCTTAAGCTGACTAACAGCATAAAAGGGATTAAAAATGACAAAATTATCGTGATGGGAGACTTCAATGCCAAATCGACGGCTTGGGGTAACGGGAAATCAGACGCCAGAGGGAGAATGTTAGAATTGTGGGCCGCGGAAAACGATCTTAGCTTATTGAACAGGGGCGACACTCCCACGTGTATAAAGTGTAACGGATCGTCCCACATAGATTTATCTTTTGCCAGCCGGGTAGCGCGTAGGCATGTTACGAGATGGGAGGTGCAAGGGGAGATGGAAACACTCTCTGACCACCTCTACATCAGAATTAACATTCGTGAGGGCTCCTCGGTAGGTGCTCCGAAAGCACCGGGAGCGCTAGAGATTCGATGGAACGTGAAAAAACTAGATAGGGACGTCCTGGCTGCCGCGACGGTTAGTGCGACGTGGTCCGGCGCGGGCACGGAGGCGTCTAACTTCGACTTTGAGCCAGACCCGGAGGCAGAAAAGTTTAGAAAAATGTTAACGGAGATCTGCGACGCGGCAATGCCCAGGAAGCGTCCTGGAAAGCGTAACGCGGTCTACTGGTGGACGGAGGACATCGCCAACCTGCGAAAGGAATCTGGGGATGCCCGCCGTCGCTGGCAAAGACTGCGTAGAGCGGGCGGGGCGGATTCCGGCCTGATCCAAACCGCATACGAGGACTACGTACAGTCTCGTAAAAAACTAGGCGCAGAAATTAGAAAGGCAAAGTCGGAATCCTGGTCGGAACTAGTAGATTCGGTAGACACAGACCCGTGGGGTAAGCCATATAAAATCATTTTAAAAAAGTTAAGGCCGTCCGAGGCTCCTCTAACGGAGAGGCTAGATCCGGAATTCCTAAATAACGTAATTGATACTCTCTTTCCACGGCGATTGGAAAGATTAGCAAATAGCCCCATAAGGGAAATAATAGAATGGAGGGATGAATTGAAAGTCACAGATAAGGAATTCACGGATGCTCTAAAAGCTTTGGGGAATAAGGCACCGGGTCCGGATGGAGTTCCGGGCAGGGTTCTCGCGGCAATAGCCAAGGATGCGGGCGCCGAAATGAGGCGCCTCTTCAATGGCTGTTTAGAGAAGGGCAGATTCCCGGGAATCTGGAAGACAGCCAAACTCGTCCTCCTGCAAAAAGAGGGCAAACCGGCGGATACGCCCTCCGCGTACAGGCCAATATGCCTGTTGGACGAGGTTAACAAAACGTTTGAGAGGGTGATTTCGGCCCGCCTCGTAAAACATTTAGAATCAATTGGACCGGATCTTCACACAAGCCAGTTTGGCTTTAGAGGAAGGCGGTCCACTGTCGACGCCATTAAAAAACTTAGAAATTATTCGGAGCGAATCAACGAAAAGAATGGAGTTACGTTGGCGATCAGTTTAGATATCGTCAATGCCTTTAACTCCATTCCGTGGCCGCGAATAATAGAGGCTTTGGAGCACCACAATTTCCCAGTCTACTTGAAAGAAGTTATAAAAGATTATTTAAAAGATAGAAAAATAACGTTCAATTTCCGAAACGGTATCGGAACGCGGAAGTTAGAGTGTGGTGTTCCGCAGGGGTCCGTCCTGGGACCCCTCCTTTGGAATCTGGCGTACGACAAAGTACTCAGAACTCCGGTTCCGGAAGGGGTCGAAATCATCTGCTATGCAGATGATACCCTGATCGTCGCGGGTAGCGAAAGCTGGGAGGAGGCGGTTCGGCTGGCTGAGGACGGCGCGAAACGGATCACCGATGCCATAAGAGATATGGGGCTTAGGCTGGCGGCCGAGAAGACTGAAGCGATGTGGTTCTTCAAATCCACGCTTCGGTCAAGGCGCCCGCCTGAGCCGCTCATCATTGAGATCGGTGATAGGCCGGTCCTAGTGTCAAAATCAATTAAATATTTAGGTCTGCGCCTGGAGAGGACCTGGAGATGGAACGAACATTTCCAGGTCATTGGGCCTAAAATGGAGGCGGTAGCAGCTGCGCTCGGTAGGCTGCTGCCAAATCTGAGAGGTCCTGCGAGCTTAGCACGGCGATTGTATCGCAATACGGCTCACTCCGTGGGAATGTACGGAGCGCCGGTGTGGGCAGCGGATATTCAGGGAGATAAGAGCTGTTTAAAAATTGTAAATAGGGCGCAAAAGCTTATCTCTCTGAGGCTCGTCAGAGGGTATAGGACGGTGTCACTCGACGCGGCGTTAATACTAGCTAAGACAATCCCTTTTAAATATCTGGCTTTGGAGCAAGCCAGAATATATGATATTAAGAAAGAAATGGAAAATTCAGAGTTTGCATACCCACGGGGGTACATAAGCGGAGAGAAACGCCGTCTTCGAAACAAGTCAATTAGGAACTGGAGCGAGGAGCTGAAACAGTGTAGCAGCTCCTCGGGACAGAGGGTGGCGGATGCCTTTCTCCCATTCATGAAAGCATGGATGGGGGGAAGGCATGGTGCGCTCACGTTCAGAGCAACGCAAGTTGTGACGGGACATGGGTGCTTCGGCCACTATTTATACAAAATAGGGAAAGAGCCATCCGAGAAATGCCTGCATTGTGGGTGGGAATGCGATGATGCGGACCACGTACTTGGTCAGTGCCCGGAATGGGCCGAAAAAAGAGCCGTGCTGAGCGGGGTGGTACCGGGCGAAATTAATTTGAAAAACGTGGTTCGGGTAATCGTTAACAATCGCGAGGCGTGGGCGGCGTTCTCCACCTTCTGTGAGGACGTCATCTTGGATAAGGAAAGAAAAGAAAAGGAGAGGGAGGGTGATCCGTTGTCCGACAGAAGGGGTGGGCCGAGCCACGTCATCGCGTCGACTAGCTCCAGGGCTAACGATTAGCCTAAGGAAAGGCAGGGCACAGCGGGCGGGCGTGAGGTGTCCCGGATAATTGCAACCGGCGGGCTAAGCATATGCCAGACGAGCTCTGTGAGGCAAAATGGAAGTGGCACTGTACAGCAAATAGATTTGAAGTTAGAATGTAAATTAAAGTTAGCATACATTATTACAAAACTAAAAATTGCACTACATAATAGCAAGGAGCCTTCCATACATGTCCAAAGAGCGGGGGATAGAGTCACGCGGCCGCGATGAATTAAAAATCCAATCAAAATAAGGGGTAAAATTTGCACGGTGTAAAATCACGGTATGATGGTACGTAGAATGAATGACAACGCATTAAAGATAGAATGAATGTCTCAAAGAACGCATGCACGTGCGGCGATTAACAGGTATGCATGGGGAGTACGATAACGGTTGCACTCCCAAATTAAAATCGCTCTGGCAAGCAACGGTGCGGCTGCTCCGAAGAGCGTAGCGTGGCAACGTGCTATCGGGCACGTCACAGCGAAAGGAGCAGGCTAGGAAGAGAAGGAAGCGCCGGAGGATCCGGAATCGAAAGCGAGAACAGGATCCCCGGTCAGGCCTGTCGCTGACCCAGGCCTGCTCCGTCCACGGGGCGTACATAACGGAAAGTGGCTGTAGAACCACAGGATGGGTGTCGTGAGTGAAAAGCAACCGCGAAAAGTCTTGAATAAAGTAATGCGTACGCAAGAATGAATGAGTGATAGACGCGATCGTGAATGAAGGGCTCTGTTCGCTAAACTTAAAAGTAGAGTTGCGCCAATACATTTGCAGGAAAAGGTGCGAGGCCCTAGCACAATGAATGCCGAGGCATCACCGGGTGTCTCGAAAGCGACTCAGTGCGGGGAGATCGCTCAGGAGCAGTGAAAGCAGGGGTGGGGCTCTGCTGGAACATTGCACGTCTCCTGCGGCAGTATGAAGCGGTGCACTCTTACTCCGTGCACCGCGGTATATAGTGTTGCGCCCGTTGAATAAAAAAGCCTCAGTGATCGACATCCCTAATGTATATATAGATTAAGGAGTAAATTAAGCAATATTAGATTAAGCGCATAAAATCTAGACAATAAGACTAAATTAGATGGGAAATAAAAATAACTGCATAGAGTCGCGGTTAAAGAAAAGGGATGTGGACCACTGAGGCTGCCCACTTAGGGCCGGAATATTATCTCAAGCTCTCCAGAGCTAAAGGTCTCCTCGGGGAGCCTAGTGCGCGAGTTCAGTCAATCATAGAGTGAATTGTCTGTTATGCCGCTCACCGGAGAGGATTAAAGTAGAATCGAAAATGAAAGAAAGTAAAGTAAATAATGATTGACTGGGCAAAAAAGCCAGGCGGCTACCTTCCTGATTGAAAGAAAAGCGACAACGCGCGGGGAAGGATCGCATTTAGTATGACCTCACAATAAGTTCAAGAAAGAATAAATAGGCAAAATTATGAATATAGTAAATACAAAAGTTTCATGAGTAGGATGTCTTTAATAGTAAAACTAACGTATGTAAGGTTGACTAACATTAGGCGCACAGACACTAGTTCACACCACAATGGGGGGGCAGAGAGATGCTACAGACAGAGAAAGAGAGTAGATAATGATAGCTTAACGTTAATATAATAATAGCTGACGAACAGAGAAAAGGAACGCACGCGCACGGAACTCGACTAATTCACTAACTGACTAAGACTGACAACTAACTAAAGAGAGAGTCCTCTCATTTAAATCATGTCCTAAAACCTGTAAAGCATCCCAGCAATCCATTATCCATGCTCAGAGTCTCACCACACACAATGATCTCCCACCCTCACTGACACAACACAGTATGTGAATGTAGCGGGGCTATTACTTATACAGTGAGCTCCAACAATTCACAGACTAAGAGAAAACAGGCATGAGTGATTGCTTTCAAAGTCGCAGATAAATTAACATAATCTGTGGCAGAATTCGCAATGCCAAACACTCTCCCACCCACCCACCCACCTATTTGTATATCCACACAAGTTCTCTCACACTCATCCGTCCAAAAATCCTGTAAAATAGTAGTCCAATGCAGCCACGATTCCATACACAACACTTCACTGAGTCCAATTTCTAATTCAGTCCAGCGGTGAGGTGCTCTCCCATCTATTCCATGTCTCCATGATCTTGCAAGTTGAACAGGATATGACGGGTTCACAACTTGTACTCTGGACGAGACCGAACAGCTCGATGACCCACATGGGCAATATTTGGCACTGTAGCAGCAAACGTAAACTATCTGAAACGTTACAGACTTGTATTAGACAGAGTTAATAAAGACACATGAGCTATCAATATATTCAAATATATAGAGTATAGAAAGTTAACCCTTGTAGTTGTTGTTGTTTGAAGCAATCTCACGGCCACCCTAAAAACACAAACATATTAATAAGAGGTAACTGCGGCATAACCTCAAAAAGCGTGACGGTGCTATGATCGCCAACTCGTAAGAATCACTTACAAGGGAAAGCTGGCTCCCATTGAAGATCCCTGTTGTCACTGAAATCATCCTCGTTGGCAGCTCTCGGGAGTTGTATTCGAAATCGTAGAATTTTGATGTAAACAGGCAGCGGTTGCTGGCAATTCTCGCGCCGCACCGGGGCCGTCATGCTGTAAACGGGGAAATTAATTAGACCTTTTAAGGGCTAAAATTTTAGCGCGGAACTGCTTCTTGTAAATATAAAAGAAGCTTTAGATTTCGGATTAAGCAGGGGTCGGCAAGAATCGGCAATAATCCCAGAGAGTTGGCGTGATGAAAATGCGACGACACGTGGCAAGGGAGTTTCATGCTGTGGTTACAATTATGTGATTTCGCTTTTGCAAGGAGGCTTGCGATAAAGATAGAAAAGGGCTGTAATGAATAGAATTTTGAGGGGTTAAAGTGTATTGGAAATAAGCGACAAACTTGTCTCCTTCAGAGAAATGAACGTTGATGGTACGGTGAAGCACGTGCGATGATTAATCCAATACAATAGCACTTTCAGACGAAACAAGCACTGCACTTTGAGTTAGACAACTAGAGTTTAATCGGAAACGAACGAATGTAAACAATAAATAACGCGACAGAGCCTCCTATGAAATGGGAAATCACAGTAACTAATAACACGTAGAAGTTGTTACTCAGTTGGTCACACGCTAAGAAAGCACGCTACTTTTACCGAGTGAGCCGCGCCAGCGCCAACGCCTTCCTAAGACCGCGAACAGATTTAATTCAATTTGAAATAGAAAACACAGTATAAATACTGCGGGTAAATGGGAGGTGAAACAAGCAGCGGAACGGTAACTAGTAAAGGGTCGGAGGCCATGAAACATTAGTAGTGAAGTGGGAAGGCGAAGAGGCAAAGGTGCGGCGGACTAAATATAATTGTCGTAATAAATGGTTGGCAGTCTGTAAATCCTCTCCTTACTTTTAGTCTCACTCTTTCAAGCTCGTTTGTAGATCGGACTCTCCATGTCGCTTTGCACGTTACGTTCGGGTGCTGTGGCATACTTGAAATCTTTTGTAATAGCTCTGAAGCTCCCACTGGCACGCAGTTCTTTCCGCGATCGCGTATATAATTCTAGATAAATGCTTTAGTTGAAAAGTGATTGACTCTCCTTATGAGAGACAGTCTTGTAATTTAAATTCTTAATTGTGTGAAGCATTCTGTAATGTCAGCATAAAGTTTGCATATTATAAAAGTACGTGGGAATTAATCGTCGTTGATTCCCCACCACCTCGAAAAGAACGCAGCTAAGGAGAGGCTAAAGAGTAATAGCACTAAATAGCACTCTCTCTATTCTAGCTTCATTTTATAAACTCATTTGTAGACCGGACTTTCTATGCCGCTTCGCGCGCTGCGTGCAAGTGATGTAGCATGCTTTACGTCATTTGCAATAATTCTGGAAGCTCCCACTGGCGCTCAGTTCTTTCCGCGATCGCGTATTTAATTCTAGATAAATACTCTAATTGAAGAGTGATTGACTCTCCTTATGAGAGGCAGTCTTGTAATTTAAATTCTTAATTTGTGAGACACTCTGTAGTGTCAATATAAAGCTATATAAAATATAAAATCACGCGGGAATTAATCGTCGTTGATTCCCCACCACCTTGAAAAGAACGCAGCTAAAGCAGGGCTAAATAGCACTAATAGCATTCTCTTTATTATAATTTCATTCTTCTAAACTCATTGGTAGACCGGACTTTCTATGCCGCTTCGCGCGCTGCGTGCAAGTGATGTAGCATGCTTTACGTCATTTGCAATAATTCTGGAAGCTCCCACTGGCGCTCAGTTCTTTCCGCGATCGCGTATTTAATTCTAGATAAATACTCTAATTGAAGAGTGATTGACTCTCCTTATGAGAGGCAGTCTTGTAATTTAAATTCTTAATTTTTGAGAAACTATGTAGTGTCAATATAAAGCTATATAAAATATAAAATCACGCGGGAATTAATCGTCGTTGATTCCCCACCACCTCGAAAAGAACGCAGCTAAAGCAGGGCTAAATAGCACTGCGCAGAAAATTAAAGTTGTCAATTTGCTTCACAAGGAGCTAGAAGTCTCCAAATATCCCCCGGATCGATTGGGATTACTAAGTAGAATTAAATTTTTGGAAAAAGAAAATAGAAAATTATTGAGAGGGAAGCAAAATGACTGCGGCAATGGGAGGGAGGCTGCTGCCCGCCCTGGGGCGGGTAGGCAGCCCCTCTCCTCACCCGGCAGCGCTTCCATAGTACTTGGCCTGGAAAGGTTGTTGGCCGGCATTCAGGCCAATCCAAATTATAGTGTGGCAGCTTCCTCCTCTGTCCCGAATGACGTGGCGAGTGACAGACAGGCTACAAAGACGAAAAAGACACTGACGGAAAGGGTTACCAGCGAGGGGGTGACGGCCAGTATTGGAAAGCTGGCCAGTATGCACACCAAGCTGGCCAATGAGCTGTCAGCACACATCGCGGCATGCCCGGGGAGGGAGGAAATTAACAATATGTTGCAGGAAGCGGTGGAACGGGGAAGGAGACTGGGGAAAGAAGAGGAAGAAGAGGCCGGAAGGCGAGCGGAGAAGGATCAAGAAGACAGGGACAGAAAGTATGGAAATCGCCGGGAGAGGAAGAGGAAGAGGGAATGGGAAAGAAATAGGGAAAGAAAGCGGGGAGAAGGCAGAAAGAAGAGGAAAACAGAAGAGTGGCAGCAGGAAGGGGAGGATCGGTCGGGGGGGAGGGGGGGGGGAGGGAACGGGGAAGGAGGGTGGGGAGGGAAGCGACGACCTGGGAGTCCTGGAGGTTTCGCTGAGCAGTCAGGCTGACGTGGGAGATGAGGCACTCTATAATAAAATTAT
The DNA here is from genome assembly GCA_914767735.1 of Anoplius nigerrimus. NCBI lineage: Eukaryota > Metazoa > Arthropoda > Insecta > Hymenoptera > Pompilidae > Anoplius > Anoplius nigerrimus. The sequence continues at coordinate 502,794 of OU612079.1, read as the reverse complement.
TTTCAGATCACAGGAGGTAAGGAGGCCAGGGCAGCAAAACAAGGATGGAGCGGAGGCAAGGGGCAAGGAACGTGACGCATGTGGAAGAGGAAGGACGAGCGGCAAGCAGGAGAAGAACACACCAGAAAATAAAGGTGAGACCAAAGAGGCAAAGATGGATGTAAAAAAGGCCATTTTCTCTTTTAGGTCGCCGAGCAGAGAGGAAGGAGAGAAGACGGGGGATGGAAGTAGGAGCAAGGCAGCTGACAACGGAAAAGAAGGGGAAAGAAGAGAGATGGAAGCGGCCAACCTGCAGGAGGCGGTAGACGAACGGAGGGTGGAACGAGCCACAGAAGGGAATGGGGAAGAGGCGCGGCATGAAGGAGCAGGCAGGGGCAACCACGAGCGTCGGAGGGGGCAGCAGCAGCAGGAGCTCCAGCAGAGAACGATGTTCCAACAGTGGAGAAGGGGGTTCCGCGAAAGCATGGGTAGGCCAGTAGAGCAAAATGATGCAGTCCCCATTTTCCGTAGGGAACAAGAGAGGAGCTGGCAGAGGCAGCTCCAAAATCAACAGCAGCAGCAGCAGCAGGGGCGGCAGCGGCACCAACACCAGCATAGTCAGCAAGGGCTGCAGCAGCAGAGATCCTGGCAGCAGCAAAGCAGGCAGCGGCAACAACAGGAGCAGCAGCAGCAGCAGCAGCAGCAGCAGCAGCAGCAGCAGCAGCAGCAGCAGCAGCAGCAACAGCAGCAGCAGCAGCAGCAGCGTCAACAGCAGAATCAACGGCAGCAGCAGCAGCGACAACAGCAGCAGCAGCAGCAGCAGCAGCAGCAACAGCGGCAGCAGCAGCAGAGGCAGCAGCAGCAACAGCAGCAAAGGCAGCAGGGAAGACGACAAGAAGAGGAGCGGCAAGGAAGCCAGCAGTGGCAGCGGCAGCGGCAGGAACAAGATAACCAGCAGAAGGGGCAGCAGACAGGAAAGCAGCAGTCAGCGATGACCGCAAGCGGACCAGAAGAGCCGAGGGAAACGTCCGTTGCAGAGGCAGAGGAGGAGGAGGGCGAAAAGAAGGACGAGAACGAGTCTGTGACGGACCGGGACCAGGTCCGTAAGGCGAAAGCGGCAGAGTGTAGTGACAGTGTTGTGAGCGAACAATTAGGCGAAAATAGAAATAGAATTTTAAGCACTGACTCTAAGGCTAGAAATAGTAAAAATAAGGAGCGAAACATACCGAGCTCCCTGCAGCACCTGGTATCGCCAAACAAAGATATTGACTCAGAGCAGAATTATAATCGAGACACCGCGAGCTCCAAAAAGAAAATGGTGCGGCAAAATCGCACCACGATATTAAAAATTAGTATAAAAAGTGACAGCAAAGTAACGTTCGCGAAAGTAATGAGGGAGCTGAAAATGCGCATGAAACCGGGAGATTTAGGTGTAAATGGCGAGATCAGGGCAAGGGGAGTACGGGATGGAGCGCTACACTTGACAATTCGGGGGTCGGACGACAAGGATGATATAGACAATTTGATAAGAGAAATGACAGAAAGGATGGGTGACAACGGAGTTAAAATCAGAAAATTAGTTAAAATTCGGGTAATTAGAATAAGAAATGTCCCGGTTAAGACAAATGTTAAATCATTGATCAAAGTAATAGCGGAGCGCGGAGACTGCTCCTCTCAAGAAATCAGGGTGGGCGAGATTACTCCAATCGGGAGTGGGCTCGCCACACTTTGGCTACGATGTCCGGACAGAGTAGCCAAAAAGTTACTTAAAGCAAAATTCATTAGGATGAATAAAATGAAAGCCGTGGTCACCTGTCAGAAGTCTCGACCTCCCAAATGTCTAAAATGTAATAAACAGGGCCATCGGAGCGAGGCGTGCGCGGCTGCGGCCGATGATAGGCGGAGGTGTTTCGGGTGCGGTGGCGCGGGCCACATGGCGAGGTATTGCCCCGAAAGGGTGAGATGCGGGCTAGGTGATGGAGCTGGCATGTCACCGTTAGACGATAAAAGCGTATTGCATTGCCGGCGACGAGATCGCGCGGAAAGCCTCGGGAGAAAAGATAGGGATACGGAGAAGGTAGAGTCACGACCGAAGGAAGGGGATATGGTCACGGAAGATCATGGACGCGATAGGCCCGGGCCTAGCGGGATTCCCACCCTGGCCGAGGAGGGTGAGGGTAATGTACAAGTTTTGCGACTCACCGGAGGGGGACAAAATGCAGCCGAGGAACGTAGAGTATTACAAATTAATCTAGGGCGGTCCCGTCGTGCTCAGGATCTGATGATCCAGAGTATGACGGAACAAGATATCGGGCTGGCAGCCGTAACGGAACCCTACAATATCCCGGACCATCCGCACTGGTACGGGAGTCTGAATAATACGGCTTGCCTGTTGCATCGGAGCACAGGGCAGCCACTTCTCTTCTCCCTCGTCGAAAGAGAAGAAGATTATGTAATCGCGCGTTGGGGCTTCATAACAGTAATTTCAGTGTATATCTCTCCTCAATGGGCGCTCGCGGAATTTGAACTAAAATTGCTTAAGCTGACTAACAGCATAAAAGGGATTAAAAATGACAAAATTATCGTGATGGGAGACTTCAATGCCAAATCGACGGCTTGGGGTAACGGGAAATCAGACGCCAGAGGGAGAATGTTAGAATTGTGGGCCGCGGAAAACGATCTTAGCTCATTGAACAGGGGCGACACTCCCACGTGTATAAAGTGTAACGGATCGTCCCACATAGATTTATCTTTTGCCAGCCGGGTAGCGCGTAGGCATGTTACGAGATGGGAGGTGCAAGGGGAGATGGAAACACTCTCTGACCACCTCTACATCAGAATTAACATTCGTGAGGGCTCCTCGGTAGGTGCTCCGAAAGCACCGGGAGCGCTAGAGATTCGATGGAACGTGAAAAAACTAGATAGGGACGTCCTGGCTGCCGCGACGGTTAGTGCGACGTGGTCCGGCGCGGGCACGGAGGCGTCTAACTTCGACTTTGAGCCAGACCCGGAGGCAGAAAAGTTTAGAAAAATGTTAACGGAGATCTGCGACGCGGCAATGCCCAGGAAGCGTCCTGGAAAGCGTAACGCGGTCTACTGGTGGACGGAGGACATCGCCAACCTGCGAAAGGAATCTGGGGATGCCCGCCGTCGCTGGCAAAGACTGCGTAGAGCGGGCGGGGCGGATTCCGGCCTGATCCAAACCGCATACGAGGACTACGTACAGTCTCGTAAAAAACTAGGCGCAGAAATTAGAAAGGCAAAGTCGGAATCCTGGTCGGAACTAGTAGATTCGGTAGACACAGACCCGTGGGGTAAGCCATATAAAATCATTTTAAAAAAGTTAAGGCCGTCCGAGGCTCCTCTAACGGAGAGGCTAGATCCGGAATTCCTAAATAACGTAATTGATACTCTCTTTCCACGGCGATTGGAAAGATTAGCAAATAGCCCCATAAGGGAAATAATAGAATGGAGGGATGAATTGAAAGTCACAGATAAGGAATTCACGGATGCTCTAAAAGCTTTGGGGAATAAGGCACCGGGTCCGGATGGAGTTCCGGGCAGGGTTCTCGCGGCAATAGCCAAGGATGCGGGCGCCGAAATGAGGCGCCTCTTCAATGGCTGTTTAGAGAAGGGCAGATTCCCGGGAATCTGGAAGACAGCCAAACTCGTCCTCCTGCAAAAAGAGGGCAAACCGGCGGATACGCCCTCCGCGTACAGGCCAATATGCCTGTTGGACGAGGTTAACAAAACGTTTGAGAGGGTGATTTCGGCCCGCCTCGTAAAACATTTAGAATCAATTGGACCGGATCTTCACACAAGCCAGTTTGGCTTTAGAGGAAGGCGGTCCACTGTCGACGCCATTAAAAAACTTAGAAATTATTCGGAACGAATCAACGAAAAGAATGGAGTTACGTTGGCGATCAGTTTAGATATCGTCAATGCCTTTAACTCCATTCCGTGGCCGCGAATAATAGAGGCTTTGGAGCACCACAATTTCCCAGTCTACTTGAAAGAAGTTATAAAAGATTATTTAAAAGATAGAAAAATAACGTTCAATTTCCGAAACGGTATCGGAACGCGGAAGTTAGAGTGTGGTGTTCCGCAGGGGTCCGTCCTGGGACCCCTCCTTTGGAATCTGGCGTACGACAAAGTACTCAGAACTCCGGTTCCGGAAGGGGTCGAAATCATCTGCTATGCAGATGATACCCTGATCGTCGCGGGTAGCGAAAGCTGGGAGGAGGCGGTTCGGCTGGCTGAGGACGGCGCGAAACGGATCACCGATGCCATAAGAGATATGGGGCTTAGGCTGGCGGCCGAGAAGACTGAAGCGATGTGGTTCTTCAAATCCACGCTTCGGTCAAGGCGCCCGCCTGAGCCGCTCATCATTGAGATCGGTGATAGGCCGGTCCTAGTGTCAAAATCAATTAAATATTTAGGTCTGCGCCTGGAGAGGACCTGGAGATGGAACGAACATTTCCAGGTCATTGGGCCTAAAATGGAGGCGGTAGCAGCTGCGCTCGGTAGGCTGCTGCCAAATCTGAGAGGTCCTGCGAGCTTAGCACGGCGATTGTATCGCAATACGGCTCACTCCGTGGGAATGTACGGAGCGCCGGTGTGGGCAGCGGATATTCAGGGAGATAAGAGCTGTTTAAAAATTGTAAATAGGGCGCAAAAGCTTATCTCTCTGAGGCTCGTCAGAGGGTATAGGACGGTGTCACTCGACGCGGCGTTAATACTAGCTAAGACAATCCCTTTTAAATATCTGGCTTTGGAGCAAGCCAGAATATATGATATTAAGAAAGAAATGGAAAATTCAGAGTTTGCATACCCACGGGGGTACATAAGCGGAGAGAAACGCCGTCTTCGAAACAAGTCAATTAGGAACTGGAGCGAGGAGCTGAAACAGTGTAGCAGCTCCTCGGGACAGAGGGTGGCGGATGCCTTTCTCCCATTCATGAAAGCATGGATGGGGGGAAGGCATGGTGCGCTCACGTTCAGAGCAACGCAAGTTGTGACGGGACATGGGTGCTTCGGCCACTATTTATACAAAATAGGGAAAGAGCCATCCGAGAAATGCCTGCATTGTGGGTGGGAATGCGATGATGCGGACCACGTACTTGGTCAGTGCCCGGAATGGGCCGAAAAAAGAGCCGTGCTGAGCGGGGTGGTACCGGGCGAAATTAATTTGAAAAACGTGGTTCGGGTAATCGTTAACAATCGCGAGGCGTGGGCGGCGTTCTCCACCTTCTGTGAGGACGTCATCTTGGATAAGGAAAGAAAAGAAAAGGAGAGGGAGGGTGATCCGTTGTCCGACAGAAGGGGTGGGCCGAGCCACGTCATCGCGTCGACTAGCTCCAGGGCTAACGATTAGCCTAAGGAAAGGCAGGGCACAGCGGGCGGGCGTGAGGTGTCCCGGATAATTGCAACCGGCGGGCTAAGCATATGCCAGACGAGCTCTGTGAGGCAAAATGGAAGTGGCACTGTACAGCAAATAGATTTGAAGTTAGAATGTAAATTAAAGTTAGCATACATTATTACAAAACTAAAAATTGCACTACATAACAGCAAGGAGCCTTCCATACATGTCCAAAGAGCGGGGGATAGAGTCACGCGGCCGCGATGAATTAAAAATCCAATCAAAATAAGGGGTAAAATTTGCACGGTGTAAAATCACGGTATGATGGTACGTAGAATGAATGACAACGCATTAAAGATAGAATGAATGTCTCAAAGAACGCATGCACGTGCGGCGATTAACAGGTATGCATGGGGAGTACGATAACGGTTGCACTCCCAAATTAAAATCGCTCTGGCAAGCAACGGTGCGGCTGCTCCGAAGAGCGTAGCGTGGCAACGTGCTATCGGGCACGTCACAGCGAAAGGAGCAGGCTAGGAAGAGAAGGAAGCGCCGGAGGATCCGGAATCGAAAGCGAGAACAGGATCCCCGGTCAGGCCTGTCGCTGACCCAGGCCTGCTCCGTCCACGGGGCGTACATAACGGAAAGTGGCTGTAGAACCACAGGATGGGTGTCGTGAGTGAAAAGCAACCGCGAAAAGTCTTGAATAAAGTAATGCGTACGCAAGAATGAATGAGTGATAGACGCGATCGTGAATGAAGGGCTCTGTTCGCTAAACTTAAAAGTAGAGTTGCGCCAATACATTTGCAGGAAAAGGTGCGAGGCCCTAGCACAATGAATGCCGAGGCATCACCGGGTGTCTCGAAAGCGACTCAGTGCGGGGAGATCGCTCAGGAGCAGTGAAAGCAGGGGTGGGGCTCTGCTGGAACATTGCACGTCTCCTGCGGCAGTATGAAGCGGTGCACTCTTACTCCGTGCACCGCGGTATATAGTGTTGCGCCCGTTGAATAAAAAAGCCTCAGTGATCGACATCCCTAATGTATATATAGATTAAGGAGTAAATTAAGCAATATTAGATTAAGCGCATAAAATCTAGACAATAAGACTAAATTAGATGGGAAATAAAAATAACTGCATAGAGTCGCGGTTAAAGAAAAGGGATGTGGACCACTGAGGCTGCCCACTTAGGGCCGGAATATTATCTCAAGCTCTCCAGAGCTAAAGGTCTCCTCGGGGAGCCTAGTGCGCGAGTTCAGTCAATCATAGAGTGAATTGTCTGTTATGCCGCTCACCGGAGAGGATTAAAGTAGAATCGAAAATGAAAGAAAGTAAAGTAAATAATGATTGACTGGGCAAAAAAGCCAGGCGGCTACCTTCCTGATTGAAAGAAAAGCGACAACGCGCGGGGAAGGATCGCATTTAGTATGACCTCACAATAAGTTCAAGAAAGAATAAATAGGCAAAATTATGAATATAGTAAATACAAAAGTTTCATGAGTAGGATGTCTTTAATAGTAAAACTAACGTATGTAAGGTTGACTAACATTAGGCGCACAGACACTAGTTCACACCACAATGGGGGGGCAGAGAGATGCTACAGACAGAGAAAGAGAGTAGATAATGATAGCTTAACGTTAATATAATAATAGCTGACGAACAGAGAAAAGGAACGCACGCGCACGGAACTCGACTAATTCACTAACTGACTAAGACTGACAACTAACTAAAGAGAGAGTCCTCTCATTTAAATCATGTCCTAAAACCTGTAAAGCATCCCAGCAATCCATTATCCATGCTCAGAGTCTCACCACACACAATGATCTCCCACCCTCACTGACACAACACAGTATGTGAATGTAGCGGGGCTATTACTTATACAGTGAGCTCCAACAATTCACAGACTAAGAGAAAACAGGCATGAGTGATTGCTTTCAAAGTCGCAGATAAATTAACATAATCTGTGGCAGAATTCGCAATGCCAAACACTCTCCCACCCACCCACCCACCTATTTGTATATCCACACAAGTTCTCTCACACTCATCCGTCCAAAAATCCTGTAAAATAGTAGTCCAATGCAGCCACGATTCCATACACAACACTTCACTGAGTCCAATTTCTAATTCAGTCCAGCGGTGAGGTGCTCTCCCATCTATTCCATGTCTCCATGATCTTGCAAGTTGAACAGGATATGACGGGTTCACAACTTGTACTCTGGACGAGACCGAACAGCTCGATGACCCACATGGGCAATATTTGGCACTGTAGCAGCAAACGTAAACTATCTGAAACGTTACAGACTTGTATTAGACAGAGTTAATAAAGACACATGAGCTATCAATATATTCAAATATATAGAGTATAGAAAGTTAACCCTTGTAGTTGTTGTTGTTTGAAGCAATCTCACGGCCACCCTAAAAACACAAACATATTAATAAGAGGTAACTGCGGCATAACCTCAAAAAGCGTGACGGTGCTATGATCGCCAACTCGTAAGAATCACTTACAAGGGAAAGCTGGCTCCCATTGAAGATCCCTGTTGTCACTGAAATCATCCTCGTTGGCAGCTCTCGGGAGTTGTATTCGAAATCGTAGATTTTTGATGTAAACAGGCAGCGGTTGCTGGCAATTCTCGCGCCGCACCGGGGCCGTCATGCTGTAAACGGGGAAATTAATTAGACCTTTTAAGGGCTAAAATTTTAGCGCGGAACTGCTTCTTGTAAATATAAAAGAAGCTTTAGATTTCGGATTAAGCAGGGGTCGGCAAGAATCGGCAATAATCCCAGAGAGTTGGCGTGATGAAAATGCGACGACACGTGGCAAGGGAGTTTCATGCTGTGGTTACAATTATGTGATTTCGCTTTTGCAAGGAGGCTTGCGATAAAGATAGAAAAGGGCTGTAATGAATAGAATTTTGAGGGGTTAAAGTGTATTGGAAATAAGCGACAAACTTGTCTCCTTCAGAGAAATGAACGTTGATGGTACGGTGAAGCACGTGCGATGATTAATCCAATACAATAGCACTTTCAGACGAAACAAGCACTGCACTTTGAGTTAGACAACTAGAGTTTAATCGGAAACGAACGAATGTAAACAATAAATAACGCGACAGAGCCTCCTATGAAATGGGAAATCACAGTAACTAATAACACGTAGAAGTTGTTACTCAGTTGGTCACACGCTAAGAAAGCACGCTACTTTTACCGAGTGAGCCGCGCCAGCGCCAACGCCTTCCTAAGACCGCGAACAGATTTAATTCAATTTGAAATAGAAAACACAGTATAAATACTGCGGGTAAATGGGAGGTGAAACAAGCAGCGGAACGGTAACTAGTAAAGGGTCGGAGGCCATGAAACATTAGTAGTGAAGTGGGAAGGCGAAGAGGCAAAGGTGCGGCGGACTAAATATAATTGTCGTAATAAATGGTTGGCAGTCTGTAAATCCTCTCCTTACTTTTAGTCTCACTCTTTCAAGCTCGTTTGTAGATCGGACTCTCCATGTCGCTTTGCACGTTACGTTCGGGTGCTGTGGCATACTTGAAATCTTTTGTAATAGCTCTGAAGCTCCCACTGGCACGCAGTTCTTTCCGCGATCGCGTATATAATTCTAGATAAATGCTTTAGTTGAAAAGTGATTGACTCTCCTTATGAGAGACAGTCTTGTAATTTAAATTCTTAATTGTGTGAAGCATTCTGTAATGTCAGCATAAAGTTTGCATATTATAAAAGTACGTGGGAATTAATCGTCGTTGATTCCCCACCACCTCGAAAAGAACGCAGCTAAGGAGAGGCTAAAGAGTAATAGCACTAAATAGCACTCTCTCTATTCTAGCTTCATTTTATAAACTCATTTGTAGACCGGACTTTCTATGCCGCTTCGCGCGCTGCGTGCAAGTGATGTAGCATGCTTTACGTCATTTGCAATAATTCTGGAAGCTCCCACTGGCGCTCAGTTCTTTCCGCGATCGCGTATTTAATTCTAGATAAATACTCTAATTGAAGAGTGATTGACTCTCCTTATGAGAGGCAGTCTTGTAATTTAAATTCTTAATTTGTGAGACACTCTGTAGTGTCAATATAAAGCTATATAAAATATAAAATCACGCGGGAATTAATCGTCGTTGATTCCCCACCACCTTGAAAAGAACGCAGCTAAAGCAGGGCTAAATAGCACTAATAGCATTCTCTTTATTATAATTTCATTCTTCTAAACTCATTGGTAGACCGGACTTTCTATGCCGCTTCGCGCGCTGCGTGCAAGTGATGTAGCATGCTTTACGTCATTTGCAATAATTCTGGAAGCTCCCACTGGCGCTCAGTTCTTTCCGCGATCGCGTATTTAATTCTAGATAAATACTCTAATTGAAGAGTGATTGACTCTCCTTATGAGAGGCAGTCTTGTAATTTAAATTCTTAATTTTTGAGAAACTATGTAGTGTCAATATAAAGCTATATAAAATATAAAATCACGCGGGAATTAATCGTCGTTGATTCCCCACCACCTCGAAAAGAACGCAGCTAAAGCAGGGCTAAATAGCACTCACAGTATGTGAATGTAGCGGGGCTATTACTTATACAGTGAGCTCCAACAATTCACAGACTAAGAGAAAACAGGCATGAGTGATTGCTTTCAAAGTCGCAGATAAATTAACATAATCTGTGGCAGAATTCGCAATGCCAAACACTCTCCCACCCACCCACCCACCTATTTGTATATCCACACAAGTTCTCTCACACTCATCCGTCCAAAAATCCTGTAAAATAGTAGTCCAATGCAGCCACGATTCCATACACAACACTTCACTGAGTCCAATTTCTAATTCAGTCCAGCGGTGAGGTGCTCTCCCATCTATTCCATGTCTCCATGATCTTGCAAGTTGAACAGGATATGACGGGTTCACAACTTGTACTCTGGACGAGACCGAACAGCTCGATGACCCACATGGGCAATATTTGGCACTGTAGCAGCAAACGTAAACTATCTGAAACGTTACAGACTTGTATTAGACAGAGTTAATAAAGACACATGAGCTATCAATATATTCAAATATATAGAGTATAGAAAGTTAACCCTTGTAGTTGTTGTTGTTTGAAGCAATCTCACGGCCACCCTAAAAACACAAACATATTAATAAGAGGTAACTGCGGCATAACCTCAAAAAGCGTGACGGTGCTATGATCGCCAACTCGTAAGAATCACTTACAAGGGAAAGCTGGCTCCCATTGAAGATCCCTGTTGTCACTGAAATCATCCTCGTTGGCAGCTCTCGGGAGTTGTATTCGAAATCGTAGATTTTTGATGTAAACAGGCAGCGGTTGCTGGCAATTCTCGCGCCGCACCGGGGCCGTCATGCTGTAAACGGGGAAATTAATTAGACCTTTTAAGGGCTAAAATTTTAGCGCGGAACTGCTTCTTGTAAATATAAAAGAAGCTTTAGATTTCGGATTAAGCAGGGGTCGGCAAGAATCGGCAATAATCCCAGAGAGTTGGCGTGATGAAAATGCGACGACACGTGGCAAGGGAGTTTCATGCTGTGGTTACAATTATGTGATTTCGCTTTTGCAAGGAGGCTTGCGATAAAGATAGAAAAGGGCTGTAATGAATAGAATTTTGAGGGGTTAAAGTGTATTGGAAATAAGCGACAAACTTGTCTCCTTCAGAGAAATGAACGTTGATGGTACGGTGAAGCACGTGCGATGATTAATCCAATACAATAGCACTTTCAGACGAAACAAGCACTGCACTTTGAGTTAGACAACTAGAGTTTAATCGGAAACGAACGAATGTAAACAATAAATAACGCGACAGAGCCTCCTATGAAATGGGAAATCACAGTAACTAATAACACGTAGAAGTTGTTACTCAGTTGGTCACACGCTAAGAAAGCACGCTACTTTTACCGAGTGAGCCGCGCCAGCGCCAACGCCTTCCTAAGACCGCGAACAGATTTAATTCAATTTGAAATAGAAAACACAGTATAAATACTGCGGGTAAATGGGAGGTGAAACAAGCAGCGGAACGGTAACTAGTAAAGGGTCGGAGGCCATGAAACATTAGTAGTGAAGTGGGAAGGCGAAGAGGCAAAGGTGCGGCGGACTAAATATAATTGTCGTAATAAATGGTTGGCAGTCTGTAAATCCTCTCCTTACTTTTAGTCTCACTCTTTCAAGCTCGTTTGTAGATCGGACTCTCCATGTCGCTTTGCACGTTACGTTCGGGTGCTGTGGCATACTTGAAATCTTTTGTAATAGCTCTGAAGCTCCCACTGGCACGCAGTTCTTTCCGCGATCGCGTATATAATTCTAGATAAATGCTTTAGTTGAAAAGTGATTGACTCTCCTTATGAGAGACAGTCTTGTAATTTAAATTCTTAATTGTGTGAAGCATTCTGTAATGTCAGCATAAAGTTTGCATATTATAAAAGTACGTGGGAATTAATCGTCGTTGATTCCCCACCACCTCGAAAAGAACGCAGCTAAGGAGAGGCTAAAGAGTAATAGCACTAAATAGCACTCTCTCTATTCTAGCTTCATTTTATAAACTCATTTGTAGACCGGACTTTCTATGCCGCTTCGCGCGCTGCGTGCAAGTGATGTAGCATGCTTTACGTCATTTGCAATAATTCTGGAAGCTCCCACTGGCGCTCAGTTCTTTCCGCGATCGCGTATTTAATTCTAGATAAATACTCTAATTGAAGAGTGATTGACTCTCCTTATGAGAGGCAGTCTTGTAATTTAAATTCTTAATTTGTGAGACACTCTGTAGTGTCAATATAAAGCTATATAAAATATAAAATCACGCGGGAATTAATCGTCGTTGATTCCCCACCACCTTGAAAAGAACGCAGCTAAAGCAGGGCTAAATAGCACTAATAGCATTCTCTTTATTATAATTTCATTCTTCTAAACTCATTGGTAGACCGGACTTTCTATGCCGCTTCGCGCGCTGCGTGCAAGTGATGTAGCATGCTTTACGTCATTTGCAATAATTCTGGAAGCTCCCACTGGCGCTCAGTTCTTTCCGCGATCGCGTATTTAATTCTAGATAAATACTCTAATTGAAGAGTGATTGACTCTCCTTATGAGAGGCAGTCTTGTAATTTAAATTCTTAATTTTTGAGAAACTATGTAGTGTCAATATAAAGCTATATAAAATATAAAATCACGCGGGAATTAATCGTCGTTGATTCCCCACCACCTCGAAAAGAACGCAGCTAAAGCAGGGCTAAATAGCACTACTTCGACAATAAAACAATGTCAATTTATTGTATCCAAATCATTGTCCTAAAAATCACGATTAAATGCCTAATAGTTTGATTTGTATTCCTATTCCATAAAGGGTGGTCAGCAGGGCATCCGAGCTGGGCCGCAACTTCCCAGTTTTCGGAGGAGGGGGGGTTGTATTCGTGATGAATTCGAGAGAATGTACCGTTACAGCCCCGCGCCCTGGGCGTCGCCGCGCGACGTCCAGAGGTACCCTCCCCAGTGGAGTAACGTCCGGTTTTAGTCAGTAGGAATCTGACATACGCTGCCCTCCTCCCCAATGGAGGGCAGAAGTCTTCCGAAGATTTCCTGGACGTAAAAAAAAAAAAAAAAAAAGGGCTAAATAGCACTCCTCAAAAAGCGTGACGGTGCTATGATCGCCAACTCGTAAGAATCACTTACAAGGGAAAGCTGGCTCCCATTGAAGATCCCTGTTGTCACTGAAATCATCCTCGTTGGCAGCTCTCGGGAGTTGTATTCGAAATCGTAGATTTTTGATGTAAACAGGCAGCGGTTGCTGGCAATTCTCGCGCCGCACCGGGGCCGTCATGCTGTAAACGGGGAAATTAATTAGACCTTTTAAGGGCTAAAATTTTAGCGCGGAACTGCTTCTTGTAAATATAAAAGAAGCTTTAGATTTCGGATTAAGCAGGGGTCGGCAAGAATCGGCAATAATCCCAGAGAGTTGGCGTGATGAAAATGCGACGACACGTGGCAAGGGAGTTTCATGCTGTGGTTACAATTATGTGATTTCGCTTTTGCAAGGAGGCTTGCGATAAAGATAGAAAAGGGCTGTAATGAATAGAATTTTGAGGGGTTAAAGTGTATTGGAAATAAGCGACAAACTTGTCTCCTTCAGAGAAATGAACGTTGATGGTACGGTGAAGCACGTGCGATGATTAATCCAATACAATAGCACTTTCAGACGAAACAAGCACTGCACTTTGAGTTAGACAACTAGAGTTTAATCGGAAACGAACGAATGTAAACAATAAATAACGCGACAGAGCCTCCTATGAAATGGGAAATCACAGTAACTAATAACACGTAGAAGTTGTTACTCAGTTGGTCACACGCTAAGAAAGCACGCTACTTTTACCGAGTGAGCCGCGCCAGCGCCAACGCCTTCCTAAGACCGCGAACAGATTTAATTCAATTTGAAATAGAAAACACAGTATAAATACTGCGGGTAAATGGGAGGTGAAACAAGCAGCGGAACGGTAACTAGTAAAGGGTCGGAGGCCATGAAACATTAGTAGTGAAGTGGGAAGGCGAAGAGGCAAAGGTGCGGCGGACTAAATATAATTGTCGTAATAAATGGTTGGCAGTCTGTAAATCCTCTCCTTACTTTTAGTCTCACTCTTTCAAGCTCGTTTGTAGATCGGACTCTCCATGTCGCTTTGCACGTTACGTTCGGGTGCTGTGGCATACTTGAAATCTTTTGTAATAGCTCTGAAGCTCCCACTGGCACGCAGTTCTTTCCGCGATCGCGTATATAATTCTAGATAAATGCTTTAGTTGAAAAGTGATTGACTCTCCTTATGAGAGACAGTCTTGTAATTTAAATTCTTAATTGTGTGAAGCATTCTGTAATGTCAGCATAAAGTTTGCATATTATAAAAGTACGTGGGAATTAATCGTCGTTGATTCCCCACCACCTCGAAAAGAACGCAGCTAAGGAGAGGCTAAAGAGTAATAGCACTAAATAGCACTCTCTCTATTCTAGCTTCATTTTATAAACTCATTTGTAGACCGGACTTTCTATGCCGCTTCGCGCGCTGCGTGCAAGTGATGTAGCATGCTTTACGTCATTTGCAATAATTCTGGAAGCTCCCACTGGCGCTCAGTTCTTTCCGCGATCGCGTATTTAATTCTAGATAAATACTCTAATTGAAGAGTGATTGACTCTCCTTATGAGAGGCAGTCTTGTAATTTAAATTCTTAATTTTTGAGACACTATGTAGTGTCAATATAAAGCTATATAAAATATAAAATCACGCGGGAATTAATCGTCGTTGATTCCCCACCACCTCGAAAAGAACGCAGCTAAAGCAGGGCTAAATAGCACCCGATAAATAAGTCCACGCGCGGACAAAACAGGCAGAAGTAAGAACAACGAAATACAACAAATCTCACATTGAGGTCGATTCGCCGTGGGTGACCCAAAGCGAATCGACTTATATATGAGAATTAAATGTATACGCGCTCCCACACATCCAAAACTCGGGAAACAGGAAGAACCGAAAATATGCAATCTTCCTCGGATAGCATCTCGTTGAAACACCTACTCCAATTCCATTTCCCTAACTATACGAATAGAAAGCCTAATCGCGTTAATATATAAATCCTTTCCCAAAAAGCGGTCAGCAGGGCATCCAAACTGGGCCGACACTTCCCAGTTTCGGAAGAGAGGTGAGGGCCGTATTCGTTGATGAATTCTAACGACTTTATGCCGATGCGGTCCCAAGCCCTGGACGTCGCTTTGCGACGTCCAGAAGCAACCTGTCCATGTGGAGTAACGTCTGGTGTTTAGTCAGTCGAACCTGACATACTCTGGCTTCGCCCCAAAGAGGCCAGAGATCTTTTTTAAGATTCACCAGACGGTAAAAAAAAAAAAAAAAAAAAAAAAAAAAAAAAAAAAAAAGGGCTAAATAGCACTACTACTCTCTCCTG
This sequence comes from Anoplius nigerrimus, assembly GCA_914767735.1. Lineage (NCBI taxonomy): Eukaryota > Metazoa > Arthropoda > Insecta > Hymenoptera > Pompilidae > Anoplius > Anoplius nigerrimus. The sequence goes on along the minus strand of OU612079.1, from coordinate 487,523 downwards.
TATACTCTATATAATAATATATGCTTTTAACGAGATGTCTGACTCATGAAACAAAATGTATGCGGACTCAAAATGTCTCCCAAAATTGCGGGAAGCAGGAAGGAACAACAAATTGTAATCTTCCTCGATAACTTCGACAATAAAACAATGTCAATTTATTGTATCCAAATCATTGTCCTAAAAATCACGATTAAATGCCTAATAGTTTGATTTGTATTCCTATTCCATAAAGGGTGGTCAGCAGGGCATCCGAGCTGGGCCGCAACTTCCCAGTTTTCGGAGGAGGGGGGGTTGTATTCGTGATGAATTCGAGAGAATGTACCGTTACAGCCCCGCGCCCTGGGCGTCGCCGCGCGACGTCCAGAGGTACCCTCCCCAGTGGAGTAACGTCCGGTTTTAGTCAGTAGGAATCTGACATACGCTGCCCTCCTCCCCAATGGAGGGCAGAAGTCTTCCGAAGATTTCCTGGACGTAAAAAAAAAAAAAAAAGGGCTAAATAGCACTCCTCAAAAAGCGTGACGGTGCTATGATCGCCAACTCGTAAGAATCACTTACAAGGGAAAGCTGGCTCCCATTGAAGATCCCTGTTGTCACTGAAATCATCCTCGTTGGCAGCTCTCGGGAGTTGTATTCGAAATCGTAGATTTTTGATGTAAACAGGCAGCGGTTGCTGGCAATTCTCGCGCCGCACCGGGGCCGTCATGCTGTAAACGGGGAAATTAATTAGACCTTTTAAGGGCTAAAATTTTAGCGCGGAACTGCTTCTTGTAAATATAAAAGAAGCTTTAGATTTCGGATTAAGCAGGGGTCGGCAAGAATCGGCAATAATCCCAGAGAGTTGGCGTGATGAAAATGCGACGACACGTGGCAAGGGAGTTTCATGCTGTGGTTACAATTATGTGATTTCGCTTTTGCAAGGAGGCTTGCGATAAAGATAGAAAAGGGCTGTAATGAATAGAATTTTGAGGGGTTAAAGTGTATTGGAAATAAGCGACAAACTTGTCTCCTTCAGAGAAATGAACGTTGATGGTACGGTGAAGCACGTGCGATGATTAATCCAATACAATAGCACTTTCAGACGAAACAAGCACTGCACTTTGAGTTAGACAACTAGAGTTTAATCGGAAACGAACGAATGTAAACAATAAATAACGCGACAGAGCCTCCTATGAAATGGGAAATCACAGTAACTAATAACACGTAGAAGTTGTTACTCAGTTGGTCACACGCTAAGAAAGCACGCTACTTTTACCGAGTGAGCCGCGCCAGCGCCAACGCCTTCCTAAGACCGCGAACAGATTTAATTCAATTTGAAATAGAAAACACAGTATAAATACTGCGGGTAAATGGGAGGTGAAACAAGCAGCGGAACGGTAACTAGTAAAGGGTCGGAGGCCATGAAACATTAGTAGTGAAGTGGGAAGGCGAAGAGGCAAAGGTGCGGCGGACTAAATATAATTGTCGTAATAAATGGTTGGCAGTCTGTAAATCCTCTCCTTACTTTTAGTCTCACTCTTTCAAGCTCGTTTGTAGATCGGACTCTCCATGTCGCTTTGCACGTTACGTTCGGGTGCTGTGGCATACTTGAAATCTTTTGTAATAGCTCTGAAGCTCCCACTGGCACGCAGTTCTTTCCGCGATCGCGTATATAATTCTAGATAAATGCTTTAGTTGAAAAGTGATTGACTCTCCTTATGAGAGACAGTCTTGTAATTTAAATTCTTAATTGTGTGAAGCATTCTGTAATGTCAGCATAAAGTTTGCATATTATAAAAGTACGTGGGAATTAATCGTCGTTGATTCCCCACCACCTCGAAAAGAACGCAGCTAAGGAGAGGCTAAAGAGTAATAGCACTAAATAGCACTCTCTCTATTCTAGCTTCATTTTATAAACTCATTTGTAGACCGGACTTTCTATGCCGCTTCGCGCGCTGCGTGCAAGTGATGTAGCATGCTTTACGTCATTTGCAATAATTCTGGAAGCTCCCACTGGCGCTCAGTTCTTTCCGCGATCGCGTATTTAATTCTAGATAAATACTCTAATTGAAGAGTGATTGACTCTCCTTATGAGAGGCAGTCTTGTAATTTAAATTCTTAATTTTTGAGACACTATGTAGTGTCAATATAAAGCTATATAAAATATAAAATCACGCGGGAATTAATCGTCGTTGATTCCCCACCACCTCGAAAAGAACGCAGCTAAAGCAGGGCTAAATAGCACTGCGCAGAAAATTAAAGTTGTCAATTTGCTTCACAAGGAGCTAGAAGTCTCCAAATATCCCCCGGATCGATTGGGATTACTAAGTAGAATTAAATTTTTGGAAAAAGAAAATAGAAAATTATTGAGAGGGAAGCAAAATGACTGCGGCAATGGGAGGGAGGCTGCTGCCCGCCCTGGGGCGGGTAGGCAGCCCCTCTCCTCACCCGGCAGCGCTTCCATAGTACTTGGCCTGGAAAGGTTGTTGGCCGGCATTCAGGCCAATCCAAATTATAGTGTGGCAGCTTCCTCCTCTGTCCCGAATGACGTGGCGAGTGACAGACAGGCTACAAAGACGAAAAAGACACTGACGGAAAGGGTTACCAGCGAGGGGGTGACGGCCAGTATTGGAAAGCTGGCCAGTATGCACACCAAGCTGGCCAATGAGCTGTCAGCACACATCGCGGCATGCCCGGGGAGGGAGGAAATTAACAATATGTTGCAGGAAGCGGTGGAACGGGGAAGGAGACTGGGGAAAGAAGAGGAAGAAGAGGCCGGAAGGCGAGCGGAGAAGGATCAAGAAGACAGGGACAGAAAGTATGGAAATCGCCGGGAGAGGAAGAGGAAGAGGGAATGGGAAAGAAATAGGGAAAGAAAGCGGGGAGAAGGCAGAAAGAAGAGGAAAACAGAAGAGTGGCAGCAGGAAGGGGAGGATCGGTCGGGGGGGAGGGGGGGGGAGGGAACGGGGAAGGAGGGTGGGGAGGGAAGCGACGACCTGGGAGTCCTGGAGGTTTCGCTGAGCAGTCAGGCTGACGTGGGAGATGAGGCACTCTATAATAAAATTATTTTCAGATCACAGGAGGTAAGGAGGCCAGGGCAGCAAAACAAGGATGGAGCGGAGGCAAGGGGCAAGGAACGTGACGCATGTGGAAGAGGAAGGACGAGCGGCAAGCAGGAGAAGAACACACCAGAAAATAAAGGTGAGACCAAAGAGGCAAAGATGGATGTAAAAAAGGCCATTTTCTCTTTTAGGTCGCCGAGCAGAGAGGAAGGAGAGAAGACGGGGGATGGAAGTAGGAGCAAGGCAGCTGACAACGGAAAAGAAGGGGAAAGAAGAGAGATGGAAGCGGCCAACCTGCAGGAGGCGGTAGACGAACGGAGGGTGGAACGAGCCACAGAAGGGAATGGGGAAGAGGCGCGGCATGAAGGAGCAGGCAGGGGCAACCACGAGCGTCGGAGGGGGCAGCAGCAGCAGGAGCTCCAGCAGAGAACGATGTTCCAACAGTGGAGAAGGGGGTTCCGCGAAAGCATGGGTAGGCCAGTAGAGCAAAATGATGCAGTCCCCATTTTCCGTAGGGAACAAGAGAGGAGCTGGCAGAGGCAGCTCCAAAATCAACAGCAGCAGCAGCAGCAGGGGCGGCAGCGGCACCAACACCAGCATAGTCAGCAAGGGCTGCAGCAGCAGAGATCCTGGCAGCAGCAAAGCAGGCAGCGGCAACAACAGGAGCAGCAGCAGCAGCAGCAGCAGCAGCAGCAGCAGCAGCAGCAGCAGCAGCAGCAGCAGCAACAGCAGCAGCAGCAGCAGCAGCGTCAACAGCAGAATCAACGGCAGCAGCAGCAGCGACAACAGCAGCAGCAGCAGCAGCAGCAGCAGCAACAGCGGCAGCAGCAGCAGAGGCAGCAGCAGCAACAGCAGCAAAGGCAGCAGGGAAGACGACAAGAAGAGGAGCGGCAAGGAAGCCAGCAGTGGCAGCGGCAGCGGCAGGAACAAGATAACCAGCAGAAGGGGCAGCAGACAGGAAAGCAGCAGTCAGCGATGACCGCAAGCGGACCAGAAGAGCCGAGGGAAACGTCCGTTGCAGAGGCAGAGGAGGAGGAGGGCGAAAAGAAGGACGAGAACGAGTCTGTGACGGACCGGGACCAGGTCCGTAAGGCGAAAGCGGCAGAGTGTAGTGACAGTGTTGTGAGCGAACAATTAGGCGAAAATAGAAATAGAATTTTAAGCACTGACTCTAAGGCTAGAAATAGTAAAAATAAGGAGCGAAACATACCGAGCTCCCTGCAGCACCTGGTATCGCCAAACAAAGATATTGACTCAGAGCAGAATTATAATCGAGACACCGCGAGCTCCAAAAAGAAAATGGTGCGGCAAAATCGCACCACGATATTAAAAATTAGTATAAAAAGTGACAGCAAAGTAACGTTCGCGAAAGTAATGAGGGAGCTGAAAATGCGCATGAAACCGGGAGATTTAGGTGTAAATGGCGAGATCAGGGCAAGGGGAGTACGGGATGGAGCGCTACACTTGACAATTCGGGGGTCGGACGACAAGGATGATATAGACAATTTGATAAGAGAAATGACAGAAAGGATGGGTGACAACGGAGTTAAAATCAGAAAATTAGTTAAAATTCGGGTAATTAGAATAAGAAATGTCCCGGTTAAGACAAATGTTAAATCATTGATCAAAGTAATAGCGGAGCGCGGAGACTGCTCCTCTCAAGAAATCAGGGTGGGCGAGATTACTCCAATCGGGAGTGGGCTCGCCACACTTTGGCTACGATGTCCGGACAGAGTAGCCAAAAAGTTACTTAAAGCAAAATTCATTAGGATGAATAAAATGAAAGCCGTGGTCACCTGTCAGAAGTCTCGACCTCCCAAATGTCTAAAATGTAATAAACAGGGCCATCGGAGCGAGGCGTGCGCGGCTGCGGCCGATGATAGGCGGAGGTGTTTCGGGTGCGGTGGCGCGGGCCACATGGCGAGGTATTGCCCCGAAAGGGTGAGATGCGGGCTAGGTGATGGAGCTGGCATGTCACCGTTAGACGATAAAAGCGTATTGCATTGCCGGCGACGAGATCGCGCGGAAAGCCTCGGGAGAAAAGATAGGGATACGGAGAAGGTAGAGTCACGACCGAAGGAAGGGGATATGGTCACGGAAGATCATGGACGCGATAGGCCCGGGCCTAGCGGGATTCCCACCCTGGCCGAGGAGGGTGAGGGTAATGTACAAGTTTTGCGACTCACCGGAGGGGGACAAAATGCAGCCGAGGAACGTAGAGTATTACAAATTAATCTAGGGCGGTCCCGTCGTGCTCAGGATCTGATGATCCAGAGTATGACGGAACAAGATATCGGGCTGGCAGCCGTAACGGAACCCTACAATATCCCGGACCATCCGCACTGGTACGGGAGTCTGAATAATACGGCTTGCCTGTTGCATCGGAGCACAGGGCAGCCACTTCTCTTCTCCCTCGTCGAAAGAGAAGAAGATTATGTAATCGCGCGTTGGGGCTTCATAACAGTAATTTCAGTGTATATCTCTCCTCAATGGGCGCTCGCGGAATTTGAACTAAAATTGCTTAAGCTGACTAACAGCATAAAAGGGATTAAAAATGACAAAATTATCGTGATGGGAGACTTCAATGCCAAATCGACGGCTTGGGGTAACGGGAAATCAGACGCCAGAGGGAGAATGTTAGAATTGTGGGCCGCGGAAAACGATCTTAGCTTATTGAACAGGGGCGACACTCCCACGTGTATAAAGTGTAACGGATCGTCCCACATAGATTTATCTTTTGCCAGCCGGGTAGCGCGTAGGCATGTTACGAGATGGGAGGTGCAAGGGGAGATGGAAACACTCTCTGACCACCTCTACATCAGAATTAACATTCGTGAGGGCTCCTCGGTAGGTGCTCCGAAAGCACCGGGAGCGCTAGAGATTCGATGGAACGTGAAAAAACTAGATAGGGACGTCCTGGCTGCCGCGACGGTTAGTGCGACGTGGTCCGGCGCGGGCACGGAGGCGTCTAACTTCGACTTTGAGCCAGACCCGGAGGCAGAAAAGTTTAGAAAAATGTTAACGGAGATCTGCGACGCGGCAATGCCCAGGAAGCGTCCTGGAAAGCGTAACGCGGTCTACTGGTGGACGGAGGACATCGCCAACCTGCGAAAGGAATCTGGGGATGCCCGCCGTCGCTGGCAAAGACTGCGTAGAGCGGGCGGGGCGGATTCCGGCCTGATCCAAACCGCATACGAGGACTACGTACAGTCTCGTAAAAAACTAGGCGCAGAAATTAGAAAGGCAAAGTCGGAATCCTGGTCGGAACTAGTAGATTCGGTAGACACAGACCCGTGGGGTAAGCCATATAAAATCATTTTAAAAAAGTTAAGGCCGTCCGAGGCTCCTCTAACGGAGAGGCTAGATCCGGAATTCCTAAATAACGTAATTGATACTCTCTTTCCACGGCGATTGGAAAGATTAGCAAATAGCCCCATAAGGGAAATAATAGAATGGAGGGATGAATTGAAAGTCACAGATAAGGAATTCACGGATGCTCTAAAAGCTTTGGGGAATAAGGCACCGGGTCCGGATGGAGTTCCGGGCAGGGTTCTCGCGGCAATAGCCAAGGATGCGGGCGCCGAAATGAGGCGCCTCTTCAATGGCTGTTTAGAGAAGGGCAGATTCCCGGGAATCTGGAAGACAGCCAAACTCGTCCTCCTGCAAAAAGAGGGCAAACCGGCGGATACGCCCTCCGCGTACAGGCCAATATGCCTGTTGGACGAGGTTAACAAAACGTTTGAGAGGGTGATTTCGGCCCGCCTCGTAAAACATTTAGAATCAATTGGACCGGATCTTCACACAAGCCAGTTTGGCTTTAGAGGAAGGCGGTCCACTGTCGACGCCATTAAAAAACTTAGAAATTATTCGGAACGAATCAACGAAAAGAATGGAGTTACGTTGGCGATCAGTTTAGATATCGTCAATGCCTTTAACTCCATTCCGTGGCCGCGAATAATAGAGGCTTTGGAGCACCACAATTTCCCAGTCTACTTGAAAGAAGTTATAAAAGATTATTTAAAAGATAGAAAAATAACGTTCAATTTCCGAAACGGTATCGGAACGCGGAAGTTAGAGTGTGGTGTTCCGCAGGGGTCCGTCCTGGGACCCCTCCTTTGGAATCTGGCGTACGACAAAGTACTCAGAACTCCGGTTCCGGAAGGGGTCGAAATCATCTGCTATGCAGATGATACCCTGATCGTCGCGGGTAGCGAAAGCTGGGAGGAGGCGGTTCGGCTGGCTGAGGACGGCGCGAAACGGATCACCGATGCCATAAGAGATATGGGGCTTAGGCTGGCGGCCGAGAAGACTGAAGCGATGTGGTTCTTCAAATCCACGCTTCGGTCAAGGCGCCCGCCTGAGCCGCTCATCATTGAGATCGGTGATAGGCCGGTCCTAGTGTCAAAATCAATTAAATATTTAGGTCTGCGCCTGGAGAGGACCTGGAGATGGAACGAACATTTCCAGGTCATTGGGCCTAAAATGGAGGCGGTAGCAGCTGCGCTCGGTAGGCTGCTGCCAAATCTGAGAGGTCCTGCGAGCTTAGCACGGCGATTGTATCGCAATACGGCTCACTCCGTGGGAATGTACGGAGCGCCGGTGTGGGCAGCGGATATTCAGGGAGATAAGAGCTGTTTAAAAATTGTAAATAGGGCGCAAAAGCTTATCTCTCTGAGGCTCGTCAGAGGGTATAGGACGGTGTCACTCGACGCGGCGTTAATACTAGCTAAGACAATCCCTTTTAAATATCTGGCTTTGGAGCAAGCCAGAATATATGATATTAAGAAAGAAATGGAAAATTCAGAGTTTGCATACCCACGGGGGTACATAAGCGGAGAGAAACGCCGTCTTCGAAACAAGTCAATTAGGAACTGGAGCGAGGAGCTGAAACAGTGTAGCAGCTCCTCGGGACAGAGGGTGGCGGATGCCTTTCTCCCATTCATGAAAGCATGGATGGGGGGAAGGCATGGTGCGCTCACGTTCAGAGCAACGCAAGTTGTGACGGGACATGGGTGCTTCGGCCACTATTTATACAAAATAGGGAAAGAGCCATCCGAGAAATGCCTGCATTGTGGGTGGGAATGCGATGATGCGGACCACGTACTTGGTCAGTGCCCGGAATGGGCCGAAAAAAGAGCCGTGCTGAGCGGGGTGGTACCGGGCGAAATTAATTTGAAAAACGTGGTTCGGGTAATCGTTAACAATCGCGAGGCGTGGGCGGCGTTCTCCACCTTCTGTGAGGACGTCATCTTGGATAAGGAAAGAAAAGAAAAGGAGAGGGAGGGTGATCCGTTGTCCGACAGAAGGGGTGGGCCGAGCCACGTCATCGCGTCGACTAGCTCCAGGGCTAACGATTAGCCTAAGGAAAGGCAGGGCACAGCGGGCGGGCGTGAGGTGTCCCGGATAATTGCAACCGGCGGGCTAAGCATATGCCAGACGAGCTCTGTGAGGCAAAATGGAAGTGGCACTGTACAGCAAATAGATTTGAAGTTAGAATGTAAATTAAAGTTAGCATACATTATTACAAAACTAAAAATTGCACTACATAACAGCAAGGAGCCTTCCATACATGTCCAAAGAGCGGGGGATAGAGTCACGCGGCCGCGATGAATTAAAAATCCAATCAAAATAAGGGGTAAAATTTGCACGGTGTAAAATCACGGTATGATGGTACGTAGAATGAATGACAACGCATTAAAGATAGAATGAATGTCTCAAAGAACGCATGCACGTGCGGCGATTAACAGGTATGCATGGGGAGTACGATAACGGTTGCACTCCCAAATTAAAATCGCTCTGGCAAGCAACGGTGCGGCTGCTCCGAAGAGCGTAGCGTGGCAACGTGCTATCGGGCACGTCACAGCGAAAGGAGCAGGCTAGGAAGAGAAGGAAGCGCCGGAGGATCCGGAATCGAAAGCGAGAACAGGATCCCCGGTCAGGCCTGTCGCTGACCCAGGCCTGCTCCGTCCACGGGGCGTACATAACGGAAAGTGGCTGTAGAACCACAGGATGGGTGTCGTGAGTGAAAAGCAACCGCGAAAAGTCTTGAATAAAGTAATGCGTACGCAAGAATGAATGAGTGATAGACGCGATCGTGAATGAAGGGCTCTGTTCGCTAAACTTAAAAGTAGAGTTGCGCCAATACATTTGCAGGAAAAGGTGCGAGGCCCTAGCACAATGAATGCCGAGGCATCACCGGGTGTCTCGAAAGCGACTCAGTGCGGGGAGATCGCTCAGGAGCAGTGAAAGCAGGGGTGGGGCTCTGCTGGAACATTGCACGTCTCCTGCGGCAGTATGAAGCGGTGCACTCTTACTCCGTGCACCGCGGTATATAGTGTTGCGCCCGTTGAATAAAAAAGCCTCAGTGATCGACATCCCTAATGTATATATAGATTAAGGAGTAAATTAAGCAATATTAGATTAAGCGCATAAAATCTAGACAATAAGACTAAATTAGATGGGAAATAAAAATAACTGCATAGAGTCGCGGTTAAAGAAAAGGGATGTGGACCACTGAGGCTGCCCACTTAGGGCCGGAATATTATCTCAAGCTCTCCAGAGCTAAAGGTCTCCTCGGGGAGCCTAGTGCGCGAGTTCAGTCAATCATAGAGTGAATTGTCTGTTATGCCGCTCACCGGAGAGGATTAAAGTAGAATCGAAAATGAAAGAAAGTAAAGTAAATAATGATTGACTGGGCAAAAAAGCCAGGCGGCTACCTTCCTGATTGAAAGAAAAGCGACAACGCGCGGGGAAGGATCGCATTTAGTATGACCTCACAATAAGTTCAAGAAAGAATAAATAGGCAAAATTATGAATATAGTAAATACAAAAGTTTCATGAGTAGGATGTCTTTAATAGTAAAACTAACGTATGTAAGGTTGACTAACATTAGGCGCACAGACACTAGTTCACACCACAATGGGGGGGCAGAGAGATGCTACAGACAGAGAAAGAGAGTAGATAATGATAGCTTAACGTTAATATAATAATAGCTGACGAACAGAGAAAAGGAACGCACGCGCACGGAACTCGACTAATTCACTAACTGACTAAGACTGACAACTAACTAAAGAGAGAGTCCTCTCATTTAAATCATGTCCTAAAACCTGTAAAGCATCCCAGCAATCCATTATCCATGCTCAGAGTCTCACCACACACAATGATCTCCCACCCTCACTGACACAACACAGTATGTGAATGTAGCGGGGCTATTACTTATACAGTGAGCTCCAACAATTCACAGACTAAGAGAAAACAGGCATGAGTGATTGCTTTCAAAGTCGCAGATAAATTAACATAATCTGTGGCAGAATTCGCAATGCCAAACACTCTCCCACCCACCCACCCACCTATTTGTATATCCACACAAGTTCTCTCACACTCATCCGTCCAAAAATCCTGTAAAATAGTAGTCCAATGCAGCCACGATTCCATACACAACACTTCACTGAGTCCAATTTCTAATTCAGTCCAGCGGTGAGGTGCTCTCCCATCTATTCCATGTCTCCATGATCTTGCAAGTTGAACAGGATATGACGGGTTCACAACTTGTACTCTGGACGAGACCGAACAGCTCGATGACCCACATGGGCAATATTTGGCACTGTAGCAGCAAACGTAAACTATCTGAAACGTTACAGACTTGTATTAGACAGAGTTAATAAAGACACATGAGCTATCAATATATTCAAATATATAGAGTATAGAAAGTTAACCCTTGTAGTTGTTGTTGTTTGAAGCAATCTCACGGCCACCCTAAAAACACAAACATATTAATAAGAGGTAACTGCGGCATAACCTCAAAAAGCGTGACGGTGCTATGATCGCCAACTCGTAAGAATCACTTACAAGGGAAAGCTGGCTCCCATTGAAGATCCCTGTTGTCACTGAAATCATCCTCGTTGGCAGCTCTCGGGAGTTGTATTCGAAATCGTAGATTTTTGATGTAAACAGGCAGCGGTTGCTGGCAATTCTCGCGCCGCACCGGGGCCGTCATGCTGTAAACGGGGAAATTAATTAGACCTTTTAAGGGCTAAAATTTTAGCGCGGAACTGCTTCTTGTAAATATAAAAGAAGCTTTAGATTTCGGATTAAGCAGGGGTCGGCAAGAATCGGCAATAATCCCAGAGAGTTGGCGTGATGAAAATGCGACGACACGTGGCAAGGGAGTTTCATGCTGTGGTTACAATTATGTGATTTCGCTTTTGCAAGGAGGCTTGCGATAAAGATAGAAAAGGGCTGTAATGAATAGAATTTTGAGGGGTTAAAGTGTATTGGAAATAAGCGACAAACTTGTCTCCTTCAGAGAAATGAACGTTGATGGTACGGTGAAGCACGTGCGATGATTAATCCAATACAATAGCACTTTCAGACGAAACAAGCACTGCACTTTGAGTTAGACAACTAGAGTTTAATCGGAAACGAACGAATGTAAACAATAAATAACGCGACAGAGCCTCCTATGAAATGGGAAATCACAGTAACTAATAACACGTAGAAGTTGTTACTCAGTTGGTCACACGCTAAGAAAGCACGCTACTTTTACCGAGTGAGCCGCGCCAGCGCCAACGCCTTCCTAAGACCGCGAACAGATTTAATTCAATTTGAAATAGAAAACACAGTATAAATACTGCGGGTAAATGGGAGGTGAAACAAGCAGCGGAACGGTAACTAGTAAAGGGTCGGAGGCCATGAAACATTAGTAGTGAAGTGGGAAGGCGAAGAGGCAAAGGTGCGGCGGACTAAATATAATTGTCGTAATAAATGGTTGGCAGTCTGTAAATCCTCTCCTTACTTTTAGTCTCACTCTTTCAAGCTCGTTTGTAGATCGGACTCTCCATGTCGCTTTGCACGTTACGTTCGGGTGCTGTGGCATACTTGAAATCTTTTGTAATAGCTCTGAAGCTCCCACTGGCACGCAGTTCTTTCCGCGATCGCGTATATAATTCTAGATAAATGCTTTAGTTGAAAAGTGATTGACTCTCCTTATGAGAGACAGTCTTGTAATTTAAATTCTTAATTGTGTGAAGCATTCTGTAATGTCAGCATAAAGTTTGCATATTATAAAAGTACGTGGGAATTAATCGTCGTTGATTCCCCACCACCTCGAAAAGAACGCAGCTAAGGAGAGGCTAAAGAGTAATAGCACTAAATAGCACTCTCTCTATTCTAGCTTCATTTTATAAACTCATTTGTAGACCGGACTTTCTATGCCGCTTCGCGCGCTGCGTGCAAGTGATGTAGCATGCTTTACGTCATTTGCAATAATTCTGGAAGCTCCCACTGGCGCTCAGTTCTTTCCGCGATCGCGTATTTAATTCTAGATAAATACTCTAATTGAAGAGTGATTGACTCTCCTTATGAGAGGCAGTCTTGTAATTTAAATTCTTAATTTGTGAGACACTCTGTAGTGTCAATATAAAGCTATATAAAATATAAAATCACGCGGGAATTAATCGTCGTTGATTCCCCACCACCTTGAAAAGAACGCAGCTAAAGCAGGGCTAAATAGCACTAGTCGCGTTGCGACCGCCGTGGCGTGCAGACGTGCTCCGCGAGTGCTCCGCGAGTGATCCGCGAGTAGCTTCGAGGAAGGGGAAATAATACGCGCGCGTTGGATAGAGTGTCGGAAATAATTTGTGTAACGCGGGACGATGGAATTTATTGCAACGGGATTAAAGCAATGAATTGCCCGGGCGTTATTAGTGCTGTTAATTCGTGGTCAAACAGAGTGTGGTGTGTTCTTTCGACGGACATTTTGAGAAAGACAACCAGACAAGGACTAGCAGAATCAACGACCAGCCAGGGATGGTCGAGGACCCGGTCCAGTAGGCGGTGGACAACACGATAAGCTCCCAATAAATTATCGGCTTTCGAATTAAAAGCAAAATTAAATGTAGCGTTTTGCGTCGCAGAATATTAGAAATTCATCAATACATGCGAAAATGTTTGTTATGCCGGGCGACCGTATCCACGCGAAACAATAGAGCGCGAGAAGAAAGGGGAAGGTACGCGACGCGGCTCAGGCATCGGCCGAGCCGCGGGTAAACAAAACAGGCCGACCGGCGGCTACCGGGTGGCACATACACGTGCAAAAAATAATATAACAAACAATTTTCGCAGTATTACAAACCGCTCGTACAACACATTAAATAGCACGCACGGCGGTTGCAGACGTTGCGCCGTGGCAACGGCGTCTCTCTCTCTCTCTCTCTCTCCCTCCCTCTCTTTCTTTCTCTCTCTCTCTCTCTCTCTCTCTCCCTGAATGAATGCCGGGATGAATTTAATGGTATGAATGTGGTTAAAATAAAGTAGTTATTTTATATGAACGCAGTGAGCTAAAGTGTGTATGGGGAAGGTGTTACCGAACATTTTCCTACAGTGAACTGCTCCAACCGTGCTGCGAGGTTGAACCGATGAGCAAGGCGCGACAACGGGTCACCGGGCCCGTCTCAGCGAAAGGGCAAAAGCTTGGATGAGGAGGAAGCGTCGCGTCGACCTGGCTCAAAAAATGAGTATGTGATCGCCGGCTAGGCCTGCCTATGACCCAAGCTTTACCCGTCCACGTGGCGAATCCATCGGCAAGTGGAAAGCGAACCACATGAACTGCTCCAACCTTGCTGCGAGGTTGAACCGATGAGCAAGGCGCGACAACGGGTCACCGGGCCCGTCTCAGCGAAAGGGCAAAAGCTTGGATGAGGAGGAAGCGTCGCGTCGACCTGGCTCAAAAAATGAGTATGTGATCGCCGGCTAGGCCTGCCTATGACCCAAGCTTTACCCGTCCACGTGGCGAATCCATCGGCATGTGGAAAGCGAACCACAGTATGCATGTTGTATCTTAAACTGTAAATGTAGCTTGTCAAGACAAAAGTCTTGGAAAAGGATGAATGCAAAGGTTCGCGACCGAGAATGCAGGGCTTATAATAAGATAGTTAAATCAAAATAGTGTTGCGAAATGTAATATCAGAAGTGCCAAGCCCGGGCACAATGAATGGCAAAGCATCACCGGATGCATTGCAGGCGACTCCAAACGTGGGAGATCGTTCAGGAGCAGGGAAAGCAGGGGTGGGGCCCTGCTGGACCATAGCACGTCTCCTGCGGCAGAATAAAGCGGTGCATCGTACTCCTGCACCGCGGTATGTAGAGTTGCGCGCGATTAGCTTAGGTCAAGCCTCGGGACACTTCCTTCTCAGCTTTAAGTTTAGCTAGGTGTTAAGATATAGTTGCGAGAGAAGGAAGGATGGTAGAGGCTGCCCTTCAGGGCCGGGTTATTATCTCAAGCTCTCCAGAGCTAAAGGTCTCCCCGGGGAACCTAGTACGCGCGCTCAGTTAACCATAGTTTGAGTTGTTACAATAAGTCGTTCATCGGAATGACTTTAGTAAATTCAATCATGATATTAATAACGTAAATACTGGTGGACTGAGCGAAAAAGCCAGGCGACCGCTTTCCTGATAACATAATGTTGCTACCGTGCGGACAAGGAAAAGCAAAAGTTAGAAGCACGATAAATAAGTCCACGCGCGGACAAAACAGGCAGAAGTAAGAACAACGAAATACAACAAATCTCACATTGAGGTCGATTCGCCGCGGGTGACCCAAAGCGAATCGACTTATATATGAGAATTAAATGTATACGCGCTCCCACACATCCAAAACTCGGGAAACAGGAAGAACCGAAAATATGCAATCTTCCTCGGATAGCATCTCGTTGAAACACCTACTCCAATTCCATTTCCCTAACTATACGAATAGAAAGCCTAATCGCGTTAATATATAAATCCTTTCCCAAAAAGCGGTCAGCAGGGCATCCAAACTGGGCCGACACTTCCCAGTTTCGGAAGAGAGGTGAGGGCCGTATTCGTTGATGAATTCTAACGACTTTATGCCGATGCGGTCCCAAGCCCTGGACGTCGCTTTGCGACGTCCAGAAGCAACCTGTCCATGTGGAGTAACGTCTGGTGTTTAGTCAGTCGAACCTGACATACTCTGGCTTCGCCCCAAAGAGGCCAGAGATCTTTTTTAAGATTCACCAGACGGTAAACAAAAAAAAAAAAAAAAAAAAAAAAAAAAAAAAAAAAAAAAAAAAAAAAAAAAAAAAAAAAAGGGCTAAATAGCACTAATAGCATTCTCTTTATTATAATTTCATTCTTCTAAACTCATTGGTAGACCGGACTTTCTATGCCGCTTCGCGCGCTGCGTGCAAGTGATGTAGCATGCTTTACGTCATTTGCAATAATTCTGGAAGCTCCCACTGGCGCTCAGTTCTTTCCGCGATCGCGTATTTAATTCTAGATAAATACTCTAATTGAAGAGTGATTGACTCTCCTTATGAGAGGCAGTCTTGTAATTTAAATTCTTAATTTTTGAGAAACTATGTAGTGTCAATATAAAGCTATATAAAATATAAAATCACGCGGGAATTAATCGTCGTTGATTCCCCACCACCTCGAAAAGAACGCAGCTAAAGCAGGGCTAAATAGCACTGTGGCGTGCAGACGTGCTCCGCGAGTGCTCCGCGAGTGATCCGCGAGTAGCTTCGAGGAAGGGGAAATAATACGCGCGCGTTGGACAGAGTGTCGGAAATAATTTGTGTAACGCGGGACGATGGAATTTATTGCAACGGGATTAAAGCAATGAATTCCCCGGGCGTTATTAGTGCTGTTAATTCGTGGTCAAACAGAGTGTGGTGTGTTCTTTCGACGGACATTTGGAGAAAGACAACCAGACAAGGACTAGCAGAATCAACGACCAGCCAGGGATGGTCGAGGACCCGGTCCAGTAGGCGGTGGACAACACGATAAGCTCCCAATAAATTATCGGCTTTCGAATTAAAAGCAAAATTAAATGTAGCGTTTTGCGTCGCAGAATATTATAAATTCATCAATACATGCGAAAATGTTTGTTATGCCGGGCGACCGTATCCACGCGAAACAATAGAGCGCGAGAAGAAAGGGGAAGGTACGCGACGCGGCTCAGGCATCGGCCGAGCCGCGGGTAAACAAAACAGGCCGACCGGCGGCTACCGGGTGGCACATACACGTGCAAAAAATAATATAACAGACAATTTTCGCAGTATTACAAACCGCTCGTACAACACATTAAATAGCACGCACGGCGGTTGCAGACGTTGCGCCGCGGCAACGGCGTCTCTCTCTCTCTCTCTCTCTCTCTCTCTCTCTCTCTCTCTCTCTCTCTCTCTCTCTCTCCCTCCCTCTCTTTCTTTCTCTCTCTCTCTCTCTCTCTCCCTGAATGAATGCCGGGATGAATTTAATGGTATGAATGTGGTTAAAATAAAGTAGTTATTTTATATCAACGCAGTGAGATAAAGTGTGTATGGGGAAGGTGTTACCGAACATTTTCCTACAGTGAACTGCTCCAACCGTGCTGCGAGGTTGAACCGATGAGCAAGGCGCGACAACGGGTCACCGGGCCCGTCTCAGCGAAAGGGCAAAAGCTTGGATGAGGAGGAAGCGTCGCGTCGACCTGGCTCAAAAAATGAGTATGTGATCGCCGGCTAGGCCTGCCTATGACCCAAGCTTTACCCGTCCACGTGGCGAATCCATCGGCAAGTGGAAAGCGAACCACATGAACTGCTCCAACCTTGCTGCGAGGTTGAACCGATGAGCAAGGCGCGACAACGGGTCACCGGGCCCGTCTCAGCGAAAGGGCAAAAGCTTGGATGAGGAGGAAGCGTCGCGTCGACCTGGCTCAAAAAATGAGTATGTGATCGCCGGCTAGGCCTGCCTATGACCCAAGCTTTACCCGTCCACGTGGCGAATCCACCGGCATGTGGAAAGCGAACCACAGTATGCATGTTGTATCTTAAACTGTAAATAAAGACATAATTTGTATCTTGTCAAGACAAAAGTCTTGGAAAAGGATGAATGCAAAGGTTCGCGACCGAGAATGCAGGGCTTATAATAAGATAATCAAATCAAAATAGTGTTGCGAAATGTAATATCAGAAGTGCCAAGCCCGGGCACAATGAATGGCAAAGCATCACCGGATGCATTGCAGGCGACTCCAAACGGGGGAGATCGCTCAGGAGCAGGGAAAGCAGGGGTGGGGCCCTGCTGGACCATAGCACGTCTCCTGCGGCAGAATAAAGCGGTGCATCGTACTCCTGCACCGCGGTATGTAGAGTTGCGCGCGATTAGCTTAGGTCAAGCCTCGGGACACTTCCTTCTCAGCTTTAAGTTTAGCTAGGTGTTAAGATATAGTTGCGAGAGAAGGAAGGATGGTAGAGGCTGCCCTTCAGGGCCGGGTTATTATCTCAAGCTCTCCAGAGCTAAAGGTCTCCCCGGGGAACCTAGTACGCGCGCTCAGTTAACCATAGTTTGAGTTGTTACAATAAGTCGTTCATCGGAATGACTTTAGTAAATTCAATCATGATATTAATAACGTAAATACTGGTGGACTGAGCGAAAAAGCCAGGCGACCGCTTTCCCGATAACATAATGTTGCTACCGTGCGGACAAGGAAAAGCAAAATTTAGAAGCACGATAAATAAGTCCACGCGCGGACAAAACAGGCAGAAGTAAGAACAACGAAATACAACAAATCTCACATTGAGGTCGATTCGCCACGGGTGACCCAAAGCGAATCGACTTATATATGAGAATTAAATGTATACGCGCTCCCACACATCCAAAACTCGGGAAACAGGAAGAACCGAAAATATGCAATCTTCCTCGGATAGCATCTCGTTGAAACACCTACTCCAATTTCATTTCCCTAACTATACGAATGGAAAGCCTAATCGCGTTAATTTATAAATCCTTTCCCAAAAAGCGGTCAGCAGGGCATCCAAACTGGGCCGACACTTCCCAGTTTCGGAAGAGAGGTGAGGGCCGTATTCGTTGATGAATTCTAACGACTTTATGCCGATGCGGTCCCAAGCCCTGGACGTCGCTTTGCGACGTCCAGAAGCAACCTGTCCATGTGGAGTAACGTCTGGTGTTTAGTCAGTCGAACCTGACATACTCTGGCTTCGCCCCAAAGAGGCCAGAGATCTTTTTTAAGATTCACCAGACGGTAAACAAAAAAAAAAAAAAAAAAAAGGGCTAAATAGCACTCCTCAAAAAGCGTGACGGTGCTATGATCGCCAACTCGTAAGAATCACTTACAAGGGAAAGCTGGCTCCCATTGAAGATCCCTGTTGTCACTGAAATCATCCTCGTTGGCAGCTCTCGGGAGTTGTATTCGAAATCGTAGATTTTTGATGTAAACAGGCAGCGGTTGCTGGCAATTCTCGCGCCGCACCGGGGCCGTCATGCTGTAAACGGGGAAATTAATTAGACCTTTTAAGGGCTAAAATTTTAGCGCGGAACTGCTTCTTGTAAATATAAAAGAAGCTTTAGATTTCGGATTAAGCAGGGGTCGGCAAGAATCGGCAATAATCCCAGAGAGTTGGCGTGATGAAAATGCGACGACACGTGGCAAGGGAGTTTCATGCTGTGGTTACAATTATGTGATTTCGCTTTTGCAAGGAGGCTTGCGATAAAGATAGAAAAGGGCTGTAATGAATAGAATTTTGAGGGGTTAAAGTGTATTGGAAATAAGCGACAAACTTGTCTCCTTCAGAGAAATGAACGTTGATGGTACGGTGAAGCACGTGCGATGATTAATCCAATACAATAGCACTTTCAGACGAAACAAGCACTGCACTTTGAGTTAGACAACTAGAGTTTAATCGGAAACGAACGAATGTAAACAATAAATAACGCGACAGAGCCTCCTATGAAATGGGAAATCACAGTAACTAATAACACGTAGAAGTTGTTACTCAGTTGGTCACACGCTAAGAAAGCACGCTACTTTTACCGAGTGAGCCGCGCCAGCGCCAACGCCTTCCTAAGACCGCGAACAGATTTAATTCAATTTGAAATAGAAAACACAGTATAAATACTGCGGGTAAATGGGAGGTGAAACAAGCAGCGGAACGGTAACTAGTAAAGGGTCGGAGGCCATGAAACATTAGTAGTGAAGTGGGAAGGCGAAGAGGCAAAGGTGCGGCGGACTAAATATAATTGTCGTAATAAATGGTTGGCAGTCTGTAAATCCTCTCCTTACTTTTAGTCTCACTCTTTCAAGCTCGTTTGTAGATCGGACTCTCCATGTCGCTTTGCACGTTACGTTCGGGTGCTGTGGCATACTTGAAATCTTTTGTAATAGCTCTGAAGCTCCCACTGGCACGCAGTTCTTTCCGCGATCGCGTATATAATTCTAGATAAATGCTTTAGTTGAAAAGTGATTGACTCTCCTTATGAGAGACAGTCTTGTAATTTAAATTCTTAATTGTGTGAAGCATTCTGTAATGTCAGCATAAAGTTTGCATATTATAAAAGTACGTGGGAATTAATCGTCGTTGATTCCCCACCACCTCGAAAAGAACGCAGCTAAGGAGAGGCTAAAGAGTAATAGCACTAAATAGCACTCTCTCTATTCTAGCTTCATTTTATAAACTCATTTGTAGACCGGACTTTCTATGCCGCTTCGCGCGCTGCGTGCAAGTGATGTAGCATGCTTTACGTCATTTGCAATAATTCTGGAAGCTCCCACTGGCGCTCAGTTCTTTCCGCGATCGCGTATTTAATTCTAGATAAATACTCTAATTGAAGAGTGATTGACTCTCCTTATGAGAGGCAGTCTTGTAATTTAAATTCTTAATTTTTGAGACACTATGTAGTGTCAATATAAAGCTATATAAAATATAAAATCACGCGGGAATTAATCGTCGTTGATTCCCCACCACCTCGAAAAGAACGCAGCTAAAGCAGGGCTAAATAGCACTCACAGTATGTGAATGTAGCGGGGCTATTACTTATACAGTGAGCTCCAACAATTCACAGACTAAGAGAAAACAGGCATGAGTGATTGCTTTCAAAGTCGCAGATAAATTAACATAATCTGTGGCAGAATTCGCAATGCCAAACACTCTCCCACCCACCCACCCACCTATTTGTATATCCACACAAGTTCTCTCACACTCATCCGTCCAAAAATCCTGTAAAATAGTAGTCCAATGCAGCCACGATTCCATACACAACACTTCACTGAGTCCAATTTCTAATTCAGTCCAGCGGTGAGGTGCTCTCCCATCTATTCCATGTCTCCATGATCTTGCAAGTTGAACAGGATATGACGGGTTCACAACTTGTACTCTGGACGAGACCGAACAGCTCGATGACCCACATGGGCAATATTTGGCACTGTAGCAGCAAACGTAAACTATCTGAAACGTTACAGACTTGTATTAGACAGAGTTAATAAAGACACATGAGCTATCAATATATTCAAATATATAGAGTATAGAAAGTTAACCCTTGTAGTTGTTGTTGTTTGAAGCAATCTCACGGCCACCCTAAAAACACAAACATATTAATAAGAGGTAACTGCGGCATAACCTCAAAAAGCGTGACGGTGCTATGATCGCCAACTCGTAAGAATCACTTACAAGGGAAAGCTGGCTCCCATTGAAGATCCCTGTTGTCACTGAAATCATCCTCGTTGGCAGCTCTCGGGAGTTGTATTCGAAATCGTAGATTTTTGATGTAAACAGGCAGCGGTTGCTGGCAATTCTCGCGCCGCACCGGGGCCGTCATGCTGTAAACGGGGAAATTAATTAGACCTTTTAAGGGCTAAAATTTTAGCGCGGAACTGCTTCTTGTAAATATAAAAGAAGCTTTAGATTTCGGATTAAGCAGGGGTCGGCAAGAATCGGCAATAATCCCAGAGAGTTGGCGTGATGAAAATGCGACGACACGTGGCAAGGGAGTTTCATGCTGTGGTTACAATTATGTGATTTCGCTTTTGCAAGGAGGCTTGCGATAAAGATAGAAAAGGGCTGTAATGAATAGAATTTTGAGGGGTTAAAGTGTATTGGAAATAAGCGACAAACTTGTCTCCTTCAGAGAAATGAACGTTGATGGTACGGTGAAGCACGTGCGATGATTAATCCAATACAATAGCACTTTCAGACGAAACAAGCACTGCACTTTGAGTTAGACAACTAGAGTTTAATCGGAAACGAACGAATGTAAACAATAAATAACGCGACAGAGCCTCCTATGAAATGGGAAATCACAGTAATTAATAACACGTAGAAGTTGTTACTCAGTTGGTCACACGCTAAGAAAGCACGCTACTTTTACCGAGTGAGCCGCGCCAGCGCCAACGCCTTCCTAAGACCGCGAACAGATTTAATTCAATTTGAAATAGAAAACACAGTATAAATACTGCGGGTAAATGGGAGGTGAAACAAGCAGCGGAACGGTAACTAGTAAAGGGTCGGAGGCCATGAAACATTAGTAGTGAAGTGGGAAGGCGAAGAGGCAAAGGTGCGGCGGACTAAATATAATTGTCGTAATAAATGGTTGGCAGTCTGTAAATCCTCTCCTTACTTTTAGTCTCACTCTTTCAAGCTCGTTTGTAGATCGGACTCTCCATGTCGCTTTGCACGTTACGTTCGGGTGCTGTGGCATACTTGAAATCTTTTGTAATAGCTCTGAAGCTCCCACTGGCACGCAGTTCTTTCCGCGATCGCGTATATAATTCTAGATAAATGCTTTAGTTGAAAAGTGATTGACTCTCCTTATGAGAGACAGTCTTGTAATTTAAATTCTTAATTGTGTGAAGCATTCTGTAATGTCAGCATAAAGTTTGCATATTATAAAAGTACGTGGGAATTAATCGTCGTTGATTCCCCACCACCTCGAAAAGAACGCAGCTAAGGAGAGGCTAAAGAGTAATAGCACTAAATAGCACTCTCTCTATTCTAGCTTCATTTTATAAACTCATTTGTAGACCGGACTTTCTATGCCGCTTCGCGCGCTGCGTGCAAGTGATGTAGCATGCTTTACGTCATTTGCAATAATTCTGGAAGCTCCCACTGGCGCTCAGTTCTTTCCGCGATCGCGTATTTAATTCTAGATAAATACTCTAATTGAAGAGTGATTGACTCTCCTTATGAGAGGCAGTCTTGTAATTTAAATTCTTAATTTGTGAGACACTCTGTAGTGTCAATATAAAGCTATATAAAATATAAAATCACGCGGGAATTAATCGTCGTTGATTCCCCACCACCTTGAAAAGAACCCAGCTAAAGCAGGGCTAAATAGCACTAATAGCATTCTCTTTATTATAATTTCATTCTTCTAAACTCATTGGTAGACCGGACTTTCTATGCCGCTTCGCGCGCTGCGTGCAAGTGATGTAGCATGCTTTACGTCATTTGCAATAATTCTGGAAGCTCCCACTGGCGCTCAGTTCTTTCCGCGATCGCGTATTTAATTCTAGATAAATACTCTAATTGAAGAGTGATTGACTCTCCTTATGAGAGGCAGTCTTGTAATTTAAATTCTTAATTTTTGAGAAACTATGTAGTGTCAATATAAAGCTATATAAAATATAAAATCACGCGGGAATTAATCGTCGTTGATTCCCCACCACCTCGAAAAGAACGCAGCTAAAGCAGGGCTAAATAGCACTCACTTTCAGACGAAACAAGCACTGCACTTTGAGTTAGACAACTAGAGTTTAATCGGAAACGAACGAATGTAAACAATAAATAACGCGACAGAGCCTCCTATGAAATGGGAAATCACAGTAACTAATAACACGTAGAAGTTGTTACTCAGTTGGTCACACGCTAAGAAAGCACGCTACTTTTACCGAGTGAGCCGCGCCAGCGCCAACGCCTTCCTAAGACCGCGAACAGATTTAATTCAATTTGAAATAGAAAACACAGTATAAATACTGCGGGTAAATGGGAGGTGAAACAAGCAGCGGAACGGTAACTAGTAAAGGGTCGGAGGCCATGAAACATTAGTAGTGAAGTGGGAAGGCGAAGAGGCAAAGGTGCGGCGGACTAAATATAATTGTCGTAATAAATGGTTGGCAGTCTGTAAATCCTCTCCTTACTTTTAGTCTCACTCTTTCAAGCTCGTTTGTAGATCGGACTCTCCATGTCGCTTTGCACGTTACGTTCGGGTGCTGTGGCATACTTGAAATCTTTTGTAATAGCTCTGAAGCTCCCACTGGCACGCAGTTCTTTCCGCGATCGCGTATATAATTCTAGATAAATGCTTTAGTTGAAAAGTGATTGACTCTCCTTATGAGAGACAGTCTTGTAATTTAAATTCTTAATTGTGTGAAGCATTCTGTAATGTCAGCATAAAGTTTGCATATTATAAAAGTACGTGGGAATTAATCGTCGTTGATTCCCCACCACCTCGAAAAGAACGCAGCTAAGGAGAGGCTAAAGAGTAATAGCACTAAATAGCACTCTCTCTATTCTAGCTTCATTTTATAAACTCATTTGTAGACCGGACTTTCTATGCCGCTTCGCGCGCTGCGTGCAAGTGATGTAGCATGCTTTACGTCATTTGCAATAATTCTGGAAGCTCCCACTGGCGCTCAGTTCTTTCCGCGATCGCGTATTTAATTCTAGATAAATACTCTAATTGAAGAGTGATTGACTCTCCTTATGAGAGGCAGTCTTGTAATTTAAATTCTTAATTTTTGAGACACTCTGTAGTGTCAATATAAAGCTATATAAAATATAAAATCACGCGGGAATTAATCGTCGTTGATTCCCCACCACCTCGAAAAGAACGCAGCTAAAGCAGGGCTAAATAGCACTACTACTCTCTCCTGTATACTCTATATAATAATATATGCTTTTAACGAGATGTCTGACTCATGAAACAAAATGTATGCGGACTCAAAATGTCTCCCAAAATTGCGGGAAGCAGGAAGGAACAACAAATTGTAATCTTCCTCGATAACTTCGACAATAAAACAATGTCAATTTATTGTATCCAAATCATTGTCCTAAAAATCACGATTAAATGCCTAATAGTTTGATTTGTATTCCTATTCCATAAAGGGTGGTCAGCAGGGCATCCGAGCTGGGCCGCAACTTCCCAGTTTTCGGAGGAGGGGGGGTTGTATTCGTGATGAATTCGAGAGAATGTACCGTTACAGCCCCGCGCCCTGGGCGTCGCCGCGCGACGTCCAGAGGTACCCTCCCCAGTGGAGTAACGTCCGGTTTTAGTCAGTAGGAATCTGACATACGCTGCCCTCCTCCCCAATGGAGGGCAGAAGTCTTCCGAAGATTTCCTGGACGTAAAAAAAAAAAAAAAAAAAAGGGCTAAATAGCACTACTACTCTCTCCTGTATACTCTATATAATAATATATGCTTTTAACGAGATGTCTGACTCATGAAACAAAATGTATGCGGACTCAAAATGTCTCCCAAAATTGCGGGAAGCAGGAAGGAACAACAAATTGTAATCTTCCTCGATAACTTCGACAATAAAACAATGTCAATTTATTGTATCCAAATCATTGTCCTAAAAATCACGATTAAATGCCTAATAGTTGATTTGTATTCCTATTCCATAAAGGGTGGTCAGCAGGGCATCCGAGCTGGGCCGCAACTTCCCAGTTTTCGGAGGAGGGGGGGTTGTATTCGTGATGAATTCGAGAGAATGTACCGTTACAGCCCCGCGCCCTGGGCGTCGCCGCGCGACGTCCAGAGGTACCCTCCCCAGTGGAGTAACGTCCGGTTTTAGTCAGTAGGAATCTGACATACGCTGCCCTCCTCCCCAATGGAGGGCAGAAGTCTTCCGAAGATTTCCTGGACGTAAAAAAAAAAAAAAAAAAAAAAAAGGGCTAAATAGCACTACTACTCTCTCCTGTATACTCTATATAATAATATATGCTTTTAACGAGATGTCTGACTCATGAAACAAAATGTATGCGGACTCAAAATGTCTCCCAAAATTGCGGGAAGCAGGAAGGAACAACAAATTGTAATCTTCCTCGATAACTTCGACAATAAAACAATGTCAATTTATTGTATCCAAATCATTGTCCTAAAAATCACGATTAAATGCCTAATAGTTTGATTTGTATTCCTATTCCATAAAGGGTGGTCAGCAGGGCATCCGAGCTGGGCCGCAACTTCCCAGTTTTCGGAGGAGGGGGGGTTGTATTCGTGATGAATTCGAGAGAATGTACCGTTACAGCCCCGCGCCCTGGGCGTCGCCGCGCGACGTCCAGAGGTACCCTCCCCAGTGGAGTAACGTCCGGTTTTAGTCAGTAGGAATCTGACATACGCTGCCCTCCTCCCCAATGGAGGGCAGAAGTCTTCCGAAGATTTCCTGGACGTAAAAAAAAAAAAAAAAAAAGGGCTAAATAGCACTCCTCAAAAAGCGTGACGGTGCTATGATCGCCAACTCGTAAGAATCACTTACAAGGGAAAGCTGGCTCCCATTGAAGATCCCTGTTGTCACTGAAATCATCCTCGTTGGCAGCTCTCGGGAGTTGTATTCGAAATCGTAGATTTTTGATGTAAACAGGCAGCGGTTGCTGGCAATTCTCGCGCCGCACCGGGGCCGTCATGCTGTAAACGGGGAAATTAATTAGACCTTTTAAGGGCTAAAATTTTAGCGCGGAACTGCTTCTTGTAAATATAAAAGAAGCTTTAGATTTCGGATTAAGCAGGGGTCGGCAAGAATCGGCAATAATCCCAGAGAGTTGGCGTGATGAAAATGCGACGACACGTGGCAAGGGAGTTTCATGCTGTGGTTACAATTATGTGATTTCGCTTTTGCAAGGAGGCTTGCGATAAAGATAGAAAAGGGCTGTAATGAATAGAATTTTGAGGGGTTAAAGTGTATTGGAAATAAGCGACAAACTTGTCTCCTTCAGAGAAATGAACGTTGATGGTACGGTGAAGCACGTGCGATGATTAATCCAATACAATAGCACTTTCAGACGAAACAAGCACTGCACTTTGAGTTAGACAACTAGAGTTTAATCGGAAACGAACGAATGTAAACAATAAATAACGCGACAGAGCCTCCTATGAAATGGGAAATCACAGTAACTAATAACACGTAGAAGTTGTTACTCAGTTGGTCACACGCTAAGAAAGCACGCTACTTTTACCGAGTGAGCCGCGCCAGCGCCAACGCCTTCCTAAGACCGCGAACAGATTTAATTCAATTTGAAATAGAAAACACAGTATAAATACTGCGGGTAAATGGGAGGTGAAACAAGCAGCGGAACGGTAACTAGTAAAGGGTCGGAGGCCATGAAACATTAGTAGTGAAGTGGGAAGGCGAAGAGGCAAAGGTGCGGCGGACTAAATATAATTGTCGTAATAAATGGTTGGCAGTCTGTAAATCCTCTCCTTACTTTTAGTCTCACTCTTTCAAGCTCGTTTGTAGATCGGACTCTCCATGTCGCTTTGCACGTTACGTTCGGGTGCTGTGGCATACTTGAAATCTTTTGTAATAGCTCTGAAGCTCCCACTGGCACGCAGTTCTTTCCGCGATCGCGTATATAATTCTAGATAAATGCTTTAGTTGAAAAGTGATTGACTCTCCTTATGAGAGACAGTCTTGTAATTTAAATTCTTAATTGTGTGAAGCATTCTGTAATGTCAGCATAAAGTTTGCATATTATAAAAGTACGTGGGAATTAATCGTCGTTGATTCCCCACCACCTCGAAAAGAACGCAGCTAAGGAGAGGCTAAAGAGTAATAGCACTAAATAGCACTCTCTCTATTCTAGCTTCATTTTATAAACTCATTTGTAGACCGGACTTTCTATGCCGCTTCGCGCGCTGCGTGCAAGTGATGTAGCATGCTTTACGTCATTTGCAATAATTCTGGAAGCTCCCACTGGCGCTCAGTTCTTTCCGCGATCGCGTATTTAATTCTAGATAAATACTCTAATTGAAGAGTGATTGACTCTCCTTATGAGAGGCAGTCTTGTAATTTAAATTCTTAATTTTTGAGACACTATGTAGTGTCAATATAAAGCTATATAAAATATAAAATCACGCGGGAATTAATCGTCGTTGATTCCCCACCACCTCGAAAAGAACGCAGCTAAAGCAGGGCTAAATAGCACTAGTTAAATCAAAATAGTGTTGCGAAATGTAATATCAGAAGTGCCAAGCCCGGGCACAATGAATGGCAAAGCATCACCGGATGCATTGCAGGCGACTCCAAACGTGGGAGATCGTTCAGGAGCAGGGAAAGCAGGGGTGGGGCCCTGCTGGACCATAGCACGTCTCCTGCGGCAGAATAAAGCGGTGCATCGTACTCCTGCACCGCGGTATGTAGAGTTGCGCGCGATTAGCTTAGGTCAAGCCTCGGGACACTTCCTTCTCAGCTTTAAGTTTAGCTAGGTGTTAAGATATAGTTGCGAGAGAAGGAAGGATGGTAGAGGCTGCCCTTCAGGGCCGGGTTATTATCTCAAGCTCTCCAGAGCTAAAGGTCTCCCCGGGGAACCTAGTACGCGCGCTCAGTTAACCATAGTTTGAGTTGTTACAATAAGTCGTTCATCGGAATGACTTTAGTAAATTCAATCATGATATTAATAACGTAAATACTGGTGGACTGAGCGAAAAAGCCAGGCGACCGCTTTCCTGATAACATAATGTTGCTACCGTGCGGACAAGGAAAAGCAAAAGTTAGAAGCACGATAAATAAGTCCACGCGCGGACAAAACAGGCAGAAGTAAGAACAACGAAATACAACAAATCTCACATTGAGGTCGATTCGCCGCGGGTGACCCAAAGCGAATCGACTTATATATGAGAATTAAATGTATACGCGCTCCCACACATCCAAAACTCGGGAAACAGGAAGAACCGAAAATATGCAATCTTCCTCGGATAGCATCTCGTTGAAACACCTACTCCAATTCCATTTCCCTAACTATACGAATAGAAAGCCTAATCGCGTTAATATATAAATCCTTTCCCAAAAAGCGGTCAGCAGGGCATCCAAACTGGGCCGACACTTCCCAGTTTCGGAAGAGAGGTGAGGGCCGTATTCGTTGATGAATTCTAACGACTTTATGCCGATGCGGTCCCAAGCCCTGGACGTCGCTTTGCGACGTCCAGAAGCAACCTGTCCATGTGGAGTAACGTCTGGTGTTTAGTCAGTCGAACCTGACATACTCTGGCTTCGCCCCAAAGAGGCCAGAGATCTTTTTTAAGATTCACCAGACGGTAAACAAAAAAAAAAAAAAAAAAAAAAAAGGGCTAAATAGCACTGCCCTGGACGTCGCTTTGCGACGTCCAGAAGCAACCTGTCCATGTGGAGTAACGTCTGGTGTTTAGTCAGTCGAACCTGACATACTCTGGCTTCGCCCCAAAGAGGCCAGAGATCTTTTTTAAGATTCACCAGACGGTAAACAAAAAAAAAAAAAAAAAAAAAAAAAAAAAGGGCTAAATAGCACTGAATGAATGAGTGATAGACGCGATCGTGAATGAAGGGCTCTGTTCGCTAAACTTAAAAGTAGAGTTGCGCCAATACATTTGCAGGAAAAGGTGCGAGGCCCTAGCACAATGAATGCCGAGGCATCACCGGGTGTCTCGAAAGCGACTCAGTGCGGGGAGATCGCTCAGGAGCAGTGAAAGCAGGGGTGGGGCTCTGCTGGAACATTGCACGTCTCCTGCGGCAGTATGAAGCGGTGCACTCTTACTCCGTGCACCGCGGTATATAGTGTTGCGCCCGTTGAATAAAAAAGCCTCAGTGATCGACATCCCTAATGTATATATAGATTAAGGAGTAAATTAAGCAATATTAGATTAAGCGCATAAAATCTAGACAATAAGACTAAATTAGATGGGAAATAAAAATAACTGCATAGAGTCGCGGTTAAAGAAAAGGGATGTGGACCACTGAGGCTGCCCACTTAGGGCCGGAATATTATCTCAAGCTCTCCAGAGCTAAAGGTCTCCTCGGGGAGCCTAGTGCGCGAGTTCAGTCAATCATAGAGTGAATTGTCTGTTATGCCGCTCACCGGAGAGGATTAAAGTAGAATCGAAAATGAAAGAAAGTAAAGTAAATAATGATTGACTGGGCAAAAAAGCCAGGCGGCTACCTTCCTGATTGAAAGAAAAGCGACAACGCGCGGGGAAGGATCGCATTTAGTATGACCTCACAATAAGTTCAAGAAAGAATAAATAGGCAAAATTATGAATATAGTAAATACAAAAGTTTCATGAGTAGGATGTCTTTAATAGTAAAACTAACGTATGTAAGGTTGACTAACATTAGGCGCACAGACACTAGTTCACACCACAATGGGGGGGCAGAGAGATGCTACAGACAGAGAAAGAGAGTAGATAATGATAGCTTAACGTTAATATAATAATAGCTGACGAACAGAGAAAAGGAACGCACGCGCACGGAACTCGACTAATTCACTAACTGACTAAGACTGACAACTAACTAAAGAGAGAGTCCTCTCATTTAAATCATGTCCTAAAACCTGTAAAGCATCCCAGCAATCCATTATCCATGCTCAGAGTCTCACCACACACAATGATCTCCCACCCTCACTGACACAACACAGTATGTGAATGTAGCGGGGCTATTACTTATACAGTGAGCTCCAACAATTCACAGACTAAGAGAAAACAGGCATGAGTGATTGCTTTCAAAGTCGCAGATAAATTAACATAATCTGTGGCAGAATTCGCAATGCCAAACACTCTCCCACCCACCCACCCACCTATTTGTATATCCACACAAGTTCTCTCACACTCATCCGTCCAAAAATCCTGTAAAATAGTAGTCCAATGCAGCCACGATTCCATACACAACACTTCACTGAGTCCAATTTCTAATTCAGTCCAGCGGTGAGGTGCTCTCCCATCTATTCCATGTCTCCATGATCTTGCAAGTTGAACAGGATATGACGGGTTCACAACTTGTACTCTGGACGAGACCGAACAGCTCGATGACCCACATGGGCAATATTTGGCACTGTAGCAGCAAACGTAAACTATCTGAAACGTTACAGACTTGTATTAGACAGAGTTAATAAAGACACATGAGCTATCAATATATTCAAATATATAGAGTATAGAAAGTTAACCCTTGTAGTTGTTGTTGTTTGAAGCAATCTCACGGCCACCCTAAAAACACAAACATATTAATAAGAGGTAACTGCGGCATAACCTCAAAAAGCGTGACGGTGCTATGATCGCCAACTCGTAAGAATCACTTACAAGGGAAAGCTGGCTCCCATTGAAGATCCCTGTTGTCACTGAAATCATCCTCGTTGGCAGCTCTCGGGAGTTGTATTCGAAATCGTAGATTTTTGATGTAAACAGGCAGCGGTTGCTGGCAATTCTCGCGCCGCACCGGGGCCGTCATGCTGTAAACGGGGAAATTAATTAGACCTTTTAAGGGCTAAAATTTTAGCGCGGAACTGCTTCTTGTAAATATAAAAGAAGCTTTAGATTTCGGATTAAGCAGGGGTCGGCAAGAATCGGCAATAATCCCAGAGAGTTGGCGTGATGAAAATGCGACGACACGTGGCAAGGGAGTTTCATGCTGTGGTTACAATTATGTGATTTCGCTTTTGCAAGGAGGCTTGCGATAAAGATAGAAAAGGGCTGTAATGAATAGAATTTTGAGGGGTTAAAGTGTATTGGAAATAAGCGACAAACTTGTCTCCTTCAGAGAAATGAACGTTGATGGTACGGTGAAGCACGTGCGATGATTAATCCAATACAATAGCACTTTCAGACGAAACAAGCACTGCACTTTGAGTTAGACAACTAGAGTTTAATCGGAAACGAACGAATGTAAACAATAAATAACGCGACAGAGCCTCCTATGAAATGGGAAATCACAGTAACTAATAACACGTAGAAGTTGTTACTCAGTTGGTCACACGCTAAGAAAGCACGCTACTTTTACCGAGTGAGCCGCGCCAGCGCCAACGCCTTCCTAAGACCGCGAACAGATTTAATTCAATTTGAAATAGAAAACACAGTATAAATACTGCGGGTAAATGGGAGGTGAAACAAGCAGCGGAACGGTAACTAGTAAAGGGTCGGAGGCCATGAAACATTAGTAGTGAAGTGGGAAGGCGAAGAGGCAAAGGTGCGGCGGACTAAATATAATTGTCGTAATAAATGGTTGGCAGTCTGTAAATCCTCTCCTTACTTTTAGTCTCACTCTTTCAAGCTCGTTTGTAGATCGGACTCTCCATGTCGCTTTGCACGTTACGTTCGGGTGCTGTGGCATACTTGAAATCTTTTGTAATAGCTCTGAAGCTCCCACTGGCACGCAGTTCTTTCCGCGATCGCGTATATAATTCTAGATAAATGCTTTAGTTGAAAAGTGATTGACTCTCCTTATGAGAGACAGTCTTGTAATTTAAATTCTTAATTGTGTGAAGCATTCTGTAATGTCAGCATAAAGTTTGCATATTATAAAAGTACGTGGGAATTAATCGTCGTTGATTCCCCACCACCTCGAAAAGAACGCAGCTAAGGAGAGGCTAAAGAGTAATAGCACTAAATAGCACTCTCTCTATTCTAGCTTCATTTTATAAACTCATTTGTAGACCGGACTTTCTATGCCGCTTCGCGCGCTGCGTGCAAGTGATGTAGCATGCTTTACGTCATTTGCAATAATTCTGGAAGCTCCCACTGGCGCTCAGTTCTTTCCGCGATCGCGTATTTAATTCTAGATAAATACTCTAATTGAAGAGTGATTGACTCTCCTTATGAGAGGCAGTCTTGTAATTTAAATTCTTAATTTGTGAGACACTCTGTAGTGTCAATATAAAGCTATATAAAATATAAAATCACGCGGGAATTAATCGTCGTTGATTCCCCACCACCTTGAAAAGAACGCAGCTAAAGCAGGGCTAAATAGCACTAATAGCATTCTCTTTATTATAATTTCATTCTTCTAAACTCATTGGTAGACCGGACTTTCTATGCCGCTTCGCGCGCTGCGTGCAAGTGATGTAGCATGCTTTACGTCATTTGCAATAATTCTGGAAGCTCCCACTGGCGCTCAGTTCTTTCCGCGATCGCGTATTTAATTCTAGATAAATACTCTAATTGAAGAGTGATTGACTCTCCTTATGAGAGGCAGTCTTGTAATTTAAATTCTTAATTTTTGAGAAACTATGTAGTGTCAATATAAAGCTATATAAAATATAAAATCACGCGGGAATTAATCGTCGTTGATTCCCCACCACCTCGAAAAGAACGCAGCTAAAGCAGGGCTAAATAGCACTGAACGTGAAAAAACTAGATAGGGACGTCCTGGCTGCCGCGACGGTTAGTGCGACGTGGTCCGGCGCGGGCACGGAGGCGTCTAACTTCGACTTTGAGCCAGACCCGGAGGCAGAAAAGTTTAGAAAAATGTTAACGGAGATCTGCGACGCGGCAATGCCCAGGAAGCGTCCTGGAAAGCGTAACGCGGTCTACTGGTGGACGGAGGACATCGCCAACCTGCGAAAGGAATCTGGGGATGCCCGCCGTCGCTGGCAAAGACTGCGTAGAGCGGGCGGGGCGGATTCCGGCCTGATCCAAACCGCATACGAGGACTACGTACAGTCTCGTAAAAAACTAGGCGCAGAAATTAGAAAGGCAAAGTCGGAATCCTGGTCGGAACTAGTAGATTCGGTAGACACAGACCCGTGGGGTAAGCCATATAAAATCATTTTAAAAAAGTTAAGGCCGTCCGAGGCTCCTCTAACGGAGAGGCTAGATCCGGAATTCCTAAATAACGTAATTGATACTCTCTTTCCACGGCGATTGGAAAGATTAGCAAATAGCCCCATAAGGGAAATAATAGAATGGAGGGATGAATTGAAAGTCACAGATAAGGAATTCACGGATGCTCTAAAAGCTTTGGGGAATAAGGCACCGGGTCCGGATGGAGTTCCGGGCAGGGTTCTCGCGGCAATAGCCAAGGATGCGGGCGCCGAAATGAGGCGCCTCTTCAATGGCTGTTTAGAGAAGGGCAGATTCCCGGGAATCTGGAAGACAGCCAAACTCGTCCTCCTGCAAAAAGAGGGCAAACCGGCGGATACGCCCTCCGCGTACAGGCCAATATGCCTGTTGGACGAGGTTAACAAAACGTTTGAGAGGGTGATTTCGGCCCGCCTCGTAAAACATTTAGAATCAATTGGACCGGATCTTCACACAAGCCAGTTTGGCTTTAGAGGAAGGCGGTCCACTGTCGACGCCATTAAAAAACTTAGAAATTATTCGGAACGAATCAACGAAAAGAATGGAGTTACGTTGGCGATCAGTTTAGATATCGTCAATGCCTTTAACTCCATTCCGTGGCCGCGAATAATAGAGGCTTTGGAGCACCACAATTTCCCAGTCTACTTGAAAGAAGTTATAAAAGATTATTTAAAAGATAGAAAAATAACGTTCAATTTCCGAAACGGTATCGGAACGCGGAAGTTAGAGTGTGGTGTTCCGCAGGGGTCCGTCCTGGGACCCCTCCTTTGGAATCTGGCGTACGACAAAGTACTCAGAACTCCGGTTCCGGAAGGGGTCGAAATCATCTGCTATGCAGATGATACCCTGATCGTCGCGGGTAGCGAAAGCTGGGAGGAGGCGGTTCGGCTGGCTGAGGACGGCGCGAAACGGATCACCGATGCCATAAGAGATATGGGGCTTAGGCTGGCGGCCGAGAAGACTGAAGCGATGTGGTTCTTCAAATCCACGCTTCGGTCAAGGCGCCCGCCTGAGCCGCTCATCATTGAGATCGGTGATAGGCCGGTCCTAGTGTCAAAATCAATTAAATATTTAGGTCTGCGCCTGGAGAGGACCTGGAGATGGAACGAACATTTCCAGGTCATTGGGCCTAAAATGGAGGCGGTAGCAGCTGCGCTCGGTAGGCTGCTGCCAAATCTGAGAGGTCCTGCGAGCTTAGCACGGCGATTGTATCGCAATACGGCTCACTCCGTGGGAATGTACGGAGCGCCGGTGTGGGCAGCGGATATTCAGGGAGATAAGAGCTGTTTAAAAATTGTAAATAGGGCGCAAAAGCTTATCTCTCTGAGGCTCGTCAGAGGGTATAGGACGGTGTCACTCGACGCGGCGTTAATACTAGCTAAGACAATCCCTTTTAAATATCTGGCTTTGGAGCAAGCCAGAATATATGATATTAAGAAAGAAATGGAAAATTCAGAGTTTGCATACCCACGGGGGTACATAAGCGGAGAGAAACGCCGTCTTCGAAACAAGTCAATTAGGAACTGGAGCGAGGAGCTGAAACAGTGTAGCAGCTCCTCGGGACAGAGGGTGGCGGATGCCTTTCTCCCATTCATGAAAGCATGGATGGGGGGAAGGCATGGTGCGCTCACGTTCAGAGCAACGCAAGTTGTGACGGGACATGGGTGCTTCGGCCACTATTTATACAAAATAGGGAAAGAGCCATCCGAGAAATGCCTGCATTGTGGGTGGGAATGCGATGATGCGGACCACGTACTTGGTCAGTGCCCGGAATGGGCCGAAAAAAGAGCCGTGCTGAGCGGGGTGGTACCGGGCGAAATTAATTTGAAAAACGTGGTTCGGGTAATCGTTAACAATCGCGAGGCGTGGGCGGCGTTCTCCACCTTCTGTGAGGACGTCATCTTGGATAAGGAAAGAAAAGAAAAGGAGAGGGAGGGTGATCCGTTGTCCGACAGAAGGGGTGGGCCGAGCCACGTCATCGCGTCGACTAGCTCCAGGGCTAACGATTAGCCTAAGGAAAGGCAGGGCACAGCGGGCGGGCGTGAGGTGTCCCGGATAATTGCAACCGGCGGGCTAAGCATATGCCAGACGAGCTCTGTGAGGCAAAATGGAAGTGGCACTGTACAGCAAATAGATTTGAAGTTAGAATGTAAATTAAAGTTAGCATACATTATTACAAAACTAAAAATTGCACTACATAACAGCAAGGAGCCTTCCATACATGTCCAAAGAGCGGGGGATAGAGTCACGCGGCCGCGATGAATTAAAAATCCAATCAAAATAAGGGGTAAAATTTGCACGGTGTAAAATCACGGTATGATGGTACGTAGAATGAATGACAACGCATTAAAGATAGAATGAATGTCTCAAAGAACGCATGCACGTGCGGCGATTAACAGGTATGCATGGGGAGTACGATAACGGTTGCACTCCCAAATTAAAATCGCTCTGGCAAGCAACGGTGCGGCTGCTCCGAAGAGCGTAGCGTGGCAACGTGCTATCGGGCACGTCACAGCGAAAGGAGCAGGCTAGGAAGAGAAGGAAGCGCCGGAGGATCCGGAATCGAAAGCGAGAACAGGATCCCCGGTCAGGCCTGTCGCTGACCCAGGCCTGCTCCGTCCACGGGGCGTACATAACGGAAAGTGGCTGTAGAACCACAGGATGGGTGTCGTGAGTGAAAAGCAACCGCGAAAAGTCTTGAATAAAGTAATGCGTACGCAAGAATGAATGAGTGATAGACGCGATCGTGAATGAAGGGCTCTGTTCGCTAAACTTAAAAGTAGAGTTGCGCCAATACATTTGCAGGAAAAGGTGCGAGGCCCTAGCACAATGAATGCCG
Source organism: Anoplius nigerrimus (assembly GCA_914767735.1). Classification (NCBI taxonomy): domain Eukaryota; kingdom Metazoa; phylum Arthropoda; class Insecta; order Hymenoptera; family Pompilidae; genus Anoplius; species Anoplius nigerrimus. The sequence goes on along the minus strand of OU612079.1, from coordinate 452,108 downwards.
AGGCATCACCGGGTGTCTCGAAAGCGACTCAGTGCGGGGAGATCGCTCAGGAGCAGTGAAAGCAGGGGTGGGGCTCTGCTGGAACATTGCACGTCTCCTGCGGCAGTATGAAGCGGTGCACTCTTACTCCGTGCACCGCGGTATATAGTGTTGCGCCCGTTGAATAAAAAAGCCTCAGTGATCGACATCCCTAATGTATATATAGATTAAGGAGTAAATTAAGCAATATTAGATTAAGCGCATAAAATCTAGACAATAAGACTAAATTAGATGGGAAATAAAAATAACTGCATAGAGTCGCGGTTAAAGAAAAGGGATGTGGACCACTGAGGCTGCCCACTTAGGGCCGGAATATTATCTCAAGCTCTCCAGAGCTAAAGGTCTCCTCGGGGAGCCTAGTGCGCGAGTTCAGTCAATCATAGAGTGAATTGTCTGTTATGCCGCTCACCGGAGAGGATTAAAGTAGAATCGAAAATGAAAGAAAGTAAAGTAAATAATGATTGACTGGGCAAAAAAGCCAGGCGGCTACCTTCCTGATTGAAAGAAAAGCGACAACGCGCGGGGAAGGATCGCATTTAGTATGACCTCACAATAAGTTCAAGAAAGAATAAATAGGCAAAATTATGAATATAGTAAATACAAAAGTTTCATGAGTAGGATGTCTTTAATAGTAAAACTAACGTATGTAAGGTTGACTAACATTAGGCGCACAGACACTAGTTCACACCACAATGGGGGGGCAGAGAGATGCTACAGACAGAGAAAGAGAGTAGATAATGATAGCTTAACGTTAATATAATAATAGCTGACGAACAGAGAAAAGGAACGCACGCGCACGGAACTCGACTAATTCACTAACTGACTAAGACTGACAACTAACTAAAGAGAGAGTCCTCTCATTTAAATCATGTCCTAAAACCTGTAAAGCATCCCAGCAATCCATTATCCATGCTCAGAGTCTCACCACACACAATGATCTCCCACCCTCACTGACACAACACAGTATGTGAATGTAGCGGGGCTATTACTTATACAGTGAGCTCCAACAATTCACAGACTAAGAGAAAACAGGCATGAGTGATTGCTTTCAAAGTCGCAGATAAATTAACATAATCTGTGGCAGAATTCGCAATGCCAAACACTCTCCCACCCACCCACCCACCTATTTGTATATCCACACAAGTTCTCTCACACTCATCCGTCCAAAAATCCTGTAAAATAGTAGTCCAATGCAGCCACGATTCCATACACAACACTTCACTGAGTCCAATTTCTAATTCAGTCCAGCGGTGAGGTGCTCTCCCATCTATTCCATGTCTCCATGATCTTGCAAGTTGAACAGGATATGACGGGTTCACAACTTGTACTCTGGACGAGACCGAACAGCTCGATGACCCACATGGGCAATATTTGGCACTGTAGCAGCAAACGTAAACTATCTGAAACGTTACAGACTTGTATTAGACAGAGTTAATAAAGACACATGAGCTATCAATATATTCAAATATATAGAGTATAGAAAGTTAACCCTTGTAGTTGTTGTTGTTTGAAGCAATCTCACGGCCACCCTAAAAACACAAACATATTAATAAGAGGTAACTGCGGCATAACCTCAAAAAGCGTGACGGTGCTATGATCGCCAACTCGTAAGAATCACTTACAAGGGAAAGCTGGCTCCCATTGAAGATCCCTGTTGTCACTGAAATCATCCTCGTTGGCAGCTCTCGGGAGTTGTATTCGAAATCGTAGATTTTTGATGTAAACAGGCAGCGGTTGCTGGCAATTCTCGCGCCGCACCGGGGCCGTCATGCTGTAAACGGGGAAATTAATTAGACCTTTTAAGGGCTAAAATTTTAGCGCGGAACTGCTTCTTGTAAATATAAAAGAAGCTTTAGATTTCGGATTAAGCAGGGGTCGGCAAGAATCGGCAATAATCCCAGAGAGTTGGCGTGATGAAAATGCGACGACACGTGGCAAGGGAGTTTCATGCTGTGGTTACAATTATGTGATTTCGCTTTTGCAAGGAGGCTTGCGATAAAGATAGAAAAGGGCTGTAATGAATAGAATTTTGAGGGGTTAAAGTGTATTGGAAATAAGCGACAAACTTGTCTCCTTCAGAGAAATGAACGTTGATGGTACGGTGAAGCACGTGCGATGATTAATCCAATACAATAGCACTTTCAGACGAAACAAGCACTGCACTTTGAGTTAGACAACTAGAGTTTAATCGGAAACGAACGAATGTAAACAATAAATAACGCGACAGAGCCTCCTATGAAATGGGAAATCACAGTAACTAATAACACGTAGAAGTTGTTACTCAGTTGGTCACACGCTAAGAAAGCACGCTACTTTTACCGAGTGAGCCGCGCCAGCGCCAACGCCTTCCTAAGACCGCGAACAGATTTAATTCAATTTGAAATAGAAAACACAGTATAAATACTGCGGGTAAATGGGAGGTGAAACAAGCAGCGGAACGGTAACTAGTAAAGGGTCGGAGGCCATGAAACATTAGTAGTGAAGTGGGAAGGCGAAGAGGCAAAGGTGCGGCGGACTAAATATAATTGTCGTAATAAATGGTTGGCAGTCTGTAAATCCTCTCCTTACTTTTAGTCTCACTCTTTCAAGCTCGTTTGTAGATCGGACTCTCCATGTCGCTTTGCACGTTACGTTCGGGTGCTGTGGCATACTTGAAATCTTTTGTAATAGCTCTGAAGCTCCCACTGGCACGCAGTTCTTTCCGCGATCGCGTATATAATTCTAGATAAATGCTTTAGTTGAAAAGTGATTGACTCTCCTTATGAGAGACAGTCTTGTAATTTAAATTCTTAATTGTGTGAAGCATTCTGTAATGTCAGCATAAAGTTTGCATATTATAAAAGTACGTGGGAATTAATCGTCGTTGATTCCCCACCACCTCGAAAAGAACGCAGCTAAGGAGAGGCTAAAGAGTAATAGCACTAAATAGCACTCTCTCTATTCTAGCTTCATTTTATAAACTCATTTGTAGACCGGACTTTCTATGCCGCTTCGCGCGCTGCGTGCAAGTGATGTAGCATGCTTTACGTCATTTGCAATAATTCTGGAAGCTCCCACTGGCGCTCAGTTCTTTCCGCGATCGCGTATTTAATTCTAGATAAATACTCTAATTGAAGAGTGATTGACTCTCCTTATGAGAGGCAGTCTTGTAATTTAAATTCTTAATTTGTGAGACACTCTGTAGTGTCAATATAAAGCTATATAAAATATAAAATCACGCGGGAATTAATCGTCGTTGATTCCCCACCACCTTGAAAAGAACGCAGCTAAAGCAGGGCTAAATAGCACTAATAGCATTCTCTTTATTATAATTTCATTCTTCTAAACTCATTGGTAGACCGGACTTTCTATGCCGCTTCGCGCGCTGCGTGCAAGTGATGTAGCATGCTTTACGTCATTTGCAATAATTCTGGAAGCTCCCACTGGCGCTCAGTTCTTTCCGCGATCGCGTATTTAATTCTAGATAAATACTCTAATTGAAGAGTGATTGACTCTCCTTATGAGAGGCAGTCTTGTAATTTAAATTCTTAATTTTTGAGAAACTATGTAGTGTCAATATAAAGCTATATAAAATATAAAATCACGCGGGAATTAATCGTCGTTGATTCCCCACCACCTCGAAAAGAACGCAGCTAAAGCAGGGCTAAATAGCACTCCTCAAAAAGCGTGACGGTGCTATGATCGCCAACTCGTAAGAATCACTTACAAGGGAAAGCTGGCTCCCATTGAAGATCCCTGTTGTCACTGAAATCATCCTCGTTGGCAGCTCTCGGGAGTTGTATTCGAAATCGTAGATTTTTGATGTAAACAGGCAGCGGTTGCTGGCAATTCTCGCGCCGCACCGGGGCCGTCATGCTGTAAACGGGGAAATTAATTAGACCTTTTAAGGGCTAAAATTTTAGCGCGGAACTGCTTCTTGTAAATATAAAAGAAGCTTTAGATTTCGGATTAAGCAGGGGTCGGCAAGAATCGGCAATAATCCCAGAGAGTTGGCGTGATGAAAATGCGACGACACGTGGCAAGGGAGTTTCATGCTGTGGTTACAATTATGTGATTTCGCTTTTGCAAGGAGGCTTGCGATAAAGATAGAAAAGGGCTGTAATGAATAGAATTTTGAGGGGTTAAAGTGTATTGGAAATAAGCGACAAACTTGTCTCCTTCAGAGAAATGAACGTTGATGGTACGGTGAAGCACGTGCGATGATTAATCCAATACAATAGCACTTTCAGACGAAACAAGCACTGCACTTTGAGTTAGACAACTAGAGTTTAATCGGAAACGAACGAATGTAAACAATAAATAACGCGACAGAGCCTCCTATGAAATGGGAAATCACAGTAACTAATAACACGTAGAAGTTGTTACTCAGTTGGTCACACGCTAAGAAAGCACGCTACTTTTACCGAGTGAGCCGCGCCAGCGCCAACGCCTTCCTAAGACCGCGAACAGATTTAATTCAATTTGAAATAGAAAACACAGTATAAATACTGCGGGTAAATGGGAGGTGAAACAAGCAGCGGAACGGTAACTAGTAAAGGGTCGGAGGCCATGAAACATTAGTAGTGAAGTGGGAAGGCGAAGAGGCAAAGGTGCGGCGGACTAAATATAATTGTCGTAATAAATGGTTGGCAGTCTGTAAATCCTCTCCTTACTTTTAGTCTCACTCTTTCAAGCTCGTTTGTAGATCGGACTCTCCATGTCGCTTTGCACGTTACGTTCGGGTGCTGTGGCATACTTGAAATCTTTTGTAATAGCTCTGAAGCTCCCACTGGCACGCAGTTCTTTCCGCGATCGCGTATATAATTCTAGATAAATGCTTTAGTTGAAAAGTGATTGACTCTCCTTATGAGAGACAGTCTTGTAATTTAAATTCTTAATTGTGTGAAGCATTCTGTAATGTCAGCATAAAGTTTGCATATTATAAAAGTACGTGGGAATTAATCGTCGTTGATTCCCCACCACCTCGAAAAGAACGCAGCTAAGGAGAGGCTAAAGAGTAATAGCACTAAATAGCACTCTCTCTATTCTAGCTTCATTTTATAAACTCATTTGTAGACCGGACTTTCTATGCCGCTTCGCGCGCTGCGTGCAAGTGATGTAGCATGCTTTACGTCATTTGCAATAATTCTGGAAGCTCCCACTGGCGCTCAGTTCTTTCCGCGATCGCGTATTTAATTCTAGATAAATACTCTAATTGAAGAGTGATTGACTCTCCTTATGAGAGGCAGTCTTGTAATTTAAATTCTTAATTTTTGAGACACTATGTAGTGTCAATATAAAGCTATATAAAATATAAAATCACGCGGGAATTAATCGTCGTTGATTCCCCACCACCTCGAAAAGAACGCAGCTAAAGCAGGGCTAAATAGCACTCACAGTATGTGAATGTAGCGGGGCTATTACTTATACAGTGAGCTCCAACAATTCACAGACTAAGAGAAAACAGGCATGAGTGATTGCTTTCAAAGTCGCAGATAAATTAACATAATCTGTGGCAGAATTCGCAATGCCAAACACTCTCCCACCCACCCACCCACCTATTTGTATATCCACACAAGTTCTCTCACACTCATCCGTCCAAAAATCCTGTAAAATAGTAGTCCAATGCAGCCACGATTCCATACACAACACTTCACTGAGTCCAATTTCTAATTCAGTCCAGCGGTGAGGTGCTCTCCCATCTATTCCATGTCTCCATGATCTTGCAAGTTGAACAGGATATGACGGGTTCACAACTTGTACTCTGGACGAGACCGAACAGCTCGATGACCCACATGGGCAATATTTGGCACTGTAGCAGCAAACGTAAACTATCTGAAACGTTACAGACTTGTATTAGACAGAGTTAATAAAGACACATGAGCTATCAATATATTCAAATATATAGAGTATAGAAAGTTAACCCTTGTAGTTGTTGTTGTTTGAAGCAATCTCACGGCCACCCTAAAAACACAAACATATTAATAAGAGGTAACTGCGGCATAACCTCAAAAAGCGTGACGGTGCTATGATCGCCAACTCGTAAGAATCACTTACAAGGGAAAGCTGGCTCCCATTGAAGATCCCTGTTGTCACTGAAATCATCCTCGTTGGCAGCTCTCGGGAGTTGTATTCGAAATCGTAGATTTTTGATGTAAACAGGCAGCGGTTGCTGGCAATTCTCGCGCCGCACCGGGGCCGTCATGCTGTAAACGGGGAAATTAATTAGACCTTTTAAGGGCTAAAATTTTAGCGCGGAACTGCTTCTTGTAAATATAAAAGAAGCTTTAGATTTCGGATTAAGCAGGGGTCGGCAAGAATCGGCAATAATCCCAGAGAGTTGGCGTGATGAAAATGCGACGACACGTGGCAAGGGAGTTTCATGCTGTGGTTACAATTATGTGATTTCGCTTTTGCAAGGAGGCTTGCGATAAAGATAGAAAAGGGCTGTAATGAATAGAATTTTGAGGGGTTAAAGTGTATTGGAAATAAGCGACAAACTTGTCTCCTTCAGAGAAATGAACGTTGATGGTACGGTGAAGCACGTGCGATGATTAATCCAATACAATAGCACTTTCAGACGAAACAAGCACTGCACTTTGAGTTAGACAACTAGAGTTTAATCGGAAACGAACGAATGTAAACAATAAATAACGCGACAGAGCCTCCTATGAAATGGGAAATCACAGTAACTAATAACACGTAGAAGTTGTTACTCAGTTGGTCACACGCTAAGAAAGCACGCTACTTTTACCGAGTGAGCCGCGCCAGCGCCAACGCCTTCCTAAGACCGCGAACAGATTTAATTCAATTTGAAATAGAAAACACAGTATAAATACTGCGGGTAAATGGGAGGTGAAACAAGCAGCGGAACGGTAACTAGTAAAGGGTCGGAGGCCATGAAACATTAGTAGTGAAGTGGGAAGGCGAAGAGGCAAAGGTGCGGCGGACTAAATATAATTGTCGTAATAAATGGTTGGCAGTCTGTAAATCCTCTCCTTACTTTTAGTCTCACTCTTTCAAGCTCGTTTGTAGATCGGACTCTCCATGTCGCTTTGCACGTTACGTTCGGGTGCTGTGGCATACTTGAAATCTTTTGTAATAGCTCTGAAGCTCCCACTGGCACGCAGTTCTTTCCGCGATCGCGTATATAATTCTAGATAAATGCTTTAGTTGAAAAGTGATTGACTCTCCTTATGAGAGACAGTCTTGTAATTTAAATTCTTAATTGTGTGAAGCATTCTGTAATGTCAGCATAAAGTTTGCATATTATAAAAGTACGTGGGAATTAATCGTCGTTGATTCCCCACCACCTCGAAAAGAACGCAGCTAAGGAGAGGCTAAAGAGTAATAGCACTAAATAGCACTCTCTCTATTCTAGCTTCATTTTATAAACTCATTTGTAGACCGGACTTTCTATGCCGCTTCGCGCGCTGCGTGCAAGTGATGTAGCATGCTTTACGTCATTTGCAATAATTCTGGAAGCTCCCACTGGCGCTCAGTTCTTTCCGCGATCGCGTATTTAATTCTAGATAAATACTCTAATTGAAGAGTGATTGACTCTCCTTATGAGAGGCAGTCTTGTAATTTAAATTCTTAATTTGTGAGACACTCTGTAGTGTCAATATAAAGCTATATAAAATATAAAATCACGCGGGAATTAATCGTCGTTGATTCCCCACCACCTTGAAAAGAACGCAGCTAAAGCAGGGCTAAATAGCACTAATAGCATTCTCTTTATTATAATTTCATTCTTCTAAACTCATTGGTAGACCGGACTTTCTATGCCGCTTCGCGCGCTGCGTGCAAGTGATGTAGCATGCTTTACGTCATTTGCAATAATTCTGGAAGCTCCCACTGGCGCTCAGTTCTTTCCGCGATCGCGTATTTAATTCTAGATAAATACTCTAATTGAAGAGTGATTGACTCTCCTTATGAGAGGCAGTCTTGTAATTTAAATTCTTAATTTTTGAGAAACTATGTAGTGTCAATATAAAGCTATATAAAATATAAAATCACGCGGGAATTAATCGTCGTTGATTCCCCACCACCTCGAAAAGAACGCAGCTAAAGCAGGGCTAAATAGCACTCCTCAAAAAGCGTGACGGTGCTATGATCGCCAACTCGTAAGAATCACTTACAAGGGAAAGCTGGCTCCCATTGAAGATCCCTGTTGTCACTGAAATCATCCTCGTTGGCAGCTCTCGGGAGTTGTATTCGAAATCGTAGATTTTTGATGTAAACAGGCAGCGGTTGCTGGCAATTCTCGCGCCGCACCGGGGCCGTCATGCTGTAAACGGGGAAATTAATTAGACCTTTTAAGGGCTAAAATTTTAGCGCGGAACTGCTTCTTGTAAATATAAAAGAAGCTTTAGATTTCGGATTAAGCAGGGGTCGGCAAGAATCGGCAATAATCCCAGAGAGTTGGCGTGATGAAAATGCGACGACACGTGGCAAGGGAGTTTCATGCTGTGGTTACAATTATGTGATTTCGCTTTTGCAAGGAGGCTTGCGATAAAGATAGAAAAGGGCTGTAATGAATAGAATTTTGAGGGGTTAAAGTGTATTGGAAATAAGCGACAAACTTGTCTCCTTCAGAGAAATGAACGTTGATGGTACGGTGAAGCACGTGCGATGATTAATCCAATACAATAGCACTTTCAGACGAAACAAGCACTGCACTTTGAGTTAGACAACTAGAGTTTAATCGGAAACGAACGAATGTAAACAATAAATAACGCGACAGAGCCTCCTATGAAATGGGAAATCACAGTAACTAATAACACGTAGAAGTTGTTACTCAGTTGGTCACACGCTAAGAAAGCACGCTACTTTTACCGAGTGAGCCGCGCCAGCGCCAACGCCTTCCTAAGACCGCGAACAGATTTAATTCAATTTGAAATAGAAAACACAGTATAAATACTGCGGGTAAATGGGAGGTGAAACAAGCAGCGGAACGGTAACTAGTAAAGGGTCGGAGGCCATGAAACATTAGTAGTGAAGTGGGAAGGCGAAGAGGCAAAGGTGCGGCGGACTAAATATAATTGTCGTAATAAATGGTTGGCAGTCTGTAAATCCTCTCCTTACTTTTAGTCTCACTCTTTCAAGCTCGTTTGTAGATCGGACTCTCCATGTCGCTTTGCACGTTACGTTCGGGTGCTGTGGCATACTTGAAATCTTTTGTAATAGCTCTGAAGCTCCCACTGGCACGCAGTTCTTTCCGCGATCGCGTATATAATTCTAGATAAATGCTTTAGTTGAAAAGTGATTGACTCTCCTTATGAGAGACAGTCTTGTAATTTAAATTCTTAATTGTGTGAAGCATTCTGTAATGTCAGCATAAAGTTTGCATATTATAAAAGTACGTGGGAATTAATCGTCGTTGATTCCCCACCACCTCGAAAAGAACGCAGCTAAGGAGAGGCTAAAGAGTAATAGCACTAAATAGCACTCTCTCTATTCTAGCTTCATTTTATAAACTCATTTGTAGACCGGACTTTCTATGCCGCTTCGCGCGCTGCGTGCAAGTGATGTAGCATGCTTTACGTCATTTGCAATAATTCTGGAAGCTCCCACTGGCGCTCAGTTCTTTCCGCGATCGCGTATTTAATTCTAGATAAATACTCTAATTGAAGAGTGATTGACTCTCCTTATGAGAGGCAGTCTTGTAATTTAAATTCTTAATTTTTGAGACACTATGTAGTGTCAATATAAAGCTATATAAAATATAAAATCACGCGGGAATTAATCGTCGTTGATTCCCCACCACCTCGAAAAGAACGCAGCTAAAGCAGGGCTAAATAGCACTACTACTCTCTCCTGTATACTCTATATAATAATATATGCTTTTAACGAGATGTCTGACTCATGAAACAAAATGTATGCGGACTCAAAATGTCTCCCAAAATTGCGGGAAGCAGGAAGGAACAACAAATTGTAATCTTCCTCGATAACTTCGACAATAAAACAATGTCAATTTATTGTATCCAAATCATTGTCCTAAAAATCACGATTAAATGCCTAATAGTTTGATTTGTATTCCTATTCCATAAAGGGTGGTCAGCAGGGCATCCGAGCTGGGCCGCAACTTCCCAGTTTTCGGAGGAGGGGGGGTTGTATTCGTGATGAATTCGAGAGAATGTACCGTTACAGCCCCGCGCCCTGGGCGTCGCCGCGCGACGTCCAGAGGTACCCTCCCCAGTGGAGTAACGTCCGGTTTTAGTCAGTAGGAATCTGACATACGCTGCCCTCCTCCCCAATGGAGGGCAGAAGTCTTCCGAAGATTTCCTGGACGTAAAAAAAAAAAAAAAAAAAAGGGCTAAATAGCACTACTACTCTCTCCTGTATACTCTATATAATAATATATGCTTTTAACGAGATGTCTGACTCATGAAACAAAATGTATGCGGACTCAAAATGTCTCCCAAAATTGCGGGAAGCAGGAAGGAACAACAAATTGTAATCTTCCTCGATAACTTCGACAATAAAACAATGTCAATTTATTGTATCCAAATCATTGTCCTAAAAATCACGATTAAATGCCTAATAGTTTGATTTGTATTCCTATTCCATAAAGGGTGGTCAGCAGGGCATCCGAGCTGGGCCGCAACTTCCCAGTTTTCGGAGGAGGGGGGGTTGTATTCGTGATGAATTCGAGAGAATGTACCGTTACAGCCCCGCGCCCTGGGCGTCGCCGCGCGACGTCCAGAGGTACCCTCCCCAGTGGAGTAACGTCCGGTTTTAGTCAGTAGGAATCTGACATACGCTGCCCTCCTCCCCAATGGAGGGCAGAAGTCTTCCGAAGATTTCCTGGACGTAAAAAAAAAAAAAAAAAAAGGGCTAAATAGCACTCAGGCATGAGTGATTGCTTTCAAAGTCGCAGATAAATTAACATAATCTGTGGCAGAATTCGCAATGCCAAACACTCTCCCACCCACCCACCCACCTATTTGTATATCCACACAAGTTCTCTCACACTCATCCGTCCAAAAATCCTGTAAAATAGTAGTCCAATGCAGCCACGATTCCATACACAACACTTCACTGAGTCCAATTTCTAATTCAGTCCAGCGGTGAGGTGCTCTCCCATCTATTCCATGTCTCCATGATCTTGCAAGTTGAACAGGATATGACGGGTTCACAACTTGTACTCTGGACGAGACCGAACAGCTCGATGACCCACATGGGCAATATTTGGCACTGTAGCAGCAAACGTAAACTATCTGAAACGTTACAGACTTGTATTAGACAGAGTTAATAAAGACACATGAGCTATCAATATATTCAAATATATAGAGTATAGAAAGTTAACCCTTGTAGTTGTTGTTGTTTGAAGCAATCTCACGGCCACCCTAAAAACACAAACATATTAATAAGAGGTAACTGCGGCATAACCTCAAAAAGCGTGACGGTGCTATGATCGCCAACTCGTAAGAATCACTTACAAGGGAAAGCTGGCTCCCATTGAAGATCCCTGTTGTCACTGAAATCATCCTCGTTGGCAGCTCTCGGGAGTTGTATTCGAAATCGTAGATTTTTGATGTAAACAGGCAGCGGTTGCTGGCAATTCTCGCGCCGCACCGGGGCCGTCATGCTGTAAACGGGGAAATTAATTAGACCTTTTAAGGGCTAAAATTTTAGCGCGGAACTGCTTCTTGTAAATATAAAAGAAGCTTTAGATTTCGGATTAAGCAGGGGTCGGCAAGAATCGGCAATAATCCCAGAGAGTTGGCGTGATGAAAATGCGACGACACGTGGCAAGGGAGTTTCATGCTGTGGTTACAATTATGTGATTTCGCTTTTGCAAGGAGGCTTGCGATAAAGATAGAAAAGGGCTGTAATGAATAGAATTTTGAGGGGTTAAAGTGTATTGGAAATAAGCGACAAACTTGTCTCCTTCAGAGAAATGAACGTTGATGGTACGGTGAAGCACGTGCGATGATTAATCCAATACAATAGCACTTTCAGACGAAACAAGCACTGCACTTTGAGTTAGACAACTAGAGTTTAATCGGAAACGAACGAATGTAAACAATAAATAACGCGACAGAGCCTCCTATGAAATGGGAAATCACAGTAATTAATAACACGTAGAAGTTGTTACTCAGTTGGTCACACGCTAAGAAAGCACGCTACTTTTACCGAGTGAGCCGCGCCAGCGCCAACGCCTTCCTAAGACCGCGAACAGATTTAATTCAATTTGAAATAGAAAACACAGTATAAATACTGCGGGTAAATGGGAGGTGAAACAAGCAGCGGAACGGTAACTAGTAAAGGGTCGGAGGCCATGAAACATTAGTAGTGAAGTGGGAAGGCGAAGAGGCAAAGGTGCGGCGGACTAAATATAATTGTCGTAATAAATGGTTGGCAGTCTGTAAATCCTCTCCTTACTTTTAGTCTCACTCTTTCAAGCTCGTTTGTAGATCGGACTCTCCATGTCGCTTTGCACGTTACGTTCGGGTGCTGTGGCATACTTGAAATCTTTTGTAATAGCTCTGAAGCTCCCACTGGCACGCAGTTCTTTCCGCGATCGCGTATATAATTCTAGATAAATGCTTTAGTTGAAAAGTGATTGACTCTCCTTATGAGAGACAGTCTTGTAATTTAAATTCTTAATTGTGTGAAGCATTCTGTAATGTCAGCATAAAGTTTGCATATTATAAAAGTACGTGGGAATTAATCGTCGTTGATTCCCCACCACCTCGAAAAGAACGCAGCTAAGGAGAGGCTAAAGAGTAATAGCACTAAATAGCACTCTCTCTATTCTAGCTTCATTTTATAAACTCATTTGTAGACCGGACTTTCTATGCCGCTTCGCGCGCTGCGTGCAAGTGATGTAGCATGCTTTACGTCATTTGCAATAATTCTGGAAGCTCCCACTGGCGCTCAGTTCTTTCCGCGATCGCGTATTTAATTCTAGATAAATACTCTAATTGAAGAGTGATTGACTCTCCTTATGAGAGGCAGTCTTGTAATTTAAATTCTTAATTTGTGAGACACTCTGTAGTGTCAATATAAAGCTATATAAAATATAAAATCACGCGGGAATTAATCGTCGTTGATTCCCCACCACCTTGAAAAGAACCCAGCTAAAGCAGGGCTAAATAGCACTAATAGCATTCTCTTTATTATAATTTCATTCTTCTAAACTCATTGGTAGACCGGACTTTCTATGCCGCTTCGCGCGCTGCGTGCAAGTGATGTAGCATGCTTTACGTCATTTGCAATAATTCTGGAAGCTCCCACTGGCGCTCAGTTCTTTCCGCGATCGCGTATTTAATTCTAGATAAATACTCTAATTGAAGAGTGATTGACTCTCCTTATGAGAGGCAGTCTTGTAATTTAAATTCTTAATTTTTGAGAAACTATGTAGTGTCAATATAAAGCTATATAAAATATAAAATCACGCGGGAATTAATCGTCGTTGATTCCCCACCACCTCGAAAAGAACGCAGCTAAAGCAGGGCTAAATAGCACTCACTTTCAGACGAAACAAGCACTGCACTTTGAGTTAGACAACTAGAGTTTAATCGGAAACGAACGAATGTAAACAATAAATAACGCGACAGAGCCTCCTATGAAATGGGAAATCACAGTAACTAATAACACGTAGAAGTTGTTACTCAGTTGGTCACACGCTAAGAAAGCACGCTACTTTTACCGAGTGAGCCGCGCCAGCGCCAACGCCTTCCTAAGACCGCGAACAGATTTAATTCAATTTGAAATAGAAAACACAGTATAAATACTGCGGGTAAATGGGAGGTGAAACAAGCAGCGGAACGGTAACTAGTAAAGGGTCGGAGGCCATGAAACATTAGTAGTGAAGTGGGAAGGCGAAGAGGCAAAGGTGCGGCGGACTAAATATAATTGTCGTAATAAATGGTTGGCAGTCTGTAAATCCTCTCCTTACTTTTAGTCTCACTCTTTCAAGCTCGTTTGTAGATCGGACTCTCCATGTCGCTTTGCACGTTACGTTCGGGTGCTGTGGCATACTTGAAATCTTTTGTAATAGCTCTGAAGCTCCCACTGGCACGCAGTTCTTTCCGCGATCGCGTATATAATTCTAGATAAATGCTTTAGTTGAAAAGTGATTGACTCTCCTTATGAGAGACAGTCTTGTAATTTAAATTCTTAATTGTGTGAAGCATTCTGTAATGTCAGCATAAAGTTTGCATATTATAAAAGTACGTGGGAATTAATCGTCGTTGATTCCCCACCACCTCGAAAAGAACGCAGCTAAGGAGAGGCTAAAGAGTAATAGCACTAAATAGCACTCTCTCTATTCTAGCTTCATTTTATAAACTCATTTGTAGACCGGACTTTCTATGCCGCTTCGCGCGCTGCGTGCAAGTGATGTAGCATGCTTTACGTCATTTGCAATAATTCTGGAAGCTCCCACTGGCGCTCAGTTCTTTCCGCGATCGCGTATTTAATTCTAGATAAATACTCTAATTGAAGAGTGATTGACTCTCCTTATGAGAGGCAGTCTTGTAATTTAAATTCTTAATTTTTGAGACACTATGTAGTGTCAATATAAAGCTATATAAAATATAAAATCACGCGGGAATTAATCGTCGTTGATTCCCCACCACCTCGAAAAGAACGCAGCTAAAGCAGGGCTAAATAGCACTAGTCGCGTTGCGACCGCCGTGGCGTGCAGACGTGCTCCGCGAGTGCTCCGCGAGTGATCCGCGAGTAGCTTCGAGGAAGGGGAAATAATACGCGCGCGTTGGATAGAGTGTCGGAAATAATTTGTGTAACGCGGGACGATGGAATTTATTGCAACGGGATTAAAGCAATGAATTGCCCGGGCGTTATTAGTGCTGTTAATTCGTGGTCAAACAGAGTGTGGTGTGTTCTTTCGACGGACATTTTGAGAAAGACAACCAGACAAGGACTAGCAGAATCAACGACCAGCCAGGGATGGTCGAGGACCCGGTCCAGTAGGCGGTGGACAACACGATAAGCTCCCAATAAATTATCGGCTTTCGAATTAAAAGCAAAATTAAATGTAGCGTTTTGCGTCGCAGAATATTAGAAATTCATCAATACATGCGAAAATGTTTGTTATGCCGGGCGACCGTATCCACGCGAAACAATAGAGCGCGAGAAGAAAGGGGAAGGTACGCGACGCGGCTCAGGCATCGGCCGAGCCGCGGGTAAACAAAACAGGCCGACCGGCGGCTACCGGGTGGCACATACACGTGCAAAAAATAATATAACAAACAATTTTCGCAGTATTACAAACCGCTCGTACAACACATTAAATAGCACGCACGGCGGTTGCAGACGTTGCGCCGTGGCAACGGCGTCTCTCTCTCTCTCTCTCTCTCCCTCCCTCTCTTTCTTTCTCTCTCTCTCTCTCTCTCTCTCTCCCTGAATGAATGCCGGGATGAATTTAATGGTATGAATGTGGTTAAAATAAAGTAGTTATTTTATATGAACGCAGTGAGCTAAAGTGTGTATGGGGAAGGTGTTACCGAACATTTTCCTACAGTGAACTGCTCCAACCGTGCTGCGAGGTTGAACCGATGAGCAAGGCGCGACAACGGGTCACCGGGCCCGTCTCAGCGAAAGGGCAAAAGCTTGGATGAGGAGGAAGCGTCGCGTCGACCTGGCTCAAAAAATGAGTATGTGATCGCCGGCTAGGCCTGCCTATGACCCAAGCTTTACCCGTCCACGTGGCGAATCCATCGGCAAGTGGAAAGCGAACCACATGAACTGCTCCAACCTTGCTGCGAGGTTGAACCGATGAGCAAGGCGCGACAACGGGTCACCGGGCCCGTCTCAGCGAAAGGGCAAAAGCTTGGATGAGGAGGAAGCGTCGCGTCGACCTGGCTCAAAAAATGAGTATGTGATCGCCGGCTAGGCCTGCCTATGACCCAAGCTTTACCCGTCCACGTGGCGAATCCATCGGCATGTGGAAAGCGAACCACAGTATGCATGTTGTATCTTAAACTGTAAATGTAGCTTGTCAAGACAAAAGTCTTGGAAAAGGATGAATGCAAAGGTTCGCGACCGAGAATGCAGGGCTTATAATAAGATAGTTAAATCAAAATAGTGTTGCGAAATGTAATATCAGAAGTGCCAAGCCCGGGCACAATGAATGGCAAAGCATCACCGGATGCATTGCAGGCGACTCCAAACGTGGGAGATCGTTCAGGAGCAGGGAAAGCAGGGGTGGGGCCCTGCTGGACCATAGCACGTCTCCTGCGGCAGAATAAAGCGGTGCATCGTACTCCTGCACCGCGGTATGTAGAGTTGCGCGCGATTAGCTTAGGTCAAGCCTCGGGACACTTCCTTCTCAGCTTTAAGTTTAGCTAGGTGTTAAGATATAGTTGCGAGAGAAGGAAGGATGGTAGAGGCTGCCCTTCAGGGCCGGGTTATTATCTCAAGCTCTCCAGAGCTAAAGGTCTCCCCGGGGAACCTAGTACGCGCGCTCAGTTAACCATAGTTTGAGTTGTTACAATAAGTCGTTCATCGGAATGACTTTAGTAAATTCAATCATGATATTAATAACGTAAATACTGGTGGACTGAGCGAAAAAGCCAGGCGACCGCTTTCCTGATAACATAATGTTGCTACCGTGCGGACAAGGAAAAGCAAAAGTTAGAAGCACGATAAATAAGTCCACGCGCGGACAAAACAGGCAGAAGTAAGAACAACGAAATACAACAAATCTCACATTGAGGTCGATTCGCCGCGGGTGACCCAAAGCGAATCGACTTATATATGAGAATTAAATGTATACGCGCTCCCACACATCCAAAACTCGGGAAACAGGAAGAACCGAAAATATGCAATCTTCCTCGGATAGCATCTCGTTGAAACACCTACTCCAATTCCATTTCCCTAACTATACGAATAGAAAGCCTAATCGCGTTAATATATAAATCCTTTCCCAAAAAGCGGTCAGCAGGGCATCCAAACTGGGCCGACACTTCCCAGTTTCGGAAGAGAGGTGAGGGCCGTATTCGTTGATGAATTCTAACGACTTTATGCCGATGCGGTCCCAAGCCCTGGACGTCGCTTTGCGACGTCCAGAAGCAACCTGTCCATGTGGAGTAACGTCTGGTGTTTAGTCAGTCGAACCTGACATACTCTGGCTTCGCCCCAAAGAGGCCAGAGATCTTTTTTAAGATTCACCAGACGGTAAACAAAAAAAAAAAAAAAAAAAGGGCTAAATAGCACTACTACTCTCTCCTGTATACTCTATATAATAATATATGCTTTTAACGAGATGTCTGACTCATGAAACAAAATGTATGCGGACTCAAAATGTCTCCCAAAATTGCGGGAAGCAGGAAGGAACAACAAATTGTAATCTTCCTCGATAACTTCGACAATAAAACAATGTCAATTTATTGTATCCAAATCATTGTCCTAAAAATCACGATTAAATGCCTAATAGTTTGATTTGTATTCCTATTCCATAAAGGGTGGTCAGCAGGGCATCCGAGCTGGGCCGCAACTTCCCAGTTTTCGGAGGAGGGGGGGTTGTATTCGTGATGAATTCGAGAGAATGTACCGTTACAGCCCCGCGCCCTGGGCGTCGCCGCGCGACGTCCAGAGGTACCCTCCCCAGTGGAGTAACGTCCGGTTTTAGTCAGTAGGAATCTGACATACGCTGCCCTCCTCCCCAATGGAGGGCAGAAGTCTTCCGAAGATTTCCTGGACGTAAAAAAAAAAAAAAAAAAAAAGGGCTAAATAGCACTCACAGTATGTGAATGTAGCGGGGCTATTACTTATACAGTGAGCTCCAACAATTCACAGACTAAGAGAAAACAGGCATGAGTGATTGCTTTCAAAGTCGCAGATAAATTAACATAATCTGTGGCAGAATTCGCAATGCCAAACACTCTCCCACCCACCCACCCACCTATTTGTATATCCACACAAGTTCTCTCACACTCATCCGTCCAAAAATCCTGTAAAATAGTAGTCCAATGCAGCCACGATTCCATACACAACACTTCACTGAGTCCAATTTCTAATTCAGTCCAGCGGTGAGGTGCTCTCCCATCTATTCCATGTCTCCATGATCTTGCAAGTTGAACAGGATATGACGGGTTCACAACTTGTACTCTGGACGAGACCGAACAGCTCGATGACCCACATGGGCAATATTTGGCACTGTAGCAGCAAACGTAAACTATCTGAAACGTTACAGACTTGTATTAGACAGAGTTAATAAAGACACATGAGCTATCAATATATTCAAATATATAGAGTATAGAAAGTTAACCCTTGTAGTTGTTGTTGTTTGAAGCAATCTCACGGCCACCCTAAAAACACAAACATATTAATAAGAGGTAACTGCGGCATAACCTCAAAAAGCGTGACGGTGCTATGATCGCCAACTCGTAAGAATCACTTACAAGGGAAAGCTGGCTCCCATTGAAGATCCCTGTTGTCACTGAAATCATCCTCGTTGGCAGCTCTCGGGAGTTGTATTCGAAATCGTAGATTTTTGATGTAAACAGGCAGCGGTTGCTGGCAATTCTCGCGCCGCACCGGGGCCGTCATGCTGTAAACGGGGAAATTAATTAGACCTTTTAAGGGCTAAAATTTTAGCGCGGAACTGCTTCTTGTAAATATAAAAGAAGCTTTAGATTTCGGATTAAGCAGGGGTCGGCAAGAATCGGCAATAATCCCAGAGAGTTGGCGTGATGAAAATGCGACGACACGTGGCAAGGGAGTTTCATGCTGTGGTTACAATTATGTGATTTCGCTTTTGCAAGGAGGCTTGCGATAAAGATAGAAAAGGGCTGTAATGAATAGAATTTTGAGGGGTTAAAGTGTATTGGAAATAAGCGACAAACTTGTCTCCTTCAGAGAAATGAACGTTGATGGTACGGTGAAGCACGTGCGATGATTAATCCAATACAATAGCACTTTCAGACGAAACAAGCACTGCACTTTGAGTTAGACAACTAGAGTTTAATCGGAAACGAACGAATGTAAACAATAAATAACGCGACAGAGCCTCCTATGAAATGGGAAATCACAGTAACTAATAACACGTAGAAGTTGTTACTCAGTTGGTCACACGCTAAGAAAGCACGCTACTTTTACCGAGTGAGCCGCGCCAGCGCCAACGCCTTCCTAAGACCGCGAACAGATTTAATTCAATTTGAAATAGAAAACACAGTATAAATACTGCGGGTAAATGGGAGGTGAAACAAGCAGCGGAACGGTAACTAGTAAAGGGTCGGAGGCCATGAAACATTAGTAGTGAAGTGGGAAGGCGAAGAGGCAAAGGTGCGGCGGACTAAATATAATTGTCGTAATAAATGGTTGGCAGTCTGTAAATCCTCTCCTTACTTTTAGTCTCACTCTTTCAAGCTCGTTTGTAGATCGGACTCTCCATGTCGCTTTGCACGTTACGTTCGGGTGCTGTGGCATACTTGAAATCTTTTGTAATAGCTCTGAAGCTCCCACTGGCACGCAGTTCTTTCCGCGATCGCGTATATAATTCTAGATAAATGCTTTAGTTGAAAAGTGATTGACTCTCCTTATGAGAGGCAGTCTTGTAATTTAAATTCTTAATTGTGTGAAGCATTCTGTAATGTCAGCATAAAGTTTGCATATTATAAAAGTACGTGGGAATTAATCGTCGTTGATTCCCCACCACCTCGAAAAGAACGCAGCTAAGGAGAGGCTAAATAGAAATAGCACTAAATAGCACTCTCTCTATTCTAGCTTCATTTTATAAACTCATTTGTAGACCGGACTTTCTATGCCGCTTCGCGCGCTGCGTGCAAGTGATGTAGCATGCTTTACGTCATTTGCAATAATTCTGGAAGCTCCCACTGGCGCTCAGTTCTTTCCGCGATCGCGTATTTAATTCTAGATAAATACTCTAATTGAAGAGTGATTGACTCTCCTTATGAGAGGCAGTCTTGTAATTTAAATTCTTAATTTGTGAGACACTCTGTAGTGTCAATATAAAGCTATATAAAATATAAAATCACGCGGGAATTAATCGTCGTTGATTCCCCACCACCTTGAAAAGAACGCAGCTAAAGCAGGGCTAAATAGCACTCACAGTATGTGAATGTAGCGGGGCTATTACTTATACAGTGAGCTCCAACAATTCACAGACTAAGAGAAAACAGGCATGAGTGATTGCTTTCAAAGTCGCAGATAAATTAACATAATCTGTGGCAGAATTCGCAATGCCAAACACTCTCCCACCCACCCACCCACCTATTTGTATATCCACACAAGTTCTCTCACACTCATCCGTCCAAAAATCCTGTAAAATAGTAGTCCAATGCAGCCACGATTCCATACACAACACTTCACTGAGTCCAATTTCTAATTCAGTCCAGCGGTGAGGTGCTCTCCCATCTATTCCATGTCTCCATGATCTTGCAAGTTGAACAGGATATGACGGGTTCACAACTTGTACTCTGGACGAGACCGAACAGCTCGATGACCCACATGGGCAATATTTGGCACTGTAGCAGCAAACGTAAACTATCTGAAACGTTACAGACTTGTATTAGACAGAGTTAATAAAGACACATGAGCTATCAATATATTCAAATATATAGAGTATAGAAAGTTAACCCTTGTAGTTGTTGTTGTTTGAAGCAATCTCACGGCCACCCTAAAAACACAAACATATTAATAAGAGGTAACTGCGGCATAACCTCAAAAAGCGTGACGGTGCTATGATCGCCAACTCGTAAGAATCACTTACAAGGGAAAGCTGGCTCCCATTGAAGATCCCTGTTGTCACTGAAATCATCCTCGTTGGCAGCTCTCGGGAGTTGTATTCGAAATCGTAGATTTTTGATGTAAACAGGCAGCGGTTGCTGGCAATTCTCGCGCCGCACCGGGGCCGTCATGCTGTAAACGGGGAAATTAATTAGACCTTTTAAGGGCTAAAATTTTAGCGCGGAACTGCTTCTTGTAAATATAAAAGAAGCTTTAGATTTCGGATTAAGCAGGGGTCGGCAAGAATCGGCAATAATCCCAGAGAGTTGGCGTGATGAAAATGCGACGACACGTGGCAAGGGAGTTTCATGCTGTGGTTACAATTATGTGATTTCGCTTTTGCAAGGAGGCTTGCGATAAAGATAGAAAAGGGCTGTAATGAATAGAATTTTGAGGGGTTAAAGTGTATTGGAAATAAGCGACAAACTTGTCTCCTTCAGAGAAATGAACGTTGATGGTACGGTGAAGCACGTGCGATGATTAATCCAATACAATAGCACTTTCAGACGAAACAAGCACTGCACTTTGAGTTAGACAACTAGAGTTTAATCGGAAACGAACGAATGTAAACAATAAATAACGCGACAGAGCCTCCTATGAAATGGGAAATCACAGTAACTAATAACACGTAGAAGTTGTTACTCAGTTGGTCACACGCTAAGAAAGCACGCTACTTTTACCGAGTGAGCCGCGCCAGCGCCAACGCCTTCCTAAGACCGCGAACAGATTTAATTCAATTTGAAATAGAAAACACAGTATAAATACTGCGGGTAAATGGGAGGTGAAACAAGCAGCGGAACGGTAACTAGTAAAGGGTCGGAGGCCATGAAACATTAGTAGTGAAGTGGGAAGGCGAAGAGGCAAAGGTGCGGCGGACTAAATATAATTGTCGTAATAAATGGTTGGCAGTCTGTAAATCCTCTCCTTACTTTTAGTCTCACTCTTTCAAGCTCGTTTGTAGATCGGACTCTCCATGTCGCTTTGCACGTTACGTTCGGGTGCTGTGGCATACTTGAAATCTTTTGTAATAGCTCTGAAGCTCCCACTGGCACGCAGTTCTTTCCGCGATCGCGTATATAATTCTAGATAAATGCTTTAGTTGAAAAGTGATTGACTCTCCTTATGAGAGACAGTCTTGTAATTTAAATTCTTAATTGTGTGAAGCATTCTGTAATGTCAGCATAAAGTTTGCATATTATAAAAGTACGTGGGAATTAATCGTCGTTGATTCCCCACCACCTCGAAAAGAACGCAGCTAAGGAGAGGCTAAAGAGTAATAGCACTAAATAGCACTCTCTCTATTCTAGCTTCATTTTATAAACTCATTTGTAGACCGGACTTTCTATGCCGCTTCGCGCGCTGCGTGCAAGTGATGTAGCATGCTTTACGTCATTTGCAATAATTCTGGAAGCTCCCACTGGCGCTCAGTTCTTTCCGCGATCGCGTATTTAATTCTAGATAAATACTCTAATTGAAGAGTGATTGACTCTCCTTATGAGAGGCAGTCTTGTAATTTAAATTCTTAATTTGTGAGACACTCTGTAGTGTCAATATAAAGCTATATAAAATATAAAATCACGCGGGAATTAATCGTCGTTGATTCCCCACCACCTTGAAAAGAACGCAGCTAAAGCAGGGCTAAATAGCACTAATAGCATTCTCTTTATTATAATTTCATTCTTCTAAACTCATTGGTAGACCGGACTTTCTATGCCGCTTCGCGCGCTGCGTGCAAGTGATGTAGCATGCTTTACGTCATTTGCAATAATTCTGGAAGCTCCCACTGGCGCTCAGTTCTTTCCGCGATCGCGTATTTAATTCTAGATAAATACTCTAATTGAAGAGTGATTGACTCTCCTTATGAGAGGCAGTCTTGTAATTTAAATTCTTAATTTTTGAGAAACTATGTAGTGTCAATATAAAGCTATATAAAATATAAAATCACGCGGGAATTAATCGTCGTTGATTCCCCACCACCTCGAAAAGAACGCAGCTAAAGCAGGGCTAAATAGCACTCCTCAAAAAGCGTGACGGTGCTATGATCGCCAACTCGTAAGAATCACTTACAAGGGAAAGCTGGCTCCCATTGAAGATCCCTGTTGTCACTGAAATCATCCTCGTTGGCAGCTCTCGGGAGTTGTATTCGAAATCGTAGATTTTTGATGTAAACAGGCAGCGGTTGCTGGCAATTCTCGCGCCGCACCGGGGCCGTCATGCTGTAAACGGGGAAATTAATTAGACCTTTTAAGGGCTAAAATTTTAGCGCGGAACTGCTTCTTGTAAATATAAAAGAAGCTTTAGATTTCGGATTAAGCAGGGGTCGGCAAGAATCGGCAATAATCCCAGAGAGTTGGCGTGATGAAAATGCGACGACACGTGGCAAGGGAGTTTCATGCTGTGGTTACAATTATGTGATTTCGCTTTTGCAAGGAGGCTTGCGATAAAGATAGAAAAGGGCTGTAATGAATAGAATTTTGAGGGGTTAAAGTGTATTGGAAATAAGCGACAAACTTGTCTCCTTCAGAGAAATGAACGTTGATGGTACGGTGAAGCACGTGCGATGATTAATCCAATACAATAGCACTTTCAGACGAAACAAGCACTGCACTTTGAGTTAGACAACTAGAGTTTAATCGGAAACGAACGAATGTAAACAATAAATAACGCGACAGAGCCTCCTATGAAATGGGAAATCACAGTAACTAATAACACGTAGAAGTTGTTACTCAGTTGGTCACACGCTAAGAAAGCACGCTACTTTTACCGAGTGAGCCGCGCCAGCGCCAACGCCTTCCTAAGACCGCGAACAGATTTAATTCAATTTGAAATAGAAAACACAGTATAAATACTGCGGGTAAATGGGAGGTGAAACAAGCAGCGGAACGGTAACTAGTAAAGGGTCGGAGGCCATGAAACATTAGTAGTGAAGTGGGAAGGCGAAGAGGCAAAGGTGCGGCGGACTAAATATAATTGTCGTAATAAATGGTTGGCAGTCTGTAAATCCTCTCCTTACTTTTAGTCTCACTCTTTCAAGCTCGTTTGTAGATCGGACTCTCCATGTCGCTTTGCACGTTACGTTCGGGTGCTGTGGCATACTTGAAATCTTTTGTAATAGCTCTGAAGCTCCCACTGGCACGCAGTTCTTTCCGCGATCGCGTATATAATTCTAGATAAATGCTTTAGTTGAAAAGTGATTGACTCTCCTTATGAGAGACAGTCTTGTAATTTAAATTCTTAATTGTGTGAAGCATTCTGTAATGTCAGCATAAAGTTTGCATATTATAAAAGTACGTGGGAATTAATCGTCGTTGATTCCCCACCACCTCGAAAAGAACGCAGCTAAGGAGAGGCTAAAGAGTAATAGCACTAAATAGCACTCTCTCTATTCTAGCTTCATTTTATAAACTCATTTGTAGACCGGACTTTCTATGCCGCTTCGCGCGCTGCGTGCAAGTGATGTAGCATGCTTTACGTCATTTGCAATAATTCTGGAAGCTCCCACTGGCGCTCAGTTCTTTCCGCGATCGCGTATTTAATTCTAGATAAATACTCTAATTGAAGAGTGATTGACTCTCCTTATGAGAGGCAGTCTTGTAATTTAAATTCTTAATTTTTGAGACACTATGTAGTGTCAATATAAAGCTATATAAAATATAAAATCACGCGGGAATTAATCGTCGTTGATTCCCCACCACCTCGAAAAGAACGCAGCTAAAGCAGGGCTAAATAGCACTACTACTCTCTCCTGTATACTCTATATAATAATATATGCTTTTAACGAGATGTCTGACTCATGAAACAAAATGTATGCGGACTCAAAATGTCTCCCAAAATTGCGGGAAGCAGGAAGGAACAACAAATTGTAATCTTCCTCGATAACTTCGACAATAAAACAATGTCAATTTATTGTATCCAAATCATTGTCCTAAAAATCACGATTAAATGCCTAATAGTTTGATTTGTATTCCTATTCCATAAAGGGTGGTCAGCAGGGCATCCGAGCTGGGCCGCAACTTCCCAGTTTTCGGAGGAGGGGGGGTTGTATTCGTGATGAATTCGAGAGAATGTACCGTTACAGCCCCGCGCCCTGGGCGTCGCCGCGCGACGTCCAGAGGTACCCTCCCCAGTGGAGTAACGTCCGGTTTTAGTCAGTAGGAATCTGACATACGCTGCCCTCCTCCCCAATGGAGGGCAGAAGTCTTCCGAAGATTTCCTGGACGTAAAAAAAAAAAAAAAAAAAGGGCTAAATAGCACTCCTCAAAAAGCGTGACGGTGCTATGATCGCCAACTCGTAAGAATCACTTACAAGGGAAAGCTGGCTCCCATTGAAGATCCCTGTTGTCACTGAAATCATCCTCGTTGGCAGCTCTCGGGAGTTGTATTCGAAATCGTAGATTTTTGATGTAAACAGGCAGCGGTTGCTGGCAATTCTCGCGCCGCACCGGGGCCGTCATGCTGTAAACGGGGAAATTAATTAGACCTTTTAAGGGCTAAAATTTTAGCGCGGAACTGCTTCTTGTAAATATAAAAGAAGCTTTAGATTTCGGATTAAGCAGGGGTCGGCAAGAATCGGCAATAATCCCAGAGAGTTGGCGTGATGAAAATGCGACGACACGTGGCAAGGGAGTTTCATGCTGTGGTTACAATTATGTGATTTCGCTTTTGCAAGGAGGCTTGCGATAAAGATAGAAAAGGGCTGTAATGAATAGAATTTTGAGGGGTTAAAGTGTATTGGAAATAAGCGACAAACTTGTCTCCTTCAGAGAAATGAACGTTGATGGTACGGTGAAGCACGTGCGATGATTAATCCAATACAATAGCACTTTCAGACGAAACAAGCACTGCACTTTGAGTTAGACAACTAGAGTTTAATCGGAAACGAACGAATGTAAACAATAAATAACGCGACAGAGCCTCCTATGAAATGGGAAATCACAGTAACTAATAACACGTAGAAGTTGTTACTCAGTTGGTCACACGCTAAGAAAGCACGCTACTTTTACCGAGTGAGCCGCGCCAGCGCCAACGCCTTCCTAAGACCGCGAACAGATTTAATTCAATTTGAAATAGAAAACACAGTATAAATACTGCGGGTAAATGGGAGGTGAAACAAGCAGCGGAACGGTAACTAGTAAAGGGTCGGAGGCCATGAAACATTAGTAGTGAAGTGGGAAGGCGAAGAGGCAAAGGTGCGGCGGACTAAATATAATTGTCGTAATAAATGGTTGGCAGTCTGTAAATCCTCTCCTTACTTTTAGTCTCACTCTTTCAAGCTCGTTTGTAGATCGGACTCTCCATGTCGCTTTGCACGTTACGTTCGGGTGCTGTGGCATACTTGAAATCTTTTGTAATAGCTCTGAAGCTCCCACTGGCACGCAGTTCTTTCCGCGATCGCGTATATAATTCTAGATAAATGCTTTAGTTGAAAAGTGATTGACTCTCCTTATGAGAGACAGTCTTGTAATTTAAATTCTTAATTGTGTGAAGCATTCTGTAATGTCAGCATAAAGTTTGCATATTATAAAAGTACGTGGGAATTAATCGTCGTTGATTCCCCACCACCTCGAAAAGAACGCAGCTAAGGAGAGGCTAAAGAGTAATAGCACTAAATAGCACTCTCTCTATTCTAGCTTCATTTTATAAACTCATTTGTAGACCGGACTTTCTATGCCGCTTCGCGCGCTGCGTGCAAGTGATGTAGCATGCTTTACGTCATTTGCAATAATTCTGGAAGCTCCCACTGGCGCTCAGTTCTTTCCGCGATCGCGTATTTAATTCTAGATAAATACTCTAATTGAAGAGTGATTGACTCTCCTTATGAGAGGCAGTCTTGTAATTTAAATTCTTAATTTTTGAGACACTATGTAGTGTCAATATAAAGCTATATAAAATATAAAATCACGCGGGAATTAATCGTCGTTGATTCCCCACCACCTCGAAAAGAACGCAGCTAAAGCAGGGCTAAATAGCACTACTACTCTCTCCTGTATACTCTATATAATAATATATGCTTTTAACGAGATGTCTGACTCATGAAACAAAATGTATGCGGACTCAAAATGTCTCCCAAAATTGCGGGAAGCAGGAAGGAACAACAAATTGTAATCTTCCTCGATAACTTCGACAATAAAACAATGTCAATTTATTGTATCCAAATCATTGTCCTAAAAATCACGATTAAATGCCTAATAGTTTGATTTGTATTCCTATTCCATAAAGGGTGGTCAGCAGGGCATCCGAGCTGGGCCGCAACTTCCCAGTTTTCGGAGGAGGGGGGGTTGTATTCGTGATGAATTCGAGAGAATGTACCGTTACAGCCCCGCGCCCTGGGCGTCGCCGCGCGACGTCCAGAGGTACCCTCCCCAGTGGAGTAACGTCCGGTTTTAGTCAGTAGGAATCTGACATACGCTGCCCTCCTCCCCAATGGAGGGCAGAAGTCTTCCGAAGATTTCCTGGACGTAAAAAAAAAAAAAAAAAAGGGCTAAATAGCACTAATAGCATTCTCTTTATTATAATTTCATTCTTCTAAACTCATTGGTAGACCGGACTTTCTATGCCGCTTCGCGCGCTGCGTGCAAGTGATGTAGCATGCTTTACGTCATTTGCAATAATTCTGGAAGCTCCCACTGGCGCTCAGTTCTTTCCGCGATCGCGTATTTAATTCTAGATAAATACTCTAATTGAAGAGTGATTGACTCTCCTTATGAGAGGCAGTCTTGTAATTTAAATTCTTAATTTTTGAGAAACTATGTAGTGTCAATATAAAGCTATATAAAATATAAAATCACGCGGGAATTAATCGTCGTTGATTCCCCACCACCTCGAAAAGAACGCAGCTAAAGCAGGGCTAAATAGCACTTGAATGTAGCGGGGCTATTACTTATACAGTGAGCTCCAACAATTCACAGACTAAGAGAAAACAGGCATGAGTGATTGCTTTCAAAGTCGCAGATAAATTAACATAATCTGTGGCAGAATTCGCAATGCCAAACACTCTCCCACCCACCCACCCACCTATTTGTATATCCACACAAGTTCTCTCACACTCATCCGTCCAAAAATCCTGTAAAATAGTAGTCCAATGCAGCCACGATTCCATACACAACACTTCACTGAGTCCAATTTCTAATTCAGTCCAGCGGTGAGGTGCTCTCCCATCTATTCCATGTCTCCATGATCTTGCAAGTTGAACAGGATATGACGGGTTCACAACTTGTACTCTGGACGAGACCGAACAGCTCGATGACCCACATGGGCAATATTTGGCACTGTAGCAGCAAACGTAAACTATCTGAAACGTTACAGACTTGTATTAGACAGAGTTAATAAAGACACATGAGCTATCAATATATTCAAATATATAGAGTATAGAAAGTTAACCCTTGTAGTTGTTGTTGTTTGAAGCAATCTCACGGCCACCCTAAAAACACAAACATATTAATAAGAGGTAACTGCGGCATAACCTCAAAAAGCGTGACGGTGCTATGATCGCCAACTCGTAAGAATCACTTACAAGGGAAAGCTGGCTCCCATTGAAGATCCCTGTTGTCACTGAAATCATCCTCGTTGGCAGCTCTCGGGAGTTGTATTCGAAATCGTAGATTTTTGATGTAAACAGGCAGCGGTTGCTGGCAATTCTCGCGCCGCACCGGGGCCGTCATGCTGTAAACGGGGAAATTAATTAGACCTTTTAAGGGCTAAAATTTTAGCGCGGAACTGCTTCTTGTAAATATAAAAGAAGCTTTAGATTTCGGATTAAGCAGGGGTCGGCAAGAATCGGCAATAATCCCAGAGAGTTGGCGTGATGAAAATGCGACGACACGTGGCAAGGGAGTTTCATGCTGTGGTTACAATTATGTGATTTCGCTTTTGCAAGGAGGCTTGCGATAAAGATAGAAAAGGGCTGTAATGAATAGAATTTTGAGGGGTTAAAGTGTATTGGAAATAAGCGACAAACTTGTCTCCTTCAGAGAAATGAACGTTGATGGTACGGTGAAGCACGTGCGATGATTAATCCAATACAATAGCACTTTCAGACGAAACAAGCACTGCACTTTGAGTTAGACAACTAGAGTTTAATCGGAAACGAACGAATGTAAACAATAAATAACGCGACAGAGCCTCCTATGAAATGGGAAATCACAGTAACTAATAACACGTAGAAGTTGTTACTCAGTTGGTCACACGCTAAGAAAGCACGCTACTTTTACCGAGTGAGCCGCGCCAGCGCCAACGCCTTCCTAAGACCGCGAACAGATTTAATTCAATTTGAAATAGAAAACACAGTATAAATACTGCGGGTAAATGGGAGGTGAAACAAGCAGCGGAACGGTAACTAGTAAAGGGTCGGAGGCCATGAAACATTAGTAGTGAAGTGGGAAGGCGAAGAGGCAAAGGTGCGGCGGACTAAATATAATTGTCGTAATAAATGGTTGGCAGTCTGTAAATCCTCTCCTTACTTTTAGTCTCACTCTTTCAAGCTCGTTTGTAGATCGGACTCTCCATGTCGCTTTGCACGTTACGTTCGGGTGCTGTGGCATACTTGAAATCTTTTGTAATAGCTCTGAAGCTCCCACTGGCACGCAGTTCTTTCCGCGATCGCGTATATAATTCTAGATAAATGCTTTAGTTGAAAAGTGATTGACTCTCCTTATGAGAGACAGTCTTGTAATTTAAATTCTTAATTGTGTGAAGCATTCTGTAATGTCAGCATAAAGTTTGCATATTATAAAAGTACGTGGGAATTAATCGTCGTTGATTCCCCACCACCTCGAAAAGAACGCAGCTAAGGAGAGGCTAAAGAGTAATAGCACTAAATAGCACTCTCTCTATTCTAGCTTCATTTTATAAACTCATTTGTAGACCGGACTTTCTATGCCGCTTCGCGCGCTGCGTGCAAGTGATGTAGCATGCTTTACGTCATTTGCAATAATTCTGGAAGCTCCCACTGGCGCTCAGTTCTTTCCGCGATCGCGTATTTAATTCTAGATAAATACTCTAATTGAAGAGTGATTGACTCTCCTTATGAGAGGCAGTCTTGTAATTTAAATTCTTAATTTGTGAGACACTCTGTAGTGTCAATATAAAGCTATATAAAATATAAAATCACGCGGGAATTAATCGTCGTTGATTCCCCACCACCTTGAAAAGAACGCAGCTAAAGCAGGGCTAAATAGCACTAATAGCATTCTCTTTATTATAATTTCATTCTTCTAAACTCATTGGTAGACCGGACTTTCTATGCCGCTTCGCGCGCTGCGTGCAAGTGATGTAGCATGCTTTACGTCATTTGCAATAATTCTGGAAGCTCCCACTGGCGCTCAGTTCTTTCCGCGATCGCGTATTTAATTCTAGATAAATACTCTAATTGAAGAGTGATTGACTCTCCTTATGAGAGGCAGTCTTGTAATTTAAATTCTTAATTTTTGAGAAACTATGTAGTGTCAATATAAAGCTATATAAAATATAAAATCACGCGGGAATTAATCGTCGTTGATTCCCCACCACCTCGAAAAGAACGCAGCTAAAGCAGGGCTAAATAGCACTCCTCAAAAAGCGTGACGGTGCTATGATCGCCAACTCGTAAGAATCACTTACAAGGGAAAGCTGGCTCCCATTGAAGATCCCTGTTGTCACTGAAATCATCCTCGTTGGCAGCTCTCGGGAGTTGTATTCGAAATCGTAGATTTTTGATGTAAACAGGCAGCGGTTGCTGGCAATTCTCGCGCCGCACCGGGGCCGTCATGCTGTAAACGGGGAAATTAATTAGACCTTTTAAGGGCTAAAATTTTAGCGCGGAACTGCTTCTTGTAAATATAAAAGAAGCTTTAGATTTCGGATTAAGCAGGGGTCGGCAAGAATCGGCAATAATCCCAGAGAGTTGGCGTGATGAAAATGCGACGACACGTGGCAAGGGAGTTTCATGCTGTGGTTACAATTATGTGATTTCGCTTTTGCAAGGAGGCTTGCGATAAAGATAGAAAAGGGCTGTAATGAATAGAATTTTGAGGGGTTAAAGTGTATTGGAAATAAGCGACAAACTTGTCTCCTTCAGAGAAATGAACGTTGATGGTACGGTGAAGCACGTGCGATGATTAATCCAATACAATAGCACTTTCAGACGAAACAAGCACTGCACTTTGAGTTAGACAACTAGAGTTTAATCGGAAACGAACGAATGTAAACAATAAATAACGCGACAGAGCCTCCTATGAAATGGGAAATCACAGTAACTAATAACACGTAGAAGTTGTTACTCAGTTGGTCACACGCTAAGAAAGCACGCTACTTTTACCGAGTGAGCCGCGCCAGCGCCAACGCCTTCCTAAGACCGCGAACAGATTTAATTCAATTTGAAATAGAAAACACAGTATAAATACTGCGGGTAAATGGGAGGTGAAACAAGCAGCGGAACGGTAACTAGTAAAGGGTCGGAGGCCATGAAACATTAGTAGTGAAGTGGGAAGGCGAAGAGGCAAAGGTGCGGCGGACTAAATATAATTGTCGTAATAAATGGTTGGCAGTCTGTAAATCCTCTCCTTACTTTTAGTCTCACTCTTTCAAGCTCGTTTGTAGATCGGACTCTCCATGTCGCTTTGCACGTTACGTTCGGGTGCTGTGGCATACTTGAAATCTTTTGTAATAGCTCTGAAGCTCCCACTGGCACGCAGTTCTTTCCGCGATCGCGTATATAATTCTAGATAAATGCTTTAGTTGAAAAGTGATTGACTCTCCTTATGAGAGACAGTCTTGTAATTTAAATTCTTAATTGTGTGAAGCATTCTGTAATGTCAGCATAAAGTTTGCATATTATAAAAGTACGTGGGAATTAATCGTCGTTGATTCCCCACCACCTCGAAAAGAACGCAGCTAAGGAGAGGCTAAAGAGTAATAGCACTAAATAGCACTCTCTCTATTCTAGCTTCATTTTATAAACTCATTTGTAGACCGGACTTTCTATGCCGCTTCGCGCGCTGCGTGCAAGTGATGTAGCATGCTTTACGTCATTTGCAATAATTCTGGAAGCTCCCACTGGCGCTCAGTTCTTTCCGCGATCGCGTATTTAATTCTAGATAAATACTCTAATTGAAGAGTGATTGACTCTCCTTATGAGAGGCAGTCTTGTAATTTAAATTCTTAATTTTTGAGACACTATGTAGTGTCAATATAAAGCTATATAAAATATAAAATCACGCGGGAATTAATCGTCGTTGATTCCCCACCACCTCGAAAAGAACGCAGCTAAAGCAGGGCTAAATAGCACTGTTTTGCGACTCACCGGAGGGGGACAAAATGCAGCCGAGGAACGTAGAGTATTACAAATTAATCTAGGGCGGTCCCGTCGTGCTCAGGATCTGATGATCCAGAGTATGACGGAACAAGATATCGGGCTGGCAGCCGTAACGGAACCCTACAATATCCCGGACCATCCGCACTGGTACGGGAGTCTGAATAATACGGCTTGCCTGTTGCATCGGAGCACAGGGCAGCCACTTCTCTTCTCCCTCGTCGAAAGAGAAGAAGATTATGTAATCGCGCGTTGGGGCTTCATAACAGTAATTTCAGTGTATATCTCTCCTCAATGGGCGCTCGCGGAATTTGAACTAAAATTGCTTAAGCTGACTAACAGCATAAAAGGGATTAAAAATGACAAAATTATCGTGATGGGAGACTTCAATGCCAAATCGACGGCTTGGGGTAACGGGAAATCAGACGCCAGAGGGAGAATGTTAGAATTGTGGGCCGCGGAAAACGATCTTAGCTTATTGAACAGGGGCGACACTCCCACGTGTATAAAGTGTAACGGATCGTCCCACATAGATTTATCTTTTGCCAGCCGGGTAGCGCGTAGGCATGTTACGAGATGGGAGGTGCAAGGGGAGATGGAAACACTCTCTGACCACCTCTACATCAGAATTAACATTCGTGAGGGCTCCTCGGTAGGTGCTCCGAAAGCACCGGGAGCGCTAGAGATTCGATGGAACGTGAAAAAACTAGATAGGGACGTCCTGGCTGCCGCGACGGTTAGTGCGACGTGGTCCGGCGCGGGCACGGAGGCGTCTAACTTCGACTTTGAGCCAGACCCGGAGGCAGAAAAGTTTAGAAAAATGTTAACGGAGATCTGCGACGCGGCAATGCCCAGGAAGCGTCCTGGAAAGCGTAACGCGGTCTACTGGTGGACGGAGGACATCGCCAACCTGCGAAAGGAATCTGGGGATGCCCGCCGTCGCTGGCAAAGACTGCGTAGAGCGGGCGGGGCGGATTCCGGCCTGATCCAAACCGCATACGAGGACTACGTACAGTCTCGTAAAAAACTAGGCGCAGAAATTAGAAAGGCAAAGTCGGAATCCTGGTCGGAACTAGTAGATTCGGTAGACACAGACCCGTGGGGTAAGCCATATAAAATCATTTTAAAAAAGTTAAGGCCGTCCGAGGCTCCTCTAACGGAGAGGCTAGATCCGGAATTCCTAAATAACGTAATTGATACTCTCTTTCCACGGCGATTGGAAAGATTAGCAAATAGCCCCATAAGGGAAATAATAGAATGGAGGGATGAATTGAAAGTCACAGATAAGGAATTCACGGATGCTCTAAAAGCTTTGGGGAATAAGGCACCGGGTCCGGATGGAGTTCCGGGCAGGGTTCTCGCGGCAATAGCCAAGGATGCGGGCGCCGAAATGAGGCGCCTCTTCAATGGCTGTTTAGAGAAGGGCAGATTCCCGGGAATCTGGAAGACAGCCAAACTCGTCCTCCTGCAAAAAGAGGGCAAACCGGCGGATACGCCCTCCGCGTACAGGCCAATATGCCTGTTGGACGAGGTTAACAAAACGTTTGAGAGGGTGATTTCGGCCCGCCTCGTAAAACATTTAGAATCAATTGGACCGGATCTTCACACAAGCCAGTTTGGCTTTAGAGGAAGGCGGTCCACTGTCGACGCCATTAAAAAACTTAGAAATTATTCGGAACGAATCAACGAAAAGAATGGAGTTACGTTGGCGATCAGTTTAGATATCGTCAATGCCTTTAACTCCATTCCGTGGCCGCGAATAATAGAGGCTTTGGAGCACCACAATTTCCCAGTCTACTTGAAAGAAGTTATAAAAGATTATTTAAAAGATAGAAAAATAACGTTCAATTTCCGAAACGGTATCGGAACGCGGAAGTTAGAGTGTGGTGTTCCGCAGGGGTCCGTCCTGGGACCCCTCCTTTGGAATCTGGCGTACGACAAAGTACTCAGAACTCCGGTTCCGGAAGGGGTCGAAATCATCTGCTATGCAGATGATACCCTGATCGTCGCGGGTAGCGAAAGCTGGGAGGAGGCGGTTCGGCTGGCTGAGGACGGCGCGAAACGGATCACCGATGCCATAAGAGATATGGGGCTTAGGCTGGCGGCCGAGAAGACTGAAGCGATGTGGTTCTTCAAATCCACGCTTCGGTCAAGGCGCCCGCCTGAGCCGCTCATCATTGAGATCGGTGATAGGCCGGTCCTAGTGTCAAAATCAATTAAATATTTAGGTCTGCGCCTGGAGAGGACCTGGAGATGGAACGAACATTTCCAGGTCATTGGGCCTAAAATGGAGGCGGTAGCAGCTGCGCTCGGTAGGCTGCTGCCAAATCTGAGAGGTCCTGCGAGCTTAGCACGGCGATTGTATCGCAATACGGCTCACTCCGTGGGAATGTACGGAGCGCCGGTGTGGGCAGCGGATATTCAGGGAGATAAGAGCTGTTTAAAAATTGTAAATAGGGCGCAAAAGCTTATCTCTCTGAGGCTCGTCAGAGGGTATAGGACGGTGTCACTCGACGCGGCGTTAATACTAGCTAAGACAATCCCTTTTAAATATCTGGCTTTGGAGCAAGCCAGAATATATGATATTAAGAAAGAAATGGAAAATTCAGAGTTTGCATACCCACGGGGGTACATAAGCGGAGAGAAACGCCGTCTTCGAAACAAGTCAATTAGGAACTGGAGCGAGGAGCTGAAACAGTGTAGCAGCTCCTCGGGACAGAGGGTGGCGGATGCCTTTCTCCCATTCATGAAAGCATGGATGGGGGGAAGGCATGGTGCGCTCACGTTCAGAGCAACGCAAGTTGTGACGGGACATGGGTGCTTCGGCCACTATTTATACAAAATAGGGAAAGAGCCATCCGAGAAATGCCTGCATTGTGGGTGGGAATGCGATGATGCGGACCACGTACTTGGTCAGTGCCCGGAATGGGCCGAAAAAAGAGCCGTGCTGAGCGGGGTGGTACCGGGCGAAATTAATTTGAAAAACGTGGTTCGGGTAATCGTTAACAATCGCGAGGCGTGGGCGGCGTTCTCCACCTTCTGTGAGGACGTCATCTTGGATAAGGAAAGAAAAGAAAAGGAGAGGGAGGGTGATCCGTTGTCCGACAGAAGGGGTGGGCCGAGCCACGTCATCGCGTCGACTAGCTCCAGGGCTAACGATTAGCCTAAGGAAAGGCAGGGCACAGCGGGCGGGCGTGAGGTGTCCCGGATAATTGCAACCGGCGGGCTAAGCATATGCCAGACGAGCTCTGTGAGGCAAAATGGAAGTGGCACTGTACAGCAAATAGATTTGAAGTTAGAATGTAAATTAAAGTTAGCATACATTATTACAAAACTAAAAATTGCACTACATAACAGCAAGGAGCCTTCCATACATGTCCAAAGAGCGGGGGATAGAGTCACGCGGCCGCGATGAATTAAAAATCCAATCAAAATAAGGGGTAAAATTTGCACGGTGTAAAATCACGGTATGATGGTACGTAGAATGAATGACAACGCATTAAAGATAGAATGAATGTCTCAAAGAACGCATGCACGTGCGGCGATTAACAGGTATGCATGGGGAGTACGATAACGGTTGCACTCCCAAATTAAAATCGCTCTGGCAAGCAACGGTGCGGCTGCTCCGAAGAGCGTAGCGTGGCAACGTGCTATCGGGCACGTCACAGCG
This sequence comes from Anoplius nigerrimus, assembly GCA_914767735.1. Taxonomy (NCBI): domain Eukaryota; kingdom Metazoa; phylum Arthropoda; class Insecta; order Hymenoptera; family Pompilidae; genus Anoplius; species Anoplius nigerrimus. The sequence continues at coordinate 416,409 of OU612079.1, read as the reverse complement.
AAAGGAGCAGGCTAGGAAGAGAAGGAAGCGCCGGAGGATCCGGAATCGAAAGCGAGAACAGGATCCCCGGTCAGGCCTGTCGCTGACCCAGGCCTGCTCCGTCCACGGGGCGTACATAACGGAAAGTGGCTGTAGAACCACAGGATGGGTGTCGTGAGTGAAAAGCAACCGCGAAAAGTCTTGAATAAAGTAATGCGTACGCAAGAATGAATGAGTGATAGACGCGATCGTGAATGAAGGGCTCTGTTCGCTAAACTTAAAAGTAGAGTTGCGCCAATACATTTGCAGGAAAAGGTGCGAGGCCCTAGCACAATGAATGCCGAGGCATCACCGGGTGTCTCGAAAGCGACTCAGTGCGGGGAGATCGCTCAGGAGCAGTGAAAGCAGGGGTGGGGCTCTGCTGGAACATTGCACGTCTCCTGCGGCAGTATGAAGCGGTGCACTCTTACTCCGTGCACCGCGGTATATAGTGTTGCGCCCGTTGAATAAAAAAGCCTCAGTGATCGACATCCCTAATGTATATATAGATTAAGGAGTAAATTAAGCAATATTAGATTAAGCGCATAAAATCTAGACAATAAGACTAAATTAGATGGGAAATAAAAATAACTGCATAGAGTCGCGGTTAAAGAAAAGGGATGTGGACCACTGAGGCTGCCCACTTAGGGCCGGAATATTATCTCAAGCTCTCCAGAGCTAAAGGTCTCCTCGGGGAGCCTAGTGCGCGAGTTCAGTCAATCATAGAGTGAATTGTCTGTTATGCCGCTCACCGGAGAGGATTAAAGTAGAATCGAAAATGAAAGAAAGTAAAGTAAATAATGATTGACTGGGCAAAAAAGCCAGGCGGCTACCTTCCTGATTGAAAGAAAAGCGACAACGCGCGGGGAAGGATCGCATTTAGTATGACCTCACAATAAGTTCAAGAAAGAATAAATAGGCAAAATTATGAATATAGTAAATACAAAAGTTTCATGAGTAGGATGTCTTTAATAGTAAAACTAACGTATGTAAGGTTGACTAACATTAGGCGCACAGACACTAGTTCACACCACAATGGGGGGGCAGAGAGATGCTACAGACAGAGAAAGAGAGTAGATAATGATAGCTTAACGTTAATATAATAATAGCTGACGAACAGAGAAAAGGAACGCACGCGCACGGAACTCGACTAATTCACTAACTGACTAAGACTGACAACTAACTAAAGAGAGAGTCCTCTCATTTAAATCATGTCCTAAAACCTGTAAAGCATCCCAGCAATCCATTATCCATGCTCAGAGTCTCACCACACACAATGATCTCCCACCCTCACTGACACAACACAGTATGTGAATGTAGCGGGGCTATTACTTATACAGTGAGCTCCAACAATTCACAGACTAAGAGAAAACAGGCATGAGTGATTGCTTTCAAAGTCGCAGATAAATTAACATAATCTGTGGCAGAATTCGCAATGCCAAACACTCTCCCACCCACCCACCCACCTATTTGTATATCCACACAAGTTCTCTCACACTCATCCGTCCAAAAATCCTGTAAAATAGTAGTCCAATGCAGCCACGATTCCATACACAACACTTCACTGAGTCCAATTTCTAATTCAGTCCAGCGGTGAGGTGCTCTCCCATCTATTCCATGTCTCCATGATCTTGCAAGTTGAACAGGATATGACGGGTTCACAACTTGTACTCTGGACGAGACCGAACAGCTCGATGACCCACATGGGCAATATTTGGCACTGTAGCAGCAAACGTAAACTATCTGAAACGTTACAGACTTGTATTAGACAGAGTTAATAAAGACACATGAGCTATCAATATATTCAAATATATAGAGTATAGAAAGTTAACCCTTGTAGTTGTTGTTGTTTGAAGCAATCTCACGGCCACCCTAAAAACACAAACATATTAATAAGAGGTAACTGCGGCATAACCTCAAAAAGCGTGACGGTGCTATGATCGCCAACTCGTAAGAATCACTTACAAGGGAAAGCTGGCTCCCATTGAAGATCCCTGTTGTCACTGAAATCATCCTCGTTGGCAGCTCTCGGGAGTTGTATTCGAAATCGTAGATTTTTGATGTAAACAGGCAGCGGTTGCTGGCAATTCTCGCGCCGCACCGGGGCCGTCATGCTGTAAACGGGGAAATTAATTAGACCTTTTAAGGGCTAAAATTTTAGCGCGGAACTGCTTCTTGTAAATATAAAAGAAGCTTTAGATTTCGGATTAAGCAGGGGTCGGCAAGAATCGGCAATAATCCCAGAGAGTTGGCGTGATGAAAATGCGACGACACGTGGCAAGGGAGTTTCATGCTGTGGTTACAATTATGTGATTTCGCTTTTGCAAGGAGGCTTGCGATAAAGATAGAAAAGGGCTGTAATGAATAGAATTTTGAGGGGTTAAAGTGTATTGGAAATAAGCGACAAACTTGTCTCCTTCAGAGAAATGAACGTTGATGGTACGGTGAAGCACGTGCGATGATTAATCCAATACAATAGCACTTTCAGACGAAACAAGCACTGCACTTTGAGTTAGACAACTAGAGTTTAATCGGAAACGAACGAATGTAAACAATAAATAACGCGACAGAGCCTCCTATGAAATGGGAAATCACAGTAACTAATAACACGTAGAAGTTGTTACTCAGTTGGTCACACGCTAAGAAAGCACGCTACTTTTACCGAGTGAGCCGCGCCAGCGCCAACGCCTTCCTAAGACCGCGAACAGATTTAATTCAATTTGAAATAGAAAACACAGTATAAATACTGCGGGTAAATGGGAGGTGAAACAAGCAGCGGAACGGTAACTAGTAAAGGGTCGGAGGCCATGAAACATTAGTAGTGAAGTGGGAAGGCGAAGAGGCAAAGGTGCGGCGGACTAAATATAATTGTCGTAATAAATGGTTGGCAGTCTGTAAATCCTCTCCTTACTTTTAGTCTCACTCTTTCAAGCTCGTTTGTAGATCGGACTCTCCATGTCGCTTTGCACGTTACGTTCGGGTGCTGTGGCATACTTGAAATCTTTTGTAATAGCTCTGAAGCTCCCACTGGCACGCAGTTCTTTCCGCGATCGCGTATATAATTCTAGATAAATGCTTTAGTTGAAAAGTGATTGACTCTCCTTATGAGAGACAGTCTTGTAATTTAAATTCTTAATTGTGTGAAGCATTCTGTAATGTCAGCATAAAGTTTGCATATTATAAAAGTACGTGGGAATTAATCGTCGTTGATTCCCCACCACCTCGAAAAGAACGCAGCTAAGGAGAGGCTAAAGAGTAATAGCACTAAATAGCACTCTCTCTATTCTAGCTTCATTTTATAAACTCATTTGTAGACCGGACTTTCTATGCCGCTTCGCGCGCTGCGTGCAAGTGATGTAGCATGCTTTACGTCATTTGCAATAATTCTGGAAGCTCCCACTGGCGCTCAGTTCTTTCCGCGATCGCGTATTTAATTCTAGATAAATACTCTAATTGAAGAGTGATTGACTCTCCTTATGAGAGGCAGTCTTGTAATTTAAATTCTTAATTTGTGAGACACTCTGTAGTGTCAATATAAAGCTATATAAAATATAAAATCACGCGGGAATTAATCGTCGTTGATTCCCCACCACCTTGAAAAGAACGCAGCTAAAGCAGGGCTAAATAGCACTAATAGCATTCTCTTTATTATAATTTCATTCTTCTAAACTCATTGGTAGACCGGACTTTCTATGCCGCTTCGCGCGCTGCGTGCAAGTGATGTAGCATGCTTTACGTCATTTGCAATAATTCTGGAAGCTCCCACTGGCGCTCAGTTCTTTCCGCGATCGCGTATTTAATTCTAGATAAATACTCTAATTGAAGAGTGATTGACTCTCCTTATGAGAGGCAGTCTTGTAATTTAAATTCTTAATTTTTGAGAAACTATGTAGTGTCAATATAAAGCTATATAAAATATAAAATCACGCGGGAATTAATCGTCGTTGATTCCCCACCACCTCGAAAAGAACGCAGCTAAAGCAGGGCTAAATAGCACTAGTTTAATCGGAAACGAACGAATGTAAACAATAAATAACGCGACAGAGCCTCCTATGAAATGGGAAATCACAGTAACTAATAACACGTAGAAGTTGTTACTCAGTTGGTCACACGCTAAGAAAGCACGCTACTTTTACCGAGTGAGCCGCGCCAGCGCCAACGCCTTCCTAAGACCGCGAACAGATTTAATTCAATTTGAAATAGAAAACACAGTATAAATACTGCGGGTAAATGGGAGGTGAAACAAGCAGCGGAACGGTAACTAGTAAAGGGTCGGAGGCCATGAAACATTAGTAGTGAAGTGGGAAGGCGAAGAGGCAAAGGTGCGGCGGACTAAATATAATTGTCGTAATAAATGGTTGGCAGTCTGTAAATCCTCTCCTTACTTTTAGTCTCACTCTTTCAAGCTCGTTTGTAGATCGGACTCTCCATGTCGCTTTGCACGTTACGTTCGGGTGCTGTGGCATACTTGAAATCTTTTGTAATAGCTCTGAAGCTCCCACTGGCACGCAGTTCTTTCCGCGATCGCGTATATAATTCTAGATAAATGCTTTAGTTGAAAAGTGATTGACTCTCCTTATGAGAGACAGTCTTGTAATTTAAATTCTTAATTGTGTGAAGCATTCTGTAATGTCAGCATAAAGTTTGCATATTATAAAAGTACGTGGGAATTAATCGTCGTTGATTCCCCACCACCTCGAAAAGAACGCAGCTAAGGAGAGGCTAAAGAGTAATAGCACTAAATAGCACTCTCTCTATTCTAGCTTCATTTTATAAACTCATTTGTAGACCGGACTTTCTATGCCGCTTCGCGCGCTGCGTGCAAGTGATGTAGCATGCTTTACGTCATTTGCAATAATTCTGGAAGCTCCCACTGGCGCTCAGTTCTTTCCGCGATCGCGTATTTAATTCTAGATAAATACTCTAATTGAAGAGTGATTGACTCTCCTTATGAGAGGCAGTCTTGTAATTTAAATTCTTAATTTGTGAGACACTCTGTAGTGTCAATATAAAGCTATATAAAATATAAAATCACGCGGGAATTAATCGTCGTTGATTCCCCACCACCTTGAAAAGAACGCAGCTAAAGCAGGGCTAAATAGCACTAATAGCATTCTCTTTATTATAATTTCATTCTTCTAAACTCATTGGTAGACCGGACTTTCTATGCCGCTTCGCGCGCTGCGTGCAAGTGATGTAGCATGCTTTACGTCATTTGCAATAATTCTGGAAGCTCCCACTGGCGCTCAGTTCTTTCCGCGATCGCGTATTTAATTCTAGATAAATACTCTAATTGAAGAGTGATTGACTCTCCTTATGAGAGGCAGTCTTGTAATTTAAATTCTTAATTTTTGAGAAACTATGTAGTGTCAATATAAAGCTATATAAAATATAAAATCACGCGGGAATTAATCGTCGTTGATTCCCCACCACCTCGAAAAGAACGCAGCTAAAGCAGGGCTAAATAGCACTCCTCAAAAAGCGTGACGGTGCTATGATCGCCAACTCGTAAGAATCACTTACAAGGGAAAGCTGGCTCCCATTGAAGATCCCTGTTGTCACTGAAATCATCCTCGTTGGCAGCTCTCGGGAGTTGTATTCGAAATCGTAGATTTTTGATGTAAACAGGCAGCGGTTGCTGGCAATTCTCGCGCCGCACCGGGGCCGTCATGCTGTAAACGGGGAAATTAATTAGACCTTTTAAGGGCTAAAATTTTAGCGCGGAACTGCTTCTTGTAAATATAAAAGAAGCTTTAGATTTCGGATTAAGCAGGGGTCGGCAAGAATCGGCAATAATCCCAGAGAGTTGGCGTGATGAAAATGCGACGACACGTGGCAAGGGAGTTTCATGCTGTGGTTACAATTATGTGATTTCGCTTTTGCAAGGAGGCTTGCGATAAAGATAGAAAAGGGCTGTAATGAATAGAATTTTGAGGGGTTAAAGTGTATTGGAAATAAGCGACAAACTTGTCTCCTTCAGAGAAATGAACGTTGATGGTACGGTGAAGCACGTGCGATGATTAATCCAATACAATAGCACTTTCAGACGAAACAAGCACTGCACTTTGAGTTAGACAACTAGAGTTTAATCGGAAACGAACGAATGTAAACAATAAATAACGCGACAGAGCCTCCTATGAAATGGGAAATCACAGTAACTAATAACACGTAGAAGTTGTTACTCAGTTGGTCACACGCTAAGAAAGCACGCTACTTTTACCGAGTGAGCCGCGCCAGCGCCAACGCCTTCCTAAGACCGCGAACAGATTTAATTCAATTTGAAATAGAAAACACAGTATAAATACTGCGGGTAAATGGGAGGTGAAACAAGCAGCGGAACGGTAACTAGTAAAGGGTCGGAGGCCATGAAACATTAGTAGTGAAGTGGGAAGGCGAAGAGGCAAAGGTGCGGCGGACTAAATATAATTGTCGTAATAAATGGTTGGCAGTCTGTAAATCCTCTCCTTACTTTTAGTCTCACTCTTTCAAGCTCGTTTGTAGATCGGACTCTCCATGTCGCTTTGCACGTTACGTTCGGGTGCTGTGGCATACTTGAAATCTTTTGTAATAGCTCTGAAGCTCCCACTGGCACGCAGTTCTTTCCGCGATCGCGTATATAATTCTAGATAAATGCTTTAGTTGAAAAGTGATTGACTCTCCTTATGAGAGACAGTCTTGTAATTTAAATTCTTAATTGTGTGAAGCATTCTGTAATGTCAGCATAAAGTTTGCATATTATAAAAGTACGTGGGAATTAATCGTCGTTGATTCCCCACCACCTCGAAAAGAACGCAGCTAAGGAGAGGCTAAAGAGTAATAGCACTAAATAGCACTCTCTCTATTCTAGCTTCATTTTATAAACTCATTTGTAGACCGGACTTTCTATGCCGCTTCGCGCGCTGCGTGCAAGTGATGTAGCATGCTTTACGTCATTTGCAATAATTCTGGAAGCTCCCACTGGCGCTCAGTTCTTTCCGCGATCGCGTATTTAATTCTAGATAAATACTCTAATTGAAGAGTGATTGACTCTCCTTATGAGAGGCAGTCTTGTAATTTAAATTCTTAATTTTTGAGACACTATGTAGTGTCAATATAAAGCTATATAAAATATAAAATCACGCGGGAATTAATCGTCGTTGATTCCCCACCACCTCGAAAAGAACGCAGCTAAAGCAGGGCTAAATAGCACTGGATCCGGAGCGAATCCAAGCCGCTTACGTAGAGTATAATGATAAACGGAAAACTCTGGGCGTAGAAATTAGGCAGGCGAAAATGAATTCTTGGGCGGAGCTCATGGATACGGTAGATCTGGACCCGTGGGGAAGGCCCTATAAGATTATACTAAAGAAGCTAAGGCCATCCGAGGCCCCTCTGACGGAGAGGTTAGAGCCGAAATTTTTAAACTTAGTAATCGATACTCTCTTTCCTCGGCGCAAGGAAAGTAATGTGAATTGCCCCATCAGGGAAAGAATACATTGGAATAATGATCTGAATGTAACAATTGAAGAATTTAATAACGCGATTAAAGCACTAGGAAACAGGGCACCGGGTCCGGACGGAGTTCCGGGCAAGGTTCTAGCGGCGATAGCCAAAGAGGCAGGTCCCGAAATGCGACGCCTGTTCTCTGGCTGTTTGGAAAAGGGCAGATTCCCGGGAATCTGGAAAACAGCCAAGCTGGTTCTCCTGCAGAAAGAGGGCAAACCGGCGGATATGCCCTCCGCGTACAGGCCTATTTGCCTACTTGACGAGGTCAGCAAAACGTTTGAGAGGGTAATTTCGACCCGCCTCGTCAAGCATTTAGAGACAGTAGGACCGGACCTCCACACAAGCCAATTTGGCTTTAGAGGAGGACGGTCAACAGTCGACGCCATCAAAAAATTGAGGCATTTTTCCGAACGTATAAATGAGAAGGATGGAGTTACATTGGCGATCAGTTTAGACATCGTCAATGCCTTTAATTCCATCCCGTGGCCGCGAATAATAGAAGCACTCGAGTTTCACAACTTTCCTGTTTATCTAAAGGAGATAGTAAAAGACTATCTCTCAAACAGGAAGGTTGTTTTTAATTTCCGAAACGGTATCGGATCGCGAGATTTAGAATGCGGAGTGCCGCAGGGGTCCGTCCTGGGACCCCTTCTTTGGAATCTGGCGTTTGACAGAGTGTTGAGAACACCGGTACCGGAAGGGGTCGAAGTCATCTGCTATGCAGATGACACCCTTATCGTCGCGGGTAGCGAGAACTGGGAGGAGGCAATCAGTTTGGCTGAGGACGGCGCGAAACGGATCACCGACGCCATAAGAGGCATGGGGCTTAGGCTGGCGGTTCAGAAGACGGAGGCTATGTGGTTTTTCAAAACCACGCTCCGATCAAGACGCCCGCCTGATCCTCTCCTTGTTGAGGTCGGTGGTAGGCCGATCCAGATAGTAGATAGCATTAAATATTTGGGACTACGCCTAGAGCGAACATGGAAGTGGCGCAAGCACTTCGAAGCTGTGGGGCCCAAAATGGAGAAGGTAGCAGCTGCGCTCGGAAGGCTGCTGCCGAATCTAAGAGGGCCTGCACACTTGGCGCGTCGCCTTTACCGCAATACGGCTCACTCTGTAGCATTATACGGAGCGCCGGTGTGGGCAGAGGATTTACAGAGAGATAAGCAATGTTTAAAAATTGTTAATGCGGCGCAAAGGCTTACCTCTCTGAGGCTCATAAGAGGGTATAAGACGGTGTCTTTAGACGCGGCTTTGGTACTAGCTAAAACAGTGCCGTTTAAATATCTGGCTTTGGAGCAAGCAAGGCTCTATGAAATCAAAAAAGAAATTAAAAACTCCGAATTTGCATGCCCTAGAGGCTATCGTAGTGGTGAGAAGCGCCGTCTTAGAGACAGATCAATAGACAGTTGGAGCGAGGAGCTGGAGCAGAGCAACAGCTCCTCGGGCCAAAGAGTGGCCAGTGCCTTTCTTCCAGTCATGAAGGAATGGATGAAGGGAGGGCACGGAGCGTTCACGTTCAGAACAACGCAAGTTGTGACGGGACACGGATGCTTTGGCCACTACCTGCACAAAATAGGGAAAGAGCCATCCGAAATCTGCCTGCATTGTGGGTGGGTAGTAGATAATGCGGATCATGTGCTCGGACAGTGTCCGGAATGGGCAGAGCACAGGGCGACGCTTAGGGGAGTGGTATCGGGGGAGTTAAATTTAAAATCTGTGGTTCGCAAAATTGTCGGAAATCCCGAAGCCTGGGATGCGCTCTCCGCCTTCTGCGAGAGCGTCATCTCGATAAAAGAGGCGAAGGAAAAAGAAAGGGAGGGCGATCCAACGTCGAACAGAAGGGATGGGGCGAGCCACAGCTTCGCGCCGTCAAACCCAGCAGCAAACGTTTGACTGCCAGGCAGATTCAGGCACATCGGGCGGGCGAAGGGTGCCTTCGGTCGCGCACAGTCATAAAGGAATGACAAAGCCACTAAGAAATGTCAAAGTAAATATTAAATTACCAGAATAATTAGCAGAATTGGCAACTCAAAGCTAGGAGCCAAAACAAACATGAAAAATTCAATGTAAGATAAAGTAATTATAAACACTAAACATTAAATGGGATTACACTTTGACATAGACTTGGTGGCTCGATAGTAAAATCACGTGAGGCGCGTTCGTGAGAATTCATTCTAGATGAAGGGGTAGAATATCAGATTGTAAATATGAATTGTATATAGAGTCATGGTATGCTGTATGTTAGCCGGGATTACTTGTTAATGGTATGAATGTGATAAAACTAATCTAGATAGAGCGTATCAGCGCAGTGTAATTTAAGAGTGTATGGAGAAAGTGTCACCGGACACTCCCTCACAGTAAACTGCTCCAACCGATGCTGCGAGGTTGAACCGGTGAGCAAGGCGCGACAACGGGTCACCGGGCCCGTCTCAGCGAAAGGGCAAAAGCTTGGATGAGGAGGAAGCGTCGCGTCGACCTGGCTCAAAAAATGAGTATGTGATCGCCGGCTAGGCCTGCCTATGACCCAAGCTTTACCCGTCCACGTGGCGAATCCATCGGCAAGTGGAAAGCGATTCACATGAACTGCTCCAACCGTGCTGCGAGGTTGAACCGATGAGCAAGGCGCGACAACGGGTCACCGGGCCCGTCTCAGCGAAAGGGCAAAAGCTTGGATGAGGAGGAAGCGTCGCGTCGACCTGGCTCAAAAAATGAGTATGTGATCGCCGGCTAGGCCTGCCTATGACCCAAGCTTTACCCGTCCACGTGGCGAATCCATCGGCATGTGGAAAGCGAACCACAGTATGCATGTTGTATCTTAAACTGTAAATGTAGCTTGTCAAGACAAAAGTCTTGGAAAAGGATGAATGCAAAGGTTCGCGACCGAGAATGCAGGGCTTATAATAAGATAGTTAAATCAAAATAGTGTTGCGAAATGTAATATCAGAAGTGCCAAGCCCGGGCACAATGAATGGCAAAGCATCACCGGATGCATTGCAGGCGACTCCAAACGCGGGAGATCGTTCAGGAGCAGGGAAAGCAGGGGTGGGGCCCTGCTGGACCATAGCACGTCTCCTGCGGCAGAATAAAGCGGTGCATCGTACTCCTGCACCGCGGTATGTAGAGTTGCGCGCGATTAGCTTAGGTCAAGCCTCGGGACACTTCCTTCTCAGCTTTAAGTTTAGCTAGGTGTTAAGATATAGTTGCGAGAGAAGGAAGGATGGTAGAGGCTGCCCTTCAGGGCCGGGTTATTATCTCAAGCTCTCCAGAGCTAAAGGTCTCCCCGGGGAACCTAGTACGCGCGCTCAGTTAACCATAGTTTGAGTTGTTACAATAAGTCGTTCATCGGAATGACTTTAGTAAATTCAATCATGATATTAATAACGTAAATACTGGTGGACTGAGCGAAAAAGCCAGGCGACCGCTTTCCTGATAACATAATGTTGCTACCGTGCGGACAAGGAAAAGCAAAAGTTAGAAGCACGATAAATAAGTCCACGCGCGGACAAAACAGGCAGAAGTAAGAACAACGAAATACAACAAATCTCACATTGAGGTCGATTCGCCGTGGGTGACCCAAAGCGAATCGACTTATATATGAGAATTAAATGTATACGCGCTCCCACACATCCAAAACTCGGGAAACAGGAAGAACCGAAAATATGCAATCTTCCTCGGATAGCATCTCGTTGAAACACCTACTCCAATTCCATTTCCCTAACTATACGAATAGAAAGCCTAATCGCGTTAATATATAAATCCTTTCCCAAAAAGCGGTCAGCAGGGCATCCAAACTGGGCCGACACTTCCCAGTTTCGGAAGAGAGGTGAGGGCCGTATTCGTTGATGAATTCTAACGACTTTATGCCGATGCGGTCCCAAGCCCTGGACGTCGCTTTGCGACGTCCAGAAGCAACCTGTCCATGTGGAGTAACGTCTGGTGTTTAGTCAGTCGAACCTGACATACTCTGGCTTCGCCCCAAAGAGGCCAGAGATCTTTTTTAAGATTCACCAGACGGTAAACAAAAAAAAAAAAAAAAAAAAAAAAAAAAAGGGCTAAATAGCACTACTACTCTCTCCTGTATACTCTATATAATAATATATGCTTTTAACGAGATGTCTGACTCATGAAACAAAATGTATGCGGACTCAAAATGTCTCCCAAAATTGCGGGAAGCAGGAAGGAACAACAAATTGTAATCTTCCTCGATAACTTCGACAATAAAACAATGTCAATTTATTGTATCCAAATCATTGTCCTAAAAATCACGATTAAATGCCTAATAGTTTGATTTGTATTCCTATTCCATAAAGGGTGGTCAGCAGGGCATCCGAGCTGGGCCGCAACTTCCCAGTTTTCGGAGGAGGGGGGGTTGTATTCGTGATGAATTCGAGAGAATGTACCGTTACAGCCCCGCGCCCTGGGCGTCGCCGCGCGACGTCCAGAGGTACCCTCCCCAGTGGAGTAACGTCCGGTTTTAGTCAGTAGGAATCTGACATACGCTGCCCTCCTCCCCAATGGAGGGCAGAAGTCTTCCGAAGATTTCCTGGACGTAAAAAAAAAAAAAAAAAAAAAAAAAGGGCTAAATAGCACTCCTCAAAAAGCGTGACGGTGCTATGATCGCCAACTCGTAAGAATCACTTACAAGGGAAAGCTGGCTCCCATTGAAGATCCCTGTTGTCACTGAAATCATCCTCGTTGGCAGCTCTCGGGAGTTGTATTCGAAATCGTAGATTTTTGATGTAAACAGGCAGCGGTTGCTGGCAATTCTCGCGCCGCACCGGGGCCGTCATGCTGTAAACGGGGAAATTAATTAGACCTTTTAAGGGCTAAAATTTTAGCGCGGAACTGCTTCTTGTAAATATAAAAGAAGCTTTAGATTTCGGATTAAGCAGGGGTCGGCAAGAATCGGCAATAATCCCAGAGAGTTGGCGTGATGAAAATGCGACGACACGTGGCAAGGGAGTTTCATGCTGTGGTTACAATTATGTGATTTCGCTTTTGCAAGGAGGCTTGCGATAAAGATAGAAAAGGGCTGTAATGAATAGAATTTTGAGGGGTTAAAGTGTATTGGAAATAAGCGACAAACTTGTCTCCTTCAGAGAAATGAACGTTGATGGTACGGTGAAGCACGTGCGATGATTAATCCAATACAATAGCACTTTCAGACGAAACAAGCACTGCACTTTGAGTTAGACAACTAGAGTTTAATCGGAAACGAACGAATGTAAACAATAAATAACGCGACAGAGCCTCCTATGAAATGGGAAATCACAGTAACTAATAACACGTAGAAGTTGTTACTCAGTTGGTCACACGCTAAGAAAGCACGCTACTTTTACCGAGTGAGCCGCGCCAGCGCCAACGCCTTCCTAAGACCGCGAACAGATTTAATTCAATTTGAAATAGAAAACACAGTATAAATACTGCGGGTAAATGGGAGGTGAAACAAGCAGCGGAACGGTAACTAGTAAAGGGTCGGAGGCCATGAAACATTAGTAGTGAAGTGGGAAGGCGAAGAGGCAAAGGTGCGGCGGACTAAATATAATTGTCGTAATAAATGGTTGGCAGTCTGTAAATCCTCTCCTTACTTTTAGTCTCACTCTTTCAAGCTCGTTTGTAGATCGGACTCTCCATGTCGCTTTGCACGTTACGTTCGGGTGCTGTGGCATACTTGAAATCTTTTGTAATAGCTCTGAAGCTCCCACTGGCACGCAGTTCTTTCCGCGATCGCGTATATAATTCTAGATAAATGCTTTAGTTGAAAAGTGATTGACTCTCCTTATGAGAGACAGTCTTGTAATTTAAATTCTTAATTGTGTGAAGCATTCTGTAATGTCAGCATAAAGTTTGCATATTATAAAAGTACGTGGGAATTAATCGTCGTTGATTCCCCACCACCTCGAAAAGAACGCAGCTAAGGAGAGGCTAAAGAGTAATAGCACTAAATAGCACTCTCTCTATTCTAGCTTCATTTTATAAACTCATTTGTAGACCGGACTTTCTATGCCGCTTCGCGCGCTGCGTGCAAGTGATGTAGCATGCTTTACGTCATTTGCAATAATTCTGGAAGCTCCCACTGGCGCTCAGTTCTTTCCGCGATCGCGTATTTAATTCTAGATAAATACTCTAATTGAAGAGTGATTGACTCTCCTTATGAGAGGCAGTCTTGTAATTTAAATTCTTAATTTTTGAGACACTATGTAGTGTCAATATAAAGCTATATAAAATATAAAATCACGCGGGAATTAATCGTCGTTGATTCCCCACCACCTCGAAAAGAACGCAGCTAAAGCAGGGCTAAATAGCACTACTACTCTCTCCTGTATACTCTATATAATAATATATGCTTTTAACGAGATGTCTGACTCATGAAACAAAATGTATGCGGACTCAAAATGTCTCCCAAAATTGCGGGAAGCAGGAAGGAACAACAAATTGTAATCTTCCTCGATAACTTCGACAATAAAACAATGTCAATTTATTGTATCCAAATCATTGTCCTAAAAATCACGATTAAATGCCTAATAGTTTGATTTGTATTCCTATTCCATAAAGGGTGGTCAGCAGGGCATCCGAGCTGGGCCGCAACTTCCCAGTTTTCGGAGGAGGGGGGGTTGTATTCGTGATGAATTCGAGAGAATGTACCGTTACAGCCCCGCGCCCTGGGCGTCGCCGCGCGACGTCCAGAGGTACCCTCCCCAGTGGAGTAACGTCCGGTTTTAGTCAGTAGGAATCTGACATACGCTGCCCTCCTCCCCAATGGAGGGCAGAAGTCTTCCGAAGATTTCCTGGACGTAAAAAAAAAAAAAAAAAAAAGGGCTAAATAGCACTACTACTCTCTCCTGTATACTCTATATAATAATATATGCTTTTAACGAGATGTCTGACTCATGAAACAAAATGTATGCGGACTCAAAATGTCTCCCAAAATTGCGGGAAGCAGGAAGGAACAACAAATTGTAATCTTCCTCGATAACTTCGACAATAAAACAATGTCAATTTATTGTATCCAAATCATTGTCCTAAAAATCACGATTAAATGCCTAATAGTTTGATTTGTATTCCTATTCCATAAAGGGTGGTCAGCAGGGCATCCGAGCTGGGCCGCAACTTCCCAGTTTTCGGAGGAGGGGGGGTTGTATTCGTGATGAATTCGAGAGAATGTACCGTTACAGCCCCGCGCCCTGGGCGTCGCCGCGCGACGTCCAGAGGTACCCTCCCCAGTGGAGTAACGTCCGGTTTTAGTCAGTAGGAATCTGACATACGCTGCCCTCCTCCCCAATGGAGGGCAGAAGTCTTCCGAAGATTTCCTGGACGTAAAAAAAAAAAAAAAAAAAGGGCTAAATAGCACTCCTCAAAAAGCGTGACGGTGCTATGATCGCCAACTCGTAAGAATCACTTACAAGGGAAAGCTGGCTCCCATTGAAGATCCCTGTTGTCACTGAAATCATCCTCGTTGGCAGCTCTCGGGAGTTGTATTCGAAATCGTAGATTTTTGATGTAAACAGGCAGCGGTTGCTGGCAATTCTCGCGCCGCACCGGGGCCGTCATGCTGTAAACGGGGAAATTAATTAGACCTTTTAAGGGCTAAAATTTTAGCGCGGAACTGCTTCTTGTAAATATAAAAGAAGCTTTAGATTTCGGATTAAGCAGGGGTCGGCAAGAATCGGCAATAATCCCAGAGAGTTGGCGTGATGAAAATGCGACGACACGTGGCAAGGGAGTTTCATGCTGTGGTTACAATTATGTGATTTCGCTTTTGCAAGGAGGCTTGCGATAAAGATAGAAAAGGGCTGTAATGAATAGAATTTTGAGGGGTTAAAGTGTATTGGAAATAAGCGACAAACTTGTCTCCTTCAGAGAAATGAACGTTGATGGTACGGTGAAGCACGTGCGATGATTAATCCAATACAATAGCACTTTCAGACGAAACAAGCACTGCACTTTGAGTTAGACAACTAGAGTTTAATCGGAAACGAACGAATGTAAACAATAAATAACGCGACAGAGCCTCCTATGAAATGGGAAATCACAGTAACTAATAACACGTAGAAGTTGTTACTCAGTTGGTCACACGCTAAGAAAGCACGCTACTTTTACCGAGTGAGCCGCGCCAGCGCCAACGCCTTCCTAAGACCGCGAACAGATTTAATTCAATTTGAAATAGAAAACACAGTATAAATACTGCGGGTAAATGGGAGGTGAAACAAGCAGCGGAACGGTAACTAGTAAAGGGTCGGAGGCCATGAAACATTAGTAGTGAAGTGGGAAGGCGAAGAGGCAAAGGTGCGGCGGACTAAATATAATTGTCGTAATAAATGGTTGGCAGTCTGTAAATCCTCTCCTTACTTTTAGTCTCACTCTTTCAAGCTCGTTTGTAGATCGGACTCTCCATGTCGCTTTGCACGTTACGTTCGGGTGCTGTGGCATACTTGAAATCTTTTGTAATAGCTCTGAAGCTCCCACTGGCACGCAGTTCTTTCCGCGATCGCGTATATAATTCTAGATAAATGCTTTAGTTGAAAAGTGATTGACTCTCCTTATGAGAGACAGTCTTGTAATTTAAATTCTTAATTGTGTGAAGCATTCTGTAATGTCAGCATAAAGTTTGCATATTATAAAAGTACGTGGGAATTAATCGTCGTTGATTCCCCACCACCTCGAAAAGAACGCAGCTAAGGAGAGGCTAAAGAGTAATAGCACTAAATAGCACTCTCTCTATTCTAGCTTCATTTTATAAACTCATTTGTAGACCGGACTTTCTATGCCGCTTCGCGCGCTGCGTGCAAGTGATGTAGCATGCTTTACGTCATTTGCAATAATTCTGGAAGCTCCCACTGGCGCTCAGTTCTTTCCGCGATCGCGTATTTAATTCTAGATAAATACTCTAATTGAAGAGTGATTGACTCTCCTTATGAGAGGCAGTCTTGTAATTTAAATTCTTAATTTTTGAGACACTATGTAGTGTCAATATAAAGCTATATAAAATATAAAATCACGCGGGAATTAATCGTCGTTGATTCCCCACCACCTCGAAAAGAACGCAGCTAAAGCAGGGCTAAATAGCACTGCGGGAAGCAGGAAGGAACAACAAATTGTAATCTTCCTCGATAACTTCGACAATAAAACAATGTCAATTTATTGTATCCAAATCATTGTCCTAAAAATCACGATTAAATGCCTAATAGTTTGATTTGTATTCCTATTCCATAAAGGGTGGTCAGCAGGGCATCCGAGCTGGGCCGCAACTTCCCAGTTTTCGGAGGAGGGGGGGTTGTATTCGTGATGAATTCGAGAGAATGTACCGTTACAGCCCCGCGCCCTGGGCGTCGCCGCGCGACGTCCAGAGGTACCCTCCCCAGTGGAGTAACGTCCGGTTTTAGTCAGTAGGAATCTGACATACGCTGCCCTCCTCCCCAATGGAGGGCAGAAGTCTTCCGAAGATTTCCTGGACGTAAAAAAAAAAAAAAAAAAAAAAGGGCTAAATAGCACTCACAGTATGTGAATGTAGCGGGGCTATTACTTATACAGTGAGCTCCAACAATTCACAGACTAAGAGAAAACAGGCATGAGTGATTGCTTTCAAAGTCGCAGATAAATTAACATAATCTGTGGCAGAATTCGCAATGCCAAACACTCTCCCACCCACCCACCCACCTATTTGTATATCCACACAAGTTCTCTCACACTCATCCGTCCAAAAATCCTGTAAAATAGTAGTCCAATGCAGCCACGATTCCATACACAACACTTCACTGAGTCCAATTTCTAATTCAGTCCAGCGGTGAGGTGCTCTCCCATCTATTCCATGTCTCCATGATCTTGCAAGTTGAACAGGATATGACGGGTTCACAACTTGTACTCTGGACGAGACCGAACAGCTCGATGACCCACATGGGCAATATTTGGCACTGTAGCAGCAAACGTAAACTATCTGAAACGTTACAGACTTGTATTAGACAGAGTTAATAAAGACACATGAGCTATCAATATATTCAAATATATAGAGTATAGAAAGTTAACCCTTGTAGTTGTTGTTGTTTGAAGCAATCTCACGGCCACCCTAAAAACACAAACATATTAATAAGAGGTAACTGCGGCATAACCTCAAAAAGCGTGACGGTGCTATGATCGCCAACTCGTAAGAATCACTTACAAGGGAAAGCTGGCTCCCATTGAAGATCCCTGTTGTCACTGAAATCATCCTCGTTGGCAGCTCTCGGGAGTTGTATTCGAAATCGTAGATTTTTGATGTAAACAGGCAGCGGTTGCTGGCAATTCTCGCGCCGCACCGGGGCCGTCATGCTGTAAACGGGGAAATTAATTAGACCTTTTAAGGGCTAAAATTTTAGCGCGGAACTGCTTCTTGTAAATATAAAAGAAGCTTTAGATTTCGGATTAAGCAGGGGTCGGCAAGAATCGGCAATAATCCCAGAGAGTTGGCGTGATGAAAATGCGACGACACGTGGCAAGGGAGTTTCATGCTGTGGTTACAATTATGTGATTTCGCTTTTGCAAGGAGGCTTGCGATAAAGATAGAAAAGGGCTGTAATGAATAGAATTTTGAGGGGTTAAAGTGTATTGGAAATAAGCGACAAACTTGTCTCCTTCAGAGAAATGAACGTTGATGGTACGGTGAAGCACGTGCGATGATTAATCCAATACAATAGCACTTTCAGACGAAACAAGCACTGCACTTTGAGTTAGACAACTAGAGTTTAATCGGAAACGAACGAATGTAAACAATAAATAACGCGACAGAGCCTCCTATGAAATGGGAAATCACAGTAACTAATAACACGTAGAAGTTGTTACTCAGTTGGTCACACGCTAAGAAAGCACGCTACTTTTACCGAGTGAGCCGCGCCAGCGCCAACGCCTTCCTAAGACCGCGAACAGATTTAATTCAATTTGAAATAGAAAACACAGTATAAATACTGCGGGTAAATGGGAGGTGAAACAAGCAGCGGAACGGTAACTAGTAAAGGGTCGGAGGCCATGAAACATTAGTAGTGAAGTGGGAAGGCGAAGAGGCAAAGGTGCGGCGGACTAAATATAATTGTCGTAATAAATGGTTGGCAGTCTGTAAATCCTCTCCTTACTTTTAGTCTCACTCTTTCAAGCTCGTTTGTAGATCGGACTCTCCATGTCGCTTTGCACGTTACGTTCGGGTGCTGTGGCATACTTGAAATCTTTTGTAATAGCTCTGAAGCTCCCACTGGCACGCAGTTCTTTCCGCGATCGCGTATATAATTCTAGATAAATGCTTTAGTTGAAAAGTGATTGACTCTCCTTATGAGAGACAGTCTTGTAATTTAAATTCTTAATTGTGTGAAGCATTCTGTAATGTCAGCATAAAGTTTGCATATTATAAAAGTACGTGGGAATTAATCGTCGTTGATTCCCCACCACCTCGAAAAGAACGCAGCTAAGGAGAGGCTAAAGAGTAATAGCACTAAATAGCACTCTCTCTATTCTAGCTTCATTTTATAAACTCATTTGTAGACCGGACTTTCTATGCCGCTTCGCGCGCTGCGTGCAAGTGATGTAGCATGCTTTACGTCATTTGCAATAATTCTGGAAGCTCCCACTGGCGCTCAGTTCTTTCCGCGATCGCGTATTTAATTCTAGATAAATACTCTAATTGAAGAGTGATTGACTCTCCTTATGAGAGGCAGTCTTGTAATTTAAATTCTTAATTTGTGAGACACTCTGTAGTGTCAATATAAAGCTATATAAAATATAAAATCACGCGGGAATTAATCGTCGTTGATTCCCCACCACCTTGAAAAGAACGCAGCTAAAGCAGGGCTAAATAGCACTAATAGCATTCTCTTTATTATAATTTCATTCTTCTAAACTCATTGGTAGACCGGACTTTCTATGCCGCTTCGCGCGCTGCGTGCAAGTGATGTAGCATGCTTTACGTCATTTGCAATAATTCTGGAAGCTCCCACTGGCGCTCAGTTCTTTCCGCGATCGCGTATTTAATTCTAGATAAATACTCTAATTGAAGAGTGATTGACTCTCCTTATGAGAGGCAGTCTTGTAATTTAAATTCTTAATTTTTGAGAAACTATGTAGTGTCAATATAAAGCTATATAAAATATAAAATCACGCGGGAATTAATCGTCGTTGATTCCCCACCACCTCGAAAAGAACGCAGCTAAAGCAGGGCTAAATAGCACTCCTCAAAAAGCGTGACGGTGCTATGATCGCCAACTCGTAAGAATCACTTACAAGGGAAAGCTGGCTCCCATTGAAGATCCCTGTTGTCACTGAAATCATCCTCGTTGGCAGCTCTCGGGAGTTGTATTCGAAATCGTAGATTTTTGATGTAAACAGGCAGCGGTTGCTGGCAATTCTCGCGCCGCACCGGGGCCGTCATGCTGTAAACGGGGAAATTAATTAGACCTTTTAAGGGCTAAAATTTTAGCGCGGAACTGCTTCTTGTAAATATAAAAGAAGCTTTAGATTTCGGATTAAGCAGGGGTCGGCAAGAATCGGCAATAATCCCAGAGAGTTGGCGTGATGAAAATGCGACGACACGTGGCAAGGGAGTTTCATGCTGTGGTTACAATTATGTGATTTCGCTTTTGCAAGGAGGCTTGCGATAAAGATAGAAAAGGGCTGTAATGAATAGAATTTTGAGGGGTTAAAGTGTATTGGAAATAAGCGACAAACTTGTCTCCTTCAGAGAAATGAACGTTGATGGTACGGTGAAGCACGTGCGATGATTAATCCAATACAATAGCACTTTCAGACGAAACAAGCACTGCACTTTGAGTTAGACAACTAGAGTTTAATCGGAAACGAACGAATGTAAACAATAAATAACGCGACAGAGCCTCCTATGAAATGGGAAATCACAGTAACTAATAACACGTAGAAGTTGTTACTCAGTTGGTCACACGCTAAGAAAGCACGCTACTTTTACCGAGTGAGCCGCGCCAGCGCCAACGCCTTCCTAAGACCGCGAACAGATTTAATTCAATTTGAAATAGAAAACACAGTATAAATACTGCGGGTAAATGGGAGGTGAAACAAGCAGCGGAACGGTAACTAGTAAAGGGTCGGAGGCCATGAAACATTAGTAGTGAAGTGGGAAGGCGAAGAGGCAAAGGTGCGGCGGACTAAATATAATTGTCGTAATAAATGGTTGGCAGTCTGTAAATCCTCTCCTTACTTTTAGTCTCACTCTTTCAAGCTCGTTTGTAGATCGGACTCTCCATGTCGCTTTGCACGTTACGTTCGGGTGCTGTGGCATACTTGAAATCTTTTGTAATAGCTCTGAAGCTCCCACTGGCACGCAGTTCTTTCCGCGATCGCGTATATAATTCTAGATAAATGCTTTAGTTGAAAAGTGATTGACTCTCCTTATGAGAGACAGTCTTGTAATTTAAATTCTTAATTGTGTGAAGCATTCTGTAATGTCAGCATAAAGTTTGCATATTATAAAAGTACGTGGGAATTAATCGTCGTTGATTCCCCACCACCTCGAAAAGAACGCAGCTAAGGAGAGGCTAAAGAGTAATAGCACTAAATAGCACTCTCTCTATTCTAGCTTCATTTTATAAACTCATTTGTAGACCGGACTTTCTATGCCGCTTCGCGCGCTGCGTGCAAGTGATGTAGCATGCTTTACGTCATTTGCAATAATTCTGGAAGCTCCCACTGGCGCTCAGTTCTTTCCGCGATCGCGTATTTAATTCTAGATAAATACTCTAATTGAAGAGTGATTGACTCTCCTTATGAGAGGCAGTCTTGTAATTTAAATTCTTAATTTTTGAGACACTATGTAGTGTCAATATAAAGCTATATAAAATATAAAATCACGCGGGAATTAATCGTCGTTGATTCCCCACCACCTCGAAAAGAACGCAGCTAAAGCAGGGCTAAATAGCACTACTACTCTCTCCTGTATACTCTATATAATAATATATGCTTTTAACGAGATGTCTGACTCATGAAACAAAATGTATGCGGACTCAAAATGTCTCCCAAAATTGCGGGAAGCAGGAAGGAACAACAAATTGTAATCTTCCTCGATAACTTCGACAATAAAACAATGTCAATTTATTGTATCCAAATCATTGTCCTAAAAATCACGATTAAATGCCTAATAGTTTGATTTGTATTCCTATTCCATAAAGGGTGGTCAGCAGGGCATCCGAGCTGGGCCGCAACTTCCCAGTTTTCGGAGGAGGGGGGGTTGTATTCGTGATGAATTCGAGAGAATGTACCGTTACAGCCCCGCGCCCTGGGCGTCGCCGCGCGACGTCCAGAGGTACCCTCCCCAGTGGAGTAACGTCCGGTTTTAGTCAGTAGGAATCTGACATACGCTGCCCTCCTCCCCAATGGAGGGCAGAAGTCTTCCGAAGATTTCCTGGACGTAAAAAAAAAAAAAAAAAAAGGGCTAAATAGCACTACTACTCTCTCCTGTATACTCTATATAATAATATATGCTTTTAACGAGATGTCTGACTCATGAAACAAAATGTATGCGGACTCAAAATGTCTCCCAAAATTGCGGGAAGCAGGAAGGAACAACAAATTGTAATCTTCCTCGATAACTTCGACAATAAAACAATGTCAATTTATTGTATCCAAATCATTGTCCTAAAAATCACGATTAAATGCCTAATAGTTTGATTTGTATTCCTATTCCATAAAGGGTGGTCAGCAGGGCATCCGAGCTGGGCCGCAACTTCCCAGTTTTCGGAGGAGGGGGGGTTGTATTCGTGATGAATTCGAGAGAATGTACCGTTACAGCCCCGCGCCCTGGGCGTCGCCGCGCGACGTCCAGAGGTACCCTCCCCAGTGGAGTAACGTCCGGTTTTAGTCAGTAGGAATCTGACATACGCTGCCCTCCTCCCCAATGGAGGGCAGAAGTCTTCCGAAGATTTCCTGGACGTAAAAAAAAAAAAAAAAAAGGGCTAAATAGCACTCCTCAAAAAGCGTGACGGTGCTATGATCGCCAACTCGTAAGAATCACTTACAAGGGAAAGCTGGCTCCCATTGAAGATCCCTGTTGTCACTGAAATCATCCTCGTTGGCAGCTCTCGGGAGTTGTATTCGAAATCGTAGATTTTTGATGTAAACAGGCAGCGGTTGCTGGCAATTCTCGCGCCGCACCGGGGCCGTCATGCTGTAAACGGGGAAATTAATTAGACCTTTTAAGGGCTAAAATTTTAGCGCGGAACTGCTTCTTGTAAATATAAAAGAAGCTTTAGATTTCGGATTAAGCAGGGGTCGGCAAGAATCGGCAATAATCCCAGAGAGTTGGCGTGATGAAAATGCGACGACACGTGGCAAGGGAGTTTCATGCTGTGGTTACAATTATGTGATTTCGCTTTTGCAAGGAGGCTTGCGATAAAGATAGAAAAGGGCTGTAATGAATAGAATTTTGAGGGGTTAAAGTGTATTGGAAATAAGCGACAAACTTGTCTCCTTCAGAGAAATGAACGTTGATGGTACGGTGAAGCACGTGCGATGATTAATCCAATACAATAGCACTTTCAGACGAAACAAGCACTGCACTTTGAGTTAGACAACTAGAGTTTAATCGGAAACGAACGAATGTAAACAATAAATAACGCGACAGAGCCTCCTATGAAATGGGAAATCACAGTAACTAATAACACGTAGAAGTTGTTACTCAGTTGGTCACACGCTAAGAAAGCACGCTACTTTTACCGAGTGAGCCGCGCCAGCGCCAACGCCTTCCTAAGACCGCGAACAGATTTAATTCAATTTGAAATAGAAAACACAGTATAAATACTGCGGGTAAATGGGAGGTGAAACAAGCAGCGGAACGGTAACTAGTAAAGGGTCGGAGGCCATGAAACATTAGTAGTGAAGTGGGAAGGCGAAGAGGCAAAGGTGCGGCGGACTAAATATAATTGTCGTAATAAATGGTTGGCAGTCTGTAAATCCTCTCCTTACTTTTAGTCTCACTCTTTCAAGCTCGTTTGTAGATCGGACTCTCCATGTCGCTTTGCACGTTACGTTCGGGTGCTGTGGCATACTTGAAATCTTTTGTAATAGCTCTGAAGCTCCCACTGGCACGCAGTTCTTTCCGCGATCGCGTATATAATTCTAGATAAATGCTTTAGTTGAAAAGTGATTGACTCTCCTTATGAGAGACAGTCTTGTAATTTAAATTCTTAATTGTGTGAAGCATTCTGTAATGTCAGCATAAAGTTTGCATATTATAAAAGTACGTGGGAATTAATCGTCGTTGATTCCCCACCACCTCGAAAAGAACGCAGCTAAGGAGAGGCTAAAGAGTAATAGCACTAAATAGCACTCTCTCTATTCTAGCTTCATTTTATAAACTCATTTGTAGACCGGACTTTCTATGCCGCTTCGCGCGCTGCGTGCAAGTGATGTAGCATGCTTTACGTCATTTGCAATAATTCTGGAAGCTCCCACTGGCGCTCAGTTCTTTCCGCGATCGCGTATTTAATTCTAGATAAATACTCTAATTGAAGAGTGATTGACTCTCCTTATGAGAGGCAGTCTTGTAATTTAAATTCTTAATTTTTGAGACACTATGTAGTGTCAATATAAAGCTATATAAAATATAAAATCACGCGGGAATTAATCGTCGTTGATTCCCCACCACCTCGAAAAGAACGCAGCTAAAGCAGGGCTAAATAGCACTACTACTCTCTCCTGTATACTCTATATAATAATATATGCTTTTAACGAGATGTCTGACTCATGAA
The DNA here is from genome assembly GCA_914767735.1 of Anoplius nigerrimus. Lineage (NCBI taxonomy): Eukaryota > Metazoa > Arthropoda > Insecta > Hymenoptera > Pompilidae > Anoplius > Anoplius nigerrimus. Next base: position 392,173 of record OU612079.1, on the reverse strand, counting down.
ACAAAATGTATGCGGACTCAAAATGTCTCCCAAAATTGCGGGAAGCAGGAAGGAACAACAAATTGTAATCTTCCTCGATAACTTCGACAATAAAACAATGTCAATTTATTGTATCCAAATCATTGTCCTAAAAATCACGATTAAATGCCTAATAGTTTGATTTGTATTCCTATTCCATAAAGGGTGGTCAGCAGGGCATCCGAGCTGGGCCGCAACTTCCCAGTTTTCGGAGGAGGGGGGGTTGTATTCGTGATGAATTCGAGAGAATGTACCGTTACAGCCCCGCGCCCTGGGCGTCGCCGCGCGACGTCCAGAGGTACCCTCCCCAGTGGAGTAACGTCCGGTTTTAGTCAGTAGGAATCTGACATACGCTGCCCTCCTCCCCAATGGAGGGCAGAAGTCTTCCGAAGATTTCCTGGACGTAAAAAAAAAAAAAAAAAGGGCTAAATAGCACTACTACTCTCTCCTGTATACTCTATATAATAATATATGCTTTTAACGAGATGTCTGACTCATGAAACAAAATGTATGCGGACTCAAAATGTCTCCCAAAATTGCGGGAAGCAGGAAGGAACAACAAATTGTAATCTTCCTCGATAACTTCGACAATAAAACAATGTCAATTTATTGTATCCAAATCATTGTCCTAAAAATCACGATTAAATGCCTAATAGTTTGATTTGTATTCCTATTCCATAAAGGGTGGTCAGCAGGGCATCCGAGCTGGGCCGCAACTTCCCAGTTTTCGGAGGAGGGGGGGTTGTATTCGTGATGAATTCGAGAGAATGTACCGTTACAGCCCCGCGCCCTGGGCGTCGCCGCGCGACGTCCAGAGGTACCCTCCCCAGTGGAGTAACGTCCGGTTTTAGTCAGTAGGAATCTGACATACGCTGCCCTCCTCCCCAATGGAGGGCAGAAGTCTTCCGAAGATTTCCTGGACGTAAAAAAAAAAAAAAAAAAAAAAAAAAAAAAAAAAAGGGCTAAATAGCACTCCTCAAAAAGCGTGACGGTGCTATGATCGCCAACTCGTAAGAATCACTTACAAGGGAAAGCTGGCTCCCATTGAAGATCCCTGTTGTCACTGAAATCATCCTCGTTGGCAGCTCTCGGGAGTTGTATTCGAAATCGTAGATTTTTGATGTAAACAGGCAGCGGTTGCTGGCAATTCTCGCGCCGCACCGGGGCCGTCATGCTGTAAACGGGGAAATTAATTAGACCTTTTAAGGGCTAAAATTTTAGCGCGGAACTGCTTCTTGTAAATATAAAAGAAGCTTTAGATTTCGGATTAAGCAGGGGTCGGCAAGAATCGGCAATAATCCCAGAGAGTTGGCGTGATGAAAATGCGACGACACGTGGCAAGGGAGTTTCATGCTGTGGTTACAATTATGTGATTTCGCTTTTGCAAGGAGGCTTGCGATAAAGATAGAAAAGGGCTGTAATGAATAGAATTTTGAGGGGTTAAAGTGTATTGGAAATAAGCGACAAACTTGTCTCCTTCAGAGAAATGAACGTTGATGGTACGGTGAAGCACGTGCGATGATTAATCCAATACAATAGCACTTTCAGACGAAACAAGCACTGCACTTTGAGTTAGACAACTAGAGTTTAATCGGAAACGAACGAATGTAAACAATAAATAACGCGACAGAGCCTCCTATGAAATGGGAAATCACAGTAACTAATAACACGTAGAAGTTGTTACTCAGTTGGTCACACGCTAAGAAAGCACGCTACTTTTACCGAGTGAGCCGCGCCAGCGCCAACGCCTTCCTAAGACCGCGAACAGATTTAATTCAATTTGAAATAGAAAACACAGTATAAATACTGCGGGTAAATGGGAGGTGAAACAAGCAGCGGAACGGTAACTAGTAAAGGGTCGGAGGCCATGAAACATTAGTAGTGAAGTGGGAAGGCGAAGAGGCAAAGGTGCGGCGGACTAAATATAATTGTCGTAATAAATGGTTGGCAGTCTGTAAATCCTCTCCTTACTTTTAGTCTCACTCTTTCAAGCTCGTTTGTAGATCGGACTCTCCATGTCGCTTTGCACGTTACGTTCGGGTGCTGTGGCATACTTGAAATCTTTTGTAATAGCTCTGAAGCTCCCACTGGCACGCAGTTCTTTCCGCGATCGCGTATATAATTCTAGATAAATGCTTTAGTTGAAAAGTGATTGACTCTCCTTATGAGAGACAGTCTTGTAATTTAAATTCTTAATTGTGTGAAGCATTCTGTAATGTCAGCATAAAGTTTGCATATTATAAAAGTACGTGGGAATTAATCGTCGTTGATTCCCCACCACCTCGAAAAGAACGCAGCTAAGGAGAGGCTAAAGAGTAATAGCACTAAATAGCACTCTCTCTATTCTAGCTTCATTTTATAAACTCATTTGTAGACCGGACTTTCTATGCCGCTTCGCGCGCTGCGTGCAAGTGATGTAGCATGCTTTACGTCATTTGCAATAATTCTGGAAGCTCCCACTGGCGCTCAGTTCTTTCCGCGATCGCGTATTTAATTCTAGATAAATACTCTAATTGAAGAGTGATTGACTCTCCTTATGAGAGGCAGTCTTGTAATTTAAATTCTTAATTTTTGAGACACTATGTAGTGTCAATATAAAGCTATATAAAATATAAAATCACGCGGGAATTAATCGTCGTTGATTCCCCACCACCTCGAAAAGAACGCAGCTAAAGCAGGGCTAAATAGCACTACTACTCTCTCCTGTATACTCTATATAATAATATATGCTTTTAACGAGATGTCTGACTCATGAAACAAAATGTATGCGGACTCAAAATGTCTCCCAAAATTGCGGGAAGCAGGAAGGAACAACAAATTGTAATCTTCCTCGATAACTTCGACAATAAAACAATGTCAATTTATTGTATCCAAATCATTGTCCTAAAAATCACGATTAAATGCCTAATAGTTTGATTTGTATTCCTATTCCATAAAGGGTGGTCAGCAGGGCATCCGAGCTGGGCCGCAACTTCCCAGTTTTCGGAGGAGGGGGGGTTGTATTCGTGATGAATTCGAGAGAATGTACCGTTACAGCCCCGCGCCCTGGGCGTCGCCGCGCGACGTCCAGAGGTACCCTCCCCAGTGGAGTAACGTCCGGTTTTAGTCAGTAGGAATCTGACATACGCTGCCCTCCTCCCCAATGGAGGGCAGAAGTCTTCCGAAGATTTCCTGGACGTAAAAAAAAAAAAAAAAAAAAAAGGGCTAAATAGCACTCCTCAAAAAGCGTGACGGTGCTATGATCGCCAACTCGTAAGAATCACTTACAAGGGAAAGCTGGCTCCCATTGAAGATCCCTGTTGTCACTGAAATCATCCTCGTTGGCAGCTCTCGGGAGTTGTATTCGAAATCGTAGATTTTTGATGTAAACAGGCAGCGGTTGCTGGCAATTCTCGCGCCGCACCGGGGCCGTCATGCTGTAAACGGGGAAATTAATTAGACCTTTTAAGGGCTAAAATTTTAGCGCGGAACTGCTTCTTGTAAATATAAAAGAAGCTTTAGATTTCGGATTAAGCAGGGGTCGGCAAGAATCGGCAATAATCCCAGAGAGTTGGCGTGATGAAAATGCGACGACACGTGGCAAGGGAGTTTCATGCTGTGGTTACAATTATGTGATTTCGCTTTTGCAAGGAGGCTTGCGATAAAGATAGAAAAGGGCTGTAATGAATAGAATTTTGAGGGGTTAAAGTGTATTGGAAATAAGCGACAAACTTGTCTCCTTCAGAGAAATGAACGTTGATGGTACGGTGAAGCACGTGCGATGATTAATCCAATACAATAGCACTTTCAGACGAAACAAGCACTGCACTTTGAGTTAGACAACTAGAGTTTAATCGGAAACGAACGAATGTAAACAATAAATAACGCGACAGAGCCTCCTATGAAATGGGAAATCACAGTAACTAATAACACGTAGAAGTTGTTACTCAGTTGGTCACACGCTAAGAAAGCACGCTACTTTTACCGAGTGAGCCGCGCCAGCGCCAACGCCTTCCTAAGACCGCGAACAGATTTAATTCAATTTGAAATAGAAAACACAGTATAAATACTGCGGGTAAATGGGAGGTGAAACAAGCAGCGGAACGGTAACTAGTAAAGGGTCGGAGGCCATGAAACATTAGTAGTGAAGTGGGAAGGCGAAGAGGCAAAGGTGCGGCGGACTAAATATAATTGTCGTAATAAATGGTTGGCAGTCTGTAAATCCTCTCCTTACTTTTAGTCTCACTCTTTCAAGCTCGTTTGTAGATCGGACTCTCCATGTCGCTTTGCACGTTACGTTCGGGTGCTGTGGCATACTTGAAATCTTTTGTAATAGCTCTGAAGCTCCCACTGGCACGCAGTTCTTTCCGCGATCGCGTATATAATTCTAGATAAATGCTTTAGTTGAAAAGTGATTGACTCTCCTTATGAGAGACAGTCTTGTAATTTAAATTCTTAATTGTGTGAAGCATTCTGTAATGTCAGCATAAAGTTTGCATATTATAAAAGTACGTGGGAATTAATCGTCGTTGATTCCCCACCACCTCGAAAAGAACGCAGCTAAGGAGAGGCTAAAGAGTAATAGCACTAAATAGCACTCTCTCTATTCTAGCTTCATTTTATAAACTCATTTGTAGACCGGACTTTCTATGCCGCTTCGCGCGCTGCGTGCAAGTGATGTAGCATGCTTTACGTCATTTGCAATAATTCTGGAAGCTCCCACTGGCGCTCAGTTCTTTCCGCGATCGCGTATTTAATTCTAGATAAATACTCTAATTGAAGAGTGATTGACTCTCCTTATGAGAGGCAGTCTTGTAATTTAAATTCTTAATTTTTGAGACACTATGTAGTGTCAATATAAAGCTATATAAAATATAAAATCACGCGGGAATTAATCGTCGTTGATTCCCCACCACCTCGAAAAGAACGCAGCTAAAGCAGGGCTAAATAGCACTGAAAGAAAAGAAAAGGAGAGGGAGGGTGATCCGTTGTCCGACAGAAGGGGTGGGCCGAGCCACGTCATCGCGTCGACTAGCTCCAGGGCTAACGATTAGCCTAAGGAAAGGCAGGGCACAGCGGGCGGGCGTGAGGTGTCCCGGATAATTGCAACCGGCGGGCTAAGCATATGCCAGACGAGCTCTGTGAGGCAAAATGGAAGTGGCACTGTACAGCAAATAGATTTGAAGTTAGAATGTAAATTAAAGTTAGCATACATTATTACAAAACTAAAAATTGCACTACATAACAGCAAGGAGCCTTCCATACATGTCCAAAGAGCGGGGGATAGAGTCACGCGGCCGCGATGAATTAAAAATCCAATCAAAATAAGGGGTAAAATTTGCACGGTGTAAAATCACGGTATGATGGTACGTAGAATGAATGACAACGCATTAAAGATAGAATGAATGTCTCAAAGAACGCATGCACGTGCGGCGATTAACAGGTATGCATGGGGAGTACGATAACGGTTGCACTCCCAAATTAAAATCGCTCTGGCAAGCAACGGTGCGGCTGCTCCGAAGAGCGTAGCGTGGCAACGTGCTATCGGGCACGTCACAGCGAAAGGAGCAGGCTAGGAAGAGAAGGAAGCGCCGGAGGATCCGGAATCGAAAGCGAGAACAGGATCCCCGGTCAGGCCTGTCGCTGACCCAGGCCTGCTCCGTCCACGGGGCGTACATAACGGAAAGTGGCTGTAGAACCACAGGATGGGTGTCGTGAGTGAAAAGCAACCGCGAAAAGTCTTGAATAAAGTAATGCGTACGCAAGAATGAATGAGTGATAGACGCGATCGTGAATGAAGGGCTCTGTTCGCTAAACTTAAAAGTAGAGTTGCGCCAATACATTTGCAGGAAAAGGTGCGAGGCCCTAGCACAATGAATGCCGAGGCATCACCGGGTGTCTCGAAAGCGACTCAGTGCGGGGAGATCGCTCAGGAGCAGTGAAAGCAGGGGTGGGGCTCTGCTGGAACATTGCACGTCTCCTGCGGCAGTATGAAGCGGTGCACTCTTACTCCGTGCACCGCGGTATATAGTGTTGCGCCCGTTGAATAAAAAAGCCTCAGTGATCGACATCCCTAATGTATATATAGATTAAGGAGTAAATTAAGCAATATTAGATTAAGCGCATAAAATCTAGACAATAAGACTAAATTAGATGGGAAATAAAAATAACTGCATAGAGTCGCGGTTAAAGAAAAGGGATGTGGACCACTGAGGCTGCCCACTTAGGGCCGGAATATTATCTCAAGCTCTCCAGAGCTAAAGGTCTCCTCGGGGAGCCTAGTGCGCGAGTTCAGTCAATCATAGAGTGAATTGTCTGTTATGCCGCTCACCGGAGAGGATTAAAGTAGAATCGAAAATGAAAGAAAGTAAAGTAAATAATGATTGACTGGGCAAAAAAGCCAGGCGGCTACCTTCCTGATTGAAAGAAAAGCGACAACGCGCGGGGAAGGATCGCATTTAGTATGACCTCACAATAAGTTCAAGAAAGAATAAATAGGCAAAATTATGAATATAGTAAATACAAAAGTTTCATGAGTAGGATGTCTTTAATAGTAAAACTAACGTATGTAAGGTTGACTAACATTAGGCGCACAGACACTAGTTCACACCACAATGGGGGGGCAGAGAGATGCTACAGACAGAGAAAGAGAGTAGATAATGATAGCTTAACGTTAATATAATAATAGCTGACGAACAGAGAAAAGGAACGCACGCGCACGGAACTCGACTAATTCACTAACTGACTAAGACTGACAACTAACTAAAGAGAGAGTCCTCTCATTTAAATCATGTCCTAAAACCTGTAAAGCATCCCAGCAATCCATTATCCATGCTCAGAGTCTCACCACACACAATGATCTCCCACCCTCACTGACACAACACAGTATGTGAATGTAGCGGGGCTATTACTTATACAGTGAGCTCCAACAATTCACAGACTAAGAGAAAACAGGCATGAGTGATTGCTTTCAAAGTCGCAGATAAATTAACATAATCTGTGGCAGAATTCGCAATGCCAAACACTCTCCCACCCACCCACCCACCTATTTGTATATCCACACAAGTTCTCTCACACTCATCCGTCCAAAAATCCTGTAAAATAGTAGTCCAATGCAGCCACGATTCCATACACAACACTTCACTGAGTCCAATTTCTAATTCAGTCCAGCGGTGAGGTGCTCTCCCATCTATTCCATGTCTCCATGATCTTGCAAGTTGAACAGGATATGACGGGTTCACAACTTGTACTCTGGACGAGACCGAACAGCTCGATGACCCACATGGGCAATATTTGGCACTGTAGCAGCAAACGTAAACTATCTGAAACGTTACAGACTTGTATTAGACAGAGTTAATAAAGACACATGAGCTATCAATATATTCAAATATATAGAGTATAGAAAGTTAACCCTTGTAGTTGTTGTTGTTTGAAGCAATCTCACGGCCACCCTAAAAACACAAACATATTAATAAGAGGTAACTGCGGCATAACCTCAAAAAGCGTGACGGTGCTATGATCGCCAACTCGTAAGAATCACTTACAAGGGAAAGCTGGCTCCCATTGAAGATCCCTGTTGTCACTGAAATCATCCTCGTTGGCAGCTCTCGGGAGTTGTATTCGAAATCGTAGATTTTTGATGTAAACAGGCAGCGGTTGCTGGCAATTCTCGCGCCGCACCGGGGCCGTCATGCTGTAAACGGGGAAATTAATTAGACCTTTTAAGGGCTAAAATTTTAGCGCGGAACTGCTTCTTGTAAATATAAAAGAAGCTTTAGATTTCGGATTAAGCAGGGGTCGGCAAGAATCGGCAATAATCCCAGAGAGTTGGCGTGATGAAAATGCGACGACACGTGGCAAGGGAGTTTCATGCTGTGGTTACAATTATGTGATTTCGCTTTTGCAAGGAGGCTTGCGATAAAGATAGAAAAGGGCTGTAATGAATAGAATTTTGAGGGGTTAAAGTGTATTGGAAATAAGCGACAAACTTGTCTCCTTCAGAGAAATGAACGTTGATGGTACGGTGAAGCACGTGCGATGATTAATCCAATACAATAGCACTTTCAGACGAAACAAGCACTGCACTTTGAGTTAGACAACTAGAGTTTAATCGGAAACGAACGAATGTAAACAATAAATAACGCGACAGAGCCTCCTATGAAATGGGAAATCACAGTAATTAATAACACGTAGAAGTTGTTACTCAGTTGGTCACACGCTAAGAAAGCACGCTACTTTTACCGAGTGAGCCGCGCCAGCGCCAACGCCTTCCTAAGACCGCGAACAGATTTAATTCAATTTGAAATAGAAAACACAGTATAAATACTGCGGGTAAATGGGAGGTGAAACAAGCAGCGGAACGGTAACTAGTAAAGGGTCGGAGGCCATGAAACATTAGTAGTGAAGTGGGAAGGCGAAGAGGCAAAGGTGCGGCGGACTAAATATAATTGTCGTAATAAATGGTTGGCAGTCTGTAAATCCTCTCCTTACTTTTAGTCTCACTCTTTCAAGCTCGTTTGTAGATCGGACTCTCCATGTCGCTTTGCACGTTACGTTCGGGTGCTGTGGCATACTTGAAATCTTTTGTAATAGCTCTGAAGCTCCCACTGGCACGCAGTTCTTTCCGCGATCGCGTATATAATTCTAGATAAATGCTTTAGTTGAAAAGTGATTGACTCTCCTTATGAGAGACAGTCTTGTAATTTAAATTCTTAATTGTGTGAAGCATTCTGTAATGTCAGCATAAAGTTTGCATATTATAAAAGTACGTGGGAATTAATCGTCGTTGATTCCCCACCACCTCGAAAAGAACGCAGCTAAGGAGAGGCTAAAGAGTAATAGCACTAAATAGCACTCTCTCTATTCTAGCTTCATTTTATAAACTCATTTGTAGACCGGACTTTCTATGCCGCTTCGCGCGCTGCGTGCAAGTGATGTAGCATGCTTTACGTCATTTGCAATAATTCTGGAAGCTCCCACTGGCGCTCAGTTCTTTCCGCGATCGCGTATTTAATTCTAGATAAATACTCTAATTGAAGAGTGATTGACTCTCCTTATGAGAGGCAGTCTTGTAATTTAAATTCTTAATTTGTGAGACACTCTGTAGTGTCAATATAAAGCTATATAAAATATAAAATCACGCGGGAATTAATCGTCGTTGATTCCCCACCACCTTGAAAAGAACCCAGCTAAAGCAGGGCTAAATAGCACTAATAGCATTCTCTTTATTATAATTTCATTCTTCTAAACTCATTGGTAGACCGGACTTTCTATGCCGCTTCGCGCGCTGCGTGCAAGTGATGTAGCATGCTTTACGTCATTTGCAATAATTCTGGAAGCTCCCACTGGCGCTCAGTTCTTTCCGCGATCGCGTATTTAATTCTAGATAAATACTCTAATTGAAGAGTGATTGACTCTCCTTATGAGAGGCAGTCTTGTAATTTAAATTCTTAATTTTTGAGAAACTATGTAGTGTCAATATAAAGCTATATAAAATATAAAATCACGCGGGAATTAATCGTCGTTGATTCCCCACCACCTCGAAAAGAACGCAGCTAAAGCAGGGCTAAATAGCACTCACTTTCAGACGAAACAAGCACTGCACTTTGAGTTAGACAACTAGAGTTTAATCGGAAACGAACGAATGTAAACAATAAATAACGCGACAGAGCCTCCTATGAAATGGGAAATCACAGTAACTAATAACACGTAGAAGTTGTTACTCAGTTGGTCACACGCTAAGAAAGCACGCTACTTTTACCGAGTGAGCCGCGCCAGCGCCAACGCCTTCCTAAGACCGCGAACAGATTTAATTCAATTTGAAATAGAAAACACAGTATAAATACTGCGGGTAAATGGGAGGTGAAACAAGCAGCGGAACGGTAACTAGTAAAGGGTCGGAGGCCATGAAACATTAGTAGTGAAGTGGGAAGGCGAAGAGGCAAAGGTGCGGCGGACTAAATATAATTGTCGTAATAAATGGTTGGCAGTCTGTAAATCCTCTCCTTACTTTTAGTCTCACTCTTTCAAGCTCGTTTGTAGATCGGACTCTCCATGTCGCTTTGCACGTTACGTTCGGGTGCTGTGGCATACTTGAAATCTTTTGTAATAGCTCTGAAGCTCCCACTGGCACGCAGTTCTTTCCGCGATCGCGTATATAATTCTAGATAAATGCTTTAGTTGAAAAGTGATTGACTCTCCTTATGAGAGACAGTCTTGTAATTTAAATTCTTAATTGTGTGAAGCATTCTGTAATGTCAGCATAAAGTTTGCATATTATAAAAGTACGTGGGAATTAATCGTCGTTGATTCCCCACCACCTCGAAAAGAACGCAGCTAAGGAGAGGCTAAAGAGTAATAGCACTAAATAGCACTCTCTCTATTCTAGCTTCATTTTATAAACTCATTTGTAGACCGGACTTTCTATGCCGCTTCGCGCGCTGCGTGCAAGTGATGTAGCATGCTTTACGTCATTTGCAATAATTCTGGAAGCTCCCACTGGCGCTCAGTTCTTTCCGCGATCGCGTATTTAATTCTAGATAAATACTCTAATTGAAGAGTGATTGACTCTCCTTATGAGAGGCAGTCTTGTAATTTAAATTCTTAATTTTTGAGACACTATGTAGTGTCAATATAAAGCTATATAAAATATAAAATCACGCGGGAATTAATCGTCGTTGATTCCCCACCACCTCGAAAAGAACGCAGCTAAAGCAGGGCTAAATAGCACTACTACTCTCTCCTGTATACTCTATATAATAATATATGCTTTTAACGAGATGTCTGACTCATGAAACAAAATGTATGCGGACTCAAAATGTCTCCCAAAATTGCGGGAAGCAGGAAGGAACAACAAATTGTAATCTTCCTCGATAACTTCGACAATAAAACAATGTCAATTTATTGTATCCAAATCATTGTCCTAAAAATCACGATTAAATGCCTAATAGTTTGATTTGTATTCCTATTCCATAAAGGGTGGTCAGCAGGGCATCCGAGCTGGGCCGCAACTTCCCAGTTTTCGGAGGAGGGGGGGTTGTATTCGTGATGAATTCGAGAGAATGTACCGTTACAGCCCCGCGCCCTGGGCGTCGCCGCGCGACGTCCAGAGGTACCCTCCCCAGTGGAGTAACGTCCGGTTTTAGTCAGTAGGAATCTGACATACGCTGCCCTCCTCCCCAATGGAGGGCAGAAGTCTTCCGAAGATTTCCTGGACGTAAAAAAAAAAAAAAAAAAAAAAGGGCTAAATAGCACTACTACTCTCTCCTGTATACTCTATATAATAATATATGCTTTTAACGAGATGTCTGACTCATGAAACAAAATGTATGCGGACTCAAAATGTCTCCCAAAATTGCGGGAAGCAGGAAGGAACAACAAATTGTAATCTTCCTCGATAACTTCGACAATAAAACAATGTCAATTTATTGTATCCAAATCATTGTCCTAAAAATCACGATTAAATGCCTAATAGTTTGATTTGTATTCCTATTCCATAAAGGGTGGTCAGCAGGGCATCCGAGCTGGGCCGCAACTTCCCAGTTTTCGGAGGAGGGGGGGTTGTATTCGTGATGAATTCGAGAGAATGTACCGTTACAGCCCCGCGCCCTGGGCGTCGCCGCGCGACGTCCAGAGGTACCCTCCCCAGTGGAGTAACGTCCGGTTTTAGTCAGTAGGAATCTGACATACGCTGCCCTCCTCCCCAATGGAGGGCAGAAGTCTTCCGAAGATTTCCTGGACGTAAAAAAAAAAAAAAAAAAAAAAAAGGGCTAAATAGCACTAATAGCATTCTCTTTATTATAATTTCATTCTTCTAAACTCATTGGTAGACCGGACTTTCTATGCCGCTTCGCGCGCTGCGTGCAAGTGATGTAGCATGCTTTACGTCATTTGCAATAATTCTGGAAGCTCCCACTGGCGCTCAGTTCTTTCCGCGATCGCGTATTTAATTCTAGATAAATACTCTAATTGAAGAGTGATTGACTCTCCTTATGAGAGGCAGTCTTGTAATTTAAATTCTTAATTTTTGAGAAACTATGTAGTGTCAATATAAAGCTATATAAAATATAAAATCACGCGGGAATTAATCGTCGTTGATTCCCCACCACCTCGAAAAGAACGCAGCTAAAGCAGGGCTAAATAGCACTCCTCAAAAAGCGTGACGGTGCTATGATCGCCAACTCGTAAGAATCACTTACAAGGGAAAGCTGGCTCCCATTGAAGATCCCTGTTGTCACTGAAATCATCCTCGTTGGCAGCTCTCGGGAGTTGTATTCGAAATCGTAGATTTTTGATGTAAACAGGCAGCGGTTGCTGGCAATTCTCGCGCCGCACCGGGGCCGTCATGCTGTAAACGGGGAAATTAATTAGACCTTTTAAGGGCTAAAATTTTAGCGCGGAACTGCTTCTTGTAAATATAAAAGAAGCTTTAGATTTCGGATTAAGCAGGGGTCGGCAAGAATCGGCAATAATCCCAGAGAGTTGGCGTGATGAAAATGCGACGACACGTGGCAAGGGAGTTTCATGCTGTGGTTACAATTATGTGATTTCGCTTTTGCAAGGAGGCTTGCGATAAAGATAGAAAAGGGCTGTAATGAATAGAATTTTGAGGGGTTAAAGTGTATTGGAAATAAGCGACAAACTTGTCTCCTTCAGAGAAATGAACGTTGATGGTACGGTGAAGCACGTGCGATGATTAATCCAATACAATAGCACTTTCAGACGAAACAAGCACTGCACTTTGAGTTAGACAACTAGAGTTTAATCGGAAACGAACGAATGTAAACAATAAATAACGCGACAGAGCCTCCTATGAAATGGGAAATCACAGTAACTAATAACACGTAGAAGTTGTTACTCAGTTGGTCACACGCTAAGAAAGCACGCTACTTTTACCGAGTGAGCCGCGCCAGCGCCAACGCCTTCCTAAGACCGCGAACAGATTTAATTCAATTTGAAATAGAAAACACAGTATAAATACTGCGGGTAAATGGGAGGTGAAACAAGCAGCGGAACGGTAACTAGTAAAGGGTCGGAGGCCATGAAACATTAGTAGTGAAGTGGGAAGGCGAAGAGGCAAAGGTGCGGCGGACTAAATATAATTGTCGTAATAAATGGTTGGCAGTCTGTAAATCCTCTCCTTACTTTTAGTCTCACTCTTTCAAGCTCGTTTGTAGATCGGACTCTCCATGTCGCTTTGCACGTTACGTTCGGGTGCTGTGGCATACTTGAAATCTTTTGTAATAGCTCTGAAGCTCCCACTGGCACGCAGTTCTTTCCGCGATCGCGTATATAATTCTAGATAAATGCTTTAGTTGAAAAGTGATTGACTCTCCTTATGAGAGACAGTCTTGTAATTTAAATTCTTAATTGTGTGAAGCATTCTGTAATGTCAGCATAAAGTTTGCATATTATAAAAGTACGTGGGAATTAATCGTCGTTGATTCCCCACCACCTCGAAAAGAACGCAGCTAAGGAGAGGCTAAAGAGTAATAGCACTAAATAGCACTCTCTCTATTCTAGCTTCATTTTATAAACTCATTTGTAGACCGGACTTTCTATGCCGCTTCGCGCGCTGCGTGCAAGTGATGTAGCATGCTTTACGTCATTTGCAATAATTCTGGAAGCTCCCACTGGCGCTCAGTTCTTTCCGCGATCGCGTATTTAATTCTAGATAAATACTCTAATTGAAGAGTGATTGACTCTCCTTATGAGAGGCAGTCTTGTAATTTAAATTCTTAATTTTTGAGACACTATGTAGTGTCAATATAAAGCTATATAAAATATAAAATCACGCGGGAATTAATCGTCGTTGATTCCCCACCACCTCGAAAAGAACGCAGCTAAAGCAGGGCTAAATAGCACTACTACTCTCTCCTGTATACTCTATATAATAATATATGCTTTTAACGAGATGTCTGACTCATGAAACAAAATGTATGCGGACTCAAAATGTCTCCCAAAATTGCGGGAAGCAGGAAGGAACAACAAATTGTAATCTTCCTCGATAACTTCGACAATAAAACAATGTCAATTTATTGTATCCAAATCATTGTCCTAAAAATCACGATTAAATGCCTAATAGTTTGATTTGTATTCCTATTCCATAAAGGGTGGTCAGCAGGGCATCCGAGCTGGGCCGCAACTTCCCAGTTTTCGGAGGAGGGGGGGTTGTATTCGTGATGAATTCGAGAGAATGTACCGTTACAGCCCCGCGCCCTGGGCGTCGCCGCGCGACGTCCAGAGGTACCCTCCCCAGTGGAGTAACGTCCGGTTTTAGTCAGTAGGAATCTGACATACGCTGCCCTCCTCCCCAATGGAGGGCAGAAGTCTTCCGAAGATTTCCTGGACGTAAAAAAAAAAAAAAAAAGGGCTAAATAGCACTACTACTCTCTCCTGTATACTCTATATAATAATATATGCTTTTAACGAGATGTCTGACTCATGAAACAAAATGTATGCGGACTCAAAATGTCTCCCAAAATTGCGGGAAGCAGGAAGGAACAACAAATTGTAATCTTCCTCGATAACTTCGACAATAAAACAATGTCAATTTATTGTATCCAAATCATTGTCCTAAAAATCACGATTAAATGCCTAATAGTTTGATTTGTATTCCTATTCCATAAAGGGTGGTCAGCAGGGCATCCGAGCTGGGCCGCAACTTCCCAGTTTTCGGAGGAGGGGGGGTTGTATTCGTGATGAATTCGAGAGAATGTACCGTTACAGCCCCGCGCCCTGGGCGTCGCCGCGCGACGTCCAGAGGTACCCTCCCCAGTGGAGTAACGTCCGGTTTTAGTCAGTAGGAATCTGACATACGCTGCCCTCCTCCCCAATGGAGGGCAGAAGTCTTCCGAAGATTTCCTGGACGTAAAAAAAAAAAAAAAAAAGGGCTAAATAGCACTACTACTCTCTCCTGTATACTCTATATAATAATATATGCTTTTAACGAGATGTCTGACTCATGAAACAAAATGTATGCGGACTCAAAATGTCTCCCAAAATTGCGGGAAGCAGGAAGGAACAACAAATTGTAATCTTCCTCGATAACTTCGACAATAAAACAATGTCAATTTATTGTATCCAAATCATTGTCCTAAAAATCACGATTAAATGCCTAATAGTTTGATTTGTATTCCTATTCCATAAAGGGTGGTCAGCAGGGCATCCGAGCTGGGCCGCAACTTCCCAGTTTTCGGAGGAGGGGGGGTTGTATTCGTGATGAATTCGAGAGAATGTACCGTTACAGCCCCGCGCCCTGGGCGTCGCCGCGCGACGTCCAGAGGTACCCTCCCCAGTGGAGTAACGTCCGGTTTTAGTCAGTAGGAATCTGACATACGCTGCCCTCCTCCCCAATGGAGGGCAGAAGTCTTCCGAAGATTTCCTGGACGTAAAAAAAAAAAAAAAAAAAAAAAGGCCTATCAGCGAAGGCCCGTTTCAAAAAAAATTGTTTCAGTGCTAGTGGTCGACCGAAGCGATTCGTCGATTAATCAAGTCTTTTGTTTTTTGGCTGTAACTCCGAAAATAATGCACTTAGAAGGCTCTGCCTGCGATTTTTGTGATCCTCTTTCCGTCCCTTTTAAGCGTGCGTAAGCACAAGTCCACCGAAAAACTTTCCAGTTTTTACCGAAATAAAATGTAAGGGGCAAGTATCCCTTACCGTTTTCTCGATTTTCTTGAATTGCCTGTAACTTTCGAACCAGCGATCGAAACCTTTGATAATCATACATTTTCTTGAAGCTCTTGACGCGTACTTTACGGTAGGACTATCACCGAAAGCCCATATTTAAAAAAAAATGTTCAGTACTAGTGGTCGACCATCGCGATTCGTCGATTAATTATGTCTTTGGTTTTTTGGCTGTAACTCCGAAAATAATGCACTTAGAAGGCTCTGCCTTCGATTTTTGTGATCCGCTTTCCGTCCCCTTTAAGCGTGCGTAAGCACAAGTCGACCGAAAATTTTTCCAGTTTTTGCCGAAATAAAATGTAAGGGGCAAGTATCCTTTAACGTTTTCTCGAATTTCTTGAATCGCCTGTAACTTTCGAACCATCGATCGAAACCTTTGACAGTAATACATTTTCTTGAAGCTCTTGACGCGGACTTTCAGATAGGACTATCAGCGAAAGCCCATCATCAAAAAAATTTGTTTCAGTGCTAGTGGTCGACCGAGGCGATTCGTCGATTAATCAAGTCTTTGGTTTTTGGGCTGTAACTCCGAAAATAATGCACTCAGAAGGCTCTGCCTACGATTTTTGTGATCCTCTTTCCCTCCTCGTTAGGCATGCGTAAGCACAAGTCGACCGAAAAACTTTCCAGTTTTTGCCGAAATAAAATGTAAGGGGCAAGTATCCCTTACCGTTTTCTCGATTTTCTTGAATTGCCTGTAACTTTCGAACCAGCGATCGAAACCTTTGATAATCATACATTTTCTTGAAGCTCTTGACGCGTACTTTACGGTAGGACTATCACCGAAAGCCCATATTTAAAAAAAAATGTTCAGTACTAGTGGTCGACCAACGCGATTCGTCGATTAATCAAGTCTTTGGTTTTTTGGCTGTAACTCCAAAGATAATGCACTTAGAAGGCTCTGCTGCGATTTTTGTGATCCGCTTTCCGTCCTCTTTAGGCATGCGTAAGCACAAGTCGACCGAAAAAATTTCCCGTTTTTGCCGAAATAAAATGTAAGGGGCAAGTATCCCTTACCGTTTTCTAGATTTTCTTGAGTCGCCTGTAACTTTCGAACCAGCGATCGAAACCTTTGATAATCATACATTTTCTTGAATCTCTTTACGCGTACTCTAAGGTAGGACTATCAGCGAAAGCCCGTTTCAAAAAAAATTGTTTCAGTGCTAGTGGTCGACCGAGGCGATTCGTCGATTAATCAAGTCTTTGGTTTTTTGGCTGTAACTCCGAAAATAATGCACTTAGAAGGCTCTGCCTGCGATTTTTGTGATCCTCTTTCCGTCCCTTTTACGCGTGCGTAAGCACAAGTCCACCGAAAAACTTTCCAGTTTTTACCGAAATAAAATGTAAGGGGCAAGTATCCCTTACCGTTTTTTGATTTTCTTGAGTCGCCTGTAACTTTCGAACCAGCGATCGAAACCTTTGATAATCATACATATTCTTGAAGCTCTTTACCCGTACTTGGAGGTAGGACTATCAGCGAAAGCCCGTCTCCAAAAAAATTGTTTCAGTAGTAGTGGTCGACCGAGGCGATTCGTCGATTAATCAAGTCTTTGGTTTTTTGGCTGTAACTCCGAAAATAATGCACTTAAAAGGCTCTGCCTCCGATTTTTGTGATCCGCTTTCCGTCCCCTTTAAGCGTGCGTAAGCACAAGTCGACCGAAAATTTTTCCAGTTTTTGCCGAAATAAAATGTAAGGGGCAAGTATCCTTTAACGTTTTCTCGATTTTCTTGAATCGCCTGTAACTTTCGAACCAGCGATCGAAACCTTTGACAGTAATACATTTTCTTGAAGCTCTTGACGCGTACTTTCAGATAGGACTATCAGCGAAAGCCCATCATCAAAAAAATTTGTTTCAGTACTAGTGGTCGACCAAGGCGATTCGTCGATTAATCAAGTCTTTGGTTTTTTGGCTGTAACTCCGAAAATAATGCACATAGAAGGCTCTGCCTGCGATTTTTGTGATCCTCTTTCCGTCCTCTTTAGGCATCCGTAAGAACAAGTCGACCGAAAAACTTTCCAGTTTTTGCCGAAGTAAAATGTAAGGGGCAAGTATCCCTTACCGTTTTCTAGATTTTCTTGAGTCGCCTGTAACTTTCGAACCAGCGATCGAAACCTTTGATAATCATACATTTTCTTGAAGCTCTTTACGCGTACTTTGAGGTAGGACTATCAGCGAAAGCCCGTCTTCAAAAAAAATTATTTCAGTGCTAGTGGTCGACCGAGGCGATTCGTCGATTAATCAAGTCTTTGGTTTTTTGGCTGCAACTCCGAAAATAATGCACTTAGAAGGCTCTGCCTGCGATTTTTGTGATCCTCTTTCCGTCCCCTTTAAGCGTGCGTAAGCCCAAGTCGACCGAAAATTTTTCCAGTTTTTGCCGAAATAAAATGTAAGGGGCAAGTATCCTTTAACGTTTTCTCGATTTTCTTGAATCGCCTGTAACTTTCGAACCAGCGATCGAAACCTTTGACAGTAATACATTTTCTTGAAGCTCTTGTCGCGTACTTTCAGATAGGACTATCAATGAAAGCCCATCATCAAAAAAAATTGTTTCAGTACTAGTGGTCGACCAAGGCGATTCGTCGATTAATCAAGTCTTTGGTTTTTTGGCTGTAACTCCAAAAATAATGAACTTAGAAGGCTCTGCCTGCGATTTTTGTGATCCGCTTTCCGTCCCCTTTAAGCGTGCGTAAGCACAAGTCGACCGAAAATTTTTCCAGTTTTTGCCGAAATAAAATGTAAGGGGCAAGTATCCTTTAACGTTTTCTCGATTTTCTTGAGTCGCCTGTAACTTTCGAACCAGCGATCGAAACCTTTGATAATCATACATTTTCTTGAAGCTCTTTACGCGTACTTTGAGGTAGGACTATCAGCGAAAGCCCGTCTTCAAAAAAAATTGTTTCAGTGCTAGTGGTCGACCGAGGCGATTCGTCGATTAATCAAGTCTTTGGTTTTTTGGCTGTAACTCCGAAAATAATGCACTTAGAAGGCTCTGCCTGCGATTTTTGTGATCCTCTTTCCGTCCCCTTTAAGCGTGCGTAAGCACAAGTCGACCGAAAATTTTTCCAGTTTTTGCCGAAATAAAATGTAAGGGGCAAGTATCCCTTACCGTTTTTTGATTTTCTTGAGTCGCCTGTAACTTTCGAACCAGCGATCGAAACCTTTGATAATCATACATTTTCTTGAAGCTCTTTACCCGTACTTTGAGGTAGGACTATCAACGAAAGCCCGTCTCCAAAAAAATTGTTTCAGTACTAGTGGTCGACCGAGGCGATTCGTCGATTAATCAAGTCTTTGGTTTTTTGGCTGTAACTCCGAAAATAATGCACTTAGAAGGCTCTGCCTGCGATTTTTGTGATCCGCTTTCCGTCCCCTTTGAGCGTGCGTAAGCACAAGTCGACCGACAATTTTTCCAGTTTTTGCCGAAATAAAATGTAAGGGGCAAGTATCCTTTAACGTTTTCTCGATTTTCTTGAATCGCCTGTAATTTTCAAACCAGCGATCGAAACCTTTGACAGTCATACATTTTCTTGACGCTCTTGACGCGTACTTTCCGATAGGACTATCAGAGAAAGCCCATCATCAAAAAAAATGGTTTCAGTGCTAGTGGTCGACCGAGGCGATTCGTCGATTAATCAAGTCTTTGGTTTTTGGGATGTAACTCCGAAAATAATGCACTTAGAAGGCTCTTCTTGCGATTTTTGTGATCCTCTTGCCGCCCTCTTTAGGCAAGCGTAAGCACAAGTCGACCGAAAAACTTTCCAGTTCTTGCCGAAATGAAATGTAAGGGATATGTATCCCTTAACGTCTTCTCGATTTTCCTGAATCGCCTGTAACTTTCGAACCAGCGATCGATACCTTTGATAATCATACATTTTCTTGAAGCTCTTGACGCGTACTTTACGGTAGGACTATCACCGAAAACCCATATTTAAAAAAAAATGTTCAGTATTAGTGGTCGACCAAGGCGATTCGTCGATTAATCAAGTCTTTGGTTTTTTGGCTGTCACTCCGAAAATAATGCACTTAGAAGGCTCTGCCTGCGATTTTTGTGATCCTCTTTCCGTCCCCTTTAAGCGAGCGTAAGCACAAGTCGACCGAAAACTTTTCCAGTTTTTGCCGAAATAAAATGTAAGGGGCAAGTATCCTTTAACGTTTTCTCGATTTTCTTGAATCGCCTGTAACTTTCGAACCAGCGATCGAAACCTTTGACAGTAATACATTTTCTTGAAGCTCTTGCCGCGTTCTTTAAGATAGGGCTATCAGCGAAAGCCCATCTTTAAAAAAAATTGTTTCAGTGTTAGTGGTCGACCGAGGCGATTCGTCGATTAATCAAGTCTTTGGTTTTTTGGCTGTAACTCCGAAAATAATGCACTTAGAAGGCTCTGTTTGCGATTTTTGTGATCCTCTTTCCGTCCACTTTAAGCATGCGTAAGCACAAGTCGACCGAAAATTTTTCCAGTTTTTGCCGAAATAAAATGTATGGGGCAAGTATCCTTTAACGTTTTCTCGATTTTCTTGAATCGCCTGTAACTTTCGAACCAGCGATCGAAACCTTTGACAGTAATACATTTTCTTGAAGCTCTTGACGCGTACTTTCAGATAGGACTATCAATGAAAGCCCATCATCAAAAAAAATTGTTACAGTACTAGTGGTCGACCAAGGCGATTCGTCGATTAATCAAGTCTTTGGTTTTTTGGCTGTAACTCCGAAAATAATGCACTTAGAAGGCTCTGCCTGCGAGTTTTGCGATCCTCTTTCCATCCTCTTTAAGCGTGCGTAAGCACAAGTCGACCGAAACACCTTCCATTATTTGCCGAAATAAAATGTAAGGGGTATGTATCCCTTAACGTTGACTCGGTTTTCTTGAATCGCCTGTAGCTATCGAACCAGCGATCGAAACCTATGATAATCAAACATTTTCTTGAAGCTCTTGACGCGTACTTAAAGACAGGACTATCAGCGAAAGCCCATCTTTAAAAAAAACTGTTTCAGTAGAAGTGGTCAACCAAGGCTCGTCGTCCATTAATTAGGTCATTGGTTTTTGGGCTGTAATTTTGACAATAATGCACTTAGAAGGCTTAGCCTGCGATTTTTGTGATCCTCTTTCCGTCCCTTTAAGCGTGCGTATGCACAAGTCGACCGAAAAACTTTCCAGTTTTTGCCGAAATAAAATGTAAGGGGCAAGTATCCATTAACGTTTTCTCGATTTTCTCGAACAGCCTGTAACTTTCGAACCAGCGATCGGAACCTTTGATAATTATACATTTTCTTGAAGCTCTTGACGCGTTCCTTAAGATAGGACTATCAGTGAAAGCCCATCATCAAAAAAACTTGTTTCAGTACTAGTGGTCGACCAAGGCGATTCGTCGATTAATCAAGTCTTTGGTTTTTTGGCTGTAACTCCAAAAATAATGCACTTAGAAGGCTCTGCCTGCGATTTTTGTGATCCACTTTCCGTCCTCTGTAGGCATGCGTAAGCACAAGTCGAACGAAAAACTTTCCAGTTTTTGCCGAAATAAAATGTAAGGGGCAAGTATCCCTTACCGTTTTCTCGATTTTCTTGAATCGCCTGTAACCTTCGAAACAGCGATCGAAACCTTTGATAATCATACATTTTCATGAAGCTCTTGACGCGTACTGTAAGGTAGGACTATCACCGAAAACCCATATTTAAAAAAAAAATGTTTCAGTGCTAGTGGTCGACCGAGGCGATTCGTCGATTAATCAAGTCTTTGGTTTTTTGGCTGTAACTCCGAAAATAATGCACTTAGAAGGCTCTGCCTTCGATTTTTGTGATCCGCTTTCCGTCCCCTTTGAGCGTGCGTAAGCACAAGTCGACCGAAAATTTTTCCAGTTTTTGCCGAAATAAAATGTAAGGGGCAAGTATCCTTTAACGTTTTCTCGATTTTCTTGAATCGCCTGTAACTTTCGAACCATCGATCGAAACCTTTGACAGTAATACATTTTCTTGAAGCTCTTGACGCGTACTTTCAGATAGGACTATCAGCGAAAGCCCATCATCAAAAAAATTTGTTTCAGTACTAGTGGTCGACCAAGGCGATTCGTCGATTAATCAAGTCTTTGGTTTTTTGGCTGTAACTCCGAAAATAATGCACTTAGAAGGCTCTGCCTGCGATTTTTGTGATCCTCTTTCCGTCCCCTTTAAGCTTGCGTAAGCACAAGTCGGCCGAAAGCTTTTCCAGTTTTTGCCGAAATAAAATGTAAGGGGCAAGTATCCTTTAACGTTTTCTCGATTTTCTTGAATCGCCTGTAACTTTCCAACCAGCGATCGAAACCTTTGACAGTAATACATTTTCTTGAAGCTCTTGCCGCGTTCTTTAAAATAGGGCTATCAGCGAAAGCCCATCATCAATAAAAATTGTTTCAGTACTAGTGGTCGACCAAGGCAATTCGTCGATTAATCAAGTCTTTGGTTTTTTGGCTGTAACTCCGAAAATAATGCACTTAGAAGGCTCTGCCTGCGATTTTTGTGATCCTCTTTCCGTCCTCTTTAGGCATGCGTAAGCACAAGTCGAACGAAAAACATTCCAGTTTTTGCCGAAATGAAATGTAAGGGATATGTATCCCTTAACGTCTTCTCGATTTTCGTGAGTCGCCTGTAACTTTCGAACCAGCGATCGAAACCTTTGATAATCATACATCTTCTTGAAGCTCTTGACGCGTTCTGTAAGATAGGACTATCACCGAAAGCCCATATTTAAAAAAAAAAGTTCAGTACTAGTGGTCGACCAAGGCGATTCGTCGATTAATCAAGTCTTTGGTTTTTTGGCTGTAACTCCGAAAATAATGCACTTAGAAGGCTCTGCCTGCGATTTTTGTGATCCACATTCCGTCCCTTTAAGCGTGCGTATGCACAAGTCGTCCGAAAAACTTTCCAGTTTTTGCCGAAATAAAATGTAAGGGGCAAGTATCCATTAACGTTTTCTCGATTTTCTCGAACAGCCTGTAACTTTCGAACCAGCGATCGGAACCTTTGATAATTATACATTTTCTTGAAGCTCTTGACGCGTTCCTTAAGATAGGACTATCAGTGAAAGCCCATCATCAAAAAAAATTGTTTCAGTACTAGTGGTCGACCAAGGCGATTCGTCGATTAATCAAGTCTTTGGTTTTTTGGCTGTAACTCCAAAAATAATGCACTTAGAAGGCTCTGCCTGCGATTTTTGTGATCCTCTTTCCGTCCTCTTTAAGCGTGCGTAAGCACAAGTCGACCGAAACACTTTCCATTTTTTGCCGAAATAAAATGTAAGGGGTATGTATCCTTTACCGTTTCCTCGATTTTCTTTAATCGCCTGTTACTTTCAAACCAGCGATCGAAACCTTTGATAATCCCACATTTTCTTGAAGCTCTTGACGCGTTCTGTAAGATAGGACTATCACCGAAAGCCCATATTTAAAAAAAAATGTTCAGTACTAGTGGTCGACCAAGGCGATTCGTCGATTAATCAAGTCTTTGGTTTTTTGGCTGTAACTCCGAAAATAATGCACTTAGAAGGCTCTGCCTGCGATTTTTGTGATCCTCTTTCCGTCCTCTTTAGGCATGCGTAAGCCCAAGTCGACCGAAAAACTTTCCAGTTTTTGCCGAAATGAAATGTAAGGGATATGTATCCCTTAACGTCTTCTCCATTTTCCTGAATCGCCTGTAACTTTCGAACCAGCGATCGATACCTTTGATAATCATACATTTTCTTGAAGCTTCTGACGCGTTCTATAAGATAGGACTATCAGCGAAAGCCCGTCTTCAAAAAAAATTGTCTCAGGACTAGTGGTCGACCAAGGCGATTAGTCGATTAATCAAGTCTTCGGTTTTTTGGCTGTAACTCCGAAAATAATGCACTTAGAAGGCTCTGCCTTCGATTTTTGTGATCCTCTTTCCGTCCCCTTTAAGCGTGCGTAAGCACAAGTCCACCGAAAAACTTTCCAGTTTTTGCCGAAATAAAATGTAAGGGGCAAGTATCCCTTACCGTTTTCTCGATTTTCTGGAATTGCCTGTAACCTTCGAAACAGCGATCGAAACCTTTGATAATCATACATTTTCATGAAGCTCTTGACGCGTACTTTAAGGTAGGACTATCACCGAAAACCCATATTTAAAAAAAAAATATTTCAGTGCTAGTGGTCGACCGAGGCGATTCGTCGATTAATCAAGTCTTTGGTTTTTTGGCTGTAACTCCGAAAATAATGCACTTAGAAGGCTCTGCCTGCGATTTTTCTGATCCTCTTTCCGTCCTCTTTAAGCGTGCGTAAGCACAAGTCGACCGAAACACTTTCCAGTTTTTGCCGAAATAAAATGTAAGGGGTATGTATCCTTTACCGTTTCCTCGATTTTCTTTAATCGCCTGTTACTTTCAAACCAGCGATCGAAACCTTTGATAATCCCACATTTTCTTGAAGCTCTTGACGCGTTCTGTAAGATAGGACTATCACCGAAAGCCCATATTTAAAAAAAAAAGTTCAGTACTAGTGGTCGACCAAGGCGATTCGTCGATTAATCAAGTCTTTGGTTTTTTGGCTGTAACTCCGAAAATAATGCACTTAGAAGGCTCTGCCTGCGATTTTTGTGATCCTCTTTCCGTCCCCTTTAAGCGTGCGTAAGCACAAGTCGACCGAAAACTTTTCCAGTATTTGCCGAAATAAAATGTAAGGGGCAAGTATCCTTTAACGTTTTCTCGATTTTCTTGAATCGCCTGTAACTTTCGAACTAGCGATCGAAACCTTTGACAGTAATACATTTTCTTGAAGCTCTTGCCGCGTTCTTTAAAATAGGGCTATCAGCGAAAGCCCATCTTTAACAAAAATTGTTTCAGTGTTAGTGGTCGACCGAGGCGATTCGTCGATTAATCAAGTCTTTGGTTTTTTGGCTGTAACTCCGAAAATAATGCACCTAGAAGGCTCTGCCTGCGATTTTTGTGATCCTCTTTCCGTCCTCTTTAGGCATGCGTAAGCACAAGTCGACTGAAAAACATTCCAGTTTTTGCCGAAATGAAATGTAAGGGATATGTATCCCTTAACGTCTTCTCGATTTTCCTGAATCGCCTGTAACTTTCGAACCAGCGATCGATACCTGTGATAATCATACATTTTCTTGAAGCTCTTGACGCGTACTTTACGGTAGGACTATCACCGAAAACCCATATTTAAAAAAAAATGTTCAGTACTAGTGGTCGACCAAGGCGATTCGTCGATTAATCAAGTCTTTGGTTTTTTGGCTGTAACTCCGAAAATAATGCACTTAGAAGGCTCTGCCTCCGATTTTTGTGATCCGCTTTCCGTCCCCTTTAAGCGTGCGTAAGCACAAGTCGACCGAAAATTTTTCCAGTTTTTGCCCAAATAAAATGTAAGGGGCAAGTATCCTTTAACGTTTTCTCGATTTTCATGAATCGCCTGTAACTTTCGAACCAGCGATCGAAACCTTTGACAGTAATACATTTTCTTGAAGCTCTTGACGCGTTCTTTTAAATAGGGCTATCACCGAAAGCCCATATTTAAAAAAAATTGTTTCAGTGCTAGTGGTCGACCGAGGCGATTCGTCGATTAATCAAGTCTTTGGTTTTTTGGCTGTAACTCCGAAAATAATGCACTTAGAAGGCTCTGCCTACGATTTTTGTGATCCACTTTCCGTTCTCTGTAGGCATGCGTAAGCACAAGTCGACCGAAAAACTTTCCAGTTTTTGCCGAAATAAAATGTAAGGGGCAAGTATCCCTTACCGTTTTCTAGATTTTCTTGAGTCGCCTGTAACTTTCGAACCAGCGATCGAAACCTTTGATAATCATACATTTTCTTGAAGCTCTTTACGCGTACTCTAAGGTAGGCCTATCAGCGAAGGCCCGTTTCAAAAAAAATTGTTTCAGTGCTAGTGGTCGACCGAAGCGATTCGTCGATTAATCAAGTCTTTTGTTTTTTGGCTGTAACTCCGAAAATAATGCACTTAGAAGGCTCTGCCTGCGATTTTTGTGATCCTCTTTCCGTCCCTTTTAAGCGTGCGTAAGCACAAGTCCACCGAAAAACTTTCCAGTTTTTACCGAAATAAAATGTAAGGGGCAAGTATCCCTTACCGTTTTCTCGATTTTCTTGAATTGCCTGTAACTTTCGAACCAGCGATCGAAACCTTTGATAATCATACATTTTCTTGAAGCTCTTGACGCGTACTTTACGGTAGGACTATCACCGAAAGCCCATATTTAAAAAAAAATGTTCAGTACTAGTGGTCGACCATCGCGATTCGTCGATTAATTATGTCTTTGGTTTTTTGGCTGTAACTCCGAAAATAATGCACTTAGAAGGCTCTGCCTTCGATTTTTGTGATCCGCTTTCCGTCCCCTTCAAGCGTGCGTAAGCACAAGTCGACCGAAAATTTTTCCAGTTTTTGCCGAAATAAAATGTAAGGGGCAAGTATCCTTTAACGTTTTCTCGATTTTCTTGAATCGCCTGTAACTTTCGAACCATCGATCGAAACCTTTGACAGTAATACATTTTCTTGAAGCTCTTGACGCGGACTTTCAGATAGGACTATCAGCGAAAGCCCATATTTAAAAAAAAATGTTCAGTACTAGTGGTCGACCAAGGCGATTCGTCGATTAATCAAGTCTTTGGTTTTTTGGCTGTAACTCCGAAAATAATGCACTTAGAAGGCTCTGCCTGCGATTTTTGTGATCCTCTTTCCGTCCTCCTTAGGCATGCGTAAGCCCAAGTCGACCGAAAAACTTTCCAGTTTTTGCCGAAATGAAATGTAAGGGATATGTATCCCTTAACGTCTTCTCGATTTTCCTGAATCGCCTGTAACTTTCGAACCAGCGATCGATACCTTTGATAATCATACATTTTCTTGAAGCTCTTGACGCGTACTTTACGGTAGGACTATCACCGAAAGCCCGTCTTCAAAAAAAATTGTCTCAGGACTAGTGGTCGACCAAGGCGATTAGTCGATTAATCAAGTCTTCGGTTTTTTGGCTGTAACTCCGAAAATAATGCACTTAGAAGGCTCTGCCTGCGATTTTTGTGATCCTCTTTCCGTCCCTTTTAAGCGTGCGTAAGCACAAGTCCACCGAAAAACTTTCCAGTTTTTGCCGAAATAAAATGTAAGGGGCAAGTATCCCTTACCGTTTTCTCGATTTTCTGGAATTGCCTGTAACCTTCGAAACAGCGATCGAAACCTTTGATAATCATACATTTTCATGAAGCTCTTGACGCGTACTTTAAGGTAGGACTATCACCGAAAACCCATATTTAAAAAAAAAATATTTCAGTGCTAGTGGTCGACCGAGGCGATTCGTCGATTAGTCAAGTCTTTGGTTTTTTGGCTGTAACTCCGAAAATAATGCACTTAGAAGGCTCTGCCTGCGATTTTTCTGATCCTCTTTCCGTCCTCTTTAAGCGTGCGTAAGCACAAGTCGACCGAAACACTTTCCATTTTTTGCCGAAATAAAATGTAAGGGGTATGTATCCTTTACCGTTTCCTCGATTTTCTTTAATCGCCTGTTACTTTCAAACCAGCGATCGAAACCTTTGATAATCCCACATTTTCTTGAAGCTCTTGACGCGTTCTGTAAGATAGGACTATCACCGAAAGCCCATATTTAAAAAAAAAAGTTCAGTACTAGTGATCGACCAAGGCGATTCGTCGATTAATCAAGTCTTTGGTTTTTTGGCTGTAACTCCGAAAATAATGCACTTAGAAGGCTCTGCCTGCGATTTTTGTGATCCTCTTTCCGTCCCCTTTAAGCGTGCGTAAGCACAAGTCGACCGAAAACTTTTCCAGTATTTGCCGAAATAAAATGTAAGGGGCAAGTATCCTTTAACGTTTTCTCGATTTTCTTGAATCGCCTGTAACTTTCGAACTAGCGATCGAAACCTTTGACAGTAATACATTTTCTTGAAGCTCTTGCCGCGTTCTTTAAAATAGGGCTATCAGCGAAAGCCCATCTTTAACAAAAATTGTTTCAGTGTTAGTGGTCGACCGAGGCGATTCGTCGATTAATCAAGTCTTTGGTTTTTTGGCTGTAACTCAGAAAATAATGCACTTAGAAGGCTCTGCCTGCGATTTTTGTGATCCTCTTTCCGTCCTCTTTAGGCATGCGTAAGCACAAGTCGACTGAAAAACATTCCAGTTTTTGCCGAAATGAAATGTAAGGGATATGTATCCCTTAACGTCTTCTCGATTTTCCTGAATCGCCTGTAACTTTCGAACCAGCGATCGATACCTGTGATAATCATACATTTTCTTGAAGCTCTTGACGCGTACTTTACGGTAGGACTATCACCGAAAACCCATATTTAAAAAAAAATGTTCAGTACTAGTGGTCGACCAACGCGATTCGTCGATTAATCAAGTCTTTGGTTTTTTGGCTGTAACTCCGAAAATAATGCACTTAGAAGGCTCTGCCTCCGATTTTTGTGATCCGCTTTCCGTCCCCTTTAAGCGTGCGTAAGCACAAGTCGACCGAAAATTTTTCCAGTTTTTGCCCAAATAAAATGTAAGGGGCAAGTATCCTTTAACGTTTTCTCGATTTTCATGAATCGCCTGTAACTTTCGAACCAGCGATCGAAACCTTTGACAGTAATACATTTTCTTGAAGCTCTTGACGCGTTCTTTTAAATAGGGCTATCAGCGAAAGCCCATCTTTAAAAAAAATTGTTTCAGTGCTAGTGGTCGACCGAGGCGATTCGTCGATTAATCAAGTCTTTGGTTTTTTGGCTGTAACTCCGAAAATAATGCACTTAGAAGGCTCTGCCTACGATTTTTGTGATCCACTTTCCGTTCTCTGTAGGCATGCGTAAGCACAAGTCGACCGAATAACTTTCCAGTTTTTGCCGAAATAAAATGTAAGGGGCAAGTATCCCTTACCGTTTTCTAGATTTTCTTGAGTCGCCTGTAACTTTCGAACCAGCGATCGAAACCTTTGATAATCATACATTTTCTTGAAGCTCTTTACGCGTACTCTAAGGTAGGCCTATCAGCGAAGGCCCGTTTCAAAAAAAATTGTTTCAGTGCTAGTGGTCGACCGAAGCGATTCGTCGATTAATCAAGTCTTTTGTTTTTTGGCTGTAACTCCGAAAATAATGCACTTAGAAGGCTCTGCTGCGATTTTTGTGATCCGCTTTCCGTCCTCTTTAGGCATGCGTAAGCACAAGTCGACCGAAAAAATTTCCCGTTTTTGCCGAAATAAAATGTAAGGGGCAAGTATCCCTTACCGTTTTCTAGATTTTCTTGAGTCGCCTGTAACTTTCGAACCAGCGATCGAAACCTTTGATAATCATACATTTTCTTGAATCTCTTTACGCGTACTCTAAGGTAGGACTATCAGCGAAAGCCCGTTTCAAAAAAAATTGTTTCAGTGTTAGTGGTCGACCGAAGCGATTCGTCGATTAATCAAGTCTTTTGTTTTTTGGCTGTAACTCCGAAAATAATGCACTTAGAAGGCTCTGCCTGCGATTTTTGTGATCCTCTTTCCGTCCCTTTTACGCGTGCGTAAGCACAAGTCCACCGAAAAACTTTCCAGTTTTTACCGAAATAAAATGTAAGGGGCAAGTATCCCTTACCGTTTTTTGATTTTCTTGAGTCGCCTGTAACTTTCGAACCAGCGATCGAAACCTTTGATAATCATACATATTCTTGAAGCTCTTTACCCGTACTTGGAGGTAGGACTATCAGCGAAAGCCCGTCTCCAAAAAAATTGTTTCAGTACTAGTGGTCGACCGAGGCGATTCGTCGATTAATCAAGTCTTTGGTTTTTTGGCTGTAACTCCGAAAATAATGCACTTAAAAGGCTCTGCCTCCGATTTTTGTGATCCGCTTTCCGTCCCCTTTAAGCGTGCGTAAGCACAAGTCGACCGAAAATTTTTCCAGTTTTTGCCGAAATAAAATGTTATGGGCAAGTATCCTTTAACGTTTTCTCGATTTTCTTGAATCGCCTGTAACTTTCGAACCAGCGATCGAAACCTTTGACAGTAATACATTTTCTTGAAGCTCTTGACGCGTACTTTCAGATAGGACTATCAGCGAAAGCCCATCATCAAAAAAATTTGTTTCAGTACTAGTGGTCGACCAAGGCGATTCGTCGATTAATCAAGTCTTTGGTTTTTTGGCTGTTACTCCGAAAATAATGCACATAGAAGGCTCTGCCTGCGATTTTTGTGATCCTCTTTCCGTCCTCTTTAGGCATCCGTAAGAACAAGTCGACCGAAAAACTTTCCAGTTTTTGCCGAAGTAAAATGTAAGGGGCAAGTATCCCTTACCGTTTTCTAGATTTTCTTGAGTCGCCTGTAACTTTCGAACCAGCGATCGAAACCTTTGATAATCATACATTTTCTTGAAGCTCTTTACGCGTACTTTGAGGTAGGACTATCAGCGAAAGCCCGTCTTCAAAAAAAATTATTTCAGTGCTAGTGGTCGACCGAGGCGATTCGTCGATTAATCAAGTCTTTGGTTTTTTGGCTGTAACTCCGAAAATAATGCACTTAGAAGGCTCTGCCTGCGATTTTTGTGATCCTCTTTCCGTCCCCTTTAAGCGTGCGTAAGCACAAGTCGACCGAAAATTTTTCCAGTTTTTGCCGAAATAAAATGTAAGGGGCAAGTATCCTTTAACGTTTTCTCGATTTTCTTGAATCGCCTGTAACTTTCGAACCAGCGATCGAAAAATTTGACAGTAATACATTTTCTTGAAGCTCTTGTCGCGTACTTTCAGATAGGACTATCAATGAAAGCCCATCATCAAAAAAAATTGTTTCAGTACTAGTGGTCGACCAAGGCGATTCGTCGATTAATCAAGTCTTTGGTTTTTTGGCTGTAACTCCAAAAATAATGAACTTAGAAGGCTCTGCCTGCGATTTTTGTGATCCGCTTTCCGTCCCCTTTAAGCGTGCGTAAGCACAAGTCGACCGAAAATTTTTCCAGTTTTTGCCGAAATAAAATGTAAGGGGCAAGTATCCTTTAACGTTTTCTCGATTTTCTTGAGTCGCCTGTAACTTTCGAACCAGCGATCGAAACCTTTGATAATCATACATTTTCTTGAAGCTCTTTACGCGTACTTTGAGGTAGGACTATCAGCGAAAGCCCGTCTTCAAAAAAAATTGTTTCAGTGCTAGTGGTCGACCGAGGCGATTCGTCGATTAATCAAGTCTTTGGTTTTTTGGCTGTAACTCCGAAAATAATGCACTTAGAAGGCTCTGCCTGCGATTTTTGTGATCCTCTTTTCGTCCCCTTTAAGCGTGCGTAAGCACAAGTCGAACGAAAATTTTTCCAGTTTTTGCCGAAATAAAATGTAAGGGGCAAGTATCCCTTACCGTTTTTTGATTTTCTTGAGTCGCCTGTAACTTTCGAACCAGCGATCGAAACCTTTGATAATCATACATTTTCTTGAAGCTCTTTACCCGTACTTTGAGGTAGGACTATCAACGAAAGCCCGTCTCCAAAAAAATTGTTTCAGTACTAGTGGTCGACCGAGGCGATTCGTCGATTAATCAAGTCTTTGGTTTTTTGGCTGTAACTCCGAAAATAATGCACTTAGAAGGCTCTGCCTCCAATTTTTGTGATCCGCTTTCCGTCCCCTTTGAGCGTGCGTAAGCACAAGTCGACCGAAAATTTTTCCAGTTTTTGCCGAAATAAAATGTAAGGGGCAAGTATCCTTTAACGTTTTCTCGATTTTCTTGAATCGCCTGTAATTTTCAAACCAGCGATCGAAACCTTTGACAGTCATACATTTTCTTGACGCTCTTGACGCGTTCTTTTAAATAGGGCTATCAGCGAAAGCCCATCTTTAAAAAAAATTGTTTCAGTGCTAGTGGTCGACCGAGGCGATTCGTCGATTAATCAAGTCTTTGGTTTTTTGGCTGTAACTCCGAAAATAATGCACTTAGAAGGCTCTGCCTACGATTTTTGTGATCCACTTTCCGTTCTCTGTAGGCATGCGTAAGCACAAGTCGACCGAATAACTTTCCAGTTTTTGCCGAAATAAAATGTAAGGGGCAAGTATCCCTTACCGTTTTCTAGATTTTCTTGAGTCGCCTGTAACTTTCGAACCAGCGATCGAAACCTTTGATAATCATACATTTTCTTGAAGCTCTTTACGCGTACTCTAAGGTAGGCCTATCAGCGAAGGCCCGTTTCAAAAAAAATTGTTTCAGTGCTAGTGGTCGACCGAAGCGATTCGTCGATTAATCAAGTCTTTTGTTTTTTGGCTGTAACTCCGAAAATAATGCACTTAGAAGGCTCTGCCTGCGATTTTTGTGATCCTCTTTCCGTCCCTTTTAAGCGTGCGTAAGCACAAGTCCACCGAAAAACTTTCCAGTTTTTACCGAAATAAAATGTAAGGGGCAAGTATCCCTTACCGTTTTCTCGATTTTCTTGAATTGCCTGTAACTTTCGAACCAGCGATCGAAACCTTTGATAATCATACATTTTCTTGAAGCTCTTGACGCGTACTTTACGGTAGGACTATCACCGAAAGCCCATATTTAAAAAAAAATGTTCAGTACTAGTGGTCGACCATCGCGATTCGTCGATTAATTATGTCTTTGGTTTTTTGGCTGTAACTCCGAAAATAATGCACTTAGAAGGCTCTGCCTTCGATTTTTGTGATCCGCTTTCCGTCCCCTTTAAGCGTGCGTAAGCACAAGTCGACCGAAAATTTTTCCAGTTTTTGCCGAAATAAAATGTAAGGGGCAAGTATCCTTTAACGTTTTCTCGAATTTCTTGAATCGCCTGTAACTTTCGAACCATCGATCGAAACCTTTGACAGTAATACATTTTCTTGAAGCTCTTGACGCGGACTTTCAGATAGGACTATCAGCGAAAGCCCACCATCAAAAAAATTTGTTTCAGTGCTAGTGGTCGACCGAGGCGATTCGTCGATTAATCAAGTCTTTGGTTTTTGGGCTGTAACTCCGAAAATAATGCACTCAGAAGGCTCTGCCTACGATTTTTGTGATCCTCTTTCCGTCCTCTTTAGGCATGCGTAAGCACAAGTCGACCGAAAAACTTTCCAGTTTTTGCCGAAATAAAATGTAAGGGGCAAGTATCCCTTACCGTTTTCTCGATTTTCTTGAATTGCCTGTAACTTTCGAACCAGCGATCGAAACCTTTGATAATCATACATTTTCTTGAAGCTCTTGACGCGTACTTTACGGTAGGACTATCACCGAAAGCCCATATTTAAAAAAAAATGTTCAGTACTAGTGGTCGACCAACGCGATTCGTCGATTAATCAAGTCTTTGGTTTTTTGGCTGTAACTCCAAAGATAATGCACTTAGAAGGCTCTGCTGCGATTTTTGTGATCCTCTTTCCGTCCTCTTTAGGCATGCGTAAGCACAAGTCGACCGAAAAAATTTCCCGTTTTTGCCGAAATAAAATGTAAGGGGCAAGTATCCCTTACCGTTTTCTAGATTTTCTTGAGTCGCCTGTAACTTTCGAACCAGCGATCGAAACCTTTGATAATCATACATTTTCTTGAATCTCTTTACGCGTACTCTAAGGTAGGACTATCAGCGAAAGCCCGTTTCAAAAAAAATTGTTTCAGTGTTAGTGGTCGACCGAAGCGATTCGTCGATTAATCAAGTCTTTTGTTTTTTGGCTGTAACTCCGAAAATAATGCACTTAGAAGGCTCTGCCTGCGATTTTTGTGATCCTCTTTCCGTCCCTTTTACGCGTGCGTAAGCACAAGTCCACCGAAAAACTTTCCAGTTTTTACCGAAATAAAATGTAAGGGGCAAGTATCCCTTACCGTTTTTTGATTTTCTTGAGTCGCCTGTAACTTTCGAACCAGCGATCGAAACCTTTGATAATCATACATATTCTTGAAGCTCTTTACCCGTACTTGGAGGTAGGACTATCAGCGAAAGCCCGTCTCCAAAAAAATTGTTTCAGTACTAGTGGTCGACCGAGGCGATTCGTCGATTAATCAAGTCTTTGGTTTTTTGGCTGTAACTCCGAAAATAATGCACTTAAAAGGCTCTGCCTCCGATTTTTGTGATCCGCTTTCCGTCCCCTTTAAGCGTGCGTAAGCACAAGTCGACCGAAAATTTTTCCAGTTTTTGCCGAAATAAAATGTAAGGGGCAAGTATCCTTTAACGTTTTCTCGATTTTCTTGAATCGCCTGTAACTTTCGAACCAGCGATCGAAACCTTTGACAGTAATACATTTTCTTGAAGCTCTTGACGCGTACTTTCAGATAGGACTATCAGCGAAAGCCCATCATCAAAAAAATTTGTTTCAGTACTAGTGGTCGACCAAGGCGATTCGTCGATTAATCAAGTCTTTGGTTTTTTGGCTGTAACTCCGAAAATAATGCACATAGAAGGCTCTGCCTGCGATTTTTGTGATCCTCTTTCCGTCCACTTTAGGCATCCGTAAGAACAAGTCGACCGAAAAACTTTCCAGTTTTTGCCGAAGTAAAATGTAAGGGGCAAGTATCCCTTACCGTTTTCTAGATTTTCTTGAGTCGCCTGTAACTTTCGAACCAGCGATCGAAACCTTTGATAATCATACATTTTCTTGAAGCTCTTTACGCGTACTTTGAGGTAGGACTATCAGCGAAAGCCCGTCTTCAAAAAAAATTATTTCAGTGCTAGTGGTCGACCGAGGCGATTCGTCGATTAATCAAGTCTTTGGTTTTTTGGCTGTAACTCCGAAAATAATGCACTTAGAAGGCTCTGCCTGCGATTTTTGTGATCCTCTTTCCGTCCCCTTTAAGCGTGCGTAAGCACAAGTCGACCGAAAATTTTTCCAGTTTTTGCCGAAATAAAATGTAAGGGGCAAGTATCCTTTAACGTTTTCTCGATTTTCTTGAATCGCCTGTAATTTTCGAACCAGCGATCGAAACCTTTGACAGTAATACATTTTCTTGAAGCTCTTGTCGCGTACTTTCAGATAGGACTATCAATGAAAGCCCATCATCAAAAAAAATTTTTTCAGTACTAGTGGTCGACCTAGGCGATTCGTCGATTAATCAAGTCTTTGGTTTTTTGGCTGTAACTCCAAAAATAATGAACTTAGAAGGCTCTGCCTGCGATTTTTGTGATCCGCTTTCCGTCCCCTTTAAGCGTGCGTAAGCACAAGTCGACCGAAAATTTTTCCAGTTTTTGCCGAAATAAAATGTAAGGGGCAAGTATCCTTTAACGTTTTCTCGATTTTCTTGAGTCGCCTGTAACTTTCGAACCAGCGATCGAAACCTTTGATAATCATACATTTTCTTGAAGCTCTTTACGCGTACTTTGAGGTAGGACTATCAGCGAAAGCCCGTCTTCAAAAAAAATTGTTTCAGTGCTAGTGGTCGACCGAGGCGATTCGTCGATTAATCAAGTCTTTGGTTTTTTGGCTGTAACTCCGAAAATAATGCACTTAGAAGGCTCTGCCTGCGATTTTTGTGATCCTCTTTTCGTCCCCTTTAAGCGTGCGTAAGCACAAGTCGAACGAAAATTTTTCCAGTTTTTGCCGAAATAAAATGTAAGGGGCAAGTATCCCTTACCGTTTTTTGATTTTCTTGAGTCGCCTGTAA
Source organism: Anoplius nigerrimus (assembly GCA_914767735.1). Classification (NCBI taxonomy): domain Eukaryota; kingdom Metazoa; phylum Arthropoda; class Insecta; order Hymenoptera; family Pompilidae; genus Anoplius; species Anoplius nigerrimus. The sequence goes on along the minus strand of OU612079.1, from coordinate 356,975 downwards.
CTTTCGAACCAGCGATCGAAACCTTTGATAATCATACATTTTCTTGAAGCTCTTTACCCGTACTTTGAGGTAGGACTATCAACGAAAGCCCGTCTCCAAAAAAATTGTTTCAGTACTAGTGGTCGACCGAGGCGATTCGTCGATTAATCAAGTCTTTGGTTTTTTGGCTGTAACTCCGAAAATAATGCACTTAGAAGGCTCTGCCTCCAATTTTTGTGATCCGCTTTCCGTCCCCTTTGAGCGTGCGTAAGCACAAGTCGACCGAAAATTTTTCCAGTTTTTGCCGAAATAAAATGTAAGGGGCAAGTATCCTTTAACGTTTTCTCGATTTTCTTGAATCGCCTGTAATTTTCAAACCAGCGATCGAAACCTTTGACAGTCATACATTTTCTTGACGCTCTTGACGCGTACTTTCCGATAGGACTATCAGAGAAAGCCCATCATCAAAAAAAATGGTTTCAGTGCTAGTGGTCGACCGAGGCGATTCGTCGATTAATCAAGTCTTTGGTTTTTGGGATGTAACTCCGAAAATAATGCACTTAGAAGGCTCTTCTTGCGATTTTTGTGATCCTCTTGCCGCCCTCTTTAGGCAAGCGTAAGCACAAGTCGACCGAAAAACTTTCCAGTTCTTGCCGAAATGAAATGTAAGGGATATGTATCCCTTAACGTCTTCTCGATTTTCCTGAATCGCCTGTAACTTTCGAACCAGCGATCGACACCTTTGATAATCATACATTTTCTTGAAGCTCTTGACGCGTACTTTACGGTAGGACTATCACCGAAAACCCATATTTAAAAAAAAATGTTCAGTATTAGTGGTCGACCAAGGCGATTCGTCGATTAATCAAGTCTTTGGTTTTTTGGCTGTCACTCCGAAAATAATGCACTTAGAAGGCTCTGCCTGCGATTTTTGTGATCCTCTTTCCGTCCCCTTTAAGCGAGCGTAAGCACAAGTCGACCGAAAACTTTTCCAGTTTTTGCCGAAATAAAATGTAAGGGGCAAGTATCCTTTAACGTTTTCTCGATTTTCTTGAATCGCCTGTAACTTTCGAACCAGCGATCGAAACCTTTGACAGTAATACATTTTCTTGAAGCTCTTGCCGCGTTCTTTAAGATAGGGCTATCAGCGAAAGCCCATCTTTAAAAAAAATTGTTTCAGTGTTAGTGGTCGACCGAGGCGATTCGTCGATTAATCAAGTCTTTGGTTTTTTGGCTGTAACTCCGAAAATAATGCACTTAGAAGGCTCTGTTTGCGATTTTTGTGATCCTCTTTCCGTTCTCTTTAGGCATGCGTAAGCACAAGTCGACTGAAAAACATTCCAGTTTTTGCCGAAATGAAATGTAAGGGATATGTATCCCTTAACGTCTTCTCGATTTTCCTGAATCGCCTGTAACTTTCGAACCAGCGATCGATACCTGTGATAATCATACATTTTCTTGAAGCTCTTGACGCGTACTTTACGGTAGGACTATCACCGAAAACCCATATTTAAAAAAAAATGTTCAGAACTAGTGGTCGACCAACGCGATTCGTCGATTAATCAAGTCTTTGGTTTTTGGGCTGTAACTCCGAAAATAATGCACTTAGAAGGCTCTGCCTCCGATTTTTGTGATCCGCTTTCCGTCCCCTTTAAGCGTGCGTAAGCACAAGTCGACCGAAAATTTTTCCAGTTTTTGCCGAAATAAAATGTAAGGGGCAAGTATCCTTTAACGTTTTGTCGATTCTCTTGAATCGTCTGTAACTTTCGAACCAGCTATCGAAACCTTTGATAGTCATACATTTTCTTGAAGCTCTTGACGCGTACTTTCAGACAGGACTATCAGCGAAAGCCCATCATCAATAAAAATTGTTTCAGTACTAGTGGTCGACCAAGGCAATTCGTCGATTAATCAAGTCTCTGGTTTTTTGGCTGTAACTCCGAAAATAATGCACTTAGAAGGCTCTGCCTGCGATTTTTGCGATCCTCTTTCCGTCCTCTTTAGGCATGCGTAAGCACAAGTCGACCGAAAAACATTCCAGTTTTTGCCGAAATGAAATGTAAGGGATATGTATCCCTTAACGTCTTCTCGATTTTCTTGAGTCGCCTGTAACTTTCGAACCAGCGATCGAAACCTTTGATAATCATACATCTTCTTGAAGCTCTTGACGCGTTCTGTAAGATAGGACTATCACCGAAAGCCCATATTTAAAAAAAAAAGTTCAGTACTAGTGGTCGACCAAGGCGATTCGTCGATTAATCAAGTCTTTGGTTTTTTGGCTGTAACTCCGAAAATAATGCACTTAGAAGGCTCTGCCTGAGATTTTTGTGATCCTCTTTCCGTCCTCTTTAGGCATGCGTAAGCACAAGTCGACCGGAAAACTTTCCAGTTTTTGCAGAAATAAAATGTAAGGGGCAAGTATCCCTTACCGTTTTCTCGATTTTCTTGAATTGCCTGTAACTTTCGAACCAGCGATCGAAACCTTTGATAATCATACATTTTCTTGAAGCTCTTGACGCGTACTTTACGGTAGGACTATCACCGAAAGCCCATATTTAAAAAAAAATGTTCAGTACTAGTGGTCGACCAACGCGATTCGTCGATTAATCAAGTCTTTGGTTTTTTGGCTGTAACTCCAAAAATAATGCACTTAGAAGGCTCTGCCTGCGATTTTTGTGATCCGCTTTCCGTCCTCTTTAGGAATGCGTAAGCACAAGTCGACCGAAAAACTTTCCCGTTTTTGCCGAAATAAAATGTAAGGGGCAAGTATCCCTTACCGTTTTCTCGATTTTCTGGAATTGCCTGTAACTTTCGAACCAGCGATCGAAACCTTTGATAATCATACATTTTCTTGAAGCTCTTGACGCGTACTTTAAGGTAGGACTATCACCGAAAGCCCATATTTAAAAAAAAATGTTCAGTACTAGTGATCGACCAACGCGATTCGTCGATTAATTATGTCTTTGGTTTTTTGGCTGTAACTCCGAAAATAATGCACTTAGAAGGCTCTGCCTTCGATTTTTGTGATCCGCTTTCCGTCCCCTTTAAGCGTGCGTAAGCACAAGTCGACCGAAAATTTTTCCAGTTTTTGCCGAAATAAAATGTGAGGGGCAAGTATCCTTTAACGTTTTCTCGATTTTCTTGAATCGCCTGTAACTTTCGAACCATCGATCGAAACCTTTGACAGTAATACATTTTCTTGAAGCTCTTGACGCGTACTTTCAGATAGGACTATCAGCGAAAGCCCATCATCAAAAAAATTTGTTTCAGTACAAGTGGTCGACCAAGGCGATTCGTCGATTAATCAAGTCTTTGGTTGTTTGGCTGTAACTCCGAAAATAATGCACATAGAAGGCTCTGCCTGCGATTTTTGTGATCCTCTTTCCGTCCTCTTTAGGCATGCGTAAGAACAAGTCGACCGAAAAACTTTCCAGTTTTTGCCGAAATAAAATGTAAGGCTCAAGTATCCCTTACCGTTTTCTAGATTTTCTTGAGTCGCCTGTAACTTTCGAACCAGCGATCGAAACCTTTGATAATCATACATTTTCTTGAAGCTCTTTACGCGTACTTTGAGGTAGGACTATCAGCGAAAGCCCGTCTTCAAAAAAAATTGTTTCAGTGCTAGTGGTCGACCGAGGCGATTCGTCGATTAATCAAGTCTTTGGTTTTTTGGCTGTAACTCCGAAAATAATGCACTTAGAAGGCTCTGCCTGCGATTTTTGTGATCCTCTTTCCGTCCACTTTAAGCATGCGTAAGCACAAGTCGACCGAAAATTTTTCCAGTTTTTGCCGAAATAAAATGTAAGGGGCAAGTATCCTTTAACGTTTTCTAGATTTTCTTGAATCGCCTGTAACTTTCGAACCAGCGATCGAAACCTTTGACAGTAATACATTTTCTTGAAGCTCTTGACGCGTACTTTCAGATAGGACTATCAATGAAAGCCCATCATCAAAAAAAATTGTTACAGTACTAGTGGTCGACCAAGGCGATTCGTCGATTAATCAAGTCTTTGGTTTTTTGGCTGTAACTCCGAAAATAATGCACTTAGAAGGCTCTGCCTGCGAGTTTTGCGATCCTCTTTCCATCCTCTTTAAGCGTGCGTAAGCACAAGTCGACCGAAACACCTTCCATTATTTGCCGAAATAAAATGTAAGGGGTATGTATCCCTTAACGTTGACTCGGTTTTCTTGAATCGCCTGTAGCTATCGAACCAGCGATCGAAACCTATGATAATCAAACATTTTCTTGAAGCTCTTGACGCGTACTTAAAGACAGGACTATCAGCGAAAGCCCATCTTTAAAAAAAACTGTTTCAGTAGAAGTGGTCAACCAAGGCTCGTCGTCCATTAATTAGGTCATTGGTTTTTGGGCTGTAATTTTGACAATAATGCACTTAGAAGGCTTAGCCTGCGATTTTTGTGATCCTCTTTCCGTCCCTTTAAGCGTGCGTATGCACAAGTCGACCGAAAAACTTTCCAGTTTTTGCCGAAATAAAATGTAAGGGGCAAGTATCCATTAACGTTTTCTCGATTTTCTCGAACAGCCTGTAACTTTCGAACCAGCGATCGGAACCTTTGATAATTATACATTTTCTTGAAGCTCTTGACGCGTTCCTTAAGATAGGACTATCAGTGAAAGCCCATCATCAAAAAAACTTGTTTCAGTACTAGTGGTCGACCAAGGCGATTCGACGATTAATCAAGTCTTTGGTTTTTTGGCTGTAACTCCAAAAATAATGCACTTAGAAGGCTCTGCCTGCGATTTTTGTGATCCACTTTCCGTCCTCTGTAGGCATGCGTAAGCACAAGTCGAACGAAAAACTTTCCAGTTTTTGCCGAAATAAAATGTAAGGGGCAAGTATCCCTTACCGTTTTCTCGATTTTCTTGAATCGCCTGTAACCTTCGAAACAGCGATCGAAACCTTTGATAATCATACATTTTCATGAAGCTCTTGACGCGTACTGTAAGGTAGGACTATCACCGAAAACCCATATTTAAAAAAAAAATGTTTCAGTGCTAGTGGTCGACCGAGGCGATTCGTCGATTAATCAAGTCTTTGGTTTTTCGGCTGTAACTCCGAAAATAATGCACTTAGAAGGCTCTGCCTTCGATTTTTGTGATCCGCTTTCCGTCCCCTTTGAGCGTGCGTAAGCACAAGTCGACCGAAAATTTTTCCAGTTTTTGCCGAAATAAAATGTAAGGGGCAAGTATCCTTTAACGTTTTCTCGATTTTCTTGAATCGCCTGTAACTTTCGAACCATCGATCGAAACCTTTGACAGTAATACATTTTCTTGAAGCTCTTGACGCGTACTTTCAGATAGGACTATCAGCGAAAGCCCATCATCAAAAAAATTTGTTTCAGTACTAGTGGTCGACCAAGGCGATTCGTCGATTAATCAAGTCTTTGGTTTTTTGGCTGTAACTCCGAAAATAATGCACTTAGAAGGCTCTGCCTGCGATTTTTGTGATCCTCTTTCCGTCCCCTTTAAGCTTGCGTAAGCACAAGTCGGCCGAAAGCTTTTCCAGTTTTTGCCGAAATAAAATGTAAGGGGCAAGTATCCTTTAACGTTTTCTCGATTTTCTTGAATCGCCTGTAACTTTCCAACCAGCGATCGAAACCTTTGACAGTAATACATTTTCTTGAAGCTCTTGCCGCGTTCTTTAAAATAGGGCTATCAGCGAAAGCCCATCATCAATAAAAATTGTTTCAGTACTAGTGGTCGACCAAGGCAATTCGTCGATTAATCAAGTCTTTGGTTTTTTGGCTGTAACTCCGAAAATAATGCACTTAGAAGGCTCTGCCTGCGATTTTTGTGATCCTCTTTCCGTCCTCTTTAGGCATGCGTAAGCACAAGTCGAACGAAAAACATTCCAGTTTTTGCCGAAATGAAATGTAAGGGATATGTATCCCTTAACGTCTTCTCGATTTTCGTGAGTCGCCTGTAACTTTCGAACCAGCGATCGAAACCTTTGATAATCATACATCTTCTTGAAGCTCTTGACGCGTTCTGTAAGATAGGACTATCACCGAAAGCCCATATTTAAAAAAAAAAGTTCAGTACTAGTGGTCGACCAAGGCGATTCGTCGATTAATCAAGTCTTTGGTTTTTTGGCTGTAACTCCGAAAATAATGCACTTAGAAGGCTCTGCCTGCGATTTTTGTGATCCACATTCCGTCCCTTTAAGCGTGCGTATGCACAAGTCGTCCGAAAAACTTTCCAGTTTTTGCCGAAATAAAATGTAAGGGGCAAGTATCCATTAACGTTTTCTCGATTTTCTCGAACAGCCTGTAACTTTCGAACCAGCGATCGGAACCTTTGATAATTATACATTTTCTTGAAGCTCTTGACGCGTTCCTTAAGATAGGACTATCAGTGAAAGCCCATCATCAAAAAAAATTGTTTCAGTACTAGTGGTCGACCAAGGCGATTCGTCGATTAATCAAGTCTTTGGTTTTTTGGCTGTAACTCCAAAAATAATGCACTTAGAAGGCTCTGCCTGCGATTTTTGTGATCCTCTTTCCGTCCTCTTTAAGCGTGCGTAAGCACAAGTCGACCGAAACACTTTCCATTTTTTGCCGAAATAAAATGTAAGGGGTATGTATCCTTTACCGTTTCCTCGATTTTCTTTAATCGCCTGTTACTTTCAAACCAGCGATCGAAACCTTTGATAATCCCACATTTTCTTGAAGCTCTTGACGCGTTCTGTAAGATAGGACTATCACCGAAAGCCCATATTTAAAAAAAAATGTTCAGTACTAGTGGTCGACCAAGGCGATTCGTCGATTAATCAAGTCTTTGGTTTTTTGGCTGTAACTCCGAAAATAATGCACTTAGAAGGCTCTGCCTGCGATTTTTGTGATCCTCTTTCCGTCCTCCTTAGGCATGCGTAAGCCCAAGTCGACCGAAAAACTTTCCAGTTTTTGCCGAAATGAAATGTAAGGGATATGTATCCCTTAACGTCTTCTCGATTTTCCTGAATCGCCTGTAACTTTCGAACCAGCGATCGATACCTTTGATAATCATACATTTTCTTGAAGCTCTTGACGCGTACTTTACGGTAGGACTATCACCGAAAGCCCGTCTTCAAAAAAAATTGTCTCAGGACTAGTGGTCGACCAAGGCGATTAGTCGATTAATCAAGTCTTCGGTTTTTTGGCTGTAACTCCGAAAATAATGCACTTAGAAGGCTCTGCCTGCGATTTTTGTGATCCTCTTTCCGTCCCTTTTAAGCGTGCGTAAGCACAAGTCCACCGAAAAACTTTCCAGTTTTTGCCGAAATAAAATGTAAGGGGCAAGTATCCCTTACCGTTTTCTCGATTTTCTGGAATTGCCTGTAACCTTCGAAACAGCGATCGAAACCTTTGATAATCATACATTTTCATGAAGCTCTTGACGCGTACTTTAAGGTAGGACTATCACCGAAAACCCATATTTAAAAAAAAAATATTTCAGTGCTAGTGGTCGACCGAGGCGATTCGTCGATTAATCAAGTCTTTGGTTTTTTGGCTGTAACTCCGAAAATAATGCACTTAGAAGGCTCTGCCTGCGATTTTTCTGATCCTCTTTCCGTCCTCTTTAAGCGTGCGTAAGCACAAGTCGACCGAAACACTTTCCATTTTTTGCCGAAATAAAATGTAAGGGGTATGTATCCTTTACCGTTTCCTCGATTTTCTTTAATCGCCTGTTACTTTCAAACCAGCGATCGAAACCTTTGATAATCCCACATTTTCTTGAAGCTCTTGACGCGTTCTGTAAGATAGGACTATCACCGAAAGCCCATATTTAAAAAAAAAAGTTCAGTACTAGTGATCGACCAAGGCGATTCGTCGATTAATCAAGTCTTTGGTTTTTTGGCTGTTACTCCGAAAATAATGCACATAGAAGGCTCTGCCTACGATTTTTGTGATCCACTTTCCGTTCTCTGTAGGCATGCGTAAGCACAAGTCGACCGAAAAACTTTCCAGTTTTTGCCGAAATAAAATGTAAGGGGCAAGTATCCCTTACCGTTTTCTAGATTTTCTTGAGTCGCCTGTAACTTTCGAACCAGCGATCGAAACCTTTGATAATCATACATTTTCTTGAAGCTCTTTACGCGTACTCTAAGGTAGGCCTATCAGCGAAGGCCCGTTTCAAAAAAAATTGTTTCAGTGCTAGTGGTCGACCGAAGCGATTCGTCGATTAATCAAGTCTTTTGTTTTTTGGCTGTAACTCCGAAAATAATGCACTTAGAAGGCTCTGCCTGCGATTTTTGTGATCCTCTTTCCGTCCCTTTTAAGCGTGCGTAAGCACAAGTCCACCGAAAAACTTTCCAGTTTTTACCGAAATAAAATGTAAGGGGCAAGTATCCCTTACCGTTTTCTCGATTTTCTTGAATTGCCTGTAACTTTCGAACCAGCGATCGAAACCTTTGATAATCATACATTTTCTTGAAGCTCTTGACGCGTACTTTACGGTAGGACTATCACCGAAAGCCCATATTTAAAAAAAAATGTTCAGTACTAGTGGTCGACCATCGCGATTCGTCGATTAATTATGTCTTTGGTTTTTTGGCTGTAACTCCGAAAATAATGCACTTAGAAGGCTCTGCCTTCGATTTTTGTGATCCGCTTTCCGTCCCCTTTAAACGTGCGTAAGCACAAGTCGACCGAAAATTTTTCCAGTTTTTGCCGAAATAAAATGTAAGGGGCAAGTATCCTTTAACGTTTTCTCGATTTTCTTGAATCGCCTGTAACTTTCGAACCATCGATCGAAACCTTTGACAGTAATACATTTTCTTGAAGCTCTTGACGCGGACTTTCAGATAGGACTATCACCGAAAGCCCATATTTAAAAAAAAATGTTCAGTACTAGTGGTCGACCAAGGCGATTCGTCGATTAATCAAGTCTTTGGTTTTTTGGCTGTAACTCCGAAAATAATGCACTTAGAAGGCTCTGCCTGCGATTTTTGTGATCCTCTTTCCGTCCTCCTTAGGCATGCGTAAGCCCAAGTCGACCGAAAAACTTTCCAGTTTTTGCCGAAATGAAATGTAAGGGATATGTATCCCTTAACGTCTTCTCGATTTTCCTGAATCGCCTGTAACTTTCGAACCAGCGATCGATACCTTTGATAATCATACATTTTCTTGAAGCTCTTGACGCGTACTTTACGGTAGGACTATCACCGAAAGCCCGTCTTCAAAAAAAATTGTCTCAGGACTAGTGGTCGACCAAGGCGATTAGTCGATTAATCAAGTCTTCGGTTTTTTGGCTGTAACTCCGAAAATAATGCACTTAGAAGGCTCTGCCTGCGATTTTTGTGATCCTCTTTCCGTCCCTTTTAAGCGTGCGTAAGCACAAGTCCACCGAAAAACTTTCCAGTTTTTGCCGAAATAAAATGTAAGGGGCAAGTATCCCTTACCGTTTTCTCGATTTTCTGGAATTGCCTGTAACCTTCGAAACAGCGATCGAAACCTTTGATAATCATACATTTTCATGAAGCTCTTGACGCGTACTTTAAGGTAGGACTATCACCGAAAACCCATATTTAAAAAAAAAATATTTCAGTGCTAGTGGTCGACCGAGGCGATTCGTCGATTAGTCAAGTCTTTGGTTTTTTGGCTGTAACTCCGAAAATAATGCACTTAGAAGGCTCTGCCTGCGATTTTTCTGATCCTCTTTCCGTCCTCTTTAAGCGTGCGTAAGCACAAGTCGACCGAAACACTTTCCATTTTTTGCCGAAATAAAATGTAAGGGGTATGTATCCTTTACCGTTTCCTCGATTTTCTTTAATCGCCTGTTACTTTCAAACCAGCGATCGAAACCTTTGATAATCCCACATTTTCTTGAAGCTCTTGACGCGTTCTGTAAGATAGGACTATCACCGAAAGCCCATATTTAAAAAAAAAAGTTCAGTACTAGTGATCGACCAAGGCGATTCGTCGATTAATCAAGTCTTTGGTTTTTTGGCTGTAACTCCGAAAATAATGCACTTAGAAGGCTCTGCCTGCGATTTTTGTGATCCTCTTTCCGTCCCCTTTAAGCGTGCGTAAGCACAAGTCGACCGAAAACTTTTCCAGTATTTGCCGAAATAAAATGTAAGGGGCAAGTATCCTTTAACGTTTTCTCGATTTTCTTGAATCGCCTGTAACTTTCGAACTAGCGATCGAAACCTTTGACAGTAATACATTTTCTTGAAGCTCTTGCCGCGTTCTTTAAAATAGGGCTATCAGCGAAAGCCCATCTTTAACAAAAATTGTTTCAGTGTTAGTGGTCGACCGAGGCGATTCGTCGATTAATCAAGTCTTTGGTTTTTTGGCTGTAACTCCGAAAATAATGCACTTAGAAGGCTCTGCCTGCGATTTTTGTGATCCTCTTTCCGTCCTCTTTAGGCATGCGTAAGCACAAGTCGACTGAAAAACATTCCAGTTTTTGCCGAAATGAAATGTAAGGGATATGTATCCCTTAACGTCTTCTCGATTTTCCTGAATCGCCTGTAACTTTCGAACCAGCGATCGAAACCTTTGACAGTAATACATTTTCTTGAAGCTCTTGACGCGTTCTTTTAAATAGGGCTATCAGCGAAAGCCCATCTTTAAAAAAAATTGTTTCAGTGCTAGTGGTCGACCGAGGCGATTCGTCGATTAATCAAGTCTTTGGTTTTTTGGCTGTAACTCCGAAAAAAATGCACTTAGAAGGCTCTGCCTACGATTTTTGTGATCCACTTTCCGTTCTCTGTAGGCATGCGTAAGCACAAGTCGACCGAATAACTTTCCAGTTTTTGCCGAAATAAAATGTAAGGGGCAAGTATCCCTTACCGTTTTCTAGATTTTCTTGAGTCGCCTGTAACTTTCGAACCAGCGATCGAAACCTTTGATAATCATACATTTTCTTGAAGCTCTTTACGCGTACTCTAAGGTAGGCCTATCAGCGAAGGCCCGTTTCAAAAAAAATTGTTTCAGTGCTAGTGGTCGACCGAAGCGATTCGTCGATTAATCAAGTCTTTTGTTTTTTGGCTGTAACTCCGAAAATAATGCACTTAGAAGGCTCTGCTGCGATTTTTGTGATCCGCTTTCCGTCCTCTTTAGGCATGCGTAAGCACAAGTCGACCGAAAAAATTTCCCGTTTTTGCCGAAATAAAATGTAAGGGGCAAGTATCCCTTACCGTTTTCTAGATTTTCTTGAGTCGCCTGTAACTTTCGAACCAGCGATCGAAACCTTTGATAATCATACATTTTCTTGAATCTCTTTACGCGTACTCTAAGGTAGGACTATCAGCGAAAGCCCGTTTCAAAAAAAATTGTTTCAGTGTTAGTGGTCGACCGAAGCGATTCGTCGATTAATCAAGTCTTTTGTTTTTTGGCTGTAACTCCGAAAATAATGCACTTAGAAGGCTCTGCCTGCGATTTTTGTGATCCTCTTTCCGTCCCTTTTACGCGTGCGTAAGCACAAGTCCACCGAAAAACTTTCCAGTTTTTACCGAAATAAAATGTAAGGGGCAAGTATCCCTTACCGTTTTTTGATTTTCTTGAGTCGCCTGTAACTTTCGAACCAGCGATCGAAACCTTTGATAATCATACATATTCTTGAAGCTCTTTACCCGTACTTGGAGGTAGGACTATCAGCGAAAGCCCGTCTCCAAAAAAATTGTTTCAGTACTAGTGGTCGACCGAGGCGATTCGTCGATTAATCAAGTCTTTGGTTTTTTGGCTGTAACTCCGAAAATAATGCACTTAAAAGGCTCTGCCTCCGATTTTTGTGATCCGCTTTCCGTCCCCTTTAAGCGTGCGTAAGCACAAGTCGACCGAAAATTTTTCCAGTTTTTGCCGAAATAAAATGTAAGGGGCAAGTATCCTTTAACGTTTTCTCGATTTTCTTGAATCGCCTGTAACTTTCGAACCAGCGATCGAAACCTTTGACAGTAATACATTTTCTTGAAGCTCTTGACGCGTACTTTCAGATAGGACTATCAGCGAAAGCCCATCATCAAAAAAATTTGTTTCAGTACTAGTGGTCGACCAAGGCGATTCGTCGATTAATCAAGTCTTTGGTTTTTTGGCTGTAACTCCGAAAATAATGCACATAGAAGGCTCTGCCTGCGATTTTTGTGATCCTCTTTCCGTCCTCTTTAGGCATCCGTAAGAACAAGTCGACCGAAAAACTTTCCAGTTTTTGCCGAAGTAAAATGTAAGGGGCAAGTATCCCTTACCGTTTTCTAGATTTTCTTGAGTCGCCTGTAACTTTCGAACCAGCGATCGAAACCTTTGATAATCATACATTTTCTTGAAGCTCTTTACGCGTACTTTGAGGTAGGACTATCAGCGAAAGCCCGTCTTCAAAAAAAATTATTTCAGTGCTAGTGGTCGACCGAGGCGATTCGTCGATTAATCAAGTCTTTGGTTTTTTGGCTGTAACTCCGAAAATAATGCACTTAGAAGGCTCTGCCTGCGATTTTTGTGATCCTCTTTCCGTCCCCTTTAAGCGTGCGTAAGCACAAGTCGACCGAAAATTTTTCCAGTTTTTGCCGAAATAAAATGTAAGGGGCAAGTATCCTTTAACGTTTTCTCGATTTTCTTGAATCGCCTGTAACTTTCGAACCAGCGATCGAAACCTTTGACAGTAATACATTTTCTTGAAGCTCTTGTCGCGTACTTTCAGATAGGACTATCAATGAAAGCCCCTCATCAAAAAAAATTTTTTCAGTTCTAGTGGTCGACCAAGGCGATTCGTCGATTAATCAAGTCTTTGGTTTTTTGGCTGTAACTCCAAAAATAATGAACTTAGAAGGCTCTGCCTGCGATTTTTGTGATCCGCTTTCCGTCCCCTTTAAGCGTGCGTAAGCACAAGTCGACCGAAAATTTTTCCAGTTTTTGCCGAAATAAAATGTAAGGGGCAAGTATCCTTTAACGTTTTCTCGATTTTCTTGAGTCGCCTGTAACTTTCGAACCAGCGATCGAAACCTTTGATAATCATACATTTTCTTGAAGCTCTTTACGCGTACTTTGAGGTAGGACTATCAGCGAAAGCCCGTCTTCAAAAAAAATTGTTTCAGTGCTAGTGGTCGACCGAGGCGATTCGTCGATTAATCAAGTCTTTGGTTTTTTGGCTGTAACTCCGAAAATAATGCACTTAGAAGGCTCTGCCTGCGATTTTTGTGATCCTCTTTTCGTCCCCTTTAAGCGTGCGTAAGCACAAGTCGAACGAAAATTTTTCCAGTTTTTGCCGAAATAAAATGTAAGGGGCAAGTATCCCTTACCGTTTTTTGATTTTCTTGAGTCGCCTGTAACTTTCGAACCAGCGATCGAAACCTTTGATAATCATACATTTTCTTGAAGCTCTTTACCCGTACTTTGAGGTAGGACTATCAACGAAAGCCCGTCTCCAAAAAAATTGTTTCAGTACTAGTGGTCGACCGAGGCGATTCGTCGATTAATCAAGTCTTTGGTTTTTTGGCTGTAACTCCGAAAATAATGCACTTAGAAGGCTCTGCCTCCAATTTTTGTGATCCGCTTTCCGTCCCCTTTGAGCGTGCGTAAGCACAAGTCGACCGAAAATTTTTCCAGTTTTTGCCGAAATAAAATGTAAGGGGCAAGTATCCTTTAACGTTTTCTCGATTTTCTTGAATCGCCTGTAATTTTCAAACCAGCGATCGAAACCTTTGACAGTCATACATTTTCTTGACGCTCTTGACGCGTACTTTCCGATAGGACTATCAGAGAAAGCCCATCATCAAAAAAAATGGTTTCAGTGCTAGTGGTCGACCGAGGCGATTCGTCGATTAATCAAGTCTTTGGTTTTTGGGATGTAACTCCGAAAATAATGCACTTAGAAGGCTCTTCTTGCGATTTTTGTGATCCTCTTGCCGCCCTCTTTAGGCAAGCGTAAGCACAAGTCGACCGAAAAACTTTCCAGTTCTTGCCGAAATGAAATGTAAGGGATATGTATCCCTTAACGTCTTCTCGATTTTCTTGAGTCGCCTGTAACTTTCGAACCAGCGATCGAAACCTTTGATAATCATACATCTTCTTGAAGCTCTTGACGCGTTCTGTAAGATAGGACTATCACCGAAAGCCCATATTTAAAAAAAAAAGTTCAGTACTAGTGGTCGACCAAGGCGATTCGTCGATTAATCAAGTCTTTGGTTTTTGGGCTGTAACTCCGAAAATAATGCACTTAGAAGGCTCTGCCTCCGATTTTTGTGATCCGCTTTCCGTCCCCTTTAAGCGTGCGTAAGCACAAGTCGACCGAAAATTTTTCCAGTTTTTGCCGAAATAAAATGTAAGGGGCAAGTATCCTTTAACGTTTTGTCGATTCTCTTGAATCGTCTGTAACTTTCGAACCAGCTATCGAAACCTTTGATAGTCATACATTTTCTTGAAGCTCTTGACGCGTACTTTCAGACAGGACTATCAGCGAAAGCCCATCATCAATAAAAATTGTTTCAGTACTAGTGGTCGACCAAGGCAATTCGTCGATTAATCAAGTCTTTGGTTTTTTGGCTGTAACTCCGAAAATAATGCACTTAGAAGGCTCTGCCTGCGATTTTTGCGATCCTCTTTCCGTCCTCTTTAGGCATGCGTAAGCACAAGTCGACCGAAAAACATTCCAGTTTTTGCCGAAATGAAATGTAAGGGATATGTATCCCTTAACGTCTTCTCGATTTTCTTGAGTCGCCTGTAACTTTCGAACCAGCGATCGAAACCTTTGATAATCATACATCTTCTTGAAGCTCTTGACGCGTTCTGTAAGATAGGACTATCACCGAAAGCCCATATTTAAAAAAAAAAGTTCAGTACTAGTGGTCGACCAAGGCGATTCGTCGATTAATCAAGTCTTTGGTTTTTTGGCTGTAACTCAGAAAATAATGCACTTAGAAGGCTCTGCCTGCGATTTTTGTGATCCTCTTTCCGTCCTCTTTAGGCATGCGTAAGCACAAGTCGACCGGAAAACTTTCCAGTTTTTGCAGAAATAAAATGTAAGGGGCAAGTATCCCTTACCGTTTTCTCGATTTTCTTGAATTGCCTGTAACTTTCGAACCAGCGATCGAAACCTTTGATAATCATACATTTTCTTGAAGCTCTTGACGCGTACTTTACGGTAGGACTATCACCGAAAGCCCATATTTAAAAAAAAATGTTCAGTACTAGTGGTCGACCAACGCGATTCGTCGATTAATCAAGTCTTTGGTTTTTTGGCTGTAACTCCAAAAATAATGCACTTAGAAGGCTCTGCCTGCGATTTTTGTGATCCGCTTTCCGTCCTCTTTAGGAATGCGTAAGCACAAGTCGACCGAAAAACTTTCCCGTTTTTGCCGAAATAAAATGTAAGGGGCAAGTATCCCTTACCGTTTTCTCGATTTTCTGGAATTGCCTGTAACTTTCGAACCAGCGATCGAAACCTTTGATAATCATACATTTTCTTGAAGCTCTTGACGCGTACTTTAAGGTAGGACTATCACCGAAAGCCCATATTTAAAAAAAAATGTTCAGTACTAGTGATCGACCAACGCGATTCGTCGATTAATTATGTCTTTGGTTTTTTGGCTGTAACTCCGAAAATAATGCACTTAGAAGGCTCTGCCTTCGATTTTTGTGATCCGCTTTCCGTCCCCTTTAAGCGTGCGTAAGCACAAGTCGACCGAAAATTTTTCCAGTTTTTGCCGAAATAAAATGTGAGGGGCAAGTATCCTTTAACGTTTTCTCGATTTTCTTGAATCGCCTGTAACTTTCGAACCATCGATCGAAACCTTTGACAGTAATACATTTTCTTGAAGCTCTTGACGCGTACTTTCAGATAGGACTATCAGCGAAAGCCCATCATCAAAAAAATTTGTTTCAGTACAAGTGGTCGACCAAGGCGATTCGTCGATTAATCAAGTCTTTGGTTGTTTGGCTGTAACTCCGAAAATAATGCACATAGAAGGCTCTGCCTGCGATTTTTGTGATCCTCTTTCCGTCCTCTTTAGGCATGCGTAAGAACAAGTCGACCGAAAAACTTTCCAGTTTTTGCCGAAATAAAATGTAAGGCTCAAGTATCCCTTACCGTTTTCTAGATTTTCTTGAGTCGCCTGTAACTTTCGAACCAGCGATCGAAACCTTTGATAATCATACATTTTCTTGAAGCTCTTTACGCGTACTTTGAGGTAGGACTATCAGCGAAAGCCCGTCTTCAAAAAAAATTGTTTCAGTGCTAGTGGTCGACCGAGGCGATTCGTCGATTAATCAAGTCTTTGGTTTTTTGGCTGTAACTCCGAAAATAATGCACTTAGAAGGCTCTGCCTGCGATTTTTGTGATCCTCTTTCCGTCCACTTTAAGCATGCGTAAGCACAAGTCGACCGAAAATTTTTCCAGTTTTTGCCGAAATAAAATGTATGGGGCAAGTATCCTTTAACGTTTTCTCGATTTTCTTGAATCGCCTGTAACTTTCGAACCAGCGATCGAAACCTTTGACAGTAATACATTTTCTTGAAGCTCTTGACGCGTACTTTCAGATAGGACTATCAATGAAAGCCCATCATCAAAAAAAATTGTTACAGTACTAGTGGTCGACCAAGGCGATTCGTCGATTAATCAAGTCTTTGGTTTTTTGGCTGTAACTCCGAAAATAATGCACTTAGAAGGCTCTGCCTGCGAGTTTTGCGATCCTCTTTCCATCCTCTTTAAGCGTGCGTAAGCACAAGTCGACCGAAACACCTTCCATTATTTGCCGAAATAAAATGTAAGGGGTATGTATCCCTTAACGTTGACTCGGTTTTCTTGAATCGCCTGTAGCTATCGAACCAGCGATCGAAACCTATGATAATCAAACATTTTCTTGAAGCTCTTGACGCGTACTTAAAGACAGGACTATCAGCGAAAGCCCATCTTTAAAAAAAACTGTTTCAGTAGAAGTGGTCAACCAAGGC
Organism: Anoplius nigerrimus; assembly: GCA_914767735.1. Lineage (NCBI taxonomy): Eukaryota > Metazoa > Arthropoda > Insecta > Hymenoptera > Pompilidae > Anoplius > Anoplius nigerrimus. The sequence goes on along the minus strand of OU612079.1, from coordinate 340,112 downwards.
TCGTCGTCCATTAATTAGGTCATTGGTTTTTGGGCTGTAATTTTGACAATAATGCACTTAGAAGGCTTAGCCTGCGATTTTTGTGATCCTCTTTCCGTCCCTTTAAGCGTGCGTATGCACAAGTCGACCGAAAAACTTTCCAGTTTTTGCCGAAATAAAATGTAAGGGGCAAGTATCCATTAACGTTTTCTCGATTTTCTCGAACAGCCTGTAACTTTCGAACCAGCGATCGGAACCTTTGATAATTATACATTTTCTTGAAGCTCTTGACGCGTTCCTTAAGATAGGACTATCAGTGAAAGCCCATCATCAAAAAAACTTGTTTCAGTACTAGTGGTCGACCAAGGCGATTCGTCGATTAATCAAGTCTTTGGTTTTTTGGCTGTAACTCCAAAAATAATGCACTTAGAAGGCTCTGCCTGCGATTTTTGTGATCCACTTTCCGTCCTCTGTAGGCATGCGTAAGCACAAGTCGAACGAAAAACTTTCCAGTTTTTGCCGAAATAAAATGTAAGGGGCAAGTATCCCTTACCGTTTTCTCGATTTTCTTGAATCGCCTGTAACCTTCGAAACAGCGATCGAAACCTTTGATAATCATACATTTTCATGAAGCTCTTGACGCGTACTGTAAGGTAGGACTATCACCGAAAACCCATATTTAAAAAAAAAATGTTTCAGTGCTAGTGGTCGACCGAGGCGATTCGTCGATTAATCAAGTCTTTGGTTTTTCGGCTGTAACTCCGAAAATAATGCACTTAGAAGGCTCTGCCTTCGATTTTTGTGATCCGCTTTCCGTCCCCTTTGAGCGTGCGTAAGCACAAGTCGACCGAAAATTTTTCCAGTTTTTGCCGAAATAAAATGTAAGGGGCAAGTATCCTTTAACGTTTTCTCGATTTTCTTGAATCGCCTGTAACTTTCGAACCATCGATCGAAACCTTTGACAGTAATACATTTTCTTGAAGCTCTTGACGCGTACTTTCAGATAGGACTATCAGCGAAAGCCCATCATCAAAAAAATTTGTTTCAGTACTAGTGGTCGACCAAGGCGATTCGTCGATTAATCAAGTCTTTGGTTTTTTGGCTGTAACTCCGAAAATAATGCACTTAGAAGGCTCTGCCTGCGATTTTTGTGATCCTCTTTCCGTCCCCTTTAAGCTTGCGTAAGCACAAGTCGGCCGAAAGCTTTTCCAGTTTTTGCCGAAATAAAATGTAAGGGGCAAGTATCCTTTAACGTTTTCTCGATTTTCTTGAATCGCCTGTAACTTTCCAACCAGCGATCGAAACCTTTGACAGTAATACATTTTCTTGAAGCTCTTGCCGCGTTCTTTAAAATAGGGCTATCAGCGAAAGCCCATCATCAATAAAAATTGTTTCAGTACTAGTGGTCGACCAAGGCAATTCGTCGATTAATCAAGTCTTTGGTTTTTTGGCTGTAACTCCGAAAATAATGCACTTAGAAGGCTCTGCCTGCGATTTTTGTGATCCTCTTTCCGTCCTCTTTAGGCATGCGTAAGCACAAGTCGAACGAAAAACATTCCAGTTTTTGCCGAAATGAAATGTAAGGGATATGTATCCCTTAACGTCTTCTCGATTTTCGTGAGTCGCCTGTAACTTTCGAACCAGCGATCGAAACCTTTGATAATCATACATCTTCTTGAAGCTCTTGACGCGTTCTGTAAGATAGGACTATCACCGAAAGCCCATATTTAAAAAAAAAAGTTCAGTACTAGTGGTCGACCAAGGCGATTCGTCGATTAATCAAGTCTTTGGTTTTTTGGCTGTAACTCCGAAAATAATGCACTTAGAAGGCTCTGCCTGCGATTTTTGTGATCCACATTCCGTCCCTTTAAGCGTGCGTATGCACAAGTCGTCCGAAAAACTTTCCAGTTTTTGCCGAAATAAAATGTAAGGGGCAAGTATCCATTAACGTTTTCTCGATTTTCTCGAACAGCCTGTAACTTTCGAACCAGCGATCGGAACCTTTGATAATTATACATTTTCTTGAAGCTCTTGACGCGTTCCTTAAGATAGGACTATCAGTGAAAGCCCATCATCAAAAAAAATTGTTTCAGTACTAGTGGTCGACCAAGGCGATTCGTCGATTAATCAAGTCTTTGGTTTTTTGGCTGTAACTCCAAAAATAATGCACTTAGAAGGCTCTGCCTGCGATTTTTGTGATCCTCTTTCCGTCCTCTTTAAGCGTGCGTAAGCACAAGTCGACCGAAACACTTTCCATTTTTTGCCGAAATAAAATGTAAGGGGTATGTATCCTTTACCGTTTCCTCGATTTTCTTTAATCGCCTGTTACTTTCAAACCAGCGATCGAAACCTTTGATAATCCCACATTTTCTTGAAGCTCTTGACGCGTTCTGTAAGATAGGACTATCACCGAAAGCCCATATTTAAAAAAAAATGTTCAGTACTAGTGGTCGACCAAGGCGATTCGTCGATTAATCAAGTCTTTGGTTTTTTGGCTGTAACTCCGAAAATAATGCACTTAGAAGGCTCTGCCTGCGATTTTTGTGATCCTCTTTCCGTCCTCCTTAGGCATGCGTAAGCCCAAGTCGACCGAAAAACTTTCCAGTTTTTGCCGAAATGAAATGTAAGGGATATGTATCCCTTAACGTCTTCTCGATTTTCCTGAATCGCCTGTAACTTTCGAACCAGCGATCGATACCTTTGATAATCATACATTTTCTTGAAGCTCTTGACGCGTACTTTACGGTAGGACTATCACCGAAAGCCCGTCTTCAAAAAAAATTGTCTCAGGACTAGTGGTCGACCAAGGCGATTAGTCGATTAATCAAGTCTTCGGTTTTTTGGCTGTAACTCCGAAAATAATGCACTTAGAAGGCTCTGCCTGCGATTTTTGTGATCCTCTTTCCGTCCCTTTTAAGCGTGCGTAAGCACAAGTCCACCGAAAAACTTTCCAGTTTTTGCCGAAATAAAATGTAAGGGGCAAGTATCCCTTACCGTTTTCTCGATTTTCTGGAATTGCCTGTAACCTTCGAAACAGCGATCGAAACCTTTGATAATCATACATTTTCATGAAGCTCTTGACGCGTACTTTAAGGTAGGACTATCACCGAAAACCCATATTTAAAAAAAAAATATTTCAGTGCTAGTGGTCGACCGAGGCGATTCGTCGATTAATCAAGTCTTTGGTTTTTTGGCTGTAACTCCGAAAATAATGCACTTAGAAGGCTCTGCCTTCGATTTTTCTGATCCTCTTTCCGTCCTCTTTAAGCGTGCGTAAGCACAAGTCGACCGAAACACTTTCCATTTTTTGCCGAAATAAAATGTAAGGGGTATGTATCCTTTACCGTTTCCTCGATTTTCTTTAATCGCCTGTTACTTTCAAACCAGCGATCGAAACCTTTGATAATCCCACATTTTCTTGAAGCTCTTGACGCGTTCTGTAAGATAGGACTATCACCGAAAGCCCATATTTAAAAAAAAAAGTTCAGTACTAGTGATCGACCAAGGCGATTCGTCGATTAATCAAGTCTTTGGTTTTTTGGCTGTAACTCCGAAAATAATGCACTTAGAAGGCTCTGCCTGCGATTTTTGTGATCCTCTTTCCGTCCCCTTTAAGCGTGCGTAAGCACAAGTCGACCGAAAACTTTTCCAGTATTTGCCGAAATAAAATGTAAGGGGCAAGTATCCTTTAACGTTTTCTCGATTTTCTTGAATCGCCTGTAACTTTCGAACTAGCGATCGAAACCTTTGACAGTAATACATTTTCTTGAAGCTCTTGCCGCGTTCTTTAAAATAGGGCTATCAGCGAAAGCCCATCTTTAACAAAAATTGTTTCAGTGTTAGTGGTCGACCGAGGCGATTCGTCGATTAATCAAGTCTTTGGTTTTTTGGCTGTAACTCCGAAAATAATGCACCTAGAAGGCTCTGCCTGCGATTTTTGTGATCCTCTTTCCGTCCTCTTTAGGCATGCGTAAGCACAAGTCGACTGAAAAACATTCCAGTTTTTGCCGAAATGAAATGTAAGGGATATGTATCCCTTAACGTCTTCTCGATTTTCCTGAATCGCCTGTAACTTTCGAACCAGCGATCGATACCTGTGATAATCATACATTTTCTTGAAGCTCTTGACGCGTACTTTACGGTAGGACTATCACCGAAAACCCATATTTAAAAAAAAATGTTCAGTACTAGTGGTCGACCAACGCGATTCGTCGATTAATCAAGTCTTTGGTTTTTTGGCTGTAACTCCGAAAATAATGCACTTAGAAGGCTCTGCCTCCGATTTTTGTGATCCGCTTTCCGTCCCCTTTAAGCGTGCGTAAGCACAAGTCGACCGAAAATTTTTCCAGTTTTTGCCCAAATAAAATGTAAGGGGCAAGTATCCTTTAACGTTTTCTCGATTTTCATGAATCGCCTGTAACTTTCGAACCAGCGATCGAAACCTTTGACAGTAATACATTTTCTTGAAGCTCTTGACGCGTTCTTTTAAATAGGGCTATCAGCGAAAGCCCATCTTTAAAAAAAATTGTTTCAGTGCTAGTGGTCGACCGAGGCGATTCGTCGATTAATCAAGTCTTTGGTTTTTTGGCTGTAACTCCGAAAATAATGCACTTAGAAGGCTCTGCCTACGATTTTTGTGATCCACTTTCCGTTCTCTGTAGGCATGCGTAAGCACAAGTCGACCGAAAAACTTTCCAGTTTTTGCCGAAATAAAATGTAAGGGGCAAGTATCCCTTACCGTTTTCTAGATTTTCTTGAGTCGCCTGTAACTTTCGAACCAGCGATCGAAACCTTTGATAATCATACATTTTCTTGAAGCTCTTTACGCGTACTCTAAGGTAGGCCTATCAGCGAAGGCCCGTTTCAAAAAAAATTGTTTCAGTGCTAGTGGTCGACCGAAGCGATTCGTCGATTAATCAAGTCTTTTGTTTTTTGGCTGTAACTCCGAAAATAATGCACTTAGAAGGCTCTGCCTGCGATTTTTGTGATCCTCTTTCCGTCCCTTTTAAGCGTGCGTAAGCACAAGTCCCCCGAAAAACTTTCCAGTTTTTACCGAAATAAAATGTAAGGGGCAAGTATCCCTTACCGTTTTCTCGATTTTCTTGAATTGCCTGTAACTTTCGAACCAGCGATCGAAACCTTTGATAATCATACATTTTCTTGAAGCTCTTGACGCGTACTTTACGGTAGGACTATCACCGAAAGCCCATATTTAAAAAAAAATGTTCAGTACTAGTGGTCGACCATCGCGATTCGTCGATTAATTATGTCTTTGGTTTTTTGGCTGTAACTCCGAAAATAATGCACTTAGAAGGCTCTGCCTTCGATTTTTGTGATCCGCTTTCCGTCCCCTTTAAGCGTGCGTAAGCACAAGTCGACCGAAAATTTTTCCAGTTTTTGCCGAAATAAAATGTAAGGGGCAAGTATCCTTTAACGTTTTCTCGATTTTCTTGAATCGCCTGTAACTTTCGAACCATCGATCGAAACCTTTGACAGTAATACATTTTCTTGAAGCTCTTGACGCGGACTTTCAGATAGGACTATCACCGAAAGCCCATATTTAAAAAAAAATGTTCAGTACTAGTGGTCGACCAAGGCGATTCGTCGATTAATCAAGTCTTTGGTTTTTTGGCTGTAACTCCGAAAATAATGCACTTAGAAGGCTCTGCCTGCGATTTTTGTGATCCTCTTTCCGTCCTCCTTAGGCATGCGTAAGCCCAAGTCGACCGAAAAACTTTCCAGTTTTTGCCGAAATGAAATGTAAGGGATATGTATCCCTTAACGTCTTCTCGATTTTCCTGAATCGCCTGTAACTTTCGAACCAGCGATCGATACCTTTGATAATCATACATTTTCTTGAAGCTCTTGACGCGTACTTTACGGTAGGACTATCACCGAAAGCCCGTCTTCAAAAAAAATTGTCTCAGGACTAGTGGTCGACCAAGGCGATTAGTCGATTAATCAAGTCTTCGGTTTTTTGGCTGTAACTCCGAAAATAATGCACTTAGAAGGCTCTGCCTGCGATTTTTGTGATCCTCTTTCCGTCCCTTTTAAGCGTGCGTAAGCACAAGTCCACCGAAAAACTTTCCAGTTTTTGCCGAAATAAAATGTAAGGGGCAAGTATCCCTTACCGTTTTCTCGATTTTCTGGAATTGCCTGTAACCTTCGAAACAGCGATCGAAACCTTTGATAATCATACATTTTCATGAAGCTCTTGACGCGTACTTTAAGGTAGGACTATCACCGAAAACCCATATTTAAAAAAAAAATATTTCAGTGCTAGTGGTCGACCGAGGCGATTCGTCGATTAGTCAAGTCTTTGGTTTTTTGGCTGTAACTCCGAAAATAATGCACTTAGAAGGCTCTGCCTGCGATTTTTCTGATCCTCTTTCCGTCCTCTTTAAGCGTGCGTAAGCACAAGTCGACCGAAACACTTTCCATTTTTTGCCGAAATAAAATGTAAGGGGTATGTATCCTTTACCGTTTCCTCGATTTTCTTTAATCGCCTGTTACTTTCAAACCAGCGATCGAAACCTTTGATAATCCCACATTTTCTTGAAGCTCTTGACGCGTTCTGTAAGATAGGACTATCACCGAAAGCCCATATTTAAAAAAAAAAGTTCAGTACTAGTGATCGACCAAGGCGATTCGTCGATTAATCAAGTCTTTGGTTTTTTGGCTGTAACTCCGAAAATAATGCACTTAGAAGGCTCTGCCTGCGATTTTTGTGATCCTCTTTCCGTCCCCTTTAAGCGTGCGTAAGCACAAGTCGACCGAAAACTTTTCCAGTATTTGCCGAAATAAAATGTAAGGGGCAAGTATCCTTTAACGTTTTCTCGATTTTCTTGAATCGCCTGTAACTTTCGAACTAGCGATCGAAACCTTTGACAGTAATACATTTTCTTGAAGCTCTTGCCGCGTTCTTTAAAATAGGGCTATCAGCGAAAGCCCATCTTTAACAAAAATTGTTTCAGTGTTAGTGGTCGACCGAGGCGATTCGTCGATTAATCAAGTCTTTGGTTTTTTGGCTGTAACTCCGAAAATAATGCACTTAGAAGGCTCTGCCTGCGATTTTTGTGATCCTCTTTCCGTCCTCTTTAGGCATGCGTAAGCACAAGTCGACTGAAAAACATTCCAGTTTTTGCCGAAATGAAATGTAAGGGATATGTATCCCTTAACGTCTTCTCGATTTTCCTGAATCGCCTGTAACTTTCGAACCAGCGATCGATACCTGTGATAATCATACATTTTCTTGAAGCTCTTGACGCGTACTTTACGGTAGGACTATCACCGAAAACCCATATTTAAAAAAAAATGTTCAGTACTAGTGGTCGACCAACGCGATTCGTCGATTAATCAAGTCTTTGGTTTTTTGGCTGTAACTCCGAAAATAATGCACTTAGAAGGCTCTGCCTCCGATTTTTGTGATCCGCTTTCCGTCCCCTTTAAGCGTGCGTAAGCACAAGTCGACCGAAAATTTTTCCAGTTTTTGCCCAAATAAAATGTAAGGGGCAAGTATCCTTTAACGTTTTCTCGATTTTCATGAATCGCCTGTAACTTTCGAACCAGCGATCGAAACCTTTGACAGTAATACATTTTCTTGAAGCTCTTGACGCGTTCTTTTAAATAGGGCTATCAGCGAAAGCCCATCTTTAAAAAAAATTGTTTCAGTGCTAGTGGTCGACCGAGGCGATTCGTCGATTAATCAAGTCTTTGGTTTTTTGGCTGTAACTCCGAAAATAATGCACTTAGAAGGCTCTGCCTACGATTTTTGTGATCCACTTTCCGTTCTCTGTAGGCATGCGTAAGCACAAGTCGACCGAATAACTTTCCAGTTTTTGCCGAAATAAAATGTAAGGGGCAAGTATCCCTTACCGTTTTCTAGATTTTCTTGAGTCGCCTGTAACTTTCGAACCAGCGATCGAAACCTTTGATAATCATACATTTTCTTGAAGCTCTTTACGCGTACTCTAAGGTAGGCCTATCAGCGAAGGCCCGTTTCAAAAAAAATTGTTTCAGTGCTAGTGGTCGACCGAAGCGATTCGTCGATTAATCAAGTCTTTTGTTTTTTGGCTGTAACTCCGAAAATAATGCACTTAGAAGGCTCTGCCTGCGATTTTTGTGATCCTCTTTCCGTCCCTTTTAAGCGTGCGTAAGCACAAGTCCACCGAAAAACTTTCCAGTTTTTACCGAAATAAAATGTAAGGGGCAAGTATCCCTTACCGTTTTCTCGATTTTCTTGAATTGCCTGTAACTTTCGAACCAGCGATCGAAACCTTTGATAATCATACATTTTCTTGAAGCTCTTGACGCGTACTTTACGGTAGGACTATCACCGAAAGCCCATATTTAAAAAAAAATGTTCAGTACTAGTGGTCGACCATCGCGATTCGTCGATTAATTATGTCTTTGGTTTTTTGGCTGTAACTCCGAAAATAATGCACTTAGAAGGCTCTGCCTTCGATTTTTGTGATCCGCTTTCCGTCCCCTTTAAGCGTGCGTAAGCACAAGTCGACCGAAAATTTTTCCAGTTTTTGCCGAAATAAAATGTAAGGGGCAAGTATCCTTTAACGTTTTCTCGAATTTCTTGAATCGCCTGTAACTTTCGAACCATCGATCGAAACCTTTGACAGTAATACATTTTCTTGAAGCTCTTGACGCGGACTTTCAGATAGGACTATCAGCGAAAGCCCACCATCAAAAAAATTTGTTTCAGTGCTAGTGGTCGACCGAGGCGATTCGTCGATTAATCAAGTCTTTGGTTTTTGGGCTGTAACTCCGAAAATAATGCACTCAGAAGGCTCTGCCTACGATTTTTGTGATCCTCTTTCCGTCCTCGTTAGGCATGCGTAAGCACAAGTCGACCGAAAAACTTTCCAGTTTTTGCCGAAATAAAATGTAAGGGGCAAGTATCCCTTACCGTTTTCTCGATTTTCTTGAATTGCCTGTAACTTTCGAACCAGCGATCGAAACCTTTGATAATCATACATTTTCTTGAAGCTCTTGACGCGTACTTTACGGTAGGACTATCACCGAAAGCCCATATTTAAAAAAAAATGTTCAGTACTAGTGGTCGACCAACGCGATTCGTCGATTAATCAAGTCTTTGGTTTTTTGGCTGTAACTCCAAAGATAATGCACTTAGAAGGCTCTGCTGCGATTTTTGTGATCCGCTTTCCGTCCTCTTTAGGCATGCGTAAGCACAAGTCGACCGAAAAAATTTCCCGTTTTTGCCGAAATAAAATGTAAGGGGCAAGTATCCCTTACCGTTTTCTAGATTTTCTTGAGTCGCCTGTAACTTTCGAACCAGCGATCGAAACCTTTGATAATCATACATTTTCTTGAATCTCTTTACGCGTACTCTAAGGTAGGACTATCAGCGAAAGCCCGTTTCAAAAAAAATTGTTTCAGTGTTAGTGGTCGACCGAAGCGATTCGTCGATTAATCAAGTCTTTTGTTTTTTGGCTGTAACTCCGAAAATAATGCACTTAGAAGGCTCTGCCTGCGATTTTTGTGATCCTCTTTCCGTCCCTTTTACGCGTGCGTAAGCACAAGTCCACCGAAAAACTTTCCAGTTTTTACCGAAATAAAATGTAAGGGGCAAGTATCCCTTACCGTTTTTTGATTTTCTTGAGTCGCCTGTAACTTTCGAACCAGCGATCGAAACCTTTGATAATCATACATTTTCTTGAAGCTCTTGACGCGTACTTTACGGTAGGACTATCACCGAAAGCCCATATTTAAAAAAAAATGTTCAGTACTAGTGGTCGACCATCGCGATTCGTCGATTAATTATGTCTTTGGTTTTTTGGCTGTAACTCCGAAAATAATGCACTTAGAAGGCTCTGCCTTCGATTTTTGTGATCCGCTTTCCGTCCCCTTTAAGCGTGCGTAAGCACAAGTCGACCGAAAATTTTTCCAGTTTTTGCCGAAATAAAATGTAAGGGGCAAGTATCCTTTAACGTTTTCTCGATTTTCTTGAATCGCCTGTAACTTTCGAACCATCGATCGAAACCTTTGACAGTAATACATTTTCTTGAAGCTCTTGACGCGGACTTTCAGATAGGACTATCACCGAAAGCCCATATTTAAAAAAAAATGTTCAGTACTAGTGGTCGACCAAGGCGATTCGTCGATTAATCAAGTCTTTGGTTTTTTGGCTGTAACTCCGAAAATAATGCACTTAGAAGGCTCTGCCTGCGATTTTTGTGATCCTCTTTCCGTCCTCCTTAGGCATGCGTAAGCCCAAGTCGACCGAAAAACTTTCCAGTTTTTGCCGAAATGAAATGTAAGGGATATGTATCCCTTAACGTCTTCTCGATTTTCCTGAATCGCCTGTAACTTTCGAACCAGCGATCGATACCTTTGATAATCATACATTTTCTTGAAGCTCTTGACGCGTACTTTACGGTAGGACTATCACCGAAAGCCCGTCTTCAAAAAAAATTGTCTCAGGACTAGTGGTCGACCAAGGCGATTAGTCGATTAATCAAGTCTTCGGTTTTTTGGCTGTAACTCCGAAAATAATGCACTTAGAAGGCTCTGCCTGCGATTTTTGTGATCCTCTTTCCGTCCCTTTTAAGCGTGCGTAAGCACAAGTCCACCGAAAAACTTTCCAGTTTTTGCCGAAATAAAATGTAAGGGGCAAGTATCCCTTACCGTTTTCTCGATTTTCTGGAATTGCCTGTAACCTTCGAAACAGCGATCGAAACCTTTGATAATCATACATTTTCATGAAGCTCTTGACGCGTACTTTAAGGTAGGACTATCACCGAAAACCCATATTTAAAAAAAAAATATTTCAGTGCTAGTGGTCGACCGAGGCGATTCGTCGATTAGTCAAGTCTTTGGTTTTTTGGCTGTAACTCCGAAAATAATGCACTTAGAAGGCTCTGCCTGCGATTTTTCTGATCCTCTTTCCGTCCTCTTTAAGCGTGCGTAAGCACAAGTCGACCGAAACACTTTCCATTTTTTGCCGAAATAAAATGTAAGGGGTATGTATCCTTTACCGTTTCCTCGATTTTCTTTAATCGCCTGTTACTTTCAAACCAGCGATCGAAACCTTTGATAATCCCACATTTTCTTGAAGCTCTTGACGCGTTCTGTAAGATAGGACTATCACCGAAAGCCCATATTTAAAAAAAAATGTTCAGTACTAGTGGTCGACCAACGCGATTCGTCGATTAATCAAGTCTTTGGTTTTTTGGCTGTAACTCCGAAAATAATGCACTTAGAAGGCTCTGCCTCCGATTTTTGTGATCCGCTTTCCGTCCCCTTTAAGCGTGCGTAAGCACAAGTCGACCGAAAATTTTTCCAGTTTTTGCCCAAATAAAATGTAAGGGGCAAGTATCCTTTAACGTTTTCTCGATTTTCATGAATCGCCTGTAACTTTCGAACCAGCGATCGAAACCTTTGACAGTAATACATTTTCTTGAAGCTCTTGACGCGTTCTTTTAAATAGGGCTATCAGCGAAAGCCCATCTTTAAAAAAAATTGTTTCAGTGCTAGTGGTCGACCGAGGCGATTCGTCGATTAATCAAGTCTTTGGTTTTTTGGCTGTAACTCCGAAAATAATGCACTTAGAAGGCTCTGCCTACGATTTTTGTGATCCACTTTCCGTTCTCTGTAGGCATGCGTAAGCACAAGTCGACCGAATAACTTTCCAGTTTTTGCCGAAATAAAATGTAAGGGGCAAGTATCCCTTACCGTTTTCTAGATTTTCTTGAGTCGCCTGTAACTTTCGAACCAGCGATCGAAACCTTTGATAATCATACATTTTCTTGAAGCTCTTTACGCGTACTCTAAGGTAGGCCTATCAGCGAAGGCCCGTTTCAAAAAAAATTGTTTCAGTGCTAGTGGTCGACCGAAGCGATTCGTCGATTAATCAAGTCTTTTGTTTTTTGGCTGTAACTCCGAAAATAATGCACTTAGAAGGCTCTGCCTGCGATTTTTGTGATCCTCTTTCCGTCCCTTTTAAGCGTGCGTAAGCACAAGTCCACCGAAAAACTTTCCAGTTTTTACCGAAATAAAATGTAAGGGGCAAGTATCCCTTACCGTTTTCTCGATTTTCTTGAATTGCCTGTAACTTTCGAACCAGCGATCGAAACCTTTGATAATCATACATTTTCTTGAAGCTCTTGACGCGTACTTTACGGTAGGACTATCACCGAAAGCCCATATTTAAAAAAAAATGTTCAGTACTAGTGGTCGACCATCGCGATTCGTCGATTAATTATGTCTTTGGTTTTTTGGCTGTAACTCCGAAAATAATGCACTTAGAAGGCTCTGCCTTCGATTTTTGTGATCCGCTTTCCGTCCCCTTTAAGCGTGCGTAAGCACAAGTCGACCGAAAATTTTTCCAGTTTTTGCCGAAATAAAATGTAAGGGGCAAGTATCCTTTAACGTTTTCTCGAATTTCTTGAATCGCCTGTAACTTTCGAACCATCGATCGAAACCTTTGACAGTAATACATTTTCTTGAAGCTCTTGACGCGGACTTTCAGATAGGACTATCAGCGAAAGCCCACCATCAAAAAAATTTGTTTCAGTGCTAGTGGTCGACCGAGGCGATTCGTCGATTAATCAAGTCTTTGGTTTTTGGGCTGTAACTCCGAAAATAATGCACTCAGAAGGCTCTGCCTACGATTTTTGTGATCCTCTTTCCGTCCTCGTTAGGCATGCGTAAGCACAAGTCGACCGAAAAACTTTCCAGTTTTTGCCGAAATAAAATGTAAGGGGCAAGTATCCCTTACCGTTTTCTCGATTTTCTTGAATTGCCTGTAACTTTCGAACCAGCGATCGAAACCTTTGATAATCATACATTTTCTTGAAGCTCTTGACGCGTACTTTACGGTAGGACTATCACCGAAAGCCCATATTTAAAAAAAAATGTTCAGTACTAGTGGTCGACCAACGCGATTCGTCGATTAATCAAGTCTTTGGTTTTTTGGCTGTAACTCCAAAGATAATGCACTTAGAAGGCTCTGCTGCGATTTTTGTGATCCGCTTTCCGTCCTCTTTAGGCATGCGTAAGCACAAGTCGACCGAAAAAATTTCCCGTTTTTGCCGAAATAAAATGTAAGGGGCAAGTATCCCTTACCGTTTTCTAGATTTTCTTGAGTCGCCTGTAACTTTCGAACCAGCGATCGAAACCTTTGATAATCATACATTTTCTTGAATCTCTTTACGCGTACTCTAAGGTAGGACTATCAGCGAAAGCCCGTTTCAAAAAAAATTGTTTCAGTGTTAGTGGTCGACCGAAGCGATTCGTCGATTAATCAAGTCTTTTGTTTTTTGGCTGTAACTCCGAAAATAATGCACTTAGAAGGCTCTGCCTGCGATTTTTGTGATCCTCTTTCCGTCCCTTTTACGCGTGCGTAAGCACAAGTCCACCGAAAAACTTTCCAGTTTTTACCGAAATAAAATGTAAGGGGCAAGTATCCCTTACCGTTTTTTGATTTTCTTGAGTCGCCTGTAACTTTCGAACCAGCGATCGAAACCTTTGATAATCATACATATTCTTGAAGCTCTTTACCCGTACTTGGAGGTAGGACTATCAGCGAAAGCCCGTCTCCAAAAAAATTGTTTCAGTACTAGTGGTCGACCGAGGCGATTCGTCGATTAATCAAGTCTTTGGTTTTTTGGCTGTAACTCCGAAAATAATGCACTTAAAAGGCTCTGCCTCCGATTTTTGTGATCCGCTTTCCGTCCCCTTTAAGCGTGCGTAAGCACAAGTCGACCGAAAATTTTTCCAGTTTTTGCCGAAATAAAATGTAAGGGGCAAGTATCCTTTAACGTTTTCTCGATTTTCTTGAATCGCCTGTAACTTTCGAACCAGCGATCGAAACCTTTGACAGTAATACATTTTCTTGAAGCTCTTGTCGCGTACTTTCAGATAGGACTATCAATGAAAGCCCATCATCAAAAAAAATTGTTTCAGTACTAGTGGTCGACCAAGGCGATTCGTCGATTAATCAAGTCTTTGGTTTTTTGGCTGTAACTCCAAAAATAATGAACTTAGAAGGCTCTGCCTGCGATTTTTGTGATCCGCTTTCCGTCCCCTTTAAGCGTGCGTAAGCACAAGTCGACCGAAAATTTTTCCAGTTTTTGCCGAAATAAAATGTAAGGGGCAAGTATCCTTTAACGTTTTCTCGATTTTCTTGAGTCGCCTGTAACTTTCGAACCAGCGATCGAAACCTTTGATAATCATACATTTTCTTGAAGCTCTTTACGCGTACTTTGAGGTAGGACTATCAGCGAAAGCCCGTCTTCAAAAAAAATTGTTTCAGTGCTAGTGGTCGACCGAGGCGATTCGTCGATTAATCAAGTCTTTGGTTTTTTGGCTGTAACTCCGAAAATAATGCACTTAGAAGGCTCTGCCTGCGATTTTTGTGATCCTCTTTTCGTCCCCTTTAAGAGTGCGTAAGCACAAGTCGAACGAAAATTTTTCCAGTTTTTGCCGAAATAAAATGTAAGGGGCAAGTATCCCTTACCGTTTTTTGATTTTCTTGAGTCGCCTGTAACTTTCGAACCAGCGATCGAAACCTTTGATAATCATACATTTTCTTGAAGCTCTTTACCGGTACTTTGAGGTAGGACTATCAACGAAAGCCCGTCTCCAAAAAAATTGTTTCAGTACTAGTGGTCGACCGAGGCGATTCGTCGATTAATCAAGTCTTTGGTTTTTTGGCTGTAACTCCGAAAATAATGCACTTAGAAGGCTCTGCCTCCAATTTTTGTGATCCGCTTTCCGTCCCCTTTGAGCGTGCGTAAGCACAAGTCGACCGAAAATTTTTCCAGTTTTTGCCGAAATAAAATGTAAGGGGCAAGTATCCTTTAACGTTTTCTCGATTTTCTTGAATCGCCTGTAATTTTCAAACCAGCGATCGAAACCTTTGACAGTCATACATTTTCTTGACGCTCTTGACGCGTACTTTCCGATAGGACTATCAGAGAAAGCCCATCATCAAAAAAAATGGTTTCAGTGCTAGTGGTCGACCGAGGCGATTCGTCGATTAATCAAGTCTTTGGTTTTTGGGATGTAACTCCGAAAATAATGCACTTAGAAGGCTCTTCTTGCGATTTTTGTGATCCTCTTGCCGCCCTCTTTAGGCAAGCGTAAGCACAAGTCGACCGAAAAACTTTCCAGTTCTTGCCGAAATGAAATGTAAGGGATATGTATCCCTTAACGTCTTCTCGATTTTCCTGAATCGCCTGTAACTTTCGAACCAGCGATCGATACCTTTGATAATCATACATTTTCTTGAAGCTCTTGACGCGTACTTTACGGTAGGACTATCACCGAAAACCCATATTTAAAAAAAAATGTTCAGTATTAGTGGTCGACCAAGGCGATTCGTCGATTAATCAAGTCTTTGGTTTTTTGGCTGTCACTCCGAAAATAATGCACTTAGAAGGCTCTGCCTGCGATTTTTGTGATCCTCTTTCCGTCCCCTTTAAGCGAGCGTAAGCACAAGTCGACCGAAAACTTTTCCAGTTTTTGCCGAAATAAAATGTAAGGGGCAAGTATCCTTTAACGTTTTCTCGATTTTCTTGAATCGCCTGTAACTTTCGAACCAGCGATCGAAACCTTTGACAGTAATACATTTTCTTGAAGCTCTTGCCGCGTTCTTTAAGATAGGGCTATCAGCGAAAGCCCATCTTTAAAAAAAATTGTTTCAGTGTTAGTGGTCGACCGAGGCGATTCGTCGATTAATCAAGTCTTTGGTTTTTTGGCTGTAACTCCGAAAATAATGCACTTAGAAGGCTCTGCCTGCGATTTTTGTGATCCTCTTTCCGTTCTCTTTAGGCATGCGTAAGCACAAGTCGACTGAAAAACATTCCAGTTTTTGCCGAAATGAAATGTAAGGGATATGTATCCCTTAACGTCTTCTCGATTTTCCTGAATCGCCTGTAACTTTCGAACCAGCGATCGATACCTGTGATAATCATACATTTTCTTGAAGCTCTTGACGCGTACTTTACGGTAGGACTATCACCGAAAACCCATATTTAAAAAAAAATGTTCAGAACTAGTGGTCGACCAACGCGATTCGTCGATTAATCAAGTCTTTGGTTTTTGGGCTGTAACTCCGAAAATAATGCACTTAGAAGGCTCTGCCTCCGATTTTTGTGATCCGCTTTCCGTCCCCTTTAAGCGTGCGTAAGCACAAGTCGACCGAAAATTTTTCCAGTTTTTGCCGAAATAAAATGTAAGGGGCAAGTATCCTTTAACGTTTTGTCGATTCTCTTGAATCGTCTGTAACTTTCGAACCAGCTATCGAAACCTTTGATAGTCATACATTTTCTTGAAGCTCTTGACGCGTACTTTCAGACAGGACTATCAGCGAAAGCCCATCATCAATAAAAATTGTTTCAGTACTAGTGGTCGACCAAGGCAATTCGTCGATTAATCAAGTCTTTGGTTTTTTGGCTGTAACTCCGAAAATAATGCACTTAGAAGGCTCTGCCTGCGATTTTTGCGATCCTCTTTCCGTCCTCTTTAGGCATGCGTAAGCACAAGTCGACCGAAAAACATTCCAGTTTTTGCCGAAATGAAATGTAAGGGATATGTATCCCTTAACGTCTTCTCGATTTTCTTGAGTCGCCTGTAACTTTCGAACCAGCGATCGAAACCTTTGATAATCATACATCTTCTTGAAGCTCTTGACGCGTTCTGTAAGATAGGACTATCACCGAAAGCCCATATTTAAAAAAAAAAGTTCAGTACTAGTGGTCGACCAAGGCGATTCGTCGATTAATCAAGTCTTTGGTTTTTTGGCTGTAACTCAGAAAATAATGCACTTAGAAGGCTCTGCCTGCGATTTTTGTGATCCTCTTTCCGTCCTCTTTAGGCATGCGTAAGCACAAGTCGACCGGAAAACTTTCCAGTTTTTGCAGAAATAAAATGTAAGGGGCAAGTATCCCTTACCGTTTTCTCGATTTTCTTGAATTGCCTGTAACTTTCGAACCAGCGATCGAAACCTTTGATAATCATACATTTTCTTGAAGCTCTTGACGCGTACTTTACGGTAGGACTATCACCGAAAGCCCATATTTAAAAAAAAATGTTCAGTACTAGTGGTCGACCAACGCGATTCGTCGATTAATCAAGTCTTTGGTTTTTTGGCTGTAACTCCAAAAATAATGCACTTAGAAGGCTCTGCCTGCGATTTTTGTGATCCGCTTTCCGTCCTCTTTAGGAATGCGTAAGCACAAGTCGACCGAAAAACTTTCCCGTTTTTGCCGAAATAAAATGTAAGGGGCAAGTATCCCTTACCGTTTTCTCGATTTTCTGGAATTGCCTGTAACTTTCGAACCAGCGATCGAAACCTTTGATAATCATACATTTTCTTGAAGCTCTTGACGCGTACTTTAAGGTAGGACTATCACCGAAAGCCCATATTTAAAAAAAAATGTTCAGTACTAGTGATCGACCAACGCGATTCGTCGATTAATTATGTCTTTGGTTTTTTGGCTGTAACTCCGAAAATAATGCACTTAGAAGGCTCTGCCTTCGATTTTTGTGATCCGCTTTCCGTCCCCTTTAAGCGTGCGTAAGCACAAGTCGACCGAAAATTTTTCCAGTTTTTGCCGAAATAAAATGTGAGGGGCAAGTATCCTTTAACGTTTTCTCGATTTTCTTGAATCGCCTGTAACTTTCGAACCATCGATCGAAACCTTTGACAGTAATACATTTTCTTGAAGCTCTTGACGTGTACTTTCAGATAGGACTATCAGCGAAAGCCCATCATAAAAAAAATTTGTTTCAGTACAAGTGGTCGACCAAGGCGATTCGTCGATTAATCAAGTCTTTGGTTGTTTGGCTGTAACTCCGAAAATAATGCACATAGAAGGCTCTGCCTGCG
Source organism: Anoplius nigerrimus (assembly GCA_914767735.1). Classification (NCBI taxonomy): domain Eukaryota; kingdom Metazoa; phylum Arthropoda; class Insecta; order Hymenoptera; family Pompilidae; genus Anoplius; species Anoplius nigerrimus. The sequence continues at coordinate 322,267 of OU612079.1, read as the reverse complement.
ATTTTTGTGATCCTCTTTCCGTCCTCTTTAGGCATGCGTAAGAACAAGTCGACCGAAAAACTTTCCAGTTTTTGCCGAAATAAAATGTAAGGCTCAAGTATCCCTTACCGTTTTCTAGATTTTCTTGAGTCGCCTGTAACTTTCGAACCAGCGATCGAAACCTTTGATAATCATACATTTTCTTGAAGCTCTTTACGCGTACTTTGAGGTAGGACTATCAGCGAAAGCCCGTCTTCAAAAAAAATTGTTTCAGTGCTAGTGGTCGACCGAGGCGATTCGTCGATTAATCAAGTCTTTGGTTTTTTGGCTGTAACTCCGAAAATAATGCACTTAGAAGGCTCTGCCTGCGATTTTTGTGATCCTCTTTCCGTCCACTTTAAGCATGCGTAAGCACAAGTCGACCGAAAATTTTTCCAGTTTTTGCCGAAATAAAATGTATGGGGCAAGTATCCTTTAACGTTTTCTCGATTTTCTTGAATCGCCTGTAACTTTCGAACCAGCGATCGAAACCTTTGACAGTAATACATTTTCTTGAAGCTCTTGACGCGTACTTTCAGATAGGACTATCAATGAAAGCCCATCATCAAAAAAAATTGTTACAGTACTAGTGGTCGACCAAGGCGATTCGTCGATTAATCAAGTCTTTGGTTTTTTGGCTGTAACTCCGAAAATAATGCACTTAGAAGGCTCTGCCTGCGAGTTTTGCGATCCTCTTTCCATCCTCTTTAAGCGTGCGTAAGCACAAGTCGACCGAAACACCTTCCATTATTTGCCGAAATAAAATGTAAGGGGTATGTATCCCTTAACGTTGACTCGGTTTTCTTGAATCGCCTGTAGCTATCGAACCAGCGATCGAAACCTATGATAATCAAACATTTTCTTGAAGCTCTTGACGCGTACTTAAAGACAGGACTATCAGCGAAAGCCCATCTTTAAAAAAAACTGTTTCAGTAGAAGTGGTCAACCAAGGCTCGTCGTCCATTAATTAGGTCATTGGTTTTTGGGCTGTAATTTTGACAATAATGCACTTAGAAGGCTTAGCCTGCGATTTTTGTGATCCTCTTTCCGTCCCTTTAAGCGTGCGTATGCACAAGTCGACCGAAAAACTTTCCAGTTTTTGCCGAAATAAAATGTAAGGGGCAAGTATCCATTAACGTTTTCTCGATTTTCTCGAACAGCCTGTAACTTTCGAACCAGCGATCGGAACCTTTGATAATTATACATTTTCTTGAAGCTCTTGACGCGTTCCTTAAGATAGGACTATCAGTGAAAGCCCATCATCAAAAAAACTTGTTTCAGTACTAGTGGTCGACCAAGGCGATTCGTCGATTAATCAAGTCTTTGGTTTTTTGGCTGTAACTCCAAAAATAATGCACTTAGAAGGCTCTGCCTGCGATTTTTGTGATCCACTTTCCGTCCTCTGTAGGCATGCGTAAGCACAAGTCGAACGAAAAACTTTCCAGTTTTTGCCGAAATAAAATGTAAGGGGCAAGTATCCCTTACCGTTTTCTCGATTTTCTTGAATCGCCTGTAACCTTCGAAACAGCGATCGAAACCTTTGATAATCATACATTTTCATGAAGCTCTTGACGCGTACTGTAAGGTAGGACTATCACCGAAAACCCATATTTAAAAAAAAAATGTTTCAGTGCTAGTGGTCGACCGAGGCGATTCGTCGATTAATCAAGTCTTTGGTTTTTCGGCTGTAACTCCGAAAATAATGCACTTAGAAGGCTCTGCCTGCGATTTTTCTGATCCTCTTTCCGTCCTCTTTAAGCGAGCGTAAGCACAAGTCGACCGAAACACTTTCCATTTTTTGCCGAAATAAAATGTAAGGGGTATGTATCCTTTACCGTTTCCTCGATTTTCTTTAATCGCCTGTTACTTTCAAACCAGCGATCGAAACCTTTGATAATCCCACATTTTCTTGAAGCTCTTGACGCGTTCTGTAAGATAGGACTATCACCGAAAGCCCATATTTAAAAAAAAATGTTCAGTACTAGTGGTCGACCAAGGCGATTCGTCGATTAATCAAGTCTTTGGTTTTTTGGCTGTAACTCCGAAAATAATGCACTTAGAAGGCTCTGCCTGCGATTTTTGTGATCCTCTTTCCGTCCTCTTTAGGCATGCGTAAGCACAAGTCGACCGAAAAACTTTCCAGTTTTTGCCGAAATGAAATGTAAGGGATATGTATCCCTTAACGTCTTCTCGATTTTCCTGAATCGCCTGTAACTTTCGAACCAGCGATCGAAACCTTTGATAATCATACATTTTCTTGAAGCTCTTGACGCGTACTTTAAGGTAGGACTATCACCGAAAGCCCATATTTAAAAAAAAATGTTCAGGACTAGTGATCGACCAACGCGATTCGTCGATTAATTATGTCTTTGGTTTTTTGGCTGTAACTCCGAAAATAATGCACTTAGAAGGCTCTGCCTTCGATTTTTGTGATCCGCTTTCCGTCCCCTTTGAGCGTGCGTAAGCACAAGTCGACCGAAAATTTTTCCAGTTTTTGCCGAAATAAAATGTAAGGGGCAAGTATCCTTTAACGTTTTCTCGATTTTCTTGAATCGCCTGTAACTTTCGAACCATCGATCGAAACCTTTGACAGTAATACATTTTCTTGAAGCTCTTGACGCGTACTTTCAGATAGGACTATCAGCGAAAGCCCATCATCAAAAAAATTTGTTTCAGTACTAGTGGTCGACCAAGGCGATTCGTCGATTAATCAAGTCTTTGGTTTTTTGGCTGTGACTCCGAAAATAATGCACTTAGAAGGCTCTGCCTGCGATTTTTGTGATCCTCTTTCCGTCCCCTTTAAGCTTGCGTAAGCACAAGTCGGCCGAAAGCTTTTCCAGTTTTTGCCGAAATAAAATGTAAGGGGCAAGTATCCTTTAACGTTTTCTCGATTTTCTTGAATCGCCTGTAACTTTCCAACCAGCGATCGAAACCTTCGACAGTAATACATTTTCTTGAAGCTCTTGCCGCGTTCTTTAAAATAGGGCTATCAGCGAAAGCCCATCATCAATAAAAATTGTTTCAGTACTAGTGGTCGACCAAGGCAATTCGTCGATTAATCAAGTCTTTGGTTTTTTGGCTGTAACTCCGAAAATAATGCACTTAGAAGGCTCTGCCTGCGATTTTTGTGATCCTCTTTCCGTCCTCTTTAGGCATGCGTAAGCACAAGTCGAACGAAAAACATTCCAGTTTTTGCCGAAATGAAATGTAAGGGATATGTATCCCTTAACGTCTTCTCGATTTTCTTGAGTCGCCTGTAACTTTCGAACCAGCGATCGAAACCTTTGATAATCATACATCTTCTTGAAGCTCTTGACGCGTTCTGTAAGATAGGACTATCACCGAAAGCCCATATTTAAAAAAAAAAGTTCAGTACTAGTGGTCGACCAAGGCGATTCGTCGATTAATCAAGTCTTTGGTTTTTTGGCTGTAACTCCGAAAATAATGCACTTAGAAGGCTCTGCCTGCGATTTTTGTGATCCACATTCCGTCCCTTTAAGCGTGCGTATGCACAAGTCGTCCGAAAAACTTTCCAGTTTTTGCCGAAATAAAATGTAAGGGGCAAGTATCCATTAACGTTTTCTCGATTTTCTCGAACAGCCTGTAACTTTCGAACCAGCGATCGGAACCTTTGATAATTATACATTTTCTTGAAGCTCTTGACGCGTTCCTTAAGATAGGACTATCAGTGAAAGCCCATCATCAAAAAAAATTGTTTCAGTACTAGTGGTCGACCAAGGCGATTCGTCGATTAATCAAGTCTTTGGTTTTTTGGCTGTAACTCCAAAAATAATGCACTTAGAAGGCTCTGCCTGCGATTTTTGTGATCCTCTTTCCGTCCTCTTTAAGCGTGCGTAAGCACAAGTCGACCGAAACACTTTCCATTTTTTGCCGAAATAAAATGTAAGGGGTATGTATCCTTTACCGTTTCCTCGATTTTCTTTAATCGCCTGTTACTTTCAAACCAGCGATCGAAACCTTTGATAATCCCACATTTTCTTGAAACTCTTGACGCGTTCTGTAAGATAGGACTATCACCGAAAGCCCATATTTAAAAAAAAATGTTCAGTACTAGTGGTCGACCAAGGCGATTCGTCGATTAATCAAGTCTTTGGTTTTTTGGCTGTAACTCCGAAAATAATGCACTTAGAAGGCTCTGCCTGCGATTTTTGTGATCCTCTTTCCGTCCTCCTTAGGCATGCGTAAGCCCAAGTCGACTGAAAAACTTTCCAGTTTTTGCCGAAATGAAATGTAAGGGATATGTATCCCTTAACGTCTTCTCGATTTTCCTGAATCGCCTGTAACTTTCGAACCAGCGATCGATACCTTTGATAATCATACATTTTCTTGAAGCTCTTGACGCGTACTTTACGGTAGGACTATCACCGAAAACCCATATTTAAAAAAAAATGTTCAGTATTAGTGGTCGACCAAGGCGATTCGTCGATTAATCAAGTCTTTGGTTTGTTGGCTGTAACTCCGAAAATAATGCACTTAGAAGGCTCTGCCTGCGATTTTTGTGATCCTCTTTCCGTCCTCTTTAGGCATGCGTAAGCACAAGTCGACCGAAAAACTTTCCAGTTTTTGCCGAAATAAAATGTAAGTGGCAAGTATCCCTTACCGTTTTCTCGATTTTCTTGAATTGCCTGTAACTTTCGAACCAGCGATCGAAACCTTTGATAATCATACATTTTCTTGAAGCTCTTGACGCGTTCTTTAACATAGGACTATCAGCGAAAGCCCATCATCAAAAGAAATTGTTTCAGTACTAGTGGTCGACCAAGGCGATTCGTCGATTAATCAAGTCTTTGGTTTTTTGGCTGTAACTCCAAAAATAATGAACTTAGAAGGCTCTGCCTGCGATTTTTGTGATCCTCTTTCCGTCCTCTTTAGGCATGCGTAAGCACAAGTCGACCGAAAAACTTTCCAGTTTTTGCCGAAATAAAATGTAAGGGGCAAGTATCCCTTACCGTTTTTGATTTTCTTGAATTGCCTGTAACTTTCGAACCAGCGATCGAAACCTTTGATAATCATACATTTTCTTGAAGCTCTTTACGCGTACTTTGAGGTAGGACTATCAGCGAAAGCCCGTCTTCAAAAAAAATTGTCTCAGGACTAGTGGTCGACCAAGGCGATTAGTCGATTAATCAAGTCTTCGGTTTTTTGGCTGTAACTCCGAAAATAATGCACTTAGAAGGCTCTGCCTGCGATTTTTGTGATCCTCTTTCCGTCCCTTTTAAGCGTGCGTAAGCACAAGTCCACCGAAAAACTTTCCAGTTTTTGCCGAATTAAATGTAAGGGGCAAGTATCCCTTACCGTTTTCTCGATTTTCTGGAATTGCCTGTAACTTTCGAACCAGCGATCGAAACCTTTGATAATCATACATTTTCTTGAAGCTCTTGACGCGTACTTTATGGTAGGACTATCACCGAAAGCCCATATTTAAAAAAAAATGTTCAGGACTAGTGATCGACCAACGCGATTCGTCGATTAATTATGTCTTTGGTTTTTTGGCTGTAACTCCGAAAATAATGCACTTAGAAGGCTCTGCCTTCGATTTTTGTGATCCGCTTTCCGTCCCCTTTAAGCGTGCGTAAGCACAAGTCGACCGAAAATTTTTCCAGTTCTTGCCGAAATAAAATGTAAGGGGCAAGTATCCTTTAACGTTTTCTCGATTTTCTTGAATCGCCTGTAACTTTCGAACCATCGATCGTGTTGCGTATTGAGAGCGGCTCGATAGAAGAGCGCAGTAGTGACTATATGTCACTGTCGGCACGGATCATTTGAATAAAGAGTGACGGCAGGTCCTGGCGACACTGCCCCACTCTAGATCGCAATCGATACACTGCTCGATGAATGGCTCGCCTATCAGCGGCTCGCGTGACGCGCTATTGTCCACACAAAGGGACAAATCATCTTCGAGAACAACTCTTAGAAAAAACGTCGTGCTTCCGTCCGCATCGATTCGGCACGAGGATCTTTCCCGCGAAATCGATCGGCCATTATCGTCTTACACTTGGTGCTGTACACACGTGTGCAAAATTGAGTTGTGAGTAAGAGAGCGAGAAATTCATCTGGGCAGTTAAGAAACATCATAGCAAATTAACAGGCAGGTTCACCCTCAAAATTTTGTAATCATTTTCATTGTTAATTTGCTGGCATTATTGTAACAGATCAGCGACAAGACCAGCACGTTTTTCGTTGAACCGTTCGCAGGCGACTGTGTGGTTCCGCATTTAGCGACCTGTGATTCTATACAATTGGTAATTCATTTTGTTGCTGTTTCTATCAGATCACTGTACATCTATTTATTTATTTATTGTGAATTAATCACCGTGTGTACTCTTACAATAGAAAAACTCAGCAAGTAATCCAGTGCAGTGGCTGATTGAGCAGCTCACAAGCACTTCGCCTAACATAGAGAAAAGGTACTTTTCATATTCAACTGCGCTTATTCTTTTAATAAAAGTACAGAACACAGCATCTTGTCCAATTATTTCTGCTTGCCTGTCACCAGACTCTTTATTCGAATCCGGCTCTTGTCCCTTTCTTTTACCATCTTGAATTAATAATACAGTCCACTATCATCTCTACCAAACATTTTTTGGTCCTTCGAGCCGGATGTCTGGTCAGCAGGCTCTTCAATTGTGACAAGTGTGTCTTAGATCAGATCAATATGCATCTCGCTCACCTCACTCACTCCTCACAGGTACAGTTAAAAGAGAAAGTCAAGTTCAAGTGCAAGTTCAGGTGCACGTTCAAGTGAAAGTCAAGTTCAAGTGCAACGATGGCATCTCAGGAGCCGACAAAGGAACAGCTGAAGGGTGAAAGTGAACAGCATTCTCAAGAAGAGGAGCAGATGAAGGAGGTCCTAGAAGTGCCGCTCACTACAGGCACTCAGACAAGAGCAAGGTCGCCGTCACCAAACCAAAGCCAGACAGTGGCTAATGAGTTCCGCGTCCAGACCCAGCGGATGAGGCTGAACATGTTGGAGCAGTTTAGTGAAAAGCTGCATTTACAAGGCCTGACAAAAGACCAGCTTAGGAACTATGATCAACAAGCCAAAAAAGTCTGGGATTCCTTCAACAAGGACCATGAGCTCCTGGGTGCATCGTGCAGAAGTAGCTTCCTCCTGCATCCTTATATGACGGAGGGGGTATTTCAAAAGGCATTTGGGGCCTATTTAAAGATCACAGGAGAAGTTGCGGAGGCGCTTCTCAAATTGGAGAGCACTGCTCAAAGTGATGACAGTGAAAGTGGCTCAACAACCGCTCACCCCAAACGGAGCCGGGCCAACAAGCCAGAGATAAAACTCCCAACATTTAGTGGAGAACTCACGTGTTGGCCAGAATTCAGGGATCTCTTCACCTCCCTGATTATAGAAGACACAGATCTGTCTAATGTAGAACGGCTCCAGTATTTGAAGACTAGCTTGCAAGGAGAGGCTGCAAGGCTAGTGTCCGGTGCTCCTATGACATCGGAGGCCTTCTCGAAGGCATGGCGGCGAATTCACGACCGATACAACGACCACGATCGGCTCGTCCAGGCATATTTGGACCGCCTGCTGTCAAATCAACGTGAAGTGCCGCGCACCGGAAGAGCCTTAAACGGACTGCTCGCGGAGGTCAAACAGGACATTGACGCCTTAGTACAGCTCAAGGAGCCAGTGGAGGAATGGAGTCAAATCCTCATCTACGTCATAGCTCGAAGGCTCCCAGCGTCACTGAGGGAGGCCTGGGAAGTCAGTAAAAAGGGCGCAATGGAACGGCCCACATACCACGACCTGCTCAACCTGATACAAGGACGAGCCCAGGCACTGGAATCACTGCCTCCTCAGCAGAACAGTGCACTAAGAACGCAACCAGCTCCACGTGCCACAGTGGGACCGCGCAGTGTCCACACCGCCGTACAACAGACCGGCTCAACGCAGTACCCGTGTGACCATTGCAAAGGGGATCACTTCATCGTAATGTGCCCCAAATTCAAAGACATGCACCCAAGTGAGCGGCACAAGATTGCGGTGCAAAACCGCTTGTGCTTTAACTGTCTGGGGCACCATAACCTACAGGCTTGCTCATCAACAAGAACTTGCAAAACGTGTGGTGGGAGACACCACACTATGATACATTTCCCAGTGCAGAAGACTACTCAAGCATCAACATCGCAATAGGGAAATGTAGTGCCGTTTTGCCGCTGCTCGACGTCAAGCTCAACGAACTGCTCACCGATTCCAAGATCCTGCTCATTGACATTACTAGCTACCTGTCAAGCCCTATTGTTGACACCGATCACGAAGAGCCCAGTTCGACTGCTCATTCATCCCGGATCAGAATTGTCCTTCATTACGAACCATTTGGTCATCACACATGGACTGCCCCGTATGCATGCATCACTTTCCATCACTGGAATTGCGGACGGATCAAACTCCAAGAAAACAAAAGGTGTCACCACATTGCAACTGCAGTCAATGCATTCGTTGCAGTGTATCACAATTGTTGCGTACATCCTGGTCAAACTGACGAATAATATACCGTCATTTGAAGTAGGACATAGAGATTGGCCACACTTAACCTCGCTACAGTTGGCAGATCCTGACTACTTGATACCAAGGCCAATTGATATCATCATTGGAGCAGATGCATATGGAAAAGTGATCATGCCAGAAATAAGGAAACTGTCGGACTCCTCGCCTATTGCTCAACGAACAATTTTTGGCTGGACAGTGCTTGGACCGATCACTGAAGGTGAATCACTGACGCACAGGTCATATCATGCGTCATTGGACCAGTCAGACCAAAACATTCAAGACCTGCTCACGAAGTTCTGGGTTCAAGAGGAAATTCCATCATCTCAAGAACATCTGTATAACCCAGAAGAGGAAGCATGCGAGGAGCATTTCAAAACAACTTACTCACGGGACAAAAGTGGAAGATATACGGTGAGGATACCACTCAAAGCACCTGTGTCTATGCTCGGATCGTCAACTTTGACAGCAGAGCGATGTTTGCGTCGGATCATCAAACGACTCTCAGCCAAGGATTCATACAGTGAACTGTACACCACATTTATGAAGGAGTATGAAGAGTTGGGACACATGAGACGCGCACCAAGCGGTCTCATACCAACAGTGCATCATCATGAGCTCACTACTGCTCAGCGATCTGACGAGATGACCTTAGCACATGACGCTTCGGCGTCAGGAGGGTTGAGGGTCTCACAAAGTCAGTCGTTGGAGCACGGTGCAGTTCAACCACCATACTACCTTCCACATCATGGTGTTGTCCGAGAGGACAGTAGTACAACAAAACTGAGAGTTGTGTTCAATGGATCAAGCCCAACATCAACAGGGATATCGCTCAATGACATCCAACACACAGGTGCAAAAGTACAAAAAGACATTGTTGAAGTACTTTTGTGGATCAGAAAATTCAAGTATCTGTTCACCACCGATATCAAGCAGATGTATCGACAGATCAAAGTACATCAGGACGACTGGGATTTACAACGGATCTTGTGGATCGATGACCAGCACAACGTAGTGCCATACCAACTAACCACCGTTACATACGGAACAAGATCAGCTCCATTCCTTGCAATCAGAACAATTCTGCAGCTGGTAGAGGACGAAGGTCATCGATTTCCATTGGCAATTGACCCGATCATTAAGGGCAGATATGTAGACGATATATTTGGAGGAGCAGATCACTATGAAGAGCTTGACGAAATATCAAACCAGGTAACCCACCTTTGCAAGGCGGGCGGGTTCCCATTGGCAAAATGGCACAGCAACAGTAAAGAATTCACACAGCAACCGGATCACCAAGCACCAAAGAGCACAGAGCATTTATTTGAAGATAGCAGTACAAAAATCTTAGGCCTGTCTTGGATACCTTACACAGACACCTTCAAGTACTGTGTAAATCCACCGCTCACAAGTTCCAACGTGACGAAGAGAATCATATTGTCAGAAACTGCTCAACTATATGATCCTCTTGGATTCTTATCACCATTTGTCGTGAGAGCCAAGGTACTGCTCCAAGAATTATGGCTCGAGAAGCTGAAGTGGGACGATACAGTGTCTCCAAACATCACGACAAAGTGGAATGCGTTCAGATTAGAACTCGAACAAGTACCTGATCTTGCTGTCCCTCGCTGGATTCGAACTACAGCGGATTCAACGATAGAACTGCACGGGTTCTCAGATGCATCGCAACTTGCAATGGCAGCTGCTATCTTCATCAAGACGACTGATCCAGGAGGTGCAGTCAGTGTCACATTGGTTTGTGCAAAGTCAAAAGTCGCTCCGCTCAAGAGAATGTCGATTCCTAGGTTGGAATTGACAGCAGCTCTACTCGCTGCAAAGCTCATGAGACATGTACAAACCACACTTGAGATCAATGACGTGAAGAAATTCTTGTGGACCGATTCATTAGTGACATTGACCTGGATCAAATCGCATCCTTCACGGTGGAAAGACTATGTCAGGAATCGAGTGTCAACAATTCAAGATCTTACTCCAAGCAGCGTATGGAGGTTTGTTCCTGGCAAAGAAAATCCAGCCGACTGTGCTTCTAGAGGACTTACGATTTCCCAGCTCCAGAAGCATAAACTGTGGTGGACAGGACCACAGTGGTTACACAACGACGAAAAGTCGTGGCCGAGACAACCAACAGAACAGGATTCACAATCAAGGCAAGAGGAGCGTCCGGGGCTCACTCTCACCGTGGCAACAGTTCAAAAAAAGTATCACTGGGAAATGATTTACAATTTCTCGTCACTTATGAGACTGCTCAGAGTGACAGCAATTTGCTTTAGAGTTGGCCAGATCATCAAGAAGACGCCACGGGCAACACTCTCGTATCCACTTACGCCACACGATATAGAACGTGCGAGAGTGTTTTGGATCAAAGCAACACAAGCAGCATTTTTTCAGGTTGAACTCAAACAGCTCACCTCGGCCAAGCTACCACCATCACATCCTTTCAACCGACTGACTGCCTTTATTGACACACGAGGCATCATTCGTGTTGGAGGAAGAATCGATCAATCGAAGTTGGAACTTGAGACAGTGCACCCAGCAATCCTCCCACGTGAGACATGGTTTACGAATCTGATCATAGCAGATGCGCATCAAAAGACACTCCATGGTGGTACGCAGCTCACCATGAATTACATTCGACGATCATACTGGATCATTGGTGGTAGAGCTCCAGTAAGATCATACATTCTTCGCTGCACTACATGTGCTCGATACCGTGGCATTCGAGCACAACAACTGATGGGTCAGCTCCCCCCAGCGCGGATCACACCGTCCCGACCGTTCTCCACTTCAGGCGTGGACTACGCTGGTCCACTTACCATCAAGACCTGGAAGGGAAAGGGCGCCAAGAAACAGAAAGGATGGCTGTGCATCTTCGTGTGTTTCGTCACTTCGGCTCTGCATCTGGAGGCTGTAAGTGATTACTCAACTGACTCATTTTTAGCTGCTTTTAGACGGTTCACAGGGCGAAGGGGCATCTGCAGAACACTACACAGTGACTGCGGCTCAAACTTCGTTGGAGCGGATGCTGCCTTGAAGAAACTGTTCACCGAGGGAACCGAAGAATCAAACCAACTGTACTGCTCACTAACAGAGAATGGAACAACGTGGAAATTCAATCCACCTGCAGCACCTCACATGGGAGGAAAATGGGAAGCAGCAGTCAAATCTGTCAAACACCATTTGAACCGAACGATAGGAGAGACTGCGCTTACGTATGAAGAACTGATCACATTACTTGCACAAATTGAAGCTGTTCTTAATTCCAGACCATTGGAGCCATTAACAGATGATCCTGACGATGTGTCAGCGCTAACACCAGCTCATTTCCTGATTGGCGAACCAATTGCAACAGTTCCAGAACCATCGCTTATTGACACTGCACCAACAAGGTTGTCACGATGGCAATTCATCCAGCAACGGCTCCAATACTTCTGGTCTAAATGGTCAACTCAGCATCTTCAACGACATCTATCGACATCCAAGTGGCACCACCCATCACACGAGATCAAGGTTGGATCATTGGTACTAATCACAGACGAAAGGCTGCCTCCTACAAAGTGGCCTCTTGCCAGAGTCACTGAGCTACACCCAGGAAAAGATGGGCTGACTCGTGTGGTGTCGCTCAAGACGGCCACAACTACGTTGACAAGACCGATCACCAAACTTGCGATTCTGCCTGCACCAGCTCAAGCAGAACAATTCAAGAAAATCAGCGACACAGTCGCTGATGGCGGGCGGAATGTTGCGTATTGAGAGCGGCTCGATAGAAGAGCGCAGTAGTGACTATATGTCACTGTCGGCACGGATCATTTGAATAAAGAGTGACGGCAGGTCCTGGCGACACTGCCCCACTCTAGATCGCAATCGATACACTGCTCGATGAATGGCTCGCCTATCAGCGGCTCGCGTGACGCGCTATTGTCCACACAAAGGGACAAATCATCTTCGCGAACAACTCTTAGAAAAAACGTCGTGCTTCCGTCCGCATCGATTCGGCACGAGGATCTTTCCCGCGAAATCGATCGGCCATTATCGTCTTACACTTGGTGCTGTACACACGTGTGCAAAATTGAGTTGTGAGTGAGAGAGCGAGAAATTCATCTGGGCAGTTAAGAAACATCATAGCAAATTAACAGGCAGGTTCACCCTCAAAATTTTGTAATCATTTTCATTGTTAATTTGCTGGCATTATTGTAACAGATCAGCGACAAGACCAGCACGTTTTTCGTTGAACCGTTCGCAGGCGACTGTGTGGTTCCGCATTTAGCGACCTGTGATTCTATACAATCGGTAATTCATTTTGTTGCTGTTTCTATCAGATCACTGTACATCTATTTATTTATTTATTGTGAATTAATCACCGTGTGTACTCTTACAATAGAAAAACTCAGCAAGTAATCCAGTGCAGTGGCTGATTGAGCAGCTCACAAGCACTTCGCCTAACATAGAGAAAAGGTACTTTTCATATTCAACTGCGCTTATTCTTTTAATAAAAGTACAGAACACAGCATCTTGTTCAATTATTTCTGCTTGCCTGTCACCAGACTCTTTATTCGAATCCGGCTCTTGTCCCTTTCTTTTACCATCTTGAATTAATAATACTGTCCACTATCATCTCTACCAAACAGATCGAAACCTTTGACAGTAATACATTTTCTTGAAGCTCTTGACGCGTACTTTCAGATAGGACTATCAGCGAAAGCCCATCATCAAAAAAATTTGTTTCAGTACTAGTGGTCGACCAAGGCGATTCGTCGATTAATCAAGTCTTTGGTTTTTTGGCTGTAACTCCAAAAATAATGAACTTAGAAGGCTCTGCCTGCGATTTTTGTGATCCGCTTTCCGTCCCCTTTAAGCGTGCGTAAGCACAAGTCGACCGAAAATTTTTCTAGTTTTTGCCGAAATAAAATGTGAGGGGCAAGTATCCTTTAACGTTTTCTCGATTTTCTTGAATCGCCTGTAACTTTCGAACCAGCGATCGAAACCTTTGATAGTCATACATTTTCTTGAAGCTCTTGGCGCGTACTTTCAGATAGGACTATCAGCGAAAGCCCATCATCAATAAAAATTGTTTCAGTACTAGTGGTCGACCAAGGCAATTCGTCGATTAATCAAGTCTTTGGTTTTTTGGCTGTAACTCCGAAAATAATGCACTTAGAAGGCTCTGCCTGCGATTTTTGTGATCCTCTTTCGGTCCTCTTTAGGCATGCGTAAGCACAAGTCGACCGAAAAACATTCCAGTTTTTGCCGAAATGAAATGTAAGGGATATGTATCCCTTAACGTCTTCTCGATTTTCCTGAATCGCCTGTAACTTTCGAACCAGCGATCGATACCTGTGATAATCATACATTTTCTTGAAGCTCTTGACGCGTACTTTACGGTAGGACTATCACCGAAAACCCATATTTAAAAAAAAATGTTTAGTACTAGTGGTCGACCAACGCGATTCGTCGATTAATCAAGTCTTTGGTTTTTGGGCTGTAACTCCGAAAATAATGCACTTAGAAGGCTCTGCTTCCGATTTTTGTGATCCTCTTTCCATCCTCTTTAAGCGTGCGTAAGCACAAGTCGACCGAAACACTTTCCATTATTTGCCGAAATAAAATGTAAGGGGTATGTATCCCTTAACGTTGACTCGGTTTTCTTGAATCGCCTGTAGCTATCGAACCAGCGATCGAAACCTATGATAATCAAACATTTTCTTGAAGCTCTTGACGCGTACTTAAAGACAGGACTATCAGCGAAAGCCCATCTTTAAAAAAAACTGTTTCAGTAGAAGTGGTCGACCAAGGCTCGTCGTCCATTAATTAGGTCATTGGTTTTTGGGCTGTAATTTTGACAATAATGCACTTAGAAGGCTTAGCCTGCGATTTTTGTGATCCTCTTTCCGTCCCTTTAAGCGTGCGTATGCACAAGTCGACCGAAAAACTTTCCAGTTTTGCCGAAATAAAATGTAAGGGGCAAGTATCCATTAACGTTTTCTCGATTTTCTCGAACAGCCTGTTACTTTCGAACCAGCGATCGAAACCTTTGATAATCATACATTTTCTTGAAGCTCTTTACGCGTACTCTAAGGTAGGACTATCAGCGAAAGCCCGTTTCAAAAAAAATTGTTTCAGTGCTAGTGGTCGACCGAAGCGATTCGTCGATTAATCAAGTCTTTGGTTTTTTGGCTGTAACTCCAAAAATAATGCACTTAGAAGGCTCTGCCTGCGATTTTTGTGATCCGCTTTCCGTCCTCTTTAGGCATGCGTAAGCACAAGTCGACCGAAAAACTTTCCCGTTTTTGCCGAAATAAAATGTAAGGGGCAAGTATCCCTTACCGTCTTCTCGATTTTCCTGAATCGCCTGTAACTTTTGAACCAGCGATCGAAACCTTTGATAGTCATACATTTTCTTGAAGCTCTTCACGCGTACTTTCAGATAGGACTATCAGCGAAAGCCCATCATCAATAAAAATTGTTTCAGTGATAGTGGTCGACCGAGGCGATTCGTCGATTAATCAAGTCTTTGGTTTTTGGGCTGTAACTCCGAAAATAATGCACTTAGAAGGCTCTGCCTGCGATTTTTGTGATCCTCTTTCCGTCCTCTTTAGGCGTGCGTAAGCCCAAGTCGACCGAAAAACTTTCCAGTTTTTGCCGAAATGAAATGTAAGGGATATGTATCCCTTAACGTCTTCTCGATTTTCCTGAATCGCCTGTAACTTTCGAACCAGCGATCGATACCTTTGATAATCATACATTTTCTTGAAGCTCTTGACGCGTACTTTACGGTAGGACTATCACCGAAAACCCATATTTAAAAAAAAATGTTCAGTATTAGTGGTCGACCAAGGCGATTCGTCGATTAATCAAGTCTTTGGTTTTTTGGCTGTAACTCCGAAAATAATGCACTTAGAACGCTCTGCCTGCGATTTTTGTGATCCTCTTTCCGTCCTCTTTAGGCATGCGTAAGCACAAGTCGACTGAAAAACATTCCAGTTTTTGCCGAAATGAAATGTAAGGGATATGTATCCCTTAACGTCTTCTCGATTTTCCTGAATCGCCTATAACTTTCGAACCAGCGATCGATACTTGTGATAATCATACATTTTCTTGAAGCTCTTGACGCGTACTTTACGGTAGGACTATCACCGAAAACCCATATTTAAAAAAAAATGTTCAGTACTAGTGGTCGACCAACGCGATTCGTCGATTAATCAAGTCTTTGGTTTTTGGGCTGTAACTCCAAAAATAATGCACTTAGAAGGCTCTGCCTCCGATTTTTGTGATCCGCTTTCCGTCCTCTTTAAGCGTGTGTAAGCACAAGTCGACCGAAAATTTTTCTAGTTTTTGCCGAAATAAAATGTAAGGGGCACGTATCCTTTAACGTTTTCTCGATTTTCTTGAATCGCCTGTAACTTTTGAACCAGCGATCGAAACCTTTGATAGTCATACATTTTCTTGAAGCTCTTGACGCGTACTTTCAGATAGGACTATCAGCGAAAGCCCATCATCAATAAAAATTGTTTCAGTACTAGTGGTCGACCAAGGCAATTCGTCGATTAATCAAGTCTTTGGTTTTTTGGCTGTAACTCCGAAAATAATGCACTTAGAAGGCTCTGCCTGCGATTTTTGTGATCCTCTTTCCGTCCTCTTTAGGCATGCGTAAGCACAAGTCGACCGAAAAACTTTCCAGTTTTTGCCGAAATAAAATGTAAGGGGCAAGTATCCCTTACCGTTTTCTCGATTTTCTTGAATTGCCTGTAACTTTCGAACCAGCGATCGAAACCTTTGATAATCATACATTTTCTTGAAGCTCTTGACGCGTTCTTTAACATAGGACTATCAGCGAAAGCCCATCATCAACAGAAATTGTTTCAGTACTAGTGGTCGACCAAGGCGATTCGTCGATTAATCAAGTCTTTGGTTTTTTGGCTGTAACTCCAAAAATAATGAACTTAGAAGGCTCTGCCTGCGATTTTTGTGATCCTCTTTCCGTTCTCTTTAGGCATGCGTAAGCACAAGTCGACCGAAAAACTTTCCAGTTTTTGCCGAAATAAAATGTAAGGGGCAAGTATCCCTTACCGTTTTTGATTTTCTTGAATTGCCTGTAACTTTCGAACCAGCGATCGAAACCTTTGATAATCATACATTTTCTTGAAGCTCTATACGCGTACTTTGAGGTAGGACTATCAGCGAAAGCCCGTCTTCAAAAAAAATTGTACAGGACTAGTGGTCGACCAAGGCGATTAGTCGATTAATCAAGTCTTCGGTTTTTTGGCTGTAACTCCGAAAATAATGCACTTAGAAGGCTCTGCCTGCGATTTTTGTGATCCTCTTTCCGTCCCTTTTAAGCGTGCGTAAGCACAAGTCCACCGAAAAACTTTCCAGTTTTTGCCGAAATAAAATGTAAGGGGCAAGTATCCCTTACCGTTTTCTCGATTTTCTGGAATTGCCTGTAACCTTCGAAACAGCGATCGAAACCTTTGATAATCATACATTTTCATGAAGCTCTTGACGCGTAGTTTAAGGTAGGACTATCACCGAAAACCCATATTTAAAAAAAAAATATTTCAGTGCTAGTGGTCGACCGAGGCGATTCGTCGATTAATCAAGTCTTTGGTTTTTTGGCTGTAACTCCGAAAATAATGCACTTAGAAGGCTCTGCCTGCGATTTTTGTGATCCTCTTTCCGTTCTCTTTAGGCATGCGTAAGCACAAGTCGACCGAAAAACTTTCCAGTTTTTGCCGAAATAAAATGTAAGGGGCAAGTATCCCTTACCGTTTTTGATTTTCTTGAATTGCCTGTAACTTTCGAACCAGCGATCGAAACCTTTGATAATCATACATTTTCTTGAAGCTCTATACGCGTACTTTGACGTAGGACTATCAGCGAAAGCCCGTCTTCAAAAAAAATTGTTTCAGCGCTAGTGGTCGACCGAGGCGATTCGTCGATTAATCAAGTCTTTGGTTTTTTGGCTGTAACTCCGAAAATAATGCACTTAGAAGGCTCTGCCTGCGATTTTTGTGGTCCTCTTTCCGTCCTCTGTAGGCATGCGTAAGCACAAGTCGAACGAAAAACTTTCAATTATTTGCCGAAATAAAATGTAAGGGGTATGTATCCCTTACCGTTTCCTCTTTTTTCTTTAATCGCCTGCTACTTTCGAACCAGCGGTCGAAACCTTTGATAGTCATACATTTTCGGGAAGCTCTTGATGCGTACTTCAAGATATTACTATCAGCGACATCCCATCTTCAATAAAAAATTGTTTCAGTAGTAGTGGTCGACCGAGGCGATTCGTCGATTAATCAAGTCTTTGGTTTTTTGGCTGTAACTCCGAAAATAATGCACTTAGAAGGCTCTGCCTGCGATTTTTGTGATCCTCTTTCCGTCCCCTTTAAGCGTGCGTAAGCACAAGTCGACCGAAAACTTTTCCAGTATTTGCCGAAATAAAATGTAAGGGGCAAGTATCCTTTAACGTTTTCTCGATTTTCTTGAATCGCCTGTAACTTTCGAACTAGCGATCGAAACCTTTGACAGTAATACATTTTCTTGAAGCTCTTGCCGCGTTCTTTAAAATAGGGCTATCAGCGAAAGCCCATCTTTAAAAAAAATTGTTTCAGTGTTAGTGGTCGACCGAGGCGATTCGTCGATTAATCAAGTCTTTGGTTTTTTGGCTGTAACTCCGAAAATAATGCACTTAGAAGGCTCTGCCTGCGATTTTTGTGATCCTCTTTCCGTCCTCTTTAGGCATGCGTAAGCACAAGTCGACTGAAAAACATTCCAGTTTTTGCCGAAATGAAATGTAAGGGATATGCATCCCTTAACGTCTTCTCGATTTTCCTGAATCGCCTGTAACTTTCGAACCAGCGATCGATACCTGTGATAATCATACATTTTCTTGAAGCTCTTGACGCGTACTTTACGGTAGGACTATCACCGAAAACCCATATTTAAAAAAAAATGTTCAGTACTAGTGGGCGACCAACGCGATTCGTCGATTAATCAAGTCTTTGGTTTTTTGGCTGTAACTCCGAAAATAATGCACTTAGAAGGCTCTGCCTCCGATTTTTGTGATCCGCTTTCCGTCCCCTTTAAGCGTGCGTAAGCACAAGTCGACCGAAAATTTTTCCAGTTTTTGCCCAAATAAAATGTAAGGGGCAAGTATCCTTTAACGTTTTCTCGATTTTCATGAATCGCCTGTAACTTTCGAACCAGCGATCAAAACCTTTGACAGTAATACATTTTCTTGAAGCTCTGGACGCGTTCTTTTAAATAGGGCTATCAGCGAAAGCCCATCTTTAAAAAAAATTGTTTCAGTGCTAGTGGTCGACCGAGGCGATTCGTCGATTAATCAAGTCTTTGGTTTTTTGGCTGTAACTCCGAAAATAATGCACTTAGAAGGCTCTGCCTACGATTTTTGTGATCCACTTTCCGTTCTCTGTAGGCATGCGTAAGCACAAGTCGACCGAAAAACTTTCCAGTTTTTGCCGAAATAAAATGTAAGGGGCAAGTATCCCTTACCGTTTTTTGATTTTCATGAATCGCCTGTAACTTTTGAACCAGCGATCGAAACCTTTGACAGTAATACATTTTCTTGAAGCTCTTGACGCGTTCTTTTAAATAGGGCTATCAGCGAAAGCCCGTCTTTAAAAAAATTGTTTCAGTGCTAGTGGTCGACCGAGGCGATTCGTCGATTAATCAAGTCTTTGGTTTTTTGGCTGTAACTCCGAAAATAATGCACTTAGAAGGCTCTGCCTACGATTTTTGTGATCCACTTTCCGTTCTCTGTAGGCATGCGTAAGCACAAGTCGACCGAAAAACTTTCCAGTTTTTGCCGAAATAAAATGTAAGGGGCAAGTATCCCTTACCGTTTTCTAGATTTTCTTGAGTCGCCTGTAACTTTCGAACCAGCGATCGAAACCTTTGATAATCATACATTTTCTTGAAGCTCTTTACGCGTACTCTAAGGTAGGCCTATCAGCGAAGGCCCGTTTCAAAAAAAATTGTTTCAGTGCTAGTGGTCGACCGAAGCGATTCGTCGATTAATCAAGTCTTTTGTTTTTTGGCTGTAACTCCGAAAATAATGCACTTAGAAGGCTCTGCCTGCGATTTTTGTGATCCTCTTTCCGTCCTCGTTAGGCATGCGTAAGCACAAGTCGACCGAAAAACTTTCCAGTTTTTGCCGAAATAAAATGTAAGGGGCAAGTATCCCTTACCGTTTTCTCGATTTTCTGGAATTGCCTGTAACTTTCGAACCAGCGATCGAAACCTTTGATAATCATACATTTTCTTGAAGCTCTTGACGCGTACTTTAAGGTAGGACTATCACCGAAAGCCCATATTTAAAAAAAAATGTTCAGTACTAGTGGTCGACCAACGCGATTCGTCGATTAATCAAGTCTTTTGTTTTTTGGCTGTAACTCCGAAAATAATGCACTTAGAAGGCTCTGCCTGCGATTTTTGTGATCCTCTTTCCGTCCCTTTTACGCGTGCGTAAGCACAAGTCCACCGAAAAACTTTCCAGTTTTTACCGAAATAAAATGTAAGGGGCAAGTATCCCTTACCGTTTTTTGATTTTCTTGAGTCGCCTGTAACTTTCGAACCAGCGATCGAAACCTTTGATAATCATACATATTCTTGAAGCTCTTTACCCGTACTTGGAGGTAGGACTATCAGCGAAAGCCCGTCTCCAAAAAAATTGTTTCAGTACTAGTGGTCGACCGAGGCGATTCGTCGATTAATCAAGTCTTTGGTTTTTTGGCTGTAACTCCGAAAATAATGCACTTAAAAGGCTCTGCCTCCGATTTTTGTGATCCGCTTTCCGTCCCCTTTAAGCGTGCGTAAGCACAAGTCGACCGAAAATTTTTCCAGTTTTTGCCGAAATAAAATGTAAGGGGCAAGTATCCTTTAACGTTTTCTCGATTTTCTTGAATCGCCTGTAACTTTCGAACCAGCGATCGAAACCTTTGACAGTAATACATTTTCTTGAAGCTCTTGACGCGTACTTTCAGATAGGACTATCAGCGAAAGCCCATCATCAAAAAAATTTGTTTCAGTACTAGTGGTCGACCAAGGCGATTCGTCGATTAATCAAGTCTTTGGTTTTTTGGCTGTAACTCCGAAAATAATGCACATAGAAGGCTCTGCCTGCGATTTTTGTGATCCTCTTTCCGTCCTCTTTAGGCATCCGTAAGAACAAGTCGACCGAAAAACTTTCCAGTTTTTGCCGAAGTAAAATGTAAGGGGCAAGTATCCCTTACCGTTTTCTAGATTTTCTTGAGTCGCCTGTAACTTTCGAACCAGCGATCGAAACCTTTGATAATCATACATTTTCTTGAAGCTCTTTACGCGTACTTTGAGGTAGGACTATCAGCGAAAGCCCGTCTTCAAAAAAAATTATTTCAGTGCTAGTGGTCGACCGAGGCGATTCGTCGATTAATCAAGTCTTTGGTTTTTTGGCTGTAACTCCGAAAATAATGCACTTAGAAGGCTCTGCCTGCGGTTTTTGTGATCCTCTTTCCGTCCCCTTTAAGCGTGCGTAAGCACAAGTCGACCGAAAATTTTTCCAGTTTTTGCCGAAATAAAATGTAAGGGGCAAGTATCCTTTAACGTTTTCTCGATTTTCTTGAATCGCCTGTAACTTTCGAACCAGCGATCGAAACCTTTGACAGTAATACATTTTCTTGAAGCTCTTGTCGCGTACTTTCAGATAGGACTATCAATGAAAGCCCATCATCAAAAAAAATTGTTTCAGTACTAGTGGTCGACCAAGGCGATTCGTCGATTAATCAAGTCTTTGGTTTTTTGGCTGTAACTCCAAAAATAATGAACTTAGAAGGCTCTGCCTGCGATTTTTGTGATCCGCTTTCCGTCCCCTTTAAGCGTGCGTAAGCACAAGTCGACCGAAAATTTTTCCAGTTTTTGCCGAAATAAAATGTAAGGGGCAAGTATCCTTTAACGTTTTCTCGATTTTCTTGAGTCGCCTGTAACTTTCGAACCAGCGATCGAAACCTTTGATAATCATACATTTTCTTGAAGCTCTTTACGCGTACTTTGAGGTAGGACTATCAGCGAAAGCCCGTCTTCAAAAAAAATTGTTTCAGTGCTAGTGGTCGACCGAGGCGATTCGTCGATTAATCAAGTCTTTGGTTTTTTGGCTGTAACTCCGAAAATAATGCACTTAGAAGGCTCTGCCTGCGATTTTTGTGATCCTCTTTTCGTCCCCTTTAAGAGTGCGTAAGCACAAGTCGAACGAAAATTTTTCCAGTTTTTGCCGAAATAAAATGTAAGGGGCAAGTATCCCTTACCGTTTTTTGATTTTCTTGAGTCGCCTGTAACTTTCGAACCAGCGATCGAAACCTTTGATAATCATACATTTTCTTGAAGCTCTTTACCGGTACTTTGAGGTAGGACTATCAACGAAAGCCCGTCTCCAAAAAAATTGTTTCAGTACTAGTGGTCGACCGAGGCGATTCGTCGATTAATCAAGTCTTTGGTTTTTTGGCTGTAACTCCGAAAATAATGCACTTAGAAGGCTCTGCCTCCAATTTTTGTGATCCGCTTTCCGTCCCCTTTGAGCGTGCGTAAGCACAAGTCGACCGAAAATTTTTCCAGTTTTTGCCGAAATAAAATGTAAGGGGCAAGTATCCTTTAACGTTTTCTCGATTTTCTTGAATCGCCTGTAATTTTCAAACCAGCGATCGAAACCTTTGACAGTCATACATTTTCTTGACGCTCTTGACGCGTACTTTCCGATAGGACTATCAGAGAAAGCCCATCATCAAAAAAAATGGTTTCAGTGCTAGTGGTCGACCGAGGCGATTCGTCGATTAATCAAGTCTTTGGTTTTTGGGATGTAACTCCGAAAATAATGCACTTAGAAGGCTCTTCTTGCGATTTTTGTGATCCTCTTGCCGCCCTCTTTAGGCAAGCGTAAGCACAAGTCGACCGAAAAACTTTCCAGTTCTTGCCGAAATGAAATGTAAGGGATATGTATCCCTTAACGTCTTCTCGATTTTCCTGAATCGCCTGTAACTTTCGAACCAGCGATCGATACCTTTGATAATCATACATTTTCTTGAAGCTCTTGACGCGTACTTTACGGTAGGACTATCACCGAAAACCCATATTTAAAAAAAAATGTTCAGTATTAGTGGTCGACCAAGGCGATTCGTCGATTAATCAAGTCTTTGGTTTTTTGGCTGTCACTCCGAAAATAATGCACTTAGAAGGCTCTGCCTGCGATTTTTGTGATCCTCTTTCCGTCCCCTTTAAGCGAGCGTAAGCACAAGTCGACCGAAAACTTTTCCAGTTTTTGCCGAAATAAAATGTAAGGGGCAAGTATCCTTTAACGTTTTCTCGATTTTCTTGAATCGCCTGTAACTTTCGAACCAGCGATCGAAACCTTTGACAGTAATACATTTTCTTGAAGCTCTTGCCGCGTTCTTTAAGATAGGGCTATCAGCGAAAGCCCATCTTTAAAAAAAATTGTTTCAGTGTTAGTGGTCGACCGAGGCGATTCGTCGATTAATCAAGTCTTTGGTTTTTTGGCTGTAACTCCGAAAATAATGCACTTAGAAGGCTCTGCCTGCGATTTTTGTGATCCTCTTTCCGTTCTCTTTAGGCATGCGTAAGCACAAGTCGACTGAAAAACATTCCAGTTTTTGCCGAAATGAAATGTAAGGGATATGTATCCCTTAACGTCTTCTCGATTTTCCTGAATCGCCTGTAACTTTCGAACCAGCGATCGATACCTGTGATAATCATACATTTTCTTGAAGCTCTTGACGCGTACTTTACGGTAGGACTATCACCGAAAACCCATATTTAAAAAAAAATGTTCAGAACTAGTGGTCGACCAACGCGATTCGTCGATTAATCAAGTCTTTGGTTTTTGGGCTGTAACTCCGAAAATAATGCACTTAGAAGGCTCTGCCTCCGATTTTTGTGATCCGCTTTCCGTCCCCTTTAAGCGTGCGTAAGCACAAGTCGACCGAAAATTTTTCCAGTTTTTGCCGAAATAAAATGTAAGGGGCAAGTATCCTTTAACGTTTTGTCGATTCTCTTGAATCGTCTGTAACTTTCGAACCAGCTATCGAAACCTTTGATAGTCATACATTTTCTTGAAGCTCTTGACGCGTACTTTCAGATAGGACTATCAGCGAAAGCCCATCATCAATAAAAATTGTTTCAGTACTAGTGGTCGACCAAGGCAATTCGTCGATTAATCAAGTCTTTGGTTTTTTGGCTGTAACTCCGAAAATAATGCACTTAGAAGGCTCTGCCTGCGATTTTTGCGATCCTCTTTCCGTCCTCTTTAGGCATGCGTAAGCACAAGTCGACCGAAAAACATTCCAGTTTTTGCCGAAATGAAATGTAAGGGATATGTATCCCTTAACGTCTTCTCGATTTTCTTGAGTCGCCTGTAACTTTCGAACCAGCGATCGAAACCTTTGATAATCATACATCTTCTTGAAGCTCTTGACGCGTTCTGTAAGATAGGACTATCACCGAAAGCCCATATTTAAAAAAAAAAGTTCAGTACTAGTGGTCGACCAAGGCGATTCGTCGATTAATCAAGTCTTTGGTTTTTTGGCTGTAACTCAGAAAATAATGCACTTAGAAGGCTCTGCCTGCGATTTTTGTGATCCTCTTTCCGTCCTCTTTAGGCATGCGTAAGCACAAGTCGACCGGAAAACTTTCCAGTTTTTGCAGAAATAAAATGTAAGGGGCAAGTATCCCTTACCGTTTTCTCGATTTTCTTGAATTGCCTGTAACTTTCGAACCAGCGATCGAAACCTTTGATAATCATACATTTTCTTGAAGCTCTTGACGCGTACTTTACGGTAGGACTATCACCGAAAGCCCATATTTAAAAAAAAATGTTCAGTACTAGTGGTCGACCAACGCGATTCGTCGATTAATCAAGTCTTTGGTTTTTTGGCTGTAACTCCAAAAATAATGCACTTAGAAGGCTCTGCCTGCGATTTTTGTGATCCGCTTTCCGTCCTCTTTAGGAATGCGTAAGCACAAGTCGACCGAAAAACTTTCCCGTTTTTGCCGAAATAAAATGTAAGGGGCAAGTATCCCTTACCGTTTTCTCGATTTTCTGGAATTGCCTGTAACTTTCGAACCAGCGATCGAAACCTTTGATAATCATACATTTTCTTGAAGCTCT
The DNA here is from genome assembly GCA_914767735.1 of Anoplius nigerrimus. Taxonomy (NCBI): domain Eukaryota; kingdom Metazoa; phylum Arthropoda; class Insecta; order Hymenoptera; family Pompilidae; genus Anoplius; species Anoplius nigerrimus. The sequence continues at coordinate 297,545 of OU612079.1, read as the reverse complement.
TGACGCGTACTTTAAGGTAGGACTATCACCGAAAGCCCATATTTAAAAAAAAATGTTCAGTACTAGTGATCGACCAACGCGATTCGTCGATTAATTATGTCTTTGGTTTTTTGGCTGTAACTCCGAAAATAATGCACTTAGAAGGCTCTGCCTTCGATTTTTGTGATCCGCTTTCCGTCCCCTTTAAGCGTGCGTAAGCACAAGTCGACCGAAAATTTTTCCAGTTTTTGCCGAAATAAAATGTGAGGGGCAAGTATCCTTTAACGTTTTCTCGATTTTCTTGAATCGCCTGTAACTTTCGAACCATCGATCGAAACCTTTGACAGTAATACATTTTCTTGAAGCTCTTGACGTGTACTTTCAGATAGGACTATCAGCGAAAGCCCATCATCAAAAAAATTTGTTTCAGTACAAGTGGTCGACCAAGGCGATTCGTCGATTAATCAAGTCTTTGGTTGTTTGGCTGTAACTCCGAAAATAATGCACATAGAAGGCTCTGCCTGCGATTTTTGTGATCCTCTTTCCGTCCTCTTTAGGCATGCGTAAGAACAAGTCGACCGAAAAACTTTCCAGTTTTTGCCGAAATAAAATGTAAGGCTCAAGTATCCCTTACCGTTTTCTAGATTTTCTTGAGTCGCCTGTAACTTTCGAACCAGCGATCGAAACCTTTGATAATCATACATTTTCTTGAAGCTCTTTACGCGTACTTTGAGGTAGGACTATCAGCGAAAGCCCGTCTTCAAAAAAAATTGTTTCAGTGCTAGTGGTCGACCGAGGCGATTCGTCGATTAATCAAGTCTTTGGTTTTTTGGCTGTAACTCCGAAAATAATGCACTTAGAAGGCTCTGCCTGCGATTTTTGTGATCCTCTTTCCGTCCACTTTAAGCATGCGTAAGCACAAGTCGACCGAAAATTTTTCCAGTTTTTGCCGAAATAAAATGTATGGGGCAAGTATCCTTTAACGTTTTCTCGATTTTCTTGAATCGCCTGTAACTTTCGAACCAGCGATCGAAACCTTTGACAGTAATACATTTTCTTGAAGCTCTTGACGCGTACTTTCAGATAGGACTATCAATGAAAGCCCATCATCAAAAAAAATTGTTACAGTACTAGTGGTCGACCAAGGCGATTCGTCGATTAATCAAGTCTTTGGTTTTTTGGCTGTAACTCCGAAAATAATGCACTTAGAAGGCTCTGCCTGCGAGTTTTGCGATCCTCTTTCCATCCTCTTTAAGCGTGCGTAAGCACAAGTCGACCGAAACACCTTCCATTATTTGCCGAAATAAAATGTAAGGGGTATGTATCCCTTAACGTTGACTCGGTTTTCTTGAATCGCCTGTAGCTATCGAACCAGCGATCGAAACCTATGATAATCAAACATTTTCTTGAAGCTCTTGACGCGTACTTAAAGACAGGACTATCAGCGAAAGCCCATCTTTAAAAAAAACTGTTTCAGTAGAAGTGGTCAACCAAGGCTCGTCGTCCATTAATTAGGTCATTGGTTTTTGGGCTGTAATTTTGACAATAATGCACTTAGAAGGCTTAGCCTGCGATTTTTGTGATCCTCTTTCCGTCCCTTTAAGCGTGCGTATGCACAAGTCGACCGAAAAACTTTCCAGTTTTTGCCGAAATAAAATGTAAGGGGCAAGTATCCATTAACGTTTTCTCGATTTTCTCGAACAGCCTGTAACTTTCGAACCAGCGATCGGAACCTTTGATAATTATACATTTTCTTGAAGCTCTTGACGCGTTCCTTAAGATAGGACTATCAGTGAAAGCCCATCATCAAAAAAACTTGTTTCAGTACTAGTGGTCGACCAAGGCGATTCGTCGATTAATCAAGTCTTTGGTTTTTTGGCTGTAACTCCAAAAATAATGCACTTAGAAGGCTCTGCCTGCGATTTTTGTGATCCACTTTCCGTCCTCTGTAGGCATGCGTAAGCACAAGTCGAACGAAAAACTTTCCAGTTTTTGCCGAAATAAAATGTAAGGGGCAAGTATCCCTTACCGTTTTCTCGATTTTCTTGAATCGCCTGTAACCTTCGAAACAGCGATCGAAACCTTTGATAATCATACATTTTCATGAAGCTCTTGACGCGTACTGTAAGGTAGGACTATCACCGAAAACCCATATTTAAAAAAAAAATGTTTCAGTGCTAGTGGTCGACCGAGGCGATTCGTCGATTAATCAAGTCTTTGGTTTTTCGGCTGTAACTCCGAAAATAATGCACTTAGAAGGCTCTGCCTGCGATTTTTCTGATCCTCTTTCCGTCCTCCTTAAGCGAGCGTAAGCACAAGTCGACCGAAACACTTTCCATTTTTTGCCGAAATAAAATGTAAGGGGTATGTATCCTTTACCGTTTCCTCGATTTTCTTTAATCGCCTGTTACTTTCAAACCAGCGATCGAAACCTTTGATAATCCCACATTTTCTTGAAGCTCTTGACGCGTTCTGTAAGGTAGGACTATCACCGAAAGCCCATATTTAAAAAAAAATGTTCAGTACTAGTGGTCGACCAAGGCGATTCGTCGATTAATCAAGTCTTTGGTTTTTTGGCTGTAACTCCGAAAATAATGCACTTAGAAGGCTCTGCCTGCGATTTTTGTGATCCTCTTTCCGTCCTCTTTAGGCATGCGTAAGCACAAGTCGACCGAAAAACTTTCCAGTTTTTGCCGAAATGAAATGTAAGGGATATGTATCCCTTAACGTCTTCTCGATTTTCCTGAATCGCCTGTAACTTTCGAACCAGCGATCGAAACCTTTGATAATCATACATTTTCTTGAAGCTCTTGACGCGTACTTTAAGGTAGGACTATCACCGAAAGCCCATATTTAAAAAAAAATGTTCAGGACTAGTGATCGACCAACGCGATTCGTCGATTAATTATGTCTTTGGTTTTTTGGCTGTAACTCCGAAAATAATGCACTTAGAAGGCTCTGCCTTCGATTTTTGTGATCCGCTTTCCGTCCCCTTTGAGCGTGCGTAAGCACAAGTCGACCGAAAATTTTTCCAGTTTTTGCCGAAATAAAATGTAAGGGGCAAGTATCCTTTAACGTTTTCTCGATTTTCTTGAATCGCCTGTAACTTTCGAACCATCGATCGAAACCTTTGACAGTAATACATTTTCTTGAAGCTCTTGACGCGTACTTTCAGATAGGACTATCAGCGAAAGCCCATCATCAAAAAAATTTGTTTCAGTACTAGTGGTCGACCAAGGCGATTCGTCGATTAATCAAGTCTTTGGTTTTTTGGCTGTGACTCCGAAAATAATGCACTTAGAAGGCTCTGCCTGCGATTTTTGTGATCCTCTTTCCGTCCCCTTTAAGCTTGCGTAAGCACAAGTCGGCCGAAAGCTTTTCCAGTTTTTGCCGAAATAAAATGTAAGGGGCAAGTATCCTTTAACGTTTTCTCGATTTTCTTGAATCGCCTGTAACTTTCCAACCAGCGATCGAAACCTTCGACAGTAATACATTTTCTTGAAGCTCTTGCCGCGTTCTTTAAAATAGGGCTATCAGCGAAAGCCCATCATCAATAAAAATTGTTTCAGTACTAGTGGTCGACCAAGGCAATTCGTCGATTAATCAAGTCTTTGGTTTTTTGGCTGTAACTCCGAAAATAATGCACTTAGAAGGCTCTGCCTGCGATTTTTGTGATCCTCTTTCCGTCCTCTTTAGGCATGCGTAAGCACAAGTCGAACGAAAAACATTCCAGTTTTTGCCGAAATGAAATGTAAGGGATATGTATCCCTTAACGTCTTCTCGATTTTCTTGAGTCGCCTGTAACTTTCGAACCAGCGATCGAAACCTTTGATAATCATACATCTTCTTGAAGCTCTTGACGCGTTCTGTAAGATAGGACTATCACCGAAAGCCCATATTTAAAAAAAAAAGTTCAGTACTAGTGGTCGACCAAGGCGATTCGTCGATTAATCAAGTCTTTGGTTTTTTGGCTGTAACTCCGAAAATAATGCACTTAGAAGGCTCTGCCTGCGATTTTTGTGATCCACATTCCGTCCCTTTAAGCGTGCGTATGCACAAGTCGTCCGAAAAACTTTCCAGTTTTTGCCGAAATAAAATGTAAGGGGCAAGTATCCATTAACGTTTTCTCGATTTTCTCGAACAGCCTGTAACTTTCGAACCAGCGATCGGAACCTTTGATAATTATACATTTTCTTGAAGCTCTTGACGCGTTCCTTAAGATAGGACTATCAGTGAAAGCCCATCATCAAAAAAAATTGTTTCAGTACTAGTGGTCGACCAAGGCGATTCGTCGATTAATCAAGTCTTTGGTTTTTTGGCTGTAACTCCAAAAATAATGCACTTAGAAGGCTCTGCCTGCGATTTTTGTGATCCTCTTTCCGTCCTCTTTAAGCGTGCGTAAGCACAAGTCGACCGAAACACTTTCCATTTTTTGCCGAAATAAAATGTAAGGGGTATGTATCCTTTACCGTTTCCTCGATTTTCTTTAATCGCCTGTTACTTTCAAACCAGCGATCGAAACCTTTGATAATCCCACATTTTCTTGAAGCTCTTGACGCGTTCTGTAAGATAGGACTATCACCGAAAGCCCATATTTAAAAAAAAATGTTCAGTACTAGTGGTCGACCAAGGCGATTCGTCGATTAATCAAGTCTTTGGTTTTTTGGCTGTAACTCCGAAAATAATGCACTTAGAAGGCTCTGCCTGCGATTTTTGTGATCCTCTTTCCGTCCTCCTTAGGCATGCGTAAGCCCAAGTCGACTGAAAAACTTTCCAGTTTTTGCCGAAATGAAATGTAAGGGATATGTATCCCTTAACGTCTTCTCGATTTTCCTGAATCGCCTGTAACTTTCGAACCAGCGATCGATACCTTTGATAATCATACATTTTCTTGAAGCTCTTGACGCGTACTTTACGGTAGGACTATCACCGAAAACCCATATTTAAAAAAAAATGTTCAGTATTAGTGGTCGACCAAGGCGATTCGTCGATTAATCAAGTCTTTGGTTTGTTGGCTGTAACTCCGAAAATAATGCACTTAGAAGGCTCTGCCTGCGATTTTTGTGATCCTCTTTCCGTCCTCTTTAGGCATGCGTAAGCACAAGTCGACCGAAAAACTTTCCAGTTTTTGCCGAAATAAAATGTAAGTGGCAAGTATCCCTTACCGTTTTCTCGATTTTCTTGAATTGCCTGTAACTTTCGAACCAGCGATCGAAACCTTTGATAATCATACATTTTCTTGAAGCTCTTGACGCGTTCTTTAACATAGGACTATCAGCGAAAGCCCATCATCAAAAGAAATTGTTTCAGTACTAGTGGTCGACCAAGGCGATTCGTCGATTAATCAAGTCTTTGGTTTTTTGGCTGTAACTCCAAAAATAATGAACTTAGAAGTCTCTGCCTGCGATTTTTGTGATCCTCTTTCCGTCCTCTTTAGGCATGCGTAAGCACAAGTCGACCGAAAAACTTTCCAGTTTTTGCCGAAATAAAATGTAAGGGGCAAGTATCCCTTACCGTTTTTGATTTTCTTGAATTGCCTGTAACTTTCGAACCAGCGATCGAAACCTTTGATAATCATACATTTTCTTGAAGCTCTTTACGCGTACTTTGAGGTAGGACTATCAGCGAAAGCCCGTCTTCAAAAAAAATTGTCTCAGGACTAGTGGTCGACCAAGGCGATTAGTCGATTAATCAAGTCTTCGGTTTTTTGGCTGTAACTCCGAAAATAATGCACTTAGAAGGCTCTGCCTGCGATTTTTGTGATCCTCTTTCCGTCCCTTTTAAGCGTGCGTAAGCACAAGTCCACCGAAAAACTTTCCAGTTTTTGCCGAATTAAATGTAAGGGGCAAGTATCCCTTACCGTTTTCTCGATTTTCTGGAATTGCCTGTAACTTTCGAACCAGCGATCGAAACCTTTGATAATCATACATTTTCTTGAAGCTCTTGACGCGTACTTTATGGTAGGACTATCACCGAAAGCCCATATTTAAAAAAAAATGTTCAGGACTAGTGATCGACCAACGCGATTCGTCGATTAATTATGTCTTTGGTTTTTTGGCTGTAACTCCGAAAATAATGCACTTAGAAGGCTCTGCCTTCGATTTTTGTGATCCGCTTTCCGTCCCCTTTAAGCGTGCGTAAGCACAAGTCGACCGAAAATTTTTCCAGTTCTTGCCGAAATAAAATGTAAGGGGCAAGTATCCTTTAACGTTTTCTCGATTTTCTTGAATCGCCTGTAACTTTCGAACCATCGATCGTGTTGCGTATTGAGAGCGGCTCGATAGAAGAGCGCAGTAGTGACTATATGTCACTGTCGGCACGGATCATTTGAATAAAGAGTGACGGCAGGTCCTGGCGACACTGCCCCACTCTAGATCGCAATCGATACACTGCTCGATGAATGGCTCGCCTATCAGCGGCTCGCGTGACGCGCTATTGTCCACACAAAGGGACAAATCATCTTCGAGAACAACTCTTAGAAAAAACGTCGTGCTTCCGTCCGCATCGATTCGGCACGAGGATCTTTCCCGCGAAATCGATCGGCCATTATCGTCTTACACTTGGTGCTGTACACACGTGTGCAAAATTGAGTTGTGAGTAAGAGAGCGAGAAATTCATCTGGGCAGTTAAGAAACATCATAGCAAATTAACAGGCAGGTTCACCCTCAAAATTTTGTAATCATTTTCATTGTTAATTTGCTGGCATTATTGTAACAGATCAGCGACAAGACCAGCACGTTTTTCGTTGAACCGTTCGCAGGCGACTGTGTGGTTCCGCATTTAGCGACCTGTGATTCTATACAATTGGTAATTCATTTTGTTGCTGTTTCTATCAGATCACTGTACATCTATTTATTTATTTATTGTGAATTAATCACCGTGTGTACTCTTACAATAGAAAAACTCAGCAAGTAATCCAGTGCAGTGGCTGATTGAGCAGCTCACAAGCACTTCGCCTAACATAGAGAAAAGGTACTTTTCATATTCAACTGCGCTTATTCTTTTAATAAAAGTACAGAACACAGCATCTTGTCCAATTATTTCTGCTTGCCTGTCACCAGACTCTTTATTCGAATCCGGCTCTTGTCCCTTTCTTTTACCATCTTGAATTAATAATACAGTCCACTATCATCTCTACCAAACATTTTTTGGTCCTTCGAGCCGGATGTCTGGTCAGCAGGCTCTTCAATTGTGACAAGTGTGTCTTAGATCAGATCAATATGCATCTCGCTCACCTCACTCACTCCTCACAGGTACAGTTAAAAGAGAAAGTCAAGTTCAAGTGCAAGTTCAGGTGCACGTTCAAGTGAAAGTCAAGTTCAAGTGCAACGATGGCATCTCAGGAGCCGACAAAGGAACAGCTGAAGGGTGAAAGTGAACAGCATTCTCAAGAAGAGGAGCAGATGAAGGAGGTCCTAGAAGTGCCGCTCACTACAGGCACTCAGACAAGAGCAAGGTCGCCGTCACCAAACCAAAGCCAGACAGTGGCTAATGAGTTCCGCGTCCAGACCCAGCGGATGAGGCTGAACATGTTGGAGCAGTTTAGTGAAAAGCTGCATTTACAAGGCCTGACAAAAGACCAGCTTAGGAACTATGATCAACAAGCCAAAAAAGTCTGGGATTCCTTCAACAAGGACCATGAGCTCCTGGGTGCATCGTGCAGAAGTAGCTTCCTCCTGCATCCTTATATGACGGAGGGGGTATTTCAAAAGGCATTTGGGGCCTATTTAAAGATCACAGGAGAAGTTGCGGAGGCGCTTCTCAAATTGGAGAGCACTGCTCAAAGTGATGACAGTGAAAGTGGCTCAACAACCGCTCACCCCAAACGGAGCCGGGCCAACAAGCCAGAGATAAAACTCCCAACATTTAGTGGAGAACTCACGTGTTGGCCAGAATTCAGGGATCTCTTCACCTCCCTGATTATAGAAGACACAGATCTGTCTAATGTAGAACGGCTCCAGTATTTGAAGACTAGCTTGCAAGGAGAGGCTGCAAGGCTAGTGTCCGGTGCTCCTATGACATCGGAGGCCTTCTCGAAGGCATGGCGGCGAATTCACGACCGATACAACGACCACGATCGGCTCGTCCAGGCATATTTGGACCGCCTGCTGTCAAATCAACGTGAAGTGCCGCGCACCGGAAGAGCCTTAAACGGACTGCTCGCGGAGGTCAAACAGGACATTGACGCCTTAGTACAGCTCAAGGAGCCAGTGGAGGAATGGAGTCAAATCCTCATCTACGTCATAGCTCGAAGGCTCCCAGCGTCACTGAGGGAGGCCTGGGAAGTCAGTAAAAAGGGCGCAATGGAACGGCCCACATACCACGACCTGCTCAACCTGATACAAGGACGAGCCCAGGCACTGGAATCACTGCCTCCTCAGCAGAACAGTGCACTAAGAACGCAACCAGCTCCACGTGCCACAGTGGGACCGCGCAGTGTCCACACCGCCGTACAACAGACCGGCTCAACGCAGTACCCGTGTGACCATTGCAAAGGGGATCACTTCATCGTAATGTGCCCCAAATTCAAAGACATGCACCCAAGTGAGCGGCACAAGATTGCGGTGCAAAACCGCTTGTGCTTTAACTGTCTGGGGCACCATAACCTACAGGCTTGCTCATCAACAAGAACTTGCAAAACGTGTGGTGGGAGACACCACACTATGATACATTTCCCAGTGCAGAAGACTACTCAAGCATCAACATCGCAATAGGGAAATGTAGTGCCGTTTTGCCGCTGCTCGACGTCAAGCTCAACGAACTGCTCACCGATTCCAAGATCCTGCTCATTGACATTACTAGCTACCTGTCAAGCCCTATTGTTGACACCGATCACGAAGAGCCCAGTTCGACTGCTCATTCATCCCGGATCAGAATTGTCCTTCATTACGAACCATTTGGTCATCACACATGGACTGCCCCGTATGCATGCATCACTTTCCATCACTGGAATTGCGGACGGATCAAACTCCAAGAAAACAAAAGGTGTCACCACATTGCAACTGCAGTCAATGCATTCGTTGCAGTGTATCACAATTGTTGCGTACATCCTGGTCAAACTGACGAATAATATACCGTCATTTGAAGTAGGACATAGAGATTGGCCACACTTAACCTCGCTACAGTTGGCAGATCCTGACTACTTGATACCAAGGCCAATTGATATCATCATTGGAGCAGATGCATATGGAAAAGTGATCATGCCAGAAATAAGGAAACTGTCGGACTCCTCGCCTATTGCTCAACGAACAATTTTTGGCTGGACAGTGCTTGGACCGATCACTGAAGGTGAATCACTGACGCACAGGTCATATCATGCGTCATTGGACCAGTCAGACCAAAACATTCAAGACCTGCTCACGAAGTTCTGGGTTCAAGAGGAAATTCCATCATCTCAAGAACATCTGTATAACCCAGAAGAGGAAGCATGCGAGGAGCATTTCAAAACAACTTACTCACGGGACAAAAGTGGAAGATATACGGTGAGGATACCACTCAAAGCACCTGTGTCTATGCTCGGATCGTCAACTTTGACAGCAGAGCGATGTTTGCGTCGGATCATCAAACGACTCTCAGCCAAGGATTCATACAGTGAACTGTACACCACATTTATGAAGGAGTATGAAGAGTTGGGACACATGAGACGCGCACCAAGCGGTCTCATACCAACAGTGCATCATCATGAGCTCACTACTGCTCAGCGATCTGACGAGATGACCTTAGCACATGACGCTTCGGCGTCAGGAGGGTTGAGGGTCTCACAAAGTCAGTCGTTGGAGCACGGTGCAGTTCAACCACCATACTACCTTCCACATCATGGTGTTGTCCGAGAGGACAGTAGTACAACAAAACTGAGAGTTGTGTTCAATGGATCAAGCCCAACATCAACAGGGATATCGCTCAATGACATCCAACACACAGGTGCAAAAGTACAAAAAGACATTGTTGAAGTACTTTTGTGGATCAGAAAATTCAAGTATCTGTTCACCACCGATATCAAGCAGATGTATCGACAGATCAAAGTACATCAGGACGACTGGGATTTACAACGGATCTTGTGGATCGATGACCAGCACAACGTAGTGCCATACCAACTAACCACCGTTACATACGGAACAAGATCAGCTCCATTCCTTGCAATCAGAACAATTCTGCAGCTGGTAGAGGACGAAGGTCATCGATTTCCATTGGCAATTGACCCGATCATTAAGGGCAGATATGTAGACGATATATTTGGAGGAGCAGATCACTATGAAGAGCTTGACGAAATATCAAACCAGGTAACCCACCTTTGCAAGGCGGGCGGGTTCCCATTGGCAAAATGGCACAGCAACAGTAAAGAATTCACACAGCAACCGGATCACCAAGCACCAAAGAGCACAGAGCATTTATTTGAAGATAGCAGTACAAAAATCTTAGGCCTGTCTTGGATACCTTACACAGACACCTTCAAGTACTGTGTAAATCCACCGCTCACAAGTTCCAACGTGACGAAGAGAATCATATTGTCAGAAACTGCTCAACTATATGATCCTCTTGGATTCTTATCACCATTTGTCGTGAGAGCCAAGGTACTGCTCCAAGAATTATGGCTCGAGAAGCTGAAGTGGGACGATACAGTGTCTCCAAACATCACGACAAAGTGGAATGCGTTCAGATTAGAACTCGAACAAGTACCTGATCTTGCTGTCCCTCGCTGGATTCGAACTACAGCGGATTCAACGATAGAACTGCACGGGTTCTCAGATGCATCGCAACTTGCAATGGCAGCTGCTATCTTCATCAAGACGACTGATCCAGGAGGTGCAGTCAGTGTCACATTGGTTTGTGCAAAGTCAAAAGTCGCTCCGCTCAAGAGAATGTCGATTCCTAGGTTGGAATTGACAGCAGCTCTACTCGCTGCAAAGCTCATGAGACATGTACAAACCACACTTGAGATCAATGACGTGAAGAAATTCTTGTGGACCGATTCATTAGTGACATTGACCTGGATCAAATCGCATCCTTCACGGTGGAAAGACTATGTCAGGAATCGAGTGTCAACAATTCAAGATCTTACTCCAAGCAGCGTATGGAGGTTTGTTCCTGGCAAAGAAAATCCAGCCGACTGTGCTTCTAGAGGACTTACGATTTCCCAGCTCCAGAAGCATAAACTGTGGTGGACAGGACCACAGTGGTTACACAACGACGAAAAGTCGTGGCCGAGACAACCAACAGAACAGGATTCACAATCAAGGCAAGAGGAGCGTCCGGGGCTCACTCTCACCGTGGCAACAGTTCAAAAAAAGTATCACTGGGAAATGATTTACAATTTCTCGTCACTTATGAGACTGCTCAGAGTGACAGCAATTTGCTTTAGAGTTGGCCAGATCATCAAGAAGACGCCACGGGCAACACTCTCGTATCCACTTACGCCACACGATATAGAACGTGCGAGAGTGTTTTGGATCAAAGCAACACAAGCAGCATTTTTTCAGGTTGAACTCAAACAGCTCACCTCGGCCAAGCTACCACCATCACATCCTTTCAACCGACTGACTGCCTTTATTGACACACGAGGCATCATTCGTGTTGGAGGAAGAATCGATCAATCGAAGTTGGAACTTGAGACAGTGCACCCAGCAATCCTCCCACGTGAGACATGGTTTACGAATCTGATCATAGCAGATGCGCATCAAAAGACACTCCATGGTGGTACGCAGCTCACCATGAATTACATTCGACGATCATACTGGATCATTGGTGGTAGAGCTCCAGTAAGATCATACATTCTTCGCTGCACTACATGTGCTCGATACCGTGGCATTCGAGCACAACAACTGATGGGTCAGCTCCCCCCAGCGCGGATCACACCGTCCCGACCGTTCTCCACTTCAGGCGTGGACTACGCTGGTCCACTTACCATCAAGACCTGGAAGGGAAAGGGCGCCAAGAAACAGAAAGGATGGCTGTGCATCTTCGTGTGTTTCGTCACTTCGGCTCTGCATCTGGAGGCTGTAAGTGATTACTCAACTGACTCATTTTTAGCTGCTTTTAGACGGTTCACAGGGCGAAGGGGCATCTGCAGAACACTACACAGTGACTGCGGCTCAAACTTCGTTGGAGCGGATGCTGCCTTGAAGAAACTGTTCACCGAGGGAACCGAAGAATCAAACCAACTGTACTGCTCACTAACAGAGAATGGAACAACGTGGAAATTCAATCCACCTGCAGCACCTCACATGGGAGGAAAATGGGAAGCAGCAGTCAAATCTGTCAAACACCATTTGAACCGAACGATAGGAGAGACTGCGCTTACGTATGAAGAACTGATCACATTACTTGCACAAATTGAAGCTGTTCTTAATTCCAGACCATTGGAGCCATTAACAGATGATCCTGACGATGTGTCAGCGCTAACACCAGCTCATTTCCTGATTGGCGAACCAATTGCAACAGTTCCAGAACCATCGCTTATTGACACTGCACCAACAAGGTTGTCACGATGGCAATTCATCCAGCAACGGCTCCAATACTTCTGGTCTAAATGGTCAACTCAGCATCTTCAACGACATCTATCGACATCCAAGTGGCACCACCCATCACACGAGATCAAGGTTGGATCATTGGTACTAATCACAGACGAAAGGCTGCCTCCTACAAAGTGGCCTCTTGCCAGAGTCACTGAGCTACACCCAGGAAAAGATGGGCTGACTCGTGTGGTGTCGCTCAAGACGGCCACAACTACGTTGACAAGACCGATCACCAAACTTGCGATTCTGCCTGCACCAGCTCAAGCAGAACAATTCAAGAAAATCAGCGACACAGTCGCTGATGGCGGGCGGAATGTTGCGTATTGAGAGCGGCTCGATAGAAGAGCGCAGTAGTGACTATATGTCACTGTCGGCACGGATCATTTGAATAAAGAGTGACGGCAGGTCCTGGCGACACTGCCCCACTCTAGATCGCAATCGATACACTGCTCGATGAATGGCTCGCCTATCAGCGGCTCGCGTGACGCGCTATTGTCCACACAAAGGGACAAATCATCTTCGCGAACAACTCTTAGAAAAAACGTCGTGCTTCCGTCCGCATCGATTCGGCACGAGGATCTTTCCCGCGAAATCGATCGGCCATTATCGTCTTACACTTGGTGCTGTACACACGTGTGCAAAATTGAGTTGTGAGTGAGAGAGCGAGAAATTCATCTGGGCAGTTAAGAAACATCATAGCAAATTAACAGGCAGGTTCACCCTCAAAATTTTGTAATCATTTTCATTGTTAATTTGCTGGCATTATTGTAACAGATCAGCGACAAGACCAGCACGTTTTTCGTTGAACCGTTCGCAGGCGACTGTGTGGTTCCGCATTTAGCGACCTGTGATTCTATACAATCGGCAATTCATTTTGTTGCTGTTTCTATCAGATCACTGTACATCTATTTATTTATTTATTGTGAATTAATCACCGTGTGTACTCTTACAATAGAAAAACTCAGCAAGTAATCCAGTGCAGTGGCTGATTGAGCAGCTCACAAGCACTTCGCCTAACATAGAGAAAAGGTACTTTTCATATTCAACTGCGCTTATTCTTTTAATAAAAGTACAGAACACAGCATCTTGTTCAATTATTTCTGCTTGCCTGTCACCAGACTCTTTATTCGAATCCGGCTCTTGTCCCTTTCTTTTACCATCTTGAATTAATAATACAGTCCACTATCATCTCTACCAAACAGATCGAAACCTTTGACAGTAATACATTTTCTTGAAGCTCTTGACGCGTACTTTCAGATAGGACTATCAGCGAAAGCCCATCATCAAAAAAATTTGTTTCAGTACTAGTGGTCGACCAAGGCGATTCGTCGATTAATCAAGTCTTTGGTTTTTTGGCTGTAACTCCAAAAATAATGAACTTAGAAGGCTCTGCCTGCGATTTTTGTGATCCGCTTTCCGTCCCCTTTAAGCGTGCGTAAGCACAAGTCGACCGAAAATTTTTCTAGTTTTTGCCGAAATAAAATGTGAGGGGCAAGTATCCTTTAACGTTTTCTCGATTTTCTTGAATCGCCTGTAACTTTCGAACCAGCGATCGAAACCTTTGATAGTCATACATTTTCTTGAAGCTCTTGGCGCGTACTTTCAGATAGGACTATCAGCGAAAGCCCATCATCAATAAAAATTGTTTCAGTACTAGTGGTCGACCAAGGCAATTCGTCGATTAATCAAGTCTTTGGTTTTTTGGCTGTAACTCCGAAAATAATGCACTTAGAAGGCTCTGCCTGCGATTTTTGTGATCCTCTTTCGGTCCTCTTTAGGCATGCGTAAGCACAAGTCGACCGAAAAACATTCCAGTTTTTGCCGAAATGAAATGTAAGGGATATGTATCCCTTAACGTCTTCTCGATTTTCCTGAATCGCCTGTAACTTTCGAACCAGCGATCGATACCTGTGATAATCATACATTTTCTTGAAGCTCTTGACGCGTACTTTACGGTAGGACTATCACCGAAAACCCATATTTAAAAAAAAATGTTTAGTACTAGTGGTCGACCAACGCGATTCGTCGATTAATCAAGTCTTTGGTTTTTGGGCTGTAACTCCGAAAATAATGCACTTAGAAGGCTCTGCTTCCGATTTTTGTGATCCTCTTTCCATCCTCTTTAAGCGTGCGTAAGCACAAGTCGACCGAAACACTTTCCATTATTTGCCGAAATAAAATGTAAGGGGTATGTATCCCTTAACGTTGACTCGGTTTTCTTGAATCGCCTGTAGCTATCGAACCAGCGATCGAAACCTATGATAATCAAACATTTTCTTGAAGCTCTTGACGCGTACTTAAAGACAGGACTATCAGCGAAAGCCCATCTTTAAAAAAAACTGTTTCAGTAGAAGTGGTCGACCAAGGCTCGTCGTCCATTAATTAGGTCATTGGTTTTTGGGCTGTAATTTTGACAATAATGCACTTAGAAGGCTTAGCCTGCGATTTTTGTGATCCTCTTTCCGTCCCTTTAAGCGTGCGTATGCACAAGTCGACCGAAAAACTTTCCAGTTTTGCCGAAATAAAATGTAAGGGGCAAGTATCCATTAACGTTTTCTCGATTTTCTCGAACAGCCTGTTACTTTCGAACCAGCGATCGAAACCTTTGATAATCATACATTTTCTTGAAGCTCTTTACGCGTACTCTAAGGTAGGACTATCAGCGAAAGCCCGTTTCAAAAAAAATTGTTTCAGTGCTAGTGGTCGACCGAAGCGATTCGTCGATTAATCAAGTCTTTGGTTTTTTGGCTGTAACTCCAAAAATAATGCACTTAGAAGGCTCTGCCTGCGATTTTTGTGATCCGCTTTCCGTCCTCTTTAGGCATGCGTAAGCACAAGTCGACCGAAAAACTTTCCCGTTTTTGCCGAAATAAAATGTAAGGGGCAAGTATCCCTTACCGTCTTCTCGATTTTCCTGAATCGCCTGTAACTTTTGAACCAGCGATCGAAACCTTTGATAGTCATACATTTTCTTGAAGCTCTTCACGCGTACTTTCAGATAGGACTATCAGCGAAAGCCCATCATCAATAAAAATTGTTTCAGTGATAGTGGTCGACCGAGGCGATTCGTCGATTAATCAAGTCTTTGGTTTTTGGGCTGTAACTCCGAAAATAATGCACTTAGAAGGCTCTGCCTGCGATTTTTGTGATCCTCTTTCCGTCCTCTTTAGGCGTGCGTAAGCCCAAGTCGACCGAAAAACTTTCCAGTTTTTGCCGAAATGAAATGTAAGGGATATGTATCCCTTAACGTCTTCTCGATTTTCCTGAATCGCCTGTAACTTTCGAACCAGCGATCGATACCTTTGATAATCATACATTTTCTTGAAGCTCTTGACGCGTACTTTACGGTAGGACTATCACCGAAAACCCATATTTAAAAAAAAATGTTCAGTATTAGTGGTCGACCAAGGCGATTCGTCGATTAATCAAGTCTTTGGTTTTTTGGCTGTAACTCCGAAAATAATGCACTTAGAACGCTCTGCCTGCGATTTTTGTGATCCTCTTTCCGTCCTCTTTAGGCATGCGTAAGCACAAGTCGACTGAAAAACATTCCAGTTTTTGCCGAAATGAAATGTAAGGGATATGTATCCCTTAACGTCTTCTCGATTTTCCTGAATCGCCTATAACTTTCGAACCAGCGATCGATACTTGTGATAATCATACATTTTCTTGAAGCTCTTGACGCGTACTTTACGGTAGGACTATCACCGAAAACCCATATTTAAAAAAAAATGTTCAGTACTAGTGGTCGACCAACGCGATTCGTCGATTAATCAAGTCTTTGGTTTTTGGGCTGTAACTCCAAAAATAATGCACTTAGAAGGCTCTGCCTCCGATTTTTGTGATCCGCTTTCCGTCCTCTTTAAGCGTGTGTAAGCACAAGTCGACCGAAAATTTTTCTAGTTTTTGCCGAAATAAAATGTAAGGGGCACGTATCCTTTAACGTTTTCTCGATTTTCTTGAATCGCCTGTAACTTTTGAACCAGCGATCGAAACCTTTGATAGTCATACATTTTCTTGAAGCTCTTGACGCGTACTTTCAGATAGGACTATCAGCGAAAGCCCATCATCAATAAAAATTGTTTCAGTACTAGTGGTCGACCAAGGCAATTCGTCGATTAATCAAGTCTTTGGTTTTTTGGCTGTAACTCCGAAAATAATGCACTTAGAAGGCTCTGCCTGCGATTTTTGTGATCCTCTTTCCGTCCTCTTTAGGCATGCGTAAGCACAAGTCGACCGAAAAACTTTCCAGTTTTTGCCGAAATAAAATGTAAGGGGCAAGTATCCCTTACCGTTTTCTCGATTTTCTTGAATTGCCTGTAACTTTCGAACCAGCGATCGAAACCTTTGATAATCATACATTTTCTTGAAGCTCTTGACGCGTTCTTTAACATAGGACTATCAGCGAAAGCCCATCATCAAAAGAAATTGTTTCAGTACTAGTGGTCGACCAAGGCGATTCGTCGATTAATCAAGTCTTTGGTTTTTTGGCTGTAACTCCAAAAATAATGAACTTAGAAGGCTCTGCCTGCGATTTTTGTGATCCTCTTTCCGTTCTCTTTAGGCATGCGTAAGCACAAGTCGACCGAAAAACTTTCCAGTTTTTGCCGAAATAAAATGTAAGGGGCAAGTATCCCTTACCGTTTTTGATTTTCTTGAATTGCCTGTAACTTTCGAACCAGCGATCGAAACCTTTGATAATCATACATTTTCTTGAAGCTCTATACGCGTACTTTGAGGTAGGACTATCAGCGAAAGCCCGTCTTCAAAAAAAATTGTACAGGACTAGTGGTCGACCAAGGCGATTAGTCGATTAATCAAGTCTTCGGTTTTTTGGCTGTAACTCCGAAAATAATGCACTTAGAAGGCTCTGCCTGCGATTTTTGTGATCCTCTTTCCGTCCCTTTTAAGCGTGCGTAAGCACAAGTCCACCGAAAAACTTTCCAGTTTTTGCCGAAATAAAATGTAAGGGGCAAGTATCCCTTACCGTTTTCTCGATTTTCTGGAATTGCCTGTAACCTTCGAAACAGCGATCGAAACCTTTGATAATCATACATTTTCATGAAGCTCTTGACGCGTAGTTTAAGGTAGGACTATCACCGAAAACCCATATTTAAAAAAAAAATATTTCAGTGCTAGTGGTCGACCGAGGCGATTCGTCGATTAATCAAGTCTTTGGTTTTTTGGCTGTAACTCCGAAAATAATGCACTTAGAAGGCTCTGCCTGCGATTTTTGTGATCCTCTTTCCGTTCTCTTTAGGCATGCGTAAGCACAAGTCGACCGAAAAACTTTCCAGTTTTTGCCGAAATAAAATGTAAGGGGCAAGTATCCCTTACCGTTTTTGATTTTCTTGAATTGCCTGTAACTTTCGAACCAGCGATCGAAACCTTTGATAATCATACATTTTCTTGAAGCTCTATACGCGTACTTTGACGTAGGACTATAAGCGAAAGCCCGTCTTCAAAAAAAATTGTTTCAGCGCTAGTGGTCGACCGAGGCGATTCGTCGATTAATCAAGTCTTTGGTTTTTTGGCTGTAACTCCGAAAATAATGCACTTAGAAGGCTCTGCCTGCGATTTTTGTGGTCCTCTTTCCGTCCTCTGTAGGCATGCGTAAGCACAAGTCGAACGAAAAACTTTCAATTATTTGCCGAAATAAAATGTAAGGGGTATGTATCCCTTACCGTTTCCTCTTTTTTCTTTAATCGCCTGCTACTTTCGAACCAGCGGTCGAAACCTTTGATAGTCATACATTTTCGGGAAGCTCTTGATGCGTACTTCAAGATATTACTATCAGCGACATCCCATCTTCAATAAAAAATTGTTTCAGTAGTAGTGGTCGACCGAGGCGATTCGTCGATTAATCAAGTCTTTGGTTTTTTGGCTGTAACTCCGAAAATAATGCACTTAGAAGGCTCTGCCTGCGATTTTTGTGATCCTCTTTCCGTCCCCTTTAAGCGTGCGTAAGCACAAGTCGACCGAAAACTTTTCCAGTATTTGCCGAAATAAAATGTAAGGGGCAAGTATCCTTTAACGTTTTCTCGATTTTCTTGAATCGCCTGTAACTTTCGAACTAGCGATCGAAACCTTTGACAGTAATACATTTTCTTGAAGCTCTTGCCGCGTTCTTTAAAATAGGGCTATCAGCGAAAGCCCATCTTTAAAAAAAATTGTTTCAGTGTTAGTGGTCGACCGAGGCGATTCGTCGATTAATCAAGTCTTTGGTTTTTTGGCTGTAACTCCGAAAATAATGCACTTAGAAGGCTCTGCCTGCGATTTTTGTGATCCTCTTTCCGTCCTCTTTAGGCATGCGTAAGCACAAGTCGACTGAAAAACATTCCAGTTTTTGCCGAAATGAAATGTAAGGGATATGCATCCCTTAACGTCTTCTCGATTTTCCTGAATCGCCTGTAACTTTCGAACCAGCGATCGATACCTGTGATAATCATACATTTTCTTGAAGCTCTTGACGCGTACTTTACGGTAGGACTATCACCGAAAACCCATATTTAAAAAAAAATGTTCAGTACTAGTGGGCGACCAACGCGATTCGTCGATTAATCAAGTCTTTGGTTTTTTGGCTGTAACTCCGAAAATAATGCACTTAGAAGGCTCTGCCTCCGATTTTTGTGATCCGCTTTCCGTCCCCTTTAAGCGTGCGTAAGCACAAGTCGACCGAAAATTTTTCCAGTTTTTGCCCAAATAAAATGTAAGGGGCAAGTATCCTTTAACGTTTTCTCGATTTTCATGAATCGCCTGTAACTTTCGAACCAGCGATCAAAACCTTTGACAGTAATACATTTTCTTGAAGCTCTGGACGCGTTCTTTTAAATAGGGCTATCAGCGAAAGCCCATCTTTAAAAAAAATTGTTTCAGTGCTAGTGGTCGACCGAGGCGATTCGTCGATTAATCAAGTCTTTGGTTTTTTGGCTGTAACTCCGAAAATAATGCACTTAGAAGGCTCTGCCTACGATTTTTGTGATCCACTTTCCGTTCTCTGTAGGCATGCGTAAGCACAAGTCGACCGAAAAACTTTCCAGTTTTTGCCGAAATAAAATGTAAGGGGCAAGTATCCCTTACCGTTTTTTGATTTTCATGAATCGCCTGTAACTTTTGAACCAGCGATCGAAACCTTTGACAGTAATACATTTTCTTGAAGCTCTTGACGCGTTCTTTTAAATAGGGCTATCAGCGAAAGCCCGTCTTTAAAAAAATTGTTTCAGTGCTAGTGGTCGACCGAGGCGATTCGTCGATTAATCAAGTCTTTGGTTTTTTGGCTGTAACTCCGAAAATAATGCACTTAGAAGGCTCTGCCTACGATTTTTGTGATCCACTTTCCGTTCTCTGTAGGCATGTGTAAGCACAAGTCGACCGAAAAACTTTCCCGTTTTTGCCGAAATAAAATGTAAGGGGCAAGTATCCCTTACAGGTTTCTAGATTTTCTTGAGTCGCCTGTAACTTTCGAACCAGCGATCGAAACCTTTGATAATCATACATTTTCTTGAAGCTCTTTACGCGTACTCTAAGGTAGGCCTATCAGCGAAGGCCCGTTTCAAAAAAAATTGTTTCAGTGCTAGTGGTCGACCGAAGCGATTCGTCGATTAATCAAGTCTTTTGTTTTTTGGCTGTAACTCCGAAAATAATGCACTTAGAAGGCTCTGCCTGCGATTTTTGTGATCCTCTTTCCGTCCTCGTTAGGCATGCGTAAGCACAAGTCGACCGAAAAACTTTCCAGTTTTTGCCGAAATAAAATGTAAGGGGCAAGTATCCCTTACCGTTTTCTCGATTTTCTGGAATTGCCTGTAACTTTCGAACCAGCGATCGAAACCTTTGATAATCATACATTTTCTTGAAGCTCTTGACGCGTACTTTAAGGTAGGACTATCACCGAAAGCCCATATTTAAAAAAAAATGTTCAGTACTAGTGGTCGACCAACGCGATTCGTCGATTAATTATGTCTTTGGTTTTTTGGCTGTAACTCCGAAAATAATGCACTTAGAAGGCTCTGCCTTCGATTTTTGTGATCCGCTTTCCGTCCCCTTTAAGCGTGCGTAAGCACAAGTCGACCGAAAATTTTTCCAGTTTTTGCCGAAATAAAATGTAAGGGGCAAGTATCCTTTAACGTTTTCTCGATTTTCTTGAATCGCCTGTAACTTTCGAACCATCGATCGAAACCTTTGACAGTAATACATTTTCTTGAAGCTCCTGACGCGGACTTTCAGATAGGACTATCAGCGAAAGCCCATCATCAAAAAAATTTGTTTCAGTGCTAGTGGTCGACCGAGGCGATTCGTCGATTAATCAAGTCTTTGGTTTTTGGGCTGTAACTCCGAAAATAATGCACTCAGAAGGCTCTGCCTACGATTTTTGTGATCCTCTTTCCGTCCTCGTTAGGCATGCGTAAGCACAAGTCGACCGAAAAACTTTCCAGTTTTTGCCGAAATAAAATGTAAGGGGCAAGTATCCCTTACCGTTTTCTCGATTTTCTTGAATTGCCTGTAACTTTCGAACCAGCGATCGAAACCTTTGATAATCATACATTTTCTTGAAGCTCTTGACGCGTACTTTACGGTAGGACTATCACCGAAAGCCCATATTTAAAAAAAAATGTTCAGTACTAGTGGTCGACCAACGCGATTCGTCGATTAATCAAGTCTTTGGTTTTTTGGCTGTAACTCCAAAGATAATGCACTTAGAAGGCTCTGCTGCGATTTTTGTGATCCGCTTTCCGTCCTCTTTAGGCATGCGTAAGCACAAGTCGACCGAAAAAATTTCCCGTTTTTGCCGAAATAAAATGTAAGGGGCAAGTATCCCTTACCGTTTTCTAGATTTTCTTGAGTCGCCTGTAACTTTCGAACCAGCGATCGAAACCTTTGATAATCATACATTTTCTTGAATCTCTTTACGCGTACTCTAAGGTAGGACTATCAGCGAAAGCCCGTTTCAAAAAAAATTGTTTCAGTGTTAGTGGTCGACCGAAGCGATTCGTCGATTAATCAAGTCTTTTGTATTTTGGCTGTAACTCCGAAAATAATGCACTTAGAAGGCTCTGCCTGCGATTTTTGTGATCCTCTTTCCGTCCCTTTTACGCGTGCGTAAGCACAAGTCCACCGAAAAACTTTCCAGTTTTTACCGAAATAAAATGTAAGGGGCAAGTATCCCTTACCGTTTTTTGATTTTCTTGAGTCGCCTGTAACTTTCGAACCAGCGATCGAAACCTTTGATAATCATACATATTCTTGAAGCTCTTTACCCGTACTTGGAGGTAGGACTATCAGCGAAAGCCCGTCTCCAAAAAAATTGTTTCAGTACTAGTGGTCGACCGAGGCGATTCGTCGATTAATCAAGTCTTTGGTTTTTTGGCTGTAACTCCGAAAATAATGCACTTAAAAGGCTCTGCCTCCGATTTTTGTGATCCGCTTTCCGTCCCCTTTAAGCGTGCGTAAGCACAAGTCGACCGAAAATTTTTCCAGTTTTTGCCGAAATAAAATGTAAGGGGCAAGTATCCTTTAACGTTTTCTCGATTTTCTTGAATCGCCTGTAACTTTCGAACCAGCGATCGAAACCTTTGACAGTAATACATTTTCTTGAAGCTCTTGACGCGTACTTTCAGATAGGACTATCAGCGAAAGCCCATCATCAAAAAAATTTGTTTCAGTACTAGTGGTCGACCAAGGCGATTCGTCGATTAATCAAGTCTTTGGTTTTTTGGCTGTAACTCCGAAAATAATGCACATAGAAGGCTCTGCCTGCGATTTTTGTGATCCTCTTTCCGTCCTCTTTAGGCATCCGTAAGAACAAGTCGACCGAAAAACTTTCCAGTTTTTGCCGAAGTAAAATGTAAGGGGCAAGTATCCCTTACCGTTTTCTAGATTTTCTTGAGTCGCCTGTAACTTTCGAACCAGCGATCGAAACCTTTGATAATCATACATTTTCTTGAAGCTCTTTACGCGTACTTTGAGGTAGGACTATCAGCGAAAGCCCGTCTTCAAAAAAAATTATTTCAGTGCTAGTGGTCGACCGAGGCGATTCGTCGATTAATCAAGTCTTTGGTTTTTTGGCTGTAACTCCGAAAATAATGCACTTAGAAGGCTCTGCCTGCGATTTTTGTGATCCTCTTTCCGTCCCCTTTAAGCGTGCGTAAGCACAAGTCGACCGAAAATTTTTCCAGTTTTTGCCGAAATAAAATGTAAGGGGCAAGTATCCTTTAACGTTTTCTCGATTTTCTTGAATCGCCTGTAACTTTCGAACCAGCGATCGAAACCTTTGACAGTAATACATTTTCTTGAAGCTCTTGTCGCGTACTTTCAGATAGGACTATCAATGAAAGCCCATCATCAAAAAAAATTGTTTCAGTACTAGTGGTCGACCAAGGCGATTCGTCGATTAATCAAGTCTTTGGTTTTTTGGCTGTAACTCCGAAAATAATGCACTTAGAAGGCTCTGCCTGCGATTTTTGCGATCCTCTTTCCGTCCTCTTTAGGCATGCGTAAGCACAAGTCGACCGAAAAACATTCCAGTTTTTGCCGAAATGAAATGTAAGGGATATGTATCCCTTAACGTCTTCTCGATTTTCTTGAGTCGCCTGTAACTTTCGAACCAGCGATCGAAACCTTTGATAATCATACATCTTCTTGAAGCTCTTGACGCGTACTTTACGGTAGGACTATCACCGAAAGCCCATATTTAAAAAAAAATGTTCAGTACTAGTGGTCGACCAACGCGATTCGTCGATTAATCAAGTCTTTGGTTTTTTGGCTGTAACTCCGAAAATAATGCACTTAGAAGGCTCTGCCTTCGATTTTTCTGATCCGCTTTCCGTCCCCTTTAAGCGTGCGTAAGCACAAGTCGACCGAAAATTTTTCCAGTTTTTACCGAAATAAAATGTAAGGGGCAAGTATCCTTTAACGTTTTCTTGATTTTCTTGAATCGCCTGTAACTTTCGAACCAGCGATCGAAACCTTTGATAATCATAGATGTTCTTGAAGCTCTTTACGCGTACTTTGTGGTAGGACTATCAGCGAAAGCCCGTCTTCAGAAAAAATTGTTTCAGTGCTAGTGGTCGACCGAGGCGATTCGTCAATTAATCAAGTCTTTGGTTTTTTGGCTGTAACTCCGATAATAATGCACTTAGAAGGCTCTGCCTGTGATTTTTGTGATCCTCTTTCCGTCCTCTTTAAGCGTGCGTTAGCACAAGTCGACCGAAACACTTTCCATTTTTTGCCGAAATAAAATGTAAGGGGTATGTATCCTTCACCGTTTCCTCGATTTTCTTTAATCGCCTGTTACTTTCAAACCAGCGATCGAAACCTTTGATAATCCCAAATTTTCTTGAAGCTCTTGACGCGTTCTGTAAGATAGGACTATCACCGAAAGCCCATATTTAAAAAGAAATGTTCGGTACTAGTGGTCGACCAAGGCGATTCGTCGATTAATCAAGTCTTTGGTTTTTTGGCTGTAACTCCGAAAATAATGCACTTAGAAGGCTCTGCCTGCGATTTTTGTGATCCTCTTTCCGTCCTCTTTAGGCACGCGTAAGCACAAGTCGACCGAAAAACTTTCCAGTTCTTGCCGAAATAAAATGTAAGGGGCAAGTTTCCCTTACCGTTTTCTCGATTTTCTTGAATTGCCTGTAACTTTCGAACCAGCGATCGAAACCTTTGATAATCCCACATTTTCTTGAAGCTCTTGACGCGTACTTTAAGGTAGGACTATCACCGAAAGGCCATCTTCAAAAAAAAATTGTTTCAGTAGTAGTGGTCGACCAAGGCGATTCGTCGATTAATCAAGTCTTTGGTTTTTTGGCTGTAACTCCGAAAATAATGCACTTAGAAGGCTCTGCCTGCGAGTTTTGTGATCCTCTTTCCGTCCTCTTTAGGCATGCGTAAGCACAAGTCGACCGAAAAACTTTCTAGTTTTTGCCGAAATAAAATGTAAGGGGCAAGTATCCCTTACCGTTTTCTCGAGTTTCTTGAGTCGCCTTGTAACTTTCGAACCAGCGATCGAAACCTTTGATAATCATACATTTTCTTGAAGCTCTTGACGCGTTCTGTAAGATAGGACTATCACCGAAAGCCCATATTTAAAAAAAAAAGTTCAGTACTAGTGGTCGACCAAGGCGATTCGTCGATTAATCAAGTCTTTGGTTTTTTGGCTGTAACTCCGAAAATAATGCACTTAGAAGGCTCTGCCTGCGATTTTTCTGATCCTCTTTCCGTCCTCTTTAGGCATGCGTAAGCACAAGTCGACCGAAAAACTTTCCAGTTTTTGCCGAAATAAAATGTAAGGGGCAAGTATCCCTTACCGTTTTTGATTTTTTGAATTGCCTGTAACTTCGAACCAGCGATCGAAACCTTTGATAATCATAGATTTTCTTGAAGCTCTTTACGCGTACTTTGACGTAGGACTATCAGCGAAAGCCCGTCTTCAAAAAAAATTGTTTCAGCGCTAGTGGTCGACCGAGGCGATTCGTCGATTAATCAAGTCTTTGGTTTTTTGGCTGTAACTCCGAAAATAATGCACTTAGAAGGCTCTGCCTGCGATTTTTGTGGTCCTCTTTCCGTCCTCTGTAGGCATGCGTAAGCACAAGTCGAACGAAAAACTTTCAATTATTTGCCGAAATAAAATGTAAGGGGTATGTATCCCTTACCGTTTCCTCTTTTTTCTTTAATCGCCTGCTACTTTCGAACCAGCGGTCGAAACCTTTGATAGTCATACATTTTCGGGAAGCTCTTGATGCGTACTTCAAGACATTACTATCAGCGACATCCCATCTTCAATAAAAATTGTTTCAGTAGTAGTGGTCGACCGAGGCGATTCGTCGATTAATCAAGTCTTTGGTTTTTTGGCTGTAACTCCGAAAATAATGCACTTAGAAGGCTCTGCCTGCGATTTTTGTGATCCTCTTTCCGTCCCCTTTAAGCGTGCGTAAGCACAAGTCGACCGAAAATTTTTCCAGTTTTTGCCGAAATGAAATGTAAGGGATATGTATCCCTTAACGTCTTCTCGATTTTCCTGAATCGCCTGTAACTTTCGAACCAGCGATCGAAACCTTTGATAATCATACATTTTCTTGAAGCTCTTTACCCGTACTTTGAGGTAGGACTATCAGCGAAAGCCCGTCTCCAAAAAAAGTTCAGTACTAGTGGTCGACCGAGGCGATTCGTCGATTAATCAAGTCTTTGGTTTTTTGGCTGTAACTCCGAAAATAATACACTTAGAAGGCTCTGCCTGCGATTTTTGTGATCCTCTTTCCGTCCTCTTTAGGCATGCGTAAGCACAAGTCGACCGAAAAACTTTCCAGTTTTTGCCGAAATAAAATGTAAGGGGCAAGTATCCCTTACCGTTTTCTCGATTTTCTTGAATTGCCTGTAACTTTCGAACCAGCGATCGAAACCTTTGATAATCCCACATTTTCTTGAAGCTCTTGACGCGTTCTGTAAGATAGGACTATCACCGAAAGCCCATATTTAAAAAAAAAATGTTCAGTACTAGTGGTCGACCAAGGCGATTCGTCGATTAATCAAGTCTTTGGTTTTTTGGCTGTAACTCCGAAAATAATGCACTTAGAAGGCTCTGCCTGCGATTTTTGTGATCCTCTTTCCGTCCTCTTTAGGCATGCGTAAGCACAAGTCGACCGAAAAACTTTCCAATTTTTGCCGAAATAAAATGTAAGGGGCAAGTATCCCTTACCGTTTTTTGATTTTCTT
This sequence comes from Anoplius nigerrimus, assembly GCA_914767735.1. Lineage (NCBI taxonomy): Eukaryota > Metazoa > Arthropoda > Insecta > Hymenoptera > Pompilidae > Anoplius > Anoplius nigerrimus. The sequence continues at coordinate 271,344 of OU612079.1, read as the reverse complement.
GAGTCGCCTGTACCTTTCGAACCAGCGATCGAAACCTTTGATAATCATACATTTTCTTGAAGCTCTTTACGCGTACTTTAAGGTAGGACTATCACCGAAAGGCCATCTTCAAAAAAAAATTGTTTCAGTAGTAGTGGTCGACCAAGGCGATTCGTCGATTAATCAAGTCTTTGGTTTTTTGGCTGTAACTCCGAAAATAATGCACTTAGAAGGCTCTGCCTGTGATTTTTGTGATCCTCTTTCCGTCCTCTTTAGGCATGCGTAAGCACAAGTCGACCGCAAATCTTTCCAGTTTTTGCCGAAATGAAATGTAAGGGATATGTATCCCTTAACGTTTTCTCGATTTTCCTGAATCGCCTGTAATTTTCGAACCAGCGATCGATACCTTTGATAGTCATACATTTTCGGGAAGCTCTTGATGCGTACTTCAAGATATTACTATCAGCGACATCCCATCTTCAATAAAAAATTGTTTCAGTAGTAGTGGTCGACCGAGGCGATTCGTCGATTAATCAAGTCTTTGGTTTTTTGGCTGTAACTCCGAAAATAATGCACTTAGAAGGCTCTGCCTGCGATTTTTGTGATCCTCTTTCCGTCCCCTTTAAGCGTGCGTAAGCACAAGTCGACCGAAAACTTTTCCAGTATTTGCCGAAATAAAATGTAAGGGGCAAGTATCCTTTAACGTTTTCTCGATTTTCTTGAATCGCCTGTAACTTTCGAACCAGCGATCGAAACCTTTGATAATCATACATTTTCTTGAAGCTCTTTACGCGTACTTTAAGGTAGGACTATCACCGATAGCCCGTATTTAAAAAAAAAATGTTCAGTACTAGTGGTCGACCAAGGCGATTCGTCGATTAATCAAGTCTTTGGTTTTTGGGCTGTAACTCCGAAAATAATGCACTTAGAAGGCTCTGCCTGCGATTTTTGTGATCCGCTTTCCGTCCCCTTTAAGCGTGCGTAAGCACAAGTCGACCGAAAATTTTTCCAGTTTTTGCCCAAATAAAATGTAAGGGGCAAGTATCCTTTAACGTTTTCTCGATTTTCATGAATCGCCTGTAACTTTCGAACCAGCGATCGAAACCTTTGACAGTAATACATTTTCTTGAAGCTCTTGACGCGTTCTTTTAAATAGGGCTATCAGCGAAAGCCCGTCTTTAAAAAAATTGTTTCAGTGCTAGTGGTCGACCGAGGCGATTCGTCGATTAATCAAGTCTTTGGTTTTTTGGCTGTAACTCCGAAAATAATGCACTTAGAAGGCTCTGCCTACGATTTTTGTGATCCACTTTCCGTTCTCTGTAGGCATGCGTAAGCACAAGTCGACCGAAAAACTTTCCAGTTTTTGCCGAAATAAAATGTAAGGGGCAAGTATCCCTTACCGTTTTCTAGATTTTCTTGAGTCGCCTGTAACTTTCGAACCAGCGATCGAAACCTTTGATAATCATACATTTTCTTGAAGCTCTTTACGCGTACTCTAAGGTAGGCCTATCAGCGAAGGCCCGTTTCAAAAAAAATTGTTTCAGTGCTAGTGGTCGACCGAAGCGATTCGTCGATTAATCAAGTCTTTTGTTTTTTGGCTGTAACTCCGAAAATAATGCACTTAGAAGGCTCTGCCTGCGATTTTTGTGATCCTCTTTCCGTCCCTTTTAAGCGTGCGTAAGCACAAGTCCACCGAAAAACTTTCCAGTTTTTACCGAAATAAAATGTAAGGGGCAAGTATCCCTTACCGTTTTCTCGATTTTCTGGAATTGCCTGTAACATTCGAACCAGCGATCGAAACCTTTGATAATCATACATTTTCTTGAAGCTCTTGACGCGTACTTTACGGTAGGACTATCACCGAAAGCCCATATTTAAAAAAAAATGTTCAGTACTAGTGGTCGACCAACGCGATTCGTCGATTAATCAAGTCTTTGGTTTTTTGGCTGTAACTCCAAAGATAATGCACTTAGAAGGCTCTGCTGCGATTTTTGTGATCCGCTTTCCGTCCTCTTTAGGCATGCGTAAGCACAAGTCGACCGAAAAAATTTCCCGTTTTTGCCGAAAAAAAATGTAAGGGGCAAGTATCCCTTACCGTTTTCTAGATTTTCTTGAGTCGCCTGTAACTTTCGAACCAGCGATCGAAACCTTTGATAATCATACATTTTCTTGAATCTCTTTACGCGTACTCTAAGGTAGGACTATCAGCGAAAGCCCGTTTCAAAAAAAATTGTTTCAGTGTTAGTGGTCGACCGAAGCGATTCGTCGATTAATCAAGTCTTTTGTTTTTTGGCTGTAACTCCGAAAATAATGCACTTAGAAGGTTCTGCCTGCGATTTTTGTGATCCTCTTTCCGTCCCTTTTACGCGTGCGTAAGCACAAGTCCACCGAAAAACTTTCCAGTTTTTACCGAAATAAAATGTGAGGGGCAAGTATCCCTTACCGTTTTTTGATTTTCTTGAGTCGCCTGTAACTTTCGAACCAGCGATCGAAACCTTTGATAATCATACATATTCTTGAAGCTCTTTACCCGTACTTGGAGGTAGGACTATCAGCGAAAGCCCGTCTCCAAAAAAATTGTTTCAGTACTAGTGGTCGACCGAGGCGATTCGTCGATTAATCAAGTCTTTGGTTTTTTGGCTGTAACTCCGAAAATAATGCACTTAAAAGGCTCTGCCTCCGATTTTTGTGATCCGCTTTCCGTCCCCTTTAAGCGTGCGTAAGCACAAGTCGACCGAAAATTTTTCCAGTTTTTGCCGAAATAAAATGTAAGGGGCAAGTATCCTTTAACGTTTTCTCGATTTTCTTGAATCGCCTGTAACTTTCGAACCAGCGATCGAAACCTTTGACAGTAATACATTTTCTTGAAGCTCTTGACGCGTACTTTCAGATAGGACTATCAGCGAAAGCCCATCATCAAAAAAATTTGTTTCAGTACTAGTGGTCGACCAAGGCGATTCGTCGATTAATCAAGTCTTTGGTTTTTTGGCTGTAACTCCGAAAATAATGCACATAGAAGGCTCTGCCTGCGATTTTTGTGATCCTCTTTCCGTCCTCTTTAGGCATCCGTAAGAACAAGTCGACCGAAAAACTTTCCAGTTTTTGCCGAAGTAAAATGTAAGGGGCAAGTATCCCTTACCGTTTTCTAGATTTTCTTGAGTCGCCTGTAACTTTCGAACCAGCGATCGAAACCTTTGATAATCATACATTTTCTTGAAGCTCTTTACGCGTACTTTGAGGTAGGACTATCAGCGAAAGCCCGTCTTCAAAAAAAATTGTTTCAGTGCTAGTGGTCGACCGAGGCGATTCGTCGATTAATCAAGTCTTTGGTTTTTTGGCTGTAACTCCGAAAATAATGCACTTAGAAGGCTCTGCCTGCGATTTTTGTGATCCTCTTTCCGTCCCCTTTAAGCGTGCGTAAGCACAAGTCGACCGGAAAACTTTCCAGTTTTTGCAGAAATAAAATGTAAGGGGCAAGTATCCCTTACCGTTTTCTCGATTTTCTTGAATTGCCTGTAACTTTCGAACCAGCGATCGAAACCTTTGACAGTAATACATTTTCTTGAAGCTCTTGACGCGTACTTTCAGATAGGACTATCAGTGAAAGCCCATCATCAAAAAAAATTTTTTCAGTACTAGTGGTCGACCAAGGCGATTCGTCGATTAATCAAGTCTTTGGTTTTTTGGCTGTAACTCCAAAAATAATGCACTTAGAAGGCTCTGCCTGCGATTTTTGTGATCCACATTCCGTCGCCTTTAAGCGTGCGTAAGCACAAGTCGACCGAAAAACTTTCCAGTTTTTGCCGAAATAAAATGTAAGGGGCAAGTATCCCTTACCGTTTTCTCGATTTTCTTGAATTGCCTGTAACTTTCGAACCAGCGATCGAAACCTTTGATAATCATACATTTTCTTGAAGCTCTTGACGCGTACTTTACGGTAGGACTATCACCGAAAGCCCATATTTAAAAAAAAATGTTCAGTACTAGTGGTCGACCAACGCGATTCGTCGATTAATCAAGTCTTTGGTTTTTTGGCTGTAACTCCGAAAATAATGCACTTAGAAGGCTCTGCCTTCGATTTTTCTGATCCGCTTTCCGTCCCCTTTAAGCGTGCGTAAGCACAAGTCGACCGAAAATTTTTCCAGTTTTTACCGAAATAAAATGTAAGGGGCAAGTATCCTTTAACGTTTTCTCGATTTTCTTGAATCGCCTGTAACTTTCGAACCAGCGATCGAAACCTTTGATAATCATACATGTTCTTGAAGCTCTTTACGCGTACTTTGTGGTAGGACTATCAGCGAAAGCCCGTCTTCAGAAAAAATTGTTTCAGTGCTAGTGGTCGACCGAGGCGATTCGTCAATTAATCAAGTCTTTGGTTTTTTGGCTGTAACTCCGATAATAATGCACTTAGAAGGCTCTGCCTGTGATTTTTGTGATCCTCTTTCCGTCCTCTTTAAGCGTGCGTTAGCACAAGTCGACCGAAACACTTTCCATTTTTTGCCGAAATAAAATGTAAGGGGTATGTATCCTTCACCGTTTCCTCGATTTTCTTTAATCGCCTGTTACTTTCAAACCAGCGATCGAAACCTTTGATAATCCCAAATTTTCTTGAAGCTCTTGACGCGTTCTGTAAGATAGGACTATCACCGAAAGCCCATATTTAAAAAGAAATGTTCGGTACTAGTGGTCGACCAAGGCGATTCGTCGATTAATCAAGTCTTTGGTTTTTTGGCTGTAACTCCGAAAATAATGCACTTAGAAGGCTCTGCCTGCGATTTTTGTGATCCTCTTTCCGTCCTCTTTAGGCATGCGTAAGCACAAGTCGACCGAAAAACTTTCCAGTTTTTGCCGAAATAAAATGTAAGGGGCAAGTATCCCTTACCGTTTTCTCGATTTTCTTGAATTGCCTGTAACTTTCGAACCAGCGATCGAAACCTTTGATAATCCCACATTTTCTTGAAGCTCTTGACGCGTACTTTAAGGTAGGACTATCACCGAAAGGCCATCATCAAAAAAAAATTGTTTCAGTAGTAGTGGTCGACCAAGGCGATTCGTCGATTAATCAAGTCTTTGGTTTTTTGGCTGTAACTCCGAAAATAATGCACTTAGAAGGCTCTGCCTGCGAGTTTTGTTATCCTCTTTCCGTCCTCTTTAGGCATGCGTAAGCACAAGTCGACCGAAAAACTTTCCAGTTTTTGCCGAAATAAAATGTAAGGGGCAAGTATCCCTTACCGTTTTCTCGAGTTTCTTGAGTCGCCTGTAACTTTCGAACCAGCGATCGAAACCTTTGATAATCATACATTTTCTTGAAGCTCTTGACGCGTTCTGTAATATAGGACTATCACCGAAAGCCCATATTTAAAAAAAAAAGTTCAGTACTAGTGGTCGACCAAGGCGATTCGTCGATTAATCAAGTCTTTGGTTTTTTGGCTGTAACTCCGAAAATAATGCACTTAGAAGGCTCTGCCTGCGATTTTTCTGATCCTCTTTCCGTCCTCTTTAGGCATGCGTAAGCACAAGTCGACCGAAAAACTTTCCAGTTTTTGCCGAAATAAAATGTAAGGGGCAAGTATCCCTTACCGTTTTTGATTTTTTGAATTGCCTGTAACTTTCGAACCAGCGATCGAAACCTTTGATAATCATAGATTTTCTTGAAGCTCTTTACGCGTACTTTGACGTAGGACTATCAGCGAAAGCCCGTCTTCAAAAAAAATTGTTTCAGCGCTAGTGGTCGACCGAGGCGATTCGTCGATTAATCAAGTCTTTGGTTTTTTGACTGTAACTCCGAAAATAATGCACTTAGAAGGCTCTGCCTGCGATTTTTGTGGTCCTCTTTCCGTCCTCTGTAGGCATGCGTAAGCACAAGTCGAACGAAAAACTTTCAATTATTTGCCGAAATAAAATGTAAGGGGTATGTATCCCTTACCGTTTCCTCTTTTTTCTTTAATCGCCTGCTACTTTCGAACCAGCGGTCGAAACCTTTGATAGTCATACATTTTCGGGAAGCTCTTGATGCGTACTTCAAGATATTACTATCAGCGACATCCCATCTTCAATAAAAAATTGTTTCAGTAGTAGTGGTCGACCGAGGCGATTCGTCGATTAATCAAGTCTTTGGTTTTTTGGCTGTAACTCCGAAAATAATGCACTTAGAAGGCTCTGCCTGCGATTTTTGTGATCCTCTTTCCGTCCCCTTTAAGCGTGCGTAAGCACAAGTCGACCGAAAATTTTTCCAGTTTTTGCCGAAATAAAATGTAAGGGATATGTATCCCTTAACGTCTTCTCGATTTTCCTGAATCGCCTGTAACTTTCGAACCAGCGATCGAAACCTTTGATAATCATACATTTTCTTGAAGCTCTTTACCCGTACTTTGAGGTAGGACTATCAGCGAAAGCCCGTCTCCAAAAAAAGTTCAGTACTAGTGGTCGACCGAGGCGATTCGTCGATTAATCAAGTCTTTGGTTTTTTGGCTGTAACTCCGAAAATAATACACTTAGAAGGCTCTGCCTGCGATTTTTGTGATCCTCTTTCCGTCCTCTTTAGGCATGCGTAAGCACAAGTCGACCGAAAAACTTTCCAGTTTTTGCCGAAATAAAATGTAAGGGGCAAGTATCCCTTACCGTTTTCTCGATTTTCTTGAATTGCCTGTAACTTTCGAACCAGCGATCGAAACCTTTGATAATCCCACATTTTCTTGAAGCTCTTGACGCGTTCTGTAAGATAGGACTATCACCGAAAGCCCATATTTAAAAAAAAAAGTTCAGTACTAGTGGTCGACCAAGGCGATTCGTCGATTAATCAAGTCTTTGGTTTTTTGGCTGTAACTCCGAAAATAATGCACTTAGAAGGCTCTGCCTGCGATTTTTCTGATCCTCTTTCCGTCCTCTTTAGGCATGCGTAAGCACAAGTCGACCGAAAAACTTTCCAGTTTTTGCCGAAATAAAATGTAAGGGGCATGTATCCCTTACCGTTTTCTCGATTTTCTTGAATTGCCTGTAACTTTCGAACCAGCGATCGAAACCTTTGATAATCCCACATTTTCTTGAAGCTCTTGACGCGTTCTGTAAGATAGGACTATCACCGAAAGCCCATATTTAAAAAAAAATGTTCAGTACTAGTGGTCGACCAAGGCGATTCGTCGATTAATCAAGTCTTTGGTTTTTTGGCTGTAACTCCGAAAATAATGCACTTAGAAGGCTCTGCCTGCGATTTTTGTGATCCTCTTTCCGTCCTCTTTAGGCATGCGTAAGCACAAGTCGACCGAAAAACTTTCCAGTTTTTGCCGAAATAAAATGTAAGGGGCAAGTATCCCTTACCGTTTTTGATTTTCTTGAATTGCCTGTAACTTTCGAACCAGCGATCGAAACCTTTGATAATCATACATTTTCTTGAAGCTCTATACGCGTACTTTGAGGTAGGACTATCAGCGAAAGCCCGTCTTCAAAAAAAATTGTACAGGACTAGTGGTCGACCAAGGCGATTAGTCGATTAATCAAGTCTTCGGTTTTTTGGCTGTAACTCCGAAAATAATGCACTTAGAAGGCTCTGCCTGCGATTTTTGTGATCCTCTTTCCGTCCCTTTTAAGCGTGCGTAAGCACAAGTCCACCGAAAAACTTTCCAGTTTTTGCCGAAATAAAATGTAAGGGGCAAGTATCCCTTACCGTTTTCTCGATTTTCTGGAATTGCCTGTAACCTTCGAAACAGCGATCGAAACCTTTGATAATCATACATTTTCATGAAGCTCTTGACGCGTAGTTTAAGGTAGGACTATCACCGAAAACCCATATTTAAAAAAAAAATATTTCAGTGCTAGTGGTCGACCGAGGCGATTCGTCGATTAATCAAGTCTTTGGTTTTTTGGCTGTAACTCCGAAAATAATGCACTTAGAAGGCTCTGCCTGCGATTTTTGTGATCCTCTTTCCGTTCTCTTTAGGCATGCGTAAGCACAAGTCGACCGAAAAACTTTCCAGTTTTTGCCGAAATAAAATGTAAGGGGCAAGTATCCCTTACCGTTTTTGATTTTCTTGAATTGCCTGTAACTTTCGAACCAGCGATCGAAACCTTTGATAATCATACATTTTCTTGAAGCTCTATACGCGTACTTTGACGTAGGACTATAAGCGAAAGCCCGTCTTCAAAAAAAATTGTTTCAGCGCTAGTGGTCGACCGAGGCGATTCGTCGATTAATCAAGTCTTTGGTTTTTTGGCTGTAACTCCGAAAATAATGCACTTAGAAGGCTCTGCCTGCGATTTTTGTGGTCCTCTTTCCGTCCTCTGTAGGCATGCGTAAGCACAAGTCGAACGAAAAACTTTCAATTATTTGCCGAAATAAAATGTAAGGGGTATGTATCCCTTACCGTTTCCTCTTTTTTCTTTAATCGCCTGCTACTTTCGAACCAGCGGTCGAAACCTTTGATAGTCATACATTTTCGGGAAGCTCTTGATGCGTACTTCAAGATATTACTATCAGCGACATCCCATCTTCAATAAAAAATTGTTTCAGTAGTAGTGGTCGACCGAGGCGATTCGTCGATTAATCAAGTCTTTGGTTTTTTGGCTGTAACTCCGAAAATAATGCACTTAGAAGGCTCTGCCTGCGATTTTTGTGATCCTCTTTCCGTCCCCTTTAAGCGTGCGTAAGCACAAGTCGACCGAAAACTTTTCCAGTATTTGCCGAAATAAAATGTAAGGGGCAAGTATCCTTTAACGTTTTCTCGATTTTCTTGAATCGCCTGTAACTTTCGAACTAGCGATCGAAACCTTTGACAGTAATACATTTTCTTGAAGCTCTTGCCGCGTTCTTTAAAATAGGGCTATCAGCGAAAGCCCATCTTTAAAAAAAATTGTTTCAGTGTTAGTGGTCGACCGAGGCGATTCGTCGATTAATCAAGTCTTTGGTTTTTTGGCTGTAACTCCGAAAATAATGCACTTAGAAGGCTCTGCCTGCGATTTTTGTGATCCTCTTTCCGTCCTCTTTAGGCATGCGTAAGCACAAGTCGACTGAAAAACATTCCAGTTTTTGCCGAAATGAAATGTAAGGGATATGCATCCCTTAACGTCTTCTCGATTTTCCTGAATCGCCTGTAACTTTCGAACCAGCGATCGATACCTGTGATAATCATACATTTTCTTGAAGCTCTTGACGCGTACTTTACGGTAGGACTATCACCGAAAACCCATATTTAAAAAAAAATGTTCAGTACTAGTGGGCGACCAACGCGATTCGTCGATTAATCAAGTCTTTGGTTTTTTGGCTGTAACTCCGAAAATAATGCACTTAGAAGGCTCTGCCTCCGATTTTTGTGATCCGCTTTCCGTCCCCTTTAAGCGTGCGTAAGCACAAGTCGACCGAAAATTTTTCCAGTTTTTGCCCAAATAAAATGTAAGGGGCAAGTATCCTTTAACGTTTTCTCGATTTTCATGAATCGCCTGTAACTTTCGAACCAGCGATCAAAACCTTTGACAGTAATACATTTTCTTGAAGCTCTGGACGCGTTCTTTTAAATAGGGCTATCAGCGAAAGCCCATCTTTAAAAAAAATTGTTTCAGTGCTAGTGGTCGACCGAGGCGATTCGTCGATTAATCAAGTCTTTGGTTTTTTGGCTGTAACTCCGAAAATAATGCACTTAGAAGGCTCTGCCTACGATTTTTGTGATCCACTTTCCGTTCTCTGTAGGCATGCGTAAGCACAAGTCGACCGAAAAACTTTCCAGTTTTTGCCGAAATAAAATGTAAGGGGCAAGTATCCCTTACCGTTTTTTGATTTTCATGAATCGCCTGTAACTTTTGAACCAGCGATCGAAACCTTTGACAGTAATACATTTTCTTGAAGCTCTTGACGCGTTCTTTTAAATAGGGCTATCAGCGAAAGCCCGTCTTTAAAAAAATTGTTTCAGTGCTAGTGGTCGACCGAGGCGATTCGTCGATTAATCAAGTCTTTGGTTTTTTGGCTGTAACTCCGAAAATAATGCACTTAGAAGGCTCTGCCTACGATTTTTGTGATCCACTTTCCGTTCTCTGTAGGCATGCGTAAGCACAAGTCGACCGAAAAACTTTCCAGTTTTTGCCGAAATAAAATGTAAGGGGCAAGTATCCCTTACCGTTTTCTAGATTTTCTTGAGTCGCCTGTAACTTTCGAACCAGCGATCGAAACCTTTGATAATCATACATTTTCTTGAAGCTCTTTACGCGTACTCTAAGGTAGGCCTATCAGCGAAGGCCCGTTTCAAAAAAAATTGTTTCAGTGCTAGTGGTCGACCGAAGCGATTCGTCGATTAATCAAGTCTTTTGTTTTTTGGCTGTAACTCCGAAAATAATGCACTTAGAAGGCTCTGCCTGCGATTTTTGTGATCCTCTTTCCGTCCTCGTTAGGCATGCGTAAGCACAAGTCGACCGAAAAACTTTCCAGTTTTTGCCGAAATAAAATGTAAGGGGCAAGTATCCCTTACCGTTTTCTCGATTTTCTGGAATTGCCTGTAACTTTCGAACCAGCGATCGAAACCTTTGATAATCATACATTTTCTTGAAGCTCTTGACGCGTACTTTAAGGTAGGACTATCACCGAAAGCCCATATTTAAAAAAAAATGTTCAGTACTAGTGGTCGACCAACGCGATTCGTCGATTAATTATGTCTTTGGTTTTTTGGCTGTAACTCCGAAAATAATGCACTTAGAAGGCTCTGCCTTCGATTTTTGTGATCCGCTTTCCGTCCCCTTTAAGCGTGCGTAAGCACAAGTCGACCGAAAATTTTTCCAGTTTTTGCCGAAATAAAATGTAAGGGGCAAGTATCCTTTAACGTTTTCTCGATTTTCTTGAATCGCCTGTAACTTTCGAACCATCGATCGAAACCTTTGACAGTAATACATTTTCTTGAAGCTCCTGACGCGGACTTTCAGATAGGACTATCAGCGAAAGCCCATCATCAAAAAAATTTGTTTCAGTGCTAGTGGTCGACCGAGGCGATTCGTCGATTAATCAAGTCTTTGGTTTTTGGGCTGTAACTCCGAAAATAATGCACTCAGAAGGCTCTGCCTACGATTTTTGTGATCCTCTTTCCGTCCTCGTTAGGCATGCGTAAGCACAAGTCGACCGAAAAACTTTCCAGTTTTTGCCGAAATAAAATGTAAGGGGCAAGTATCCCTTACCGTTTTCTCGATTTTCTTGAATTGCCTGTAACTTTCGAACCAGCGATCGAAACCTTTGATAATCATACATTTTCTTGAAGCTCTTGACGCGTACTTTACGGTAGGACTATCACCGAAAGCCCATATTTAAAAAAAAATGTTCAGTACTAGTGGTCGACCAACGCGATTCGTCGATTAATCAAGTCTTTGGTTTTTTGGCTGTAACTCCAAAGATAATGCACTTAGAAGGCTCTGCTGCGATTTTTGTGATCCGCTTTCCGTCCTCTTTAGGCATGCGTAAGCACAAGTCGACCGAAAAAATTTCCCGTTTTTGCCGAAATAAAATGTAAGGGGCAAGTATCCCTTACCGTTTTCTAGATTTTCTTGAGTCGCCTGTAACTTTCGAACCAGCGATCGAAACCTTTGATAATCATACATTTTCTTGAATCTCTTTACGCGTACTCTAAGGTAGGACTATCAGCGAAAGCCCGTTTCAAAAAAAATTGTTTCAGTGTTAGTGGTCGACCGAAGCGATTCGTCGATTAATCAAGTCTTTTGTATTTTGGCTGTAACTCCGAAAATAATGCACTTAGAAGGCTCTGCCTGCGATTTTTGTGATCCTCTTTCCGTCCCTTTTACGCGTGCGTAAGCACAAGTCCACCGAAAAACTTTCCAGTTTTTACCGAAATAAAATGTAAGGGGCAAGTATCCCTTACCGTTTTTTGATTTTCTTGAGTCGCCTGTAACTTTCGAACCAGCGATCGAAACCTTTGATAATCATACATATTCTTGAAGCTCTTTACCCGTACTTGGAGGTAGGACTATCAGCGAAAGCCCGTCTCCAAAAAAATTGTTTCAGTACTAGTGGTCGACCGAGGCGATTCGTCGATTAATCAAGTCTTTGGTTTTTTGGCTGTAACTCCGAAAATAATGCACTTAAAAGGCTCTGCCTCCGATTTTTGTGATCCGCTTTCCGTCCCCTTTAAGCGTGCGTAAGCACAAGTCGACCGAAAATTTTTCCAGTTTTTGCCGAAATAAAATGTAAGGGGCAAGTATCCTTTAACGTTTTCTCGATTTTCTTGAATCGCCTGTAACTTTCGAACCAGCGATCGAAACCTTTGACAGTAATACATTTTCTTGAAGCTCTTGACGCGTACTTTCAGATAGGACTATCAGCGAAAGCCCATCATCAAAAAAATTTGTTTCAGTACTAGTGGTCGACCAAGGCGATTCGTCGATTAATCAAGTCTTTGGTTTTTTGGCTGTAACTCCGAAAATAATGCACATAGAAGGCTCTGCCTGCGATTTTTGTGATCCTCTTTCCGTCCTCTTTAGGCATCCGTAAGAACAAGTCGACCGAAAAACTTTCCAGTTTTTGCCGAAGTAAAATGTAAGGGGCAAGTATCCCTTACCGTTTTCTAGATTTTCTTGAGTCGCCTGTAACTTTCGAACCAGCGATCGAAACCTTTGATAATCATACATTTTCTTGAAGCTCTTTACGCGTACTTTGAGGTAGGACTATCAGCGAAAGCCCGTCTTCAAAAAAAATTATTTCAGTGCTAGTGGTCGACCGAGGCGATTCGTCGATTAATCAAGTCTTTGGTTTTTTGGCTGTAACTCCGAAAATAATGCACTTAGAAGGCTCTGCCTGCGATTTTTGTGATCCTCTTTCCGTCCCCTTTAAGCGTGCGTAAGCACAAGTCGACCGAAAATTTTTCCAGTTTTTGCCGAAATAAAATGTAAGGGGCAAGTATCCTTTAACGTTTTCTCGATTTTCTTGAATCGCCTGTAACTTTCGAACCAGCGATCGAAACCTTTGACAGTAATACATTTTCTTGAAGCTCTTGTCGCGTACTTTCAGATAGGACTATCAATGAAAGCCCATCATCAAAAAAAATTGTTTCAGTACTAGTGGTCGACCAAGGCGATTCGTCGATTAATCAAGTCTTTGGTTTTTTGGCTGTAACTCCGAAAATAATGCACTTAGAAGGCTCTGCCTGCGATTTTTGCGATCCTCTTTCCGTCCTCTTTAGGCATGCGTAAGCACAAGTCGACCGAAAAACATTCCAGTTTTTGCCGAAATGAAATGTAAGGGATATGTATCCCTTAACGTCTTCTCGATTTTCTTGAGTCGCCTGTAACTTTCGAACCAGCGATCGAAACCTTTGATAATCATACATCTTCTTGAAGCTCTTGACGCGTACTTTACGGTAGGACTATCACCGAAAGCCCATATTTAAAAAAAAATGTTCAGTACTAGTGGTCGACCAACGCGATTCGTCGATTAATCAAGTCTTTGGTTTTTTGGCTGTAACTCCGAAAATAATGCACTTAGAAGGCTCTGCCTTCGATTTTTCTGATCCGCTTTCCGTCCCCTTTAAGCGTGCGTAAGCACAAGTCGACCGAAAATTTTTCCAGTTTTTACCGAAATAAAATGTAAGGGGCAAGTATCCTTTAACGTTTTCTTGATTTTCTTGAATCGCCTGTAACTTTCGAACCAGCGATCGAAACCTTTGATAATCATAGATGTTCTTGAAGCTCTTTACGCGTACTTTGTGGTAGGACTATCAGCGAAAGCCCGTCTTCAGAAAAAATTGTTTCAGTGCTAGTGGTCGACCGAGGCGATTCGTCAATTAATCAAGTCTTTGGTTTTTTGGCTGTAACTCCGATAATAATGCACTTAGAAGGCTCTGCCTGTGATTTTTGTGATCCTCTTTCCGTCCTCTTTAAGCGTGCGTTAGCACAAGTCGACCGAAACACTTTCCATTTTTTGCCGAAATAAAATGTAAGGGGTATGTATCCTTCACCGTTTCCTCGATTTTCTTTAATCGCCTGTTACTTTCAAACCAGCGATCGAAACCTTTGATAATCCCAAATTTTCTTGAAGCTCTTGACGCGTTCTGTAAGATAGGACTATCACCGAAAGCCCATATTTAAAAAGAAATGTTCGGTACTAGTGGTCGACCAAGGCGATTCGTCGATTAATCAAGTCTTTGGTTTTTTGGCTGTAACTCCGAAAATAATGCACTTAGAAGGCTCTGCCTGCGATTTTTGTGATCCTCTTTCCGTCCTCTTTAGGCACGCGTAAGCACAAGTCGACCGAAAAACTTTCCAGTTCTTGCCGAAATAAAATGTAAGGGGCAAGTATCCCTTACCGTTTTCTCGATTTTCTTGAATTGCCTGTAACTTTCGAACCAGCGATCGAAACCTTTGATAATCCCACATTTTCTTGAAGCTCTTGACGCGTACTTTAAGGTAGGACTATCACCGAAAGGCCATCATCAAAAAAAAATTGTTTCAGTAGTAGTGGTCGACCAAGGCGATTCGTCGATTAATCAAGTCTTTGGTTTTTTGGCTGTAACTCCGAAAATAATGCACTTAGAAGGCTCTGCCTGCGAGTTTTGTTATCCTCTTTCCGTCCTCTTTAGGCATGCGTAAGCACAAGTCGACCGAAAAACTTTCCAGTTTTTGCCGAAATAAAATGTAAGGGGCAAGTATCCCTTACCGTTTTCTCGAGTTTCTTGAGTCGCCTGTAACTTTCGAACCAGCGATCGAAACCTTTGATAATCATACATTTTCTTGAAGCTCTTGACGCGTTCTGTAAGATAGGACTATCACCGAAAGCCCATATTTAAAAAAAAAAGTTCAGTACTAGTGGTCGACCAAGGCGATTCGTCGATTAATCAAGTCTTTGGTTTTTTGGCTGTAACTCCGAAAATAATGCACTTAGAAGGCTCTGCCTGCGATTTTTCTGATCCTCTTTCCGTCCTCTTTAGGCATGCGTAAGCACAAGTCGACCGAAAAACTTTCCAGTTTTTGCCGAAATAAAATGTAAGGGGCAAGTATCCCTTACCGTTTTTGATTTTTTGAATTGCCTGTAACTTTCGAACCAGCGATCGAAACCTTTGATAATCATAGATTTTCTTGAAGCTCTTTACGCGTACTTTGACGTAGGACTATCAGCGAAAGCCCGTCTTCAAAAAAAATTGTTTCAGCGCTAGTGGTCGACCGAGGCGATTCGTCGATTAATCAAGTCTTTGGTTTTTTGGCTGTAACTCCGAAAATAATGCACTTAGAAGGCTCTGCCTGCGATTTTTGTGGTCCTCTTTCCGTCCTCTGTAGGCATGCGTAAGCACAAGTCGAACGAAAAACTTTCAATTATTTGCCGAAATAAAATGTAAGGGGTATGTATCCCTTACCGTTTCCTCTTTTTTCTTTAATCGCCTGCTACTTTCGAACCAGCGGTCGAAACCTTTGATAGTCATACATTTTCGGGAAGCTCTTGATGCGTACTTCAAGACATTACTATCAGCGACATCCCATCTTCAATAAAAAATTGTTTCAGTAGTAGTGGTCGACCGAGGCGATTCGTCGATTAATCAAGTCTTTGGTTTTTTGGCTGTAACTCCGAAAATAATGCACTTAGAAGGCTCTGCCTGCGATTTTTGTGATCCTCTTTCCGTCCCCTTTAAGCGTGCGTAAGCACAAGTCAACCGAAAATTTTTCCAGTTTTTGCCGAAATGAAATGTAAGGGATATGTATCCCTTAACGTCTTCTCGATTTTCCTGAATCGCCTGTAACTTTCGAACCAGCGATCGAAACCTTTGATAATCATACATTTTCTTGAAGCTCTTTACCCGTACTTTGAGGTAGGACTATCAGCGAAAGCCCGTCTCCAAAAAAAGTTCAGTACTAGTGGTCGACCGAGGCGATTCGTCGATTAATCAAGTCTTTGGTTTTTTGGCTGTAACTCCGAAAATAATACACTTAGAAGGCTCTGCCTGCGATTTTTGTGATCCTCTTTCCGTCCTCTTTAGGCATGCGTAAGCACAAGTCGACCGAAAAACTTTCCAGTTTTTGCCGAAATAAAATGTAAGGGGCAAGTATCCCTTACCGTTTTCTCAATTTTCTTGAATTGCCTGTAACTTTCGAACCAGCGATCGAAACCTTTGATAATCCCACATTTTCTTGAAGCTCTTGACGCGTTCTGTAAGATAGGACTATCACCGAAAGCCCATATTTAAAAAAAAAATGTTCAGTACTAGTGGTCGACCAAGGCGATTCGTCGATTAATCAAGTCTTTGGTTTTTTGGCTGTAACTCCGAAAATAATGCACTTAGAAGGCTCTGCCTGCGATTTTTGTGATCCTCTTTCCGTCCTCTTTAGGCATGCGTAAGCACAAGTCGACCGAAAAACTTTCCAATTTTTGCCGAAATAAAATGTAAGGGGCAAGTATCCCTTACCGTTTTTTGATTTTCTTGAGTCGCCTGTACCTTTCGAACCAGCGATCGAAACCTTTGATAATCATACATTTTCTTGAAGCTCTTTACGCGTACTTTAAGGTAGGACTATCACCGAAAGGCCATCTTCAAAAAAAAATTGTTTCAGTAGTAGTGGTCGACCAAGGCGATTCGTCGATTAATCAAGTCTTTGGTTTTTTGGCTGTAACTCCGAAAATAATGCACTTAGAAGGCTCTGCCTGTGATTTTTGTGATCCTCTTTCCGTCCTCTTTAGGCATGCGTAAGCACAAGTCGACCGCAAATCTTTCCAGTTTTTGCCGAAATGAAATGTAAGGGATATGTATCCCTTAACGTTTTCTCGATTTTCCTGAATCGCCTGTAATTTTCGAACCAGCGATCGATACCTTTGATAGTCATACATTTTCGGGAAGCTCTTGATGCGTACTTCAAGATATTACTATCAGCGACATCCCATCTTCAATAAAAAATTGTTTCAGTAGTAGTGGTCGACCGAGGCGATTCGTCGATTAATCAAGTCTTTGGTTTTTTGGCTGTAACTCCGAAAATAATGCACTTAGAAGGCTCTGCCTGCGATTTTTGTGATCCTCTTTCCGTCCCCTTTAAGCGTGCGTAAGCACAAGTCGACCGAAAACTTTTCCAGTATTTGCCGAAATAAAATGTAAGGGGCAAGTATCCTTTAACGTTTTCTCGATTTTCTTGAATCGCCTGTAACTTTCGAACCAGCGATCGAAACCTTTGATAATCATACATTTTCTTGAAGCTCTTTACGCGTACTTTAAGGTAGGACTATCACCGATAGCCCGTATTTAAAAAAAAAATGTTCAGTACTAGTGGTCGACCAAGGCGATTCGTCGATTAATCAAGTCTTTGGTTTTTGGGCTGTAACTCCGAAAATAATGCACTTAGAAGGCTCTGCCTGCGATTTTTGTGATCCGCTTTCCGTCCCCTTTAAGCGTGCGTAAGCACAAGTCGACCGAAAATTTTTCCAGTTTTTGCCCAAATAAAATGTAAGGGGCAAGTATCCTTTAACGTTTTCTCGATTTTCATGAATCGCCTGTAACTTTCGAACCAGCGATCGAAACCTTTGACAGTAATACATTTTCTTGAAGCTCTTGACGCGTTCTTTTAAATAGGGCTATCAGCGAAAGCCCGTCTTTAAAAAAATTGTTTCAGTGCTAGTGGTCGACCGAGGCGATTCGTCGATTAATCAAGTCTTTGGTTTTTTGGCTGTAACTCCGAAAATAATGCACTTAGAAGGCTCTGCCTACGATTTTTGTGATCCACTTTCCGTTCTCTGTAGGCATGCGTAAGCACAAGTCGACCGAAAAACTTTCCAGTTTTTGCCGAAATAAAATGTAAGGGGCAAGTATCCCTTACCGTTTTCTAGATTTTCTTGAGTCGCCTGTAACTTTCGAACCAGCGATCGAAACCTTTGATAATCATACATTTTCTTGAAGCTCTTTACGCGTACTCTAAGGTAGGCCTATCAGCGAAGGCCCGTTTCAAAAAAAATTGTTTCAGTGCTAGTGGTCGACCGAAGCGATTCGTCGATTAATCAAGTCTTTTGTTTTTTGGCTGTAACTCCGAAAATAATGCACTTAGAAGGCTCTGCCTGCGATTTTTGTGATCCTCTTTCCGTCCCTTTTAAGCGTGCGTAAGCACAAGTCCACCGAAAAACTTTCCAGTTTTTACCGAAATAAAATGTAAGGGGCAAGTATCCCTTACCGTTTTCTCGATTTTCTGGAATTGCCTGTAACATTCGAACCAGCGATCGAAACCTTTGATAATCATACATTTTCTTGAAGCTCTTGACGCGTACTTTACGGTAGGACTATCACCGAAAGCCCATATTTAAAAAAAAATGTTCAGTACTAGTGGTCGACCAACGCGATTCGTCGATTAATCAAGTCTTTGGTTTTTTGGCTGTAACTCCAAAGATAATGCACTTAGAAGGCTCTGCTGCGATTTTTGTGATCCGCTTTCCGTCCTCTTTAGGCATGCGTAAGCACAAGTCGACCGAAAAAATTTCCCGTTTTTGCCGAAAAAAAATGTAAGGGGCAAGTATCCCTTACCGTTTTCTAGATTTTCTTGAGTCGCCTGTAACTTTCGAACCAGCGATCGAAACCTTTGATAATCATACATTTTCTTGAATCTCTTTACGCGTACTCTAAGGTAGGACTATCAGCGAAAGCCCGTTTCAAAAAAAATTGTTTCAGTGTTAGTGGTCGACCGAAGCGATTCGTCGATTAATCAAGTCTTTTGTTTTTTGGCTGTAACTCCGAAAATAATGCACTTAGAAGGTTCTGCCTGCGATTTTTGTGATCCTCTTTCCGTCCCTTTTACGCGTGCGTAAGCACAAGTCCACCGAAAAACTTTCCAGTTTTTACCGAAATAAAATGTGAGGGGCAAGTATCCCTTACCGTTTTTTGATTTTCTTGAGTCGCCTGTAACTTTCGAACCAGCGATCGAAACCTTTGATAATCATACATATTCTTGAAGCTCTTTACCCGTACTTGGAGGTAGGACTATCAGCGAAAGCCCGTCTCCAAAAAAATTGTTTCAGTACTAGTGGTCGACCGAGGCGATTCGTCGATTAATCAAGTCTTTGGTTTTTTGGCTGTAACTCCGAAAATAATGCACTTAAAAGGCTCTGCCTCCGATTTTTGTGATCCGCTTTCCGTCCCCTTTAAGCGTGCGTAAGCACAAGTCGACCGAAAATTTTTCCAGTTTTTGCCGAAATAAAATGTAAGGGGCAAGTATCCTTTAACGTTTTCTCGATTTTCTTGAATCGCCTGTAACTTTCGAACCAGCGATCGAAACCTTTGAAAATAATACATTTTCTTGAAGCTCTTGACGCGTACTTTCAGATAGGACTATCAGCGAAAGCCCATCATCAAAAAAATTTGTTTCAGTACTAGTGGTCGACCAAGGCGATTCGTCGATTAATCAAGTCTTTGGTTTTTTGGCTGTAACTCCGAAAATAATGCACATAGAAGGCTCTGCCTGCGATTTTTGTGATCCTCTTTCCGTCCTCTTTAGGCATCCGTAAGAACAAGTCGACCGAAAAACTTTCCAGTTTTTGCCGAAGTAAAATGTAAGGGGCAAGTATCCCTTACCGTTTTCTAGATTTTCTTGAGTCGCCTGTAACTTTCGAACCAGCGATCGAAACCTTTGATAATCATACATTTTCTTGAAGCTCTTTACGCGTACTTTGAGGTAGGACTATCAGCGAAAGCCCGTCTTCAAAAAAAATTATTTCAGTGCTAGTGGTCGACCGAGGCGATTCGTCGATTAATCAAGTCTTTGGTTTTTTGGCTGTAACTCCGAAAATAATGCACTTAGAAGGCTCTGCCTGCGATTTTTGTGATCCTCTTTCCGTCCCCTTTAAGCGTGCGTAAGCACAAGTCGACCGGAAAACTTTCCAGTTTTTGCAGAAATAAAATGTAAGGGGCAAGTATCCCTTACCGTTTTCTCGATTTTCTTGAATTGCCTGTAACTTTCGAACCAGCGATCGAAACCTTTGACAGTAATACATTTTCTTGAAGCTCTTGACGCGTACTTTCAGATAGGACTATCAGTGAATGCCCATCATCAAAAAAAATTTTTTCAGTACTAGTGGTCGACCAAGGCGATTCGTCGATTAATCAAGTCTTTGGTTTTTTGGCTGTAACTCCAAAAATAATGCACTTAGAAGGCTCTGCCTGCGATTTTTGTGATCCACATTCCGTCGCCTTTAAGCGTGCGTAAGCACAAGTCGACCGAAAAACTTTCCAGTTTTTGCCGAAATAAAATGTAAGGGGCAAGTATCCCTTACCGTTTTCTCGATTTTCTTGAATTGCCTGTAACTTTCGAACCAGCGATCGAAACCTTTGATAATCATACATTTTCTTGAAGCTCTTGACGCGTACTTTACGGTAGGACTATCACCGAAAGCCCATATTTAAAAAAAAATGTTCAGTACTAGTGGTCGACCAACGCGATTCGTCGATTAATCAAGTCTTTGGTTTTTTGGCTGTAACTCCGAAAATAATGCACTTAGAAGGCTCTGCCTTCGATTTTTCTGATCCGCTTTCCGTCCCCTTTAAGCGTGCGTAAGCACAAGTCGACCGAAAATTTTTCCAGTTTTTACCGAAATAAAATGTAAGGGGCAAGTATCCTTTAACGTTTTCTTGATTTTCTTGAATCGCCTGTAACTTTCGAACCAGCGATCGAAACCTTTGATAATCATACATGTTCTTGAAGCTCTTTACGCGTACTTTGTGGTAGGACTATCAGCGAAAGCCCGTCTTCAGAAAAAATTGTTTCAGTGCTAGTGGTCGACCGAGGCGATTCGTCAATTAATCAAGTCTTTGGTTTTTTGGCTGTAACTCCGATAATAATGCACTTAGAAGGCTCTGCCTGTGATTTTTGTGATCCTCTTTCCGTCCTCTTTAAGCGTGCGTTAGCACAAGTCGACCGAAACACTTTCCATTTTTTGCCGAAATAAAATGTAAGGGGTATGTATCCTTCACCGTTTCCTCGATTTTCTTTAATCGCCTGTTACTTTCAAACCAGCGATCGAAACCTTTGATAATCCCAAATTTTCTTGAAGCTCTTGACGCGTTCTGTAAGATAGGACTATCACCGAAAGCCCATATTTAAAAAGAAATGTTCGGTACTAGTGGTCGACCAAGGCGATTCGTCGATTAATCAAGTCTTTGGTTTTTTGGCTGTAACTCCGAAAATAATGCACTTAGAAGGCTCTGCCTGCGATTTTTGTGATCCTCTTTCCGTCCTCTTTAGGCATGCGTAAGCACAAGTCGACCGAAAAACTTTCCAGTTTTTGCCGAAATAAAATGTAAGGGGCAAGTATCCCTTACCGTTTTCTCGATTTTCTTGAATTGCCTGTAACTTTCGAACCAGCGATCGAAACCTTTGATAATCCCACATTTTCTTGAAGCTCTTGACGCGTACTTTAAGGTAGGACTATCACCGAAAGGCCATCATCAAAAAAAAATTGTTTCAGTAGTAGTGGTCGACCAAGGCGATTCGTCGATTAATCAAGTCTTTGGTTTTTTGGCTGTAACTCCGAAAATAATGCACTTAGAAGGCTCTGCCTGCGAGTTTTGTTATCCTCTTTCCGTCCTCTTTAGGCATGCGTAAGCACAAGTCGACCGAAAAACTTTCCAGTTTTTGCCGAAATAAAATGTAAGGGGCAAGTATCCCTTACCGTTTTCTCGAGTTTCTTGAGTCGCCTGTAACTTTCGAACCAGCGATCGAAACCTTTGATAATCATACATTTTCTTGAAGCTCTTGACGCGTTCTGTAATATAGGACTATCACCGAAAGCCCATATTTAAAAAAAAAAGTTCAGTACTAGTGGTCGACCAAGGCGATTCGTCGATTAATCAAGTCTTTGGTTTTTTGGCTGTAACTCCGAAAATAATGCACTTAGAAGGCTCTGCCTGCGATTTTTCTGATCCTCTTTCCGTCCTCTTTAGGCATGCGTAAGCACAAGTCGACCGAAAAACTTTCCAGTTTTTGCCGAAATAAAATGTAAGGGGCAAGTATCCCTTACCGTTTTTGATTTTTTGAATTGCCTGTAACTTTCGAACCAGCGATCGAAACCTTTGATAATCATAGATTTTCTTGAAGCTCTTTACGCGTACTTTGACGTAGGACTATCAGCGAAAGCCCGTCTTCAAAAAAAATTGTTTCAGCGCTAGTGGTCGACCGAGGCGATTCGTCGATTAATCAAGTCTTTGGTTTTTTGACTGTAACTCCGAAAATAATGCACTTAGAAGGCTCTGCCTGCGATTTTTGTGGTCCTCTTTCCGTCCTCTGTAGGCATGCGTAAGCACAAGTCGAACGAAAAACTTTCAATTATTTGCCGAAATAAAATGTAAGGGGTATGTATCCCTTACCGTTTCCTCTTTTTTCTTTAATCGCCTGCTACTTTCGAACCAGCGGTCGAAACCTTTGATAGTCATACATTTTCGGGAAGCTCTTGATGCGTACTTCAAGATATTACTATCAGCGACATCCCATCTTCAATAAAAAATTGTTTCAGTAGTAGTGGTCGACCGAGGCGATTCGTCGATTAATCAAGTCTTTGGTTTTTTGGCTGTAACTCCGAAAATAATGCACTTAGAAGGCTCTGCCTGCGATTTTTGTGATCCTCTTTCCGTCCCCTTTAAGCGTGCGTAAGCACAAGTCAACCGAAAATTTTTCCAGTTTTTGCCGAAATGAAATGTAAGGGATATGTATCCCTTAACGTCTTCTCGATTTTCCTGAATCGCCTGTAACTTTCGAACCAGCGATCGAAACCTTTGATAATCATACATTTTCTTGAAGCTCTTTACCCGTACTTTGAGGTAGGACTATCAGCGAAAGCCCGTCTCCAAAAAAAGTTCAGTACTAGTGGTCGACCGAGGCGATTCGTCGATTAATCAAGTCTTTGGTTTTTTGGCTGTAACTCCGAAAATAATACACTTAGAAGGCTCTGCCTGCGATTTTTGTGATCCTCTTTCCGTCCTCTTTAGGCATGCGTAAGCACAAGTCGACCGAAAAACTTTCCAGTTTTTGCCGAAATAAAATGTAAGGGGCAAGTATCCCTTACCGTTTTCTCAATTTTCTTGAATTGCCTGTAACTTTCGAACCAGCGATCGAAACCTTTGATAATCCCACATTTTCTTGAAGCTCTTGACGCGTTCTGTAAGATAGGACTATCACCGAAAGCCCATATTTAAAAAAAAAAGTTCAGTACTAGTGGTCGACCAAGGCGATTCGTCGATTAATCAAGTCTTTGGTTTTTTGGCTATAACTCCGAAAATAATGCACTTAGAAGGCTCTGCCTGCGATTTTTCTGATCCTCTTTCCGTCCTCTTTAGGCATGCGTAAGCACAAGTCGACCGAAAAACTTTCCAGTTTTTGCCGAAATAAAATGTAAGGGGCATGTATCCCTTACCGTTTTCTCGATTTTCTTGAATTGCCTGTAACTTTCGAACCAGCGATCGAAACCTTTGATAATCCCACATTTTCTTGAAGCTCTTGACGCGTTCTGTAAGATAGGACTATCACCGAAAGCCCATATTTAAAAAAAAATGTTCAGTACTAGTGGTCGACCAAGGCGATTCGTCGATTAATCAAGTCTTTGGTTTTTTGGCTGTAACTCCGAAAATAATGCACTTAGAAGGCTCTGCCTGCGATTTTTGTGATCCTCTTTCCGTCCTCTTTAGGCATGCGTAACCACAAGTCGACCGAAAAACTTTCCAATTTTTGCCGAAATAAAATGTAAGGGGCAAGTATCCCTTACCGTTTTCTCGATTTTCTTGAATTGCCTGTAACTTTCGAACCAGCGATCGAAACCTTTGATAATCATACATTTTCTTGAAGCTCTTGACGCGTACTTTACGGTAGGACTATCACCGAAAGCCCATATTTAAAAAAAAATGTTCAGTACTAGTGGTCGACCAACGCGATTCGTCGATTAATCAAGTCTTTGGTTTTTTGGCTGTAACTCCGAAAATAATGCACTTAGAAGGCTCTGCCTTCGATTTTTCTGATCCGCTTTCCGTCCCCTTTAAGCGTGCGTAAGCACAAGTCGACCGAAAATTTTTCCAGATTTTACCGAAATAAAATGTAAGGGGCAAGTATCCTTTAACGTTTTCTCGATTTTCTTGAATCGCCTGTAACTTTCGAACCAGCGATCGAAACCTTTGATAATCATACATGTTTCTAAGCTCTTTACGCGTACTTTGTGGTAGGACTATCAGCGAATGCCCGTCTTCAGAAAAAATTGTTTCAGTGCTAGTGGTCGACCGAGGCGATTCGTCGATTAATCAAGTCTTTGGTTTTTTGGCTGTAACTCCGAAAATAATGCACTTAGAAGGCTCTGCCTGTGATTTTTGTGATCCTCTTTCCGTCCTCTTTAAGCGTGCGTTAGCACAAGTCGACCGAAACACTTTCCATTTTTTGCCGAAATAAAATGTAAGGGGTATGTATCCTTTACCGTTTCCTCGATTTTCGTTAATCGCCTGTTACTTTCAAACCAGCGATCGAAACCTTTGATAATCATACATTTTCTTGAAGCTCTTGACGCGTTCTGTAAGATAGGACTATCACCAAAAGCCCATATTTAAAAAAAAAAGTTCAGTACTAGTGGTCGACCAAGGCGATTCGTCGATTAATCAAGTCTTTGGTTTTTTGGCTGTAACTCCGAAAATAATGCACTTAGAAGGCTCTGCCTGCGATTTTTTCTGATCCTCTTTCCGTCCTCTTTAGGCATGCGTAAGCACAAGTCGACCGAAAAACTTTCCAGTTTTTGCCGAAATAAAATGTAAGGGGCAAGTATCCCTTACCGTTTTTTGATTTTCTTGAGTCGCCTGTACCTTTCGAACCAGCGATCGAAACCTTTGATAATCATACATTTTCTTGAAGCTCTTTACGCGTACTTTAAGGTAGGACTATCACCGAAAGGCCATCTTCAAAAAAAAATTGTTTCAGTTGTAGTGGTCAACCAAGGCGATTCGTCGATTAATCAAGTCTTTGGTTTTTTGGCTGTAACTCCGAAAATAATGCACTTAGAAGGCTCTGCCTGTGATTTTTGTGATCCTCTTTCTTTCCTCTTTAGGCATGCGTAAGCACAAGTCGACCGCAAAACTTTCCAGTTTTTGCCGAAATGAAATGTAAGGGATATGTATCCCTTAACGTTTTCTCGATTTTCCTGAATTGCCTGTAATTTTCGAACCAGCGATCGATACCTTTGATAATCATACATTTTCTTGAAGCTCCTGACGCGTACTTTACGGTAGGACTATCACCGAAAGCCCATATTTAAAAAAAAATGTTCAGTACTAGTGGTCGACCAACGCGATTCGTCGATTAATCAAGTCTTTGGTTTTTTGGCTGTAACTCCGAAAATAATGCACTTAGATGGCTCTGCCTTCGATTTTTCTGATCCGCTTTCCGTCCCCTTTAAGCGTGCGTAAGCACAAGTCGACCGAAAATTTTTCCAGTTTTTTACCGAAATAAAATGTAAGGGGCAAGTATCCTTTAACGTTTTCTCGATTTTCTTGAATCGCCTGTAACTTTCGAACCAGCGATCGAAACCTTTGATAATCATACATGTTCTTGAAGCTCTTTACGCGTACTTTGTGGTAGGACTATCAGCGAAAGCCCGTCTTCAGAAAAAATTGTTTCAGTGCTAGTGGTCGACCGAGGCGATTCGTCGATTAATCAAGTCTTTGGTTTTTTGGCTGTAACTCCGAAAATAATGCACTTAGAAGGCTCTGCCTGTGATTTTTGTGATCCTCTTTCCGTCCTCTTTAAGCGTGCGTTAGCACAAGTCGACCGAAACACTTTCCATTTTTTGCCGAAATAAAATGTAAGGGGTATGTATCCTTTACCGTTTCCTCGATTTTCTTTAATCGCCTGTAACTTTCGAACCAGCGATCGAAACCTTTGATAATTTCACATTTTCTTGAAGCTCTTGACGCGTTCTGTAAGATAGGACTATCACCGAAAGCCCATATTTAAAAAAAAAATGTTCAGTACTAGTGGTCGACCAACGCGATTCGTCGATTAATCAAGTCTTTGGTTTTTTGGCTGTAACTCCGAAAATAATGCACTTAGAAGGCTCTGCCTTCGATTTTTCTGATCCGCTTTCCGTCCCCTTTAAGCGTGCGTAAGCACAAGTCGACCGAAAATTTTTCCAGTTTTTACCGAAATAAAATGTAAGGGGCAAGTATCCTTTAACGTTTTCTCGATTTTCTTGAATCGCCTGTAACTTTCGAACCAGCCATCGAAACCTTTGATAATCATACATGTTCTTGAAGCTCTTTACGCGTACTTTGTGGTAGGACTATCAGCGAAAGCCCGTCTTCAGAAAAAATTGTTTCAGTGCTAGTGGTCGACCGAGGCGATTCGTCGATTAATCAAGTCTTTGGTTTTTTGGCTGTAACTCCGAAAATAATGCACTTAGAAGGCTCTGCCTGTGATTTTTGTGATCCTCTTTCCGTCCTCTTTAAGCGTGCGTTAGGACAAGTCGACCGAAACACTTTCCATTTTTTGCCGAAATAAAATGTAAGGGGTATGTATCCTTCACCGTTTCCCCGATTTTCTTTAATCGCCTGTTACTTTCAAACCAGCGATCGAAACCTTTGATAATCCCACATTTTTCTGAAGCTCTTGACGCGTTCTGTAAGATAGGACTATCACCGAAAGCCCATATTTAAAAAAAAATGTTCAGTACTAGTGGTCGACCAAGGCGATTCGTCGATTAATCAAGTCTTTGGTTTTTTGGCTGTAACTCCGAAAATAATGCACTTAGAAGGCTCTGCCTGCGATTTTTGTGATCCTCTTGCCGTCCTCTTTAGGCATGCGTAAGCACAAGTCGACCGAAAAACTTTCCAATTTTTGCCGAAATAAAATGTAAGGGGCAAGTATCCCTTACCGTTTTTTGATTTTCTTGAGTCGCCTGTACCTTTCGAACCAGCGATCGAAACCTTTGATAATCATACATTTTCTTGAAGCTCTTTACGCGTACTTTAAGGTAGGACTATCACCGAAAGGCCATCTTCAAAAAAAAATTGTTTCAGTAGTAGTGGTCGACCAAGGCGATTCGTCGATTAATCAAGTCTTTGGTTTTTTGGCTGTAACTCCGAAAATAATGCACTTAGAAGGCTCTGCCTGTGATTTTTCTGATCCTCTTTCCGTCCTCTTTAGGCATGCGTAAGCACAAGTCGACCGAAAAAACTTTCTAGTTTTTGCCGAAATAAAATGTAAGGGGCAAGTATCCCTTACCGTTTTCTCGATTTTCTTGAGTCGCCTGTAACTTTCGAACCAGCGATCCAAACCTTTGATAATCATACATTTTCTTGAAGCTCTTGACGCGTTCTGTAAGATAGGACTATCACCGAAAGCCCATATTTAAAAAAAAAAGTTCAGTACTAGTGGTCGACCAAGGCGATTCGTCGATTAATCAAGTCTTTGGTTTTTTGGCTGTAACTCCGAAAATAATGCACTTAGAAGGCTCTGCCTGCGATTTTTCTGATCCTCTTTCCGTCCTCTTTAGGCATGCGTAAGCACAAGTCGACCGAAAAACTTTCCAGTTTTTGCCGAAATAAAATGTAAGGGGCAAGTATCCCTTACCGTTTTTTGATTTTCTTGAGTCGCCTGTAACTTCCGAACCAGCGATCGAAACCTTCGATAATCATACATGTTCTTGAAGCTCTTTACGCGTACTTTGAGGTAGGACTATCAGCGAAAACCCATCTTTAAAAAAATTGTTTCTGTACTAGTGGTCGACCGAGGCGATTCGTCTATTAATCAAGTCTTTGGTTTTTTGGCTGTAACTCCGAAAATATTGCACTTAGAAGGCTCTGCCTGCGATTTTTGTGATCCTCTTTCCGTCTTCTTTAGGCATGCGTAAGCACAAGTCGACCGGAAAACTTTCCAGTTTTTGCCGAAATAAAATGTAAGGGGCAAGTATCCCTTACCGTTTTCTCGATTTTCTTGAATTGCCTGTAACTTTCGAACCAGCGATCGAAACCTTTGACAGTAATACATTTTCTTGAAGCTCTTGACGCGTACTTTCAGATAGGACTATCAGTGAATGCCCATCATCAAACGAAATTTTTTCAGTACTATTGGTCGACCAAGGCGATTCGTCGATTAATCAAGTCTTTGGTTTTTTGGCTGTAACTCCAAAAATAATGCACTTAGAAGGCTCTGCCTGCGATTTTTGTGATCCTCTTTCCGTCCTCTGTAGGCATGCGTAAGCACAAGTCGAACGAAAAACTTTCAATTATTTGCCGAAATAAAATGTAAGGGGTATGTATCCCTTACCGTTTCCTCTTTTTTCTTTAATCGCCTGCTACTTTCGAACCAGCGGTCGAAACCTTTGATAGTCATACATTTTCGGGAAGCTCTTGATGCGTACTTCAAGATATTACTATCAGCGACATCCCATCTTCAAAAAAAAATTGTTTCAGTAGTAGTGGTCGACCGAGGCGATTCGTCGATTAATCAAGTCTTTGGTTTTTTGGCTGTAACTCCGAAAATAATGCACTTAGAAGGCTCTGCCTGCGAATTTTGTGATCCTCTTTCCGTCCCCTTTAAGCGTGCGTAAGCACAAGTCGACCGAAAATTTTTCCAGTTTTTGCCGAAATGAAATGTAAGGGATATGTATCCCTTAGCGTCTTCTCGATTTTCCTGAATCGCCTGTAACTTTCGAACCAGCGATCGAAACCTTTGATAATCATACATTTTCTTGAAGCTCTTTACCCGTACTTTGAGGTAGGACTATCAGCGAAAGCCCGTCTCCAAAAAAATTTTTTCAGTACTAGTGGTCGACCGAGGCGATTCGTCGATTAATCAAGTCTTTGGTTTTTTGGCTGTAACTCCGAAAATAATGCACTTAGAAGGCTCTGCCTCCGATTTTTGTGATCCGCTTTCCGTCCCCTTTAAGCGTGCGTAAGCACAAGTCGACCGAAAATTTTTCCAGTTTTTGCCGAAATAAAATGTAAGGGGCAAGTATCCTTTAACGTTTTCTCGATTTTCTTGAATCGCCTGTAATTTTCGAACCAGCGATCGAAACCTTTGACAGTCATACATTTTCTTGACGCTCTTGACGCGTACTTTACGGTAGGACTATCACCGAAAACCCATATTTAAAAAAAAATGTTCAGTATTAGTGGTCGACCAAGGCGATTCGTCGATTAATCAAGTCTTTGGTTTTTTGGCTGTAACTCCGAAAATAATGCACTTAGAAGGCTCTGCCTGCGATTTTTGTGATCCTCTTTCCGTCCCCTTTAAGCGTGCGTAAGCACAAGTCGACCGAAAATTTTTCCAGTTTTTGCCGAAATAAAATGTAAGGGGCAAGTATCCCTTACCGTTTTCTCGATTTTCTTGAATTGCCTGTAACTTTCGAACCAGCGATCGAAACCTTTGATAATCCCACATTTTCTTGAAGCTCTTGACGCGTTCTGTAAGATAGGACTATCACCGAAAGCCCATATTTAAAAAAAAATGTTCAGTACTAGTGGTCGACCAAGGCGATTCGTCGATTAATCAAGTCTTTGGTTTTTTGGCTGTAACTCCGAAAATAATGCACTTAGAAGGCTCTGCCTGCGATTTTTGTGATCCTCTTTCCGTCCTCTTTAGGCATGCGTAAGCACAAGTCGACCGAAAAACTTTCCAGTTTTTGCCGAAATGAAATGTAAGGGATATGTATCCCTTAACGTTTTCTCGATTTTCCTGAATCGCCTGTAATTTTCGAACCAGCGATCGATACCTTTGATAATCATACATTTTCTTGAAGCTCCTGACGCGTACTTTACGGTAGGACTATCACCGAAAGCCCATATTTAAAAAAAAATTTTCAGTACTAGTGGTCGACCAAGGCGATTCGTCGATTAATCAAGTCTTTGGTTTTTTGGCTGTAACTCCGAAAATAATGCACTTAGAAGGCTCTGCCTGCGATTTTTCTGATCCTCTTTCCGTCCTCTTTAGGCATGCGTAAGCACAAGTCGACCGAAAAACTTTCCAGTTTTTGCCGAAATAAAATGTAAGGGGCAAGTATCCCTTACCGTTTTTTGATTTTCTTGAGTCGCCTGTAACTTTCGAACCAGCGATCGAAACCTTTGATAATCATACATGTTCTTGAAGCTCTTTACGCGTACTTTGAGGTAGGACTATCAGCGAAAGCCCATCTTTAAAAAAATTGTTTCTGTACTAGTGGTCGACCGAGGCGATTCGTCTATTAATCAAGTCTTTGGTTTTTTGGCTGTAACTCCGAAAATATTGCACTTAGAAGGCTCTGCCTGCGATTTTTGTGATCCTCTTTCCGTCCTCTTTAGGCATGCGTAAGCACAAGTCGACCGGAAAACTTTCCAGTTTTTGCCGAAATAAAATGTAAGGGGCAAGTATCCCTTACCGTTTTCTCGATTTTCTTGAATTGCCTGTAACTTTCGAACCAGCGATCGAAACCTTTTACAGTAATACATTTTCTTGAAGCTCTTGACGCGTACTTTCAGATAGGACTATCAGTGAATGCCCATCATCAAAAAAAATTTTTTCAGTACTAGTGGTCGACCAAGGCGATTCGTCGATTAATCAAGTCTTTGGTTTTTTGGCTGTAACTCCAAAAATAATGCACTTAGAAGGCTCTGCCTGCGATTTTTGTGATCCACATTCCGTTCTCTGTAGGCATGCGTAAGCACAAGTCGAACGAAAAACTTTCCAGTTTTTGCCGAAATAAAATGTAAGGGGCAAGTATCCCTTACCGTTTTCTCGATTTTTTGAATCGCCTGTAACTTTCGAACCAGCGATCGAAAACTTTGATAGTCATACATTTTCCTGAAGCTCTTGACGCGTACTTCCAGATAGGACTATCAGCGAAAGCCCATCATCAAAAGAAATTGTTTCAGTACTAGTGGTCGACCAAGGCGATTCGTCGATTAATCAAGTCTTTGGTTTTTTGGCTGTAACTCCAAAAACAATGAACTTAGAAGGCTGTGCCTGCAATTTTTGTGATCCTCTTTCCGTCCTCTTTAGGCATGCGTAAGCACAAGTCGACCGAAAAACTTTCCAGATTTTGCCGAAATAAAATGTAAGGGGCAAGTATCCCTTACCGTTTTTGATTTTCTTGAATTGCCTGTAACTTTCGAACCAGCGATCGAAACCTTTGATAATCATACATTTTCTTGAAGCTCTTTACGCGCACTTTAAGGTAGGACTATCACCGAAAGGCCATCTTCAAAAAAAAATTGTTTCAGTAGTAGTGGTCGACCAAGGCGATTCGTCGATTAATCAAGTCTTTGGTTTTTTGGCTGTAACTCCGAAAATAATGCACTTAGAAGGCTCTGCCTATGATTTTTGTGATCCTCTTTCCGTCCTCTTTAGGCATGCGTAAACACAAGTCGACCGCAAAACTTTCCAGTTTTTGCCGAAATAAAATGTAAGGGGCAAGTATCCCTTACCGTTTTCTCGATTTTCTTGAATTGCCTGTAACTTTCGAACCAGCGATCGAAACCTTTGACAGTAATACAATTTCTTGAAGCTCTTGACGCGTACTTTCAGATAGGACTATCAGTGAATGCCCATCATCAAAAAAAATTTTTTCAGTACTAGTGGTCGACCGAGGCGATTCGTCGATTAATCAAGTCTTTGGTTTTTTGGCTGTAACTCCGAAAATAATGCACTTAGAAGGCTCTGCCTCCGATTTTTGTGATCCGCTTTCCGTCCCCTTTAAGCGTGCGTAAGCACAAGTCGACCGAAAATTTTTCCAGTTTTTGCCGAAATAAAATGTAAGGGGCAAGTATCCTTTAACGTTTTCTCGATTTTCTTGAATCGCCTGTAATTTTCGAACCAGCGATCGAAACCTTTGACAGTCATACATTTTCTTGAAGCTCTTTACGCGTACTTTGAGGTAGGACTATCAGCGAAAGCCCGTCTTCAAAAAAAATTGTTTCAGTGCTAGTGGTCGACCGAGGCGATTCGTCGATTAATCAAGTCTTTGGTTTTTTGGCTGTAACTCCGAAAATAATGCACTTAGAAGGCTCTGCCTGCGATTTTTGTGATCCTCTCTCCGTCCTCTGTAGGCATGCGTAAGCACAAGTCGAACGAAAAACTTTCAATTATTTGCCAAAATAAAATGTAAGGGGTATGTATCCCTTACCGTTTCCTCTTTTTTCTTTAATCGCCTGCTACTTTCGAACCAGCGGTCGAAACCTTTGATAGTCATACATTTTCGGGAAGCTCTTGATGCGTACTTCAAGATATTACTATCAGCGACATCCCATCTTCAAAAAAAAATGGTTTCAGTAGTAGTGGTCGACCGAGGCGATTCGTCGATTAATCAAGTCTTTGGTTTTTTGGCTGTAACTCCGAAAATAATGCACTTAGAAGGCTCTGCCTGCGATTTTTGTGATCCTCTTTCCGTCCCCTTTAAGCGTGCGTAAGCACAAGTCGACCGAAAATTTTTCCAGTTTTTGCCGAAATGAAATGTAAGGGATATGTATCCCTTAACGTCTTCTCGATTTTCCTGAATCGCCTGTAACTTTCGAACCAGCGATCGAAACCTTTGATAAT
The DNA here is from genome assembly GCA_914767735.1 of Anoplius nigerrimus. NCBI lineage: Eukaryota > Metazoa > Arthropoda > Insecta > Hymenoptera > Pompilidae > Anoplius > Anoplius nigerrimus. Next base: position 238,905 of record OU612079.1, on the reverse strand, counting down.
CATACATTTTCTTGAAGCTCTTTACCCGTACTTTGAGGTAGGACTATCAGCGAAAGCCCGCCTCCAAAAAAATTGTTTCAGTACTAGTGGTCGACCGAGGCGATTCGTCGATTAATCAAGTCTTTGGTTTTTTGGCTGTAACTCCGAAAATAATGCACTTAGAAGGCTCTGCCTCCGATTTTTGTGATCCGCTTTCCGTCCCCTTTAAGCGTGCGTAAGCACAAGACGACCGAAAATTTTTCCAGTTTTTGCCGAAATAAAATGTAAGGGGCAAGTATCCTTTAACGTTTTCTCGATTTTCTTGAATCGCCTGTAATTTTCGAACCAGCGATCAAAACCTTTGACAGTCATACATTTTCTTGACGCTCTTGACGCGTACTTTCAGATAGGACTATCAGTGAAAGCCCATCATCAAAAAAAATGGTTTCAGTGCTAGTGGTCGACCGAGGCGATTCGTCGATTAATCAAGTCTTTGGTTTTTGGGCTGTAACTCCGAAAATAATGCACTTAGAAGGCTCTGCCTGCGATTTTTGTGATCCTATTTCCGTCCTCTTTAGGCATGCGTAAGCACAAGTCGACCGAAACACTTTCCATTTTTTGCCGAAATAAAATGTAAGGGGTATGTATCCTTTACCGTTTCCTCGATTTTCTTTAATCGCCTGTTACTTTCAAACCAGCGATCGAAACCATTGATAATCCCACATTTTCTTGAAGCTCTTGACGCGTTCTGTAAGATAGGACTATCACCGAAAGCCCATATTTAAAAAAAAATGTTAAGTACTAGTGGTCGACCAAGGCGATTCGTCGATTAATCAAGTCTTTGGTTTTTTGGCTGTAACTCCGAAAATAATGCACTTAGAAGGCTCTGCCTGCGATTTTTGTGATCCTCTTTCCGTCCTCTTTAGGCATGCGTAAGCACAAGTCGACCGAAAAACTTTCCAATTTTTGCCGAAATAAAATGTAAGGGGCAAGTATCCCTTACCGTTTTTTGATTTTCTTGAGTCGCCTGTACCTTTCGAACCAGCGATCGAAACCTTTGATAATCATACATTTTCTTGAAGCTCTTTACGCGCACTTTAAGGTAGGACTATCACCGAAAGGCCATCTTCAAAAAAAAATTGTTTCAGTAGTAGTGGTCGACCAAGGCGATTCGTCGATTAATCAAGTCTTTGGTTTTTTGGCTGTAACTCCGAAAATAATGCACTTAGAAGGCTCTGCCTATGATTTTTGTGATCCTCTTTCCGTCCTCTTTAGGCATGCGTAAACACAAGTCGACCGCAAAACTTTCCAGTTTTTGCCGAAATGAAATGTAAGGGATATGTATCCCTTAACGTTTTCTCGATTTTCCTGAATCGCCTGTAATTTTCGAACCAGCGATCGATACCTTTGATAATCATACATTTTCTTGAAGCTCCTGACGCGTACTTTACGGTAGGACTATCACCGAAAGCCCATATTTAAAAAAAAATGTTCAGTGCTAGTGGTCGACCGAGGCGATTCGTCGATTAATCAAGTCTTTGGTTTTTTGGCTGTAACTCCGAAAATAATGCACTTAGAAGGCTCTGCCTGCGATTTTTCTGATCCTCTTTCCGTCCTCTTTAGGCATGCGTAAGCACAAGTCGACCAAAAAACTTTCCAGTTTTTGCCGAAATAAAATGTAAGGGGCAAGTATCCCTTACCGTTTTCTCGATTTTCTTGAATTGCCTGTAACTTTCGAACCAGCGATCGAAACCTTTGACAGTAATACATTTTCTTGAAGCTCTTGACGCGTACTTTCAGATAGGACTATCAGTGAATGCCCATCATCAAAAAAAATTTTTTCAGTACTAGTGGTCGACCGAGGCGATTCGTCGATTAATCAAGTCTTTGGTTTTTTGGCTGTAACTCCGAAAATAATGCACTTAGAAGGCTCTGCCTCCGATTTTTGTGATCCGCTTTCCGTCCCCTTTAAGCGTGCGTAAGCACAAGTCGACCGAAAATTTTTCCAGTTTTTGCCGAAATAAAATGTAAGGGGCAAGTATCCTTTAACGTTTTCTCGATTTTCTTGAATCGCCTGTAATTTTCGAACCAGCGATCGAAACCTTTGACAGTCATACATTTTCTTGACGCTCTTGACGCGTACTTTCAGATAGGACTATCAGTGAAAGCCCATCATCAAAAAAAATGGTTTCAGTGCTAGTGGTCGACCGAGGCGATTCGTCGATTAATCAAGTCTTTGGTTTTTTGGCTGTAACTCCGAAAATAATGCACTTAGAAGGCTCTGCCTGCGATTTTTGTGATCCTCTTTCCGTCCTCTGTAGGCATGCGTAAGCACAAGTCGAACGAAAAACTTTCAATTATTTGCCGAAATAAAATGTAAGGGGTATGTATCCCTTACCGTTTCCTCTTTTTTCTTTAATCGCCTGCTACTTTCGAACCAGCGGTCGAAACCTTTGATAGTCATACATTTTCGGGAAGCTCTTGATGCGTACTTCAAGATATTACTATCAGCGACATCCCATCTTCAAAAAAAAATTGTTTCAGTAGTAGTGGTCGACCGAGGCGATTCGTCGATTAATCAAGTCTTTAGTTTTTTGGCTGTAACTCCGAAAATAATGCACTTAGAAGGCTTAGCCTGCGATTTTTGTGATCCTCTTTCCGTCCCTTTAAGCGTGCGTAAGCACAAGTCGACCGAAAAACTTTCCAGTTTTTGCCGAAATAAAATGTAAGGGGCAAGTATCCATTAACGTTTTCTCGATTTTCTCGAACAGCCTGTAACTTTTGAACCAGCGATCGGAACCTTTGATAATTATACATTTTCTTGAAGCTCTTGACGCGTTCCTTAAGATAGGACTATCAGCGAAAGCCCGTCTTCAAAAAAAATTGTCTCAGGACTAGTGGTCGACCAAGGCGATTAGTCGATTAATCAAGTCTTTGGTTTTTTGGCTGTAACTCCGAAAATAATGCACTTAGAAGGCTCTGCCTTCGATTTTTCTGATCCGCTTTCCGTCCCCTTTAAGCGTGCGTAAGCACAAGTCGACCGAAACACTTTCCATTTTTTGCCGAAATAAAATGTAAGGGGTATGTATCCTTTACCGTTTCCTCGATTTTCTTTAATCGCCTGTTACTTTCAAACCAGCGATCGAAACCTTTGATAATCCCACATTTTCTTGAAGCTCTTGACGCGTTCTGTAAGATAGGACTATCACCGAAAGCCCATATTTAAAAAAAAATGTTCAGTACTAGTGGTCGACCAAGGCGATTCGTCGATTAATCAAGTCTTTGGTTTTTTGGCTGTAACTCCGAAAATAATGCACTTAGAAGGCTCTGCCTGCGATTTTTGTGATCCTCTTTCCGTCCTCTTTAGGCATGCGTAAGCACAAGTCGACCGAAAAACTTTCCAATTTTTGCCGAAATAAAATGTAAGGGGCAAGTATCCCTTACCGTTTTCTCGATTTTCTTGAATTGCCTGTAACTTTCGAACCAGCGATCGAAACCTTTGACAGTAATACATTTTCTTGAAGCTCTTGACGCGTACTTCCAGATAGGACTATCAGCGAAAGCCCATCATCAAAAGAAATTGTTTCAGTACTAGTGGTCGACCAAGGCGATTCGTCGATTAATCAAGTCTTTGGTTTTTTGGCTGTAACTCCAAAAACAATGAACTTAGAAGGCTCTGCCTGCGATTTTTGTGATCCTCTTTCCGTCCTCTTTAGGCATGCGTAAGCACAAGTCGACCGAAAAACGTTCCAGTTTTTGCCGAAATAAAATGTAAGGGGCAAGTATCCCTTACCGTTTTTGATTTTCTTGAATTGCCTGTAACTTTCGAACCAGCGATCGAAACCTTTGATAATCATACATTTTCTTGAAGCTCTTTACGCGTACTTTGAGGTAGGACTATCAGCGAAAGCCCGTCTTCAAAAAAAATTGTTTCAGTGCTAGTGGTCGACCGAGGCGATTCGTCGATTAATCAAGTCTTTGGTTTTTTGGCTGTAACTCCGAAAATAATGCACTTAGAAGGCTCTGCCTGCGATTTTTGTGATCCTCTTTCCGTCCTCTGTAGGCATGCGTAAGCACAAGTCGAACGAAAAACCTTCAATTATTTGCCGAAATAAAATGTAAGGGGTATGTATCCCTTACCGTCTCCTCTTTTTTCTTCAATTGCCTGCTACTTTCGAACCAGCGGTCGAAACCTTTGATAGTCATACATTTTCGGGAAGCTCTTGATGCGTACTTCAAGATATTACTATCAGCGACATCCCATCTTCAAAAAAAAATTGTTTCAGTAGTAGTGGTCGACTGAGGCGATTCGTCGATTAATCAAGTCTTTAGTTTTTTGGCTGTAACTCCGAAAATAATGCACTTAGAAGGCTCTGCCTGTGATTTTTGTGATCCTCTTTCCGTCCTCTTTAAGCGTGCGTTAGCACAAGTCGACCGAAACACTTTCCATTTTTTGCCGAAATAAAATGTAAGGGGTATGTATCCTTTACCGTTTCCTCGATTTTCTTTAATCGCCTGTTACTTTCAAACCAGCGATCGAAACCTTTGATAATCCCACATTTTCTTGAAGCTCTTGACGCGTTCTGTAAGATAGGACTATCACCGAAAGCCCATATTTAAAAAAAAATGTTCAGTACTAGTGGTCGACCAAGGCGATTCGTCGATTAATCAAGTCTTTGGTTTTTTGGCTGTAACTCCGAAAATAATGCACTTAGAAGGCTCTGCCTGCGATTTTTGTGATCCTCTTTCCGTCCTCTTTAGGCATGCGTAAGCACAAGTCGACCGAAAAACTTTCCAATTTTTGCCGAAATAAAATGTAAGGGGCAAGTATCCCTTACCGTTTTTTGATTTTCTTGAGTCGCCTGTACCTTGTGAACCAGCGATCGAAACCTTTGATAATCATACATTTTCTTGAAGCTCTTTACGCGTACTTTAAGGTAGGACTATCACCGAAAGGCCATCTTCAAAAAAAAATTGTTTCAGTAGTAGTGGTCGACCAAGGCGATTCGTCGATTAATCAAGTCTTTGGTTTTTTGGCTGTAACTCCGAAAATAATGAACTTAGAAGGCTCTGCCTGTGATTTTTGTGATCCTCTTTCCGTCCTCTTTAGGCATGCGTAAGCACAAGTCGACCGCAAAACTTTCCAGTTTTTGCCGAAATGAAATGTAAGGGATATGTATCCCTTAACGTTTTCTCGATTTTCCTGAATCGCCTGTAATTTTCGAACCAGCGATCGATACCTTTGATAATCATACATTTTCTTGAAGCTCCTGACGCGTACTTTACGGTAGGACTATCACCGAAAGCCCATATTTAAAAAAAAATGTTCAGTACTAGTGGTCGACCAACGCGATTCGTCGATTAATCAAGTCTTTGGTTTTTTGGCTGTAACTCCGAAAATAATGCACTTAGAAGGCTCTGCCTTCGATTTTTCTGATCCGCTTTCCGTCCCCTTTAAGCGTGCGTAAGCACAAGTCGACCGAAAATTTTTCCAGTTTTTACCGAAATAAAATGTAAGGGGCAAGTATCCTTTAACGTTTTCTCGATTTTCTTGAATCGCCTGTAACTTTCGAACCAGCGATCGAAACCTTTGATAATCATACATGTTCTTGAAGCTCTTTACGCGTACTTTGTGGTAGGACTATCAGCGAAAGCCCGTCTTCAGAAAAAATTGTTTCAGTGCTAGTGGTCGACCGAGGCGATTCGTCGATTAATCAAGTCTTTGGTTTTTTGGCTGTAACTCCGAAAATAATGCACTTAGAAGGCTCTGCCTGCGATTTTTGTGATCCTCTTTCCGTCCTCTGTAGGCATGCGTAAGCACAAGTCGAACGAAAAACTTTCAATTATTTGCCGAAATAAAATGTAAGGGGTATGTATCCCTTACCGTTTCCTCTTTTTTCTTTAATCGCCTGCTACTTTCGAACCAGCGGTCGAAACCTTTGATAGTCATACATTTTCGGGAAGCTCTTGATGCGTACTTCAAGATATTACTATCAGCGACATCCCATCTTCAAAAAAAAATTGTTTCAGTAGTAGTGGTCGACCGAGGCGATTCGTCGATTAATCAAGTCTTTGGTTTTTTGGCTGTAACTCCGAAAATAATGCACTTAGAAGGCTCTGCCTGTGATTTTTGTGATCCTCTTTCCGTCCTCTTTAAGCGTGCGTTAGCACAAGTCGACCGAAACACTTTCCATTTTTTGCCGAAATAAAATGTAAGGGGTATGTATCCTTCACCGTTTCCCCGATTTTCTTTAATCGCCTGTTACTTTCAAACCAGCGATCGAAACCTTTGATAATCCCACATTTTTCTGAAGCTCTTGACGCGTTCTGTAAGATAGGACTATCACCGAAAGCCCATATTTAAAAAAAAATGTTCAGTACTAGTGGTCGACCAAGGCGATTCGTCGATTAATCAAGTCTTTGGTTTTTTGGCTGTAACTCCGAAAATAATGCACTTAGAAGGCTCTGCCTGCGAGTTTTGTTATCCTCTTTCCGTCCTCTTTAGGCATGCGTAAGCACAAGTCGACCGAAAAACTTTCTAGTTTTTGCCGAAATAAAATGTAAGGGGCAAGTATCCCTTACCGTTTTCTCGATTTTCTTGAGTCGCCTGTAACTTTCGAACCAGCGATCCAAACCTTTGATAATCATACATTTTCTTGAAGCTCTTGACGCGTTCTGTAAGATAGGACTATCACCGAAAGCCCATATTTAAAAAAAAAAGTTCAGTACTAGTGGTCGACCAAGGCGATTCGTCGATTAATCAAGTCTTTGGTTTTTTGGCTGTAACTCCGAAAATAATGCACTTAGAAGGCTCCGCCTGCGATTTTTCTGATCCTCTTTCCGTCCTCTTTAGGCATGCGTAAGCACAAGTCGACCGAAAAACTTTCCAGTTTTTGCCGAATTAAAATGTAAGGGGCAAGTATCCCTTACCGTTTTTTGATTTTCTTGAGTCGCCTGTAACTTTCGAACCAGCGATCGAAACCTTCGATAATCATACATGTTCTTGAAGCTCTTTACGCGTATTTTGAGGTAGGACTATCAGCGAAAACCCATCTTTAAAAAAATTGTTTCTGTACTAGTGGTCGACCGAGGCGATTCGTCTATTAATCAAGTCTTTGGTTTTTTGGCTGTAACTCCGAAAATATTGCACTTAGAAGGCTCTGCCTGCGATTTTTGTGATCCTCTTTCCGTCTTCTTTAGGCATGCGTAAGCACAAGTCGACCGGAAAACTTTCCAGTTTTTGCCGAAATAAAATGTAAGGGGCAAGTATCCCTTACCGTTTTCTCGATTTTCTTGAATTGCCTGTAACTTTCGAACCAGCGATCGAAACCTTTGACAGTAATACATTTTCTTGAAGCTCTTGACGCGTACTTTCAGATAGGACTATCAGTGAATGCCCATCATCAAACAAAATTTTTTCAGTACTATTGGTCGACCAAGGCGATTCGTCGATTAATCAAGTCTTTGGTTTTTTGGCTGTAACTCCAAAAATAATGCACTTAGAAGGCTCTGCCTGCGATTTTTGTGATCCTCTTTCCGTCCTCTGTAGGCATGCGTAAGCACAAGTCGAACGAAAAACTTTCAATTATTTGCCGAAATAAAATGTAAGGGGTATGTATCCCTTACCGTTTCCTCTTTTTTCTTTAATCGCCTGCTACTTTCGAACCAGCGGTCGAAACCTTTGATAGTCATACATTTTCGGGAAGCTCTTGATGCGTACTTCAAGATATTACTATCAGCGACATCTCATCTTCAAAAAAAAATTGTTTCAGTAGTAGTGGTCGACCGAGGCGATTCGTCGATTAATCAAGTCTTTGGTTTTTTGGCTGTAACTCCGAAAATAATGCACTTAGAAGGCTCTGCCTGCGAATTTTGTGATCCTCTTTCCGTCCCCTTTAAGCGTGCGTAAGCACAAGTCGACCGAAAATTTTTCCAGTTTTTGCCGAAATGAAATGTAAGGGATATGTATCCCTTAGCGTCTTCTCGATTTTCCTGAATCGCCTGTAACTTTCGAACCAGCGATCGAAACCTTTGATAATCATACATTTTCTTGAAGCTCATTTCGCGTACTTTGAGGTAGGACTATCAGCGAAAGCCCGTCTTCAAAAAAAATTGTTTCAGTGCTAGTGGTCGACCGAGGCGATTCGTCGATTAATCAAGTCTTTGGTTTTTTGGCTGTAACTCCGAAAATAATGCACTTAGAAGGCTCTGCCTGCGATTTTTGTGATCCTCTTTCCGTCCTCTGTAGGCATGCGTAAGCACAAGTCGAACGAAAAACTTTCAATTATTTGCCGAAATAAAATGTAAGGGGTATGTATCCCTTACCGTTTCCTCTTTTTTCTTTAATCGCCTGCTACTTTCGAACCAGCGGTCGAAACCTTTGATAGTCATACATTTTCGGGAAGCTCCTGATGCGTACTTCAAGATATTACTATCAGCGACATCCCATCTTCAAAAAAAAATTGTTTCGGTAGTAGTGGTCGACCGAGGCGATTCGTCGATTAATCAAGTCTTTGGTTTTTTGGCTGTAACTCCGAAAATAATGCACTTAGAAGGCTCTGCCTGCGAGTTTTGTTATCCTCTTTCCGTCCTCTTTAGGCATGCGTAAGCACAAGTCGACCGAAAAACTTTCCAGTTTTTGCCGAAATAAAATGTAAGGGGCAAGTATCCCTTACCGTTTTCTCGATTTTCTTGAGTCGCCTGTAACTTTCGAACCAGCGATCGAAACCTTTGATAATCATACATTTTCTTGAAGCTCTGGACGCGTTTTGTAAGATAGGACTATCATCGAAAGCCCATATATAAAAAAAAAAGTTCAGTACTAGTGGTCGACCAAGGCGATTCGTCGATCAATCAAGTCTTTGGTTTTTTGGCTGTAACTCCGAAAATAATGCACTTAGAAGGCTCTGCCTGCGATTTATTCTGATCCTCTTTCCGTCCTCTTTAGGCATGCGTAAGCACAAGGCGACCGAAAAACTTTCCAGTTTTTGCCGAAATAAAATGTAAGGGGCAAGTATCCCTTACCGTTTTTTGATTTTCTTGAGTCGCCTGTAACTTTCGAACCAGCGATCAAAACATTTGATAATCATACATGTTCTTGAGGCTCTTTACGCGTACTTTGAGGTAGGACTATCAGCGAAAGCCCATCTTTAAAAAAATTGTTTCTGCACTAGTGGTCGACCGAGGCGATTCGTCTATTAATCAAGTCTTTGGTTTTTTGGCTGTAACTCCGGAAATAATGCACTTAGAAGGCTCTGCCTGTGATTTTTGTGATCCTCTTTCCGTCCTCTTTAAGCGTGCGTTAACACAAGTCGACCGAAACACTTTCCATTTTTTGCCGAAATAAAATGTAAGGGGTATGTATCCTTTACCGTTTCCTCGATTTTCTTTAATCGCCTGTTACTTTCAAACCAGCGATCGAAACCTTTGATAATCCCACATTTTCTTGAAGCTCTTGACGCGTTCTGTAAGATAGGACTATCACCGAAAGCCCATATTTAAAAAAAAATGTTCAGTACTAGTGGTCGACCAAGGCGATTCGTCGATCAATCAAGTCTTTGGTTTTTTGGCTGTAACTCCGAAAATAATGCACCTAGAAGGCTCTGCCTGCGATTTTTGTGATCCTCTTTCCGTCCTCTTTAGGCATGCGTAAGCACAAGTCGACCGAAAAACTTTCCAGTTTTTGCCGAAATAAAATGTAAGGGGCAAGTATCCCTTACCGTTTTCTCGATTTTCTTGAATTGCCTGTAACTTTCGAACCAGCGATCGAAACCTTTGATAATCATACATTTTCTTGAAGCTCTTGACGCGTACTTTACGGTAGGACTATCACCGAAAGCCCATATTTAAAAAAAAATGTTCAGTACTAGTGGTCGACCAACGCGATTCGTCGATTAATCAAGTCTTTGTTTTTTTGGCTGTAACTCCGAAAATAATGCACTTAGAAGGCTCTGCCTTCGATTTTTCTGATCCGCTTTCCGTCCCCTTTAAGCGTGCGTAAGCACAAGTCGACCGAAAATTTTTCCAGTTTTTACCGAAATAAAATGTAAGGGATATGTATCCCTTAACGTTTTCTCGATTTTCCTGAATCGCCTGTAATTTTCGAACCAGCGATCGATACCTTTGATAATCATACATTTTCTTGAAGCTCCTGACGCGTACTTTACGGTAGGACTATCACCGAAAGCCCATATTTAAAAAAAAATGTTCAGTACTAGTGGTCGACCAAGGCGATTCGTCGATTAATCAAGTCTTTGGTTTTTTGGCTGTAACTCCGAAAATAATGCACTTAGAGGGCTCTGCCTGCGAGTTTTGTTATCCTCTTTCCGTCCTCTTTAGGCATGCGTAAGCACAAGTCGACCGGAAAACTTTCCAGTTTTTGCCGAAATAAAATGTAAGGGGCAAGTATCCCTTACCGTTTTCTCGATTTTCTTGAATTGCCTGTAACTTTCGAACCAGCGATCGAAACCTTTGATAATCATACATTTTCTTGAAGCTCTTTACGCGTACTTTGAGGTAGGACTATCAGCGAAAGCCCGTCTTCAAAAAAAATTGTTTCAGTGCTAGTGGTCGACCGAGGCGATTCGTCGATTAATCAAGTCTTTGGTTTTTTGGCTGTAACTCCGAAAATAATGCACTTAGAAGGCTCTGCCTGCGATTTTTGTTATCCTCTCTCCGTCCTCTGTAGGCATGCGTAAGCACAAGTCGAACGAAAAACTTTCAATTATTTGCCAAAATAAAATGTAAGGGGTATGTATCCCTTACCGTTTCCTCTTTTTTCTTTAATCGCCTGCTACTTTCGAACCAGCGGTCGAAACCTTTGATAGTCATACATTTTCGGGAAGCTCTTGATGCGTACTTCAAGATATTACTATCAGCGACATCCCATCTTCAAAAAAAAATTGTTTCAGTAGTAGTGGTCGACCGAGGCGATTCGTCGATTAATCAAGTCTTTGGTTTTTTGGCTGTAACTCCGAAAATAATGCACTTAGAAGGCTCTGCCTGCGATTTTTGTGATCCTCTTTCCGTCCCCTTTAAGCGTGCGTAAGCACAAGTCGACCGAAAATTTTTCCAGTTTTTGCCGAAATGAAATGTAAGGGATATGTATCCCTTAACGTCTTCTCGATTTTCCTGAATCGCCTGTAACTTTCGAACCAGCGATCGAAACCTTTGATAATCATACATTTTCTTGAAGCTCTTTACCCGTACTTTGAGGAAGGACTATCAGCGAAAGCCCGCCTCCAAAAAAATTGTTTCAGTACTAGTGGTCGACCGAGGCGATTCGTCGATTAATCAAGTCTTTGGTTTTTTGGCTGTAACTCCGAAAATAATGCACTTAGAAGGCTCTGCCTCCGATTTTTGTGATCCGCTTTCCGTCCCCTTTAAGCGTGCGTAAGCACAAGACGACCGAAAATTTTTCCAGTTTTTGCCGAAATAAAATGTAAGGGGCAAGTATCCTTTAACGTTTTCTCGATTTTCTTGAATCGCCTGTAATTTTCGAACCAGCGATCAAAACCTTTGACAGTCATACATTTTCTTGACGCTCTTGACGCGTACTTTCAGATAGGACTATCAGTGAAAGCCCATCATCAAAAAAAATGGTTTCAGTGCTAGTGGTCGACCGAGGCGATTCGTCGATTAATCAAGTCTTTGGTTTTTGGGCTGTAACTCCGAAAATAATGCACTTAGAAGGCTCTGCCTGCGATTTTTATGATCCTCTTTCCGTCCTCTTTAGGCATGCGTAAGCACAAGTCGACCGAAACACTTTCCATTTTTTGCCGAAATAAAATGTAAGGGGTATGTATCCTTTACCGTTTCCTCGATTTTCTTTAATCGCCTGTTACTTTCAAACCAGCGATCGAAACCATTGATAATCCCACATTTTCTTGAAGCTCTTGACGCGTTCTGTAAGATAGGACTATCACCGAAAGCCCATATTTAAAAAAAAATGTTAAGTACTAGTGGCCGACCAAGGCGATTCGTCGATTAATCAAGTCTTTGGTTTTTTGGCTGTAACTCCGAAAATAATGCACTTAGAAGGCTCTGCCTGCGATTTTTGTGATCCTCTTTCCGTCCTCTTTAGGCATGCGTAAGCACAAGTCGACCGAAAAACTTTCCAATTTTTGCCGAAATAAAATGTAAGGGGCAAGTATCCCTTACCGTTTTCTCGATTTTCTTGAATTGCCTGTAACTTTCGAACCAGCGATCGAAACCTTTGACAGTAATACATTTTCTTGAAGCTCTTGACGCGTACTTTCAGATAGGACTATCAGTGAATGCCCATCATCAAAAAAAATTTTTTCAGTACTAGTGGTCGACCAAGGCGATTCGTCGATTAATCAAGTCTTTGGTTTTTTGGCTGTAACTCCAAAAATAATGCGCTTAGAAGGCTCTGCCTGCGATTTTTGTAATCCTCTTTCCGTCCCCTTTAAGCGTGCGTAAGCACAAGTCGACCGAAAATTTTTCCAGTTTTTGCCGAAATGAAATGTAAGGGATATGTATCCCTTAACGTCTTCTCGATTTTCCTGAATCGCCTGTAACTTTCGAACCAGCGATCGAAACCTTTGATAATCATACATTTTCTTGAAGCTCTTTACCCGTACTTTGAGGTAGGACTATCAGCGAAAGCCCGTCTCCAAAAAAATTGTTTCAGTACTAGTGGTCGACCGAGGCGATTCGTCTATTAATCAAGTCTTTGGTTTTTTGGCTGTAACTCCGGAAATAATGCACTTGGAAGGCTCTGCCTGTGATTTTTGTGATCCTCTTTCCGTCCTCTTTAAGCGTGCGTTAACACAAGTCGACCGAAACACTTTCCATTTTTTGCCGAAATAAAATGTAAGGGGTATGTATCCTTTACCGTTTCCTCGATTTTCTTTAATCGCCTGTTACTTTCAAACCAGCGATCGAAACCTTTGATAATCCCACATTTTCTTGAAGCTCTTGACGCGTTCTGTAAGATAGGACTATCACCGAAAGCCCATATTTAAAAAAAAATGTTCAGTACTAGTGGTCGACCAAGGCGATTCGTCGATCAATCAAGTCTTTGGTTTTTTGGCTGTAACTCCGAAAATAATGCACTTAGAGGGCTCTGCCTGCGAGTTTTGTTATCCTCTTTCCGTCCTCTTTAGGCATGCGTAAGCACAAGTCGACCGAAAAACTTTCCAGTTTTTGCCGAAATAAAATGTAAGGGGCAAGTATCCCTTACCGTTTTCTCGATTTTCTTGAATTGCCTGTAACTTTCGAACCAGCGATCGAAACCTTTGATAATCATACATTTTCTTGAAGCTCTTTACGCGTACTTTGAGGTAGGACTATCAGCGAAAGCCCGTCTTCAAAAAAAATTGTTTCAGTGCTAGTGGTCGACCGAGGCGATTCGTCGATTAATCAAGTCTTTGGTTTTTTGGCTGTAACTCCGAAAATAATGCACTTAGAAGGCTCTGCCTGCGATTTTTGTGATCCTCTCTCCGTCCTCTGTAGGCATGCGTAAGCACAAGTCGAACGAAAAACTTTCAATTATTTGCCAAAATAAAATGTAAGGGGTATGTATCCCTTACCGTTTCCTCTTTTTTCTTTAATCACCTGCTACTTTCGAACCAGCGGTCGAAACCTTTGATAGTCATACATTTTCGGGAAGCTCTTGATGCGTACTTCAAGATATTACTATCAGCGACATCCCATCTTCAAAAAAAAATTGTTTCAGTAGTAGTGGTCGACCGAGGCGATTCGTCGATTAATCAAGTCTTTGGTTTTTTGGCTGTAACTCCGAAAATAATGCACTTAGAAGGCTCTGCCTGCGATTTTTGTGATCCTCTTTCCGTCCTCTTTAGGCATGCGTAAGCACAAGTCGACCGAAAAACTTTCCAATTTTTGCCGAAATAAAATGTAAGGGGCAAGTATCCCTTACCGTTTTTTGATTTTCTTGAGTCGCCTGTACCTTTCGAACCAGCGATCGAAACCTTTGATAATCATACATTTTCTTGAAGCTCTTTACGCGCACATTAAGGTAGGACTATCACCGAAAGGCCATCTTCAAAAAAAAATTGTTTCAGTAGTAGTGGTCGACCAAGGCGATTCGTCGATTAATCAAGTCTTTGGTTTTTTGGCTGTAACTCCGAAAATAATGCACTTAGAAGGCTCTGCCTATGATTTTTGTGATCCTCTTTCCGTCCTCTTTAGGCATGCGTAAACACAAGTCGACCGCAAAACTTTCCAGTTTTTGCCGAAATGAAATGTAAGGGATATGTATCCCTTAACGTTTTCTCGATTTTCCTGAATCGCCTGTAATTTTCGAACCAGCGATCGATACCTTTGATAATCATACATTTTCTTGAAGCTCCTGACGCGTACTTTACGGTAGGACTATCACCGAAAGCCCATATTTAAAAAAAAATGTTCAGTACTAGTGGTCGACCAAGGCGATTCGTCGATTAATCAAGTCTTTGGTTTTTTGGCTGTAACTCCGAAAATAATGCACTTAGAAGGCTCTGCCTGCGATTTTTCTGATCCTCTTTCCGTCCTCTTTAGGCATGCGTAAGCACAAGTCGACCGAAAAACTTTCCAGTTTTTGCCGAAATAAAATGTAAGGGGCAAGTATCCCTTACCGTTTTCTCGATTTTCTTGAATTGCCTGTAACTTTCGAACCAGCGATCGAAACCTTTGACAGTAATACATTTTCTTGAAGCTCTTTACCCGTACTTTGAGGTAGGACTATCAGCGAAAGCCCGTCTCCAAAAAAATTGTTTCAGTACTAGTGGTCGACCGAGGCGATTCGTCGATTAATCAAGTCTTTGGTTTTTTGGCTGTAACTCCGAAAATAATGCACTTAGAAGGCTCTGCCTGCGATTTTTCTGATCCTCTTTCCGTCCTCTTTAGGCATGCGTAAGCACAAGTCGACCGAAAAACTTTCCAGTTTTTGCCGAAATAAAATGTAAGGGGCAAGTATCCCTTACCGTTTTCTCGATTTTCTTGAATTGCCTGTAACTTTCGAACCAGCGATCGAAACCTTTGACAGTAATACATTTTCTTGAAGCTCTTGACGCGTACTTTCAGATAGGACTATCAGTGAATGCCCATCATCAAAAAAAATTTTTTCAGTACTAGTGGTCGACCAAGGCGATTAGTCGATTAATCAAGTCTTTGGTTTTTTGGCTGTAACTCCGAAAATAATGCACTTAGAAGGCTCTGCCTTCGATTTTTCTGATCCGCTTTCCGTCCCCTTTAAGCGTGCGTAAGCACAAGTCGACCGAAAATTTTTCCAGTTTTTACCGAAATAAAATGTAAGGGGCAAGTATCCTTTACCGTTTCCTCGATTTTCTTTAATCGCCTGTTACTTTCAAACCAGCGATCGAAACCTTTGATAATCCCACATTTTCTTGAAGCTCTTGACGCGTTCTGTAAGATAGAACTATCACCGAAAGCCCATATTTAAAAAAAAATGTTCAGTACTAGTGGTCGACCAAGGCGATTCGTCGATTAATCAAGTCTTTGGTTTTTTGGCTGTCACTCCGAAAATAATGCACTTAGAAGGCTCTGCCTGCGATTTTTGTGATCCTCTTTCCGTCCTCTTTAGGCATGCGTAAGCACAAGTCGACCGAAAAACTTTCCAGTTTTTGCCGAAATAAAATGTAAGTGGCAAGTATCCCTTACCGTTTTCTCGATTTTCTTGAATTGCCTGTAACTTTCGAACCAGCGATCGAAACCTTTGATAATCATACATTTTCTTGAAGCTCTTGACGCGTACTTTACGGTAGGACTATCACCGAAAGCCCATATTTAAAAAAAAATGTTCAGTACTAGTGGTCGAACAACGCGATTCGTCGATTAATCAAGTCTTTGGTTTTTTGGCTGTAACTCCGAAAATAATGCACTTAGAAGGCTCTGCCTGTGATTTTTCTGATCCGCTTTCCGTCCCCTTTAAGCGTGCGTAAGCACAAGTCGACCGAAACACTTTCCATTTTTTGCCGAAATAAAATGTAAGGGGTATGTATCCTTTATCGTTTCCTCGATTTTCTTTAATCGCCTGTTACTTTCAAACCAGCGATCGAAACCTTTGATAATCCCACATTTTCTTGAAGCTCTTGACGCGTTCTGTAAGATAGGACTATCACCGAAAGCCCATATTTAAAAAAAAATGTTCAGTACTAGTGGTCGACCAAGGCGATTCGTCGATTAATCAAGTCTTTGGTTTTTTGGCTGTAACTCCGAAAATAATGAACTTAGAAGGCTCTGCCTGCGATTTTTGTGATCCTCTTTCCGTCCTCTTTAGGCATGCGTAAGCACAAGTCGACCGAAAAACTTCCCAATTTTTGCCGAAATAAAATGTAAGGGGCAAGTATCCCTTACCGTTTTCTCGATTTTCTTGAATTGCCTGTAACTTTCGAACCAGCGATCGAAACCTTTGACAGTAATACATTTTCTTGAAGCTCTTGACGCGTACTTCCAGATAGGACTATCAGCGAAAGCCCATCATCAAAAGAAATTGTTTCAGTACTAGTGGTCGACCAAGGCGATTCGTCGATTAATCAAGTCTTTGGTTTTTTGGCTGTAACTCCAAAAACAATGAACTTAGAAGGCTCTGCCTGCGATTTTTGTGATCCTCTTTCCGTCCTCTTTAGGCATGCGTAAGCACAAGTCGAACGAAAAACTTTCCAGTTTTTGCCGAAATAAAATGTAAGGGGCAAGTATCCCTTACCGTTTTTGATTTTCTTGAATTGCCTGTAACTTTCGAACCAGCGATCGAAACCTTTGATAATCATACATTTTCTTGAAGCTCTTTACGCGTACTTTGAGGTAGGACTATCAGCGAAAGCCCGTCTTAAAAAAAAATTGTTTCAGTGCTAGTGGTCGACCGAGGCGATTCGTCGATTAATCAAGTCTTTGGTTTTTTGGCTGTAACTCCGACAATAATGCACTTAGAAGGCTCTGCCTGCGATTTTTGTGATCCTCTTTCCGTCCTCTGTAGGCATGCGTAAGCACAAGTCGAACGAAAAACTTTCAATTATTTGCCGAAATAAAATGTAAGGGGTATGTATCCCTTACCGTCTCCTCTTTTTTCTTCAATCGCCTGCTACTTTCGAACCAGCGGTCGAAACCTTTGATAGTCATACATTTTCGGGAAGCTCTTGATGCGTACTTCAAGATATTACTATCAGCGACATCCCATCTTCAAAAAAAAATTGTTTCAGTAGTAGTGGTCGACTGAGGCGATTCGTCGATTAATCAAGTCTTTAGTTTTTTGGCTGTAACTCCGAAAATAATGCACTTAGAAGGCTCTGCCTGTGATTTTTGTGATCCTCTTTCCGTCCTCTTTAAGCGTGCGTTAGCACAAGTCGACCGAAACACTTTCCATTTTTTGCCGAAATAAAATGTAAGGGGTATGTATCCTTTACCGTTTCCTCGATTTTCTTTAATCGCCTGTTACTTTCAAACCAGCGATCGAAACCTTTGATAATCCCACATTTTCTTGAAGCTCTTGACGCGTTCTGTAAGATAGGACTATCACCGAAAGCCCATATTTAAAAAAAAATGTTCAGTACTAGTGGTCGACCAAGGCGATTCGTCGATTAACCAAGTCTTTGGTTTTTTGGCTGTAACTCCGAAAATAATGCACTTAGAAGGCTCTGCCTGCGATTTTTGTGATCCTCTTTCCGTCCTCTTTAGGCATGCGTAAGCACAAGTCGACCGAAAAACTTTCCAATTTTTGCCGAAATAAAATGTAAGGGGCAAGTATCCCTTACCGTTTTTTGATTTTCTTGAGTCGCCTGTACCTTTCGAACCAGCGATCGAAACCTTTGATAATCATACATTTTCTTGAAGCTCTTGACGCGTTCTGTAAGATAGGACTATCACCGAAAGCCCATATTTAAAAAAAAATGTTCAGTACTAGTGGTCGACCAAGGCGATTCGTCGATTAATCAAGTCTTTGGTTTTTTGGCTGTAACTCCGAAAATAATACACTTAGAAGGCTCTGCCTGTGATTTTTGTGATCCTCTTTCCGTCCTCTTTAGGCATGCGTAAGCACAAGTCGACCGCAAAACTTTCCAGTTTTTGCCGAAATGAAATGTAAGGGATATGTATCCCTTAACGTTTTCTCGATTTTCCTGAATCGCCTGTAATTTTCGAACCAGCGATCGATACCTTTGATAATCATACATTTTCTTGAAGCTCCTGACGCGTACTTTACGGTAGGACTATCACCGAAAGCCCATATTTAAAAAAAAATGTTCAGTACTAGTGGTCGACCAACGCGATTCGTCGATTAATCAAGTCTTTGGTTTTTTGGCTGTAACTCCGAAAATAATGCACTTAGAAGGCTCTGCCTTCGATTTTTCTGATCCGCTTTCCGTCCCCTTTAAGCGTGCGTAAGCACAAGTCGACCGAAAATTTTTCCAGTTTTTGCCGAAATAAAATGTAAGGGGCAAGTATCCTTTAACGTTTTCTCGATTTTCTTGAATCGCCTGTAACTTTCGAACCAGCGATCGAAACCTTTGATAATCATACATGTTCTTGAAGCTCTTTACGCGTACTTTGTGGTAGGACTATCAGCGAAAGCCCGTCTTCAGAAAAAATTGTTTCAGTGCTAGTGGTCGACCGAGGCGATTCGTCGATTAATCAAGTCTTTGGTTTTTTGGCTGTAACTCCGAAAATAATGCACTTAGAAGGCTCTGCCTGCGATTTTTCTGATCCTCTTTCTGTCCTCTTTACGCGTGCGTTAGCACAAGTCGACCGAAACACTTTCCATTTTTTGCCGAAATAAAATGTAAGGGGTATGTATCCTTTACCGTTTCCTCGATTTTCTTTAATCGCCTGTTACTTTCAAACCAGCGATCGAAACCTTTGATAATCCCACATTTTCTTGAAGCTCTTGACGCGTTCTGTAAGATAGGACTATCACCGAAAGCCCATATTTAAAAAAAAATGTTCAGTACTAGTGGTCGACCAAGGCGATTCGTCGATTAATCAAGTCTTTGGTTTTTTGGCTGTAACTCCGAAAATAATGCACTTAGAAGGCTCTGCCTGCGATTTTTGTGATCCTCTTTCCGTCCTCTTTAGGCATGCGTAAGCACAAGTCGACCGAAAAACTTTCCAATTTTTGCCGAAATAAAATGTAAGGGACAAGTATCCCTTACCGTTTTTTGATTTTCTTGAGTCGCCTGTACCTTTCGAACCAGCGATCGAAACCTTTGATAATCATACATTTTCTTGAAGCTCTTTACGCGTACTTTAAGGTAGGACTATCACCGAAACGCCATCTTCAAAAAAAAATTGTTTCAGTAGTAGTGGTCGACCAAGGCGATTCGTCGATTAATCAAGTCTTTGGTTTTTTGGCTGTAACTCCGAAAATAATGCACTTAGAAGGCTCTGCCTGTGATTTTTGTGATCCTCTTTCCGTCCTCTTTAGGCATGCGTAAGCACAAGTCGACCGCAAAACTTTCCAGTTTTTGCCGAAATAAAATGTAAGGGGCAAGTATCCCTTACCGTTTTCTCGATTTTCTTGAGTCGCCTGTAACTTTCGAACCAGCGATCGAAACTTTTGATAATCATACATTTTCTTGAAGCTCTTGACGCGTACTTTGAGGTAGGACTATCAGCGAAAGCCCGTCTTCAAAAAAAATTGTTTCAGTGCTAGTGGTCGACCGAGGCGATTCGTCGATTAATCAAGTCTTTGGTTTTTTGGCTGTAACTCCGAAAATAATGCACTTAGAAGGCTCTGCCTGCGATTTTTGTGATCCTCTTTCCGTCCTCTGTAGGCATGCGTAAGCACAAGTCGAACGAAAAACTTTCAATTATTTGCCGAAATAAAATGTAAGGGGTATGTATCCCTTACCGTTTCCTCTTTTTTCTTTAATCGCCTGCTACTTTCGAACCAGAGGTCGAAACCTTTGATAGTCATACATTTTCGGGAAGCTCTTGATGCGTACTTCAAGATATTACTATCAGCGACATCCCATCTTCAAAAAAAAATTGTTTCAGTAGTAGTGGTCGACCGAGGCGATTCGTCGATTAATCAAGTCTTTAGTTTTTTGGCTGTAACTCCGAAAATAATGCACTTAGAAGGCTTAGCCTGCGATTTTTGTGATCCTCTTTCCGTCCCTTTAAGCGTGCGTAAGCACAAGTCGACCGAAAAACTTTCCAGTTTTTGCCGAAATAAAATGTAAGGGGCAAGTATCCATTAACGTTTTCTCGATTTTCTCGAACAGCCTGTAACTTTCGAACCAGCGATCGGAACCTTTGATAATTATACATTTTCTTGAAGCTCTTGACGCGTTCCTTAAGATAGGACTATCAGCGAAAGCCCGTCTTCAAAAAAAATTGTCTCAGGACTAGTGGTCGACCAAGGCGATTAGTCGATTAATCAAGTCTTTGGTTTTTTGGCTGTAACTCCGAAAATAATGCACTTAGAAGGCTCTGCCTTCGATTTTTCTGATCCGCTTTCCGTCCCCTTTAAGCGTGCGTAAGCACAAGTCGACCGAAAATTTTTCCAGTTTTTACCGAAATAAAATGTAAGGGGCAAGTATCCTTTACCGTTTCCTCGATTTTCTTTAATCGCCTGTTACTTTCAAACCAGCGATCGAAACCTTTGATAATCCCACATTTTCTTGAAGCTCTTGACGCGTTCTGTAAGATAGAACTATCACCGAAAGCCCATATTTAAAAAAAAATGTTCAGTACTAGTGGTCGACCAAGGCGATTCGTCGATTAATCAAGTCTTTGGTTTTTTGGCTGTCACTCCGAAAACAATGCACTTAGAAGGCTCTGCCTGCGATTTTTGTGATCCTCTTTCCGTCCTCTTTAGGCATGCGTAAGCACAAGTCGACCGAAAAACTTTCCAGTTTTTGCCGAAATAAAATGTAAGTGGCAAGTATCCCTTACCGTTTTCTCGATTTTCTTGAATTGCCTGTAACTTTCGAACCAGCGATCGAAACCTTTGATAATCATACATTTTCTTGAAGCTCTTGACGCGTACTTTACGGTAGGACTATCACCGAAAGCCCATATTTAAAAAAAAATGTTCAGTACTAGTGGTCGAACAACGCGATTCGTCGATTAATCAAGTCTTTGGTTTTTTGGCTGTAACTCCGAAAATAATGCACTTAGAAGGCTCTGCCTTCGATTTTTCTGATCCGCTTTCCGTCCCCTTTAAGCGTGCGTAAGCACAAGTCGACCGAAACACTTTCCATTTTTTGCCGAAATAAAATGTAAGGGGTATGTATCCTTTACCGTTTCCTCGATTTTCTTTAATCGCCTGTTACTTTCAAACCAGCGATCGAAACCTTTGATAATCCCACATTTTCTTGAAGCTCTTGACGCGTTCTGTAAGATAGGACTATCACCGAAAGCCCATATTTTAAAAAAAATGTTCAGTACTAGTGGTCGACCAAGGCGATTCGTCGATTAATCAAGTCTTTGGTTTTTTGGCTGTAACTCCGAAAATAATGCACTTAGAAGGCTCTGCCTGCGATTTTTGTGATCCTCTTTCCGTCCTCTTTAGGCATGCGTAAGCACAAGTCGACCGAAAAACTTTCCAATTTTTGCCGAAATAAAATGTAAGGGGCAAGTATCCCTTACCGTTTTCTCGATTTTCTTGAATTGCCTGTAACTTTCGAACCAGCGATCGAAACCTTTGACAGTAATACATTTTCTTGAAGCTCTTGAAGCGTACTTCCAGATAGGACTATCAGCGAAAGCCCATCATCAAAAGAAATTGTTTCAGTACTAGTGGTCGACCAAGGCGATTCGTCGATTAATCAAGTCTTTGGTTTTTTGGCTGTAACTCCAAAAACAATGAACTTAGAAGGCTCTGCCTGCGATTTTTGTGATCCTCTTTCCGTCCTCTTTAGGCATGCGTAAGCACAAGTCGACCGAAAAACTTTCCAGTTTTTGCCGAAATAAAATGTAAGGGGCAAGTATCCCTTACCGTTTTTGATTTTCTTGAATTGCCTGTAACTTTCGAACCAGCGATCGAAACCTTTGATAATCATACATTTTCTTGAAGCTCTTGACGCGTACTTTACGGTAGGACTATCACCGAAAGCCCATATTTAAAAAAAAATGTTCAGTACTAGTGGTCGACCAACGCGATTCGTCGATTAATCAAGTCTTTGGTTTTTTGGCTGTAACTCCGAAAATAATGCACTTAGAAGGCTCTGCCTTCGATTTTTCTGATCCGCTTTCCGTCCCCTTTAAGCGTGCGTAAGCACAAGTCGACCGAAACACTTTCCATTTTTTGCCGAAATAAAATGTAAGGGGTATGTATCCTTTACCGTTTCCTCGATTTTCTTTAATCGCCTGTTACTTTCAAACCAGCGATCGAAACCTTTGATAATCCCACATTTTCTTGAAGCTCTTGACGCGTTCTGTAAGATAGGACTATCACCGAAAGCCCATATTTAAAAAAAAATGTTCAGTACTAGTGGTCGACCAAGGCGATTCGTCGATTAATCAAGTCTTTGGTTTTTTGGCTGTAACTCCGAAAATAATGCACTTAGAAGGCTCTGCCTGCGATTTTTGTGATCCTCTTTCCGTCCTCTTTAGGCATGCGTAAGCACAAGTCGACCGAAAAACTTTCCAATTTTTGCCGAAATAAAATGTAAGGGGCAAGTATCCCTTACCGTTTTCTCGATTTTCTTGAATTGCCTGTAACTTTCGAACCAGCGATCGAAACCTTTGACAGTAATACATTTTCTTGAAGCTCTTGACGCGTACTTCCAGATAGGACTATCAGCGAAAGCCCATCATCAAAAGAAATTGTTTCAGTACTAGTGGTCGACCAAGGCGATTCGTCGATTAATCAAGTCTTTGGTTTTTTGGCTGTAACTCCAAAAATAATGAACTTAGAAGGCTCTGCCTGCGATTTTTGTGATCCTCTTTCCGTCCTCTTTAGGCATGCGTAAGCACAAGTCGACCGAAAAACTTTCCAGTTTTTGCCGAAATAAAATGTAAGGGGCAAGTATCCCTTACTGTTTTTGATTTTCTTGAATTGCCTGTAACTTTCGAACCAGCGATCGAAACCTTTGATAATCATACATTTTCTTGAAGCTCTTTACGCGTACTTTGAGGTAGGACTATCAGCGAAAGCCCGTCTTCAAAAAAAATTGTTTCAGTGCTAGTGGTCGACCGAGGCGATTCGTCGATTAATCAAGTCTTTGGTTTTTTGGCTGTAACTCCGAAAATAATGCACTTAGAAGGCTCTGCCTGCGATTTTTGTGATCCTCTTTCCGTCCTCTGTAGGCATGCGTAAGCACAAGTCGAACGAAAAACTTTCAATTATTTGCCGAAATAAAATGTAAGGGGTATGTATCCGTTACCGTCTCCTCTTTTTTCTTCAATCGCCTGCTACTTTCGAACCAGCGGTCGAAACCTTTGATAGTCATACATTTTCGGGAAGCTCTTGATGCGTACTTCAAGATATTACTATCAGCGACATCCCATCTTCAAAAAAAAAATTGTTTCAGTAGTAGTGGTCGACTGAGGCGATTCGTCGATTAATCAAGTCTTTAGTTTTTTGGCTGTAACTCCGAAAATAATGCACTTAGAAGGCTCTGCCTGTGATTTTTGTGATCCTCTTTCCGTCCTCTTTAAGCGTGCGTTAGCACAAGTCGACCGAAACACTTTCCATTTTTTGCCGAAATAAAATGTAAGGGGTATGTATCCTTTACCGTTTCCTCGATTTTCTTTAATCGCCTGTTACTTCAAACCAGCGATCGAAACCTTTGATAATCCCACATTTTCTTGAAGCTCTTGACGCGTTCTGTAAGATAGGACTATCACCGAAAGCCCATATTTAAAAAAAAATGTTCAGTACTAGTGGTCGACCAAGGCGATTCGTCGATTAATCAAGTCTTTGGTTTTTTGGCTGTAACTCCGAAAATAATGCACTTAGAAGGCTCTGCCTGCGATTTTTGTGATCCTCTTTCCGTCCTCTTTAGGCATGCGTAAGCACAAGTCGACCGAAAAACTTTCCAATTTTTGCCGAAATAAAATGTAAGGGGCAAGTATCCCTTACCGTTTCTTGATTTTCTTGAGTCGCCTGTACCTTTTGAACCAGCGGTCGAAACCTTTGATAATCATACATTTTCTTGAAGTTCTTTACGCGTACTTTAAGGTAGGACTATCACCGAAAGGCCATCTTCAAAAAAAAATTGTTTCAGTAGTAGTGGTCGACCAACGCGATTCGTCGATTAATCAAGTCTTTGGTTTTTTGGCTGTAACTCCGAAAATAATGAACTTAGAAGGCTCTGCCTGTGATTTTTGTGATCCTCTTTCCGTCCTCTTTAGGCATGCGTAAGCACAAGTCGACCGCAAAACTTTCCAGTTTTTGCCGAAATGAAATGTAAGGGATATGTATCCCTTAACGTTTTCTCGATTTTCCTGAATCGCCTGTAATTTTCGAACCAGCGATCGATACCTTTGATAATCATACATTTTCTTGAAGCTCCTGACGCGTACTTTACGGTAGGACTATCACCGAAAGCCCATATTTAAAAAAAAATGTTCAGTACTAGTGGTCGACCAACGCGATTCGTCGATTAATCAAGTCTTTGGTTCTTTGGCTGTAACTCCGAAAATAATGCACTTAGAAGGCTCTGCCTTCGATTTTTCTGATCCGCTTTCCGTCCCCTTTAAGCGTGCGTAAGCACAAGTCGACCGAAAATTTTTCCAGTTTTTACCGAAATAAAATGTAAGGGGCAAGTATCCTTTAACGTTTTCTCGATTTTCTTGAATCGCCTGTAACTTTCGAACCAGCGATCGAAACCTTTGATAATCATACATGTTCTTGAAGCTCTTTACGCGTACTTTGTGGTAGGACTATCAGCGAAAGCCCGTCTTCAGAAAAAATTGTTTCAGTGCTAGTGGTCGACCGAGGCGATTCGTCGATTAATCAAGTCTTTGGTTTTTTGGCTGTAACTCCGAAAATAATGCACTTAGAAGGCTCTGCCTGCGATTTTTCTGATCCTCTTTCTGTCCTCTTTAGGCATGCGTAAGCACAAGTCGACCGAAAAACTTTCCAATTTTTGCCGAAATAAAATGTAAGGGACAAGTATCCCTTACCGTTTTTTGATTTTCTTGAGTCGCCTGTACCTTTCGAACCAGCGATCGAAACCTTTGATAATCATACATTTTCTTGAAGCTCTTTACGCGTACTTTAAGGTAGGACTATCACCGAAACGCCATCTTCAAAAAAAAATTGTTTCAGTAGTAGTGGTCGACCAAGGCGATTCGTCGATTAATCAAGTCTTTGGTTTTTTGGCTGTAACTCCGAAAATAATGCACTTAGAAGGCTCTGCCTGTGATTTTTGTGATCCTCTTTCCGTCCTCTTTAGGCATGCGTAAGCACAAGTCGACCGCAAAACTTTCCAGTTTTTGCCGAAATAAAATGTAAGGGGCAAGTATCCCTTACCGTTTTCTCGATTTTCTTGAGTCGCCTGTAACTTTCGAACCAGCGATCGAAACTTTTGATAATCATACATTTTCTTGAAGCTCTTGACGCGTTCTGTAAGATAGGACTATCACCGAAAGCCCATATTTAAAAAAAAATGTTCAGTACTAGTGGTCGACCAAGGCGATTCGTCGATTAATCAAGTCTTTGGTTTTTTGGCTGTAACTCCGAAAATAATGCACTTAGAAGGCTCTGCCTGCGATTTTTCTGATCCTCTTTCCGTCCTCTTTAGGCATGCGTTCGCACAAGTCGACCGGAAAACTTTCCAGTTTTTGCCGAAATAAAATGTAAGGGGCAAGTATCCCTTACCGTTTTCTCGATTTTCTTGAATTGCCTGTAACTTTCGAACCAGCGATCGAAACCTTTGACAGTAATACATTTTCTTGAAGCTCTTGACGCGTACTTTCAGATAGGACTATCAGTGAAAGCCCATCATCAAAAAAAATTTTTTCAGTACTAGTGGTCGACCAAGGCGATTCGTCGATTAATCAAGTCTTTGGTTTTTTGGCTGTAACTCCAAAAATAATGCACTTAGAAGGCTCTGCCTGCGATTTTTGTGATCCACATTCCGTTCTCTGTAGGCATGCGTAAGCACAAGTCGAACGAAAAACTTTCCAGTTTTTGCCGAAATAAAATGTAAGGGGCAAGTATCCCTTACCGTTTTCTCGATTTTTTGAATCGCCTGTAACTTTCGAAACAGCGATCGAAACCTTTGATAATCATACATTTTCTTGAAGCTCTTGACGCGTTCTTTAACATAGGACTATTAGCGAAAGCCCGTCTTCAAAAAAAATTGTTTCAGTACTAGTGGTCGACCAAGGCGATTCGTCGATTAATAAAGTCTTTGGTTTTTTGGCTGTAACTCCGAAAATAATGCACTTAGAAGGCTCTGCCTGCGGTTTTTGTGATCCTCTTTCCGTCCTCTTTAGGCATGCGTAAGCACAAGTCGACCGAAAAACTTTCCCGTTTTTGCCGAAATAAAATGTAAGGGGCAAGTATCCCTTACCGTTTTCTAGATTTTCTTGAGTCGCCTGTAACTTTCGAACCAGCGATCGAAACCTTTGATAATCATACATTTTCTTGAAGCTCTTTACGCGTACTCTAAGGTAGGACTATCAGCGAAAGCCCGTCTTCAAAAAAAATTGTTTCAGCGCTAGTGGTCGACCGAGGCGATTCGTCGATTAATAAAGTCTTTGGTTTTTTGGCTGTAACTCCAAAAACAATGAACTTAGAAGGCTCTGCCTGCGATTTTTGTGATCCTCTTTCCGTCCTCTTTAGGCATGCGTAAGCACAAGTCGACCGAAAAACTTTCCAGTTTTTGCCGAAATAAAATGTAAGGGGCAAGTATCCCTTACTGTTTTTGATTTTCTTGAATTGCCTGTAACTTTCGAACCAGCGATCGAAACCTTTGATAATCATACATTTTCTTGAAGCTCTTTACGCGTAGTTTGAGGTAGGACTATCAGCGAAAGCCCGTCTTCAAAAAAAATTGTTTCAGTGCTAGTGGTCGACCGAGGCGATTCGTCGATTAATCAAGTCTTTTGTTTTTTGGCTGTAACTCCGAAAATAATGCACTTAGAAGGCTCTGCCTGCGATTTTTGTGATCCTCTTTCCGTCCTCTGTAGGCATGCGTAAGCACAAGTCGAACGAAAAACTTTCAATTATTTGCCGAAATAAAATGTAAGGGGTATGTATCCCTTACCGTTTCCTCTTTTTTCTTTAATCGCCTGCTACTTTCGAACCAGCGGTCGAAACCTTTGATAGTCATACATTTTCGGGAAGCTCTTGATGCGTACTTCAAGATATTACTATCAGCGACATCCCATCTTCAAAAAAAAATTGTTTCAGTAGTAGTGGTCGACCGAGGCGATTCGTCGATTAATCAAGTCTTTAGTTTTTTGGCTGTAACTCCGAAAATAATGCACTTAGAAGGCTTAGCCTGCGATTTTTGTGATCCTCTTTCCGTCCCTTTAAGCGTGCGTAAGCACAAGTCGACCGAAAAACTTTCCAGTTTTTGCCGAAATAAAATGTAAGGGGCAAGTATCCATTAACGTTTTCTCGATTTTCTCGAACAGCCTGTAACTTTTGAACCAGCGATCGGAACCTTTGATAATTATACATTTTCTTGAAGCTCTTGACGCGTTCCTTAAGATAGGACTATCAGCGAAAGCCCGTCTTCAAAAAAAATTGTCTCAGGACTAGTGGTCGACCAAGGCGATTAGTCGATTAATCAAGTCTTTGGTTTTTTGGCTGTAACTCCGAAAATAATGCACTTAGAAGGCTCTGCCTTCGATTTTTCTGATCCGCTTTCCGTCCCCTTTAAGCGTGCGTAAGCACAAGCCGACCGAAAATTTTTCCAGTTTTTACCGAAATAAAATGTAAGGGGCAAGTATCCTTTACCGTTTCCTCGATTTTCTTTAATCGCCTGTTACTTTCAAACCAGCGATCGAAACCTTTGATAATCCCACATTTTCTTGAAGCTCTTGACGCGTTCTGTAAGATAGAACTATCACCGAAAGCCCATATTTAAAAAAAAATGTTCAGTACTAGTGGTCGACCAAGGCGATTCGTCGATTAATCAAGTCTTTGGTTTTTTGGCTGTCACTCCGAAAATAATGCACTTAGAAGGCTCTGCCTGCGATTTTTGTGATCCTCTTTCCGTCCTCTTTAGGCATGCGTAAGCACAAGTCGACCGAAAAACTTTCCAGTTTTTGCCGAAATAAAATGTAAGTGGCAAGTATCCCTTACCGTTTTCTCGATTTTCTTGAATTGCCTGTAACTTTCGAACCAGCGATCGAAACCTTTGATAATCATACATTTTCTTGAAGCTCTTGACGCGTACTTTACGGTAGGACTATCACCGAAAGCCCATATTTAAAAAAAAATGTTCAGTACTAGTGGTCGAACAACGCGATTCGTCGATTAATCAAGTCTTTGGTTTTTTGGCTGTAACTCCGAAAATAATGCACTTAGAAGGCTCTGCCTTCGATTTTTCTGATCCGCTTTCCGTCCCCTTTAAGCGTGCGTAAGCACAAGTCGACCGAAACACTTTCCATTTTTTGCCGAAATAAAATGTAAGGGGTATGTATCCTTTACCGTTTCCTCGATTTTCTTTAATCGCCTGTTACTTTCAAACCAGCGATCGAAACCTTTGATAATCCCACATTTTCTTGAAGCTCTTGACGCGTTCTGTAAGATAGGACTATCACCGAAAGCCCATATTTAAAAAAAAATGTTCAGTACTAGTGGTCGACCAAGGCGATTCGTCGATTAATCAAGTCTTTGGTTTTTTGGCTGTAACTCCGAAAATAATGCACTTAGAAGGCTCTGCCTGCGATTTTTGTGATCCTCTTTCCGTCCTCTTTAGGCATGCGTAAGCACAAGTCGACCGAAAAACTTTCCAATTTTTGCCGAAATAAAATGTAAGGGGCAAGTATCCCTTACCGTTTTCTCGATTTTCTTGTATTGCCTGTAACTTTCGAACCAGCGATCGAAACCTTTGACAGTAATACATTTTCTTGAAGCTCTTGACGCGTACTTCCAGATAGGACTATCAGCGAAAGCCCATCATCAAAAGAAATTGTTTCAGTACTAGTGGTCGACCAAGGCGATTCGTCGATTAATCAAGTCTTTGGTTTTTTGGCTGTAACTCCAAAAACAATGAACTTAGAAGGCTCTGCCTGCGATTTTTGTGATCCTCTTTCCGTCCTCTGTAGGCATGCGTAAGCACAAGTCGAACGAAAAACTTTCAATTATTTGCCGAAATAAAATGTAAGGGGTATGTATCCCTTACCGTCTCCTCTTTTTTCTTCAATCGCCTGCTACTTTCGAACCAGCGGTCGAAACCTTTGATAGTCATACATTTTCGGGAAGCTCTTGATGCGTACTTCAAGATATTACTATCAGCGACATCCCATCTTCAAAAAAAAATTGTTTCAGTAGTAGTGGTCGACTGAGGCGATTCGTCGATTAATCAAGTCTTTAGTTTTTTGGCTGTAACTCCGAAAATAATGCACTTAGAAGGCTCTGCCTGTGATTTTTGTGATCCTCTTTCCATCCTCTTTAAGCGTGCGTTAGCACAAGTCGACCGAAACACTTTCCATTTTTTGCCGAAATAAAATGTAAGGGGTATGTATCCTTTACCGTTTCCTCGATTTTCTTTAATCGCCTGTTACTTTCAAACCAGCGATCGAAACCTTTGATAATCCCACATTTTCTTGAAGCTCTTGACGCGTTCTGTAAGATAGGACTATCACCGAAAGCCCATATTTAAAAAAAAATGTTCAGTACTAGTGGTCGACCTAGGCGATTCGTCGATTAATCAAGTCTTTGGTTTTTTGGCTGTAACTCCGAAAATAATGCACTTAGAAGGCTCTGCCTGCGATTTTTGTGATCCTCTTTCCGTCCTCTTTAGGCATGCGTAAGCACAAGTCGACCGAAAAACTTTCCAATTTTTGCCGAAATAAAATGTAAGGGGCAAGTATCCCTTACCGTTTTTTGATTTTCTTGAGTCGCCTGTACCTTTTGAACCAGCGATCGAAACCTTTGATAATCATACATTTTCTTGAAGCTCTTTACGCGTACTTTAAGGTAGGACTATCACCGAAAGGCCATCTTCAAAAAAAAATTGTTTCAGTAGTAGTGGTCGACCAAGGCGATTCGTCGATTAATCAAGTCTTTGGTTTTTTGGCTGTAACTCCGAAAATAATGAACTTAGAAGGCTCTGCCTGTGATTTTTGTGATCCTCTTTCCGTCCTCTTTAGGCATGCGTAAGCACAAGTCGACCGCAAAACTTTCCAGTTTTTGCCGAAATGAAATGTAAGGGATATGTATCCCTTAACGTTTTCTCGATTTTCCTGAATCGCCTGTAATTTTCGAACCAGCGATCGATACCTTTGATAATCATACATTTTCTTGAAGCTCCTGACGCGTACTTTACGGTAGGACTATCACCGAAAGCCCATATTTAAAAAAAAATGTTCAGTACTAGCGGTCGACCAACGCGATTCGTCGATTAATCAAGTCTTTGGTTTTTTGGCTGTAACTCCGAAAATAATGAACTTAGAAGGCTCTGCCTGTGATTTTTGTGATCCTCTTTCCGTCCTCTTTAGGCATGCGTAAGCACAAGTCGACCGCAAAACTTTCCAGTTTTTGCCGAAATGAAATGTAAGGGATATGTATCCCTTAACGTTTTCTCGATTTTCCTGAATCGCCTGTAATTTTCGAACCAGCGATCGATACCTTTGATAATCATACATTTTCTTGAAGCTCCTGACGCGTACTTTACGGTAGGACTATCACCGAAAGCCCATATTTAAAAAAAAATGTTCAGTACTAGCGGTCGACCAACGCGATTCGTCGATTAATCAAGTCTTTGGTTTTTTGGCTGTAACTCCGAAAATAATGCACTTAGAAGGCTCTGCCTTCGATTTTTCTGATCCGCTTTCCGTCCCCTTTAAGCGTGCGTAAGCACAAGTCGACCGAAAATTTTTCCAGTTTTTACCGAAATAAAATGTAAGGGGCAAGTATCCTTTAACGTTTTCTCGATTTTCTTGAATCGCCTGTAACTTTCGAACCAGCGATCGAAACCTTTGATAATCATACATGTTCTTGAAGCTCTTTACGCGTACTTTGTGGTAGGACTATCAGCGAAAGCCCGTCTTCAGAAAAAATTGTTTCAGTGCTAGTGGTCGACCGAGGCGATTCGTCGATTAATCAAGTCTTTGGTTTTTTGGCTGTAACTCCGAAAATAATGCACTTAGAAGGCTCTGCCTGCGATTTTTCTGATCCTCTTTCTGTCCTCTTTACGCGTGCGTTAGCACAAGTCGACCGAAACACTTTCCATTTTTTGCCGAAATAAAATGTAAGGGGTATGTATCCTTTACCGTTTCCTCGATTTTCTTTAATCGCCTGTTACTTTCAAACCAGCGATCGAAACCTTTGATAATCCCACATTTTCTTGAAGCTCTTGACGCGTTCTGTAAGATAGGACTATCACCGAAAGCGCATATTTAAAAAAAAATGTTCAGTACTAGTGGTCGACCAAGGCGATTCGTCGATTAATCAAGTCTTTGGTTTTTTGGCTGTAACTCCGAAAATAATGCACTTAGAAGGCTCTGCCTGCGATTTTTGTGATCCTCTTTCCGTCCTCTTTAGGCATGCGTAAGCACAAGTCGACCGAAAAACTTTCCAATTTTTGCCGAAATAAAATGTAAGGGGCAAGTATCCCTTACCGTTTTTTGATTTTCTTGAGTCGCCTGTACCTTTTGAACCAGCGATCGAAACCTTTGATAATCATACATTTTCTTGAAGCTCTTTACGCGTACTTTAAGGTAGGACTATCACCGAAAGGCCATCTTCAAAAAAAAATTGTTTCAGTAGTAGTGGTCGACCAAGGCGATTCGTCGATTAATCAAGTCTTTGGTTTTTTGGCTGTAACTCCGAAAATAATGAACTTAGAAGGCTCTGCCTGTGATTTTTGTGATCCTCTTTCCGTCCTCTTTAGGCATGCGTAAGCACAAGTCGACCGCAAAACTTTCCAGTTTTTGCCGAAATGAAATGTAAGGGATATGTATCCCTTAACGTTTTCTCGATTTTCCTGAATCGCCTGTAATTTTCGAACCAGCGATCGATACCTTTGATAATCATACATTTTCTTGAAGCTCCTGACGCGTACTTTACGGTAGGACTATCACCGAAAGCCCATATTTAA
The DNA here is from genome assembly GCA_914767735.1 of Anoplius nigerrimus. Taxonomy (NCBI): domain Eukaryota; kingdom Metazoa; phylum Arthropoda; class Insecta; order Hymenoptera; family Pompilidae; genus Anoplius; species Anoplius nigerrimus. The sequence goes on along the minus strand of OU612079.1, from coordinate 206,776 downwards.
AAAAAAATGTTCAGTACTAGCGGTCGACCAACGCGATTCGTCGATTAATCAAGTCTTTGGTTTTTTGGCTGTAACTCCGAAAATAATGCACTTAGAAGGCTCTGCCTTCGATTTTTCTGATCCGCTTTCCGTCCCCCTTAAGCGTGCGTAAGCACAAGTCGACCGAAAATTTTTCCAGTTTTTACCGAAATAAAATGTAAGGGGCAAGTATCCTTTAACGTTTTCTCGATTTTCTTGAATCGCCTGTAACTTTCGAACCAGCGATCGAAACCTTTGATAATCATACATGTTCTTGAAGCTCTTTACGCGTACTTTGTGGTAGGACTATCAGCGAAAGCCCGTCTTCAGAAAAAATTGTTTCAGTGCTAGTGGTCGACCGAGGCGATTCGTCGATTAATCAAGTCTTTGGTTTTTTGGCTGTAACTCCGAAAATAATGCACTTAGAAGGCTCTGCCTGCGATTTTTCTGATCCTCTTTCTGTCCTCTTTACGCGTGCGTTAGCACAAGTCGACCGAAACACTTTCCATTTTTTGCCGAAATAAAATGTAAGGGGTATGTATCCTTTACCGTTTCCTCGATTTTCTTTAATCGCCTGTTACTTTCAAACCAGCGATCGAAACCTTTGATAATCCCACATTTTCTTGAAGCTCTTGACGCGTTCTGTAAGATAGGACTATCACCGAAAGCCCATATTTAAAAAAAAATGTTCAGTACTAGTGGTCGACCAAGGCGATTCGTCGATTAATCAAGTCTTTGGTTTTTTGGCTGTAACTCCGAAAATAATGCACTTAGAAGGCTCTGCCTGCGATTTTTGTGATCCTCTTTCCGTCCTCTTTAGGCATGCGTAAGCACAAGTCGACCGAAAAACTTTCCAATTTTTGCCGAAATAAAATGTACTGGACAAGTATCCCTTACCGTTTTTTGATTTTCTTGAGTCGCCTGTACCTTTCGAACCAGCGATCGAAACCTTTGATAATCATACATTTTCTTGAAGCTCTTTACGCGTACTTTAAGGTAGGACTATCACCGAAACGCCATCTTCAAAAAAAAATTGTTTCAGTAGTAGTGGTCGACCGAGGCGATTCGTCGATTAATCAAGTCTTTGGTTTTTTGGCTGTAACTCCGAAAATAATGCACTTAGAAGGCTCTGCCTGTGATTTTTGTGATCCTCTTTCCGTCCTCTTTAGGCATGCGTAAGCACAAGTCGACCGCAAAACTTTCCAGTTTTTGCCGAAATAAAATGTAAGGGGCAAGTATCCCTTACCGTTTTCTCGATTTTCTTGAGTCGCCTGTAACTTTCGAACCAGCGATCGAAACTTTTGATAATCATACATTTTCTTGAAGCTCTTGACGCGTTCTGTAGGATAGGACTATCACCGAAAGCCCATATTTAAAAAAAAATGTTCAGTACTAGTGGTCGACCAAGGCGATTCGTCGATTAATCAAGTCTTTGGTTTTTTGGCTGTAACTCCGAAAATAATGCACTTAGAAGGCTCTGCCTGCGATTTTTCTGATCCTCTTTCCGTCCTCTTTAGGCATGCGTTCGCACAAGTCGACCGGAAAACTGTCCAGTTGTTGCCGAAATAAAATGTAAGGGGCAAGTATCCCTTACCGTTTTCTCGATTTTCTTGAATTGCCTGTAACTTTCGAACCAGCGATCGAAACCTTTGACAGTAATACATTTTCTTGAAGCTCTTGACGCGTACTTTCAGATAGGACTATCAGTGAAAGCCCATCATCAAAAAAAATTTTTTCAGTACTAGTGGTCGACCAAGGCGATTCGTCGATTAATCAAGTCTTTGGTTTTTTGGCTGTAACTCCAAAAATAATGCACTTAGAAGGCTCTGCCTGCGATTTTTGTGATCCACATTCCGTTCTCTGTAGGCATGCGTAAGCACAAGTCGAACGAAAAACTTTCCAGTTTTTGCCGAAATAAAATGTAAGGGGCAAGTATCCCTTACCGTTTTCTCGATTTTTTGAATCGCCTGTAACTTTCGAAACAGCGATCGAAACCTTTGATAATCATACATTTTCTTGAAGCTCTTGACGCGTTCTTTAACATAGGACTATTAGCGAAAGCCCGTCTTCAAAAAAAATTGTTTCAGTACTAGTGGTCGACCAAGGCGATTCGTCGATTAATAAAGTCTTTGGTTTTTTGGCTGTAACTCCGAAAATAATGCACTTAGAAGGCTCTGCCTGCGGTTTTTGTGATCCTCTTTCCGTCCTCTTTAGGCATGCGTAAGCACAAGTCGACCGAAAAACTTTCCCGTTTTTGCCGAAATAAAATGTAAGGGGCAAGTATCCCTTACCGTTTTCTAGATTTTCTTGAGTCGCCTGTAACTTTCGAACCAGCGATCGAAACCTTTGATAATCATACATTTTCTTGTAGCTCTTTACGCGTACTCTAAGGTAGGACTATCAGCGAAAGCCCGTCTTCAAAAAAAATTGTTTCAGCGCTAGTGGTCGACCGAGGCGATTCGTCGATTAATAAAGTCTTTGGTTTTTTGGCTGTAACTCCAAAAACAATGAACTTAGAAGGCTCTGCCTGCGATTTTTGTGATCCTCTTTCCGTCCTCTTTAGGCATGCGTAGGCACAAGTCGACCGAAAAACTTTCCAGTTTTTGCCGAAATAAAATGTAAGGGGCAAGTATCCCTTACTGTTTTTGATTTTCTTGAATTGCCTGTAACTTTCGAACCAGCGATCGAAACCTTTGACAGTAATACATTTTCTTGAAGCTCTTGACGCGTACTTTCAGATAGGACTATCAGTGAATGCCCATCATCAAAAAAAATTTTTTCAGTACTAGTGGTCGACCAAGGCGATTCGTCGATTAATCAAGTCTTTGGTTTTTTGGCTGTAACTCCAAAAATAATGCACTTAGAAGGCTCTGCCTGCGATTTTTGTGATCCACATTCCGTTCTCTGTAGGCATGCGTAAGCACAAGTCGAACGAAAAACTTTCCAGTTTTTGCCGAAATAAAATGTAAGGGGCAAGTATCCCTTACCGTTTTCTCGATTTTTTGAATCGCCTGTAACTTTCGAACCAGCGATCGAAAACTTTGATAGTCATACATTTTCCTGAAGCTCTTGACGCGTACTTCCAGATAGGACTATCAGCGAAAGCCCATCATCAAAAGAAATTGTTTCAGTACTAGTGGTCGACCAAGGCGATTCGTCGATTAATCAAGTCTTTGGTTTTTTGGCTGTAACTCCAAAAACAATGAACTTAGAAGGCTGTGCCTGCAATTTTTGTGATCCTCTTTCCGTCCTCTTTAGGCATGCGTAAGCACAAGTCGACCGAAAAACTTTCCAGTTTTTGCCGAAATAAAATGTAAGGGGCAAGTATCCCTTACCGTTTTTGATTTTCTTGAATTGCCTGTAACTTTCGAACCAGCGATCGAAACCTTTGATAATCATACATTTTCTTGAAGCTCATTTCGCGTACTTTGAGGTAGGACTATCAGCGAAAGCCCGTCTTCAAAAAAAATTGTTTCAGTGCTAGTGGTCGACCGAGGCGATTCGTCGATTAATCAAGTCTTTGGTTTTTTGGCTGTAACTCCGAAAATAATGCACTTAGAAGGCTTTGCCTGCGATTTTTGTGATCCTCTTTCCGTCCTCTGTAGGCATGCGTAAGCACAAGTCGAACGAAAAACTTTCAATTATTTGCCGAAATAAAATGTAAGGGGTATGTATCCCTTACCGTTTCCTCTTTTTTCTTTAATCGCCTGCTACTTTCGAACCAGCGGTCGAAACCTTTGATAGTCATACATTTTCGGGAAGCTCTTGATGCGTACTTCAAGATATTACTTCCAGCGACATCCCATCTTCAAAAAAAAATTGTTTCAGTAGTAGTGGTCGACCGAGGCGATTCGTCGATTAATCAAGTCTTTGGTTTTTTGGCTGTAACTCCGAAAATAATGCACTTAGAAGGCTCTGCCTGCGAGTTTTGTTATCCTCTTTCCGTCCTCTTTAGGCATGCGTAAGCACAAGTCGACCGAAAAACTTTCCAGTTTTTGCCGAAATAAAATGTAAGGGGCAAGTATCCCTTACCGTTTTCTCGATTTTCTTGAGTCGCCTGTAACTTTCGAACCAGCGATCGAAACCTTTGATAATCATACATTTTCTTGAAGCTCTGGACGCGTTTTGTAAGATAGGACTATCATCGAAAGCCCATATATAAAAAAAAAAGTTCAGTACTAGTGGTCGACCAAGGCGATTCGTCGATCAATCAAGTCTTTGGTTTTTTGGCTGTAACTCCGAAAATAATGCACTTAGAAGGCTCTGCCTGCGATTTATTCTGATCCTCTTTCCGTCCTCTTTAGGCATGCGTAAGCACAAGGCGACCGAAAAACTTTCCAGTTTTTGCCGAAATAAAATGTAAGGGGCAAGTATCCCTTACCGTTTTTTGATTTTCTTGAGTCGCCTGTAACTTTCGAACCAGCGATCGAAACATTTGATAATCATACATGTTCTTGAGGCTCTTTACGCGTACTTTGAGGTAGGACTATCAGCGAAAGCCCATCTTTAAAAAAATTGTTTCTGTACTAGTGGTCGACCGAGGCGATTCGTCTATTAATCAAGTCTTTGGTTTTTTGGCTGTAACTCCGGAAATAATGCACTTGGAAGGCTCTGCCTGTGATTTTTGTGATCCTCTTTCCGTCCTCTTTAAGCGTGCGTTAACACAAGTCGACCGAAACACTTTCCATTTTTTGCCGAAATAAAATGTAAGGGGTATGTATCCTTTACCGTTTCCTCGATTTTCTTTAATCGCCTGTTACTTTCAAACCAGCGATCGAAACCTTTGATAATCCCACATTTTCTTGAAGCTCTTGACGCGTTCTGTAAGATAGGACTATCACCGAAAGCCCATATTTAAAAAAAAATGTTCAGTACTAGTGGTCGACCAAGGCGATTCGTCGATCAATCAAGTCTTTGGTTTTTTGGCTGTAACTCCGAAAATAATGCACTTAGAGGGCTCTGCCTGCGAGTTTTGTTATCCTCTTTCCGTCCTCTTTAGGCATGCGTAAGCACAAGTCGACCGAAAAACTTTCCAGTTTTTGCCGAAATAAAATGTAAGGGGCAAGTATCCCTTACCGTTTTCTCGATTTTCTTGAATTGCCTGTAACTTTCGAACCAGCGATCGAAACCTTTGATAATCATACATTTTCTTGAAGCTCTTTACGCGTACTTTGAGGTAGGACTATCAGCGAAAGCCCGTCTTCAAAAAAAATTGTTTCAGTGCTAGTGGTCGACCGAGGCGATTCGTCGATTAATCAAGTCTTTGGTTTTTTGGCTGTAACTCCGAAAATAATGCACTTAGAAGGCTCTGCCTGCGATTTTTGTGATCCTCTCTCCGTCCTCTGTAGGCATGCGTAAGCACAAGTCGAACGAAAAACTTTCAATTATTTGCCAAAATAAAATGTAAGGGGTATGTATCCCTTACCGTTTCCTCTTTTTTCTTTAATCGCCTGCTACTTTCGAACCAGCGGTCGAAACCTTTGATAGTCATACATTTTCGGGAAGCTCTTGATGCGTACTTCAAGATATTACTATCAGCGACATCCCATCTTCAAAAAAAAATTGTTTCAGTAGTAGTGGTCGACCGAGGCGATTCGTCGATTAATCAAGTCTTTGGTTTTTTGGCTGTAACTCCGAAAATAATGCACTTAGAAGGCTCTGCCTGCGATTTTTGTGATCCTCTTTCCGTCCTCTTTAGGCATGCGTAAGCACAAGTCGACCGAAAAACTTTCCAATTTTTGCCGAAATAAAATGTAAGGGGCAAGTATCCCTTACCGTTTTTTTATTTTCTTGAGTCGCCTGTACCTTTCGAACCAGCGATCGAAACCTTTGATAATCATACATTTTCTTGAAGCTCTTTACGCGCACATTAAGGTAGGACTATCACCGAAAGGCCATCTTCAAAAAAAAATTGTTTCAGTAGTAGTGGTCGACCAAGGCGATTCGTCGATTAATCAAGTCTTTGGTTTTTTGGCTGTAACTCCGAAAATAATGCACTTAGAAGGCTCTGCCTATGATTTTTGTGATCCTCTTTCCGTCCTCTTTAGGCATGCGTAAACACAAGTCGACCGCAAAACTTTCCAGTTTTTGCCGAAATGAAATGTAAGGGATATGTATCCCTTAACGTTTTCTCGATTTTCCTGAATCGCCTGTAATTTTCGAACCAGCGATCGATACCTTTGATAATCATACATTTTCTTGAAGCTCCTGACGCGTACTTTACGGTAGGACTATCACCGAAAGCCCATATTTAAAAAAAAATGTTCAGTACTAGTGGTCGACCAAGGCGATTCGTCGATTAATCAAGTCTTTGGTTTTTTGGCTGTAACTCCGAAAATAATGCACTTAGAAGGCTCTGCCTGAGATTTTTGTGATCCTCTTTCCGTCCTCTTTAGGCATGCGTAAGCACAAGTCGACCGAAAAACTTTCCAGTTTTTGCCGAAATAAAATGTAAGGGGCAAGTATCCCTTACCGTTTTCTCGATTTTCTTGAATTGCCTGTAACTTTCGAACCAGCGATCGAAACCTTTGACAGTAATACATTTTCTTGAAGCTCTTGACGCGTACTTTCAGATAGGACTATCAGTGAATGCCCATCATCAAAAAAAATTTTTTCAGTACTAGTGGTCGACCAAGGCGATTCGTCGATTAATCAAGTCTTTGGTTTTTTGGCTGTAACTCCAAAAATAATGCACTTAGAAGGCTCTGCCTGCGATTTTTGTAATCCTCTTTCCGTCCCCTTTAAGCGTGCGTAAGCACAAGTCGACCGAAAATTTTTCCAGTTTTTGCCGAAATGAAATGTAAGGGATATGTATCCCTTAACGTCTTCTCGATTTTCCTGAATCGCCTGTAACTTTCGAACCAGCGATCGAAACCTTTGATAATCATACATTTTCTTGAAGCTCTTTACCCGTACTTTGAGGTAGGACTATCAGCGAAAGCCCGTCTCCAAAAAAATTGTTTCAGTACTAGTGGTCGACCGAGGCGATTCGTCGATTAATCAAGTCTTTGGTTTTTTGGCTGTAACTCCGAAAATAATGCACTTAGAAGGCTCTGCCTGCGATTTTTCTGATCCTCTTTCCGTCCTCTTTAGGCATGCGTAAGCACAAGTCGACCGAAAAACTTTCCAGTTTTTGCCGAAATAAAATGTAAGGGGCAAGTATCCCTTACCGTTTTCTCGATTTTCTTGAATTGCCTGTAACTTTCGAACCAGCGATCGAAACCTTTGACAGTAATACATTTTCTTGAAGCTCTTGACGCGTACTTTCAGATAGGACTATCAGTGAATGCCCATCATCAAAAAAAATTTTTTCAGTACTAGTGGTCGACCGAGGCGATTCGTCGATTAATCAAGTCTTTGGTTTTTTGGCTGTAACTCCGAAAATAATGCACTTAGAAGGCTCTGCCTCCGATTTTTGTGATCCGCTTTCCGTCCCCTTTAAGCGTGCGTAAGCACAAGTCGACCGAAAATTTTTCCAGTTTTTGCCGAAATAAAATGTAAGGGGCAAGTATCCTTTAACGTTTTCTCGATTTTCTTGAATCGCCTGTAATTTTCGAACCAGCGATCGAAACCTTTGACAGTCATACATTTTCTTGACGCTCTTGACGCGTACTTTCAGATAGGACTATCAGTGAAAGCCCATCATCAAAAAAAATGGTTTCAGTGCTAGTGGTCGACCGAGGCGATTCGTCGATTAATCAAGTCTTTGGTTTTTGGGCTGTAACTCCGAAAATAATGCACTTAGAAGGCTCTGCCTGCGATTTTTGTGATCCTTTTTCCGTCCTCTTTAGGCATGCGTAAGCACAAGTAGACCGGAAAACTTTCCAGTTTTTGCCGAAATAAAATGTAAGGGGCAAGTATCCCTTACCGTTTTCTCGATTTTCTTGAATTGCCTGTAACTTTCGAACCAGCGATCGAAACCTTTGACAGTAATACATTTTCTTGAAGCTCTTGACGCGTACTTCCAGATAGGACTATCAGCGAAAGCCCATCATCAAAAGAAATTGTTTCAGTACTAGTGGTCGACCAAGGCGATTCGTCGATTAATCAAGTCTTTGGTTTTTTGGCTGTAACTCCAAAAACAATGAACTTAGAAGGCTCTGCCTGCGATTTTTGTGATCCTCTTTCCGTCCTCTTTAGGCATGCGTAAGCACAAGTCGACCGAAAAACTTTCCAGTTTTTGCCGAAATAAAATGTAAGGGGCAAGTATCCCTTACCGTTTTCTCGATTTTCTTGAATTGCCTGTAACTTTCGAACCAGCGATCGAAACCTTTGACAGTAATACATTTTCTTGAAGCTCTTGACGCGTACTTCCAGATAGGACTATCAGCGAAAGCCCATCATCAAAAGAAATTGTTTCAGTACTAGTGGTCGACCAAGGCGATTCGTCGATTAATCAAGTCTTTGGTTTTTTGGCTGTAACTCCAAAAACAATGAACTTAGAAGGCTCTGCCTGCGATTTTTGTGATCCTCTTTCCGTCCTCTTTAGGCATGCGTAAGGACAAGTCGACCGAAAAACTTTCCAGTTTTTGCCGAAATAAAATGTAAGGGGCAAGTATCCCTTACCGTTTTTGATTTTCTTGAATTGCCTGTAACTTTCGAACCAGCGATCGAAACCTTTGATAATCATACATTTTCTTGAAGCTCTTTACGCGTACTTTGAGGTAGGACTATCAGCGAAAGCCCGTCTTCAAAAAAAATTGTTTCAGTGCTAGTGGTCGACCGAGGCGATTCGTCGATTAATCAAGTCTTTGGTTTTTTGGCTGTAACTCCGAAAATAATGCACTTAGAAGGCTCTGCCTGCGATTTTTGTGATCCTCTTTCCGTCCTCTGTAGGCATGCGTAAGCACAAGTCGAACGAAAAACTTTCAATTATTTGCCGAAATAAAATGTAAGGGGTATGTATCCCTTACCGTCTCCTCTTTTTTCTTCAATCGCCTGCTACTTTCGAACCAGCGGTCGAAACCTTTGATAGTCATACATTTTCGGGAAGCTCTTGATGCGTACTTCAAGATATTACTATCAGCGACATCCCATCTTCAAAAAAAAATTGTTTCAGTAGTAGTGGTCGACTGAGGCGATTCGTCGATTAATCAAGTCTTTAGTTTTTTGGCTGTAACTCCGAAAATAATGCACTTAGAAGGCTCTGCCTGTGATTTTTGTGATCCTCTTTCCATCCTCTTTAAGCGTGCGTTAGCACAAGTCGACCGAAACACTTTCCATTTTTTGCCGAAATAAAATGTAAGGGGTATGTATCCTTTACCGTTTCCTCGATTTTCTTTAATCGCCTGTTACTTTCAAACCAGCGATCGAAACCTTTGATAATCCCACATTTTCTTGAAGCTCTTGACGCGTTCTGTAAGATAGGACTATCACCGAAAGCCCATATTTAAAAAAAAATGTTCAGTACTAGTGGTCGACCAAGGCGATTCGTCGATTAATCAAGTCTTTGGTTTTTTGGCTGTAACTCCGAAAATAATGCACTTAGAAGGCTCTGCCTGCGATTTTTGTGATCCTCTTTCCGTCCTCTTTAGGCATGCGTAAGCACAAGTCGACCGAAAAACTTTCCAATTTTTGCCGAAATAAAATGTAAGGGGCAAGTATCCCTTACCGTTTTTTGATTTTCTTGAGTCGCCTGTACCTTTTGAACCAGCGATCGAAACCTTTGATAATCATACATTTTCTTGAAGCTCTTTACGCGTACTTTAAGGTAGGACTATCACCGAAAGGCCATCTTCAAAAAAAAATTGTTTCAGTAGTAGTGGTCGACCAAGGCGATTCGTCGATTAATCAAGTCTTTGGTTTTTTGGCTGTAACTCCGAAAATAATGAACTTAGAAGGCTCTGCCTGTGATTTTTGTGATCCTCTTTCCGTCCTCTTTAGGCATGCGTAAGCACAAGTCGACCGCAAAACTTTCCAGTTTTTGCCGAAATGAAATGTAAGGGATATGTATCCCTTAACGTTTTCTCGATTTTCCTGAATCGCCTGTAATTTTCGAACCAGCGATCGATACCTTTGATAATCATACATTTTCTTGAAGCTCCTGACGCGTACTTTACGGTAGGACTATCACCGAAAGCCCATATTTAAAAAAAAATGTTCAGTACTAGCGGTCGACCAACGCGATTCGTCGATTAATCAAGTCTTTGGTTCTTTGGCTGTAACTCCGAAAATAATGCACTTAGAAGGCTCTGCCTTCGATTTTTCTGATCCGCTTTCCGTCCCCTTTAAGCGTGCGTAAGCACAAGTCGACCGAAAATTTTTCCAGTTTTTACCGAAATAAAATGTAAGGGGCAAGTATCCTTTAACGTTTTCTCGATTTTCTTGAATCGCCTGTAACTTTCGAACCAGCGATCGAAACCTTTGATAATCATACATGTTCTTGAAGCTCTTTACGCGTACTTTGTGGTAGGACTATCAGCGAAAGCCCGTCTTCAGAAAAAATTGTTTCAGTGCTAGTGGTCGACCGAGGCGATTCGTCGATTAATCAAGTCTTTGGTTTTTTGGCTGTAACTCCGAAAATAATGCACTTAGAAGGCTCTGCCTGCGATTTTTCTGATCCTCTTTCCGTCCTCTTTACGCGTGCGTTAGCACAAGTCGACCGAAACACTTTCCATTTTTTGCCGAAATAAAATGTAAGGGGTATGTATCCTTTACCGTTTCCTCGATTTTCTTTAATCGCCTGTTACTTTCAAACCAGCGATCGAAACCTTTGATAATCCCACATTTTCTTGAAGCTCTTGACGCGTTCTGTAAGATAGGACTATCACCGAAAGCCCATATTTAAAAAAAAATGTTCAGTACTAGTGGTCGACCAAGGCGATTCGTCGATTAATCAAGTCTTTGGTTTTTTGGCTGTAACTCCGAAAATAATGCACTTAGAAGGCTCTGCCTGCGATTTTTGTGATCCTCTTTCCGTCCTCTTTAGGCATGCGTAAGCACAAGTCGACCGAAAAACTTTCCAATTTTTGCCGAAATAAAATGTACTGGACAAGTATCCCTTACCGTTTTTTGATTTTCTTGAGTCGCCTGTACCTTTCGAACCAGCGATCGAAACCTTTGATAATCATACATTTTCTTGAAGCTCTTTACGCGTACTTTAAGGTAGGACTATCACCGAAACGCCATCTTCAAAAAAAAATTGTTTCAGTAGTAGTGGTCGACCGAGGCGATTCGTCGATTAATCAAGTCTTTGGTTTTTTGGCTGTAACTCCGAAAATAATGCACTTAGAAGGCTCTGCCTGTGATTTTTGTGATCCTCTTTCCGTCTTCTTTAGGCATGCGTAAGCACAAGTCGACCGGAAAACTTTCCAGTTTTTGCCGAAATAAAATGTAAGGGGCAAGTATCCCTTACCGTTTTCTCGATTTTCTTGAATTGCCTGTAACTTTCGAACCAGCGATCGAAACCTTTGACAGTAATACATTTTCTTGAAGCTCTTGACGCGTACTTTCAGATAGGACTATCAGTGAATGCCCATCATCAAACAAAATTTTTTCAGTACTATTGGTCGACCAAGGCGATTCGTCGATTAATCAAGTCTTTGGTTTTTTGGCTGTAACTCCAAAAATAATGCACTTAGAAGGCTCTGCCTGCGATTTTTGTGATCCTCTTTCCGTCCTCTGTAGGCATGCGTAAGCACAAGTCGAACGAAAAACTTTCAATTATTTGCCGAAATAAAATGTAAGGGGTATGTATCCCTTACCGTTTCCTCTTTTTTCTTTAATCGCCTGCTACTTTCGAACCAGCGGTCGAAACCTTTGATAGTCATACATTTTCGGGAAGCTCTTGATGCGTACTTCAAGATATTACTATCAGCGACATCCCATCTTCAAAAAAAAATTGTTTCAGTAGTAGTGGTCGACCGAGGCGATTCGTCGATTAATCAAGTCTTTGGTTTTTTGGCTGTAACTCCGAAAATAATGCACTTAGAAGGCTCTGCCTGCGATTTTTGTGATCCTCTTTCCGTCCTCTTTAGGCATGCGTAAGCACAAGTCGACCGAAAAACTTTCCAATTTTTGCCGAAATAAAATGTAAGGGGCAAGTATCCCTTACCGTTTTTTGATTTTCTTGAGTCGCCTGTACCTTTCGAACCAGCGATCGAAACCTTTGATAATCATACATTTTCTTGAAGCTCTTTACGCGCACATTAAGGTAGGACTATCACCGAAAGGCCATCTTCAAAAAAAAATTGTTTCAGTAGTAGTGGTCGACCAAGGCGATTCGTCGATTAATCAAGTCTTTGGTTTTTTGGCTGTAACTCCGAAAATAATGCACTTAGAAGGCTCTGCCTATGATTTTTGTGATCCTCTTTCCGTCCTCTTTAGGCATGCGTAAACACAAGTCGACCGCAAAACTTTCCAGTTTTTGCCGAAATGAAATGTAAGGGATATGTATCCCTTAACGTTTTCTCGATTTTCCTGAATCGCCTGTAATTTTCGAACCAGCGATCGATACCTTTGATAATCATACATTTTCTTGAAGCTCCTGACGCGTACTTTACGGTAGGACTATCACCGAAAGCCCATATTTAAAAAAAAATGTTCAGTACTAGTGGTCGACCAAGGCGATTCGTCGATTAATCAAGTCTTTGGTTTTTTGGCTGTAACTCCGAAAATAATGCACTTAGAAGGCTCTGCCTGCGATTTTTCTGATCCTCTTTCCGTCCTCTTTAGGCATGCGTAAGCACAAGTCGACCGAAAAACTTTCCAGTTTTTGCCGAAATAAAATGTAAGGGGCAAGTATCCCTTACCGTTTTCTCGATTTTCTTGAATTGCCTGTAACTTTCGAACCAGCGATCGAAACCTTTGACAGTAATACATTTTCTTGAAGCTCTTGACGCGTACTTTCAGATAGGACTATCAGTGAATGCCCATCATCAAAAAAAATTGTTTCAGTACTAGTGGTCGACCGAGGCGATTCGTCGATTAATCAAGTCTTTGGTTTTTTGGCTGTAACTCCAAAAATAATGCACTTAGAAGGCTCTGCCTGCGATTTTTGTAATCCTCTTTCCGTCCCCTTTAAGCGTGCGTAAGCACAAGTCGACCGAAAATTTTTCCAGTTTTTGCCGAAATGAAATGTAAGGGATATGTATCCCTTAACGTCTTCTCGATTTTCCTGAATCGCCTGTAACTTTCGAACCAGCGATCGAAACCTTTGATAATCATACATTTTCTTGAAGCTCTTTACCCGTACTTTGAGGTAGGACTATCAGCGAAAGCCCGTCTCCAAAAAAATTGTTTCAGTACTAGTGGTCGACCGAGGCGATTCGTCGATTAATCAAGTCTTTGGTTTTTTGGCTGTAACTCCGAAAATAATGCACTTAGAAGGCTCTGCCTGCGATTTTTCTGATCCTCTTTCCGTCCTCTTTAGGCATGCGTAAGCACAAGTCGACCGAAAAACTTTCCAGTTTTTGCCGAAATAAAATGTAAGGGGCAAGTATCCCTTACCGTTTTCTCGATTTTCTTGAATTGCCTGTAACTTTCGAACCAGCGATCGAAACCTTTGACAGTAATACATTTTCTTGAAGCTCTTGACGCGTACTTTCAGATAGGACTATCAGTGAATGCCCATCATCAAAAAAAATTTTTTCAGTACTAGTGGTCGACCGAGGCGATTCGTCGATTAATCAAGTCTTTGGTTTTTTGGCTGTAACTCCGAAAATAATGCACTTAGAAGGCTCTGCCTCCGATTTTTGTGATCCGCTTTCCGTCCCCTTTAAGCGTGCGTAAGCACAAGTCGACCGAAAATTTTTCCAGTTTTTGCCGAAATAAAATGTAAGGGGCAAGTATCCTTTAACGTTTTCTCGATTTTCTTGAATCGCCTGTAATTTTCGAACCAGCGATCGAAACCTTTGACAGTCATACATTTTCTTGACGCTCTTGACGCGTACTTTCAGATAGGACTATCAGTGAAAGCCCATCATCAAAAAAAATGGTTTCAGTGCTAGTGGTCGACCGAGGCGATTCGTCGATTAATCAAGTCTTTGGTTTTTGGGCTGTAACTCCGAAAATAATGCACTTAGAAGGCTCTGCCTGCGATTTTTGTGATCCTTTTTCCGTCCTCTTTAGGCGTGCGTAAGCACAAGTAGACCGGAAAACTTTCCAGTTTTTGCCGAAATAAAATGTAAGGGGCAAGTATCCCTTACCGTTTTCTCGATTTTCTTGAATTGCCTGTAACTTTCGAACCAGCGATCGAAACCTTTGACAGTAATACATTTTCTTGAAGCTCTTGACGCGTACTTCCAGATAGGACTATCAGCGAAAGCCCATCATCAAAAGAAATTGTTTCAGTACTAGTGGTCGACCAAGGCGATTCGTCGATTAATCAAGTCTTTGGTTTTTTGGCTGTAACTCCAAAAACAATGAACTTAGAAGGCTCTGCCTGCGATTTTTGTGATCCTCTTTCCGTCCTCTTTAGGCATGCGTAAGCACAAGTCGACCGAAAAACTTTCCAGTTTTTGCCGAAATAAAATGTAAGGGGCAAGTATCCCTTACCGTTTTCTCGATTTTCTTGAATTGCCTGTAACTTTCGAACCAGCGATCGAAACCTTTGACAGTAATACATTTTCTTGAAGCTCTTGACGCGTACTTCCAGATAGGACTATCAGCGAAAGCCCATCATCAAAAGAAATTGTTTCAGTACTAGTGGTCGACCAAGGCGATTCGTCGATTAATCAAGTCTTTGGTTTTTTGGCTGTAACTCCAAAAACAATGAACTTAGAAGGCTCTGCCTGCGATTTTTGTGATCCTCTTTCCGTCCTCTTTAGGCATGCGTAAGCACAAGTCGACCGAAAAACTTTCCAGTTTTTGCCGAAATAAAATGTAAGGGGCAAGTATCCCTTACCGTTTTTGATTTTCTTGAATTGCCTGTAACTTTCGAACCAGCGATCGAAACCTTTGATAATCATACATTTTCTTGAAGCTCTTTACGCGTACTTTGAGGTAGGACTATCAGCGAAAGCCCGTCTTCAAAAAAAATTGTTTCAGTGCTAGTGGTCGACCGAGGCGATTCGTCGATTAATCAAGTCTTTGGTTTTTTGGCTGTAACTCCGAAAATAATGCACTTAGAAGGCTCTGCCTGCGATTTTTGTGATCCTCTTTCCGTCCTCTGTAGGCATGCGTAAGCACAAGTCGAACGAAAAACTTTCAATTATTTGCCGAAATAAAATGTAAGGGGTATGTATCCCTTACCGTTTCCTCTTTTTTCTTTAATCGCCTGCTACTTTCGAACCAGCGGTCGAAACCTTTGATAGTCATACATTTTCGGGAAGCTCTTGATGCGTACTTCAAGATATTACTATCAGCGACATCCCATCTTCAAAAAAAAATTGTTTCAGTAGTAGTGGTCGACCGAGGCGATTCGTCGATTAATCAAGTCTTTAGTTTTTTGGCTGTAACTCCGAAAATAATGCACTTAGAAGGCTTAGCCTGCGATTTTTGTGATCCTCTTTCCGTCCCTTTAAGCGTGCGTAAGCACAAGTCGACCGAAAAACTTTCCAGTTTTTGCCGAAATAAAATGTAAGGGGCAAGTATCCATTAACGTTTTCTCGATTTTCTCGAACAGCCTGTAACTTTTGAACCAGCGATCTGAACCTTTGATAATTATACATTTTCTTGAAGCTCTTGACGCGTTCCTTAAGATAGGACTATCAGCGAAAGCCCGTCTTCAAAAAAAATTGTCTCAGGACTAGTGGTCGACCAAGGCGATTCGTCGATTAATCAAGTCTTTGGTTTTTTGGCTGTAACTCCGAAAATAATGCACTTAGAAGGCTCTGCCTTCGATTTTTCTGATCCGCTTTCCGTCCCCTTTAAGCGTGCGTAAGCACAAGTCGACCGAAAATTTTTCCAGTTTTTACCGAAATAAAATGTAAGGGGCAAGTATCCTTTACCGTTTCCTCGATTTTCTTTAATCGCCTGTTACTTTCAAACCAGCGATCGAAACCTTTGATAATCCCACATTTTCTTGAAGCTCTTGACGCGTTCTGTAAGATAGAACTATCACCGAAAGCCCATATTTAAAAAAAAATGTTCAGTACTAGTGGTCGACCAAGGCGATTCGTCGATTAATCAAGTTTTTGGTTTTTTGGCTGTCACTCCGAAAATAATGCACTTAGAAGGCTCTGCCTGCGATTTTTGTGATCCTCTTTCCGTCCTCTTTAGGCATGCGTAAGCACAAGTCGACCGAAAAACTTTCCAGTTTTTGCCGAAATAAAATGTAAGTGGCAAGTATCCCTTACCGTTTTCTCGATTTTCTTGAATTGCCTGTAACTTTCGAACCAGCGATCGAAACCTTTGATAATCATACATTTTCTTGAAGCTCTTGACGCGTACTTTACGGTAGGACTATCACCGAAAGCCCATATTTAAAAAAAAATGTTCAGTACTAGTGGTCGAACAACGCGATTCGTCGATTAATCAAGTCTTTGGTTTTTTGGCTGTAACTCCGAAAATAATGCACTTAGAAGGCTCTGCCTTCGATTTTTCTGATCCGCTTTCCGTCCCCTTTAAGCGTGCGTAAGCACAAGTCGACCGAAACACTTTCCATTTTTTGCCGAAATAAAATGTAAGGGGTATGTATCCTTTACCGTTTCCTCGATTTTCTTTAATCGCCTGTTACTTTCAAACCAGCGATCGAAACCTTTGATAATCCCACATTTTCTTGAAGCTCTTGACGCGTTCTGTAAGATAGGACTATCACCGAAAGCCCATATTTAAAAAAAAATGTTCAGTACTAGTGGTCGACCAAGGCGATTCGTCGATTAATCAAGTCTTTGGTTTTTTGGCTGTAACTCCAAAAACAATGCACTTAGAAGGCTCTGCCTGCGATTTTTGTGATCCTCTTTCCGTCCTCTGTAGGCATGCGTAAGCACAAGTCGAACGAAAAACTTTCAATTATTTGCCGAAATAAAATGTAAGGGGTATGTATCCCTTACCGTCTCCTCTTTTTTCTTCAATCGCCTGCTACTTTCGAACCAGCGGTCGAAACCTTTGATAGTCATACATTTTCGGGAAGCTCTTGATGCGTACTTCAAGATATTACTATCAGCGACATCCCATCTTCAAAAAAAAATTGTTTCAGTAGTAGTGGTCGACTGAGGCGATTCGTCGATTAATCAAGTCTTTAGTT
Source organism: Anoplius nigerrimus (assembly GCA_914767735.1). Classification (NCBI taxonomy): domain Eukaryota; kingdom Metazoa; phylum Arthropoda; class Insecta; order Hymenoptera; family Pompilidae; genus Anoplius; species Anoplius nigerrimus. The sequence goes on along the minus strand of OU612079.1, from coordinate 189,633 downwards.
TTTTGGCTGTAACTCCGAAAATAATGCACTTAGAAGGCTCTGCCTGCGATTTTTGTGATCCTCTTTCCGTCCTCTTTAGGCATGCGTAAGCACAAGTCGACCGAAAAACTTTCAAATTTTTGCCGAAATAAAATGTAAGGGGCAAGTATCCCTTACCGTTTTTTGATTTTCTTGAGTCGCCTGTACCTTTTGAACCAGCGATCGAAACCTTTGATAATCCCACATTTTCTTGAAGCTCTTGACGCGTTCTGTAAGATAGGACTATCACCGAAAGCCCATATTTAAAAAAAAATGTTCAGTACTAGTGGTCGACCAAGGCGATTCGTCGATTAATCAAGTCTTTGGTTTTTTGGCTGTAACTCCGAAAATAATGAACTTAGAAGGCTCTGCCTGTGATTTTTGTGATCCTCTTTCCGTCCTCTTTAGGCATGCGTAAGCACAAGTCGACCGCAAAACTTTCCAGTTTTTGCCGAAATGAAATGTAAGGGATATGTATCCCTTAACGTTTTCTCGATTTTCCTGAATCGCCTGTAATTTTCGAACCAGCGATCGATACCTTTGATAATCATACATTTTCTTGAAGCTCCTGACGCGTACTTTACGGTAGGACTATCACCGAAAGCCCATATTTAAAAAAAAATGTTCAGTACTAGTGGTCGACCAACGCGATTCGTCGATTAATCAAGTCTTTGGTTTTTTGGCTGTAACTCCGAAAATAATGCACTTAGAAGGCTCTGCCTGCGATTTTTCTGATCCTCTTTCCGTCCTCTTTAGGCATGCGTTCGCACAAGTCGACCGGAAAACTTTCCAGTTTTTGCCGAAATAAAATGTAAGGGGCAAGTATCCCTTACCGTTTTCTCGATTTTCTTGAATTGCCTGTAACTTTCGAACCAGCGATCGAAACCTTTGACAGTAATACATTTTCTTGAAGCTCTTGACGCGTACTTTGTGGTAGGACTATCAGCGAAAGCCCGTCTTCAGAAAAAATTGTTTCAGTGCTAGTGGTCGACCGAGGCGATTCGTCGATTAATCAAGTCTTTGGTTTTTTGGCTGTAACTCCGAAAATAATGCACTTAGAAGGCTCTGCCTGCGATTTTTCTGATCCTCTTTCTGTCCTCTTTACGCGTGCGTTAGCACAAGTCGACCGAAACACTTTCCATTTTTTGCCGAAATAAAATGTAAGGGGTATGTATCCTTTACCGTTTCCTCGATTTTCTTTAATCGCCTGTTACTTTCAAACCAGCGATCGAAACCTTTGATAATCCCACATTTTCTTGAAGCTCTTGACGCGTTCTGTAAGATAGGACTATCACCGAAAGCCCATATTTAAAAAAAAATGTTCAGTACTAGTGGTCGACCAAGGCGATTCGTCGATTAATCAAGTCTTTGGTTTTTTGGCTGTAACTCCAAAAACAATGAACTTAGAAGGCTCTGCCTGCGATTTTTGTGATCCTCTTTCCGTCCTCTTTAGGCATGCGTAAGCACAAGTCGACCGAAAAACTTTCCAGTTTTTGCCGAAATAAAATGTAAGGGGCAAGTATCCCTTACCGTTTTTGATTTTCTTGAATTGCCTGTAACTTTCGAACCAGCGATCGAAACCTTTGATAATCATACATTTTCTTGAAGCTCTTTACGCGTACTTTGAGGTAGGACTATCAGCGAAAGCCCGTCTTCAAAAAAAATTGTTTCAGTGCTAGTGGTCGACCGAGGCGATTCGTCGATTAATCAAGTCTTTGGTTTTTTGGCTGTAACTCCGACAATAATGCACTTAGAAGGCTCTGCCTGCGATTTTTGTGATCCTCTTTCCGTCCTCTGTAGGCATGCGTAAGCACAAGTCGAACGAAAAACTTTCAATTATTTGCCGAAATAAAATGTAAGGGGTATGTATCCCTTACCGTCTCCTCTTTTTTCTTCAATCGCCTGCTACTTTCGAACCAGCGGTCGAAACCTTTGATAGTCATACATTTTCGGGAAGCTCTTGATGCGTACTTCAAGATATTACTATCAGCGACATCCCATCTTCAAAAAAAAATTGTTTCAGTAGTAGTGGTCGACTGAGGCGATTCGTCGATTAATCAAGTCTTTAGTTTTTTGGCTGTAACTCCGAAAATAATGCACTTAGAAGGCTCTGCCTGCGATTTTTGTGATCCTCTTTCCGTCCTCTTTAGGCATGCGTAAGCACAAGTCGACCGAAAAACTTTCAAATTTTTGCCGAAATAAAATGTAAGGGGCAAGTATCCCTTACCGTTTTTTGATTTTCTTGAGTCGCCTGTACCTTTTGAACCAGCGATCGAAACCTTTGATAATCCCACATTTTCTTGAAGCTCTTGACGCGTTCTGTAAGATAGGACTATCACCGAAAGCCCATATTTAAAAAAAAATGTTCAGTACTAGTGGTCGACCAAGGCGATTCGTCGATTAATCAAGTCTTTGGTTTTTTGGCTGTAACTCCGAAAATAATGAACTTAGAAGGCTCTGCCTGTGATTTTTGTGATCCTCTTTCCGTCCTCTTTAGGCATGCGTAAGCACAAGTCGACCGCAAAACTTTCCAGTTTTTGCCGAAATGAAATGTAAGGGATATGTATCCCTTAACGTTTTCTCGATTTTCCTGAATCGCCTGTAATTTTCGAACCAGCGATCGATACCTTTGATAATCATACATTTTCTTGAAGCTCCTGACGCGTACTTTACGGTAGGACTATCACCGAAAGCCCATATTTAAAAAAAAATGTTCAGTACTAGTGGTCGACCAACGCGATTCGTCGATTAATCAAGTCTTTGGTTTTTTGGCTGTAACTCCGAAAATAATGCACTTAGAAGGCTCTGCCTTCGATTTTTCTGGTCCGCTTTCCGTCCCCTTTAAGCGTGCGTAAGCACAAGTCGACCGAAAATTTTTCCAGTTTTTGCCGAAATAAAATGTAAGGGGCAAGTATTCCTTACCGTTTTCTCGATTTTCTATAATCGCCTGTAACTTTCGAACCAGCGATCGAAACCTTTGATAATCATACATGTTCTTGAAGCTCTTTACGCGTACTTTGTGGTAGGACTATCAGCGAAAGCCCGTCTTCAGAAAAAATTGTTTCAGTGCTAGTGGTCGACCGAGGCGATTCGTCGATTAATCAAGTCTTTGGTTTTTTGGCTGTAACTCCGAAAATAATGCACTTAGAAGGCTCTGCCTGCGATTTTTCTGATCCTCTTTCTGTCCTCTTTACGCGTGCGTTAGCACAAGTCGACCGAAACACTTTCCATTTTTTGCCGAAATAAAATGTAAGGGGTATGTATCCTTTACCGTTTCCTCGATTTTCTTTAATCGCCTGTTACTTTCAAACCAGCGATCGAAACCTTTGATAATCCCACATTTTCTTGAAGCTCTTGACGCGTTCTGTAAGATAGGACTATCACCGAAAGCCCATATTTAAAAAAAAATGTTCAGTACTAGTGGTCGACCAAGGCGATTCGTCGATTAATCAAGTCTTTGGTTTTTTGGCTGTAACTCCGAAAATAATGCACTTAGAAGGCTCTGCCTGCGATTTTTGTGATCCTCTTTCCGTCCTCTTTAGGCATGCGTAAGCACAAGTCGACCGAAAAACTTTCCAATTTTTGCCGAAATAAAATGTAAGGGACAAGTATCCCTTACCGTTTTTTGATTTTCTTGAGTCGCCTGTACCTTTCGAACCAGCGATCGAATCCTTTGATAATCATACATTTTCTTGAAGCTCTTTACGCGTACTTTAAGGTAGGACTATCACCGAAACGCCATCTTCAAAAAAAAATTGTTTCAGTTGTAGTGGTCGACCAAGGCGATTCGTCGATTAATCAAGTCTTTGGTTTTTTGGCTGTAACTCCGAAAATAATGCACTTAGAAGGCTCTGCCTGTGATTTTTGTGATCCTCTTTCCGTCCTCTTTAGGCATGCGTAAGCACAAGTCGACCGAAAAACTTTCCAGTTTTTGCCGAAATAAAATGTAAGGGGCAAGTATCCCTTACCGTTTTCTCGATTTTCTTGAGTCGCCTGTAACTTTCGAACCAGCGATCGAAACTTTTGATAATCATACATTTTCTTGAAGCTCTTGACGCGTACTTTGAGGTAGGACTATCAGCGAAAGCCCGTCTTCAAAAAAAATTGTTTCAGTGCTAGTGGTCGACCGAGGCGATTCGTCGATTAATCAAGTCTTTGGTTTTTTGGCTGTAACTCCGAAAATAATGCACTTAGAAGGCTCTGCCTGCGATTTTTGTGATCCTCTTTCCGTCCTCTGTAGGCATGCGTAAGCACAAGTCGAACGAAAAACTTTCAATTATTTGCCGAAATAAAATGTAAGGGGTATGTATCCCTTACCGTTTCCTCTTTTTTCTTTAATCGCCTGCTACTTTCGAACCAGCGGTCGAAACCTTTGATAGTCATACATTTTCGGGAAGCTCTTGATGCGTACTTCAAGATATTACTATCAGCGACATCCCATCTTCAAAAAAAAATTGTTTCAGTAGTAGTGGTCGACCGAGGCAATTCGTCGATTAATCAAGTCTTTAGTTTTTTGGCTGTAACTCCGAAAATAATGCACTTAGAAGGCTTAGCCTGCGATTTTTGTGATCCTCTTTCCGTCCCTTTAAGCGTGCGTAAGCACAAGTCGACCGAAAAACTTTCCAGTTTTTGCCGAAATAAAATGTAAGGGGCAAGTATCCATTAACGTTTTCTCGATTTTCTCGAACAGCCTGTAACTTTTGAACCAGCGATCGGAACCTTTGATAATTATACATTTTCTTGAAGCTCTTGACGCGTTCTGTAAGATAGGACTATCACCGAAAGCCCATATTTAAAAAAAAATGTTCAGTACTAGTGGTCGACCAAGGCGATTCGTCGATTAATCAAGTCTTTGGTTTTTTGGCTGTAACTCCGAAAATAATGCACTTAGAAGGCTCTGCCTGCGATTTTTGTGATCCTCTTTCCGTCCTCTTTAGGCATGCGTAAGCACAAGTCGACCGAAAAACTTTCCAATTTTTGCCGAAATAAAATGTAAGGGGCAAGTATCCCTTACCGTTTTTTGATTTTCTTGAGTCGCCTGTACCTTTTGAACCAGCGATCGAAACCTTTGATAATCATACATTTTCTTGAAGCTCTTTACGCGTACTTTAAGGTAGGACTATCACCGAAAGGCCATCTTCAAAAAAAAATTGTTTCAGTAGTAGTGGTCGACCAAGGCGATTCGTCGATTAATCAAGTCTTTGGTTTTTTGGCTGTAACTCCGAAAATAATGAACTTAGAAGGCTCTGCCTGTGATTTTTGTGATCCTCTTTCCGTCCTCTTTAGGCATGCGTAAGCACAAGTCGACCGCAAAACTTTCCAGTTTTTGCCGAAATGAAATGTAAGGGATATGTATCCCTTAACGTTTTCTCGATTTTCCTGAATCGCCTGTAATTTTCGAACCAGCGATCGATACCTTTGATAATCATACATTTTCTTGAAGCTCCTGACGCGTACTTTACGGTAGGACTATCACCGAAAGCCCATATTTAAAAAAAAATGTTCAGTACTAGCGGTCGACCAACGCGATTCGTCGATTAATCAAGTCTTTGGTTTTTTGGCTGTAACTCCGAAAATAATGCACTTAGAAGGCTCTGCCTTCGATTTTTCTGATCCGCTTTCCGTCCCCCTTAAGCGTGCGTAAGCACAAGTCGACCGAAAATTTTTCCAGTTTTTACCGAAATAAAATGTAAGGGGCAAGTATCCTTTAACGTTTTCTCGATTTTCTTGAATCGCCTGTAACTTTCGAACCAGCGATCGAAACCTTTGATAATCATACATGTTCTTGAAGCTCTTTACGCGTACTTTGTGGTAGGACTATCAGCGAAAGCCCGTCTTCAGAAAAAATTGTTTCAGTGCTAGTGGTCGACCGAGGCGATTCGTCGATTAATCAAGTCTTTGGTTTTTTGGCTGTAACTCCGAAAATAATGCACTTAGAAGGCTCTGCCTGCGATTTTTCTGATCCTCTTTCTGTCCTCTTTACGCGTGCGTTAGCACAAGTCGACCGAAACACTTTCCATTTTTTGCCGAAATAAAATGTAAGGGGTATGTATCCTTTACCGTTTCCTCGATTTTCTTTAATCGCCTGTTACTTTCAAACCAGCGATCGAAACCTTTGATAATCCCACATTTTCTTGAAGCTCTTGACGCGTTCTGTAAGATAGGACTATCACCGAAAGCCCATATTTAAAAAAAAATGTTCAGTACTAGTGGTCGACCAAGGCGATTCGTCGATTAATCAAGTCTTTGGTTTTTTGGCTGTAACTCCGAAGATAATGCACTTAGAAGGCTCTGCCTGCGATTTTTGTGATCCTCTTTCCGTCCTCTTTAGGCATGCGTAAGCACAAGTCGACCGAAAAACTTTCCAATTTTTGCCGAAATAAAATGTACGGGACAAGTATCCCTTACCGTTTTTTGATTTTCTTGAGTCGCCTGTACCTTTCGAACCAGCGATCGAAACCTTTGATAATCATACATTTTCTTGAAGCTCTTTACGCGTACTTTAAGGTAGGACTATCACCGAAACGCCATCTTCAAAAAAAAATTGTTTCAGTAGTAGTGGTCGACCAAGGCGATTCGTCGATTAATCAAGTCTTTGGTTTTTTGGCTGTAACTCCGAAAATAATGCACTTAGAAGGCTCTGCCTGTGATTTTTGTGATCCTCTTTCCGTCCTCTTTAGGCATGCGTAAGCACAAGTCGACCGAAAAACTTTCCAGTTTTTGCCGAAATAAAATGTAAGGGGCAAGTATCCCTTACCGTTTTCTCGATTTTCTTGAGTCGCCTGTAACTTTCGAACCAGCGATCGAAACTTTTGATAATCATACATTTTCTTGAAGCTCTTGACGCGTTCTGTAGGATAGGACTATCACCGAAAGCCCATATTTAAAAAAAAATGTTCAGTACTAGTGGTCGACCAAGGCGATTCGTCGATTAATCAAGTCTTTGGTTTTTTGGCTGTAACTCCGAAAATAATGCACTTAGAAGGCTCTGCCTGCGATTTTTCTGATCCTCTTTCCGTCCTCTTTAGGCATGCGTTCGCACAAGTCGACCGGAAAACTTTCCAGTTTTTGCCGAAATAAAATGTAAGGGGCAAGTATCCCTTACCGTTTTCTCGATTTTCTTGAATTGCCTGTAACTTTCGAACCAGCGATCGAAACCTTTGACAGTAATACATTTTCTTGAAGCTCTTGACGCGTACTTTCAGATAGGACTATCAGTGAAAGCCCATCATCAAAAAAAATTTTTTCAGTACTAGTGGTCGACCAAGGCGATTCGTCGATTAATCAAGTCTTTGGTTTTTTGGCTGTAACTCCAAAAATAATGCACTTAGAAGGCTCTGCCTGCGATTTTTGTGATCCACATTCCGTTCTCTGTAGGCATGCGTAAGCACAAGTCGAACGAAAAACTTTCCAGTTTTTGCCGAAATAAAATGTAAGGGGCAAGTATCCCTTACCGTTTTCTCGATTTTTTGAATCGCCTGTAACTTTCGAAACAGCGATCGAAACCTTTGATAATCATACATTTTCTTGAAGCTCTTGACGCGTTCTTTAACATAGGACTATTAGCGAAAGCCCGTCTTCAAAAAAAATTGTTTCAGTACTAGTGGTCGACCAAGGCGATTCGTCGATTAATAAAGTCTTTGGTTTTTTGGCTGTAACTCCGAAAATAATGCACTTAGAAGGCTCTGCCTGCGGTTTTTGTGATCCTCTTTCCGTCCTCTTTAGGCATGCGTAAGCACAAGTCGACCGAAAAACTTTCCCGTTTTTGCCGAAATAAAATGTAAGGGGCAAGTATCCCTTACCGTTTTCTAGATTTTCTTGAGTCGCCTGTAACTTTCGAACCAGCGATCGAAACCTTTGATAATCATACATTTTCTTGAAGCTCTTTACGCGTACTCTAAGGTAGGACTATCAGCGAAAGCCCGTCTTCAAAAAAAATTGTTTCAGCGCTAGTGGTCGACCGAGGCGATTCGTCGATTAATAAAGTCTTTGGTTTTTTGGCTGTAACTCCAAAAACAATGAACTTAGAAGGCTCTGCCTGCGATTTTTGTGATCCTCTTTCCGTCCTCTTTAGGCATGCGTAAGCACAAGTCGACCGAAAAACTTTCCAGTTTTTGCCGAAATAAAATGTAAGGGGTATGTATCCTTTACCGTTTCCTCGATTTTCTTTAATCGCCTGTTACTTTCAAACCAGCGATCGAAACCTTTGATAATCCCACATTTTCTTGAAGCTCTTGACGCGTTCTGTAAGATAGGACTATCACCGAAAGCCCATATTTAAAAAAAAATGTTCAGTACTAGTGGTCGACCAAGGCGATTCGTCGATTAATCAAGTCTTTGGTTTTTTGGCTGTAACTTCGAAAATAATGCACTTAGAAGGCTCTGCCTGCGATTTTTCTGATCCTCTTTCCGTCCTCTTTAGGCATGCGTTCGCACAAGTCGACCGGAAAACTTTCCAGTTTTTGCCGAAATAAAATGTAAGGGGCAAGTATCCCTTACCGTTTTCTCGATTTTCTTGAATTGCCTGTAACTTTCGAACCAGCGATCGAAACCTTTGACAGTAATACATTTTCTTGAAGCTCTTGACGCGTACTTTCAGATAGGACTATCAGTGAAAGCCCATCATCAAAAAAAATTTTTTCAGTACTAGTGGTCGACCAAGGCGATTCGTCGATTAATCAAGTCTTTGGTTTTTTGGCTGTTACTCCAAAAATAATGCACTTAGAAGGCTCTGCCTGCGATTTTTGTGATCCACATTCCGTTCTCTGTAGGCATGCGTAAGCACAAGTCGAACGAAAAACTTTCCAGTTTTTGCCGAAATAAAATGTAAGGGGCAAGTATCCCTTACCGTTTTCTCGATTTTTTGAATCGCCTGTAACTTTCGAAACAGCGATCGAAACCTTTGATAATCATACATTTTCTTGAAGCTCTTGACGCGTTCTTTAACATAGGACTATTAGCGAAAGCCCGTCTTCAAAAAAAATTGTTTCAGTACTAGTGGTCGACCAAGGCGATTCGTCGATTAATAAAGTCTTTGGTTTTTTGGCTGTAACTCCGAAAATAATGCACTTAGAAGGCTCTGCCTGCGGTTTTTGTGATCCTCTTTCCGTCCTCTTTAGGCATGCGTAAGCACAAGTCGACCGAAAAACTTTCCCGTTTTTGCCGAAATAAAATGTAAGGGGCAAGTATCCCTTACCGTTTTCTAGATTTTCTTGAGTCGCCTGTAACTTTCGAACCAGCGATCGAAACCTTTGATAATCATACATTTTCTTGAAGCTCTTTACGCGTACTCTAAGGTAGGACTATCAGCGAAAGCCCGTCTTCAAAAAAAATTGTTTCAGCGCTAGTGGTCGACCGAGGCGATTCGTCGATTAATAAAGTCTTTGGTTTTTTGGCTGTAACTCCAAAAACAATGAACTTAGAAGGCTCTGCCTGCGATTTTTGTGATCCTCTTTCCGTCCTCTTTAGGCATGCGTAAGCACAAGTCGACCGAAAAACTTTCCAGTTTTTGCCGAAATAAAATGTAAGGGGTATGTATCCTTTACCGTTTCCTCGATTTTCTTTAGTCGCCTGTTACTTTCAAACCAGCGATCGAAACCTTTGATAATCCCACATTTTCTTGAAGCTCTTGACGCGTTCTGTAAGATAGGACTATCACCGAAAGCCCATATTTAAAAAAAAATGTTCAGTACTAGTGGTCGACCAAGGCGATTCGTCGATTAATCAAGTCTTTGGTTTTTTGGCTGTAACTCCGAAAATAATGCACTTAGAAGGCTCTGCCTGCGATTTTTGTGATCCTCTTTCCGTCCTCTTTAGGCATGCGTAAGCACAAGTCGACCGAAAAACTTTCCAATTTTTGCCGAAATAAAATGTAAGGGGCAAGTATCCCTTACCGTTTTTTGATTTTCTTGAGTCGCCTGTACCTTTCGAACCAGCGATCGAAACCTTTGATAATCATACATTTTCTTGAAGCTCCTGACGCGTACTTTACGGTAGGACTATCACCGAAAGCCCATATTTAAAAAAAAATGTTCAGTACTAGTGGTCGACCAACGCGATTCGTCGATTAATCAAGTCTTTGGTTTTTTGGCTGTAACTCCAAAAATAATGCACTTAGAAGGCTCTGCCTTCGATTTTTCTGATCCGCTTTCCGTCCCCCTTAAGCGTGCGTAAGCACAAGTCGACCGAAAATTTTTCCAGTTTTTACCGAAATAAAATGTAAGGGGCAAGTATCCTTTAACGTTTTCTCGATTTTCTTGAATCGCCTGTAACTTTCGAACCAGCGATCGAAACCTTTGATAATCATACATGTTCTTGAAGCTCTTCACGCGTACTTTGAGGTAGGACTATCAGCGAAAGCCCATCTTTAAAAAAATTGTTTCTGTACTAGTGGTCGACCGAGGCGATTCGTCTATTAATCAAGTCTTTGGTTTTTTGGCTGTAACTCCGAAAATAATGCACTTAGAAGGCTCTGCCTGTGTTTTTTGTGATCCTCTTTCCGTCCTCTTTAAGCGTGCGTTAGCACAAGTCGACCGAAACACTTTCCATTTTTTGCCGAAATAAAATGTAAGGGGTATGTATCCTTTACCGTTTCCTCGATTTTCTTTAATCGCCTGTTACTTTCAAACCAGCGATCGAAACCTTTGATAATCCCACATTTTCTTGAAGCTCTTGACGCGTTCTGTAAGATAGGACTATCACCGAAAGCCCATATTTAAAAAAAAATGTTGAGTACTAGTGGTCGACCAAGGCGATTCGTCGATTAATCAAGTCTTTGGTTTTTTGGCTGTAACTCCGAAAATAATGCACTTAGAAGGCTCTGCCTGCGATTTTTGTGATCCTCTTTCCGTCCTCTTTAGGCATGCGTAAGCACAAGTCGACCGAAAAACTTTCCAATTTTTGCCGAAATAAAATGTAAGGGGCAAGTATCCCTTACCGTTTTTTGATTTTCTTGAGTCGCCTGTACCTTTCGAACCAGCGATCGAAACCATTGATAATCATACATTTTCTTGAAGCTCTTTACGCGTACTTTAAGGTAGGACTATCACCGAAAGGCCATCTTCAAAAAAAAATTGTTTCAGTAGTAGTGGTCGACCAAGGCGATTCGTCGATTAATCAAGTCTTTGGTTTTTTGGCTGTAACTCCGAAAATAATGCACTTAGAAGGCTCTGCCTGTGATTTTTGTGATCCTCTTTCCGTCCTCTTTAGGCATGCGTAAGCACAAGTCGACCGCAAAACTTTCCAGTTTTTGCCGAAATGAAATGTAAGGGATATGTATCCCTTAACGTTTTCTCGATTTTCCTGAATCGCCTGTAATTTTCGAACCAGCGATCGATACCTTTGATAATCATACATTTTCTTGAAGCTCCTGACGCGTACTTTACGGTAGGACTATCACCGAAAGCCCATATTTAAAAAAAAATGTTCAGTACTAGTGGTCGACCAAGGCGATTCGTCGATTAATCAAGTCTTTGGTTTTTTGGCTGTAACTCCGAAAATAATGCACTTAGAAGGCTCTGCCTGCGAGTTTTGTGATCCTCTTTCCGTCCTCTTTAGGCATGCGTAAGCACAAGTCGACCGAAAAACTTTCCAGTTTTTGCCGAAATAAAATGTAAGGGGCAAGTATCCCTTACCGTTTTCTCGATTTTCTTGAGTCGCCTGTAACTTTCGAACCAGCGATCGAAACTTTTGATAATCATACATTTTCTTGAAGCTCTTGACGCGTTCTGTAAGATAGGACTATCACCGAAAGCCCATATTTAAAAAAAAATGTTCAGTACTAGTGGTCGACCAAGGCGATTCGTCGATTAATCAAGTCTTTGGTTTTTTGGCTGTAACTCCGAAAATAATGCACTTAGAAGGCTCTGCCTGCGATTTTTCTGATCCTCTTTCCGTCCTCTTTAGGCATGCGTTCGCACAAGTCGACCGGAAAACTTTCCAGTTTTTGCCGAAATAAAATGTAAGGGGCAAGTATCCCTTACCGTTTTCTCGATTTTCTTGAATTGCCTGTAACTTTCGAACCAGCGATCGAAACCTTTGACAGTAATACATTTTCTTGAAGCTCTTGACGCGTACTTTCAGATAGGACTATCAGTGAAAGCCCATCATCAAAAAAAATGTTTTCAGTACTAGTGGTCGACCAAGGCGATTCGTCGATTAATCAAGTCTTTGGTTTTTTGGCTGTAACTCCAAAAATAATGCACTTAGAAGGCTCTGCCTGCGATTTTTGTGATCCACATTCCGTTCTCTGTAGGCATGCGTAAGCACAAGTCGAACGAAAAACTTTCCAGTTTTTGCCGAAATAAAATGTAAGGGGCAAGTATCCCTTACCGTTTTCTCGATTTTTTGAATCGCCTGTAACTTTCGAAACAGCGATCGAAACCTTTGATAATCATACATTTTCTTGAAGCTCTTGACGCGTTCTTTAACATAGGACTATTAGCGAAAGCCCGTCTTCAAAAAAAAATTGTTTCAGTACTAGTGGTCGACCAAGGCGATTCGTCGATTAATAAAGTCTTTGGTTTTTTGGCTGTAACTCCGAAAATAATGCACTTAGAAGGCTCTGCCTGCGGTTTTTGTGATCCTCTTTCCGTCCTCTTTAGGCATGCGTAAGCACAAGTCGACCGACAATTTTTCCAGTTTTTACCGAAATAAAATGTAAGGGGCAAGTATCCTTTAACGTTTTCTCGATTTTCTTGAATCGCCTGTAACTTTCGAACCAGCGATCGAAACCTTTGATAATCATACATGTTCTTGAAGCTCTTCACGCGTACTTTGAGGTAGGACTATCAGCGAAAGCCCATCTTTAAAAAAATTGTTTCTGTACTAGTGGTCGACCGAGGCGATTCGTCTATTAATCAAGTCTTTGGTTTTTTGGCTGTAACTCCGAAAATAATGCACTTAGAAGGCTCTGCCTGTGATTTTTGTGATCCTCTTTCCGTCCTCTTTAAGCGTGCGTTAGCACAAGTCGACCGAAACACTTTCCATTTTTTGCCGAAATAAAATGTAAGGGGTATGTATCCTTTACCGTTTCCTCGATTTTCTTTAATCGCCTGTTACTTTCAAACCAGCGATCGAAACCTTTGATAATCCCACATTTTCTTGAAGCTCTTGACGCGTTCTGTAAGATAGGACTATCACCGAAAGCCCATATTTAAAAAAAAATGTTCAGTACTAGTGGTCGACCAAGGCGATTCGTCGATTAATCAAGTCTTTGGTTTTTTGGCTGTAACTCCGAAAATAATGCACTTAGAAGGCTCTGCCTGCGATTTTTGTGATCCTCTTTCCGTCCTCTTTAGGCATGCGTAAGCACAAGTCGACCGAAAAACTTTCCAATTTTTGCCGAAATAAAATGTAAGGGGCAAGTATCCCTTACCGTTTTTTGATTTTCTTGAGTCGCCTGTACCTTTCGAACCAGCGATCGAAACCTTTGATAATCATACATTTTCTTGAAGCTCTATACGCGTACTTTAAGGTAGGACTATCACCGAAAGGCCATCTTCAAAAAAAAATTGTTTCAGTAGTAGTGGTCGACCAAGGCGATTCGTCGATTAATCAAGTCTTTGGTTTTTTGGCTGTAACTCCGAAAATAATGCACTTAGAAGGCTCTGCCTGTGATTTTTGTGATCCTCTTTCCGTCCTCTTTAGGCATGCGTAAGCACAAGTCGACCGCAAAACTTTCCAGTTTTTGCCGAAATGAAATGTAAGGGATATGTATCCCTTAACGTTTTCTCGATTTTCCTGAATCGCCTGTAATTTTCGAACCAGCGATCGATACCTTTGATAATCATACATTTTCTTGAAGCTCCTGAAGCGTACTTTACGGTAGGACTATCACCGAAAGCCCATATTTAAAAAAAAATGTTCAGTACTAGTGGTCGACCAACGCGATTCGTCGATTAATCAAGTCTTTGGTTTTTTGGCTGTAACTCCGAAAATAATGCACTTAGAAGGCTCTGCCTGCGATTTTTGTGATCCTCTTTCCGTCCTCTTTAGGCATGCGTAAGCACAAGTCGACCGAAAAACTTTCCAATTTTTGCCGAAATAAAATGTAAGGGGCAAGTATCCCTTACCGTTTTTTGATTTTCTTGAGTCGCCTGTACCTTTCGAACCAGCGATCGAAACCATTGATAATCATACATTTTCTTGAAGCTCTTTACGCGTACTTTAAGGTAGGACTATCACCGAAAGGCCATCTTCAAAAAAAAATTGTTTCAGTAGTAGTGGTCGACCAAGGCGATTCGTCGATTAATCAAGTCTTTGGTTTTTTGGCTGTAACTCCGAAAATAATGCACTTAGAAGGCTCTGCCTGTGATTTTTGTGATCCTCTTTCCGTCCTCTTTAGGCATGCGTAAGCACAAGTCGACCGCAAAACTTTCCAGTTTTTGCCGAAATGAAATGTAAGGGATATGTACCCCTTAACGTTTTCTCGATTTTCCTGAATCGCCTGTAATTTTCGAACCAGCGATCGATACCTTTGATAATCATACATTTTCTTGAAGCTCCTGACGCGTACTTTACGGTAGGACTATCACCGAAAGCCCATATTTAAAAAAAAATGTTCAGTACTAGTGGTCGACCAAGGCGATTCGTCGATTAATCAAGTCTTTGGTTTTTTGGCTGTAACTCCGAAAATAATGCACTTAGAAGGCTCTGCCTGCGAGTTTTGTGATCCTCTTTCCGTCCTCTTTAGGCATGCGTAAGCACAAGTCGACCGAAAAACTTTCCAGTTTTTGCCGAAATAAAATGTAAGGGGCAAGTATCCCTTACCGTTTTCTCGATTTTCTTGAGTCGCCTGTAACTTTCGAACCAGCGATCGAAAGTTTTGATAATCATACATTTTCTTGAAGCTCTTGACGCGTTCTGTAAGATAGGACTATCACCGAAAGCCCATATTTAAAAAAAAATGTTCAGTACTAGTGGTCGACCAAGGCGATTCGTCGATTAATCAAGTCTTTGGTTTTTTGGCTGTAACTCCGAAAATAATGCACTTAGAAGGCTCTGCCTGCGATTTTTCTGATCCTCTTTCCGTCCTCTTTAGGCATGCGTTCGCACAAGTCGACCGGAAAACTTTCCAGTTTTTGCCGAAATAAAATGTAAGGGGCAAGTATCCCTTACCGTTTTCTCGATTTTCTTGAATTGCCTGTAACTTTCGAACCAGCGATCGAAACCTTTGACAGTAATACATTTTCTTGAAGCTCTTGACGCGTACTTTCAGATAGGACTATCAGTGAAAGCCCATCATCAAAAAAAATGTTTTCAGTACTAGTGGTCGACCAAGGCGATTCGTCGATTAATCAAGTCTTTGGTTTTTTGGCTGTAACTCCAAAAATAATGCACTTAGAAGGCTCTGCCTGCGATTTTTGTGATCCACATTCCGTTCTCTGTAGGCATGCGTAAGCACAAGTCGAACGAAAAACTTTCCAGTTTTTGCCGAAATAAAATGTAAGGGGCAAGTATCCCTTACCGTTTTCTCGATTTTTTGAATCGCCTGTAACTTTCGAAACAGCGATCGAAACCTTTGATAATCATACATTTTCTTGAAGCTCTTGACGCGTTCTTTAACATAGGACTATTAGCGAAAGCCCGTCTTCAAAAAAAATTGTTTCAGTACTAGTGGTCGACCAAGGCGATTCGTCGATTAATAAAGTCTTTGGTTTTTTGGCTGTAACTCCGAAAATAATGCACTTAGAAGGCTCTGCCTGCGGTTTTTGTGATCCTCTTTCCGTCCTCTTTAGGCATGCGTAAGCACAAGTCGACCGACAATTTTTCCAGTTTTTACCGAAATAAAATGTAAGGGGCAAGTATCCTTTAACGTTTTCTCGATTTTCTTGAATCGCCTGTAACTTTCGAACCAGCGATCGAAACCTTTGATAATCATACATGTTCTTGAAGCTCTTCACGCGTACTTTGAGGTAGGACTATCAGCGAAAGCCCGTCTATAAAAAAATTGTTTCTGTACTAGTGGTCGACCGAGGCGATTCGTCTATTAATCAAGTCTTTGGTTTTTTGGCCGTAACTCCGAAAATAATGCACTTAGAAGGCTCTGCCTGTGATTTTTGTGATCCTCTTTCCGTCCTCTTTAAGCGTGCGTTAGCACAAGTCGACCGAAACACTTTCCATTTTTTGCCGAAATAAAATGTAAGGGGTATGTATCCTTTACCGTTTCCTCGATTTTCTTTAATCGCCTGTTACTTTCAAACCAGCGATCGAAACCTTTGATAATCCCACATTTTCTTGAAGCTCTTGACGCGTTCTGTAAGATAGGACTATCACCGAAAGCCCATATTTAAAAAAAAATGTTCAGTACTAGTGGTCGACCAAGGCGATTCGTCGATTAATCAAGTCTTTGGTTTTTTGGCTGTAACTCCGAAAATAATGCACTTAGAAGGCTCTGCCTGCGATTTTTGTGATCCTCTTTCCGTCCTCTTTAGGCATGCGTAAGCACAAGTCGACCGAAAAACTTTCCAATTTTTGCCGAAATAAAATGTAAGGGGCAAGTATCCCTTACCGTTTTTTTGATTTTCTTGAGTCGCCTGTACCTTTCGAACCAGCGATCGAAACCTTTGATAATCATACATTTTCTTGAAGCTCTATACGCGTACTTTAAGGTAGGACTATCACCGAAAATTGTTTCAGTAGTAGTGGTCGACCAAGGCGATTCGTCGATTAATCAAGTCTTTGGTTTTTTGGCTGTAACTCCGAAAATAATGCACTTAGAAGGCTCTGCCTGTGATTTTTGTGATCCTCTTTCCGTCCTCTTTAGGCATGCGTAAGCACAAGTCGACCGCAAAACTTTCCAGTTTTTGCCGAAATGAAATGTAAGGGATATGTATCCCTTAACGTTTTCTCGATTTTCCTGAATCGCCTGTAATTTTCGAACCAGCGATCGATACCTTTGATAATCATACATTTTCTTGAAGCTCCTGAAGCGTACTTTACGGTAGGACTATCACCGAAAGCCCATATTTAAAAAAAAATGTTCAGTACTAGTGGTCGACCAACGCGATTCGTCGATTAATCAAGTCTTTGGTTTTTTGGCTGTAACTCCGAAAATAATGCACTTAGAAGGCTCTGCCTGCGATTTTTCTGATCCTCTTTCCGTCCTCTTTAGGCATGCGTTCGCACAAGTCGACCGGAAAACTTTCCAGTTTTTGCCGAAATAAAATGTAAGGGGCAAGTATCCCTTACCGTTTTCTCGATTTTCTTGAATTGCCTGTAACTTTCGAACCAGCGATCGAAACCTTTGACAGTAATACATTTTCTTGAAGCTCTTGACGCGTACTTTCAGATTGGACTATCAGTGAAAGCCCATCATCAAAAAAAATGTTTTCAGTACTAGTGGTCGACCAAGGCGATTCGTCGATTAATCAAGTCTTTGGTTTTTTGGCTGTAACTCCAAAAATAATGCACTTAGAAGGCTCTGCCTGCGATTTTTGTGATCCACATTCCGTTCTCTGTAGGCATGCGTAAGCACAAGTCGAACGAAGAACTTTCCAGTTTTTGCCGAAATAAAATGTAAGGGGCAAGTATCCCTTACCGTTTTCTCGATTTTTTGAATCGCCTGTAACTTTCGAAACAGCGATCGAAACCTTTGATAATCATACATTTTCTTGAAGCTCTTGACGCGTTCTTTAACATAGGACTATTAGCGAAAGCCCGTCTTCAAAAAAAATTGTTTCAGTACTAGTGGTCGACCAAGGCGATTCGTCGATTAATAAAGTCTTTGGTTTTTTGGCTGTAACTCCGAAAATAATGCACTTAGAAGGCTCTGCCTGCGGTTTTTGTGATCCTCTTTCCGTCTTCTTTAGGCATGCGTAAGCACAAGTCGACCGACAATTTTTCCAGTTTTTACCGAAATAAAATGTAAGGGGCAAGTATCCTTTAACGTTTTCTCGATTTTCTTGAATCGCCTGTAACTTTCGAACCAGCGATCGAAACCTTTGATAATCATACATGTTCTTGAAGCTCTTCACGCGTACTTTGAGGTAGGACTATCAGCGAAAGCCCATCTTTAAAAAAATTGTTTCTGTACTAGTGGTCGACCGAGGCGATTCGTCTATTAATCAAGTCTTTGGTTTTTTGGCTGTAACTCCGAAAATAATGCACTTAGAAGGCTCTGCCTGTGATTTTTGTGATCCTCTTTCCGTCCTCTTTAAGCGTGCGTTAGCACAAGTCGACCGAAACACTTTCCATTTTTTGCCGAAATAAAATGTAAGGGGTATGTATCCTTTACCGTTTCCTCGATTTTCTTTAATCGCCTGTTACTTTCAAACCAGCGATCGAAACCTTTGATAATCCAACATTTTCTTGAAGCTCTTGACGCGTTCTGTAAGATAGGACTATCACCGAAAGCCCATATTTAAAAAAAAATGTTCAGTACTAGTGGTCGACCAAGGCGATTCGTCGATTAATCAAGTCTTTGGTTTTTTGGCTGTAACTCCGAAAATAATGCACTTAGAAGGCTCTGCCTGCGATTTTTGTGATCCTCTTTCCGTCCTCTTTAGGCATGCGTAAGCACAAGTCGACCGAAAAACTTTCCAATTTTTGCCGAAATAAAATGTAAGGGGCAAGTATCCCTTACCGTTTTTTGATTTTCTTGAGTCGCCTGTACCTTTCGAACCAGCGATCGAAACCTTTGATAATCATACATTTTCTTGAAGCTCTTTACGCGTACTTTAAGGTAGGACTATCACCGAAAGGCCATCTTCAAAAAAAAATTGTTTCAGTAGTAGTGGTCGACCAAGGCGATTCGTCGATTAATCAAGTCTTTGGTTTTTTGGCTGTAACTCCGAAAATAATGCACTTAAAAGGCTCTGCCTTCGATTTTTGTGATCCGCTTTCCGTCCCCTTTAAGCGTGCGTAAGCACAAGTCGACCGAAAATTTTTCCGGTTTTTGCCGAAATAAAATGTAAGGGGCAAGTATCCTTTAACGTTTTCTCGATTTTCTTGAATCGCCTGTAACTTTCGAACCAGCGATCGAAACCTTTGATAATCATACATTTTCATGAAGCTCTTGACGCGTACTTAAAGGTAGGACTATCACCGAAAGCCCATATTTAAAAAAAAATGTTTCAGTGCTAGTGGTCGACCAAGGCGATTCGTCGATTAATCAAGTCTTTGGTTTTTTGGCTGTAACTCCGAAAATAATGCACTTAGGAGGCTCTGCCTGCGGTTTTTGTGATCCTCTGTCAGTCCTCTTTAGGCATGCGTAAGCACAAATCGACCGAAAAACTTTCCAGTTTTTGCCGAAATAAAATGTAAGGGGCAAGTATCCCTTACAGTTTTCTCGATTTTCTTGAATTGCCTGTAACTTTCGAACCAGCGATCGAAACCTTTGATAATCATACATTTTCTTGAAGCTCTTGACGCGTACTTTAAGGTAGGACTATCACCGAAAGGCCATCTTCAAAAAAAAATTGTTTCAGCAGTAGTGGTCGACCAAGGCTATTCGTCGATTAATCAAGTCTTTGGTTTTTTGGCTGTAACTCCGAAAATAATGCACTTAGAAGGCTCTGCCTGCGGTTTTTGTGATCCTCTTTTCGCCTTCTTTATGCGTGCGTAAGCACAAGTCGACCGAAACACTTTCGATTTTTTGCCGAAATAAAATGTAAGGAGTATGTATCCCTTACCGTTTCCTCGATTTTCTTTAATCGCCTGTTACTTTCGAACCAGCGATCAAAACCTTTGATAATTCCACATTTTCTTGAAGCTGTTGACGCGTTCATTAACATAGGACTATCAGCGAAAGTCCGTCTTCAAAAAAAATTGTTTCAGTACTAGTGGTCGACCAAGGCGATTCGTCGATTAATCAAGTCTTTGGTTTTTTGGCTGTAACTCCGAAAATAATGCACTTAGGAGGCTCTGCCTGCGGTTTTTGTGATCCTCTTTCCGTCCTCTTTAGGCATGCGTAAGCACAAGTCGACCGAAAAACTTTCCAGTTTTTGCCGAAATAAAATGTAAGGGGCAAGTATTCCCTTACCGTTTTCTCGATTTTCTTGAATTGCTTGTAACTTTCGAAACAGCTATCGAAACCTTTGATAATCATACATTTTCTTGAAGCTCTTGACGCGTACTTTAAGGTAGGACTATCACCGAAAGCCCATGTTTAAAAAAAAATGTTCAGTACTAGTGGTCGACCAACGCGATTCGTCGATTAATCATGTATTTGTTTTTTTGGCTGTAACTCCGAAAATAATGCACTTAGAAGGCTCTGCCTTCGATTTTTGTGATCCGCTTTCCGCCCCCTTTAAGCTTGCGTAAGCACAAGTCGACCGAAAATTTTTCCAGTTTTTGCCGAAATAAAATGTAAGGGGCAAGTATCCTTTAACGTTTTCTCGATTTTCTTGAATCGCCTGTAACTTTCGAACCAGCGATCGAAACCTTTGATAGTCATACATTTTCTTGAAGCTCTTGACGCGTACTTTAAGGTAGGACTATCAGCGAAAGCCCATCATCAAAAAAAATTGTTTTCAGTACTAGTGGTCGACCAAGGCGATTCGTCGATTAATCAAGTCTTTGGTTTTTTTGGCTGTAACTCCGAAAATAATGCACTTAGAAGGCTCTGCCTGCGATTTTTGTGATCCTCTTTCCGTCCTCTTTAGGCATGCGTAAGCACAAGTCGACCGAAAATTTTTCCAGTTTTTGCCGAAATAAAATGTAAGGGGCAAGTATCCTTTAACGTTTTCTCGATTTTCTTGAATCGCCTGTAACTTTCGAACCAGCGATCGAAACCTTTGATAATCATACATTTTCTTGAAGCTCTTGACGCGTTCTGTAAGATAGGACTATCACCGAAAGCCCATATTTAAAAAAAAAAGTTCAGTACTAGTGGTCGACCAAGGCGATTCGTCGATTAATCAAGTCTTTGGTTTTTTGGCTGTAACTCCGAAAATAATGCACTTAGAAGGCTCTGCCTGCGATTTTTCTGATCCTCTTTCCGTCCTCTTTAGGCATGCGTTCGCACAAGTCGACCGGAAAACTTTCCAGTTTTTGCCGAAATAAAATGTAAGGGGCAAGTATCCCTTACCGTTTTCTCGATTTTCTTGAATTGCCTGTAACTTTTCGAACCAGCGATCGAAACCTTTGACAGTAATACATTTTCTTGAAGCTCTTGACGCGTACTTTCAGATAGGACTATCAGTGAAAGCCCATCATCAAAAAAAATTTTTTCAGTACTAGTGGTCGACCAAGGCGATTCGTCGATTAATCAAGTCTTTGGTTTTTTGGCTGTAACTCCAAAAATAATGCACTTAGAAGGGTCTGCCTGCGATTTTTGTGATCCACATTCCGTTCTCTGTAGGCATGCGTAAGCACAAGTCGAACGAAAAAACTTTCCAGTTTTTGCCGAAATAAAATGTAAGGGGCAAGTATCCCTTACCGTTTTCTCGATTTTTTGAATCGCCTGTAACTTTCGAAACAGCGATCGAAACCTTTGATAATCATACATTTTCTTGAAGCTCTTGACGCGTTCTTTAACATAGGACTATTAGCGAAAGCCCGTCTTCAAAAAAAATTGTTTCAGTGCTAGTGGTCGACCGAGGCGATTCGTCGATTAATCAAGTCTTTGGTTTTTTTGGCTGTAACTCCGAAAATAATGCACTTAGAAGGCTCTGCCTTCGATTTTTGTGATCCTCTTTCCGTCCTCTTTAGGCATGCGTAAGCACAAGTCGACCGAAAAACTTTCCAATTTTTTGCCGAAATAAAATGTAAGGGGCAAGTATCCCTTACCGTTTTTTTGATTTTCTTGAGTCGCCTGTACCTTTCGAACCAGCGATCGAAACCTTTGATAATCATACATTTTCTTGAAGCTCTTTACGCGTACTTTAAGGTAGGACTATCACCGAAAGGCCATCTTCAAAAAAAAATTGTTTCAGTAGTAGTGGTCGACCAAGGCGATTCGTCGATTAATCAAGTCTTTGGTTTTTTGGCTGTAACTCCGAAAATAATGCACTTAGAAGGCTCTGCCTGCGATTTTTGTGATCCTCTTTCCGTCCTCTTTAGGCATGCGTAAGCACAAGTCGACCGGAAAACTTTCCAGTTTTTGCCGAAATAAAATGTAAGGGGCAAGTATCCCTTACCGTTTTCTCGATTTTCTTGAATTGCCTGTAACTTTCGAACCAGCGATCGAAACTTTTGACAGTAATACATTTTCTTGAAGCTCTTGACGCGTACTTTCAGATAGGACTATCAGTGAAAGCCCATAATCAAAAAAAATTTTTTCAGTACTAGTGGTCGACCAAGGCGATTCGTCGATTAATCAAGTCTTTGGTTTTTTGGCTGTAACTCCAAAAATAATGCACTTAGAAGGCTCTGCCTGCGATTTTTGTGATCCACATTCCGTTCTCTGTAGGCATGCGTAAGCACAAGTCGAACGAAAAACTTTCCAGTTTTTGCCGAAAATAAAATGTAAGGGGCAAGTATCCCTTACCGTTTTCTCGATTTTTTGAATCGCCTGTAACTTTCGAAACAGCGATCGAAACCTTTGATAATCATACATTTTCTTGAAGCTCTTGACGCGTTCTTTAACATAGGACTATCAGCGAAAGCCCGTCTTCAAAAAAAATTGTTTCAGTACTAGTGGTCGACCAAGGCGATTCGTCGATTAATAAAGTCTTTGGCTTTTGGCTGTAACTCCGAAAATAATGCACTTAGAAGGCTCTGCCTGCGGTTTTTGTGATCCTCTTTCCGTCCTCTTTAGGCATGCGTAAGCACAAGTCGACCGAAAAACTTTCCCGTTTTTGCCGAAATAAAATGTAAGGGGCAAGTATCCCTTACCGTTTTCTAGATTTCCTTGAATCGCCTGTAACTTTCGAACCAGCGATCGAAACCTTTGATAATCATACATTTTCTTGAAGCTCTGTACGCGTACTCTAAGGTAGGACTATCAGCGTAAGCCCGTCTTCAAAAAAAATTGTTTCAGAGCTAGTGGTCGACCGAGGCGATTCGTCGATTAATCAAGTCTTTGGTTTTTTGGCTGTAACTCCGAAAATAATGCACTTAGAAGGCTCTGCCTGCGATTTTTGTGATCCTCTTTCCGTCCTCTTTAGGCATGCGTAAGCACAAGTCGACCGAAAAACTTTCCAGTTTTTGCCGAAATAAAATGTAAGGGGCAAGTATCCAGTACCGATTTCTCGATTTTCTTGAATTGCCTGTAACTTTCGAAACAGCGATCGAAACCTTTGATAATTCCACATTTTCTTGAAGCTGTTGACGCGTTCTTTAACATAGGACTATCAGCGAAAGCCCATCATCAAAAAAAATTGTTTCAGTACTAGTGGTCGACCAAGGCGATTCGTCGATTAATCAAGTCTTTGGTTTTTTTGGCTGTAACTCCGAAAATAATGCACTTAGAAGGCTCTGCCTGCGGTTTTTGTGATCCTCTTTCCGTCCTCTTTAGGCATGCGTAAGCACAAGTCGACCGAAAAACTTTCCAGTTTTTGCCGAAATAAAATGTAAGGGGCAAGTATCCCTTACCGTTTTCTCGATTTTCTTGAATTGCCTGTAACTTTCGAACCAGCGATCGAAACCTTTGATAATCATACATTTTCTTGAAGCTCTTGACGCGTACTTTAAGGTAGGACTATCACCGAAAGCCCATATTTAAAAAAAAATGTTCAGTACTAGTGGTCGACCAACGCGATTCGTCGATTAATTATGTCTTTGGTTTTGTGGCTGTAACTCCGAAAATAATGCACTTAGAAGGCTCTGCCTACGATTTTTGTGATCCGCTTTCCGTCCCCTTTAAGCGTGCGTAAGCACAAGTCGACCGAAAATTTTTCCGGTTTTTGCCGATATAAAATGTAAGGGGCAAGTATCCTTTAACGTTTTCTCGATTTTCTTGAATCGCCTGTAACTTTCGAACCAGCGATCGAAACCTTTGATAGTCATACATTTTCTTGAAGCTCTGGACACGTACTTTCAGATAGGACTATCAGCGAAAGCCCATCATCAAAAAAAATTGTTTCAGTACTAGTGGTCGACCAAGGCGATTCGTCGATTAATCAAGTCTTTGGTTTTTTGGCTGTAACTCCGAAAATAATGCACTTAGAAGGCTCTGCCTGCGGTTTTTGTGATCCTCTTTCCGTCCTCTTTAGGCTTGCGGAAGCACAAGTCGGCCGAAAAACTTTCCAGTTTTTGCCGAAATAAAATGTAAGGGGCAAGTATCCCTTACCGTTTTCTCGATTTTCTTGAATTGCCTGTAACTTTCGAACCAGCGATCGAAACCTTTGATAATCATACATTTTCTTGAAGCTCTTGACGCGTACTTTAAGGTAGGACTATCACCGAAAGCCCATATTTAAAAAAAAATGTTCAGTACTAGTGGTCGACCAACGCGATTCGTCGATTAATCATGTCTTTGGTTTTTTGGCTGTAACTCCGAAAATAATGCACTTAGAAGGCTCTGCCTACGATTTTTTGTGATCCGCTTTCCGTCCCCTTTAAGCGTGCGTAAGCACAAGTCGACCGAAAATTTTTCCAGTTTTTGCCGAAAAAAAAGTAAGGGGCAAGTATCCTTTAACGTTTTCTCGATTTTCTTGAATCGCCTGTAACTTTCGAACCAGCGATCGATACCTTTGATAATCATACATTTTCTTGAAGCTCTTGACGCGTGCTTTACGGTAGGACTATCACCGAAAACCCATATTTAAAAAAAAATGTTCAGTATTAGTGGTCGACCAAGGCGATTCGTCGATTAATCAAGTCTTTGGTTTGTTGGCTGTAACTCCGAAAATAATGCACTTAGAAGGCTCTGCCTTCGATTTTTGTGATCCGCTTTCCGTCCCCTTTAAGCGTGCGTAAGCACAAGTCGACCGAAAATTTTTCCAGTTTTTGCCGAAATAAAATGTAAGGGGCAAGTATCCTTTAACGTTTTCTCGATTTTCTTGAATCGCCTGTAACTTTCGAACCAGCGATCGAAACCTTTGATAGTCATACATTTTCTTGAAGCTCTGGACGCGTACTTTCAGATAGGACTATCAGCGAAAGCCCATCATCAAAAAAAATTGTTTCAGTACTAGTGGTCGACCAAGGCGATTCGTCGATTAATCAAGTCTTTGGTTTTTTGGCTGTAACTCCGAAAATAATGCACTTAGAAGGCTCTGCCTGCGATTTTTCTGATCCTCTTTCCGTCCTCTTTAGGCATGCGTTCGCACAAGTCGACCGAAAAACTTTCCAGTTTTTGCCGAAATAAAATGTAAGGGGCAAGTATCCCTTACCGTTTTTTGATTTTCTTGAGTCCCCTGTAACTTTCGAACCAGCGATCGAAACCTTTGATAATCATACATGTTCTTGAAGCTCTTTACGCGTACTTTGAGGTAGGACTATCAGCGAAAGCCCATCTTTAAAAAAATTGTTTCTGTACTAGTGGTCGACCGAGGCGATTCGTCTATTAATCAAGTCTTTGGTTTTTTTGGCTGTAACTCCGAAAATAATGCACTTAGAAGGCTCTGCCTGCCATTTTTGTGATCCTCTTTCCGTCCTCTTTAGGCATGCGTAAGCACAAGTCGACCGGAAAACTTTCCAGTTTTTGCCGAAATAAAATGTAAGGGGCAAGTATCCCTTACCGTTTTCTCGATTTTCTTGAATTGCCTGTAACTTTCGAACCAGCGATCGAAACCTTTGACAGTAATACATTTTCTTGAAGCTCTTGACGCGTACTTTCAGATAGGACTATCAGTGAAAGCCCATAATCAAAAAAAATTTTTTCAGTACTAGTGGTCGACCAAGGCGATTCGTCGATTAATCAAGTCTTTGGTTTTTTGGCTGTAACTCCAAAAATAATGCACTTAGAAGGCTCTGCCTGCGATTTTTGTGATCCACATTCCGTTCTCTGTAGGCATGCGTAAGCACAAGTCGAACGAAAAACTTTCCAGTTTTTGCCGAAATAAAATGTAAGGGGCAAGTATCCCTTACCGTTTTCTCGATTTTTTGAATCGCCTGTAACTTTCGAAACAGCGATCGAAACCTTTGATAATCATACATTTTCTTGAAGCTTTTGACGCGTTCTTTAACATAGGACTATCAGCGAAAGCCCGTCTTCAAAAAAAATTGTTTCAGTACTAGTGGTCGACCAAGGCGATTCGTCGATTAATAAAGTCTTTGGCTTTTGGCTGTAACTCCGAAAATAATGCACTTAGAAGGCTCTGCCTGCGGTTTTTGTGATCCTCTTTCCGTCCTCTTTAGGCATGCGTAAGCACAAGTCGACCGAAAAACTTTCCCGTTTTTGCCGAAATAAAATGTAAGGGGCAAGTATCCCTTACCGTTTTCTAGATTTCCTTGAGTCGCCTGTAACTTTCGAACCAGCGATCGAAACCTTTGATAATCATACATTTTCTTGAAGCTCTGTACGCGTACTCTAAGGTAGGACTATCAGCGAAAGCCCGTCTTCAAAAAAAATTGTTTCAGAGCTAGTGGTCGACCGAGGCGATTCGTCGATTAATCAAGTCTTTGGTTTTTTGGCTGTAACTCCGAAAATAATGCACTTAGAAGGCTCTGCCTGCGATTTTTGTGATCCTCTTTCCGTCCTCTTTAGGCATGCGTAAGCACAAGTCGACCGAAAAACTTTCCAGTTTTTGCCGAAATAAAATGTAAGGGGCAAGTATCCCTTACCGTTTTCTCGATTTTCTTGAGTCGCCTGTAACTTTCGAACCAGCGATCGAACCTTTGATAATCATACATTTTCTTAAGGCTCTTGACGCGTACTTTAAGGTAGGACTATCACCGAAAGCCCATATTTAAAAAAAAATGTTCAGTACTAGTGGTCGACAACGCGATTCGTCGATTAATCATGTCTTTGGTTTTTTGGCTGTAACTCCGAAAATAATGCACTTAGAAGGCTCTGCCTGCTATTTTTGTGATCCGCTTTCCGTTCTCTGTAGGCATGCGTAAGCACAAGTCGAACGAAAAACTTTCCAGTTTTTGCCGAAATAAAATGTAAGGGGCAAGTATCCCTTACCGTTTTCTCGATTTTTTGAATCGCCTGTAACTTTCGAAACAGCGATCGAAACCTTTGATAATCATACATTTTCTTGAAGCTCTTGACGCGTTCTTTAACATAGGACTATTAGCGAAAGCCCGTCTTCAAAAAAAATTGTTTCAGTGCTAGTGGTCGACCGAGGCGATTCGTCGATTAATCAAGTCTTTGGTTTTTTGGCTGTAACTCCGAAAATAATGCACTTAGAAGGCTCTGCCTGCGATTTTTGTGATCCTCTTTCCGTCCCCTTTAAGCGTGCGTAAGCACAAGTCGACCAAAAATTTTTCCAGTTTTTGCCGAAATGAAATGTAAGGGATACGTATCCCTTAACGTCTTCTCGATTTTCCTGAATCGCCTGTAACTTTCGAACCAGCGATCGAAACCTTTGATAATCATACATTTACTTGAAGCTCTTGACGCGTACTTTAAGGTAGGACTATCACCGAAAGCCCATATTTAAAAGAAAATGTTCAGTACTAGTGGTCGACCAAGGCGATTCGTCGATTAATCAAGTCTTTGGTTTTTTGGCTGTAACTCCGAAAATAATGCACTTAGAAGGCTCTGCCTGCGATTTTTCTGATCCTCTTTCCGTCCTCTTTAGGCATGCGTTCGCACAAGTCGACCGAAAAACTTTCCAGTTTTTGCCGAAATAAAATGTAAGGGGCAAGTATCCCTTACCGTTTTTTGATTTTCTTGAGTCGCCTGTAACTTTCGAACCAGCGATCGAAACCTTTGATAATCATACATTTTCTTGAAGCTCCTGACGCGTACTTTACGGTAGGACTATCACCGAAAGCCCATATTTAAAAAAAAATGTTCAGTACTAGTGGTCGACCAAGGCGATTCGTCGATTAATCAAGTCTTTGGTTTTTTGGCTGTAACTCCGAAAATAATGCACTTAGAAGGCTCTGCCTGCGATTTTTGTGATCCTCTTTCCGTCCTCTTTAGGCATGCGTAAGCACAAGTCGACCGAAAAACTTTCCAGTTTTTGCCGAAATAAAATGTAAGGGGCAAGTATCCCTTACCGTTTTCTCGATTTTCTTGAATTGCCTGTAACTTTCGAACCAGCGATCGAAACCTTTGACAGTAATACATTTTCCTGAAGCTCTTGACGCGTACTTCCAGGTAGGACTATCAGCCAAAGCCCATCATCAAAAGAAATTGTTTCAGTACTAGTGGTCGACCGAGGCGATTCGTCTATTAATCAAGTCTTTGGTTTTTTGGCTGTAACTCCGAAAATAATGCACTTAGAAGGCTCTGCCTGTGATTTTTGTGATCTTCTTTCCGTCCTCTTTAAGCGTGCGTTAGCACAAGTCGACCGAAACACTTTCCATTTTTTGCCGAAATAAAATGTAAGGGGTATGTATCCTTTACCGTTTCCTCGATTTTCTTTAATCGCCTGTTACTTTCAAACCAGCGATCGAAACCTTTGATAATCCAACATTTTCTTGAAGCTCTTGACGCGTTCTGTAAGATAGGACTATCACCGAAAGCCCATATTTAAAAAAAAATGTTCAGTACTAGTGGTCGACCAAGGCGATTCGTCGATTAATCAAGTCTTTGGTTTTTTGGCTGTAACTCCGAAAATAATGCACTTAGAAGGCTCTGCCTGCGATTTTTGTGATCCTCTTTCCGTCCTCTTTAGGCATGCGTAAGCACAAGTCGACCGAAAAACTTTCCAATTTTTGCCGAAATAAAATGTAAGGGGCAAGTATCCCTTACCGTTTTTTGATTTTCTTGAGTCGCCTGTACCTTTCGAACCAGCGATCGAAACCTTTGATAATCATACATTTTCTTGAAGCTCTTTACGCGTACTTTAAGGTAGGACTATCACCGAAAGGCCATCTTCAAAAAAAAATTGTTTCAGTAGTAGTGGTCGACCAAGGCGATTCGTCGATTAATCAAGTCTTTGGTTTTTTGGCTGTAACTCCGAAAATAATGCACTTAGAAGGCTCTGCCTGTGATTTTTGTGATCCTCTTTCCGTCCTCTTTAGGCATGCGTAAGCACAAGTCGACCGCAAAACTTTCCAGTTTTTGCCGAAATGAAATGTAAGGGATATGTATCCCTTAACGTTTTCTCGATTTTCTTGAATTGCCTGTAACTTTCGAACCAGCGATCGAAACCTTTGAAAATCATACATTTTCTTGAAGCTCTTGACGCGTACTTTAAGGTAGGACTATCACCGAAATCCCATATTTAAAAAAAAATGTTCAGTACTAGTGGTCGACCAACGCGATTCGTCGATTAATCATGTCTTTGGTTTTTTGGCTGTAACTCCGAAAATAATGCACTTAAAAGGCTCTGCCTTCGATTTTTGTGATCCGCTTTCCGTCCCCTTTAAGCGTGCGTAAGCACAAGTCGACCGAAAATTTTTCCGGTTTTTGCCGAAATAAAATGTAAGGGGCAAGTATCCTTTAACGTTTTCTCGATTTTCTTGAATCGCCTGTAACTTTCGAACCAGCGATCGAAACCTTTGATAATCATACATTTTCATGAAGCTCTTGACGCGTACTTAAAGGTAGGACTATCACCGAAAGCCCATATTTAAAAAAAAATGTTTCAGTGCTAGTGGTCGACCAAGGCGATTCGTCGATTAATCAAGTCTTTGGTTTTTTGGCTGTAACTCCGAAAATAATGCACTTAGGAGGCTCTGCCTGCGGTTTTTGTGATCCTCTGTCAGTCCTCTTTAGGCATGCGTAAGCACAAATCGACCGAAAAACTTTCCAGTTTTTGCCGAAATAAAATGTAAGGGGCAAGTATCCCTTACAGTTTTCTCGATTTTCTTGAATTGCCTGTAACTTTCGAACCAGCGATCGAAACCTTTGATAATCATACATTTTCTTGAAGCTCTTGACGCGTACTTTAAGGTAGGACTATCACCGAAAGGCCATCTTCAAAAAAAAATTGTTTCAGCAGTAGTGGTCGACCAAGGCTATTCGTCGATTAATCAAGTCTTTGGTTTTTTGGCTGTAACTCCGAAAATAATGCACTTAGAAGGCTCTGCCTGCGGTTTTTGTGATCCTCTTTTCGCCTTCTTTATGCGTGCGTAAGCACAAGTCGACCGAAACACTTTCGATTTTTTGCCGAAATAAAATGTAAGGAGTATGTATCCCTTACCGTTTCCTCGATTTTCTTTAATCGCCTGTTACTTTCGAACCAGCGATCAAAACCTTTGTTAATTCCACATTTTCTTGAAGCTGTTGACGCGTTCATTAACATAGGACTATCAGCGAAAGTCCGTCTTCAAAAAAAATTGTTTCAGTACTAGTGGTCGACCAAGGCGATTCGTCGATTAATCAAGTCTTTGGTTTGTTGGCTGTAACTCCGAAAATAATGCACTTAGGAGGCTCTGCCTGCGGTTTTTGTGATCCTCTTTCCGTCCTCTTTAGGCATGCGTAAGCACAAGTCGACCGAAAAACTTTCCAGTTTTTGCCGAAATAAAATGTAAGGGGCAAGTATCCCTTACCGTTTTCTCGATTTTCTTGAATTGCTTGTAACTTTCGAAACAGCTATCGAAACCTTTGATAATCATACATTTTCTTGAAGCTCTTGACGCGTACTTTAAGGTAGGACTATCACCGAAAGCCCATGTTTAAAAAAAAATGTTCAGTACTAGTGGTCGACCAACGCGATTCGTCGATTAATCATGTATTTGGTTTTTTGGCTGTAACTCCGAAAATAATGCACTTAGAAGGCTCTGCCTGCGATTTTTGTGATCCTCTTTCCGTCCTCTTTAGGCATGCGTAAGCACAAGTCGACCGAAAATTTTTCCGGTTTTTGCCGAAATAAAATGTAAGGGGCAAGTATCCTTTAACGTTTTCTCGATTTTCTTGAATCGCCTGTAACTTTCGAACCAGCGATCGAAACTTTTGATAATCATACATTTTCTTGAAGCTCTTGACGCGTTCTGTAAGATAGGACTATCACCGAAAGCCCATATTTAAAAAAAAAAGTTCAGTACTAGTGGTCGACCAAGGCGATTCGTCGATTAATCAAGTCTTTGGTTTTTTGGCTGTAACTCCGAAAATAATGCACTTAGAAGGCTCTGCCTGCGATTTTTCTGATCCTCTTTCCGTCCTCTTTAGGCATGCGTTCGCACAAGTCGACCGGAAAACTTTCCAGTTTTTGCCGAAATAAAATGTAAGGGGCAAGTATCCCTTACCGTTTTCTCGATTTTCTTGAATTGCCTGTAACTTTCGAACCAGCGATCGAAACCTTTGACAGTAATACATTTTCTTGAAGCTCTTGACGCGTACTTTCAGATAGGACTATCAGTGAAAGCCCATCATCAAAAAAAATTTTTTCAGTACTAGTGGTCGACCAAGGCGATTCGTCGATTAATCAAGTCTTTGGTTTTTTGGCTGTAACTCCAAAAATAATGCACTTAGAAGGGTCTGCCTGCGATTTTTGTGATCCACATTCCGTTCTCTGTAGGCATGCGTAAGCACAAGTCGAACGAAAAACTTTCCAGTTTTTGCCGAAATAAAATGTAAGGGGCAAGTATCCCTTACCGTTTTCTCGATTTTTTGAATCGCCTGTAACTTTCGAAACAGCGATCGAAACCTTTGACAGTAATACATTTTCTTGAAGCTCTTGACGCGTACTTTCAGATAGGACTATCAGTGAAAGCCCATAATCAAAAAAAATTTTTTCAGTACTAGTGGTCGACCAAGGCGATTCGTCGATTAATCAAGTCTTTGGTTTTTTGGCTGTAACTCCGAAAATAATGCACTTAGAAGGCTCTGCCTGCGATTTTTGTGATCCTCTTTCCGTCCTCTTTAGGCATGCGTAAGCACAAGTCGACCGAAAAACTTTCCAGTTTTTGCCGAAATAAAATGTAAGGGGCAAGTATCCCTTACCGATTTCTCGATTTTCTTGAATTGCCTGTAACTTTCGAAACAGCGATCGAAACCTTTGATAATTCCACATTTTCTTGAAGCTGTTGACGCGTTCTTTAACATAGGACTATCAGCGAAAGCCCATCATCAAAAAAAATTGTTTCAGTACTAGTGGTCGACCAAGGCGATTCGTCGATTAATCAAGTCTTTGGTTTTTTGGCTGTAACTCCGAAAATAATGCACTTAGAAGGCTCTGCCTGCGGTTTTTGTGATCCTCTTTCCGTCCTCTTTAGGCATGCGTAAGCACAAGTCGACCGAAAAACTTTCCAGTTTTTGCCGAAATAAAATGTAAGGGGCAAGTATCCCTTACCGTTTTCTCGATTTTCTTGAATTGCCTGTAACTTTCGAACCAGCGATCGAAACCTTTGATAATCATACATTTTCTTGAAGCTCTTGACGCGTACTTTAAGGTAGGACTATCACCGAAAGCCCATATTTAAAAAAAAATGTTCAGTACTAGTGGTCGACCAACGCGATTCGTCGATTAATCATGTCTTTGGTTTTGTGGCTGTAACTCCGAAAATAATGCACTTAGAAGGCTCTGCCTACGATTTTTGTGATCCGCTTTCCGTCCCCTTTAAGCGTGCGTAAGCACAAGTCGACCGAAAATTTTTCCGGTTTTTGCCGATATAAAATGTAAGGGGCAAGTATCCTTTAACGTTTTCTCGATTTTCTTGAATCGCCTGTAACTTTCGAACCAGCGATCGAAACCTTTGATAGTCATACATTTTCTTGAAGCTCTGGACACGTACTTTCAGATAGGACTATCAGCGAAAGCCCATCATCAAAAAAAATTGTTTCAGTACTAGTGGTCGACCAAGGCGATTCGTCGATTAATCAAGTCTTTGGTTTTTTGGCTGTAACTCCGAAAATAATGCACTTAGAAGGCTCTGCCTGCGGTTTTTGTGATCCTCTTTCCGTCCTCTTTAGGCATGCGGAAGCACAAGTCGGCCGAAAAACTTTCCAGTTTTTGCCGAAATAAAATGTAAGGGGCAAGTATCCCTTACCGTTTTCTCGATTTTCTTGAATTGCCTGTAACTTTCGAACCAGCGATCGAAACCTTTGATAATCATACATTTTCTTGAAGCTCTTGACGCGTACTTTAAGGTAGGACTATCACCGAAAGCCCATATTTAAAAAAAAATGTTCAGTACTAGTGGTCGACCAACGCGATTCGTCGATTAATCATGTCTTTGGTTTTTTGGCTGTAACTCCGAAAATAATGCACTTAGAAGGCTCTGCCTACGATTTTTGTGATCCGCTTTCCGTCCCCTTTAAGCGTGCGTAAGCACAAGTCGACCGAAAATTTTTCCAGTTTTTGCCGAAAAAAAAGTAAGGGGCAAGTATCCTTTAACGTTTTCTCGATTTTCTTGAATCGCCTGTAACTTTCGAACCAGCGATCGATACCTTTGATAATCATACATTTTCTTGAAGCTCTTGACGCGTGCTTTAC
Organism: Anoplius nigerrimus; assembly: GCA_914767735.1. Lineage (NCBI taxonomy): Eukaryota > Metazoa > Arthropoda > Insecta > Hymenoptera > Pompilidae > Anoplius > Anoplius nigerrimus. Next base: position 156,289 of record OU612079.1, on the reverse strand, counting down.
GGTAGGACTATCACCGAAAACCCATATTTAAAAAAAAATGTTCAGTATTAGTGGTCGACCAAGGCGATTCGTCGATTAATCAAGTCTTTGGTTTTTTGGCTGTAACTCCGAAAATAATGCACTTAGAAGGCTCTGCCTGCGATTTTTGTGATCCTCTTTCCGTCCTCTTTAGGCATGCGTAAGCACAAGTCGACCGAAAAAGATTCCAGTTTTTGCCGAAATGAAATGTAAGGGATATGTATCCCTTAACGTCTTCTCGATTTTCCTGAATCGCCTGTAACTTTCGAACCAGCGATCGATACCTTTGATAATCATACATTTTCTTGAAGCTCTTGACGCGTACTTTACGGTAGGACTATCACCGAAAACCCATATTTAAAAAAAAATGTTCAGTATTAGTGGTCGACCAAGGCGATTCGTCGATTAATCAAGTCTTTGGTTTGTTGGCTGTAACTCCGAAAATAATGCACTTAGAAGGCTCTGCCTTCGATTTTTGTGATCCGCTTTCCGTCCCCTTTAAGCGTGCGTAAGCACAAGTCGACCGAAAATTTTTCCAGTTTTTGCCGAAATAAAATGTAAGGGGCAAGTATCCTTTAACGTTTTCTCGATTTTCTTGAATCGCCTGTAACTTTCGAACCAGCGATCGAAACCTTTGATAGTCATACATTTTCTTGAAGCTCTGGACGCGTACTTTCAGATAGGACTATCAGCGAAAGCCCATCATCAAAAAAAATTGTTTCAGTACTAGTGGTCGACCAAGCCGATTCGTCGATTAATCAAGTCTTTGGTTTTTTGGCTGTAACTCCGAAAATAATGCACTTAGAAGGCTCTGCCTGCGATTTTTCTGATCCTCTTTCCGTCCTCTTTAGGCATGCGTTCGCACAAGTCGACCGAAAAACTTTCCAGTTTTTGCCGAAATAAAATGTAAGGGGCAAGTATCCCTTACCGTTTTTTGATTTTCTTGAGTCCCCTGTAACTTTCGAACCAGCGATCGAAACCTTTGATAATCATACATGTTCTTGAAGCTCTTTACGCGTACTTTGAGGTAGGACTATCAGCGAAAGCCCATCTTTAAAAAAATTGTTTCTGTACTAGTGGTCGACCGAGGCGATTCGTCTATTAATCAAGTCTTTGGTTTTTTTGGCTGTAACTCCGAAAATAATGCACTTAGAAGGCTCTGCCTGCCATTTTTGTGATCCTCTTTCCGTCCTCTTTAGGCATGCGTAAGCACAAGTCGACCGGAAAACTTTCCAGTTTTTGCCGAAATAAAATGTAAGGGGCAAGTATCCCTTACCGTTTTCTCGATTTTCTTGAATTGCCTGTAACTTTCGAACCAGCGATCGAAACCTTTGACAGTAATACATTTTCTTGAAGCTCTTGACGCGTACTTTCAGATAGGACTATCAGTGAAAGCCCATAATCAAAAAAAATTTTTTCAGTACTAGTGGTCGACCAAGGCGATTCGTCGATTAATCAAGTCTTTGGTTTTTTGGCTGTAACTCCAAAAATAATGCACTTAGAAGGCTCTGCCTGCGATTTTTGTGATCCACATTCCGTTCTCTGTAGGCATGCGTAAGCACAAGTCGAACGAAAAACTTTCCAGTTTTTGCCGAAATAAAATGTAAGGGGCAAGTATCCCTTACCGTTTTCTCGATTTTTTGAATCGCCTGTAACTTTCGAAACAGCGATCGAAACCTTTGATAATCATACATTTTCTTGAAGCTTTTGACGCGTTCTTTAACATAGGACTATCAGCGAAAGCCCGTCTTCAAAAAAAATTGTTTCAGTACTAGTGGTCGACCAAGGCGATTCGTCGATTAATAAAGTCTTTGGCTTTTGGCTGTAACTCCGAAAATAATGCACTTAGAAGGCTCTGCCTGCAGTTTTTGTGATCCTCTTTCCGTCCTCTTTAGGCATGCGTAAGCACAAGTCGACCGAAAAACTTTCCCGTTTTTGCCGAAATAAAATGTAAGGGGCAAGTATCCCTTACCGTTTTCTAGATTTCCTTGAGTCGCCTGTAACTTTCGAACCAGCGATCGAAACCTTTGATAATCATACATTTTCTTGAAGCTCTGTACGCGTACTCTAAGGTAGGACTATCAGCGAAAGCCCGTCTTCAAAAAAAATTGTTTCAGAGCTAGTGGTCGACCGAGGCGATTCGTCGATTAATCAAGTCTTTGGTTTTTTGGCTGTAACTCCGAAAATAATGCACTTAGAAGGCTCTGCCTGCGATTTTTGTGATCCTCTTTCCGTCCTCTTTAGGCATGCGTAAGCACAAGTCGACCGAAAAACTTTCCAGTTTTTGCCGAAATAAAATGTAAGGGGCAAGTATCCCTTACCGTTTTCTCGATTTTCTTGAGTCGCCTGTAACTTTCGAACCAGCGATCGAACCTTTGATAATCATACATTTTCTTAAGGCTCTTGACGCGTACTTTAAGGTAGGACTATCACCGAAAGCCCATATTTAAAAAAAAATGTTCAGTACTAGTGGTCGACAACGCGATTCGTCGATTAATCATGTCTTTGGTTTTTTGGCTGTAACTCCGAAAATAATGCACTTAGAAGGCTCTGCCTTCTATTTTTGTGATCCGCTTTCCGTCCCCTTTAAGCGTGCGTAAGCACAAGTCGACCGAAAATTTTTCCAGTTTTTGCCGAAATAAAATGTAAGGGGCAAGTATCCTTTAACGTTTTCTAGATTTTCTTGAATCGCCTGTAACTTTCGAACCAGCGATCGAAACCTTTGTTAGTCATACATTTTCCTGAAGCTCTTGACGCGTACTTCCAGGTAGGACTATCAGCGAAAGCCCATCATCAAAAGAAATTGTTTCAGTACTAGTGGTCGACCAAGGCGATTCGTCGATTAATCAAGTCTTTGGTTTTTTGGCTGTAACTCCAAAAATAATGAACTTAGAAGGCTCTGCCTGCGATTTTTGTGATCCTCTTTCCGTCCTCTTTAGGCATGCGTAAGCACAAGTCGACCGAAAAACTTTCCAGTTTTTGCCGAAATAAAATGTAAGGGGCAAGTATCCCTTACCGTTTTTGATTTTCTTGAATTGCCTGTAACTTTCGAACCAGCGATCGAAACCTTTGATAATCATACATTTTCTTGAAGCTCTTTACGCGTACTTTGAGGTAGGACTATCAGCGAAAGCCCGTCTTCAAAAAAAATTGTTTCAGTGCTAGTGGTCGACCGAGGCGATTCGTCGATTAATCAAGTCTTGTGTTTTTTGGCTGTAACTCCGAAAATAATGCACTTAGAAGGCTCTGCCTGCGATTTTTGTGATCCTCTTTCCGTCCCCTTTAAGCGTGCGTAAGCACAAGTCGACCAAAAATTTTTCCAGTTTTTGCCGAAATGAAATGTAAGGGATACGTATCCCTTAACGTCTTCTCGATTTTCCTGAATCGCCTGTAACTTTCGAACCAGCGATCGAAACCTTTGATAATCATACATTTACTTGAAGCTCTTGACGCGTACTTTAAGGTAGGACTATCACCGAAAGCCCATATTTAAAAGAAAATGTTCAGTACTAGTGGTCGACCAAGGCGATTCGTCGATTAATCAAGTCTTTGGTTTTTTGGCTGTAACTCCGAAAATAATGCACTTAGAAGGCTCTGCCTGCGATTTTTCTGATCCTCTTTCCGTCCTCTTTAGGCATGCGTTCGCACAAGTCGACCGAAAAACTTTCCAGTTTTTGCCGAAATAAAATGTAAGGGGCAAGTATCCCTTACCGTTTTTTGATTTTCTTGAGTCGCCTGTAACTTTCGAACCAGCGATCGAAACCTTTGATAATCATACATTTTCTTGAAGCTCCTGACGCGTACTTTACGGTAGGACTATCACCGAAAGCCCATATTTAAAAAAAAATGTTCAGTACTAGTGGTCGACCAAGGCGATTCGTCGATTAATCAAGTCTTTGGTTTTTTGGCTGTAACTCCGAAAATAATGCACTTAGAAGGCTCTGCCTGCGATTTTTGTGATCCTCTTTCCGTCCTCTTTAGGCATGCGTAAGCACAAGTCGACCGAAAAACTTTCCAGTTTTTGCCGAAATAAAATGTAAGGGGCAAGTATCCCTTACCGTTTTCTCGATTTTCTTGAATTGCCTGTAACTTTCGAACCAGCGATCGAAACCTTTGACAGTAATACATTTTCTTGAAGCTCTTGACGCGTACTTTCAGATAGGACTATCAGTGAAAGCCCATCATCAAAAAAAATTTTTTCAGTACTAGTGGTCGACCAAGGCGATTCGTCGATTAATCAAGTCTTTGGTTTTTTGGCTGTAACTCCAAAAATAATGCACTTAGAAGGCTCTGCCTGCGATTTTTGTGATCCACATTCCGTTCTCTGTAGGCATGCGTAAGCACAAGTCGAACGAAAAACTTTCCAGTTTTTGCCGAAATAAAATGTAAGGGGCAAGTATCCCTTACCGTTTTCTCGATTTTTTGAATCGCCTGTAACTTTCGAAACAGCGATCGAAACCTTTGATAATCATACATTTTCTTGAAGCTCTTGACGCGTTCTTTAACATAGGACTATCAGCGAAAGCCCGTCTTAAAAAAAAATTGTTTCAGTACTAGTGGTCGACCAAGGCGATTCGTCGATTAATAAAGTCTTTGGCTTTTGGCTGTAACTCCGAAAATAATGCACTTAAAAGGCTCTGCCTTCGATTTTTGTGATCCGCTTTCCGTCCCCTTTAAGCGTGCGTAAGCACAAGCCGACCGAAAATTTTTCCGGTTTTTGCCGAAATAAAATGTAAGGGGCAAGTATCCTTTAACGTTTTCTCGATTTTCTTGAATCGCCTGTAATTTTCGAACCAGCGATCGATACCTTTGATAATCATACATTTTCTTGAAGCTCCTGACGCGTACTTTACGGTAGGACTATCACCGAAAGCCCATATTTAAAAAAAAATGTTCAGTACTAGTGGTCGACCAAGGCGATTCGTCGATTAATCAAGTCTTTGGTTTTTTGGCTGTAACTCCGAAAATAATGCACTTAGAAGGCTCTGCCTGCGATTTTTGTGATCCTCTTTCCGTCCTCTTTAGGCATGCGTAAGCACAAGTCGACCGGAAAACTTTCCAGTTTTTGCCGAAATAAAATGTAAGGGGCAAGTATCCCTTACCGTTTTCTCGATTTTCTTGAATTGCCTGTAACTTTCGAACCAGCGATCGAAACCTTTGACAGTAATACATTTTCTTGAAGCTCTTGACGCGTACTTTCAGATAGGACTATCACTGAAAGGCCATCTTCAAAAAAAAATTGTTTCAGCAGTAGTGGTCGACCAAGGCTATTCGTCGATTAATCAAGTCTTTGGTTTTTTGGCTGTAACTCCGAAAATAATGCACTTAGAAGGCTCTGCCTTCTATTTTTGTGATCCGCTTTCCGTCCCCTTTAAGCGTGCGTAAGCACAAGTCGACCGAAAATTTTTCCAGTTTTTGCCGAAATGAAATGTAAGGGATATGTATCCCTTACCGTTTTCTCGATTTTTTGAATCGCCTGTAACTTTCGAACCAGCGATCGAAACCTTTGATAGTCATACATTTTCCTGAAGCTCTTGACGCGTACTTCCAGATAGGACTATCAGCGAAAGCCCATCATCAAAAGAAATTGTTTCAGTACTAGTGGTCGACCAAGGCGATTCGTCGATTAATCAAGTCTTTGGTTTTTTGGCTGTAACTCCAAAAATAATGAACTTAGAAGGCTCTGCCTGCGATTTTTGTGATCCTCTTTCCGTCCTCTTTAGGCATGCGTAAGCACAAGTCGACCGAAAACCTTTCCAGTTTTTGCCGAAATAAAATGTAAGGGGCAAGTATCCCTTACCGTTTTTGATTTTCTTGAATTGCCTGTAACTTTCGAACCAGCGATCGAAACCTTTGATAATCATACATTTTCTTGAAGCTCTTTACGCGTACTTTGAGGTAGGACTATCAGCGAAAGCCCGTCTTCAAAAAAAATTGTTTCAGTGCTAGTGGTCGACCGAGGCGATTCGTCGATTAATCAAGTCTTTGGTTTTGTGGCTGTAACTCCGAAAATAATGCACTTAGAAGGCTCTGCCTGCGATTTTTGTGATCCTCTTTCCGTCCCCTTTAAGCGTGCGTAAGCACAAGTCGACCAAAAATTTTTCCAGTTTTTGCCAAAATGAAATGTAAGGGATACGTATCCCTTAACGTCTTCTCGATTTTCCTGAATCGCCTGTAACTTTCGAACCAGCGATCGAAACCTTTGATAATCATACATTTACTTGAAGCTCTTGACGCGTACTTTAAGGTAGGACTATCACCGAAAGCCCATATTTAAAAGAAAATGTTCAGTACTAGTGGTCGACCAAGGCGATTCGTCGATTAATCAAGTCTTTGGTTTTTTGGCTGTAACTCCGAAAATAATGCACTTAGAAGGCTCTGCCTGCGATTTTTCTGATCCTCTTTCCGTCCTCTTTAGGCATGCGTTCGCACAAGTCGACCGAAAATTTTTCCAGTTTTTGCCGAAATAAAATGTAAGGGGCAAGTATCCTTTAACGTTTTCTCGATTTTCTTGGATCGCCTGTAACTTTCGAACCAGCGATCGAAACCTTTGATAATTATACATTTTCTTGAAGCTCCTGACGCGTACTTTACGGTAGGACTATCACCGAAAGCCCATATTTAAAAAAAAATGTTCAGTACTAGTGGTCGACCAAGGCGATTCGTCGATTAATCAAGTCTTTGGTTTTTTGGCTGTAACTCCGAAAATAATGCACTTAGAAGGCTCTGCCTGCGATTTTTCTGATCCTCTTTCCGTCCTCTTTAGGCATGCGTTCGCACAAGTCGACCGAAAAACTTTCCAGTTTTTGCCGAAATAAAATGTAAGGGGCAAGTATCCCTTACCGTTTTTTGATTTTCTTGAGTCGCCTGTAACTTTCGAACCAGCGATCGAAACCTTTGATAATCGTACATGTTCTTGAAGCTCTTTACGCGTACTTTGAGGTAGGACTATCAGCGAAAGCCCATCTTTAAAAAAATGGTTTCTGTACTAGTGGTCGACCGAGTCGATTCGTCTATTAATCAAGTCTTTGGTTTTTTGGCTGTAACTCCGAAAATAATGCACTTAGAAGGCTCTGCCTGCGATTTTTGTGATCCTCTTTCCGTCCTCTTTAGGCATGCGTAAGCACAAGTCGACCGAAAAACTTTCCAGTTTTTGCCGAAATAAAATGTAAGGGGCAAGTATCCCTTACCGTTTTCTCGATTTTCTTGAATTGCCTGTAACTTTCGAACCAGCGATCGAAACCTTTGACAGTAATACATTTTCTTGAAGCTCTTGACGCGTACTTTCAGATAGGACTATCAGTGAAAGCCCATCATCAAAAAAAATTTGTTCAGTACTAGTGGTCGACCAAGGCGATTCGTCGATTAATCAAGTCTTTGGTTTTTTGGCTGTAACTCCAAAAATAATGCACTTAGAAGGCTCTGCCTGCGATTTTTGTGATCCACATTCCGTTCTCTGTAGGCATGCGTAAGCACAAGTCGAACGAAAAACTTTCCAGTTTTTGCCGAAATAAAATGTAAGGGGCAAGTATCCCTTACCGTTTTCTCGATTTTTTGAATCGCCTGTAACTTTCGAAACAGCGATCGAAACCTTTGATAATCATACATTTTCTTGAAGCTCTTGACGCGTTCTTTAACATAGGACTATCAGCGAAAGCCCGTCTTCAAAAAAAATTGTTTCAGTACTAGTGGTCGACCAAGGCGATTCGTCGATTAATAAAGTCTTTGGCTTTTGGCTGTAACTCCGAAAATAATGCACTTAAAAGGCTCTGCCTTCGATTTTTGTGATCCGCTTTCTGTCCCCTTTAAGCGTGCGTAAGCACAAGCCGACCGAAAATTTTTCCGGTCTTTGCCGAAATAAAATGTAAGGGGCAAGTATCCTTTAACGTTTTCTCGATTTTCTTGAATCGCCTGTAATTTTCGAACCAGCGATCGATACCTTTGATAATCATACATTTTCTTGAAGCTCCTGACGCGTACTTTACGGTAGGACTATCACCGAAAGCCCATATTTAAAAATAAATGTTCAGTACTAGTGGTCGACCAAGGCGATTCGTCGATTAATCAAGTCTTTGGTTTTTTGGCTGTAACTCCGAAAATAATGCACTTAGAAGGCTCTGCCTGCGATTTTTGTGATCCTCTTTCCGTCCTCTTTAGGCATGCGTAAGCACAAGTCGACCGGAAAACTTTCCAGTTTTTGCCGAAATAAAATGTAAGGGGCAAGTATCCCTTACCGTTTTCTCGATTTTCTTGAATTGCCTGTAACTTTCGAACCAGCGATCGAAACCTTTGACAGTAATACATTTTCTTGAAGCTCTTGACGCGTACTTTCAGATAGGACTATCACTGAAAGGCCATCTTCAAAAAAAAATTGTTTCAGCAGTAGTGGTCGACCAAGGCTATTCGTCGATTAATCAAGTCTTTGGTTTTTTGGCTGTAACTCCGAAAATAATGCACTTAGAAGGCTCTGCCTGCGGTTTTTGTGATCCTCTTTTCGCCTTCTTTAAGCGTTCGTAAGCACAAGTCGACCGAAACACTTTCGATTTTTTGCCGAAATAAAATGTAAGGAGTATGTATCCCTTACCGTTTCCTCGATTTTCTTTAATCGCCTGTTACTTTCGAACCAGCGATCGAAACCTTTGATAATCCCACATTTTCTTGAAGCAGTTGACGCGTTCTTTAACATAGGACTATCAGCGAAAGCCCGTCTTGAAAAAAAATTGTTTCAGTACTAGTGGTCGACCAAGGCGATTCGTCGATTAATCAAGTCTTTGGTTTTTTGGCTGTAACTCCAAAAATAATGCACTTAGAAGGCTCTGCCTGCGATTTTTGTGATCCACATTCCGTCCTCTTTAGGCATGCTTAAGCACAAGTCGACCGAAAAACTTTCCAGTTTTTGCCGAAATAAAATGTAAGGGGCAAGTATCCCTTACCGATTTCTCGATTTTCTTGAATTGCCTGTAACTTTCGAAACAGCGATCGAAACCTTTGATAATTCCACATTTTCTTGAAGCTGTTGACGCGTTCTTTAACATAGGACTATCAGCGAAAGCCCGTCTTCAAAAAAAATTGTTTCAGTACTAGTGGTCGACCAAGGCTATTCGTCGATTAATCAAGTCTTTGGTTTTTTGGCTGTAACTCCGAAAATAATGCACTTAGAAGGCTCTGCCTGCGGTTTTTGTGATCCTCTTTCCGTCTTCTTTAGGCGTGCGTAAGCACAAGTCGACCGAAACACTTTCAATTTTTTGCCGAAATAAAATGTAAGGAGTATGTATCCCTTACCGTTTCCTCGATTTTCTTTAATCGCCTGTTACTTTCGAACCAGCGATCAAAACCTTTGATAATTCCACATTTTCTTGAAGCTGTTGACGCGTTCTTTAACATAGGACTATCAGCGAAAGCCCGTCTTCAAAAAAAATTGTTTCAGTACTAGTGGTCGACCAAGGCGATTCGTCGGTTAATCAAGTCTTTGGTTTTTTGGCTGTAACTCCGAAAATAATGCACTTAGAAGGCTCTGCCTGCGATTTTTGTGATCCTCTTTCCGTCCCCTTTAAGCGTGCGTAAGCACAAGTCGACCGAAAATTTTTCCAGTTTTTGCCGAAATGAAATGTAAGGGATATGTATCCCTTAACGTCTTCTCGATTTTCCTGAATCGCCTGTAACTTTCGAACCAGCGATCGAAACCTTTGATAATCATACATTTACTTGAAGCTCTTGACGCGTACTTTAAGGTAGGACTATCACCGAAAGCCCATATTTAAAAGAAAATGTTCAGTACTAGTGGTCGACCAACGCGATTCGTCGATTAATCAAGTCTTTGGTTTTTTGGCTGTAACTCCGAAAATAATGCACTTAGAAGGCTCTGCCTTCGATTTTTGTGATCCGCTTTCCGTCCCCTTCAAGCGTGCGTAAGCACAAGTCGACCGAAAATTTTTCCAGTTTTTGCCGAAATAAAATGTAAGGGGCAAGTATCCTTTAACGTTTTCTCGATTTTCTTGGATCGCCTGTAACTTTCGAAACAGCGATCGAAACCTTTGAAAATCATACATTTTCTTGAAGCTCTTGACGCGTACTTTAAGGTAGGACTATCACCGAAAGGCCATATTTAAAAGAAAATGTTCAGTACTAGTGGTCGACCAACGCGATTCGTCGATTAATCATGTCTTTGGTTTTTTGGCTGTAACTCCGAAAATAATGCACTTAGAAGGCTCTGCCTTCGATTTTTGTGATCCGCTTTCTGTCCCCTTTAAGCGTGCGTAAGCACAAGTCGACCGAAAATTTTTCCAGTTTTTGCCGAAATAAAATGTAAGGGGCAAGTATCCTTTAACGTTTTCTCGATTTTCTTTAATCGCCTGTAACTTTCGAACCAGCGATCGAAACCTTTGATAGTCATACATTTTCTTGAAGCTCTTGACGCGTACTTTCAGATAGGACTATCAGCGAAAGCCCATCATCAAAAAAAATTGTTTCAGTACTAGTGGTCGACCAAGGCGATTCGTCGATTAATCAAGTCTTTGGTTTTTTGGCTGTAACTCCGAAAATAATGCACTTAGAAGGCTCTGCCTGCGATTTTTGTGATTCTCTTTCCGTCCTCTTTAGGCATGCGTAAGCACAAATCGACCGAAAAACTTTCCAGTTTTTGCCGAAATAAAATGTAAGGGGCAAGTATCCCTTACCGTTTTCTCGATTTTCTTGAGTCGCCTGTAACTTTCGAACCAGCGATCGAAACCTTTGAAAATCATACATGTTCTTGAAGCTCTTTACGCGTACTTTGAGGTAGGACTATCAGCGAAAGCCCGTCTCCAAAAAAAATTGTTTCAGTGCTAGTGGTCGACCGAGGCGATTCGTCGATTAATCAAGTCTTTGGTTTTTTGGCTGTAACTCCGAAAATAATGCACTTAGAAGGCTCTGCCTTCGATTTTTGTGATCCGCTTTCCGTCCCCTTTAAGCGTGCGTAAGCACAAGTCGACCGAAAATTTTTCCAGTTTTTGCCGAAATAAAATGTAAGGGGCAAGTATCCTTTAACGTTTTCTCGATTTTCTTTAATCGCCTGTAACTTTCGAACCAGCGATCGAAACCTTTGATAGTCATACATTTTCTTGAAGCTCTTGACGCGTACTTTCAGATAGGACTATCAGCGAAAGCCCATCATCAAAAAAAATTGTTTCAGTACTAGTGGTCGACCAAGGCGATTCGTCGATTAATCAAGTTTTTGGTTTTTTGGCTGTAACTCCGAAAATAATGCACTTAGAAGGCTCTGCCTGCGATTTTTGTGATTCTCTTTCCGTCCTCTTTAGGCATGCGTAAGCACAAATCGACCGAAAAACTTTCCAGTTTTTGCCGAAATAAAATGTAAGGGGCAAGTATCCCTTACCGTTTTCTCGATTTTCTTGAGTCGCCTGTAACTTTCGAACCAGCGATCGAAACCTTTGACAGTAATACATTTTCTTGAAGCTCTTGACGCGTACTTTAAGGTAGGACTATCAGTGAAAGCCCATCATCAAAAAAAATTGTTTCAGTACTAGTGGTCGACCAAGGCGATTCGTCGGTTAATCAAGTCTTTGGTTTTTTGGCAGTAACTCCGAAAATAATGCACTTAGGAGGCTCTGCCTGCGGTTTTTGTGATCCTCTTTCCATCCTCTTTAGGCATGCGTAAGCACAAGTCGACCGAAAAACTTTCCAGTTTTTGCCGAAATAAAATGTAAGGGGCAAGTATCCCTTACCGTTTTCTCGATTTTCTTGAATTGCCTGTAACTTTCGAAACAGCGATCGAAACCTTTGATAATCATACATTTTCTTGAAGCTCTTGACGCGTACTTTAAGGTAGGACTATCACCGAAAGCCCATGTTTAAAAAAAAATGTTCAGTACTAGTGGTCGACCAACGCGATTCGTCGATTAATCATGTCTTTGTTTTTTTGGCTGTAACTCCGAAAATAATGCACTTAGAAGGCTCTGCCTTCGATTTTTGTGATCCGCTTTCCGTCCCCTTTAAGCGTGCGTAAGCACAAGTCGACCGAAAATTTTCCAGTTTTTGCCGAAATAAAATGTAAGGGGCAAGTATCCCTTACCGTTTTTGATTTTCTTGAATTGCCTGTAACTTTCGAACCAGCGATCGAAACCTTTGATAATCATACATTTTCTTGAAGCTCTTTACGCGTACTTTGAGGTAGGACTATCAGCGAAAGCCCGTCTTCAAAAAAAATTGTTTCAGTGCTAGTGGTCGACCGAGGCGATACGTCGATTAATCAAGTCTTTGGTTTTTTGGCTATAACTCCGAAAATAATGCACTTAGAAGGCTCTGCCTGCGATTTTTGTGATCCTCTTTCCGTCCTCTGTAGGCATGCGTAAGCACAAGTCGAACGAAAAACTTTCAATTATTTGCCGAAATAAAATGTAAGGGGTATGTATCCCTAACCGTTTCCTCTTTTTTCTTTAATCGCCTGCTACTTTCGAACCAGCGGTCGAAACCTTTGATAGTCATACATTTTCGGGAAGCTCTTGATGCGTACTTCAAGATATTACTTTCAGCGACATCCCATCTTCAAAAAAAAATTGTTTCAGTAGTAGTGGTCGACCGAGGCGATTCGTCGATTAATCAAGTCTTTGGTTTTTTGGCTGTAACTCCGAAAATAATGCACTTAGAAGGCTCTGCCTGCGATTTTTGTGATTCTCTTTCCGTCCTCTTTAGGCATGCGTAAGCACAAATCGACCGAAAAACTTTCCAGTTTTTGCCGAAATAAAATGTAAGGGGCAAGTATCCCTTACCGTTTTCTCGATTTTCTTGAGTCGCCTGTAACTTTCGAACCAGCGATCGAAACCTTTGAAAATCATACATGTTCTTGAAGCTCTTTACGCGTACTTTGAGGTAGGACTATCAGCGAAAGCCCGTCTCCAAAAAAAATTGTTTCAGTGCTAGTGGTCGACCGAGGCGATTCGTCGATTAATCAAGTCTTTGGTTTTTTGGCTGTAACTCCGAAAATAATGCACTTAGAAGGCTCTGCCTTCGATTTTTGTGATCCTCTTTCCGTCGCCTTTAAGCGTGCGTAAGCACAAGTCGACCAAAAATTTTTCCAGTTTTTGCCGAAATGAAATGTAAGGGGCAAGTATCCTTTAACGTTTTCTCGATTTTCTTTAATCGCCTGTAACTTTCGAACCAGCGATCGAAACCTTTGATAGTCATACATTTTCTTGAAGCTCTTGACGCGTACTTTCAGATAGGACTATCAGCGAAAGCCCATCATCAAAAAAAATTGTTTCAGTACTAGTGGTCGACCAAGGCGATTCGTCGATTAATCAAGTTTTTGGTTTTTTGGCTGTAACTCCGAAAATAATGCACTTAGAAGGCTCTGCCTGCGATTTTTGTGATTCTCTTTCCGTCCTCTTTAGGCATGCGTAAGCACAAATCGACCGAAAAACTTTCCAGTTTTTGCCGAAATAAAATGTAAGGGGCAAGTATCCCTTACCGTTTTCTCGATTTTCTTGAATTGCCTGTAACTTTCGAACCAGCGATCGAAACCTTTGATAATCATACATTTTCTTGAAGCTCTTGACGCGTACTTTAAGGTAGGACTATCACCGAAAGCCCATATTTAAAAAAAAATGTTCAGTACTAGTGGTCGACCAAAGCGATTCGTCGATTAATCATGTCTTTGGTTTTTTGGCTGTAACTCCGAAAATAATGCACTTAGAAGGCTCTGCCTACGATTTTTGTGATCCGCTTTCCGTCCCCTTTAAGCGTGCGTAAGCACAAGTCGACCGAAAATTTTTCCAGTTTTTGCCGAAAAAAAAAGTAAGGGGCAAGTATCCTTTAACGTTTTCTCGATTTTCTTGAATCGCCTGTAACTTTCGAACCAGCGATCGAAACCTTTGATAGTCATACATTTTCTTGAAGCTCTGGACACGTACTTTCAGATAGGACTATCAGCGAAAGCCCATCATCAAAAAAAATTGTTTCAGTACTAGTGGTCGACCAAGGCGATTCGTCGATTAATCAAGTCTTTGGTTTTTGGGCTGTAACTCCGAAAATAATGCACGTAGAAGGCTCTGCCTGCGATTTTTGTGATCCTCTTTCCGTCCTCTTTAGGCATGCGTAAGCGCAAGTCGACCGAAAAACTTTCCAGTTTTTGCCGAAATGAAATGTAAGGGATATGTATCCCTTAACGTCTTCTCGATTTTCCTGAATCGCCTGTAACTTTCGAACCAGCGATCGATACCTTTGATAATCATACATTTTCTTGAAGCTCTTGACGCGTACTCTTTACGGTAGGACTATCACCGAAAACCCATATTTAAAAAGAAATGTTCAGTATTAGTGGTCGACCAAGGCGATTCGTCGATTAATCAAGTCTTTGGTTTGTTGGCTGTAACTCCGAAAATAATGCACTTAGAAGGCCCTGCCTTCGATTTTTGTGATCCGCTTTCCGTCCCCTTTAAGCGTGCGTAAGCACAAGTCGACCGAAAATTTTTCCACTTTTTGCCGAAATAAAATGTAAGGGGCAAGTATCCTTTAACGTTTTCTCGATTTTCTTGAATCGCCTGTAACTTTCGAACCAGCGATCGAAACCTTTGATAGTCATACATGTTCTTGATGCTCTTTACGCGTACTTTGAGGTAGGACTATCAGCGAAAGCCCGTCTCCAAAAAAAATTGTTTCAGTGCTAGTGGTCGACCAAGGCGATTCGTCGATTAATCAAGTCTTTGGTTTTTTTGGCTGTAACTCCAAAAATAATGAACTTAGAAGGCTCTGCCTGCGATTTTTGTGATCCGCTTTCCATCCCCTTTAAGCGTGCGTAAGCACAAGTCGACCGAAAATTTTTCCAGTTTTTGCCGAAATAAAATGTAAGGGGCAAGTATCCTTTAACGTTTTCTCGATTCTCTTGAATCGCCTGTAACTTTCGAACCAGCGATCGAAACCTTTGATAGTCATACATTTTCTTGAAGCTCTTGATGCGTACTTTCAGATAGGACTATCAGCGAAAGCCCATCATCAAAAAAAATTGTTTCAGTGCTAGTGGTCGACCGAGGCGATTCGTCGATTAATCAAGTCTTTGGTTTTTTGGCTGTAACTCCGAAAATAAGCACTTAGAAGGCTCTGCCTGCGATTTTTGTGATCCGCTTTCCGTCCCCTTTAAGCGTGCGTAAGCACAAGTCGACCGAAAATTTTTCCAGTTTTTGCCGAAATAAAATGTAAGGGGCAAGTATCCTTTAACGTTTTCTCGATTTTCTTGAATCGCCTGTAACTTTCGAACCAGCGATCGAAACCTTTGACAGTAATACATTTTCTTGAAGCTCTTGACGCGTACTTTCAGATAGGACTATCAATGAAAGCCCAACATCAAAAAAAATTCTTTCAGTACTAGTGGTCGACCAAGGCAATTCGTCGATTAATCAAGTCTTTGGTTTTTTGGCTGTAACTCCGAAAATAATGCACTTAGAAGGCTCTGCCTGCGATTTTGTGATCCTCTTTCCGTCCCCTTTAAGCGTGCGTAAGCACAAGTCGACCGAAAATTTTTCCAGTTTTTGCCGAAATAAAATGTAAGGGGCAAGTATCCTTTAACGTTTTCTAGATTTTCTTGAATTGCCTGTAACTTTCGAACCAGCGATCGAAACCTTTGATAATCATACATTTTCTTGAAGCTCTTTACGCGTACTTTGAGGTAGGACTATCAGCGAAAGCCCGTCTTCAAAAAAAATTGTTTCAGTGCTAGTGGTCGACCGAGGCGATTCGTCGATTAATCAAGTCTTTGGTTTTTTGGCTGTAACTCCGAAAATAATGCACTTAGAAGGCTCTGCCTGCGATTTTTGTGATCCTCTTTCCGTCCCCTTTAAGCGTGCGTAAGCACAAGTCGACCAAAAATTTTTCCAGTTTTTGCCGAAATGAAATGTAAGGGATACGTATCCCTTAACGTCTTCTCGATTTTCCTGAATCGCCTGTAACTTTCGAACCAGCGATCGAAACCTTTGATAATCATACATTTACTTGAAGCTCTTGACGCGTACTTTAAGGTAGGACTATCACCGAAAGCCCATATTTAAAAGAAAATGTTCAGTACTAGTGGTCGACCAAGGCGATTCGTCGATTAATCAAGTCTTTGGTTTTTTGGCTGTAACTCCGAAAATAATGCACTTAGAAGGCTCTGCCTGCGATTTTTCTGATCCTCTTTCCGTCCTCTTTAGGCATGCGTTCGCACAAGTCGACCGAAAATTTTTCCAGTTTTTGCCGAAATAAAATGTAAGGGGCAAGTATCCTTTAACGTTTTCTCGATTTTCTTGGATCGCCTGTAACTTTCGAACCAGCGATCGAAACCTTTGATAATCATACATTTTCTTGAAGCTCCTGACGCGTACTTTACGGTAGGACTATCACCGAAAGCCCATATTTAAAAAAAAATGTTCAGTACTAGTGGTCGACCAAGGCGATTCGTCGATTAATCAAGTCTTTGGTTTTTTGGCTGTAACTCCGAAAATAATGCACTTAGAAGGCTCTGCCTGCGATTTTTCTGATCCTCTTTCCGTCCTCTTTAGGCGTGCGTTCGCACAAGTCGACCGAAAAACTTTCCAGTTTTTGCCGAAATAAAATGTAAGGGGCAAGTATCCCTTACCGTTTTTTGATTTTCTTCAGTCGCCTGTAACTTTCGAACCAGCGATCGAAACCTTTGATAATCGTACATGTTCTTGAAGCTCTTTACGCGTACTTTGAGGTAGGACTATCAGCGAAAGCCCATCTTTAAAAAAATTGTTTCTGTACTAGTGGTCGACCGAGTCGATTCGTCTATTAATCAAGTCTTTGGTTTTTTGGCTGTAACTCCGAAAATAATGCACTTAGAAGGCTCTGCCTGCGATTTTTGTGATCCTCTTTCCGTCCTCTTTAGGCATGCGTAAGCACAAGTCGACCGAAAAACTTTCCAGTTTTTGCCGAAATAAAATGTAAGGGGCAAGTATCCCTTACCGTTTTCTCGATTTTCTTGAATTGCCTGTAACTTTCGAACCAGCGATCGAAACCTTTGACAGTAATACATTTTCTTGAAGCTCTTGACGCGTACTTTCAGATAGGACCATCAGTGAAAGCCCATCATCAAAAAAAATTTGTTCAGTACTAGTGGTCGACCAAGGCGATTCGTCGATTAATCAAGTCTTTGGTTTTTTGGCTGTAACTCCGAAAATAATGCACTTAGAAGGCTCTGCCTGCGATTTTTGTGATTCTCTTTCCGTCCTCTTTAGGCATGCGTAAGCACAAATCGACCGAAAAACTTTCCAGTTTTTGCCGAAATAAAATGTAAGGGGCAAGTATCCCTTACCGTTTTCTCGATTTTCTTGAGTCGCCTGTAACTTTCGAACCAGCGATCGAAACCTTTGAAAATCATACATGTTCTTGAAGCTCTTTACGCGTACTTTGAGGTAGGACTATCAGCGAAAGCCCGTCTCCAAAAAAAATTGTTTCAGTGCTAGTGGTCGACCGAGGCGATTCGTCGATTAATCAAGTCTTTGGTTTTTTGGCTGTAACTCCGAAAATAATGCACTTAGAAGGCTCTGCCTTCGATTTTTGTGATCCTCTTTCCGTCGCCTTTAAGCGTGCGTAAGCACAAGTCGACCGAAAATTTTTCCAGTTTTTGCCGAAATGAAATGTAAGGGGCAAGTATCCTTTAACGTTTTCTCGATTTTCTTTAATCGCCTGTAACTTTCGAACCAGCGATCGAAACCTTTGATAGTCATACATTTTCTTGAAGCTCTTGACGCGTACTTTCAGATAGGACTATCAGCGAAAGCCCATCATCAAAAAAAATTGTTTCAGTACTAGTGGTCGACCAAGGCGATTCGTCGATTAATCATGTCTTTGGTTTTTTGGCTGTAACTCCGAAAATAATGCACTTAGAAGGCTCTGCCTACGATTTTTGTGATCCGCTTTCCGTCCCCTTTAAGCGTGCGTAAGCACAAGTCGACCGAAAATTTTTCCAGTTTTTGCCGAAAAAAAAAGTAAGGGGCAAGTATCCTTTAACGTTTTCTCGATTTTCTTGAATCGCCTGTAACTTTCGAACCAGCGATCGAAACCTTTGATAGTCATACATTTTCTTGAAGCTCTTGACGCGTACTTTCAGATAGGACTATCAGCGAAAGCCCATCATCAAAAAAAATTGTTTCAGTACTAGTGGTCGACCAAGGCGATTCGTCGATTAATCAAGTCTTTGGTTTTTGGGCTGTAACTCCGAAAATAATGCACGTAGAAGGCTCTGCCTGCGATTTTTGTGATCCTCTTTCCGTCCTCTTTAGGCATGCGTAAGCGCAAGTCGACCGAAAAACTTTCCAGTTTTTGCCGAAATGAAATGTAAGGGATATGTATCCCTTAACGTCTTCTCGATTTTCCTGAATCGCCTGTAACTTTCGAACCAGCGATCGATACCTTTGATAATCATACATTTTCTTGAAGCTCTTGACGCGTACTTTACGGTAGGACTATCACCGAAAACCCATATTTAAAAAGAAATGTTCAGTATTAGTGGTCGACCAAGGCGATTCGTCGATTAATCAAGTCTTTGGTTTGTTGGCTGTAACTCCGAAAATAATGCACTTAGAAGGCCCTGCCTTCGATTTTTGTGATCCGCTTTCCGTCCCCTTTAAGCGTGCGTAAGCACAAGTCGACCGAAAATTTTTCCACTTTTTGCCGAAATAAAATGTAAGGGGCAAGTATCCTTTAACGTTTTCTCGATTTTCTTGAATCGCCTGTAACTTTCGAACCAGCGATCGAAACCTTTGATAGTCATACATGTTCTTGATGCTCTTTACGCGTACTTTGAGGTAGGACTATCAGCGAAAGCCCGTCTCCAAATAAAATTGTTTCAGTGCTAGTGGTCGACCAAGGCGATTCGTCGATTAATCAAGTCTTTGGTTTTTTGGCTGTAACTCCAAAAATAATGAACTTAGAAGGCTCTGCCTGCGATTTTTGTGATCCGCTTTCCATCCCCTTTAAGCGTGCGTAAGCACAAGTCGACCGAAAATTTTTCCAGTTTTTGCCGAAATAAAATGTAAGGGGCAAGTATCCTTTAACGTTTTCTCGATTCTCTTGAATCGCCTGTAACTTTCGAACCAGCGATCGAAACCTTTGATAGTCATACATTTTCTTGAAGCTCTTGATGCGTACTTTCAGATAGGACTATCAGCGAAAGCCCATCATCAAAAAAAATTGTTTCAGTGCTAGTGGTCGACCGAGGCGATTCGTCGATTAATCAAGTCTTTGGTTTTTTGGCTGTAACTCCGAAAATAAGCACTTAGAAGGCTCTGCCTGCGATTTTTGTGATCCGCTTTCCGTCCCCTTTAAGCGTGCGTAAGCACAAGTCGACCGAAACTTTTTCCAGTTTTTGCCGAAATAAAATGTAAGGGGCAAGTATCCTTTAACGTTTTCTCGATTTTCTTGAATCGCCTGTAACTTTCGAACCAGCGATCGAAACCTTTGACAGTAATACATTTTCTTGAAGCTCTTGACGCGTACTTTCAGATAGGACTATCAATGAAAGCCCAACATCAAAAAAAATTCTTTCAGTACTAGTGGTCGACCAAGGCAATTCGTCGATTAACCAAGTCTTTGGTTTTTTGGCTGTAACTCCGAAAATAATGCACTTAGAAGGCTCTGCCTGCGATTTTGTGATCCTCTTTCCGTCCCCTTTAAGCGTGCGTAAGCACAAGTCGACCGAAAATTTTTCCAGTTTTTGCCGAAATAAAATGTAAGGGGCAAGTATCCTTTAACGTTTTCTAGATTTTCTTGAATTGCCTGTAACTTTCGAACCAGCGATCGAAACCTTTGATAATCATACATTTTCTTGAAGCTCTTTACGCGTACTTTGAGGTAGGACTATCAGCGAAAGCCCGTCTTCAAAAAAAATTGTTTCAGTGCTAGTGGTCGACCGAGGCGATTCGTCGATTAATCAAGTCTTTGGTTTTTTGGCTGTAACTCCGAAAATAATGCACTTAGAAGGCTCTGCCTGCGATTTTTGTGATCCTCTTTCCGTCCCCTTTAAGCGTGCGTAAGCACAAGTCGACCAAAAATTTTTCCAGTTTTTGCCGAAATGAAATGTAAGGGATACGTATCCCTTAACGTCTTCTCGATTTTCCTGAATCGCCTGTAACTTTCGAACCAGCGATCGAAACCTTTGATAATCATACATTTACTTGAAGCTCTTGACGCGTACTTTAAGGTAGGACTATCACCGAAAGCCCATATTTAAAAGAAAATGTTCAGTACTAGTGGTCGACCAAGGCGATTCGTCGATTAATCAAGTCTTTGGTTTTTTGGCTGTAACTCCGAAAATAATGCACTTAGAAGGCTCTGCCTGCGAATTTTCTGATCCTCTTTCCGTCCTCTTTAGGCATGCGTTCGCACAAGTCGACCGAAAATTTTTCCAGTTTTTGCCGAAATAAAATGTAAGGGGCAAGTATCCTTTAACGTTTTCTCGATTTTCTTGGATCGCCTGTAACTTTCGAACCAGCGATCGAAACCTTTGATAATCATACATTTTCTTGAAGCTCCTGACGCGTACTTTACGGTAGGACTATCACCGAAAGCCCATATTTAAAAAAAAATGTCCAGTACTAGTGGTCGACCAAGGCGATTCGTCGATTAATCAAGTCTTTGGTTTTTTGGCTGTAACTCCGAAAATAATGCACTTAGAAGGCTCTGCCTGCGATTTTTCTGATCCTCTTTCCGTCCTCTTTAGGCATGCGTTCGCACAAGTCGACCGAAAAACTTTCCAGTTTTTGCCGAAATAAAATGTAAGGGGCAAGTATCCCTTACCGTTTTTTGATTTTCTTGAGTCGCCTGTAACTTTCGAACCAGCGATCGAAACCTTTGATAATCGTACATGTTCTTGAAGCTCTTTACGCGTACTTTGAGGTAGGACTATCAGCGAAAGCCCATCTTTAAAAAAATTGTTTCTGTACTAGTGGTCGACCGAGTCGATTCGTCTATTAATCAAGTCTTTGGTTTTTTGGCTGTAACTCCGACAATAATGCACTTAGAAGGCTCTGCCTGCGATTTTTGTGATCCTCTTTCCGTCCTCTTTAGGCATGCGTAAGCACAAGTCGACCGAAAAACTTTCCAGTTTTTGCCGAAATAAAATGTAAGGGGCAAGTATCCCTTACCGTTTTCTCGATTTTCTTGAATTGCCTGTAACTTTCGAACCAGCGATCGAAACCTTTGACAGTAATACATTTTTTTGAAGCTCTTGACGCGTACTTTCAGATAGGACTATCAGTGAAAGCCCATCATCAAAAAAAATTTGTTCAGTACTAGTGGTCGACCAAGGCGATTCGTCGATTAATCAAGTCTTTGGTTTTTTGGCTGTAACTCCAAAAATAATGCACTTAGAAGGCTCTGCCTGCGATTTTTGTGATCCACATTCCGTTCTCTGTAGGCATGCGTAAGCACAAGTCGAACGAAAAACTTTCCAGTTTTTGCCGAAATAAAATGTAAGGGGCAAGTATCCCTTACCGTTTTCTCGATTTTTTGAATCGCCTGTAACTTTCGAAACAGCGATCGAAACCTTTGATAATCATACATTTTCTTGAAGCTCTTGACGCGTTCTTTAACATAGGACTATCAGCGAAAGCCCGTCTTCAAAAAAAATTGTTTCAGTACTAGTGGTCGACCAAGGCGATTCGTCGATTAATAAAGTCTTTGGCTTTTGGCTGTAACTCCGAAAATAATGCACTTAAAAGGCTCTGCCTTCGATTTTTGTGATCCGCTTTCCGTCCCCTTTAAGCGTGCGTAAGCACAAGCCGACCGAAAATTTTTCCGGTCTTTGCCGAAATAAAATGTAAGGGGCAAGTATCCTTTAACGTTTTCTCGATTTTCTTGAATCGCCTGTAATTTTCGAACCAGCGATCGATACCTTTGATAATCATACATTTTCTTGAAGCTCCTGACGCGTACTTTACGGTAGGACTATCACCGAAAGCCCATATTTAAAAAAAAATGTTCAGTACTAGTGTTCGACCAAGGCGATTCGTCGATTAATCAAGTCTTTGGTTTTTTGGCTGTAACTCCGAAAATAATGCACTTAGAAGGCTCTGCCTGCGATTTTTGTGATCCTCTTTCCGTCCTCTTTAGGCATGCGTAAGCACAAGTCGACCGGAAAACTTTCCAGTTTTTGCCGAAATAAAATGTAAGGGGCAAGTATCCCTTACCGTTTTCTCGATTTTCTTGAATTGCCTGTAACTTTCGAACCAGCGATCGAAACCTTTGACAGTAATACATTTTCTTGAAGCTCTTGACGCGTACTTTCAGATAGGACTATCACTGAAAGGCCATCTTCAAAAAAAAATTGTTTCAGCAGTAGTGGTCGACCAAGGCGATTCGTCGATTAATCAAGTCTTTGGTTTTTTGGCTGTAACTCCGAAAATAATGCACTTAGAAGGCTCTGCCTGCGGTTTTTGTGATCCTCTTTTCGCCTTCTTTAAGCGTGCGTAAGCACAAGTCGACCGAAACACTTTCGATTTTTTGCCGAAATAAAATGTAAGGAGTATGTATCCCTTACCGTTTCCTCGATTTTCTTTAATCGCCTGTTACTTTCGAACCAGCGATCGAAACCTTTGATAATCCCACATTTTCTTGAAGCAGTTGACGCGTTCTTTAACATAGGACTATCAGCGAAAGCCCGTCTTGAAAAAAAATTGTTTCAGTACTAGTGGTCGACCAAGGCGATTCGTCGATTAATCAAGTCTTTGGTTTTTTGGCTGTAACTCCGAAAATAATGCACTTAGAAGGCTCTGCCTTCTATTTTTGTGATCCGCTTTCCGTCCCCTTTAAGCGTGCGTAAGCACAAGTCGACCGAAAATTTTTCCAGTTTTTGCCGAAATAAAATGTAAGGGGCAAGTATCCTTTAACGTTTTCTAGATTTTCTTGAATCGCCTGTAACTTTCGAACCAGCGATCGAAACCTTTGATAGTCATACATTTTCCTGAAGCTCTTGACGCGTACTTCCAGATAGGACTATCAGCGAAATCCCATCATCAAAAGAAATTGTTTCAGTACTAGTGGTCGACCAAGGCGATTCGTCGATTAATCAAGTCTTTGGTTTTTTGGCTGTAACTCCAAAAATAATGAACTTAGAAGGCTCTGCCTGCGATTTTTGTGATCCTCTTTCCGTCCTCTTTAGGCATGCGTAAGCACA
Organism: Anoplius nigerrimus; assembly: GCA_914767735.1. Lineage (NCBI taxonomy): Eukaryota > Metazoa > Arthropoda > Insecta > Hymenoptera > Pompilidae > Anoplius > Anoplius nigerrimus. Next base: position 133,110 of record OU612079.1, on the reverse strand, counting down.
AGTCGACCGAAAAACTTTCCAGTTTTTGCCGAAATAAAATGTAAGGGGCAAGTATCCCTTACCGTTTTTGATTTTCTTGAATTGCCTGTAACTTTCGAACCAGCGATCGAAACCTTTGATAATCATACATTTTCTTGAAGCTCTTTACGCGTACTTTGAGGTAGGACTATCAGCGAAAGCCCGTCTTCAAAAAAAATTGTGTCAGTGCTAGTGGTCGACCGAGGCGATACGTCGATTAATCAAGTCTTTGGTTTTTTGGCTATACCTCCGAAAATAATGCACTTAGAAGGCCCTGCCTGCGATTTTTGTGATCCTCTTTCCGTCCTCTGTAGGCATGCGTAAGCACAAGTCGAACGAAAAACTTTCAATTATTTGCCGAAATAAAATGTAAGGGGTATGTATCCCTAACCGTTTCCTCTTTTTTCTTTAATCGCCTGCTACTTTCGAACCAGCGGTCGAAACCTTTGATAGTCATACATTTTCGGGAAGCTCTTGATGCGTACTTCAAGATATTACTTTCAGCGACATCCCATCTTCAAAAAAAAATTGTTTCAGTAGTAGTGGTCGACCGAGGCGATTCGTCGATTAATCAAGTCTTTGGTTTTTTGGCTATACCTCCGAAAATAATGCACTTAGAAGGCCCTGCCTGCGATTTTTGTGATCCTCTTTCCGTCCTCTGTAGGCATGCGTAAGCACAAGTCGAACGAAAAACTTTCAATTATTTGCCGAAATAAAATGTAAGGGGTATGTATCCCTAACCGTTTCCTCTTTTTTCTTTAATCGCCTGCTACTTTCGAACCAGCGGTCGAAACCTTTGATAGTCATACATTTTCGGGAAGCTCTTGATGCGTACTTCAAGATATTACTTTCAGCGACATCCCATCTTCAAAAAAAAATTGTTTCAGTAGTAGTGGTCGACCGAGGCGATTCGTCGATTAATCAAGTCTTTGGTTTTTTGGCTGTAACTCCGAAAATAATGCACTTAGAAGGCTCTGCCTGCGATTTTTGTGATCCTCTTTCCGTCCCCTTTAAGCGTGCGTAAGCACAAGTCGACCGAAAATTTTTCCAGTTTTTGCCGAAATGAAATGTAAGGGATATGTATCCCTTAACGTCTTCTTGATTTTCCTGAACCGCCTGTAACTTTCGAACCAGCGATCGAAACCTTTGATAATCATACATTTTCTTGAAGCTCTTGACGCGTACTTTAAGGTAGGGCTATCACCGAAAGCCCATATTTAAAGAAAAATGTTCAGTACTAGTGGTCGACCAAGGCGATTCGTCGATTAATCAAGTCTTTGGTTATTTGGCTGTAACTCCGAAAATAATGCACTTAAAAGGCTCTGCCTTCGATTTTTGTGATCCTCTATCCGTCCTCTTTAAGCATGCGTAAGCACAGGTCGACCGAATCACTTTCCATTATTTGCCGAAATAAAATGTAAGGGGTATGTATCCCTTACCGTTTCCTCTTTTTTCTTTAATCGCCTGCTACTTTGGAACAAGCCGTCGAAACCTTTGATAGTCATACATTTTCGGGAAGCTCTTGATGCGTACTTCAAGATATTACTATCAGCGACATCCCATCTTCAAAAAAAAATTGTTTCAGTAGTAGTGGTCGACCGAGGCGATTCGTCGATTAATCAAGTCTTTGGTTTTTTGGCTGTAACTCCGAAAATAATGCACTTAGAAGGCTCTGCCTGCGATTTTTGTGATCCTCTTTCCGTCCCCTTTAAGCGTGCGTAAGCACAAGTCGACCGAAAATTTTTCCAGTTTTTGCCGAAATGAAATGTAAGGGGCAAGTATCCTTTAACGTTTTCTCGATTTTCTTTAATCGCCTGTAACTTTCGAACCAGCGATCGAAACCTTTGATAGTCATACATTTTCTTGAAGCTCTTGACGCATACTTTCAGATAGGACTATCAGCGAAAGCCCATCATCAAAAAAAATTGTTTCAGTACTAGTGGTCGACCAAGGCGATTCGTCGATTAATCAAGTCTTTGGTTTTTTGGCTGTAACTCCGAAAATAATGCACTTAGAAGGCTCTGCCTGCGATTTTTGTGATTCTCTTTCCGTCCTCTTTAGGCATGCGTAAGCACAAATCGACCGAAAAACTTTCCAGTTTTTGCCGAAATAAAATGTAAGGGGCAAGTATCCCTTACCGTTTTCTCGATTTTCTTGAGTCGCCTGTAACTTTCGAACCAGCGATCGAAACCTTTGATAATCATACATGCTCTTGATGCTCTTTACGCGTACTTTGAGGTAGGACTATCAGCGAAAGCCCGTCTCCAAAAAAAATTGTTTCAGTGCTAGTGGCCGACCGAGGCGATTCGTCGATTAATCAAGTCTTTGGTTTTTTGGCTGTAACTCCGAAAATAATGCACTTAGAAGGCTCTGCCTTCGATTTTTGTGATCCGCTTTCCGTCCCCTTTAAGCGTGCGTAAGCACAAGTCGACCGAAAATTTTTCCAGTTCTTGCCGAAATAAAATGTAAGGGGCAAGTATCCTTTAACGTTTTCTCGATTTTCTTTAATCGCCTGTAACTTTCGAACCAGCGATCGAAACCTTTGATAGTCATACATTTTCTTGAAGCTCTTGACGCGTACTTTCAGATAGGACTATCAGCGAAAGCCCATCATCAAAAAAAATTGTTTCAGTACTAGTGGTCGACCAAGGCGATTCATCGATTAATCAAGTTTTTGGTTTTTTGGCTGTAACTCCGAAAATAATGCACTTAGAAGGCTCTGCCTGCGATTTTTGTGATTCTCTTTCCGTCCTCTTTAGGCATGCGTAAGCACAAATCGACCGAAAAACTTTCCAGTTTTTGCCGAAATAAAATGTAAGGGGCAAGTATCCCTTACCGTTTTCTCGATTTTCTTGAGTCGCCTGTAACTTTCGAACCAGCGATCGAAACCTTTGACAGTAATACATTTTCTTGAAGCTCTTGACGCGTACTTTAAGGTAGGACTATCAGTGAAAGCCCATCATCAAAAAAAATTGTTTCAGTACTAGTGGTCGACCAAGGCGATTCGTCGGTTAATCAAGTCTTTGGTTTTTTGGCAGTAACTCCAAAAATAATGCACTTAGAAGGCTCTGCCTGCGATTTTTGTGATCCACTTTCCGTCCTCTGTAAGCATGCGTAAGCACAAGTCGAACGAAAAACTTTCCAGTTTTTGCCGAAATAAAATGTAAGGGGCAAGTATCCCTTACCGTTTTCTCGATTTTCTTGAATCGCCTGTAACTTTCGAACCAGCGATCGAAACCTTTGATAATTCCACATTTTCTTGAAGCTGTTGACGCGTTCTTTAACATAGGACTATCAGCGAAAGCCCGTCTCCAAAAAAAATTGTTTCAGTGCTAGTGGCCGACCGAGGCGATTCGTCGATTAATCAAGTCTTTGGTTTTTTGGCTGTAACTCCGAAAATAATGCACCTAGAAGGCTCTGCCTTCGATTTTTGTGATCCGCTTTCCATCCCCTTTAAGCGTGCGTAAGCACAAGTCGACCGAAAATTTTTCCAGTTCTTGCCGAAATAAAATGTAAGGGGCAAGTATCCTTTAACGTTTTCTCGATTTTCTTTAATCGCCTGTAACTTTCGAACCAGCGATCGAAACCTTTGATAGTCATACATTTTCTTGAAGCTCTTGACGCGTACTTTCAGATAGGACTATCAGCGAAAGCCCATCATCAAAAAAAATTGTTTCAGTACTAGTGGTCGACCAAGGCGATTCATCGATTAATCAAGTTTTTGGTTTTTTGGCTGTAACTCCGAAAATAATGCACTTAGAAGGCTCTGCCTGCGATTTTTGTGATCCTCTTTCCGTCCTCTTTAGGCATGCGTAAGCACAAGTCGACCGGAAAACTTTCCAGTTTTTGCCGAAATAAAATGTAAGGGGCAAGTATCCCTTACCGTTTTCTCGATTTTCTTGAATTGCCTGTAACTTTCGAACCAGCGATCGAAACCTTTGATAATCATACATTTTCTTGAAGCTCTTGACGCGTACTTTAAGGTAGGGCTATCACCGAAAGCCCATATTTAAAGAAAAATGTTCAGTACTAGTGGTCGACCAAGGCGATTCGTCGATTAATCAAGTCTTTGGTTTTTTGGCTGTAACTCCGAAAATAATGCACTTAAAAGGCTCTGCCTTCGATTTTTGTGATCCTCTATCCGTCCTCTTTAAGCATGCGTAAGCACAGGTCGACCGAAACACTTTCCATTATTTGCCGAAATAAAATGTAAGGGGTATGTATCCCTTACCGTTTCCTCTTTTTTCTTTAATCGCCTGCTACTTTCGAACCAGCCGTCGAAACCTTTGATAGTCATACATTTTCGGGAAGCTCTTGATGCGTACTTCAAGATATTACTATCAGCGACATCCCATCTTCAAAAAAAAATTGTTTCAGTAGTAGTGGTCGACCGAGGCGATTCGTCGATTAATCAAGTCTTTGGTTTTTTGGCTGTAACTCCGAAAATAATGCACTTAGAAGGCTCTGCCTGCGATTTTTGTGATCCTCTTTCCGTCCCCTTTAAGCGTGCGTAAGCACAAGTCGACCGAAAATTTTTCCAGTTTTTGCCGAAATGAAATGTAAGGGGCAAGTATCCTTTAACGTTTTCTCGATTTTCTTTAATCGCCTGTAACTTTCGAACCAGCGATCGAAACCTTTGATAGTCATACATTTTCTTGAAGCTCTTGACGCATACTTTCAGATAGGACTATCAGCGAAAGCCCATCATCAAAAAAAATTGTTTCAGTACTAGTGGTCGACCAAGGCGATTCGTCGATTAATCAAGTCTTTGGTTTTTTGGCTGTAACTCCGAAAATAATGCACTTAGAAGGCTCTGCCTGCGATTTTTGTGATTCTCTTTCCGCCCTCTTTAGGCATGCGTAAGCACAAATCGACCGAAAAACTTTCCAGTTTTTGCCGAAATAAAATGTAAGGGGCAAGTATCCCTTACCGTTTTCTCGATTTTCTTGAGTCGCCTGTAACTTTCGAACCAGCGATCGAAACCTTTGATAATCATACATGTTCTTGATGCTCTTTACGCGTACTTTGAGGTAGGACTATCAGCGAAAGCCCGTCTCCAAAAAAAATTGTTTCAGTGCTAGTGGCCGACCGAGGCGATTCGTCGATTAATCAAGTCTTTGGTTTTTTGGCTGTAACTCCGAAAATAATGCACCTAGAAGGCTCTGCCTTCGATTTTTGTGATCCGCTTTCCGTCCCCTTTAAGCGTGCGTAAGCACAAGTCGACCGAAAATTTTTCCAGTTCTTGCCGAAATAAAATGTAAGGGGCAAGTATCCTTTAACGTTTTCTCGATTTTCTTTAATCGCCTGTAACTTTCGAACCAGCGATCGAAACCTTTGATAGTCATACATTTTCTTGAAGCTCTTGACGCGTACTTTCAGATAGGACTATCAGCGAAAGCCCATCATCAAAAAAAATTGTTTCAGTACTAGTGGTCGACCAAGGCGATTCATCGATTAATCAAGTTTTTGGTTTTTTGGCTGTAACTCCGAAAATAATGCACTTAGAAGGCTCTGCCTGCGATTTTTGTGATTCTCTTTCCGTCCTCTTTAGGCATGCGTAAGCACAAATCGACCGAAAAACTTTCCAGTTTTTGCCGAAATAAAATGTAAGGGGCAAGTATCCCTTACCGTTTTCTCGATTTTCTTGAGTCGCCTGTAACATTCGAACCAGCGATCGAAACCTTTGACAGTAATACATTTTCTTGAAGCTCTTGACGCGTACTTTAAGGTAGGACTATCAGTGAAAGCCCATCATCAAAAAAAATTGTTTCAGTACTAGTGGTCGACCAAGGCGATTCGTCGGTTAATCAAGTCTTTGGTTTTTTGGCTGTAACTCCAAAAATAATGCACTTAGAAGGCTCTGCCTGCGATTTTTGTGATCCACTTTCCGTCCTCTGTATGCATGCGTAAGCACAAGTCGAACGAAAAACTTTCCAGTTTTTGCCGAAATAAAATGTAAGGGGCAAGTATCCCTTACCGTTTTCTCGATTTTCTTGAATCGCCTGTAACTTTCGAACCAGCGATCAAAACCTTTGATAATTCCACATTTTCTTGAAGCTGTTGACGCGTTCTTTAACATAGGACTATCAGCGAAAGCCCGTCTCCAAAAAAAATTGTTTCAGTGCTAGTGGCCGACCGAGGCGATTCGTCGATTAATCAAGTCTTTGGTTTTTTGGCTGTAACTCCGAAAATAATGCACCTAGAAGGCTCTGCCTTCGATTTTTGTGATCCGCTTTCCATCCCCTTTAAGCGTGCGTAAGCACAAGTCGACCGAAAATTTTTCCAGTTCTTGCCGAAATAAAATGTAAGGGGCAAGTATCCTTTAACGTTTTCTCGATTTTCTTTAATCGCCTGTAACTTTCGAACCAGCGATCGAAACCTTTGATAGTCATACATTTTCTTGAAGCTCTTGACGCGTACTTTCAGATAGGACTATCAGCGAAAGCCCATCATCAAAAAAAATTGTTTCAGTACTAGTGGTCGACCAAGGCGATTCATCGATTAATCAAGTTTTTGGTTTTTTGGCTGTAACTCCGAAAATAATGCACTTAGAAGGCTCTGCCTGCGATTTTTGTGATCCTCTTTCCGTCCTCTTTAGGCATGCGTAAGCACAAGTCGACCGGAAAACTTTCCAGTTTTTGCCGAAATAAAATGTAAGGGGCAAGTATCCCTTACCGTTTTCTCGATTTTCTTGAATTGCCTGTAACTTTCGAACCAGCGATCGAAACCTTTGACAGTAATACATATTCTTGAAGCTCTTGACGCGTACTTTCAGATAGGACTATCACTGAAAGGCCATCTTCAAAAAAAAATTGTTTCAGCAGTAGTGGTCGACCAAGGCTATTCGTCGATTAATCAAGTCTTTGGTTTTTTGGCTGTAACTCCGAAAATAATGCACTTAGAAGGCTCTGCCTGCGGTTTTTGTGATCCTCTTTTCGCCTTCTTTAAGCGTGCGTAAGCACAAGTCGACCGAAACACTTTCGATTTTTTGCCGAAATAAAATGTAAGGAGTATGTATCCCTTACCGTTTCCTCGATTTTCTTTAATCGCCTGTTACTTTCGAACCAGCGATCGAAACCTTTGATAATCCCACATTTTCTTGAAGCAGTTGACGCGTTCTTTAACATAGGACTATCAGCGAAAGCCCGTCTTGAAAAAAAATTGTTTCAGTACTAGTGGTCGACCAAGGCGATTCGTCGATTAATCAAGTCTTTGGTTTTTTGGCTGTAACTCCGAAAATAATGCACTTAGAAGGCTCTGCCTTCTATTTTTGTGATCCGCTTTCCGTCCCCTTTAAGCGTGCGTAAGCACAAGTCGACCGAAAAATTTTCCAGTTTTTGCCGAAATAAAATGTAAGGGGCAAGTATCCTTTAACGTTTTCTAGATTTTCTTGAATCGCCTGTAACTTTCGAACCAGCGATCGAAACCTTTGATAGTCATACATTTTCCTGAAGCTCTTGACGCGTACTTCCAGATAGGACTATCAGCGAAAGCCCATCATCAAAAGAAATTGTTTCAGTACTAGTGGTCGACCAAGGCGATTCGTCGATTAATCAAGTCTTTGGTTTTTTGGCTGTAACTCCAAAAATAATGCACTTAGAAGGCTCTGCCTGCGATTTTTGTGATCCACTTTCCGTCCTCTGTAAGCATGCGTAAGCACAAGTCGAACGAAAAACTTTCCAGTTTTTGCCGAAATAAAATGTAAGGGGCAAGTATCCCTTACCGTTTTCTCGATTTTCTTGAATCGCCTGTAACTTTCGAACCAGCGATCAAAACCTTTGATAATTCCACATTTTCTTGAAGCTGTTGACGCGTTCTTTAACATAGGACTATCAGCGAAAGCCCGTCTCCAAAAAAAATTGTTTCAGTGCTAGTGGCCGACCGAGGCGATTCGTCGATTAATCAAGTCTTTGGTTTTTTGGCTGTAACTCCGAAAATAATGCACCTAGAAGGCTCTGCCTTCGATTTTTGTGATCCGCTTTCCATCCCCTTTAAGCGTGCGTAAGCACAAGTCGACCGAAAATTTTTCCAGTTCTTGCCGAAATAAAATGTAAGGGGCAAGTATCCTTTAACGTTTTCTCGATTTTCTTTAATCGCCTGTAACTTTCGAACCAGCGATCGAAACCTTTGATAGTCATACATTTTCTTGAAGCTCTTGACGCGTACTTTCAGATAGGACTATCAGCGAAAGCCCATCATCAAAAAAAATTGTTTCAGTACTAGTGGTCGACCAAGGCGATTCATCGATTAATCAAGTTTTTGGTTTTTTGGCTGTAACTCCGAAAATAATGCACTTAGAAGGCTCTGCCTGCGATTTTTGTGATCCTCTTTCCGTCCTCTTTAGGCATGCGTAAGCACAAGTCGACCGGAAAACTTTCCAGTTTTTGCCGAAATAAAATGTAAGGGGCAAGTATCCCTTACCGTTTTCTCGATTTTCTTGAATTGCCTGTAACTTTCGAACCAGCGATCGAAACCTTTGACAGTAATACATATTCTTGAAGCTCTTGACGCGTACTTTCAGATAGGACTATCACTGAAAGGCCATCTTCAAAAAAAAATTGTTTCAGCAGTAGTGGTCGACCAAGGCTATTCGTCGATTAATCAAGTCTTTGGTTTTTTGGCTGTAACTCCGAAAATAATGCACTTAGAAGGCTCTGCCTGCGGTTTTTGTGATCCTCTTTTCGCCTTCTTTAAGCGTGCGTAAGCACAAGTCGACCGAAACACTTTCGATTTTTTGCCGAAATAAAATGTAAGGAGTATGTATCCCTTACCGTTTCCTCGATTTTCTTTAATCGCCTGTTACTTTCGAACCAGCGATCGAAACCTTTGATAATCCCACATTTTCTTGAAGCAGTTGACGCGTTCTTTAACATAGGACTATCAGCGAAAGCCCGTCTTGAAAAAAAATTGTTTCAGTACTAGTGGTCGACCAAGGCGATTCGTCGATTAATCAAGTCTTTGGTTTTTTGGCTGTAACTCCGAAAATAATGCACTTAGAAGGCTCTGCCTTCTATTTTTGTGATCCGCTTTCCGTCCCCTTTAAGCGTGCGTAAGCACAAGTCGACCGAAAAATTTTCCAGTTTTTGCCGAAATAAAATGTAAGGGGCAAGTATCCTTTAACGTTTTCTAGATTTTCTTGAATCGCCTGTAACTTTCGAACCAGCGATCGAAACCTTTGATAGTCATACATTTTCCTGAAGCTCTTGACGCGTACTTCCAGATAGGACTATCAGCGAAAGCCCATCATCAAAAGAAATTGTTTCAGTACTAGTGGTCGACCAAGGCGATTCGTCGATTAATCAAGTCTTTGGTTTTTTGGCTGTAACTCCAAAAATAATGAACTTAGAAGGCTCTGCCTGCGATTTTTGTGATCCTCTTTCCGTCCTCTTTAGGCATGCGTAAGCACAAGTCGACCGAAAACCTTTCCAGTTTTTGCCGAAATAAAATGTATGGGGCAAGTATCCCTTACCGTTTTTGATTTTCTTGAATTGCCTGTAACTTTCGAACCAGCGATCGAAACCTTTGATAATCATACATTTTCTTGAAGCTCTTTACGCGTACTTTGAGGTAGGACTATCAGCGAAAGCCCGTCTTCAAAAAAAATTGTTTCAGTGCTAGTGGTCGACCGAGGCGATACGTCGATTAATCAAGTCTTTGGTTTTTTGGCTATACCTCCGAAAATAATGCACTTAGAAGGCCCTGCCTGCGATTTTTGTGATCCTCTTTCCGTCCTCTGTAGGCATGCGTAAGCACAAGTCGAACGAAAAACTTTCAATTATTTGCCGAAATAAAATGTAAGGGGTATGTATCCCTAACCGTTTCCTCTTTTTTCTTTAATCGCCTGCTACTTTCGAACCAGCGGTCGAAACCTTTGATAGTCATACATTTTCGGGAAGCTCTTGATGCGTACTTCAAGATATTACTTTCAGCGACATCCCATCTTCAAAAAAAAATTGTTTCAGTTGTAGTGGTCGACCGAGGCGATTCGTCGATTAATCAAGTCTTTGGTTTTTTGGCTGTAACTCCGAAAATAATGCACTTAGAAGGCTCTGCCTGCGATTTTTGTGATCCTCTTTCCGTCGCCTTTAAGCGTGCGTAAGCACAAGTCGACCGAAAATTTTTCCAGTTTTTGCCGAAATGAAATGTAAGGGATATGTATCCCTTAACGTCTTCTTGATTTTCCTGAACCGCCTGTAACTTTCGAACCAGCGATCGAAACCTTTGATAATCATACATTTTCTTGAAGCTCTTGACGCGTACTTTAAGGTAGGGCTATCACCGAAAGCCCATATTTAAAGAAAAATGTTCAGTACTAGTGGTCGACCAAGGCGATTCGTCGATTAATCAAGTCTTTGGTTTTTTGGCTGTAACTCCGAAAATAATGCACTTAAAAGGCTCTGCCTTCGATTTTTGTGATCCTCTATCCGTCCTCTTTAAGCATGCGTAAGCACAGGTCGACCGAAACACTTTCCATTATTTGCCGAAATAAAATGTAAGGGGTATGTATCCCTTACCGTTTCCTCTTTTTTCTTTAATCGCCTGCTACTTTCGAACCAGCCGTCGAAACCTTTGATAGTCATACATTTTCGGGAAGCTCTTGATGCGTACTTCAAGATATTACTATCAGCGACATCCCATCTTCAAAGAAAAATTGTTTCAGTAGTAGTGGTCGACCGAGGCGATTCGTCGATTAATCAAGTCTTTGGTTTTTTGGCTGTAACTCCGAAAATAATGCACTTAGAAGGCTCTGCCTGCGATTTTTCTGATCCTCTTTCCGTCCTCTTTAGGCATGCGTTCGCACAAGTCGACCGAAAAACTTTCCAGTTTTTGCCGAAATAAAATGTAAGGGGCAAGTATCCCTTACCGTTTTTTGGTTTTCTTGAGTCGCCTGTAACTTTCGAACCAGCGATCGAAACCTTTGATAATCATACATTTTCTTGAAGCTCCTGACGCGTACTTTACGGTAGGACTATCACCGAAAGCCCATATTTAAAAAAAAATGTTCAGTACTAGTGGTCGACCAAGGCGATTCGTCGATTAATCAAGTCTTTGGTTTTTTGGCTGTAACTCCGAAAATAATGCACTTAGAAGGCTCTGCCTGCGATTTTTGTGATCCTCTTTCCGTCCTCTTTAGGCATGCGTAAGCACAAGTCGACCGAAAAACTTTCCAGTTTTTGCCGAAATAAAATGTAAGGGGCAAGTATCCCTTACCGTTTTCTCGATTTTCTTGAATTGCCTGTAACTTTCGAACCAGCGATCGAAACCTTTGACAGTAATACATTTTCTTGAAGCTCTTGACGCGTACTTTCAGATAGGACTATCAGTGAAAGCCCATCATCAAAAAAAATTTGTTCAGTACTAGTGGTCGACCAAGGCGATTCGTCGATTAATCAAGTCTTTGGTTTTTTGGCTGTAACTCCAAAAATAATGCACTTAGAAGGCTCTGCCTGCGATTTTTGTGATCCACATTCCGTTCTCTGTAGGCATGCGTAAGCACAAGTCGAACGAAAAACTTTCCAGTTTTTGCCGAAATAAAATGTAAGGGGCAAGTATCCCTTACCGTTTTCTCGATTTTTTGAATCGCCTGTAACTTTCGAAACAGCGATCGAAACCTTTGATAATCATACATTTTCTTGAAGCTCTTGTCGCGTTCTTTAACATAGGACTATCAGCGAAAGCCCGTCTTCAAAAAAAATTGTTTCAGTACTAGTGGTCGACCAAGGCGATTCGTCGATTAATAAAGTCTTTGGCTTTTGGCTGTAACTCCGAAAATAATGCACTTAAAAGGCTCTGCCTTCGATTTTTGTGATCCGCTTTCCGTCCCCTTTAAGCGTGCGTAAGCACAAGCCGACCGAAAATTTTTCCGGTTTTTGCCGAAATAAAATGTAAGGGGCAAGTATCCTTTAACGTTTTCTCGATTTTCTTGAATCGCCTGTAATTTTCGAACCAGCGATCGATACCTTTGATAATCATACATTTTCTTGAAGCTCCTGACGCGTACTTTACGGTAGGACTATCACCGAAAGCCCATATTTAAAAAAAAATGTTCAGTACTAGTGGTCGACCAAGGCGATTCGTCGATTAATCAAGTCTTTGGTTTTTTGGCTGTAACTCCGGAAATAATGCACTTAGAAGGCTCTGCCTGCGATTTTTGTGATCCTCTTTCCGTCCTCTTTAGGCATGCGTAAGCACAAGTCGACCGGAAAACTTTCCAGTTTTTGCCGAAATAAAATGTAAGGGGCAAGTATCCCTTACCGTTTTCTCGATTTTCTTGAATTGCCTGTAACTTTCGAACCAGCGATCGAAACCTTTGACAGTAATACATTTTCTTGAAGCTCTTGACGCGTACTTTCAGATAGGACTATCACTGAAAGGCCATCTTCAAAAAAAAATTGTTTCAGCAGTAGTGGTCGACCAAGGCTATTCGTCGATTAATCAAGTCTTTGGTTTTTTGGCTGTAACTCCGAAAATAATGCACTTAGAAGGCTCTGCCTTCTATTTTTGTGATCCGCTTTCCGTCCCCTTTAAGCGTGCGTAAGCACAAGTCGACCGAAAATTTTTCCAGTTTTTGCCGAAATAAAATGTAAGGGGCAAGTATCCTTTAACGTTTTCTAGATTTTCTTGAATCGCCTGTAACTTTCGAACCAGCGATCGAAACCTTTGATAGTCATACATTTTCCTGAAGCTCTTGACGCGTACTTCCAGATAGGACTATCAGCGAAAGCCCATCATCAAAATAAATTGTTTCAGTACTAGTGGTCGACCAAGGCGATTCGTCGATTAATCAAGTCTTTGGTTTTTTGGCTGTAACTCCAAAAATAATGAACTTAGAAGGCTCTGCCTGCGATTTTTGTGATCCTCTTTCCGTCCTCTTTAGGCATGCGTAAGCACAAGTCGACCGAAAACCTTTCCAGTTTTTGCCGAAATAAAATGTAAGGGGCAAGTATCCCTTACCGTTTTTGATTTTCTTGAATTGCCTGTAACTTTCGAACCAGCGATCGAAACCTTTGATAATCATACATTTTCTTGAAGCTCTTTACGCGTACTTTGAGGTAGGACTATCAGCGAAAGCCCGTCTTCAAAAAAAATTGTGTCAGTGCTAGTGGTCGACCGAGGCGATACGTCGATTAATCAAGTCTTTGGTTTTTTGGCTATACCTCCGAAAATAATGCACTTAGAAGGCCCTGCCTGCGATTTTTGTGATCCTCTTTCCGTCCTCTGTAGGCATGCGTAAGCACAAGTCGAACGAAAAACTTTCAATTATTTGCCGAAATAAAATGTAAGGGGTATGTATCCCTAACCGTTTCCTCTTTTTTCTTTAATCGCCTGCTACTTTCGAACCAGCGGTCGAAACCTTTGATAGTCATACATTTTCGGGAAGCTCTTGATGCGTACTTCAAGATATTACTTTCAGCGACATCCCATCTTCAAAAAAAAATTGTTTCAGTAGTAGTGGTCGACCGAGGCGATTCGTCGATTAATCAAGTCTTTGGTTTTTTGGCTATACCTCCGAAAATAATGCACTTAGAAGGCCCTGCCTGCGATTTTTGTGATCCTCTTTCCGTCCTCTGTAGGCATGCGTAAGCACAAGTCGAACGAAAAACTTTCAATTATTTGCCGAAATAAAATGTAAGGGGTATGTATCCCTAACCGTTTCCTCTTTTTTCTTTAATCGCCTGCTACTTTCGAACCAGCGGTCGAAACCTTTGATAGTCATACATTTTCGGGAAGCTCTTGATGCGTACTTCAAGATATTACTTTCAGCGACATCCCATCTTCAAAAAAAAATTGTTTCAGTAGTAGTGGTCGACCGAGGCGATTCGTCGATTAATCAAGTCTTTGGTTTTTTGGCTGTAACTCCGAAAATAATGCACTTAGAAGGCTCTGCCTGCGATTTTTGTGATCCTCTTTCCGTCGCCTTTAAGCGTGCGTAAGCACAAGTCGACCGAAAATTTTTCCAGTTTTTGCCGAAATGAAATGTAAGGGATATGTATCCCTTAACGTCTTCTTGATTTTCCTGAACCGCCTGTAACTTTCGAACCAGCGATCGAAACCTTTGATAATCATACATTTTCTTGAAGCTCTTGACGCGTACTTTAAGGTAGGGCTATCACCGAAAGCCCATATTTAAAGAAAAATGTTCAGTACTAGTGGTCGACCAAGGCGATTCGTCGATTAATCAAGTCTTTGGTTTTTTGGCTGTAACTCCGAAAATAATGCACTTAAAAGGCTCTGCCTTCGATTTTTGTGATCCTCTATCCGTCCTCTTTAAGCATGCGTAAGCACAGGTCGACCGAAACACTTTCCATTATTTGCCGAAATAAAATGTAAGGGGTATGTATCCCTTACCGTTTCCTCTTTTTTCTTTAATCGCCTGCTACTTTCGAACCAGCCGTCGAAACCTTTGATAGTCATACATTTTCGGGATGCTCTTGATGCGTACTTCAAGATATTACTATCAGCGACATCCCATCTTCAAAAAAAAATTGTTTCAGTAGTAGTGGTCGACCGAGGCGATTCGTCGATTAATCAAGTCTTTGGTTTTTTGGCTGTAACTCCGAAAATAATGCACTTAGAAGGCTCTGCCTGCGATTTTTGTGATCCTCTTTCCGTCCCCTTTAAGCGTGCGTAAGCACAAGTCGACCGAAAATTTTTCCAGTTTTTGCCGAAATGAAATGTAAGGGGCAAGTATCCTTTAACGTTTTCTCGATTTTCTTTAATCGCCTGTAACTTTCGAACCAGCGATCGAAACCTTTGATAGTCATACATTTTCTTGAAGCTCTTGACGCATACTTTCAGATAGGACTATCAGCGAAAGCCCATCATCAAAAAAAATTGTTTCAGTACTAGTGGTCGACCAAGGCGATTCGTCGATTAATCAAGTCTTTGGTTTTTTGGCTGTAACTCCGAAAATAATGCACTTAGAAGGCTCTGCCTGCGATTTTTGTGATTCTCTTTCCGCCCTCTTTAGGCATGCGTAAGCACAAATCGACCGAAAAACTTTCCAGTTTTTGCCGAAATAAAATGTAAGGGGCAAGTATCCCTTACCGTTTTCTCGATTTTCTTGAGTCGCCTGTAACTTTCGAACCAGCGATCGAAACCTTTGATAATCATACATGTTCTTGATGCTCTTTACGCGTACTTTGAGGTAGGACTATCAGCGAAAGCCCGTCTCCAAAAAAAATTGTTTCAGTGCTAGTGGCCGACCGAGGCGATTCGTCGATTAATCAAGTCTTTGGTTTTTTGGCTGTAACTCCGAAAATAATGCACCTAGAAGGCTCTGCCTTCGATTTTTGTGATCCGCTTTCCGTCCCCTTTAAGCGTGCGTAAGCACAAGTCGACCGAAAATTTTTCCAGTTCTTGCCGAAATAAAATGTAAGGGGCAAGTATCCTTTAACGTTTTCTCGATTTTCTTTAATCGCCTGTAACTTTCGAACCAGCGATCGAAACCTTTGATAGTCATACATTTTCTTGAAGCTCTTGACGCGTACTTTCAGATAGGACTATCAGCGAAAGCCCATCATCAAAAAAAATTGTTTCAGTACTAGTGGTCGACCAAGGCGATTCATCGATTAATCAAGTTTTTGGTTTTTTGGCTGTAACTCCGAAAATAATGCACTTAGAAGGCTCTGCCTGCGATTTTTGTGATTCTCTTTCCGTCCTCTTTAGGCATGCGTAAGCACAAATCGACCGAAAAACTTTCCAGTTTTTGCCGAAATAAAATGTAAGGGGCAAGTATCCCTTACCGTTTTCTCGATTTTCTTGAGTCGCCTGTAACATTCGAACCAGCGATCGAAACCTTTGACAGTAATACATTTTCTTGAAGCTCTTGACGCGTACTTTAAGGTAGGACTATCAGTGAAAGCCCATCATCAAAAAAAATTGTTTCAGTACTAGTGGTCGACCAAGGCGATTCGTCGGTTAATCAAGTCTTTGGTTTTTTGGCTGTAACTCCAAAAATAATGCACTTAGAAGGCTCTGCCTGCGATTTTTGTGATCCACTTTCCGTCCTCTGTAAGCATGCGTAAGCACAAGTCGAACGAAAAACTTTCCAGTTTTTGCCGAAATAAAATGTAAGGGGCAAGTATCCCTTACCGTTTTCTCGATTTTCTTGAATCGCCTGTAACTTTCGAACCAGCGATCAAAACCTTTGATAATTCCACATTTTCTTGAAGCTGTTGACGCGTTCTTTAACATAGGACTATCAGCGAAAGCCCGTCTCCAAAAAAAATTGTTTCAGTGCTAGTGGCCGACCGAGGCGATTCGTCGATTAATCAAGTCTTTGGTTTTTTGGCTGTAACTCCGAAAATAATGCACCTAGAAGGCTCTGCCTTCGATTTTTGTGATCCGCTTTCCATCCCCTTTAAGCGTGCGTAAGCACAAGTCGACCGAAAATTTTTCCAGTTCTTGCCGAAATAAAATGTAAGGGGCAAGTATCCTTTAACGTTTTCTCGATTTTCTTTAATCGCCTGTAACTTTCGAACCAGCGATCGAAACCTTTGATAGTCATACATTTTCTTGAAGCTCTTGACGCGTACTTTCAGATAGGACTATCAGCGAAAGCCCATCATCAAAAAAAATTGTTTCAGTACTAGTGGTCGACCAAGGCGATTCATCGATTAATCAAGTTTTTGGTTTTTTGGCTGTAACTCCGAAAATAATGCACTTAGAAGGCTCTGCCTGCGATTTTTGTGATCCTCTTTCCGTCCTCTTTAGGCATGCGTAAGCACAAGTCGACCGGAAAACTTTCCAGTTTTTGCCGAAATAAAATGTAAGGGGCAAGTATCCCTTACCGTTTTCTCGATTTTCTTGAATTGCCTGTAACTTTCGAACCAGCGATCGAAACCTTTGACAGTAATACATATTCTTGAAGCTCTTGACGCGTACTTTCAGATAGGACTATCACTGAAAGGCCATCTTCAAAAAAAAATTGTTTCAGCAGTAGTGGTCGACCAAGGCTATTCGTCGATTAATCAAGTCTTTGGTTTTTTGGCTGTAACTCCGAAAATAATGCACTTAGAAGGCTCTGCCTGCGGTTTTTGTGATCCTCTTTTCGCCTTCTTTAAGCGTTCGTAAGCACAAGTCGACCGAAACACTTTCGATTTTTTGCCGAAATAAAATGTAAGGAGTATGTATCCCTTACCGTTTCCTCGATTTTCTTTAATCGCCTGTTACTTTCGAACCAGCGATCGAAACCTTTGATAATCCCACATTTTCTTGAAGCAGTTGACGCGTTCTTTAACATAGGACTATCAGCGAAAGCCCGTCTTGAAAAAAAATTGTTTCAGTACTAGTGGTCGACCAAGGCGATTCGTCGATTAATCAAGTCTTTGGTTTTTTGGCTGTAACTCCGAAAATAATGCACTTAGAAGGCTCTGCCTGCGATTTTTGTGATCCGCTTTCCGTCCCCTTTAAGCGTGCGTAAGCACAAGTCGACCGAAAAATTTTCCAGTTTTTGCCGAAATAAAATGTAAGGGGCAAGTATCCTTTAACGTTTTCTAGATTTTCTTGAATCGCCTGTAACTTTCGAACCAGCGATCGAAACCTTTGATAGTCATACATTTTCCTGAAGCTCTTGACGCGTACTTCCAGATAGGACTATCAGCGAAAGCCCATCATCAAAAGAAATTGTTTCAGTACTAGTGGTCGACCAAGGCGATTCGTCGATTAATCAAGTCTTTGGTTTTTTGGCTGTAACTCCAAAAATAATGAACTTAGAAGGCTCTGCCTGCGATTTTTGTGATCCTCTTTCCGTCCTCTTTAGGCATGCGTAAGCACAAGTCGACCGAAAAACTTTCCAGTTTTTGCCGAAATAAAATGTAAGGGGCAAGTATCCCTTACCGTTTTTGATTTTCTTGAATTGCCTGTAACTTTCGAACCAGCGATCGAAACCTTTGATAATCATACATTTTCTTGAAGCTCTTTACGCGTACTTTGAGGTAGGACTATCAGCGAAAGCCCGTCTTCAAAAAAAATTGTTTCAGTGCTAGTGGTCGACCGAGGCGATACGTCGATTAATCAAGTCTTTGGTTTTTTGGCTATACCTCCGAAAATAATGCACTTAGAAGGCCCTGCCTGCGATTTTTGTGATCCTCTTTCCGTCCTCTGTAGGCATGCGTAAGCACAAGTCGAACGAAAAACTTTCAATTATTTGCCGAAATAAAATGTAAGGGGTATGTATCCCTAACCGTTTCCTCTTTTTTCTTTAATCGCCTGCTACTTTCGAACCAGCGGTCGAAACCTTTGATAGTCATACATTTTCGGGAAGCTCTTGATGCGTACTTCAAGATATTACTTTCAGCGACATCCCATCTTCAAAAAAAAATTGTTTCAGTAGTAGTGGTCGACCGAGGCGATTCGTCGATTAATCAAGTCTTTGGTTTTTTGGCTGTAACTCCGAAAATAATGCACTTAGAAGGCTCTGCCTGCGATTTTTGTGATCCTCTTTCCGTCGCCTTTAAGCGTGCGTAAGCACAAGTCGACCGAAAATTTTTCCAGTTTTTGCCGAAATGAAATGTAAGGGATATGTATCCCTTAACGTCTTCTTGATTTTCCTGAACCGCCTGTAACTTTCGAACCAGCGATCGAAACCTTTGATAATCATACATTTTCTTGAAGCTCTTGACGCGTACTTTAAGGTAGGGCTATCACCGAAAGCCCATATTTAAAGAAAAATGTTCAGTACTAGTGGTCGACCAAGGCGATTCGTCGATTAATCAAGTCTTTGGTTTTTTGGCTGTAACTCCGAAAATAATGCACTTAAAAGGCTCTGCCTTCGATTTTTGTGATCCTCTATCCGTCCTCTTTAAGCATGCGTAAGCACAGGTCGACCGAAACACTTTCCATTATTTGCCGAAATAAAATGTAAGGGGTATGTATCCCTTACCGTTTCCTCTTTTTTCTTTAATCGCCTGCTACTTTCGAACCAGCCGTCGAAACCTTTGATAGTCATACATTTTCGGGAAGCTCTTGATGCGTACTTCAAGATATTACTATCAGCGACATCCCATCTTCAAAGAAAAATTGTTTCAGTAGTAGTGGTCGACCGAGGCGATTCGTCGATTAATCAAGTCTTTGGTTTTTTGGCTGTAACTCCGAAAATAATGCACTTAGAAGGCTCTGCCTGCGATTTTTCTGATCCTCTTTCCGTCCTCTTTAGGCATGCGTTCGCACAAGTCGACCGAAAAACTTTCCAGTTTTTGCCGAAATAAAATGTAAGGGGCAAGTATCCCTTACCGTTTTTTGATTTTCTTGAGTCGCCTGTAACTTTCGAACCAGCGATCGAAACCTTTGATAATCATACATTTTCTTGAAGCTCCTGACGCGTACTTTACGGTAGGACTATCACCGAAAGCCCATATTTAAAAAAAAATGTTCAGTACTAGTGGTCGACCAAGGCGATTCGTCGATTAATCAAGTCTTTGGTTTTTTGGCTGTAACTCCGAAAATAATGCACTTAGAAGGCTCTGCCTGCGATTTTTGTGATCCTCTTTCCGTCCTCTTTAGGCATGCGTAAGCACAAGTCGACCGAAAAACTTTCCAGTTTTTGCCGAAATAAAATGTAAGGGGCAAGTATCCCTTACCGTTTTCTCGATTTTCTTGAATTGCCTGTAACTTTCGAACCAGCGATCGAAACCTTTGACAGTAATACATTTTCTTGAAGCTCTTGACGCGTACTTTCAGATAGGACTATCAGTGAAAGCCCATCATCAAAAAAAATTTGTTCAGTACTAGTGGTCGACCAAGGCGATTCGTCGATTAATCAAGTCTTTGGTTTTTTGGCTGTAACTCCAAAAATAATGCACTTAGAAGGCTCTGCCTGCGATTTTTGTGATCCACATTCCGTTCTCTGTAGGCATGCGTAAGCACAAGTCGAACGAAAAACTTTCCAGTTTTTGCCGAAATAAAATGTAAGGGGCAAGTATCCCTTACCGTTTTCTCGATTTTTTGAATCGCCTGTAACTTTCGAAACAGCGATCGAAACCTTTGATAATCATACATTTTCTTGAAGCTCTTGACGCGTTCTTTAACATAGGACTATCAGCGAAAGCCCGTCTTCAAAAAAAATTGTTTCAGTACTAGTGGTCGACCAAGGCGATTCGTCGATTAATAAAGTCTTTGGCTTTTGGCTGTAACTCCGAAAATAATGCACTTAAAAGGCTCTGCCTTCGATTTTTGTGATCCGCTTTCCGTCCCCTTTAAGCGTGCGTAAGCACAAGCCGACCGAAAATTTTTCCGGTTTTTGCCGAAATAAAATGTAAGGGGCAAGTATCCTTTAACGTTTTCTCGATTTTCTTGAATCGCCTGTAATTTTCGAACCAGCGATCGATACCTTTGATAATCATACATTTTCTTGAAGCTCCTGACGCGTACTTTACGGTAGGACTATCACCGAAAGCCCATATTTAAAAAAAAATGTTCAGTACTAGTGGTCGACCAAGGCGATTCGTCGATTAATCAAGTCTTTGGTTTTTTGGCTGTAACTCCGAAAATAATGCACTTAGAAGGCTCTGCCTGCGATTTTTGTGATCCTCTTTCCGTCCTCTTTAGGCATGCGTAAGCACAAGTCGACCGGAAAACTTTCCAGTTTTTGCCGAAATAAAATGTAAGGGGCAAGTATCCCTTACCGTTTTCTCGATTTTCTTGAATTGCCTGTAACTTTCGAACCAGCGATCGAAACCTTTGACAGTAATACATTTTCTTGAAGCTCTTGACGCGTACTTTCAGATAGGACTATCACTGAAAGGCCATCTTCAAAAAAAAATTGTTTCAGCAGTAGTGGTCGACCAAGGCTATTCGTCGATTAATCAAGTCTTTGGTTTTTTGGCTGTAACTCCGAAAATAATGCACTTAGAAGGCTCTGCCTTCTATTTTTGTGATCCGCTTTCCGTCCCCTTTAAGCGTGCGTAAGCACAAGTCGACCGAAAATTTTTCCAGTTTTTGCCGAAATAAAATGTAAGGGGCAAGTATCCTTTAACGTTTTCTAGATTTTCTTGAATCGCCTGTAACTTTCGAACCAGCGATCGAAACCTTTGATAGTCATACATTTTCCTGAAGCTCTTGACGCGTACTTCCAGATAGGACTATCAGCGAAAGCCCATCATCAAAATAAATTGTTTCAGTACTAGTGGTCGACCAAGGCGATTCGTCGATTAATCAAGTCTTTGGTTTTTTGGCTGTAACTCCAAAAATAATGAACTTAGAAGGCTCTGCCTGCGATTTTTGTGATCCTCTTTCCGTCCTCTTTAGGCATGCGTAAGCACAAGTCGACCGAAAACCTTTCCAGTTTTTGCCGAAATAAAATGTAAGGGGCAAGTATCCCTTACCGTTTTTGATTTTCTTGAATTGCCTGTAACTTTCGAACCAGCGATCGAAACCTTTGATAATCATACATTTTCTTGAAGCTCTTTACGCGTACTTTGAGGTAGGACTATCAGCGAAAGCCCGTCTTCAAAAAAAATTGTTTCAGTGCTAGTGGTCGACCGAGGCGATTCGTCGATTAATCAAGTCTTTGGTTTTTTGGCTGTAACTCCGAAAATAATGCACTTAGAAGGCTCTGCCTGCGATTTTTGTGATCCTCTTTCCGTCCCCTTTAAGCGTGCGTAAGCACAAGTCGACCAAAAATTTTTCCAGTTTTTGCCAAAATGAAATGTAAGGGATACGTATCCCTTAACGTCTTCTCGATTTTCCTGAATCGCCTGTAACTTTCGAACCAGCGATCGAAACCTTTGATAATCATACATTTACTTGAAGCTCTTGACGCGTACTTTAAGGTAGGACTATCACCGAAAGCCCATATTTAAAAGAAAATGTTCAGTACTAGTGGTCGACCAAGGCGATTCGTCGATTAATCAAGTCTTTGGTTATTTGGCTGTAACTCCGAAAATAATGCACTTAGAAGGCTCTGCCTGCGATTTTTCTGATCCTCTTTCCGTCCTCTTTAGGCGTGCGTTCGCACAAGTCGACCGAAAAACTTTCCAGTTTTTGCCGAAATAAAATGTAAGGGGCAAGTATCCCTTACCGTTTTTTGATTTTCTTCAGTCGCCTGTAACTTTCGAACCAGCGATCGAAACCTTTGATAATCGTACATGTTCTTGAAGCTCTTTACGCGTACTTTGAGGTAGGACTATCAGCGAAAGCCCATCTTTAAAAAAATTGTTTCTGTACTAGTGGTCGACCGAGTCGATTCGTCTATTAATCAAGTCTTTGGTTTTTTGGCTGTAACTCCGAAAATAATGCACTTAGAAGGCTCTGCCTGCGATTTTTGTGATCCTCTTTCCGTCCTCTTTAGGCATGCGTAAGCACAAGTCGACCGAAAAACTTTCCAGTTTTTGCCGAAATAAAATGTAAGGGGCAAGTATCCCTTACCGTTTTCTCGATTTTCTTGAATTGCCTGTAACTTTCGAACCAGCGATCGAAACCTTTGACAGTAATACATTTTCTTGAAGCTCTTGACGCGTACTTTCAGATAGGACCATCAGTGAAAGCCCATCATCAAAAAAAATTTGTTCAGTACTAGTGGTCGACCAAGGCGATTCGTCGATTAATCAAGTCTTTGGTTTTTTGGCTGTAACTCCAAAAATAATGCACTTAGAAGGCTCTGCCTGCGATTTTTGTGATCCACATTCCGTTCTCTGTAGGCATGCGTAAGCACAAGTCGAACGAAAAACTTTCCAGTTTTTGCCGAAATAAAATGTAAGGGGCAAGTATCCCTTACCGTTTTCTCGATTTTTTGAATCGCCTGTAACTTTCGAAACAGCGATCGAAACCTTTGATAATCATACATTTTCTTGAAGCTCTTGACGCGTTCTTTAACATAGGACTATCAGCGAAAGCCCGTCTTAAAAAAAAATTGTTTCAGTACTAGTGGTCGACCAAGGCGATTCGTCGATTAATAAAGTCTTTGGCTTTTGGCTGTAACTCCGAAAATAATGCACTTAAAAGGCTCTGCCTTCGATTTTTGTGATCCGCTTTCCGTCCCCTTTAAGCGTGCGTAAGCACAAGCCGACCGAAAATTTTTCCGGTCTTTGCCGAAATAAAATGTAAGGGGCAAGTATCCTTTAACGTTTTCTCGATTTTCTTGAATCGCCTGTAATTTTCGAACCAGCGATCGATACCTTTGATAATCATACATTTTCTTGAAGCTCCTGACGCGTACTTTACGGTAGGACTATCACCGAAAGCCCATATTTAAAAATAAATGTTCAGTACTAGTGGTCGACCAAGGCGATTCGTCGATTAATCAAGTCTTTGGTTTTTTGGCTGTAACTCCGAAAATAATGCACTTAGAAGGCTCTGCCTGCGATTTTTGTGATCCTCTTTCCGTCCTCTTTAGGCATGCGTAAGCACAAGTCGACCGGAAAACTTTCCAGTTTTTGCCGAAATAAAATGTAAGGGGCAAGTATCCCTTACCGTTTTCTCGATTTTCTTGAATTGCCTGTAACTTTCGAACCAGCGATCGAAACCTTTGACAGTAATACATTTTCTTGAAGCTCTTGACGCGTACTTTCAGATAGGACTATCACTGAAAGGCCATCTTCAAAAAAAAATTGTTTCAGCAGTAGTGGTCGACCAAGGCTATTCGTCGATTAATCAAGTCTTTGGTTTTTTGGCTGTAACTCCGAAAATAATGCACTTAGAAGGCTCTGCCTGCGGTTTTTGTGATCCTCTTTTCGCCTTCTTTAAGCGGTCGTAAGCACAAGTCGACCGAAACACTTTCGATTTTTTGCCGAAATAAAATGTAAGGAGTATGTATCCCTTACCGTTTCCTCGATTTTCTTTAATCGCCTGTTACTTTCGAACCAGCGATCGAAACCTTTGATAATCCCACATTTTCTTGAAGCAGTTGACGCGTTCTTTAACATAGGACTATCAGCGAAAGCCCGTCTTGAAAAAAAATTGTTTCAGTACTAGTGGTCGACCAAGGCGATTCGTCGATTAATCAAGTCTTTGGTTTTTTGGCTGTAACTCCAAAAATAATGCACTTAGAAGGCTCTGCCTGCGATTTTTGTGATCCACATTCCGTCCTCTTTAGGCATGCTTAAGCACAAGTCGACCGAAAAACTTTCCAGTTTTTGCCGAAATAAAATGTAAGGGGCAAGTATCCCTTACCGATTTCTCGATTTTCTTGAATTGCCTGTAACTTTCGAAACAGCGATCGAAACCTTTGATAATTCCACATTTTCTTGAAGCTGTTGACGCGTTCTTTAACATAGGACTATCAGCGAAAGCCCGTCTTCAAAAAATATTGTTTCAGTACTAGTGGTCGACCAAGGCTATTCGTCGATTAATCAAGTCTTTGGTTTTTTGGCTGTAACTCCGAAAATAATGCACTTAGAAGGCTCTGCCTGCGGTTTTTGTGATCCTCTTTCCGTCTTCTTTAGGCGTGCGTAAGCACAAGTCGACCGAAACACTTTCAATTTTTTGCCGAAATAAAATGTAAGGAGTATGTATCCCTTACCGTTTCCTCGATTTTCTTTAATCGCCTGTTACTTTCGAACCAGCGATCAAAACCTTTGATAATTCCACATTTTCTTGAAGCTGTTGACGCGTTCTTTAACATAGGACTATCAGCGAAAGCCCGTCTTCAAAAAAAATTGTTTCAGTACTAGTGGTCGACCAAGGCGATTCGTCGGTTAATCAAGTCTTTGGTTTTTTGGCTGTAACTCCGAAAATAATGCACTTAGAAGGCTCTGCCTGCGATTTTTGTGATCCTCTTTCCGTCCCCTTTAAGCGTGCGTAAGCACAAGTCGACCGAAAATTTTTCCAGTTTTTGCCGAAATGAAATGTAAGGGATATGTATCCCTTAACGTCTTCTCGATTTTCCTGAATCGCCTGTAACTTTCGAATCAGCGATCGAAACCTTTGATAATCATACATTTACTTGAAGCTCTTGACGCGTACTTTAAGGTAGGACTATCACCGAAAGCCCATATTTAAAAGAAAATGTTCAGTACTAGTGGTCGACCAACGCGATTCGTCGATTAATCAAGTCTTTGGTTTTTTGGCTGTAACTCCGAAAATAATGCACTTAGAAGGCTCTGCCTTCGATTTTTGTGATCCGCTTTCCGTCCCCTTCAAGCGTGCGTAAGCACAAGTCGACCGAAAATTTTTCCAGTTTTTGCCGAAATAAAATGTAAGGGGCAAGTATCCTTTAACGTTTTCTCGATTTTCTTGGATCGCCTGTAACTTTCGAAACAGCGATCGAAACCTTTGAAAATCATACATTTTCTTGAAGCTCTTGACGCGTACTTTAAGGTAGGACTATCACCGAAAGGCCATATTTAAAAGAAAATGTTCAGTACTAGTGGTCGACCAACGCGATTCGTCGATTAATCATGTCTTTGGTTTTTTGGCTGTAACTCCGAAAATAATGCACTTAGAAGGCTCTGCCTTCGATTTTTGTGATCCGCTTTCTGTCCCCTTTAAGCGCGCGTAAGCACAAGTCGACCGAAAATTTTTCCAGTTTTTGCCGAAATAAAATGTAAGGGGCAAGTATCCTTTAACGTTTTCTCGATTTTCTTTAATCGCCTGTAACTTTCGAACCAGCGATCGAAACCTTTGATAGTCATACATTTTCTTGAAGCTCTTGACGCGTACTTTCAGATAGGACTATCAGCGAAAGCCCATCATCAAAAAAAATTGTTTCAGTACTAGTGGTCGACCAAGGCGATTCGTCGATTAATCAAGTCTTTGGTTTTTTGGCTGTAACTCCGAAAATAATGCACTTAGAAGGCTCTGCCTGCGATTTTTGTGATTCTCTTTCCGTCCTCTTTAGGCATGCGTAAGCACAAATCGACCGAAAAACTTTCCAGTTTTTGCCGAAATAAAATGTAAGGGGCAAGTATCCCTTACCGTTTTCTCGATTTTCTTGAGTCGCCTGTAACTTTCGAACCAGCGATCGAAACCTTTGAAAATCATACATGTTCTTGAAGCTCTTTACGCGTACTTTGAGGTAGGACTATCAGCGAAAGCCCGTCTCCAAAAAAAATTGTTTCAGTGCTAGTGGTCGACCGAGGCGATTCGTCGATTAATCAAGTCTTTGGTTTTTTGGCTGTAACTCCGAAAATAATGCACTTAGAAGGCTCTGCCTTCGATTTTTGTGATCCGCTTTCCGTCCCCTTTAAGCGTGCGTAAGCACAAGTCGACCGAAAATTTTTCCAGTTTTTGCCGAAATAAAATGTAAGGGGCAAGTATCCTTTAACGTTTTCTCGATTTTCTTTAATCGCCTGTAACTTTCGAACCAGCGATCGAAACCTTTGATAGTCATACATTTTCTTGAAGCTCTTGACGCGTACTTTCAGATAGGACTATCAGCGAAAGCCCATCATCAAAAAAAATTGTTTCAGTACTAGTGGTCGACCAAGGCGATTCGTCGATTAATCAAGTTTTTGGTTTTTTGGCTGTAACTCCGAAAATAATGCACTTAGAAGGCTCTGCCTGCGATTTTTGTGATTCTCTTTCCGTCCTCTTTAGGCATGCGTAAGCACAAATCGACCGAAAAACTTTCCAGTTTTTGCCGAAATAAAATGTAAGGGGCAAGTATCCCTTACCGTTTTCTCGATTTTCTTGAGTCGCCTGTAACTTTCGAACCAGCGATCGAAACCTTTGACAGTAATACATTTTCTTGAAGCTCTTGACGCGTACTTTAAGGTAGGACTATCAGTGAAAGCCCATCATCAAAAAAAATGGTTTCAGTACTAGTGGTCGACCAAGGCGATTCGTCGGTTAATCAAGTCTTTGGTTTTTTGGCAGTAACTCCGAAAATAATGCACTTAGGAGGCTCTGCCTGCGGTTTTTGTGATCCTCTTTCCATCCTCTTTAGGCATGCGTAAGCACAAGTCGACCGAAAAACTTTCCAGTTTTTGCCGAAATAAAATGTAAGGGGCAAGTATCCCTTACCGTTTTCTCGATTTTCTTGAATTGCCTGTAACTTTCGAAACAGCGATCGAAACCTTTGATAATCATACATTTTCTTGAAGCTCTTTACGCGTACTTTGAGGTAGGACTATCAGCGAAAGCCCGTCTTCAAAAAAAATTGTTTCAGTGCTAGTGGTCGACCGAGGCGATACGTCGATTAATCAAGTCTTTGGTTTTTTGGCTATAACTCCGAAAATAATGCACTTAGAAGGCTCTGCCTGCGATTTTTGTGATCCTCTTTCCGTCCTCTGTAGGCATGCGTAAGCACAAGTCGAACGAAAAACTTTCAATTATTTGCCGAAATAAAATGTAAGGGGTATGTATCCCTAACCGTTTCCTCTTTTTTCTTTAATCGCCTGCTACTTTCGAACCAGCGGTCGAAACATTTGATAGTCATACATTTTCGGGAAGCTCTTGATGCGTACTTCAAGATATTACTTTCAGCGACATCCCATCTTCAAAAAAAAATTGTTTCAGTAGTAGTGGTCGACCGAGGCGATTCGTCGATTAATCAAGTCTTTGGTTTTTTGGCTGTAACTCCGAAAATAATGCACTTAGAAGGCTCTGCCTGCGATTTTTGTGATTCTCTTTCCGTCCTCTTTAGGCATGCGTAAGCACAAATCGACCGAAAAACTTTCCAGTTTTTGCCGAAATAAAATGTAAGGGGCAAGTATCCCTTACCGTTTTCTCGATTTTCTTGAGTCGCCTGTAACTTTCGAACCAGCGATCGAAACCTTTGAAAATCATACATGTTCTTGAAGCTCTTTACGCGTACTTTGAGGTAGGACTATCAGCGAAAGCCCGTCTCCAAAAAAAATTGTTTCAGTGCTAGTGGTCGACCGAGGCGATTCGTCGATTAATCAAGTCTTTGGTTTTTTGGCTGTAACTCCGAAAATAATGCACTTAGAAGGCTCTGCCTTCGATTTTTGTGATCCTCTTTCCGTCGCCTTTAAGCGTGCGTAAGCACAAGTCGACCGAAAATTTTTCCAGTTTTTGCCGAAATGAAATGTAAGGGATATGTATTCCTTACCGTTTCCTCGATTTTCTTTAATCGCCTGTAACTTTCGAACCAGCGATCGAAACCTTTGATAGTCATACATTTTCTTGAAGCTCTTGACGCGTACTTTCAGATAGGACTATCAGCGAAAGCCCATCATCAAAAAAAATTGTTTCAGTACTAGTGGTCGACCAAGGCGATTCGTCGATTAATCAAGTTTTTGGTTTTTTGGCTGTAACTCCGAAAATAATGCACTTAGAAGGCTCTGCCTGCGATTTTTGTGATTCTCTTTCCGTCCTCTTTAGGCATGCGTAAGCACAAATCGACCGAAAAACTTTCCAGTTTTTGCCGAAATAAAATGTAAGGGGCAAGTATCCCTTACCGTTTTCTCGATTTTCTTGAATTGCCTGTAACTTTCGAACCAGCGATCGAAACCTTTGATAATCATACATTTTCTTGAAGCTCTTGACGCGTACTTTAAGGTAGGACTATCACCGAAAGCCCATATTTAAAAAAAAATGTTCAGTACTAGTGGTCGACCAAAGCGATTCGTCGATTAATCATGTCTTTGGTTTTTTGGCTGTAACTCCGAAAATAATGCACTTAGAAGGCTCTGCCTACGATTTTTGTGATCCGCCTTCCGTCCCCTTTAAGCGTGCGTAAGCACAAGTCGACCGAAAATTTTTCCAGTTTTTGCCGAAAAAAAAAGTAAGGGGCAAGTATCCTTTAACGTTTTCTCGATTTTCTTGAATCGCCTGTAACTTTCGAACCAGCGATCGAAACCTTTGATAGTCATACATTTTCTTGAAGCTCTTGACGCGTACTTTCAGATAGGACTATCAGCGAAAGCCCATCATCAAAAAAAATTGTTTCAGTACTAGTGGTCGACCAAGGCGATTCGTCGATTAATCAAGTCTTTGGTTTTTGGGCTGTAACTCCGAAAATAATGCACGTAGAAGGCTCTGCCTGCGATTTTTGTGATCCTCTTTCCGTCCTCATTAGGCATGCGTAAGCGCAAGTCGACCGAAAAACTTTCCAGTTTTTGCCGAAATGAAATGTAAGGGATATGTATCCCTTAACGTCTTCTCGATTTTCCTGAATCGCCTGTAACTTTCGAACCAGCGATCGATACCTTTGATAATCATACATTTTCTTGAAGCTCTTGACGCGTACTTTACGGTAGGACTATCACCGAAAACCCATATTTAAAAAAAAATGTTCAGTATTAGTGGTCGACCAAGGCGATTCGTCGATTAATCAAGTCTTTGGTTTGTTGGCTGTAACTCCGAAAATAATGCACTTAGAAGGCACTGCCTCCGATTTTTGTGATCCGCTTTCCGTCCCCTTTAAGCGTGCGTAAGCACAAGTCGACCGAAAATTTTTCCACTTTTTGCCGAAATAAAATGTAAGGGGCAAGTATCCTTTAACGTTTTCTCGATTTTCTTGAATCGCCTGTAACTTTCGAACCAGCGATCGAAACCTTTGATAGTCATACATGTTCTTGATGCTCTTTACGCGTACTTTGAGGTAGGACTATCAGCGAAAGCCCGTCTCCAAAAAAAATTGTTTCAGTGCTAGTGGTCGACCAAGGCGATTCGTCGATTAATCAAGTCTTTGGTTTTTTGGCTGTCACCCCAAAAATAATGAACTTAGATGGCTCTGCCTGCGATTTTTGTGATCCGCTTTCCGTCCCCTTTAAGCGTGCGTAAGCACAAGTCGACCGAAAATTTTTCCAGTTTTTGCCGAAATAAAATGTAAGGGGCAAGTATCCTTTAACGTTTTCTCGATTCTCTTGAATCGCCTGTAACTTTCGAACCAGCGATCGAAACCTTTGATAGTCATACATTTTCTTGAAGCTCTTGATGCGTACTTTCAGATAGGACTATCAGCGAAAGCCCATCATCAAAAAAAATTGTTTCAGTGCTAGTGGTCGACCGAGGCGATTCGTCGATTAATCAAGTCTTTGGTTTTTTGGCTGTAACTCCGAAAATAAGCACTTAGAAGGCTCTGCCTGCGATTTTTGTGATCCGCTTTCCGTCCCCTTTAAGCGTGCGTAAGCACAAGTCGACCGAAAATTTTTCCAGTTTTTGCCGAAATAAAATGTAAGGGGCAAGTATCCTTTAACGTTTTCTCGATTTTCTTGAATCGCCTGTAACTTTCGAACCAGCGATCGAAACCTTTGACAGTAATACATTTTCTTGAAGCTCTTGACGCGTACTTTCAGATAGGACTATCAATGAAAGCCCAACATCAAAAAAAATTCTTTCAGTACTAGTGGTCGACCAAGGCAATTCGTCGATTAACCAAGTCTTTGGTTTTTTGGCTGTAACTCCGAAAATAATGCACTTAGAAGGCTCTGCCTGCGATTTTGTGATCCTCTTTCCGTCCCCTTTAAGCGTGCGTAAGCACAAGTCGACCGAAAATTTTTCCAGTTTTTGCCGAAATAAAATGTAAGGGGCAAGTATCCTTTAACGTTTTCTAGATTTTCTTGAATTGCCTGTAACTTTCGAACCAGCGATCGAAACCTTTGATAATCATACATTTTCTTGAAGCTCTTTACGCGTACTTTGAGGTAGGACTATCAGCGAAAGCCCGTCTTCAAAAAAAATTGTTTCAGTGCTAGTGGTCGACCGAGGCGATTCGTCGATTAATCAAGTCTTTGGTTTTTTGGCTGTAACTCCGAAAATAATGCACTTAGAAGGCTCTGCCTGCGATTTTTGTGATCCTCTTTCCGTCCCCTTTAAGCGTGCGTAAGCACAAGTCGACCAAAAATTTTTCCAGTTTTTGCCGAAATGAAATGTAAGGGATACGTATCCCTTAACGTCTTCTCGATTTTCCTGAATCGCCTGTAACTTTCGAACCAGCGATCGAAACCTTTGATAATCATACATTTACTTGAAGCTCTTGACGCGTACTTTAAGGTAGGACTATCACCGAAAGCCCATATTTAAAAGAAAATGTTCAGTACTAGTGGTCGACCAAGGCGATTCGTCGATTAATCAAGTCTTTGGTTTTTTGGCTGTAACTCCGAAAATAATGCACTTAGAAGGCTCTGCCTGCGATTTTTCTGATCCTCTTTCCGTCCTCTTTAGGCATGCGTTCGCACAAGTCGACCGAAAATTTTTCCAGTTTTTGCCGAAATAAAATGTAAGGGGCAAGTATCCTTTAACGTTTTCTCGATTTTCTTGGATCGCCTGTAACTTTCGAACCAGCGATCGAAACCTTTGATAATCATACATTTTCTTGAAGCTCCTGACGCGTACTTTACGGTAGGACTATCACCGAAAGCCCATATTTAAAAAAAAATGTTCAGTACTAGTGGTCGACCAAGGCGATTCGTCGATTAATCAAGTCTTTGGTTTTTTGGCTGTAACTCCGAAAATAATGCACTTAGAAGGCTCTGCCTGCGATTTTTCTGATCCTCTTTCCGTCCTCTTTAGGCGTGCGTTCGCACAAGTCGACCGAAAAACTTTCCAGTTTTTGCCGAAATAAAATGTAAGGGGCAAGTATCCCTTACCGTTTTTTGATTTTCTTGAGTCGCCTGTAACTTTCGAACCAGCGATCGAAACCTTTGATAATCGTACATGTTCTTGAAGCTCTTTACGCGTACTTTGAGGTAGGACTATCAGCGAAAGCCCATCTTTAAAAAAATTGTTTCTGTACTAGTGGTCGACCGAGTCGATTCGTCTATTAATCAAGTCTTTGGTTTTTTGGCTGTAACTCCGAAAATAATGCACTTAGAAGGCTCTGCCTGCGATTTTTGTGATCCTCTTTCCGTCCTCTTTAGGCATGCGTAAGCACAAGTCGACCGAAAAACTTTCCAGTTTTTGCCGAAATAAAATGTAAGGGGCAAGTATCCCTTACCGTTTTCTCGATTTTCTTGAATTGCCTGTAACTTTCGAACCAGCGATCGAAACCTTTGACAGTAATACATTTTCTTGAAGCTCTTGACGCGTACTTTCAGATAGGACCATCAGTGAAAGCCCATCATCAAAAAAAATTTGTTCAGTACTAGTGGTCGACCAAGGCGATTCGTCGATTAATCAAGTCTTTGGTTTTTTGGCTGTAACTCCGAAAATAATGCACTTAGAAGGCTCTGCCTGCGATTTTTGTGATTCTCTTTCCGTCCTCTTTAGGCATGCGTAAGCACAAATCGACCGAAAAACTTTCCAGTTTTTGCCGAAATAAAATGTAAGGGGCAAGTATCCCTTACCGTTTTCTCGATTTTCTTGAGTCGCCTGTAACTTTCGAACCAGCGATCGAAACCTTTGAAAATCATACATGTTCTTGAAGCTCTTTACGCGTACTTTGAGGTAGGACTATCAGCGAAAGCCCGTCTCCAAAAAAAATTGTTTCAGTGCTAGTGGTCGACCGAGGCGATTCGTCGATTAATCAAGTCTTTGGTTTTTTGGCTGTAACTCCGAAAATAATGCACTTAGAAGGCTCTGCCTTCGATTTTTGTGATCCTCTTTCCGTGGCCTTTAAGCGTGCGTAAGCACAAGTCGACCGAAAATTTTTCCAGTTTTTGCCGAAATGAAATGTAAGGGGCAAGTATCCTTTAACGTTTTCTCGATTTTCTTTAATCGCCTGTAACTTTCGAACCAGCGATCGAAACCTTTGATAGTCATACATTTTCTTGAAGCTCTTGACGCGTACTTTCAGATAGGACTATCAGCGAAAGCCCATCATCAAAAAAAATTGTTTCAGTACTAGTGGTCGACCAAGGCGATTCGTCGATTAATCATGTCTTTGGTTTTTTGGCTGTAACTCCGAAAATAATGCACTTAGAAGGCTCTGCCTACGATTTTTGTGATCCGCTTTCCGTCCCCTTTAAGCGTGCGTAAGCACAAGTCGACCGAAAATTTTTCCAGTTTTTGCCGAAAAAAAAAGTAAGGGGCAAGTATCCTTTAACGTTTTCTCGATTTTCTTGAATCGCCTGTAACTTTCGAACCAGCGATCGAAACCTTTGATAGTCATACATTTTCTTGAAGCTCTTGACGCGTACTTTCAGATAGGACTATCAGCGAAAGCCCATCATCAAAAAAAATTGTTTCAGTACTAGTGGTCGACCAAGGCGATTCGTCGATTAATCAAGTCTTTGGTTTTTGGGCTGTAACTCCGAAAATAATGCACGTAGAAGGCTCTGCCTGCGATTTTTGTGATCCTCTTTCCGTCCTCATTAGGCATGCGTAAGCGCAAGTCGACCGAAAAACTTTCCAGTTTTTGCCGAAATGAAATGTAAGGGATATGTATCCCTTAACGTCTTCTCGATTTTCCTGAATCGCCTGTAACTTTCGAACCAGCGATCGATACCTTTGATAATCATACATTTTCTTGAAGCTCTTGACGCGTACTTTACGGTAGGACTATCACCGAAAACCCATATTTAAAAAGAAATGTTCAGTATTAGTGGTCGACCAAGGCGATTCGTCGATTAATCAAGTCTTTGGTTTGTTGGCTGTAACTCCGAAAATAATGCACTTAGAAGGCCCTGCCTTCGATTTTTGTGATCCGCTTTCCGTCCCCTTTAAGCGTGCGTAAGCACAAGTCGACCGAAAATTTTTCCACTTTTTGCCGAAATAAAATGTAAGGGGCAAGTATCCTTTAACGTTTTCTCGATTTTCTTGAATCGCCTGTAACTTTCGAACCAGCGATCGAAACCTTTGATAGTCATACATGTTCTTGATGCTCTTTACGCGTACTTTGAGGTAGGACTATCAGCGAAAGCCCGTCTCCAAAAAAAATTGTTTCAGTGCTAGTGGTCGACCAAGGCGATTCGTCGATTAATCAAGTCTTTGGTTTTTTGGCTGTAACTCCAAAAATAATGAACTTAGAAGGCTCTGCCTGCGATTTTTGTGATCCGCTTTCCATCCCCTTTAAGCGTGCGTAAGCACAAGTCGACCGAAAATTTTTCCAGTTTTTGCCGAAATAAAATGTAAGGGGCAAGTATCCTTTAACGTTTTCTCGATTCTCTTGAATCGCCTGTAACTTTCGAACCAGCGATCGAAACCTTTGATAGTCATACATTTTCTTGAAGCTCTTGATGCGTACTTTCAGATAGGACTATCAGCGAAAGCCCATCATCAAAAAAAATTGTTTCAGTGCTAGTGGTCGACCGAGGCGATTCGTCGATTAATCAAGTCTTTGGTTTTTTGGCTGTAACTCCGAAAATAAGCACTTAGAAGGCTCTGCCTGCGATTTTTGTGATCCGCTTTCCGTCCCCTTTAAGCGTGCGTAAGCACAAGTCGACCGAAAATTTTTCCAGTTTTTGCCGAAATAAAATGTAAGGGGCAAGTATCCTTTAACGTTTTCTCGATTTTCTTGAATCGCCTGTAACTTTCGAACCAGCGATCGAAACCTTTGACAGTAATACATTTTCTTGAAGCTCTTGACGCGTACTTTCAGATAGGACTATCAATGAAAGCCCAACATCAAAAAAAATTCTTTCAGTACTAGTGGTCGACCAAGGCAATTCGTCGATTAACCAAGTCTTTGGTTTTTTGGCTGTAACTCCGAAAATAATGCACTTAGAAGGCTCTGCCTGCGATTTTGTGATCCTCTTTCCGTCCCCTTTAAGCGTGCGTAAGCACAAGTCGACCGAAAATTTTTCCAGTTTTTGCCGAAATAAAATGTAAGGGGCAAGTATCCTTTAACGTTTTCTAGATTTTCTTGAATTGCCTGTAACTTTCGAACCAGCGATCGAAACCTTTGATAATCATACATTTTCTTGAAGCTCTTTACGCGTACTTTGAGGTAGGACTATCAGCGAAAGCCCGTCTTCAAAAAAAATTGTTTCAGTGCTAGTGGTCGACCGAGGCGATTCGTCGATTAATCAAGTCTTTGGTTTTTTGGCTGTAACTCCGAAAATAATGCACTTAGAAGGCTCTGCCTGCGATTTTTGTGATCCTCTTTCCGTCCCCTTTAAGCGTGCGTAAGCACAAGTCGACCAAAAATTTTTCCAGTTTTTGCCGAAATGAAATGTAAGGGATACGTATCCCTTAACGTCTTCTCGATTTTCCTGAATCGCCTGTAACTTTCGAACCAGCGATCGAAACCTTTGATAATCATACATTTACTTGAAGCTCTTGACGCGTACTTTAAGGTAGGACTATCACCGAAAGCCCATATTTAAAAGAAAATGTTCAGTACTAGTGGTCGACCAAGGCGATTCGTCGATTAATCAAGTCTTTGGTTTTTTGGCTGTAACTCCGAAAATAATGCACTTAGAAGGCTCTGCCTGCGAATTTTCTGATCCTCTTTCCGTCCTCTTTAGGCATGCGTTCGCACAAGTCGACCGAAAATTTTTCCAGTTTTTGCCGAAATAAAATGTAAGGGGCAAGTATCCTTTAACGTTTTCTCGATTTTCTTGGATCGCCTGTAACTTTCGAACCAGCGATCGAAACCTTTGATAATCATACATTTTCTTGAAGCTCCTGACGCGTACTTTACGGTAGGACTATCACCGAAAGCCCATATTTAAAAAAAAATGTTCAGTACTAGTGGTCGACCAAGGCGATTCGTCGATTAATCAA
Organism: Anoplius nigerrimus; assembly: GCA_914767735.1. Classification (NCBI taxonomy): domain Eukaryota; kingdom Metazoa; phylum Arthropoda; class Insecta; order Hymenoptera; family Pompilidae; genus Anoplius; species Anoplius nigerrimus. The sequence continues at coordinate 97,644 of OU612079.1, read as the reverse complement.
GTCTTTGGTTTTTTGGCTGTAACTCCGAAAATAATGCACTTAGAAGGCTCTGCCTGCGATTTTTCTGATCCTCTTTCCGTCCTCTTTAGGCATGCGTTCGCACAAGTCGACCGAAAAACTTTCCAGTTTTTGCCGAAATAAAATGTAAGGGGCAAGTATCCCTTACCGTTTTTTGATTTTCTTGAGTCGCCTGTAACTTTCGAACCAGCGATCGAAACCTTTGATAATCGTACATGTTCTTGAAGCTCTTTACGCGTACTTTGAGGTAGGACTATCAGCGAAAGCCCATCTTTAAAAAAATTGTTTCTGTACTAGTGGTCGACCGAGTCGATTCGTCTATTAATCAAGTCTTTGGTTTTTTGGCTGTAACTCCGAAAATAATGCACTTAGAAGGCTCTGCCTGCGATTTTTGTGATCCTCTTTCCGTCCTCTTTAGGCATGCGTAAGCACAAGTCGACCGAAAAACTTTCCAGTTTTTGCCGAAATAAAATGTAAGGGGCAAGTATCCCTTACCGTTTTCTCGATTTTCTTGAATTGCCTGTAACTTTCGAACCAGCGATCGAAACCTTTGACAGTAATACATTTTCTTGAAGCTCTTGACGCGTACTTTCAGATAGGACTATCAGTGAAAGCCCATCATCAAAAAAAATTTGTTCAGTACTAGTGGTCGACCAAGGCGATTCGTCGATTAATCAAGTCTTTGGTTTTTTGGCTGTAACTCCAAAAATAATGCACTTAGAAGGCTCTGCCTGCGATTTTTGTGATCCACATTCCGTTCTCTGTAGGCATGCGTAAGCACAAGTCGAACGAAAAACTTTCCAGTTTTTGCCGAAATAAAATGTAAGGGGCAAGTATCCCTTACCGTTTTCTCGATTTTTTGAATCGCCTGTAACTTTCGAAACAGCGATCGAAACCTTTGATAATCATACATTTTCTTGAAGCTCTTGACGCGTTCTTTAACATAGGACTATCAGCGAAAGCCCGTCTTCAAAAAAAATTGTTTCAGTACTAGTGGTCGACCAAGGCGATTCGTCGATTAATAAAGTCTTTGGCTTTTGGCTGTAACTCCGAAAATAATGCACTTAAAAGGCTCTGCCTTCGATTTTTGTGATCCTCTTTCCGTCCCCTTTAAGCGTGCGTAAGCACAAGCCGACCGAAAATTTTTCCGGTCTTTGCCGAAATAAAATGTAAGGGGCAAGTATCCTTTAACGTTTTCTCGATTTTCTTGAATCGCCTGTAATTTTCGAACCAGCGATCGATACCTTTGATAATCATACATTTTCTTGAAGCTCCTGACGCGTACTTTACGGTAGGACTATCACCGAAAGCCCATATTTAAAAAAAAATGTTCAGTACTAGTGGTCGACCAAGGCGATTCGTCGATTAATCAAGTCTTTGGTTTTTTGGCTGTAACTCCGAAAATAATGCACTTAGAAGGCTCTGCCTGCGATTTTTGTGATCCTCTTTCCGTCCTCTTTAGGCATGCGTAAGCACAAGTCGACCGGAAAACTTTCCAGTTTTTGCCGAAATAAAATGTAAGGGGCAAGTATCCCTTACCGTTTTCTCGATTTTCTTGAATTGCCTGTAACTTTCGAACCAGCGATCGAAACCTTTGACAGTAATACATTTTCTTGAAGCTCTTGACGCGTACTTTCAGATAGGACTATCACTGAAAGGCCATCTTCAAAAAAAAATTGTTTCAGCAGTAGTGGTCGACCAAGGCTATTCGTCGATTAATCAAGTCTTTGGTTTTTTGGCTGTAACTCCGAAAATAATGCACTTAGAAGGCTCTGCCTGCGGTTTTTGTGATCCTCTTTTCGCCTTCTTTAAGCGTGCGTAAGCACAAGTCGACCGAAACACTTTCGATTTTTTGCCGAAATAAAATGTAAGGAGTATGTATCCCTTACCGTTTCCTCGATTTTCTTTAATCGCCTGTTACTTTCGAACCAGCGATCGAAACCTTTGATAATCCCACATTTTCTTGAAGCAGTTGACGCGTTCTTTAACATAGGACTATCAGCGAAAGCCCGTCTTGAAAAAAAATTGTTTCAGTACTAGTGGTCGACCAAGGCGATTCGTCGATTAATCAAGTCTTTGGTTTTTTGGCTGTAACTCCGAAAATAATGCACTTAGAAGGCTCTGCCTTCTATTTTTGTGATCCGCTTTCCGTCCCCTTTAAGCGTGCGTAAGCACAAGTCGACCGAAAAATTTTCCAGTTTTTGCCGAAATAAAATGTAAGGGGCAAGTATCCCTTACCGTTTTCTCGATTTTTTGAATCGCCTGTAACTTTCGAACCAGCGATCGAAACCTTTGATAGTCATACATTTTCCTGAAGCTCTTGACGCGTACTTCCAGATAGGACTATCAGCGAAATCCCATCATCAAAAGAAATTGTTTCAGTGCTAGTGGTCGACCGAGGCGATACGTCGATTAATCAAGTCTTTGGTTTTTTGGCTATACCTCCGAAAATAATGCACTTAGAAGGCCCTGCCTGCGATTTTTGTGATCCTCTTTCCGTCCTCTGTAGGCATGCGTAAGCACAAGTCGAACGAAAAACTTTCAATTATTTGCCGAAATAAAATGTAAGGGGTATGTATCCCTTACCGTTTCCTCTTTCTTCTTTAATCGCCTGCTACTTTCGAACCAGCGGTCGAAACCTTTGATAATCATACATTTTCGGGAAGCTCTTGATGCGTACTTCAAGATATTACTTTCAGCGACATCCCATCTTCAAAAAAAAATTGTTTCAGTAGTAGTGGTCGACCGAGGCGATTCGTCGATTAATCAAGTCTTTGGTTTTTTGGCTATACCTCCGAAAATAATGCACTTAGAAGGCCCTGCCTGCGATTTTTGTGATCCTCTTTCCGTCCTCTGTAGGCATGCGTAAGCACAAGTCGAACGAAAAACTTTCAATTATTTGCCGAAATAAAATGTAAGGGGTATGTATCCCTAACCGTTTCCTCTTTTTTCTTTAATCGCCTGCTACTTTCGAACCAGCGGTCGAAACCTTTGATAGTCATACATTTTCGGGAAGCTCTTGATGCGTACTTCAAGATATTACTTTCAGCGACATCCCATCTTCAAAAAAAAATTGTTTCAGTAGTAGTGGTCGACCGAGGCGATTCGTCGATTAATCAAGTCTTTGGTTTTTTGGCTGTAACTCCGAAAATAATGCACTTAGAAGGCTCTGCCTGCGATTTTTGTGATCCTCTTTCCGTCGCCTTTAAGCGTGCGTAAGCACAAGTCGACCGAAAATTTTTCCAGTTTTTGCCGAAATGAAATGTAAGGGATATGTATCCCTTAACGTCTTCTTGATTTTCCTGAACCGCCTGTAACTTTCGAACCAGCGATCGAAACCTTTGATAATCATACATTTTCTTGAAGCTCTTGACGCGTACTTTAAGGTAGGGCTATCACCGAAAGCCCATATTTAAAGAAAAATGTTCAGTACTAGTGGTCGACCAAGGCGATTCGTCGATTAATCAAGTCTTTGGTTTTTTGGCTGTAACTCCGAAAATAATGCACTTAAAAGGCTCTGCCTTCGATTTTTGTGATCCTCTATCCGTCCTCTTTAAGCATGCGTAATCACAGGTCGACCGAAACACTTTCCATTATTTGCCGAAATAAAATGTAAGGGGTATGTATCCCTTACCGTTTCCTCTTTTTTCTTTAATCGCCTGCTACTTTCGAACCAGCCGTCGAAACCTTTGATAGTCATACATTTTCGGGAAGCTCTTGATGCGTACTTCAAGATATTACTATCAGCGACATCCCATCTTCAAAAAAAAATTGTTTCAGTAGTAGTGGTCGACCGAGGCGATTCGTCGATTAATCAAGTCTTTGGTTTTTTGGCTGTAACTCCGAAAATAATGCACTTAGAAGGCTCTGCCTGCGATTTTTGTGATCCTCTTTCCGTCCCCTTTAAGCGTGCGTAAGCACAAGTCGACCGAAAATTTTTCCAGTTTTTGCCGAAATGAAATGTAAGGGGCAAGTATCCTTTAACGTTTTCTCGATTTTCTTTAATCGCCTGTAACTTTCGAACCAGCGATCGAAACCTTTGATAGTCATACATTTTCTTGAAGCTCTTGACGCATACTTTCAGATAGGACTATCAGCGAAAGCCCATCATCAAAAAAAATTGTTTCAGTACTAGTGGTCGACCAAGGCGATTCGTCGATTAATCAAGTCTTTGGTTTTTTGGCTGTAACTCCGAAAATAATGCACTTAGAAGGCTCTGCCTGCGATTTTTGTGATTCTCTTTCCGCCCTCTTTAGGCATGCGTAAGCACAAATCGACCGAAAAACTTTCCAGTTTTTGCCGAAATAAAATGTAAGGGGCAAGTATCCCTTACCGTTTTCTCGATTTTCTTGAGTCGCCTGTAACTTTCGAACCAGCGATCGAAACCTTTGATAATCATACATGTTCTTGATGCTCTTTACGCGTACTTTGAGGTAGGACTATCAGCGAAAGCCCGTCTCCAAAAAAAATTGTTTCAGTGCTAGTGGCCGACCGAGGCGATTCGTCGATTAATCAAGTCTTTGGTTTTTTGGCTGTAACTCCGAAAATAATGCACCTAGAAGGCTCTGCCTTCGATTTTTGTGATCCGCTTTCCGTCCCCTTTAAGCGTGCGTAAGCACAAGTCGACCGAAAATTTTTCCAGTTCTTGCCGAAATAAAATGTAAGGGGCAAGTATCCTTTAACGTTTTCTCGATTTTCTTTAATCGCCTGTAACTTTCGAACCAGCGATCGAAACCTTTGATAGTCATACATTTTCTTGAAGCTCTTGACGCGTACTTTCAGATAGGACTATCAGCGAAAGCCCATCATCAAAAAAAATTGTTTCAGTACTAGTGGTCGACCAAGGCGATTCGTCGATTAATCAAGTCTTTGGTTTTTTGGCTGTAACTCCGAAAATAATGCACTTAGAAGGCTCTGCCTGCGAATTTTCTGATCCTCTTTCCGTCCTCTTTAGGCATGCGTTCGCACAAGTCGACCGAAAATTTTTCCAGTTTTTGCCGAAATAAAATGTAAGGGGCAAGTATCCTTTAACGTTTTCTCGATTTTCTTGGATCGCCTGTAACTTTCGAACCAGCGATCGAAACCTTTGATAATCATACATTTTCTTGAAGCTCCTGACGCGTACTTTACGGTAGGACTATCACCGAAAGCCCATATTTAAAAAAAAATGTTCAGTACTAGTGGTCGACCAAGGCGATTCGTCGATTAATCAAGTCTTTGGTTTTTTGGCTGTAACTCCGAAAATAATGCACTTAGAAGGCTCTGCCTGCGATTTTTCTGATCCTCTTTCCGTCCTCTTTAGGCATGCGTTCGCACAAGTCGACCGAAAAACTTTCCAGTTTTTGCCGAAATAAAATGTAAGGGGCAAGTATCCCTTACCGTTTTTTGATAATCTTGAGTCGCCTGTAACTTTCGAACCAGCGATCGAAACCTTTGATAATCGTACATGTTCTTGAAGCTCTTTACGCGTACTTTGAGGTAGGACTATCAGCGAAAGCCCATCTTTAAAAAAATTGTTTCTGTACTAGTGGTCGACCGAGTCGATTCGTCTATTAATCAAGTCTTTGGTTTTTTGGCTGTAACTCCGACAATAATGCACTTAGAAGGCTCTGCCTGCGATTTTTGTGATCCTCTTTCCGTCCTCTTTAGGCATGCGTAAGCACAAGTCGACCGAAAAACTTTCCAGTTTTTGCCGAAATAAAATGTAAGGGGCAAGTATCCCTTACCGTTTTCTCGATTTTCTTGAATTGCCTGTAACTTTCGAACCAGCGATCGAAACCTTTGACAGTAATACATTTTCTTGAAGCTCTTGACGCGTACTTTCAGATAGGACTATCAGTGAAAGCCCATCATCAAAAAAAATTTGTTCAGTACTAGTGGTCGACCAAGGCGATTCGTCGATTAATCAAGTCTTTGGTTTTTTGGCTGTAACTCCAAAAATAATGCACTTAGAAGGCTCTGCCTGCGATTTTTGTGATCCACATTCCGTTCTCTGTAGGCATGCGTAAGCACAAGTCGAACGAAAAACTTTCCAGTTTTTGCCGAAATAAAATGTAAGGGGCAAGTATCCCTTACCGTTTTCTCGATTTTTTGAATCGCCTGTAACTTTCGAAACAGCGATCGAAACCTTTGATAATCATACATTTTCTTGAAGCTCTTGACGCGTTCTTTAACATAGGACTATCAGCGAAAGCCCGTCTTCAAAAAAAATTGTTTCAGTACTAGTGGTCGACCAAGGCGATTCGTCGATTAATAAAGTCTTTGGCTTTTGGCTGTAACTCCGAAAATAATGCACTTAAAAGGCTCTGCCTTCGATTTTTGTGATCCGCTTTCCGTCCCCTTTAAGCGTGCGTAAGCACAAGCCGACCGAAAATTTTTCCGGTCTTTGCCGAAATAAAATGTAAGGGGCAAGTATCCTTTAACGTTTTCTCGATTTTCTTGAATCGCCTGTAATTTTCGAACCAGCGATCGATACCTTTGATAATCATACATTTTCTTGAAGCTCCTGACGCGTACTTTACGGTAGGACTATCACCGAAAGCCCATATTTAAAAAAAAATGTTCAGTACTAGTGGTCGACCAAGGCGATTCGTCGATTAATCAAGTCTTTGGTTTTTTGGCTGTAACTCCGAAAATAATGCACTTAGAAGGCTCTGCCTGCGATTTTTGTGATCCTCTTTCCGTCCTCTTTAGGCATGCGTAAGCACAAGTCGACCGGAAAACTTTCCAGTTTTTGCCGAAATAAAATGTAAGGGGCAAGTATCCCTTACCGTTTTCTCGATTTTCTTGAATTGCCTGTAACTTTCGAACCAGCGATCGAAACCTTTGACAGTAATACATTTTCTTGAAGCTCTTGACGCGTACTTTCAGATAGGACTATCACTGAAAGGCCATCTTCAAAAAAAAAATTGTTTCAGCAGTAGTGGTCGACCAAGGCTATTCGTCGATTAATCAAGTCTTTGGTTTTTTGGCTGTAACTCCGAAAATAATGCACTTAGAAGGCTCTGCCTGCGGTTTTTGTGATCCTCTTTTCGCCTTCTTTAAGCGTGCGTAAGCACAAGTCGACCGAAACACTTTCGATTTTTTGCCGAAATAAAATGTAAGGAGTATGTATCCCTTACCGTTTCCTCGATTTTCTTTAATCGCCTGTTACTTTCGAACCAGCGATCGAAACCTTTGATAATCCCACATTTTCTTGAAGCAGTTGACGCGTTCTTTAACATAGGACTATCAGCGAAAGCCCGTCTTGAAAAAAAATTGTTTCAGTACTAGTGGTCGACCAAGGCGATTCGTCGATTAATCAAGTCTTTGGTTTTTTGGCTGTAACTCCGAAAATAATGCACTTAGAAGGCTCTGCCTTCTATTTTTGTGATCCGCTTTCCGTCCCCTTTAAGCGTGCGTAAGCACAAGTCGACCGAAAAATTTTCCAGTTTTTGCCGAAATAAAATGTAAGGGGCAAGTATCCTTTAACGTTTTCTAGATTTTCTTGAATCGCCTGTAACTTTCGAACCAGCGATCGAAACCTTTGATAGTCATACATTTTCCTGAAGCTCTTGACGCGTACTTCCAGATAGGACTATCAGCGAAAACCCGTCTTCAAAAGAAATTGTTTCAGTGCTAGTGGTCGACCGAGGCGATTCGTCGATTAATCAAGTCTTTGGTTTTTTGGCTATACCTCCGAAAATAATGCACTTAGAAGGCCCTGCCTGCGATTTTTGTGATCCTCTTTCCGTCCTCTGTAGGCATGCGTAAGCACAAGTCGAACGAAAAACTTTCAATTATTTGCCGAAATAAAATGTAAGGGGTATGTATCCCTAACCGTTTCCTCTTTTTTCTTTAATCGCCTGCTACTTTCGAACCAGCGGTCGAAACCTTTGATAGTCATACATTTTCGGGAAGCTCTTGATGCGTACTTCAAGATATTACTTTCAGCGACATCCCATCTTCAAAAAAAAATTGTTTCAGTAGTAGTGGTCGACCGAGGCGATTCGTCGATTAATCAAGTCTTTGGTTTTTTGGCTATACCTCCGAAAATAATGCACTTAGAAGGCCCTGCCTGCGATTTTTGTGATCCTCTTTCCGTCCTCTGTAGGCATGCGTAAGCACAAGTCGAACGAAAAACTTTCAATTATTTGCCGAAATAAAATGTAAGGGGTATGTATCCCTAACCGTTTCCTCTTTTTTCTTTAATCGCCTGCTACTTTCGAACCAGCGGTCGAAACCTTTGATAGTCATACATTTTCGGGAAGCTCTTGATGCGTACTTCAAGATATTACTTTCAGCGACATCCCATCTTCAAAAAAAAATTGTTTCAGTAGTAGTGGTCGACCGAGGCGATTCGTCGATTAATCAAGTCTTTGGTTTTTTGGCTGTAACTCCGAAAATAATGCACTTAGAAGGCTCTGCCTGCGATTTTTGTGATCCTCTTTCCGTCGCCTTTAAGCGTGCGTAAGCACAAGTCGACCGAAAATTTTTCCAGTTTTTGCCGAAATGAAATGTAAGGGATATGTATCCCTTAACGTCTTCTTGATTTTCCTGAACCGCCTGTAACTTTCGAACCAGCGATCGAAACCTTTGATAATCATACATTTTCTTGAAGCTCTTGACGCGTACTTTAAGGTAGGGCTATCACCGAAAGCCCATATTTAAAGAAAAATGTTCAGTACTAGTGGTCGACCAAGGCGATTCGTCGATTAATCAAGTCTTTGGTTTTTTGGCTGTAACTCCGAAAATAATGCACTTAAAAGGCTCTGCCTTCGATTTTTGTGATCCTCTATCCGTCCTCTTTAAGCATGCGTAAGCACAGGTCGACCGAAACACTTTCCATTATTTGCCGAAATAAAATGTAAGGGGTATGTATCCCTTACCGTTTCCTCTTTTTTCTTTAATCGCCTGCTACTTTCGAACCAGCCGTCGAAACCTTTGATAGTCATACATTTTCGGGAAGCTCTTGATGCGTACTTCAAGATATTACTATCAGCGACATCCCATCTTCAAAAAAAAATTGTTTCAGTAGTAGTGGTCGACCGAGGCGATTCGTCGATTAATCAAGTCTTTGGTTTTTTGGCTGTAACTCCGAAAATAATGCACTTAGAAGGCTCTGCCTGCGATTTTTGTGATCCTCTTTCCGTCCCCTTTAAGCGTGCGTAAGCACAAGTCGACCGAAAATTTTTCCAGTTTTTGCCGAAATGAAATGTAAGGGGCAAGTATCCTTTAACGTTTTCTCGATTTTCTTTAATCGCCTGTAACTTTCGAACCAGCGATCGAAACCTTTGATAGTCATACATTTTCTTGAAGCTCTTGACGCATACTTTCAGATAGGACTATCAGCGAAAGCCCATCATCAAAAAAAATTGTTTCAGTACTAGTGGTCGACCTAGGCGATTCGTCGATTAATCAAGTCTTTGGTTTTTTGGCTGTAACTCCGAAAATAATGCACTTAGAAGGCTCTGCCTGCGATTTTTGTGATTCTCTTTCCGCCCTCTTTAGGCATGCGTAAGCACAAATCGACCGAAAAACTTTCCAGTTTTTGCCGAAATAAAATGTAAGGGGCAAGTATCCCTTACCGTTTTCTCGATTTTCTTGAGTCGCCTGTAACTTTCGAACCAGCGATCGAAACCTTTGATAATCATACATGTTCTTGATGCTCTTTACGCGTACTTTGAGGTAGGACTATCAGCGAAAGCCCGTCTCCAAAAAAAATTGTTTCAGTGCTAGTGGCCGACCGAGGCGATTCGTCGATTAATCAAGTCTTTGGTTTTTTGGCTGTAACTCCGAAAATAATGCACCTAGAAGGCTCTGCCTTCGATTTTTGTGATCCGCTTTCCGTCCCCTTTAAGCGTGCGTAAGCACAAGTCGACCGAAAATTTTTCCAGTTCTTGCCGAAATAAAATGTAAGGGGCAAGTATCCTTTAACGTTTTCTCGATTTTCTTTAATCGCCTGTAACTTTCGAACCAGCGATCGAAACCTTTGATAGTCATACATTTTCTTGAAGCTCTTGACGCGTACTTTCAGATAGGACTATCAGCGAAAGCCCATCATCAAAAAAAATTGTTTCAGTACTAGTGGTCGACCAAGGCGATTCATCGATTAATCAAGTTTTTGGTTTTTTGGCTGTAACTCCGAAAATAATGCACTTAGAAGGCTCTGCCTGCGATTTTTGTGATTCTCTTTCCGTCCTCTTTAGGCATGCGTAAGCACAAATCGACCGAAAAACTTTCCAGTTTTTGCCGAAATAAAATGTAAGGGGCAAGTATCCCTTACCGTTTTCTCGATTTTCTTGAGTCGCCTGTAACATTCGAACCAGCGATCGAAACCTTTGACAGTAATACATTTTCTTGAAGCTCTTGACGCGTACTTTAAGGTAGGACTATCAGTGAAAGCCCATCATCAAAAAAAATTGTTTCAGTACTAGTGGTCGACCAAGGCGATTCGTCGGTTAATCAAGTCTTTGGTTTTTTGGCTGTAACTCCAAAAATAATGCACTTAGAAGGCTCTGCCTGCGATTTTTGTGATCCACTTTCCGTCCTCTGTAAGCATGCGTAAGCACAAGTCGAACGAAAAACTTTCCAGTTTTTGCCGAAATAAAATGTAAGGGGCAAGTATCCCTTACCGTTTTCTCGATTTTCTTGAATCGCCTGTAACTTTCGAACCAGCGATCAAAACCTTTGATAATTCCACATTTTCTTGAAGCTGTTGACGCGTTCTTTAACATAGGACTATCAGCGAAAGCCCGTCTCCAAAAAAAATTGTTTCAGTGCTAGTGGCCGACCGAGGCGATTCGTCGATTAATCAAGTCTTTGGTTTTTTGGCTGTAACTCCGAAAATAATGCACCTAGAAGGCTCTGCCTTCGATTTTTGTGATCCGCTTTCCGTCCCCTTTAAGCGTGCGTAAGCACAAGTCGACCGAAAATTTTTCCAGTTCTTGCCGAAATAAAATGTAAGGGGCAAGTATCCTTTAACGTTTTCTCGATTTTCTTTAATCGCCTGTAACTTTCGAACCAGCGATCGAAACCTTTGATAGTCATACATTTTCTTGAAGCTCTTGACGCGTACTTTCAGATAGGACTATCAGCGAAAGCCCATCATCAAAAAAAATTGTTTCAGTACTAGTGGTCGACCAAGGCGATTCATCGATTAATCAAGTTTTTGGTTTTTTTGGCTGTAACTCCGAAAATAATGCACTTAGAAGGCTCTGCCTGCGATTTTTGTGATCCTCTTTCCGTCCTCTTTAGGCATGCGTAAGCACAAGTCGACCGGAAAACTTTCCAGTTTTTGCCGAAATAAAATGTAAGGGGCAAGTATCCCTTACCGTTTTCTCGATTTTCTTGAATTGCCTGTAACTTTCGAACCAGCGATCGAAACCTTTGACAGTAATACATTTTCTTGAAGCTCTTGACGCGTACTTTCAGATAGGACTATCACTGAAAGGCCATCTTCAAAAAAAAATTGTTTCAGCAGTAGTGGTCGACCAAGGCTATTCGTCGATTAATCAAGTCTTTGGTTTTTTGGCTGTAACTCCGAAAATAATGCACTTAGAAGGCTCTGCCTGCGGTTTTTGTGATCCTCTTTTCGCCTTCTTTAAGCGTGCGTAAGCACAAGTCGACCGAAACACTTTCGATTTTTTGCCGAAATAAAATGTAAGGAGTATGTATCCCTTACCGTTTCCTCGATTTTCTTTAATCGCCTGTTACTTTCGAACCAGCGATCGAAACCTTTGATAATCCCACATTTTCTTGAAGCAGTTGACGCGTTCTTTAACATAGGACTATCAGCGAAAGCCCGTCTTGAAAAAAAATTGTTTCAGTACTAGTGGTCGACCAAGGCGATTCGTCGATTAATCAAGTCTTTGGTTTTTTGGCTGTAACTCCGAAAATAATGCACTTAGAAGGCTCTGCCTTCTATTTTTGTGATCCGCTTTCCGTCCCCTTTAAGCGTGCGTAAGCACAAGTCGACCGAAAATTTTTCCAGTTTTTGCCGAAATAAAATGTAAGGGGCAAGTATCCTTTAACGTTTTCTCGATTTTCTTGAATCGCCTGTAACTTTCGAACCAGCGATCGAAACCTTTGATAGTCATACATTTTCCTGAAGCTCTTGACGCGTACTTCCAGATAGGACTATCAGCGAAAGCCCATCATCAAAAGAAATTGTTTCAGTACTAGTGGTCGACCAAGGCGATTCGTCGATTAATCAAGTCTTTGGTTTTTTGGCTGTAACTCCAAAAATAATGAACTTAGAAGGCTCTGCCTGCGATTTTTGTGATCCTCTTTCCGTCCTCTTTAGGCATGCGTAAGCACAAGTCGACCGAAAACCTTTCCAGTTTTTGCCGAAATAAAATGTATGGGGCAAGTATCCCTTACCGTTTTTGATTTTCTTGAATTGCCTGTAACTTTCGAACCAGCGATCGAAACCTTTGATAATCATACATTTTCTTGAAGCTCTTTACGCGTACTTTGAGGTAGGACTATCAGCGAAAGCCCGTCTTCAAAAAAAATTGTTTCAGTGCTAGTGGTCGACCGAGGCGATACGTCGATTAATCAAGTCTTTGGTTTTTTGGCTATACCTCCGAAAATAATGCACTTAGAAGGCCCTGCCTGCGATTTTTGTGATCCTCTTTCCGTCCTCTGTAGGCATGCGTAAGCACAAGTCGAACGAAAAACTTTCAATTATTTGCCGAAATAAAATGTAAGGGGTATGTATCCCTAACCGTTTCCTCTTTTTTCTTTAATCGCCTGCTACTTTCGAACCAGCGGTCGAAACCTTTGATAGTCATACATTTTCGGGAAGCTCTTGATGCGTACTTCAAGATATTACTTTCAGCGACATCCCATCTTCAAAAAAAAATTGTTTCAGTAGTAGTGGTCGACCGAGGCGATTCGTCGATTAATCAAGTCTTTGGTTTTTTGGCTGTAACTCCGAAAATAATGCACTTAGAAGGCTCTGCCTGCGATTTTTGTGATCCTCTTTCCGTCGCCTTTAAGCGTGCGTAAGCACAAGTCGACCGAAAATTTTTCCAGTTTTTGCCGAAATGAAATGTAAGGGATATGTATCCCTTAACGTCTTCTTGATTTTCCTGAACCGCCTGTAACTTTCGAACCAGCGATCGAAACCTTTGATAATCATACATTTTCTTGAAGCTCTTGACGCGTACTTTAAGGTAGGGCTATCACCGAAAGCCCATATTTAAAGAAAAATGTTCAGTACTAGTGGTCGACCAAGGCGATTCGTCGATTAATCAAGTCTTTGGTTTTTTGGCTGTAACTCCGAAAATAATGCACTTAAAAGGCTCTGCCTTCGATTTTTGTGATCCTCTATCCGTCCTCTTTAAGCATGCGTAAGCACAGGTCGACCGAAACACTTTCCATTATTTGCCGAAATAAAATGTAAGGGGTATGTATCCCTTACCGTTTCCTCTTTTTTCTTTAATCGCCTGCTACTTTCGAACCAGCCGTCGAAACCTTTGATAGTCATACATTTTCGGGAAGCTCTTGATGCGTACTTCAAGATATTACTATCAGCGACATCCCATCTTCAAAGAAAAATTGTTTCAGTAGTAGTGGTCGACCGAGGCGATTCGTCGATTAATCAAGTCTTTGGTTTTTTGGCTGTAACTCCGAAAATAATGCACTTAGAAGGCTCTGCCTGCGATTTTTGTGATCCTCTTTCCGTCCCCTTTAAGCGTGCGTAAGCACAAGTCGACCGAAAAACTTTCCAGTTTTTGCCGAAATAAAATGTAAGGGGCAAGTATCCCTTACCGTTTTCTCGATTTTCTTGAATTGCCTGTAACTTTCGAACCAGCGATCGAAACCTTTGACAGTAATACATTTTCTTGAAGCTCTTGACGCGTACTTTCAGATAGGACTATCAGTGAATGCCCATCATCAAAAAAAATTTTTTCAGTACTAGTGGTCGACCAAGGCGATTAGTCGATTAATCAAGTCTTTGGTTTTTTGGCTGTAACTCCGAAAATAATGCACTTAGAAGGCTCTGCCTTCGATTTTTCTGATCCGCTTTCCGTCCCCTTTAAGCGTGCGTAAGCACAAGTCGACCGAAAATTTTTCCAGTTTTTACCGAAATAAAATGTAAGGGGCAAGTATCCTTTACCGTTTCCTCGATTTTCTTTAATCGCCTGTTACTTTCAAACCAGCGATCGAAACCTTTGATAATCCCACATTTTCTTGAAGCTCTTGACGCGTTCTGTAAGATAGAACTATCACCGAAAGCCCATATTTAAAAAAAAATGTTCAGTACTAGTGGTCGACCAAGGCGATTCGTCGATTAATCAAGTCTTTGGTTTTTTGGCTGTCACTCCGAAAATAATGCACTTAGAAGGCTCTGCCTGCGATTTTTGTGATCCTCTTTCCGTCCTCTTTAGGCATGCGTAAGCACAAGTCGACCGAAAAACTTTCCAGTTTTTGCCGAAATAAAATGTAAGTGGCAAGTATCCCTTACCGTTTTCTCGATTTTCTTGAATTGCCTGTAACTTTCGAACCAGCGATCGAAACCTTTGATAATCATACATTTTCTTGAAGCTCTCGACGCGTACTTTACGGTAGGACTATCACCGAAAGCCCATATTTAAAAAAAAATGTTCAGTACTAGTGGTCGAACAACGCGATTCGTCGATTAATCAAGTCTTTGGTTTTTTGGCTGTAACTCCGAAAATAATGCACTTAGAAGGCTCTGCCTTCGATTTTTCTGATCCGCTTTCCGTCCCCTTTAAGCGTGCGTAAGCACAAGTCGACCGAAACACTTTCCATTTTTTGCCGAAATAAAATGTAAGGGGTATGTATCCTTTATCGTTTCCTCGATTTTCTTTAATCGCCTGTTACTTTCAAACCAGCGATCGAAACCTTTGATAATCCCACATTTTCTTGAAGCTCTTGACGCGTTCTGTAAGATAGGACTATCACCGAAAGCCCATATTTAAAAAAAAATGTTCAGTACTAGTGGTCGACCAAGGCGATTCGTCGATTAATCAAGTCTTTGGTTTTTTGGCTGTAACTCCGAAAATAATGCACTTAGAAGGCTCTGCCTGCGATTTTTGTGATCCTCTTTCCGTCCTCTTTAGGCATGCGTAAGCACAAGTCGACCGAAAAACTTCCCAATTTTTGCCGAAATAAAATGTAAGGGGCAAGTATCCCTTACCGTTTTCTCGATTTTCTTGAATTGCCTGTAACTTTCGAACCAGCGATCGAAACCTTTGACAGTAATACATTTTCTTGAAGCTCTTGACGCGTACTTCCAGATAGGACTATCAGCGAAAGCCCATCATCAAAAGAAATTGTTTCAGTACTAGTGGTCGACCAAGGCGATTCGTCGATTAATCAAGTCTTTGGTTTTTTGGCTGTAACTCCAAAAACAATGAACTTAGAAGGCTCTGCCTGCGATTTTTGTGATCCTCTTTCCGTCCTCTTTAGGCATGCGTAAGCACAAGTCGACCGAAAAACTTTCCAGTTTTTGCCGAAATAAAATGTAAGGGGCAAGTATCCCTTACCGTTTTTGATTTTCTTGAATTGCCTGTAACTTTCGAACCAGCGATCGAAACCTTTGATAATCATACATTTTCTTGAAGCTCTTTACGCGTACTTTGAGGTAGGACTATCAGCGAAAGCCCGTCTTAAAAAAAAATTGTTTCAGTGCTAGTGGTCGACCGAGGCGATTCGTCGATTAATCAAGTCTTTGGTTTTTTGGCTGTAACTCCGACAATAATGCACTTAGAAGGCTCTGCCTGCGATTTTTGTGATCCTCTTTCCGTCCTCTGTAGGCATGCGTAAGCACAAGTCGAACGAAAAACTTTCAATTATTTGCCGAAATAAAATGTAAGGGGTATGTATCCCTTACCGTCTCCTCTTTTTTCTTCAATCGCCTGCTACTTTCGAACCAGCGGTCGAAACCTTTGATAGTCATACATTTTCGGGAAGCTCTTGATGCGTACTTCAAGATATTACTATCAGCGACATCCCATCTTCAAAAAAAAATTGTTTCAGTAGTAGTGGTCGACTGAGGCGATTCGTCGATTAATCAAGTCTTTGGTTTTTTGGCTGTAACTCCGAAAATAATGCACTTAGAAGGCTCTGCCTGTGATTTTTGTGATCCTCTTTCCGTCCTCTTTAAGCGTGCGTTAGCACAAGTCGACCGAAACACTTTCCATTTTTTGCCGAAATAAAATGTAAGGGGTATGTATCCTTTACCGTTTCCTCGATTTTCTTTAATCGCCTGTTACTTTCAAACCAGCGATCGAAACCTTTGATAATCCCACATTTTCTTGAAGCTCTTGACGCGTTCTGTAAGATAGGACTATCACCGAAAGCCCATATTTAAAAAAAAATGTTCAGTACTAGTGGTCGACCAAGGCGATTCGTCGATTAACCAAGTCTTTGGTTTTTTGGCTGTAACTCCGAAAATAATGCACTTAGAAGGCTCTGCCTGCGATTTTTGTGATCCTCTTTCCGTCCTCTTTAGGCATGCGTAAGCACAAGTCGACCGAAAAACTTTCCAATTTTTGCCGAAATAAAATGTAAGGGGCAAGTATCCCTTACCGTTTTTTGATTTTCTTGAGTCGCCTGTACCTTTTGAACCAGCGATCGAAACCTTTGATAATCCCACATTTTCTTGAAGCTCTTGACGCGTTCTGTAAGATAGGACTATCACCGAAAGCCCATATTTAAAAAAAAATGTTCAGTACTAGTGGTCGACCAAGGCGATTCGTCGATTAATCAAGTCTTTGGTTTTTTGGCTGTAACTCCGAAAATAATAAACTTAGAAGGCTCTGCCTGTGATTTTTGTGATCCTCTTTCCGTCCTCTTTAGGCATGCGTAAGCACAAGTCGACCGCAAAACTTTCCAGTTTTTGCCGAAATGAAATGTAAGGGATATGTATCCCTTAACGTTTTCTCGATTTTCCTGAATCGCCTGTAATTTTCGAACCAGCGATCGATACCTTTGATAATCATACATTTTCTTGAAGCTCCTGACGCGTACTTTACGGTAGGACTATCACCGAAAGCCCATATTTAAAAAAAAATGTTCAGTACTAGTGGTCGACCAACGCGATTCGTCGATTAATCAAGTCTTTGGTTTTTTGGCTGTAACTCCGAAAATAATGCACTTAGAAGGCTCTGCCTTCGATTTTTCTGATCCGCTTTCCGTCCCCTTTAAGCGTGCGTAAGCACAAGTCGACCGAAAAACTTTCCAGTTTTTGCCGAAATAAAATGTAAGGGGCAAGTATCCTTTAACGTTTTCTCGATTTTCTTGAATCGCCTGTAACTTTCGAACCAGCGATCGAAACCTTTGATAATCATACATGTTCTTGAAGCTCTTTACGCGTACTTTGTGGTAGGACTATCAGCGAAAGCCCGTCTTCAGAAAAAATTGTTTCAGTGCTAGTGGTCGACCGAGGCGATTCGTCGATTAATCAAGTCTTTGGTTTTTTGGCTGTAACTCCGAAAATAATGCACTTAGAAGGCTCTGCCTGCGATTTTTCTGATCCTCTTTCTGTCCTCTTTACGCGTGCGTTAGCACAAGTCGACCGAAACACTTTCCATTTTTTGCCGAAATAAAATGTAAGGGGTATGTATCCTTTACCGTTTCCTCGATTTTCTTTAATCGCCTGTTACTTTCAAACCAGCGATCGAAACCTTTGATAATCCCACATTTTCTTGAAGCTCTTGACGCGTTCTGTAAGATAGGACTATCACCGAAAGCCCATATTTAAACAAAAATGTTCAGTACTAGTGGTCGACCAAGGCGATTCGTCGATTAATCAAGTCTTTGGTTTTTTGGCTGTAACTCCGAAAATAATGCACTTAGAAGGCTCTGCCTGCGATTTTTGTGATCCTCTTTCCGTCCTCTTTAGGCATGCGTAAGCACAAGTCGACCGAAAAACTTTCCAATTTTTGCCGAAATAAAATGTAAGGGACAAGTATCCCTTACCGTTTTTTGATTTTCTTGAGTCGCCTGTACCTTTCGAACCAGCGATCGAAACCTTTGATAATCATACATTTTCTTGAAGCTCTTTACGCGTACTTTAAGGTAGGACTATCACCGAAACGCCATCTTCAAAAAAAAATTGTTTCAGTAGTAGTGGTCGACCAAGGCGATTCGTCGATTAATCAAGTCTTTGGTTTTTTGGCTGTAACTCCGAAAATAATGCACTTAGAAGGCTCTGCCTGTGATTTTTGTGATCCTCTTTCCGTCCTCTTTAGGCATGCGTAAGCACAAGTCGACCGCAAAACTTTCCAGTTTTTGCCGAAATAAAATGTAAGGGGCAAGTATCCCTTACCGTTTTCCCGATTTTCTTGAGTCGCCTGTAACTTTCGAACCAGCGATCGAAACTTTTGATAATCATACATTTTCTTGAAGCTCTTGACGCGTACTTTGAGGTAGGACTATCAGCGAAAGCCCGTCTTCAAAAAAAATTGTTTCAGTGCTAGTGGTCGACCGAGGCGATTCGTCGATTAATCAAGTCTTTGGTTTTTTGGCTGTAACTCCGAAAATAATGCACTTAGAAGGCTCTGCCTGCGATTTTTGTGATCCTCTTTCCGTCCTCTGTAGGCATGCGTAAGCACAAGTCGAACGAAAAACTTTCAATTATTTGCCGAAATAAAATGTAAGGGGTATGTATCCCTTACCGTTTCCTCTTTTTTCTTTAATCGCCTGCTACTTTCGAACCAGAGGTCGAAACCTTTGATAGTCATACATTTTCGGGAAGCTCTTGATGCGTACTTCAAGATATTACTATCAGCGACATCCCATCTTCAAAAAAAAATTGTTTCAGTAGTAGTGGTCGACCGAGGCGATTCGTCGATTAATCAAGTCTTTAGTTTTTTGGCTGTAACTCCGAAAATAATGCACTTAGAAGGCTTAGCCTGCGATTTTTGTGATCCTCTTTCCGTCCCTTTAAGCGTGCGTAAGCACAAGTCGACCGAAAAACTTTCCAGTTTTTGCCGAAATAAAATGTAAGGGGCAAGTATCCATTAACGTTTTCTCGATTTTCTCGAACAGCCTGTAACTTTTGAACCAGCGATCGGAACCTTTGATAATTATACATTTTCTTGAAGCTCTTGACGCGTTCCTTAAGATAGGACTATCAGCGAAAGCCCGTCTTCAAAAAAAATTGTCTCAGGACTAGTGGTCGACCAAGGCGATTAGTCGATTAATCAAGTCTTTGGTTTTTTGGCTGTAACTCCGAAAATAATGCACTTAGAAGGCTCTGCCTGCGATTTTTGTGATCCGCTTTCCGTCCCCTTTAAGCGTGCGTAAGCACAAGTCGACCGAAAATTTTTCCAGTTTTTACCGAAATAAAATGTAAGGGGCAAGTATCCTTTACCGTTTCCTCGATTTTCTTTAATCGCCTGTTACTTTCAAACCAGCGATCGAAACCTTTGATAATCCCACATTTTCTTGAAGCTCTTGACGCGTTCTGTAAGATAGAACTATCACCGAAAGCCCATATTTAAAAAAAAATGTTCAGTACTAGTGGTCGACCAAGGCGATTCGTCGATTAATCAAGTCTTTGGTTTTTTGGCTGTCACTCCGAAAACAATGCACTTAGAAGGCTCTGCCTGCGATTTTTGTGATCCTCTTTCCGTCCTCTTTAGGCATGCGTAAGCACAAGTCGACCGAAAAACTTTCCAGTTTTTGCCGAAATAAAATGTAAGTGGCAAGTATCCCTTACCGTTTTCTCGATTTTCTTGAATTGCCTGTAACTTTCGAACCAGCGATCGAAACCTTTGATAATCATACATTTTCTTGAAGCTCTTGACGCGTACTTTACGGTAGGACTATCACCGAAAGCCCATATTTAAAAAAAAATGTTCAGTACTAGTGGTCGAACAACGCGATTCGTCGATTAATCAAGTCTTTGGTTTTTTGGCTGTAACTCCGAAAATAATGCACTTAGAAGGCTCTGCCTTCGATTTTTCTGATCCGCTTTCCGTCCCCTTTAAGCGTGCGTAAGCACAAGTCGACCGAAACACTTTCCATTTTTTGCCGAAATAAAATGTAAGGGGTATGTATCCTTTACCGTTTCCTCGATTTTCTTTAATCGCCTGTTACTTTCAAACCAGCGATCGAAACCTTTGATAATCCCACATTTTCTTGAAGCTCTTGACGCGTTCTGTAAGATAGGACTATCACCGAAAGCCCATATTTTAAAAAAAATGTTCAGTACTAGTGGTCGACCAAGGCGATTCGTCGATTAATCAAGTCTTTGGTTTTTTGGCTGTAACTCCGAAAATAATGCACTTAGAAGGCTCTGCCTGCGATTTTTGTGATCCTCTTTCCGTCCTCTTTAGGCATGCGTAAGCACAAGTCGACCGAAAAACTTTCCAATTTTTGCCGAAATAAAATGTAAGGGGCAAGTATCCCTTACCGTTTTCTCGATTTTCTTGAATTGCCTGTAACTTTCGAACCAGCGATCGAAACCTTTGACAGTAATACATTTTCTTGAAGCTCTTGAAGCGTACTTCCAGATAGGACTATCAGCGAAAGCCCATCATCAAAAGAAATTGTTTCAGTACTAGTGGTCGACCAAGGCGATTCGTCGATTAATCAAGTCTTTGGTTTTTTGGCTGTAACTCCAAAAACAATGAACTTAGAAGGCTCTGCCTGCGATTTTTGTGATCCTCTTTCCGTCCTCTTTAGGCATGCGTAAGCACAAGTCGACCGAAAAACTTTCCAGTTTTTGCCGAAATAAAATGTAAGGGGCAAGTATCCCTTACCGTTTTTGATTTTCTTGAATTGCCTGTAACTTTCGAACCAGCGATCGAAACCTTTGATAATCATACATTTTCTTGAAGCTCTTGACGCGTACTTTAAGGTAGGACTATCACCGAAAGCCCATATTTAAAAAAAAATGTTCAGTACTAGTGGTCGAACAACGCGATTCGTCGATTAATCAAGTCTTTGGTTTTTTGGCTGTAACTCCGAAAATAATGCACTTAGAAGGCTCTGCCTTCGATTTTTCTGATCCGCTTTCCGTCCCCTTTAAGCGTGCGTAAGCACAAGTCGACCGAAACACTTTCCATTTTTTGCCGAAATAAAATGTAAGGGGTATGTATCCTTTACCGTTTCCTCGATTTTCTTTAATCGCCTGTTACTTTCAAACCAGCGATCGAAACCTTTGATAATCCCACATTTTCTTGAAGCTCTTGACGCGTTCTGTAAGATAGGACTATCACCGAAAGCCCATATTTAAAAAAAAATGTTCAGTACTAGTGGTCGACCAAGGCGATTCGTCGATTAATCAAGTCTTTGGTTTTTTGGCTGTAACTCCGAAAATAATGCACTTAGAAGGCTCTGCCTGCGATTTTTGTGATCCTCTTTCCGTCCTCTTTAGGCATGCGTAAGCACAAGTCGACCGAAAAACTTTCCAATTTTTGCCGAAATAAAATGTAAGGGGCAAGTATCCCTTACCGTTTTCTCGATTTTCTTGAATTGCCTGTAACTTTCGAACCAGCGATCGAAACCTTTGACAGTAATACATTTTCTTGAAGCTCTTGACGCGTACTTCCAGATAGGACTATCAGCGAAAGCCCATCATCAAAAGAAATTGTTTCAGTACTAGTGGTCGACCAAGGCGATTCGTCGATTAATCAAGTCTTTGGTTTTTTGGCTGTAACTCCAAAAACAATGAACTTAGAAGGCTCTGCCTGCGATTTTTGTGATCCTCTTTCCGTCCTCTTTAGGCATGCGTAAGCACAAGTCGACCGAAAAACTTTCCAGTTTTTGCCGAAATAAAATGTAAGGGGCAAGTATCCCTTACCGTTTTTGATTTTCTTGAATTGCCTGTAACTTTCGAACCAGCGATCGAAACCTTTGATAATCATACATTTTCTTGAAGCTCTTTACGCGTACTTTGAGGTAGGACTATCAGCGAAAGCCCGTCTTCAAAAAAAATTGTTTCAGTGCTAGTGGTCGACCGAGGCGATTCGTCGATTAATCAAGTCTTTGGTTTTTTGGCTGTAACTCCGAAAATAATGCACTTAGAAGGCTCTGCCTGCGATTTTTGTGATCCTCTTTCCGTCCTCTGTAGGCATGCGTAAGCACAAGTCGAACGAAAAACTTTCAATTATTTGCCGAAATAAAATGTAAGGGGTATGTATCCGTTACCGTCTCCTCTTTTTTCTTCAATCGCCTGCTACTTTCGAACCAGCGGTCGAAGCCTTTGATAGTCATACATTTTCGGGAAGCTCTTGATGCGTACTTCAAGATATTACTATCAGCGACATCCCATCTTCAAAAAAAAATTGTTTCAGTAGTAGTGGTCGACTGAGGCGATTCGTCGATTAATCAAGTCTTTAGTTTTTTGGCTGTAACTCCGAAAATAATGCACTTAGAAGGCTCTGCCTGTGATTTTTGTGATCCTCTTTCCGTCCTCTTTAAGCGTGCGTTAGCACAAGTCGACCGAAACACTTTCCATTTTTTGCCGAAATAAAATGTAAGGGGTATGTATCCTTTACCGTTTCCTCGATTTTCTTTAATCGCCTGTTACTTCAAACCAGCGATCGAAACCTTTGATAATCCCACATTTTCTTGAAGCTCTTGACGCGTTCTGTAAGATAGGACTATCACCGAAAGCCCATATTTAAAAAAAAATGTTCAATACTAGTGGTCGACCAAGGCGATTCGTCGATTAATCAAGTCTTTGGTTTTTTGGCTGTAACTCCGAAAATAATGCACTTAGAAGGCTCTGCCTGCGATTTTTGTGATCCTCTTTCCGTCCTCTTTAGGCATGCGTAAGCACAAGTCGACCGAAAAACTTTCCAATTTTTGCCGAAATAAAATGTAAGGGGCAAGTATCCCTTACCGTTTTTTGATTTTCTTGAGTCGCCTGTACCTTTCGAACCAGCGATCGAAACCTTTGATAATCATACATTTTCTTGAAGCTCTTTACGCGTACTTTAAGGTAGGACTATCACCGAAAGGCCATCTTCAAAAAAAAATTGTTTCAGTAGTAGTGGTCGACCAAGGCGATTCGTCGATTAATCAAGTCTTTGGTTTTTTGGCTGTAACTCCGAAAATAATGCACTTAGAAGGCTCTGCCTGTGATTTTTGTGATCCTCTTTCCGTCCTCTTTAGGCATGCGTAAGCACAAGTCGACCGCAAAACTTTCCAGTTTTTGCCGAAATGAAATGTAAGGGATATGTATCCCTTAACGTTTTCTCGATTTTCCTGAATCGCCTGTAATTTTCGAACCAGCGATCGATACCTTTGATAATCATACATTTTCTTGAAGCTCCTGACGCGTACTTTACGGTAGGACTATCACCGAAAGCCCATATTTAAAAAAAAATGTTCAGTACTAGTGGTCGACCAACGCGATTCGTCGATTAATCAAGTCTTTGGTTCTTTGGCTGTAACTCCGAAAATAATGCACTTAGAAGGCTCTGCCTTCGATTTTTCTGATCCGCTTTCCGTCCCCTTTAAGCGTGCGTAAGCACAAGTCGACCGAAAATTTTTCCAGTTTTTACCGAAATAAAATGTAAGGGGCAAGTATCCTTTAACGTTTTCTCGATTTTCTTGAATCGCCTGTAACTTTCGAACCAGCGATCGAAACCTTTGATAATCATACATGTTCTTGAAGCTCTTTACGCGTACTTTGTGGTAGGACTATCAGCGAAAGCCCGTCTTCAGAAAAAATTGTTTCAGTGCTAGTGGTCGACCGAGGCGATTCGTCGATTAATCAAGTCTTTGGTTTTTTGGCTGTAACTCCGAAAATAATGCACTTAGAAGGCTCTGCCTGTGATTTTTGTGATCCTCTTTCCGTCCTCTTTAGGCATGCGTAAGCACAAGTCGACCGCAAAACTTTCCAGTTTTTGCCGAAATAAAATGTAAGGGGCAAGTATCCCTTACCGTTTTCTCGATTTTCTTGAGTCGCCTGTAACTTTCGAACCAGCGATCGAAACTTTTGATAATCATACATTTTCTTGAAGCTCTTGACGCGTTCTGTAGGATAGGACTATCACCGAAAGCCCATATTTAAAAAAAAATGTTCAGTACTAGTGGTCGACCAAGGCGATTCGTCGATTAATCAAGTCTTTGGTTTTTTGGCTGTAACTCCGAAAATAATGCACTTAGAAGGCTCTGCCTGCGATTTTTCTGATCCTCTTTCCGTCCTCTTTAGGCATGCGTTCGCACAAGTCGACCGGAAAACTTTCCAGTTTTTGCCGAAATAAAATGTAAGGGGCAAGTATCCCTTACCGTTTTCTCGATTTTCTTGAATTGCCTGTAACTTTCGAACCAGCGATCGAAACCTTTGACAGTAATACATTTTCTTGAAGCTCTTGACGCGTACTTTCAGATAGGACTATCAGTGAAAGCCCATCATCAAAAAAAATTTTTTCAGTACTAGTGGTCGACCAAGGCGATTCGTCGATTAATCAAGTCTTTGGTTTTTTGGCTGTAACTCCAAAAATAATGCACTTAGAAGGCTCTGCCTGCGATTTTTGTGATCCACATTCCGTTCTCTGTAGGCATGCGTAAGCACAAGTCGAACGAAAAACTTTCCAGTTTTTGCCGAAATAAAATGTAAGGGGCAAGTATCCCTTACCGTTTTCTCGATTTTTTGAATCGCCTGTAACTTTCGAAACAGCGATCGAAACCTTTGATAATCATACATTTTCTTGAAGCTCTTGACGCGTTCTTTAACATAGGACTATTAGCGAAAGCCCGTCTTCAAAAAAAATTGTTTCAGTACTAGTGGTCGACCAAGGCGATTCGTCGATTAATAAAGTCTTTGGTTTTTTGGCTGTAACTCCGAAAATAATGCACTTAGAAGGCTCTGCCTGCGGTTTTTGTGATCCTCTTTCCGTCCTCTTTAGGCATGCGTAAGCACAAGTCGACCGAAAAACTTTCCCGTTTTTGCCGAAATAAAATGTAAGGGGCAAGTATCCCTTACCGTTTTCTAGATTTTCTTGAGTCGCCTGTAACTTTCGAACCAGCGATCGAAACCTTTGATAATCATACATTTTCTTGAAGCTCTTTACGCGTACTCTAAGGTAGGACTATCAGCGAAAGCCCGTCTTCAAAAAAAATTGTTTCAGCGCTAGTGGTCGACCGAGGCGATTCGTCGATTAATAAAGTCTTTGGTTTTTTGGCTGTAACTCCAAAAACAATGAACTTAGAAGGCTCTGCCTGCGATTTTTGTGATCCTCTTTCCGTCCTCTTTAGGCATGCGTAAGCACAAGTCGACCGAAAAACTTTCCAGTTTTTGCCGAAATAAAATGTAAGGGGCAAGTATCCCTTACTGTTTTTGATTTTCTTGAATTGCCTGTAACTTTCGAACCAGCGATCGAAACCTTTGATAATCATACATTTTCTTGAAGCTCTTTACGCGTAGTTTGAGGTAGGACTATCAGCGAAAGCCCGTCTTCAAAAAAAATTGTTTCAGTGCTAGTGGTCGACCGAGGCCATTCGTCGATTAATCAAGTCTTTTGTTTTTTGGCTGTAACTCCGAAAATAATGCACTTAGAAGGCTCTGCCTGCGATTTTTGTGATCCTCTTTCCGTCCTCTGTAGGCATGCGTAAGCACAAGTCGAACGAAAAACTTTCAATTATTTGCCGAAATAAAATGTAAGGGGTATGTATCCCTTACCGTTTCCTCTTTTTTCTTTAATCGCCTGCTACTTTCGAACCAGCGGTCGAAACCTTTGATAGTCATACATTTTCGGGAAGCTCTTGATGCGTACTTCAAGATATTACTATCAGCGACATCCCATCTTCAAAAAAAAATTGTTTCAGTAGTAGTGGTCGACCGAGGCGATTCGTCGATTAATCAAGTCTTTAGTTTTTTGGCTGTAACTCCGAAAATAATGCACTTAGAAGGCTTAGCCTGCGATTTTTGTGATCCTCTTTCCGTCCCTTTAAGCGTGCGTAAGCACAAGTCGACCGAAAAACTTTCCAGTTTTTGCCGAAATAAAATGTAAGGGGCAAGTATCCATTAACGTTTTCTCGATTTTCTCGAACAGCCTGTAACTTTTGAACCAGCGATCGGAACCTTTGATAATTATACATTTTCTTGAAGCTCTTGACGCGTTCCTTAAGATAGGACTATCAGCGAAAGCCCGTCTTCAAAAAAAATTGTTTCAGTACTAGTGGTCGACCAAGGCGATTAGTCGATTAATCAAGTCTTTGGTTTTTTGGCTGTAACTCCGAAAATAATGCACTTAGAAGGCTCTGCCTTCGATTTTTCTGATCCGCTTTCCGTCCCCTTTAAGCGTGCGTAAGCACAAGCCGACCGAAAATTTTTCCAGTTTTTACCGAAATAAAATGTAAGGGGCAAGTATCCTTTACCGTTTCCTCGATTTTCTTTAATCGCCTGTTACTTTCAAACCAGCGATCGAAACCTTTGATAATCCCACATTTTCTTGAAGCTCTTGACGCGTTCTGTAAGATAGAACTATCACCGAAAGCCCATATTTAAAAAAAAATGTTCAGTACTAGTGGTCGACCAAGGCGATTCGTCGATTAATCAAGTCTTTGGTTTTTTGGCTGTCACTCCGAAAATAATGCACTTAGAAGGCTCTGCCTGCGATTTTTGTGATCCTCTTTCCGTCCTCTTTAGGCATGCGTAAGCACAAGTCGACCGAAAAACTTTCCAGTTTTTGCCGAAATAAAATGTAAGTGGCAAGTATCCCTTACCGTTTTCTCGATTTTCTTGAATTGCCTGTAACTTTCGAACCAGCGATCGAAACCTTTGATAATCATACATTTTCTTGAAGCTCTTGACGCGTACTTTACGGTAGGACTATCACCGAAAGCCCATATTTAAAAAAAAATGTTCAGTACTAGTGGTCGAACAACGCGATTCGTCGATTAATCAAGTCTTTGGTTTTTTGGCTGTAACTCCGAAAATAATGCACTTAGAAGGCTCTGCCTTCGATTTTTCTGATCCGCTTTCCGTCCCCTTTAAGCGTGCGTAAGCACAAGTCGACCGAAACACTTTCCATTTTTTGCCGAAATAAAATGTAAGGGGTATGTATCCTTTACCGTTTCCTCGATTTTCTTTAATCGCCTGTTACTTTCAAACCAGCGATCGAAACCTTTGATAATCCCACATTTTCTTGAAGCTCTTGACGCGTTCTGTAAGATAGGACTATCACCGAAAGCCCATATTTAAAAAAAAATGTTCAGTACTAGTGGTCGACCAAGGCGATTCGTCGATTAATCAAGTCTTTGGTTTTTTGGCTGTAACTCCGAAAATAATGCACTTAGAAGGCTCTGCCTGCGATTTTTGTGATCCTCTTTCCGTCCTCTTTAGGCATGCGTAAGCACAAGTCGACCGAAAAACTTTCCAATTTTTGCCGAAATAAAATGTAAGGGGCAAGTATCCCTTACCGTTTTCTCGATTTTCTTGAATTGCCTGTAACTTTCGAACCAGCGATCGAAACCTTTGACAGTAATACATTTTCTTGAAGCTCTTGACGCGTACTTCCAGATAGGACTATCAGCGAAAGCCCATCATCAAAAGAAATTGTTTCAGTACTAGTGGTCGACCAAGGCGATTCGTCGATTAATCAAGTCTTTGGTTTTTTGGCTGTAACTCCAAAAACAATGAACTTAGAAGGCTCTGCCTGCGATTTTTGTGATCCTCTTTCCGTCCTCTGTAGGCATGCGTAAGCACAAGTCGAACGAAAAACTTTCAATTATTTGCCGAAATAAAATGTAAGGGGTATGTATCCCTTACCGTCTCCTCTTTTTTCTTCAATCGCCTGCTACTTTCGAACCAGCGGTCGAAACCTTTGATAGTCATACATTTTCGGGAAGCTCTTGATGCGTACTTCAAGATATTACTATCAGCGACATCCCATCTTCAAAAAAAAATTGTTTCAGTAGTAGTGGTCGACTGAGGCGATTCGTCGATTAATCAAGTCTTTAGTTTTTTGGCTGTAACTCCGAAAATAATGCACTTAGAAGGCTCTGCCTGTGATTTTTGTGATCCTCTTTCCATCCTCTTTAAGCGTGCGTTAGCACAAGTCGACCGAAACACTTTCCATTTTTTGCCGAAATAAAATGTAAGGGGTATGTATCCTTTACCGTTTCCTCGATTTTCTTTAATCGCCTGTTACTTTCAAACCAGCGATCGAAACCTTTGATAATCCCACATTTTCTTGAAGCTCTTGACGCGTTCTGTAAGATAGGACTATCACCGAAAGCCCATATTTAAAAAAAAATGTTCAGTACTAGTGGTCGACCAAGGCGATTCGTCGATTAATCAAGTCTTTGGTTTTTTGGCTGTAACTCCGAAAATAATGCACTTAGAAGGCTCTGCCTGCGATTTTTGTGATCCTCTTTCCGTCCTCTTTAGGCATGCGTAAGCACAAGTCGACCGAAAAACTTTCCAATTTTTGCCGAAATAAAATGTAAGGGGCAAGTATCCCTTACCGTTTTTTGATTTTCTTGAGTCGCCTGTACCTTTTGAACCAGCGATCGAAACCTTTGATAATCATACATTTTCTTGAAGCTCTTTACGCGTACTTTAAGGTAGGACTATCACCGAAAGGCCATCTTCAAAAAAAAATTGTTTCAGTAGTAGTGGTCGACCAAGGCGATTCGTCGATTAATCAAGTCTTTGGTTTTTTGGCTGTAACTCCGAAAATAATGAACTTAGAAGGCTCTGCCTGTGATTTTTGTGATCCTCTTTCCGTCCTCTTTAGGCATGCGTAAGCACAAGTCGACCGCAAAACTTTCCAGTTTTTGCCGAAATGAAATGTAAGGGATATGTATCCCTTAACGTTTTCTCGATTTTCCTGAATCGCCTGTAATTTTCGAACCAGCGATCGATACCTTTGATAATCATACATTTTCTTGAAGCTCCTGACGCGTACTTTACGGTAGGACTATCACCGAAAGCCCATATTTAAAAAAAAATGTTCAGTACTAGCGGTCGACCAACGCGATTCGTCGATTAATCAAGTCTTTGGTTTTTTGGCTGTAACTCCGAAAATAATGCACTTAGAAGGCTCTGCCTTCGATTTTTCTGATCCGCTTTCCGTCCCCCTTAAGCGTGCGTAAGCACAAGTCGACCGAAAATTTTTCCATTTTTTACCGAAATAAAATGTAAGGGGCAAGTATCCTTTAACGTTTTCTCGATTTTCTTGAATCGCCTGTAACTTTCGAACCAGCGATCGAAACCTTTGATAATCATACATGTTCTTGAAGCTCTTTACGCGTACTTTGTGGTAGGACTATCAGCGAAAGCCCGTCTTCAGAAAAAATTGTTTCAGTGCTAGTGGTCGACCGAGGCGATTCGTCGATTAATCAAGTCTTTGGTTTTTTGGCTGTAACTCCGAAAATAATGCACTTAGAAGGCTCTGCCTGCGATTTTTCTGATCCTCTTTCTGTCCTCTTTACGCGTGCGTTAGCACAAGTCGACCGAAACACTTTCCATTTTTTGCCGAAATAAAATGTAAGGGGTATGTATCCTTTACCGTTTCCTCGATTTTCTTTAATCGCCTGTTACTTTCAAACCAGCGATCGAAACCTTTGATAATCCCACATTTTCTTGAAGCTCTTGACGCGTTCTGTAAGATAGGACTATCACCGAAAGCCCATATTTAAAAAAAAATGTTCAGTACTAGTGGTCGACCAAGGCGATTCGTCGATTAATCAAGTCTTTGGTTTTTTGGCTGTAACTCCGAAAATAATGCACTTAGAAGGCTCTGCCTGCGATTTTTGTGATCCTCTTTCCGTCCTCTTTAGGCATGCGTAAGCACAAGTCGACCGAAAAACTTTCCAATTTTTGCCGAAATAAAATGTACGGGACAAGTATCCCTTACCGTTTTTTGATTTTCTTGAGTCGCCTGTACCTTTCGAACCAGCGATCGAAACCTTTGATAATCATACATTTTCTTGAAGCTCTTTACGCGTACTTTAAGGTAGGACTATCACCGAAACGCCATCTTCAAAAAAAAATTGTTTCAGTAGTAGTGGTCGACTAAGGCGATTCGTCGATTAATCAAGTCTTTGGTTTTTTGGCTGTAACTCCGAAAATAATGCACTTAGAAGGCTCTGCCTGTGATTTTTGTGATCCTCTTTCCGTCCTCTTTAGGCATGCGTAAGCACAAGTCGACCGCAAAACTTTCCAGTTTTTGCCGAAATAAAATGTAAGGGGCAAGTATCCCTTACCGTTTTCTCGATTTTCTTGAGTCGCCTGTAACTTTCGAACCAGCGATCGAAACTTTTGATAATCATACATTTTCTTGAAGCTCTTGACGCGTTCTGTAGGATAGGACTATCACCGAAAGCCCATATTTAAAAAAAAATGTTCAGTACTAGTGGTCGACCAAGGCGATTCGTCGATTAATCAAGTCTTTGGTTTTTTGGCTGTAACTCCGAAAATAATGCACTTAGAAGGCTCTGCCTGCGATTTTTCTGATCCTCTTTCCGTCCTCTTTAGGCATGCGTTCGCACAAGTCGACCGGAAAACTGTCCAGTTTTTGCCGAAATAAAATGTAAGGGGCAAGTATCCCTTACCGTTTTCTCGATTTTCTTGAATTGCCTGTAACTTTCGAACCAGCGATCGAAACCTTTGACAGTAATACATTTTCTTGAAGCTCTTGACGCGTACTTTCAGATAGGACTATCAGTGAAAGCCCATCATCAAAAAAAATTTTTTCAGTACTAGTGGTCGACCAAGGCGATTCGTCGATTAATCAAGTCTTTGGTTTTTTGGCTGTAACTCCAAAAATAATGCACTTAGAAGGCTCTGCCTGCGATTTTTGTGATCCACATTCCGTTCTCTGTAGGCATGCGTAAGCACAAGTCGAACGAAAAACTTTCCAGTTTTTGCCGAAATAAAATGTAAGGGGCAAGTATCCCTTACCGTTTTCTCGATTTTTTGAATCGCCTGTAACTTTCGAAACAGCGATCGAAACCTTTGATAATCATACATTTTCTTGAAGCTCTTGACGCGTTCTTTAACATAGGACTATTAGCGAAAGCCCGTCTTCAAAAAAAATTGTTTCAGTACTAGTGGTCGACCAAGGCGATTCGTCGATTAATAAAGTCTTTGGTTTTTTGGCTGTAACTCCGAAAATAATGCACTTAGAAGGCTCTGCCTGCGGTTTTTGTGATCCTCTTTCCGTCCTCTTTAGGCATGCGTAAGCACAAGTCGACCGAAAAACTTTCCCGTTTTTGCCGAAATAAAATGTAAGGGGCAAGTATCCCTTACCGTTTTCTAGATTTTCTTGAGTCGCCTGTAACTTTCGAACCAGCGATCGAAACCTTTGATAATCATACATTTTCTTGTAGCTCTTTACGCGTACTCTAAGGTAGGACTATCAGCGAAAGCCCGTCTTAAAAAAAAATTGTTTCAGCGCTAGTGGTCGACCGAGGCGATTCGTCGATTAATAAAGTCTTTGGTTTTTTGGCTGTAACTCCAAAAACAATGAACTTAGAAGGCTCTGCCTGCGATTTTTGTGATCCTCTTTCCGTCCTCTTTAGGCATGCGTAGGCACAAGTCGACCGAAAAACTTTCCAGTTTTTGCCGAAATAAAATGTAAGGGGCAAGTATCCCTTACTGTTTTTGATTTTCTTGAATTGCCTGTAACTTTCGAACCAGCGATCGAAACCTTTGACAGTAATACATTTTCTTGAAGCTCTTGACGCGTACTTTCAGATAGGACTATCAGTGAATGCCCATCATCAAAAAAAATTTTTTCAGTACTAGTGGTCGACCAAGGCGATTCGTCGATTAATCAAGTCTTTGGTTTTTTGGCTGTAACTCCAAAAATAATGCACTTAGAAGGCTCTGCCTGCGATTTTTGTGATCCACATTCCGTTCTCTGTAGGCATGCGTAAGCACAAGTCGAACGAAAAACTTTCCAGTTTTTGCCGAAATAAAATGTAAGGGGCAAGTATCCCTTACCGTTTTCTCGATTTTTTGAATCGCCTGTAACTTTCGAACCAGCGATCGAAAACTTTGATAGTCATACATTTTCCTGAAGCTCTTGACGCGTACTTCCAGATAGGACTATCAGCGAAAGCCCATCATCAAAAGAAATTGTTTCAGTACTAGTGGTCGACCAAGGCGATTCGTCGATTAATCAAGTCTTTGGTTTTTTGGCTGTAACTCCAAAAACAATGAACTTAGAAGGCTGTGCCTGCAATTTTTGTGATCCTCTTTCCGTCCTCTTTAGGCATGCGTAAGCACAAGTCGACCGAAAAACTTTCCAGTTTTTGCCGAAATAAAATGTAAGGGGCAAGTATCCCTTACCGTTTTTGATTTTCTTGAATTGCCTGTAACTTTCGAACCAGCGATCGAAACCTTTGATAATCATACATTTTCTTGAAGCTCATTTCGCGTACTTTGAGGTAGGACTATCAGCGAAAGCCCGTCTTCAAAAAAAATTGTTTCAGTGCTAGTGGTCGACCGAGGCGATTCGTCGATTAATCAAGTCTTTGGTTTTTTGGCTGTAACTCCGAAAATAATGCACTTAGAAGGCTTTGCCTGCGATTTTTGTGATCCTCTTTCCGTCCTCTGTAGGCATGCGTAAGCACAAGTCGAACGAAAAACTTTCAATTATTTGCCGAAATAAAATGTAAGGGGTATGTATCCCTTACCGTTTCCTCTTTTTTCTTTAATCGCCTGCTACTTTCGAACCAGCGGTCGAAACCTTTGATAGTCATACATTTTCGGGAAGCTCTTGATGCGTACTTCAAGATATTACTTCCAGCGACATCCCATCTTCAAAAAAAAATTGTTTCAGTAGTAGTGGTCGACCGAGGCGATTCGTCGATTAATCAAGTCTTTGGTTTTTTGGCTGTAACTCCGAAAATAATGCACTTAGAAGGCTCTGCCTGCGAGTTTTGTTATCCTCTTTCCGTCCTCTTTAGGCATGCGTAAGCACAAGTCGACCGAAAAACTTTCCAGTTTTTGCCGAAATAAAATGTAAGGGGCAAGTATCCCTTACCGTTTTCTCGATTTTCTTGAGTCGCCTGTAACTTTCGAACCAGCGATCGAAACCTTTGATAATCATACATTTTCTTGAAGCTCTGGACGCGTTTTGTAAGATAGGACTATCATCGAAAGCCCATATATAAAAAAAAAAGTTCAGTACTAGTGGTCGACCAAGGCGATTCGTCGATCAATCAAGTCTTTGGTTTTTTGGCTGTAACTCCGAAAATAATGCACTTAGAAGGCTCTGCCTGCGATTTATTCTGATCCTCTTTCCGTCCTCTTTAGGCATGCGTAAGCACAAGGCGACCGAAAAACTTTCCAGTTTTTGCCGAAATAAAATGTAAGGGGCAAGTATCCCTTACCGTTTTTTGATTTTCTTGAGTCGCCTGTAACTTTCGAACCAGCGATCGAAACATTTGATAATCATACATGTTCTTGAGGCTCTTTACGCGTACTTTGAGGTAGGACTATCAGCGAAAGCCCATCTTTAAAAAAATTGTTTCTGTACTAGTGGTCGACCGAGGCGATTCGTCTATTAATCAAGTCTTTGGTTTTTTGGCTGTAACTCCGGAAATAATGCACTTGGAAGGCTCTGCCTGTGATTTTTGTGATCCTCTTTCCGTCCTCTTTAAGCGTGCGTTAACACAAGTCGACCGAAACACTTTCCATTTTTTGCCGAAATAAAATGTAAGGGGTATGTATCCTTTACCGTTTCCTCGATTTTCTTTAATCGCCTGTTACTTTCAAACCAGCGATCGAAACCTTTGATAATCCCACATTTTCTTGAAGCTCTTGACGCGTTCTGTAAGATAGGACTATCACCGAAAGCCCATATTTAAAAAAAAATGTTCAGTACTAGTGGTCGACCAAAGCGATTCGTCGATCAATCAAGTCTTTGGTTTTTTGGCTGTAACTCCGAAAATAATGCACTTAGAGGGCTCTGCCTGCGAGTTTTGTTATCCTCTTTCCGTCCTCTTTAGGCATGCGTAAGCACAAGTCGACCGAAAAACTTTCCAGTTTTTGCCGAAATAAAATGTAAGGGGCAAGTATCCCTTACCGTTTTCTCGATTTTCTTGAATTGCCTGTAACTTTCGAACCAGCGATCGAAACCTTTGATAATCATACATTTTCTTGAAGCTCTTTACGCGTACTTTGAGGTAGGACTATCAGCGAAAGCCCGCCTTCAAAAAAAATTGTTTCAGTGCTAGTGGTCGACCGAGGCGATTCGTCGATTAATCAAGTCTTTGGTTTTTTGGCTGTAACTCCGAAAATAATGCACTTAGAAGGCTCTGCCTGCGATTTTTGTGATCCTCTCTCCGTCCTCTGTAGGCATGCGTAAGCACAAGTCGAACGAAAAACTTTCAATTATTTGCCAAAATAAAATGTAAGGGGTATGTATCCCTTACCGTTTCCTCTTTTTTCTTTAATCGCCTGCTACTTTCGAACCAGCGGTCGAAACCTTTGATAGTCATACATTTTCGGGAAGCTCTTGATGCGTACTTCAAGATATTACTATCAGCGACATCCCATCTTCAAAAAAAAATTGTTTCAGTAGTAGTGGTCGACCGAGGCGATTCGTCGATTAATCAAGTCTTTGGTTTTTTGGCTGTAACTCCGAAAATAATGCACTTAGAAGGCTCTGCCTGCGATTTTTGTGATCCTCTTTCCGTCCTCTTTAGGCATGCGTAAGCACAAGTCGACCGAAAAACTTTCCAATTTTTGCCGAAATAAAATGTAAGGGGCAAGTATCCCTTACCGTTTTTTTATTTTCTTGAGTCGCCTGTACCTTTCGAACCAGCGATCGAAACCTTTGATAATCATACATTTTCTTGAAGCTCTTTACGCGCACATTAAGGTAGGACTATCACCGAAAGGCCATCTTCAAAAAAAAATTGTTTCAGTAGTAGTGGTCGACCAAGGCGATTCGTCGATTAATCAAGTCTTTGGTTTTTTGGCTGTAACTCCGAAAATAATGCACTTAGAAGGCTCTGCCTGCGATTTTTGTGATCCTCTTTCCGTCCTCTTTAGGCATGCGTAAACACAAGTCGACCGCAAAACTTTCCAGTTTTTGCCGAAATGAAATGTAAGGGATATGTATCCCTTAACGTTTTCTCGATTTTCCTGAATCGCCTGTAATTTTCGAACCAGCGATCGATACCTTTGATAATCATACATTTTCTTGAAGCTCCTGACGCGTACTTTACGGTAGGACTATCACCGAAAGCCCATATTTAAAAAAAAATGTTCAGTACTAGTGGTCGACCAAGGCGATTCGTCGATTAATCAAGTCTTTGGTTTTTTGGCTGTAACTCCGAAAATAATGCACTTAGAAGGCTCTGCCTGCGATTTTTCTGATCCTCTTTCCGTCCTCTTTAGGCATGCGTAAGCACAAGTCGACCGAAAAACTTTCCAGTTTTTGCCGAAATAAAATGTAAGGGGCAAGTATCCCTTACCGTTTTCTCGATTTTCTTGAATTGCCTGTAACTTTCGAACCAGCGATCGAAACCTTTGACAGTAATACATTTTCTTGAAGCTCTTGACGCGTACTTTCAGATAGGACTATCAGTGAATGCCCATCATCAAAAAAAATGGTTTCAGTGCTAGTGGTCGACCGAGGCGATTCGTCGATTAATCAAGTCTTTGGTTTTTTGGCTGTAACTCCAAAAATAATGCACTTAGAAGGCTCTGCCTGCGATTTTTGTAATCCTCTTTCCGTCCCCTTTAAGCGTGCGTAAGCACAAGTCGACCGAAAATTTTTCCAGTTTTTGCCGAAATGAAATGTAAGGGATATGTATCCCTTAACGTCTTCTCGATTTTCCTGAATCGCCTGTAACTTTCGAACCAGCGATCGAAACCTTTGATAATCATACATTTTCTTGAAGCTCTTTACCCGTACTTTGAGGTAGGACTATCAGCGAAAGCCCGTCTCCAAAAAAATTGTTTCAGTACTAGTGGTCGACCGAGGCGATTCGTCGATTAATCAAGTCTTTGGTTTTTTGGCTGTAACTCCGAAAATAATGCACTTAGAAGGCTCTGCCTGCGATTTTTCTGATCCTCTTTCCGTCCTCTTTAGGCATGCGTAAGCACAAGTCGACCGAAAAACTTTCCAGTTTTTGCCGAAATAAAATGTAAGGGGCAAGTATCCCTTACCGTTTTCTCGATTTTCTTGAATTGCCTGTAACTTTCGAACCAGCGATCGAAACCTTTGACAGTAATACATTTTCTTGAAGCTCTTGACGCGTACTTTCAGATAGGACTATCAGTGAATGCCCATCATCAAAAAAAATTTTTTCAGTACTAGTGGTCGACCGAGGCGATTCGTCGATTAATCAAGTCTTTGGTTTTTGGGCTGTAACTCCGAAAATAATGCACTTAGAAGGCTCTGCCTGCGATTTTTGTGATCCTTTTTCCGTCCTCTTTAGGCGTGCGTAAGCACAAGTAGACCGGAAAACTTTCCAGTTTTTGCCGAAATAAAATGTAAGGGGCAAGTATCCCTTACCGTTTTCTCGATTTTCTTGAATTGCCTGTAACTTTCGAACCAGCGATCGAAACCTTTGACAGTAATACATTTTCTTGAAGCTCTTGACGCGTACTTCCAGATAGGACTATCAGCGAAAGCCCATCATCAAAAGAAATTGTTTCAGTACTAGTGGTCGACCAAGGCGATTCGTCGATTAATCAAGTCTTTGGTTTTTTGGCTGTAACTCCAAAAACAATGAACTTAGAAGGCTCTGCCTGCGATTTTTGTGATCCTCTTTCCGTCCTCTTTAGGCATGCGTAAGCACAAGTCGACCGAAAAACTTTCCAGTTTTTGCCGAAATAAAATGTAAGGGGCAAGTATCCCTTACCGTTTTCTCGATTTTCTTGAATTGCCTGTAACTTTCGAACCAGCGATCGAAACCTTTGACAGTAATACATTTTCTTGAAGCTCTTGACGCGTACTTCCAGATAGGACTATCAGCGAAAGCCCATCATCAAAAGAAATTGTTTCAGTACTAGTGGTCGACCAAGGCGATTCGTCGATTAATCAAGTCTTTGGTTTTTTGGCTGTAACTCCAAAAACAATGAACTTAGAAGGCTCTGCCTGCGATTTTTGTGATCCTCTTTCCGTCCTCTTTAGGCATGCGTAAGCACAAGTCGACCGAAAAACTTTCCAGTTTTTGCCGAAATAAAATGTAAGGGGCAAGTATCCCTTACCGTTTTTGATTTTCTTGAATTGCCTGTAACTTTCGAACCAGCGATCGAAACCTTTGATAATCATACATTTTCTTGAAGCTCTTTACGCGTACTTTGAGGTAGGACTATCAGCGAAAGCCCGTCTTCAAAAAAAATTGTTTCAGTGCTAGTGGTCGACCGAGGCGATTCGTCGATTAATCAAGTCTTTGGTTTTTTGGCTGTAACTCCGAAAATAATGCACTTAGAAGGCTCTGCCTGCGATTTTTGTGATCCTCTTTCCGTCCTCTGTAGGCATGCGTAAGCACAAGTCGAACGAAAAACTTTCAATTATTTGCCGAAATAAAATGTAAGGGGTATGTATCCCTTA
The DNA here is from genome assembly GCA_914767735.1 of Anoplius nigerrimus. Lineage (NCBI taxonomy): Eukaryota > Metazoa > Arthropoda > Insecta > Hymenoptera > Pompilidae > Anoplius > Anoplius nigerrimus. Next base: position 60,181 of record OU612079.1, on the reverse strand, counting down.
CCGTTTCCTCTTTTTTCTTTAATCGCCTGCTACTTTCGAACCAGCGGTCGAAACCTTTGATAGTCATACATTTTCGGGAAGCTCTTGATGCGTACTTCAAGATATTACTATCAGCGACATCCCATCTTCAAAAAAAAATTGTTTCAGTAGTAGTGGTCGACCAACGCGATTCGTCGATTAATCAAGTCTTTGGTTTTTTGGCTGTAACTCCAAAAATAATGCACTTAGAAGGCTTAGCCTGCGATTTTTGTGATCCTCTTTCCGTCCCTTTAAGCGTGCGTAAGCACAAGTCGACCGAAAAACTTTCCAGTTTTTGCCGAAATAAAATGTAAGGGGCAAGTATCCATTAACGTTTTCTCGATTTTCTCGAACAGCCTGTAACTTTTGAACCAGCGATCGGAACCTTTGATAATTATACATTTTCTTGAAGCTCTTGACGCGTTCCTTAAGATAGGACTATCAGCGAAAGCCCGTCTTCAAAAAAAATTGTCTCAGGACTAGTGGTCGACCAAGGCGATTAGTCGATTAATCAAGTCTTTGGTTTTTTGGCTGTAACTCCGAAAATAATGCACTTAGAAGGCTCTGCCTTCGATTTTTCTGATCCGCTTTCCGTCCCCTTTAAGCGTGCGTAAGCACAAGTCGACCGAAAATTTTTCCAGTTTTTACCGAAATAAAATGTAAGGGGCAAGTATCCTTTACCGTTTCCTCGATTTTCTTTAATCGCCTGTTACTTTCAAACCAGCGATCGAAACCTTTGATAATCCCACATTTTCTTGAAGCTCTTGACGCGTTCTGTAAGATAGAACTATCACCGAAAGCCCATATTTAAAAAAAAATGTTCAGTACTAGTGGTCGACCAAGGCGATTCGTCGATTAATCAAGTTTTTGGTTTTTTGGCTGTCACTCCGAAAATAATGCACTTAGAAGGCTCTGCCTGCGATTTTTGTGATCCTCTTTCCGTCCTCTTTAGGCATGCGTAAGCACAAGTCGACCGAAAAACTTTCCAGTTTTTGCCGAAATAAAATGTAAGTGGCAAGTATCCCTTACCGTTTTCTCGATTTTCTTGAATTGCCTGTAACTTTCGAACCAGCGATCGAAACCTTTGATAATCATACATTTTCTTGAAGCTCTTGACGCGTACTTTACGGTAGGACTATCACCGAAAGCCCATATTTAAAAAAAAATGTTCAGTACTAGTGGTCGAACAACGCGATTCGTCGATTAATCAAGTCTTTGGTTTTTTGGCTGTAACTCCGAAAATAATGCACTTAGAAGGCTCTGCCTTCGATTTTTCTGATCCGCTTTCCGTCCCCTTTAAGCGTGCGTAAGCACAAGTCGACCGAAACACTTTCCATTTTTTGCCGAAATAAAATGTAAGGGGTATGTATCCTTTACCGTTTCCTCGATTTTCTTTAATCGCCTGTTACTTTCAAACCAGCGATCGAAACCTTTGATAATCCCACATTTTCTTGAAGCTCTTGACGCGTTCTGTAAGATAGGACTATCACCGAAAGCCCATATTTAAAAAAAAATGTTCAGTACTAGTGGTCGACCAAGGCGATTCGTCGATTAATCAAGTCTTTGGTTTTTTGGCTGTAACTCCGAAAATAATGCACTTAGAAGGCTCTGCCTGCGATTTTTGTGATCCTCTTTCCGTCCTCTTTAGGCATGCGTAAGCACAAGTCGACCGAAAAACTTCCCAATTTTTGCCGAAATAAAATGTAAGGGCCAAGTATCCCTTACCGTTTTCTTGATTTTCTTGAATTGCCTGTAACTTTCGAACCAGCGATCGAAACCTTTGACAGTAATACATTTTCTTGAAGCTCTTGACGCGTACTTCCAGATAGGACTATCAGCGAAAGCCCATCATCAAAAGAAATTGTTTCAGTACTAGTGGTCGACCAAGGCGATTCGTCGATTAATCAAGTCTTTGGTTTTTTGGCTGTAACTCCAAAAACAATGAACTTAGAAGGCTCTGCCTGCGATTTTTGTGATCCTCTTTCCGTCCTCTTTAGGCATGCGTAAGCACAAGTCGACCGAAAAACTTTCCAGTTTTTGCCGAAATAAAATGTAAGGGGCAAGTATCCCTTACCGTTTTTGATTTTCTTGAATTGCCTGTAACTTTCGAACCAGCGATCGAAACCTTTGATAATCATACATTTTCTTGAAGCTCTTTACGCGTACTTTGAGGTAGGACTATCAGCGAAAGCCCGTCTTCAAAAAAAATTGTTTCAGTGCTAGTGGTCGACCGAGGCGATTCGTCGATTAATCAAGTCTTTGGTTTTTTGGCTGTAACTCCGACAATAATGCACTTAGAAGGCTCTGCCTGCGATTTTTGTGATCCTCTTTCCGTCCTCTGTAGGCATGCGTAAGCACAAGTCGAACGAAAAACTTTCAATTATTTGCCGAAATAAAATGTAAGGGGTATGTATCCCTTACCGTCTCCTCTTTTTTCTTCAATCGCCTGCTACTTTCGAACCAGCGGTCGAAACCTTTGATAGTCATACATTTTCGGGAAGCTCTTGATGCGTACTTCAAGATATTACTATCAGCGACATCCCATCTTCAAAAAAAAATTGTTTCAGTAGTAGTGGTCGACTGAGGCGATTCGTCGATTAATCAAGTCTTTAGTTTTTTGGCTGTAACTCCGAAAATAATGCACTTAGAAGGCTCTGCCTGCGATTTTTGTGATCCTCTTTCCGTCCTCTTTAGGCATGCGTAAGCACAAGTCGACCGAAAAACTTTCAAATTTTTGCCGAAATAAAATGTAAGGGGCAAGTATCCCTTACCGTTTTTTGATTTTCTTGAGTCGCCTGTACCTTTTGAACCAGCGATCGAAACCTTTGATAATCCCACATTTTCTTGAAGCTCTTGACGCGTTCTGTAAGATAGGACTATCACCGAAAGCCCATATTTAAAAAAAAATGTTCAGTAGTAGTGGTCGACCAAGGCGATTCGTCGATTAATCAAGTCTTTGGTTTTTTGGCTGTAACTCCGAAAATAATGAACTTAGAAGGCTCTGCCTGTGATTTTTGTGATCCTCTTTCCGTCCTCTTTAGGCATGCGTAAGCACAAGTCGACCGCAAAACTTTCCAGTTTTTGCCGAAATGAAATGTAAGGGATATGTATCCCTTAACGTTTTCTCGATTTTCCTGAATCGCCTGTAATTTTCGAACCAGCGATCGATACCTTTGATAATCATACATTTTCTTGAAGCTCCTGACGCGTACTTTACGGTAGGACTATCACCGAAAGCCCATATTTAAAAAAAAATGTTCAGTACTAGTGGTCGACCAACGCGATTCGTCGATTAATCAAGTCTTTGGTTTTTTGGCTGTAACTCCGAAAATAATGCACTTAGAAGGCTCTGCCTTCGATTTTTCTGGTCCGCTTTCCGTCCCCTTTAAGCGTGCGTAAGCACAAGTCGACCGAAAATTTTTCCAGTTTTTGCCGAAATAAAATGTAAGGGGCAAGTATCCTTTAACGTTTTCTCGATTTTCTTGAATCGCCTGTAACTTTCGAACCAGCGATCGAAACCTTTGATAATCATACATGTTCTTGAAGCTCTTTACGCGTACTTTGTGGTAGGACTATCAGCGAAAGCCCGTCTTCAGAAAAAATTGTTTCAGTGCTAGTGGTCGACCGAGGCGATTCGTCGATTAATCAAGTCTTTGGTTTTTTGGCTGTAACTCCGAAAATAATGCACTTAGAAGGCTCTGCCTGCGATTTTTCTGATCCTCTTTCTGTCCTCTTTACGCGTGCGTTAGCACAAGTCGACCGAAACACTTTCCATTTTTTGCCGAAATAAAATGTAAGGGGTATGTATCCTTTACCGTTTCCTCGATTTTCTTTAATCGCCTGTTACTTTCAAACCAGCGATCGAAACCTTTGATAATCCCACATTTTCTTGAAGCTCTTGACGCGTTCTGTAAGATAGGACTATCACCGAAAGCCCATATTTAAAAAAAAATGTTCAGTACTAGTGGTCGACCAAGGCGATTCGTCGATTAATCAAGTCTTTGGTTTTTTGGCTGTAACTCCGAAAATAATGCACTTAGAAGGCTCTGCCTGCGATTTTTGTGATCCTCTTTCCGTCCTCTTTAGGCATGCGTAAGCACAAGTCGACCGAAAAACTTTCCAATTTTTGCCGAAATAAAATGTAAGGGACAAGTATCCCTTACCGTTTTTTGATTTTCTTGAGTCGCCTGTACCTTTCGAACCAGCGATCGAATCCTTTGATAATCATACATTTTCTTGAAGCTCTTTACGCGTACTTTAAGGTAGGACTATCACCGAAACGCCATCTTCAAAAAAAAATTGTTTCAGTTGTAGTGGTCGACCAAGGCGATTCGTCGATTAATCAAGTCTTTGGTTTTTTGGCTGTAACTCCGAAAATAATGCACTTAGAAGGCTCTGCCTGTGATTTTTGTGATCCTCTTTCCGTCCTCTTTAGGCATGCGTAAGCACAAGTCGACCGAAAAACTTTCCAGTTTTTGCCGAAATAAAATGTAAGGGGCAAGTATCCCTTACCGTTTTCTCGATTTTCTTGAGTCGCCTGTAACTTTCGAACCAGCGATCGAAACTTTTGATAATCATACATTTTCTTGAAGCTCTTGACGCGTACTTTGAGGTAGGACTATCAGCGAAAGCCCGTCTTCAAAAAAAATTGTTTCAGTGCTAGTGGTCGACCGAGGCGATTCGTTGATTAATCAAGTCTTTGGTTTTTTGGCTGTAACTCCGAAAATAATGCACTTAGAAGGCTCTGCCTGCGATTTTTGTGATCCTCTTTCCGTCCTCTGTAGGCATTCGTAAGCACAAGTCGAACGAAAAACTTTCAATTATTTGCCGAAATAAAATGTAAGGGGTATGTATCCCTTACCGTTTCCTCTTTTTTCTTTAATCGCCTGCTACTTTCGAACCAGCGGTCGAAACCTTTGATAGTCATACATTTTCGGGAAGCTCTTGATGCGTACTTCAAGATATTACTATCAGCGACATCCCATCTTCAAAAAAAAATTGTTTCAGTAGTAGTGGTCGACCGAGGCGATTCGTCGATTAATCAAGTCTTTAGTTTTTTGGCTGTAACTCCGAAAATAATGCACTTAGAAGGCTTAGCCTGCGATTTTTGTGATCCTCTTTCCGTCCCTTTAAGCGTGCGTAAGCACAAGTCGACCGAAAAACTTTCCAGTTTTTGCCGAAATAAAATGTAAGGGGCAAGTATCCATTAACGTTTTCTCGATTTTCTCGAACAGCCTGTAACTTTTGAACCAGCGATCGGAACCTTTGATAATTATACATTTTCTTGAAGCTCTTGACGCGTTCCTTAAGATAGGACTATCAGCGAAAGCCCGTCTTCAAAAAAAATTGTCTCAGGACTAGTGGTCGACCAAGGCGATTCGTCGATTAATCAAGTCTTTGGTTTTTTGGCTGTAACTCCGAAAATAATGCACTTAGAAGGCTCTGCCTTCGATTTTTCTGATCCGCTTTCCGTCCCCTTTAAGCGTGCGTAAGCACAAGTCGACCGAAAATTTTTCCAGTTTTTACCGAAATAAAATGTAAGGGGCAAGTATCCTTTACCGTTTCCTCGATTTTCTTTAATCGCCTGTTACTTTCAAACCAGCGATCGAAACCTTTGATAATCCCACATTTTCTTGAAGCTCTTGACGCGTTCTGTAAGATAGAACTATCACCGAAAGCCCATATTTAAAAAAAAATGTTCAGTACTAGTGGTCGACCAAGGCGATTCGTCGATTAATCAAGTCTTTGGTTTTTTGGCTGTCACTCCGAAAATAATGCACTTAGAAGGCTCTGCCTGTGATTTTTGTGATCCTCTTTCCGTCCTCTTTAGGCATGCGTAAGCACAAGTCGACCGAAAAACTTTCCAGTTTTTGCCGAAATAAAATGTAAGTGGCAAGTATCCCTTACCGTTTTCTCGATTTTCTTGAATTGCCTGTAACTTTCGAACCAGCGATCGAAACCTTTGATAATCATACATTTTCTTGAAGCTCTTGACGCGTACTTTACGGTAGGACTATCACCGAAAGCCCATATTTAAAAAAAATGTTCAGTACTAGTGGTCGAACAACGCGATTCGTCGATTAATCAAGTCTTTGGTTTTTTGGCTGTAACTCCGAAAATAATGCACTTAGAAGGCTCTGCCTTCGATTTTTCTGATCCGCTTTCCGTCCCCTTTAAGCGTGCGTAAGCACAAGTCGACCGAAACACTTTCCATTTTTTGCCGAAATAAAATGTAAGGGGTATGTATCCTTTACCGTTTCCTCGATTTTCTTTAATCGCCTGTTACTTTCAAACCAGCGATCGAAACCTTTGATAATCCCACATTTTCTTGAAGCTCTTGACGCGTTCTGTAAGATAGGACTATCACCGAAAGCCCATATTTAAAAAAAAATGTTCAGTACTAGTGGTCGACCAAGGCGATTCGTCGATTAATCAAGTCTTTGGTTTTTTGGCTGTAACTCCGAAAATAATGCACTTAGAAGGCTCTGCCTGCGATTTTTGTGATCCTCTTTCCGTCCTCTTTAGGCATGCGTAAGCACAAGTCGACCGAAAAACTTTCCAATTTTTGCCGAAATAAAATGTAAGGGGCAAGTATCCCTTACCGTTTTTTGATTTTCTTGAGTCGCCTGTACCTTTTGAACCAGCGATCGAAACCTTTGATAATCATACATTTTCTTGAAGCTCTTTACGCGTACTTTAAGGTAGGACTATCACCGAAAGGCCATCTTCAAAAAAAAATTGTTTCAGTAGTAGTGGTCGACCAAGGCGATTCGTCGATTAATCAAGTCTTTGGTTTTTTGGCTGTAACTCCGAAAATAATGCACTTAGAAGGCTCTGCCTGTGATTTTTGTGATCCTCTTTCCGTCCTCTTTAGGCATGCGTAAGCACAAGTCGACCGCAAAACTTTCCAGTTTTTGCCGAAATGAAATGTAAGGGATATGTATCCCTTAACGTTTTCTCGATTTTCCTGAATCGCCTGTAATTTTCGAACCAGCGATCGATACCTTTGATAATCATACATTTTCTTGAAGCTCCTGACGCGTACTTTACGGTAGGACTATCACCGAAAGCCCATATTTAAAAAAAAATGTTCAGTACTAGCGGTCGACCAACGCGATTCGTCGATTAATCAAGTCTTTGGTTTTTTGGCTGTAACTCCGAAAATAATGCACTTAGAAGGCTCTGCCTTCGATTTTTCTGATCCGCTTTCCGTCCCCTTTAAGCGTGCGTAAGCACAAGTCGACCGAAAATTTTTCCAGTTTTTACCGAAATAAAATGTAAGGGGCAAGTATCCTTTAACGTTTTCTCGATTTTCTTGAATCGCCTGTAACTTTCGAACCAGCGATCGAAACCTTTGATAATCATACATGTTCTTGAAGCTCTTTACGCGTACTTTGAGGTAGGACTATCAGCGAAAGCCCATCTTTAAAAAAATTGTTTCTGTACTAGTGGTCGACCGAGGCGATTCGTCTATTAATCAAGTCTTTGGTTTTTTGGCTGTAACTCCGGAAATAATGCACTTGGAAGGCTCTGCCTGTGATTTTTGTGATCCTCTTTCCGTCCTCTTTAAGCGTGCGTTAGCACAAGTCGACCGAAACACTTTCCATTTTTTGCCGAAATAAAATGTAAGGGGTATGTATCCTTTACCGTTTCCTCGATTTTCTTTAATCGCCTGTTACTTTCAAACCAGCGATCGAAACCTTTGATAATCCCACATTTTCTTGAAGCTCTTGACGCGTTCTGTAAGATAGGACTATCACCGAAAGCCCATATTTAAAAAAAAATGTTCAGTACTAGTGGTCGACCAAGGCGATTCGTCGATCAATCAAGTCTTTGGTTTTTTGGCTGTAACTCCGAAAATAATGCACTTAGAGGGCTCTGCCTGCGAGTTTTGTTATCCTCTTTCCGTCCTCTTTAGGCATGCGTAAGCACAAGTCGACCGAAAAACTTTCCAGTTTTTGCCGAAATAAAATGTAAGGGGCAAGTATCCCTTACCGTTTTCTCGATTTTCTTGAATTGCCTGTAACTTTCGAACCAGCGATCGAAACCTTTGATAATCATACATTTTCTTGAAGCTCTTTACGCGTACTTTGAGGTAGGACTATCAGCGAAAGCCCGTCTTCAAAAAAAATTGTTTCAGTGCTAGTGGTCGACCGAGGCGATTCGTCGATTAATCAAGTCTTTGGTTTTTTGGCTGTAACTCCGAAAATAATGCACTTAGAAGGCTCTGCCTGCGATTTTTGTGATCCTCTCTCCGTCCTCTGTAGGCATGCGTAAGCACAAGTCGAACGAAAAACTTTCAATTATTTGCCAAAATAAAATGTAAGGGGTATGTATCCCTTACCGTTTCCTCTTTTTTCTTTAATCGCCTGCTACTTTCGAACCAGCGGTCGAAACCTTTGATAGTCATACATTTTCGGGAAGCTCTTGATGCGTACTTCAAGATATTACTATCAGCGACATCCCATCTTCAAAAAAAAATTGTTTCAGTAGTAGTGGTCGACCGAGGCGATTCGTCGATTAATCAAGTCTTTGGTTTTTTGGCTGTAACTCCGAAAATAATGCACTTAGAAGGCTCTGCCTGCGATTTTTGTGATCCTCTTTCCGTCCTCTTTAGGCATGCGTAAGCACAAGTCGACCGAAAAACTTTCCAATTTTTGCCGAAATAAAATGTAAGGGGCAAGTATCCCTTACCGTTTTTTGATTTTCTTGAGTCGCCTGTACCTTTCGAACCAGCGATCGAAACCTTTGATAATCATACATTTTCTTGAAGCTCTTTACGCGCACATTAAGGTAGGACTATCACCGAAAGGCCATCTTCAAAAAAAAATTGTTTCAGTAGTAGTGGTCGACCAAGGCGATTCGTCGATTAATCAAGTCTTTGGTTTTTTGGCTGTAACTCCGAAAATAATGCACTTAGAAGGCTCTGCCTATGATTTTTGTGATCCTCTTTCCGTCCTCTTTAGGCATGCGTAAACACAAGTCGACCGCAAAACTTTCCAGTTTTTGCCGAAATGAAATGTAAGGGATATGTATCCCTTAACGTTTTCTCGATTTTCCTGAATCGCCTGTAATTTTCGAACCAGCGATCGATACCTTTGATAATCATACATTTTCTTGAAGCTCCTGACGCGTACTTTACGGTAGGACTATCACCGAAAGCCCATATTTAAAAAAAAATGTTCAGTACTAGTGGTCGACCAAGGCGATTCGTCGATTAATCAAGTCTTTGGTTTTTTGGCTGTAACTCCGAAAATAATGCACTTAGAAGGCTCTGCCTGCGATTTTTCTGATCCTCTTTCCGTCCTCTTTAGGCATGCGTAAGCACAAGTCGACCGAAAAACTTTCCAGTTTTTGCCGAAATAAAATGTAAGGGGCAAGTATCCCTTACCGTTTTCTCGATTTTCTTGAATTGCCTGTAACTTTCGAACCAGCGATCGAAACCTTTGACAGTAATACATTTTCTTGAAGCTCTTGACGCGTACTTTCAGATAGGACTATCAGTGAATGCCCATCATCAAAAAAAATTGTTTCAGTACTAGTGGTCGACCAAGGCGATTCGTCGATTAATCAAGTCTTTGGTTTTTTGGCTGTAACTCCAAAAATAATGCACTTAGAAGGCTCTGCCTGCGATTTTTGTAATCCTCTTTCCGTCCCCTTTAAGCGTGCGTAAGCACAAGTCGACCGAAAATTTTTCCAGTTTTTGCCGAAATGAAATGTAAGGGATATGTATCCCTTAACGTCTTCTCGATTTTCCTGAATCGCCTGTAACTTTCGAACCAGCGATCGAAACCTTTGATAATCATACATTTTCTTGAAGCTCTTTACCCGTACTTTGAGGTAGGACTATCAGCGAAAGCCCGTCTCCAAAAAAATTGTTTCAGTACTAGTGGTCGACCGAGGCGATTCGTCGATTAATCAAGTCTTTGGTTTTTTGGCTGTAACTCCGAAAATAATGCACTTAGAAGGCTCTGCCTGCGATTTTTCTGATCCTCTTTCCGTCCTCTTTAGGCATGCGTAAGCACAAGTCGACCGAAAAACTTTCCAGTTTTTGCCGAAATAAAATGTAAGGGGCAAGTATCCCTTACCGTTTTCTCGATTTTCTTGAATTGCCTGTAACTTTCGAACCAGCGATCGAAACCTTTGACAGTAATACATTTTCTTGAAGCTCTTGACGCGTACTTTCAGATAGGACTATCAGTGAATGCCCATCATCAAAAAAAATTTTTTCAGTACTAGTGGTCGACCGAGGCGATTCGTCGATTAATCAAGTCTTTGGTTTTTTGGCTGTAACTCCGAAAATAATGCACTTAGAAGGCTCTGCCTCCGATTTTTGTGATCCGCTTTCCGTCCCCTTTAAGCGTGCGTAAGCACAAGTCGACCGAAAATTTTTCCAGTTTTTGCCGAAATAAAATGTAAGGGGCAAGTATCCTTTAACGTTTTCTCGATTTTCTTGAATCGCCTGTAATTTTCGAACCAGCGATCGAAACCTTTGACAGTCATACATTTTCTTGACGCTCTTGACGCGTACTTTCAGATAGGACTATCAGTGAAAGCCCATCATCAAAAAAAATGGTTTCAGTGCTAGTGGTCGACCGAGGCGATTCGTCGATTAATCAAGTCTTTGGTTTTTGGGCTGTAACTCCGAAAATAATGCACTTAGAAGGCTCTGCCTGCGATTTTTGTGATCCTTTTTCCGTCCTCTTTAGGCGTGCGTAAGCACAAGTAGACCGGAAAACTTTCCAGTTTTTGCCGAAATAAAATGTAAGGGGCAAGTATCCCTTACCGTTTTCTCGATTTTCTTGAATTGCCTGTAACTTTCGAACCAGCGATCGAAACCTTTGACAGTAATACATTTTCTTGAAGCTCTTGACGCGTACTTCCAGATAGGACTATCAGCGAAAGCCCATCATCAAAAGAAATTGTTTCAGTACTAGTGGTCGACCAAGGCGATTCGTCGATTAATCAAGTCTTTGGTTTTTTGGCTGTAACTCCAAAAACAATGAACTTAGAAGGCTCTGCCTGCGATTTTTGTGATCCTCTTTCCGTCCTCTTTAGGCATGCGTAAGCACAAGTCGACCGAAAAACTTTCCAGTTTTTGCCGAAATAAAATGTAAGGGGCAAGTATCCCTTACCGTTTTCTCGATTTTCTTGAATTGCCTGTAACTTTCGAACCAGCGATCGAAACCTTTGACAGTAATACATTTTCTTGAAGCTCTTGACGCGTACTTCCAGATAGGACTATCAGCGAAAGCCCATCATCAAAAGAAATTGTTTCAGTACTAGTGGTCGACCAAGGCGATTCGTCGATTAATCAAGTCTTTGGTTTTTTGGCTGTAACTCCAAAAACAATGAACTTAGAAGGCTCTGCCTGCGATTTTTGTGATCCTCTTTCCGTCCTCTTTAGGCATGCGTAAGCACAAGTCGACCGAAAAACTTTCCAGTTTTTGCCGAAATAAAATGTAAGGGGCAAGTATCCCTTACTGTTTTTGATTTTCTTGAATTGCCTGTAACTTTCGAACCAGCGATCGAAACCTTTGATAATCATACATTTTCTTGAAGCTCTTTACGCGTACTTTGAGGTAGGACTATCAGCGAAAGCCCGTCTTCAAAAAAAATTGTTTCAGTGCTAGTGGTCGACCGAGGCGATTCGTCGATTAATCAAGTCTTTGGTTTTTTGGCTGTAACTCCGAAAATAATGCACTTAGAAGGCTCTGCCTGCGATTTTTGTGATCCTCTTTCCGTCCTCTGTAGGCATGCGTAAGCACAAGTCGAACGAAAAACTTTCAATTATTTGCCGAAATAAAATGTAAGGGGTATGTATCCCTTACCGTTTCCTCTTTTTTCTTTAATCGCCTGCTACTTTCGAACCAGCGGTCGAAACCTTTGATAGTCATACATTTTCGGGAAGCTCTTGATGCGTACTTCAAGATATTACTATCAGCGACATCCCATCTTCAAAAAAAAATTGTTTCAGTAGTAGTGGTCGACCGAGGCGATTCGTCGATTAATCAAGTCTTTAGTTTTTTGGCTGTAACTCCGAAAATAATGCACTTAGAAGGCTTAGCCTGCGATTTTTGTGATCCTCTTTCCGTCCCTTTAAGCGTGCGTAAGCACAAGTCGACCGAAAAACTTTCCAGTTTTTGCCGAAATAAAATGTAAGGGGCAAGTATCCATTAACGTTTTCTCGATTTTCTCGAACATCCTGTAACTTTTGAACCAGCGATCGGAACCTTTGATAATTATACATTTTCTTGAAGCTCTTGACGCGTTCCTTAAGATAGGACTATCAGCGAAAGCCCGTCTTCAAAAAAAATTGTCTCAGGACTAGTGGTCGACCAAGGCGATTAGTCGATTAATCAAGTCTTTGGTTTTTTGGCTGTAACTCCGAAAATAATGCACTTAGAAGGCTCTGCCTTCGATTTTTCTGATCCGCTTTCCGTCCCCTTTAAGCGTGCGTAAGCACAAGTCGACCGAAAATTTTTCCAGTTTTTACCGAAATAAAATGTAAGGGGCAAGTATCCTTTACCGTTTCCTCGATTTTCTTTAATCGCCTGTTACTTTCAAACCAGCGATCGAAACCTTTGATAATCCCACATTTTCTTGAAGCTCTTGACGCGTTCTGTAAGATAGAACTATCACCGAAAGCCCATATTTAAAAAAAAATGTTCAGTACTAGTGGTCGACCAAGGCGATTCGTCGATTAATCAAGTTTTTGGTTTTTTGGCTGTCACTCCGAAAATAATGCACTTAGAAGGCTCTGCCTGCGATTTTTGTGATCCTCTTTCCGTCCTCTTTAGGCATGCGTAAGCACAAGTCGACCGAAAAACTTTCCAGTTTTTGCCGAAATAAAATGTAAGTGGCAAGTATCCCTTACCGTTTTCTCGATTTTCTTGAATTGCCTGTAACTTTCGAACCAGCGATCGAAACCTTTGATAATCATACATTTTCTTGAAGCTCTTGACGCGTACTTTACGGTAGGACTATCACCGAAAGCCCATATTTAAAAAAAAATGTTCAGTACTAGTGGTCGAACAACGCGATTCGTCGATTAATCAAGTCTTTGGTTTTTTGGCTGTAACTCCGAAAATAATGCACTTAGAAGGCTCTGCCTTCGATTTTTCTGATCCGCTTTCCGTCCCCTTTAAGCGTGCGTAAGCACAAGTCGACCGAAACACTTTCCATTTTTTGCCGAAATAAAATGTAAGGGGTATGTATCCTTTACCGTTTCCTCGATTTTCTTTAATCGCCTGTTACTTTCAAACCAGCGATCGAAACCTTTGATAATCCCACATTTTCTTGAAGCTCTTGACGCGTTCTGTAAGATAGGACTATCACCGAAAGCCCATATTTAAAAAAAAATGTTCAGTACTAGTGGTCGACCAAGGCGATTCGTCGATTAATCAAGTCTTTGGTTTTTTGGCTGTAACTCCGAAAATAATGCACTTAGAAGGCTCTGCCTGCGATTTTTGTGATCCTCTTTCCGTCCTCTTTAGGCATGCGTAAGCACAAGTCGACCGAAAAACTTCCCAATTTTTGCCGAAATAAAATGTAAGGGCCAAGTATCCCTTACCGTTTTCTTGATTTTCTTGAATTGCCTGTAACTTTCGAACCAGCGATCGAAACCTTTGACAGTAATACATTTTCTTGAAGCTCTTGACGCGTACTTCCAGATAGGACTATCAGCGAAAGCCCATCATCAAAAGAAATTGTTTCAGTACTAGTGGTCGACCAAGGCGATTCGTCGATTAATCAAGTCTTTGGTTTTTTGGCTGTAACTCCAAAAACAATGAACTTAGAAGGCTCTGCCTGCGATTTTTGTGATCCTCTTTCCGTCCTCTTTAGGCATGCGTAAGCACAAGTCGACCGAAAAACTTTCCAGTTTTTGCCGAAATAAAATGTAAGGGGCAAGTATCCCTTACCGTTTTTGATTTTCTTGAATTGCCTGTAACTTTCGAACCAGCGATCGAAACCTTTGATAATCATACATTTTCTTGAAGCTCTTTACGCGTACTTTGAGGTAGGACTATCAGCGAAAGCCCGTCTTCAAAAAAAATTGTTTCAGTGCTAGTGGTCGACCGAGGCGATTCGTCGATTAATCAAGTCTTTGGTTTTTTGGCTGTAACTCCGACAATAATGCACTTAGAAGGCTCTGCCTGCGATTTTTGTGATCCTCTTTCCGTCCTCTGTAGGCATGCGTAAGCACAAGTCGAACGAAAAACTTTCAATTATTTGCCGAAATAAAATGTAAGGGGTATGTATCCCTTACCGTCTCCTCTTTTTTCTTCAATCGCCTGCTACTTTCGAACCAGCGGTCGAAACCTTTGATAGTCATACATTTTCGGGAAGCTCTTGATGCGTACTTCAAGATATTACTATCAGCGACATCCCATCTTCAAAAAAAAATTGTTTCAGTAGTAGTGGTCGACTGAGGCGATTCGTCGATTAATCAAGTCTTTAGTTTTTTGGCTGTAACTCCGAAAATAATGCACTTAGAAGGCTCTGCCTGCGATTTTTGTGATCCTCTTTCCGTCCTCTTTAGGCATGCGTAAGCACAAGTCGACCGAAAAACTTTCAAATTTTTGCCGAAATAAAATGTAAGGGGCAAGTATCCCTTACCGTTTTTTGATTTTCTTGAGTCGCCTGTACCTTTTGAACCAGCGATCGAAACCTTTGATAATCCCACATTTTCTTGAAGCTCTTGACGCGTTCTGTAAGATAGGACTATCACCGAAAGCCCATATTTAAAAAAAAATGTTCAGTACTAGTGGTCGACCAAGGCGATTCGTCGATTAATCAAGTCTTTGGTTTTTTGGCTGTAACTCCGAAAATAATGAACTTAGAAGGCTCTGCCTGTGATTTTTGTGATCCTCTTTCCGTCCTCTTTAGGCATGCGTAAGCACAAGTCGACCGCAAAACTTTCCAGTTTTTGCCGAAATGAAATGTAAGGGATATGTATCCCTTAACGTTTTCTCGATTTTCCTGAATCGCCTGTAATTTTCGAACCAGCGATCGATACCTTTGATAATCATACATTTTCTTGAAGCTCCTGACGCGTACTTTACGGTAGGACTATCACCGAAAGCCCATATTTAAAAAAAAATGTTCAGTACTAGTGGTCGACCAAGGCGATTCGTCGATTAATCAAGTCTTTGGTTTTTTGGCTGTAACTCCGAAAATAATGCACTTAGAAGGCTCTGCCTGCGATTTTTGTGATCCTCTTTCCGTCCTCTTTAGGCATGCGTAAGCACAAGTCGACCGAAAAACTTTCCAATTTTTGCCGAAATAAAATGTAAGGGACAAGTATCCCTTACCGTTTTTTGATTTTCTTGAGTCGCCTGTACCTTTCGAACCAGCGATCGAAACCTTTGATAATCATACATTTTCTTGAAGCTCTTTACGCGTACTTTAAGGTAGGACTATCACCGAAACGCCATCTTCAAAAAAAAATTGTTTCAGTTGTAGTGGTCGACCAAGGCGATTCGTCGATTAATCAAGTCTTTGGTTTTTTGGCTGTAACTCCGAAAATAATGCACTTAGAAGGCTCTGCCTGTGATTTTTGTGATCCTCTTTCCGTCCTCTTTAGGCATGCGTAAGCACAAGTCGATCGAAAAACTTTCCAGTTTTTGCCGAAATAAAATGTAAGGGGCAAGTATCCCTTACCGTTTTCTCGATTTTCTTGAGTCGCCTGTAACTTTCGAACCAGCGATCGAAACTTTTGATAATCATACATTTTCTTGAAGCTCTTGACGCGTACTTTGAGGTAGGACTATCAGCGAAAGCCCGTCTTCAAAAAAAATTGTTTCAGTGCTAGTGGTCGACCGAGGCGATTCGTCGATTAATCAAGTCTTTGGTTTTTTGGCTGTAACTCCGAAAATAATGCACTTAGAAGGCTCTGCCTGCGATTTTTGTGATCCTCTTTCCGTCCTCTGTAGGCATTCGTAAGCACAAGTCGAACGAAAAACTTTCAATTATTTGCCGAAATAAAATGTAAGGGGTATGTATCCCTTACCGTTTCCTCTTTTTTCTTTAATCGCCTGCTACTTTCGAACCAGCGGTCGAAACCTTTGATAGTCATACATTTTCGGGAAGCTCTTGATGCGTACTTCAAGATATTACTATCAGCGACATCCCATCTTCAAAAAAAAATTGTTTCAGTAGTAGTGGTCGACCGAGGCGATTCGTCGATTAATCAAGTCTTTAGTTTTTTGGCTGTAACTCCGAAAATAATGCACTTAGAAGGCTTAGCCTGCGATTTTTGTGATCCTCTTTCCGTCCCTTTAAGCGTGCGTAAGCACAAGTCGACCGAAAAACTTTCCAGTTTTTGCCGAAATAAAATGTAAGGGGCAAGTATCCATTAACGTTTTCTCGATTTTCTCGAACAGCCTGTAACTTTTGAACCAGCGATCGGAACCTTTGATAATTATACATTTTCTTGAAGCTCTTGACGCGTTCCTTAAGATAGGACTATCAGCGAAAGCCCGTCTTCAAAAAAAATTGTCTCAGGACTAGTGGTCGACCAAGGCGATTAGTCGATTAATCAAGTCTTTGGTTTTTTGGCTGTAACTCCGAAAATAATGCACTTAGAAGGCTCTGCCTTCGATTTTTCTGATCCGCTTTCCGTCCCCTTTAAGCGTGCGTAAGCACAAGTCGACCGAAAATTTTTCCAGTTTTTACCGAAATAAAATGTAAGGGGCAAGTATCCTTTACCGTTTCCTCGATTTTCTTTAATCGCCTGTTACTTTCAAACCAGCGATCGAAACCTTTGATAATCCCACATTTTCTTGAAGCTCTTGACGCGTTCTGTAAGATAGAACTATCACCGAAAGCCCATATTTAAAAAAAAATGTTCAGTACTAGTGGTCGACCAAGGCGATTCGTCGATTAATCAAGTCTTTGGTTTTTTGGCTGTCACTCCGAAAATAATGCACTTAGAAGGCTCTGCCTGCGATTTTTGTGATCCTCTTTCCGTCCTCTTTAGGCATGCGTAAGCACAAGTCGACCGAAAAACTTTCCAGTTTTTGCCGAAATAAAATGTAAGTGGCAAGTATCCCTTACCGTTTTCTCGATTTTCTTGAATTGCCTGTAACTTTCGAACCAGCGATC
This sequence comes from Anoplius nigerrimus, assembly GCA_914767735.1. Lineage (NCBI taxonomy): Eukaryota > Metazoa > Arthropoda > Insecta > Hymenoptera > Pompilidae > Anoplius > Anoplius nigerrimus. The sequence goes on along the minus strand of OU612079.1, from coordinate 43,057 downwards.
GAAACCTTTGATAATCATACATTTTCTTGAAGCTCTTGACGCGTACTTTACGGTAGGACTATCACCGAAAGCCCATATTTAAAAAAAATGTTCAGTACTAGTGGTCGAACAACGCGATTCGTCGATTAATCAAGTCTTTGGTTTTTTGGCTGTAACTCCGAAAATAATGCACTTAGAAGGCTCTGCCTTCGATTTTTCTGATCCGCTTTCCGTCCCCTTTAAGCGTGCGTAAGCACAAGTCGACCGAAACACTTTCCATTTTTTGCCGAAATAAAATGTAAGGGGTATGTATCCTTTACCGTTTCCTCGATTTTCTTTAATCGCCTGTTACTTTCAAACCAGCGATCGAAACCTTTGATAATCCCACATTTTCTTGAAGCTCTTGACGCGTTCTGTAAGATAGGACTATCACCGAAAGCCCATATTTAAAAAAAAATGTTCAGTACTAGTGGTCGACCAAGGCGATTCGTCGATTAATCAAGTCTTTGGTTTTTTGGCTGTAACTCCGAAAATAATGCACTTAGAAGGCTCTGCCTGCGATTTTTGTGATCCTCTTTCCGTCCTCTTTAGGCATGCGTAAGCACAAGTCGACCGAAAAACTTTCCAATTTTTGCCGAAATAAAATGTAAGGGGCAAGTATCCCTTACCGTTTTTTGATTTTCTTGAGTCGCCTGTACCTTTTGAACCAGCGATCGAAACCTTTGATAATCATACATTTTCTTGAAGCTCTTTACGCGTACTTTAAGGTAGGACTATCACCGAAAGGCCATCTTCAAAAAAAAATTGTTTCAGTAGTAGTGGTCGACCAAGGCGATTCGTCGATTAATCAAGTCTTTGGTTTTTTGGCTGTAACTCCGAAAATAATGAACTTAGAAGGCTCTGCCTGTGATTTTTGTGATCCTCTTTCCGTCCTCTTTAGGCATGCGTAAGCACAAGTCGACCGCAAAACTTTCCAGTTTTTGCCGAAATGAAATGTAAGGGATATGTATCCCTTAACGTTTTCTCGATTTTCCTGAATCGCCTGTAATTTTCGAACCAGCGATCGATACCTTTGATAATCATACATTTTCTTGAAGCTCCTGACGCGTACTTTACGGTAGGACTATCACCGAAAGCCCATATTTAAAAAAAAATGTTCAGTACTAGCGGTCGACCAACGCGATTCGTCGATTAATCAAGTCTTTGGTTTTTTGGCTGTAACTCCGAAAATAATGCACTTAGAAGGCTCTGCCTTCGATTTTTCTGATCCGCTTTCCGTCCCCTTTAAGCGTGCGTAAGCACAAGTCGACCGAAAATTTTTCCAGTTTTTACCGAAATAAAATGTAAGGGGCAAGTATCCTTTAACGTTTTCTCGATTTTCTTGAATCGCCTGTAACTTTCGAACCAGCGATCGAAACCTTTGATAATCATACATGTTCTTGAAGCTCTTTACGCGTACTTTGTGGTAGGACTATCAGCGAAAGCCCGTCTTCAGAAAAAATTGTTTCAGTGCTAGTGGTCGACCGAGGCGATTCGTCGATTAATCAAGTCTTTGGTTTTTTGGCTGTAACTCCGAAAATAATGCACTTAGAAGGCTCTGCCTGCGATTTTTCTGATCCTCTTTCTGTCCTCTTTACGCGTGCGTTAGCACAAGTCGACCGAAACACTTTCCATTTTTTGCCGAAATAAAATGTAAGGGGTATGTATCCTTTACCGTTTCCTCGATTTTCTTTAATCGCCTGTTACTTTCAAACCAGCGATCGAAACCTTTGATAATCCCACATTTTCTTGAAGCTCTTGACGCGTTCTGTAAGATAGGACTATCACCGAAAGCCCATATTTAAAAAAAAATGTTCAGTACTAGTGGTCGACCAAGGCGATTCGTCGATTAATCAAGTCTTTGGTTTTTTGGCTGTAACTCCGAAGATAATGCACTTAGAAGGCTCTGCCTGCGATTTTTGTGATCCTCTTTCCGTCCTCTTTAGGCATGCGTAAGCACAAGTCGACCGAAAAACTTTCCAATTTTTGCCGAAATAAAATGTACGGGACAAGTATCCCTTACCGTTTTTTGATTTTCTTGAGTCGCCTGTACCTTTCGAACCAGCGATCGAAACCTTTGATAATCATACATTTTCTTGAAGCTCTTTACGCGTACTTTAAGGTAGGACTATCACCGAAACGCCATCTTCAAAAAAAAATTGTTTCAGTAGTAGTGGTCGACCAAGGCGATTCGTCGATTAATCAAGTCTTTGGTTTTTTGGCTGTAACTCCGAAAATAATGCACTTAGAAGGCTCTGCCTGTGATTTTTGTGATCCTCTTTCCGTCCTCTTTAGGCATGCGTTAGCACAAGTCGACCGAAAAACTTTCCAGTTTTTGCCGAAATAAAATGTAAGGGGCAAGTATCCCTTACCGTTTTCTCGATTTTCTTGAGTCGCCTGTAACTTTCGAACCAGCGATCGAAACTTTTGATAATCATACATTTTCTTGAAGCTCTTGACGCGTTCTGTAAGATAGGACTATCACCGAAAGCCCATATTTAAAAAAAAATGTTCAGTACTAGTGGTCGACCAAGGCGATTCGTCGATTAATCAAGTCTTTGGTTTTTTGGCTGTAACTCCGAAAATAATGCACTTAGAAGGCTCTGCCTGCGATTTTTCTGATCCTCTTTCCGTCCTCTTTAGGCATGCGTTCGCACAAGTCGACCGGAAAACTTTCCAGTTTTTGCCGAAATAAAATGTAAGGGGCAAGTATCCCTTACCGTTTTCTCGATTTTCTTGAATTGCCTGTAACTTTCGAACCAGCGATCGAAACCTTTGACAGTAATACATTTTCTTGAAGCTCTTGACGCGTACTTTCAGATAGGACTATCAGTGAAAGCCCATCATCAAAAAAAATTTTTTCAGTACTAGTGGTCGACCAAGGCGATTCGTCGATTAATCAAGTCTTTGGTTTTTTGGCTGTAACTCCAAAAATAATGCACTTAGAAGGCTCTGCCTGCGATTTTTGTGATCCACATTCCGTTCTCTGTAGGCATGCGTAAGCACAAGTCGAACGAAAAACTTTCCAGTTTTTGCCGAAATAAAATGTAAGGGGCAAGTATCCCTTACCGTTTTCTCGATTTTTTGAATCGCCTGTAACTTTCGAAACAGCGATCGAAACCTTTGATAATCATACATTTTCTTGAAGCTCTTGACGCGTTCTTTAACATAGGACTATTAGCGAAAGCCCGTCTTCAAAAAAAATTGTTTCAGTACTAGTGGTCGACCAAGGCGATTCGTCGATTAATAAAGTCTTTGGTTTTTTGGCTGTAACTCCGAAAATAATGCACTTAGAAGGCTCTGCCTGCGGTTTTTGTGATCCTCTTTCCGTCCTCTTTAGGCATGCGTAAGCACAAGTCGACCGAAAAACTTTCCCGTTTTTGCCGAAATAAAATGTAAGGGGCAAGTATCCCTTACCGTTTTCTAGATTTTCTTGAGTCGCCTGTAACTTTCGAACCAGCGATCGAAACCTTTGATAATCATACATTTTCTTGAAGCTCTTTACGCGTACTCTAAGGTAGGACTATCAGCGAAAGCCCGTCTTCAAAAAAAATTGTTTCAGCGCTAGTGGTCGACCGAGGCGATTCGTCGATTAATAAAGTCTTTGGTTTTTTGGCTGTAACTCCAAAAACAATGAACTTAGAAGGCTCTGCCTGCGATTTTTGTGATCCTCTTTCCGTCCTCTTTAGGCATGCGTAAGCACAAGTCGACCGAAAAACTTTCCAGTTTTTGCCGAAATAAAATGTAAGGGGTATGTATCCTTTACCGTTTCCTCGATTTTCTTTAATCGCCTGTTACTTTCAAACCAGCGATCGAAACCTTTGATAATCCCACATTTTCTTGAAGCTCTTGACGCGTTCTGTAAGATAGGACTATCACCGAAAGCCCATATTTAAAAAAAAATGTTCAGTACTAGTGGTCGACCAAGGCGATTCGTCGATTAATCAAGTCTTTGGTTTTTTGGCTGTAACTTCGAAAATAATGCACTTAGAAGGCTCTGCCTGCGATTTTTCTGATCCTCTTTCCGTCCTCTTTAGGCATGCGTTCGCACAAGTCGACCGGAAAACTTTCCAGTTTTTGCCGAAATAAAATGTAAGGGGCAAGTATCCCTTACCGTTTTCTCGATTTTCTTGAATTGCCTGTAACTTTCGAACCAGCGATCGAAACCTTTGACAGTAATACATTTTCTTGAAGCTCTTGACGCGTACTTTCAGATAGGACTACCAGTGAAAGCCCATCATCAAAAAAAATTTTTTCAGTACTAGTGGTCGACCAAGGCGATTCGTCGATGAATCAAGTCTTTGGTTTTTTGGCTGTAACTCCAAAAATAATGCACTTAGAAGGCTCTGCCTGCGATTTTTGTGATCCACATTCCGTTCTCTGTAGGCATGCGTAAGCACATGTCGAACGAAAAACTTTCCAGTTTTTGCCGAAATAAAATGTAAGGGGCAAGTATCCCTTACCGTTTTCTCGATTTTTTGAATCGCCTGTAACTTTCGAAACAGCGATCGAAACCTTTGATAATCATACATTTTCTTGAAGCTCTTGACGCGTTCTTTAACATAGGACTATTAGCGAAAGCCCGTCTTCAAAAAAAATTGTTTCAGTACTAGTGGTCGACCAAGGCGATTCGTCGATTAATAAAGTCTTTGGTTTTTTGGCTGTAACTCCGAAAATAATGCACTTAGAAGGCTCTGCCTGCGGTTTTTGTGATCCTCTTTCCGTCCTCTTTAGGCATGCGTAAGCACAAGTCGACCGAAAAACTTTCCCGTTTTTGCCGAAATAAAATGTAAGGGGCAAGTATCCCTTACCGTTTTCTAGATTTTCTTGAGTCGCCTGTAACTTTCGAACCAGCGATCGAAACCTTTGATAATCATACATTTTCTTGAAGCTCTTTACGCGTACTCTAAGGTAGGACTATCAGCGAAAGCCCGTCTTCAAAAAAAATTGTTTCAGCGCTAGTGGTCGACCGAGGCGATTCGTCGATTAATAAAGTCTTTGGTTTTTTGGCTGTAACTCCAAAAACAATGAACTTAGAAGGCTCTGCCTGCGATTTTTGTGATCCTCTTTCCGTCCTCTTTAGGCATGCGTAAGCACAAGTCGACCGAAAAACTTTCCAGTTTTTGCCGAAATAAAATGTAAGGGGTATGTATCCTTTACCGTTTCCTCGATTTTCTTTAGTCGCCTGTTACTTTCAAACCAGCGATCGAAACCTTTGATAATCCCACATTTTCTTGAAGCTCTTGACGCGTTCTGTAAGATAGGACTATCACCGAAAGCCCATATTTAAAAAAAAATGTTCAGTACTAGTGGTCGACCAAGGCGATTCGTCGATTAATCAAGTCTTTGGTTTTTTGGCTGTAACTCCGAAAATAATGCACTTAGAAGGCTCTGCCTGCGATTTTTGTGATCCTCTTTCCGTCCTCTTTAGGCATGCGTAAGCACAAGTCGACCGAAAAACTTTCCAATTTTTACCGAAATAAAATGTAAGGGGCAAGTATCCTTTAACGTTTTCTCGATTTTCTTGAATCGCCTGTAACTTTCGAACCAGCGATCGAAACCTTTGATAATCATACATGTTCTTGAAGCTCTTCACGCGTACTTTGAGGTAGGACTATCAGCGAAAGCCCATCTTTAAAAAAATTGTTTCTGTACTAGTGGTCGACCGAGGCGATTCGTCTATTAATCAAGTCTTTGGTTTTTTGGCTGTAACTCCGAAAATAATGCACTTAGAAGGCTCTGCCTGCGATTTTTGTGATCCTCTTTCCGTCCTCTTTAGGCATGCGTAAGCACAAGTCGACCGAAAAACTTTCCAATTTTTGCCGAAATAAAATGTAAGGGGCAAGTATCCCTTACCGTTTTTTGATTTTCTTGAGTCGCCTGTACCTTTCGAACCAGCGATCGAAACCATTGATAATCATACATTTTCTTGAAGCTCTTTACGCGTACTTTAAGGTAGGACTATCACCGAAAGGCCATCTTCAAAAAAAAATTGTTTCAGTAGTAGTGGTCGACCAAGGCGATTCGTCGATTAATCAAGTCTTTGGTTTTTTGGCTGTAACTCCGAAAATAATGCACTTAGAAGGCTCTGCCTGTGATTTTTGTGATCCTCTTTCCGTCCTCTTTAGGCATGCGTAAGCACAAGTCGACCGCAAAACTTTCCAGTTTTTGCCGAAATGAAATGTAAGGGATATGTACCCCTTAACGTTTTCTCGATTTTCCTGAATCGCCTGTAATTTTCGAACCAGCGATCGATACCTTTGATAATCATACATTTTCTTGAAGCTCCTGACGCGTACTTTACGGTAGGACTATCACCGAAAGCCCATATTTAAAAAAAAATGTTCAGTACTAGTGGTCGACCAAGGCGATTCGTCGATTAATCAAGTCTTTGGTTTTTTGGCTGTAACTTCGAAAATAATGCACTTAGAAGGCTCTGCCTGCGAGTTTTGTGATCCTCTTTCCGTCCTCTTTAGGCATGCGTAAGCACAAGTCGACCGAAAAACTTTCCAGTTTTTGCCGAAATAAAATGTAAGGGGCAAGTATCCCTTACCGTTTTCTCGATTTTCTTGAGTCGCCTGTAACTTTCGAACCAGCGATCGAAAGTTTTGATAATCATACATTTTCTTGAAGCTCTTGACGCGTTCTGTAAGATAGGACTATCACCGAAAGCCCATATTTAAAAAAAAATGTTCACTACTAGTGGTCGACCAAGGCGATTCGTCGATTAATCAAGTATTTGGTTTTTTGGCTGTAACTCCGAAAATAATGCACTTAGAAGGCTCTGCCTGCGATTTTTCTGATCCTCTTTCCGTCCTCTTTAGGCATGCGTTCGCACAAGTCGACCGGAAAACTTTCCAGTTTTTGCCGAAATAAAATGTAAGGGGCAAGTATCCCTTACCGTTTTCTCGATTTTCTTGAATTGCCTGTAACTTTCGAACCAGCGATCGAAACCTTTGACAGTAATACATTTTCTTGAAGCTCTTGACGCGTACTTTCAGATAGGACTATCAGTGAAAGCCCATCATCAAAAAAAATGTTTTCAGTACTAGTGGTCGACCAAGGCGATTCGTCGATTAATCAAGTCTTTGGTTTTTTGGCTGTAACTCCAAAAATAATGCACTTAGAAGGCTCTGCCTGCGATTTTTGTGATCCACATTCCGTTCTCTGTAGGCATGCGTAAGCACAAGTCGAACGAAAAACTTTCCAGTTTTTGCCGAAATAAAATGTAAGGGGCAAGTATCCCTTACCGTTTTCTCGATTTTTTGAATCGCCTGTAACTTTCGAAACAGCGATCGAAACCTTTGATAATCATACATTTTCTTGAAGCTCTTGACGCGTTCTTTAACATAGGACTATTAGCGAAAGCCCGTCTTCAAAAAAAATTGTTTCAGTACTAGTGGTCGACCAAGGCGATTCGTCGATTAATAAAGTCTTTGGTTTTTTGGCTGTAACTCCGAAAATAATGCACTTAGAAGGCTCTGCCTGCGGTTTTTGTGATCCTCTTTCCGTCCTCTTTAGGCATGCGTAAGCACAAGTCGACCGACAATTTTTCCAGTTTTTACCGAAATAAAATGTAAGGGGCAAGTATCCTTTAACGTTTTCTCGATTTTCTTGAATCGCCTGTAACTTTCGAACCAGCGATCGAAACCTTTGATAATCATACATGTTCTTGAAGCTCTTCACGCGTACTTTGAGGTAGGACTATCAGCGAAAGCCCGTCTATAAAAAAATTGTTTCTGTACTAGTGGTCGACCGAGGCGATTCGTCTATTAATCAAGTCTTTGGTTTTTTGGCCGTAACTCCGAAAATAATGCACTTAGAATTCTCTGCCTGTGATTTTTGTGATCCTCTTTCCGTCCTCTTTAAGCGTGCGTTAGCACAAGTCGACCGAAACACTTTCCATTTTTTGCCGAAATAAAATGTAAGGGGTATGTATCCTTTACCGTTTCCTCGATTTTCTTTAATCGCCTGTTACTTTCAAACCAGCGATCGAAACCTTTGATAATCCCACATTTTCTTGAAGCTCTTGACGCGTTCTGTAAGATAGGACTATCACCGAAAGCCCATATTTAAAAAAAAATGTTCAGTACTAGTGGTCGACCAAGGCGATTCGTCGATTAATCAAGTCTTTGGTTTTTTGGCTGTAACTCCGAAAATAATGCACTTAGAAGGCTCTGCCTGCGATTTTTGTGATCCTCTTTCCGTCCTCTTTAGGCATGCGTAAGCACAAGTCGACCGAAAAACTTTCCAATTTTTGCCGAAATAAAATGTAAGGGGCAAGTATCCCTTACCGTTTTTTGATTTTCTTGAGTCGCCTGTACCTTTCGAACCAGCGATCGAAACCTTTGATAATCATACATTTTCTTGAAGCTCTTTACGCGTACTTTAAGGTAGGACTATCACCGAAAGGCCATCTTCAAAAAAAAATTGTTTCAGTAGTAGTGGTCGACCAAGGCGATTCGTCGATTAATCAAGTCTTTGGTTTTTTGGCTGTAACTCCGAAAATAATGCACTTAGAAGGCTCTGCCTGTGATTTTTGTGATCCTCTTTCCGTCCTCTTTAGGCATGCGTAAGCACAAGTCGACCGCAAAACTTTCCAGTTTTTGCCGAAATGAAATGTAAGGGATATGTATCCCTTAACGTTTTCTCGATTTTCCTGAATCGCCTGTAATTTTCGAACCAGCGATCGATACCTTTGATAATCATACATTTTCTTGAAGCTCCTGAAGCGTACTTTACGGTAGGACTATCACCGAAAGCCCATATTTAAAAAAAAATGTTCAGTACTAGTGGTCGACCAACGCGATTCGTCGATTAATCAAGTCTTTGGTTTTTTGGCTGTAACTCCGAAAATAATGCACTTAGAAGGCTCTGCCTGCGATTTTTCTGATCCTCTTTCCGTCCTCTTTAGGCATGCGTTCGCACAAGCCGACCGGAAAACTTTCCAGTTTTTGCCGAAATAAAATGTAAGGGGCAAGTATCCCTTACCGTTTTCTCGATTTTCTTGAATTGCCTGTAACTTTCGAACCAGCGATCGAAACCTTTGACAGTAATACATTTTCTTGAAGCTCTTGACGCGTACTTTCAGATTGGACTATCAGTGAAAGCCCATCATCAAAAAAAATGTTTTCAGTACTAGTGGTCGACCAAGGCGATTCGTCGATTAATCAAGTCTTTGGTTTTTTGGCTGTAACTCCAAAAATAATGCACTTAGAAGGCTCTGCCTGCGATTTTTGTGATCCACATTCCGTTCTCTGTAGGCATGCGTAAGCACAAGTCGAACGAAGAACTTTCCAGTTTTTGCCGAAATAAAATGTAAGGGGCAAGTATCCCTTACCGTTTTCTCGATTTTTTGAATCGCCTGTAACTTTCGAAACAGCGATCGAAACCTTTGATAATCATACATTTTCTTGAAGCTCTTTACGCGTACTTTAAGGTAGGACTATCACCGAAAGGCCATCTTCAAAAAAAAATTGTTTCAGTAGTAGTGGTCGACCAAGGCGATTCGTCGATTAATCAAGTCTTTGGTTTTTTGGCTGTAACTCCGAAAATAATGCACTTAGAAGGCTCTGCCTGTGATTTTTGTGATCCTCTTTCCGTCCTCTTTAGGCATGCGTAAGCACAAGTCGACCGCAAAACTTTCCAGTTTTTGCCGAAATGAAATGTAAGGGATATGTATCCCTTAACGTTTTCTCGATTTTCTTGAATTGCCTGTAACTTTCGAACCAGCGATCGAAACCTTTGAAAATCATACATTTTCTTGAAGCTCTTGACGCGTACTTTAAGGTAGGACTATCACCGAAATCCCATATTTAAAAAAAAATGTTCAGTACTAGTGGTCGACCAACGCGATTCGTCGATTAATCATGTCTTTGGTTTTTTGGCTGTAACTCCGAAAATAATGGACTTAAAAGGCTCTGCCTTCGATTTTTGTGATCCGCTTTCCGTCCCCTTTAAGCGTGCGTAAGCACAAGTCGACCGAAAATTTTTCCGGTTTTTGCCGAAATAAAATGTAAGGGGCAAGTATCCTTTAACGTTTTCTCGATTTTCTTGAATCGCCTGTAACTTTCGAACCAGCGATCGAAACCTTTGATAATCATACATTTTCATGAAGCTCTTGACGCGTACTTAAAGGTAGGACTATCACCGAAAGCCCATATTTAAAAAAAAATGTTTCAGTGCTAGTGGTCGACCAAGGCGATTCGTCGATTAATCAAGTCTTTGGTTTTTTGGCTGTAACTCCGAAAATAATGCACTTAGGAGGCTCTGCCTGCGGTTTTTGTGATCCTCTGTCAGTCCTCTTTAGGCATGCGTAAGCACAAATCGACCGAAAAACTTTCCAGTTTTTGCCGAAATAAAATGTAAGGGGCAAGTATCCCTTACAGTTTTCTCGATTTTCTTGAATTGCCTGTAACTTTCGAACCAGCGATCGAAACCTTTGATAATCATACATTTTCTTGAAGCTCTTGACGCGTACTTTAAGGTAGGACTATCACCGAAAGGCCATCTTCAAAAAAAAATTGTTTCAGCAGTAGTGGTCGACCAAGGCTATTCGTCGATTAATCAAGTCTTTGGTTTTTTGGCTGTAACTCCGAAAATAATGCACTTAGAAGGCTCTGCCTGCGGTTTTTGTGATCCTCTTTTCGCCTTCTTTATGCGTGCGTAAGCACAAGTCGACCGAAACACTTTCGATTTTTTGCCGAAATAAAATGTAAGGAGTATGTATCCCTTACCGTTTCCTCGATTTTCTTTAATCGCCTGTTACTTTCGAACCAGCGATCAAAACCTTTGATAATTCCACATTTTCTTGAAGCTGTTGACGCGTTCATTAACATAGGACTATCAGCGAAAGTCCGTCTTCAAAAAAAATTGTTTCAGTACTAGTGGTCGACCAAGGCGATTCGTCGATTAATCAAGTCTTTGGTTTTTTGGCTGTAACTCCGAAAATAATGCACTTAGGAGGCTCTGCCTGCGGTTTTTGTGATCCTCTTTCCGTCCTCTTTAGGCATGCGTAAGCACAAGTCGACCGAAAAACTTTCCAGTTTTTGCCGAAATAAAATGTAAGGGGCAAGTATCCCTTACCGTTTTCTCGATTTTCTTGAATTGCTTGTAACTTTCGAAACAGCTATCGAAACCTTTGATAATCATACATTTTCTTGAAGCTCTTGACGCGTACTTTAAGGTAGGACTATCACCGAAAGCCCATGTTTAAAAAAAAATGTTCAGTACTAGTGGTCGACCAACGCGATTCGTCGATTAATCATGTATTTGTTTTTTTGGCTGTAACTCCGAAAATAATGCACTTAGAAGGCTCTGCCTTCGATTTTTGTGATCCGCTTTCCGCCCCCTTTAAGCTTGCGTAAGCACAAGTCGACCGAAAATTTTTCCAGTTTTTGCCGAAATAAAATGTAAGGGGCAAGTATCCTTTAACGTTTTCTCGATTTTCTTGAATCGCCTGTAACTTTCGAACCAGCGATCGAAACCTTTGATAGTCATACATTTTCTTGAAGCTCTTGACGCGTACTTTAAGGTAGGACTATCAGCGAAAGCCCATCATCAAAAAAAATTGTTTCAGTACTAGTGGTCGACCAAGGCGATTCGTCGATTAATCAAGTCTTTGGTTTTTTGGCTGTAACTCCGAAAATAATGCACTTAGAAGGCTCTGCCTGCGATTTTTGTGATCCTCTTTCCGTCCTCTTTAGGCATGCGTAAGCACAAGTCGACCGAAAATTTTTCCGGTTTTTGCCGAAATAAAATGTAAGGGGCAAGTATCCTTTAACGTTTTCTCGATTTTCTTGAATCGCCTGTAACTTTCGAACCAGCGATCGAAACCTTTGATAATCATACATTTTCATGAAGCTCTTGACGCGTTCTGTAAGATAGGACTATCACCGAAAGCCCATATTTAAAAAAAAAAGTTCAGTACTAGTGGTCGACCAAGGCGATTCGTCGATTAATCAAGTCTTTGGTTTTTTGGCTGTAACTCCGAAAATAATGCACTTAGAAGGCTCTGCCTGCGATTTTTCTGATCCTCTTTCCGTCCTCTTTAGGCATGCGTTCGCACAAGTCGACCGGAAAACTTTCCAGTTTTTGCCGAAATAAAATGTAAGGGGCAAGTATCCCTTACCGTTTTCTCGATTTTCTTGAATTGCCTGTAACTTTCGAACCAGCGATCGAAACCTTTGACAGTAATACATTTTCTTGAAGCTCTTGACGCGTACTTTCAGATAGGACTATCAGTGAAAGCCCATCATCAAAAAAAATTTTTTCAGTACTAGTGGTCGACCAAGGCGATTCGTCGATTAATCAAGTCTTTGGTTTTTTGGCTGTAACTCCAAAAATAATGCACTTAGAAGGGTCTGCCTGCGATTTTTGTGATCCACATTCCGTTCTCTGTAGGCATGCGTAAGCACAAGTCGAACGAAAAACTTTCCAGTTTTTGCCGAAATAAAATGTAAGGGGCAAGTATCCCTTACCGTTTTCTCGATTTTTTGAATCGCCTGTAACTTTCGAAACAGCGATCGAAACCTTTGATAATCATACATTTTCTTGAAGCTCTTGACGCGTTCTTTAACATAGGACTATTAGCGAAAGCCCGTCTTCAAAAAAAATTGTTTCAGTGCTAGTGGTCGACCGAGGCGATTCGTCGATTAATCAAGTCTTTGGTTTTTTGGCTGTAACTCCGAAAATAATGCACTTAGAAGGCTCTGCCTTCGATTTTTGTGATCCTCTTTCCGTCCTCTTTAGGCATGCGTAAGCACAAGTCGACCGAAAAACTTTCCAATTTTTTGCCGAAATAAAATGTAAGGGGCAAGTATCCCTTACCGTTTTTTTGATTTTCTTGAGTCGCCTGTACCTTTCGAACCAGCGATCGAAACCTTTGATAATCATACATTTTCTTGAAGCTCTTTACGCGTACTTTAAGGTAGGACTATCACCGAAAGGCCATCTTCAAAAAAAAATTGTTTCAGTAGTAGTGGTCGACCAAGGCGATTCGTCGATTAATCAAGTCTTTGGTTTTTTGGCTGTAACTCCGAAAATAATGCACTTAGAAGGCTCTGCCTGCGATTTTTGTGATCCTCTTTCCGTCCTCTTTAGGCATGCGTAAGCACAAGTCGACCGGAAAACTTTCCAGTTTTTGCCGAAATAAAATGTAAGGGGCAAGTATCCCTTACCGTTTTCTCGATTTTCTTGAATTGCCTGTAACTTTCGAACCAGCGATCGAAACTTTTGACAGTAATACATTTTCTTGAAGCTCTTGACGCGTACTTTCAGATAGGACTATCAGTGAAAGCCCATAATCAAAAAAAATTTTTTCACTACTAGTGGTCGACCAAGGCGATTCGTCGATTAATCAAGTCTTTGGTTTTTTGGCTGTAACTCCAAAAATAATGCACTTAGAAGGCTCTGCCTGCGATTTTTGTGATCCACATTCCGTTCTCTGTAGGCATGCGTAAGCACAAGTCGAACGAAAAACTTTCCAGTTTTTGCCGAAATAAAATGTAAGGGGCAAGTATCCCTTACCGTTTTCTCGATTTTTTGAATCGCCTGTAACTTTCGAAACAGCGATCGAAACCTTTGATAATCATACATTTTCTTGAAGCTCTTGACGCGTTCTTTAACATAGGACTATCAGCGAAAGCCCGTCTTCAAAAAAAATTGTTTCAGTACTAGTGGTCGACCAAGGCGATTCGTCGATTAATAAAGTCTTTGGCTTTTGGCTGTAACTCCGAAAATAATGCACTTAGAAGGCTCTGCCTGCGGTTTTTGTGATCCTCTTTCCGTCCTCTTTAGGCATGCGTAAGCACAAGTCGACCGAAAAACTTTCCCGTTTTTGCCGAAATAAAATGTAAGGGGCAAGTATCCCTTACCGTTTTCTAGATTTCCTTGAATCGCCTGTAACTTTCGAACCAGCGATCGAAACCTTTGATAATCATACATTTTCTTGAAGCTCTGTACGCGTACTCTAAGGTAGGACTATCAGCGAAAGCCCGTCTTCAAAAAAAATTGTTTCAGAGCTAGTGGTCGACCGAGGCGATTCGTCGATTAATCAAGTCTTTGGTTTTTTGGCTGTAACTCCGAAAATAATGCACTTAGAAGGCTCTGCCTGCGATTTTTGTGATCCTCTTTCCGTCCTCTTTAGGCATGCGTAAGCACAAGTCGACCGAAAAACTTTCCAGTTTTTGCCGAAATAAAATGTAAGGGGCAAGTATCCAGTACCGATTTCTCGATTTTCTTGAATTGCCTGTAACTTTCGAAACAGCGATCGAAACCTTTGATAATTCCACATTTTCTTGAAGCTGTTGACGCGTTCTTTAACATAGGACTATCAGCGAAAGCCCATCATCAAAAAAAATTGTTTCAGTACTAGTGGTCGACCAAGGCGATTCGTCGATTAATCAAGTCTTTGGTTTTTTGGCTGTAACTCCGAAAATAATGCACTTAGAAGGCTCTGCCTGCGGTTTTTGTGATCCTCTTTCCGTCCTCTTTAGGCATGCGTAAGCACAAGTCGACCGAAAAACTTTCCAGTTTTTGCCGAAATAAAATGTAAGGGGCAAGTATCCCTTACCGTTTTCTCGATTTTCTTGAATTGCCTGTAACTTTCGAACCAGCGATCGAAACCTTTGATAATCATACATTTTCTTGAAGCTCTTGACGCGTACTTTAAGGTAGGACTATCACCGAAAGCCCATATTTAAAAAAAAATGTTCAGTACTAGTGGTCGACCAACGCGATTCGTCGATTAATTATGTCTTTGGTTTTGTGGCTGTAACTCCGAAAATAATGCACTTAGAAGGCTCTGCCTACGATTTTTGTGATCCGCTTTCCGTCCCCTTTAAGCGTGCGTAAGCACAAGTCGACCGAAAATTTTTCCGGTTTTTGCCGATATAAAATGTAAGGGGCAAGTATCATTTAACGTTTTCTCGATTTTCTTGAATCGCCTGTAACTTTCGAACCAGCGATCGAAACCTTTGATAGTCATACATTTTCTTGAAGCTCTGGACACGTACTTTCAGATAGGACTATCAGCGAAAGCCCATCATCAAAAAAAATTGTTTCAGTACTAGTAGTCGACCAAGGCGATTCGTCGATTAATCAAGTCTTTGGTTTTTTGGCTGTAACTCCGAAAATAATGCACTTAGAAGGCTCTGCCTGCGGTTTTTGTGATCCTCTTTCCGTCCTCTTTAGGCTTGCGGAAGCACAAGTCGGCCGAAAAACTTTCCAGTTTTTGCCGAAATAAAATGTAAGGGGCAAGTATCCCTTACCGTTTTCTCGAATTTCTTGAATTGCCTGTAACTTTCGAACCAGCGATCGAAACCTTTGATAATCATACATTTTCTTGAAGCTCTTGACGCGTACTTTAAGGTAGGACTATCACCGAAAGCCCATATTTAAAAAAAAATGTTCAGTACTAGTGGTCGACCAACGCGATTCGTCGATTAATCATGTCTTTGGTTTTTTGGCTGTAACTCCGAAAATAATGCACTTAGAAGGCTCTGCCTACGATTTTTGTGATCCGCTTTCCGTCCCCTTTAAGCGTGCGTAAGCACAAGTCGACCGAAAATTTTTCCAGTTTTTGCCGAAAAAAAAGTAAGGGGCAAGTATCCTTTAACGTTTTCTCGATTTTCTTGAATCGCCTGTAACTTTCGAACCAGCGATCGATACCTTTGATAATCATACATTTTCTTGAAGCTCTTGACGCGTGCTTTACGGTAGGACTATCACCGAAAACCCATATTTAAAAAAAAATGTTCAGTATTAGTGGTCGACCAAGGCGATTCGTCGATTAATCAAGTCTTTGGTTTTTTGGCTGTAACTCCGAAAATAATGCACTTAGAAGGCTCTGCCTGCGATTTTTGTGATCCTCTTTCCGTCCTCTTTAGGCATGCGTAAGCACAAGTCGACCGAAAAAGATTCCAGTTTTTGCCGAAATGAAATGTAAGGGATATGTATCCCTTAACGTCTTCTCGATTTTCCTGAATCGCCTGTAACTTTCGAACCAGCGATCGATACCTTTGATAATCATACATTTTCTTGAAGCTCTTGACGCGTACTTTACGGTAGGACTATCACCGAAAACCCATATTTAAAAAAAAATGTTCAGTATTAGTGGTCGACCAAGGCGATTCGTCGATTAATCAAGTCTTTGGTTTGTTGGCTGTAACTCCGAAAATAATGCACTTAGAAGGCTCTGCCTTCGATTTTTGTGATCCGCTTTCCGTCCCCTTTAAGCGTGCGTAAGCACAAGTCGACCGAAAATTTTTCCAGTTTTTGCCGAAATAAAATGTAAGGGGCAAGTATCCTTTAACGTTTTCTCGATTTTCTTGAATCGCCTGTAACTTTCGAACCAGCGATCGAAACCTTTGATAGTCATACATTTTCTTGAAGCTCTGGACGCGTACTTTCAGATAGGACTATCAGCGAAAGCCCATCATCAAAAAAAATTGTTTCAGTACTAGTGGTCGACCAAGCCGATTCGTCGATTAATCAAGTCTTTGGTTTTTTGGCTGTAACTCCGAAAATAATGCACTTAGAAGGCTCTGCCTGCGATTTTTCTGATCCTCTTTCCGTCCTCTTTAGGCATGCGTTCGCACAAGTCGACCGAAAAACTTTCCAGTTTTTGCCGAAATAAAATGTAAGGGGCAAGTATCCCTTACCGTTTTTTGATTTTCTTGAGTCCCCTGTAACTTTCGAACCAGCGATCGAAACCTTTGATAATCATACATGTTCTTGAAGCTCTTTACGCGTACTTTGAGGTAGGACTATCAGCGAAAGCCCATCTTTAAAAAAATTGTTTCTGTACTAGTGGTCGACCGAGGCGATTCGTCTATTAATCAAGTCTTTGGTTTTTTTGGCTGTAACTCCGAAAATAATGCACTTAGAAGGCTCTGCCTGCCATTTTTGTGATCCTCTTTCCGTCCTCTTTAGGCATGCGTAAGCACAAGTCGACCGGAAAACTTTCCAGTTTTTGCCGAAATAAAATGTAAGGGGCAAGTATCCCTTACCGTTTTCTCGATTTTCTTGAATTGCCTGTAACTTTCGAACCAGCGATCGAAACCTTTGACAGTAATACATTTTCTTGAAGCTCTTGACGCGTACTTTCAGATAGGACTATCAGTGAAAGACCATAATCAAAAAAAATTTTTTCAGTACTAGTGGTCGACCAAGGCGATTCGTCGATTAATCAAGTCTTTGGTTTTTTGGCTGTAACTCCAAAAATAATGCACTTAGAAGGCTCTGCCTGCGATTTTTGTGATCCACATTCCGTTCTCTGTAGGCATGCGTAAGCACAAGTCGAACGAAAAACTTTCCAGTTTTTGCCGAAATAAAATGTAAGGGGCAAGTATCCCTTACCGTTTTCTCGATTTTTGAATCGCCTGTAACTTTCGAAACAGCGATCGAAACCTTTGATAATCATACATTTTCTTGAAGCTTTTGACGCGTTCTTTAACATAGGACTATCAGCGAAAGCCCGTCTTCAAAAAAAATTGTTTCAGTACTAGTGGTCGACCAAGGCGATTCGTCGATTAATAAAGTCTTTGGCTTTTGGCTGTAACTCCGAAAATAATGCACTTAGAAGGCTCTGCCTGCAGTTTTTGTGATCCTCTTTCCGTCCTCTTTAGGCATGCGTAAGCACAAGTCGACCGAAAAACTTTCCCGTTTTTGCCGAAATAAAATGTAAGGGGGAAGTATCCCTTACCGTTTTCTAGATTTCCTTGAGTCGCCTGTAACTTTCGAACCAGCGATCGAAACCTTTGATAATCATACATTTTCTTGAAGCTCTGTACGCGTACTCTAAGGTAGGACTATCAGCGAAAGCCCGTCTTCAAAAAAAATTGTTTCAGAGCTAGTGGTCGACCGAGGCGATTCGTCGATTAATCAAGTCTTTGGTTTTTTGGCTGTAACTCCGAAAATAATGCACTTAGAAGGCTCTGCCTGCGATTTTTGTGATCCTCTTTCCGTCCTCTTTAGGCATGCGTAAGCACAAGTCGACCGAAAAACTTTCCAGTTTTTGCCGAAATAAAATGTAAGGGGCAAGTATCCCTTACCGTTTTCTCGATTTTCTTGAGTCGCCTGTAACTTTCGAACCAGCGATCGAACCTTTGATAATCATACATTTTCTTAAGGCTCTTGACGCGTACTTTAAGGTAGGACTATCACCGAAAGCCCATATTTAAAAAAAAATGTTCAGTACTAGTGGTCGACAACGCGATTCGTCGATTAATCATGTCTTTGGTTTTTTGGCTGTAACTCCGAAAATAATGCACTTAGAAGGCTCTGCCTTCTATTTTTGTGATCCGCTTTCCGTCCCCTTTAAGCGTGCGTAAGCACAAGTCGACCGAAAATTTTTCCAGTTTTTGCCGAAATAAAATGTAAGGGGCAAGTATCCTTTAACGTTTTCTAGATTTTCTTGAATCGCCTGTAACTTTCGAACCAGCGATCGAAACCTTTGTTAGTCATACATTTTCCTGAAGCTCTTGACGCGTACTTCCAGGTAGGACTATCAGCGAAAGCCCATCATCAAAAGAAATTGTTTCAGTACTAGTGGTCGACCAAGGCGATTCGTCGATTAATCAAGTCTTTGGTTTTTTGGCTGTAACTCCAAAAATAATGAACTTAGAAGGCTCTGCCTGCGATTTTTGTGATCCTCTTTCCGTCCTCTTTAGGCATGCGTAAGCACAAGTCGACCGAAAAACTTTCCAGTTTTTGCCGAAATAAAATGTAAGGGGCAAGTATCCCTTACCGTTTTTGATTTTCTTGAATTGCCTGTAACTTTCGAACCAGCGATCGAAACCTTTGATAATCATACATTTTCTTGAAGCTCTTTACGCGTACTTTGAGGTTGGACTATCAGCGAAAGCCCGTCTTCAAAAAAAATTGTTTCAGTGCTAGTGGTCGACCGAGGCGATTCGTCGATTAATCAAGTCTTGTGTTTTTTGGCTGTAACTCCGAAAATAATGCACTTAGAAGGCTCTGCCTGCGATTTTTGTGATCCTCTTTCCGTCCCCTTTAAGCGTGCGTAAGCACAAGTCGACCAAAAATTTTTCCAGTTTTTGCCGAAATGAAATGTAAGGGATACGTATCCCTTAACGTCTTCTCGATTTTCCTGAATCGCCTGTAACTTTCGAACCAGCGATCGAAACCTTTGATAATCATACATTTACTTGAAGCTCTTGACGCGTACTTTAAGGTAGGACTATCACCGAAAGCCCATATTTAAAAGAAAATGTTCAGTACTAGTGGTCGACCAAGGCGATTCGTCGATTAATCAAGTCTTTGGTTTTTTGGCTGTAACTCCGAAAATAATGCACTTAGAAGGCTCTGCCTGCGATTTTTCTGATCCTCTTTCCGTCCTCTTTAGGCATGCGTTCGCACAAGTCGACCGAAAAACTTTCCAGTTTTTGCCGAAATAAAATGTAAGGGGCAAGTATCCCTTACCGTTTTTTGATTTTCTTGAGTCGCCTGTAACTTTCGAACCAGCGATCGAAACCTTTGATAATCATACATTTTCTTGAAGCTCCTGACGCGTACTTTACGGTAGGACTATCACCGAAAGCCCATATTTAAAAGAAAATGTTCAGTACTAGTGGTCGACCAAGGCGATTCGTCGATTAATCAAGTCTTTGGTTTTTTGGCTGTAACTCCGAAAATAATGCACTTAGAAGGCTCTGCCTGCGATTTTTGTGATCCTCTTTCCGTCCTCTTTAGGCATGCGTAAGCACAAGTCGACCGAAAAACTTTCCAGTTTTTGCCGAAATAAAATGTAAGGGGCAAGTATCCCTTACCGTTTTCTCGATTTTCTTGAATTGCCTGTAACTTTCGAACCAGCGATCGAAACCTTTGACAGTAATACATTTTCTTGAAGCTCTTGACGCGTACTTTCAGATAGGACTATCAGTGAAAGCCCATCATCAAAAAAAATTTGTTCAGTACTAGTGGTCGACCAAGGCGATTCGTCGATTAATCAAGTCTTTGGTTTTTTGGCTGTAACTCCAAAAATAATGCACTTAGAAGGCTCTGCCTGCGATTTTTGTGATCCACATTCCGTTCTCTGTAGGCATGCGTAAGCACAAGTCGAACGAAAAACTTTCCAGTTTTTGCCGAAATAAAATGTAAGGGGCAAGTATCCCTTACCGTTTTCTCGATTTTTTGAATCGCCTGTAACTTTCGAAACAGCGATCGAAACCTTTGATAATCATACATTTTCTTGAAGCTCTTGACGCGTTCTTTAACATAGGACTATCAGCGAAAGCCCGTCTTAAAAAAAAATTGTTTCAGTACTAGTGGTCGACCAAGGCGATTCGTCGATTAATAAAGTCTTTGGCTTTTGGCTGTAACTCCGAAAATAATGCACTTAAAAGGCTCTGCCTTCGATTTTTGTGATCCGCTTTCCGTCCCCTTTAAGCGTGCGTAAGCACAAGCCGACCGAAAATTTTTCCGGTTTTTGCCGAAATAAAATGTAAGGGGCAAGTATCCTTTAACGTTTTCTCGATTTTCTTGAATCGCCTGTAATTTTCGAACCAGCGATCGATACCTTTGATAATCATACATTTTCTTGAAGCTCCTGACGCGTACTTTACGGTAGGACTATCACCGAAAGCCCATATTTAAAAAAAAATGTTCAGTACTAGTGGTCGACCAAGGCGATTCGTCGATTAATCAAGTCTTTGGTTTTTTGGCTGTAACTCCGAAAATAATGCACTTAGAAGGCTCTGCCTGCGATTTTTGTGATCCTCTTTCCGTCCTCTTTAGGCATGCGTAAGCACAAGTCGACCGGAAAACTTTCCAGTTTTTGCCGAAATAAAATGTAAGGGGCAAGTATCCCTTACCGTTTTCTCGATTTTCTTGAATTGCCTGTAACTTTCGAACCAGCGATCGAAACCTTTGACAGTAATACATTTTCTTGAAGCTCTTGACGCGTACTTTCAGATAGGACTATCACTGAAAGGCCATCTTCAAAAAAAAATTGTTTCAGCAGTAGTGGTCGACCAAGGCTATTCGTCGATTAATCAAGTCTTTGGTTTTTTGGCTGTAACTCCGAAAATAATGCACTTAGAAGGCTCTGCCTTCGATTTTTGTGATCCGCTTTCCGTCCCCTTTAAGCGTGCGTAAGCACAAGTCGACCGAAAATTTTTCCAGTTTTTGCCGAAATAAAATGTAAGGGGCAAGTATCCTTTAACGTTTTCTAGATTTTCTTGAATCGCCTGTAACTTTCGAACCAGCGATCGAAACCTTTGATAGTCATACATTTTCCTGAAGCTCTTGACGCGTACTTCCAGATAGGACTATCAGCGAAAGCCCATCATCAAAATAAATTGTTTCAGTACTAGTGGTCGACCAAGGCGATTCGTCGATTAATCAAGTCTTTGGTTTTTTGGCTGTAACTCCAAAAATAATGAACTTAGAAGGCTCTGCCTGCGATTTTTGTGATCCTCTTTCCGTCCTCTTTAGGCATGCGTAAGCACAAGTCGACCGAAAACCTTTCCAGTTTTTGCCGAAATAAAATGTAAGGGGCAAGTATCCCTTACCGTTTTTGATTTTCTTGAATTGCCTGTAACTTTCGAACCAGCGATCGAAACCTTTGATAATCATACATTTTCTTGAAGCTCTTTACGCGTACTTTGAGGTAGGACTATCAGCGAAAGCCCGTCTTCAAAAAAAATTGTTTCAGTGCTAGTGGTCGACCGAGGCGATTCGTCGATTAATCAAGTCTTTGGTTTTTTGGCTGTAACTCCGAAAATAATGCACTTAGAAGGCTCTGCCTGCGATTTTTGTGATCCTCTTTCCGTCCCCTTTAAGCGTGCGTAAGCACAAGTCGACCAAAAATTTTTCCAGTTTTTGCCAAAATGAAATGTAAGGGATACGTATCCCTTAACGTCTTCTCGATTTTCCTGAATCGCCTGTAACTTTCGAACCAGCGATCGAAACCTTTGATAATCATACATTTTCTTGAAGCTCTTGACGCGTTCTTTAACATAGGACTATCAGCGAAAGCCCGTCTTCAAAAAAAATTGTTTCAGTACTAGTGGTCGACCAAGGCGATTCGTCGATTAATAAAGTCTTTGGCTTTTGGCTGTAACTCCGAAAATAATGCACTTAAAAGGCTCTGCCTTCGATTTTTGTGATCCGCTTTCCGTCCCCTTTAAGCGTGCGTAAGCACAAGCCGACCGAAAATTTTTCCGGTCTTTGCCGAAATAAAATGTAAGGGGCAAGTATCCTTTAACGTTTTCTCGATTTTCTTGAATCGCCTGTAATTTTCGAACCAGCGATCGATACCTTTGATAATCATACATTTTCTTGAAGCTCCTGACGCGTACTTTACGGTAGGACTATCACCGAAAGCCCATATTTAAAAATAAATGTTCAGTACTAGTGGTCGACCAAGGCGATTCGTCGATTAATCAAGTCTTTGGTTTTTTGGCTGTAACTCCGAAAATAATGCACTTAGAAGGCTCTGCCTGCGATTTTTGTGATCCTCTTTCCGTCCTCTTTAGGCATGCGTAAGCACAAGTCGACCGGAAAACTTTCCAGTTTTTGCCGAAATAAAATGTAAGGGGCAAGTATCCCTTACCGTTTTCTCGATTTTCTTGAATTGCCTGTAACTTTCGAACCAGCGATCGAAACCTTTGACAGTAATACATTTTCTTGAAGCTCTTGACGCGTACTTTCAGATAGGACTATCACTGAAAGGCCATCTTCAAAAAAAAATTGTTTCAGCAGTAGTGGTCGACCAAGGCTATTCGTCGATTAATCAAGTCTTTGGTTTTTTGGCTGTAACTCCGAAAATAATGCACTTAGAAGGCTCTGCCTGCGGTTTTTGTGATCCTCTTTTCGCCTTCTTTAAGCGGTCGTAAGCACAAGTCGACCGAAACACTTTCGATTTTTTGCCGAAATAAAATGTAAGGAGTATGTATCCCTTACCGTTTCCTCGATTTTCTTTAATCGCCTGTTACTTTCGAACCAGCGATCAAAACCTTTGATAATTCCACATTTTCTTGAAGCTGTTGACGCGTTCTTTAACATAGGACTATCAGCGAAAGCCCGTCTTCAAAAAAAATTGTTTCAGTACTAGTGGTCGACCAAGGCGATTCGTCGGTTAATCAAGTCTTTGGTTTTTTGGCTGTAACTCCGAAAATAATGCACTTAGAAGGCTCTGCCTGCGATTTTTGTGATCCTCTTTCCGTCCCCTTTAAGCGTGCGTAAGCACAAGTCGACCGAAAATTTTTCCAGTTTTTGCCGAAATGAAATGTAAGGGATATGTATCCCTTAACGTCTTCTCGATTTTCCTGAATCGCCTGTAACTTTCGAATCAGCGATCGAAACCTTTGATAATCATACATTTACTTGAAGCTCTTGACGCGTACTTTAAGGTAGGACTATCACCGAAAGCCCATATTTAAAAGAAAGTGTTCAGTACTAGTGGTCGACCAACGCGATTCGTCGATTAATCAAGTCTTTGGTTTTTTGGCTGTAACTCCGAAAATAATGCACTTAGAAGGCTCTGCCTTCGATTTTTGTGATCCGCTTTCCGTCCCCTTCAAGCGTGCGTAAGCACAAGTCGACCGAAAATTTTTCCAGTTTTTGCCGAAATAAAATGTAAGGGGCAAGTATCCTTTAACGTTTTCTCGATTTTCTTGGATCGCCTGTAACTTTCGAAACAGCGATCGAAACCTTTGAAAATCATACATTTTCTTGAAGCTCTTGACGCGTACTTTAAGGTAGGACTATCACCGAAAGGCCATATTTAAAAGAAAATGTTCAGTACTAGTGGTCGACCAACGCGATTCGTCGATTAATCATGTCTTTGGTTTTTTGGCTGTAACTCCGAAAATAATGCACTTAGAAGGCTCTGCCTTCGATTTTTGTGATCCGCTTTCTGTCCCCTTTAAGCGCGCGTAAGCACAAGTCGACCGAAAATTTTTCCAGTTTTTGCCGAAATAAAATGTAAGGGGCAAGTATCCTTTAACGTTTTCTCGATTTTCTTTAATCGCCTGTAACTTTCGAACCAGCGATCGAAACCTTTGATAGTCATACATTTTCTTGAAGCTCTTGACGCGTACTTTCAGATAGGACTATCAGTGAAAGCCCATCATCAAAAAAAATTTGTTCAGTACTAGTGGTCGACCAAGGCGATTCGTCGATTAATCAAGTCTTTGGTTTTTTGGCTATAACTCCGAAAATAATGCACTTAGAAGGCTCTGCCTGCGATTTTTGTGATCCTCTTTCCGTCCTCTGTAGGCATGCGTAAGCACAAGTCGAACGAAAAACTTTCAATTATTTGCCGAAATAAAATGTAAGGGGTATGTATCCCTAACCGTTTCCTCTTTTTTCTTTAATCGCCTGCTACTTTCGAACCAGCGGTCGAAACCTTTGATAGTCATACATTTTCGGGAAGCTCTTGATGCGTACTTCAAGATATTACTTTCAGCGACATCCCATCTTCAAAAAAAAATTGTTTCAGTAGTAGTGGTCGACCGAGGCGATTCGTCGATTAATCAAGTCTTTGGTTTTTTGGCTGTAACTCCGAAAATAATGCACTTAGAAGGCTCTGCCTGCGATTTTTGTGATTCTCTTTCCGTCCTCTTTAGGCATGCGTAAGCACAAATCGACCGAAAAACTTTCCAGTTTTTGCCGAAATAAAATGTAAGGGGCAAGTATCCCTTACCGTTTTCTCGATTTTCTTGAGTCGCCTGTAACTTTCGAACCAGCGATCGAAACCTTTGAAAATCATACATGTTCTTGAAGCTCTTTACGCGTACTTTGAGGTAGGACTATCAGCGAAAGCCCGTCTCCAAAAAAAATTGTTTCAGTGCTAGTGGTCGACCGAGGCGATTCGTCGATTAATCAAGTCTTTGGTTTTTTGGCTGTAACTCCGAAAATAATGCACTTAGAAGGCTCTGCCTTCGATTTTTGTGATCCTCTTTCCGTCGCCTTTAAGCGTGCGTAAGCACAAGTCGACCGAAAATTTTTCCAGTTTTTGCCGAAATGAAATGTAAGGGGCAAGTATCCTTTAACGTTTTCTCGATTTTCTTTAATCGCCTGTAACTTTCGAACCAGCGATCGAAACCTTTGATAGTCATACATTTTCTTGAAGCTCTTGACGCGTACTTTCAGATAGGACTATCAGCGAAAGCCCATCATCAAAAAAAATTGTTTCAGTACTAGTGGTCGACCAAGGCGATTCGTCGATTAATCAAGTTTTTGGTTTTTTGGCTGTAACTCCGAAAATAATGCACTTAGAAGGCTCTGCCTGCGATTTTTGTGATTCTCTTTCCGTCCTCTTTAGGCATGCGTAAGCACAAATCGACCGAAAAACTTTCCAGTTTTTGCCGAAATAAAATGTAAGGGGCAAGTATCCCTTACCGTTTTCTCGATTTTCTTGAATTGCCTGTAACTTTCGAACCAGCGATCGAAACCTTTGATAATCATACATTTTCTTGAAGCTCTTGACGCGTACTTTAAGGTAGGACTATCACCGAAAGCCCATATTTAAAAAAAAATGTTCAGTACTAGTGGTCGACCAAAGCGATTCGTCGATTAATCATGTCTTTGGTTTTTTGGCTGTAACTCCGAAAATAATGCACTTAGAAGGCTCTGCCTACGATTTTTGTGATCCGCTTTCCGTCCCCTTTAAGCGTGCGTAAGCACAAGTCGACCGAAAATTTTTCCAGTTTTTGCCGAAAAAAAAAGTAAGGGGCAAGTATCCTTTAACGTTTTCTCGATTTTCTTGAATCGCCTGTAACTTTCGAACCAGCGATCGAAACCTTTGATAGTCATACATTTTCTTGAAGCTCTTGACGCGTACTTTCAGATAGGACTATCAGCGAAAGCCCATCATCAAAAAAAATTGTTTCAGTACTAGTGGTCGACCAAGGCGATTCGTCGATTAATCAAGTCTTTGGTTTTTGGGCTGTAACTCCGAAAATAATGCACGTAGAAGGCTCTGCCTGCGATTTTTGTGATCCTCTTTCCGTCCTCATTAGGCATGCGTAAGCGCAAGTCGACCGAAAAACTTTCCAGTTTTTGCCGAAATGAAATGTAAGGGATATGTATCCCTTAACGTCTTCTCGATTTTCCTGAATCGCCTGTAACTTTCGAACCAGCGATCGATACCTTTGATAATCATACATTTTCTTGAAGCTCTTGACGCGTACTTTACGGTAGGACTATCACCGAAAACCCATATTTAAAAATAAATGTTCAGTATTAGTGGTCGACCAAGGCGATTCGTCGATTAATCAAGTCTTTGGTTTGTTGGCTGTAACTCCGAAAATAATGCACTTAGAAGGCCCTGCCTTCGATTTTTGTGATCCGCTTTCCGTCCCCTTTAAGCGTGCGTAAGCACAAGTCGACCGAAAATTTTTCCACTTTTTGCCGAAATAAAATGTAAGGGGCAAGTATCCTTTAACGTTTTCTCGATTTTCTTGAATCGCCTGTAACTTTCGAACCAGCGATCGAAACCTTTGATAGTCATACATGTTCTTGATGCTCTTTACGCGTACTTTGAGGTAGGACTATCAGCGAAAGCCCGTCTCCAAAAAAAATTGTTTCAGTGCTAGTGGTCGACCAAGGCGATTCGTCGATTAATCAAGTCTTTGGTTTTTTGGCTGTAACTCCAAAAATAATGAACTTAGAAGGCTCTGCCTGCGATTTTTGTGATCCGCTTTCCATCCCCTTTAAGCGTGCGTAAGCACAAGTCGACCGAAAATTTTTCCAGTTTTTGCCGAAATAAAATGTAAGGGGCAAGTATCCTTTAACGTTTTCTCGATTCTCTTGAATCGCCTGTAACTTTCGAACCAGCGATCGAAACCTTTGATAGTCATACATTTTCTTGAAGCTCTTGATGCGTACTTTCAGATAGGACTATCAGCGAAAGCCCATCATCAAAAAAAATTGTTTCAGTGCTAGTGGTCGACCGAGGCGATTCGTCGATTAATCAAGTCTTTGGTTTTTTGGCTGTAACTCCGAAAATAAGCACTTAGAAGGCTCTGCCTGCGATTTTTGTGATCCGCTTTCCGTCCCCTTTAAGCGTGCGTAAGCACAAGTCGACCGAAAATTTTTCCAGTTTTTGCCGAAATAAAATGTAAGGGGCAAGTATCCTTTAACGTTTTCTCGATTTTCTTGAATCGCCTGTAACTTTCGAACCAGCGATCGAAACCTTTGACAGTAATACATTTTCTTGAAGCTCTTGACGCGTACTTTCAGATAGGACTATCAATGAAAGCCCAACATCAAAAAAAATTCTTTCAGTACTAGTGGTCGACCAAGGCAATTCGTCGATTAACCAAGTCTTTGGTTTTTTGGCTGTAACTCCGAAAATAATGCACTTAGAAGGCTCTGCCTGCGATTTTGTGATCCTCTTTCCGTCCCCTTTAAGCGTGCGTAAGCACAAGTCGACCGAAAATTTTTCCAGTTTTTGCCGAAATAAAATGTAAGGGGCAAGTATCCTTTAACGTTTTCTAGATTTTCTTGAATTGCCTGTAACTTTCGAACCAGCGATCGAAACCTTTGATAATCATACATTTTCTTGAAGCTCTTTACGCGTACTTTGAGGTAGGACTATCAGCGAAAGCCCGTCTTCAAAAAAAATTGTTTCAGTGCTAGTGGTCGACCGAGGCGATTCGTCGATTAATCAAGTCTTTGGTTTTTTGGCTGTAACTCCGAAAATAATGCACTTAGAAGGCTCTGCCTGCGATTTTTGTGATCCTCTTTCCGTCCCCTTTAAGCGTGCGTAAGCACAAGTCGACCAAAAATTTTTCCAGTTTTTGCCGAAATGAAATGTAAGGGATACGTATCCCTTAACGTCTTCTCGATTTTCCTGAATCGCCTGTAACTTTCGAACCAGCGATCGAAACCTTTGATAATCATACATTTACTTGAAGCTCTTGACGCGTACTTTAAGGTAGGACTATCACCGAAAGCCCATATTTAAAAGAAAATGTTCAGTACTAGTGGTCGACCTAGGCGATTCGTCGATTAATCAAGTCTTTGGTTTTTTGGCTGTAACTCCGAAAATAATGCACTTAGAAGGCTCTGCCTGCGATTTTTCTGATCCTCTTTCCGTCCTCTTTAGGCATGCGTTCGCACAAGTCGACCGAAAATTTTTCCAGTTTTTGCCGAAATAAAATGTAAGGGGCAAGTATCCTTTAACGTTTTCTCGATTTTCTTGGATCGCCTGTAACTTTCGAACCAGCGATCGAAACCTTTGATAATCATACATTTTCTTGAAGCTCCTGACGCGTACTTTACGGTAGGACTATCACCGAAAGCCCATATTTAAAAAAAAATGTTCAGTACTAGTGGTCGACCAAGGCGATTCGTCGATTAATCAAGTCTTTGGTTTTTTGGCTGTAACTCCGAAAATAATGCACTTAGAAGGCTCTGCCTGCGATTTTTCTGATCCTCTTTCCGTCCTCTTTAGGCGTGCGTTCGCACAAGTCGACCGAAAAACTTTCCAGTTTTTGCCGAAATAAAATGTAAGGGGCAAGTATCCCTTACCGTTTTTTGATTTTCTTCAGTCGCCTGTAACTTTCGAACCAGCGATCGAAACCTTTGATAATCGTACATGTTCTTGAAGCTCTTTACGCGTACTTTGAGGTAGGACTATCAGCGAAAGCCCATCTTTAAAAAAATTGTTTCTGTACTAGTGGTCGACCGAGTCTATTCGTCTATTAATCAAGTCTTTGGTTTTTTGGCTGTAACTCCGAAAATAATGCACTTAGAAGGCTCTGCCTGCGATTTTTGTGATCCTCTTTCCGTCCTCTTTAGGCATGCGTAAGCACAAGTCGACCGAAAAACTTTCCAGTTTTTGCCGAAATAAAATGTAAGGGGCAAGTATCCCTTACCGTTTTCTCGATTTTCTTGAATTGCCTGTAACTTTCGAACCAGCGATCGAAACCTTTGACAGTAATACATTTTCTTGAAGCTCTTGACGCGTACTTTCAGATAGGACCATCAGTGAAAGCCCATCATCAAAAAAAATTTGTTCAGTACTAGTGGTCGACCAAGGCGATTCGTCGATTAATCAAGTCTTTGGTTTTTTGGCTGTAACTCCGAAAATAATGCACTTAGAAGGCTCTGCCTGCGATTTTTGTGATTCTCTTTCCGTCCTCTTTAGGCATGCGTAAGCACAAATCGACCGAAAAACTTTCCAGTTTTTGCCGAAATAAAATGTAAGGGGCAAGTATCCCTTACCGTTTTCTCGATTTTCTTGAGTCGCCTGTAACTTTCGAACCAGCGATCGAAACCTTTGAAAATCATACATGTTCTTGAAGCTCTTTACGCGTACTTTGAGGTAGGACTATCAGCGAAAGCCCGTCTCCAAAAAAAATTGTTTCAGTGCTAGTGGTCGACCGAGGCGATTCGTCGATTAATCAAGTCTTTGGTTTTTTGGCTGTAACTCCGAAAATAATGCACTTAGAAGGCTCTGCCTTCGATTTTTGTGATCCTCTTTCCGTCGCCTTTAAGCGTGCGTAAGCACAAGTCGACCGAAAATTTTTCCAGTTTTTGCCGAAATGAAATGTAAGGGGCAAGTATCCTTTAACGTTTTCTCGATTTTCTTTAATCGCCTGTAACTTTCGAACCAGCGATCGAAACCTTTGATAGTCATACATTTTCTTGAAGCTCTTGACGCGTACTTTCAGATAGGACTATCAGCGAAAGCCCATCATCAAAAAAAATTGTTTCAGTACTAGTGGTCGACCAAGGCGATTCGTCGATTAATCATGTCTTTGGTTTTTTGGCTGTAACTCCGAAAATAATGCACTTAGAAGGCTCTGCCTACGATTTTTGTGATCCGCTTTCCGTCCCCTTTAAGCGTGCGTAAGCACAAGTCGACCGAAAATTTTTCCAGTTTTTGCCGAAAAAAAAAGTAAGGGGCAAGTATCCTTTAACGTTTTCTCGATTTTCTTGAATCGCCTGTAACTTTCGAACCAGCGATCGAAACCTTTGATAGTCATACATTTTCTTGAAGCTCTTGACGCGTACTTTCAGATAGGACTATCAGCGAAAGCCCATCATCAAAAAAAATTGTTTCAGTACTAGTGGTCGACCAAGGCGATTCGTCGATTAATCAAGTCTTTGGTTTTTGGGCTGTAACTCCGAAAATAATGCACGTAGAAGGCTCTGCCTGCGATTTTTGTGATCCTCTTTCCGTCCTCATTAGGCATGCGTAAGCGCAAGTCGACCGAAAAACTTTCCAGTTTTTGCCGAAATGAAATGTAAGGGATATGTATCCCTTAACGTCTTCTCGATTTTCCTGAATCGCCTGTAACTTTCGAACCAGCGATCGATACCTTTGATAATCATACATTTTCTTGAAGCTCTTGACGCGTACTTTACGGTAGGACTATCACCGAAAACCCATATTTAAAAAGAAATGTTCAGTATTAGTGGTCGACCAAGGCGATTCGTCGATTAATCAAGTCTTTGGTTTGTTGGCTGTAACTCCGAAAATAATGCACTTAGAAGGCCCTGCCTTCGATTTTTGTGATCCGCTTTCCGTCCCCTTTAAGCGTGCGTAAGCACAAGTCGACCGAAAATTTTTCCACTTTTTGCCGAAATAAAATGTAAGGGGCAAGTATCCTTTAACGTTTTCTCGATTTTCTTGAATCGCCTGTAACTTTCGAACCAGCGATCGAAACCTTTGATAGTCATACATGTTCTTGATGCTCTTTACGCGTACTTTGAGGTAGGACTATCAGCGAAAGCCCGTCTCCAAAAAAAATTGTTTCAGTGCTAGTGGTCGACCAAGGCGATTCGTCGATTAATCAAGTCTTTGGTTTTTTGGCTGTAACTCCAAAAATAATGAACTTAGAAGGCTCTGCCTGCGATTTTTGTGATCCGCTTTCCATCCCCTTTAAGCGTGCGTAAGCACAAGTCGACCGAAAATTTTTCCAGTTTTTGCCGAAATAAAATGTAAGGGGCAAGTATCCTTTAACGTTTTCTCGATTCTCTTGAATCGCCTGTAACTTTCGAACCAGCGATCGAAACCTTTGATAGTCATACATTTTCTTGAAGCTCTTGATGCGTACTTTCAGATAGGACTATCAGCGAAAGCCCATCATCAAAAAAAATTGTTTCAGTGCTAGTGGTCGACCGAGGCGATTCGTCGATTAATCAAGTCTTTGGTTTTTTGGCTGTAACTCCGAAAATAAGCACTTAGAAGGCTCTGCCTGCGATTTTTGTGATCCGCTTTCCGTCCCCTTTAAGCGTGCGTAAGCACAAGTCGACCGAAAATTTTTCCAGTTTTTGCCGAAATAAAATGTAAGGGGCAAGTATCCTTTAACGTTTTCTCGATTTTCTTGAATCGCCTGTAACTTTCGAACCAGCGATCGAAACCTTTGACAGTAATACATTTTCTTGAAGCTCTTGACGCGTACTTTCAGATAGGACTATCAATGAAAGCCCAACATCAAAAAAAATTCTTTCAGTACTAGTGGTCGACCAAGGCAATTCGTCGATTAACCAAGTCTTTGGTTTTTTGGCTGTAACTCCGAAAATAATGCACTTAGAAGGCTCTGCCTGCGATTTTGTGATCCTCTTTCCGTCCCCTTTAAGGGTGCGTAAGCACAAGTCGACCGAAAATTTTTCCAGTTTTTGCCGAAATAAAATGTAAGGGGCAAGTATCCTTTAACGTTTTCTAGATTTTCTTGAATTGCCTGTAACTTTCGAACCAGCGATCGAAACCTTTGATAATCATACATTTTCTTGAAGCTCTTTACGCGTACTTTGAGGTAGGACTATCAGCGAAAGCCCGTCTTCAAAAAAAATTGTTTCAGTGCTAGTGGTCGACCGAGGCGATTCGTCGATTAATCAAGTCTTTGGTTTTTTGGCTGTAACTCCGAAAATAATGCACTTAGAAGGCTCTGCCTGCGATTTTTGTGATCCTCTTTCCGTCCCCTTTAAGCGTGCGTAAGCACAAGTCGACCAAAAATTTTTCCAGTTTTTGCCGAAATGAAATGTAAGGGATACGTATCCCTTAACGTCTTCTCGATTTTCCTGAATCGCCTGTAACTTTCGAACCAGCGATCGAAACCTTTGATAATCATACATTTACTTGAAGCTCTTGACGCGTACTTTAAGGTAGGACTATCACCGAAAGCCCATATTTAAAAGAAAATGTTCAGTACTAGTGGTCGACCAAGGCGATTCGTCGATTAATCAAGTCTTTGGTTTTTTGGCTGTAACTCCGAAAATAATGCACTTAGAAGGCTCTGCCTGCGAATTTTCTGATCCTCTTTCCGTCCTCTTTAGGCATGCGTTCGCACAAGTCGACCGAAAATTTTTCCAGTTTTTGCCGAAATAAAATGTAAGGGGCAAGTATCCTTTAACGTTTTCTCGATTTTCTTGGATCGCCTGTAACTTTCGAACCAGCGATCGAAACCTTTGATAATCATACATTTTCTTGAAGCTCCTGACGCGTACTTTACGGTAGGACTATCACCGAAAGCCCATATTTAAAAAAAAATGTTCAGTACTAGTGGTCGACCAAGGCGATTCGTCGATTAATCAAGTCTTTGGTTTTTTGGCTGTAACTCCGAAAATAATGCACTTAGAAGGCTCTGCCTGCGATTTTTCTGATCCTCTTTCCGTCCTCTTTAGGCATGCGTTCGCACAAGTCGACCGAAAAACTTTCCAGTTTTTGCCGAAATAAAATGTAAGGGGCAAGTATCCCTTACCGTTTTTTGATTTTCTTGAGTCGCCTGTAACTTTCGAACCAGCGATCGAAACCTTTGATAATCGTACATGTTCTTGAAGCTCTTTACGCGTACTTTGAGGTAGGACTATCAGCGAAAGCCCATCTTTAAAAAAATTGTTTCTGTACTAGTGGTCGACCGAGTCGATTCGTCTATTAATCAAGTCTTTGGTTTTTTGGCTGTAACTCCGACAATAATGCACTTAGAAGGCTCTGCCTGCGATTTTTGTGATCCTCTTTCCGTCCTCTTTAGGCATGCGTAAGCACAAGTCGACCGAAAAACTTTCCAGTTTTTGCCGAAATAAAATGTAAGGGGCAAGTATCCCTTACCGTTTTCTCGATTTTCTTGAATTGCCTGTAACTTTCGAACCAGCGATCGAAACCTTTGACAGTAATACATTTTCTTGAAGCTCTTGACGCGTACTTTCAGATAGGACTATCAGTGAATGCCCATCATCAAAAAAAATTTGTTCAGTACTAGTGGTCGACCAAGGCGATTCGTCGATTAATCAAGTCTTTGGTTTTTTGGCTGTAACTCCAAAAATAATGCACTTAGAAGGCTCTGCCTGCGATTTTTGTGATCCACATTCCGTTCTCTGTAGGCATGCGTAAGCACAAGTCGAACGAAAAACTTTCCAGTTTTTGCCGAAATAAAATGTAAGGGGCAAGTATCCCTTACCGTTTTCTCGATTTTTTGAATCGCCTGTAACTTTCGAAACAGCGATCGAAACCTTTGATAATCATACATTTTCTTGAAGCTCTTGACGCGTTCTTTAACATAGGACTATCAGCGAAAGCCCGTCTTCAAAAAAAATTGTTTCAGTACTAGTGGTCGACCAAGGCGATTCGTCGATTAATAAAGTCTTTGGCTTTTGGCTGTAACTCCGAAAATAATGCACTTAAAAGGCTCTGCCTTCGATTTTTGTGATCCGCTTTCCGTCCCCTTTAAGCGTGCGTAAGCACAAGCCGACCGAAAATTTTTCCGGTCTTTGCCGAAATAAAATGTAAGGGGCAAGTATCCTTTAACGTTTTCTCGATTTTCTTGAATCGCCTGTAATTTTCGAACCAGCGATCGATACCTTTGATAATCATACATTTTCTTGAAGCTCCTGACGCGTACTTTACGGTAGGACTATCACCGAAAGCCCATATTTAAAAAAAAATGTTCAGTACTAGTGGTCGACCAAGGCGATTCGTCGATTAATCAAGTCTTTGGTTTTTTGGCTGTAACTCCGAAAATAATGCACTTAGAAGGCTCTGCCTGCGATTTTTGTGATCCTCTTTCCGTCCTCTTTAGGCATGCGTAAGCACAAGTCGACCGGAAAACTTTCCAGTTTTTGCCGAAATAAAATGTAAGGGGCAAGTATCCCTTACCGTTTTCTCGATTTTCTTGAATTGCCTGTAACTTTCGAACCAGCGATCGAAACCTTTGACAGTAATACATTTTCTTGAAGCTCTTGACGCGTACTTTCAGATAGGACTATCACTGAAAGGCCATCTTCAAAAAAAAATTGTTTCAGCAGTAGTGGTCGACCAAGGCTATTCGTCGATTAATCAAGTCTTTGGTTTTTTGGCTGTAACTCCGAAAATAATGCACTTAGAAGGCTCTGCCTGCGGTTTTTGTGATCCTCTTTTCGCCTTCTTTAAGCGTGCGTAAGCACAAGTCGACCGAAACACTTTCGATTTTTTGCCGAAATAAAATGTAAGGAGTATGTATCCCTTACCGTTTCCTCGATTTTCTTTAATCGCCTGTTACTTTCGAACCAGCGATCGAAACCTTTGATAATCCCACATTTTCTTGAAGCAGTTGACGCGTTCTTTAACATAGGACTATCAGCGAAAGCCCGTCTTGAAAAAAAATTGTTTCAGTACTAGTGGTCGACCAAGGCGATTCGTCGATTAATCAAGTCTTTGGTTTTTTGGCTGTAACTCCGAAAATAATGCACTTAGAAGGCTCTGCCTTCTATTTTTGTGATCCGCTTTCCGTCCCCTTTAAGCGTGCGTAAGCACAAGTCGACCGAAAAATTTTCCAGTTTTTGCCGAAATAAAATGTAAGGGGCAAGTATCCTTTAACGTTTTCTAGATTTTCTTGAATCGCCTGTAACTTTCGAACCAGCGATCGAAACCTTTGATAGTCATACATTTTCCTGAAGCTCTTGACGCGTACTTCCAGATAGGACTATCAGCGAAATCCCATCATCAAAAGAAATTGTTTCAGTACTAGTGGTCGACCAAGGCGATTCGTCGATTAATCAAGTCTTTGGTTTTTTGGCTGTAACTCCAAAAATAATGAACTTAGAAGGCTCTGCCTGCGATTTTTGTGATCCTCTTTCCGTCCTCTTTAGGCATGCGTAAGCACAAGTCGACCGAAAAACTTTCCAGTTTTTGCCGAAATAAAATGTAAGGGGCAAGTATCCCTTACCGTTTTTGATTTTCTTGAATTGCCTGTAACTTTCGAACCAGCGATCGAAACCTTTGATAATCATACATTTTCTTGAAGCTCTTTACGCGTACTTTGAGGTAGGACTATCAGCGAAAGCCCGTCTTCAAAAAAAATTGTGTCAGTGCTAGTGGTCGACCGAGGCGATACGTCGATTAATCAAGTCTTTGGTTTTTTGGCTATACCTCCGAAAATAATGCACTTAGAAGGCCCTGCCTGCGATTTTTGTGATCCTCTTTCCGTCCTCTGTAGGCATGCGTAAGCACAAGTCGAACGAAAAACTTTCAATTATTTGCCGAAATAAAATGTAAGGGGTATGTATCCCTAACCGTTTCCTCTTTTTTCTTTAATCGCCTGCTACTTTCGAACCAGCGGTCGAAACCTTTGATAGTCATACATTTTCGGGAAGCTCTTGATGCGTACTTCAAGATATTACTTTCAGCGACATCCCATCTTCAAAAAAAAATTGTTTCAGTAGTAGTGGTCGACCGAGGCGATTCGTCGATTAATCAAGTCTTTGGTTTTTTGGCTATACCTCCGAAAATAATGCACTTAGAAGGCCCTGCCTGCGATTTTTGTGATCCTCTTTCCGTCCTCTGTAGGCATGCGTAAGCACAAGTCGAACGAAAAACTTTCAATTATTTGCCGAAATAAAATGTAAGGGGTATGTATCCCTAACCGTTTCCTCTTTTTTCTTTAATCGCCTGCTACTTTCGAACCAGCGGTCGAAACCTTTGATAGTCATACATTTTCGGGAAGCTCTTGATGCGTACTTCAAGATATTACTTTCAGCGACATCCCATCTTCAAAAAAAAATTGTTTCAGTAGTAGTGGTCGACCGAGGCGATTCGTCGATTAATCAAGTCTTTGGTTTTTTGGCTGTAACTCCGAAAATAATGCACTTAGAAGGCTCTGCCTGCGATTTTTTGTGATCCTCTTTCCGTCGCCTTTAAGCGTGCGTAAGCACAAGTCGACCGAAAATTTTTCCAGTTTTTGCCGAAATGAAATGTAAGGGATATGTATCCCTTAACGTCTTCTTGATTTTCCTGAACCGCCTGTAACTTTCGAACCAGCGATCGAAACCTTTGATAATCATACATTTTCTTGAAGCTCTTGACGCGTACTTTAAGGTAGGGCTATCACCGAAAGCCCATATTTAAAGAAAAATGTTCAGTACTAGTGGTCGACCAAGGCGATTCGTCGATTAATCAAGTCTTTGGTTTTTTGGCTGTAACTCCGAAAATAATGCACTTAAAAGGCTCTGCCTTCGATTTTTGTGATCCTCTATCCGTCCTCTTTAAGCATGCGTAAGCACAGGTCGACCGAAACACTTTCCATTATTTGCCGAAATAAAATGTAAGGGGTATGTATCCCTTACCGTTTCCTCTTTTTTCTTTAATCGCCTGCTACTTTCGAACCAGCCGTCGAAACCTTTGATAGTCATACATTTTCGGGAAGCTCTTGATGCGTACTTCAAGATATTACTATCAGCGACATCCCATCTTCAAAAAAAAATTGTTTCAGTAGTAGTGGTCGACCGAGGCGATTCGTCGATTAATCAAGTCTTTGGTTTTTTGGCTGTAACTCCGAAAATAATGCACTTAGAAGGCTCTGCCTGCGATTTTTGTGATCCTCTTTCCGTCCCCTTTAAGCGTGCGTAAGCACAAGTCGACCGAAAATTTTTCCAGTTTTTGCCGAAATGAAATGTAAGGGGCAAGTATCCTTTAACGTTTTCTCGATTTTCTTTAATCGCCTGTAACTTTCGAACCAGCGATCGAAACCTTTGATAGTCATACATTTTCTTGAAGCTCTTGACGCATACTTTCAGATAGGACTATCAGCGAAAGCCCATCATCAAAAAAAATTGTTTCAGTACTAGTGGTCGACCAAGGCGATTCGTCGATTAATCAAGTCTTTGGTTTTTTGGCTGTAACTCCGAAAATAATGCACTTAGAAGGCTCTGCCTGCGATTTTTGTGATTCTCTTTCCGCCCTCTTTAGGCATGCGTAAGCACAAATCGACCGAAAAACTTTCCAGTTTTTGCCGAAATAAAATGTAAGGGGCAAGTATCCCTTACCGTTTTCTCGATTTTCTTGAGTCGCCTGTAACTTTCGAACCAGCGATCGAAACCTTTGATAATCATACATGTTCTTGATGCTCTTTACGCGTACTTTGAGGTAGGACTATCAGCGAAAGCCCGTCTCCAAAAAAAATTGTTTCAGTGCTAGTGGCCGACCGAGGCGATTCGTCGATTAATCAAGTCTTTGGTTTTTTGGCTGTAACTCCGAAAATAATGCACCTAGAAGGCTCTGCCTTCGATTTTTGTGATCCGCTTTCCGTCCCCTTTAAGCGTGCGTAAGCACAAGTCGACCGAAAATTTTTCCAGTTCTTGCCGAAATAAAATGTAAGGGGCAAGTATCCTTTAACGTTTTCTCGATTTTCTTTAATCGCCTGTAACTTTCGAACCAGCGATCGAAACCTTTGATAGTCATACATTTTCTTGAAGCTCTTGACGCGTACTTTCAGATAGGACTATCAGCGAAAGCCCATCATCAAAAAAAATTGTTTCAGTACTAGTGGTCGACCAAGGCGATTCATCGATTAATCAAGTTTTTGGTTTTTTGGCTGTAACTCCGAAAATAATGCACTTAGAAGGCTCTGCCTGCGATTTTTGTGATTCTCTTTCCGTCCTCTTTAGGCATGCGTAAGCACAAATCGACCGAAAAACTTTCCAGTTTTTGCCGAAATAAAATGTAAGGGGCAAGTATCCCTTACCGTTTTCTCGATTTTCTTGAGTCGCCTGTAACATTCGAACCAGCGATCGAAACCTTTGACAGTAATACATTTTCTTGAAGCTCTTGACGCGTACTTTAAGGTAGGACTATCAGTGAAAGCCCATCATCAAAAAAAATTGTTTCAGTACTAGTGGTCGACCAAGGCGATTCGTCGGTTAATCAAGTCTTTGGTTTTTTGGCTGTAACTCCAAAAATAATGCACTTAGAAGGCTCTGCCTGCGATTTTTGTGATCCACTTTCCGTCCTCTGTAAGCATGCGTAAGCACAAGTCGAACGAAAAACTTTCCAGTTTTTGCCGAAATAAAATGTAAGGGGCAAGTATCCCTTACCGTTTTCTCGATTTTCTTGAATCGCCTGTAACTTTCGAACCAGCGATCAAAACCTTTGATAATTCCACATTTTCTTGAAGCTGTTGACGCGTTCTTTAACATAGGACTATCAGCGAAAGCCCGTCTCCAAAAAAAATTGTTTCAGTGCTAGTGGCCGACCGAGGCGATTCGTCGATTAATCAAGTCTTTGGTTTTTTGGCTGTAACTCCGAAAATAATGCACCTAGAAGGCTCTGCCTTCGATTTTTGTGATCCGCTTTCCGTCCCCTTTAAGCGTGCGTAAGCACAAGTCGACCGAAAATTTTTCCAGTTCTTGCCGAAATAAAATGTAAGGGGCAAGTATCCTTTAACGTTTTCTCGATTTTCTTTAATCGCCTGTAACTTTCGAACCAGCGATCGAAACCTTTGATAGTCATACATTTTCTTGAAGCTCTTGACGCGTACTTTCAGATAGGACTATCAGCGAAAGCCCATCATCAAAAAAAATTGTTTCAGTACTAGTGGTCGACCAAGGCGATTCATCGATTAATCAAGTTTTTGGTTTTTTGGCTGTAACTCCGAAAATAATGCACTTAGAAGGCTCTGCCTGCGATTTTTGTGATCCTCTTTCCGTCCTCTTTAGGCATGCGTAAGCACAAGTCGACCGGAAAACTTTCCAGTTTTTGCCGAAATAAAATGTAAGGGGCAAGTATCCCTTACCGTTTTCTCGATTTTCTTGAATTGCCTGTAACTTTCGAACCAGCGATCGAAACCTTTGACAGTAATACATATTCTTGAAGCTCTTGACGCGTACTTTCAGATAGGACTATCACTGAAAGGCCATCTTCAAAAAAAAATTGTTTCAGCAGTAGTGGTCGACCAAGGCTATTCGTCGATTAATCAAGTCTTTGGTTTTTTGGCTGTAACTCCGAAAATAATGCACTTAGAAGGCTCTGCCTGCGGTTTTTGTGATCCTCTTTTCGCCTTCTTTAAGCGTTCGTAAGCACAAGTCGACCGAAACACTTTCGATTTTTTGCCGAAATAAAATGTAAGGAGTATGTATCCCTTACCGTTTCCTCGATTTTCTTTAATCGCCTGTTACTTTCGAACCAGCGATCGAAACCTTTGATAATCCCACATTTTCTTGAAGCAGTTGACGCGTTCTTTAACATAGGACTATCAGCGAAAGCCCGTCTTGAAAAAAAATTGTTTCAGTACTAGTGGTCGACCAAGGCGATTCGTCGATTAATCAAGTCTTTGGTTTTTTGGCTGTAACTCCGAAAATAATGCACTTAGAAGGCTCTGCCTTCTATTTTTGTGATCCGCTTTCCGTCCCCTTTAAGCGTGCGTAAGCACAAGTCGACCGAAAAATTTTCCAGTTTTTGCCGAAATAAAATGTAAGGGGCAAGTATCCTTTAACGTTTTCTAGATTTTCTTGAATCGCCTGTAACTTTCGAACCAGCGATCGAAACCTTTGATAGTCATACATTTTCCTGAAGCTCTTGACGCGTACTTCCAGATAGGACTATCAGCGAAAGCCCATCATCAAAAGAAATTGTTTCAGTACTAGTGGTCGACCAAGGCGATTCGTCGATTAATCAAGTCTTTGGTTTTTTGGCTGTAACTCCAAAAATAATGAACTTAGAAGGCTCTGCCTGCGATTTTTGTGATCCTCTTTCCGTCCTCTTTAGGCATGCGTAAGCACAAGTCGACCGAAAAACTTTCCAGTTTTTGCCGAAATAAAATGTAAGGGGCAAGTATCCCTTACCGTTTTTGATTTTCTTGAATTGCCTGTAACTTTCGAACCAGCGATCGAAACCTTTGATAATCATACATTTTCTTGAAGCTCTTTACGCGTACTTTGAGGTAGGACTATCAGCGAAAGCCCGTCTTCAAAGAAAATTGTTTCAGTGCTAGTGGTCGACCGAGGCGATACGTCGATTAATCAAGTCTTTGGTTTTTTGGC
This sequence comes from Anoplius nigerrimus, assembly GCA_914767735.1. Taxonomy (NCBI): domain Eukaryota; kingdom Metazoa; phylum Arthropoda; class Insecta; order Hymenoptera; family Pompilidae; genus Anoplius; species Anoplius nigerrimus. Next base: position 2,830 of record OU612079.1, on the reverse strand, counting down.
TATACCTCCGAAAATAATGCACTTAGAAGGCCCTGCCTGCGATTTTTGTGATCCTCTTTCCGTCCTCTGTAGGCATGCGTAAGCACAAGTCGAACGAAAAACTTTCAATTATTTGCCGAAATAAAATGTAAGGGGTATGTATCCCTAACCGTTTCCTCTTTTTTCTTTAATCGCCTGCTACTTTCGAACCAGCGGTCGAAACCTTTGATAGTCATACATTTTCGGGAAGCTCTTGATGCGTACTTCAAGATATTACTTTCAGCGACATCCCATCTTCAAAAAAAAAATGTTTCAGTAGTAGTGGTCGACCGAGGCGATTCGTCGATTAATCAAGTCTTTGGTTTTTTGGCTGTAACTCCGAAAATAATGCACTTAGAAGGCTCTGCCTGCGATTTTTGTGATCCTCTTTCCGTCGCCTTTAAGCGTGCGTAAGCACAAGTCGACCGAAAATTTTTCCAGTTTTTGCCGAAATGAAATGTAAGGGATATGTATCCCTTAACGTCTTCTTGATTTTCCTGAACCGCCTGTAACTTTCGAACCAGCGATCGAAACCTTTGATAATCATACATTTTCTTGAAGCTCTTGACGCGTACTTTAAGGTAGGGCTATCACCGAAAGCCCATATTTAAAGAAAAATGTTCAGTACTAGTGGTCGACCAAGGCGATTCGTCGATTAATCAAGTCTTTGGTTTTTTGGCTGTAACTCCGAAAATAATGCACTTAAAAGGCTCTGCCTTCGATTTTTGTGATCCTCTATCCGTCCTCTTTAAGCATGCGTAAGCACAGGTCGACCGAAACACTTTCCATTATTTGCCGAAATAAAATGTAAGGGGTATGTATCCCTTACCGTTTCCTCTTTTTTCTTTAATCGCCTGCTACTTTCGAACCAGCCGTCGAAACCTTTGATAGTCATACATTTTCGGGAAGCTCTTGATGCGTTCTTCAAGATATTACTATCAGCGACATCCCATCTTCAAAGAAAAATTGTTTCAGTAGTAGTGGTCGACCGAGGCGATTCGTCGATTAATCAAGTCTTTGGTTTTTTGGCTGTAACTCCGAAAATAATGCACTTAGAAGGCTCTGCCTGCGATTTTTCTGATCCTCTTTCCGTCCTCTTTAGGCATGCGTTCGCACAAGTCGACCGAAAAACTTTCCAGTTTTTGCCGAAATAAAATGTAAGGGGCAAGTATCCCTTACCGTTTTTTGATTTTCTTGAGTCGCCTGTAACTTTCGAACCAGCGATCGAAACCTTTGATAATCATACATTTTCTTGAAGCTCCTGACGCGTACTTTACGGTAGGACTATCACCGAAAGCCCATATTTAAAAAAAAATGTTCAGTACTAGTGGTCGACCAAGGCGATTCGTCGATTAATCAAGTCTTTGGTTTTTTGGCTGTAACTCCGAAAATAATGCACTTAGAAGGCTCTGCCTGCGATTTTTGTGATCCTCTTTCCGTCCTCTTTAGGCATGCGTAAGCACAAGTCGACCGAAAAACTTTCCAGTTTTTGCCGAAATAAAATGTAAGGGGCAAGTATCCCTTACCGTTTTCTCGATTTTCTTGAATTGCCTGTAACTTTCGAACCAGCGATCGAAACCTTTGACAGTAATACATTTTCTTGAAGCTCTTGACGCGTACTTTCAGATAGGACTATCAGTGAAAGCCCATCATCAAAAAAAATTTGTTCAGTACTAGTGGTCGACCAAGGCGATTCGTCGATTAATCAAGTCTTTGGTTTTTTTGGCTGTAACTCCAAAAATAATGCACTTAGAAGGCTCTGCCTGCGATTTTTGTGATCCACATTCCGTTCTCTGTAGGCATGCGTAAGCACAAGTCGAACGAAAAACTTTCCAGTTTTTGCCGAAATAAAATGTAAGGGGCAAGTATCCCTTACCGTTTTCTCGATTTTTTGAATCGCCTGTAACTTTCGAAACAGCGATCGAAACCTTTGATAATCATACATTTTCTTGAAGCTCTTGACGCGTTCTTTAACATAGGACTATCAGCGAAAGCCCGTCTTCAAAAAAAATTGTTTCAGTACTAGTGGTCGACCAAGGCGATTCGTCGATTAATAAAGTCTTTGGCTTTTGGCTGTAACTCCGAAAATAATGCACTTAAAAGGCTCTGCCTTCGATTTTTGTGATCCGCTTTCCGTCCCCTTTAAGCGTGCGTAAGCACAAGCCGACCGAAAATTTTTCCGGTTTTTGCCGAAATAAAATGTAAGGGGCAAGTATCCTTTAACGTTTTCTCGATTTTCTTGAATCGCCTGTAATTTTCGAACCAGCGATCGATACCTTTGATAATCATACATTTTCTTGAAGCTCCTGACGCGTACTTTACGGTCGGACTATCACCGAAAGCCCATATTTAAAAAAAAATGTTCAGTACTAGTGGTCGACCAAGGCGATTCGTCGATTAATCAAGTCTTTGGTTTTTTGGCTGTAACTCCGAAAATAATGCACTTAGAAGGCTCTGCCTGCGATTTTTGTGATCCTCTTTCCGTCCTCTTTAGGCATGCGTAAGCACAAGTCGACCGGAAAACTTTCCAGTTTTTGCCGAAATAAAATGTAAGGGGCAAGTATCCCTTACCGTTTTCTCGATTTTCTTGAATTGCCTGTAACTTTCGAACCAGCGATCGAAACCTTTGACAGTAATACATTTTCTTGAAGCTCTTGACGCGTACTTTCAGATAGGACTATCACTGAAAGGCCATCTTCAAAAAAAAATTGTTTCAGCAGTAGTGGTCGACCAAGGCTATTCGTCGATTAATCAAGTCTTTGGTTTTTTGGCTGTAACTCCGAAAATAATGCACTTAGAAGGCTCTGCCTTC